>OY720209.1:19021952-21691952 GCA_963082605.1 Rhodophaea formosa
CTACCGCTTCAATAATAGCTTACAACTCTTTTTCATTAATTTACCACATTTTTTAAATTACTTATTACTTACTTACCAGTTTTTCTTTTCAATAATTTATCACAATTTTTCAGTAACTTACTTAATTTTTTTTAATAACTTACCAAAATTTGTTTTAAGAAACGGTGGGTTGCCAGGTGTAATTAAAACTGGTGCCTTCGACAAATTAACTTCGGAATAATCATATTTGACAGCACGACCTAAAAAATATCAGACAAAATATTTTAAAGTTGGATAATAAAAACATAAATAAACCGGCCAAGTGTGAGTTAAACTCGCGCAATGAGGGTTCCGTACAATATGCTACGTGAACTCACTCCTTTGTGTGTAATCTCTCCCCCTCCTCTGAGGTTGAATGTTCAATTTTCGCCTTCTTTCGTGAATAAAATCAAAAGTATTAATTTTACCTAAACAAAAAAAAAATTTTTGAGATCCTCATAATGAGTATGTATGACACAGTAAGGTTTGCAAAACTTTCGTTTAAAATTTTCTATTTGGGCCCCCGAAAATTACCCTTATTTAAAAAAAAATGTATTTACTTTGCTCATTCGTATTTGGGTCATAGGATTACACCATCTTACCAAATTTTACCTAATTCGGTTCAGTAGATTCGGAGAAAATCAGCTATGATAGACGGACGGACGGACAGACAGACGCACGAGTGATCCTATAAGGGATCCTTTTTTCAATTTTTGTACGGAACCCTAAAAAAGAAAATATATTATTTTTTTTGAAGTTTGTAAGCAATATTACAAGCCAACAGTAAATCAAAGCTAGATACCTGTATACATTGCTGGTCCACCAATGAGAGCATTATCATTTTCGTCAACGTCCATACTCCATCCTAATGTTAACTCTTTGTGTTCTGGAAATAAATAAATAACACTTTGTTTCAGTAAAAAAAAAAATCACAGAACTTCTCGACTTCACTCGTGAACAACATTTTTTTTTATTTAAAAAGACGCGTGTTTATTAACCCCCGATAGGTTTCCCCTTAAAGACCTTTAATATGAACAACTTTTTCTATTGGACAGTTTTTTGCCTTTGCTATATAAATTATCCGGGTGGATGTGTATAAAATTATAAAAACAAAATTGAGTTTCCAGCATTAATACCATTGTTCATATTGCCAGACTGAGTCCCCCCTTTATTTGATTTAACAAAAAATATAAATAATATTTTATGAAAATAGTATTGGTTCTTTTTTTTAGAAAAAAATTATAAAATTAGTGCATAAAGTTTCGGAATGTTTGGACACCGCAAGCTTGCTACGCGAATCCAGCTGGGCGGTCGCCGACACACAACGCACGAACATTAGTACTTCCTTACCATCGCGCGCAGCGCGAGTGTCCACAGTCCACACTTCTTGTTTTTATTACCTATTTTTTTATATATTTGGAACAAAAATCGTGTACTGAGTGGGTTCATTATGTAACGTAATATACCGGTCAGCCTGTATATTTAATTTATAATATTACTTAGAAAAATAAGCACTAAAACTCAATACTATTAAATTAATTAAGTTGACATCGCTTATTGCGAAAAAAAGGTACTTACCAAATTTATCCGATGCAAAGTACGACTTAGGAACTGGCGTCAAGCGCATAAGTCTGAATTTATATTTACCGGAGTTTAAATACTTATAGCAACGACTGTCTGTAGTAGTAACTGAAAAAAAACGAAAAAGTAATTTATTAGACTCTGTATACAGTAGATTAATAAACCATTAATGGGGCATCTCAACCCATCAATATGAACAACTTTACCGATAGAACTAAAGCTGGAAATTCGAAAAAAGTACATTCCCATAAAAAAGTGCTCATCCGACCGGGATTTTTTTCTTAGTTTTTTTTTCGACTTCCTAGAATTTTTTAAATCCTCAAAAAATTTAAAAAAAAAATAAGCTTAATTGTTTATTTTATTAACTGGTGTTCTTTTTTAGTATTTCTATTTTTTGAAAAAAAAAAAAATATGACGAATGCGCAATAATCAAAATTATAATATGTTGAATTTACTGTGAGTTTTGGTAAATTAACACAATTGTTTGTTCAAAACGAATTTATATTGGGGCATACGTGCAAAAATTCCAAAATTTCATGATGATCGGTTCAGTAGTTAAAGCGTGACAGTGTTAAGACACAAATAAATAATCAAACATATACATACATACATATATAATATACAAAAGCTTTTCAGCTCCGCTATTGGCCGCGGGTCGCTATGCATGAAAGTGGACATTAAATGTGAATATTATTGAAAACATACATTAAAATTAAAGCTACAACGGTAATACTTACATTTACCATATGTTACATGATAACGTGGAGCGCATGTCTGAAATCAAGATTATTTAAAATTAAAATAATCAAAATCACTCTTCTGCTAAGCAAGTTGACTTTTAAGAGTTGATTTTTAAAATCACGTAGTAAAACAAATAGTAACTAAATAATAATTTATTTTTCCAGTAAATATAAAATGATAACATAACAGGGTGTTTTGAATTCGTTGGCATCTTTTTAAATAAACAAATTTATTTTAGACTATACCGATGATTTAAATTTAAAAGTTAGGCATACGACTGGACTCTATTTTATTGATAACACGTCTTAAATATACATGGCGAAATTTTGATCGTTCTAGACCCTTAAAGGGGTGATTCAGCCCGTCGATATGAACCATTTTTCCTATGGGACCAATGCTGGAAACTCAAATTTTATTTCGAAATTTTCATACAAAAGTGTTCGGCCGCCCGGGCAATTTGTATAGGAATGTCGAATTTTTTTCGAGTTGACAGCATTTGTCCCATAGGAAAAGTTGTTTATATTGACAGGCTGAATCACCCCTTTAATGGTACGGAACGATCAAAATTTCGCCATGTATATTCATCTCTTTCCTACACCGAACTAAATGGAAGTTATGCCTTTCATACGACAAACAGGTTTTCTTAATCGCATTGTAGTGGTGCTTACACACCGCTGTTAAATATGCATAAAACATCAAAATAATAAAAAAAAACTATTAAAACTAATATTCATTATAAATATGCCTGACAAATACCTTTTAAACAAAATTACAACAATAAGTTATTTTATTTGAATGTTAGAAAATGTTTTAACAGCAGTGTACACCATAAACATAGATTTAAAAAAAAAAATCGTATGACCATAAGTAAGACTTTATTCTAGATCTGGTTTCGCACTCAAGGTGATATCCTAGCGCCTTAAAAGTATGATTACTTACCACGAAAAAGTTTGAACCAGCTTTCACGGCAGCTCCCAGCCAAATATAATGATTTTTTGGGGCTAAAACAAACAATACGCTATTTAGACTGATTATATATGAACATATGGTAGGAGACATGCTTTTGAATTTCTTAAACGAGTTAGTATATCTGTCACTGGAAAGTAACAACGATGATACACTTTAACTGCCGTTTATGATTTTTCGAAAGTTGATCAATTAACTCGAATATTTATCAAGTTACGGTTCTTGTTATTTTCCGGTATATTACGCTCTATATGGATAAATCACGGGACGCCGTTGGTATGTTCATCTTGCCTTTCATTAGTAGGGTGCAGCTTATCTAAGCTTTTCACTTCATAACCAAATATATGGGACTACACTATAAGCTTTAGTGTATAACCTGAAGTATTTTTGGAATCATGTTTTAATATTATAAGAATCAGTCACTAAGAGAAATAGTGATAACTGCCAAAAACGGCCGTTTTTGGCGGTAATCTGATTTTTATAATTCTCATTGATTGTGATAATATTAAACATGATTCCAAAAATACTTTAGGTTATTTACTGAGGCTTATATGATTTACATTCTTGAATTTCTTTCTATTTGTAAAGTATTAGAAATAAAATTATTGGCGTCGCTAGTGTGCCTAGTGTGGGGCCTTAAAGTGTGTAGGTAAGGCATGAACACATACAGAAAAGGCGTACAGCGAAGGCACGGAACAGATACGGTGCAGGCCGGATAGGATTTTAGGCCTTATTGTCATACTGGTAACGGCCAATATCGCAAGAACAATTTGACGCCTCGGTCCGCACGTGCAATATTGCGTTTTTTCTCGCGAAGATGGTCGTTCCGCGTATGATAATAACGCTTATAATCTATTAGTTTTACGCCTTATGTATTTTGAACGAGATGAATATTGATTTCATATGATATCATGTCTTATTACTAGACAAGACTGTATTACTGTATACAAGAACCTTATATATTAGTAGAAGGACTGAGTACTCATGGTAACTTTTGGCATAAAAAGAGAAGACAAACTTTATAATTTCTTTTCACTATTTATTTCATATTTACAGTTAAGGTAGACTTTGGAAGCGACCGTCTATAGTGTCAGTGGCGCCGCGTCTGTGACGCCGCGACAGAGCGATAGATCGATGTTCTATGCAAATGTATGAAATTTGAGTGAACATCATTCGAGCATAGCGATACTGACGCGGCGTTACTGTCGCTATAGACGCTCGCTTCAAAAGTTTACCTTTATAGTTAATATACAAATGCAAAAGTGCGAGTGGGACACCAATCTGGAGTATTACCGTATCACGGTCTACCATGAATATTGCACAGAACTATGGTCTCTAATAAAAGCGTAATAAGAGTTAATATCGTACATCAAAATTGAAACAGTTCTGTCATTGTTCTAAGGAGAAATCGCTAGCTTACTATCATCATCATCACGTCTTTGTTATTCTCCACTGCGGGAATACGTCCCTCGCTGTACTACAAGAGCTATATTAATATATAGCTAATGCTAGAGCAGTCAGAAGCCAGCCAGAGCTTCTTACTATACAGCGTGTAAGTGGTCCCTTGAAATTCACTTTCAATATACACACTTAATAATCTCTGCATTGATCCAATAGAAAAAGTGGTTCATATTGACGGTCTGAATCACTTCTTTGTCAGGGAATCATCATCATCAGGTCTTTATTAGTCTCTACCGCAGGAGCACGACCCTCTCTGTACTGTCAGAGCAGTCAGAGGATTTGGCCTACACTCTCCACGCTTGCCTGACGGGTTGGAGAGGTTTCTTTGATGTTTATAATCTTTGTTTCCTAAGTTGCCTTCTACGACATCCACGGGAAGACTAGAGGTCCTATTCTACTCTGCCGGGAACTACACGATATAAAATTACTACGTACCTTTTATATCATTGTCAATGGGAATCGAGGTACAGTCTACCCTGTTGATGTCGCATGAAAACAGAGCTCCACGCTCACTTGCTTTGGGGGCACTCACTATCAGTCTGAAAAATAAAAAAAAGCTTTTTATTTTTAAAGCTTTTTTTGAAAAATAAAAACAGGACTGTGTTGGCATAAAAATAGGCTATGACACTGGCCAACCGTACTATAATTTATAGCATTTTACTGTAAAATATATTTAGTACACACAATGCAATAATTAGCTGGGCCGCTAACTCTACTAATAACATTTGTGTGCCTATTGACATCGTGTAACTAAACAATCACTGGCCTATCAATACTCAACTAGCAGAACAAGTTTTGCATCAACACACACCTATGCACTTGGGAATTTGTGAATCATTGCAACCAAATAGTAATTGCTATTTTTATAAAGTTGCATAGAAGCATCATTGGCTCAGTGGATAAGACAACAACTTTCAAAGCCAGATGCGAAACTTTCATGGTTCAAATCTCAGTAGCCCGCTCCACACTCTCGGCTATGTTCGGCTATATTCTTGTAGTCTCCATGGTGGCGGTATTTCGTCTTTTTTTACGCCTTTTAATAACTATTTTTCTCGTTGTAAGAAGTATAATACGCTACAAGACATAATGCTATAAGGCCGCAGCAGTTTCAACGTTCATCTTCAACGTCCTCAAACAGACAACTGCGCTAAGCGAGAATGTAGAGAGCAGTTCTCGATCTCGTCTTGCTTCGGCGAATACCGGGAAAGAAACCTCTCGACGAGAGTGTGGAGCATATTAGGGTGAAAATGTTTTTGTTGTTTTGTTATTATCATGAAGTTGCAAGTTACTGACTGAGAATTAAATATGGAACTACGCAAACATTTCTAATAGTTTAAACTACCCACCGATATCGACTTGTTGAAGTTGGGGTAAACTTCAATAAAGCTTAATTATATAACTTACTAAATTTACTTTACCTGTTAAAAAACATTGTGAAATCGATACATAATGAGAGATGTTTATTGTTATGGAAAGTTTTAAACTTCAAGTACCTAACATGTTTATTCTCTCACTTATATCAAAATTTGTGAGCAAAGCAGTTCGCCTACTATTACGTCTATCCTTGTCCAAATTAATAAAAGTTTGTGTGTATATTTTGTTTAAAAAATGTCTAACATCATTAATAAATTGCATGTAATTGATATTAACTGATTTTTTTACGTAAAATTGTAGAATTGCCTAATGTATATATTTTGCAACACTAAAATGAATTTATAAAAAACAGATCCCGCAATTTTTTAACGCGCCTTTCGTATATCAGACGTAATTGCGTGTGCGTGTAACTGAAAATAAATGAGTAAAAATATAACTTAAAATAGCGTTTCTTTAAATTCGTTGACAAAAAAATTTTGGCACCCCTGCTAACTAGGTTGGTATATATACACGTATATATAGGGCATAGAACACGCATCAATTAAGTTTTATACACTGATATAATCTATGGCTATCAATTCATACATACACAAAGTTATAAATAACTTACGAAACGACATAACAGCAATATATAGGTACCTTTTATTATCCGGAGTATACGTGACGCTGAACCCAAACGAAGATTTGTTAGTAGTTATTTTGCTACCGAATTCCTTCACAGACGATTCATGATATACCATAAGGGTAGCAGACAGCCACCCTATATGACAGAGCAGAAAACAAGCGATGACTGAAAGAAATAATATGAAAATGATACATATGACATACGAGTAGGCCATAAATTTTAAAAAAGTGTTTCGTACATAAATACAGTAGGTTAACACCTTTATATTGTTCTAGGAGATACGAGGAACCAAACAGACGATCATAATCATCATCATCATGATGAAGATGATGATGATGAAACGAACAATAAAAAAACATACATACTTAACAGCCAAACTCAAAACCCTCCTTTTGTAAAAAAATTAAACGTAGGTAAACGACTACACCTTTATATTGTCCATAATGATCTTATTTATTTTAGTTTTTTAGTCTTAGTTTTTTTAACCCAAATAAATTAGTAAATTACTATTTTTAAATGTTAGGCACACATATTCACCCTCAAATAGTTAAGAGAATCTCAAATAATGACATTTTTAAGTATCGTTATGTTTTTGTCTAGCTAGGCATTAATCTTATAACTTCAGATGAAAATATTTTTTAAGTATAGGTATTTAATTATATAGGTATAGGAGTATTTTGTAAACAAACTGTAATCCGACCCATATTGATAATTTACATTATTTGAAACTAAAGCTAGAGTATAAGTCCTTAGTTACCTTTCATTTTGGTAAAAAATGATGGCTATAATCCTCACACGGACTCCCCGTTTGGTCTTCACATTGTAAGCACAAACACTGACTTATCCAAAGGAAAATAATTAAAACAATTAGTCATAAAAAGGCGTACATACATTTATAACTCCGCACCGTAAAATAATATAACTCTGACTTTTTCACATAGTTATGTAATTAAATTCAAATGAATAGTTTATAGGGAAGTGGAGCCGTTCTGGATAAGTTTTTTTATCTTTGCATCCATTTATATCACGCTCGTCATATAATCCTATTATTACAAACAAATAATCAAATCATCTGGGTTAAAGAAATAAATTTTCAAAGTAAATGTGCAAAGTAACGCGTATTTTCATAGTACAATACCATTTGTGCCAATTTCACAATTTTTGCCAGTTTACATAAAATCTTACTTTGTCTCTTAGTTTGATTGGCAGGGCGCTGCGCCCCCCGAACCCCCTTCTTTTATTGAGCTTTGAATGTAATATGAGCTTTAAAGACATAACAGATTGTCTTTTCATTTGAGTGTCTTTTTGTTCTTCTGTTGAACTTTGAACAGGTCATGTCATTTTTAAAAATATCTGATTGGTTTTTTCACTATTGGTAGGTGGCTGCGTCCTCCAAACCCCCTTTTTTATTGAGCTTTGAATATGACATGTGCTTTGCAAAATATCACTTTGTTTGTTGATAGGCGGGGTGTGCGCCCCCCAAGCCCCCTTCTTCTATAATTTTTGTATATAGTGTGAGCTTTGAAATCATCACAGATTGTTTTATTATTTAATTGGCGGGGGCATTGTTTGCGAATTCTTTTTCATCACATTTTTTCAATTTCAATAATGTACCGAGTATTGTAATGCTATTTAAAAAAACATTTAATTATATATATCATGGTTAAAAAGTAGGTAGTATACATAGCTCGATAGGGCGATGTCGTATTGTCTTTATTTGTTATTTTCCTTATATTAAATATATGTTTTATTTAGTATGTTTTCCTCATACTTACAAAACGATCTATAATTGGAGTATGACACAAAAAACCTTTGCGGTTCATTTTATTATTGACTATTTTCCCGCCATGATCGTTGTAAATTATAGACTATGTTACACTCTGATAGTGTAGCTTTCAATTGTTGAAAATATTCACTTGTAGATTTTGTATTTTTATCCATTAAATCAAACACAAATCATACCTCTTTATAATATTTTTAGTATAGATTATATTAACACAAGTTTTGTTCCTCAGATAAAATGATGTTTTATAGGTCATAAATACTTTATGTGAATTATTAAAGATAAATAAAATAATAAATATAACTTCCACTTACTGGGCACAAAGAAAAAAATTAGAATGTACCAGCTGCTTCTCTTCCCGTGCAGATCGTAAAAGCCGATCGAGGGAATGGGCGTCAGGAATCAATCAATAGGCGATGCGGCTAGCAACCCATCACTATTTTGATTCCGTTCTCACCTACAAGCCTACCAACATGCTAAACGTAGCCTTAAGGTTTTACAGACCTGGGCCCTGTCTACCCCGCAAGGGAAAAAGGCGTGATAGTATGAATGTATGTATAAATATATACGCAAAATCACACAGATAATGAATATTTAAAGATTATCGTATATTGAATTCAATAATATCCTTATTTATGAAATTGCCGTCTTTCTTCATTATCATCCGAGCGTATTCCTTGTTGCATCTTCAGTGGTAAGGCTTCAGAGCCACGGTTTGGTATCTATACTTGATGATTTGAAGAGGTTCTTGGTTTTAATACAGAGCAAGTACCCTTCACTTCCGAGACCTCTGCAATCCAAAGGGAATATCAGATCTAATCCTAGGATACATACATACATACTGTCACGTCTTTTTCCCTTGCGGGGTAGACAGAGCCCAGGACTCTAAGATCTAAAGCCACGTTTAGCATTGTAGTGTGCGTGGAGATGAAAAAGAGAATTCAAATAGTGATGAGTTGCTAGCCGCATCGCCTATTGCCATGATTCCTTAGGTTTTCACCCATTCCCTCGGCTTTTACGATCTGCGCGGGAAGAGAAACAGCTAGTACATTCTATGTTTTTTCTTTACTCCCAGACCAGCGTGGAAGAATTCTAGGATATGTTTAAACAAACGCTAGATGGCATTAGGGCCCACAGCTAGGCTCGATTTATATACCTCCGCGTAGTTACGCGGAGGTATATAAATCGAGCCTAGCTGTGAAGCCGCTCAGTTGAGCGGCTTGACCGCTATACCACAAAATCACTAGCAAATGTATGCAAGGAATTATCTGAGTAGCAGCCCAGCTTTCTTACGAGGCATGGGCCTCGTAAAAAAGCCCAAGAAAGCTCAAGGTCATCGAAACGTGGTCCCTTACTATGGAGTAAGGGACCACGTTTCGGACCCGTAAGTCATCACCGGTAAAACACATTGGTCAAAGATTTTGAGGCACTGAAGTATTTTTGACGAGAAACCTTGCAGAGTCAAGCGACTGCTGCCCAGCCGAGTCGGATTCGCCGAAAGACCGCATCCTTGAAATTGGAGCTTCCGACCTGGACCAACAGGTTCAAGGACGAAGTTTCCAACAAGCAACTGGTGATGGCGCAACAAGGACATTCAACATTATTTTCGTGTTGTCCATGATAATTTTAAGGCTCACTTGTTGGAAAACTTAATTGAGTTCATTGATCATGCACGTAGGTCCTCTAGCGATTTCGCCATGACGACAATGTCATCAGCCAATCAAAGGCGAGTAACATACTTATCATTAATGTTAATGCCAAATCCTTCCTATTTCAGGAGTTTGAAGGCATCCCTTAGAGCAGCGATGAACAGTTCAATCTGCGCATTTTAATTATTTATCTTACTTTTCATATTACCTATATAACAGTAACGTACCTTCTTTTTATTTTTTCGTAACCACCTTACAAAAGAGAACGCGTAGAGAGCGGAGGCATCCCAGCCAGACCCATCATATAAATTGAAAAGCGGCCGTGGTCACTAGAATCTGCGGCCAATCCAATTCGTCGCGCGGACGCATATAAATCGACGCTTAAGGGGGCACACTAGGCACAGTAGCGACGCCAATCATTTTATTCCTAATACTTTACAAATAGAAAGAAATTCAAGAATGTAAATCATATAAGCACTAGTAAATAAACTGAAGTATTTTTGGAATCATTCATCATCAAGTAATCAGTGAGAATTACGAGAATCAGATTACCGCCAAAAACGGCCGTTTTTGGCGGTAATCACGTTTTCTCTTAATAACTGATGCTCATAATATTAAAACATGATTCTAAAAATACTTCAGTTTATTTACTAGTTATATGATTTACATTCTTGAATTTCTTTCTATTTGTAAAGTATTAGGAATAAAATGATTGGCGTCGCTACTGTGCCTATTGTTCCCCCTTAAGGTACCTTCCGAACCGCAGAATCTCTTTCTTTTCGGATAGGTTATTCAAGCCTACAATATCCTACCGCTCTATTTCTACACGCTTCCACGCTGGTCTGGGAGAAAAAAAAAACGTAGAATGTGCCGGCTGCTTCTCTTTCTGCGCTGATCGTAAAAGTCGATCATCATCATTTCGAGTAGGTGACATGGTCAATCGACCATGCACACCCTGGTGTCAGAGTTCTTCGGAACCGCCTCTCGGCCTCTTACGTGGTTCCTTTAAAGACTACAAGATGGCAGCCGGGACCAACGGCTTAACGTGCCTTCCGAATCACGGAATCATGTTTATTATCAGACATTCAGGTGATTCATGCCTGCAATGTCCTAATCGAACTGGAAACAATAAAGTAAGCTTCCCGTGGGAATCGAACCCACGACCCCGGGTCAACAAGGCAAACGCCTTAACCATTGGACCACGGAGGCGTGAGGAATTATGTCAATAGATGATGCGGCTAGCAACCCATCACTACTTTGATTCCGATCTCTATCTATAAGATGCTAAACGTGGCCTTTAGGTTTTATAGACCTGGGCTCTGTCTGCCCCGCACGTGAAAAAGACGTGATAGTATGTATATGTATGTACAATATCCTTCCTAGTGGGATTTGAACCTACTACGATGTCAGGGTCATTACCAAACCACAACACCACAGATTCGCCGTTTTTCAGCTCAGTATTATTATTTTTTTTAAATATTGTCTAACCGGCAAGCAACATCTATGAATATTTTCATCTCACCTACCCTTAAACAGTGTCATTAAATGCAAGCAAAGTGGGCTGGATGGTCGCTATTACGACCGCGGGCTATAAGATTTCATACAAATTCCATAAAGCCCGAGAGCGCATAAAGTATTTTTTTTTAAATTTAATAGGACACTATACCATGCACAAGTGTCAAATCTTCTACATCCAAAAAGTTTTCTAGTCGAATATTCAAATTTGGAATTGCCAGTGAACCCGATGAAAAAAACATTTGAACTATTCTGCGAGATTTTTGTCCTTAATTCAAATTTGGAATTGTTAATAGCCGTGCGTGGCTGGCTGTTTGTATTCATCGATCTTTGACTTCCACTTTTTGGATAAAACATTTTCGTTATCTGTGTAATCCTCGGATGCATTTTCTGTTCACTGTTTGCCGCTATTTATTTTTAGGCATAATATTTATAAGTAATCGTAATTTTCATTAATTTGCATGAAATACATTCCCTATGATAAATGAATAAATGGTCAATAATGTTTATATAGATAATATAATCAGCCAGCTTGCAGACGCATAAATATTAATTTTCAAGGTAAACTATATAGAATATTCATACTATACAATTTCAACCAATATAATATGAAAAATATTTTTTTTACTCTACTATTTACTCGGTGAGATGAAAAACATTGTGTGTATCACGGCCGGTATTAGACATTACAAACTCGGACTACTAAAAGCACTCGGCTTCGCCTCGTGCTTGTTAGTAGTCGCTCGTTTGACGTAATGTCTTCTATCCCGCCCTTGCTACACAATGTACTATTTCGTCGTACTTATACAACGGAGCAAACATAAGGAACGAAAATACAACACAGTAATATATTTAAAAAATATATTTATTTTTTTACAAAAGTAACACATAATAGTACATTATGATACAAGTACGGTAAGCTGGATATTATAGTCGAGGTGTTTATAGGCACGAGGCAAAGCCGAGTGCTTATAATAAACTGACGACTATAATAGACAGCTTGCCGTACGAGTATCATACGACGTTTTTCAATACATTTGCGATTACCTTAAACTAAAATAAGATTACAATTTAGCAAATAAGGAATTTATAAAAGTTAGGCACTAAAGCAGTTTGTAAAAATACATTTATAATAATCAGGTACATTTACTCAGGTTTATTTTCTCGAAAAAAGTACATTGATAATCTTCTCCTTTTCGAAGTCGGTTAAAAAGTCACATCTCACGAATCAGAAAAAAGTTTTCATGCTGAACTTGAAGCTCTTTGCTCAGATTCTATGAAGAAATTTGAATTTTTCATCTGTGGCATTGGGCCATTGAGCGGTTGTGATTGGTGTAAAGTAAAAAGCACAAGTGCCGTAAATACATCATTACGATACAGATTTTGATGTCATAAGAAGCGTATTATTAGCAAATGTATTGAAAAATGATGCTATACAAATTATAAACTACTAGCAATAAAAGTAAAAAAAAATCATCATTTCATGTCTTCGTAAGTTCCATGTTTCCTCCTACATTATTTGTGAGGAGGTGTAATTTAACATGTTCAATATATAATATTATTATTGATCCTTGTCGGCTTCGGCGGCTTCTTCATTCAGTTTGGCTACGTCCTATCAAAAAAACATAGTTAAGTCATATATATTGCAATAATTTCCAGACAGTTTATTTCTTTTTCAGATATTTTCAGTCAATTTATTTCAGTTTAATTTCGTTGTGTGTTGTCAAGATAATGCATCAAAAAGATTCGGAATATTTTTTATTTTTTGCTTATTCACAACCAATTATAGCCGGAAGCCCATCTCCCCTTCCCCTCTGGTAAGGGTTAATAAAAGGCCGGCAACGCTCTTGTCAAACCCTTGGTGTTGTAGTTGTCATGGGCGGCGTTGGTCACTTACCATCAGGCGACCCGCTTGCTCGTTTGCCGTCCTATGACATAAAAAAAGCGTGGGGCTTCCGACCTCAAAGTGCAGACCGTAGCTAAGCCAGCTGAGGGAATAGTTGAAACACTCAAGAATCTTAAGAAACATTTTTTTTAGTTCGGCTGAACATTTTTTATGAAACCGTCGACATTTTTTTGAGTTCTTATATTGACGGGCTGAGTCACCACCTTAAGACGAAGTGAGTTCACACACTAGCGCCACCCAGCAATTAATTCTATAAGTCCTAAATCGTATCAAATTTAAAAAATCTAATAGCTGATTGCCCTAGTAAATTACCTGTAGTATTATTGGTACAAGTTTTCACTATTTTTAATTTGATGAATTAAAAGAACGAATTTTTACGTTGTAATAATTCGTTCTCCTCAATTAAGGTTATAATATAATATCTATGAAAAGAAATAAAAAGAATACTACAAGTAATTTACTAGAACTATATACATTTTTTAAATTTGTTTTGATTTAGGAGTAAAAGAAATAATTGCTGGGTGGCGCTAGTGTGTAAACTCACTACGCCTTAAGGATAGATCGAAGGTCAATTGACACGCTGTATGTAATATGGATGCAGGCCGCTTCTAACCGGTCATATTGGAAATCCTTAGGGGAGGCCTATGTCCAGCAGTGGACTTCTTGTGGCTGAGATGATGATGATAATGATGTAATATTGAGTACCTTGACTGAGGATTGCCTGGATGTTCGTCTGCTTAGACGAGCTGATTGAGCTGGAAGCCCATCACGGTTGAAATCATCATCTTCCAGTGTCTTGTCCTGGAAACCATATGTACGTTGATCACTTAACCGTCTTATTATAAAGCGAGGGCTAACTTTAGCACAGGTATCGTCAAACTTTATTGCGAGTCGAATATTACCCGCGAGCTACGCAGTACGCGCCCCGCCTCCCCGCGCACGCCCGGATTACCCTAATATTGTGTACTGCGCATCGACTCGCGCGATGTTTGGAGCCGCAATAAAGTTTAGCGCGGCTAGTAAGTACCTGGTTTAAACCATTATCCCATAGAGAGACGAAATTTTTTTTCTTCTTCTTTTTAATTATGGCTTCCACTGAGATTTCAGTGATTCTGCCAATGTCCAGTATAATGAGATACTAAGTATCGGTGTTGTACGGTATGTGGCATCAAAGATGGCGTATGTTCTTTGGCAGCCTCGTGGGAGATTTTGGCGACAAATCTATACGAGTCCATTTTTTTTTAAATCTATGCATTATCCATACAAAAGGAATTGACAATCACAGTTGTGGAAATGTCACGTGTCAATGTTGACACGGAAGTATAATCGTAGTACATAGGTATACTGTGTACATAATATATCTCCATGGGTGTTGACTTATTTTGGTCGGATAATGGTATTAACCAGGTACTAAAGTTACTAACTATTATAACAAATCATACAGATAATTAAATTGATTTGCACAAACACATAGAAAAATAATCTCGACACGTCCGAATAGTACGTCGAGCGGCATCAAACAGAAAGAGGGCGCCGTTGACTCCCACCTGAATCGAAATTTATGGCGGCTCGGGACATCGCGCGAGTCGATGCGCAGTACACAATATTAGGTTCAGCGGGGCGCGCGGGGGTTGGTGAGACGCGTACTGCGCAGCTTGCAGCTAATATCCGAGCCACTATAAGTTTGATTTGGATTATACCAACGTTACGATACGTCATTGTTCGCCCCACTCTCCGATCCTTGGATAGCTACTATATATAATACAGATTCTGCTATCCATGGATAGCTACTATATATAATACAGATTCTGTATTATATATAGTAGCTATCCAAGGATCGGAGAGTGGGGCGAACAATGACGTATCGTAACGTTGGTATAATCCAAATCAAACTTATAGTGGCTCGGATATTATCTGCGAGCTGCCTAATACAAAGTACTCTGTGCGAGCTGCGCAGTACGCGCCTCGCCTCCCCGCGCGCGCCCCGCTGTACTGCGCATCGAATCGCGAGATGTTACGAGCCACCATAGTTTGATTCGGACTGTAACAATATATTGTCTGTTCGATTGAATTGAATAGGCTCCGAAATGACTATGGTAAAGCTTTTTAGATAAAAAAGTGATAACTTTTTACTCACATCTGTAAGATCTATTTGAGATTCTTGCCGCTGCAATGCTTCATATGGCAGCTGAAAAAATAAAAAAAAAAACATTACATTTATAAAAAAAAATATTTGAGATCCTCAACGAGTTCTTTCATTTGATGTATGACACAGTAAGGTTTGTTTTTTATTTCCCTGTTTGTCCCCCGCAAATTACCGTTACATTAAAAAATGATTATTTTGCATATTTGTGTTTGAGTCTTGAGTCATACTTTTTTCGGTGAATTAAGTATTATAAGGATAATTTAAAAAAATCAAGAGCGCCATAACTAGTCCTGAAAATGAATGGAAACAATAGTTCTTCTGAAAATAATACATACCATGCTTTGTCGTTTTATTTCTTCCCTTAGTTCTTTTTTTTGTTTCCTTTTGAAGAACCCGACCTATAATGCATTAAATTAAAATATTGAACTTATAATATACTGTGATTATTTTATTAAACAAAATCTACTTAGATCATTCAACTAGCGCCACCCATATTTATTTCCTTCTAACCCTCCTAATAATATTATCAAAAAAAAAAAATTTTTCATCATTATCATTATTTTAAATTATTAGAACTAATAATTGCCACCAAGAGTTACTTATGAAATAATGAATAGTTCGACAAAATTTATCAAATGCAAAATAATAAAAATAGCAAAAGTAAGTAACTATCTATAAGTTATTTCTAATGTCTTATTAGGCGGTTGGCGTTGCTATTAATGACTCGCCCAAAAAATGTGCCTTTGCAACTTTTATATCTCAAAGAGTTTTTGGACTGTTAAGATATTTTCTTCACCGATGTACCTATTTTTAGGAGGTTTTCGCTCTCAGCATGTTTTCATCCTATCATCGCATGTGTCAAAATATTGATGGTTGCGGCATATTAAATAGCCCTTGCGCGGCAAATATGTTCACTGCCTATGCCATATTGCGGGGAATGCTGCGAATTTCAGTTCTGTACGTTAGAACTTATATTAATTCTGTGTTTTGGGTACTCACCTTGTATAATATGAAAATAAATATAGCAATAATTATTATAGCTACTATAACAGCTATAATTGTGATTAACGTCTTATTTTGGCCAAGAGTCGAGTCTTTTTCGTACATCGGTATAGCCTCCACCCTAAAAAAAAATTAAAAGATTATTTAAAAAGAAATATATATTAAAAACCGGCCAAGTGCGTGTCGGGCCACGCGCAGTGTAGGGTTCCGTAGTTGCGAATGACAACTTTGAGTTCATACTGTTCACACTCGCACATCACAGTTTGACGACCAAAAACATGTAACAATGAAAATGTATGAAATTTTACATTTTCGAGTACATTTTATAAGTTGGTTGCCTATACCTTTTTAGTTTGTACTTAGTACTCAGGTCTGATAGTTTTCCTTTCAACTTCAGTATATATACTACTGCTGTAATTTTTTTTCACGTATCCATATATAACCGTTTAGTAGATAGAGGGGGACACTTACCTCTAACAAAATTTTGCACTTTAAAACCAAATATTTCGGAAACAGATCTCTAAATCGAAAAATGGTGTTCTCAACCTCACAATATTTTTTACAGACCTATTTAACAATACCCAACACGATCGGTTTGTATAGAAAAAAAATACTCCCCCACTTTACTTGTATGAGAGCTACCCAAAAAAATTTTTTTTTTCAAGATTTTCTTCTACCACTTTTTTGACATGATTAATATACATACCCATACCAAATTTCAGCTTTCTAGTACTTATAGTCTCTGAGTAAAACCGCGGACGGACAGACAGACAGACATGGCGAAACTATAAGGGTTCCTAGTTTACTACGGAACCCTAAAAATGACTATTTGCACCATGAGATAACCATTAAAATATTATTTAATGCATCTTTTGATATGAAGCCAATTCATTAATAACGCAACATGGGTTCAAGATTTTTCAAGATTCAGTAGTTTATTTAATATAGATTTCTTTGGTCACAATACTTGTGTTTTCAATTTTTACAACAAAATATTTTAGTTGACGTCAATAATTTATAGTCATAAGTAAATTATTGACGTTAAATGGAAGTTTAGGCCGCTTCTAAAGCGGGTGCAGAAGAAGCGGCAACAAACTGCACAGCGCATTTTCTCCAAGCGACGTCAACTCACAATTTTAAGTACTTAGATATGTGGACTGATTATGCATTGTTCTAAAGTGTTCTAATTAAATGTCAATTTAAAAATTTATCAAAAAAAATTATGTCATATTATTGAATTAAGGGGGCACACTAGGCAGAGTAGCGACGCTAAATTTGATTCCAATTTACTAGTGCTTATATGATTTATATTTTTGAATTTCTTTCTATTTGTAAAGTATTAGGAATAAAATGATTGGCGTCGCTACTGTGCCTAGTGTGCCCCATTAAAGTGTAAATTAAAATTAAATGTTAAAATATTGAAAATAATAAAAATGACAACTCGAAAAATATTATGTACAGAATGTACGGTAATGTAATGTAAATGCTTTGTTCGGTAGCTGCCGAACAAAGTTCTTACGTCGAAATGCTAAGTGACATCACTTGGCGTCTGAGCAAAAATTATGACTTTGTGACCTATAATATCTCAAAGAAGTTTTGGGCTAGCAAGGTAATTTTTAGTACGCATATTTCTTTTATATTTTGAGAGCTCTTTTATAACACAACGAACCAGAAAACGCTCATGTTTCCAATTAATGCATAAACATAAATGAAATATATCTTACTTATGTTGCTTTTTCCTTGATGTAGGTGTTAAAATCAGGGACAAATCCGTTGAAATCTTCAATTTGTTGCTCATCAGAGACTTTTCTAAAAAATAAATGTATTGTTAATGTCTTTCAAATACTCCTTCAGTCAGACATTGCCTGCTAAATAAATAATGAATAAATATATAGGTACATATCACACAAATTGAGCTTGACTTACTGTGGGAAGTTGTGAACTGGTGTCGCAAGATACTAACCCAACGATACTATATTTTATAGTATATACTTATATAGATAAACATCCAAGACCCAGGTCAATATGAAAAATATATTTTTCCATCTTGACCTGACCGGGGATCGAACCCGGGACCCCGTGTCGCTAGCGTGTTGACCACGGCGCCACGGAGCTACACTAATAAGTATTCGTACTAGCTTTCTCCTGCGTCTCCGCTCGCGTTGGTGTCGATCCCTCGGGAACAGTACTTTTCTCCGGGATCCGGGAGAAAAGGAAATACAGAATATACCAGCTGCCTTTCTTCCAGCGCAGATCGTAAAAGCCAGTCAAGGCATTGGTCGAAAAATGTAACGAATCACGCTATAGGCGATGCGGCTAGCAATCCATCACTATTTTGTTTCCGCTTAGCCCACTTACACGCTAATCATCGCATTAGGGTTTTATGATCTTTCGCTCTGTCTACCCCGCAAAGGATAAAGGCGTGATAATATAAATGTATATTTGTGTATAGTTTTTGAGATGAAGAGTTTTGAAGTCAGTTAATTTTTTTAATGTTCTTATTGTACGAACTCGCCGTGTGATTCCCGGCAGAGTAGAATAGGACCACTCCAAGTCGTCCCGTGGATGTCGTAAAAGGCGACTAAGGAAACACAAGCTAAACAAAGCTTATTAACATCAAAGAGACCTCTTCAACCCGTCTGGCCAACGTGGAAAGTGTAGGCCAAATCCTCTGACTACTCAGACTAGTATATGGCTCTGGTAGTACAGAGAGGGACGTGCTCCTGCAGTGGAGACTAGAAAGACCTGATGATGATTGTACGAATATGTAGAAAATATATATATATATTCTGCATAGCCTGCAATACGTTTGTAATCTGTACTATTGTAATTTGTTGCTATCTGTGAAGACCTTTAATTGGCTTTATTGTTGCTAATGTACAACCTATACGTTACTTTTGTTGCTGTTGGTCATCCGAATGTAAAAAAGTAAAAAATATATTGCCTATGATGCTCGTTAATTATGTAACTTTCCTTTGAAAACAGAATATGAATTTAACTGGGTCTAGTGCTGCCCCAATTTGAAATAAATCATTGGAAAAGAAATGAAGATAACATTTATTTATTCTGTGAAGTCCTAGATACGACATAGTTCTAGACACGAGCTCCGTGGCGCAGCGGTCAACACGCCTGCCTGCGACACGGATGGTCCCGGGTTCGATCCCCGGTCAGGTCAAGATGGAAAATGATCTTTTTCAGATTGACCTGGGTCTTGGATGTTTATCTATATAAGTATCTATTATAAAATATAGTATCGTTGAATTAGTATCCCATAACACAAGTCTCGAACTTACTTTGGGGCTAGCTCAATCTATGTGATTTGTCCGTATATTATTTATTTATTTATTATTTATTTAGTTACTATACGTCTTAGCCTACAAATTATTTTGTGAACTAAGTACTGTTTGCAGTTTAAAGTGTGAACTTGAAGTTTTTTTAATTGCTCCAGTAGATCCTGATATTAGCGCATTCAACCAAACAAACTCTTCAGCTATATAATATCACTAGCTGTTACCCGCGGCTTCGCCCGCGTAATATATAGCCTATGTCCTTGTCAGTACCCTAACCTATGTGTATGCAAAATTTCGTGATGATCGGTACAGTAGGTACGGCGTGAAAGCGTAACAAACAAATAAACAAACAAACTCACTTTCACATTTATAATATTAGTTAGGACAAGCAGTCCACCCCGGCTTCGTTCGTGGTACATCCCTAACCTATGGCACTGAGGGGTAAAGTATGATCGGTGAAAGAATTTTTGAAATAGGTCCAGTTAGTACCTGAGATCAGTGCGTTCAATGAAACAAAAAAAAAACAAACTGTTCAGCTTTATAATATTAGTATAGATAGATTTAAATGTTTTTTCTTTTTAATTTAAGAATCGCCTGGAAGCGCCTATCTCCATACAAACGGAAAAAGGGAATTGTGGCAATATTTGATAATTTTTGAGTAAAATTAAGCATTTAATCAATTAATTTCATTATAATCTACGTACGTTTCTATACAGCTTGGTTAATTACAAGCCTTTTCAAATTTGTATGGAAATCTTGAGAAGCGTATAATTCTCAAACTTTTGATAATTTAACCAAACTGTATGGGAACGTACGTAGATTATAATGAGATTAAATAATTGGATGCTTAATTTTGCCCTAAAATTATCAAATATTGCCACAATTCCCTTTTTCCGTTTGTATGGAGACATGCGCTTTCAGGCGACTATTAAATATTCCCTTAAAATTCATGTAAATAATAATAAATATAATAAATAAACATATACGGACAAATCACACAGATTGAGCTAGCCCCAAAGTAAGATCTTATGAAAGACTTGTGTTATGGGATACTAACTCAACGATACTATATTTTATAACAAATACTTTATTTTATAATTTTATGACATATACTTATATAGATAAACATCCAAGACCCAGGTCAATCTGAAAAAGATCGTTTTCCATCTTGACCTGACCGGGGATCGAACCCGGGATCATCCGTGTCGCAGGCAGGCGTGATGACCGCTGCGCCACGGAGCTCGTCAATAAAGAATCTTACCATTTTCATTTTTTCCGAGCACAACAGTTACAATAACTTTAGCCGTTGATGCTGGCTTTAAATCTAATAAGCATTTCTTGGAGTTCAACTGGTTTGTAGTACATCTGTCTAAATTCACCTGAAAAATGAAAATGATATTAAAATATTTATCTTTTAATGTCTATAAATAATAAAAGAAGCGTGCGGGCTGAATCTTATAAACCATGATAGCTACAGTTGAAATTTTCACAGATGCAATATTTCTGTTGTTCAGTTAGCAAGATAATTCGACATCATCGTCAGCTTTTCGCGGTCCACTGCTGGACACAAGCGTCGCTTTGTCTGCGCCATACCTTTCTGTCTCTTGCTATCGCGAGCCAATTCTTCCCAGCAATGGTCTTAATGTCGTTGACCCACCTAGCCGCCGGATGTCCCACACTTCGTTTGCCATTTCTAGGATGCTAATCGGTGACAGGCTTACTACACTTGCTATCGTTCCTTCTAGCCAAGTGATAATTCAAGACCTTAATAAAATTTAAGGTTGTTGAAATAAATTCAAATATCATACCTTAAGTTCTTTTACAAAACTTGCTTCACTTGAAATTACCATTGTGACGTTTTTCCAATCAATATTACCCTTATTTTCAATCTGAAATTAAGTTGAAATTGTTAAGAAGCTTACATCAGCGAAACTCGTTATTTAATTCTAGTACTTCAAAATAAGAACAAATTTAAAAAATCTACGTAAGTATTTCCTTAGTTAATTACTTGAAGTATTTTTATTAGAACTTTTCATCAATATTATCATTTTAGATTGAGAGAATTACTCATTACCGCCAAAAGTGGCCGCTTTTGGTGTTAATGAGTCTACTCTCTTACTCTTGATTAACTAAATGTAAAATAATGAAAAGCAATACGAAAAATACTACAAGTCATTTACTAGTGAAGTACTTACGTAGATTTTTTTAGTTCGATCTTGTTTAGCAGTAAAAGAAATAAAACCAGGGGTGGCCAACACCTTTTTCTATGGGACCAATGTTGGCAAGTCAAAAAAATGTACATTTCCATACAAAAGTGTTCGGCCGGCCGGCAATTGGTATGAATTGAGGTGTTGGTCCCGTTTGAGGGACAACGGTGGTTTCCCTAACAACCTGTCATCAATCAATCATCAACAGGTCTTTGTTAGTAGTCTCCACTGCAGGAGCACGACCCTCTCTGTACTTGTACCATATATGAGCCAGGGCACTCAGAAGATTTGGCCTACTCATCACGCTGGCCAGACGGGTTGGAGAGGTGTCTTTGATGTTTTTAGCTTTGTTAAGCTTGTGTTTCCTTAGTCGGACTTCTACGACATCAATGGTTAGACTTGGTCCTATTCTATTCTGCCGGAAACCACACGGCAAACACCCTATATAGTAGAAAAATCGTAGCTTGTACCAACTGCTTCTCTTCCCAGGCACATCGTTAATCATGTCGAGGGAGCGGACGTAAATGTGGGAGTGATGGTTTTTAAATAGCATTACAATGCTCGGGATACTATTAAAATTGAAAATATGTGATGAAAAAGAATTCGCCACAGGTAGGATTTGAACCCACGAGTCTTAGGTCTGCGCCCTAAGTGTGTTACCAATTACACCACCGTGACTTCGAATCACCGCGTTGAATTCTCTCATGACATATTACCCCGTAGGGTATAACGCATTCAAAGCATGCGTATTTCTTCAATTATACCCACTATTTAGTAGTGTGGTATTCTACTTCATTCATATCAAATGAATAGAAAGTTGATTAAATTGAAAAAAGCTCTTACTCACTTAAATGGTTTTTAAATAGCATTACAATGCTCGGGATACTATTAAAATTGAAAATATGTGATGAAAAAGAATTCGCCACTGGTAGGATTTGAACCCACGAGTCTTAGGTTTGCGCCCTAAGTGTGTTACCAACTACTCATGTTTGTGCCCACAAATGGAATCAATATAGTCGCCCGACTATATTGATTCCATTTTCTACCTACTCGCCAAAGCACGCTACGTGGCCTTTAGGTTCTATCACCGTAGGCTCTGCCTACCCCTCAGGGGATAAAGACGTGATTAGTAAGTACTTTTTATATTACATATATGTTTAATTAGTCTTACCATGTATGTATGTACAACATCTATTGTGTCAGATTGGGCTTTCAAAGATTTTTCTGTTATACTTCTGGTAGATGGTGATCTGTAAAAAAGAAAGAAATAGTAGTACCAGCAGTGAAATTTATTATTACCTTCTATTTTTTTTACAGGACCAGTGCTGCCCATATTAAATTATTATAAATTTATTAGAAATAAATAGCTTTCCCTAAGGAAAGTTTTCCAACAAAACCTTTATTAATACTTACCCTTCGACTGAAATTTGCGTATCAATGTAGTTATCAAACTCATATTCAACATTGAAGACTTTTTTTTGGGGTGATGTCCTAATACTGCAGTCCTTGAATAAAACTGCAGCTACTTCTAAACCTTTGAATTCGTTGGTAGGATGACTTGTATTGAGACGAATTTGCAAGTTCCACTGAAATCGTATATAAAATACTTCATAAAATAATACAAATCAAATTCAAAAAGTTTATTCATTAAGCCTTTGCAGGCACCGATGGCCTAGTGGTGTAAGCATTATAAGCGCATCCGCATGTTAAGCAACCCCGGACGCAGTCCCCACTTGGATGGGTGACCGCAAGTGGCATAAAAATAACTCGAGCCCCTCCGTGCTTCAGAGAGCACGTTAGGCCGTTGATCCCAGCTGTCATCGTTGATGGCAGTCGTTAAGCTATGCCAGATGTCTTTAGGCAGCTTGAAAAATCTGAGACCAGTGTTGGCCACTCACACACACGAAAAACAAACAAATAGGCACTTATTAATGTCAGTCACATTTGAGAGGACTCAGTGATTATAATTTCGTAATAGAATATAAATATATTCTTCATCTTCATTAGGTTTTTGTAAGTCGCCACGGCAGGAGCACGACTCTCTCTGTCTGTGCTACCAGAGCTATGTATCAGCCAGAGCAGTCAGAGGACTTGGCCTATACTCTGCACGCTAGCCAGATGGGTTGGACAGCTAAGCAATGCCTACAAACATAGACCTCTATGTTTATAAGCATTGCTTAACTTGGGTTTCCTAAGTCGCCTTACAACATCCACGGGAAGACTTGGTTCTTTTCTACTCTGCCGGGAACCACACGGCAAATATATTTTTAAACACACAAAAAAATTGACACTGATGTCTGATTTTTCAAACTGCCTTAAAGAACCTGACGTATCTTAACGACTACCATCAGTGATGACAGTCAGGACCAACGGCTAAACGTACTTTTGACGGATGAGCTCGACATATTTTAATCATTGTTTAAAATAGTAAAATACCTCAGCATTTTTCATGAAATCTTCGGGCAACGGACAAGAGTATCCTTGAGGGGAAAGACCACACTCCAGATTTATAATGATCACTCCAACCACGTTGATCAGGACACAGGTGTTGTATGTTATTCTTCCTCTATTTTTAATTTGTAATGTCACAACCTCGTCCTTAACTCCGACAGAATAGTTAGAAGTAGTGCTGGAAAACAAAAATAGAATCACAGGTCAATGAAGTTAGAAGAAGGTAATAAGCACGAAGAACCGGTGGTCGATGGGGCAGAAAGGTTATTGAATGGCGATCACGTACCGGCAAGCGCAGTGTTTGACATCCACCAACCAGGTGGTCGTAAAACCTGATTAAGGTCGCAGGAAGGCGCTGGATGCAGAACGCTTCCAACCGGTCGTATTGGAAATCCTTGGAGGGGGGCCTATGTCCAGCAGTGGACTTCTTGTGGCTGAGATGATGATGATGTTAATGAAGTAGATGGAGCAGGTAAGGTGTAAGACCAAAGGTTAGGTTAACTCCTAGTATGGTGGTGAGTCAGCTTTCACATGCTTCAAAAAAAACTACATCAAAAACTTCTAGACCCAGTTCTTAGCAAAAAACTCGACAATTAATATTGCTCAGTTTTTCTTTGTGGGTGATACATGAATCTAACGAAGTCCGGTGCAATGGGCACCCATTTAAAAATATATATTTGGTCTGATTTAGTACAAAATGAAATAAAATGCTCGGTGGCGCTAGTTGGCTGAGTAAGCATCATAAACGCACTGCGTACTTTGAGGCATCATAAATAACGGTGCACCCAGATCTCTTATAATTCGAGGAAAAAAGATTCCATTTTCAGAAATCGTATTCCAGTACGAACTTGTTACAGTTATTCAAATGAACCTACCCTCCAGACCATTGGAAAGTCATCTCCAAATTGTAGATACAGTCATCGCCCTTACACTCGCGTTCAATCGGCAATGGTTCGCTCTGCAACTTGCTGTATGGGCTTATCCTTACCCAGGATTTGTCGAACGTGGCTGAAAATTTACATATACTATCAATGTTTTATCCATCATACTTAAAGCTTTTGGTAATTCCTCCTTCCTCTTTATTCCTTATTCTCCCTTTGATATAATGCTCCTCATATCGTTATCCTCGTTGCGGAGGGGGGGATCTATGTGACACTTTTCTGTGTACTATATCCCGCCATTCAGTTGTGGGATTTTAAGTCTTCAATTTTTATTTTTCCTTATTGTTACATAATGTAAACACAGGTGATTCTATATACCCTGGCAATAGATTAAATTCCGAATGCATGAATGAGAATCCTGAAATATACGTGCAATAAAATAGGTAAAACATGAAAAATTGAATTGTTACCAGCTGATCTGCAAATTTATATGGGAGTTTCATTTTCCCCCACTTTTTACCTTTTTTCTTGTGGTTCTATTTTCTATTAGGAATTTTGATTCCAACAGCCAGGGGGTTCAGAATCTATTACCAAAACAAGAATAAAAAATATTGGCCATAATCCAGTTTTCATACCTGACGTTTTGAATATTCCTGATTCCAGATTTGCTTTTGCCTGGAATTCGTAATGACCGGGCTTGTGGTCAGTCTGCAATTAGAAATCATAGAAATGGAGCTTTAAAAGTGCTTATAAACATCGATCTTCTAATTCCGCTTTCAATAAATGTTTTTTAACAAAAAGAATAAATCGACACAATGAACTAAAAAGAAAAAATCATTCATCCCCTGTATTTCTACTCTTAGGGTAGATTTGTTTCCAAATTTATAAGGTACAGACTTCGGGGTATACACTTTAATCTGTAAAAAGTTATGAGTGGTAATTATATCATCATCATCAGGTCTTTCTAGTCTCCACTGTAGGAGCACGACCCTCTCTGTACTACCAGAGCTATACTAGCCTGAGTAGTCAGAGGATTTGGCCTACACTCTCCACGCTGGCCAGACGGGTTGGAGAGGTCTCTTTGATGTTAATAAGCTTTGTTTAGCTTGTGTTTCCTTAGTCGCCTTTTAGGACATCCACGGGATGACTTGGAGTGGTCCTATTCTACTCTGCCGGGAACCACACGGCGTGGTAATTATTTAAGAAAAAATATATGCCTTGACTTGAAAACCTCCTCTGTTTTTTCGTTGGTTGATAAACTATTTAGTTTTAGCAAGATCGTATAGCCATAGAAAAAAATCGGCTATGTGGGAGTCGAACTCGCGCACCGAGCTCCCGAACAAAAAGTACATATATTTTTATTTAGAACAAATTTAAAATTTACAGTTGTCTATTTTTGCTTACACAAGTAAAGAATAAACTTGTTTTTACAACTTTAAATTTAGCAAAAACCATAGTCTTATATAAACATTGTATACAAATAAGACCTTGGTTATTACTAAACTTCATATAAGTAAATACTTTGGCTTTAATTTCATTACAAGTAAGCTTTGCGCTCATACATTTGCATTACTTTTACTAAGAACATAATTTTTTTTCTTATTTAACTTCTTCTTCGTCTTTATTACTTTTACCTGCTTTTTCCAAAGTTATAAATACTTAATATTTATGTTAACTTGATCAAAACAGTCTTTACAAACATACAGACAGACAAAAAGTGATCTACAGGGCATAAATATGCTAAACAGGGTCTTTTGGACATTATGACCATAGGCTCTGTCTATTCCGTAAGGGATAAAGACGTGATACTGTATATGTAACTTTTCTAATCCGCGGATATAATTCAGGTCAATAATACAAAATCTGTACTTACAAGAGTCAAGTTAACATTGTGGCAATATTTTTCTTCTTTGCTGCTAATGTTCAAGGTGAATTTTCTGTCATCTTTTGCAATTATCACTCTTCTTGAGTTATCAATGAAAGTTTCTATAGTTACATCTAAAAAAAATGTATTGTTGAATATAAACTAACAAGAAGCATTATTGCAAAATATTAATAAAATCACCCTACTGCTCTTAGATTATGTCCACCTTTTCATTTTTTTACCTTCACTGCGACAACATCGCCGTCTTTGGCTATTCGTAACTCTTTCTAAGATGTAAGAGTGTATGCAATACGTGCTTCGGCGATAAAATCGCCGCAATTATCTCGCTCGTGGAGTCGACCCCTAAGTTATATTCGGTCGGGGAAAAGTCTTTTCGTCTTTTGTATCAAGATATTATCCGTCCATACAAAGGAGTGTAACATTAATAAAAAAATTCTCAGTTTGTGTCATTCGTACTGGGACTGCAGTATGTCCATAAACACTAAAGTGAATTTTGAGTCTATTTTGCATTATTTCCTTTTTTAGAAATAAATTTTAAATATACACTAATTTAGTAGTTAATTTGATACATTTACAGTAAACAATAATACTCGTACCATCAAAATATGGCGGTGAAATATTCTGTACCATTCTCTATGATTCATAAAAATCGTATCTTTCTAATGGTATTATATATATATATAACCGAAGATATTTTATTGCAACTTTAGACATTAAAATACGATATTACTAATTCTCCAATCTGCTAAGATGGTTATAGTTAGCGACTTACAATTATTCGCTGAAATTTCCCCCACCTTTGTTGATTCATACTTGAGGTATATACAAACTTCGATTTGGAAATCTGTCGTTTCTTCTGGTATTTCCTGAAATTAATTAAAGTATGAATCTAAATAAATAAAAATAAATTTATACGGACAAATCACACAGATTGAGCTAGCCCCAAAGTAAGTTCGAAACTTGTGTTATGGGATACTAACTCAACGATACTATATTTTATAATAGATACATATATAGATAAACATCCAAGACCCAGGTCAATCTGAAAAAGATCGTTTTCCATCTTGACCTGACCGGGGATCGAACCCGGGACCTCCGTGTCGCAGGCTGGCGTGGTAACCACTGCGCCACGGAGCTCGTGCAATTTGAATTTGTGCAAAAAAGGAGACCATTCCGTCCTATTTCGGTCGGACAGGATCTATACATTATTTATATATTGTACAGATCCTGTTAATCAAATCCTTTACCGCACTACTTAGTGGTTTTTACTGTACATTACCGCATTATTTAGCCTATTAACTTGTGGTTAATAAGCGTATTAACACTCCTGAAAATTACCGAATTTTCACTCATAAAGCTTTTACTATATATATTAAAAAACTATTCACTTCAAGAGTCACTATGTGATGAGTTGAAAAATATTTTAGAATAGCAATTACCATGACTGCGTCCGAGTAAATTATAGCCTAGGTCACCCGTATTAGCTAGCTGTAGGTGAAGGAATTCTAATAATTTCGGAGCCTTATGCGAACACACAGTCTAATCTTTTCTCTTTATAATATTAAGACGATAAGTGGAATTACACTAGACCTACAGAGCCACATTTTCTTCAATTAAGTAAGATAAAATTATTCTGCATCGTTATAGAATAATAATTTTGTTAACAAAAACATGGTCATATTACACACATGTTTGTAATTTGAATCCGTTGGTAAGTTAATAAATTTTATACATCCTGCTAGCATCAATTGATCAATACATATGAATAATTAAAGTTTATGACGGTGCTGTATTTGCTAAGCATCAAGATTCAATAGTTTATTTAATATAGGTTTCAAAGAAACTATAAGGAAAATATTAATTGTCATATTTGTGTTTACAATTTTTACAACAAAATTTTTTTGTTGATGTCAATAATTACTTATAGCTAAGTTTAGGCATCATGATTTTTAGTTGTAAGTGTCAATAAACCTTAGGTTTATATTTCATCATCATCATCAGGTCTTCTCAGGAGCACGACTCTCTCTGTACAACCAGAGCTAATATTAGCCACTCTCCACGCTGGCCAAACGGGTTGAAGAGATCTCTTTGATGTTTGTAAGCTTTGTTTAGCTTTGCCTTCTACGACATCCGTGGGAAGACCTGGATTGGTCCTATTCCACTCTCCCGGGAACCATACGGCGGTAATTTATTTAAATACTACCTTATGTCCCAAAAGTTTAGCGTTAACAGTAATTTCGACTGTTGGAATACATCGGAAGACCATAACTGCATCATTTCCTGGAGCGCCTACCGCTAATTCTGAAAAAAGATAATTGGAAATTTCAGCACGACTTGCATATTACACAACATGAAAGGAAAAAAGTACATTTCGAATCAAGCTTAAGAGGGTATCCAGCAGTAAGTTTTCCATACAAATGTATTTTTCTATTTTCTCGCTGAAAAGTTGAAAACTGCTTCTAGAGGCACAATTCTTTTTTCATAAAATCTATTACTAAAATAGATATGTCCCTATGTTTATTTTTATCTAAGAAACTGTTTAAAAGAATTATTTTTCCAAAATCAGTTTTTTAGGAAATAATAAAAACATATTTATTTTAGTACTAGATTTTATGAAAAAAAGAATTGTGCCCCTAGAATCAGTTTTCAGCGAGAAAATAGAGAAATACATTTGTATGGAAACCATACTGAAAAAATACTGCTAGGATACGCTCCTAATGGCGGCTTGGAACATCGCGCGAGTCGATGCGTAGTACACAATATTAGGTTCAACGAGCCGCGCGCGGGGAGGCGGGGCGCGTACTGCGCAGCTCGCAGCAAATATCTGAGCTGTCATAAAGTTTGATTTGGTACTAGATATAATCTTATATACTGTATTTACGCCTTTGAATTAAGCAGTTTCTTCGCGATGGGTATTTTCTGGCTAGTTCTCGTATTTTGAATACATACTATGTACATATTTATATCATACCACTCGAATACTTGGTCTTTCGCTTACACTCAAAAAAATACACTGAAAAAATCTACGTCAGTACTTTGGAAGTAAAATGACTTTTTTTGGTATTTCATTATTTTGCTTTAGGTAAATTTGATCATCATCATCATTTCGTGTAGGTGACACGGTCAGTCGACCGACGACCATGCACACCCTGGTGTCAGAGTTCTGCGGAACCGCCTCTCGGCCTTTGACGTGGTTCCTTTAACGACTACCAGATGGCAGCCGGGACCACCGGCTTAACGTGCCTTCCGAAGCACGGAATCATCTTTGTTATCAGACAATCAGGTGATTCATACCTGCAATGTCCTAACCAAACTGGAAACAACTTAACAAAGTATGCTTCCCGTGGGAATCGAACCCACGCTCCCCGGGTCAACAAGGCGAACGCCTTAACCACTGGACCACGGAGGCAGTTTTGAAATTTGATATATTGGCGGTAATGAGCAGTAAACTTGAAATGATGATAGTAACGAAAACTTGTACCAAAAATGTTATTTACTACTAAAGTACGGAATTAGATTTTTTCAATTTGATCTGATTTATAGTAGTAAAAAAAATAAAATGGTGGTTAGCTGGTCTAAGCTCCACTAGACACAGTACCTAGCGACACCAATTGTTTTATTCTGAATACTTTACAAAAAGAAAGAAATTCAAGAATAGTAATCATATAAGCCTTAGTGAATAACCTAAAGTATTTTTGGAATCATGTTTAATATTATCAGAGGCAGTGAGAATTATGAGAATCCGATTACCGCCAAAAACGGCCATTGTTGGCGGTAATCACTATTTCTCTTAATGACTGATTCCCATAAAAAAAAAATCATTCCAAAAATACTTCAGGTTATTTACTAAGGCATATATGATTTACATTCTTGAATTTCTTTCTATTTGTAAAGTATTAGAATTAAAATTATTGGCGTCGCTAGTGTGCGGCCTTAATGATTGTCTCGTAAATAATAAAACATTCCATACCGTCACATCCATTATCGTCCAAGTCTGAAATTGGCGTAATGCTAAAGCCCAATAGGTTAAAGTCCTTCTTCTCTATTTCCTGTCTCGATGTAAAATCCACCACGTTAATAACAGGCCTGGCCGAGGCCTCTTCTAGTTTTTTATTCATTTCAAAGCCAGATAGAATGTACAACACCCCACTATTCTCATAGAGAGCAGTAACGAATATTTCTGAAAGAAAAGCAATTGTCAAGTCATTTGGACCTGCAATTTGTACTGTAACAATTTCAAATAAAAGTTAATATATAATTGAATTTGGATTAGCAAGCTGAAGTGGCAGTGGGATGGCCATATTAGCCGCAGAACTGATAACCGTTGGGGCAAACGAGTTCTTGAGTGGAGACCGCGTCTCGGCAAACGTAGGATGTCCTCAGGCACGGTGGAGTGATGATTTGCGCAAGATGGCTGGCAGAAGCTGGATGCGAGAAGCCGAAGATAGATCTCGATGGCGTGCAATTGGGGGGGGTCTATGTCCAGCAGTGGACGAGTATAGGCTGATGATAATATAATTGAAACTTACGAGACATAAATACAATAAGTTTAAAAACGGGTCACTGACGTGCTATTTCGTCGGAATTACAGGGTCACATTTTGTTTCTGTTAATAATGATTTCATAATAAAAATTTAGTGGACTATATAACAGTAAAATTAAATTTTAAGATTATAGTTCCAACTTTAAAGGATCATTAAGATCACATTCAAGAAAAAGTGATTTTAACAATATTTTTCTATAGACAGTAGCTACATTTGACATAAATTTTATATAATCTCAACATGGGTCGACTAGCTTGCAATGTAATTAAGTGTTCCTGTTTTGTCATCATGGGTTTGTTCCTCTACCTTACGATATGGAGTCATATTTTGGGGAAATGCATCTTATATTCATAGCGTATTTCTAGCACAAAAGAAATGTTTAAGAGCTATTATCATCAGGTCTTTCTAGTCTCCACTGCAGGAGCACGACCCTCTCTGTACTACCAGAGCCATATACTAGCCTGAGTAGTCAGAGGAATTGGCCTACACTCTCCACGCTGGCCAGACGGGTTGGAGAGGTATCTTTGATGTGAATAAGCTTTGTTTAGCTTGTGTTTCCTAAGTCGCCTTTTACAACATCCACGGGATGACTTGGAGTGGTCCTATTCTACTCTGCCGGGAACTACACGGCTAACTTAAGAGCTATATTAAAATTAAAACCCTGTGATAGCTGTATTATGATACATTTTCAAGAACTAAATATATTAACTCTCCCATCGTTATATATCTATGAAACTGTTATTTTTGTAAGAAAGAATATTAATTTATTTCACCGCGTAGAGAGTCAACGTCGTTCAGAAAAGGTACTCCTAGTACATACAAATATTACATTTCAACACAAGAGTGTTTATGCAATGGCACCAAAATTGTACAATAAATTGCCTAAAAATATACGAAATGACAATAACATTAATAGCTATAAGAATTTTTTTTATAAATAACTTGTTGACAAGTCCTATTATTCAGTCAATGAATACCTTAATGAAAAATTTGATAATTAATGTATTTACTAATTGATTTTTTCCCATAATTGATATTTTCATATACTTAACACAATTGACTATTTTTAGATTTTGCATGATATTGATTCTATAATGAAATAAATGTAATTAATTACTAACACACCTCTTTGATAAATTTTGTATGCCTTATGGCGGAACATAGATAGAACATAGAACATAAACCCGCGTTTGTATACTATCCATCTGTACTGTACTACCAATGTTCACGAAATAAATGAATTATTGTATTGTATTTTACGTACCTTGTAAGCCATCGTTGTCCAAATCATGTGCTATAATGTTTGTGCCGAATCTAGATCCTTCGGTTTTACCCATGACCATTAATTTCCTTTTCATAAAATTATCCTTAAAATAATGTTAGCAATATATTACATAATTAAATCAAAACAGTTTATAATTAAACTACCGTTATTGACAGTTTGCGCCCGCCATATCGATTGTTTGCTGACACATAGCCTATGACACTCAAGAATACGAATCTAATAACACCTCACACTTCCAAAATCGGTCAAGCCGTTTAGGCTACTGGAAGTGAAAATGGAACAGACACACTTACATACATAAACGTATACATAAGGCATAATATACGCGATAAACGTTACACACTTTTTGGGTGGGTCAGTTGGGTAAAAATTACAGATACATACAGATTCAATTTCAATTTATTTATTTATAAAACAACAAACAACAAAAGTACTTGGTATACCTATGTATGAACAACGACCATACTTCCCGGAAGACCACCTCCGAACTAGACGTAAAAGTCTGTATCTCGGTAGATGAGCGACCTATGTAATACTGGAAAGTGTCTCACAATTATGAAGGTACCCAATTATTTAACAATGCTATTCGTGTGTTAACAGGTTATTATTTCATTATGCTATGGACTCACTCGGACAAAGAAGTGATACAGAGTTCTTGGCGGGAATTCTCGAAGACTACACGACACGGTGTTAAAATGGCCAATTCGATCGGTTGAGCGTTTAGATTCTAATCCAAAGGCTCAACTGGGCCAATTGGGCATCATAAGAATTCCCGAGTAAGGTCAGGGGTGTCTTCCTAACTACCTGCAAGCCGATTTGCTAACTCGGTGTACAACGATTTGATTGTCAATTAAGCATCCATTATGGTTTTCATATCATAAATAAAAATAGTCATTCATATCGATGCCGTAATGAATATTAAAGTTACCATGAAAATTATGTACACCGTAGTTGTCAAAAGTTAGCAAATAGGCCTGCTGGCCGGAGGTTGCGGGTATGGCATCGGATACGCGCGCTCGTTTATTTATCCCTAAACCATCCGAGTAGGTAGAATCCCAAATAACTTTATCTCGTTGCCTCAGCCCAACAAACTCCTTCCCTTCCTTCAATAAATTAAATAAATATATAGGGACATATAACACAAGTTAAGCTAGCTCCACAGTAAGTTGTGAATTTGTGTCGCAGGATACCAACTCAACGATACTATATTTTATGACATATACTTATATTAATAAACATCCAAGACCCAGGTCATTCTGAAAAAGATCGTTTTCTATCATGACCAGACCGGGGATTGAACCCGGGACCCCCGTGTCGAAGGCTGGCGTGTTGACCGCTGCGCCACGGAGCTCGTTCGCTTAAAAAAAAACAGTTTCGACGAGCAGTAGCAGCAGTGTCGGACGGAACCGATATAAGCCAAACAAACTGCGCTCACCAACTCGTTTGCCAAGCGTGGTGAGTGCGGCAAAACCCCCAATCATAGAAATCCTAGGGGGAGGCCTATGTCCTACAAAGGACTTCTTACGGCTGTTATTGTGATGGAATCCCATAATGTACAAGCATGAACCTATTGACTGATGACGGCCGGCGGATCCCACCACTGCACCATGGAACCGAATATAACCGAAGACGACCGAAGCCGGACCGGACCTCACTTACTTGCTTGCGTGCCCTTCTCTGATCTCTGGTCTCGTCAATAATAATCTGTTATTTCTAAATAGTTTTTTTTTATTTGGGAGATGCTAGAAAACAGACCTACATACACACATATATATACATACATATATATATATATAATAAAATAGCAGAATGTATATATATATATATATATATATACATTCTGCTACACTTGGTGACATTTAACTTTTTGGCAGGACTGTCTTTTTTGACTTGAATACCTTTTGCAGTACGCAATCTAAAAAAAATATGTGTTTTTGTAGATCCTTACCAGGCTGTAGGTTCCCATATAAATGTGGATGGCTCCATATTCCCGTTTACTATCGTCATAGCCAGCAGGAGCCCCAACGATGAGGTCTGAGTATTCGTCATCATTCAATGTAGCACTGCACAGCGCTGCCCCAAACAAACTATATTTCTTGTCCCGTAACATTGCGGAATCTCTACCTTTATCTATTATGTTCAAGAAGTAATATTTAAGATAGTTTTTCACGAAAATTACCTGCAAAAGAAATTATATCTTACTATTATTTAATTGAAATCTACTCGTAAATAAAACGATAGTTTAACTAATCAATGTCGACCACTGTAATTATCATAATTATTGTGGACCCACTGAAATCACTTTTATAGAATTTGAATAATTAGCGTGGACCCGCCGATGCCGAAATTTTGGACCAATGGGAGTTTGCGAAAAATATAAATTGCAGTAACATTTTGTGACTCAATTAGACTGCGTTGCGGTAGATGTGGTCTCAACGCCTTAATCATACGATTTGTTCTCAGAGACTCGCATAGATGGCGCCACTCGGAACTACACAACATTGTATTTACCGTATTATGAGAATATAAAAACATGATTCACAAAATATATATCTTATTAAAAATCAAAACAATATTTTAGGCATAATATTTTAAAATGAAACCGTATATTTAGTAAGTTAAAGGCTAACGCTGATTACCGCCATCTAGTATCGAGTAGCAAGCAACTCTCCTGCGCCATACATTCGCCTACTTTTCGCAACCTTAATTTGGTCCAATATTTTTGTATGAGGTGGGCAGTCTATTACGTTAGTTTTATATTGTCTTTGGTATTATCTACCATCAGCCGAGCGTTTATCCTGGTTGCGTCCTCATCTATGATAGATACGTCGGTCATAGAATAAATAACAGTACTGACGTACAGAAAGGACGCTCGTAGCGTTCTCCGCAATCCCTGCACTTCTCTGCCGTGCTAAACCGGGTAAGCTTGCGTTGCTTACGTACTTTCGTACTTGAAATTATTCTAAAGTTGTGACCTGGATAAGTTTTTCACTTCCATACGGGTTGAATATTTAAAAATTTAAAACTTTTTTTTGAGAACCCTGGGCTCAGTGAGGTTTGCCTTTTGTTATGTAAAGATGACTTGAATTAAACTTGAATACATTACCCCTCCATAAGTATAATCGTCTGACAAACTGACTGCGTAGATTGTTTTCATGTTGGGTAAATTAAAAAACTTGCCAGCGGCCATAGCAGTCCCTAAAAACAAATATATTGGAGGTTAGAAGTAATTATAAAAACATTGAGGTTACCAGGCAATAGCTATTAAAGATAGAGAACATATTTCATTATATATGTCTGTTGCCCGCGACTTTATATACAGGGTTACTTGTTAAATCACCAATAACATCGCAGGAGTAGTTAGCTAAGATCGTAAACAACAACGTTTGTTCTACGAGTTTAGACATAAATGAATACATGTCATCGAAATATTTTTCATATTTTTTATTGCCCTTTCGTTACATTTGTATGTCTATGTTTCATGCGTACGAAAAGACGATGCGACGAAAATTTTTTCTGGGTCCCCTCAGTGCTGGCTGCCCCATTTGAAAACAAATAGAGATATCATTTGAATTTTTGTTCTGCCCAAGCCCTATAACCGTCTGACATATTATTTTAACTATACTGACAGACAACGGCCACTTCTGACGAAAACGCAATGTTAAACTTCTCGCCCGCACTCTAATGCTTTTCTTGCATGCTTTGACTTAATTCATACAGTAACACAGAATTTAAACAATAAAATACCTACGGTGACACTCCTTTTAGATATGACGAAAGCGTTTGATCTAGTTGATCATTCATTATTATAGAAAATTTTGAGGAGGTAGCCTTACTATACTTTAATAGTTACTGTAAGAACACAATGTACTCAAATTACACAGTTGACATATTCCAAAAACACTTCTATCAAACAAGTGGCAACATAATGATAAAGGTGTCCCTCAAGGTAGTGTCTTAGGGCCCCTTCTTTTTTTATATATGTAAATAGTATGCCTAAAAGGACCTCAAACAAGTGTATCTTATTTGCAGATGACACAACAGTCGTTGTTAAATGTCAGGATAGACAAACGCTTTAACAGACGTAATAAATTGGATGACTAATAATCAACTTGATATTAATTTAATGAAAACAAAAGTTATGCAATTTTATTCTTATCAAGCGCGACCTTTACATCTTCAAATTAATTATAATAATACTAATATTGGCATTGTTAATTCATTTAAATTTCTTAGATTTAATTTAGATTAACATCTTTACTGAAAAGAACATGTAAATGGTGTTTGCCTTAAATTAAACAAATTTGTTTTTGCAATAAAGAGAATAAGATCAGAAGTATCAAAACAGGCGGCTCTAATGGCTTATTACGGCTATGTAGCTTCTGTTCTTAGTAATGGATTGATAATGTGGGGAAACTCAGTAGATGTTAAGCGAGTCTTAATTATTTAAAAAAAAAGTATAGGAGCAAACTGTAACGCTTATTTCTTGGACTCGTGCCGTCCATTATTTAAAGGTCTTGCAATACTAATCTTCGTTTTGCCGACGATATTGTCCTGTTTGCGTCCACATCATCTGAATTACAAACGATGCTCCAAGATCTGAGCACGGCAAGTCTTGAGGCTGGACTAAAAATGAATCGGTCCAAAACCCAAATTATGACCAATAGCACAAAGCGTAGGGTAGAGGTAGATGGGCAAGAAATACAGTATGTTGATGAGTACATCTATCTGGGCCAGCTAGTCTCTTTCAGTAATAGGCAAGAAGCGGAAATTAACCGCCGTATCGAGAACGCCTGGAAGAGCTACTGGTCCATGAAAGAGTATATGAAGGGTGACCTTCCCTTGTCACTTAAGCGCCGACTCATCGATATGTGTATCTTGCCCGTCCTAACCTACGGTGCACAGACATGGTCGCTGACCGAGGAGTTGAAGTCCAGGCTCAAGATTTGTCAGAGAGCCATGGAGCGAAGTGTGTTAGGAGTAAAGAGGGTAGACAGAATCCCAAATACTGCACTCCGCTCGAAAACGGGAATTTCTGATGTGGGCACTAAAACTGCTGTGCTAAAATGGGATTGGGCGGGGCATGTCGGTAGAATGCATCCCGAGAGATTGGCCAAGATAGCAACAGAGTGGCTACCTACAGATGGTCGCCGTCACCGAGGTAGGCCAAGAAAACGTTGGAGAGACGAATTGGATGTTTTTAGAAAGGATTGGTTGAAGTCAACACAAGAAAGAGATAAATGGAAAGAGATGAGAGAGACCTTTGCCCAGCAGTGGGACAATATAGGTTAAAAAAAAAAAAAAAAATGGAGCAAACTGTAACGCTTATTTCTTGGACTCGTGCCGTCCATTATTTAAAGGTCTTGCAATACTAACCGTAGCATCAATGTATATAAGAGAAGTGTGTCCAAGATTTTTTCACGTATCGAGACGAAGTTCGTTTAAGACCATAGCGACGACAATATAAAAATTTATTGGACAAAACGCAAATTGTTTTTCATTAGTAAGCTTCTCTCGTGTACCTAGTGAATATTAACACCTTTGAGCTTCAGAATAAAATATTAATTACTAAACGAAAAAAATGTATTTACTAACTAAAACTAAACTTTATTTAAAACTTAAAACTAATTTAAACTTACTTAATCTTGTCATACTTCCGCAGAAGTAAGTAAACACACGTATGTTATAATTTAAATAAGGCATTAAAATTATAACATACGTTATGTATAGATTATAATTATTGGAGCAAAAGAGTATTATATAAAGTAAATATGAATTTAAATGTGCATTATATAAAATGTTCTTTATAACACATAAAATTAGGTCATATAAAATTATAAAAATAATACGTTATAACAATTGATCTTTATATTAATAAAAAGTATATTATATAAAATTAGGTTATATGATCGTTAGAGTATTTGTTATTATTATATATATTACACACCCCTTCGGTAGTAACTATTAAATTCAATCACTTACCCAAATTACGATATTTCTGTAATCGGTTCTTCATTTCTATTTTCCTGTCATTAGTTTTTAAAAGTTCATCAATTACTAACGACTCCGTGGTTTTCAACGCAAATTTCTTATATGCAATATCTTCATACAGATTGGGAGTGGCTGGTTTTGATATGAGGACTATTTCGTTGACGTCATCAACTAATATTTTCAATCCAAAATTTCCCATGGTTGGCGCTCCTGAAACGCAATAATAGGAGGATAGTTAAAAACCGGCCAACTGGCTGAATCTAAAAGTTTTTTGACATAAACGCTCAAATATAAATTATTTCGATCTAACAGATTTTAACAACAAAGAACTACTGAGATATTCAAGAAATAAATTTCACGTTGTGTGACTTCTTTCGCTGACGCATTACTTCCATCCAACCCCGATTAAATTCTGTTTAAATAGATCATTCGTACATTTTTTTTTCTCTTAATAAACATCACCTATTGTATTATGTTGCTAAGAATATTATTTTTCCCCTCATTAAAAAAAAAAAACAAAAACTGGCAATAAAATGTAGTTACTAAAAATTTAAAATTCATGTTTATGAATGAAAACTTTATTTTAGTCAAAGAAACACCGATTTTTTTTTTCCAAAATATAACGTTTATTTTCACCATAAGTCCAGATAACAAAGTATATAAAAGAAATTGTTACAAATAGAGAGTATGGTGGGTTGACGCCTGAACTAGGATAGTTCCTGTATCTCAGGTTGCCAACCCTCCACCCCATAAAATAGTTACATTTTTACAATAAAAGGTTTTTTTTTTAAATTAGTTTCTAAGAAGAATGTTTTCTTTCACATAAAAAGATAAAATCATGGCCTTCAGAAAATTCGCATTACCATTGCACTTCATATTATAAATTGATCGACGTAAATTGACAGTACGAACGTCGGTGGGGGTAGCTGATCTTCTGCTTCAGGGATTCCCGTAGATGTACTGGGATCCCCTACTCTTCTCTCTGACTTCATACGTGAGTGACCCGTATTTTACATATTAATACGTTGATCAACTACCTATTCTCATATAATACATTGTCACGTCAAATCAAATTGACTAATGTGTTGTATTTTCAGAGTACTGTATTATTATGTGTACATGTGCTTGTATATTATTTATAATTCATAAATACTTATTTATTATTTATATTATACTTATTTATATATTTTATATATATATATATATTAACTTAGGTGTGTAGTGTGTGTAGTTGTAACTATAAATGTATTATTTTAGTTGTTCATATATATTATGATATTATATCTTTTTCACAATGCCCCAAAGGTGAACTGGTAGACAATGCAAAAAGCATTAAGTTAACCTTTTGTATCAATCTTTGATTGTGTGCAATAAACTTAAATAAATAAATAATATTAGTAGGTACGTATGAATGTATATGTATATATAGTGGTAGTGTGAGTTTCTTAATTCCATCGAAACTTCTTCTGGTCACGTAGCCTCAATGTGACGAGTTGAAAGGTGACTTCTAACTTTAAGACAAAATTTGTATATTTATATTGAAGGCTAGCACTTTTCCGCGACTTCATCCTCGTAAATTATAGCCTATGTCACCCGCAGATTAATAAGCTTTCTATATGTGAAATAATTTGAAAATCGGTGAATAGTTTTAGACCCTATGAATGCAAGCAAACTATCAAATCTTTCCTCCTTGTGATTAGTTAGAAGTACGTATATGTAAATTGAGCAAAAAAAATAAATAAATAAATAAATATGGACAAATCACACAGATTGAGCCAGCCCTACAGTAAGTTCGAGACTTGTGTTATGGAATACTAACTTAACGATACTATATTTTATAATCGATACTTATATAAATAAACATCCAAGACCCAGGTAAATCTGAAAAAGATCATTTTCTATTTTGACCTGACCGGGGATCGAACCCGGGACCATCCGTGTCGCAGGCAGGCGTGTTGACCGCTGCGCCACGGAGCTCGTCAATAAACCATTTGATCTCATTTCTAAATGCCTCAACTGATTTCGATGTGTGAGGTATATGTAATCCTTAAATACGTTTTATCTAGAGTGTCATAGGCTATTTTTTTTTATCAAGGCAGACGCGTTCTTTTTTCTTTGAAAAACAATTGCTTTCTTAATACTTACGATTTCTTGGAATGCTATAAAATCCTTCTAGCGTTTCAAATTTCCCTTCCTCATTTACTTCAAAACAAGCCCCCCAGATAAAAAGTTTCTTGAATGTTGAGTGTTTAGTTGTAACTGTGAAATTACCAGTCCACATTGGGGCGCATGTCTGAAAGTTAATTTTGTAAGTAAATATTATTAGTTTGTTAATGCCGTGTGGTTCCCGGCAGAGTAGAATAGGATCACTCCAAGTCTTCCCGTAGATGTCGTAGAAGGCGACCTAGGAAACACAAGCTAAACAAAGCTTATAAACAGTTTGATAAATTAAGAGAAAAATTTGCCCCATCGGGTCTCATCAGGCATACAAAGAAAATAGCCATTATCTAGAACTGCTCCCTCGTTTTAAAAATACTTAAAAACAGGACCCCCCTGGTTTTTAGGACGAACCGAGTGCGGATGTAATAACGCGTGGCGGATCAATTTTACCAGGGTAAAAATTGAGCTCCAGTATTGATAACAAAACAAATGAAAAGTGGTCATGCTGACCTGGGAGGTGTGGTTACCTACCGTGTGGTTCCCGGCAGAGTAGAATAGGACCACTCCAAGTCTTCCCGTGGATGTCATAGAAGGCGACTTAGGAAACACAAGCTAAACAAAGCTTATAAACATCATAGAGAACTCTTCAACCCGTCTGGCCAGCGTGGAGAGTGTAGGCTAAATCCTCTGACTGCTGTAGCTAATATATGGCTCTGGTAGTGCGGAGAGGGACGTGCTCCAGCGGTGGAGACTAAGAGGGACCTGGTGATGATGATGATGATGACCTGGGAGGAAAAAAAAAAGTAGAATGTACCAGCTGCTTCTCCGCCCGCGCAGGCCGTAGAAACCGGCCTAGAGTGTGGGCGCAAATCAAAGGAGTCATTGTAAATAGGCAGTGCGGCTAGCAACCCATCACTATTTTGATTCCGTATTCCATCTAAGCCAATCTACATGCCATACGTGGCCTTTCGGTGTTATGGCCTTAGGCTCTGTCTATCCCCTTAGGTATAAAGACGAATGTATGACTGTATTTATGAAAAGAAAATTAAGATGAATATTACCAAAAAAGAATGCGGGAGAGCAGCAACTGAAGCCCCAAGCCTAAACTTGTAGTTTTCTTCGTCTGAAAAGAAGATAATAAAAAAAAAGTTTTTCTACTTTGATCCCATAGGAAAAGTTGTTCATATTGACGGGCTGTGTCACCCGTTTGAGAGTATGTCGAAGGTCAATATACATGCTGTATACCCACAGAGATGTAATATTCTGATATCTAGTGTATACCTTTCAAATTAAATCCTCTGACTGCTCTTAATATGGCTCTGGTAGTACAGAGAGGGTTGTATGGATCAGAATGTTGGGCTACAAAAGGGATGGAAGAAAGAAAACTGCATGTAACAGAGATGCGAATGTTGAGGTGGATGTGTGGAGTGACACGAATGGATAAAATACGGAATGAGTATGTAAAAGGAAGTATGAAAGTTGCGCCAGTAATAGAGAAGCTCCATAGTCATAGACTGAGTTGGTATGGGCATGTGATGAGGAGAGAAGAAAGTCATATCACAAGAAAGGTATTAGATTTGAAAGTAGATGGAACGCGGAACAGAGGGAGTCCTAAGAAACGATGGATCGATAGTGTCACAGAAAGTATGAACAGGAAGGGAGTGACAAAGGCTATGGTGGATGACAGATCAAGGTGGAAAGAACTGACATACTGTGCCGACCCCACATAAAAAAGTGGGATAAGGTAAAGGAAGAAGAAGAAGTACAGAGAGGGTCGTGCTCCCGCAGTGGAGACTAAAATTTACCTGCTGATGGTACCATTATTAGGATTTTAAACTTTTGCAAGTAAATACAAATACATACATCTTTTCATATCAGGCAACTTTTCCACGTACGATGTATCGTATTGCAAACATTTGTTTTTTAATCCAAGCATTGATGATTCCAAATCCAATGGGCAGGCCAGGACTTTCCCAGTACGATCATTTGGAGCGCCAACCACTGAAAAATAAAGGTTTTTAAAATGGGATGTTCCTAATTTTATTGAATTATAATCATATTGTATATAAAATAAATAATTAAATTAACTTAGATGTAGAAAAATCTTCCAATGCTTCACATTTAGGCAACGTGCCCAAAATACTGGCCGACCGTTGTTCGGGTCGGTCGTTGAAATGCCAGACTTATTCGTTGAGCAAAATAATTGACAGCTCTTGGATCTTCCGTTGCCTCGATGAGACGTATGATGTTAGTTAAAAATAATTAAGCCTCCAGACCTGACCACCACCTCCAATTTCCACCGCGAAAGGTAAGAAAATATGATTGGCTGCAAGACCCTTTTTCGTTTTTTTCCTGACTTTGCAGTAAGAGTAGCTACTATGATTAGAAGTGGAGAATTGAGTAAGACAAGAGGAATGGGTTGGATTTACAATATTTATTTATAGTTTTTTTTTATTTATTGACCTGAGCCTGGGCTCTGTCTACTCCGTAAAGGAAAAAGACGTGAATGTATGTATGTATTTTTATTTGGTATATCTTACCTAAGGTCTTCGTATTCTTTTGATAACTAATTGCATAACCAAAGTGAGTATTATTAACGTTCTCGGGCTTGATGGCGAACGGTGACAGGTCGTGGAAAAACATGCATGACGTCATCCCCAGCACGTTTGTCAGCACCAAACACAGCAATTTTCCTGGAATATTGTTATTGAATAAATTGACTACCTATATTTATAGATTTATTCATTTTTTGTTCATACATTTTTAACCAAAAAAATTAAAAAATTGTATGTTCACACAGAATATGTTCTTATTTTATGATAAAAACATCAGGAAAAGCAAAACGCTTTTTGTGGAGTCTAACATAGGTAACAGTGCAAGTTTCATCAAAATCTATTTAGTAGTTTTTGGGATAGTTATTTTAAAAAGTACTAACTGAACTGATTTTGTTAAAACTTGCATTACTATGTATCAATCACAAGGAAAATTTAAGTCGGTTTAATTTTTTATTAGGGTTCCATACCCAAAAGATAAGAAACCGGACTCGATTCCGATTGCTAAGACTTCGATGTCCGTCTGTTACCAGGCTGTTTGTCTCATAAACTGTGAAAGCTAGACAGTTGAAATTTTCGCCGATGATATATGTTGCCGCTATAATAACAAATACAGTACTTTGTGAAATAACTCAACGATACTATACTTATTTTATAACAGACGCTTATATACTTAGATGAACTTAAAAGACCCAGACCAATCTGAAAAAGATCAGTTTCCAACATGACCTGACCGGTAATCGAACCCGGGACTACTCGTGTCTTAGGCTGGAGTGATAACCACTGCACCACGGAGGTCATCAAGGTTGTAACTATACCTACAGTTTTTAGATACACAGGTACAAACATACAGATAATAAACAGATATATATATTTATACGTAATACACTTGAAAGTTGTCACATTCAAACTCAAACTTGAAGATTTAGGTAAACCACAATTGGATACATGCATCCCTATATAAATGTCATACGAGTATTCATCTTTTTTTTTGATTCATGCAAATTATAAAAGATTTTTTTATAAGTAACATATATAAAAAACTCGCAATCGTAACAATATTTCATGCGTGGTCGAATTGATTACCTCATTTTTTGAAGTCTCTTTAAATGTGATTTGGTTTTAATATTTGATAAGTGCCAACACATCAAATTTGTGCCAAATTTGATGTGCTGGCACTTTTTCAAAAATGTGCCACAAAACATTTCCATTCAAAGACTTGTACCACTAGTATAATGTCTATGGCTACCCCTGAGCCGGGTACAATATCAGGTGGTTATATCTGATTTAATATTTTTTTTTTTAAATAGGGACATATCACACAAATTGAGCCAGCCCCACAGTAAGTTGTGAACTTGTGTCGCAGGATACTAACTCAACGATACTATATTTTATAATATATACTTATATAGATAAAACATCCAAGACCCAGGTCAATATGAAAATATATATATAATAATATATATAATATATATTAATATAATATATATTTAAATCATAAATTAGTCCTCGACGCACGTACCGTGACCAGATTGCGGACATTCTTGCCAATTCAGGAGTTCCCGAAACTGGCGAGCATGATTTTGTTTTTTAATGGACTACGCAGCTATCTGCAAATGAGCTTCCGCTACTTCACCGGACTTTTGAGGTGAGAGCAGAGTGCCCTCAACCTGTAAGGCAAACATCGCCAAAGGGTCCCCGGGAGGGACAAACCTCAGCTTTGGGCGTTGCCTGGATGCACAAGGCTTGGGGAGACAGCAAACTCTCATATGCCTGATGGGCCGCGATTTGCATGCATGACCTGAAGGGCCGAACTGAGAGACAATGGCAAAGCCTTTAGAGAGCAGCAACTCTCATGTTTTGCCGTATGGGCCGAAAATGAAAAGAGTGATGGATGTAGATGAGGCGAGAGAGTTTTCTAAGGATCGTAGTAAGTGGAGGTTCTTGGTCTCTGCCTACCACCATGGGAAAGAGGCGTGATAATATGTATTATCCCTCCTTAGCGTATTAATCCTTCCTTAGCTAAAATAGTATAAAATGAAGTCGCTTTCGTTGTCGGTTTGCTTAGATCTTTTAAATTATTTAATGAATTTGAATGTAGTTTTCAGTATTATATAGCGGAATGAGGAAGGTTTTTAGGTAAAATATATTCCTGGGCGTAGTCGGGAAAGGCTGCTAGTTGGTTATAAAGCGAAAGTTTGTTATGATGTGATCATAATATGATAAATCGTAGCGCACATAGTACGTTTTGAAAGGAACTTTCTGAGACTACAACAGGAGGTCCTTTAAAAAAGGGGTGAAAAGATTTCGTCAAGGTCGGCAACACGCGAACATAACAGTTGGTGTTGCAGGCGTCCATAGCCTACGGAAACCGCTTAAATCAGGTGAGCTGTATACATGTTTGCCTACGCAGTAGTATATTAAAAATGTGGAATAAATAGAAATAAATTTAATTAATACCAGTTTCGTAAAACAACGTCACACGTCAATAATATAAAAAAAATTAGAAATCTACTGACTTTCGTCCTTTTGAACAGCTAATACACACACTTTGTTTGTACTCACGTTTCATTTCGGTAAAAATATTCACAATTATTCACAACACGAAACTTCGAATAAGTATTATAACACCGACATCATATGACAAATTAAATGAAATGTATGTTTCACAATCGTTAAGGAAAAAATAGTCAACAGGATGATGGGTTTGAAATTAAATTCCATGTAAATAATGTACAATAGTACATGCACAATGGAATGTCAATGTACATCTAAACAATGTATTTCAAAAAATATGTTTTAATAACTCGCTTTTCAAGGTTTCATACAAAAAATGAAAAAACGGAGCTTTTATAGGGTCACTCGTGCTTCTGGCTGTCTAATATCCGTCCGTTTGTCACAGTCAATTTGTTCCAAACTACTAGACCAAAATAGGTGAAAGTAGGACGGTGTAATCCTATGACCCAAAAACCGGTCAAGTGCGTGTCGGGCCACGCGCAGTGCAGGGTTCCGTAGTTGCGAATGACAACTTTGAGTTCACACTATTCACACAGTTTAACGACCAAAAACATTTAACAATGAAAATTTTATGAAATTTTACAGTTTATAAGTTGGTTGCCTATAACTTTTTAGTTAGTACTTAGTACTAAGCTTTGATAGTTTTCCTTTCAATTCAGTATAAAATACTACTGCTGTAATTTTTTTCACGTATCTATATATAACCGTTTAGCAGATAAAGGGGGGGGGGGGGGGGGACACTTACCTCTAACAAAAATTCGCATACATACATATTTAAATACATAGCGGGCAAAATCCGCCTTTTAGCTTCGCCGTATTTAGGTAAAAAATACTATGTAATGCTTCAAAGATGGTCCCATATTATTTTTGTTGAAATGTATCGAGTAACGAGCGCTTTCTGAAAAAATCATCAAACACAAAAAAAAAACATTGTACACGGATGCCGTTTGGTTTAATTTTATTTCTGTTGTGTTCTTTCATGAATCAAGACAAGGTTGATGAGGACGTTGTTCCTCTGTTTTGATTGAACTACCACAGAAAATAAAATTATCGTAACAAAAACCGACTTCAGGAACTAAAAGGTGGGAAATAATATTGATATTTTCATACCTATTTACAATATATAATCAGTTTTTATTTTGGGTCGGTGCCAGCCGAAATAAAAATAACATTAAAGCTACCTCGAGCTGCCTGAAAGTTAAAAGATTAAGAGGTCTCTTTGATATTTATAAGATTTGTTTAGCTTGAGTTTCCTAAGTCGCCTTCTACGACATCCACGGGAAGACTTGAATAGTCCTATTCTATTCTGCCGGGAACCACGCGGCCTCAGAATCTTAGGAAAATATAAATATATACAGACAAATCACACAGATTGAGCTAGCCCCAAAGTAAGTTCGAGACTTGTGTTATGGGATATTAAGCTTATGAACCGTTATTTGAAACCTAATTAAACAACAATTGAGAGTAGCGAGCTTGACTTCCGGTAGCAGGTCGGCTATTTTACCGATTTTCCCTTACGACGGCGGCTAACTTCCGGTGGCCAGGTGGGGGGCATGTGGCGCCGCGCCACTGCTCTGAGCCTCATTGGCGTCTTGACTATCGTAGCAGTCGGTTGTATTGGTAAGTGCACGTACTTACATTTTTATTACTTATTTTCGCTTTCAGCTTTTTATTTTTCAGATTACTGATTTTCCCTGAAACATGTTATTATTTGAATTCAAAAATTCAATATAATAACGGATTTTTTTTTTAAAGTATTTTAACGATGCAAATCGTTCGTTACTTATATATTGGTTATTTAACAGTCCATCTGATTAACAAACAGTACTATTTAAATGTTGAATTCTTAAGTTGTTATATTCCTATATAATTTAAAGTGACTATGTCAGTGAATAAATTGAGAAACTATCCAGACCAAGGAATGTAGTGTTGCTATGCAGAGCATGTAAGTGATATTCAAGATTATATTAACACGTTGGCGTTGCTTATTAAGCCTTTTTGGAGTTAAGGCCGTTGCCTTTATAAAGATTAACTATATGTCAAGAAAATGTGCAGCCATAGACTGCGTAATATTTTACGTTAATAAGCGATTGACAAGATTAACAATAAAACTTAATATAGATATGAATGATTTTCATTTATATCACTTCATGAAACTGGTTCTTTGCTGCATAATGAATAATATAACTAGCTATTTAGCTACTCAATAAAACATTTAAGGATTAACGGAAAATCCTTTTCGATTGCGAAGATTTTTTGTTTTGTTTTCATATCACTTACCCTCAAGGAGATGAGGATATGGAGATCAATTCCGTATATTAATTTTGTTCCTAAAGGTAACTAAACATTTCATTAAGTATATTAAAAGATAGTATTCATTAAAAAGTTGAAGTGTGAACTTATCATTGAATTGCTAGTTTATTCAATTGTCGATTACGGTGGACAATTTTGTTTATTTCTTTTTACTAATTTCTTTGTAGGAACAAAATCTTTGTATGGAATAGAGAATTGATACATAAGTGAATTTTATATAATAGGGTGATACCTTGACCACCTTATCGAAATAATGCTGTTAGCTTAGCTATGCTTAACGTGCAGACTCGGGTCAAGCCCAGTCATGCTGGAACATTGGATTATTTATAAAGCTGCTGCGCAAGCTCAGCTGAACGTGCAGGCTCGGGTCAAGCCCAGTCATGCCAGAACATCGTACTGTTCATAGTGCAAATAAATAAAGCTGCTGTGCAAGCTCAGCTGAACGTGCAGGCTCGGGTCATGCCCAGTCATGCTAAAACATTGTATTATTCATAGTGCGAATAAATAAAGCTGCTGCGCAAGCTCAGCTGAACGTGCAGGCTCAGGCCCAAGCCTAGTCATGCTGCCTATTGCGTCTATTTTAATTATAGACATGCAATACGTGAAGTAAAATAAAATACATTTTGGTTCTTAATATAAACTTTTATTTTGCTGAAACAAAGCTGCTACGTAAGCACACCTGAACGCTTGAGCTCAGGCCAAGCCTAGCCATGTCGCAATTTCGGATTATTTTATGAATGACGTAAATAGAACTATTTCATGATGAGTAAAACTGCAGCAAAAGCTCTAATAAACTCGCCAATCGCGATGAATCAAGAGGAGTTACGTTCTGGTTGTATAACAATTTTATTTAAGTGCAATTGATTAGCTGTTGCGTATGCTAAGCTTAATGCGCAGGCTCAGGGCAAGCCTAGTCATGCCATAACATTGAATATTTTTTATAATAAGTGGAGCGACATTTTCCGTCGCGAATAATGATCTCTTTGAATATATTCATGAAGTTATTAAAGTAACTACATTTTTCATGTTTATATACTTGGGTTTTTTTTTTTATCATAAAACTAATGTGAAAGCTCAGTTTAATTCATGGGCTCGGGTCAAGCAGTATTTCCAATGCTGAAAATGTTGTCAATTATGAATTTAAGAGTCGTTTGGGCTATACTTGAAGCCAAATGTGTATGAGCTAGATTTGGCTCCTTATGAATAATGCTAACGTTAAATTGAACATACAGGCTCAGATCAGACCTGTTGCGGTATTAGCTAGTTATTAACTTTCACAGTAAATTGAACTGTATCCCAAGAAATTATAAAATAAATGTTTAAGTTAGCCACTTGAATCAGTTACGATTTACGAACTTAAATAAAAGCTACATCGCAAACTTTGCCCAAGAGACGCAGTCTCTGGTTAACACATTCACTGCCGGAGTTTCACAATAAAGTGTTCTACGAAAGTACTCGTAGTTTGCACCGAACTTGTTTTTAGTTATCCTTCACCATCTCATTGATATTGAAATATTTTTATATTAATATCGTATAAAAATAATTGTCTTGATCTAAGAAAGACTTTTACCAACTTTCATTGCAAAGTCGAACCGGCCAGGCGAGTTTTTCTGATTACACTATAATGTAATGACGCAGATATTTTTCATGTTCAAACTATGACACTAGCTATGAAAATTGACTACCGATTTTTTTTTATGGTCACTTTACCGTAATGTATGAATAAGTGGAATGCACGGTATGTGCTACACTAGTATTTAATGCAAACGTATAACACATAATCATCGTCAGCTTTCTACGCCTACTGCATACTATAAGCCTCCTTTCTATCTTTAGAATCTAGCATTTCCTAGCATTTTGCCTAATTTCATAATGTGCAACAATAGTAAAAAGATTAGATTATACTTCTTTCCTAGCATTTTGCCTAATTTCATAATGTGCAACAATAGCAAGTCGATAAAGAGTGATCGTCTTTTGACCTTGCTTATTTTATTCACCGACCTCAGACAGTAATTATAACGGTTCGTCAAATTATTTTGAATATTTTAAAGGAAACTTTAGCAGCTTTTCGTCGTAGATTAGCCCCCTCGTCATATCAAGAGGCTATTTTTGGGCTTGGCAGGTTAAAGATGCGCTCTAATTTCACAAGGCAAAGTCGGTTTTATGTTGTAATATTTCTTACAAAATGTTTGGTATCAGTTTATTGAATAATATACTAAAAAAAAAATTCATAGACATTTTTATGATTATTTCAGATTACCATATTTTTAAAAGTTGAATAAAATTTAAAAGACATGCATGTTAAGCAATAATTCTCGGTATTTTCTTTAGCTACTAGCTACTTAACGTCTCATCCAGGCCCTTCGCTGAGTGATGATTGGTTTGTCCTGTATCGTTTGCCCGACTCCTCTCTCATCTGAGCGTTTTTCCGGTTGCATTCTCAGATGGAGTGCTTTGGACACCCATGGCCCGGGGCCTGCAGACATACATATCTTCGATTTTCTTTTAGTCTAAATCTGTTTGAGTTTTGAGGCTTTATCACGGTTTAAGGCTTACAACAGCATTTGACATTTTGAAATTTATTTATTTTTTAATTAGTTTATTTATTGGACAACATAAAATATTTTATTGGACCACATATATTTGAGCAGTAAATGCAAATCTGATTGCAATCTCAGTATTTGGAGTTTATTGAATTATTTAATGTACGTAAAGAAACTACAATAAATAAAAAAGTTCGTATAACAATCTTATTAAACGTGCTTTCTTTTGCTTCTTTAATTGAAACGGTTCTACTAATCTTCACTGAAGAATTTATATAGGAACTCTTAGCTGGCCTTAGTCTTACCAAAATGGTATTAAAAGGTGTGTTTGACGCTATTTATCACTTAAAATGATAATATCGCACTAACTTTTATTTTTGTTTAAATATTGGAACAATCCGAATTAGATTTTCAAATCCGAACTTTAATCCTATACTAGGATGGAAATCCAGATCATATTGCTTTAACAAGGTATATTGTTTATGTGATATTTTTTGCCTGTTTCAAAATTCGAAGTATTTAAAATACCAGGTTTGATTGTTTTTAATATCAATAATGATAAGACTATTTATTCATCTTACTAATGAACGGTCTCCCGTTTGTGCCTCTGTAAAGTTGACTCGTACTATTCCAGCCTAGCAACAGAAAAGCAAGATATTTTTAGTCAAAATTCAATTTATTACTTTCTTTTAAAGTTTACTTACTACTTTAAGTTTAGTTTTACTTTTTCTTGTGTGAAAATTAAATATTTGTCATTCCTCTGCATTTTATCATCTCAAAGACAATACAGTTGCGAGAGCTGTTTGTATCTACCATATAGCCTTTGTATTACAAATCTTCTGGGTATATTTTAGCCAGAAAGAAGTTGTTTTGTCCTAATTACGGCTATCATCTTGCTAAGTGCGGTGCACCAGCATATTTTACTTTATAAAGTTTAAAACGGTCAAAGTTCATCTCAATTTTCCTTACTTTAAAATTACCTTTTTGGCTTTATTCTAACCAATGTACATATATGTCATATATTTTGAAAATGGAACAGAATTACTCATGGCTAATTTTAACAAATTATTCTATTTGTTTCCATATCTACGTAATAGAACTTGAACATGCAATCCAAATGGTTTTATACCATGTATACTGAAACTTATTGCACGTGACAACAAGGCTGTATGATAAAAAGGTTATAGAAAAATAAATATTTTCCGCAAGGTAAACCTTGCAATTTGTTAAGTGAGTTTTTGAAGTTCTTTCCTCCAGGTGATTTCTTTTTCTTTTTTTATTGAAAGTAGTCCGGTTATTATTGATCTTCGATGAAATAAGGAAAAGTACCTACGTCATATGATGGTTATTTGATGTTCTGATGCAAATCCTGTTTTACAATATTTTTAGTATAAAAATAATAATTGTTCTGAATGTAATTTATATTCAATTTCGTCATTTATTTTTGGCCAGGTATAGTACGAGTTATTCGTACTCATTACCATTTATATTATTGTAAATTTGATATTTAAGCTTTACCTATACCATCTGTGTTGTAAATGAATGTGACACTTAAACAAGTGTTTATTAATCCAGTCTTTGTTTACTTTATTATCATTCAAATAATTTTTATTTTTTATATGATAATGTTTTGGTTTATAAAGTCCGCGTTTTTCCTATTCAATATTTTTACTATTCTTTCTTGTAACTCACTCTTGTCATGCATTTTATTTTCACATCTGATTTATTTAACTATTCAGTTTCACATAATATCATATCCATCATGTTATTGGCTATAACCGGTACACCAGGCGATAACAGACAATCTCTCAATTGTTGTTTAATTAGGTTTCAAATAACGGTTCATAAGCTTAATAGCAGCGTTTTACCTACCAATAAAACGCTTATTAAGCGATAACCTTATTTGAAACCTAATACACAATCACTGCCAGGTGTTTCTTATGCGAATCAATTTCGAGATCCAATGAGGCTCAGAGCAGTGGCGCGGCGCCACATGCCCCCCACCTGGCCACCGGAAGTTAGCCGCCGTCGTAAGGGAAAATCGGTAAAATAGCCGACCTGCTACCGGAAGTCAAGCTCGCTACTCTCAATTGTTGTTTAATTAGGTTTCAAATAAGGTTATCGCTTAATAAGCGTTTTATTGGTAGGTAAAACGCTGCTACTAACTCAACGATACTATATTTTATAATAAATACTTATATAGATAAATCCAAGACCCAGGTCAATCTGAAAAAGATTATTTTCCATCTTGACCTGACCGGGAATCGAACCCAGGACCAACCGTGTCGCAGTCAGGCGTGTTGACCGCTGCGCCACGGAGCTCGAAAATAAATAGCGCTACAAACGGACAGGAAAAATGTATTATTATACCGAGAACCAATCAGTATCAGTCTCAGCCGCACCTACTTAATTTACCTACCTTATTTCAGTACGTGATTATTATTGGGACTATTTGGTATATTAGTTGTGTTTGATGAGGAATTTATTTCTACAACATGAATAGTAAGTCACATTGTGTACATATTTTGAATAAGTAGGTATATCAGTTTTGATAAAGCAATTAATTGATATTAAAAAATATGTTAGTGAGTTTTTGGTTGGAAGTTAATAAAGGGGTCAGTTAGGGTTTGCCCTAGATGACTTATTATTAATTTGCAAATTGATTTTTGTGGACTTTTTATAAGAAATTGGTGTAGATTTGTGTTAAAAATGCTCGAGCTCATGAACAATGTACCTAATAGTTAAAGTAGACTATCTTAAGGACTCGTACATACTTGTCGCTAAAAGCTTCCATAAAGCAATGTATAAACCTACGCCATCTTTGATTGCTACTTGACCGTATACCGTACAACACCGATACTTAGAATCTTTAAACTGGGTATTGGGAGAATCACCGAAATCTCGTTGGAAGCCATAAAATAAAGAATAGAATAAAATAAAGAAAGCAGGTAAAAATTAATCATTTGGTCATAATCCCAACTAATATTATAAATGCGAAAGTGAGTTTGTTTGTTTATTTGTTTGTTTGTTACGCTTTCACGCCGTATCTACTGAACCGATCATCATGAAATTTTGCATACACATAGGTTAGGGTACCGAGAAGGACATATATTACGCGGGCGAAGCCGCGGGTAACAGCTGGTATAGTATATTATGACCAAATGATTAATTTTTACCTGCTTAAGAAAAAGGAGGAGGTGCTCAATTCGTCGGAATCTTTTTTTTTATGTATGTTCCCCGATTTTTCGAAGACGCCTGGACCGATTTAGGAAATTCTTTTATTTCAATAGGTAATACTTTACAGATGGTCCCATTAAATTTTTGTCGAAATGTGACGAACGCTTTTTGAAAAAATATACAAAAACCGAAAAAATGTTTACAAGGATGCCGTTCGGTCTACACTTATTTTCATTTTATTGTCGTGCTTATTCAAACAAATTGATAGGGTTGAAGACGGTTTTTGTTTTTTGTTAAAAATATCTTGAACTTACATCAATGCCCTAGGCAAGTCCCACTACTTTTTGCTTCCACATATCTCTGTTTTGCGCTACTCTCCGCCATATACCTGAAATTTCATGGAAACTCATAGAAAAATGTGCTTAGGCGTTTTGTTTTAAATTGAATAACACAAATAAATGTAACCTGCATGTTTTGAAAACACAAGTTTACAATTTTTTTGTATTTTAACAAACCATGTATTTGTCTACGGGTTTTCTTTTCTGAAATCTTATTTTTCTTGTGATGCATAAAAACTGAGGGCTTGAAACAAAGTTGTCAATAACGAAACTCCAATAATTTTAGATTTGTATATTTTGATAGTTTTAAATGCGATAGTTATTTCAGTAGTATTATTCTATTCTGAGTATTTTGAGTTAGGATCCTTCTTTTTCAAAATTCAACACGGTCAATATTTGTATAATATCCTTTTTACCCGACTGTATATATGTATATGCAATAAAAATAACCGCCGTGTGGTTCCCGGCAGAGTAGAATAGGACCACTCCAAATCATGCCGTGGATGTCGTAAAAGGCGACTAAGGAAACACAAGCTAAACAAAGCTTATTAACATCAAAGAGACCTCTCCAACCCGTTTGGCCAGCGTGGAGAGTGTAGGCCAAATCCTCTGACTACTCAGGCTAGTATATGGCTCTGGTAGTACAGAGAGGGTCGTGCTCCTGCAGTGGAGACTAGAAAGACCTGATGATGATGATGAATAAAAATATGTAATTATTTGGTTCCAGGACAATGCCTGTGGCTGGTGATTTCACATGTTCTAAGAATGGCAACAGCCATGTTTTTCTATGACAAACCGCTTGTCATCAACTCCGAAAAAGTTGACAAAAACACGTTCTTAGGATACTCACTAAGTTATCAAAAGGATCTGAACAACTTAGGTACGTAAATGTTTTAAGTCGACGTCAAAATGTTTGCCATGTTTTGCTCGATAGTCTAATATTTTATTTATTTGGTACGGAATAATAAATAAATAAATATACCCGTGTATATTTATTTATTTATTATTCCGTACCAAATCACAGAGATTGAGTTAGCCCCAAAGTAAGTTCGAGACTTGTGTTATGGAATACTAACTTAACGATACTATATTTTATAAAAAAAATACTTATATAGATAACATCCAAGACCCAGGTCAATCTGAAAAAGATCATTTTCCATTCCGGAACCGCGTGATGTGCGAGTCCAACTCGCACTTGGCCATTTATATTTATGTCACCTCATAACTCCGTGATTTATGAATTGATTAGATTAATTTTTGTTATTTAGAATGTTAAACTTCCGAATTGGTCTCATTTAAATATTATCGAAATAGATTCATTAGTTTGGTTTATTCGATTTTTTTATGAATTCATCATTTCGTGTAGGTGACACGGTCAGTCGACCATGCACACCCTGGTGTCGGAGTTCTTCGGAACCACCTCTCGGCCTCTGACGTGGTTCCTTTAACGACTACCAGATAGCAGGCGGGACCAACGGCTTTTCGGCCGTTTCCGAATGAATTTATATTAATTATAATTATCATATAATTTGAATGTTCTGTCTGATATTTAAAGCCTTCGGTATAAACGTAGAGTAAGTGGTAAAGTACAATAGCTTTACTACTCTACGAATTCGGAATACTTTACTAGTTTTGGTAAATTTGACCAGGACGTCTTACGACCTGACTAAGGTGGCAAGAAGGGGCTGAATACAGGTCACTTCCAACCGGTCGTATTGAAAATCCTTGGGGGACGCCTATGTCCAGAAGACTTCTTGCGACTGAAATGATGATGATGACGTGAATTAGAATTTTGCTACTAGAGTCAGAACGTCACGGATGTCTTTAGTACTCATACTTTAACCTTCTAAGCTTAGGATAACTCTTAATGGTATAGTTAGTACTTACCATCTACTTTACCGTTTACTTAGCGCGGGGAGCGAAGGCATAAGAGCTTTCTATAGTCACTTCTTGGCGGAGAATTTTTTTTTGCGAGGAGTAATAATTAACCACGTATTATTCGACTGGGATCCTATACAGTGGCGTCTACACTGACCGTATAATATAATTATAGACAGTCGAGCCTTTGAAGAGTGCTGAAGAGACCCATATGCAGTTGCCTAATCTGACAAAGATTGATACGTCCCTGGCTGTAATACAACTGATTTTTTTTCAGTTGTCGGAGCCCCAAATGATGTAACGGGTAAAGTGTTCACGTGTCCTTTGGATTTAGACTCAAATTACATTCAGTTTAAAAACAAATGTAAGGGATACGACAAAATTAAGGAATATATAAATAATTTGCCGAACACTAGAAGATGTAAGTATGTTAGATTAGATTAAAACCCTTTATTGCACAAGAATAAAACATAACTTACAAAATTCACTTTAACTAAGGAAATGCGCAAAAGGCGGCCTTATTGCATAGCAATCTCTTCCAGGCAACCTTCTGTTTGAAAAGATACTTTTTTGTTTCACGCATATGTATCAATACATACAGTCTGATTTCGAACCCCCTAAATGTATTTTAGTCTCGGAATGAGAATCCCAAATATAACACAGAATTTTCCTTTGGGAGTAATGCTGGAAATAATCATTTTTTATAAAAATCGTACATATCATACAACTTACTGCTACTTGTTGTCTAAATGGATTATGGTATATACTAGAAATGCATATTTTTTCAGATGCTGAAGACTACAAGTTTATGATGGGGACTTCTGTAGCTGCTCTACCAAATTCCTCATTCGTGGTAACTTTGTATTTTATACGTCCGTCGAAAAAAGTGTTTAGAACCCTATTTCTTACATCCGCCCCTGAAAACTTAGGATATAAAACATTAATAATATAAAATAAGAAGAGGCGAGCGCCATCACTTATTACTGATCAAGCACTAATTGTTTTTTTTTTGTGATACGCCTTCTCTACTAGCCGCCACCGTACATTCACACTGAACGGCTTGGCTCTAATGAACACATTCTTTTTTAAACTTTCGCGCTTCAAACACATTATCACGAACTTTTACTTATTTATTTCCGTTGAATTTTTTTGGAGTTCCATCGTCCATGAGCTCCGTGGCGCGTGGTCAACACGCCTGCCTGCGACACGGAAGGTCCCGGGTTTGATCTCCGGTCAGGTCAAGATGGAAAATGATCTTTTTCAGATTGACCTGGGTCTTGGATGTTTATCTATATAAGTATCTATTATAAAATATAGTATCGTTTGAGTAAGTATACCATAACACGTCTCGAACTTACTTTGGGGCTAGCTCAATCTGTGTGATTTGTCTTCAATTCAATTTATTTATGAACATAATGAAAGGCGTAGAGAGTGCAGGACTAGCATATGGTTCTTGTAGTACAGAGAGGGTCGTGCTCCTGCAATGGAGACTAAAAAGACCTGATGATGATGAATGAAAATACATAACCATTGAACATGCATTCAAAAAACCACGAAAGTTTGACTACAAAGCACTTTAAATGTTTGTGCGTACAATCCTCTTTTATTTTTTTGAACCCTCCCCAATTTGTACCTAGCTATGACTGTGCATTATCGGAATCACTGATAAACTATGTCCGTATACAATTTGTGCTATTTACTTTCAGTCATGCGCCCCGATGTGGTCTGGTAATTTTAATAAAATGTTCTATGTCTGGGGAGCATGTTTCGAAGTAAAAAACAATGGAGATATAAAACAGTTGGATGGTATTTACGGACCCAAAAGAATCAGTAAGTTGAATATGTAAACATATTGTAGTTCTTGTAAAGGCACAGAGGAACTATTTTCTAACAGGCGAAAGCACAGATTTACCGGGTTTTTAGGGTTTCGTAGTAAACAAGGAACCCTTATAGTTTCGCCATGTCTGTCTGTCTGTCTGTCTGTCCGTCCGTGGTTTTACTCAGAGACTATAAGTACTAGAAAGCTGTAATTTTGGTATGGGTATGTATATTAATCATGGAAAAAAAGTGGTAGAAAAAATCTTGAAAAAATATTTTTTTTGCTAGCTTCCATACAAGTAAAGTGGGAGAGTAATTTTTTTTTCTCTATTTACCCATCTTGTGGGGTATCGTTAAATAGGTCTTTAAAAAATATTGTGAGGTTGAGAACACTATTTTTCGATTTAGGGATCCGTTTCCGAAATGCAAATTTTTGTTAGAGGTAAGTGTCCCCCCCCCCCCCCCCCCTCTATCTGCTAAACGGTTATATATGGATACGTGAAAAAAAGCAGTAGTATATATACTGAAGTTGAAAGGAAAACTATCAGAGCTGAGTACTAAGTGCAATATAAAAAGTTAAAGGCAACCAACATATAACATGTACTGGAAAACGTAAAATTTCATACAATTTTCATTGTTTTTGTCGTAAAGTGTGAGGTGCGAGTGTGAGCAGTATGAACTCAAAGTTGTCATTCGCAACTACGGAACCCTACACTGCGTGTGGCCCGACACGCACTTTGCCGGTATTTTCCTTGACATACTCGTAATTGCATTTAAAAAATCGTTCGCTTTCTTGTTTATTATTGTAGGGTGATATGGAATACTTCTTGTGTAAACTAGTGAGCTATAGACCTCGCGAGTCTTATGACCGGTTTTCCACGAATTTGACAAAAAGAAAGAAAACTGAATTGCCAAAAAGATCTATGAAATTTTCAAACCTGCTCACAGAATTCACGAGTATTGTTTGAGAAATGCAACCCGTAGAGGAAAACAGCCGGACAAAATATAGAAAGAGTTTTTGCGCTAAGTTTGGGATACTCACTCGTCTCGTTCGCTGCTGTTTTTTTCGCAAGGAAACCTAAACCATCTATGGCCAAGTAATTTTCTCTTTCGTGTTTGTCATGTTGTCTTTCTCCTGATTGACATATCACGAGTATAAACAAGATGTTTGAGTCCTATGAAATTGGCATAAAGTCGTTAAAAATAATTTTACTGTTTAAAAATAAATAATGATTTACGTTTCATCCAAGTAAATAGTCGTTGAAACGATAACATTCAAAATTAAAACAAGGACCAAACATACTAATGAAACATATTCTGCGCAACCATGTTCTATGCAATTTCTGTCTGCAAAATAAGAAAACACCAAATTAATTAATATTTAATTTTAGGACAGTCACTCATAGGAAATTTTGGAATGAGAATGTTAGCTGATGACATCAATGATCTTATACTTATATCAAAACCAGCATCGCCATCTGCTTTTGGAGATATAGCTTATATCAAACAGACAAACCCTCTCAATTCTATGAAATCTCTGATTGAGAGGGAGAATGCGGCTATATTAGAAGAGAACAAAAACGCTATTAAGACAAAATTAGCAAGTTACCGAAACTTAGGTAAGATGTCTATTTACGTATGATAACCACACGGCAAATAATTATTCATGAAAAGAAAAATTATTTGCCGTGTGGTTTCCGGCAGAGCAGAATAGAACCACTCCAAGTCTTCCCGTGGATGTCGTAGTAGGCGACTTAGGAAACACAAGCTAGACAAAACTTATAAACATCAAAGAAACTTCTCAAACGCGTCTGGCCAGTGTGGAGTACGAAATTAATGATAACTTTAACAGTTATGTTTTATTCATTGCTTTTTTTATTTCAGGGATAGCAATGGCACTAGGTAACTTTTTTGAGAAAAGAAAAGGTGAAAAAGCCATCTACGCCATCGGCTTAACAGACAACAAAGCTGATGGCAAGGTAATGTTGCTATAAAACCTATGCAGCGTGTAAAGGGGTTTGGGTAATTTTGTATGAGCCTTGGCATGATTTTTTTTTTTAGCGACCACTAGTATAACTAGTATTTTTAATTAGCCTTATAGTTGAGAATAACAATATACAAAACATTATTGATGTAAACTATATCGGAGCCGAAATATCAAATATCAAAATAAGACAAATAATAAGTAAGTCGTCTATATAGATGTAATATTTTTTAACAAAATGATTTGATTAAAGCGTATAGTATGTCGTTATGGATAGGAATCTAGACTAATATTATAAAGAGGAAAGATTTGTTTGTTTGTTTGTAATGGGTAATCTCAGAAACGACTGAACTGATTTAAAAAATTCTTTCACCATTCGAAAGCTACATTATCCCGGAGTGAAATAGGCTATGTAGGTACCACGAGCGAAGCCGGGGCGGACTGCTAGTGATAAATAAAATGCAACAGATACACACAAACAAATCATTTATTATAGGCACATACAATATCAATATGAATATATTACATTATTATTAGTTTACAAGATTAGTTATTTTCCGATTTATACAATTTAGTTATTTTCCGGTTCATCGTAAACTTCATTTTCTTGATCATGTCGTATTATTGTCTAAAAACTGAGCTGGGGGAGATAGATTATCTTGGTATCTACCCCATCCCAAATACCATATAATGGACATTACATGCGAGCAACAGCCTAGAGTCCGTTTTCCGACAACACATGAGCAATAATGGCCCAATATTGCGCTGCTTCCTTCTAGTTCCCTTTCTAATAAAATATAAACATAATAAATTCTGCTTGTCACGTGTCTTGATTGAATTTTTCCTCTAAGTAGCCATGGATTCCGACAATCCAAATTCTGCTCTCTAAAATCTTCTATGTGGGGCTCCTTATATATTTCAATTATATACGAACCATTTTTTACATGCTCCCCGTAATAACTGCGGGCTTGGAGAATTTGATACGTTCCCAACGCATATATAATAAGCTCGTCCATACTTAATATTGGGAAATCATTAAAATCTAATAAAGCCGCATCAATAGACTGAAAACGAGCCCATCTACGATTGAGATTATTTTCTATAACATATTCACTTAACCTGTTTCTGTCACCATCACATTGAATTATTTTGTTTACGATTTCGTTCACCAAGCGGTGGTCGGTTAGGGGTTTGCCAAAAGCATTTAATAATGCCGCAGCAATTTTTATCTCGTCGAAAAAATGCCTTGCAGCTACATTAAAGTATTGGTGACGTAATTGGCGAAACTGATTTTTTAATCTGCCATTTACTGTTTCTACAACCCAACGGCAAATAGTAACTTTCCTAGAATCATTTGCTTGTCGCACACTTAACTGACTTTCATTTACGTCTTTGGAGGCTGGCATGTACGTTTTGTATCCATATGACTCCACTTCATCAATGCAATCTCTGAAGCCTCTATCTAAAATGAGTACATCATTTTCACGAAAATACCAATGAAATGTATCAGTTTCACTACTCATAATCTCAGACAAAATACGAGCATCTGAAGTAGTAGCTTCATATAAACCATAAATATCAACTATATGACCATCAGGGCATACTACTAAAAAGGGTTTTAGTAAATGACGAAACTTGTGCAGACTATAGGATTTTCTTTGAAAGTAATAGTTGCTGCTTTTTTGTAAATATATATAAGTCCCGTCTAATATAATTATGGCTCTACGTTCACTCAGAGGAGCATTTGGATTTCCAAATAATACATTTGGGATAGTCAGACAACGTGATATGACTTCTTCTCTTGTAATATGATCATAGCCTAAATTCTGTGGCACAAACTCTGTCATTAATTCTTGTCTCACTTCTCGCATTATTTTTTCAAAAGTTTTTCTTGTCATTTTGAATACGCTAGAAAGTCGTTGATTTGATTCACCGGTGTGAAGTTTTGCAAGAACTGTTGCAAGGGCTGTTTTAGCCTTTTTGTGATGTTGTGTGATACTTGGGGTTGCTTCAAGAATTCGCATAAAGTTTTCCTTAGAGAAACCAATGTAATAATGAAAGACTCCATTATTGATGGAAGAAAGTCTCTCAAAATCTAAAAAATTACTACGATTTCTTAAAATATCCATCATGTCTTTCACTTGCTTCGACGAGAAACTTGCAATTACACGACGTGTTCTTGTTTCAATATCTTGAAACCCTGAATCTGAATGCTCTCTACATACACGTGTACCCCGTGGAAGGTAAAATCCTTTATTTTGAAGAATTGTGGTTCTTATGTCAACATGAATTCGTTGAAGATTGGTGTTGGTGCAATCAGCAAAAATACATAACTGTGTATTAAGTGGTGCTCTGGAATATCCAGGAACTTCAATCGTTTGCGGTCTACTAACTTGCACTTGTTGGTCTCGCATATTTTCATTAATAATAAGATCTGATTCAGATTCCTCTGTATTGCCTCCTTGCGATGAATCATGCTCTAATACTTGATCATCTGCATGTTGTTCAAGTAGGTCTGGTGCAACTTCTGCTTGTTGATCTCTTGAGACATAGCGCTGAGCTCGAAAAAAGCATGGTCGACATATCCGTTCATCGCCACCAAACTGTAAAATACAAAATATAGGCTTAATCAATATATTTGTATACGTATTAGCTCCATATATAGGTAAAAAATAATTAAAACACATCGTAGTACCTAGATAAATCTAACTGGGTAAATTGATTTAATTATTTATTTTTTAGTAAATATGAAATCATTTCCTCTTTTACTTGACTTACGAACATATAGCAAGTCTCAAACATATAGTAATCACTAAAAAAAGTGGCACGTACTGCATCTTATTGCATTTATGCCGGTTTGGGAGCAAGCGGAAGAAACACAAGTACTAATCTTCTTTGACACTCAAAAGATAATCAAGGTAAAGGGGAAAATATAACCAGTGGCCAGTTTTCAATAAGTTAGGAATGGCTTTGTGACGAGTGAGATCGCTTTAAGATATGTACTTCAAACAAAATATAATTGACACTGGGATATTGTACCTACATGAAATAATGTTTGACACAACAGTCCCTGAGTTTATCACGTTTTAACAAACCAACTGTTTTTTAATATTAGTGTAAATAAGAAAGTTAAACAATTAATAATTATATAAGAAATGTCATCACTTACCTCAAGAATGTTAATAACTTCAATGCAGTATGCCATTAAACATGGGTTTTGCTCCATCAGTTGAGCCGTTAACACCATAGATCTCCTGCGAGTGCCGCCAATGCGGTTCAAACTTCGATGGCAGCCAACACACGATGCTCTATCTGCATCCATATTGTTTTAAAGTCCAAATCACTACAGCAAACTCTTAGTCCAGTTAGTAATGCCAGGTCACAAAATAAGATAATAAAGAGAGAGTCCAAAAACAAAGCAAAGGTCGTGGTAATCAAAAGTATATAACGCACTTGCACACACTCAACACAAAGGTTAAACGGGAAGTGAATCCTGCCTGCGCCTGCACCTCTTTCCTTCACCCCTCCACTCCACCCTGCTCGATTTTCAAAGCCTAACCGAGTCAGGTAAATGAACCCTGCGCTGTGATTGGATGAACGCGACCGGTAGCGGGCCTTTCAACTTTCTAGGAACTTCCCATTGTTTGTTTACTTAACGCACTAAAAGTTATGAATCACATTCACCCTCGGTCTTTTGTTATAGAAAATTCTCTAATCCACATCTGACATATCAGTTACCTTCGAATGGCTTAAAAAATCTGTGTGTGAGACTTATCATGTCTTCCGTGTCATTTTATGCCATATGAAACAATTTTTTCGTAAAAATATATAAGTACACATGCATGAGTGCCTGAAGTAGGATATCATCAAATTCTGCGTAATAAAAATAATATATTAATGTTTGTTGTATTAATTATGAATGTCGCATACCCCACTGTAACTGTTTTTATTTTATATATAAATAATATAAATCATAGAATCAAGTAATATTTACACGAAAAAATAATAAAATAAAGATCCTGTTTTGTCTATCTAGACGACATTATTGTAATTTATTTTTTAATTATGAATGCCGATATCTCGGCTCCGATACACTGTAGACAGAAACGGCCATAGATGAAAATAAACATCTTAATATGATCTTTCGAATGAGTAAACTTTGAACGGTGGTCGCAAATTTTGAAAATCAGGCCACTTTTACCCAATGCCCTTTATCCATGTTATCATAAACAGTCAAGGCCCAGGTCAGTCTGCAAATGATTTCCATCATGACCAGTTGGAGAATGAACCTGGAACCCTTAGTGTCGATTAAATTTTTATTTATAAAACAGCTATCAAGTATCCAATCCAAGTGAAATAAGCCATTACTGAATTACAGCCTTCTTCGTTAAAGTTTGATAAATTTACTGAAAAATATACGGAAAAAGGTTTTTTTTTTGTTCATACATTCGTAACTTTCCAGTCTTACTGACCATCCTAGACAACATATCAAAAATTCAGTTTTAAAGCTTTGTAGCAAATTCCGAAACTATTAGGACTATACAATGGGCATGTTGACTAAAATTTTTTTTATGTTGCTATGTAAAGACCTGCCAAAAATAAACACAATAGTGTCAGAAATACATTTCTAAACAAAAAACTCTTTCAGTTATAAAAGTTTTAAAGACACATGTTTTTAGACGTAAATTTTTAGACCTGAAAACGCGCCGTTGAAATGCCTACATATTTTTGACGTCACAAGCTTGTATTTTGTATGGGTGGCGTGAGAACTTTGTTTGGTAGCTATACGAAATATTTCGTTTATGGTAATGGTTTCTTAATAAAAGTTGCTATAAATTTTGCAGACTAAAATACAGTATAATTGTAATTAAAGATTTTCATACTTTGAAAAATGGTCCTATTCACCCAACTTTAAAGATGCTTTAAGGTCATTTAACGAATCGATATCAAATTAAAAGTGTTCTTTATAGTGTTTTTAGGATAGAAATTAGTCTCATTAGAAACAAATTTTATATAATTTTAACATTAGGCAACTACCGTATTGAAACTTAGTCGATAGCTTAATATGAAAACCTCAAAGGTGAACAGCACATAATCAATTTATGTTTTATGGATATTTTTCAGGTACTTTTTTTCAACCTCATGTCAAATGGTAAATTATTTATGAAGTTTTCGAAATATAGTAATATTCTACAAATAGGAGACGGCACAAAGTATAGCATGCTTGGAGCGTCACTTTGCAGCGCCAGGCTTGACAATGATGACTATACTGACCTTCTTGTGGGTGCTCCAGCGTCGCAAGGAAACCACAAGATGGATATGGAATATGGAGCTGTTCAGGTTTATTTGGGATCCTATGACGCGGTAAGGATCTTCTTCTTTCTTTAAATGTCTCTTCGTCATCAAATGAAAGGAATTTGAAGCTTGCAAGCCAGGGTGAAATCATGGAGGAGAAAATGTCTAAGCAACTTTCCAAGTAAAACCCGGATAGTTGCGTCGGGGGGATACTTGCGTCGGTTTCGAATTCTCTATGTTAGGTACGTTTGTGGCATTACTGCTTGATTATAGTTACAAGCGCTCCCCCCGTAGGCCTTACTGCCACGTAAACCGTAGGAGTGGGTGCACGCGTTTCGTCCGTGTGAGCAAAAATCTTCCGCTGCGAAACATTAACGGATGTCGAAATTATATTGGTACCTATTTTTCTTTGGATATCTTTATAATTGATTGTGGTTTCAGACTACATTTTGTTTCTTTGCTTACATTAGACCTTTAATTGCCCTATTAATTGCGTTTTATTGTTGAAAAGATTTTATTTATTTTCTAAATCGAAAAGGCAACTATCCGTATCAAAAAGGATAGTTGCCTTATTTATTTGGGCGGATAGTTGCTCTAAGTGCAATTATCCATAACTATTTATTCCTTAATCAACGAATCCTTTTTTTTTCTCTTAAATGGTTTTTAAATAGCATTACAATGCTCGGTATATTATTAAAATTGAAAATATGTGATGAATGTTTTCGAAACCTACACAGGTAGGATGAAAAAGAATTTGCCACAGGGCAAATTCTTTTTCATCATATATATACAATTTTTTTTTCAATTAAAAATTATGCTATACTTACTTGTTTTAAATATAAAACAATATTAACCGCTTGCACGTGCCCATTCTAGGTAAACAGAATGCCTCGCAAGTATAAGCGGAAACCAAGTATTATATGTATGACTATGCGGCAAGTATCCTCCTAACTCTTTTTAACATTTGGCAACTATCCGCTGCAGTAGGCGACTATCCGTTTTTTAGGAGGTCAAATAAAACGTAATATACTCAAAACCAGTATCAATTATGTTAACGGAATTGGTCTTCTATAAAAGACGAAGAACCTATGTTTTCGTATACATCATCAGGTATTATTAATAACGACCCATTTTTTTATAATTTAAACTTTTTGAAAAGTGAGGCAACTATCCGTGTTTTACCCTAAGCGGAAGCCTTTTACTGGAGCTATTCAGATGTATTTGGGATCATATGACGCGGTAGAGACTTTCTTATTTCTTTGAATGTCTCTTCGTCAACAATTGAAGGAAATTATACCCTCGCAAACCTGGGTGAAATCATGGAGGATGAAGTGTCCCAGCAACCAAAAAAGGGAGCGCCTTCCACCTGGCTACGATCTGTCCTGAAGCGATAGGAGATACCTAAACTGCCTTAGTTAGAACTTGGCAGATGCTAGGTAAGGGTTCCGAAAGAGAGAGAAAAAATACAATTAGTGAATTAGGAGAGGTATTTGCCCCACAAGTGGGAAATATACCGAGTAAATTTTTTATATAACTTTGCCATATTATCAGGAATACCTCTACTGATCATACTAAACAACTTTTCCTACATAGGTTGTTTTCCTTTCAAAACTGCTAATCAGCTGATCGATTTAGTACGTGAAGTCCTATGTTTTTTTTCATATAACGCCCTAAGTTTCCTTGGGAAAGTTGTTCAGTATGTCCAGTTTAGGTGCGTTCGAGAATATGGCAAGGTTAAATAAATACAAATTTGCACGGCAAAGCATGCAAAAAGGTGCTACAATTTAATTGTTTTGTTCAAGGACGAGTTTGTCAAACGTAAATTGACAATAATGGGCAATAAAGAAGGATCACGATTTGGTTCTACTATTTCTGCGCATGATTTGGATAACGACAGTTTACCAGGTGAGAAAGTGCCATGTGAAGTGAAGGTCTACTTATATTATCAGTTTATGGCTTAAAATACGAGGGGATAAACCAAATGGGAACTGTCTCTTGCTCACTGCGTGAGGTCTACAGCTGTCAGAGTCAGCTGTGGGACACAAACAAAAAAAAATATTTTTGTGTTTTTTTTTTTCAAGTGAATTCTCCAACCAGCCTGGAGAGTGTAGGCCAAAACCTCTAACTGTTCAAGCTAATATATGGCTTTAGACTCCCAGACATGACCCTCTCTATACTGACAGTGTCATGTTCGTGCATTGGAGATAAAAAAGACCTGATGACGAGGTTTTTTTTTTCAGAAATATTTATCAGCGCTTTATACGAGAATGAAGGTGTCTTGTATATTCTTTCTGGATATGAAATGATACAGAAATTAGGTGAATCCCAGCCCAGGCCGATCGTAAGTGTGACAGATTTCAAATCGAGGCAAGAAATTCGTAAAGAGGATGACTTTAAACTGCTGGGCTTCAGCATTTTACCAGTGTCGGACTTGGACAACAACGGATGCGATGGTTTGTTGTTTTTTTATTAATACGTCTTTTAATAAATACATTATATTTTTTTGTTCTTATCACAGAACCATAAGGTTCTTAACTAGACGTATAAATGGCACGAACGTTACCATTTTTTTGAAACGTGGATACTGACGGCGCGGCTGGTCCGAGTGGTCTACAAGTTGAAGGTCGCTCAGCGGGCTATGGAAAGGGCTATACTCGGCATTTCTCTGCGGGATCAAATCAGAAATGAGGTGATCCGGCAGAGAACCAAGGTCATCGACATAGCCCATCAGATGAGCAAGCTGAAGTGGCAGTGGGCTGGCCATATTAGCCGCAAAACCGATAACCGTTGGGGCAAACGAGTTCTTGAGTGGAGACCGCGCCTCGGCAAACGTAGTGTAGGACGTCCTCAGGCACGATGGAGCAAGGATTTGCGCAAGATGGCTGGCAGGAGCTGGATGCGAGCAGCAGCCGAAGAAAGGTCTCGATGGCGTGCATTGGGGAGGCATATGTTCAGCAGTGGACGAGTATAGGCTGATGATGTTACCATTTTTTAAAGAATTATGAAGCTAGCCAAGTGAGCTTTCACTACTTCACCGGACTTTTGAGATGAGGGCAGAGTGGCGTACTTCACCAAAGGTCCCCTAGGATGGACGGACCTCGGCTTTGAGCGTTGCCTGTGAATGCAAGGCTTGCAAAGATAGCAAACTCTCAATACCTGATGGGCCGCAATAAACTTTAAAGTCGGAATCAAACATTATGACGGCTCGGAAAATCGCGCAGTACACAAATTAGATTTAGCGGGGCGCGCACAGGGAGGCGGGGCGCTTACTGCGCAGCTCGCGACTAATATCCGTGTTGTCATAAAGACCTGCCAAAATAAACACAATAGTGGCAGTAATACATTTCTAAGCAAAAAACTCTTTCAGATATAAAAGTTTTAAAGACACATGTTTTTAGAAATAAATTTTTAGACGTGAAAATGCACTGCAGATTTGCCTACATATTTGTGACGTCACAACTTTGTATTTTGTACGGGCGGCGTGAGAACTTTGTTTGGTAGCTATACGAAATTATTCGTTTGTTGTAATGGTTTCATAATAAAAATTGTTATAAATTTAGTGGACTACAATCCATACTTCCATACTAATATTATAAATGCGAAAGTAACTCTGTCTGTCTGTCTGTCTGTCTGTCTGTCTGTCTGTCTCGCTTTCACGCTAAAACGGCTGAACCGATTAAAACGAAATTTGGCACACAGATAGGCTATAGCCCGAGAAAGGACATAGGCTACTTTTGATTTCGATAACGTAGGTTAAGCAACTCTAACCATGGTTCTAATTAGGATGGTTGGCCAAAACTAAAACGGCTGAACAGATAAAAACGAAATTTGGCACACAGATAAGCTATAGCCTAAGAAAGGACGTGGGCTACTTTTAATTACGATAACGCAGGTTAAGCAATTCTAACCATGGTTCTAATTAGGATGGGTGGCCAAAACTAAAACGGCTGAACCGATTAAAACGAAATTTGGCACACAGATAGGCTATAGCCCGAGAAAGGGCATTGGCTACTTTTGATTTCGATAACGTAGGTTAAGCAACTCTAACCATGGTTCTAATTAGGATGGTTGGCCAAAACTAAAACGGCTGAACAGATAAAAACGAAATTTGGCACACAGATAAGCTATAGCCTAAGAAAGGACGTGGGCTACTTTTAATTACGATAACGCAGGTTAAGCAATTCTAACCATGGTTCTAATTAGGATGGGTGGCCAAAACTAAAACGGCTGAACCGATTAAAACGAAATTTGGCACACAGATAGACTATAGCCCGAGAAAGGGCATTGGCTACTTTTCATTTCGATAACGTAGGTTAAGCAACTCTAACCATGGTTCTAATTAGGATGGTTGGCCAAAACTAAAACGGCTGAACAGATAAAAACGAAATTTGGCACACAGATAAGCTATAGCCTAAGAAAGGACGTGGGCTACTTTTAATTACGATAACGCAGGTTAAGCAATTCTAACCATGGTTCTAATTAGGATGGGTGGCCAAAACTAAAACGGCTGAACCGATTAAAACGAAATTTGGCACACAGATAGGCTATAGCCCGAGAAAGGGCATTGGCTACTTTTGATTTCGATAACGTAGGTTAAGCAACTCTAACCATGGTTCTAATAAGGATGGGTGGCCAAAACTAAAACGGCTGAACAGATAAAAACGAAATTTGGCACACAGATAAGCTATAGCCTAAGAAAGGACGTGGGCTACTTTTAATTACGATAACGCAGGTTAAGCAACTCTAACCATGGTTCTAATTAGGATGGGTGGCCAAAACTAAAACGCCTGAACAGATTAAAACGAAATTTGCCACACAGAGAGGCTATAGCCTAAGAAAGGACGTGGGCTACTTTAAATTACGATAACGCAAGTTAAGCAACTCTAACCATGGTTCTAATTAGGATGGATGGCCAAAACTAAAACGGCTGAACCGATTAAAACGTAATTTGGCACACAGATAGGCTATAGCCTAAGAAAGGACGTGGGCTACTTTTAATTACGATAATGCAGGTTAAGCAACTCTAACCATGGTTCTAATTAGGATGGGTGGCCAAAACTAAAACGGCTGAACAGATTAAAACGAAATTTGCCACACAGAGAGGCTATAGCCTAAGAAAGGACGTAGGCTACTTTTAGTTACGATAATGCAGGTTAAGCAACTCTTACCATGGTTTTAATTAGGATGGGTGGCCAAAACTAAAACGGCTGAACAGATTAAAACGAAATTTGGCACACAGAGAGGCTATAGCCTGAGGAAGGACATAGGCTACTTTTGATTTCAATAGCGCAGGTAAGGAGCGGCCGCATATTATCAGAAATTTCTGTTAGAAAAATTCTGACGTTCGCCGGAAGGCACTCCGTGCATACATTTTGTATTAGCTCCCGCACACTGTTAGAAAAAATCCGGACCTTCAGCCGGACGTCAGAATTTTTTCTGATAGAAATTGCGGAAGGCGTGTTTTCCATACATTTTGTACTAGGCCCCCCCGCAGCCCCGCACACTATCAGAAATTCGCGTCAGTTTACCGTCCGCCGCCGTACGCTGCACACGTGTTTGTTGTATTTTAGGAACCTACGTTCTTGACGAAAATGAGTTAAATCAAGATTTAATTGCCGATGTGGAAAAATATCTATGTTTGTGGAACGCGATGTTGAAAATGACCAGAATAAAATACACAGAGACTTAGCTAGGAAGCGAATATGCCAAATATTAATTGAGAATTGAAATCCATATTTCAATATCAAGGTTTTTAGGGTTCCATGTCCAAAGCGTAAAAACGGGATCCTATTTACGAGATTTCAATGTCCGTGTGTCACCATCATACACAAACCGTCGTTTGTTTGGTTATTCGTATGTGTAAGTAGCCAACATTGGTGTCAGCGATATTTCAAGCTGCCTTAAGGCATCTGACATAGCTAAACGACTGACATCAATGATGACAGCCGCTACCAACGGCTTAACGTGCCTTCCGAAGCACGGAGGAGCTCGAGATATTTTTATGCCACTTGCGGTCACCCATCCAAGTAGGGACTGCACCAGGGGTTGCTTAACATACGTAAGCGCTTATAGAGCTCACACCCACTGGACCATCGGGCTCCTCAAATACCTCTCCTCATAAACCGTGATTACTATACAGTTAAAATTTTCATAGATGATGAACTTATTTGCTTTTGCCGTAAACACTAGAATCAGAATAAAATCCTAATACAATATTATACGAGTAAATGCGAAAGTGAGTTTGTTTCTTTGTTACGCTTTCACGCCCTACGAGTATCTACTTAACCGATCATCATGAAATTTTGCATACACATAGGTTAGAGTACTGAGAAGGACATAGGCTATAATTCACGCGGGCGAAGCCGCGGGTAACAGCTAGTACAGTATAATTGTAATGAAAGATTTTCATACTTTTAAATATGGCCCTATTTACCCAACTTTAAAGAAGCTTTAAGATCACTTAACAAATCGATATCAAATAAAAAGTTTTCTTTATGGTGTTTTTAGATAGAAATTAGTATAATTGGAAACAAATTTTATAGAATCTTAACATTAGGCAAATACCGAATTCTGAGCCCCTAAAGATATGCTGTCCCTGTAATTGGGTACCACTGGCTCCGCATTAATTACGGAACTTACTGCAAAGCGTATTTGCCGGTATCTTAAGAGTCGGCAACGCATCAGCACCTCTTCTGGGGTTGCAGATGTCCATGGGCGACGGTGACCACTTTCCATCAGGTGGCTCGTCTGCTTGTTAGCAGTCAAACAGACATTAAAAAAGACTTATCATCACATTTTTTCAGAATTGGCAGTGGGCGCTCCAGGAAGCGATAAAATCATGATACTCCGATGTATTCCAACCATAAAAATAACTGTCACTGCTGAACTTATGGATTACAAGGTAAAGATTATTTTATCCCTTTACTTACAAGGGGGTCTTTAATTGGTCACATGTTCTCAACATCGTCATTACTAGGTATACCAAAAAGAATTTTCATTGACCTTCCTCACATTTCACTACATCAGTTATAAAGATTTGTGTTAAAATCAAAGCAATTGAAAAAAAAACTCGGCCAAGTGCGAGTCAGAATTAGACACGAAGGGTTCCATAATACAATATTCAACTACAAGGAATGCTCACAAAACACGGTTTTTGTATGGGGGCTCTTCCTATTTTTATTTTATTTTCTTTTTATAATTTCTAGTTTGTTAAAAATTTTAGTCTCTACATATTACGGTTCAATAGAATACAGCCTTGCAACAGATGGCTAGACAAAGAACACTAAGTAATAGGATTCAGTTTTTACACGAATGTTTAAAACGAAGTGTATTAAATTGTTTTTCGAGTGTGATTTGACCAATTTTGTTGACATACCCATACAAAGGATGGCTGAATATTTTTGTATGCAAATAGATTTGTACTAAAGCAATCTTCTTATGCAAAAATATTATGTTTATTTTTGGTGTGTAGAGGTAAGGGACCTACACTAATGTGAGATTTTTCAAGCTGTCCAATGACATCTGATAGCTTAACGACTGCCTTTACCACGGCTTAAAGTGCTTTCCGAAGCACGTAGGAACTCGAGATGTTTTTATGCTACTTGTGGTTACCCACCCTAGTAGGGACCACATGGGAGGTTGCATAAGATTCGTAAGCACATTTTGGAATCAATTGATTGAACGTGTGTGAAATTTTCAGGCCATACCGGAAACGGAGAATGACTTTAAAGTCAAAGTTTGTATAAACTTGGAGTATCAGTCAGTCCCGGATTATATTGCGGCAAGTAAGTTAAAAAAGCTTTTTTTACACGCTTATATATACTTTTTTAATAACATAGTAAATAGGAAAGATTTGATTGTTTGTTTATTTGAATTGAATAGGCTCCAAAACTACGATTTTCAAAATTCTTTCACCAATTTAACTGCGGGGAAAATTGCGGGAAAATTGCGAGTTCGTAATATACAGCATGATTTTGAATCTCGGAGCTTTATTTTACTTCTGGAATTATTATGCCTTATGGAATATAGAATTGCAAGAAAAGAGGTGAAAAAGCGAAATCAAAATACCTCCCTTACCTTAACAAGTTGCCCGATCAGTTGGGCGAGTTCTGAGAGAGAATATTTTTCTTCCTTTGTTTTCAGTTCCGTATGCAATACATCATTTTTTATTATCATACTATAAGTGTTTTTCTGCTGATGGAGCCGGAACCTGACCGTAGGAATCTTAACAAAGGAAGTGGATCCATCATGTCTGCGCTCATTTGATTTATCTTTGTAGTTCATAACGAATAAATTCATAAAAAAATATACAAGGGCTTAAAAACTTAAGATAAGAATATACGAAAAACTTCTTATCATGTACCATAAGTTTTTCTCACCCTTAGTACTAGTTTTTAGGGTTCCGTCGCTTAATGACAACATACAGAACCCTTATAGATTCATCACGTTTAAAAGATAGATACTGGAAGTGTCTATCCAATTTCCAAATTCCAATGTAGTAAAATGTGTCCAACTCTTAAAATATGACATAATTATAATGAAATATATATGCTGTACATCTCAATGAACACTTTGAACAAAAATTAGTTTAAACGAGATAGTAGTTTCTGAGCAAAGCAAAATAAAAAAAAGTGACTTTCCTAAATATATTTATTTATTTTGAGTTAAGATCTAAACACGGGTAATTCTCAATCACAATTTTCTTCAATACATTTGCTAATAATACGGTTCTTATGACATCGAAATCTGTATCGTAATGATGTATTTACGACACTAGTGCTTTTTACTTTACTCCAATCACAACCGCTCAATAGCCCAATGCCACAGATGCAAAATTTAAACTCCTTCATAGAATCCGAGCAAAGAGTTTCAAGATCAGCATGAAAACTTTTTTCTGATTCTTGAGATGTGATTTTTTAACCGACTTCGAAAAGGAGAAGGTTATCAATGTACTTTTTTGGAGAAAATAAACCTAAGTTAATGTACCGATTATTATTAATGTAGTTTTACAAACTGCTTTAGAGGCTAACTTTTATAAATTCCTTATTTGCTGACTTGCAATCTTGTTTTCGTTTATGGTAATCGCAAATGTATTGAAAAACGTCGTATGATACTCGTACGGTAAGCTGTCTATTATAGTCGTCGGTTTATTATACGCACGAGGCGAAGCCGAGTGCCTATAAACACCTCCACTATAATATCCAGCTTACCATACTTGTATCATAATGTACTATTGCAGCACTACTTAGCTCTCGCTTTTGTAAAACGATACTTCTATTAGAAAATGAACAAAAATATTTTTCTTTTTTTTGTAGAAGTGGAGATGATCAATACAATCGATAACACAAGAACAGTCACTATCAATGAGACTGATAAGACCTTTACATTCGATATAAGGAACAAAAATTCGGATTATTGCCGAAACGTTAGTTATCATATTGTAAGTACTTTTTTATTTTATTTAAAAACTTAATTCATTACAATCAAGTAATAGGCGGACTTAAAACCATAGGCTTTATCTACCAGTCAACTAACAAGTGACGCCGAGAACAAAAAGCAGCAGTAAGTGCAAAATTGAGCCAGAGCTGTAGATAAAAACACATACATATGTATTTTTTAAATATTTTATTTATTATATTTAAAAACGGGTCACTCACGTGCTACTTTGTCGGGATTGCCGACTATAGTTTCGGACTCATCAGGAGTCCATTTTCAAGGCGAGTTCGGGATGCGCGACGCCGAAGTATCCCGGGCCCTTACTGCGTTTTCGCGGCGCGCCGCACGCAGCGCTGCTCGCTGGCTCCTTGTGGTGGGGATAGGAGGCTGCGCGGGCGGGGGATGTGGATGATGTGACGTCAGGGTAGTACTCGCATTGGTCACCGTTTCGTCATCTTCCGTGTCCGATGACGGTGCTTGTGTGTGGAAAGAGCTAATTGTGTCAGTCTCTATTGGCTCTGTGTGCTCCAAATTATCTTTCACTTGAAGAATGGGTCTCCAGGTTGCGGGTAAAGTCCATCCTATATCTCTATTGAAGTTTGGCCGACGACTGATCTCTATGGCCTCTCTTATTTTTCGGGGGAAGAAAGTCTTTTCCCGAGCCAAGACTCTAGCCTTATCAAACCGAATATAATGGTTGACATTAGACTCTAGCGTATGTTCGACGATGGCTGATCCCTTACTGTCCAACTTCTTCAAGCTTCTGATATGTTCACTCAGTCTGATGGATATATTACGGCCTGTTTCACCCACGTAGCTCTTTCCACAGTCACAAGGTACTTCATATACTCCAGGTACATTTAGTGGGTCTCTGTCTTTCGGAGAGCGTACCAATTGCCTAATTTGTGTTAAAGGCCGAAAAATAGTTTTAATGCAATATTTCCTGCGTATCAACTTTCCAATTTTATCGGTAATCCCTTTCACAAATGGCAGGTATAATAAGGCTCTATCCGCAGATGTCATGTGCCTGTTGTTATTCGCACTGATCCTACAACTTTGTCTCCACACGAATCCATTAGCTTCCAGAACGTGTTTTACATGTGCTAGCTCTGAGTCTAGAAACTGGGGGTCACATAGACGCATTGCTCTGTTGATAAGAGTACGTGGCACCGATGCTAAATGAGCTGGGTGGTGGTGTGAATCTGCTCTTAGATAACGGTCCGTATGCGTCGGTTTGCGATGTACCGTATGTGACAGCTCTCCATTCGATTCCCTTATCACTAGCACATCCAAGAAAGCTAAAACGCCATCTTTTTCTTTTTCCGTGGTAAAACTAATTTTCGGATGTAAAGAATTTAGGTGTTCTAAAAATGACGTTAAATGGCTTTTGTGCAATATTGCAAAAACATCATCAACATACCTCCACCAATGCCTGGGTCTGGTCGTTGCAGTGCTTAACGCTCTCTCCTCCAACCATCCCATGAAGATATTCGCCACCACTGGCGCAATGGGCGATCCCATTGCCACTCCATCGATTTGGGTGTAATATTCACCTTGCCATACAAAGAATCCGCTTTTTAGACAAAATTCAATGATGAGCATGTACTCAGTAGGTATGTCAGTAAGCTTTATTTGCTCTGCAATAATGTTTATAGTTTCCTCTACTGGTACATTTGTAAACAAAGATGTCACATCGAAGCTTACCATTAGTTCCTCGTCGGATAGCTTGACTCCCTTTAGTAGATCGATGAAATGTGTAGAATCCCTTACGTAACTCCCAGTCCTTTTTGTCAGGGTTTGTAAAATATCTGACATAAATCGAGACGTTTTATACGTTGGTGCATCTATCTGGCTTACAATGGGTCTCAATGGCCAGTTTTCTTTGTGCATTTTAGGAAGCCCATAGATTGTAGGCGCGGTGGGATTTTGAGGACGTAGACGCTTTCTAAGTTCTTCATTAGAAAGTGATCGCAACAGCCTATCAAGCCCCGCGGTAACTCGTGCGGTAGGGTTATAATTGACCTTTTTATAAGTTGACGTATCACTTACAAGTTGTGTAAGCTTTTCTTGATAAGTAGCCGCATCCACTATGACTGTCGCGTTGCCCTTGTCAGCTGGTAGTACTAATAGGTCTGAGTTGTTCCTTGTTGCGATCACTTTCTAATGAAGACCTTAGAAAGCGTCTACGTCCTCAAAATCCCACCGCGCCTACAATCTATGGGCTTCCTAAAGTGCACAAAGAAAACTGGCCATTGAGACCCATTGTAAGCCAGATAGATGCACCAACGTATAAAACGTCTCGATTTATGTCAGATATTTTACAAACCCTGACAAAAAGAACTGGGAGTTACGTAAGGGATTCTACACATTTCATCGATCTACTAAAGGGAGTCAAGCTATCCGACGAGGAACTAATGGTAAGCTTCGATGTGACATCTTTGTTTACAAATGTACCAGTAGAGGAAACTATAAACATTATTGCAGAGCAAATAAAGGTTACTGACATACCTACTGAGTACATGCGTATCATTGAATTTTGTCTAAACAGCGGATTCTTTGTATGGCAAGGTGAATATTACACCCAAATCGATGGAGTGGCAATGGGATCGCCCATTGCGCCAGTGCTGGCGAATATCTTCATGGAATGGTTGGAGGAGAGAGCGTTAAGCACTGCAACGACCAGACCCAGGCATTGGTGGAGGTATGTTGATGATGTTTTTGCAATATTGCACAAAAGCCATTTAACGTCATTTTTAGAACACCTAAATTCTTTACATCCGAAAATTAGTTTTACCACGGAAAAAGAAAAAGATGGCGTTTTAGCTTTCTTGGATGTGCTAGTGATAAGGGAATCGAATGGAGAGCTGTCACATACGGTACATCGCAAACCGACGCATACGGACCGTTATCTAAGAGCAGATTCACACCACCACCCAGCTCATTTAGCGTCGGTGCCACGTACTCTTATCAACAGAGCAATGCGTCTATGTGACCCCTAGTTTCTAGACTCAGAGCTAGCACATGTAAAACACGTTCTGGAAGCTAATGGATTCGTGTGGAGACAAAGTTGTAGGATCAGTGCGAATAACAACAGGCACATGACATCTGCGGATAGAGCCTTATTATACCTGCCATTTGTGAAAGGGATTACCGATAAAATTGGAAAGTTGATACGCAGGAAATATTGCATTAAAACTATTTTTCGGCCTTTAACACAAATTAGGCAATTGGTACGCTCTCCGAAAGACAGAGACCCACTAAATGTACCTGGAGTATATGAAGTACCTTGTGACTGTGGAAAGAGCTACGTGGGTGAAACAGGCCGTAATATATCCATCAGACTGAGTGAACATATCAGAAGCTTGAAGAAGTTGGACAGTAAGGGATCAGCCATCGTCGAACATACGCTAGAGTCTAATGTCAACCATTATATTCGGTTTGATAAGGCTAGAGTCTTGGCTCGGGAAAAGACTTTCTTCCCCCGAAAAATAAGAGAGGCCATAGAGATCAGTCGTCGGCCAAACTTCAATAGAGATATAGGATGGACTTTACCCGCAACCTGGAGACCCATTCTTCAAGTGAAAGATAATTTGGAGCACACAGAGCCAATAGAGACTGACACAATTAGCTCTTTCCACACACAAGCACCGTCATCGGACACGGAAGATGACGAAACGGTGACCAATGCGAGTACTACCCTGACGTCACATCATCCACATCCCCCGCCCGCGCAGCCTCCTATCCCCACCACAAGGAGCCAGCAAGCAGCGCTGCGTGCGGCGCGCCGCGAAAACGCAGTAAGGGCCCGGGATACTTCGGCGTCGCGCATTCCGAACTCGCCTTGAAAATGGACTCCTGATGAGTCCGAAACTATAGTCGGCAATCCCGACAAAGTAGCACGTGAGTGACCCGTTTTTAAATATAATGTATTTATCTCACGTTAGTTTCAATTTTATTTATTTACACGAATGCACATGTCATAGTGAATAGTTGCTACTCAGTAACTACTCAGGGTGACTAAGTGTAACAGATATAGACAATTAGGGTCAGGGATGTTGTCCTCGACTGCCCGTCCGGTGGTTGCAAAAAAGGCACTGAAAACTCTGACACCTATGTTAGCCCCTGATTCACAATACGAAGTAACAAAAAAGAGATTGTTACACATTTAAATAAAATTATTTTTATTCGTGGACGCAGGTAGACTACCTGCGACCACGAATACTGTAAAGTTTCGCAGGTAGACTACCTGCGACCACGAACACTGTAAAGTGCTCGAAATGTTAGGTGTATGAATAATGCAATAAACGCGATAAAAACCGTATTAAAATAATTTTATTTAAAAACAAAAAAGTGACTGAAAATTTTATTTCGGTTTTATGTTACACTCTTGCGTAAGCAGTGGTCAAAGTTGTGGAATTTTAAGGTTATTTTTTTTACAGGCTGATAATCGGCCCGGAAGTTACAGATTCCAGACACAAGCAAAACTGACTAATGACGAATTTGATAAACCAAGTAAGAAAGTTTTGTTACATTTTCGTTATATGATTATAATCATTTCAAGTAGGTGACACGGTCAGTCGACCATGCACACCCTGGTATCAGAGTTCTTCGGAACCGCCTCTCGGCCTCTGACATGGTTCCTTTAACGACTACCAGATGGCAGCCGGGACCAACGGCTTAACATCTTTCTTATCAGACAATCAGGTGATTCATGCCTGCAATGTCCTAACCAAACTGGAAACAACTTAATTAAGCATGCTTTCCGTGGGAATCGAACCCACAACCCCCGGGTCAGTAAAGCAAACGCATTAACCACTGGACCACAGAGGCTTATAAAATATAATTATTAAATATAATAGGAAACTTGCATGTAGTTGAAATTTCCTCCTATATATTACTAAGTGAGGTACGGATCTCGGCTTTTGGCGTTGCATGTCGTACACAGAATATACAGATCTTGAAAAGACATCAAACTTTCCCTGATGGGTTCAGATGGGTTGCGATTGCATGCAAAGCCTGGAGGGGCCGATCTGAGACATTAAGGCAAAAGACTTAGGGGAGAATAGAAGGCAAAAGACTTAGGGGAGAATTTGTCCCATATATATATTTATTTATTACCAGCATCCCTCCCCGGTTGCGCACGGGCATGTATTATACCTATAAGCTTTCTTCGTGAATCCCTCTATTAATTGTGAAAACCTCATGATCCGTGCAGTAGTTTCTGAGTTAATCGCGAACAGTTAGACAGACGCGGCGGAGCACTTTGATAGTGTTAGTGATATTAACTTGCATGCAGAGGTTGGTGTTAATCTGTGTATAAAAGCATGAAATAAAGAAACTGATTGATTGGATTAAAATTAAAAATATATTATTTTCAGCGTTTGACCGATCCTGGGTGAGGGATAGCTCGTACAGTGTAATGAGCAAGCAACTGATAGTTCAACGAGCGTGTTCTGGTAAAGAATGTGAATATAATCTCACAATGGACTTTAAATGGTCTGGAGGGTATGTTGAATAGATCATTATATATTTTATATGAATATTAACGAGATAAATACATTATGAAAACACGCGGGCGGCGACGCGCGCGGCGGCCGTCAGTGCTTTAAGGGCAGATAACCGTCATGTCGCCACCCCTATCACTCGTCCCGATGATGGTCTTCGTAACAGATCGAAACTAGTCGGCGTATTCGACGTAATAAAACGTGAGTAAAGCCGTGTTTTCATAATGATATATTTTATTACCAAAAAGATTATGTTATTGCCTTTAGGCAGCTTGAAAAATCTGACATCAGTGATGGCTACTTACACACATGAAAAACAAACAACCAAAAAGATTATATTATTTACTGTATAGAGATCTCACCTAGGTCCATAAACGGATCTAAGGATTATCTGGATACTAGGGAATCTCCTGATTATGAGAAACGCCAATGCATGCAAACAATGTGTCTCGAGACAAGCTTACGCACACATCATACTGAATGCATAAAAAAGAAAAATTTATAAAAAAAACTTGAGAGATGTCAAGAGACATCCGGATGGAACGAAGTTCCCTTCGATTAATTACAACATCTAAACTCACACCGCCTTTAAAAAGTAAGAGCTCTAGTTACACTGGACGGTTCCAACCGGCCGTAATGGAAATCTTTTGGGGAGGCCTATGTCCAGCAGTGGTCCTTCTTGCGGCTGAAATGATGATGATGATTTCAGGAGATTCAACCCGAAAGCTGTGCCCGCTGGAAAATACGCCGTCGGGTCAAAGGATGAGACTATGACGGTTCAGATCAGCAATTGGGGAAGACCAGCATACGACGTATGCGTCCTGATCAAGGTGGAACATGCTCCTGTCAGCCAAACGGACTACTGTGAGGTCACGCCAGAAGGATACCTGTGTAGGCTGCCAGCAGGTATCATGTTGAAGGAAAAGGTAAGAGGAGAAAAAGAAATTCATCATTTATGGCCTCTTTTACAAGACTTCCACGCTGGTCTGGGAGGAATATAAAAAAATAGAATGCACGATATTACAAGATTTCCACGCTGGTCTGGGAGGAATATAAAAACCTAGAATGCACGCTATTACAAGATTTCCACGCTGTTCTGGGGGGAATATAAAAACCTAGAATGCATCAGCTGCTTCTCTTCCCACGCTTACTGTAGAAGCCGGTTGAAGGAATTGGCCAAAATTTAAGGAATTATGGCAATAAGCAATGTGGCTAGCAACCCATGACTATGTGGATTCCGTTTTCCACCTATAAGCCTAACTAATACGTTACATGTGGCCTTTGGGCTTATTCTACTAGGCCCTGTCTACCCCGTTACGGCAAAAGACGTGATAATATGTGTGTATTACAAGACTTCCGGCTAATTATATAACGAGTACTAGCTCTAACATTTGGTTTTAACTTATGCCGTCAAAAATAATTCAATATTTATCACTTTGACGTTTTTAGGGTTCCGGATTCGAAGGGTAAAAATGGTATCTTATTTACGAGACTTCTATGTCCATCCGGCTGTCTGTCTGTCCGCCTGTCACCAGGCTGTATCTCTTGAACCATGATAGCTAGACAGGTCAAATTTTCAGAGATATTGTTTTTTTGTTGCCGACAACTTTTATAATGTTGTTTTTATTTTCGTTTGAACTGGTTGGATGCCGCTTACAATCGTGTGTATTTATTTTGGAACTTAAACGAATTATGTATTATCATCATGTATCATTCATGAAGTTTATTACTAATTCTTACTTGGGTGAAGTTTATGTCCAGCAGTGGCTTTAATAATGATGATGAATATTGAATTTTAATTTTTCGAGCTTTAAAGAATTATAAATATTACCATAGCGAACCTTTTAATTAACAATTTATTTCTGTAGACGTTTCGATGGTCATATTTTACTACTTTTTTGCTACTACTACAATGGATGTAACTCCACAGTACCATCTGGGAATTATAATATTAGGTCGGGGAGAAAGTAATTATTGGATGTAACTCCACAGTACGGGGAGAAAGTAATTTTGTATTTTGTATGAAGATTTTATCCGTCCATACAAAAGAGGTGTAACTTTGACATCAAAATTCTCAGACACAAAACGCTTAAACCAACTTTATGCTATTCTTACTGGGACTGCGGTATGTTCATAAATACCGAAATTCACTTTCTGCGTATTTTACATAATTTCTTTATTTTTAAATTAACTTTTTAAAATGTTAATTTTTGTTTCGTCCATCTAATACATTTTTAATAAACATAGAAAGGGTTAAAAAATTAAGGGAAAATATTTTGTACATTTCTATATAATTCTTGAAAATTTTACTTTTCAGGTGGTATCTAATTTAGCCAGATACATACAACAAAACCAAAGATATTTGATTACAACTTTACACATAAAAATACGAAAATACTTTTTCCCCGACCTAATAAATAAAAGGGTCGTCCCCGTTATATTATTTTAATGTTACAGAAGGATATCAATGTCCAACTCAAAACAAGTACATTAACAGACGATTACAAAAGTTTACAAATCGCTGCTGTATTGTTCAATGAATGCGATAAAAAGGACATGAACATAACTCAAAATATAATAATAGACTATGAATTCAATGCTGATGAACTATTAATAACAGGGTAAGTATTTTTAGATAACAATGGATAAAATTATGGTCAGGGTGCCATCTTCAACTGCCCGTTCGGTGGTTGCAAGTATGGTATCGGGTACGCGTGCCCGGCATCCCGAAATAGAGTAATTCCACATGCCTACGGCGCATTTGGGACAAATTGCATAAAATTAAAATTATTTAAAATTTCATTCTGCAACTCGTCCCATGTTCTTAAATGGTACAATCTATAGAACAAGTGTTAGTGTTAAAATAATAAACATTGAATTCATCATAAGAAAATGTAATCATCACCGCAAAAACTTCAGGAAATATATATATTTGTTTTATCTCCCTGACTGTACCAAGCGTTTTTAAGGTTTAAAATTCCATACCAAAAAATAATGGGACGAATATTAGAAAGAAAACATTGTAAATTTTGATTTTCTGCAATTCGTCCCAAATGGGCTGTAGGCATATGGGACGAGTCATGGAATTACTCCCGAAATACTGCTTTCTCATCCGCAATCCATCTGAGCAAGTAGCATCCCAAGCAACTTTATCCCGTTCCCCAGTCCAGAAAAAAAGCTCCTTCCTTTCCCTTGCTTTATATGATTTAGGTTTATCTTGTTTAGGTTTTTTACGTTATATATTTAATTAAGATTCGGAACGAATACATAAGAGGGAGCCTTAAAGTCGCACCTATAGTGGATAAACTGAAAAGCCATCGCTTGACGTGGTATGGTCATGTGCAGAGGAGAGATGCCAAACATCTGGCAAAAAGAATGACTCATTTGGAGGTAAAGGGAAGTAGAGGACGCGGAAGGCCAAGAAAAACGTGGAATGAATGTGTCGGATCGGATATGAAGGAATGTGGGGTAAATATAAATATGGTAAACGACAGAAAATTATGGAGAGAGTCGACATACAGAGCCGACCTCAAATAGGGATAAGGCGAGGAAGAAGAAGATTTAATTAAGTTTTCTGTGGTTGTTTACAGTTCTCCAAACACAATTAGTATAACGGAAAAATCAATGAAAACCGACGCAGAAACTATTGATGTCACACACACTTACACGGTATGAGTTTTGACTATATACTCTATAGACTCGTCATGCCATTAAAAAACTGGCCAATTTTCAATGCTTGTGTGCGTGACAGCTTTGTGTTAGCACACGCGTCCTGTCAATTAATGCCATGGAAGTACTTAGTATAAATATCTCCATGATTAATGCCATCAAAATCCGTCAAATTTGTAGCTATGTGTGTGCATTATAGACTATGGGTTGGACAGAATTTTTTTCTACGCTTTTAAGCTTATAGTCTGGTATGAGCTATATATGGTGGTTCCGGGTTTGATACCCGGTCAGGTCATGATGGAAAACTATATTTTGATGATTGATCTAGGTCTTGGATGTAAATATATAGTTTTTAATAAAACTATGGTATCGTTGTGTTAATACCCTATATAAGTTCGCAACTTACTGTGGAGCTCAATTGTGAGAGCTCTAAACTATTATTAATTCAGTAGTGGCCCTGGAGTGCTATTTTTGAGATGGCGCTTCATCAAAATGTAAGCTGTACACGTCTACAAGTCACACTCGTCTTTGAAGTGTCGAAATGCTATTGGCTGTATTTTCGAAACCATCGCTTGAGCTGTAGTACGGTCAAATTTCAGAGAAAAATATTTAATTTCTTCTTATTTCACGCAGAATTTTTTATAAACTTGTTTTAAGGTTTTTAATGGCTATTTCAAATGTTTATGAAGAAATGACAGGCAGTGACTTTGAGGTAAAGGCGTTCGTCGCCTGGCGGAAACGAGCGGTCTAAGCCGCTCGTTGCTATCACTCGTCATAGAACGATTCAAAAATGAGAATTTTTGGAAACACTTTTCACTCGTTTAGTGCGTCACGCGCTTAAAAATAGCACCCCTGGTGTTTACATACGCCAGTTTCAAACATAATTTTTTGTAATATTATGTATGCGACTTATTAACTCTTAAAAAATAAAATTACTTTACTTTTTATTTATTTTCAGATCGAAAATAAAGGAAGTGTCTGGTGGAAAAATATCTCAATGAATGTAGTTGTAGGACAAGAACTAAAAGGGTCCATCAAGGAGCTGAAGGTATGTTACTTCTCTCTAATAATACTCTCTCTAACAATACTCTCTCTCTCTTATCTGAGCGTGTTCCCGGTTGAATCCTCAGCTGGAGTGATTTTGCTTATATTTTGCTATATGTATGGGTTTAGAAGACTTTCTCCCGTGAAACATGAAACGTTATTTTTTATCCTTACAGGTACTTTCTCAGACATGTTCTTCAAACCAAGCTAATTCTGTGAACTGTACTTTGGATTTGGAACCGATGTCAACAAAAAAAGTTGTCATAACAGTCATACTTAGAAAAAAAGAAATTGGTAAGATTAAGTATTTAACGAACATCTTTTGTTTCGAATGAAATTTTTTGATTAATTTCTATGAACAAAATTTAGACCTACTCATATTTAATTACGAAATAAGATGGAAAAAATTCCAGGCGGGTAGGATGCGAACCAGCAGTCTTTAGTGTTTATTGAAAAATAGAAAATATATCTCGCGAGTCTGCCTTTGGATAGTAATATGGCGGAATTATTATTAACCACGCACTGTTAACAAAAAGCTAAGAGACGAGATTAATATCAGATATTATCGAAGTTATGTACAAAAACGAATTACTTTTTTCGAAAATCGGTTAAGAAACGCGACCTAGGATATAAACTAGTCCAGCTGTGGACTTCAAATGTCTTTGATATGTCTGTCTTGAATATACATATACTGAAAATATTCTGCCTAAGCTGTAACAGATACGCTGAACTCACATGAAACTCACGCTGAACTTTCAAAAAAAGTAGGATATGTTACTAGTAAAATAATTATGACACCTATTTTTATTTCAGAAAAAGCTTTAGTGGCAAACAACTTGAAAGTAATCACAGAGCTTAGTGTATATCCAAGATTTGTAACTGTTCATAAACAAGCAAGGTAAAGTAATTATATTGCTTTTTGTTTATTTTTTCCCTAATTGGTTATTTGGCAGACTCCACGGCGCGTGGTGCAGTGATATAATGAACACGCCAGCATGACCTGGCCGGGAATCGAACTGGAGACCCACCATGTCGCAGGCTAGCATATTACCTAATGTACCATTGAGGTTGTCATACATATGTATATTTTATTTACTAGCCTGTTAAATCCCACTGCTAGGCAAAGGCCTCCTTCTCTGCGTTCCATATTTTTATAATATAAAATAAATGCAACAATTTGACAACACAAGGGACGTCAGGAAAATTTTGCTCTGTTTTTATTATAATTATATATTTTCAATACAATTCCATTTGGAAGAAAAACAGAACATTTCCAGAGTGAACCAGCCAAGAATGATAATTATATATGGTGAAATAAGTATTTTGAATATTAAGGAATAAATTTAAATAGTGAAGTCGAACTGTCACATCAAGAAATTTCTCAATCATTTTTGGCTTTCTTCGAAACAAATTAAAGTTGCAGTTCAATCCAATTCAGAAGAATACTTATCAGAAAATTTCCAGCGTTATCCATCCATTCAAGTCCAACTATTATTTGGTGAATAAGTTTTTTGAATACCCATGGAACAAAATTGATCAGTGAAGTGAAACCGTCTCTCTTACGAATAATTCCTCAATAATATTTGTGTTTTTTGCTATCTTTGAGACAGTTGCAGTTTTTTAGAAGCCCTTATCGACATTGGATTTGTAAATTATTCTTAAGTTATATTATAATTTTAATTTTATAATTAGAAAGTTTTGTTTATTGTTATGTCCCAGGCAGATTTTATTCGTTGTCAGCAATGTGACGATGGTAAAGTTTACAAAGGGCGAAGAGGGCTAAACATCCACATATCACGCTGTCATAAATCTTCATTTTCACAAGGACAGGTGGCAGGTGGCCAAGATGAAGCACCACCTCTACAAAGCTCTTCCCTTTTTGAGGATATCATTACCCATCTCCACAAAACAAAACCAGTGGTTAAAAGGATTCCGAGGGGTGCAAGAGTATCGTTAGCTCGATCGCTAACTTCAAATTTAAAAAAATGTTCTTCTAATAATATCATTGATTGGCAAAACCTATTCACCTTCGCGTACCGCTGCCTCCATGTTCACAACTCATCAGACACATTAACCAACGCCCTCAAATCAAACACTGTAAATAATAACACAATTCCATTGCCATATAACCCATCACCTCATACATTTTTTAAATTTGACCTCAAAAAAACAGTCGAAAATAAAGTTATGGATGGAGACTTAAGAAATGCTGCTCGCATCCTATTTTCTGACGATACTCTTGCTCCTCCGACTCAAGAAACTCTTAACAGTCTTCGAGAAAAGCATCCCTTGCCAAACATGGCCGTCTCTATACCAAACCTATCTTATGATGGAAATATACTTCAGGTCAAAATTGAAGACACCCTGTCGGCTATAATGTCATTCCCCAATGGCTCCGCCGGTGGCATTGACGGACTTACACCACAACATCTTAAAGATTTGGTGAGTGTTTCCGCCGGTGATGCTGGTAGGGAGCTATTGGAGGAGATCACAAAATTTTGTAATTTACTCTTTTCGGGCAAAATTCCAGAGTCCTTTACACCTTTTCTCTATGGCGCGAGGCTTTGTGCTTTTAAGAAAAAAGATGGAGGCGTCCGGCCCATAGCAATCGGCTGCACTTTGCGTCGCCTGACCTCTAAACTTGCTTGTATGCATATAGCCTCAGCCTTGAAAAACAAATTTCAACCAATTCAATTAGGCTTTGGTAGTAGAGGCGGCTGTGAAGCAGCAGTACACTCTGTCCGCACGTTTTTAAAGAAAGGTGGGTGTAATTTGCTGTTAAAAGTAGACGTAAGGAATGCTTTTAATTCAATAGATAGGACCGCCTTGTTGCACGAAGTTGCAACCCACATCCCGGAGCTTTTTCCATACATTAAGCAATGTTATTCTTCATATTCAAAACTTCTATACGAAGGTAACGTGATTTTGTCAGCAACTGGAGTGCAACAAGGCGACCCCTTAGGGCCAGCGCTTTTTAGTTTAGCTATACACCCGATCATATCATCTCTAAATTCAAAATTAAACGTTTGGTATTTAGACGATGGGTCTATCTCGGGCACTGAAGAATCCATTTATAGCGATTTCCTGCACATTATTGAAAATTTTAAAAAAATTGGTTTAGATCTAAATTTTAAGAAATGCGAGTTATTTATCCCCGATATAATTTCTGAGTTCGACAAAAGAAATATTTTAACAAAATTTCATCAAATTTCATCTGACATATCAGTTACAAATAAGGATTCTTTATATCTCCTTGGTGCCCCATTGCTAGATGCCAGCGTTAAACCTCTTTTGGAAAGAAAATTAGATAATTTTATTTCGACAACCTCCAGATTGGATATTTTAAATTGTCATATAGCTTATACAATCTTAAAATACTGCCTATTCGTTCCAAAATTTACATACATTCTGCGATCAAGTCCAATCTGGAAACATTTGGATCTTTTAAAAAGAATCGATGCCTGTCTTCACACCGTCTTGGAAAAAATTTTGAACCTCCGCTTTGACGAAAACGCCTGGACTCAATTGACTCTTCCAATAAAAGATGGTGGTATAGGCATCAGAAAAATTTCTAGTGTGGCTCTTCCCGCTTTCCTTTCCTCTGCCCATAGCGTGCAGGAATTGTGTAAAAAAATTCTAAAATCAAATGACGCATTTTCGATTGATTTAATGGCAGAGGCAAAGGAAACTTGGTCAGCCCTCTGTCCCGAAGAGAGTGTACCAGTGGAAACAAAGATACAAAAACTCTGGGACACTCCTTTGGTACAGAGGGATGTCAAGGTTTTAGCTCAAAATTGTAACAGTGACGTAGACCGCGCTCGGCTCCTTGCTGTTTCTGAGAAGGAATCCAGCCACTGGCTTCACGCCATCCCCTCATACAACGTCGGCACATTGCTAGATAACAATAGCTTTAGGACTGCAGTCGGTCTCCGGCTGGGTACACCAGTGTGCTCACCACACACTTGCCCGTGTGGCAGTGACGTGGACCAGTTTGGACGTCACGGTTTACATTGTCACCTCAGCGCAGGTAGACTTTCGCGACACGGCACTATTAATGACATAATAAGAAGGGCTCTTGCCACCATTCACATTCCATGCACCCTTGAACCTCGGGGTGTGGTTCGTGATGATGGCAAGAGACCTGATGGAATGTCGCTGATCCCTTGGGAACGCGGCAGGGCGCTGGTGTGGGACGCTACATGTGTTGACACACTGGCGCCTTCCCATCTCAGGGGATCAGTTGCCAAAGCCGGGTCAGCTGCTGAAGGCGCTGAGGTCGCCAAGCGGCGCAAATATGCCTGCTTGAATGCAGATTACATATTTGTACCGTTTGGCGTGGAAACGTTTGGACCGTGGGGTCCTAGTGCGAGAGCTTTCTATAAGGAGATTGCCCCTCGCCTGATCGCCGTCGCTCGTGACAAGAAGGCTGGCTGTTTTTTCGCGCAAAGGATAAGCGTCGCAATCCAGCGTGGAAATGCAGCCAGCGTCCTTGCCAACATGCCACATGGGCATGAATTTTTAGATTTATAAGATTATTATTATTTTTTTTTTTTTTTTGTTAAAAGTAGTTTAGTGTATTAGTTTTATTTATTGATAGTATAAGATTTTTTTATTTATCACATGTATATACCATTATTATTTTCAATGCAATATTATAATTATATAAAATATATATATATATATATGTAGAATAAAAATATTTTTACAGGGTTGAAGCTATACCTGCTTACGAAAAGGACTCGAGCCTGGGTCAAAATAAGACGTTGATTATACTCATAGCTGTGATAGTGGCTATAATTATAATAGCTGTTGTCATTTTCGCTTTGTATAAGGTTAGTGTTAATCAATTTCTCTAGGTGTTTTTATGCATTCGCAGAACTATTCTGATGTATTCTTATTAAATTAAGAAATATGATATGGAAAAAAAATCCTGGCCGCGTGAAAAAAAACCCCATATCAATCCTATTAAGAGCGTATACTAGCAGTATTTTTTCAATATGGTTTCCATACAAATGTATTTCTCTATTTTCTCGCTGAAAATTGATTCTAGAGCCACAATTCTTTTTCCATAAAATCTAGTACTAAAATAGGAATGCCCCTATTTTTTCCAAAAAAACTGTTTTTGTACATTTTTTTTCTTTTAAACGGGTTTTTAGAAAAAAAATAAAACATAGGGACATAGCTATTTTAGTAATAGATTGTATGTAAAAAGAATTATGCCTCTAGAAGCAGTTTTCAGCTAGAAAATAGAGAAATACATTTGTATGGAAAACGCACTGCTAGTATACCCTCTTAACATTTCTTATTTCAATGGGAATATAATGTTGGTATTTATGTTTGTATGGTATGTAAAGTGAAAAGTTTGAACCATCTAAAATCATTTGATACCGAGGAACATAGTAAATATTTGTGAAGGGAAATTAAGCCAGGTTATTACTTAAAACAGATGTCACGTACTTAACATACTGTACTTTAAACGAATAAATACTTTTATACAAGTAAACGTTTTAAAATTGATCTTCAATTCAATTGGTAAATATTCCAATTGAATTACAATTCGGTTCATAAAATTTCGTTAATACAAGATACTATTTAAATGGATTGTTTACTTTTACTCGGAACGAAATATTTTCTAAAACAAACACCTTGGTTTTCTAGATCGGATTCTTCAAAAGGAAACAAAAGCAGGAACTTCAAGAAGAAATAAGAAGACGAAGTATTGTAAGTTTTTCTTCGTATTTTTAAATGATATTCCAAAGACGCTTAAACTACATAGTACTGAAAATTTGCGACTGAAACCTCGGTACAATGTACCAAATATAATATATTAATAATAAGTGCAAATCACATTTTCTTTCTATTATGTAATTTTATTCTTTTTACATTTTTTCCCATCTTGTTAATCAAAAACTAGTAATTTGAATGCTTTATTATAGTACACTAGTTGTTACCCGCGGCTTCGCCCGCGTGATATATAGCTTATGTCCTTCTCAGTACCCTAACCTATGCGTTTGCAAATTTTCATGATGAGCGGTTCAGTAGATACGGCGTGAAAGCGTAACAAACAAACTCACTTTCACATTTATAATATTAGTTAGGATTAGGATTTGTAAATAGAGGCTTATGAACATTTTATCTTTCTAATTTCTCTTTTTTATTGCATTGTGACTATTATTAGGTATTCTTCCAATTTTTCAATTACCCAAATGTAAAAAATAAGTGAGGTTATATAGAAGACTAGCCTTTTTCCCGCGACTCCGTCCGCGTAAGTCTTTACCCCCTTAGCTCGTTGAAGTAATATTTGTTTCTCTATATTTCAGAGGCGGTCAAATACTACGTCGCAACGACAAGATTCTCTCATAGAAATCATGGAGGTGAGTACTACACAAAAAGTGGCGTTATTAAAAAAAAAAACCGAGCGCATATTGATGTATATAGCTGATGAAGAGCTCCGTAGCGCAACGGTCAACACGCCGGCCTGTGACACGGATGGTCCCGGGTTCGATCCCTGGCCAGGTCAAGATGTAAAATGATCTTTTTCAGATTCACCTGGGTCTTGGATGTTTATCTATTTGTGTATTTGTTCTAAAATATAGTATCGTTGAGTTAGTATCCCATAACACAAGTCTTAATTAAGAACTTACTTTGGGGCTAGGTCAATCTGTGTGATTTGTCCGTACCTATATATATATATATATCCACCGAGATTTCAGTGATTCTGCCAATGTCCAGTATAATGAGATACTAAGTATCGGTGTTGTACGGTATGTGGCATCAAAGATGGCGTATGTTCTTTGGCAGCCTCGTCGATTTTGGCGTCAAATCTATACGAGTCCATTTAACAGTCTACTTTAACTATTTCACAAATTGTTCTCGAGCACGAGCCTTTATAACACTAAACTACACCAATTTCATATTATAAAGTCCACTTAAATCAATTTGCAAAAATGTATAAGGCAAACGACAACTGGTTCAGTTGTCGTTTGCCTTATACATTTTTGCACTTGACTACACCGACACCCTTGACTTCCCACCAAAAACCTCAATTCAGTCTTTATTTTTGTTTCCAGGAGGATATGGATGACGATGCGTTCCACTGTGACGATCCTCCAGCCATTGTCGCTAGTACATCTTCTAACCGTCTTAGCACACGGGCTTCAAAACGATCTATTACTCAGGTATACATACATAGTCGAGCTCCGTGGCGCAGTGGTCAACACGCCAGCCTGCAACATGGAGGTCCCGGGTTCGATCCCCGGTCAGGTCAAGATGGGAAATTATCTTTTTCAGATTGACCTGGGTCTTGGATGTTTATCTATATAAGTATATATTATAAAATATGGTATCTCGTTGAGTTAGTATCCCACGACACAAGTTCACAACTTACTGTGGGGCTAGCTCAATTTGTGTGATATGTCTCTATATATTTATTTATTTATTATTATGCCTTTATCCCTTGCGGGGTAAGCAGAGTCATCATCATGGTCTTTGTTAGTCTCCATTGCAGGAGCACGACCCTCTCTGTACTACCAGAGCCATATTATTAGCCTGAGCAGTTAGATAATTTGGATTACACTTTCCACGCTGGCCAGGCGGGTTGGAGAGGTCTCTTTGATAAGCTTTGTTTAGCTGATGTTTCCTTAGTCGCCTTCTACGACATCCACGGAAAGACTTGGAGTCATCATCATCATCATCAGGTCTTTTCGGTCTCCACTGCAGGAGCACGACCCTCTCTGTACTACCACAGCCATATATTAGCCAAAGCAGTCAGAGGATTTAGCCTACACTCTCCATGCTGGCCAGACGGGTTAGAGAGGTCTCTTTGATGTTTATAAGCTTTGTTTAGCTTGTGTTTCCTAAGTCGCCTTCTACGACATCCACGGGAAGACTTGGAGAACACTTAATTGACACATAATAGCGAAATACATACATTATGATGAGCAGATGTTCATTAAAAAGATAGAATCAAGCCTATTTTAAAACAGCATGCAAATTTTTTGTGTAATGCAAAAAATGAACCTCAAAGAAGTATGACTCAGGAAGACAATTTTTTTTAAAATCCATTTTGAATCTTTATTCAAAATAATTATTTTGTAATATTATAATTTATTGAGAATTGGTCACAATAAATATTTTAACGTATTATTTAAATTACCTTATTCCTAGTGTTGATTATATACAATGTAATAGTTTTTATCTGACAAATGTATCCGTAAGAGACATGTATGTTATTAACTTCTGCTTGTTTTTCAGGAAACGAATAAACCAGAGAGTGTTGAAAATGAGAACGAAAAAGATCAGTAGTTTTTAAATATTTTAAGTATTCAATATTTTTTGCATTAATTATAGATAGAATTAGGCATTTGTCTCCCATCTCACCTGATGGTAAGTGACGATGAAGACGAGGATGACTACATATTTTAAACGACCACTGGTTGATATGAAACGTCTATCTATATTTTTATTATGTTTATAATATATTAATTAAAACAGGTCACTAACAAGTTATTGTGTCAGGATTGCCAACTATAGTGTCTGACTCGTCGATTCAAGATTCAATCGTTTATTTAATATAGATTTCTTTGAACGCTTATTAATTGTCATAATTATTTGTGTTTGCAATGTTTACAATAAAAAATTGTTGTTGACGTCAATAATTACTTATGGCTAAGTTTAGGCCGCTTCCAAAGCGGAGTGCAGAAGAAGCGGCAATAAACTGCACAGCGCATTTTCTCCAAGCGACGTCAACTCACAATTTTAGTTAGACCTTATAAACTACTTATATATATGTGGACTGAGTGTGCATTGTTAAATGTCATGAAAATGGACTTCTTCCATTTTCATGGAAAGTTCAGGATATGCGACGCCGAAGGATCCCAGAAAATATTACTTGTTTTTTACAATAATGTATTTATTTTACATTAGTTACAATTCTATTGATAAGATTTTAAGACCATGAAGTAAGTTTATTTGTAAATGATGAAACATCCTGTATAGATATGTTGTCTATTTAAAAGTGTTTGCATGAACAATAAATACCTCTAGAATTTTTCGTGCTTAATTTTCCCTTACTACTATTTTTGAAAAGTAAACCACATTTAATTAGTTAGACCTACGTAGAATTTTTCCTTCTGTAGCGATATGTTTAGTCAAAACGTAGCTTTGGGTAGCGACCTCTCTCGCAAGAGTTTGAAACAAAAACGAAGGTAACTCAAGCTTGAGAACGCAACATTCCCTTAAAACTGGAACCACAGCTAAGCAAGAGGATTAAAATATTGAGAACCCCTTAAAAGCAGATGTGATGTTGACCTAACATAATATTCGTTCCATTGTATCCCACTAGGGCAATCATTGCTGGCGCAAGTGGACTAATTATATTTATTTAACTAGCAGTTACCCGCGACTTCGTCCGCAGTGACTTCAGGTTTGGAATGCGGGGATTATAAAATATGATGCTACAAAGCGGTAAACTAAACATATACCCCGATTTACCCCCTTAGAGGTTTAATTTCGGGAAACTATTAAAAATGTTACTCATTATTTTTGCCGTTCTCAATTTACAGGAAATTTCATACAAATATGTCCAAGGAATAAAAAGTTTCATATAAACTTTAATCCTCTATTTCACCCCCTTAGGGGATGACTTTTGAAAAATCCTTCCTTAGTGGATGCTTACGTCATAAGAGGAATACGTGAGCAAAATTTCAAATTTTAAGGGTTTGGCCTGCGCGTGATCTTTGATAATTGCCCATTTTTTAAAGTATTAAAATGAATATAGTATGTTATCCTTAATATATAGACATATGCCATCGCGGACTTTTCTGTAGACCTAAATAAGATACACAATTCCACCATACATTGTTTTGTTATATCTCAAAGGGTTTAGACAGCGTTTTCGTTGAAAGCTCCCAAACGGCTCATTTTTTTTACGACACCTCTAACAAATATCGTTGGTATATACAAAAATGTATACAAAAACTTAACAAACTATATACTAAAATCTTCCTCGAGAACCACGCTATCAATTGGAGAAAACCGCATTAAAATCGGTTCGGCAGTTTAGGAGTTTATCGCGAACAAACAGACAGACAGACAGACAGACGCGGCGGAGGACTTTGTTTTATAATATGTAGTGATATGTAGTGATGATATCTACAACTCTTTGAATTGTGAACCCAACGTAGTTGTGACATGCTTCTTTTTAGTTTCATCAAAGACAATATAATACTAACGTAATAGACTGCCCACCTCATACAAAAATATTGGACCAAACTAAGGTTGCGAAAAGCAGGCGAATGTATGGCGCAGGAGAGTTGCTTGCTACTCGATACTAGATGGCGGTCATCTGCGTTAGCCTTTAACTTACTAAATATACGGTTTCATTTTAAAATATTATGCCTAAAATATTGTTTTGATTTTTCATAAGATATATTTTGTGAATCATGATTTATATTCTCTTAATACCGTAAATACAATGTTGTGTAGTTTCGAGTGGCGCCATCTATGCGAGTCTCTGAGAACAAATCGTACGATTAAGGCGTTGAGACCACATGGTTTCGTTATACATTATGATGACAATATGTTAATAAAACTCTGTCCAATTCTAAAAGGGCGACTTAGTCCGTCAATTTGAACAACGTTACCTTTATTCCTATAAGACTGCAGGAAATTCGAAAAACAAAATTGACATTTTCATAAAAATGTGTTCAGCCGGCCTGGTGATTGTATGAAAATGTTGATGTTTTTCGAATTAACAGCATTCGTGATAGCGACAGATCGATGTTTTATGCCAGTGGCGCCGCGTCAGTGTTGCTATGCTCGAATGATGTTCACTAAAATTTCATACATTTGCTTAGAACATCGATCTATCGCTCTGTCGTGGCGTCACAGACGCTACAAACGATCGCTTCCAAAGTCTACCTATCGAAAAGAGTGTTGTTTACATGTTGTTATATTGTATGCTACTGACTGTCAATTTTTTTTCATGTATCCAACAGTTGCACACTTTACTTCAACAAAAAATAGCACTCTGAGGCTTATAACAAACACAAGCGCAAAATGTTTTTCAGTCACCGATCATCTTTTCAAAATATCTATCCAACGACAGCTAGATGCAGATCAGCCTAGTAGATATCCTCAGCAAGGAAAGAAGAAAGAAATAAAGAAAATACTCTTTATTGCACCATAAAATAAAAAAAGCAATAAACGAGAAAAAATATTCCCTTGAAATTAATGAGGGGGACATTTTTTTTTATTTTATCATTTTGTTAGCGTGGTAATTTACGTATGCCAATCAATTACAGCTTTCAAATACATAGAGTAAGCTAAACAGTAGGCAGACAGACAGACAGACGGACATGGCGAAAATGTTTAATTGTTGCGTATTGCTTTTTTCTGCTTTTTACTTTATAAATATATCTTTCCTTTTTCAACTTCCAAACATTAACAAGGATAAGTATACAATTTAAAAACACAGAGCTATTTTCTTTACCGAAACGCAATTTCACGCTTAGCAAAATCCCGGATAATTTTACACACCAAGAATAATATCCAATCCTGAAGATTAATCCCAACAATTCGCAGAACAAAGTTGAAAACTCTTATTGCTCCGTAATAATGAAATTTTGTGGCGACTCACGCACTAGGATCCCCGCGGGATTTCAAAGCCAGATTTGTGCGTATTTTAACTATAATTTATGTAAAGTAAAACATTAAATTTATTTTTTTGGTTTTGTTAATAGCTTTTAAATACTCCATCGTATTAATTTCTAGCATTAATTCAAGTGTAAGAAACTCACTTCCTTACAAAGCAATGCATCGCACATCCAAATCGAAGGAACACTCAACGCGGAAATTTGTGTGCAATGTGTATTTAAAGAGCAAACTGCCAGTCGACCCATTTAACATGAAGGCGCTTCTCGGCTCTAAAGGAAGGTATTTTTCTACAGCATTCGCTGTACACAATAGGCTATTTTCCTGGGTCAAAATATTAATAATAAAATTAGACCGTCAGTTAGACGATCAAAAAATATTAGACACGTACTTTTTCTTTCGTTAATTAAACAATAAATGTGAAAGATAAAGTGTGTCAAAGTTACACTTTTTATTGGCTTGTGACATCACAGGCCAAAAAAAAGTGTACTGACTAGTGACGTCACACACAATTTTAACGGGCTATACCTTTGTAATTTTTTGTTTGATTGACAGAAGAAAAAACACGTGTCAAATATTTTTTGATAATCTATCTAACGGACTAATTTTATTTTTTAAGGAAAATAGCCTGTACGATGCGTGCAGCGTACGTTTTGCTTGTGTCAGCAGTTTACGTGCGCCGCGCCGCGACTCATTTAGTACACCATTATCATTCATCGCGTGCACTCTATCAAATCAGAATAATCAATAAAATCTATCATTATCAGTATCAATCGTATCAATTATCAAACTATCACTTAAAGGTGTTTGGTTTAGAAATAGACCCTACATCTTTATGGTCCTTCGATCCGGTCATTCTAGAAAAATAATTCTCTGCTAATTTTAGTTTAATTTAAAAGAAACTAGCTTTCGCCTACGGCTTCGCACGCGTTAGTGTCAATACCTCGGAAACAGTACCTTTTTCCGGCATAAAAGGTCCTTTTCCGTACTCCAGACAACGTGTTTGCAAAATTTTATGATGATCGATTCCGCAGGTAAAGTAGGGCGTGAAAGCGTTACAAACAAACTCGCATTCGCATTTATAATATTAGTTGGGATGTTGTGTGCAATATTTATACAGAGTAAACTCCCAGTAAACCCAGCTAAAGGAAAGTATTTATCAACAGCATTCGCTTTAGAAATACCTATGTGAGCAATGTGTTCAAAGATCAAGCTGACAGACGACTAATTTATAATTTTTTTAATCGTACTTGTACGAGCTTACCTCATACATTTAGCGATCAGCGGCCTACATCGTGTAGGTCACGTGTCAGCTCCTTTTATATATACTATAAATAACTAAGAACTAACCAAGATAGGTACTATAGATGGCTCTCCGAGATACTATCGATTGGCAGCCGTGATACTATCGATCGGTAAGCCTGGATACTGCCATCGAGAAAGCATCCGTCACACCCAGCCGTCACCATGTAACCAGCAAGAACAATAAACTACCATCTTCATGACGTGATCTTCAATCCAGCAAGCAGCAACATCTCTTCATGTATGGTGTTGGCCAAACCAAGACCTGCACAATACAATGGTAAAAACAAGAACTAATTCTATCATCATCATCATCATTTCGAGTAGGTGACACGGTCAGTCGACCATGCACACCCTGGTGTCAGAGTTCTTCGGAACCGCCTCTCGGCCTCTGACGTGGTTCTAATTCTATGATATCGATGCATATGATTATTAGATTTATTGTGAAGAGTGACTATATTGTATAAATATGTAGATTTTATAATACATTTATAAAGTAGAGCATATTAAATCACTTTCATAGAAAAGTACCAAATTAAATTTGCATGCTATTGTAACATGACTAAATAGGCTAAGCAACTTGCTATAAATTACGAAACAGTTAATGTAACCCTATTTAACGCAAATAAATATTCTGATTCTTATAAAATTGCAAAATTCTATCCAAATCCACTCAAAGCAGTATTAGTTATGCGCAAAGGAGTAATAAACATATTTACTACATCCATACAATTTTATCACATTATATAATATGAGTAGGATATTAATTAACCGAAAGAAGATATAGCTTCCCTAATTCTTGGAATTTTAACTATTTTGATTCCGTTCTCACTTACAAGCCCACCAACATGCTTAACGTGGTCTTAAGGTTTTACAGACCGGGCACGTGCAGACGTGGCAGACATACCGCAAGGGAAAAAGACTTGATAGTATGTATGTATGTTTGTCTCAAATTTCACCACTCTGAAAAATGAGATAACTAGGCACTGTCTACTCCGCTAGAGTGACGTGAAACTGTATCTAGAAACCGAATGTTTTCAGTCCATACTCTCCTTTATAAAGACAACCAAGATGTATGGTAAATAATGGATCAATAAAGCAATATTGGGAAGAATATAAAAGAGATATTCGTATTCAAAGACTGTTTGAAGGAATATCCGCGACACGAAGCGCTCTTTTAAATATCGTATTGGCTTTTCATAAAGACGGAGTACTTTTCAATACCTAATACTTATGGAGTGTTGGAGTTAAGGATTACATAGTTTAGGATTGAGTATCCTAGGACTATAATGAATTAGGCGCGACTCAATCATAAATTATACCATAAGTTGGTTTATTTTACATATGTATGTGTAGCTGAAGCTCAGAGCAATAAGAGAGCTGAAGTAAGTAGGTACAATACTTTTATCATTTGAGAATTTGTATTTCGAATAGGTAACTAATTATAATGTAATAGGTAATTTTTGGAAACAATGCATGCGTAATTATTAATGTCGATGTATGCGTTTTTTTGTTCATTGGTTCTTTTGTCCGTTTCTAAGGGGCCTATCCTGATTATTGTTCGATCCATGGATTGGTTTGGATGTAAAATATATACAACATAATGAAGTCCTGGTGGTTCGACGACCTGATAAAGGTCGCAGGAAGGTGCTGGATGCCGCTTCCAACCGGTCGTATTGGAAATCCTGTGGCTGAAATAATGATGATGATAATGAAGTCCTGATAGAAAGAGCAGAGCCAAAAGAAAAATAAATAATGTTTGTTAACTTTTTAAGGGTGACAATTAAATTTTTCATACCTTTTTTTCATCAATATGGTCTTACTTATCCAGCCAATGTTAAGGATGAAAATCACCTAACTAATTAGTATAAAATCAAAAGTGTGAGTAACATTTGATACGGTAGAAAGTTTGCCGTATAAAGCTAAATATTTGGATGTAATAAAATAAAAATAAAATAAATATATACGGACAAATCACACAGACTGAGCTAGCCCCAAAGTAAGTTCGAGACTTGTGTTATGGGTTACTAACTCAACGATACTATATTTTATAATAGATACTTATATAGATAAACATCCAAGACCCAGGTCAATCTGAAAAAGATTGTATTCCATCTTGACCTGACCGGGGATCGACCCGGGACCATCCGTGTCGCAGGCAGGCGTGTTGACCGCTGCGCCACGGAGCTCGTCAAATACATTTTATATAATCTTAACATAAGTTCATCACCGTATTTTAGTTCAATCCAACGTCAAGAAGTGCTTCTTATTATTTGGCTTCCAAGGGTTGACACACACATAATGAGGGCACGTAAGATAAAAATTTGTATTGAATCTTACTTGCCCTGATAATGTGTGGGTCAGAGCTTTGACCAAGCCTTGAACCTCATGTAGGCTAGTCCAATACCACTATAAAGTACAAGCTGTTACCCGCGGCTTCGCCCGCGTGATAGATGTACTTCTCAGTACCCTGACCTATGTGTATGCAAAATTACATGCTGATCGGTTCAGTCGATACGGCGTGAAAGCGTCACAAACAAACAAATAAATAAACAAACAAACTCACTTTCGCATTTATAATATTAGTTAGGAAGTTAGGATAAAGAGAGTGAATATACGTTATCATACGGTTTCGATTACGTTTTCATAATAATCTGACCCTTTCCGTAACTTATGTAAGTTAATTTAGTTCATAAGAATAGGTCCATTGCAAAGGCTCAATTAAACTTCAGTTTATAGAGGTTGACCGTTTTAAATCACACTGACCTCTTTAGCGTTCATAACAACAAAAAGCACAAATTAATTGGAGTTGCAGAAGAGACTCTTTACAATGTGAGCTCTATTTACGCGTTTCGAAAAATATTGACCCACTTGGCATTTATAAGGAGTCAAAATACAGTGTCATTTAAGTAGTCTACCCATAGATACCCTCGTATAGATAGACTCGTACCTTACCCGGAACTTATCGCGATTATTTTGATAAGTCCAATACTTCGGTGAGATTGCAGCTTACATCTTAACAGACTTAAAAATGTATTATGTGAAAATAGCAGCAGTGAGTTGCAAAAAAAAAAATCATTTTTGACGACGGTGTTTTGGAATAAGCGGCGGTAGCAGTAAGGCGGGTCCGGTAAGCTGAGATTGGGCCACAATGTGTAAATTTTTGCTGCTCGTCAAATCAATGACAGCGAATTATCGAGGTCAACGCCTCAGTGCTGCCATTTAGTGGTGCGCATTTCTGAAAACCCTCAAGCAACATACAAACAAAACAAAAGCAAACACACGACTATTGAAAGGTATAAACTTAAAGCAATCGGTTGATGTGATGTCCGTCAAGAGTGAAATGTCTTTGGCTATACATCTGTATTCTCGTTATTGTAAATAAAGCAAGCTCGGATCGCACAAACGGAAAAAAATGGGCATCTGCATAATCAAACTGTAATTTGGATATCAAATCCGGGAGTTTCCGATCGCCATTTTGTTTTCTGGATTTAGGTCGCGCGTAATATACCAAGATTTTTATTCAGCTTTTATTTTACAATAATTCATTATTGTTTCGTCGTCCGCTTGTGATTTCTATATATGAGACTAAGTTAGATTTTAAAAAATTATATCGACTAACATAGTTATTTAAGTCTAATGTATGTATAATTTATTATAGTCTAATGTATTAACTCATAGATCTGAGTAGTTCATGCTGAATTATAAGTGTGAAAGTAACTCTCTCTCGCTGTCTCTCCAAAACTACTTAACCGATTGACTAAATAAAATTCGGTACACAGATAGTCTGGAGCCTGACACCTTTCTCACTCAAAGGCTAGTTTTTTAATTCTATTCTATTCCACGCGGACGAAGTTACGGGCAATGGAAATAAAATAAATGATATTATTATAAAAATTTCTTTTTTTTGTAAGTAATATGTTATTGATATCACATCCAAAAAAAAAGGTAAAATATAAGAAATCATTTGTCATTCCTAGTTCCTGGTATTGCGCGCCTCCTTTCGTGCTTCGCTTCCGACGTAAAAACTCATTTTTGTCGGAGTGTTTTTCAATTACAGCATTCTAAAGGAACCAATGACTTCAAATTACAACACCGACATAATAATTCTATAATGTGTACTTATTTGACATAAGATACTTTTAACACCGTCATGTCTTTATCACGGGCTGATTTTTCAATACTGACACCCATTTTTGCTGCGTGACACCTATTTTTGAACGTGTGACCACCTGACCACTCGTCTTAGAACGATTCTTGTATGGAAAAGCCGCCCGTTTGTGAACGGAGATATTAAAAAACCGGCCAAGTGCGGACAAATACGGACAAATCACCCCGATTGACTTGTGTTATGGGATACCAACTCACTCAAATATACTATATTTTCTCACAAATACATGTATAGATAAACAGCCAAGACTCAGGGCAACCAGAAAATAAAAGCAAACTTTACAAAAAACATACCCATAAAAAATGAAGAAATAAAATGTTTAAGGAATATTATTCATAATGCTATTCCAAATATCTCTGTAGCTCAGTGGTAACACAAAAGCCTTAGAATTGCAGGATCCCGGGTTCGATCCTCGGGCTAGGACAATATAAAAAACCGGCCAAGTGCGTGTCGGACCACGCGCAGTGTAGGGGTCCGTAGTTGCAAATGACAACTTTGAGTTCACACTGTTCACACTCGCACCTCACAGTTTAACGACCAAAAACATCTAACAATGAAAAATGTATGAAATTTTACATTTTCCAGTACATTTTATGAGTTGGTTGCCTATAACTTTTTAGTTTGCTGTTAGTACTCAGCTCTGATAGTTTCCCTTTCAACTTCAGTATATATACTACTGTTGCCATTTTTTTCACGTATCCATACATAACCGTTTAGCAGATAGAGGGGGGGACACTTACCTCTAACAAAATCTTTCACTTTAAAACCAAATATTTCAGAAACGGATCCCTAAATCGAAAAATGGTATTCTCAATCTCACAATATTTTTTAAAGACCTTTTTAACGATACCCCACACGATGGGTAAGTAGAGAAAAAAAAATATTCCCCCACTTTACACTACACTAAAAAAAAATTTTCAGGACTTATACGACTTTTTTGGCATGAACTATATACATACCCATACCAAATTTCAGCTTTCTAGTACTTATAGTCTCTGAGTAAAACCGCGGACGGACAGACAGACAGACAGACACACAGACATGGCGAAACTATAAGGGTTCCTAGTTTACTATGGTTCCTAGTTTTATAACCCTAAAAATCGTACCCCAGTTCTGTGTTAGCACACGCGGTCAACTAATTCCACTGCTAATGTCAGCTTTTTTACTAAGCTTTTAGGCTAAATAGAGTCTTTAAAAGACTAACTAATCTAAACTTTATTTATGCGTACATTAATAGTAGTAGTAGCTTGATTGAAGAATGAAGATGAAGTAGTGAGAATAAAACAAATCCATTCTAAATCTAAAATATTGTAACCTTAACCGTTTGTTGCCTGTGGCACCACCGGTACAAAATTTTTTTTTTTTAGTTGAAACAGAACCATCGAATTTAACAGAATAAATTTAGAAGTCCTTTCTTAAAAACTCAAACTTGGCCCCTGTCACATAAACTCACAACCTGCCAAAGGGCAATGGAAAGAAGAATGCTGAGAGTACGGAAATCTGATAGAATACAATCAATTACTATTAGAAAGAAAACAAAGGTCAACGACATTATTCAAAATGTTAGAAGGACTAAATGGCGTTGGGCGGGCCATATGATAAGAGGAAATGAAAAGTGGTGCAAAATAGTATCAGAGTGGTACCCAAGGGAAGGTCAGAGAAATAGAGGAAGGCCACAGCTTAGATGGGACGACGATTTAAGCCAGGTTGGGGGAAAGACTTGGCCCAGGGTAGCACGAGACAGAAAGGAGTGGAAGAGGCTGGAGGAGGTCTTTGCTGAAGGGCAATCAGACTTACAAACGAAAAGCAAGGCACAAATAGTAGAAAGTCTGGAAACAAGGCTAATCTATACATATAATAAAACAGTAAAAATATTTTGTCTGTACATTTAGTAATTTTGACTGAAATGGACTTAAAAAGAATAAAAGAAAGCAAAAAAATTTTTTTAGAATTTCTTGTCTGTCTGTATGTATGATCACGTTTATCTGCGGAAATATTGGACGGATTCGAATGAAACTTTTTTTGCTATATAGCTATTAAACCGGGGAAACATATAAATAATAGTCCAGCTGAACTATAAGATATATTAAAGTGGAGCCTTAGCAAAAGTTGTTAAGCACGATGAGCATTTTTGTTGAATTATTTAATATCTGAGATTTGGAACATCTCAATGCAGAACCATAATGGTCCAGGTAAACTATAAGAAATTTATAAATTACGCCTTAGCAAAAGTTATTCAACCTGATGAGCATTTTTTGTTGAAGTATTTAATATGAAGATTTGGAACACCTGACCCAGAACAAAAATGGTCCAGGTAAACTATAGGAAATATAAAAATGACGCTGTTGCAAAAGTGGGTCAGCCTGATTAGTATTTTTGTTGAGGTAAAAATATCGAAGATTTAGAACATTACCATGCTAAATATTAATCGACAAATTTTACAGAGTCACACTCTCCACTGGGATAGAGTGCGTAGAGTACGATTAGCTCATATTACTGGTGACCGCCCAGCGGTCCCCCTTTTGGCAACGTAGATTTTCAGTCCATACGGCAAAACATGAGAGTTTGCTGTCTCTCCAAGCCTTGAACACACAGGCAACACCTAAAGCCGAGGTCTGTCCCTCGCGAAGACCCTTTGGTGATGTGCGATAGGTTGAGGGCACTTTGCCCATATCTCAAAGTATGGTGAAGTAGCGCAAGCTCACTTGGAGCTAGCTATGAAGTCTTCTTCTTATCGTGTCGGTGGCTCAAAAAGTCTAAAATAATCCTATATTTTATCCCTCCAGTATTTAGCAACAGCCAATGCAATGCCATACAATTTTATAACACTTTAGTTCGTATTAAGGTATTTTAATATGCCATAGTCATAAAGTCCTTGCGAACGAAGTCGCGGGCATCAGCTAGTAATAATAATAATAATTTCTTAAGTACATAAAACGAAGATATATTCAGGTATCATCAGCATCATCAGGTATTTACTCTCCACTGCAGGAGCACGACCCTCGCCGTATCAGAGCAGTTAGAGGATCCAGGAACGCCTACACTCTTCACACTAGCCAAACGGTTCATAAGCTTTGATAAACTTGTTATTCCTAAGTCGCCTTCTACGACGTCTATACGAGAAGGCCTGGAGTGGTCCTATTCTACTCTACCGAGAACCACACGGTTTGGTATTCTAGCCTAAGCTAGATATTCAGTCCAGCAATCTTATTTTAAGTCAGTGGAGGAATATAAATCAAAACGACTGTTATTGCCTCCTGACGCTGTCATTCAAAACTGAATTATATTGTGTTCCGTCGACATATAAATTATTTAAGGTCTGTTTGGGACGTCGTATTTCTTACCCTTTTGTGAAGACTTTTGAAAATAATTGATGAGCAAACCAGTAAGAATAAGTAAGTACCATAATGGGACAGGCCTTTAAAGTTTGATGATAGAGCATTTTCATCAAAGAGATTAGAAATATTAGCACTCAATTAAATGGGTTTTAAATAGCATACCAATGCCCAGTATATTATTTAAATTGAAAATAAGTATGTGATGAAAATAAAAACTCACCACAGGTAGGATACGAATCTGCAACTCTCGTTTTATTATTTCCCTTTTTTTAATTACACAATCTTTTTCTGATACTAAAGTTTTTGCGTTAATGAGGAACTTACATCCACATTCTCACACACAAATATTAACATTAATATTTGACTGAGCCTCGCTGGAACAGTCAAATACAAAATGCTGGTTTGGGGTCTTCCATGCTGGTTTCAGAGAAAATGAAAAACATAAAATACACCAGCTGCTTTTCTTCCCGCGCAGACCGTAAAAGCCGGTCAAGGGATTGGGCTAAGGAATCTCGTCAGTAGGTGATGCGGTAAGCAACCCATCACTTATTTTGATTCCGCTTTCTAACCGTTTTTAAAAGTTTGGGTAACCCGTTTTAAATTTTTTTTTTCAAATTATATTTTCAATGATGTAGAACACAAATATTGCAAAAAATAAATAACAAAAAGATTTACTCTACAAAATAATAAGGGCTTCAGAAAGAAAAGTAGACTGTTAGCATGGAGATGCCGAGACAGACGGCTTAGGTCTCAGATAACAAAGACCTGTTTACTTGGACGATTGTGTTTACCTTTGACAAATATCCTTATTATGCTACCCTTACTAAATAATCTATTGGATGGTGGTCACTTTTTATCACTCACACTTGGCCGGTTTTTATTTCTTACTGGACTTTCAAGCTGGTCTGGGAGAAAAGAAGAAACGTAGAATGTAACGGCTGCTTCTCTTCCCGCGCAGATCGTAAAAGCCGATCGAGGGAATCATGTCAATAGGCGATGCGCCTAGGCACCCATCACTATTTTGATTCCGTTCTCACCTACAAGTCCACCAACATCCTAAACTTAGACTCTGTCTACCTCGGAAGGGAAAAAGTTGTGATAGTATTTGTGTATGTATGTGTATGTGTATGGTGGTACTTTGATTCTGATACTGGTGTTTTACTGATACTGGTTTTTTTTTAAATACCGAATATATTAGGGACTTGTCTTCCTTAAGAACTGAGTGGTTGTAAAACCTTGGAGATAAATTTATGATTTCTATAATTAAACATGTTTAATTAAACGTAGCCCCAACCATACCATAACTACTCTAGATTTGATATGGAGGTTAAGATTTATTAATAAAGTAAATCAATTAACATATAATTTACAACCCGAATTTGTTATAATTACCTTTACTAAGTAAATAAGAATAAGTAAGTAGGTACTTAATTCTCCGAATCGTTAGTAATATACAATGTATATTACTTACGTATATACAATGTATATTACTTACGATTTCGGATTCGGAGAACGACTTATGTTCATCAGGAATATGACATTTAATACATTTCAACACAGTAACTACTGAGAACTTCATAAGCCTTAGTTATTTCCTCATGAATATAAGTCATTTCATTAAATTCACTACAATACAAGCGACTTAAATGAAACCACAGTCTTCATTTTAGCAGCATAACCAATGATATTTTTGTCTATATTTGTAGATGAGCTAGAGTAAAAGTAGAATGTACTAGTGAAATAAGCCTAAGTCTGTGGAAAAATATCAATCCCAATACCATCCCAACTAATATTGTAAATGCGAGTTTGTTTGCATTAACGCGAACGGAGCCGCGGGCGAAATGAAATACAATTGAATTTTGCAATGAAATACATATGTTTATTGACAGGTTATCTCAGTGGCAAAAAGTCCACTGATGGACATTGAACTCCTAGGAAATTACATAGGGGTACTGTTTACAGTTCAAAGTATGACCGTAAAGCTTTACTAAACGTTTCCGTCAATTTTTTATTATTTGAACAATTAATACCTTCGTTTTCTTTTAAGTGATTCATTTCAACTGGGGGCAGCACTGGACCCCGAAAAGTTAATGCTTCCCCTTGCGGAACGGAAACTGCCTAATATCTCTGAGTAGATTTTTAACTTTTCTCGACATGTTCCTTCCGAAAAGTTGTAGTAATAACCGTCCAAAAAGACTGAAGTGTTGATGAGGTTTAATAGTACAATTCTCGACGTATCTTACAACACGAAGTATTACTGTTGATATGATTTAAAAAAAACCTCCTTGACGTATCTTCGCAACACAAAATATCACTGAGCGTACACAAATTGTGAATAACCACCCTCGGGCGAGTCGCGGAGTTCCTTGTCACTTACCGCGGCTTTGATGAACCAATACAATTAACTACATTTCGTGACTACTGTCAGGTACAAACTGTATTGTTGCTCTTATCAGTTACCTTTTTATAAATTGAAGGTTATATAGTAATAAATATTGATCTAGGTATTTTTAAAAAATATCAATAAATGTAAAAAAATAAGGGTCTGCGGCCTTTTTACCTGATTGGCCCACCCAGAAGAAGGTTAATGTTTTTCGCACGTTTGTATGTAATGTAAGTATTGATGCCTTCTGTAGCCTTAAAGGCTTTACTGATTGTGAAGTGTAAGGTGTTATGTAATTATATTTGTATTCTTCCCTGGCGTGTCAAAGGTTATATAACGGCAGCAAAAAATCAATATAGTCGACGTAAATTGTCAAGAACGGTGGTTGGGTTTTTTTAGTTTTTTTTTTATAAAGTAACTTGTTACCAATAGGTCCAGCTAAACTGGCTGCTCTGTTTAGCTATTTATAAAGATCTGGCATCCCAACCACAGGCAGGTAAGGTTATAAAACTTAACATAAGTTAACTTTAGTTTTATAATCACTACATCATTAAAAGTAGTTCTGTTGTATTTATGTGTGTCACTCGCTTAGGTATACCCATAGAGCACGGAATGTCGCTCGCGCCCTCGAAGTGTCAACCCGCACCCTCGGCCTGTTAGTTCGCGCTCAAAATATATGCTGTTACATGGTATTTGAATTACAGTAAAAAAGACTACAAAAGAAACTTCTGATATATGCATTAATACAATTAATTTGAAACTCAAAACTTTAATAAACTACCGCCCTCTGACCGTCACATTCACTGCTCTGTGAGTATACCTATACTTAGTTAGCGTTTACTGGAGTATCTAGATAATTGCCGGCCATTGATTTGGTATTGATGAATGATTCCGATATTACCCGCATGTTCTGTATCAGTTTCAATTCTGGTCCCTTTGAGTTGGACACGGCTCTTATATCGCAGATTACAGGCCACACACATACTATCACGTCTATTTCCCTTGCTGGATAGACAGAGCCCAAGCTATATGACCTAAAACACACGTTTAGTATGTTGGTGGACGTGTAAATAGAAAAATATTGTATATCACTTATAATAAGAATCAAAATAGGTTGCTGGCTGCGACGCGTATTAAAATGATTTCTAGAATAGTAAGTTTTAAATTTTTCACTAAAAAAAGTATTCTAATTCAAAAGTATTTGGTACAACAACTAAACTAACTCACTTCATTGACAACTTATTGCTTTCAGACAAGTAAAACACCGTGACCGTGAGGAAATGTCTACGAGTACATTTGTGGATAATTCAGGAGTGTGTTGTATGGCTATAGTATCTCACAATGGTCCTTCAGTGCGATGTCAAAAATACTACATATAGCGTGCCATTTGACCCTTGACATTCCCTTGAAAGGGTGACTCGGGCATTCAATATGAACAACGCCTATGGGACTAATTAATGCTGGGAACCCAATTTTTTTACTTTCCCCTACTATCTGCCCGGGCGGCTAAACAATGTTTTTGAGTCTCCATCATTATTCTTAAAAAGTTGTTCATATTGACCAGCTAGGTCACCCCTTTATGGTTATTTCAAGGGTCATTTACACCCTGTATATTCAATTTTTATAACATCGAAGCGACAAGCCTTAATTGGATAACGCTCCGGCAGTTAAAGCATTAATTGCAAACTTAAAATCCCTCGCATACAATAGCCCAATCAAGATGGAAGACTCCCGTTTATTGGTGTTTAATTTAAAACAAGGACTTCACGGCCCACTGACAACAAGTTGAATAATTAAACCCGCCAGCCGTTTGATTTCAAAGCCTTACGCACTTGTGTAGCGTTAATGGAAGTTGTTAGTGAATGGATGGCTTTATTATCGAATAACGGCATTGAGGAATGTATCGTATTGGGATAATAATCAGTTACGTAATTAAAATAGAGATAGGTTGCTAGCCGCCACGCCTACTGAAACAATTTATCCGACTTAAATTAGTGAATGCTTTGAGCAACACGGCCGTACCGTACAGGAAGGCCGTGTTCCTCGAAGATTGAAGGTTTATCAATTTTTGATGTTTCTTCAAAGCGATTGAAAAAGTGCTACATATGTCCTATTTTCGCATCGAAATGATAAACCATTATTTAGGTACTTAAAATCTCTCGCATACAATTAGCCCAATCAAGATGGAAGACTCCCGTTTATCGGTGTTTAATTTAAAACAAGTACTTCACTGCTCACTGAAAACAAGTTGAATAATTAAAGCCGCCAGCCGTTTGATTTCAAAGCCTTACCCACTTGTGTAGCGTTAATGGAAGTTGTTAGTGAATGGATGGTTTTATTATCGAACAACGGCATTTCGGGAAGTATCGTTTTGTGATAATAATCAGTCGCTTTATTATTTTGGAATAAAAGGCTTTTAATCTTAACGTCTTGGTGCATTTAATAAATTAGAAATTCCAGAATTGAATAATGTTTAGTGTAAATTTGTGTGCCCAAGCTCATTATATGTAGAAGAATTTTACATTAGCCGATAAATATATATAAAATTAAAAGATTTATTAAAAAAAGCCTCCTTTGGTAAAATTAATAATTATAAATTTAATTACTTGACGCTAAAAAGGGATTTTAGCGTCAAGTAATTAAATTTATAATTATTAATTAGTGTTTAGAAGCTACAGACTTCTTTCTAGCGGTTCTAAACCGTCTGCTGCAGGGAAGTAATTAAATAAACTCTTTTAACCCTACAGTGGTCGCGCATAGCATCATGCCATTAGAGGTCGCGCGGATGACAGGCGTCATCCATTTTCTTAAAACGATTTATAATAATATTATCAGTAATTAGTTTGTATTTATTTATTGAATATAACAAAAATTTAATTCCTTACATTATAGAACAAAAAAGTTATATAAAATTTTTTTCTTAACTAATTAGGAACAAAAAACCAAGTCTTTATAAATTCTTTGGAACTGAAATCAACTTTTGACTATACTAATATAAAATTTTAGGAAAAAGTGTCTTAGATGTAATTTTCGTAACAACTATTGCACATATACTTGCAATGATCTGGGCAAGTAAATTTTCCGCATGTTTGGCAAGATATACGTGTGGTTTTATTGCGTTTTCTTCCGCACAAAAAAACAGCGACCACGCGCGCCTTCACGACGGGTACTTGTTACTTCTCGTGGTTGTTCTTCTAATGGATTTCCCAAAAAGTCGTTTATTTTAAGTTTCAGGATCTTGGGTATGCAATCAATGCTCATTCTTCTACTAGCCAAAGGTTTCATCATGCTCAACGCGACATCAGACAGAAACTCTCGACGCAAAACTTTTACTTGTCCTGAATTTATTTTGTATATGCATAAAGCATTTGTTTGTTGTTGTTTTTTTTTTTTTTTTTTTTTTTTTCGTATGTGTAAGTGGCCAACACTGGTGTCAGATTTTTAAGCTGCCTTAAGGCATCTGACATAGCTTAACGACTGCCATCAACAATGTCAGCCGGGACCAACGGCTTAACGTGCCTTCCGAAGCACGGAGGAGCTCGAGATATTTTTATGCCACTTGCGGTCACCCATCCAAGTAGGGACTGCACCAGAGGTTGCTTAACATACGTAAGCGCTCATAGAGCTCACACCCACTGGACCATCGGGCTCCTCATGAATATATGTGCTATAAAGCATTTATAGCACATATATTCATCAAGTTGAAAAATACTGTCAGTGGCCAGCGTCGTGAGTTTCTGGCCACATCATACAAAGAACACATTTTGTCCACTAAGTCCACTCCATTCTTTGTTCGGTCACTTTTATGGGGCTCAGACCAGCCAACTAGCGTCATCCCTCATTATATCTTCTTTTACTTCTAAATAAGATCCTTACACTACCCTTTGGGTACGGAACTCCAAAAATTATAAAAATTGGCAACCCGACGTCTGTAGAACGGACGCACATGTTTTACTAATGAAACAACAAGGTTATATCGTAGCGTATTTTCTCGACAAAAGAAGCACCGCATACTCCTTTCTTTAAGCAAGAACCGTAGTAAAATATTTTTAAACGTTATTTTATGTCAACAAAGTTAAAATGCACCTTTAATACTCGTAGCCTGTTTGTAATAAAACCGGTCATTAGAAAGCACCTGCAACATAGTGTAATTTAGATGTTTTAGGGTTCAATATCGCAAACGAAAGAAGTTTTTTCAAAGAAAAATAAAAATACGTATATCTTGTCAAATAAAAGCTAAGGCAATCAAGGAGGTAAGGTCCATAAAGTCGAAGCAATTAGAAGTTAGGTACGGTCTTCAAACAACTCCATGCAAATGACTAACGCCCAGCCATATCTCGACACGGCCAAGTAGCTGATTGGGAAAATCGACAAATAGGCTACTTACGTTAATCTGCCCAACTTTACATGGGCACATCATGAAATAATTGGCCTAATCAAAATATGGTGGCACACGATCTGGCCAGGCATATCGCGATCGGCCCAATTAAACGACCGGCCTACGACATATATCTAGATTTTTAAAATTATAAATTTGTCAAGAAGCAAGAAGGATGTACGAGTACCACTTTTTATCTGGTGAATCATATTCCGGTTGGCCTTACCTTACCTGTATAAAAAAGTAGGTTAAATCATGAAGTCGCATTTTTTGTACGGAACCCTCAGCCCGCGAGTCCGCATATGACGAGTTTTATTATAAAACGCACAATTTAAATATCACAATCGCGTCACGTACAGACTTCTGGTTTTATGTTACCCTAATGACCTCGTAATGGGCTTTGGCGGTACGTGGTCAGAATTTACTGTGTTGTATTTATTTATTACGCTATGACATAAAATATTATGCCTAGATCAAGAGATGAACTGGAATTTTAATGTCCATCTATTATTTTTTTAGTGACGCTTTTTTATAAAACTAAGTAGGCAAAACTATGTCACACTCTGTCATGCCCAGCGTGCCCAGAGACCTGCACACTGAAGGACCTGTGTATGGCCACAGAGAACGGCATACAAGTTGTTCAGTATTGGGCGAAATAGGGAATTTGACTATCGAATCGATAAGAAGAAGTAATACGTATCACGCAACCTAAGGCAGAGTTTCTACGGACGCGGTTAGGGGACGAAATGGCGTGCGTAAAAAAATTGTATTTCTTCATTCTTCTTATTTTTAGGGTTTTGTTGTTTGTTTGAACAATTGAGTTTATGCTGATGTTACATAGACTTTTTTTATTATTCATGATGATCCAGCGATTGACCACGATCTCACCTGATGTTAAGTGAAGATGTGGTCTATGGTTGAAGCTCGCTGGCTCATTACATACAAACAGGCATACGGCCCACCTGATGGAAAGCGGTTACCGTAGCCTATGAACGCCTGCAACACTTAACTAAGGTGCTACTCGCGCGCTGCCGACCCTGAAGAAATCTTTTCACGCCCCTTTTTGAAAGAACTCCATGATCTTCAAAATTCAGGTACTGTAGTTTGAATGTGTGTTGATATATAAGCCAGTGAGTTGGGATTGCCTTTTATATTTAGTTTGACGAGCTCCGTGGCGCAGCGGTCAACACGCCTGCCTGCCTGGGTTTGATCCCCGGTCAGGTCAAGATGGGAAATGATCTTTTTCAGATTGACCTGGGTCTTAGATGTTTATCTATATAAGTATCTATTATAAAATATAGTATCGTTGAGTTAGTACGTATCCCATAATATAAGTCTCGAACTTACTTTGGGGCTAGCTCAATCTGTGTGATTTGTTTGTCCGAAGAAAAAAAAATATCCTAAAATAAGTTCGAGACCAACGTTCAAGTTGTTGAGAAAATTAAGTAGTTGAGAATATTAACTCAACGATACTATTTGTTTGACGTAACAAAGACATATATAATAAAAATTACACTCCCAGATCTATAATGTTTGTTTGTTTTTCGTTTGTGTAATTGTCCAACACAGTTGTTAGTTTTTTCAAGTTGCCTAAAGACATCAATCTGAAAAAAAAATCTTTTAGTTGAGTTTGGGAATAATTTAGTATTCCGTAGGATATCAAAATTCAAGTGGGATATTTTATCTGTTTTAGTAAGTAGTACAGCCTGAATCAACTTAATGGCGGTTTGAAACATCGCGCGAGGCGATGCGCAGAACACAATATTAGGTTCAGCGGGACGCGCGCGGGGAGGCGGGGCACGTCCTGCGCAGCTCGCAGCTGATATCCGAGCCACCATAAACTTTGATTCAGACCGTAAAAGCAATAAAATGATGAGTGGTGCTAGTTGATGACTGATCTTTTTTGTCGAGCTCCGTGGCGCAGCGGTCAACACGCTAGCCTGCGACACGGGGGTCCCGGGTTCGATCCCCGGTCAGGCCAGGATGGAAAAAGATCTTTTTCATATTGACCTGGGTCTTGGATGTTTATCTATATAAGTATATATTATAAAATATAGTATCGTTGAGTTAGTATCCTGCGACACAAGTTCACAACTTACTGTGGGGCTAGCTCAATTTGTGTGATATGTCCCTATATATATATATAAAAAAAAAAAAAATCTAAGCCTCCTAAGTTTTATCACATCTTCTATCTATCAACGCACAGCCTAAACCACTGGATGTGTACGAGCTTACCTCGCACATTTGAGCGGCATGCGGCCATGTACATGTAGGTCGCGTGTCAGTTGTTTTTATATAATAATTAGCACCAAAATCTTATCATATTCGAGATACTATCGGACAGTCAACGAGAAAGGACCCGTCACGCCCAACCATCAAGATGTAATATCAAGAAGCAATAAACCAGTTAACTACGTGACGTGGTCTTGTATCTCCACACCACCATCTTCAACCTATCAGCATCACTTCATGTATGGTGTTGTGCCTAACATCAAGCCTGCACCGTACGGGATGGATCGGGCTGAAATTTGGCATGCAGGTAGATGTTATGACTTAGGCATCCGCTAAGAAAGGATTTTGATCAATTCTACCCCCAAGGGAATAAAATAGGTGATGAAAGTTTGTATAAATCTTCTTAGATTTTCGACTGATTGAACTGAAATTAAATATTGGAGCTACTATGATGAAGACATTCGCTTAAATAGGATTTTGATATCTAAATAAATATAACTCAAAGGTGACTGACTGACTGACATAGTGATCTATCAACGCACAGCCCAAACTACTGGACGGATCCAAAAACTATACTTCCTAACGCGAGCGAAGCCGCGGGCAAAAGTTAGTTATATATAATTTTCAAATTGCATTCGAAAATATGATGCATATGATGCATGCATAAATATAATTATCAAATGCAATTTGAAAATTATGTATAATGTGATATAACTTAGGAGGCTTAGATAAGTCATCAACACAAAACAACATTAAAAAATTCAATACAAAAGTTAATTATATTAACAAAGTCAAAGTCATTTTATTTTTAAATAATAAAATATTTAGGATACACTAAAAATTAATTGATAAATTAAATAAAAAGCTATATATTTACACATAAAAAAGGCCGGGTAGACCGTTGTCCCGTGAAAGCGTGCCCCAGATGGCTGACAGCATTTCCACGTAGAAACGCAATGCTGATCTTTTGGCCAAGATATTGGCCAGCTCTCTAGTCACGAGAAACCTAAATCAATACAACAGTTAGAAATTAATAATCATAAAACCAAGTTCTATGATGTGATTATGTAATATGGTAGACAGCTTTCCGTGGCTTGAAAGATCTCGTTTTGGTTACTGCGATCACGGGGATTAAGGGGTAATCTATTTTCTTGAAGTCAAATTATCGGTAGTAAACTCGAGATGTGTTTGTGAATATGAATTTCTATATCATCACGGGTTATCTTTTTCATTGATACATAACTAAAAAATAAAGAAAGCGATTGAATTTTATTTTTTCTTCTTTCCTTCTTCTTCATTAGATCTTTATTAGTCTTTACTGCAGAGCATGACCCCCTCTGTACTACCAGAGCCATATATTCGCCAGAGCAGTCAGAGTCGCTTCTTTCCTTAATTAATGTAAATAATTATACACGACAACACACTTTAAATTTAAAAAAATTTCGTCTTACATTTCCTGCTTCCTACTATAAGTATTATTCTTAGATTATAATAAAGCCTAGATAGACTCCATTAGCCTAAAAGCGTAGAAAAAACTAGAGTCCAACTCATAGTCGGTCGCGCACACACATGGCTACCAATTTGACGGATTTTGATGGCATTAATTGACAGGACGCATGCGCTAACACAAAGCTGTCACGCACACAAGCATTGAAAAATTGGCCAGTTTTTAGGGTTCCGTAGTAAACATCTACAACTATAAGAGCTGAGTACTAAGTGCAAACTAAAAAGTTATAGGCAACCAACTTATAAAATGTACTTGATGTAAAATTTCATACGATTTTCATTGTTAGATGTTTTGGTCGTTAAACTGTGAGGTGCGAGTGTGAACAGTGTGAACTCAAAGTTGTCATTCGCAACAACACTTGGCCGGTTTTTTAATTATTGAAATAAAGGCATGACGGTGTCTAGAGAGTATATAATCAAAGCCATTATTATAACTATGAGCATGTACAATATGCTGTCGTTCAAAATTTTAATTTTAATTATTTTGTTTCATTCATAGCGTCCCCGCACCTTTCGCCCTTCCTCTGGTGTGATTGACAATTTTGCAAAACAGGTTTATCAGGTACTGTTGTACAGCAATATGTTACACGATATCTCTGTTAACTAGTACTTGAATTCATTGTGCGGTGGCGACTCTGATTGTTAACTCACACATGACGTTTGCACGGATGTAAAGTTTCATTTGTATTAGCCATAAATTTTAATATCACTCCGCTTGCTTGAAAGGCCTCCTTTATCTTATTGATTTCTTAAAATTTGCTTCTAAAGCAATTCTTTGAGCTATGGGTGCCAGCCATATCATCATCATCATCAGGTCTTTTATAGTCTCCATTGCAGGAGTACGACTCTCTCTGTACTACAAGAGCCATATATTAGCCAGAGTAGTCAGAGGATTTGGCCTACATTTTCTACGCTGGCCAGATGGGTTGAAGAGGTCTTCTTGATGTTTACAAGCTTTCATTCTTTCTTTTTTTAAATAAATAAATATATACGGAAAAATCACATAGATTGAGCTAGCCCCAAAGTAAGTTCGAGACTTGTGTTATGGGATACTAACTCAACGATACTTTATTTTATAGTAGATACTTATATAGATAAACATCCAAGACCCAGGTCAATCTGAAAAAGATAATTTTCCATCTTGACCTGACCGGGGATCGAACCCGGGACCTTCCGTGTCGCAGGCAGGCGTGTTGACCGTTGCGCCACGGAGCTCGTCAACTTGTGTTTCCTAAGTCGCCTTCTACGACATGAATGGGAAGATTTCGAGTGGCCTTATTCTATTCTGCTGGGAATCACACGGCAGCCCTTAGCATATTTGGACTTAATATTAGGCAGATGAATGAAGGTCCCTTCATAAACTATCCCAAATACAACAAAGTATCCTTGTCGTATTCAAAGATATAAAAAAGTTCCAACAGTATTCTTCAAGTTTGTTTATGAAGAACCAACCTTGGCTCCATATCGAATTACCATAAATAAATAGGTCGAAGTGAATAGTTTAAATGGCAACAAAACGCAACTTGTAGAAAAGTAAGCCGAGTTTCGGAGAACCATTGTGCTTTATATTTATTGCCAGTAAATTTCTCTAACAATAAGTACTGGCAAGTCGGTCAGGACAGGATAAAATGTACTATTTCTTAGATCATAGACTTGGGGTTTTAAATAGAAGCGTAGCGCAAAAATGTGAGTGGTTCATAATTAGGAAAAGAAATTGGATTTCATCTTTAGCGGGTCCCAGGCACGTTCCTCAATTGAGAGTGATTATATTAAGCCTTGGTCAGGTCGACCAACCACCTGATCGGTGGGTCAACAACCGGTCATTTTAGAAATCCTTGGGGGAGGTCTATGTCCAGCAGTGGACTTCCTGCAGCCGAAATGATGATGATATTGAGCCTAGAAATAGTAGAAGCCTAAAATTGGCATGAAAATTTTCAGTTTTACTACTTAGATTAGGAACACTCCAAAGCATACCCTGGAGTATTCTTTAAGAGGCTTAGATCACCAAAACTAGTACAACCCTTAATTTTTTTAACTCTTTAGATTGTATTGGGGACGAGAAAGGCTCGGGACGCCGATATTGATCTGACCGGAGATCGAACCCATGACCCTGCGGTGCAGGCATCTGCCGAGCTCCGTGGCGCAGCGGTCAACACGTTAGCCTGCGACACGGGGGTCCCGGTTCGATCCCCGGTCAGGTCAAAATGGATAAAGATCTTTTTCATATAGACCTGGGTCTTGGATGTTTATATAATATCGTTGAGTTAGTATCCTGCGACACAAGTTTACAACTTACTGTGGGGCTAGCTCAATTTGTGTGATATGTCCCTATATATTTATTTATATTTATTTGCGATACTACTGACCCACAGAGGTCAGATGAGGATTAGATTGAAAAAAAAAGAAATATTTTTATAGCTTTCTTCTATTTCGCAGGGTCTACTACCTGTCTACTACCTTGTAAACATTTAGCTATGTAATAAACTGATTAAGACGTCGCACGGAACTGAATTTTATTGCCGCTAATTATGCTAATCGTTTGCATTTTATACAACGTTTAGCTGTTTTGCTGAAATATGACATTTTCCGCGTTTATTTACGGTATGAAGGAAATTACTGTAATTTACATAATTATAAATGTAGCATTCAGTAATAAATTAATTCAGGCGTTACTTTGCGGAATTCAAAGTTATGTGCAGTTTGATTTTAATTACTTTTTAGGGTTCCGTAGTAAACAAGGAACCCTTATAGTTTCGCCATGTCTGTCTGTCTGTCTGTCCGTCCACGGTTTTACGCAGAGACTATAAGAACTAGAAGGCTGTAATTTAGTATGGGTATGTATATTAATCATGGCAAAAAAGTGGTAGAATAAAATCCTAAAAAAAAAATTTTTTTAGGGTATCTAACTAATAACAAGTAAAGTGGGGGAGTAACTTTTTTTCTCTATTTACCCATCGTGTGGGGTATTGTTAAATAGGTCTTTCAAAAATATTGTGAGGTTGAGAACATCATTTTTCGATTTAGGGATTCGTTTCCGAAATATTTGGTTTTAAAGTGCGAATTTTTGTTAGAGGTAAGTGTCCCCCCCTCTATCTGCTAAACGGTTACATATGGATACGTGAAAAAAATTACAGCTGTAGTATATATACTAAAGTTGAAAGGAAAACTATCAAAGCTGAGTACTAAGTACAAACTAAAAAGTTATAGGCAACCAACTTATAAACTGTAAAATTTCATACTATTTTCATTGTTAGATGGTTTTGGTCACTAACTGTAAGGTGCGAGTGTGAACTCAAAGTTGTCATTCGCAACTACGGAACCCTACACTACGCGTGGCCCGACACGCACTTGGCCGGTTTTTTGTGCTTCTACCATCTATTAGTTCATACAAACACCTATACTAGTGATTTTTATTTATTTATTTAAAAAACTTTATTGTACCAAAAACAAAAATTTGTTACAATTGGCGGACTTAATGCTATGAGCATTCTCTCCCAGTCAACCATTAGGAAAAATAAAAGAGAAAGTAGTGCGGCGCAAAAAGTAACCTGATTAAATAAATTACTATTTTATAATAACAAGATATTATATCTAAAATATAGTAAAAAAAGTATTTACATATACCAAAATTATATAAATTTATACATACATACATACATACACATATTCATGCTTATACTTAAAAATACATGAATACATACAGAATAGATACAATTTAGGATGCTAATGATGAGAGATAGTGACAGATGGAAGTTTATGAAGATAGAGAGATAAGGTGAGAATGAACTTTTCTCTTGAAGGAGAATTTTGTTGAAGTTTCTTTTATGTCAACAGGCAATTCATTCCAGAGTCGTGAAGCTTGAAGGGAAAATGAATTTGACATAAAATTTGTCCGAAAAAGGGGTATGGAGAGTAGACGCGTATCCGTAGAACGCAGCTGTCGATCATGTGTGTCAGAAAGAAATTTAAATTTAGTTTTTAAGTATTCAGGAGAGTGAGGATTATTTAGAACAGAAAATAAAGTACAAAGAAGTCGTAGGTGCCTACGTTGACGAATTGGGAGCCATTTTAACTCAGAACGATATACAGAAATATGATCATACTTACGAAGGCAGAAAATGAAACGGATACAATTGTTAACGAGACGATCGAGCTTATTGAGAAGATGTTCGTTGAGATCGGGACAACACACATCAGCATAATCAATAATAGGAAAAACTAAAGTTTGGACAAGTAAGATCTTCGTCTTTAAAGGCAGGAAGTTCCTGAGACGGTTGAGTTGTTGGAGAGTGGCAGTAACAGAACGACTGATTTCTGTTATATGAGTGACCCAGCCAAGTGTGGAGTCAATATGCAAGCCAAGGTCCTTCACGGACCTAGAAAAGGGGATAGCATTATTATCAAACGTCACCGATGAAAGAGTATCAAAATTAATCTTATTTACTTGTCTTATGCTTCCCACAATTATGGCCTGGCACTTTGCGGGGTTGACTTGTATGCCATAATCATTTGACCAAGTTAATATTGATGACAAGGCTGAGTTAATAACGGCTATACTCGATTCCAAGTCCGCGACTGACGACTGTGCATAGATTTGGAGATCGTCTGCGTAGAAATGATAAGAGCAACCAATAGAAGAAGACAGAAGATTAATAAAAAGAGAGAAGAGCAATGGTGATAAGATTCCACCTTGAGGTACGCCAGTAGACAGAGATCTCCACTCCGACAGATCGCGATCCACACGAACCGCTTGCTGACGGTCTCGGAGATATGCTGAAAACCAATCCACCACTGAGGACGAGAATTGCAGATGATGGAGAATGGCAAGGAGAATATCATGATCAACCATATTAAGGTATTCTCCATGCCCAAACGGATGTCTTCAGAAACTTTGAGAAGTGCAGTAGCCGTACTGTGGCCCAGGCGAAATCCGGACTGATAGGGAGTGAGAAGAAAATTCGCGAAAATGAAAGAAGACACCTGGTCATGCACGACTGCCTCGAGGATTTTGGAGAGGAAGGGAAGGATTGAAATAGCTCTAAAATTATTTAAAACTTGAGGAGAGGAAACTTTAGGCAGAGGTATTATGTGAGCCTTCCGCCATAAAGACGGAAAAGTCCCAGTGGCCAAAGAAAAGTTAATGATGTGAGCTAAAATAGGTGTAATTAAATGCAGTATGTTAGTAATCATGTGCCGACTCACATCGTCACACCCAACAGCTTTGGATTTAATTGACATGACAATTTTACAAATCTCGTCCTCAGTAGCTGGAGAAAAAGAGAAAAGTTCTATCGAAGGTTTGGCCATGGAATAAATTTTAGAAATGGTAGAAGATTTGATAGAAGGATCGAGGGAACTTGACGAAGAGAAGTAATTGTTGAAATCATTAGGAGAGAAATTAAAAGAGGAGCAAGAAGTATTTATCTTTTTGGCTAGACCCTGAGAACGTAGAAACTTCCAAATTTCGGCCGAAGAAGACTCAGTCAGACTATCACAAAAATATTTTCGCTTGGCTGCTCTTACCATACCATTGCAACGATTACGCGCAACCTTATATGCAACCCAGTTCTCGTCCGTCCTGTCCCTCTTGAAAATCCTGAAGGCCCTATCCCTCCGTGACATGGCTATACGAACGCCCCTGGTAATCCAGTGATGCCTAGTTCGCACATGTCTATTATTTAGTGAAGTAGTGAGTACCTACGTCAGTAGCTAACCGTGTCTAAATAGCAACAGACCATTAGAAAATTAAATTATTTACAAAATTATATTAAGCTTAATGTAATTTTGTAATATTTAGTGCGATAACATGTTAATAAGTAGGTACTATTTGCGGTACTATGTCCTAACTATGTCTGACAATATTTAGTTCTTCTAAATCTAAGGTTAATACTCGTTTTGTACTCGTACTTCGCTGTCACTTTTACCGATGATCCTGCCTCGGCAGACTATGACCGGCCTAGTTAGGTACTAGATGATCGTTCGGCCGCTCACTCTATTATCATCGCCAAAATTCTTCTTCTTCTTCATCAGGTCTTTATTAGTCTCCACTGCAGGAGCACGACCCTCCCTGTACAACCAGAGCCATATATTAGGCAGAGCAGTCAGAGGATTTGGCCTACACTCTCCACGCTGGCCAAACGGGATTAGCTTGTGTTACTTATGTCAATACTCCTAGTCGATATTTCTTGTACGACATCCACGGGAAGACTTGGGGTGGTCCTATTCTACTCTGCCGGGAACGACACGGCTTCACGAAACATCGACTTCGGCAAAGTTGATGCAATCATATTATATCAGGTCAATCGTCTCATAGAAAAGGTAGTACAATACGGTAGTTGCCTAATGTTAAGATTATATAAAATTTGTTTCCAATGATACTAATTGCTACCTAAAACACTATAAAGAACACTTTAAATTTGATATTGATTCTTTAAGTGATCTTAAAGCATCTTTAAAGTTGGGTGAATGGGACCATTTTTTAAAGCATGAAAATCTTTAAATACAATTTATACTGTATTGTAGTCCGCTAAATTTATAGCAACTTTTATTATGAAACCATTACCATAAACGAAATATTTCGTATAGCTACCAAACAAAGTTCTCACGCCACCCATACAAAATACAAGCTTGTGACGTCACAAATATGTAGGCATATCAGCGGCGCGTTTTCACGTCTATAAATTTACGTCTAAAAACATGTGACTTAAAAACATTTATATCTGAAAGAGTGTTTTGTTTAGAAATGTATTTTTGTCACTATTGTGTTTATTTTTGGCAGGTCCTTACATAGCAACATGAAAATTTTTTTAGTCAACATGCCCATTATTCACATTGATGGACTGAGTCTCTGACTGAGAGGTTACGTCATAGGTATACCTATATTTACTCCCGATATATTAATATTGTACTAATAATTCACGCTTATCTAAATGAATCGTTATTAACAACGAAGTGTCAAACTAGTCGTAACTACCGGAGTTTGTTCGCAACTGTCAAACAAACTGATTTACGATGTCTGTTTGTGTGTCACTATTTCAAGGCTATTGGTAACATTTTGTAAGGTTTTGAAGGTCGTCGTAACAGGACAAAACAAAATTATGATCAAGTCCTAAAATTGACGAGCTCCGTGGCGCAGCGGTCAACACGCCTGCCTGCGACACGGATGGTCCCGGGTTCTATCCCCGGTCAGGTCAAGATGGAAAATGTTTTTTTTTTTTCAGATTGACCTGGGTCTTGGATGTTTATCTATATAAGTATCTATTATAAAATATGGTATCGTTGAGTTAGTATCCCATAACACAAGTCTCGTACTTACTTTGGGGCTAGCTCAGTCTGTGTGAATTGTCCGTATATATTTATTATTGCGTATAAAAAAAATCAATACTTAACTCCTTTCTATCCGGGAGACAATATTAATTTTCTTCTTCATTACTTTCTCAGTTGAATTTCTCAAATAGATTTGAAATATTGCATGACGTCAAAGTATTGTACAAAAGAGCCTCGCATAAAGCCTTACAAATAAGTGTGCTATGTTTATTCATATTTTGACGAGAATATCTAACTGACGACATTAAAGATTTTTATTTTTATACCTTTTAAACTGAGTGTAGGCCAAGTCCTATGACTACTCAGGCTAGTATATGGCTCTGGTGGTGCAGAGAGGGTCGTGCTCCTGCAGTGGAGACTGGAAAGACCTGATGATGATGATGATGATGATTTTATATTAGATTATCGCCCAATCTCTGTGCGAAAAGAAAAGCAGCTGGTATATTATGTCTTTTTTCTTTTTCCCAAACTTAAGTAACATATTTATAAATACTTATATTATTCGAGGAGCCCGATGGTCCAGTGGGTGTGAGCTCTATGAGCGCTTACGTATGTTAAGCAACCCCTGGGGCAGTCCCTACTTGGATGGGTGACCGCAAGTGGCATAAAAATATCTCGAGCTCCTCCGTGCTTCGGAAGGCACGTTAAGCCGTTGGTCCCGGTTGCATCGTTGATGGCAGTCGTTAAGCTATGTCAGATGCCTTAAGGCAGCTTGAAAAATCTGACACCAGTGTTGGCCACTTACATATACGAAAAACAAAAAACAAACAAATACTTATAAGTAGCATGTATTATGCTATTAGCTACAGAGCATCGCGGTAGAACCAAAATTGTACATAAACAGTTAAGCATTGGAAAATTTAATAAACCAACTGATTGTCATCTCAAAACGATACTTCCCGAAATGCCGTTGTTCGATAATAAAGCCATCCATTCACTAACAACTTCCATTAACTGTACACAAGTGGGTAAGGCTTTGAAATCAAACGGCTGGCGGGTTTAATTATTCTACTTGTTGTCAGTGGGCCGTGAAGTCCTTGTTTTAAATTAAACACCAATAAACGGGAGTCCTCCATCTTGATTGGGCTATTGTATGCGAGGGACTTAAAATTTGCAATTAACGCTTTAACAGCCGGAGTATTGTCCAATTAACAATTGTTTAACCTATTGACAGACAGTAGACGCCTATAGACGTTGTAACAGTTAAGATTCTTTTGTGTCTGGTTTGGTATCTGTCAACGAATTAATCGCTACCATAATAATGAAGGAGCCATGTATATTTGAAATAAATTTTAAAAGTTAGAGGTTCAATGTTTTGATAGTATGGATGACCAAACTGCATCAGGTTAAGTATTGTTAATCGCTCATATCTATATACGTAGGTATTATATACGTGTATGTGTCATTTTCGAGTACTTCATAATATCTGAACGAAATTCTTGTCTGATAGGTAGTATAAGGTATGGGTCCTTACTGCGGCGGGTGTTTGCAAGTGGCACAAAAATACCTCGAGCTACTCAATACTTCGAAAGGCACGTTGCTGCTGGTCTCAGCTGTCTTCAGCTGGCGGTCGTATAGATATGCCAGTCATATTTAGACAGTTTGAAACGATCTGGAATCAGTACTGGTCTTTTACACACACAAAAACAAACTGTATCGATATAAGGCACCTACTTACTTTTTTATGTAGGCACTCTGGCAGAACATTTTAACGTAATCAGTCAAACTTTAAATATAATTATGCATGGTTTTAATAAGCTCCTTTAGCCTTAGTAAACCCTGTACTTTTAATACAAATGCGTAAGCCCTAAATGCTTATTGCTACTATGGGTACTAAAAATTAAAAAAAACATGTATATATGGCACAGAGCACGGTCGTACTATTTTACTCTGTAATACTAAAGATCTTTTGACTTCCCAGAATATGGATTACTCCTAAGTCTCCGTGATCCCGGTAACCAAAACGAAATATCAAGCCTCCTAAAGCTTCTCCTTACCTTCTTCGCACTTCGCAGTTGGATTACATAATCACATTAGTTCGCAAAAGAATTCAGGTTTTTTGATATATGTCCACATTTGTTCTTTTGCTGTTGTACGTAAATTGTTTAAACTTTATTGCAGAGTTGTAAAAATAAAAATGCACGAAGATATACCTATGGCAATATGGGAATAAAAAAGTTGGGCTTAATCAAGACTAACGGAACCCACATAGGATCAATCGTGTGTCTGGCTGTCCGTATGTCAGACAATTGGCTCCAAAGGTTGAAATTTAGTACACTTATGAGTTTATGTAAGCCAAATATGAACATGTTGCTTAAATTATGTTTGGTTCACCTTGAAATTGACCCCCTAATAAGCGAAGGGCTGTACTCACAATCTTGCTACTCATCATCATATCTTTTTAGTCTCCACTGACCATAATCCACGGAGCATGACCCTCTCTGTACTTCCAGAGATCTAAGCAAGAAGAGTCAGAGGATCTGGTCTACACACTCCACGCTGACCAGACGGGTTGGAGACGTCTTTTTGATGTTGTGTATTTTGTGTTTCCTAAGTCGCCTTCGACATCCACTGAAGACTTGACGTGGTCCTTATACTCTGCGGGGAACCACACGACTTGGAACCATACGAAAATTCTGCCTGAAACTATACTACTACGAGGGACACAGAGTTTCAGAAATAAAATCTTATAAATTTGTCACTGTTTTTCTTTTGCACGGAATATAAAAAAGTAATAATATTTTTCAATTGAATGTCACTGTTTTTCTTTTGAATTTATTCATGTAGATAAATTCTGTAACATTTAATATTATTTCTTGCTTCGCAATCATAAAGAAAAAATATAAATAACGTTTAGTATTTATATTGTTTTCTTTACGATTGCGTATAAAACCGTATAAAATGTTTCATTTACCTTGAAAATACAATCATGAGAGCATAAAAGGTTTCCACGAAAGAATTCCAGTACCTATACTTCATTCAGACATTAAAGAGATTCGAGAGACTGAACAAAATATTTCACGTAGGTACCTACTACATACACGTATGTTAGATTTCTTATAGATTTCTTTAGGGATGTGCCATGGTACGATTCGATATTTAAGATTGTAATAATATGGGTAATAATGGATAAAAATACGCATAAATAAAAAATGATTTGGGCTATATAATAGAGAATATGCACGTAATTTTTTTATTTGCTTAATATAGTGCCTAATAACCACAGTAAAAAAATATGAAAGAACTTTTAAAATATCTTAATTAACGACGAAAATGTGATACTTTAAAGTTTAATAAGAAAAAGAAGTTCGATGTGGACTAGTGACGTCAAAGTCTATATATACTCGTATGTATACATTTGCCATATAAAATAGTGTTTTCGCGAGTGAGATAGACATATTTTCGTAAAATTATTTTATCTCGTTCGTTTTTCAACCAAATTTTATTCTGTTTTCACTTTCCGTACTTTATTATTGAATATTTTTGGATAAACTGGTAAGATAACACATATTTTTTTTCATACATATTCTTTTTTTGCATACACTGTTCAAATCTTTATTTATAAATAACTATGTGAATGAAACTTTGTAAAACATAAAGGATGATTTTTATCCCAATATTAGTATATTCTAAAGCGATGCACGTTTACGAAATTTCGGGATTAAGTTATTTTAACATATAATTTTATATGCATTCGTGACTTGTAAAGATTGACGTGGAAAAAACATATTCGTGAAAATTTGAGACTTAATTCTGCAGCCGTGAGATTTAGCTCTTGTTTTGCAGTGAAAGCAGTAGAAGATGACAAAATATTATGATGACTATAACTACAGCTGTAAGCTTATCGACACAATAGAAAGAGAAATTACTTGTAAAAAAAAACAAAAATATTTTAAACGTTACTTTACGAAAATATTTTTTTTGGTTATCAATAGTATTGCTTATACTTTTGATAACAAAAAAATATTTTCAATCAAAATAAATATTTAGCCTTTGAAAACATCAAAGATTGGCACACCCCTAGATTCTTATTCCCCACGGATAGAGGTGGAAAAAACATAACACATACTCGCGCTGACCGTTATAGCCAGGGATTGGGCAAAAATCTACGGTATCACATCAATAGGCGATGCTAGCAACCCATCACTATTTTGATTCCACTTTCCACCTTTACGCCCACTATGATGCCGACTGTGGCCGGGTCTTATGACCTTCGTTTCTGTCTACCCCACAAGGGATAAAGACGTGATTATATGTATGTATCCAGCTTTTGAAAACATCGAATAAGATTGGCACAGCCCTAGATTCCTTATTCCCCACGGATAGAGCTGCTTTCAAAATACTTACCGCGTTTGTCGTTTGACATTTTTACGGCGTACTATAGTTGAACGTGATGTGTGGCGACCCTATTTAGAGCGTTTTAAACTGTAATAAAGCGTGAGAAATCGAGTAATGTTTGTTCAGTTGGTACGTTGAATATCGTAAATTTTGGACTAAGTTGCAATACAAATAAAATGATCCTTTTCTTATAGGTATTTCTGATGACAAACTCAGTCGCGCAAGTCAGGACCAGCGTGGATCAACGCAGGGATCGCTTGTTTGTGAGTTTCTCTGAAACCACTGAACTACTAACGCTCTTAGTGCTATCCTCATTAACATCAATCAATCAGCCTTTGAAAACATTGAACAACATTGGCACAGCCCTAGATTCCTTATTCCCCACGGATAGAGCTGCTTTTAAAATACTTACCGCGTTCGTCGTTTGACATTTTTACGGCGTACTATAGTTGAACGTGATGTGTGGCGACCCTATTTAGAGCGTCTTAAACTGCAATAAAGCGTGAGAAATCGAGTAATGTTCGTTCAATTGGTACGTTGAATATCGTAAATTTTGAACTAAGTTGCAATACAAATAAAATTATCCTTTTCTTATAGGTATTTCTGATCACAAACTCAGTCGTCCAAGTCAGGATCAGCGTGGATCAACACAGGGATCGCTTGTTTATGAGTTTCTCTCTGAAACCACTGAACTACTAACGCTCTTAGTGCTATCCTCATTGACGTCAATCATCCAGCCTTTGAAAACATTGAACAACATTGGCACAGCCCTAGATTCCTTATTCCCCATGGATAGAGCTGCTTTTAAAATACTTACAGCGTTCGTCGTTTGACATTTTTACGGCGTACTATAGTTGAACGTGATGTGTGGCGACCCTATTTAGAGCGTCTTAAACTGTAATAAAGCGTGAGAAATCGAGTAATGTTTCTTCAGTTGGTATGTACGTAGAATATCGTAAATTTTGGACTAAGTTGTAATACAAATAAAATGATCCTTTTCTTATAGGTATTTCTGATCACAAACTCAGTCGTCCAAGTCAGGATCAGCGTGGATCAACGCAGGGATCGCTTGTTTATGAGTTTCTCTCTGAAACCACTGAACTACTAACGCTCTTAGTGCTATCCTCATTAACATCAATCAATCAGCCTTTGAAAACATTGAACAACATTGGCACAGCCCTAGATTCCTTATTCCCCACGGATAGAGCTGCTTTTAAAATACTTACCGCGTTCGTCGTTTGACATTTTTATGGCGTACTATAGTTGAACGTGATGTGTGGCGACCCTATTTAGAGCGTCTTAAACTGTAATAAAGCGTAAGAAATCGAGTAATGTTTGTTCAGTTGGTACGTTTAATATCTTTAAATTTGGACTAAGTTGCAATAAAATAAAATGATCCTCATTCTAATAGGTATTTCTAAAATATACAGATCTGTGGTATTTCTGATAGGTTCTAGTCAATGTCAGTGCACGACAAGATGTTTGCTTTGACTATAGGTTTGTTATTGTCTGCTTCGTTTCACATTCATTCATTATATTATAACCCACGCAGTACGGTCTGCGCGGAAGCCAGCGTATGGATAAATTTAAAATAAAGTGCCATACTAAACCATTAAGTTATAGCAAATTTTCTACTAAGCTGCAATAAAAATACACTTTTAAACTTGTTTTTGAATGCCTTATAATCGGCGTCAAAAACTTCCTATTGCATCCGTAACACCACGTTGTGTTCTCGGACAAAAATATTAACTGGACATTAGCAGAATCACTAAAATCTCGGTGGAAGCCATTTTATAAAACAGAAGAAGAAGAAGAAAAATCGGTCCAGGTTTACCTGCCAACTGTAGTGGTTTTAAGTGTCGAGTTGACCCAGTGACCATAGACCAGTCTTTTTTCATATGAGTATTTACTTTGACTACCTTATTATTTTATTGGTGATACTTTTATTTCTCAATCGTTTCTCACTTTCATCAAAAACAGAGAAATACATACATACACACTATCACGTCTTTTTCCCTTGCGGGGTAGACAGAGCGCAGGTCTGTATAACCATAAGGTCACGTTTAGCATGTTGGAGGGCTTGTAGCGGAGAACGGAATCAAAATAGTGATGGGTTGCTAGCCGCATCGCCTATAGACATGATTCCTGACACCCATTCCCTCGATCGGCTTTTACGATCTGCGCGGGAAGAGAAGCAGCTGGTACATTCTATGTTTTTTCTTTCCTCCCAGACCAGTGTGGAAGCGTGAAAACTGAGAAATATATTTTTAAATAATTTTCTTTAACTTTATATATGTCGAAATTAAGCTTGCGAGGTAATACGCGGATTAAATCCTGGGCGCAGGGGTTTTGAGTATTTGAACTCTACATAGCAATTAAAATGGAATCTTATATTTCGCTTGAGAAGCAACATATGTCTGCACGAAGATTGTTTGTAAAACTGAATAAACTAATAAATATGTATAAGATATTTTAGAACTATTTGCTTTTCGTTTAGTCGAAAAAAATACCTTTAAAGAGAATTCTTCGCAAAAAAGATCTTTTGGTGCCAGACAAGGTAATTGATTAAAAAAGAAACGGTCATCGCACGAATCTATCGAGAAATAGGAGAAATAAAGAAAGAGAAAGAAATAAATTTTACACGTATAGAGAACTAAATAACAATATTACTTAAGAGAGTCCTGAATGTGCATGTCTCTATACAAACGGACAAAAAGAATTGTGGCAATATTTGATAATTTTTGTGTTTAATCAATTAATCTCATTATAATCTACGTACGTTCCTAAACAGCTTAGTAAAATTGTCAATGGTTTGGGAATTATAAGCGTCTCAACATGTCTATACAAATTTTGAAGCGTTTATAATTTTCATCATTTTCATCGATATTTTTACTAAACTGTATAGGAACGTACGTAAACTATAATGAATGATTGAATGCTAAATTTTACACAAAAATTATCAAATATTTCCACACAGGGCCCTCTTAAAATGTGGTAAAAATGATTAATGGGTGTTTTAATAAGTTTAGTTTTCATAATTTGTTAACTATATATTACCTGCCAGTGATATTCCTTAAAAACTTAAGAGTTTTAAAGGAATGTTACTGGCAGGCAATAACACACAACAACAAGCTTAAGAGCTTGTCTGGCAGTGACGTCAGAATCGATATAAGCCAAACCAACCCATTTGCCAAGCGTGGTGAGTATGGCAAAACTCCCCCAAAGATATAATTCTTTAGTGTAGTCGTGTATCCTGCAGTGAACTGTTTGCGGCTGTAATTAAATATAAAAATATTGTATAAAGGTCACTACTTAATACTCGTATAGTATACGAATTAGTCAAAAAAATTTAAATTTATAGCTGGCATATAGTTTAAAGCTAGTTATTGCACATTTTGACGATTGAGCATTTGACTTTTACTCATTGAAGTACCGGCGTGGTCAAATCTAGATTTTTGTAGATCGGATAAGTGATAAAAAATATTAGATTTTCTCTATGTGTGAGCGGGTCTTACTTTGATCACAAAAGTGAGTAGACCCGTAAAAATTAGATTACGTCGTGTTTTCGTAGTGAAGGTGAAGTGAGTCCTCACGCTCCGTCCAAACACTTCACTCGTTATCTAATGATGTATGGGTACACTCGGGGCAATGTATTACTAACGGGTTAGCAAGAATTCTTTATTGAACTATACAAAGCTGAGGTTTCTAGATATATCTTAATTCTGGTTTTGGTTCCTGTAGCTCGAAGGAGCCCGTTGGCCCAGTAGGCATAAGCAATATTAGCACTGGCGCTGCTTAAGCAACCCAGGGAGTAGTCCTCACTTGGTTGGACCGCAGTGGCATGAAAATATTTCGAGATCCACCGTACTTCGAAAGCCACGTTAAGACGTTGGTCCCGGTTGTCTGACACTTAAAAATTGGTCAAGCCGTTTAGGCTACAGCAGGCAACAATGGAACACACACACTTAAATTCATAATCTATATTTCCCTCATGGTTGCATCCTCAACCTTCCAAGACCGGGGTCCACTATTTATTCTAAGTGATTTGAAAATACGAAACAACGGTAACCCGTTGTTTCGGTAATTATTAATTGTTAATAGGTAAATTCACGTAAATAGTCAGCTACTGGCCGACATGTTTCGACCTCATCCAGAAGTCTTCCTCAGGCCGAATTTGAATCACGACGCGCGCACGATGTCGTCCTAATTCACACACTTATTACGTATATACATAACGTCTTTATTTCATGTTAGCTTTTAAAAAAAATGACTTGACGACGTTACTGGTTTTAACACAGAATGACTTCTATCTGACCTCCGCAATGCAAAGGGTATACCAGAACCAATCAGGATAGGTTTAAACAAACGTTTAATTTATAAATTTAGTTTCAATCATAACTGAGTAATTGCATGCCTCATCAAATAAGCATGAGAAAATTAATAATATTAACATATCCAATTTATTCCATCAGTTTTGTAATAGGCCGAATAAATCCCAAAAAATTGCAAAACAAAAGTGTTTCAATCATAAAAGGAAATTGAAATAAATTTATTCATCATATTCATCTGTACATTCATGTGTCTTACGTTGAAATTGGGCGCCATATTGAATATACGTACAGTCAGTGAAAAATTGTCAACGTTGAAAAAATTAAGTACAAAAAAAACAATGTGAACAACTTTATGTAGGCCATAGAAAGTGAGCCGAGGGAATTGGCGAAGATCTATGGAATCATATCAATTGGTGATTTGCCTAGCAACTCCACCATTTTGATTCCTTTTTTCACCTACAACAATCTGCTACACGGGGCTTTTAGGTGTTATGCTCTATCTACCCGTAAAGTATAAAGACGTGATAATATGTATGTACTTATAACGTGCTTAGCAAACTGACCCACGAAGAATTTTTTGCGCGTACGTATGTATAAATGTATGCCAGTGCCACTGTCTCTTCATGTAGCCTAAACTAAGGTTTGGCCTATTTAAAAAGCGTAAAGTGTCATTAGATTTGTATTTTTTCCTGAAGTGTGTGACGCTAGTAAAAATACAATATGGCGGGCGTAAACTGCCAAAAAAGGCAGTCGGATTTTTATTATTTTTTGATTTTGATTTTATATCTATCCATAAAGACGTGATGATATGTATGTTTATACTGAAGCGCGTAATTTTAATTATTTTGCGACATCCGTTTAGTAACATGAGTAAAATAAATAAAAATGTTTTTTTTTTTTTCAAGCCGACTGTACACCGTATCGCCAATCCCAAAGCGAGCTCGCGAAACAGGCCGAATTTACCAAGGATTGTGTCATGTTTGTATTCGTCCTAACTCGATGGCTATATTGTGTATCTTTGTCAGAACGTCAATGGGGCAAGTCTGCTGATTATTTTAGCTAATCAGGTACTTTTCTAAATTAAATAAAATCTTACAATCGTTTTAACTGTTTATTTCGGTTTGAGTGATGTGTAGTTAACCACGGTGAGTTTAATGCCCTTGCATCTACCAGTATCTACATCCTTTTTTTAAGTATATGTATATGCATATATATTCTTTTCCGATAGAGTCGTTGTCTTTCAATGCAGGCTATAACAAATGAATAAGGATATGCGTAAGCCACATATCAATCGCTTTGCCAGGCAATCTATGTTTATGCTTTAGTTTGCAGAGTTTTTGAACGAATGGTGATACGACTTCGAAAATATTTCCACATCAAACGTAGCTTAACTGTCCTTAAAAAATCTAATATCTAAGGCCATTGGATACAAAAACTGAATAAGAAAGACTTACCCCTTAGTTACAGTTGTGGTAGAGCCACGCTACCGGCGAAATTCACTTTTTCTAGTAGCATGAATGGGCCGGCACGTCTAGGGAAGTACCACACTCTCACAGAAAATCGAAGTTCGAGTAGAAGCTTTACCACTTCTATGCTTCGTTCGGTGAGTGAGAGAGCCGGAGGCCCTTACTCATGGGGGTAGACAGAGACCAAGGACATCCATCACTCTTTTCATTCATGCTCATTAGTTTCGGGTACTCCTGACTTGCCCCTTGGCAAGAAAGTCCAACATATGGTTACGGTACGTGCGTCGAGGCCAGCCCTGACCTACTCTTCCGATCACATCTGCCTTATATAGTTTCTTTGCGAGTCTTCTTTTTTTGACTGTTCCTTAAATGTGCCCGAGCTCCGTGGCGCAGCGGTGGACACGCCTGCCTGTGACACGGATGGTCCCGGGTTCGATCCCCGGTCAGGTCAAGATGGAAAATGATCTTTTTATTTCAGTTTATCTATATAAGTTTCTATTATAAAATATAGTATCGTTGAGTTAGTATCCCATAACACTAAGTCTCGAACTTACTTTGGGACGAGCTTAATCTGTGTAATTTGTCCGTATTTATTTATTTATAAAGTAAAAGTAATGTTTTTTATATGAAAATGTCGTTTTTTTTTACTTTCTGGAAATGATCCAATAGAAAAAAAAAATCTAATTGACGGGCTGATTCGCTCCTTGAAGGGCGAATCAGCCCGTCGCGAGGGTCATTTTACCCGCTGTCAAACTTAAAAGTAATAAAACTAAATGAAACTTCAGAGCAAACTTAAAATCGACTTGCGATCGATTTTCAGCTACCAAGTAACATTCTTATTTTTATCAATGGCTTTTCAAGCAAAAAAGCATGACTATGACAAATAAGCAAGCTACTAAGTAGCATGTCTATCCGTATTATAACTCTGTTCTAGTCTTCTTTTCGTGTCAATGGCTTAAGGCAATTAGATTTTGTCCCTCCAGTGTATGGCAACTCTAATTCCACTTTCTGAAGCGGTAAAAAGGTTTCCTTCGTGCAGCTGGTTAGACAAGAAGGGTACGAAAGGAGGTGTGACATATTCTGGTCGTCATGACCACACTGGCATCGCACCTCCTGGTCTATATAGCCCCACCGAGCCAAATTATGCCTGCATTGGCCCACCTCAGTCCGGAGGCGATTAAGGCTCCTCCATATGACCACGGGAGGTTATTATCTGTTCTAGTAAGATATAAGAAAGTGATTCAGTATGTGTAATTCAAATAAACCTGTATATTTAAAAGTTAAATTAATAGTGCACCAGATAGGCGTTATAATTTGCAATACTGGGCTATAACTCTGTCTAACCGGTAACATATAAAGACGTGATTTAGTATGTGTAAATATACAAAAAAGCCTGTGTATGTAAAAGATAAAATTTCCATGCTGGTTTGGGAGAAACGGAAAAACAGAATATACCAGCTGCTTTTCTTCCAGCGCAGACTGTAAAAGCCGGTCAAGGGATTGGGATAAGAAATCACGTCAATAGGCGGTGCGGCTAGCAACCCATCACCATTTTGATTCCGCTTTACCTTAACGCCCATTAACACGCTAAACGTGGCCTTTAGGTTTTATGACGTTGGGCTCTGTCTACCCCGCAAGGGATTAAGAGTCGCCTGGACGCGCATGTCTCCATACAAACGGAAAAAGGGAATTGTGGCAATATTTGATAATTTTGGAGTAAAATTAAGCATCCAATCAATAAATCTTCTTATAATCTACGTACGTTCCTATACAGTTTGGTTAAATTATCAATAGTTTGAGAATTATACGCCTCTCAAGATTTCCATACAAATTTAAAAAGGCTTGTAATTCTCAAACCATTGGTGTTTTATCCAAGCTGTATAAGAACGTACGTAGATTATAGTGAGATTAAATGCTTAATTTTACTCCAATATTATCAAATATTGTCACAATTCCCTTTTTCCGTTTGTATGGAGACATGCGCTTCCAGGCGACTCTTAAGACATGATAATATTATGTAGGTATGTATGTCATCATTAGGTCTTCGTTTGTCTCCACTGCAGGAGCTTGACCCTCTGTGTACTACCAGAGCCATATATTAGCCAGGACAGTCAGAGGATTCGGCCTACATTCTTCACGATGGCTAGACGGGTTGGAGATGTCTCTTGAATGTTTATGAGGTTTGCTTTGCTTGTGTTTCCTAAGTTGCCTACTACCACCTCCACAGAAAGACTTGGAGTGGTCCTATGCTTCTCTGCCGGGAACAACACTGGCTGTTTGTTTGTTTTTCATGTGTGTGGCCAACACTGGTGTCAGATTTTGAAGCTGCCTAAAGGCATCTGACACAGCTTAAGGACTGCCATCAATGATGACAGCCGGGACCAACAGCTTAACGAGCCTTCCAAGGCACGGAGGAGCTCAAGATATTTTTTATGCCACTTACGGTCGCCCATCCAAATAGGGACTGCGCCTGGGGTTGCTTAACATACGAAAGCGCTAATAATGCTCACGCCCACAAGGCCATCGGGATCCTCACGGCTAAGGTATGTATGTATGTATGTTTAAAACTAATAGTTGCCAGTATGAGCTGGGCGTTATCATCCGCACTGAGTGGGCGTAGCGCGGCAGTTGACTCTCGCCCGCGTAGCAGACCGCGCGCTACGCCGTAGAGGCTCTACGAACTTCGTGCACGAAAAGTTAGTGTGTGACTGTGAACTGTGGGATGGTTTGCGGTTGTTTTTTGTAGCGCGGTGAGTCAAAACTTTTTTTATTAGATTTATTTTGATGTGGCTACATCGTAGAGGCTCTACGAACTTCACACATGTAAAGTTTTTGGTATTATTTTAAAGTGATGGGTGTATAACGTAGTAAATTTTAATGTTGTTATTTTAATACAAGTTAATAGAAATAAACAGTTTTTATTATAATTTAATATATCAGGATATTCACAGTGATTATATCGAAATATCGATAACTCGTAAACCACAGTAATTACGGTAAATACACGATATGTTTCATGCTAATGTTGATAACCGTAAAAGTTTAAAAAGCTAGAAAGTAATACATTTTTTCTAGAAGATAATACCACTAGGAAACTAAAAGTAAGTAATATTAACCCTATGTGTGTGAGGCATGGTGAGGTGTTATAATCGTTATGGTAAATTAAGCTATTTAAATTTCCAAATGACGGTATTATGCGAATTTACATTAAAAAAAAAACTATTTTAGAAGTATATAATATACATTAAATGAACCAGAAATTAACTGAGCTTCTTAAGTTGCGGTAAAATATTAAATAACCTAGCAGCGTCACCGCATTGTATAGCAATGCCAGCCTATGAATTGAACATTCGTTTTAACAGTAATTTTATACAATTTTTCCTTATATCACTAATCTTTTAAATATGATTATTCAGCACTTTGAACCTGTTCAAAATTTTACCATAATCACTAGTGCAAACTTCTACGACCAATACCAATTCAATTACGACTCATAACTTTATTCAACACAGTAACTGTCTGTCGTTAACTGTAACTTAATGACTTAATTACTTTGTAAAGATACCTTGCGCTTAACCTTGCATGGTTAATGTGTATCTAAACCGCAATTTAAATAACAGCGTTTTTTGTACGTATTGATTACGACCTCTATGGCTAATTGGTACCGCAAGTACCCTTGAATCGCAGGGTCTTTGGTTCTGTTTTTGAAAACGATCATTTTCAGATTGGTTTGGTCTCAGGTGGCTTTATAAGTATCTATTTATTGTAACTCATCCGTTTAATAGCGGACTGTGGGTGGAAGGAGGTTCTTCAGGGAAACCACGAGATTCAAGACGACACGTTTTATTGCACTCAATAATCGACATCGAAAAAGAGAGCGGAAAAAGACACAATACTGCCAATACAAAAAGCAAAATACACTTCCTTTTTTACACTAATTTACCATAGATAAAAATAGGTACAGTGTTGCTATGTAAATTAATGTTAGAAACCCTAACATTTGAACGAAAATGTATTTAATTTAAAAAATAAGAATATTTATAGAAGGTCTTTCAATAGGAACATAAAAATGGAAAAATATATTCAAGCATATCGTAATGTATACTATCCAAATAAAATAGGGTTTATTTTTAATTCGGTTTGTAAATGACGGAGTTATAAGCTTACAACATACATAAAAATGATCCCGATGAATTGAGAACCTCCCCTTTTTGAAGTCGGCCGACCTAAGCCTTTAAGCCTTGTTATAGTGGTTAGCGTTATAGTGGTCATGTAAGCACTTTAAGATGGCTTGACAATATCTGATACAATAGGCTATTTTTCAGTTTGGGTAAAAATACTGTTCCCGAGAGTTAAAACTAACGTAAGCGGAGCCACAGGCGAAAATAAGTAAATATTGTAACTGCAAGATTGAATTTGTTTATTTATTAATTAACCTATATCAATCATGACATTACATAGATCAAAAAAATAAATTAAAACTAACTATTCTAACAATAAAACTAACTAAAAATAAAATTAAACGCCTAAAAATATAAATCATACAGTCCCTCCAGCTGCTCAACCCTGGGCATCGTGCCCAAAAGGCTGGCAGCATTGCCAAATTGAATGGCAATGCTTATACGCTGAGCTAGGTAGTTTCCAGCCCTTTGGTCACGGGATACCTCAATAATTTATTTACCCTTTCACACCCAAAAAACTAAACCGGTAATCATGAAATTTTATATTCCAGTTGATAGGGATATGGAAAAGGGCAAAGTACCTTTCATCCCGAAAAAAATAATATTTCCCTGTTGACAACAAAAATGCGATCGAATTTGCGGCAATGCGAAAGTGACGCTGTCTGTCTCGCTTTCACGCCAAAACTACTGAATCGATTAAAATTAAATTTAGTCAGTCACACAGTCTAGAGCCTGAAAAAGGATACATGCTACTCAAATAATTTATACTTAATTAGTTTAAAAAACTAAAAAAACACGCTTTAAGCACGCTAGTCATGTATTGTCATCAGAACTCAGAGCGTGTGCAAAATTTCATCCTAATCGAAGACCGGGAAGTGGGTCAAATTAAGATTCCAAGATTTTCTCAAGATTTTCAGCCTTTTTTAACACGATTTTACTAGCAAAAGATTCAAAAGATTCAAAACGCTTATTCAGTAAATAGGCCCTTGCAGTCACTTTTTCACGTCAAATCACATTTAAAATTATCTTATTAAGTATTATGCATTTACTAATTATTGTTCAAAAGCTACAGACTACTAGCATTTCGGAACCGACCACTGCAGAAAAGAAATGCCGAAAGAAACTCTTTTCAACAGTATAGGTCGCCTACTCGCCTGAAGGGCTTTGTATGATTAATGATTAGAATATATTTAGCTTCACTTGTATGTAACAAGTAAAGCTAATAAAAGCGTGTTCAAAAAGACTATCCAAACTCCCTGTTCTATGCGGACGAAGTTAGTAGGTACAAATATTAATTAACTTCTTCTTGTGAGCGCCTTTCCCGGTTGCGTCCTCAACTGTAATAGGTAAATTGAAGCCCGGAGGCAGCTATTATAAAAGCATTCATGTTGTGATATCATTTGATAAAAGTTTTATCAGCCAGCTGCCTGCCCGAAGCTAACCCTCTTTGGGCATGGGCATATAAAACAACATTACGGTATTATGCCAGGAAAACTGAATGAATATCCCTAATGAGGATAAAAATATGTATGGAGGCAATTCTTGGATTATCATATGGGATATATGAATATTATTATCGCGAATGCTGAAGTAGTTTCCTTAGGATATGAGTGATTACTTATGAACCTTTGCGTGAAAGTAGGTTATTGTAAATGTTCAAGCATTTACATAACTGATTCCGAACGAAATAGTTTTTATAGCAGGTCTCTTTGCTGCTAAGGTACCGTACCCAGAGGGTAAAAACACCCTGTTCACGAGATTTCGATGTCCATTTGTCTGTCTGTCTGTCTGTCACCAGGCTGTATCTCATGAACCGTGATAGCTAGACAGTTGAAATTTTTACAGATGTTGTATTCCTCTAGCTGCGAAAACTAAAAACATAATAAAATAAATGTTTAAGGGGTCAACAAACATAATTTTTTGCCGTTTTGTGTTCAGATATAAATTATTGTTTTATTAATTTCTTTGGTTTGACTGAGCCCCACGACATCCAGGATAGTTTTAGGATTTATTTATATTTATTTATATTACATTGCTCATAATTTTAGGCATATAAAACAATAAATTACACCGCTTTCACATTATAAAATCCACAAGAATAATTTTGCAAAACAAATACCGTGTAAGTAGTCCGCTCATATTCCCGCCAAGAAACAAAACATGTATTAGAATAACTGCTATTCTTGACAGCCTATATGTTAATTAGTATCGCACAGGCTTTCAATTACGCGTACGATGTCATTATGTAATCTGAAATAAACGTTAAGTTTGTTGTTTGTTTTACGTGTGTAAGTGACCAACACTGGTGTCAGATTAAACGCTTAGTGAAATTTATAAAGCTCACGTACACTATGTTAATCCGCCGACACCGGCTGTCGTCGTTAAGCTTTCGCAACTTATAAACTGTAATGACGTGACGGAAGAGAATATCGTTTTAAACTGGTTCTATGCGAGAGCTTTCGTGGAACTTTAAGAAAAATTACGTGCTATATGACGAAACTTCCGTCGCCTGTAGATTTTGCATTTCATAACTGTCGAAAGATACAGCGGCCGCTCTTTAAAATAAAACTGGTATATTTATCACAATGTTAAGTTTTATGTCTTCGGCATAGAAGAAAATGTTTATGTTATTTTTGAAAATCAATCATATTTAACAAAACATAAAATTTTACGCCGCCTATGAAATGATTTTTCTTGTATTTTATTTAAGTTACAACACCAGCTTTAGATAACGCCATCATCTTATGGTGTCTATCATTATTTTATAATATTAAGGTAAGTATAAAACCCAGATAAATAATCCTATTTATTTATTGTGTACAAAAAATTAAGGAGAAACCCTTATAGGAACACTCGTGCGTCTATCTGTCCGTTTGTCACAGCCAATTTTCCCCGAATCTTACGGAACCAACTTAGGTGTAACCACTAATGTGTTGTGTTATCCCAAGACCCAAACACGGATGTGCAAAGTAAATAAATATTTTTTAAATTATGTTTAACATACAAGCTTTATGCGTAACGGGAAGAAATGTAATTTAAAACTAGCACTATGCGAGAACTTTCGAGGAAACTATGAGGAAAAACCGGCCAAGGCCCGCGTAGTTGCGAATGACAATTTTGAGTTCACACTGTTTACACTCGCACCTCACAGTTTAACGACCAAAAACATCTAACAATAAAGATTGGTTTATTTCACTTTGATCACCTACGTGAACAAAGTACACTCTTTTAGTCCGCGACTTTTTTAGTGTACTTTGTTCACCACGTAATTATATCAGCTAAATGATCAACGGCGACTCTTTTTTCCCGCGCTAGTGGAATTTGATCACCTATATAATATTAACTAAAAATATTAAGATTTTAATAAATGTTTGAATTATTTTTTATATTATTATTATTTATAATGTTAGTGTACTGTGTTCATCCAGAAGATAAAACCTCGGTGATCAAAGTGGAATAAACCATTTTCAGCTACATGCTTACATAATAAGAAACATTATAAAAAAAACTTCTCTACATGGACGTATTCCTTTTTGAATAAACGGTTCTTAAAATTTCAAAATTCAGAATTCAAAATTCAAATTCAAACTTTTCATAACGACAAAGGTTGAAACAAAAAGAATGGAATCGTAAATACAGCTTATCTGAATTCAACATACACAAGGCTAGAAACATAACATAATTACACGTTTCCAACACCCTCTTACATGTAATTAATGGCCTCAGTGTTCACTCTGCGTACAATTAAATACCAAAATGAATAGCTCCTTACATTATTTTGGATGTATGTGTACGTAACATTTATTTCATGTTCGAGAGATTTACAGCTCCTAGTAAATTACCGCTCGCCATATCTGTGGAGGAATGATTCAGCATTTGAATATGAATAACTATTTTCATGACATAAACTCGTCATTCCTATAAAAGTTAATTGTAACTTTAATAATACTATATTGAATATACACTGTGTAATTTTCATCATCATCATCATCATCAACAGCCTTCTGCATCCCACTGCTGGGTATAGGCCTCTCTCAATGCATGCCATCCATTGCGATCTTGTGCCTTACGTAGCCAGTTTCGACCTGCGATTTTCCTAACATCATCAATCCACCTAGCTCTCGGACGACCTACGCTTCGCTTGCCATCTATTGGCCACCATTCTGTCAAAACCCTACTCCACCTATCATCACCACGCCTTGCCAGGTGTCCTGCCCAACTCCACTTTAGTTCCATAATACGTTTTCCAGCATCTTGAACTTTCGTTCTTTGTCGGATCACTATGTTAGGAACTCGATCTTGAAGTTTGATGCCGAGCATGGCTCGCTCCATAACTCTTTGTGCAACTCTGATTCGGTACACCACCTCTTGGGTAAGCGTCCACGTCTCGGCACCGTATGTCATGGTGGGCAAGACACACTGGTTAAAGAGGCGGGTTTTCAGACACTGTGTAATTTTACCCCGGAAAATTCCTTAAAGGCGTGACTTGAGCCAACAAATTGAACAACTTTACCAGTGGGGCCAATGCTGGGAAGTCATAAAATTTTAGTAATTTTCAAACATTTCAGAAAAGCTTAATTTTAAGATAATGTCTATGGCAAAATTACACGCTGTATAGGTATATGTGATATATTGTATTGTATATGCTTATAGGAAAAGTTGAGTACTTATACAATACCTATATCTACACGTTGCAGATTTCTTTCATACCGTACAAAATTTTGTCTAGTATGTGAAGCTTATTTAAACATGAGTTCAAGAGATCAGAAAAGTTTGAGCGCTTTGTTAGCATTATATCACAGTAAGTGACCTGAATTAATGAATGAGTACCGTATGCCTAATTCTAATTCAGGTCCTATTTATATTCTGTATTAGGCCTAATAAAGCAGGCAGACTGAATAAGACCACGACGCGACACACGTTTGCCTATCATGCGATAAAACGAAAGGTAAAAAACAGAATATAAAAGAATTTGTCGTGGTCGAGTGCTGCATCCATTTAAAATAAATCATTTGAAAGAAAACGGAGATATTATTCAAAAAATTGTTGCTTTAGTTTGATACCCAGGCTGCCTTACGTGAAAGCTTCTTCGGATAAGTAACAATAGAGTTACCCATAAATAAATTCAAGCCATCTGTTGTTATCAACAAAAATAACAACATAGCAACGACTCATGTTGTCTTATCTCCTGAACCAATTAAACGCACACAGACATACGCCCACAAATTGATGAACGTTTCAGGGCGCCCAGTCGTGCAGAAAATTAACGCATTCCCCTTTGCATGTCTGTTGAGTGGAATTTCATAACGAATATTTACTTTTTAACGATAACTTGTTTACATTATGTTTGTTATGAACGAAAATAACAACATAGCAACAATTCAAGTTGTCTTATCTCCTGAAACAATTAAACGCACACAGACATACGCCCACAAATTGATGAACGTTTCAGGGCGCCCAGTCGTGCGGAAAATTAACGCATTCCCTCTTTGTATGTGTGCTATGGGGAATTTCATAACGAATACTTGTTTACATATTATTTTTGAATCTATTTTAAAATATAAAGAATACACGTTCTCATGGCAGATTTTTTAAACTACAAAGTGGGCAAACATTCATACGGCCCACCTGATGAAAAGCGGTTGTCGTAGCTTATGGACGCCTTTCACACCAGGCGTATGGTACGCTTGTACCAACCGGTGTGTATTAAGTACGGAAAGTACGGAAAAAAGTACCCCATTTTATGTTTTCAAATTAATAGACACTTTGTACACCTTGTAAGTAACTAATCTTAAAGTTGTTGACTTCTCCCGTAATGCGCGACGAAACTAAGCAAATACAAAAGTTGTTTTTTGTTTTTTATATTAAATAATTTTTTTTAATCTTGTTAGCAAACCATTTGGTGGGAAATATAGATTATTAATGTATAAATTTTCTTAAGTGTTTAAAAAAATATTGTTATTCACTTTGTCAAAAAAACATCTGCTATTTTTTGTATTTTCTTTTCGATACGTGTTAAAAACTGACTTGAAATTACTCATTACAGAAAAAAAAATACCTAATTTTATCATGACAAAATCAATCCCTAATTTGCAATTTGTAACTGAATTTACAAGATTTATTTGCGCTGCCGTTTTCAAAACTGATGGGGAACATAATTGGGTAGCCTTCCGAATCCTACGTAATTTGGTCCCATTTCTACATTTGGCCTTATGTTGTCATTGACTGGTAGGTGGAAGCGGAATTTCATTAAAAAAAATAGAAAACGCTGTAGATTTTTTGCGTTACATTTTTTTTATTTATTTATATAATAAAAAAATAACCACAAGATTACAATTCAATGTCATCCAAAAACCACGAGGGTTTGTCTGTTCATGTGTGCAGTTTTCCTATGTACTCTTTGGAATTATTAATTTTCGAGTATGCGACTCGGCTACACACACATACAGGGTAACAAATCAGGATACAACATTAAACTACTAAAACCACGTTTGTTGTAATGTAGTACCGGTACTTGTTATCGGAACTAGACCATATTCTTCTTTTCATATTTTCTGCATAAAAAAATCACTTGAAATTTATGAGATGCCTTGTTGGTGATTTTAAACATAATTTAAACAAGTCTCAGTATTTTCAAATGTAAAATGTAAACTATGGGACATAAAAAAAGAAAAACATAAAAATTTGTGAAAAAAAATATTTGAAGTCATCCTATCCAATGACTTAAAATATTTTTTTTCACAAATATTGAAAAATTTTGCTAATTTGCTGCAGCTCAATGCTTACAGCATTGAGCTGCAGAAAATTCCTAGGACAATTTTAATCTGCCAAAGTAATTTGACCTTATATATCGCTTTTCCCATTACTCTATAAACTGTCAACGATGATATATTTACCTTCATAACAAGTACCATATAAGCAACTAACTATTCACATGAAAATAAAACTTCCACCCTCATTAAAAGCCCTTACGACAAAGTGTAACCACAATTAAGTTTCTAGAATATTCCAAAGTTCATAGACCTCACACAGTACACATTATCCCCAAAATGTCTTCATATTTCTCGGCAAAATCGGGAGTTACGTTTCAACTCCTCTATACGTTAAAAATAATGGTCGTTTACCAAATATATAGAGAAAAGGTGGAGCAGAATATACGATACAACGAGGAGACATCGGAAGATTTGAAATAGGATATCTCTGGCAGAAGTATGAATATTTTCACAGGTATAACTCTCTAGATGCACGAATGTATGTGCTTTTACAAAATTTCCGTTGCTTGATCAATATCAAGAACATCAAAATAACAGATACCCACGTATCTGTTATAAATTGTGCAATGACTTAACCTATTACTGAGCGGCAAATGAATCCGACTGTAGGTTACTTTGAGTTTCATAATCATAATCTTATTTATTTATTTGCCAACTAAGTGTATACAAATAGGTCTTATATCTAGTATTGCACTTTACAACTTAGTACCTTTTACAGGTATTACAAATAGGCGGCGCCTGATCTACTTAATTTATATTAAAATAATTATATTATATTTTTGAGTTTTTTAAAGCAATTTACATAGATAACAGATATTTTTTTCATGCATATTCCCTATTATTACAATTAACATTACTAGTCAAATAATAGGTACGACGTCTTTTATTTTAATGTCCCATCTATTCCATAATCCTAATTGCCACGGTTTAGAAAGTAATTACAAACAAAGTTTCATAAAAAGTAAACGAAAATGGTTGCTATAAAACTGGGTGTTTGCTGATGGAATGACCTGTCGACCCAAATTGGAAGGATTACAAGCAAACCGTTTGACAAAAGCGAATCGGAACAATTCGGTTTGCCGCCATTTTGATTTTCAATTGAAATGAATTTGCTTTTTAAATGGGTGGACCAAATGTTTATTCATTTATTTTATTTATTTAAGAAAATTAACAGCATTTTACAATATAATAATCTTTACATGTATATGTTACTAGCTCTCGCGACTTCGTCCGCGTGGGTTTCGTTTTTATCACACAAAGTTTTTTTGAAAAAACCTATGCCCTTTTTTAGGGTCTAGACTATCTGTGCACCAAATTTCATTTAAATTTATTTAGTTAGTTTTGGCGTGAAAGCGCGACAGACAGACAGAGTAACTTTCGCATTTATAATATTAATTATAGTACAGACAAAGTAAAGCCAATAACAGATTTTCTACATTTTTTCTTTGTGAAGCAACTTCCTAATTATATAAAAACTAGCTGTTACCCGCAGCTTCGCCCGCGTAATTTATAGCCTATGTCCTTCTCGGTACCCTAACCTATAGATATGCAGATTTCATGATGATCGGTTCAGTAAATACGGCGTGAAAGTGTAACAAACAAACAAACAAACTCTCGCATTTATAATATTAGTTGGGATTGGGATAGGGATTGGGATAACTACTTATTGATAAAGTAGATACTCATGTAAAAAAATCTTACATGCAACTAAGGAGACCAACGAGCATACAGCCCACCATAGAGAAAGGGGTTACCGTAGCCTATATATGGACGCCTACAACACCAGGGGTTGCCGACCCTAAGGAAATCTTTTAACCTTTTTGAAGAATCCCATTTCGGAGTCTCTTGGGAAAACCATGATAATGTTCGTTCCCTGACTTTAGCGTACTTGGTACGTAATTGGTACCAAGAAGAAATTTGAATTTTACTTATCTACGTCCTTTGATGCTTCTATTTAATTTTGGCCTAGAGTCTTCTGGTCTTTTTAGCTTGACCTCAGTCATATTTATTAAAATATAGTATCAATAAATTAGTATCCCATAACACAAGTCTCGAACTTACTTTGGGGCTAGCTCCATCTTTATGATTTGTCCGTATATATTTATTTATTTAAGATAGATATCATAAGTTGGAAAGTGTTCATCAGTCAATTCAAAAGTTTTACAGGGTATAAGTTACTTACCAATATTCCCTTTAAGTGGTGACTCAGACTGTTTAATTTCATCATCATCATCATCAACAGCCTTCTGTATCCCACTGCTGGGTATAGGCTTCTCTCAATGCATGCCATCCATTTCGGTCTTTTGCCTTTTGAAACCAGTTTTGACCTGCGATTTTCCTAATATCATCGACCCACTTCGCTTTCAGACGACCTACGCTTCGCTTGCCATCTATTGGCCACCATTCTGTCAAAGCTCTACTCCACCTATCATCACCTCGCTTTGTCAGGTGATGATAATTTAATTATTTTGATTTAATTTCATAAGTTTCTGTATTCGGGTGGGCTGATAATATATAAGGTACGGTTGAAAATCTGATAGGACAACTAGTCCATTTGTCGGGCTGAGTCACCCCTTAAAGCGAATGTTGGTGGTTAATTTGCACGCTGTTTACCCTTTCCACTGATATTTTCAAACTTTTAAGGGTTCCGTAGTAAACAAGGAACTGTTATAGTTTCGCCATGCCTGTCTGTCTGTCCGTCTGTCTGCGGTTTCACTCAGAGACTATAAGTATTAAAACGCTGTGATTTGGTATGGGTATGTATATTAATCATACCAAAAAAGTGGTAGAAAAAATCTTGAAAAAAATGATTTTTTAAGGTAGCTCCCATACAAGTAAAGAGGGAATAATAATATATTTTTTTCTATACAAACCCGTGGTGGTGGGTATTGTTAAATAGGTCTTTAAAAATATTGTGAGGTTGAGAACACTACTTCTCGATTTAGGGATCCGTTGCAAATTTTGTTAGAGGTAAGTGTCCCCACCCTCTATCTACTAAATGGTTATATATGGATACGTGAAAAAAATTACAGCAGTAGTATATATACTGAAGTTGAAAGAAAAACTATCAGAGCTGAGAACTAAGTACAAACTAAAAAGTTATAGGCAACCAACTTATAAAATGTACTCGAAAATGTAAAATTTCATACAATTTTCATTGTTAGATGTTTTTGGTCGTTAAACTGTGAGGTGCGATGCGAGTGTGAACAGTGTGAACTCAAAGTTGTCATTCGCAACTACGGAACCCTACACTGCGCGTGGCCCGACACGCACTTCGCCGGTTTTTTATTTCGTGAAACACTTCTCTCACTCAAATAATAGGTACGTAACAAATTTATTATACCTTATTGCAAAACTTTTGATATAACAGATTAATAAATTAAATGTTCACTAATGAATTCCATTTGGAAATAATCCGACTACAAAAGTAATAATCGTTTAAGTCCAATTTCATTTACAGTAAAATTTTCCGAAAGGGCCCTTGTTCTAATTGCGAACTAAACCTATTCAAGTCTAAATTCGATATGAAAGAAACAAATCTTTTGTAGGTACCTAGTTTGTAAATAGTTAGTTGCTAAGAAATTATATTCGTCAGTATTTCGTTTTAAGGCAACGTGAGTTCACATACTAGCGCCACCCAGCATTTAATTTACTCCTAAATCAAATCAAATTTAAAAAATTATTAACTGGTTACCTTAGTAAATAACTTGTAGTACATATTCTTTTTGTTTTTTTTTTTATAGATATTACAATCTAAGTTTAAGAGAACGAATTAAAAAAAAATTCGTTCTCTTACTTCACAAAATTAAAAATAGTGAAAACTTGTACCAATAATACTACAAGTAATTTACTAGGGTATTCAGTATTCATTTGATATGATTTAGGACTTATAGAATTAATTGCTGGGTGGCGCTAGTGTGTGCACTCACTACGCCTTAAACAAGACTAGGTATACTTTTGTTACTCGCTGATAATGTAGCTTTCTTTAAGTAAAACAATTTTTATATTTAACTAGCTGTTACCCGCGGCTTCGCCCGCATAATATATAGCCTATGTCCTTCTCGGTACCCTAACCTATGTGTATGCAAAATTTCATGATGATCGGTTCAGTAGATACGGCGGGAAAGCGTAACAAACAAACAAACAAATAAACAAACATACAAATTCACTTTCGCATTTATAATATTAGTTGGGATTGGGATTGGGGTTAAATATAAGGTTCTTGCTAAGTCCTAATTATATAATTATGATTTTTTATACGAATAACTACCCAGTAGCTTTCTTTTTGTCTATCTATGTATTTATATCTATTAAGAAAACAAAACCCATAACACACACAAATCTTTTTCTTTATAATATTCCTCTAGTTAAATGGGCCGAAATAAAAATTGTTTGTATTGCAACTTTAATCAACAACCTTCAAACAACCAACTAACCTAAAAACTGAAATTTGGTACAGGGGTTTCTTTTATGGTGCAAGTGAGCACTAAGAAAGGATTTTTAGAAACATTTAACCTCTAAGGAACCGAAATAGGGGTGAAGTTTTACGCGGACGAAATCGCGGGAAAATTGCTGGTCCTCTCCACAAAAATCTTTCCTCTTAAGGCGCTCCTATAGTAACACTAGCGCCACCCAGCAATTAATTCTTTTAATCCTCAATTATATCGTATTTTAAAAATCTAACAAGTAGATATCTAGAAAATTACTTGTAGTATTTTTGTATTCATTTTGACTAATATTCGTTTGATAAAATAAGAGAAAAACAGATTAACGCCAAAAGTGGCCACTTTTGGCGTTAACCGATTTTTCTCTTTAAATAAGGCATTAGTAAATTACTTGTCATAAACAAAAATACTTTTATTAATTCAGTAGTTTTGTACTTGTTAGATTTTTAAAGTTCGATACCATTTATGATTTAAGGAATTTAATTGCTGGGTGGCGCTAGTGTTACTATAAGAGCGCCTTAATATTTGTTTAGGTATAAGGATCAAAACAAAAGTAGTTTGTATTGCATCGGTAATCAACAATATAGGTAGGTAGTATATTTTTTGTTTTTATTTTTTTGTCAATTTAAACATAGCAAAAATCGCTTATTGTTTTTTTAAATTCAACCTCCTTTGCTTGCTAAAGATTGCTACTATTGGATATTTATTTTTATGTTTTTGCATATCTGCATTCCATGTGAAGCAGCCCTAAATTCTGTCAATTTAAACGTCGCATAAATCACTTATAGTGGTCTATCGCTCAAACCCTTTCGCGTTGTTATCAATCTTCCTACACCGTGAGCCTGTGACGCAGAACCGATATATGAGAAAGGCGCCAGTTTTACCTAAATAATGTGTAGGATATTAAACTGACATTACTCTTTGAATATTTCATATCTGTCTTGAGAATCTTAATCTCAGATTTATTTGGCTATTGTTTATTTTTTCTTAATAGTGTTTTGTTGCAGGTCATACACATTGTAATCGTACAAAGGATCACTTCAACCCTTAAATGCATGAATAGGTGGTTAATAAAAAAAATATTTAAAGCCCAATTATACTAGCGCGAGCGGAGTCACGGACGAAAACTAAATATATACTTACGAAGATGGCGAAATAACATGTTAATCTACGAGAATATTATCTCGAGCTCGATTCTATTCCAATAAAAATGTCGTATGTGATTATTCTAATACAACATAGCCTCATTTCAAACGCTGCGGAAACCACATTTTGTCACTACTGTTTGTCACCATGACAGTTAACGGATGCGTGACATCACAAATAATGTTCGGTTTTGTTGTGTGATATATTAGTTTATAAAACATGACTTGTGTTAAAGATATACGGGTATACTAAGATGGCAACCAATAGGCCGCATAGATCGTCCTCATAATGGTAGATACAACTGATACAAATTAGTGTCACTAGTACCATTAATGATGCTAGCGACATAAACTAGGGTCAGTAGTTCCATATTACTGGTAAAAGGTGAAAATAATAAGTTAATCTCTGAGCATTTTAACCCGATCTCGTTGCGATTCCAAATAACAATGTCGTATGTGATTAGATTCAAAAGATTCAAAACGTTTATTCAGAAAATAGGCCCTTGCAGGCACTTTTTCACGTCAAATCACATTTAAAATTATCTTATTAAATATTATGGCTACATATTTGAGCCGTTTGGGGTGGAGACTTTGGGTCCGTGGGGTCCCTCAGCTCATAAGTTTTTTCAAAAAATTAGTAAGCGGCTGGTCGAAGTATCTGGTGACCAAAGGGCTGGTAATTATTTTGCACAACAAATTGCAATGCAGCCAGCCTTTTGGGGACCCTGCCGCAAGGCAATGATCTACGCGATATTTTTTATTTATAGGTTATCTTTATTTTGTACTTTACTTAAGTTTAGTTTTTTAGGAACCCTTATTTTATTAGTTTTAATTTAAAATCTTAGTTTATACTGTTAGTTTTAGTTAATTGATGAATAAAAGTCATTATTATGCATTTACTAATTATTGTTCAAAAGCTACAGACTACTAGCATTTCGGAACCGACCACTACTTATTTGGCGAATTATTCTGATACAACACAGCCTCATTTCAAACGCTGCGGAAACCACATTTTGTCACCATGACAGTGCACGGATGCTTGATGTCACAAATAATTTTGGGTTTATTTATGTGACGTATATGCTTATTCAACATGACTTGTGTTAAGAGATATAAACGAATATGGCAAAATAATAAATGAAACTACGAGAATAATTATCTCGATCCCATTTCTATTTCAAATAACAATGACGTTCGTAGTTATTCTAATACAATACACTCTCATTTAAATTTCTGCGGAAACCACGGTTTGTCACTATTGTTTGTCACTGTGACAATGCACAGATGCATGTCGTCACAAGTGATGTTGAGTTTCGTTGTGTGACATGTAGGCGCATTAAACATGACTTGTGTTGAGAGATATATACGAAGATAGCAAAATTATACATTAATATACGAGAATATTATCTCGATCTCGTTTCTATTCCAAATAACAATGTCGTATGTAATTATTCTAATACAACACAGCCTCATTTCAAACTGTTTGTCACCATGACAGTTTACGGATGCGTGACATCACAAATAATGTTCGGTTTTGTTGTGTGTTATGTTAGCTTATTAAACATGGTTTGTGTGAAGAGATATATATGAAGATAACAAAATAATACAAGAATTTACGAGAATAAGCGTAATATCTCGGTCTCGTTTCAATTTCAAATAACAATGTCGTAGGTGATTATTCTAATCCAACACAAACGCAAACGCTGCGGAAACCACATTTGTCACTGCTGTTTGTCACCATGACAGTTCACGGATGCGTGACAACACAAATAATGTTCGGTTTTGGTGTATGATATGTTAGCTTATTAAACATGGTTTGTGTGAAGAGATATATACGAAGATAACAAAATAATACATAAATCTATGAGAATAAGCATAATATCTCGGTCTCGTTTCTATTTCAAATAACAATGTCGTAGGTGATTATTCTAATCCAACACAAACGCAAACGCTGCGGAAACCACATTTGTCACTGCTGTTTGTCACCATGACAGTTGACGGATGCGTGACAACACAAATAATGTTTGGTTTTGTTGTGTGAAATGTTAGCTTATTAAACATGGTTTGTGTGAAGAGATATATACGAAGATAACAAAATAATACATAAATTTACGAGAATAAGCATAATATCTTAGTCTCATTTCTATTTCAAATAACAATGTCGTTGGTGATTATTCTATACGTAATACAACACAGTCTCATTTCAAACGCTATGGTAACCACATTTTGTCACTACTGTTTGTCAGCGTACATCTATGGATGCGTGATGTCACAAATAATGTTTGGTTTTGTTGTGTGACATGTAAGTATGTTAAACATGACTAGTGTTAAGAGATATATATGAAGATGGCAAAATAATACATTAATCTTCGAGAATATTAGCTCGATCTCGTTTCTATTCCAAATAACAATGTCATAGATGATTATTCTAAACGTAATACAACACAGTCTCATTTCAAACGCTGCGGTAACTACATTTTGTCACTAGTGTTTGTCGCCATGACAGTACACGGATGCGATGCGTGACGTCTCAAATTATGTAGTGTGATATGATGGCTTATTATACATGGTTTGTGTAAATTTTATTGATATTTATTTACTGGAAACCCGTATTATATATAAATATGGATATATTAACCCAGCCCCGTTCCAAAACCTCATTATGTCAGTTTATTTTTGTCTAAAATTAAGGTTATGAATAGGTTTTTTATATGAATTACTTTTAGCCGCCTTTGTTATATTTATAACTAGCGACCCGCCCCGACGTTACACGGGTATTATACGTAGTTTATCGAGAACAGACATACAGACGTGGAGGAGGACTTTGTTTTATAATATGTAGTAATAGTGATAAACCTGGAGGGGGATTTTGTAATTCACAACAATATCAGATATTGTATTCCCATTCCTATTCTGAATCTATTAATTTAATATTGTGAACGTTGCCTAATAATTATTCTAATCTAAAATAACCTCATGACAAACGCTATGGACACCACATTTTGTCTGCTGTTTGCTTCGAGCAACACGGTTTCCGGAAGGCATGTTGCTCGAAGGCTGTTTGTCATGGCGACAGCTTACGAGAATGCATGACAAATCAAATAGCGTTGTCATGTTTTGTAATGTGACATGTAGGCTTACTAAACTGTTGTTTCTGTTACATATTGCCATTTACATAAAATATGTAATTTAAAGGATGTTTGTTCGTCAAAATATGTAATTTAAAGGATAATCTGAACCGAACTCCGTCCCGTAAAAAATGTCCATTTTAACTATCTTTACTACATATGATTTTGTAATTCACAACCATATCTGCATTGTGTTCTCCTTCTTGTCATGAATAACATGTCATCAGTGATTATTCTAATCCAATACAACCTCATGACAAACGCTACGGAAACTACATTTTGTCTGCTGTTTGTCATGGTGACAGCTTACGGATGCGTGACGTAATAAATGACGTTGTCGGGTTCCGTTGTGTGACATGTAGGCTAATTAAACATGGATTGTGTTAATTTTATTGCTATTTACGTGTATACATATGTATATACGTAATACGTAATTATTTGATTAGGTTATATTTATCCAGACCTGTCCCAAACTCTTGCGAAAACCAGATATTGTCACTTTATTTTTGTGTAAAAAAAAGGTTTCAAAAGCTATTTTCATATCATATGAAATTCTTTCAGTTGTCTATGTTATGCCTTGTAATACGACCGGGGGAAGACTAACTCACAACAACATCAGGTGTTCGGTCCGAACCTCGCATAGTCAGAATTTGTTGATTAAGCTATTCTACGCGCCGCGTGCATTTTACATTTTAAAGCAAAAATCAGTTCACGTATCATCGCCGTCGTGTACTCACGTATCATCCCTAAAATTGTATCAGTTTTCTATTGTTTCCAGTCGCAACAAACTTAATTATTATCAATACCATCTTTCAATCATATCAACTAAAGGTGTCCCAGACATCTTTATGGTCCTTCGAGCCGGATTGTTATTATTGTTATTCTGTTTCTTTTTAGAATAATACGTCACCTGTGATTGTTCTAATTCATCTCAGCTTAATTACTAACGCTACGGTAACTACAATTTGTCTCTTTGTAATGGGGACAGTCTTCGGATGCGGTAACAAATAACGATGTCAGGTTTCGTTGTGACATATAGGCTTATTAAGCATGGATTGTGTTAATTTTTGTGAGGTTATATTAATCCACATTTTGACACTTTATTTTTGTGTAAAGAAAAACAGGTTTCTAAAGCTATTTTGTATCTTCTTATTCTTGTTATATTGAATCCGGAGGAGTATTTTGTAACTCACAACAATATCAGGTATTGTTATCCCGTTCCTATTTAGAATAACACGTCATCAGTGATTATTCTAATTCATCTCAGCCTCATGACTAACGTTACGGAAATCACATTTTCTCTGTTTGTTATAGCGACAACCTTCGGATGCGTGACGTAACAAATTACGTTCGTTGTCATATGACATGTAGGCTTATTAAACATGGCTTGTGTTAATTTTTACTACTGTATGTGCTAATATCTATATATATTATAAGAAAATATATATATATATATATAACTGGAAAAAATATTCCGGTGATTCCACCGCTGACGTTAATACGTAGTTATATACACGCAACCCTAACCGGGTTGGAGAGGTCTCTTTGATGTTTATAAGCTTTGTTTAGCTTGAGTTCCCTTAGTCGCCCTCTACGACATCCACGGGGAGACTTGGAGAGGTCCTATTCTACTCTGCCCGCTACCACATGGCGTTGTTTTTCAAATGCTTTCAATCAATGAAAAAGTTTAAATAAATTACCTGTAATGTCGTCATAATTCAAAACACAATATCACTATCAATAAGGTCGTGAACGTCGACAAACGCATTTCACGTTAAATTCGTCATTTAGAATTAATGACGTCATTATTGAGAACAATGGAGTGATTCCAGCGCCCGCTCTGCTTATCAGCCGGACAATACATACATACATAGTTTCATGTCTTTATCCTTTACGGGGTAGACAGAGCCTAAGGCCATAAGACCGAAAGGCCACGCTTAGCATGATGATGATGAAAGATGGAATACAGAATCAAAATAGTGATGGGTTGCTAGCCGCCCCACCTAATTACATAATTCCCTTGATTTGCATCCATTCCCTCGGCCGGTTTCTACGGCCTGCGCGGGAAAAGAAGCAACTGGTCTACGGTTTTCTTTTCTCCCAGACCAGCATGGAAGAGAATTTATGATGAGATTTAGAATTAATGACGTCATTATTGAGGACAATGGAGTGATTTCAGCGCCCGCTCTGCTTATCAACCGGACATCGTGGGTATAATGGTGATAAAATTATGAAAATGGCTCTGAGACAATGTTAGGTTGGAGAAAACGCCTATGAAACATCATTAACTTTGCATAATATTATTAAAACAAATTGCTTTTTTCCGCGAATTCGTTTTCGTGAATAATAACCTCCTAGCGTTTTTTTATTATCTATTTACCCTTATTTCCTTCCAGATCACCATACGACAATCAATATTTGTAAACAAAAAAACGGGTACACAAACAATGGGTACGTAGTGCAATCTCAAATGCTCTCCATAATTATTATTGGTAGGTATATGCAGTATTTTTTAAATTAATATAATCATATCTCCATATCATATATTAGATTCAAGATTCAATCGTTTATTTGTGTTTACAATTTTTACAACAAAAATTTTTTGTTGACGTCAATAATTACTTATGGCTAAGTTTAGACCGCTTCCAAAGCGGAGTGCAGGAGAAGCGGGAACAAACTGCACAGCGCATTTTCTCCAAGCGACGTCAACTCACAATTCTAGTTGGACCGTATAAACTACTTATATATATGTGGACTGATTATGCACTATTATGTGCCCAGCAAAACCCAGGGTGCAAAGATCTTATCTTGTGACTTTAATGACGGTACTCAACTATGGTTGGCATCAGGGTACATAATTTTTTTTTTCACCCTGCTGAAGCTTGTCACCCGTTGTGCATTACCTTCCAATCATTCTCAGTAAAGGGAGGATGTATATATCCCCTTTACTAAGAATGATTGGATTTATGCATGGTTGTGACTCCTATACACGTACTTATTAATTTATTTATTTATATTTATTATTTTGCCGGCGGAAACTAAAAATCAGTGTTTTTGTACCTCAGTGCAAAATAATCGCTGAGTTATGGCCTTTTTGTCTTACTGTGGTAGTACAGAGAGGATCGTGCTCCTGCAGTGGCGACTAGTAGTAGTAACTTACTACAGTCCATCCATCCATCCATCAGGTCTTTTTTAGTCGCCACTGCAGGAGCACGACCCTCTCTGTACTACCACAGCAATATATTAGCCAGAGTAGTCAGAGGATTTGGCCTACACTCTCCACGCTGGCCAGACGGGTTGGAGAGGTCTTTTTGATGTACGAAGCTTTATTTAGCTTACTACAGTACACAAACGTTTTATCTATCTATCTAGCTCTATACTTTGTCTATATAGGTAAAAAATCATAGCCTTTATACTACAGTCACTACGTTATTGTAGGTACATAAATTTCGTGATATTCAGTTGCAGTAACACAAATAAAGATAAAACGCGCATAAATAATCCAATCAGCCTAAACTCCAGCGATTTTATGAATCGAAAATATGAAAAACAAAACTGTTTCACACAAACACTGACAATAAATTGTTTCGTGGGCTTTACATGTTAATGAATTTATTTGAATTTTTAAGCTACACAAATATACTGCTTTTTACAGGACAGTTATGGAGTCATATGAATGTTGTTTTGTTATTGCAGTTTGGGTTAACTTGCATTTCATCATCGTCATCATCATCAGGTCTTTCTAGTCTCCCCTGCAGGAGCACGACCCTCTCTGTACTACTATATAACTATACTCTCTGTATAACTTGCATTTATAAAAATATATTTGAAAAAAATAGTTTTTTTTTTTTTATAAATTTCCGGTATTAGTTCCATTGGAAAAGTTGTTTATATTGATGGATTGAGACGCCCCTTTATGAATTGGACAGGGTTTTATTAACTTACTAGCTGTTACTAGCTAGTAAGTTATGTGTATGCAAAATTTCATGATGATCGGTTAAGTAGATACTCGTAGGGCGTGAAAGCGTAACAAAGAAACAAACAAACAAACTCACTTTCGCATTTACTCGTATAATATTGTATTAGGATTTTATTCTGATTCTAGTGTTTACGGCAAAAGCAAATAAGTTCATCATCTATGAAAATTTTAACTGTATAGTAATCACGGTTTATGAGGAGAGGTATTTGAGGAGCCCGATGGTCCAGTGGGTGTGAGCTCTATGAGCGCTTACGTATGTTAAGCAACCCCTGGTGCAGTCCCTACTTGGATGGATGACCGCAAGTGGCATAAAAATATCTCGAGCTCCTCCGTGCTTCGGAAGGCACGTTAAGCCGTTGGTAGCGGCTGTCATCATTGATGTCAGTCGTTTAGCTATGTCAGATCCCTTAAGGCAGCTTGAAATATTGCTGACACCAGTGTTGGCTACTTACACATACGAATAACCAAACAAACAACGGTTTATGTATGATGGTGACACACGGACATTGAAATCTCGTAAATAGGATCCCGTTTTTACGCTTTGGACATGGAACCCTAAAAACCTTGATATTGAAATATGGATTTCAATTCTCAATTAATATTTGGCATATTCGCTTCCTAGCTAAGTCTCTGTGTATTTTATTCTGGTCATTTTCAACATCGCGTTCCACAAACATAGATATTTTTCCACATCGGCACTTAAATCTTGATTTAACTCATTTTCGTCAAGAACGTAGGTTCCTAAAATACAACAAACACGTGTGAAGCGTACGGCGGCGGACGGTAAACTGACGCGAATTTCTGATAGTGTGCGGGGGGGCCTAGTACAAAATGTATGGAAAACACGCCTTTCTATCAGAAAAAATTCTGACGTCCGGCTGAAGTACCATCTGGCGGGCATCAGAAACGGACGACCCGTTAGAATTTTTCTAACAGTGTGCGGGAGCTAATACAAAATGTATCACGGAGTGCCTTCCGGCGAGCGTCAGAATTTTTCTAACAGAAATTTCTGATAATATGCGGCCGCTCCTTACCTGCGCTATTGAAATCAAAAGTAGCCTATGTCCTTCCTCAGGCTATAGCCTCTCTGTGTGCCAAATTTCGTTTTAATCTGTTCAGCCGTTTAAGTTTTGGCCACCCATCCTAATTAGAACCATGGTTAGAGTTGCTTAACCTGCGTTATCGTAATTAAAAGTAGCCCACGTCCTTTCTTAGACTATAGCCTATCTGTGTGCCAAATTTCGTTTTTATCTGTTCAGCCGTTTTAGTTTTGGCCACCCATACTAATTAGAACCATGGTTAGAGTTGCTTAACCTGCATTATCGTAACTAAAAGTAGCCTACGTCTTTTCTTAAGCTATAGCCTCTCTGTGTGCCAAATTTCGTTTTAATCGGTTCAGCCGTTTTAGTTTTGGCCACCCATCCTAATTAGAACCATGGTTAGAGTTGCTTAACCTGCGTTATCGTAATTAAAAGTAGCCCACGTCCTTTTTTAGACTATAGCCTATCTGTGTGCCAAATTTCGTTTTTATCTGTTCAGCCGTTTTAGTTTTGGCCACCCATCCTAATTAGAACCATGGTTAGAGTTGCTTAACCTGCGTTATTGTAATTAAAAGTAGCCCACGTCCTTTCTTAGACTATAGCCTATCTGTGTGCCAAATTTCGTTTTAATCGGTTCAGCCGTTTTAGTTTTGGCCACCCATCCTAATTAGAACCATGGTTAGAGTTGCTTAACCTACGTTATCGAAATCAAAAGTAGCCTATGTCCTTTCTCGGGCTATAGCCTATCTGTGTGCCAAATTTCGTTTTAATCGGTTCAGCCGTTTTAGTTTTGGCCACCCATCCTAATTAGAACCATGGTTAGAGTTGCTTAACCTGCGTTATCGTAATTAAAAGTAGCCCACGTCCTTTCTTAGACTATAGCCTATCTGTGTGCCAAATTTCGTTTTTATCTGTTCAGCCGTTTTAGTTTTGGCCACCCATCCTTATTAGAACCATGGTTAGAGTTGCTTAACCTACGTTATCGAAATCAAAAGTAGCCAATGCCCTTTCTCGGGCTATAGCCTATCTGTGTGCCAAATTTCGTTTTAATCTGTTCAGCCGTTTTAGTTTTGGCCACCCATCCTAATTAGAACCATGGTTAGAGTTGCTTAACCTACGTTATCGAAATCAAAAGTAGCCTATGTCCTTTCTCGGGCTATAGCCTATCTGTGTGCCAAATTTCGTTTTAATCGGTTCAGCCGTTTTAGTTTTGGCCACCCATCCTAATTAGAACCATGGTTAGAGTTGCTTAACCTGCGTTATCGTAATTAAAAGTAGCCCACGTCCTTTCTTAGGCTATTATAGCCTATCTGTGTGCCAAATTTCGTTTTTATCTGTTCAGCCGTTTTAGTTTTGGCCACCTATCCTAATTAGAACCATGGTTAGAGTTGCTTAACCTACGTTATCGAAATCAAAAGTAGCCTATGTCCTTTCTCGGGCTATAGCCTATCTGTGTGCCAAATTTCGTTTTAATCGGTTCAGCCGTTTTAGCGTGAAAGCGAGACAGACAGACAGACCAGGGACCGGAACCGCTTACCTTAACCGCGGTTTCTGATAGGGTTTTTCATTGAATTGTTTTCTAAAACCCCATCGATATGGTAAGCGTATTAATATTGTAACCCTATCGATACGGTAACCCTATCAATACGGTGAGCATATCATCGGGTTAACTTGATGAAAGAAACCCCATCGATACGGTTAGCACACAGGGTTAGTATTAACAATGTTGTAACCCTATCAAAACAATAACCTCATTAATACGGTAAACATTTCATTGGGTTAACTTGATGAAAGGCTAACCAAAAGAATACGGTTATTGAATGGTACGCTTACCCGATACTAAAAACCCTATCAAGGGGTTTTGGAACACTATCGAGCCATCTCGATCTTTATTGACAAAGGCATTCAGCCTATTGCAAGACCTAGCAAGACAGCACACGCGGCGCGGGGAGGGGGGGGGGGGGGGATTAGGTAGGGCCCCACGCTGCATGAGTTCAGACAATAATGGACCTTTTATTGATTTGGATTATGCACAAAATACAAAAACTTTGTTTAGATTCGCGAAATCGTTTCGGCATCTGGCGCGTGCGGAAGGTTCGGGTGCGGAGTGTTGAACTCTTCATGTGTTGTTTTTGTGCATGCGAACCTTGAGTGTAGTGCGCTTCTTTTAAACAAACTTAACTAAGTGTTAATTAATTTGTGTAATAAATGGCACCACCGAGAACAACCGCCGCTCATATAATGAAAAAAGGGATCTAGTTTATCCCGTGGTTCGGTTTATTGCGGGTGTGTCTCTTCCACTTTGTATAATAATTCAAATATTATTTTGGTACCAAACTGTATTTTTTTACAATTTTACCGCGACGTCGTCCGCGTAAATTAAAGCCAATGTCACTCACTTGCAATTGAAAATCATTCGTGTAGTTTCGGAGCCTATTCAATGCAAACAAACTATCAAAGTTTTTCTCTCTATAATATTAGTAAAGATAAAAAATATATGATTAATTATACAGTCACAATATGACTACGTAGGTAGGCAATATCCAATCAAAAACATAAATGTGAAATGAGAGCCAAGTTCAATATTCTTCTTCTTCTTAGTCGTAGGTACGCTCTAGACAGAGTGGTCGTGCGTGACTAAAGTCTGACCAACAAAAGCTGAACCTCACAAAACGCGGGAAGTTTAAAAATTCACGGGCGAGCCATACAGTCTATAGTAGGAAAAATATTTTTGATACTTATTACATGACTGCCCAAAACATGTAAGTTAATTTGTTTCATACTAACTTCTAAGGACTCAATTCAATATAATTATATAAATACCATACACTTTTAATATATGGTATTTGGGATATTCGTGATGATGCCACTGCGGCCGTAGCCCATGCTAAATACCTACCTTCACTGTATTCCGAAGTTAAGCAAGGTTTGTTTGTTTAAAAGTAAGCAATAAATACTATAAACATTTAGTAGTAATTCATAAATCATAATTGAAGACATGCTAAAACGTTACATCAAAAAAGTGATTTACCAATTCATCGATACGTACAATTTTTCTACGGAAAGATCAAAAATATATAAAAGAACAGTGCCCAGGGCCGGTAAATTTATTTATTTTAGATTCCTTTACTTTTTTTCTTCTTTATTCAAAGCCTTGTTTATGAGTATCAAAAACACATGGGTGAATGAATGAATAAAATCAGGCATCATCAGCTTTCATTAGCCAGACTATATGGATTGGGTTGTTGGTCCATGGCCGCTGCTCTTGCGATTTTTCTTCACATGTCTCTATCTGCAGCCGTCTTGGTGCATTCCGTTGCTGGTACTTTGTTACAGCTTGACAAGATCTAGCCACCTCGTCGGAGACCGACCACGTGAACGTTTGCCCTCATTACGACCCTGAAACACTAAACGCTCCATAGAGTTTTCTTTGAGGGTGACACGACCGAAGAAGTTAAGGATTCGTAACTGCACAATCGACGAGAGCCTTTTCTTTATTCGTAATTCTTTCGATATGGAGATGTTACTGCGGTGGGCTGTCCAACTTATTCTGAGAAGCCGTCGCCAGCACCACATAGTTCAATATTATGATATACTTATGCCTTGGTTGCTAACTTCGACGACAAATGAAGTGAGATCTAAATGGGTGCCAAGTTCAATGGTCAGTCCTGAAATTTATTTATTTACAACATAAAATATCATTTCTTCTTATAACTTAGGATAAAATATTGTAGCCTAAGGTCTGACTTGGCTAGTTCTCATATACGAATCATGGATGCGTAACATGACAAATATTGATCAGGAAAAGTTAAGTGATGCAGCTAAGTTGGACTTTTCAGAAGTTATCGAGACAACAACCATAGATGATAAAGTTGAAAAAATTTTTTCCACCATAACTAGTCATATGTTCATGCTCCATTGAAAGCCATCAAAATCTAGCGTCCACCCTCTCGTTGGATTACCAGGGGCGTTCGTATAGCCAGGTCACGGAGGGATAGGGCGTTTAGGACTTTTAAGAGGGACAGAACGGACGAGGACTGGGTTGTATGCAAGGTTGCGCGTAATTGTTTCAATAGTATGGTAAGAGCAGCCAAGCGAAAACATTTTTGTGAAAGTCTGTCTGACTGAATCTTCTTCGACCGAAATTTGGAAGTTTCTACGTTCGCAGGGTCTAGCTAAAAAAAAATGCTTCTTGCTCTTCTTTTAATTTCTCTCATAATGATTTCAACAATCACTTATCTTCATGAAGTTTCCTCGATCATATTATCAAATTTTCTATCATTTCTAAAATTTCTTCCATGGCCAAACCTTCGATAGGACTTTTCTCGTTTCCTCCAGCTACTGAGGATGAGATTTGTAAAATTGTCATGTCAATTAAATCCAAAGCAGTTGGGTGTGACGATGTGAGTCGGCACATGATAAATAACATACTGCATTTAGTTATACCTATTTTAGCTCACATTATTAATTTTTCTTTAGCCACTGGGACTTTGCCGTCTTTATGGCGAAAGGCTTACATAATACCTCTGCCCAAAGTTTCCTCTCCTCAAGTTTTAAATAATTTCAGACCTATTTCAATCCTTCCCTTCCTCTCCAAAATCCTCGAGGCAGTCGTGCATGACCAGTACTGCACTTCTCAAAATTTCTGAAGACATCCGCTTGGTTATTGGAATACCTTGGTTACCACTCTTGTTCTAATCGATTTCTCTAACACCTTCAATATGGTTGATTATGATATTCTCCTTGCCATTCTCCATCATCTGCAATTGTCGTCCTCAGTGGTGGATTGGTTTTCAGCGTACCTCCGAGACCGACAGCAAGCGGTTCGTGTGGATCGTGATCCATCGGCATGGAGATTTGTCTACTGGCGTACCTCAAGGTGGAATCTTACCACCATTGTTCTTCTGTCTTTTTATTAATCTCTTGTCTTCTTCAATTGGTTGCTCTTATCATTTCTACGCAGACGATCTTCAAATCTATGCACAGTCGTCAGTCGAGGACTTGGAATCGAATATATTTATTGTTTACAGCCTTTTCATCGATATTATCTTGGTGAAATTATTATGGCATACAAGTCAACCCCTCAAAGTGCCAGGCTAAATTGTGGGAAGCATAAGACAAGTAAATAAAATTTACTTTGATGCTCTCTCACCGGTAAAGTTTGATAATAACGCTATCCCCTTTTGTAAATCCGTGAATAACCTTGGCTTGCTCATTGACTCCACACTTAGCTGGGTCACTCATATAACAGAAAGCAATCGTTCTGTTACAGCCACTCTTCAACAACTCAACCGTCTCAGGAACTTTATGCCTTTATAGACGAAGATCTTACTTGTGAAAACTTTAATTTTTCCTATTATGGATTATGCTGATGTGTGTTGCCCCGATGTTAACGAACATCTTCTCAATAAGTTCGATCGTCTCGTCAACAATTATATCCGTTTCATTTTCTGCCTTCGTAAGTAGTATCGTTTCTGCATATCGTTCTGAGTTAAAATGGCTTCCAATTCGTCAACGTAGGCACCTACGACTTCTTTGTACTTTATTTTCTATTCTGAATTGAACTGAACTCACTTTCCCGATTACTTAAAATCTAAATTTAAATTTCTCTCTGACACATGATTGACATGTTTAGTTGTGGTAGAGCCAGGCTACCGGTGAAAATCACTTTTGCGGGTAGCATGAATGGCCCGGCTCTCCGGGGAAGTACCACACTCTCACAGAAAATCGACGTTTGAGTAGTAGCTTTACAGCTTCTATGCTTCGTTCGGTGAGTGAGAGCGCCGGAGGCCTATCCCCCCTCCCCTCTGGAGAGGGGAAATAAAATTCCGGCAACGGTTTTGTAATACCCCTGGTGTTACATTAGTCCATGGGCAGCGGTGATCACTTACCATCAGGTGACCCGCTTGCTCGTTTGCCGCCCTATGACATAAAAAAAAAACATGACTGGCAGCCGCGTTCTTGTCCAAAAAAGGGTTATGGAGAGTAGACACTCTCATACCCTCATACCCCTTTTTTGGACAAATTTTATGTCAAATTTATTTACCCCCCTAACTTCACGACTCTGGAATCTAGAATGAATTGCCTGTTGACATAAAAAGACTTTCATTCCCACCTTCTGATCTCTTCCAAATTCCATCTGTCACTATCTCTCATCCTAAAAAAAAATTTTTCTACCACTCTTTTGCCATGATAAAAATACATACCTATACCAAATTACAGCTTTCTAGTACTTATAGTCTCTGAGGAAAATCGCGGACGGACAGACAGACAGACAGACAGACAGACATGGCGAAACTATAAGGGTTCCTTGTTTACTACGGAACCCTAAAAATTACACTGTAGCAAAAGTTGTTCAGCCTGATTAGTATTTTTGTAGAGGTATAAAAATCGAAGATTTAGAACATCCGATACAGAACCATGTCAAATTTTATATGGACAATTTTACAGAATCACGCTCTCCACGGGGATAGAGTGCGAAGAGTACGATTAGCTCATATTTCTGGTGACCGCCCAGCGGTCCCAGGTCACTCGCAACTAGGATATGCCCTTTTGGCAACGTAGCTTTCAGCATGTACGGCAAAACGTGAGAGTTGCTGTCTCTCCAAGCCCACCCGAAGCCGAGGTCCATCTCTCCCGAAGACCCTTTAGAGATGTGCGCTTTGTAGGTTGAGCGGAGCAGCATGTCAGCAGGTCAAATTTACAGCGGAACAAATGGAAATATTTGATTTGATTTGTTGGTGCGAAGTGAAATGGAATGAAAACCATCATTGCTGAAATCAGGCGCCAAAATAAACTAACCCAAAGGATACTTCCAAGATAATTTTTTTGCGAAATACGTTGATATTTATTAACTTTTTATATTAAACATACAACACTGCTGCAAGTATTTTCTTATGTATCGACATTAGTTCGTATTGAGGTATATTAATGCTCCGGAGTCATAAAGCCCACGCGAAAGAAGTCGCGGGCTTCAGCTAGTGTGTAATAAGTACTAATTATTTAGAAACACAAATCGAATTCCAATAAACTTAAAACTTTTAAACGAAAAACTGTTAAATTTTCAACAATCGACAAAGTATACCTAAGCGAAGCCGTCCGCGTGTTTTCAATTCCGAACATTTATGACAAATGCCGGAGCTTTGAATAAAACCATTGAAATGCGCAAAAAAGACAGGCAACACAGTTGATAGAAACCTTTTTTAAACCGATTGATACGGTTAACTAACTAACTTAACCCAATGATGGGGTTAATACACTGATAGGGTAAACCTAATAATAGGGTTAACCCAATAATAGGGTTAACCCCATGAAAGGGTTAACCAAATGATAGAGTTAGCCCAATGATAAGGTTAACCCAATGATATGGTTAACCCAATGATAGGGTTAACTCAATGATAGGATTAACCAAATGATAGGGTTAACCCAATGAAGGGGTTAACCATATCATAGGGTTTCTTTATTAATCATATTAGGCCCGAAACAGGTTTTCCGGTCCCTGAGACAGACAGACAGACAGACAGACAGACAGAGTTACTTTCGCATTTATTTTATAAGTAAAAGTAAATAAGTAAATATATAAGTAAATATAAGTAATAAATATAAGTAATAAGTAATAAGTATGGAAGTATGGATATGGAAGTATGGATTTTGTACTAGCTGTTACCCGCGGCTTTGCCCGCGTGATATATAGCCTATGTCCTTCTTAGTACCCTAACCTATGTGTATGCAAAATCTTATGATGATCGGTTCAGTAGATACGACGTGAAAGCGTAACAAACAAACAAACTCACTTTGGCATTTATATATTAGTTGGGATATGATTGGCCGGCTAAGCATTACCCGCTATAGAGACGATTAGAAACAAGGGAGGCCTGCTGGGCAAAAACATTCCCTTTTTGTTTACACCCAAATAGACTGTGTGTGCCGTGTAGGTCCCGGCAGAGTAGAATAGGACCACTCCAAGTCTTCCCGTGGATGTCTTAGAAGGCGACTAAGGAAACACAAGCTAAACAAAGCTTATAATTTGGCCAAATCCTATGACTGAGGGAGGACTACCTTGTTTCTCATCGTCTCTATAGCATATACAATATCATTATAATCATCATGTCTTTGTTAGTCACCACTGCAGGAGCACGACCCTCTGTTCTACTAAAGACAATTATATTAGCCAGAGCATTTGGCCTAATCTTGTTGGGCAAAGACCTCTCCTTTTTGTTTACACCCTAATAGACTATAAAAAGTATTTAGCATACTAAATATGCATATAGCAATCGCATACTAATACATAAAGAAACATTCATATTTCCATAAGGTTCAAATTGGTATGCAAAGCAGCTTCATTCTAAATTTCACCCCATAGGGTAATGAGCGACAGTTCGCTAGAATGTCAAAATTGCCACGGGATTTTCGTTTATCTATTCCCAAATTTCCCTTGTGTTAGTAAACACCGCTAAACTGAGGGCGTTTGTCGCCACACAGTAATATACGGAAATCTCTGGAGTAAAATACACAAGTTTAGTTTTCTGAATTAATTAGAATGGGGATGCACTTGCTCGTATTTTCCGTGGAAATTTAAATGAATTAGACTCATTCGCTTTTGTCGTGTTAGGTGTGCGTTTGTTTATTCGTAGTTTTTCATATATAAAAAAACGGCCAAGTGCGTGTCGGGCCACGCGCAGTGTAGGGTTCCGTAGTTGCGAATGACAACTTTGAGTTCACACTATTCACACTCGCACCTTACAGTTTAACGACCAAAAACATCTAACAATGAAAATAGTATGAAATTTTACAGTTTATAAGTTGGTTGCCTATAACTTTTTACTTTGTACTTAGTACTCAGCTCTGATAGTTTTCCTGTAAACTTCAGTATATATACTACTGCCGTAATTTTTTTCACGTATCTATATATAACCGTTTAGCAGATAGAGCGGGGGGACACTTAACTCTAACAAAAATTCGCACTTTAAAACCAAATATTTCGTAAACGGTTCCCTAAATCGAAAAATGGTGTTCTCAATCTCACAATATTTTTGAAAGACCTATTTAACGATACTCCACACGATGGGTAAATAGAGAAAAAAAATTACTCCCCCACTTTACTTGTATGGGAGCTACCCTAAAAAAAACAGACAGACAGACGGACAGACAGACAGACAGACATGGCGAAACTATAAGGGTTCCTTGTTTACTACGGAACCCTAAAAACACACGTTTTGTGGGAAAAAAACTCAAAAACTTAGTAGTCCAAAAAAGATTTGAGAAAAACCTTAACGGATATACTTGTAGGTATGTAATATGTATGGATATAGATTATAAAACATTATGTTGCTTGCAAATGAAAATAGGAATTAGATTAAATTTCTTTGGCGAATATTAGACAGCAGGCTATATGTGTGCTTTTGACCTAAAATAACTAACTTTTAATTAATTTATTTTTGACCACAAACCGGTTTACAATAGCGATCTCATAACACTTGACTGCATTATTAGAGATCCCAATTGCAGACTTATTTATAAATTGTCCAAACCTATTGTTTTGCCAGTGTTGGCCACTTACACACACGAAAAACAAAACAAACAATACAAAGCTATTATAATATAGATATAGAACAGGTTGTTGTTAGGTTACAATTTATTTGTGTGGTTAGGTAATCCGTTGTAAACTATATTTGCGATTTTGAGTTTAGTAGTTGTGTGATGTTTACAGTAAGAAAATAAAAATAGAAACAAAATTAAAGTCAAGTAACCAAACTCACTCGACAGAAACGTAAACAGTCAATGTTGTCTTTAACAACAATTTCACAAGTATAACACGGATTGTCTGGGGTTATTAACATGAAGGTTGTAACAACATCTATGTTTTGGAACATGTGTAACTTATGTTACAATAACAAACAAAGCAAATGGGTTGGTAAATTATTAACATCAATTCTGCAACTGATGAAATGACTTAATGTTTATACCTAGTAAAACAGCTGCTTCTTACCAGCTTCTTTGCTCTTAGAGTCCTATTTTATTTAATAATTATTTTTTATTAGGCCATATTTCTACCCCTGAAAGTAAAAAAAAACATACTTGGATACACTTAAAATTTTGCATGCAGAAAATATCGGTACAAATTTAAAATCTTTTATGCAAAAAGACATCCTATTGTCGCTGTATCACTATGTACAAATGTATCAAAACAAACTACAAATATCAGTTGACCTATTTCCACACACCCCCGTAACCCGAGCCTCTCACCTTACATCTGTTTCAATTTTGCTGATAGATCGAGTACGACACTAGTTTGTGTTTCGACACCTGATGCCTCACTTTGTCTTTCAAATAATGTGAGTATGGAAGGATAAATTGTTGTTATAGGATAATTATTAAAGGAAATATTTTCTACTAGCTTTCGGCTGTGGCCTGTGTACCTACCTACATTCCCAATCAAGTTCGGGATCAAAGTTACGAAGTCACTTTGAATTCACCATACTATTAATACAAATTTAACAACTGTTAATAGACGATTCAAACATATTCATCTTAATCAGTTTAGTGTTTGTACCGCAGGTAACAGATAGACATACTCAAACTTACTTTCGCATTTATGTTAAAATAGCTTTTGCCCGCAGCTCCACTCGCGTTAATGTCACTTCCAGGGGAGTAACATTTTTTGTGATAAAATAAAAAGTTATGTATGTCTAAATCCCTCGGCCAACCCGTCTATCTTTTCGTACAAACGCTCGTACGTGATTATGGCGGTGCAACAAATTTTTCTTTGAAGCTTTTCACCTAATAGGTGTCTTTTGCACTATATCTAGGTTTTTATCAAAACGAAAAATCAAAATTTGGAGAAACAACTGCAGTATTAGCCTCCAAAAATTTTATGTGAACTTTGGACGTTTATAATATACTCATTAATTGTAACAGTAAAGAAAATATTTATTTAGAAACCTTGCAAATGTAATGGAGATTCTAAATGTACAACGTTTTTTCCATAAACTTGTAAGGCTTGCTAATAAACACGTATTTCTTGAAACAAGTTTAATGAAATTCCACTATTTTTCGTTCATTGTCTTCGCGTACTCACTAGCTTGTTACGATGTGGCAGTAAGAGGTGTGTGGGAGACGAGGGCAAGGGGCTCTTTTCGCTTTGCCATTTTATCTGACATTGCGCTGGACGAAACAAGCTTTTCGACCATGCTCGCGTTGACGATAGTCAGTCGGGGAAGGGCCCCCTTAAGCCATTTGGGCGTGATTGAGATACAAACATCCAAACATACTAACTTTCGCATTTATAAGTACTCGTTTTCGCTCGACGATGACGTGGTTTTTAATTTAACAAGTATAATTAAAGTGTATGTAACATTGTACTAACGCTCTCTAAGTACATAATAAGATACAGATACAAATTTACATCTCTTTCCCCTATATAACAAATCCTAAGGCCGTAAGACTATAAAACTACTTTAGCTGATTAATAGGTCAATGGTATATAGTAGAAGATTGAAACACAAATTTTAGAAAACGAGTCCACTGCGTTGATCCGAATCCCTCGTTTTTACCTTTTTCCTGTGATTTTTATGTATTTGCTGGATCAGCATGGATGATGTTCTGTTGCCTATTTATTTTATACCTCGTCCTAATGGCTCTGAATTTCCGAGTCGTGCCAATTTATTACGATTGTTAAAGGGATTACTCGTATTGCAGTGAAATCAGTATTGAGTGAATTAGATTTGACATGACTAATGTCTGGGAAGGTCGCCCTTTGGAGACCTTTTCAACGAGCGGTATTCCGAGGGATTTATAACCTTTCTGGTGTTAATTAGAATCTAATTCATTTCTATTTATCAGATATTTCAATATAGCTTGGGGAAAAATCACACAGAATAAGCTGTTCTCACAGTTTGAACTTGTGTCGTGGGATACTAACCAAATGAAACTATTTTTTTTAAAGATAATCATCATCATCATATGATGATAAAAGATAAATACGGATAAAAATCCAGACCCAGGCAAATATGAAAAAGTTCATTTTCCATTTTGACCTGAGGCTCGAACTCGGTACCCAGCAATTCAGTGGCATTTGCGGTAACAATGAGCCACACAGGTTGGGAATTAACATGTAGGTATATCTTTATAAGTATATAAAAATTAATCACTATTTATTTATTGGTCAGGTCTTTACTTAAAAACGACATTATTGACTTCGTTAATTTTTAAAAAGCTTTGTGTTACCTTGTAGAAGTATGTAAATAAAAGAAAATCAGGAAAATTGAGTAGAAAAATTGTAAATGTTAGAAAACTTAACGCCTATTTCAATTTCTCGCATTTCACAATTATTCACGTTCGTATTGAATAATTTATATTAGTTCAGACAGTAGGTACTTTATACAGGTCAGCTAGTTGTTATTAAGAGCCAGGCTCTTGGGGTCAGTTTGTTATTATTAAAGAGCCAGGCACTTGATAGTGATTTCCAACTAGTATTGAGCTTAGTAAGTTGACATATTTTGAGCGTGCGTTTTATGGCGTGCAATTGGGGAGGCCTATATCCAGCAGTGGACAAGTATAGGATGATGATGATGAGAAAATATTTTTCCTATTTCCCAATTTTTTACCCCTGACTCAAAAAGATGGATTTAATATGAGATTGTATGAGTGTTATCCGCTCATCATTATTTCGTGTAGATGACACGGTCAGTCGACCATGCACAGTTGCACACCCTGGTGTCAGAGTTCTTCGGAACTGCCTCTCGGCCTCGGACGAGGTTCCTTTAACGACTACTAGATGGCAGTCGGGACCAACGGCTTAACGTGCCTTCCGAATCTGTGTGATTTGTCCGTACTTATTTATTTAATATTCATATAAAATCAATTAATCGTATTGGGTAAAACCCGGATAGTTGCGTCGGGGGGATACTTGCGTCGGTTTCGAATTCTCTATGTTAGGTACGTTTGTGGCATTACTGCTTGATTATAGTTACAAGCGCTCCCCCCGCAGGCCTCACTGCCACGTAAACCGTTGGAGTGGGTGCACGCGTTTCGTCCGTGTGAGCAAAAATCTTCCGCTGCGAAACATTAACGGACGTCGAAATTATATTGGTACCTAGTTTTTGTTGGATATCTTTATAATTGATTGTGGTTTCAGACTACATTTTGTTTCTTTGCTTACATTAGACCTTTAATAGCCCTATTAATTGCGTTTTATTGTTGAAAAGATTTTATTTATTTTCAAAATCGAAAAGGCAACTATCCGTATCAAAAAGGATAGTTGCCTTATTTATTGAGGCGGATAGTTGCTCTAAGTGCAATTATCCATAACCATTTATTCCTTAATCAACGAATATTTTTTTTTTCACTTAAATGGTTTTTAAATAGTATTACAATGCTCGGTATATTATTAAAATTGAAAATATGTGATGAATGTATTCGAAACCTACCTGTGGCAAATTCTTTTTCATAATATATTTTCAATTTTTTTTTTCTATTAAAAATTATGCTATACTTACTTGTTTTAAATATAAAACAATATAAACCGCTTGCACGTGCCCATTCTAGGTAAACAGAATGCCTTGCAAGTATAAGCGGAAACCAAGTGTTATATGTATGACTATGCGGCAAGTATCCTCCTAAGTCTTTTTAACATTTGGCAACTATCCGCTGCAGTAGGCGACTATCCCTTTTTTAGGAGGTCAAATAAAACGTAATATACTCAAAACCAGTATCAATTATGCTAACGGAATTGGTCTTCTATAAAAGACGAAGAACCTATGTTTTCGTATACATCATCAGGTATTATTAATAACGACCCATTTTTTTATAATTTAAACTTTTTGAAAAGTGAGACAACTATCCGTGTTTTACCCTTGTATATTTATTAACATGACAATTGTATATTGTTCTACTTATAAAAATCATACTACGAAAATGGAAAACGTGAACTCAGGAAAATGAGGTGTTTGCGCCGTTTTTTCAAAGCTCGTCAGAAATATGATTTCAATATGTCCCTAAAGAAATGACGTTTCAATTGATCTCAAAAAGCGGTCGGTTGCATAAAATATTCAGCTTTTTTACCGATTTCACAAACACGGCGATTTCTTTTGATGAGAGCGCCATTAAGGGTGTTTTTAAGGTTCCGTACGTAAAAGGTTTAAAGAAACCTTTAAGAGGCTGATATAAGCCAACTAAAGGCACACACCGTTTAATTTATTTGTTAAATTGAAAAATTCTTATTCTGTACTTCGGTGATAAATTATTTGTAGAGTTTATGGTAGTAATTTTCACCAATACTATAATTTAATTTAAAGATAACTACTTATTACCGTATAGATACCTTATACCTTACCTTATACTTTGAGTAGTTCTCTTAATTTACCAATACAAAATAATAAAAAGCCATACAAAAAATACTATACAAATTCAGAATTAGATTTTCGATTTGATCGAAACAAGCGCGAACTAACGGTAGTTTCTGATCTAAACAGAGGGTTAAATTGCAGTCCGTCTGTCACTCAAGCAGGACACATTTTTTACACCAACGTGTAAAGGCATAAGGTTGGTATTAATAACACATATTTAATTTTTTGGTGCGTTCCCAAAAATCTATCTTTTAAATCAACGCTATGAGAACTTGCGGCCATGTATGTGAATGATAATAGTTCAAAATTTTAAAGACAGTGCCTACGAATCGTGTGGTCCAGGTAAAGATAATTTTTAGATTGACCAGAGTCTTGGATGTTTATCTATAATATAAGTAGATGGGTACTACAAAATAAAGTATCGTTGAGTATCTCACGATACAAGTTTACAACTTACTGAGGAGCTGACTCAATCTGTGTGATGAGTCCCTCTAGAACATTTCTTTTTAATTCGTAGCATAATTTAATAAATACTATTTTAAACATTAGCCTCCGTGTGCGTGTCCGACTCGCACTTGGCCAGTTTTTTCTATAGCACTCTCGATAAACGAGAATTTCCTCGGCGCCGAATGGCTATTCAATTTTCCCTTTGTATCTAAACAATTAATGGTAATTACTTGGGGTTGTTGACATTTGAGTGTTTGTCGCCCGTCTTTTTCATTTTTTTGTCGCTTTTACTACATAGTTCTCTTATTAAATGAGGATGTAAGATTATAGTTTAAAAATCCATGCTGGCTAGATTGGTTTTGGTATGTCTTCGACTATTGCTTTACTAATTAAATGGAGATGTCCATTCTATGGAACACCTGCTCTCGTGCCCCGCGTCTACGGCATCCTGCTCTAAAAACGACCTGTTTGAGACTAACCAAAAAGCCATTGATGTGGCCATTTACTAGGCAGACTACATATAATTTGTTTGCCATTGACACGATATAAGAAGAAGAAGACCAATTTAAACTACCGCGTCGAATTTATCCACCATATTCCATTTCACTTATACGCATTAGGGCTTGCATCATCTATCTCTATCTATAATCTTATCAACATAAGTTCATATCAGATTATCATTGTAAAGGCATTTTGAAAAATATTAGTTTTGCCTGAGACTTCTGTCTTTGCCACTTTTTATCCCCATGAGTCATCGGATGTTTCTGGTGGCATCCTCTGATGAGATGGTCTGAGACCTGAGCCTGGGGTCGTCCTGGGAGCCCCGATAGATTACGTTATAAAAACTGAAACCCACGTGGGCAAATTCGCAAGAAATAGTATTAATAATTATATTCTACGCACTTTGAGTTTATTTATTTTGTGTGCTTTCGTCACCAGTAAATATTCTAATTCTAATAGAATATCACCAGTAAATATTCTTATTCTAATAGAATTAGAATATTCTAATAGAATAAGAATATTTGGCCGTGTGGTTCCCGGCAGAGTAGAATAGGTAACTCTAATCGTGGATATCGTAGAAGGCGACATAGGAAACACAAGCTAAATGAAGCTTATAAACATCAAAGACGCCTCTCCAACCCGTCTGGCGAGCGTGGAGAGCGTAAGCCAACTTCTCTGACTGCTCTGGCTAATAAATGGCTCTGGTAGTACAGAGAGGGTCGTGCTCCTGCAGTGGAGACTAACAAGGACCTGATGATGATAATGATGAAGAATATTTACAAACGCTATCGCATTTTTTAAGGATTCAATAATTAAAGTCACGTCCGTAACGAATTTACTTTGTAATCACTCTTGGCATATATAAGAGTATAAATATCGGCTTTTTAACTCAAACTGTGGTTTATTACATTATGAATTCTGAAGTGGTCCGCTTAATGACTGTAAAATTACTGCCCTTGACTTAAAGGTATGGACACACTGAGGAAAATCCTATGAAGGTGGAGCGGGTCAAAACATTAAAATGTGAACTGCATACTTATCCCTTTACGTATCTCTTTAGTATTGAGTTCAAAATAAATCATTAGGGATCCTTATAAACGTTAAATTACCAATCATCATCAGGTCTATTTAAGTATCTACTGCAGGAGCACGACCCTCTCTGTACTACATGAGCAATATATTAATCAGAGCAATCAGAGGATTGCCTTACACTCTTCGCTGGCCAGTCATAGTGGAGAGGTCTCTTTGATGTTCATAAGCTTTGTTTAGCTTGTGTCTCCATCCACGGGAAAATTTGGAGTGGTGATATTTTTAGTAAGTGCCAGGAGCCACACAGCTGGAAATTACCAATAGCATATCTGTTTAGTTTAACTTGATATGGCACACACTACACCAGATTGCAACAATTTGGACCGCACTTATAATGTTCAATGTACGGCATTCCACTTTGGCCCGACTTTGTTATGATATTCCATGCTGGTAATTAAATAGGTACTTTGACTTTACACCCAAGAGATATTAAGTTTACGTTTAATAATAAGTACTTTATGTTTTTTGGTGGGAAGTCAAGGGGTACAGCTAAAATTTGCCTTAGACAATTTTGCAAATTGATTTTAGTGGACTTTAATATGAAATTGGTGTAGTTTGTTGTTATAAATGCTCGCGCTCATGAACAATTTGTGAAATAGTTAAAGTGTACTGATAAATGGACTCGTAATCGTATAGATTGGCCGCCAGAAGCTCCTACAAGGCATCAAAGAACATACGCCATCTTTGATGCTACTTGGAAAAACTTTACCGTACAACACCGATACTTAGTATCTCATTATACTGGACATTGGTAGAATCACTGAAATGTCAGTGGAAGCCATAATATAAAACAGAAGAAGAAGAAGTACTTTGACTTACATATGAAAACTGTACAATGCAGTCATAATAGGCGACGCGGTGACCTGAGATGCTTGAGCCTCGGATGCTTATGAGGCTTAGATCAACGAAACTAGCGCCATCAGTTTTTTAGCCTTGTTTTTCTAAAATGCAGAAAAAATGTCAAAATCTTCTTCAATACTGCGGCTGAAAATACTTATATTTGTAATTTTTCGTTATTTTGCTTTAGGTAAAATTAAGAGACCTACTTATTACCATAATTTACCTCCTTTAATTGAAATGGTGATATTTATGAAAAGTTATACGAAAAATACGTATTAGATTTTTTCAAATTGATCTAATATAGTAGTAAAAAAAATAAAATGGCGGCGGGGTGGCGCTAGTTGGCTGATCTGAAGCCCTTTATGCATACATACATACATATTATCACGTCTTTATCCCTAGCGAGGTAGACAGAGTCAAAGGTCATAAGACCCAGCCAAATTTACCATCATAGCGAGCGTATAATTGGAAAGCGGAATCAAAATAGTGATGGGTTGCTAGCCGCATCGCCTATTGATGTCCTGATATAAGTAGTTTATAAGGTCTAACTAAAATTGTAAGTCGACGTCGCTTGGAGAAAATGCGCTGTGCAGTTTGTTGCCGCTTCTTCTGCACTCCGCTTTGGAAGCGGCGTAAACTTAGCCATAAGTAATTATTGACGTCAACAAACATTTTTTGTTGTAAAAATTGTAAACACAAATATGACAATTAATAAGTGTTCAAAGAAACCTATATTAAATAAACGATTGAATCTTGAATCTTAGATTTTTACACAATCACTTGACCGGCTTAACGGTTTGCGTGGGAAGAAAAGCAGCTGGTGCAGCATGTTTTTGCCCTTCTCCCAGATCAGCATGGGTGCTCATGCGCGCGACTCAATGCGACCCGCCGCAGTGTGCCTACACCTTTACAAGTAATTCGGCCTATTTATTCCGCTTCGGAAGCGAAACTGCTAATTTACCTCGATTTTCATGTAAATTGGAAATAATTGAGCCTCGTTAACAAACTACTTAAATATATTTTTATGAAAATTTTACACGGCTTGAGGTAAGTAATTTTTTTGGAATATTTGTAGGTTTTTTTTAACAAATATTGAAAGTTATTTATACCAATGCGAAAGGGAAAGTTGATCACGAATGACCTTGTCGAACGTACTGCGATCATCATTGCTGACGTTCTTGATAAAGGACATGAAAGAAGTATCGGAAACTGAAGTGCGTACATGAGGAGAGTGATGAGTGTGGACGAGGCTTGAGAAATATTTTTGAAGATTGTGGCAAGTGGAGCTTCAAATATAGTCTCTGTTTACCACCATGGCAAATATACGTACTTCCTCTTAATTTCCCTTTATTAAAGAGGATGAAAGTTCTTTTTTTTACATGCCTTAGGAGTGAATTTAAACATGTAACAAAGGGGTATCAGTAGTCAAGGGTGTATTCTACTATTAACTAACTATCCGGTAGTTGTATTGATTTCTGCAATACTTTTGGGGACACATGTTTGTACCAATTAACATATAATAACAAAACTGCTGGGCATGAATGGACAACGTTCAATCGACATGTATAATCGAATAATATTATATTATAAATCACTTTAGCATGCCATCATCATCATCATCAGGTATTTTTAGTCTCCACTGGAGGAACACAATCCTCTCTGTTCGGCCTACACTCTCTAAACTGGCTACACTCTTGGTCCTAACGTTAGGTTGGACAGGTCTGTTTGGTGTTTATAAGCTTTGTTTTGTCGGGTCCTACTCACCCAGTTCTTATTAGAGTAGAACCAACATAAAATAATAGATGGGTATCATATCAGGAATATAGGTGTTCGGCGGAGAGAGCTCATTTAGAAAGGAGGTATCCAGATATATGTCGTTATTTTATAATGCTTAACTCTTTATAACACTGTTATTAGTACAAAAATACAATGATAAATGAAACAATACGGTAGGCGAGTGCCTATGAGCAAAGGTAGAGGTTAAGTGACTACGACCAAAGGTTAGAGATGGAATGACTGATGATCAATAAAAGCTGTGATGAAGATTTGAAAATGGAATTAGGAATTACTTTATAAAAATTAAATTACTATACAAAATTACAGCGAGTAGAAGTTTTCGATACGAAACTTCTACTCGCTGTAATTTTGTATAGGTATTGTTTTTAAAATTGAAATCTGATTATAAACATCAATATGCCTTATCCGGTCGTATGTACGAAATTTGGTTGAGATTGGCTTAACTGTTGTAAAACTAAAACCAAACTACGTTTGTATGGGATTTCGGCTTTACGTGGGACTCTTAAGTTTCTCAATAAAAGTGGACAGGGGTGATTGAGAAACGAGATGAAAATAAAGATGCAGCATAAATTTATCATGCGGAATCGTTACAGTTTAGCTTGTGTTTCTGTTGCTTTCTACGACACCCACGGGAAGACTTGGAGTGGTCCTATTCTACTCTGCCAGGAACCACACGGCATGTAATTTACGCAAAAAAAGCCTACACAAATAAAAAAAAAGAAGCCACTCTCGAGGCAGTAGCTTATCATAACTATACTTTGTAAGTATTATATTTCTACATTATTTTGGTGTCACTAGTGTATGATACATACGAGTATAAATTAATGTGAAATAAAAAGTCTGCTGAGACATAATGGACAACGTTCAATACATTGATGAGTGAATATTATATATTGAATCACTTCAACATGTAATTTCCGCCAAAAAAAGCCTACACAAATACAAAAAGAAAACACTCCCGAGGCAGTAGCTTATCCCTCAACAGAGCATTATTAAGTGGCGTCACGTATTTGTTACGAGAACTGACTGTGGCCGAGTTCCAGATGTTATTGGAATCATATTTCAAGACCTAAAAAGAAGACACTTTACTGGAGTTTGGGAGAAAATATAAAGAAAATATATTTTTTGTTGCGATTCGTTCAAGGGCGTTTGAAATATGTAGGTCTTCGTTTATAGTGTTGTATGGCGGACTGATAATATCAAAGTGTTTCTTATGATAAGCCTAGTATGGAACTAAACTTAGACTTGATTCAAAGGGAAGTTATTCTAAAAGTAAGTCCTTAATATATAGTTTTATCTTGATATACTCGTCTAAACAAGCATTTTTCAAACTACAGTTGGTTGTGTACTTGGAATTGTAATGACATTATATTAATATGTCTTATAATTTTTCTGTTTAATTGAATAATATTATAAAGAGTATCTATCGGACTTTCTATCTTTTTAATTTGTCTTTTGATTAAAAGCCGGTATATTTTCATGCTCGGCATGACCACCGGCATCAATCGACATGTATAAACGAATAATATTATATACTTTGAATCACTCTAACATGTAATTTACGCCAAAAAAGCCTACACAAATACAAAAAAGAAAACACTCCCGAGGCAGTAGCTTATCCCTCAATAGAGCATTATTAAGTGGCGTCACGTATTTGTTACGAGAACTGACTGTGGCCGAATTCCACATGTTATTAGAATCATATTTCAAGACCTAAAAAGAAGACACTTTACTGGAGTTTGGGAGAAAATATAAAGAAAATATATTTTTTGTTGCGATTCGTTCAAGGGCGTTTGAAATATGTAGGTCTTAGGCTGTTAGTGTTGTATACTGGACTGACAATGACAATGTGTATTTTATAGTTATTGTCGGCGTGGAGAGTATAGGCCAAACCTCTGACTGCTCTGGCAATAAATGGCTCTGGTAGTACAGCGAATGTCGTACTTCTGCAGTGGAGTCAACAAAGACCTGATGATGATGATGATTTTGCATTAGCAATGGTATTTTGATTATACTCTTCTTAAAATAAAGAAATAGGAGGATGACAATGTGTTTTATAACATAAGCTTATTTTTTTTTAACATAAAAAGAAAACACTTGACACAAAGCGGACGTTCTTTCACAAAGTTGACAAATCAAGCATATTTAAAACTACAAATTGTCGTGTGCTTGAAAGTGTAAAGACATATATTTATATGCTTTAATTTTTTTCAGTTTATTTGAATTACATTGTAAAGAATGAGTTCGGACTTTCTAACTTTATAATTTGTCTTTTCATCAAATCCGGTATATTTTCTCAGCCCCGGCGTCGCCACGGTACCAATGCAAAAACAAAATTAATTTACGAAAACTTTGACACTATAACTCATAACGTTCCAAATCTTATTCAAAACTCGACTAAAACTTGAAAAGTCCCAATCTAGGCAGTGTCGCACGGCCAGGGTACTGACGAAATTCTTGAAAAGCACCAGTGGAATGGCACTTGCGAACTCACTGACAAGTTGACAAAGTCTCCGCGCTACATTACGCCGATACACTTAGAAATTTCATGAATAAGATAAAAGTGTAGGTGCGTATTATTTTTTATGATACTAATTATTTTTCAGTTTATTTGAATTATACTACTTGTTAAAAATATCCGTCGGACTTTCTTACTTTATAATTTGTCTTTTGACTAAAAGCTGCTATATTTTCTTGCTCGGCATGACCACGGCACCAATGCAAAAACAAAATTAATTTACGAAAACTTCGACACTATAAGTCATAACGTTCCAAATTTTATTCAAAACTCGACGAAAATTTGAAAAGTCCCAATCTAGACAATGTCGCATGGCCAGGGTACTGACGAAATTCTGGAAAAGCTTCAGTGGAATGACACTTTCGAACTCGCTGACAAGTTGACAAAGTCTTCGCGCTACATTACGCCGATACACTTAGAAATTTCATGAATAAGATAAAAGTGTAGGTGCGTTAAGTTTTTTTATGATACTAATTATTTTTCAGTTAATTTGAATTATACTACTTGTAAAGTGTATCTGTCGAACTTTCTAACTTTATAATTTGTCTTTTGATTAAAAGCCGGTATATTTTCTTAGCATGGCCGCGGCGCCAATGCAAAAACAAAATTAATTTACAAAAACTTCGATACTATAACTCATAACGTTCCAAATTATTTCAAAACTCGACGAAAATTTGAAAAGTCCCAATCTAGACAATGTCGCATGGCCAGGGTACTGACGAAATTCTGGAAAAGATTCAGTGGAATGACACTTTCGAACTCGCTGACAAGTTGACAAAGTCTTCGCTCTACATTACGCCGATACACTTAGAAATTTCATGAATAAGATAAAAGTGAAGGTGCGTAAAGTTTTTTTATGATACTAATTATTTTTTAGTTTATTTGAATTATACTACTTGTAAAGTGTATCTATCGGACTTTCTAACTTTATAATTTGTCTTTTGATTAAAAGCCGGTATATTTTCTTAGCATGGCCGCGGCGCCAATGCAAAAACAAAATTAATTTACAAAAACTTCGACACTATAACTCATAACGTTCCAAATCTTATTCAACTCGACGAAAACTTGAAAAGTCCCAATCTAGGCAGTGTCGCACGGCCAGGGTACTGACGAAATTCTTGAAAAGCACCAGAGGAATGGCACTTGCGAACTCACTGACAAGTTGACAAAGTCTCCGCGCTACATTACGCCGATACACTTAGAAATTTCATGAATAAGATAAAAGTGTAGGTGCGTAAAGTTTTTTTACGATATTTATTTCGCCAGGGGACTGTATAGAAGTTAAGACATATTTTCCCTGTTGTGTAAATCAGTTATTTTTACGACGCCGACGTGAATATCGTAGTTTGTTTTCGGGAAGAAGATTATTCTATAGTGATTTTCTTTATGTTTGTCTTTTTGTGGCTTGTGGTATAAAATTGTAAGCTGAATTTTATATTTTACTATGCTGTCACGGTTTTATGGATTCGTAAAAATATGTCACGGTTCTATGAGTTATCAGTGATATTGAAAGGGCAATGGAATTTGTATATTTTGCAACAAAATGCGATACAAAAAAAAAGTGTATTGTTTTTCGAGTTCATGAATTCACTTACATGAACTGGAAAATATGAATTAAGTATAAGTAAATATGTTTCTAGGTGAGTTTGTTTATTCTTTCATAACTTTTTAATACCTTAAACGAGATGTGTGTCGAATGGACTCTGGGAAGTATAGTAAGCGTTTCCTCTTCTTAATATCTTTAAATTTCACCCATTGCCTTCACAGTAATATCTTTTGATCATGTCAAAATTTTTTTTGACATGAATTTGGGTTGAGAAAATGATATAAGATTTTTATCTTATATCATTTTCTCAACCCAAATTTCTCTCATATCAATCCCTCACTTCATTATCATAAATAATGGCCTCAGTCAGTCCCGTAACAACTATTATTCGATTCAAACACCAAAATATACAGGTTACATTACACATATTTGTTTGTTGATAGACAGAATATGGTATTCACAGAGCACGAAATGTGGCTTGCGCTCTACCAGAGACAAAATTAATAATTATACCGCGTATCAGCCCGCGCCCGGTTAGTAGGCGAAAATATCTTTTTCGGCCTGTCAGTTTGTGCTCAGAAAAGCGTAAAAATGCTTTAATATGCTGTGAATTATGGTATCATAATTACAGCAATCATATTGCCGTGTCGTACACGGCAGAGTAGAATTGGACCACTCCAAGTCTTCCCATGGATGTCATAGAAGGTGAATTAGAAAACACGAGCTAAACAAAGCTAATATAAACATCAAAGAAACTTCTCCAACCCGACTGGCCAGCGTCGAGACTAGGCCAAATCCTCTGACTGCTCTGGTTAATATATGGCTCTGGACTACCAGACCCTACACTAGTAGAGAGGTTCGTGCTCCTACAGTGGAGACTAAAAAAGACCTGATGATGATGATGATGAATTACAGCAAAAAGTTTAATAAACAAAATTCTGATGTAACCTACATCACGAGAAAATAGTAGATTTTTGCATTTCAACAATTTACCTTTAGACAAAACCTCAATAAACGGTGCCGCCCCCTGACACTCTTGTTTCATATGAAACGTGTTGAATAGGCGTCTCTAGTCGCGCGAGCGACAGTCTCATTTTCTGCTCTATAGGTGTATCGGATGATTTAGCAAAGAAAAAGAAGATATTCGCAAGAAATAGTTATAAGAAATATCCGAAGGAAATCAAGACAAGCGTGCCTAATGGATCGGCAGATTAATGTCTCCGATATTTAGTAGGGATTTTCTTTATTTCCCCACCATTTGCACGTACTGAAAGATATTGAAAGATTTGAGAATAGAAGTGTCTTGAAGAATTTGTGTGATGGATAATGAAACATGCCGTGTGGTTTCCGGCAGAGTAGAATAGGACCACTCCAAGTCTTCCCGTGAATGTCGTAGGAGGCGACTTAGGAAAGACAAGTTAAACAAAGCTGTTAAGCTTTGTTTAACTTGTGTTAAAGACCAAAGAGACCTTTCCAACTCGTCTGGCAAGCGTGGAGAGTGTAAGCCAAATCCTCTGACTACTCGCTTTGGCAAAAGCATGGCTCTGATAGTATGAGCGTCATGCTCATAGTGGTGACTGGACTGGTGGTGTAGTGGAGACTAAAAATGTCTGAAGATGATGATAGCCCCACCATGTACTTAATATGAGGGAAATCGAATCGGTTAGCTATCATTCTTAAGATTCCATTGCCACTTTCTCGCACTCTGCTCTAAAGTGAAGCTGCTTTTTTCCGCATTATAGAATGAAACCTTATAAGACCCTCATTATGCCTTTTTTGGCCCCACCTCTCTAACTAACCAGCACAGTTGTCTTCATATTTTCTAGGTGAATGACATTTTCAATCTTTATTTAAATTACGGGCTGTTTAATTTAACAAGCCATAGAGCTAGGAACAATAAAGTTTTGTCTACACAAACAGATCTAGTAAAAAAGATAATACAAACGGGCAGGGCCTGGGAAAGTCGTAAACTCTTGCTTACTGATAGACGAGGGTAAGAACGTACGTTATAGGCTTTGTTATCTCCACAGACCTAGATAGGAATAGATAGCGAGCCATTGACACTTTTTGTCCTAGAAGATATGTTCGTAATTTCCCGGCCTAGAATCATATTTTACTGTTTTTTATACTTCTATGTATGCAAATAGGCATGCGACCCACCTAATGGAAAGCGGTTCCGTAGCCTATGGATGCCTGTAACCACCAGTGGTGCTACTCGCGCATCGCTGGCCCTGAAGAAATCTTTTTACCCCCTTATTAAAAGACCATATGTACCTAATTGTTGTAGACTAAACCTAATTACGTCCGATAGAAACAAGGAATTAACTATAAGTACCCCTCTAGATCTGCCTAGAGCGAGTGCAATTTGATTTAATGACACAGCCACTGAAATCTGTAAAACAAAATATTAGGCTGTTAAAAATATTGCCAAATTATTTGATTTTATAACTCAAATATTATGGATACCTAGAGATTCAATTGGTATATTTTATTATAATATATTGTTGTTATTTATATTTTATTGGAATTATTATTGTATTAATCCCTATAGTTAATTTATATTATGATTTGATTGATTGATTGATTAAATATTAGATGGATTATGATTATGTACTATTTTCAAACACAATGAATATTGTTAATGAATAAATGAACTTGAACTTAAACAAAAAAATCTAGGGGCTAAATCCTTAAAAATTGCAATTAAGAATTGTTCTGGCCTATGTCCAGCAGTGGACTTTCTGTGGCTGAGATGATGATGATAGTTGTTCTAGTATGGTTTGCTAATTTTTAGCCGACTAATTTCTAAGAAATTGTTTTATTTGTTTTGGGCATTCGGTGAATATCATATAGGTGAACTTGCATTGTCTATTTAAAGTACAGTCAACGGTGAGGACGTACGTTACGGGGTTTGTTATCTCTGCTTATCCCTAGGGGTTAATGTGGGAACATAAGTGTTTAAGTTGCACAATTAGACTAAAATTAAATTTCATAGGGGTGGCCTGATGCAGATATTAAGGTCACAATTCCAGTGATTATTTGGGATAGCAATTTCTACGGATTAAACTAATGATGCTATTTAAGAACTGTTTAATTAACATTATAATTCATAACTTAAATTAAATGAATTGAAGTCATCATCTTAAAATTATGAGCTCTTGTTGGTGGTGCTTCTTCTTTTCCTCTCTTTTTTCCGCCAGTTTTTTTTATTTCTCTGTAAGAAGCAACGTTATTTTTTTTTCTTTTATTTGTTTAATGAAATCGTATCTCGACCTTTCTGGTTCCCTTTTCTTTCTATTTTTCCTTTTATTATGATCTTGGCCAAGTCGTCGTGTCGTTATCGGTGTCCCACAATCTTTCCTCTTCTATTGTCAATTACTTCAAAATGTTTCTCCTACTTTTTAGAACCTCTTCATTAATAACTCTTTCTACTCAGCCACTTTCGATTCTACGCCAACACCACATTTCAAATGCTTCAAGTGCCTTTTTTTTCGTTTTTTGTGAGACTCCATGTCTCACTGTTGAACATCAATTGGAATAAAAATTGAAAATTTGTGATGAAAAAGAATTCGCCATAGGTAGGATTCGAACCCACAGCTCTTAGGTCTGCGCCCTAAGTGTGCGAATTCTTTTTCGTCACATATTTTCAGTTTTAATAATATACCGAGCATTGTTAAGCTATTTAAAAACCATTGAATCAATTGGAATATTTGGAGCATTCCAAATGTAAACATTTATGAGTCTTTTTCTTAAAGATGTTGAAATTTTTGCTGTGAGTATATGCTTCTTTTGATGAAATGAAATGAATGAAGTAGAAGATTGTACAAATAAAAACTAAGAGATTTCAATGAAAGCTGTTATAAACATATTTGCTCTTTACGAGTGACGAGCATATATTGATCATCTACTAAAATTACTGTTCGTAGAAAGGAATTTTTTTAAGATGCTTTTTTACGTGCCCTATTATAGCTTCCAAGATTCGACCTATACCGACCAACAGACTGGTCGGTATAGGTCGAATCTTGGAAGCCGTGTGGTTCCCGGCAGAGTAGAATAGGACCACTCCAAGTCATCCCGTGGATGTCGAAAAAGGCGACTAAGGAAACACAAGCTAAACAAAGCTTATTAACATCAAAGAGACCTCTCCAACCCGTCTGGCCAGTGTGGAGAGTGTAGGCCAAGTCCTCTGACTGCTCAGGCTAGTATATGGCTCTAGTGATACAGAGAGGGTCACGCTCCTGCAGTGGAGACTAGAAGGACCTGATGATGACGATGAACATCAATTAACAAACAAGCACTAGAGAACCAGTTTTTCGCAATTTTTTCACAATATTTATATTTTTTTCGATTTCAGTATAATAATATAGGATATAAGATTTTAAGTTTTCACGGTCACTGTCAGTTTTGTTACGGGACGTAAGTAATTTTATTTATATGATTATATGATTCTCTTCCATGCTGGTTTGGGAGAAAAGAAAAAACATCGAATATACCAGCTGCTTTTCTTCCCGCGCAGACCGTAAAAGCCGGTCAAGGGATTGGGCGAAAATCTCAGGAATCACATTGATAGGCGATGCGGCTAGCAACCCATCACTATTTTAATTCCGCTTTCCACCTTTACGCCCACGACGATGCTAAACGTGGCCTGTAGGTTTTATGACCTTGGGCTCTGTCTACCCCGCAAGGGATAAAGACGTGATAGTATGTATGTATGATTCTGAACAATCTGGTAATATTTCAATGATTAAATCAAAATCCCTATTAAAATGTAAATAATAAAAAAAGAGGCAACAAATATTAAACTTAAAGGATAGGTAATAAAAATATTGCCAGATTAATAAAAATTAATTTGAAGATTTGAATTCAAACTATACAGGATATCCCAATCCCAACTAATATTATAAATGCTAAAGTGAGTTTGTTTGTTTGTTACGCTTTCCCGTCTAACCTACTGAACCGATCATCATGAAATTTTGCATGCACATAGGTTAGGGTACCGAGAAAGACATAGGCTATATACCACGCGGGCAAAGCCGCGGGTAACAGCTAGTATAATATAAATTCCTAAAAGTGAGGCTATTTAGAACGACGAATGAAGATCAAGATCAAGCTATACGTCAGATACGTCGTAACTCGTGCGTACTTACATTGATGAATGGGGGACTGGGTTATTCGTATTTCGGATTTTTCCACGATACTTCATCCGTCCGCCACGCAGGAGTTTTTATTTAAACCAATTTCTTTTGGCTTACAATGCTTTAAAATTAATAGTTAAATAACAAGTTAAGAAACTATCGAGATTATTTATTATAATTACCATTTAAATGACTGAAATGTAAAAAAATTAAACCTATTAATTAATTAGTAAATAAGTTATTTTTTGTAAAGAATACTTATATGGATCGGTTAACCACGCTTGTGTATTTTTTTTTTGGTGGTTTTTATTTATAGTTGGGGCTAAGATTTGTGTCCTTACAGTCTATTGGATTATGTTTATTATACTTATATAATAATCTAAAATGTACATCGAAATTATTTACTTTCAATTTCGATATTTTCAATTTATAACAATTTTCATGGCTTCGAATTTTTTTTTTAAATCACTACATATTATAAAACAAAGTCCTCCGCCGCGTCTGTCTGTCTGTCTGTTCGCGATAAACTCAAAAACGACTGCATGGATTTTTATGTGGTTTTCACTAATAGATAGATTGATTCATGAGGAAGGTTTACAGGTATAATACATACCCGGGCGCAGCCGGGGAGGGGTGCTAGTCAACACTAATTTTATAAAGAGGAACTTGTTTATTTGTTTGCATTGAATTGGCTCTGAAACTGGACCGCATTTCAAGATTCTTTTACCTATAGATAGCTAATTTATCTGCGGGTGACATAAGTTATAACTTAGGTACGCGGAAAAAGGTCAGAAAATAGCTTGTCAGTAATAAATTATGACAATTCAGGACAGATCTGTTTGAAATAAATGAAAATGTTTGCGTTAAGCTGAATACCCTGAACGAAGGGACAAGTAGTTAGTATTCATACAAGCTTATCTCTTTGTAGCAAGGAAGCATAGAAGAGACAGTTACAGAGTCCAAAATTTATTCCTGTAATAATATTAACTGAAGGTAAATTTAGGAGAGATTCAGCCTTGATGTACAACGCGCGAATCAGTAATAATGGACATTTTTAAAAGCTTCTTTAGATTAATTTGTTTGATAACACATTAAGAAATATTCAAATTACCTTGGGTAAGTAAAAGTACATAATTTTCTCTTTTATTAAAAACAACTTTTTTAACAGTTGACGTCCGCCACATTGATTTTTGCTGACTTCACATAGCTTGTGACACTCCGGGGAAGAATGTAAATCTAATAACATCTTACAGTTCAAAATCATTAAGATGTTTAGGCTATATGCTACAAACTCAGATCACATTTTATGTGATCTGAGGCTACAAACGAACTGACTTACATATAAAAAACGTATATACGCGTTAAAACATTACCCTCATTCCGGGTCTATCCTACTTTAGTCAGGTAAAAATAAATATGAGGCTCCTGCCCATTAGTGGAACTCAAAATATAGTGATAGAAAACCGTTCTATTTTCACAAGTAATTACCTAGGGCATTCAGCTATTGATTTTTTTTTAATTTGGTATGATTTAGGATTAAAAGTAATAATTGCTGGGTGGCGCTAGTATCTGAGTCTGATACCACAGCGCCTTAAGAGGCTTACATCAGTGAAACTAGCGACACCCGTAATTTAATTCTTGTACTCTGAAATAAAAACAAATTGATAAAATCTACGTAAGTACTTCACTAGTAAATTACTTTTAGTTTCTTTTTAAGTAGAACTTTTCATCAATATCATCATTTCAGATTGAGAGATCTACTGATTACCGCCAAAGTGGCCGCTTTTAGCGGTAATGAGCAGTTTTCTTGATTTATCAAATGCAAAATAACGAAAAGCAGTACAAAAATACTACAAATTATTTACGTACATTTTTTCAGTTTGATCTTATTTAGTAGTTTAAGAAATAAAACCAGTGGTAGTTCGCTGGTCTAAGCGCCTTAACTCTGTATTGTATCTGATCTAATACTAGTCCAGGCATAGTTGCGGACAATTTTGCATATCGCGAACGTAACTTACTACTACCCTAACCAGGTTGAACTACTTCTATTGTGTATTTTTTATGGTGGTTAAAATGAAAAGTGAGTTTCATGATTGAGTTAATAATATATGTTACATTATGAATCCATTGAGTAAAAAAAAAAAACAATACATTAAGCTACTGAGTTATTTCTGTTTAGAATTAGGAGAAAATATGACATTTTGTTTTCCACACTAATCAAACTTCAATCGTTGTCCAGTCTTTTTTTTTTTTTACGCACAAATCACACAGATTGAGCTAGCCCCAAAGTAAGTTCGAGACTTGTATTATGGGATACTAACTCAACGATACTATATTTTATAACAAATACATATATAGATAAACATCCAAGACCCAGGTCAATCTGAAAAATATCGTTTTCCATCTTGACCTGACCTGGGATTGAACCCGGGACCATCCGTGTCGCAGGCAGGCGTGATGACCGCTGCGCCACGGAGCTCGTCATTCTAAGAAACAACCACAGTCAGTCTAAAAGAAACAACCACATAGCGTGTACATTGACCATGTATTGTGTTTTATTTTTCAATGTTTCAATTAGCTAAAAAATATATAAACTGACTCAACGTCTGCTTAAACTTTCTTTTTGTTTTAAACTTTATTTTATTTTATACTGCTGAGTAGGCAAACATACGGCCCACGTAATGAAAAACGGTAACCGTAGCACAGAATTAATAATAGTCCGTAGCCTACTGACTAAATTTAAACCTCCTTAGTAAATTTAAACAGGACATATTATCATTTTTATACGAGTAGATAATTTAGGTAGACATAGTTATGTGTCTGTCGATATCTTATAAACACATATATCTAATGATTTAGTTCTATATTAGTTTGGTAGAGATCTTAAATAAACCTCTCCTCCTGTAAAATGAACATAAAAAAGTCTGCCTGCAAATAATTGTCACTTGAAAATGTTATTCTGAAACTCTAAGGGCTTTTATATTGGGTACTTAAGTCTGAGGACGCTTGAACACTAAAATAGCTATTTTATTTTCAGTCTCGTACCAAACATTCTTCAAAAGTTGTTGTTAAGGCGCTTTGACCAGACTTCTATTGCCACCCATCATTTTATTTCTTTTACTACTGAATTCTAAATTATTTCTACTAAATTTAAATGGAAAAAATCTACGTAACTACTTCGGTAGTAAAAGATTTGTAGTATGTTTGGTATTACTTTTCATTTGGTAAATCAAGAGAACTACTAATTACCACCAAATGTGGCCGCTTTTGGAGTAGATCTCATAATCTAATGATGATATTTATGAAAAGTTATACTAAAATTACTGTAAGTATTTTACCATCGAAGTATTTACGTAGATTTTTTAATTTGTTCTTGTTTCAGAGTACAAAAATAAAATAACGGGTGTCGCTAGTTTCGCTGATGTAAGCCTCTTAAGGAGTGATTTTATGTCAAATGACGGTTACTAATGAAAAATTACACTCACGTTTTGTGAAATTGTAAATCTACATAATATATACATACTAGCTGACACCCGCGAATTCGTTCGCATGGATTTTATGACTCCAGCATATTAATATACCTTTATACGAACTAAACATACTACATAAGAAAATACTTGTAGCAGTGTTATAAAATTATATGGCACTGCATTGGCTGTTGGTAAACACTGGAGGGATAAAATATAGGATTCTTTTCGACTTTTTGAGCCATCGACACAATAAGAAGAAGACTATATAGCTAGCTCCAAGTGAAATTGTGCTACTTCACCAAACTTTGAGGTATGGGCAAAGTGCCCTCAACCTATCGTACATCTCCAAAGGGCCTTCGGGAGGGACGGACCTCGGCTTTAGGTGTTGCCTGTGTGTTCAAGGCTTGGAGAGACAGCAAACTCTCATGTTTTGCCGTATGGGCTGAAAACTACGTTGCCAAAAGGGGGACCGCTGGGCGGTTACCAGTAATATGAGCTAATCGTACTCTATGCCTTCTATCTCAATAGAATGAGTGACTGTTCTAAATCTTCGTTTTTTTTTTTACCTCAACAAAAAATACTTATCAGGCTAAACAACTTTTGCTACAGCGTCATTTTTATATTTCCTATAGTTTACCTGGACCATTATGGTTCTGCGTCAGGTGTTCTAGGTCTTCAAATTAAATTCCTCAACAAAAAATGCGTATCAGGTTGAATAACTTTTGCTAAGTCGTCATTTATATATTTCTTAAAGTTTACCTGGACTATTATGGTTCTGCGTGAGGTGTTCCAAATCTCAGATTTTTATACCTCAACAAAAATGCTCATCAGGCTCAACAACTTTTGCTAAGGCTCCACTTTTATAATTCCTATAGTTCAGTTGGACCATTATGATGCTGCATCAGGTATTCCATTTTCCAAAATTATTTCTACCCTACCCTTATTTTGCCCCACCTAATAGCTATATACCAAAAAAGTTTCATTCGAATCCGTCCAATATTGCTGGAGATAAACGTGATCATACATACAGACAAACAGACAGACAGACAAGAAATTCTAAAAAAAATTTTTTGCTTTCTATTATTCTTTTTAAGTGTTCCTCTATCCATTTCAGTCAAAAATACTAAATGTACAGACAAAATATTTTTACTGTTTTATTATATGTATAGATTGTCGCGTCTTTATCACCTGCGGGGTGAACAGAGTCGTAAAAGCAAAAGGCTACGTGTAGCGTGTTAGTGAGAGTAAAGGTGTAAAGCGGATTTACAATGGGTTAGACAAGTACACGTAAAATAATGGACATCTATAGGATACAGTTATACAAACTTGAAAATCTATTTCTAACGTTCCCTTTTCTTCATCATCATCATCAAGTCTTTCTAGTCTCCACTGCAGGAGCACGACCCTCCCTGTACTACCAGAGCCATAGATTAGCCAGAGCAGTCAGAGGGGTTGGAGAGATCCCTTTTCTTAAAATAATGTATTCAAATGGTGGTGCCGCAGGACTCATAGTATTCCCTTTATACTAAAAACGAGTAATCTAAGTGTTCTGTAATTAACTTAAGCTAATTATGTCTGATTCTAACTTAAGCGTCGAAAGTTGTAAGAATTTTTGTGCCGTAATTTTATATTTGTTTTTTACATGGTTAAAAAGATCTTCGTAATTGTGCTGCTTTTTTTGTATTAACTGTATAAAGTTTATACAAATTCTTCTTTGGGTTATTTTCACGTCTAAGCTAGCTAACTGAATATTTTTTAGCTTAATTTTGACGTATAATTTATAAAAAAATTATATGACAATATGGTTGACAAGCAAGGAAAAAAAATGTGTTTTTGTTTTGTTTTGATTAAAATTAACGTAAGATATGAGACATTTTTAAAACGGTAACCCTGTTCACCCTGTAAAGGATAAAGTCCTGATAATGTGCAAGTATTAATGTTACTACAGCTGAGAGTAAGGCTATGATTAAAATTTAATATATACTTAAATGTATATACATTCTAAGTACCTAGTTTATATAAATTTTACCTGAAATAATAAGTATTCAAAAAGCGTAATCCGCAGTTACCAAATTATATTACGTTCAATAATTTCAGACATAAATTGCCGTCGATACCGGCAGTAACTCTAGTGAAGCCCACTTCAGTATTCCACAAACGTTTTGACGGCGTTACCATTTGTATGTTCACAGTATTACTTAATAACTAACAATCCGTACTTCGGAAGGCACGTTGAGCCGTTGGTCCCGACTGTCATCATTGGTCGAAAAATTTGACACTAGCCACTTCCACGAAAAAGGACAATAACAATGACTAACAGCCCACCCCGGCTGCCACTGGGCATGTATCACCTTAATATATAAACTTTTATACATAAACACATTTCTCTTGAATTTTAATATCTTTTTTTTTTTTGACTAATCACACAGATTGAGCTAGCTCCCAAAGTAAGTTCGAGACTTGTGTTATGGGATACTAACTCAACGACACTATATTTTATAACAAATACATATATAGATAAACATCCAAGACCCAGGTCAATCTGAAAGAGATCGTTTTTCAACTTGGCCTGACCGGGGATCGAACCCGGGACCATCCGTGTCGCAACCTGGCGTGTTGACCGCTGCGCCACGGAGCTCGTCCCAGTTTCTCCAAGTTTCAATATCTGTTTAAAAACCGCATCAAAATCCGTTGCGTAGATCTAAGCATACATAGGGACGGAAAGCGGGAAGCGACTTTGTTTTATTCTATGTAGTGATGATACTATATAAAATAATAATGTAAACTCGGCAATCAGGGAAAATCGCTTTCTTTTGAGAACTTTAAACTCAGAATAGTATGTAGGAAAAAAAATCAATATTGCAATATAAATTTAAATTAAATTCTTTAATGCTGGTTTGGGAGAAAAAGAAAAACATAGAATATACCAGCTGCTTTTCTTCCCGCCCAGACCGTAAAAGCCGGGCAAGGGATTGGGTGAGAATCTAAGAAATCACGTTATAGACGATGCGACTAGCAACCCATTACCATTTTGATTCCGCTTTCCACCTTAACACCCACTAACATGCTAAAAGTGGACTTTGTTTTTTATGGCCTCGGGCTTTGACTACCCCACAATACTTCGTTTGACAATTTTTTAAAATATTCCTTATGTTTTATGGTTATTCTGCTATTTGGGGTGATAGCAAAACTAACAAAGAAAAGTCATGAAAATTTAAATAATATCAATCATTTTGGATCACATTTTGGATCACATTTTGGATCAGTAGATATTCAACGTTGGAATAGCCCATTTATTTTCGTCGATTACAGACTTGGTCTCAGATCAAAAGTTGTTCTTAGACATGTTGAGAACTTGAATTTAAATTATCTCTTATTCAATACCAAACACATTTTGAAGGTATGTTAGATAAATTGGTCCATATCAGTTAGTCGGTTTCGTTGGTTGGAGTGGAAGGACAGTAATTATCCTGATCCTCGTCTTCAGAGATTTATCTTACATATATATTGTAGTAACTCTGCTATGCCCAAACCTAGTCGCACCAGTTTAAAGCATCGTAGACAGAGGAAGAACTTTCCCTAAAAACGACGCTTTTCAGCTAAGGACGCAACCGGGAAAACGTTCAGAATATATTTTTCACGGCCGTCCCAAAATCAATGTTTTGTTTACTATATAAGTATAGTACATTAAAATGCAAGTATGGTAATCTGAATAATATAGCCGAAGTGCTTATATTATGCTGATGACTCTCTAACGATCCCACAGAACACATAATAGTACAAGTAACGATACTCGATTTCTGACTTGGTGCCAGAACAAAAGTTGTTCGTATTTATGTCGAGAACTTGAATTTAAATTATCGCCAGTTCAACACCAAACACATTGTAAAGGTATGTTAGATTTCCGTGCCGACAACTAAATTAAATTTAGCAGAGTCGATTCTCCGAACCTGCGTAATTATCCTCACTTCCATATTCTACAGGCGTTTCTCTCTCGCCTTTATCGAATCTACACATATTATATTCGCTACTTCTTGCCACGTCCTGTGTAGGCGTTAACACGTGTGTCGGAAATATTGATTCATATTTTGGCCAAAAATAATAAGTTGGTCCATTTCAGTCGGTCAGATTGAAAGGCAGTAACTATTACGAGCTCCGTGGCTCAGCGGTCAATACGCCAGGCTGCGACACGGATGGTCCCGGGTTCGATCCCCAGTCAGGTCAAGATGAAAAACGATCTTTTTCAGATTGATCTAGGTCTTGGATGTCTATCTATACATGTATTTGTTATAAAATATAGTATCGTTGAGTTAGTATCCCATTACACAAGTCTCGAACTTACTTTGGGGCTAGCTCAATATGTGTGATTTGCCCGTGTATATATTTATTATAATTTATATTACATATACTAAAAATCAGTGTTTCCTCAACATTCTTATGCCATGTCCTAATCGTTTGAGAGTCCCACGTAAAGCCGCAATCCCATACAAACGTAGTTTCGTTTTAGTTTTACAACAGTTAAGCCAATCTCAACCAAATGTCGTACATACGACCGGATAAGGCATATTGATGTTTATAATCAGATTTCAATTTTAAAAACAATACCTATACAAAATTACAGCGAGTTGAAGTTTCGTATCAAAAACTTGTACGGGATTGTATGGGTTAGCGGCTTTACGTGGGACTCTAAGTAGTAGCTTTGCCACTTCTATACTTCGTTCAGTGAGTGAGAGAGCTGGATGACCAACCCCCTTCTCCTCTGGGAAGGGAAAAATAAAAGCCGGCAACGCTCTTGTGATACCCCTGGTGTTGCAGTTGTCAATAGGCAGCGGTGGTAACTTACTAACTTACTATCAACTATCAGGTAACCCGATGCTCGTTTGCCATCCTATTTTATAAAAAAAAAAACTTTTCACTCTACCTCTTCGTGACCCACTCAATACTTATCGCCTATTTAGTGCGAACGAGCTGCTGCTAATTTTTTTCAAACAATCCGAGTTTACGGAAAATTATGAAAGGCTGGTTTAAGTTCAAGTCGGTTTCTACATTTATTTAAAGGAAAACTAGTGTTGAAACCTAGCTTCTTCTACTTCTTTTCGAGTCAAAAAGGCTATATTTATTAATCTTATATTATATTTGTAACCCAGCTTTAAATTTATAACTTAAGACAAATCCTAATCATAACTATCCTAATACTAATCGTAATCGTAACTAATATTTATTAATATATAATATTATAAATGCGAAAGTGAGTTTGTTTGTTTATTTGTGACGCTGTCACGCCCTACCTACTTAACCGATCATCATGAAGTTTTGCATACACAAGTTAGGGTACGGAGAAGGACATAGGCTATATATCACGCAGGTGAAGCCGCGGGTAACAGCTAGTATCAAATAAAAGGCATAATTTGATGAGTTAATTTTGTATAATTTTGACGAGGTAGGCCGTGACATAGGGTATTATGTATATTTGGAGGTTGTGACCCTGTATTTTATTTCATGTTCCGGTACTGGGTCGCAGCCCACCAAATGGGAAAAGCTGTATTAAATTTCTTTGTGTTTGAATTTGCTGGAAAATGGCTGCATCGTTTCATCCAAAAATTTTCACCATTTCAAAATCAATTTCTGTTTTTTTTTCAGCGAACTTTGTAGTTAACATGAATGAACCCTTCATATTGCGATTAATGATTTGGAAAGGTTTTTTTATTACTTTACTATGACTACATTTTAATCAAAAATCTCCATCGCGTCCTTTGCGGTAAACTAAAAAAATACTGCATGGATTTTCATGCGATTTTGCACCAATAGATAGAGTGATTCATGAAGAAGGTTTAGAGGTAAGAATAAGGTAAATTTTGTGATGTACAATTTGCCATGTAAGTCGATCTTCAGAATCCGTTAAATTATGGCTACTTCCATATTCTACCAGCGTATTGCTCCCGGCTTAACTGGATCTACACATATTATATTTATTATATGTTTTATCAAGTACCAAAAAATACTAACGCGTATTTCAAAGAAAAATTAACCTTAATAAACAGCCTGAAACTGTCTGTACTGTTTTCAGTGTCTGAATTTGCGTGTTAAAATTTAAGTCCATTCCTTTGTCCAACGCACAGAGTAAGGAATTTCAATGTAGCTACTACATTAAAAAAAATTTCCCTATTGTGCCGCCTCTAGTAGCGCGCGAGCTATATATTTTTTTATACTACTAAGTTGGCAAACAGGCATATGGCCCACCTGATGGAAAGCGGTTCCCGTAGCTTATGGACGCCTGCAACACCAAGGGTGTACCACCAATTCACGCGTTGCCGACCCTCAAGTAATATTTTCACGCCCTTTTTGAAGAACCCCATACTGTAGACTCATATACATTGTACACTGAAATTCCTTGCTCTACAGACTGACTTTTTACATCGTGGAGTAGCAGTTTGCAAAGGGGATTGCCCATTACCTAGCCCTACCCTTATATTCCGCGTATGCAAAAGAAATAAAATTTTAAAATAAATACATATTTTTTTTATTTGAGATATAAAAGTTATGTGAAAATTCACTGAAGTGTTTTAATTTTATTCAATTATTTCAATTATTTATACTGTTCAGTTAACATTATCTATACTACGTCAATATTGCACTTCTGCTTATAATCATAATCAAAAACCTCTAAAAATATAAAATTGCTTTTGGTTTTATTGAATTGTATGTTCCGAGTTATTCTGTGTAGTTTTAATAATTATACCATTTTATTTAAGGAGGTACAGGGCTCCATAGATCAGTGGGTATTTTTCTTTTGTTTTCTCTCAGACAATAATGGAAGAACTCACTTTCCCAGTTAAGTAATCTAAAAAACTGTATTTTAGACAATTGTAATATTGTGATAGAATCAGTGAGCGTGAAAGTACGAACTCTGCGGTTACCCAGACTTTCAGGGTTGTTTTGAACTCTGGTACGTTTGTTTGGAAGGCTTGCTTTTCAAAATGGTCACAAATTAAGTTTAATAGTGGTAACTTGTAGTGGTTGATTTTCACATTTCTTTACTTCCATTTTTTTTCCATTTAACTTACTATCTCAAAAACGATTGAACCGATTTTGATGCAACATGGCTGTTATCTAAGTTGGACTACGCCATGTTCAATTAAAGACATGTTTTGCAATCCAACTCATAGTTTTTGAGATGTGCGTGACAAATATACAAACATGTTTTAAATCCAACCTATAGATGTGCATGCCAAACATAGAAAATTTCGATGAGCATCGAGGGGATCGAACACAGGACCGCTCATGTCGTAGGCTGACGTGTTTACCACTGCGCCACGCCCGTATATTATTTTTCCATACTTAGAATCTTGTTTATTCCTTCATTGAGAGACACTAAACTAGACGCATCATCATCAGGTCCTTTATAGAGTTCCGTACCCAAAGGTGGACTATGCCATATTCAATCAACAGGATGTCTTGAAATCCGATTCCATGTTTTTTGATATGCACAATAAACATACAAATATGCTCATTGAGGGGATCGAACACAGGACCACTCGTATCATAGACTGGTAAACCACTGTGCCACGTAGGCTGTATATTATATACACAAACGACATGGAAACCTAATTTTTTGAAGTCGGTTAAAGATAACATATGTTATTTGATCAAGACATGTTAAAACATACTTTCACCAGACATATGTAAGCTCTCATAAGTCTTCATGAATAAATATTACCGACGATGAATGAATTGAGTACTCCGAACGCGCCGAAAGAGTTCATAAAGTTTTTACAATGCCTCCATATTATAGCTATAGGTACTTTATGTTTGTACTTGAATGTGGAAAAACTTTTTTTAGAAACCATTCTAGGATTCCTGTTGATTCCTTACGGGGAAAAGTCAAAAGTCATTATTCAACTTTTAGTATTGGAAATAAATACTAAAGCCTATCACCTGCAATTATAATAAACTTCATTCCGAGTAATTGTAAGTTCCGAGTAATTTAATATTCCTTTAATAATCCACAGGTGACCATGTTTTCCTCAATTTTTCATTGAAGTTTTTTGATTAATATAATTGAAACTTATTTTTATATTCGAAAATCTGGGCACATTCATCGGATTTCTTTAACGCAATATATGGGCAAACGAATAAGCGGGTCACCTGATGGTAAGTGATCACCGCCGTACATGGACAACTGCAACACCAGAGAAATGACAAGGGCGTTGCAAAATAATAATTAATAACGAAATAATATTCCGATGTAATATCGCCGGACGTTTTCTAAAATAAACATTGAAATGGATGTTTTGGCTACCTACAAAGTCTAACATTGTAAACTTAATAAATAATGTCATGAATACGATACGTAGGTATGTAGGTGAATCTCTAGCATTTATGTATTTTACTAAAGAACAAAGTAACACAAAGTCCTTTAAGGGTACGCGCACATTGTGTCGGGCCGCGACAGGTCGGGTCGCAGCGCTAATCCACGATTCAAATCGCTTGTATCTATTTTATATGGACTATCATATATTATATGGGACGGGTATTATACGGGATGGGTAGGCATGTGGGACGAGTTGTGGAATTACTCTGCCGAAGCGCAGCGGACTGCATATTCCCACGCAGATTTTGGTAGCCCGCCCCGCTTTGTCCCGCCCCAATCACAGACAACTCAACTCGGTTCTGTTGTCTGTGGCCCCGATACTAAAGGAAGTACACAAAACACCGTGCTAAAGGAAGTACACAAAATTCGTCAGTGCCCTGCGTGCGACCCGGTCCGTTAATAATGTGCGATGTTGGCATTTCGCACTGCGATGCGGCCCGCTGAGGCCCGATTTATTGTGCGCGTACCTTAAGGCAACAAAACTGTCTACATAGCAACGACAAATCAGTTTTAACGAAGCTAGTGTTCAAAAGAAAGAAAATACAAGAACTTTTATATTATCTCTGTCTTGTATTTCTATTTTTATTGCTTCATTATATTTTTTGCTTAGCTCTTGTTGCGAACGTGTATATTAGGGTACTTTTATTATAAGTTTTTATAACGTTTGTATTTTCATGTTCGCGACAAGAAGCGATAGAGTCCAGCAATTCGGATGTACCGCCTAATTTGCCCAGTGTGCCTCAACGGGATGATGATATTCAGCAAAATGATCATTCGTGTATAAAACGTTTACGTGTTCCTAAACCTGTTAAAAATATGGAATAGATGAGATTTATCTTTGATTGTACCTATTCAACTGTTTACTTAATTAAAATTAAATTAAAATTAATTTATTTCAGGTATCTAATGACCCATATTAAGCAACATTACAATAAATTAAAAAAAAAAGGTTAAAATAAAAATAAAAATTCAGTCGCACATCAATTATCAATCGCACATAATACTTTATTGTTTTGATATCCGACGAACTCCGTGGCGTAGAGGTCACCACGTCTGCCTGCGACACGGTTGGTCCCGGGTTCAATCCCCGGTCAGGATAAAAAGTGATCTTTTTCGGATGGACCTGGGTCTTGGATGTTTGTCTATATAGGTATCTGTTATAGAATATACTATCGTTGAGTTAGTGTTCTATACATAATATAAGTCTCCAACTTGTTTCGGGCTAGCTCAGTTTGTGTGAATAGTCCGTTTAAATTTGTTAATTATTTGTTTTATTAAGTAGGGGTGTTAGCATGTCATGGAAGAATAAGTCAGTTTGTTTTTAAATTGTCATTCCGAATGAATTGTTAATAAATTAAGTAATAATTATATTATAATATAAGTTAGTAAATAAGGGGGGAGGTGATATGTATGTACCTATATATTATTGATATTGTACATGGAGGTAGTTAACTTGCTTGATATATGACAGTCTAATAAATGCTCCGTGATACCACACACGTCTTTTATTTAGCAAAATATAGTATCATTGAGTTTGTATCACACACGACACAAGGTCACAACTTACTGTGGGGCCAGCTCAATCTTCGTCATATCCTATCATAACTAATATTATAAATGCGAAAGTGAGTGAGTTCATCTGTTCGTTTGTTTTTTAACGCTTTCACGCCCTGTATGATCATCATGAAATTATGCATACACATAGGCAAGGGTACTAAGAAGGACATAGTCTATATATATATATATCACGCGGGCGACGCGGCGGGTAACAGCTAGTGTCCCTATATATTTATTATTATTTATTTAAGCATCCAATAAATATCCTTTAGCAATTATAACGTGTAAAAACTTTAACATGTATTGAGGTCTAGAAAATTTCCTCAAACTGAACCAAAGCTTAAGCCAAACTCCGTTTTCTCGCGGTAATTTTCCTAAAAGGAAGCTCCCACGTTTAAACTTCCAAAGAACTTCCGACATGCCCCGAAAAATTACGTCAATGTTTTTTATACATTAAATTTCAAAGCCAGGTATAGTCTAAGAAGCTGCTGTAAAATTACTACGTTCAAGTGGTAACTACGTTTCGCGTGAACATCGATCCTTCGGGACCAGAACTTTTTCTCGAAAAGATATGTCCATGTATTTTTACATATTCCATGAGTTGTGTGTGCAAAATTTCATGATCATTTCATTGCAGTAGTTACGGCTTGAAAACGTAACACTCAAAAAATACACAAACTCACTTTCGCAATTATAATATTAGTAGGGATTATTTTTTTCTCACCTCTACGTGAAAATTGTTGAATTCGTGGTACTTGAGTGATTTTATGCTACAAAATACAAACACTTTTAATACGGGAGGCTAATAGCCAGTGACCTATTCAAAAGATTCAAAAGATTCAAAAGATTCAAAACGTTTATTCAGAAAATAGGCCCTTGCAGGCACTTTTTCACGTCAAATCACATTTAAAATTATCTTATTAAATATTATGCATTTACTCATTATTGTTCAAAAGCTACAGACTACTAGCATTTCGGAACCGACCACTGCAGAGAAGAAATGCCGAAAGAAACTCTTTTCAACAGTATAGGTCGCCTACTCGCCTGAAGGGCTTTGTATGATTAATGATTATATTATATTTCTTTCTTTTTTACTTTTCTTTTTTTTTTCATCTGTTTTCATTTAACAATATTATTATACATTCATTATTTTTGGAACATGTTTATGTTTACGATCGAGTGAGCAAATCACAAAAACAACAGAACATGAAGTAGTCTCAAAGAGGCCGACCAGACCAGTCCCCACTGGCAGCACCCGTTCACGAGTTGACGTATGGGTCAGCCATCGTTAAACTCAACCATATTAGAGGGAACTCAACGACCCGACACATAACGCCACCACCAGTTTGAACATTTTAGTGAGCATGACTACTCAGCCTCTAAGACATTGTCAAAACAGAAATATGACCCTGATCTACAGTTGTCGATCGCAAACATTTACATATTTTACAATTAATAAATAGTTGATTCTATACAATTTCAATTGGTTGTGAAAAACATATTATTATTATACAAATAGCAAGCGTGTCTCAAACAACGCCAAGGCTCCAAGCATTCTTATCATTATGCTAAATAGTCATTAACTTTGTAATAAGCTTTTTTTAATAAAATATTTTTTGTAAGTTCTTTGAATTTTGGAAAGGGCAAAGCTGTAATATTTTCTGGAATTTTGTTATAAAAACGAATACTAAGCCCTAAGAACGTATTACTTGTTTTATGTAGTCTAAAGGCTCTTGCGGCAAGTTTATTCTTATTTCTAGTGTTGTACGTATGAACTTGAAAATTTTTGACATATTTCTCAATATTTTTTTTTTTTTTTTTAAATATAAATATAAATATATAAATATAAATATATACGGACAAATCACACAGATTGAGCTAGCCCCAAAGTAAGTTCTAATGAAAGACTTGTGTTATGGGATACTAACTCAACGATACTATATTTTATAACAAATACATATATAGATAAACATCCAAGACCCAGGTCAATCTGAAAAAGATCGTTTTTCATCTTGACCTGACCGGGGATCGAACCCGGGACCATCCGTGTCGCAGGCAGGCGTGATGACCGCTGCGCCACGGAGCTCGTCATGTACGTGCAGTATGTTTGCAAAAATATACTGTGATGTAACCGTTAAAATTCCAATTTCCTTGAATAACTCTCTTAGGGAATCTCTAGCCCCAAGTTTATAGATTGATCGAATAGCACGCTTTTGCAAAACGAATATACTGTTTATGTCTGCTCCATTTCCCCAGAGCAATATCCCGTAAGACATTATACTGTGGAAATAGCTAAAGTAAACTAGGCGTGCGGTTTCAACATCTGTCAGCTGTCTTATTCGCCAAACGGCGTAAGCTGAGGAGCTTAGTCTTGCAGCAACAGTTGTTATATGTGGACCCCATTGTAACTTTGAGTCAAGAGTTATTCCTAGAAATTTAGTAGAGTCAGCAAATTCTACCACTTCATCATTAACAACTATTTTAGTGGGCAAATGCTTAACATTAGGCGTACAAAATTTAATACATTTCGTTTTTTTAGCGTTAAGAAGGAGATTATTAGCTGTAAACCAATCTAATACCTGAGCAAGAGTGCTATTTACATCGTCAAAATTTGTCTTCTGTCTATCAACTTGAAAAACAAGTGATGTGTCATCAGCAAATAACACAGCTTTACAGGCACAGGCATGGAAAGGCAAATCATTAATATAAATGAGAAATAATAAGGGCCCTAGGATGGATCCCTGAGGAACTCCCATTTTTACAACAGACCCATTAGATTTTACTCCATTAAGGCTAACTTTTTGAATTCTATTTGCTAAATATGATTTAATAAGTCTCAAAGATTCATTTTTTATTCCATAATACTTTAATTTATTTAAGAGGGTTTCATGGTCTACACAGTCGAAGGCCTTAGAGAGGTCACAAAATATTCCTATTGCATTCTGCGACTTTTCCCATGCCTCTAGAATGTGCGCCAGTAAAGCAACTCCCGCATCAGTGGTAGAACGACCTTTAGTGAATCCGTATTGCTCACTATGGAAAAGTTTATTCTTATTAAAATATGAGAGCAACTGTTTGAAAACTATTTTTTCAAACATTTTACTAAGAACCGGCAAAATTGAAATTGGACGAAAATTATTAGGATCGTCCTTACTTCCCGCTTTATACAAAGGTATAATCTTACTACATTTCATTAAATCTGGAAATGTTCCGGTCACAACGCATCCATTAAATATTAAGGCCAGGTTAGGAGCTATATCTTTAATAATATTTTTTACTAAGGAAACGGATATATCCCAAAGATCCCCAGTTTTCTTTATGTTTAATTCTTTAAAGGTATCGATAATCGTTTGGGGTGTCACATGTTCAAAAATTAAAGTATCCTTACATTCAGGTATATTATCGCGTAATATTTTTTCAGCTTTTTGAGATGATGACTGAAGCGAGGCAGTTGTTTTAGTAGGAATTTCAGTAAAAAAATCTTCAAAACATTGAGCAACTTCGGCATCAGTCTCAAACTTTTGATTATTAACTTGTAGTTTTAAAGAATCATTATCACGTTGTTTGATTTTACCCGTTTCCTGATTAATAATGTTCCAGGTCGTTTTTATTTTGTCCCCGGAACTGGCAATTTTTTTACACAAATATAGAGACTTGGCTAACGTACATACTTTTTTGAATATTTTAGAGTAATTTTTGACATAATTTAAAAACTCAGGTCTTCTGTCATATTGTTTCATAGCCAGCAAATCATATAATTTATTTCTACTTTTATAAATCCCTACAGTAGCCCATTTACAGAATTTCTTTTTACTAGATATAGTACGAGTCCTAGCTTTGAAAGTTTTGTTAAATTCTGTGTCTATGGTTTTAAATAATTTTTCATAAAGAATATGCGGATTATCCCTCTTATCACAAATAATGGGCATTTTTTCTGATATTTTGCTTTTAAATTTATCTATTTTAGATTTTGAATATGGTCTATAAGTTACTTTTGGCAAATCAATGTTAGTATCAATATCTGAAAAAACGGCTAATAACCCAAAATGATCAGATGATATCTTTTTGACTACTTTTTTTTCAAGAGCCTCACAACTACAAAAAACATTATCAAGACATGTGGCTGACGTTTCTGTTACTCTAGTTGGTTCAAGAAAAAGATATTCACAATCAAAAGACTTAAATAAATTAACAAATCCAATACTTTCCTTGTTACTTTTTAATAAATCGACATTGAAGTCACCACATACTATAATTTTTTTGGAGCCTTGACTTACTTTATTAAGAACATCCTCCATAATTGTCTCAAGTAAGTTATAATCTGATGTAGGAGGACTGTAAACACATACTATTATGAATTTATCCAGTTCAATACAGGACAGCTCTACTTGCCGTTCCACCGTAAGGCCAGCTACATCCTTTCGCTCTTTACATTTTAGACCATTTCGAATTAAGATTATACTGCCTCCATGGATGGCGGCCTGTCGGGCGAACACACTTGACATACTGTAATTATTGAAATTTAATTGTACATTATGTTTTTCTTGAAACCAGTGCTCTGTTAAGCAAAGTACATCAATACACTCAGTATCTAAAAATAGTTCTAATTCTAATAGCTTGCTGGCCAGGCCTTGCATATTTTGATGAAAAATGCTGAAACGTTTGACTCTGGCCGTTGTCTTAAAGTTTAGTTTAAATTATTACTAATACTGGCAATGTTAATACTAACATTTTTTGAACTGTCTATATTCTGCTTTGTACAAAGTACTGCAGCAGAGTCTTGTATATTGTAAGCTACTAATGTAGCAATTTGTCGTTTCGATTTTATTGGGAGATACAAAGTATCTCCTGTCAACTTAAGTCTAAAAATAAACTTATTAACATCTAAGTAAAAAATAACGTCGCTATGACGGCACGTCAAATTGTACAAGTGTACATTAAGGTCATATATGTGGTTGTTTAAATTACAATCAGGTGATTCCAAGTATGGGAAAGCACATATAATATATTTACAATCTGTCTTATTACTAAGCTCTAAAAGCTTGTCAATACTTAATTTTATGTCTTTCTTTTTAACAGAAGAACTATCACCACATAGAATTAATATTGTGGTATCTTTGTCTAAAATGTCACATTTTATATTATTAATTAAATTGATAAAAGGAGCCCCGGGTGAACATGTGTTATATACTGTTATATCACCCTGAATGTAGTTTTGGATATAGCTGCTCAGACCTTGACCGAGTTGATCTGAATATACTAATAATTTTTTACATAACATTTTCTTATTAAAAGAATTGTCAATAGTACTAATCTTTGTCTGCAAACCAATATATTTGAACGAACATCCAACTGGAATAAGTTTTTTTTTTATTTAGACTAGGTAATAGACGCTAGCACTACGTGACTGACGGCATGGATGCGAGGCCAACTGTTAAAATAACATTTTAAAATTGTTTTATCTATATTTTAATAACATCTTTTCAATATGTATAGTATAATGCTCTGCATATTTAGCTTAATCGGTCTTAGGTAGACTGACGTCACATCTTTGGGTCTGTGCTGACCTCGGTCAAAACGTACTTTTTTTCGTTGTACCTATTCGATCGAACATCCAGCTGAAACTGTTTTTATATGTTAGTATATCATTAAGGCATTCATAATAACGGTGTCTGACGGTCGGAAACCGGGGCCTTCACCAAGACTGACGCGCCTAAAGTAGAGGATTGAGGACCCATTTTGGTAAACTTTCATAACATTTATACACATAGGATGAAATGTCATAGTAGGGCATTAACTAATTATGAGTATGTGTTGGCCTACAAAGAAGCTGTCAGCCTTTGTAAGTGTTAGCCTGAAGATGAAGTCAAATCTCTCAAGAGATTTCTGCTGGGTTTCGAATACCTATGAATTTAGCTGTTGAATTTTATGGTTGTTGTGGTACATTAACATTTTATACGATCAAGCCTAAATAAGCAGCAGTTATCAGACTAGCATGTGTTGGCCTTCAAGGAAGCTGTCAGCCTTTGCGAACGTTTGAAAGCTTTCAAGAGATCTCTGGTAGACTTCGAATACCTATAAATCTTGCTGATGTTTTGTTTGTTTTTGTTTTTCATATGTGTAAGTGGCTGATGAATTTTATGGATGTTTTAAATATAACAATCAAATAACACATCTTTGTCAAATACATTGTTTAATATTTTGTGTAAGATATGGCATTAAATAACCAGTAGGATCTTAGACTAGTATGTATTGGCCTTCAAAGAAGCTGTCAGCCTTTGTAAGCGTTAGCCTGAACTTTTACAGATGAAGTGTAAGCTCTCAAAAGATTTTTGGCCAGCTTCGAATAAATTTTACTGTTTTACGGCTTTTATAAGCAAAAAAAATACATAATATATTTAGAAAACAGGCCTTCGGCTTGCACTTTTTCGAAAATTTAAATATACATATCTTTTAATTTCAATTTGGTGTATTTAAATTAGAATTTTAATGATATTTCATTTGCTAGTTGGCTAAAAGACCCTAGATCTTGGATTTTTATCTATATGAGTAATGTATTAAAAATATAGTTGGTTAAGTTACTATCCTACGACACGAGCTCAAAACTTATTGTAGGGCCTGCTCAATTTGTATGATTTGCCCTATGTATTTATTATTATTATATTTATACCCAGTTTAGGGTGGCAAGGAAGGTGGCATTAACAAATCATTAAGTCATCCTTAAAATCTAACAATCTTTTGTTCCATGCTTTTAATTTGTTTAATCAAAGAGAATATAATCACTACGAGTGTTTAATGGTGTTTTCTAGACTAAAAAATTCATAACTTAGGTATAAATCCTTTTTAGTATTTATAAGAAATAAACGAGGTAGATAGTTATAGGTTCTGACCTAAATGTACCGTACTGAAACTCGACACCGCATCTTGTATTTTGAGTAACGCGTAGTCCGAGACGAGACGATACTCGAATCAAGTTAGCTTAGAAGCTGCCTAAATTGAATGCAATCCCTCAATTGCTACTACCGAAATAGGCGAGTGGGCTGGCTTGGTCGTTATTTCAGTTCACCGGGCCGTGAGAAGTCGATCTCAGAAATCAGTTGCATACTTAGGGAATAACTTTCACGTACCTAGATAAAGTAAAAAAGTAAAAAAAAAAGTAAAAAATCATTTATTTTCTCCAACAATCGTCCAGATGTAATACAAAAAAGGGTACATAGCTACAATTTATGTTGCCAACACCGATTGAAGGAGACTGGAGACCGATGAAGGCTAGGCCTGTATTACAGTTCTCCAGTGCTCCCGCCTAATATACGTGTTAATGAACAAATATTGTATAATATATACGTAGTTTATTAAGGACAGTAAATAAGTAAGATAAATACGATAGATTGTAGTTGTTCAATAAATGAGAAGTCTATTGAGGGGTAAGTAGTAAGTTTTCCGTGTCATCATAGTTCAGCGTTAAGAGATGTTTGGAGGCAAGAAGTTTGCAAGAGAAATTTGAAAGTGGTAATATATTTAGAGTGGCGTGGAGTTTATTATATAAAAATGGGCCAGTGAAACAAAAAAAAGCGATGCGAAAATTGAGTTTTGAAAGGGGAGGAGATCGCGACAAGTCTGTTGCGTCTAAGTGAGTGGAGGGGGTTATACGGGGTAATTTTGTGTTGTTGCAGAATGGTGTTTAATATGTATAACTTACGAACCGAGAGGACTTTACAATATTGGTATAGTTCGTTTGTGGGGAAAAAGAAAGGGTTTAAATGTACACACCTTGAGAAGAGCTCTTTGAGCTCGTTCGACTTTTATCATTATTGTCTTGCAAGTTCCACCCCAAGAGGAGAGACAATATGTCAGTAAAGACTGTCCAAGAGCAAAATACACCATTTTCACTACATGTGGTTCAGCGATAAATTTCTTCAACGCTGGTCTGGGAGAAAAATAAGTACAATGTACCAGCTTTTTTTCTTCCCGCGCTGACCGTAAAAGCTAATCGAAGGAATAGGCGTCAGAAATCATGTCTATAGGCAAAACAGCTAGCCACCCACTATTTTGATTCCGTTCTCACCTACAAGCCAATCAACATGCTAAACGTGGCCTTATGGTTTTACAGTCCTGGGCTCTGTCTTCCCCGCAAGGGAAAAAGAAGTGATAGTATGTATACATACATAACGTATAATGCTTCTTTGAATTTCTCATGTATATAATTGGAACCATATAATTTGAGATTTAAATAAATAAGTAAACACAAGCCAAAGGAGTCAATTGGCTACTTGACTAAAAAAATTTTCGTGTCGCTATGTAAAGACCTGCCAAAAATAAACACAATAGTGACTGAAATACATTTCTAAACAAAAAACTCTTTCAGATATAGAAGTTTTAAAGACACATATTTTTTGACGTTAATTTTTAGACGTAAAAACGCGCTGCTGAAATGCCTACATATTTGTGACGTCACAACTTTGTATTTTGTATGGGCGGCGCGAGAACTTCGTTTGGTAGCTATACGAAATATTACATTTGTGGTAATGGTTTCATAATAAAAGTTGCTAAAAATTTTGCGGACTACAATACAGTATAATTGTAATTTAAGATTTTCATACTTTTAAAAATGGTACTATTCACCCAACTTTGAAGAATAATAATAACACTCCTTTCGGATAATCTTACTAATATCTTGTGTTTATTTCACGTACTTATCCCGAGAACGATTGTAAAGACTATTATAGATAATCATGTTATATTTCTAGAAAAATTTCATTTAGCACACAAATATTGGGAAAATGCCTATGATAAAATATAATCCTCCCAAAATAATTAAGAAATAGCGTAAAAAACTTCTATTATACGAGATAAAATATTTTTTTTAATTATCATGTTCAGTATAATAAACAACGATAAAAGTACTTACTAACTCGTCGTAGTTTTTCATACAAGTACCTACTGTTTCAAAAACGAACCTCCTCCATTTTTTGCTCATAACCAGATAAAAACAAATATTCGTCAGCAAGGCTTTTTGTATCCTAAGTACCGTCTCAGGTGTGAGAGCTCAGGGGTTATTTCTTACACACATGAAGTATATAGGCTCATTAACCTTAATGTTGAAAGCCACAAGCACGCCAGAGCGGAAACACAAATTCTACGCCTCTAGAAATTGCCAAGTCTGGTTTTTGAGATAAAAAAGTGCCCAAGAGCGAATCAAGTTTATTAATTTAATAATGTAGTAGTAGTAATAATTTAATAATAATAAAAAATGATGAATCAGGTCTTTCTAGTCTCCACTGCAGGAGCACGACCCTCTCTGTACTACCAGAGCCATATACTAGCCTGAGTAGTCAGAGGATTTGGCCTACACTCTCCACGCTGGCCAGACGAGTTGGAGAGGTATCTTTGATGTTAATAAGCTTTGTGAAGCTTGTGTTTCCTTAGTCGCCTTTTACGACATCCACAGGATGACTTGGAGTGGTCCTATTCTACTCTGCCGGGAACTACACGGCTAATTTAATATATAATTAATTAATTTAATATATAATTAATTAATTTAATATATAATCAAGAATTTATTAAATTATCTTTCGTCCGCGGTTCCGCTCGCATTATGTCCTTCCTTTTGGAACAGTACTTTTCTCCGGGATGGAAGGTAGCCTATGTTCTTCTCCGGGTAAAGTGTATGCAAAATTTCATGATGATCGGTTCAGTAGATAGGGAGTGAAAGTGTAACAAACAAACAAACAAATTTACATTAATAATATTAGTTGGGCCGTTTGATTGGGATTTTTCACATCAGCAGGATAACATCAAGTAAACATAAAACTCACTATTTTTCAACCGTCTTCAAAGCAATTGGAGTTTATAATGCGACCCGTATGTATGTAATATTGTCAGAATTAGGTACATGAGTTTTATATATATTATGTTAGTCGCTATCAGCTTCTAAACAGATGTGCCAAATTTAATAAGTACAGGTCACCCCAAACTTTATTGCGAAAGATATTAGCTGCGATCTGCTCAGTACGCGCCCCGCCACTCCGTGCACGCCCCGCTGAACCTAATATTGTGTACTGCGCATCGACTCGTGCGATGTTCTGATTCGCAATAAAGTTTGGCGCGGCCTCGACATATGTAATATGTATGTTTGTATATTTGTATGTTTGTCCATGCAATCCCAGAAATTAAAAATTGGATTGGTAAATTTTTTTTCGCGCGGGCAGAAGTGTGAGTGGATTTTTGTGTTGAGTGAACTGCACGTTAACTAAAAACGAAATTGCTATTTTTTCAAACAGAAAATGAGGAACATATTCTCCACATGAAATATTTCGTTCGAGTCGTCGGTAAGTGCTTGAGAAACGAGTGGCTTATCCGAGAGCTGCGCTTCTAATGAAATATGTCTACTTTGTGAGAGCGAACCTACGGCTATTATTTTAGACGTCCTATATAATACATTATGGACTTACCATCCACTCAAGTTGATTCGGGAATTTTCACACCGTGAGGTTTTCATTGGTTATGGTGCTCCTGCAGTGGAGACTAAAAAAAAGACCTGAGGGTAGGATAGAAGGTTTCCAATAAAAAGTGTTCCTTCTTCTTCTTCTGTTTTATATTATTTCCACTTCGCTTGAAATTTCAGTAATTCTGCCAATGTCCAGTATAATGACATACTAAGTATAGGTGTTGTACGGTTAAGTTTTTCCAAGTAGCATCAAAGATGGCGTAGTTCTTTGATGCCTCGTGGGAGCTTCTGGTGGTAAATCTATACGAGTCCATTTATCAGTCCATTTTAACTATTTCACAAATTGTTCATGAGCACGAGCATTTAGGTATAACACCAAACTACACCAATTTCATATTATAAAGTCCACTAAAATCAATTTGCAAAATTGTCTAAGGCAAACTTCAACTGTACCCCTTGACTTCCCATCACAAACTCCTAAAAAAATTTTAAAGGATGTCATAACTTTGACATTCGTTAGATGTTTAAGGCAAAATAATAATATCTGTGGGTTTTTGGTGGGAAGTCAAGGGGTTCAATTGTCGTTTGCCTTAAACAATTTTGCAAATTGATTTAAGTGGACTTTATAATATGAAATTGGTGTAGTTTGGTGTTATAAATGCTCGTGCTCGAGAACAATTTGTGAAATAGTTAAAGTAGACTGTTAAATGGACTCGTATAAATTTGTCGCCAAAATCTCCCACGAGGCTGCCAAAGAACACGCCATCTTTGATGCCACATATACCGTACAACACCGATACTTAGTATCTCATTATACTGGACATTGGCAGAATCACTGAAATCTCGGTGCAACCCATAATTAAAAAGAAGAAAGAAAGAAAGAATAATATCTGTAAGGGAAAACGTACAAATGACGTGGGTCAAAAATAATCAGAGAACTGCGACGGAGACACCAATGGATGGTGTTCGGTGTAATACTACACCTAACAATGACGTCAAGCGCACCACGTACCGAGGCGCTTGACCCCAAAAACTTTAGTGCACAATTCGACGCCGTGCGATGCGCTCATCAACATTTTCATCTAACATTTCATAACATTTTATACTTTAACATTTAGTGTAACTTATCAGAATATAGTGACTTTCTTTTCAATTAAACTTTCTATCATTTCGAGTATCAAACACCTCACTGTAGTTCAGGCCCCAACATATGGTCCTTCGAGCTACACCTCGCGCGCGTAATTAAATTCGTGATTTGAGGTGAACAATCAGTGAATATTAAACATTGTGTGTGTGAACTCAGTGAGTAACATTTGGTGAGTGATCGACATATCCTCATCTTCAACAACGCCTTCCCAGCAACCCGCTGAGTAGGTAATCGCAGCAACACCGCCGAGCCTTCCGAACAGAAGTAAGATCTTTCCTTTTTCTTGCTTACCTTGTTTTTCTGCCTATTTACAAGATGGAAAACATTGACAACATGATTGAAACCCAATATGAACTCCTTTCAGCGATGGAGAAGGTTCTAACTAACTTCAAAAAAGAACCTTCTGCTCGCAAAACATCTTCTAGCATACACCGGCGGCTGGAAACTCTGGAAACCTATTGGAAAGAGTTTCAAGACAACCATTCTAAATTAGATGAAGCACCCATAAAGAAGCCTTCATATTCATATTTTTCAAGCAACTACTACCTTCGAGCTGAGAAATTTTACAAAGAAGCAAGAAGTTATATAGAACAGTACATCCAACAACAGTCGACTCAAAGCGAAAAAGACGAACAAGAGGCAGGAGCTAGCAAGGTGTCACCGGCTTTAGCTCCAGTTGCTGAGCCTCGGAAAACATTTGAGCAATCCAATGAAAAATTGTTAGACGAGCTTCAACTCAAATCTGCAACATTAAACCAAAGCATGGAAACCTCCACGGTGACCACGGTTCTAGGCAATATGCTGCACAAACAGGAAACCAATTTCAAGGCCTTCAAAAGGACAATGGAAAGTATGGATTTAGAAGCTATGACAGAAAAATGGGAGTTTGAAGACTCATTGAAAACATTACAGTCTCGTTGGTCAGTGGTCGATAAACAACATTGGGAAATAATCAACGAAGCTGGTGAAGAATTAAATGAATATGAGATTAAATTCGATTTCTATGAAAGACAGTATAACAGACTGAAAAGACAAATTAACTCAAAAATGTGGTCAGTGGTACATCGCGAAAAGTCGTGTCCACAGTTAGACATCCCAATTTTTAATGGTCAATTCCATCAATGGGTTCCATTCAAGGATTTATTCCGGGAAGCGATTCACAATAATAACTCCATTTCAAGCGCTCAAAAAATGCAATTTTTAAGAAGCAAGGTTCGTGGAGAAGCTGAGCGACTGATCCAACACCTGCCGATTAGCTCTGAAAATTACAACACCTGCTGGGAAATCCTGAACAATCGCTATAACAACAAAAAACTCATCTTTACTACTCATATGAACACCCTTCTTGGACTTCCCAACATGCAACACCAGGCTCTGGGGCAGATCAAAAAACTTCACGATGTGACTATTGAATCGCTCAATGCCATAAAAAACCTAGAAATCGACATATCGACATGGGATCCAATATTAGTGCATCTTCTATCACAGAAATTGGACACCGAAACGCATGGTGACTACATAGAAGCCCTGAAAAATCCCCGCGAGCTGCCTATTCTAAAAGACTTTTTAGACTTTCTTGAGGCAAAATTTACAGCCCTGGAATCATCCAAACGAAAACCTGACACATTTCAACAAAAAATAAACAATTATCCGCCGCGAAACTATAATTATTTGTCTAAAATGTCTCCGTCTAATCAAACAAATAACATTAACAATAACTATCAACAAAAACAATCCAACAAACCATTTAGCAAAACATACCACATTTCTTCTAAATTTGAATGCCCTCTTTGTTCCCAAAATCATGCCCTTTACAATTGCCAAATATTTCTCAAAATGCAATCAACTCAAAAACTAAATACGGTCAATAAATTAAAACTTTGTACAAATTGCTTATTTAGTCATAATGGTAAGCCGTGCATTTCAACAAACACATGTCGCAAATGTTCGAGTCAGCATAGTACAATGCTGCACGAGGCCTTCGCCGAGTCATCGACCCCGGTTGCTACATCGATTCCGACGACTTCAAGAAAACCAAAGGAAAACATTACATCCAACACACATGCATCTCAAGATAATTTCTCTCAAACATTATTAGCTACTGCGATGGTAGACATCAAGGCTAGCGATGGCCAGTACCATTCCTTCCGAACCCTAATCGATCCTGGTTCCCAGTTGTCTCTAATCACAGAAAAGGCAGCACAACAGTTAGGTCTTAAAAGAAAACAATGCAGGGGTACTATTTTCGGTGTAGGACATATGGAAAATTCAAGCAAAGGGTTAGCAATTATCGAATGCAAATCAATATACAACGATTTTCAATTTTACACGGAAGTACTGATCATGAACAATTTAATTAAAAATCTACCAAATCAAACATTTGAAAAGCCATCTTGGAACCACATTTCTAACATTAATTTGGCGGATCCTGAATTTTACAAGAGCCGTCCAGTAGATTTATTGCTTGGAGCCGACATTTATTCTATGATCATCTTAAGCGGGCTAATCAAGGGAGAATATTCTACGCAACCCGTAGCGCAGCAAACCCAACTGGGGTGGTTATTGTGCGGTAACGCAAAAACATATCAGTGTAACGTGATCTTGAACTCTATGGACGACATAAAACAATTCTGGGAAATAGAAGAAATCACAGAAAATTCGGATTTATCTAAGGAAGATCAAGAGTGTATTGACTTTTACAACAAAACAACAATCAGGAAGGAAGACGGACGCTATGAAGTGCGTCTACCCCTAAAAGAAGATATAGAACAAAAACTAGGGTCCTCAAAACAAATGGCGATAGCACAGTTTTATAATCTTGAAAGGAAATTTCAAAAACAACAACAATTAGCAACACATTACAAGGAGTTTATGCAGGAGTATGAAACGCTTAATCACATGACCCTAGATAACAATGACAACGTATCAGCATTGGAATGCTATCTACCACACCATGGCGTGTACCGTAGTGAGTCTACAACTACTAAGTACCGGGTGGTATTCAATGCATCTGCTAAAACCTCTTCTGGATATAGTCTGAACGACTTGATGTGTACCGGCCCTAATCTTCAACAAGACCTCCAAATATTAATATTGAAATGGCGACAATACAGATATGCTTTTTGCTCAGATTTGGCTAAAATGTTTCGTCAAATTTTAGTCAACGCACAAGATCAAAATCTTCAAAAAATTATTTGGCGTCATTCTCCAGAACAAACCTTAAAAACATATAAATTAACAACTGTATCATACGGAACAAAGAGCGCGCCATTTTTAGCTATGATGACGTTAAGGAGATTAGCGGCAGATGAACGAGAACAATTTCCTGAAGCTTCCAAGGTCTTAGAATCGTCCTTTTATACTGATGATGTCCTTTACGGAACAGACACAGTCGAACACGGAAAACAGTTGATTGCCGACCTTGATCGTCTTCTTAAATCAGCCGGCATGACCTTGAGGAAGTGGTCATCCAACAATATCGAACTTCTGTCAGATATTGAAGCCAACAACCAAGATACAGTTTTCAACTTCAAAAAGGATGATACAACAAAAACATTGGGCCTTGCCTGGAATGCCACCAAGGATGAATTTACATTCCAATGTAAAATATTTGCTCAAAAGACTAGGCCTACAAAGCGCAGCTTACTTTCCGAAATTTCAAAACTATTTGACCCTTTGGGATGGCTCACCCCATTCTCAACAAAACTTAAACTCCTGTTTCAAAAATTATGGGGGTTAAATCTTCGCTGGGATGACTTTGTGCCTGAGAACATTTATAAAGAGTGGGAAAAAATAACAACAGACATACATTTGATAAACGAAGTGAAAATTCCGAGATGGATATTATGTACTACAGGTGATGTTGTCATTCTGCAAGGATTTTGCGATGCCTCCGAAGCCGCCTACGCATGTGTAGTTTATACCCAAGTAAAGAATCAAGAACACTCTGTGATCCTGGCTGCTAAAAGCAAGTTAGTTCCGTACAAGAAAGCCCTTTCATTGGCTAAACTCGAACTTAGTGCAGCTCTTCTTCTTGCAAAGTTAATAGAGAAAATTCAGCATTCATTATCTCAACATCAAATTGAAGCATACGGCTGGACCGACTCCATGATTGTTCTGGGTTGGATACAAGGTGAACCTAGCCGTTGGAAGCCTTTTGTGGCCAACCGTGTTGAAAAGATCTGCAAAATCATACCAGCGGAACATTGGCGCTACGTTAAGTCAAACGATAACCCCGCCGACCCCGCTAGCAGAGGTTTATACGTTTCCCAGCTGAAAGAACATAAAATATGGTGGAATGGCCCATCATGGATGTCTACATATAATATGGAACACACAAAACAAGAAAAATACCATACAGATTTGGAAATGAAGTCGAAATTCCAAAAACAATCAAACTCGATTCAAGTAGAGAACAATGAAAACATTATTAACACGTTACTACATAAATATAGTTCTATAACAAAAACAATTAATATCATCGCATGGATACAGCGTTTCATGAATCGTCAGCGCAAACGATTGCCCAAGTATATCACGTTGCAAGAATTGAATAAAGCTAAATTAACTATTGTGAAATATGTACAAGAAACGGTATTTGGAACGGATATTGAACATTTACGTAAACCAAAAAAGTAAAATCTAACAGTAAAATAATTAACTTAAACCCGTTTATAGATCAAGACGGTATCTTGCGCGTCGGAGGCCGACTTGCTCACGCAAACATAACCATGGAGAGAAAACATCCCAAGATCATACCAAATGACTCTCGGCTAGCAGCTCTTCTCATCAAACAAGCTCATGAGTTGACGTTCCATGGCGGTCCTCGACTCACATTAGCAACATTAAGACAGGAGTATTGGATTACTGGCGGGAACAACACGGTGAAGAAAGAACTGAGGAAGTGTATCACCTGTCGAAAAATAGATGGAACTATACAACAACAATTGATGGGAGACCTCCCTCCGGCAAGGGTGAATCCATCAAAAGCATTCGAAAAATGTGGAGTCGATTACTCTGGGTTCATCGAAATTAAGACCAACAGGGGAAGAACAGCAAGATCATACAAAGGTTATGTGGCTATTTTCGTCTGTATGGTCACCAAGGCTGTACACCTGGAGCTGGTGACAGATCTCTCCAGCTCAGCATTCTTGGCAGCACTAAGGCGAATGGCTGCAAGAAGAGGATGCCCCCGTCACCTATATAGCGATAATGGCACAAACTTTGTCGGGGCTAACAGAGCTCTACAGGAAGAATTTCAACAAATTCAATCTTCTTTTACTGAAAACCTCAAGGCTGAACTCACTAGTATGAACGTGGAATGGCATTTCAACGCGCCCTTGAACCCTAATGCGGGGGGTCTATGGGAACGAGCAGTAAGAAGCCTAAAACATCATTTGAGAAGAGTTATCGGTGAACAGAAACTAACATTCGAGGAATACGCGACCATTCTCGCCCAGGTGGAAGCGTGCCTCAACTCTCGGCCGTTATGTGCATTAACAGAAAACATCGAAGACTTGGACTATCTTACCCCCGCACATTTTCTCTCCGGAAACCCAGGACTCACCGTCATTGAAACCAAAGAAGATGCTCGAACGCGCTGGTACCTTATTCAAAAAACAACACAAGACATCTGGAAAAAATGGAAGGCTGAATACTTAAGTCAACTAATGGCTAGACAGAAGTGGAAGGAGCCTAAGTCTAACATTGAAATCGGGAACATTGTAGTGATACACGAAGATAATCTCCCGCCCGGGAAGTGGGCACTGGGCAGAGTGATCGATGTCCATCCAGGAAGTGATGGATACGTGCGGGTGGTTTCCCTCAAAACAAAAAATAGCATATTAAAGAGGCCAATAGTAAAATTATCTGTCCTACCATTAGAAAACGAGGAAACGCAAATCATCGAACCACCGGAACAATTGAAACAAGCCGATAACAAAACATTCAAAAGAACGAAACATAAGCTTTCAACGTTAGCGTTAATGTTTGTTTATTTCGCTACCTTTATAACATCAGGAAATACCTTTAACACTACAACCTTGCATGAAAAACAGAAACTCTACTTTGATAAGATGGCCAATATGCAACTTATTAGAGATCAATGGAAAATGATCGCATACTACAACATTGACCCATATTGGGAAAGTACCATGACCTACGATAAATATTATAAACATCTTGAAAACGTGTGTCAAGCATTAAAACAGGTGTACCAGTGCGAGCTTATCCTGTTACAATTACGTCATACCTACAACGAACTGGATCGGAACAATAAAGTCTTACTTAATCATCATATGACAACTCGTGCCCGGCGCCGCCGCCGCGGCCTTATCAATGGTGTCGGGTATCTCGCTAATAGTTTGTTCGGGGTATTAGACGACCGTTTCGCGGAACAATACGAAAAGGACATCACACTGATTCGAAACAACGTTCAACACTTGGCCCTCTTATGGAAGAACCAAACTTCGATAGTGGAAGCAGAAAACAACTTACTTAAACGTACAGAAGAATCTATCCAAAAACAACATAAGATCGTACATCAACATCTAATAAGTTTAGACTCAGCTACTAACCTCCTTGGAAAACAAGTCAATGAAGAAGCCTATAAAACGGAATTTACGCTCACGGCGATGGCGGCTACAAATATTTCTTATTAACTCATCTTAAAAATGTTCAAGATATTTTATTGGATACGCTCACAAGTACATATGAAGGAAGAATCAACATGCACATTATGAGCCCAGAACAACTTCAAAATGAACTAGGCGTTATATCAGGACAGCTTCCGAAAGATCTCTCAATTCCCATTGACAACATTCAAACAAATATGCGAAGTATTTACCCATTGCTATCTGTAAAAACCAAGATGACAACGCAATATTTAATCTTTGAGATAAAGGTACCATTGGTTAGCAGAGACAACTATGATTTATACCACATACTCGCCATTCCCCACCAAGTGGGCCCGAACATGGTTACGGTGATTCCTGTCGAAGAATACTTAGCTATAAACCTACACAAGGACTCCTACTTACCTGTAACTAAATTGGACTTAGATCACTGTCTTTCACGAGACGAAACCTATCTTTGCCAGCTTAAAACTCCCATATACAAGATGAAAGCGGACAATGACCTGTGTATACGAAATGAAAGGCAGCCAGAACAATGCAAGATAAATCTTGTCGCGTGCCAGAACAGATGGATCAGCTTAAATAAATTAAATAATTATTTCTATTTTTGTTGTGACAAGTGTCAAGTGCGGTCGCTATGTGAGGATCGAGTTACCGCGCATCAGCTGACAGGAGCTAACATAATAAACATTGATAACAGCTGCGAAGTGAAAACCGACAACTTTACAATATACTCTCATAAATATTTGGAAAAAAGAATCGATTTGGAAAATAACTTTGAGACATCCTACGTCGCTCCCATAAACCATATTATGAACATCACCCTGGAAACAATAAAAGATAACAACGAAACCGAAGATAATAGAAAATTACTAGATGACATTGACAAAAGAATTAAACTCATGAAGGAACAAGAACCCCTTACAGACAACATTTCAGTGCACGATGTGCACCACTACGCCCTCATCTACAGCCTAGTAGGCGCAACTATCATCGGGGGGATCATAGTCGTGTGCCACAGAGCCCGTCTCAGAAGGAGATCTTCGGACGTCACACAGCTTTCGCTTCCGCCGGCGCCCACAGTCGCACCGCGTCCAGCTGAGCGCCTCTCGCGAACCATCCAAAGGACTGATCCAACGGAAGTTTCAGTGTCAGTGAATGAGTGTAGTGCGCGAGTGAAAATGAGTGAACCGCGTTCAAACAACCTACAGACAAACAGACTCGCGACACCCGTGTTTTTGCGAAAGCTTTCCGTCGATGAAAACAATGTATAAGCCATATAGGGACTCTAAGAAAACATTGTGCTTCACTTTGTATCAGTATCATAACACTTCTCATCTTCATCTTGCACTTCATCTTCTCGCATCTCCGCCCCCGGCAAGATGTTCGGTGTAATACTACACCTAACAATGACGTCAAGCGCACCACGTACCGAGGCGCTTGACCCCAAAAACTTTAGTGCACAATTCGACGCCGTGCGATGCGCTCATCAACATTTTCATCTAACATTTCATAACATTTTATACTTTAACATTTAGTGTAACTTATCAGAATATAGTGACTTTCTTTTCAATTAAACTTTCTATCATTTCGAGTATCAAACACCTCACTGTAGTTCAGGCCCCAACAGATGGTGTCGTGCGTGTCAACGTGTCCGTTGACTGCGTAAGCACTGATAAGAAAATTAAAATTTCTAAAAAAAATGTTAAAAACGTGTAAGAGGAAGTAATCATCATCAGGTCTTTTATAGTCTCCACTGCTGGAGTGTGACCCTCTTTGTACTACCAGAGCCATATATTAGCCAGAGAAGTCAGAGGATTGGGCCTGCACTCTCCACGCTAGCCAGACTGGTTGGAGAGGTCTATTTGATGTTTACTTTGATAAGCTTGTGTTTCCTTAGTCGCCTTCTACGACATCAACGGGAAGACTTGGAGTGATCTTATTTTACTCTGCCAGGAACCACACGGCAACTCATGTGTAACGTAAAAAATTAGCATCACTTATGACGTACTATGCGCCCGGTTCATATTATTCCAAGGTCCATACAATAACTAAAACTTGAGATAAGTTGTATGTTATGTAACCTTTTTTTTAAGCGTTCAAAGGAGATTTAATTAAGTAACAATATTAAAACTAACTTATATAAACTAAGAATTAAACCTACCTATAAAATAAAACTACTTATAAATAAAACCTACCTAAAAATAGAAAATGTCCAGCAGGTCATTGCCCTGCGGTAATGTGCCCAGAAGACTGGCAGCATTGCCACGTTGAATGGCAATGCTTATTCTTTGGGCAGAATAGTTGCCAGCCCTCTGGTCATTCGACACCTCGACCATAAACTAACATTGCAAACTTCAGACAAAGAAGAATTGTCTTGTAATTTGATATTCCAGTTTTGGGTTTTGTAATAAAACACCCAAAACATCTTTAAGACCATCCATCGACTCTCCGTCCTAATTTCGCCAAACCGTTTCAAACACGGAAATAACAAAGATGAAAAGAATTTTGAACATCGGCGTCCCTGTAATTAATCTGTCTGAATCCACAAACACTTCTGAGAACGGCCCTCTTTGTGGATTGTTAATATAATTGTAATAGTTACTATCTATACTGATAAATATATATCTTACTATCCATAAAGAGGCCCATTTTTCGAGTTAACGTGTGTCACAAGATGATTTCCGTTTCTTACACCAGTGTTGGCCACTTACACACACGTAAAACAAACAAATAAATCCGTTAAATGGTTTTAAACGACATCTATCACGAGTAATTTTTTTCTGCCCTTCTATTAAGTTGGTACAGATTAATATTCGATATTTGTCCATCGCACAAAATATTAACGTAAATATGACGACTGAAACCTGAGATGGTAAAGTTGTAAGTATGTAATGTACACATCGCAAAATTCAGACAAAGAATAATTGTCTTGTATTCGATACTCCACTTTCAGTTTTTGTAATATAACACCTAAAACGTCTTTAAATCCATCGATTTTACTTTTCCGCCCTAATTTTGCCAAACCGTTTCAAAACAGGCAAATAACAAAGATGAAAAGAAGTTTGAATATCGGCGTCCATGTAATTAATCTATTTGAATCCACAAACACTTCATAGAAATGGCTCTTTTATGGATTGTATTATTTAAAGAGTATCACAAGATGTTTTCCGTTAAATATTTGTGAACGACATATTCAAGCACTTTTATTATGTGTTTAGTTCCATTATATAAGTACAGAATGAAATATTTGCTCATCGCTTATCAAAAAAAAAAAATATGACGACTGTGAGATTTGTGAAAGTTGTATGTAATGTAAACATCAAAAATTGCAGACAAAGATGAATTGTCCTGTAATTCAACACTCTTGATTCGAGTTTGTAATAAAACACCCAAAATGGTCGAAATCCATTGAATTTTCTTTTCCGTCTTCATTTTGCAAAACCGTTTGAAAACACGCAAATAACAAAGATGAAGAGAATTTTGAATATCGGCGACCCTGTAAGTAATTTATTTGAATCCACAAACACTTCATAGAAAGGGTTCTTTTATGGTTTGTTTTATTTGGCGGGAAAATGAACCTCGTTAATACGCAACGAAAGGAACCATTTATCTTAGATTACATAAATTTAATATAGACTCTATAGCCTAAAGGCGTTAAAGAATTATTGCCAGCTCATATAGACGTTGATGCAAACACATAGCCACCGATTTGATGTACTGTAACGCACACAAGCATTGAAAAATTGGATGGTTTTTTTTATCATTGTTAAACAGCAGCGCTCCCAATTCTACGCCTATACTAGTAAAGGCTAAATTGGATTTTGAATAGGACATAAATTACTGAAAGCTGTGCCGCCAGAGCACATACAGTAAAAGAGGTTTGACACTGAAAAGTATGTACTTGAAAATTTTAAAGTCGCAATTAATTTGTAAAATTATACAATTATTCCTTTATTAATTTGATTTTAAAATACTCCTATGAGTATTTAAATATAATAATTTATTTTTGCTGCGTATTTTTATGTAAAATAAAGGCAATTTATTGCGACTTAGACATACTTGTCAATGTCAAACATTTTTCTTTCTTTCTTTTTTAATTATGGCTTCCATTGAGATTTCAGTGATTCTGCCAATGTACAGTACCAGTATAAGGAGATACTAGTATCAGTGTTGTACGGTATGTGGCATCAAAGATGGCGTATGTTCTTTGGCAGCCTCGTGGGAGATTTTGGCGACAAATCTATACGAGTCCATTCAACAGTTTACTTTAACTATTTCACAAATTGTTCTCGAGCACGAGCATTTATAACACCAAACTACACCAATTTCATTTTATAAAGTCCACTTCAATCAATTTGCAAAATTTTATAAGGCAAACGACAACTGAACCCTGACTTCCCACCAAAAAACTCAATGTCAAACATTTGTTTACTGTCTCTGCTAATGCTGCCCTCTGGCGGGAGAAAATTGCAGTATTATCTCCTATAAATGATACCTTTTGTGTACTCTTGGTCTTATTTCAAATCAAATTTTGCTTATGTTCTATAACTTATGACACTCCGGGGAAGAAAACGAATCTAATTATACCCTACACTTAAAAATCATCCAAGCCGTTTAAGCCACAGGATACAACAATAGACAGACATACTAATATAACCGCGTAAAATATTACCTTTTTTTATGTCATAGGACGGCAAACGAGCAAGCGGGTCACCTGATGGTAAGTGATCAATGCTGCCCATGGGCAACTGCAACTCCAGGGGTGTTACAAGAGCGTTGCCGGCCTTTATTTTTCCCTGAAGGAGGGATGGGTCTCCGGTCTCTCACTCACCGAACGAAGCATAGAAGCGGTAAAGCTACTACTCGAACGTCGATTTTCTGTGAGAGTGTGGTACTTCCCCGGATGAGCCCATTCATGATACTAGCAAAAGTGAATTTTTCCGGCAGCGTGGCTCTACCACAAATACCTTCCTTCTGAGTAGGTCAGTGGAAAAAGAAGTAGAACACAATACAAAATTCACTCGTTCTTGAGAAAAGAAATCAATTATATCTCATGTACCATCTTGTATTTAATTAATTCTGGTTCCTAATGTTATTGTGTATGTAAATTGTATTTACCCAATTCTCTCTGAATAATGTTATTATTCAAAGGGACGCTCTCGTTGGCAAGGAGTCGATTAGTTTTGATCTTGTAGACCGTTTCAAGGAGATTGCGACTGAGAAACTGGACGACTCCATGATTACTCCAATGACACGAGACTTTTATAGCCTATGTTACCCACCGATAATCAACATAAGTAGGTGAAAGAGCTTTTTAAATTAGTTCAGCCGTTTTTGAGTTAATTATATAAAAATATACTACAATTCGCGTGGTTACCGATATAGTAGGCCGTGTGGTTCCCGGTAGTGATCAATGCTGCCAATGGGCAACTGCAACTCCAGGGGTGTTACAAGAGCGTTGCCGGCCTTTATTTTTCCCTGAGGGAGGGATGGGCCTCCGGCTCTCTCACTCACCGAACGAAGCATAGAAGTGGTAAAGCTCTACTCGAACGTCGATTTTCTGTGAGAGTGTGGTACTTCCCCGGATGAGCCGGCCCATTCATGCTACTAGCAAAAGTGATTTTTCCGGTAGCGTGGGTCTACCACAAATACCTTCCTTCTGAGTAGGTCAGTGGAAAAAGAAGTAGAACACAACACAATTCACTCGTTCTTGAGAAAGGAAATCAATTATACCTCAAGTACCATCTTGTATTTAATGAATTCGGGTTCCTAATGTTATTGTGTATGTAAATTGTATTTACCCAATTCTCTCTGAATAATGTTATTATATTATTCAAAGGGACGCTCACGTTGGCAAGGAGTCGATTAGTTTTGATATTGTTACAGACCGTTTCAAGGAGATTGCCAGTGAATAAACTGGCCGACTCTATGATGACTCCAATGACATATTCATCCGTTATAGTTTATCCTCCATACTTTATTCTTACATACTTTTATAGCCTCTGTTATCCACACGATGAAAAAGATTTTGAATTGGTTCAGTCGTTTCTCAGTTTCTGCATTGTATAAAAATATATTACGAATCCCGATAACTTTCAACGGTGTTTTAAGTACTTTGTATTATACAGAATTTTTTTCTTTCATTGCCAATATATACTTACAAACCCAACAAAACAAATGTTTTCATTCCTGCATCAGTCTCAATAAGCCGAGCAACTTCGCAAAAAGAGGAAAAACAAGTCAGCACAATATTTTATCGGTCGAAAAACTTATATGAACAATTTTCCGATACATTTTTATGTTTCGCCTCTCCCGGAGAGTCAACAGGGCCCTTTTACGGGAAATAAATCACCCAATTGACCTCCTCGTATATGTCTCGTAAAAGTCACCTGCCAATAATAATTTAGACGTGTAAACTGTTTGCGTAACAAGAGGATAAAAACAAAAATAAACTGAAATATATATTTTATGAGATTTTATATCAAGCCCAATAAACGAGTAAAGTTTGAAGGAATTATACAGGTATCGAGTATATGACATTTTTTATTGATATTTTTGTATATTAAACCATAGATCAGGAATTGAGACAGCCTCTGTGGCGCAGTGGTTAACACGCTAGCCTACGACACGCGGGATCTGGGGTTTGTTCCACGTCCAGGTCATACTGGAAAATACTCTTGGATGTTTATCTATATCATATGTATATATTATACAATATAGTATCATTTAGTTAGTATCCTCCGACACAAGTTCACAACCTAGTGTGGGGCTAACTCAATTGCCTTTATGTACTTCATTACAAAATACACAAAATTAAACAACAGGTTATCAACATTAATCTGCTGCTCGGTGGTTTAATGAGACCACTTTGGATTAGAATAAATCTAGTATAAGTTTAGGCCGACTCTTAATAAAAATGAATTACATACATTACATACATACTATCACGTCTCCATATTCTGCGGGGTAGACAGAGCCCAAGGTCATAAAACCTACAGGCCACATTTAGCATCGTAGTGGGCGCAAAGGTGGAAAGCGGAATCAAAATAGTGATGGGTTGCTAGCCGCATCGCCTATCAATGTGATTCCTTAGAATTTCGCCCAATCCCTTGACCGACTTTTACGGTCTGCCCGGGAAGAAAAGCAGCTGGTATATTCAATGTTTTTTCTTTTCTCCCAAACCAGCATGGAAGAAATGAATTAGACTAGAAATATCTAAGTAATATAAGTATTCATTTGCTAAATCAACTATCTTATTCCAAAATAACGATGAATATACAATGAGTAAGTAGAAACCTATTTAGGTTACTTTATGTGCCTATTGAACGAATTCAAGTACTTTATTTGTTTAGCTTGTTGCCTAGCTATTGAAATACCTCAGCTAGGGAGCTCCCTCCCAGGAGGCTTTTGCGTAGCTGTGGGATTACATTGAAAATAACAAGGAGGACCTTTGTTCTTTTCAAGCTAATGTCTTGCCGGTATTCGATAAATGCACATAGCTCTCGAACTCATTCTATAAGTAGATATTTTATTTCTTAACATGCCTATGATGAATAAATTTTATTGTACCAACAATTAAACAAAACGATAATGGATATATGCTCATTAAAGTACAAAAAAATATCGCAGCCTCTTCCAGCCAACCTTGGCCCATCTTTCAGGCATCACACAGCTTACGTTAGCAATACGTTTTCAACATAATATCTGTCTTAAACACGAGTGGCTCTTTGAATATGTTAGGGTGAGAGTACTCACGTCCATTTGGCCCTAAATCTAAAAAAGGCATAAGAATTGACTCTCAACGAGTATAATCAAAGAGACCTCTCCAACCCGTCTGGCCAGCGTGGAGAGTGTAGGCCAATCCTCTTACTGCTCTGGCAGTACAGAGAGATGATGATGATGATGATGAGTATAATAATGATTCAAATGAGATTAGAAACATTGAGGTAACTTATGTATTCTTTAGCTCAAGCCAACTATCTTGTTTTTCAATAACGATAGATAACAAATAAATAAAATATCCGTTCTTTGTCCTATTGATTTAAATATAATGTCGACACCCTTTAATATTTCATAACAAACCAAACAAACACGTTATCAAGATAATTTCTGTCTGAAACACGAGTAGCTCTTTGAATATGTTAGGATGAGAGTACTCACGTCCGTCTGGCCCTAAATCTAGATTTGTTACGTACCGTGACTCGGTTTATTACCACCGGCTTTTATCCTACCTAGGTCTGTACCAAGGTAGTATAACAGCCGGTACCCTGATGAGAATGCTACGAGTTTGGATTAAATCTAATAGAGACATAAGACCTAATAAATCTAATAGATCTTTTGCAATTAAATTAGACTAGAAATATGGAGATCACCTGTTCCTTATTATTACGATAAATATACAATAAATAAAATATCCGTTTTAATTTATGTCCTATTTATTTAAACATAATGTTAACACATCCTTTAGTATTGCATACACAAAACAAAAAGTCCAGCATTACGTTATTAAGATAATTTCTGTCAAAAACACGAGAAGCTCTTTGAATTTGTTAGGATGAGAGTACTCACGTCCATTTGATGCTAAATCTAGATTTGCTACGTAACCGTGACTAGGTTTATTACAGCCTTAGGTAGGATAAAAGTGGCGGCGGCGAGAATACTACGAGTTTGGATTAAATTTTATAAAGGCATAGGACTCGACTCTCCGTAGTAATGAATTAAATTAGACATCCGTCCAACTCATCTGGCCATCGTGGAGAGTGTCAAATTTAATCACAGCTCTGGTTAATATATGGCTCTATTACAGAGAGGGTCATACTCCTGCAGTGGAGTCTAATAAAGACCTGATGATGATGAAATTAGACTTGAAATTGGGAGACAAATTATTGTAAATCACTATTGACAAAACAGTCAACACTGACAAGTTTACAAATAACTGTGGCGACTAAGAACATATATCTCCATGGATGACTGCTACAGTTGCCATGAGATCAATTCCTCAAGACACAAGACTTCTCACAAGATGGCGCTGAACGGTTCTGGAACGCACAAACAGAGTTTCTTCGATCCGACACATAAGTACAACCTTCGACAGAACTTGGTCGGAGACGTGGGTTCCCTGGGTGCACACCTAGTCAAGTAAAAACATCTTCCCTTTTTACCTAACCCTACGCCGTTTTAAATATCGTACATGTCTTACGTTTTGGAAAAAAGCTATATATTTTTAGCGAGACCACAAAGTGACGCTCTTCTTATGAAACTGCCGCATACTGATGACCCGAATACGAGGAACACAGAAGAAGTGGCACAACAAACCTCATCGCAGCCTTTTCAAAGACGTCATTGTCTACCATCGGTTGGATGAACTGTGGACGCATGAACCTTCGATATGGTGCCCTGTCAATATCGCATCCGTCGATACAGCGACCCTTCGCTGTGGCGCACCTTCGATATTGACCCTGTCGATACATAATACCATCGATATGAGGTACTTTCGCCACAGTAACCTGTCGATGGAACGTTTTCGATACCTACAGCGACCATCGATGTTGTGGCTCGCGATATTATGATCTAGACCCCCGTAGTTACATGACCAAAACATAAAAAAAAATATTTTCAGTTTCAACCTCCAGAATATTCTCAAATAGGGCCAATATGAAGAAGATCGTTTTCCATCATGACCTGGCTGATAACGAACCTATGACCTCTCGTGTCGTAAACTGTTGTGTTAACCACTGCGCCACGGAGTGGCTGTAAAATAAAGTAACGGGTAAAACCGATGTGTAGGCCAAGAAGAGGTATATAATAGAGTAGTAGGTATGAGATCACCATGTCATGCTGGTCACGTACGTACCGACAGACTGCGGCTAGCTCGTTACGAAACTTCCAGAACTGAAAAAGTACACTACAATATATTGATTTAGTGCCCAAATTGCGTTTAACCATCTATTAGCTTCTTTATCTAGAACTGTCTAGATAATTCTGATCTTAACCAAAGTTGTAATGTAAGTGCTATTTTTTACTAGCAACGATGGAAAAGGCGTTGTTACATATAATACATATTTACATATATACACGCGAAAAACATTACCCTCCATCTGGGTGGTGCAAGAAAATAAGGTTACTACTTAAAAAGTGAAGGAACTAGCGGAAGAAAGAAATGAAGGAGAAAACTCCACTGACAAGATCCCAGATTTGATGATGATGCAATGAAACAATTTTGATACGTTTTTGTATAAAGAAATGAAATCTTGAAAAAGATAATACTGTTACATTTGCTTTACGCTGTCTGTCTGTGCATATTGATGCTTTTTAAAATAGATAAAGTAATCCAAGAGGGAGACTTATATGTATAAAAAATGTCCAGGCACAGCAGCCGGGTGGCCTTTTAGTAAGCTATAAAATAGAAATACGCATAGACATTGCAACCTTCAAAATAAATAATAAATAAATATATGTTACGGACAAATCACACAGATTGAGCTAGCCCCAAAGTAAGTTCGAAACTTGTGTTATGGGATACTAAGTCAACGATACTATATTGTATAATAGATACATATATAGATAAACATCCAAGACCCAGGCCAATGTGAAAAAGATCATTTTCCATCTTGACCTGACCGGGGATTGAACCCGGGACCATCCGTGTCGCAGGCCGGCGTGTTGACCGCTGCGCCACGGAGCTCGTCAAAAAACGAGTCTATGTCTCCTTAAAGACCGGCAATGCTCTTGTCACACCTTTGGTGTTGCAGTTGGCCATAGGCGTCTATGATCACTTACCATAAGGTGATCTGCTGGCTCATTAGCCGTCCTATTTCATAAATAAAAAAGAAATATTGGAAAAAGACTACAGAGAAGTAAGTCAAGGCTAAATAGAGCTAACTTATTTTGAGAACACAGGTCATGCGGCTCACGTACATCCCGGCAGACTGCGACCAACTCGTTACGAAACTTCAACGATTGAAAAAAATACCTACACTTAAACTACAACACAAGCACATTAATGATGATGAGGACTGCTTATATTTTTTTTCTCTCTTCATTAAATTAGTAAAGTTCGACAATTACGACTATTTATTTAGTCCTCTGACTACTCTGGCTAATGTATTGCTGTGGTAGTACAGAGAGGGTCGTGCTCCTGCAGTGGGGACTAAAAAAGACCTGATGGATGTATGGATGAATTTAAGAGTAACCCTGACTCTTTATTACTTTTTTACTCTTACACACTTGACAAATATAACAAGTAGTTGTATAGAGACATCAACTTTAAAAAGAAAAGCAATAAACCATGCAGACATAATCTTGGAAAAAGAGTAGAGAGAAGCAAGTCAAGGCCAATTAGAGCTAACTTAGTTTGAGAACACGGTATCATGCGGCTCATATACGTCCCTGCAGACTGCGACCAACTCGTTACGAAACTTAACAATTGAAAAAGTACACTTAAACTACAATACAAGTACATTAATGACGATTATGATGAGGACTGCTTACACCTTTCCTCTCTCTTCATTAATGAGTAGAAACAATTACGACCATTTATTCAAGAGTAACCCTGACTCTCTATTACTTTTTTACTCTTACACACTTGACAAATATAACAAGTAGTTGTATAGAGACATCAACTTTGAAAAGAAAAGCTATAAACCATGCAGACGTAATCTTGGAAAAAGAGTAGAGAGAAGCAAGTCAAGGCCAAATAGAGCTAACTTAGTTTGAGAACACGGTATCATGCGGCTCATATACGTCCCTGCAGACTGCGACCAACTCGTTACGAAACTTAACAATTGAAAAAGTACACTTAAACTACAATACAAGCACATTAATGATGATGATGATGATGAGGACTACTTATATATTTTTTTCTCTCTTCATTAAGGGCGCGCATTCAATCTACAGCGAAATTTCAGTTTTTTGGTGTTTTAGACCGCCTTATTTACGCGTAAATTAACCAAATAAAATAAAATTATTCGTGATTATATAAAGATCAACTCTTTTTTTAGTGCACTGCAACGTAAAATTACCGTTTATAGGTGTTCACTTTTATTACTATGAGGTTTTCGTAACGCCGAATTGCAAAAATGCCGGTTAAAGCTCACTTTGAAATATGAAATAAAAATTAAATCATGTTAATGTAACTAATTTAATATTTTTAGAACGCAGATTATATTGTCTTTTAGTGCACCTCAGAGGAAAATATGATAAATTATTTATCTATATACTGATAAAAATTCGTTAAAAAATGTCATAATTTACGTTTTATAGTGCTGCTTTTCCACGATAAATACTTATTTTTTTCTTTGATATTCTATTTATTACTAATAAACATACTGTTTGCAAGCAGATCTAATTTTTAATTTAATTAATATCCGATGTTTATAATTTTATATGAATTTTTTAAAATCGCCTATAAAACCAAGCGCCCGTGTAGTGACAATTTAGTTCGCGCCAAGCCTTCCTGACGGGTGGACGTATCGCTCGTCGCTCGCCAGTCGACGTCTACAAGGTCATCGATCTACTGTGTGTAGACACGTATAGTGCGACCCGAGCGGGTTGATCGTTTACTAAGTATTAATACTTTTCGATTGTTTTGAGTAACTATTATATGTGTCCATTTTGAATCGCATAAAAATCTTATTCATATTATTTTTTTATATTATTAGGATGTAAAATTGTATGAAAACAAAATTCGGACTACTGGTAATAGGAGTTAAAAAAATATGTGAGACAAGGCACGCCCTTATTATGTACAAGGTGACATTAAAACTGGTGAAATTTTCTAGGGCGTCGTTTTCGTAGTTTTTGGGGGTGCTCTAATGGATATGACGACATTTTCTTAATCCAAGATGGCGGATGTTAAATGCTATGAAATTTTTGATATGGCTATCGTTATCGAGGTTTTTCGGGGTGCAAATGATGATATGACGTCTATTTTGCAATCAAAGATGGCGGATGTCAAATGGAATGAAATTTTCGATATGGGTATCGTTTTCGAGGTTTTTGGGGGTGCATATAATGAATATGACGTCTTTTTCCGAATCTAAGATGGCGGATGTCAAATGTCATGAAATTTTTGATATGGGTATCGTTTGTGAAGGCTTTGGGGGTGCTCATAATGGATATGATGTCATTTTTGGAATCCAAGATGGCGGATGTCTAATATTATTAAACTTTTGATATAGCTATCGTTTTCGAGGCTTGTTGTTTTTAATGTCATCCTATATACAAAAGACACAAAAGCAATTTACACAGAAATTTGAAAAAAAAACTGGTAAAATTTAATTATGTTTCAGTAATGGAAAAGAAACGCAAGAAATACAGTTGAAATTCGTAGATAATCGATCGCCCGCGTGAATTTTGGTTAAATTGTGAAATAAAATGTAGCCTATGTTACTCACCGAATTCTTCACTACCAATATCTAGTACGAGTATGAAGTTTCATCTGATTAGTTCAGTTTAGTTTGTTTTTGCTTGAAAAATGAACAAACACAACTACTAGGGGCAGGAGCTTGTGTGTGTATCTGTCTGATCATAGCTCCCAAATCGACAAAAGATTTAGATTTATTTTTATTTTGTCTGAAGGTGAATAACTATCGGGACTATAAAAGGGCTTAATATTTAAATGGAAAAATAAAAAAGATAGAAATGATTAATACAAGCTTTACAATAATAATATACACTTATTATTTCTTTTAGGAAGTATATGATGCACTTATATCCGATGTAGAAAAATCAAATGGAGGGGAACAAATAAGTACCCTGGAAAAAACGAATAGTATTGAAGAGCATGATTTGGTTTATAACTACTAGGATTATAAGTACATTGCAAATATCCCAAGCTTTACTAATAGAATTGATAGTTTATTTTATTTCATTACAATTAGAGCCAGCAATACCAACATAAAAGAAACCGGCTTTTAATTAAAAAAAAAATATTCAAATTGTTGAATTATTTTATCCCTACATTTATTTTACACTTTAATTTTTAGGTCTTATATTATATGTATAATTTGTACCTTATCTATACATATAATAAAACAGTAAAAATATTTTGTCTGTACATTTAGTATTTTTGACTGAAATAGATAGAGGGACACTAAAAAAGAATAATAGAAAGGAAAAATGTTTTTTTAGAATTTCTAAGCTGTCTGCCTGTCTGTCTGTATGTATGATCACGTTTATCTCCGGAAATATTGGACGGATTCGAATGAAACTTTTTTGCTATATAGCTACTAAACCTAGGCAACAAAAATGGTGAAAATGATTTCAAAAAATGGAACACCTGATTCAGCATCATAATGGTCCTGCTGAACTATAAGAATATATATAAATGACGCCTTAGCAAAAGTTATTCAACCTGAGGAGCATTCTTTGTTGAGATGTTTAAATTGAAGATTTGGAACACCTGACGCAGAACCATTATAGTCTAGGTAATAAATAGGAAATATAAAAATGACGCCTTAGCAAAAGTTATTCAACTTGATGAGCATTTTTTGTTGAGGTATTTAAATTGAAGATTTAGAACATCTGATACAGAACCATGTCAAATTTTATATCGTCAATTTTACAGAGTCACTCTCCACTGGGATACAGTGCATAAAGTAAGATTAGCTTATATTACTGGTGACCGCCCAGCGGTCCCGGGCCACTCGCAACTAGGATATGCCTTTTGGCAACGTAGCTTTTAGCCCATACGGCAAAACATGAGAGTTTGCTTTCTCTCTAAGCCTTGCACACTTAGGCAACACAAAAAGCCGAAGTCCGTCTCACTCGAAGGCCCTTTGGATATGTGCGCTTTTTAAGTTGCAGCATGACAGCAGGTCAAATTTACAGATTACGCTTATGTATCGACTTTAGTTCATATTAAGGTATATTAATTCACCGGAGTTATAAAGTCCACGGGAACGAAGTCGCGGGCATCAGCTAGTATCTTATAACATTCATATTTATACAAGTATTGAAATAATGAGTAATTTTAAAATTAATTACGAGTATCAAAATTACTTGTCCGACTACACTCAATCTAGCGCTAACACACACAATGACATCCTGTATAGTTTTACGTCTGTGTGAGTTAATATCGACTCCCGCTCATAGTTTGACTTGCACAAATTTGGCTGCTCGCTCTTAAAGGAGTAAAGTTCGACAATTACGACTATTTATTTAAGAGTAACCCTGACTCTCTATTACTTTTTTACTCTTACACACTTGACAAATATAACAAGTAGTTGTATAGAGACATGAAATTTGGAAAAGGACATATGCTTTAAAACATGCAGACATAATTGCGGAAAAAGACTACAGAGAAGTAAGCCAAAGCCAAATAGAGACAACTTAGTTTGAGAAATAGTGTGTCATGCGGCTCACGTACGTCCCGGCAGACTGCGACCAACTCGTTACGGAACTTCAACGACTGAAAAAGTACACTATAACCACGATACATGTTAGACAGCTTCTATGGCGAGCGGCCCGGGTTTGATCCCCGGCCAGGTCATGTTGTTAAAACTGTCTCGTTAGTCAATACCTCCATATTTAGATTATTTATTCAAGATTAACACCGTCTGTCTTTTACTTTTTTTTACTCATAAACACTTGACAAATTTAATTATTTGTTGTACAGAGACATGAAACCTTGGAAACGGACACAAGCTATGCTAGCTGTAGTAATTACAACAAATGCTATTCTAACTTAGATTTGTTTTACTTAACTAAGCCCCAACTTAGGGGTGAAATTGGGAAAATGCATCGGAGCAACAAGATTGTTATCCCCATTCTTTAAATTTCTTTAAATTCTTTAAATTTCTATAATTATTTATAACATACCTATGTTTGCCTTTGTATACTTACAATATTCTTAACTTATATTTATCCATAGCAATCAACACAACTTATATTGTTTTTTTTTATTAACTGTGTAAACATCATTTGGCCATATTTGTGTACACATATAGTATGTATATTCATGAAACTGTTACGCTGTTTGTTTACCAATAAATGAAAAAAAAAATAGCTTCGGCCAAAAAGAGCTAACTTAGTTTGAGAACACGGTGTCATGGCTCTGGTAGTACAGAGAGGGTCGTGCTCTTGCAGTGGAGACTAGAAAGGCCTGATGATGATGATGATGATGATGTGTCATGCGGCTCACGTACTCCCCGGCAGACTGCGACCAACTCGTTACCGAACTTCAACGGTTGAAAAAGTACACTATGACTTTGATACGAGTAATTAATCTACTGCTTACAACGAATTTTCCTCTTCTTCTTTATAACTTATCTCGTTTATTAAATTTTCTATATTAAGACGATTTATTAAGAACTGACTATCTGTTTCTTTTTTACTCTTAAATGATGTGTCATAATTGTTTCAAGTGTAACGCTGTCTGTCTGTTACTTTGTTACTCTTAAGCCTTTTTCCGCCGTGTGGTTCCCGGCAGAGTAGAATAGGACCACTCCAAGTCATTCCGTGGATGTTGTAAAAGGCGACTAAGGAAACACAAGCTATACAAAGCTTATTAACATCAAAGAGACCTCTCCAACCCGTCTGGCCAGCGTGGAGAGTGTAGGCCAAATCCTCTGACTACTCAGGCTAGTATATAGCTCTTGTAGTACAGAGAGGGTCGTGTTCCTGCAGTGGAGACTAGAAAGACCTGATGATGATGATGATGATGAAGCCTTTGACAAATTTGATTATTAGTTTTATGGAGTCACGAACCAACTATGCAGACGAAATCGCGGAAAAAGACTAGAAAGTAGTAATTCAAGGCTAAATAGAGCAATTTTTTTTCTTCATCATTTATTAATATTTCCATATTTAGGCTCCTTTTTCACGAGTAGTCCTAACCCTCTGTAACTCCTTTTCTCTTAAACCCTTGACAAATTTGATTATTTTTTTTTATAGAGACATAAACCTTTGAAAAGGAGAGACGCATGCATGATGCAGACGAAATCTCAATATAATATTATTCTAGGGGCAATAATAATATTATAGACACTTATTATGTGTGGTTCCCGGCAGAGTAGAATAGGACCACTCTAAGACTTCCCGTGGATGTCGTAAAAGTCGACTAAGGAAACACAAGCTAAACAAAGCTATCAACATCGAAGAGACCTCTCCAACCCGTCTGGCCAGCGTGGAGAGTGTAGGCCAAATCCTCTGACTGTCCTGGCTTATATAATGGCTCTGGTAGTACAGAGAGGGTCGTGCTCCTGCAGTGGAGACTAACAAAGACCTGAAAGAATGTCTCAAAGTAGAAAAATGCAAAATAACTTGAACTGTTTCACTCACAAATATTGGAAATTGTAAGTCTAGACCATTAAGAGGTAAAGAGCTAAAACAGTTTGAGATCCCGTGTCATGCGGCTCACGCATATACCGAGAGACTGCGACCAACTCGTTACCTAACTTCCAGGACGATAAATACATTGATTTATTATTTTTTTAGGGTTCCGTAGTAAACTTATAGTTTCGCCATGTCTGTCTGTCTGCCTGTCTGACTGTCCGTCCGGGGTTTTACTCAAAGACTATAAGTACTAGAAAGCTGTAATTTGGTATGGGTACGTATATTAATCATGTCAAAAAAGTGGTACAAAAAAATCTTGAAAAAAAATATATATTTTAGGGTAGCTCCCATACAAGTAAAGTGGGGGAGTATTTTTTTTCTCTACTTAAACATCGTGTGGGGTATCGTAGAAAACGTCTTTAAAAAATATTGTGAGGTTAAGAACACCATTTTTCGATTTAGGGATCCGTTTCCGAAATATTTGGTTTTGAAGTTGGTCAAACTAGTTGTGACTAGACACAAACTAAAAAGTTATTGGCAACCAACTTATAAAATGTACTGGAAAATGTAAAAATTCATACAGTTTTCATTGTAAGATGTTTTTGGTCATTAAACTGTGAGGTGCGAGTGTAAACAGTGTGAACTAAAGTTGTCATTCGCAACTACGGAACCCTACACTGCGCGTGGCCCGGCACGCACTTGGCCGGTTTTTATTTATTTATGAAGCAACAGCCCTTCTCGGCTGCGCACGTATGTATAATACTTATAAACCTTATTATTCCTCATAAATCACTCTATTTATTGGTGAAAACCGCATGAAACTCTGTAAAATAGTTTTTAAATTTTTTGATTAAAACTAACGAGAGATACTAACATTATTTATCTGAAAATACGGGTCACTCACGTATGAGGTCGAAACATGTTGGTCTGTAGCTGACTTCATACGTGAGCGACCCGTACTTTACGTATTAATAAAGTTTTTTTAATTTATTACGAACAGACAGACAAATAGACGCGGCGGAGGACTTTGTTTTATAATATGTAGTGATCATCATCATCATCATTTCGTGTAGGTGACACGGTCAACGGTCAAACGACCTTGCACACCCTGGTATCAGAGTTCTTCGGAACCACCTCTCGGCCTCTGACGTGGTTCCTTTAACGACTACCAGATGGCAGCCGGGACCACCGGCTTAACGTGCCTTCCGATGCACGGTAGACAATCAGGTGATTCCTGCCTGCAATGTCCTAACCAAACTGGAAACAACTTAACAAAGTACGCTTCCCGTAGGAATCGAACCACGACCCCCGGTCAACAAAGCGAACGCCTTAACCACTGGACCATGGAGTAATATGTCTCAGACATCGCAGGCCTATATAAAAATACAAGAACGAATATTATATTCGTACATTAGTAATTCCAGACCAAAAAGAAATAAAAAGCTAATTTAGTTTGAGAACACTGTCATGCGACTCACGAACATCCCGGGAGACTACCGTTAAGGCAATTGAAATTATGGTGATATAAAAAAACTCACAATATACATAAAAATAAATTTATAGGGACAAAATCATACAAATCCAAATAGCTGTTCAGTAGGTTTTAAATCAGATAGCCGTACACTTAGTTTGTAGGATACTAACTCATAGATACTATAGTTTATAATATATACTTATGTAGATAAACATCCAAGAGCCAGGCCAATCTGTAAAATATTAATATAACTAGGTACTTTTAATCTTTCGCGTTCGGATGTTTACACATAAGTATCTATTATAAAATAAAGTATCTTTGAGTTAGTACCCTACAAATTTGAAAATTATGGAGAGAGTCGACATACAGAGCCGACCCCAAATAGGGATAAGGCGAGGAAGACGACGAAACTTAGTGTACAACCTACTGACCGGCTATTTGGACTTGTATGCTTTTGTCCCTATAAATTTATTTTTTATTTATATCGTAAGTTTCTGCATATCGCCATAATTTCAATTACCTTAACGTTAGTCTCCCGGGATGTTCGTGAGCCGCATGACACAATGCAAACATACGGTATGATTCGCGTTAATTCTCCATTTCCATTATGACTCGGCCGGGGATTGAACCCGGAAACTTTCGTGTCGCAGGCTGGCGTGTCACCACTGTGCCACGGAGGTCGTCAACAAAAATGCCTATTTCCTGTTGGACATTTTAATAGAGTAATCATATTATCGTGACGGGTTAATCAGCCGGTGACCGCTTCTACAATTTATGGATAAAGTTCAGAAAGTTCGACACGCAAGCTGGACACGCACGAGCTTTTATTATTATTCTTGTGAGACAAAGCAGCTTTTAAGCCTAGCGATCGTCGGTAATTTAGTCGTGTAATTTTGGTTTAAAACGAAATCAAGTAAGATGAGTGTCATAAAAATAGGCCTTCTCAGGCACTTTTTAACGTCACATCATCATTTAATATTTTAAATTTTTAATATATACGGACAGATCACACAGATTGAGCTAGCCCCAAAGAAAGTTCTTAAGTAAGAATTGTGTTATGGGATACTAACTCAACGATACTATATTTTATAACAAATAAAAGAAAAATATCATATTTCATCTTGACCTGACCGGGGATCGAATCCGGGACCATCCGTGTCACAGGCGTGTTGACCGTGTTGTGCCACGGAGCTGGTCAAAATAATTCTAGATAAATATTGTTTAAAAGCTACAGGCTACTAGCGTTTCGGAACCAACCTTGACAAACAGACTTAAACATCCAAACGAATGCATAAATGGGGAATATTAAAACGGATGAATTTATATTTTGGCGTACAACTTTGGGCTTAAGCCCCAATATAAAATAAATATTTTGTCATAGAGGGTAGGTTAGGTTTTACCCAAACGAAAGCAAGCGAAAAGAGCGAATGTCGACAGCTTTGGTCGACAGTTTATGGTAAAAAACAAAACGAGTTAGTCACAGAGGGTAGATTAGGTTCATTTCTCGTCACTAGCAGTTAGTAGCTCACTTTGTATTTAGTAATAGCAGGCATATATTCATATGAATATGCCTGATATGCTGCTTGGTCAGACGCATATGCGTCTGATAGATCGATCCGGAGAAACGGTATGAGGAAAGGACCAAAGTGATCAAATAAGGACAATTTTATTTAAAATTAGTTTAAATATCGCATTTTCTATTCCAGATGCGAAGTTGACACAGTTTCCAAAGATTACTGGTTAAAAATTTAAATCCGGTATCTGTCGTCGGTAGCGATAAGCCTCATTATGCCGGAAGTAAACGGGATCAACGCAGTAATGCCTCTTTGGGCTTAGTTCGCTGTCACCGAGATACGGTCTTTTACGAGGCCTATAGCAGAATTATGATTTGAATTAAATATTAGCTTATGATCCTGCAGTAGAATCCCACCCAACTATCCCAACTAATATTATAAATGCAAAAGTGAGTTTGTTTGTTACGCTTTCATGTCATATCTACTGAAGCGATCATCATGAAATTTTGCATACACGTTGCCTGGGGTACGGAAAAGAATATAGGCTACCTGTCATCCCGGAGGAAAGTACTTTTCCTGAGGGACCGACCAAACGCGAGCGGAGCCATAACTGATCCGATTTCCAACACACTTTTTACATGACTGCGGAAAAATTGTGTTTTGGTGTTCTTCGACTTCATATATGTATTCAAATAAGTGTGTATGTAAATCTAAAAGAACGTATATATGAGAGTTTCTAAAGATTACTGGTTAAAAATTCAAATCCGGTATCTGTCGTCGGTAGCGATAAGCCTCATTATACCGGAAGTAAACGGGATCAACGCAGTAATGCCTCTTTGGGCTTAGTTCGCAGTCACCGAGATACGGTCTTTTACGAGGCATATAGCAGAAATTATGTTTTGAATTAAATATTAACTTATGACCCAGCTGCAGGATAGCATCGATGAGTTTAGCCATCTTGCTTTACTGCAATAACTGGTCAGCTTTTTACATGACTGCCAACAGAGGTGTGTTTTGTAGAATTTTGAGTTCATATATGAATTTACATTCATATATGAAATCAAGTGTGTGTGTAAATAAGAATTGTTGTATATGTGACCACTTCTAAACTCGTGCGATTTGGTCGAATCATTACAATCCGTACGGAAGGAGATAAATCCATTGTGTTTGGGCTCACTTGTATGGCCAACCACTTATAGTGTGAACAAAAACTTGGCAATTATTTTGAGTGTTATCAGAAAAAAAAAATTAATTGTATGATAAAGCGTAAACACTCATGTGTTTACGAAGAAAAAGCTTTAAGTACAAACAAGTTATGTTTTGTTTACAATATCCCTACCCTTCTCAATCTTCCCAATTCTAGTTTGATGTTAGTCAATACTTTTTATGTAGGTCAGACTCAGGCTCTCCCAAGGGAGTGCTTTACTAATCTTAGTTGGGACTGGACCTCGTTTTGCGTAAGTGGGCCACGGTGAACAAAGTTTGCAAATCGTTTTGGTCATGTGACCGCTTAGGGCGATACCTCTATTTGAATATTAGTACCGACTTTCGAAAGGAAAATATAAATAAATGTTCTCGTCAATATCTTGCAGATATGTTGTTAATTCGCTAAATGTTTTTAAAACATTTTCAGTTCGTCACATATCAATTTAAATGATTTAGTTGAGTATTCTTGTTTTGAAAGTTAATTTGGTAAAAAGAAAATTAAGTGGTGAATAATGTTTGCAAATTGCTTCGGCCATGTGACCGTTTAGGGCGATAGGTATATTTGTTTAGTTTACCACTGACTTTCAACTAAGACGTTCAAAATAAAAGTTTGAGAAAATCGAATAACAATGATTTAAATGAATACTTATTCCTAATTTGAAATGTCATTTCTAACTACTATTTTACTAGTAGCCCTCTCTAGTAATGTAATATTGTGAAAAAGTAGATATTTTTATTGCACATCCTTGTAGTTACTTATAAGTAAAGGTTAAAATATTGCACGATATATAGGTTTGACGAGCTCCGTGGCGCAGCGGTCAACACGCCGGCCTGCGACACGGATGGTCCCGGGTTCGATCCCCGGTCAGGTCAGGATGGAAAATGATCTTTTTCAGATCGACCTGGGTCTTGGATGTTTATCTATATATGTATTTGTTATAAAATACAGTATCGTTGAGTAAGTATCTGATGATGCGGTTACTACTCGAGCGGCTGAAGGACCCTGCGTTGTATGCGGATGCTGAGCTGGCTTCGAGCGGGATAGATACATGTATTTAATTAAAATAAGAAAGGGAGTGCGCCCCACTTACTTGAGTTCGTCTTCGTCTTAATTTTGCGTGGCCACGGCTTTTCAAGATGTGTTTCCTTATAATTATCTTCAGCTTGATGCGGGATAGACTTCGAGAATATTTTCAATGTCAAATATTTTCCTTTTTTGTGAGGCGCTGTCAATTTTGGAGGGCATAGATAATGACCACTCGAAGCCAAACTCTTTACGCGCGAACATTCTCCCCGGCCTTGAGAATGCGTAGCATTTTCAAAATGCGTGCCCAATTAATGAGCGGAATGTATAATAAAAGCGAATGATTATAACGAAAATAAAACAAAAAGTCGCGACTTAATCACGTAGTTAATGAAATGAAAGTAATTTATTGCAAAGGAAGGGGGCAGAGTTTTACCACAGGCCGTTTAAGAAGACCATTTTGCGTCTTCACCAAGGCTACCCGCGTAACTCCATCCTTGCCGGGATAAGTTTCCTTTATAACTCCCATTGGCCATCGTAATGGCGGTGCATTGTCATCATGTATAAGTACTATAGTACCGACTTTAATATTTGTAGAATCTTTAAACCATTTTTGTCGAAGTTGCAAATTACTGAGGTACTCTATGTGCCATCTTTTCCAATAGGAACGAACCATTTGATCAAGTAATGATTTACGCGTAAGAAGCGGCGTAGTAGAAAGCGGAGCAAGCGGTAAGCACTGCAGAGGCGATGCCATAATAAAATGTGCAGGAGTTAAAGGCTCAGGATGCGGTTCCTCTTGCAGAATACATAGAGGTCGTGAGTTCATGATCGTCTCTATTTGTATTAAGACTGTCAAGAGCTCTTCATACATGAGAATTTGATTACCAATGACGCGATTTAGATGGGTTTTCAAAGTTTTTATATTAGACTGCCAAATACCCCCAAAGTGAGGTGCTCGTGGTGGTATCATATGCCATTGGATGCGGAAATTATCTAATTCGTGAGCGAGAGACTGATTGTATTCTGAAGAATTTAATAGTTGGTACAATTCGTCTAATTGAGATTTAGCTCCTACAAAATTGGTTCCATTATCGGAATAGAGATAGCTAACTGGACCTCTACGAGATATAAATCTTTTAAACGCAGAAAGAAACGCCGCGGATGACAAATCTGATGCAAGCTCAATATGGACAGCTTTTGTGACCAAACAAACAAAAAGACAGATGTATGCCTTTTGACTTCGTTGTCCCCTACGTCTACAAAGCGTTATATTTATTGGGCCCGCATAATCAACGCCGGTATGAACAAAAGCTTTAGTCTCTTGAACCCGAAATGAAGGTAGGCTTGCCATTTTAGGAATTGGATGAGAAGGTGAATTTTTAAAGCAAAAATTACAATTATGCACACGTTGACGTATAACTGACCGTGCGGTTACTATCCAATATTTTTGACGAATTAATGAGCTAAGAAGAGCAGCACCAGTATGACAGTTAACGCGGTGATAATGATCAATGATAAGATAAGTAACGTTATCGTGCTTAGGTAACAAAATTGGATGTTTAGCGTCAAATGGCAAGTTTGAATTAGATAATCTACCCCCTATTCGAATTAAATTATCTTCCGAAATAAATAAATCTAATTTATTTAGCGGCGCAGAAGGCACATTACCTTTTTTAAGATCTTTAATAACTTGCGAAAAATGAGTTGCTTGAACAGCGCGAAGTAAGTACTTTTCAGCGGTAAGTAAATTTGCAATTTCAATATATTTAGAGCGGGGTATTATTTTTGCAAATTGAAAAACGTATACAATAGTTCGTAATAATTTGTTCCAATGTGAGACTCTTTGTGCTAAAGAGCAAAGCGGTGAACATTCTATTGTTTGAGAAGAGGTTGCAATCAAAGCTTTGCTGTTAAATTCTGGTAAATCTTCACAATTTTCAGATTTGAAAGATTTAATCGGCCACTCATGTTGGGGTGTCTTCAACCATGCGGGACCATTCCACCATAACTCATGAGATAGCAACTGATCGGGCAGTAAGCCTCGTGATAAACAGTCAGCAGGATTTTCCACTCCAGAGATATGGTAAAAGGTTTTAGAATCCAAATTTTCATGACATTTGGCTATTCGGTTACTCACAAAAATATTCCACCTGTGTGGAGATGAATAAATCCATGAGAGGGCGATTTTCGAATCCGAAAAAGCATAAATATTTTTTATAGGCGTGCGTGTTAAATAAGTATCATATACTAACTTAGTTACTTTTGACATTAAAACTGCAGCACAAAGTTCTAAACGAGCAAGAGACACCACTTTAACTGGTGCTATTTTTGATTTAGCACATACTAGTCTAACATGTACTCTATCTGTAGTATCTGTCACATGTAAATACACTACACATCCGTAAGCTTTCATGCTAGCGTCGGCAAAAGAAACAATGTTTACCGTACAACCATGTGTTACGGCAACATGACGCGGTATTTTTAAGTTAGCGAGAAGTGGCAGTAGTTCTTTGAATTTATTAAAAGCAACAGCTATACGTGACGGGGGCTCAACATCCCATCCAACTTTCTGAAGCCAGAGTTCCTTAATTAGAAGTTTAGCATAAAGAATAACAGGGGCGGCAAAACCTAACACATCCCATAAACGGGCAATCACTGACAGTATAGTACGTTTCGTGCACGAGCGGTTATCAATGTTGGTTTTAAAAACAAAAAAGTCCGTCTCTGGCTGCCACTCTAGCCCCAGTATTTTAAGAGATTCAGTTTTATCAAATTCTACTTGCTGTGAAAGTCTTAGCGACGACGGAATGCTCTCAAGTACCTCCTTAGAATTGCTTGACCATTTGACTAAGTCAAAGCCACCAGACTTAAACATGCTAATTAATTGAGTGGAGGCCTCAACAGCATCTGAGTTTTCAGCAATTGAATATGCTAAATCATCCATATAGAATCCCTTTTCTGCTATATTAGCGGCTATAGGATAATTATTACGTTCATCATTGCAAAGCTGACGCACTGTACGCATTGCAACGTACGGACTTGACTTCAGACCAAATGTGACACGGTTAAACTTGAATTCACGAATTGGCTCAGAAATATCGAAGCGGTAAAGTACTTTCTGATATTTTTGATGTTCTTCAGTCACTAATATTTGAAGATACATTTGCTTTATGTCGGCGGTTATAGCCACTGGAAAAAGGCGGAAATTAAGTAAAAGCAAAAACAAATCTGCTTGAAGATTTGGTCCAGTGTGTAAAATGTCATTAAGAGATACGCCATTGTGACATTGAGCACTCGCATCTAAAACAACTCTAACTTTAGTTGTTATTCTATCTTGTTTGACCACGGGGTGATGAGGGATTATATAACCTCCATCATCTTCATCACTTGATGGCACTGGAGATAAATATTTACTTCTAATATAGTCCATAATTGCTGCATTATAGCTTGTGCGCAAATCTTTATCACGTGCAAATCTGCGTTCTAGCGCTAGTAAGCGACGATAAGCAACAGCGTAAGAGTTGCCTAAGCAACGCGGGTCTTTAGAAAATGGCAATGCGGTACAGTAACGACCAGAAGAATCGCGTGAAACTGTAGACGTATATATTTGTTCACATTCTTCTTCCTCCTGAGAAAAGAATTTCTTAGCGGGGATTTCTTCTAATTCCCAAAACTTTGTAAGAGAATTATCAATATTATTTTCTACACAAGTGAGGAACGATGCGGTAGATGGGTATTGAAGTGGATCAGAATTAACTCGCATAGAAAAATTATAAGTAGTATCACCCATGAACACAAATCCGAAAACTGTTTCAATAGCAGGTGGAGCTGGAGGGGCTATGATTTTTCCACTTAGAAGTATAAATGGGAATAATGCTGATCCTAATAATAGATCTATTTCACTCGGTACGTACCAGAGTGGATCTGCAAGCGGTATGTCTACTAAATGATTGACAATCGAAGTATCTACATAATGGTAAGGAAGGCGATCAGTAATGCAATCGATTACTAATGCGGTTATATTAAAACTTTGAGTACTATTTCTTGCAAAAATCTTAAAATTAACATAGCCTATAATAGGCCGAGAGGTTAAACCCACACCCTTCAAAGTTGAGTTAGAAAGTGGTATAATATCTAAGTTAAGTTTTTGGCAACAATTTAAAGTAACTAAATTATTTTTAGAAGCACTATCAATGAGACATCTAATAGTTGCTTTAACATTTTTAGAATAATTATAAGCATTAACACTCGCAGTTGAAAGCAAAACTTCTTTACGGTTAACAACAGATAACGTGGTACCGTGTCTAATATCAGAAGCATTTATAGGTGAAAGAGAACAAAACGATACAGGCGGACAGTTCACCATAGTAGCAGGCGAAGATGTCGTTGAGGATGAAGTGATCCCATTATTTCCCGTAATTTTAGAAGCGTTGCCCTGCATATCTATACGAGCTGTCGACGGCTGATCATTCTGTACGGCATATGAAATATTTCTATTTTGAGTATTATCCAAATGAAGTAAAGTGTGGTGGGACTTTCCACATTGTTTGCATTTGTATTTCGACTTACAATTCAGTAACGAGTGGGTCAAACTAAGGCAGTTCACACACCCATGTTTGGATTTTATAAAGTCAAAACGATTTTTCGGCAACATTGACTTAAATGCGGGACAACCATAAAGTTGGTAATGTTCCGACGTATTACAAATAGAACATGAAACACGACTATCAGAACTATAATTATTATTACAAGTTACGAAAGAATGGACTGTATTGCGGGTGCGGTTAAAATTATTATTTTTATTTTGAGAAGTGCGGTTAGATGAATTATTATTAGTTGTTCTATCTAATATTTTTACTTGAGCTTTGATAAAGTCGACAAAATCTGCGTAATTCGGAATATCTTTATCCCTAGCCGTCATCTCAAAGGCCTGAGCGGTGCTTGAATCAATTTTACGAAAAGCTAAATTAAATAAAATAAAATCAAACATGTCATCTATTTTTAACAGCTTAAGAGCGGCGGCAGCAGCGTCGAAAGTTTCTATAAAATTATTCAATGATGCGGAATTATTTGAAGCAGTTTTAATATCAAGAAGCATAGAAACATAGTGAGAACCTAATGCTCTTTTATCTTGGTACTTTCTGGTAAGACTTTCCCAAATGGAAGTATAATTCTCACCAGAAGGAATTACACCTGCAAGTATCTTTTGCGCGTTACCTGTCAGCCTCCCTACTAAATACTGAACTCTATGTGAATCGGTTAAATCTATATTATTATGAATATTAGCCTTAAAAGATTCATAAAAGGTAGGCCAGTTTTCAATATTTCCGTCAAAAGAAGGAATATTAAGCGGCGCAAGTTTGAAAGGAGCCTTGGTAGAAGTAACCTGTTGACCGTTCGAAGATGAGGGCTTTACTCCACTTAAATTCGCACGGAACCTTTTAATACGAGTAAATATTTCTTCAAAAGAAGAAAGTGCCTGGTAGTTCGGCTCAAACTTTGTATTTATTTCCATTTGAGTTTCATTAATTTCATCTAAAGTTTGTATGAACTCAGAGCGTAATGTGTCTATGGTTTCACTATCAGACAAAAAGTATTCCACCGATCGTAACTCGGTAGATACGGGAGATAAGTTTTTACCCGAATTATACAATCTAGTAATATGTTCAAATATGACATTGTTTTTAGCTTGAAGTAATTTTAATCTTGACTCCATGGTGAAAGATGGCAAATAAGAGATAAACGTTCAGTATGTAACCGAACTTTATACCTTTGAACATTGACAACAAGGTTTAAATCGACTTCTAGAAGTTTTACGCAAAATGAGGTTTTAAACGTAAAAAGATATACGTATAGCGGTGAAAGAAAACTTATCCAGTGGATAGAGTATTCATTAATATGTTAATAAAATTAAAGAAAAGCGGCAGTGTGATATGACAATAAATTAAAGAAAAGCGGCAGTGTGATAACACCTTTATATTTATTTCGCGGCGGTTGTATCCGGCTCGATTTGGACCAAAACAATGTTGATGCGGTTACTACTCGAGCGGCTGAAGGACCCTGCGTTGTATGCGGATGCTGAGCTGGCTTCGAGCGGGATAGATACATGTATTTAATTAAAATAAGAAAGGGAGTGCGCCCCACTTACTTGAGTTCGTCTTCGTCTTAATTTTGCGTGGCCACGGCTTTTCAAGATGTGTTTCCTTATAATTATCTTCAGCTTGATGCGGGATAGACTTCGAGAATATTTTCAATGTCAAATATTTTCCTTTTTTGTGAGGCGCTGTCAATTTTGGAGGGCATAGATAATGACCACTCGAAGCCAAACTCTTTACGCGCGAACAGTATCCCATAACACAAGTCTTACTTAAGAACTTACTTTGGGGCTAGCTCAATCTGTGTGATTTTGTCCGTATATATTTATTTATTTATTGCAATAAAATAACGTTTTGTTTTTAATAATATTCGTTTTCGATCTGACAGTTCCAGTTTGATGTCAATATAGTCGGCAATCCCGACAAATAGCACGTGAGTGATCCGTTGGTATATATACCTATAATTTTGATGTCAGTCTAGTCTATTTATGTAGGTCAGGACTCGGGGTTTCTCGAGGTAGTGCTCTAGTAATCTAGGAAGTGGGACTAAGTTGAAAACAAATTTTGCAAATCGTTTCGGTTCAGGTTTAAGGTGATAGCTCTATTAGAACCTTGCACACTCCAAACCAAAGTAAGATTTATGGGTTTGTTGGAAATGACAAAATGTCCAAATAAATAGTTGAGTACCTTTAGCCTATATACCAAGTCAAGCTCCGTAGCGCAGCGGTCAACACGCTAGCCTGCGACACGGGGGTCCCGGGTTCGATTCCCGGTCAGGTCAATATGGAAAAAGATCTTTTTCATATTGACCTGGGTCTTGGATGTTTATCTATATAAGTATATATTATAAAATATAGTATCGTTGAGTTAGTATCCTGCGACACAAGTTCACAACTTACTGTGGGGCTAGCTCAATTTGTGTGATATGTCCCTATATATTAAAAAAATATATAGGTACTCTAAAGACTCTGCCATGCCTATTAATCAATGTTTTAAAATTCAGCTTATTTTACAATGCGGTCCGACTATATCTGCATGGGTGCGACAGATTTGTATTGGTATGCGTCAACTTTTGTCTTCAAATCGGTAGCCGCCGGACCAGTTGTACCATTAGCCAAGTCTATCAATGTCTATATGTTAGACACAACTTTTTTCTTACTAAACTGGACTGAGTTTCTTTCGGCATATTCTTCTCAGCAGTGGTGATTCCGAAACGCTAGTAGTTTTTAGATATTGCAAATAAAAAAAAAATGACGTTCAAAAAGCGATACATGATTATCTTAATTTGAATAAAATTTAATTTCATTTCATTTCTAAGCTTTAAAGCTAGAAGACTCTATTTTTTGTGAAAATGAAGCCTCGTATCCGGGGGCCGATAAAAGGCTCCCGTGTCAACCACTGTACCACGGGGGTAAAATGTCAATGTAGTGTACAACAAAAATATTTGAATTCATATTACCCGAAACAAGAGGATTTTTGTGAATAAAACTAACTGACTATATTTCTTCCAAAAGAGTCACTTAGGCGTTCATCCACGCGGAACTATAATATCCGCAGCGTAAGCACATTTTGGTCGAGTTCCAAAACAAATTACCTAGTTAGAGTTGTTCGTTCATTTCATTACTCGATCGAGAATTTGAGTCGTTAAGAAATAAGTACAAGCTTGCAAAGTTGGTTAATTATTCAGCAAATGCCTTGTTGTTTATCGAGACGCGTTTGGAGCCAAGTCCATAATTTTGTCACTATTAGACTTTATTGTTCACATCTAGGTTATATGAAAATTTTAATTATCGACATTGATTAACTTCCTTTGGTCAAGCTCCAAAACAAATTACCCTGTCAGAGATGTTCATTCATTTAGTTACTCGATAGAGAATTTGAGCCGTCAAGGAACCAGCACAAGCTTGCAAAGTTGGTTAATTATTCAGCGAAAGCCTTGTTGTCTATCGAGACGCGTGAGAAGCCAAGTCCATTATTTTTGTCCTTAGAGGACTTAATTGTTTACATCTAGATGATCAAGGTAATTTGGAAATTTTAATTGACGACATTGAATAGTTTCCTTTGGTCGAGTTCCAAAACAAGTTACCTTGTTAGAGTTTATCGTTCATTTCGTTACTCGATCGAGAATTTGTGTTGTTAAGAAATCAGCCCTAGCTTGGAAAGTTGGTTAATAATTCAGCTAAGCTTTTGTTAGCGACGCTCACTTAATTTGTATATAATTAGGCATAAGTTGATTTTATAAATGTTTCCATGGTTTTGATACATGGCATCATAATAGGATGTTTATTTAAATAAAATAGGAGTGTGGCATTCATGTCTTATTTGTCAATGGTCACTATAATGGATATCATATCATATTGCACTCTTTCAATAAGAAATCATTTGAATTCAATACGAAGTTTGTAAAATATACAATAATAGACTTTTAAGAAAAACATGTTACTTTAATTACTTAAATTTTCTTTAGAAATGAGAAATTATTTTAGAATTCAAGTGGAAAATGCAATAGCAAAGAAACCTTAATAAATGGAGCATAGACTACCACAGTTTGAATTTTCTATTTTACATGCAAGGAGAGTTGGTTAGGGAATGGCAAGTTTTATGTTCTTCAATGTACGGAAACCACCAAATGATTTTTTTTAAACTTGTTTCTTTTGGTCTTTCGGCGTTTTGGCTATGAACTAAAAGCAGTATACCTACATATATACTTTACATTAATTCCAGAATCTTAACAAATGATTTTTTAACAAGTTGGATTAAATTAAATCTTGATTGCTCTTTTAAGTCAACCGTGTTGAATTTCTAAGCCGTTTTGGCTACAAGAAGTCTTAATAAAACATACTACATATTTAACACACACACAAATATATATGTAAAAATAACCTTCCTTCTGGGTGTTTAGTCGGGTAAAAGCGCTTGTAGCTTTTGAGTTTTGTTCACTATCTAAATATTATATGGAACAGTGGATTTCTTTATTCTAGGGTTGTTTATATTGAGATATTCCATTTTAATATTTTTGTTTCATATAAGGCTTTGCTAATGATGGCCTCTTTGGCACAGTGGCTAATTTATCATGCTGCTGCTATTTTAGGTTTGATTCCCGGTGCTGGGAACAGGATAGCAATTTTGGAGCTATCAAAGGAGAGGGTGAGCGTCAGGCATAAAATTCATATGAGGAAGAATATTGTATAAACAATCACTTTCCAATGAAGCCCCGAACTACATCCAATCAAAATTATCTTAAATGAAAGTAATATAAGATTAAAATTAAAATGAGGTGCGCTGATGAATATTGACAATGGATTCTAGCGGAATTGAATTAATAATTTTGTTCGGCGCAGAACAAAAAGGAAAATGGTTCAGTTCGTTTCTGGGCCAATTTATTATTATGTCAACCGTGAGAGGAATATTTGAATATTATCTTTAGATATATATTTTTTTGAAATGAAATGCTTAAATCAACGTCATATTTCTCTGCAATTATTCTAATCAATAGGACTACCTGTGTTAATATGTTATTGAAGAAGTAATGAAGTTTGCTTGTATTATTTATTGTACACCTAAAGGACCAAACTTAAAATCATAGTGGACTTATCTCACGATAATTTGCTAAATTTCCTCAAATCAGTTTTTCTTTAGTTAGTAAATGGGTGAAGCCATTTACTAACAAGACCACGTTTTATCGAATTCGTTTTAGTAGTTATCGAGATAAGAAATCTACGTGTGCATCAGGCAGTAGGAAAAATTTAAGATTTATTTTTTAATATCTACTTGTTATTTAATTTTTAAATTAAAATTCATTTATTTCAGGTAACTACAGACCCATATCAAACAACATTACAAGTTCAAAATTATTTCAAAATTAAAATTAATAATTACAGGCCAGTTAGCAATGAACATGTAGTAAGTCATTAGAAAAACATTTAGTTAGTTTATTTTTAAATTTCTTCTTATTATTGTTACAGGCCAGTACGAATGTAGTCGAATGAAGTCAGTTATTAGCAAAACTTTTTTTTAAATATTTTCGTGTCATCTTTATTTATTTTTACAGTCTTAGGTATAAGGATTTTATAAAATTGATATAAAAAGTATAATATATAATACAAAATATAAAAACTTTATAAAAACCTAGTCCTAGTTCGCCGCCAGCAGTGGGGCAGGGCTCAAGCTACCGGCGGTTAAGGCTGCAGAGAGAGGAACCTTCTAACAATGCGTGCCGTGTCTTCTAGACACCATCCATCCATCGCCTTCTGTATCTGGCCCTTGATCCAGCCATCCAGCGAGAGTCTCTTGAGATGTTAGTCGAGACTTCGCTATAAGACCGTTCACAGATACGACTATTGCAAGACAATGATCGTCGAATCCACATCCATAAAAAAAAATAAGTTTGTTTTTTTTTCTTCTTGTTATTGTTACAGGCCAGTAGTACAATAATTCATTAGTTTTTTTTTTAATTTGTTATTCAGGCCAGTAAGGAACTAAGGATTAAGAAAAACATTAAGATAGTATTTTTTTAATTTCTACTTGTTATTGTTACAGGCCAGTGAGGATATAGTAAGTCATTAGAAAAACATAAACTTTTTTTTATTTTCTTCTTGTTATTGTTACAGGCCAGTAAGGATGTAGACATGTGCGCGCCGGCCACTGCGGCGCTGCTTCTTGCCGCGCTTTCTGCTCTACCTTGTCGAGGTAATATACAGCATAATCCTAAATTACATAATCATCATTCCGTATGGCAGATTACCTACTGCAAGAATCCAATACGTCTAGTTTTAAATTCATAATAATATATCTTTATTTCGAGCAACACGATTCATATACAATTTTGTTAGTAGACAAAGAACCTTAAACTCTAGTGTTAGTAAGTAACTTTAAATTCAATCCCAATCCCAACTAATATTATAAATGCGAAAGTGAGTTTGTTTGTTTATTTGTTTGTTACGCTTTCACGCTGTATCTACTGAACCGATCGTCATGAAACATTTTGCATACACATAGGTCAGGGTACTGAGAAGGACATAGGCTATATATCACGTGGGCGAAGCCGCGGGTAACAGCTAGTTTTAAATAAGGCAGCTGCCACTGCTGTCTACCACATGCTTGATATCTGCTCATATAGTCCACAGCAGCGGTTGTTGTAGGGATAGTCCAGCCGGCTCGCTAGCATTGCCAAGATGCTGTCGGAGCTGCCTCGGACGCGCCGCACCAGGCGCTTTGTTAGCGCATGGTCGCATTATGTGTTACCCGCGGCTTCACCCGCGTGATATTTAACCTGTATCCTTCCCAGTATCCTAGCCTATGTGTAGGCAAAATTTTACGATGATAGGTTCAGTGCATAGAATAAACAAACTCACTTTCGCATTTTTAATTTTAGTTGGGATACTTATTGCATTGAAACATAACTGGCCAATTTGTCAATGCTTGTGTATATGACAACTTTGTGTTATCAAACGCGTCCTGTCTATTTATACCCTCAAAATACGACAAATTGGTAGCTGTGTGTGTGCGCGACTGGGTGTGTGGTGTGGAGACTATGGGTTGGACACTAGTTTTTTTCTACGCTTTTGGGCTAATAGAGTTATCTAGGAATATATAATCTAAGGGCCTAAAGCCTTCCTCGATTATTTATATAGATTGTAATTCTTGAGGTTAGCGAGTAATTAAATAAACAAACTATTCAACTTTATATTATTAGTATAGATTAGTATAAATGAAAAGCAAAAGATAACTAACTACATAATCAAATAAGTAACTGTTTACATGTTCACGAAGTGTAAAGTGTAAAATTCTTTTTTAAATAATCTTATTTTTTTTTAAACCGAAGCTCGTAAATACGACGATGTTTTAATAGAAAGTTTCTAAAATTCATAAACCACAAGTGACGAGAAGAGATTTCAATATCAGTTTCAAAACAGCAACTTCAATATAAATCTGAAATATTTAGTGTTTGTTGTACAAATTTAAATTAGTCTTTTGCAAACAATGAAATATCTCTTTTAATCAAAATGTAATGAGTACTTAAAGAAAACCGCTAGAAATCTCTCTGAATCTTGTAATTTAATTCCTTCGAAGGGTGATTGTGTTAATATGAAAATATTTTCAAATGGCCCACCGTTTACAAGACCCCAGATTTGAACTGAAAACAAACAATGCTAAGGGACAAGGATGAATATTTCAGTAGGGAATAAAAGATTGAGGGGATTCGTAAAATGTCAATTTCAACCTTTTTTGAATGCAAGAACGGATATGTTTGGGGTGTTCGTATTAATAATACAGGTGGTAAATTTATGATAAAACTAGCTTTTGCCCGCAGCTTTGGTCGCGTCAATGTCGCTTACTCGGGAACAGTGTTTTTTTAGGTAGCCTATGTACTATTCCGTAGACCAAAGAACGTGTATGCAAAATTTTATGATGATCGAATCAGTAGTTAGTAACAAACAAACTCATTTTCGTATTTATAATATTAGTTGGGATTGAGATGGGGCCATTGGAGAACACTCTTATTAAATTAACATATAAGATTATTTCTTTCTGTCAGCAAAGCATTGTGTAATGTTTAAAAAAGAACGTTTAAATATTGGAAAATGTTCACTCTCTTGATCTAAGATCAAAAGATTTGGTAATTACCTATATAGGTTGACTCACCAACTCACACATGTTTATTCTGTCATAGTTTAATGACTGCAATTAATGATGACAATTGGGACCAATTTTTTATACCACCTACTGTCAGGTTAAGCTACCATGGGCGCGGTCCCCAGTAAGATTACTCGGGACCGCGCCCAGGGTTGCTTAACATCCGTTAATGCTAATAATGCTCATGCCTATGGGATATCGAGAGACCTTTGTAAAAACTTATAACAAACAACATTTATTTACTGCCATTTGAGATTAGCTTTCTCAGAGTAAAATGGCCAGGGCAAATAAAAACACTAATATTGAATAACAATTCAAATGTGCAACTTGATTGTTACAAAATTTCATTGCTTTTCTTTCAAACAATAGAACGTTTCATTGAATTAAAATATATTAAGCAACCAGGAAAACCTTTCAAAAGGTCTTCAGATCGCTCAATTTAATTCCGTCTAATGACAATTGTGCTAATATGAAAATATTTTTAAACGGCCCGCCGTTTACAAGACCCTTTGCGGGCCGAGAATGGAACTGAAAACAAACAATGCGAAGAGACAAGGATAAATATTTCAGTAGGGAATAAAAGATTGAGGGAATTCCGCGAGATGACAATTTGAGCCTCTGCCAAAAACGCCTGGTTTTATACATTTTATTATTTTTATTACAAAAATTGCTGCTGGTAAATGGGCATAAGAGAAACAGAACTGTCGGAAAACATTTTTTTTTATATTTTTTGGTCAATCGATTCGGTAATTAAGAGTCCCACGTAAAGCCGCAATCCCATACAAACGTAGTTTCGTTTTAGTTTTACAACATTTAAGCCAATCTCAACCAAATGTTTGTACATACGACCGGATAAGGCATATTGATGTTTATAATGAGATTTCAATTTTAAAAACAATACCTATACAAAATTACAGCGAGTACAAGTTTTCCATACGAAACTTCAACTCGCTGTAATTTTGTATAGGTACTGTTTTTAAAATTGAAATCTAATTATAAACATCAATATGCCTTATCCGGTCGTATATACGAAATTTGGTTGAGATTGGCTTATCTGTTGTAAAACTAAAACGAAACTACGTTTGTATGGGATTGCGGCTTTACGTGGGAACCTTAACTTTGTGTGGCCCAAGAATGGAACTGAAAATAAACAATGCCAAGGGACGAGGATAAATATTTCAGTAGGGAGTAAAAGATTGAGGGAATTCCGCGAGATGACAATTTGAACCTCTGCCAATAACGCCTGGGCGGATACGTTTTGCTCATTTTATTTTTATTATGAAATTAAGTGGTAAGCTGACAAAATGAAACCGAACCATCGGTAAACATTGCTACTTTGATCGGGTTTGATCAATCAATTTAGAAATTATGTTGGTTTCTGTTTGAAAACAATACGACAGCTCATTTAAATGTATAGGGAGAGAACCATGTTTATTTTGGTAGCTAAGAATCTATTAAGTAGCAAAAGCGAAACAGAGCTATGTGTCATTATACCTATTGCAATAAAAGATTGAGAGAATTCCGCGAGATGACAATTTGAGCCTCTGCCAACAAGGCCTGGCTTTATTCGTTTTATTATTTTTATTATGAAAATTGATAGTAAATTAACATAAAAAACAGAGCTGTCAGAAAACTTTAGCTTTTTTGATATTGTTTGATCAATCTTTTCAAAAATTGACTTTGCAGGGCCCAAGAATAGAAATGAAAACAAATAATGCCAAGGGACAAGGATAAATATTTCAGTAGGGAATAAAAGATTTAGGGAATTCTGCGAGATGACAATTTCAGCTTTTGTCAATAACGCCTCGGCGGATACGTTCTGCTCATTTTATTTTATTTTATGATAATTGGTAAGTAGTTGACATAAATTGAAGCAAATACTTATTGCTTCTTTTATTTTTAGCATGAAATTTGGTGGTAAGCTGATACAAAGTGAAATAAAACCATCGCTAAACATTTGCTACTTTGATTATGTCCGATCAATCAATTTGGTTATTATGTTAGTTTCTGTTTGACAACGATTTGACGGCCTATTTAATTTTACGGGGAAAGCAACCATGTTTATTTTGGTACTCGTCGTCGTCATTAGGTCTTGTTTAGTCTCCACTGCAGGAGCAGGACCCTCTCTGCACTATCAAAGCCATATAGTAGTATTAGCCAGAGCAGACAGGATTTGGCCTACACTCTCTACGCTGGCCAGACGGGTTGGAGAGGTACTATTTTGGTAGCTAAGTAATAATTTAGTAATTACGAAACAAAAGTAAAACTTAGTGTGTCATTACACCTATTGCAAAGGCTAGAGATATTAGTAGGCAAGTTTTTCTAAGTACGTATTTAATGGTAAAAGTAGAATAATTACTCAAATTTTGTCGGAGGGCAATTGTGCTATATGAAAATATTTTTAAATGGCCCTTCGTTTACAAGACCCTTTGCGGGCCGAGAATGGAACTGAAAACAAACAATGCCAAGGGACAAAGATAAATATTTAAGTAGGGAATAAAAGATTGAGGGAATTCCGCGAGATGACAATTTGAGCCTCTGCCAATAACGCCTGGCTTTATACGTTTTATGCGTTTAACACATCTTTTTATTAAGAAAATTGGTAGCAAATTGAGTGTAAAATGAAATAGAGCTGTCGGAAAATATTTTCCCTTTACATTTTCTATGATCAATTGATTCAGTTATCATGTTTGGTTGAAGTATGATCACTATTAATTGTTGACGACCTCCGTGGTGCAGCGGTCAACACACCAGCCTGCGTCACGTGTGGTCTCGGGTTCGATCTCCAGTCAAGTCAAAACGAGAAATGATCTTTTTCAGGTTATAAAGGTGACTTAGCCCGTGAAAATGAACAAGTATCTTTTACCGCAAAAAAATGGCAATAAATATGTCAGGTCGAACACATTTGAATGATGATGTCGATTCTTTTCGAGTTCCCCGCACTGCATTGCTGACATGTTGAAAGTTGTTCATTTTGTAGGGTTGAGTCACCCCTTCCGGGACATGTCAGCTGTTAATTTATACGCTGTTTGTGTTGCTGGTATTATGACGATTTATTTATAATATTATTTCTTTTTATGTCGTGGTAGAGTTAATTACTGCAATTGAAAAACATCCATAAAGCATCAGTCTATCAAATTCCATTCACCAATATACAATGTTACTTTAGATGATTTTATTACAGTAATCACCAAAATGCCTACAACTGATACCTAAAGTAAGAAGTTTAAACTTTGAACAGTCATGAATTTGTGTGACTTGTTCAACTACGACGCAAATAACAGTATTTAAACAATCAAAAGATCTTGAATTATTAAGTACTAATGCTTCGTCTGGAAACTCCTCAAAGTAGGTCACATTCAAATAGTTTACAATAACAATTCCTTTCTTTATAGGTACCGACGCCGACGCCGCTTCAAGGATACTGAAAGAAGCCGAGAACTACCAAGGGAATTCTACGCAACCGACTGTCAACAAAATCTATCAAATGCTACACTCAGACTTACATAATCAAACTCTTAATTCTAGTCTTATTCCTATACATTTCTTTTATGATGATAAAACTCTAGTTAATAACGTTAGCGATGTAAATATAACAGATATAAAAGAAGTGGGTGCTATAAATTTAGAAGCAGTAAAACTGAAGAATAGACAAAGGCGGGTTGTGAATGTAGTGAGGACAAATGGGGTGACTGTTAGTGATAAGGAGGTGACTACAGTGTCCGTGCCGAGCTCACCGCCGATGATGATGGAGAGGAGACGCAAGCCGGGAGAGACAGGATCCAGTGCCCCTCTACTTAATTACATATTTGACACGTACTCTAACACGCATACGCATCATAAAAATGAAAAGTAAGTATATTTTTATTAATGCCAACAGTACTATTCTTCTTTCTTCTTTGCTCATCCCACTTTTATTATCTATACATAATTCTCTTCTTTTTTGGTGAAATGTGCTGATTGCATGGATCAAGTATTCTTTGTTAACTATCAGGATAGACCCCTAAGAAACGTAACAGAGACGCAAATACCAAGGCATGCAAACGTGTCGCGACATAAGCTCACGCACACATCGACATTGAATAAGCAAGATTTTCCTTTGTACGAATGTAAACTATTCCAAATGTTAAATTAGTTCGTACCATAGTTTAAAAAAATCGTGTTTATGCCTATAGTGCCCTTAGATAGTGCCACAAGAATCATTTGGGACTTGGATGACATTGAAATGGGGCGCTGTGCGTAAAACTACAAGTGCAATAAGGACTACTAGCGAACGAAATATTCTAAGTTTTATAAAAAGAATTAAAAGCACAAACTTCCGCGACAAACGTCAATTCTAGCTAGCACCATATCGCAGCGTCTTGCAATATTTTTTTAAATTGGTTATTAAATATGTACAAACAAACAAAAGTCATACTGTTTTTTATTTTGAAATTGGTCGCCAAATGAGACAGTGGGATACCTGATGGTAAATGATCACCGCCGCCCATGGACAACAGCACCATCAATAAATTCTGACTCATAAAAATAAAGACAGAACAAACAATAGATGAAAGCTTATTAAAGGTAAAACGCTGCTGTTTATTACACAAAAGTAGCAGCCTCAGCCTCTGTGGTCCAATGGTTAAGGCGTTTGCTTTACTGACCCGGGGGTCGTGGGTTCAATTCCCACGGGAAGCATACTTTGTTAAGTTGTTTCCAGTTTGGTTAGGACAATGCAGGCATGAATCACCTGATTGTCTGATAAGAAAGATGATTCCGTGCTTCGGAAGGCACGTTAAGCCGTTGGTCCCGGCTGCCATCTGGTAGTCGTTAAAGGAACCACGTCAGAGGCCGAGAGGCGGTTCTGAAGAACTCTGACACCAGGGTGTGCATGGTCGACTGACCGTGTCACCTACTCGAAATGATGATGATGATGATTACACAAAAGATCCTTCCAGCAAATCAAATTAATTTTACAGACTGAAAGACAAACAAAGAGCAGTGTTTATTAATGTTCGTACATTAAATTTCTGTTTTAAAAATTTTAGGCACTTCATTTGGTATTAACACCAGTTTTATTTCCTCTTTTTAAAGCACCGCTGACGTTACATATAATCACATTATCTGTATAAAACTTCGAGCAACACGGCTTCTGTACGGAAAGCGTGTTGCTCGAAGGTATAAAAATCTTACAACATCAATGTTTCCTCTACGAGAAGACTTTGAAAGATTTTCTTTCGAATGAGTGATGAATATTTATAGCATAAAATGTGGTAAAATATGATGGATAGATTATTGATATTCTTACACATTAGTAATTTATTACATGCCATTCTTTTCATTAAGACCATTATTTCTGCATAAAAGAGTGAAAAACTTATCATCATCAGGATTTTTAAGTCTTCACTACATTCATTCATTGATTTTTTTACATTCAAACATTCAAAATTGAATGATGATGAGTCTTCACTGCAGGAGCATGACCAGAGGGTCATGGTACAAAGAGCTGTACTACCAGAACCATATATTAGCCAGAGCAGTCAGAGCATTTGGCCTACGCTCTCCACGCTGGCCAGATGGGTTGGAGAGGTCTCTTTGATGTTTATATGTTTTGTTTAGCTTTTGTGTCCTATACCTGAGAATACTTATTTGATTACTTTTTCGTTGTTTAGAACGGGTACCGGAAATAGTATCTACGCAGCAGCAGCTCCAGAGATAGAGGCCCTGGTTGGATCCACAGCTCATCTTGACTGCAAGGTCGACGCCTTACACGATAAACTGGTAATAAGTATGTTCCAAAGTTATTCGAATATTGGCTCTGTCTTTCTATCAGGATGTCTTCTTTGGAACGTCTTTTTTTTCTTGTTTTCTTTTTTCTTTATTTATTTTTTTAATTATTTCCAAAAAAATTTACGCGCAGGAGCGAAGCGTTGTTAGAGACTGAGATGAACGAAATTTACGCCATCCCAACCTACTTATTGTTTTATTATTAGATTAGAATTGTATGACTTGTATATGATTTACATTCTTTATTGTAAATTCTCTCTAAAACACATACCATTTTTAATCGCATTGTGTAGTGCGCGATACTACGCTACACGTGAATATCCCTGCATACATCATAAAAAATCCAATCAAAACGGATATATATCTCAATTCAAAAACCGTTTTCAGGTGTCATGGGTACGTCGGAAAAACGACGAGGAGCCGATGGAATTGTTAACGACTGGCACTCAACAGTACACAGCTGACGACCGGTAAATAAATCTATGCATGCATTCTTTTATACAACTTGGAAGGGACATACCCATAATAAATCAAACCACAGGCTATACTAGATCACTTCAGTATAATGAACTTAAAATAACGGTCAAAAAACAAAAAATCGACGTTCCCATACATATCGCGCGGGCGGGTGCACACTTTTGTATGGAAGTGCCTAAATTTATTTTTGTTTTTTGACTGTTATTTTAATTCTTGTTTTAAAAATTAGTTGTGGTAGAGCCACGCTACCGGCGAAAATCTCTTTAGCTGGTAGCATGAATGGACCGGCTCGTCCGGGAAAGAACCACACTCTCACAGAAAATCGACGTTTGAGTAGTAGTTTTACAGCTTCTATGCTTCGTTCGGTGAGTGAGAGCGCCGGAGGCCCACCCCACCGCCTCTGGAGAGGAAAAAATAAAAGGCCGGCAACGCTCTTGTCATACCTCTTGTGTTACATTAGTCAATCGGCAGCGGTGATCACTTACCATCAGGTGACCTACTTGCTTGTTTGCCGACCTATGACATAAAAAGAAAATCCTTACACTAAAGTGATCTAGTATAGCCCTTGGTCCAATTTATTACGGGTATGTCCCTTCCACTTTGTATATTAAAATGTATCCCTGTAACCGTGCCCGATCATGAAAGGAGTGACTGAGCCCATCAATATGAACAACTTTTCCTATGGGACTCATCATCATCATCAGGTCTTTCTAAGTCTCCTCTACAGGAGCTTAACCCCTATGGGAGTAATGCCGAAAATTCGAATGACAAAAAGTTTTTAGCCGGCATTTGTATGTACATGTTGTTCATATTGGCGGGCTTGTCACCTCAAACTTACAAGGCATAATAACGTTCATCAAAATGATGACATCTCACAATTGAATCTTTATTAATCGTAACTTTACTTGAAAGTTAGAGGAGTAGATTTATCAGAAAAAATACTTACTTATTTATAATTCATACTTATTAAATCCTATAAAATTTGTAAAAATACAAAAAATTGTGTGGAACTATGTTTTCAAATGTATGTCATGTTGTGTGTACACGTTTTAGGGTCACAATCTGGCTCAGAACCTATGTATGTATATAACTTGTATTGTGTGTGTGTTTTTTTTTTATGATTGTAACCTGTTGTGTATACCTAAATAAATAAATAAATAAAAATAAATAAATAAATAAAATTAAAAACGCGAAAGAGGAAAATCAATATCCTTAATTACCAATTATTGGCTTGAATATGTCTCTAAATATTTACCACAGAACTTTATTTATTTTCCTCCTAGGTATTCCGCCCGTTTCATCCCCCCAGACATTTGGAGGCTGGAGATTAGGGAAGTGAGGGCCACCGACGCGGCCCATTACGACTGCCAGCTCTCAGCACATCCGCCCAGAACGGCCCGCGTCACGCTACACGTTCCTGGTAATTTAACCTTTATTTAAGACTAGTTTTTAATTATCATTAGGTCTTTTTTAGTCAAGAACCGATACGACATTGGAATCTTCAAAAAACTAGTCTAGGTTTTCTTTAGGCCAGCAACGCTCTTGTCACACTCCTTACGTTGCAGTGTTCATGGGCAGCAGTGATCTTTTACCATCAGGTGACCCGCTTGCTTGTTTGCAGTCCCTTATCTTAAAAAAAAGACTCCACTGCAGAAGCACGACCCTTTTTGTACGACCAGAGCCGTATAATAGTCAGAGCAGTCAGAGGATTTGGCCTACTCTCTCCACGCTGGCCAGACAGGTTGGAGAAATCTCTTTGTTATTTTTAGCTTTATTTACTATACTTACTTACTTATTTTCTACTTATCATCATCAGGTCTTTCCTAGTCTCCACTGCAGAAGCACCACCCTCTCTATACGACCAGAGCCATATAATTGTCAGAGCAGTCAGAGGATTTGGCCTACTCTCTCCATGCTGGCCAGACTGGTTGGAGAGGTCTCTTTGTTATTTTTAGCTTTGTTTACTATACTAGTTCAATGTTTACCACACTCTCCATGCTGGCCAGACTGGTTGGAGAAGTTTCTTTGATGTTTATTAGCTTTGTTTACTATACGGGTTCAATGTTTATTATAAGGAAGGTTGAAGCTCGATTAGGGAAGTGAGGGCCACTGATGTGGCCCATTACTACTGCCAGCTCTCAGCACATCCGCCCAGAACGGTACGCTGCACATGCCTGGTAATTTGACCTTTATTTTAGACTATATAGTTTTCTACTTATGTAGAGAGTAATGACCTTCAGCACTGATAGACCAATATAAATGAATTCAATAAAACGTTCAAGAATAACAAAGCCCATGTGCAGTGGATATTAGACCACTAAGTGCGGTATCAGCGCCACGTCTACACAGCTTGCAAAGAAGTAAACTGAAACTCAAAATCTGGCTTATTCAGTTGTCATCGTTCTAGATAGATATGAGATATATGGGTTCTAAGCAAGCTTGAAGCTCGATTAGGGAAATGAGGGCCATAGAAGCGGCCCATTACGACTGCCAGCTCTCAGCACATCCGCCCATAACGGCACGCGAATCGCTACACCTACCTGGTAATTTGACCTATATCTTAGGCTAGTTTTCTACTTATGTAGAGAGTAATGACCTACAGCGCTGATAGATCAATACAAATATATTCAAAAAAGACGATGAGTATGTTCCAACTACTAAGCGCCGTAGGTACCAGCGTCACGCCTACAAAGCTTGCAAAGAATTAATTGAACTTAATTGAACCACAAAATCTGGCTTATAGAGTTGTTACGTTCAAATAGATAGAAGATATACGGGTTTTATGTATACCTTAAGACAAGATCCATATGTTAGTGAGAGCAGTCGGAGGATTTGGCTTACACTCTCCACGCTGGCCAGAAGTCTTTTTCATAAGTTTATAAGCTTTGTTTAGCTTGTGCTCCCCAAGTCGCCTTCTGCGACATTCATGAGAGGGCTAAGAGTGATCCTATTCTACTCTGCCGGGAACCACACGGCCATAGTTTTCTACATATACAGCGTAAAAAATGACTTTCAACATTCCATCAGAGGGATCACTCAGACCGTCAATTATGCTTTTATCATAATTGATGGCATGCACGCGACGTTGACACTGGCTTGTATTCTAAGCTTTGATTATTAAGAGAGTATATAGTCAAAGATTCCAAGAGAGTGTGTGATTATTAACTTAATACGTTTTATTCGCAGAAGTGTCAGTAAGAGTAGTCGACGGCGCTGGCGCAGAAGTGGCAGAACAAGTCTGTGAGATCGGCAGTACAGTCGCCTTGCGGTGTGAGGTTCGAGGACTGAGGATGGAGGGGGGACCGTCACTGCTGTGGTACAGAAAGGATTCTTTGTTGAACGATGACACCACAAGAGGAGGGATTAGGTGTGTATTCAAAGCATTATACGTATACATCTCTTGTAAGGTAGGTATCAAGCAAGAGCCGTTCATAATGACGTATTGGTGACATTATAGTCACTGTAACACTCTTAGTAGCAGTATTGCACCTTGGGTCGCACATCAGCCTAGCAGCACTGCACCTTGGGTTGTACGGTCCGTCGCTGCTGTTGCATAGGAATATATTCCTATTATTATCACAACGGGAAGAAATTTTTGCTACACGACGACACTATCAGGGTAGGCATCAGGTTTGTATCTATACATAGCATTAGAGCATTTCTCTCTAAATCCAGGCTCAACATCATGAAGAAGAGGTATCCAATAGCATTCGTTATCTTCCTTGACCGACATGAAAGTCCTTGAACAGACTCCGGACCCAAGCAAGCCCAAGTACGGACATCAAAAATAGATGGGGCTACAATTTAAAATCTCTTGCCCATATGGTGCTACTCCTCAGATAATGGCAGAACTTTTTAGCTTGCTCTTACTGTCTTATCTTTATATGTATCTATTATAAAATATAGTAACGTTGAGTTAGTATCTCATCCCATAACACAAGTCTCGAACTTACTTTGGGGCAAGCTCAATCTGTGTGATTTGTCCGTATATATATTTATTTAACACCTGTACAAGCGAGAACATAATATATAATCCCACTGATAACGCTGTGTCAGTGTGGCTGGTCAACACAACTATAATCCGCTCTTGTTGACACGCTAAGAAGAAGAAGAAAAGAAACATCAGCCAGCCGTTGATAAAATAGTAGACATTCATCGCATGAGGTTCGTCATACAGAATTAAACCTAGTTTGGGATGTACAGTTGGCAAAATAACAATTGAAAGGAAATTGCAACCACCTGATTAGACCCTGGTGAGAGGTATGTTATAGAGTCTATAACATACCTCTCACCAGGGTCTAATCAGGGCTATAGAGATAGACACAGGTTTATGATAGTTTAACTATAACAGTTTAGTTTAGTTAGATACCCATGTCTTGCTATGCTTGTAATCTCAACATAATTTCTTTGAGGGTACACCAAATGCTTCTTTTAAGATATTCAGTGAGGATGAACGGACCAAGGTAAATTACAAATTCAAAGCACACCATGCCCTATTTACAAACAGGCTGTTAATTTGTATACCAACTCATTTTGTTCCAATAAAAATTCAAGGTTATTTGCTATTTTTCTTGCAAAGTGGTCTATAGAAATAAAATATATATTCGCAGGTCTTAGATTTATTACTTATTAAACTCTTTATTGCACACGTAAAGGACATTCATAAAAATAAACAGATATACAAAAGGCGGCCTTAAGAGTCGCCTGGACGCGCATGTCTCCATACAAACAAAAAAAAGGGAATTGTGGCCATATTTGATAATTTTGGAATAAAATTAAGCATCCAATCAATTAATCTTCTTATAATCTACGTACGTTTCTGTACAGTTTGGATAAATTATCAATAGTTTGAAAATTATACGCCTTTCAAGATTTCCATACAAATTTGAAAAGGCTTGTAATTCTCGAACCATTGGTATTTTAACCAAGTTGTATAGGAACGTACGTAGATTATAATGAGATTAATTGATTGGATGCATAGTTTTTCTCCAAAATTATCAAATAGTGTCACAATTCCCTTTTTCCGTTTGTATGGAGACATGCACTTCCAGGTGACTCTTAACGCAATAGCAATCTCTTTCAGGCAACCATACAGTAAGGTGTAAAAAAACAAAAACGTCAAAGAGAAGATTTGAAATTTATCAAAGTAAAAGTTAAGCTAGATAGCCTGATTTACCACTGTATATGGACTGAAGAAACCGATGGCTCAGTGGGGTTGAGTATAACTTATGTTAAGCAACCCCGGGCACAGTTCTCATTTGAACGAGTGACCACATGTGGCATAAAAATATATCGAGCTCTTCCGTACCTCGGAAGACATATTAAGCCATTGGTCTTTGCTGTCAGCATCATGGCAGTAGTTACTTACACACAAAAAAAAAACAGTTCTCTTAATTTGTGTAACAGAGCAGAACAGCGTACTAAGGGAGAAAAATACTAAGCTTCTTTACGATATTATTCTCACTATTTTACTACATTTCATATTTTTGTAAACTCTTCCATGCTGGCCTGGGAGAAAAGGAAAAACGAAGAATGTACCAGCTGCTTCTCTTTATGCGCGGATCGTAAAAGCCGATCGAGGGAATGGGCGTCAGGAATCATGTCAATTGGCGATGGGGCTAGCGACCCATCACTATTTAGATTCCGCTCACTTACAAGCCCACAAAAAATACTAAACGTGGCCTTAAGGTTTTACAGACCAGGGCTCTATCTACCCCGCAAGGGAAAAAGACGTGATAGTAGATATAAGGTCTAACTAAAATTGTGAGTTGACGTCGTTTGGAGAAAATGCGCTGTGCAGTTTCTTGCCGCTTCTTCTGCACTCCGCTTTGGAAGCGGCCTAAACTTAGCATAATGTAATTATTGACGTCAACAAAAAAATTTTGTTGTAAAAATTGCAAACACATGTATGACAATTAATCAGTATTCAAAGAAACCTATATTAAATAAACGATTGAATCTTGAATCTTATGTCATATTTTTGTATTGTGTCCTAGCGTCCGGACGGAGTTCGGTGCGAACGGTGCAAACTCAGTTCTTCGTGTGGCAAGAGTTCGCAATGATGATGCTGGCCGATACACCTGCACCGTGGCACGAGCCCCACCTCCAGGGCCTCCCCCTGCGCATGTTATACTACATGTAATTAAAGGTAACAAGATATTTGAATCTTTGAATTGTTTTTTTTTTAAAAGATCATTAAATATAAATTTCGCTATGTTTATTTAATTCATAATAACACAACTATAAACTAATTATTTTTTATAACATAAATTTCTAACTAAACTATAAATAAAAAAAAAATACAATAAAATATTACTTAATCTTACATTAAATTTTGTCCATGTGGCATAGTGCCTAGAACGCTGGCTGCATTACCTCGTTGGATGGTGATTGCAATCCTTTATCCGAGGTAAAAGCCAGCCTTTCCGTCACCTGCAGCGTCGACAAGCTTAGGCGCGAAAACGCTTGTACGCTTCGTGCGTGACTCTGACTGGTACTCGGCCGATTTTATTCTAAAACGATCAAAAATTTAGGGATAATAGATTAGTTTGCTGCAACTTTATGTACATAAATAAAATTTAAAAAAATAATTCATAGGTACAGACCACTTCCAACCGATCATATTGGAAGTCCTTTGGGAGGCCTTTGTATGAGAGATGATGATAATGACATTGGTACTTATATAAATCATTGTTTCAGGCGAGAGTTTGGCAGAGCTACATCAAGGCAGCGCTCGTCTCCCACTGGACAGTTGGATCATCCTAGCGTTGGCACTGGCCATCATTTTACACTACCATTGATTTGTTTAACAATAAATTGTTCATATTTATTACAACAGATTTTTATTTCACGTACATCCTTCTTTTTATCGATGCAAGAGTCATATTTCCTTATCGCCCAATACTGATCAGATTGTGTGCCGTTCTCTGTAGCCACAGGTCCTCAATGTTCTCTGGGCATTACAATTATTTTCACTACGGGACTTATCGCGATTAGCTTTTAGTTTTGTCTGATATTTTAACAACATTGCAGCTGCTTTTTTTACAGACTGACTGAGGAACTGTGGTAGTGTATGTTAAGCTATCAAGGGAAACCGTATCGGTCTACCCTCTTTCTTAGTCTTTATTTAAATACAGGTTTTTGAACACAACACTGACGGTGTCCGTTCGGGAATCGTTTGTGTACACTTTTTACTATTCAATTACTAGATTCTATGTATCCGAAAGCTTGTAGCCGTCTTCCCGATTGACAGTAGGTTTGTCATGGTCTGGGGAGATGCACCACAGTCGCTGGTATTACTACTGGACTGTGTATAGCCCTGATCAGATTGTCTTTTCTGCAGCCGACTCAGGTTCTTAGGCGATTTAAGCATTACCATACTAAGGCCATACCGGCTAAGGCAGATCATGTAGGGTGGTGTTCAAAACGGAACGCAGGGAGGGAGTCCCATTCGTTAGCGGTTCGTATAATGAAGGAAAGTTGAATCTAGAGGTGCTCTAAGCAGGAATAGCTACCACTTATGGATGGGATCCCAGCCGACGTCTCGTTTTTTCATTTTAAGGATTAAAAAAAAACGGAAAAAGGTTCCTATTATTAAGACTGTCCGTCTGTCACAGGGCTGTAACAATTGAACCGTAATAAGACTTTGAAATTTCTATGTGTATATATACCTCTGAATATGTAATAGTTGCCGCTATAAAAAAAATAATAAAAATAGCATAAATTTAAAATGTAAGACCCCAGAACAAGAAACTTGATATTGTGCATTTTTTGTTGTTAAATATTGTATTCACATACATACAGACGTGAAAAGTAATACAGTAACAGAACCGATTTACCAAACTACGATCAACGGCAAATCACATGAAATTGGGTTGGGATGAATTGGAAAACCGCAACAACTGAATTATCTAAACATTAGGTTTACTGCTACCTCTAACTCTCATTAATTATACAGTCAAAGATTTAACCATTGACGTCGGTAGTAGCTTACTGATCTAAGCATTGGAGTTAAATGTGGACTATCTGCAAAACGTGTGTTTAATTTGAACTGTATATGAGTCCGTTATAAGTCGACCCATCCTATTCCGAAGTTTAAATCACCATTGGTCGACGTATAAAATCACCTACAAAAGTCCATATAGAGTTTGCTTTAAAAGTAACGTCTTTGTTTGTCTTATGACGGTTTTGACGCTGCTGCCTATAGAAATTGATTTTCAAGCGAAAAAACCGGCTAAGTGCGTGTCGGGCCACGCGCAGTGTAGGGTTCCATAGTTGCGAATGACAACTTTGAGTTCACACTATTCACATCCGCACCTTACAGTTTAACGACCAAAAACATTTAACAATAAAAATAGTATGAAATTTTACAGTTTATAAGTTGGTTGCCTATAACTTTTTAGTTTGTACTTAGTACTCAGCTTTGATAGTTTTCCTTTCAACTTCAGTATATATACTACTGCTGTAATTTTTTTCACGTATCTATATGTAACCGTTTAGCAGATAGAGGGGGGGGACACTTACCTCTAACAAAAATTCGCACTTTTAAACCAAATATTTCGGAAACGGAATCCTAAATCGAAAAATGGTGCTCTCAACCTCACAATATTTTTGAAAGACCTATTTAACGATACCCCACACGATGGGTAAATAGAGAAAAAAAAATTACTCCCCCACTTTACTTGTATGGGAGCTACCCTAAAGTCAAAGAGACGATGGGCTGGGATGGATGGATGGATTTTTTTTCAAGATTTTATTCTACCACTTTTTTGCCATCATTAATATACATACCCATAACAAATTACAGCTTTCTAGTACTTATAGTCTCTGCGTAAAACCGCGGACGGACAGACAGACAGACAGACATGGCGAAACTATAAGGGTTCCTTGTTTACTTTGGAACCCTAAAAAGGGTGGAAGTGTTTTCAACTGGGGGAACGGGATATAGGGATACGGGATATAGGTATTGGACTGCTATTTGCTTGGAAGACTGAGAGCGCGAACTCGATGCCATATTTGCAACCACTGGATAGCCAGTCGAGGATGATACCCTGACCATACATAGCTACGGATTCTAATTAAAAAAAATGCAATTTTAACCTAATGTATAAGGTATAAGGCAAGTGGTTCATGATATTGCCTAATTTTTATGTTTGCTTTCAGTGTAATTGATTTTCCCCTTTAGGCTAATATGTACAGTCGGGGGCAGATAAACCTGGCCACTCTATAATTTAAAATTTGTTGGTAGGGGAATATATAAGCCCCTAACTGTACTTTTGTAAGTTATGTTCTAATTGATAATGTTAATTTAACTAGTGTAATTATTTAAGATATTTTTAACAAAAAACAAAAACCGACTTCAACCCTATCAATTTTTTTAATAAGCATAAGAAAAAATGAAAATAACTGTAATCCGAACGGCATACCTGTAAAAATATTTTTGGTTTATGTGTATTTTTTCAAAAAGCGCTCGACACATTCTGATAAAAATTTAATCTGTAAAGTATTACCTATCGAACAAAAAAAAATTCTTAAGTCGGTCCAGGCGTCTTCGGGAAATCGGGGAACATACATAAAAAAAAAACATTACGGCGAATTGTAAGCTTTCCTTTTTTTCTTGAAGTCGGTTAAAAACGTGCTTTGGAAGTAACGCTAAGCTGTTGGTTTCAGCTGCTTTATCTAAATAGGCAAGATCAGTAACCTATGTAAGTTACTTTGATGCAGATCTAAATTTTTGAAACGGGTATTTGTCACCATACACATGATAGGATGGATTGAGTATTGTGAAGAGGATATTGGAAAAAATTAAGTTACTAATGAAACGGATCGAACTGGAGCAAAGTTAAAAAAGCTTACATTCTATTCGGACCTTACATAAAATGGGATTGGGAGAGTAGGAAGAAGAAACATAATAAGAAGAATAATTAAAATAATAGAACATCACGTTATTAGGACTTTTGTTCAAAATTTCAAAATAACAGAAAAAAGTCCAATTCAAGAAATGTCAAGTCAGAAAATTGACATATTTATTTAACGATTGTAAAGATAGTCTTTTACATGAGTAAATATAAAACTTCACATTAAAATCACACGCATTAATCAATTAAAAACCACTAAACTATTAGAGCAAATCCACAGCAACAAATTAGAACATAATTCGCAATAATCAAATGATCTAAACATGATGTTCGCAACGTAAGCCTCATTAATTATGCAGTCGACTTAACAGCGATTTTCTATAACTTGATTTATTATTGCTACATTTTCAAAGTGGCTAAGACTAAATGTTGATCAAAACAAAATTAATTTATGTCTCACCAATACTAAGTAAATCTTCTATAAACTGAAGTTATTACATGTATAAATAAAAATAAATTAACTTTTTAAAGTAAATTATTTTTTAATAATAAATAAGTGACCGGGAAATAATATTAGCCGTGTGGTTCCAGGCAGAGTAGAAGGACCACTCCAAGTCACCCCGTGGATGTCGTAAAAGGCGACTAAGGAAACACAAGCTAAACAAAGCTTATTAACATCAAAGAGACCTCTCCAACCCGTCTGGCCAGCGTGGAGAGTGTAGGCCAAATCCTCTGACTACTCAGGCTAGTATATGGCTCTGGTAGCACAGAGAGGGTCGTGCTCCTGCAGTGGAGACTAGAAAGACCTGATGCTGAAATAATATTTGTTCTAAGGATGTGCTAGTTAATATTAAAATCACATAAATACCAAATATATAGATATACTATTAACCGAACTATTTTTTTGTAAAAATTACAATAATCAAATTATTAAAACATGATGTTTACAACCCATACACGCCACATTAATTTTGCAGTTGATTATACAGCAATTTGCAGGGACAACAATCATATCATATACGCTTAGGCATTGTCTAACATACTCACTGGTTTTGTTTCCGTTAAATTACAGTCATTAATGTAATTATTTATAAATATGAGCTTAAGTTTATTCTACAATTGTATACGTAAACGTGCATTATTTGTTTAATTTTAATAAAGACTAGCAGCCCTCCTGGGCTGCACCCGGGCATGCATTATACCTATAAACCTTGCTCATGAATCATTATCCATTGGTGAAAATCACATTAAAATCTGTAAAGTCGTTTTTGAGTCTATCGCGAACAAACAGACAGACAGACACGGCTGAGGACTTAATTTTATAATAGGTAGTGATAGTAATTACGATGGCCATCTTTTTATGAATTTCTTCTAAACCTGAGAGATTTTTTATCTTTGTTTTTAATTATATCCACTGCATAAAGAATATTTTACATGTAAGAGACATACAGTTAGCTTACGGACTACCTTATAAAGTCGCAAGCCTTTTGAAGGGCAGTTTTTGGATGAATATCCTAAGTTATACTGAAATTAATATCATGCAAATTACATATCATTGTAACTATTAAAGCAATTCAGTAGCAAATTACGCGACATCAGAAGTTCAAACCGCAATAAGCGTAAGCTACATAATTTATGCACTCGATTTATTTGCGATTATAATAATTATATTCGGAATGAAGATTATCTGAAATATTATTTGATATTGCTGGTTTGGGAGAAAAGAAAAAACATAGAATATACCAGCTGCTTTTCTTCGTAAAAGTCGGTCAAGGGATTGGGCGAAAATCTAAAGAATCACATTGATAGGCGATGCGGCTAGCAACCCATCACTAATTTGATTCTGCTTTCCACCTTAATGCCCAGTGCCCACATCAATGCTAAACGTGGCCTGTAGGTTTTATGACCTTGGGCTCTGTCTACCCCGCAAGGGATAAAGACGTGATAGTATGTATTATATGATTTGGTTCTACTGCTTTTTAAAAGTCACCGAGGATACATACTGAATTTAAATATAAACTAAGTAACGTTTGAAAATTAACGTTCAAGGAATGGTAGGTAAATTTATTTTGGAAGATGGAGGATCAGGAGAATAGAAAATAAAAATAAAATAGCAATATGATTTGCATTCAAGAATGTGAAGCAGTGAGGCCTTTGCCTGTTTATTACAAAAGTATTTATGAAAATCGATGTAATCAAATTATGTTATTCTAAACTCTTCACAACATAAGCCTCATTAATTATGCAGTCGATTTAACAGCGATTTGCGGTGACAACAATAATTATTTCCGTATTATTGACTGAGGATGATCAGGAAAGTAATTTAACTTGTTGTGAATAAGTGCCAGATATTTACTCATGTATAGTAGAAAGTGAAGTGAAAAAGAGGAAAATTCATTTTTTGGTTTTTGTCTATTTTTTCAAAAAGCGCTTAACACATTTCGATAAATATTTAATGGGACCATCTGTAAATTACCTATCGAACAAAAAATAATTTCTTAAATCAGTCCAGGCGTCTTCGAGAAATCGGGGAACATACATAAAAAAAATAAAGATTACGACGAATTGTAAACCTCCTCCTTTTTTTGAAGTCGGTTAAAAAACAAATATAAGGCATACTCACTGAGTCATCGAGCTCTATTTGAAAATGACATCGTCATCAGGTCTAATATATCTTCACTGCGGGAGCATGACCGTCTCTGTACTCCCAGAACTATAATATTAGCCAGAGTAGTCAGAGGATTTGCTCTACAACCTCCATGCTGGCCAGATGGGATGGAGAGGTCTCCTAAATGTTTATAAGCTTGTTTAGCTTGTGTTTCGTAAGTCACCTTCTACAACATCCATGGGAAGACTTGGAGTGGTCCTATTCTACTCTGCCCGGAACCACACGGCATACATAAATTATGCAGGAAGGAGTCTGAAGCAGTGTGTTCTGTCCAACTAGTTGGATCATGGGTCTTGACTAGGGGCAGTTTCCTACTTTAAAAACAGTTGGTCCACAGCAGTTTTTTTGAGTTCCGTGGTCCAATCCATTTAAAAATATAACTTGCCAATTCTAAAAGCCTCAACTGTATATTTATGTGTGGTGGGTACCTACTGGTTTACGGTTATATTAAACCTCTTGGCCGTGAAGACAGTTATTTTTCTCGGTATATATGTATTATGTAGCAGTCATCTGGTTAAATCTGCTATTTGATTGAATGACTAGCGCGTTCATTGAATGGCGACATTTAATTAAATGACTAGGCCGAACGTTGATTTAACAAGCGTCACTCAACGTCCAACTAGTTGGCAGATTGTAACATAGCCCTTTGAACAGGGCGGACATAAATTAGTGAGGTCATTCAAATTTAGTTCATTTTTTCCCAATGCGGCGCTAGAAGTAACCAAAACAAATATGGCGTCAAATAGCTGGCACAGAAAGCACAGTGTTAATATTTTTCTCGATTAAATTTACTTTAAAGTGCGTTATTTGTAATTAAATAGTATGACGGTATGGATTTACCTATTATTACGCCGCCACCGGCTACTTTTAAACTAAGAAAAGTTTGCAGAAATATGAGATTAATTTAAGCTTAGGAAATCATGCTACCACCAAACATTAAAGTCGCTATATCCCATTCAACGACTTCACTAAATAACGTTCAGTCAAGACGTTGAACGTTACATTCAACGACTTGACGAATTGTTTTTTAGTCATTCAATCAAAGAGCAGATTCAACCAGTCTGCGACATATACATGGCGAAATTTTGATCATTCCGGACCATTAAAGGGGTGATTCAGCCTGTCAATATAAACAACTTTTCCATTGGGACAAATGCTGTAAACTCGAAAAAAATTTCGACATTCCTATACAAATTGCCCGGGCGGCTGAACACTTTTGTATGAAAATGTCGAAATAAAATTTGAGTTTCCAGCATTGGTCCCATAGGAAAAATGGTTCATATCGACGGGGTGAATCACCCCTTTAAGGGTCCAGAACGATCAAAATTTCGCCATGTATATTTACTACTAACAAAAAACAAACGTTAGGCATACTCACTGAGTCATCGAGCTCTATTTGACAATGATATACATAAAACAAATCAGAAGCTATAACTATTTGGTCCCTAGAATATTAATATCCTATTCACAAAACTTGTATAAAAGAGAAATTTGGGAATTTCACACTAGAACGACGTCAGGATAATAGTTGGACTGCTGGATTTGCATATTTATGAAGGGTGCTGACCGAGGCATTCAATGTTATTCGATAGTCCCGGTTAGTCACATCGAATAATGTTCGAGGATTGCTTAAAAGTAGGTGAGTTGGCTTATTTTTAACCGACTCCAAAAAAAGTAGGAAGTTCTGAATTCGTCATAATCTTTATTTTTTTATGTATGTTCCCCGATTTCTCGAAGACGCCTGGACCGATTTAAGAAACTCTTTCTTTGTTCGATAGTTAATACTTTACAGATGGTCCCATTAAATTTTTACCGAAATATGACAATCGCTTTTTGAAACCATACACAAAAACCAAATAATTTTTTTACAAGTATGCCGTTCGGTTCACACTTTGTGAAATTTTATTCTTTCGCTTATTTAAATAAAATATCTTAAATTATTGATAAAAAATAACGGATTGGTTTGAAATTGCCTTTTTCTTGTGTGCAGGTTGCTTCATGAAGGTTTTCTTCTCCGGAAGCTGTTAGTAGTTGATGAAAATACCGAAAAGACCGTAGGTATTCGAGTCAAATAACTACAAATACAGATGTAGAACAGTTCTAGGCGGGGTTTGAACCCGGGACCTTTTTATGGGTCACCTTCTTAAATCACTTATAGCCACTAACGAGCTCCGTGGCACCGCGGTCAACGCGCCTGCCTGCGATACGGATGGTCCCGGGTTCGATCCCGGGTCAGGTCAAGAAGGAAAATGATCTTTTTCAGATTGACCTGGGTCTTGGATGTTTATCTATATAAGTCTCTATTATAAAATATAGTATCGTTGAGTTAGTATTCCATAACACAAGTCTCGAACTTACTTCGGAGCTAGCTCAATCTGTGTGATTAGTTCGTATATATTTATTTATTTTATTTTATTACTACCGCGTCACCTTTCTTTTTATCTTTAGTAACTACTAGCTTTCACGCGCGGCTTTGCTCGCACTTATGTCGATCAATCAGGGATTTAAGATTGTTTGCTATAAAATGTAACGTATGTGCTAAATTTCATCCAGATCAGTTCATCCATTTTGGCGTGATCGAGTTCAAACATACGAGTTTTTGCAAATAATTTTAGTAGGACAATTCAATCTTGTATCATATTTATTCAATAGAAATTAATTTAGTCTATTCGTAAAACTTATTCAGAAATTTCACACTTGTACGACATACGAATAATAGGAAATCCTGGTTTTGCATATTTATGAAGTACTACGCTGCTCAAGGTATTAAACGTTATTCGATAGTCCCGGTTAGGACACCGCACACCGAATAATGTTTGAGGATTGTTTTGAAAGTAGAAAGGTGGAATGGTGTACAGTTTGGTACACTAGCCGGTGCAGCTTTTTGACATGTGAAGTAATTGTTTTCCGTATTCCGTATTGTTGATCCGGGGTGTGGTTCGCAATAGAAAGGATGTTGAAGATAAAAATACATTCTGCGTTTTTTGATACTTGAGATGAAGCCATTGGCTTTGCCCAACTATTATTACTTAAGGATAGGTCTGAGGCTTAGTTATATTCGTTAACTTAGCCTAATAACTAGCAAGTTTAGGTAAAATAGTATATAAAATATATTTAAACACAAAATGCTAAAACTTTTCTTTTTTTTTATTTTAAATAGAAAATACGAAATACATTTTATATACTAAATGCAAAATAGGTATTTTGAAAATAGTTAAAATTAAATAGTTTCATAAAAGTTTCATAATTTTGTCACTGACTCACTGACTGACCGATTATTAAAATTCTAAGGTACTTCTAGCAGACATAGAAGCTTACAATTTATAATACAATTAGTGTTTATTATAAACTGGTATAACATGGAACTTGCAACTTTTTAAAGTAGAAGAAATGAGTTTCAAAGCTTGGTTTTTTACAAGTATTGTTTTGACGGCATTTATTATACTTATAAACCTTTCCTATAAATCACTCTATCTATTGCTGGAAATTGCATCAAAATGTAGTAAAAAAATTAAGCGAATATAAGATAGTGGAAGCTACTTCATTTTACACCAGGTATAATAAATAAATTAATAATAAATAAATATATACGGACAAATCACACAGATTGAGCTAGCCCCAAAGTAAGTTCGAGACTTGTGTTATGGGATACTAACTCAACAATACTATATTTTATAATATAATAGATACTTATATAGATAAACATCCAAGACCCAGGTTAATCTGAAAAAGATAATTTTCCATCTTGACTTGACTGGGGATCGAACCCGGGACCATCCTTGTCGCTTGCAGGCGTGTTGACCGCTGCGCCACGGAGCTCGTCATGTAAATATAAGGATTGTTGTAATTAACTTTCGAGATAATCAGTAGGTACGTATTCTGGCAAATGAATGGCGAGATCTCTAAATTTGTTTTTGTGATTTGAATAAGTTACGAATAGATTTGAATAAAGAGTATTTGGAAATTTCACACTAGAACAACGTCGGAATAATAGGAAATCCAGGATTTGCATATTTATGAAGGACTAAAACCTGCCCGAGGTATTAAATGTTATTCGATAGTCCCGGTTAGCACACAGAATTATTTTACAGAATTGTTTTAAAAGTGGTTGGATTTTTTTCTAATGTTAAAGTAAAAAAAGTAAAAAGTAGTTTATTATTATCTCCAACAAATTTGATACATACATAACAAGTTACATAGTTTTTAATAATATGTGCTTAAAATACAGATTGGAGGAGACTGGAGTCTTTAGAAGGCAGGGCCTGTATACAGTACTCCAGGGCTCTCCCCACAAGTTATATACAATAATATATTACAATACACTATAATTATTTAACTTACAATTGTAATAATGATATCTAATCCTGAGATTATAATTGATCCTCCATTATCAATTTTGGATGAAAATCTTTGACTTTACTTGAATCATAGAGGTTGGTATGTGTATGAATATGTACTGTCGTTTGAGTTTTCTGCAATCTGACATAATCTGCAATCTAATGATGACGGCGGGGACCAAAAGCTTCACGGGCCACATGAAGCACAAATATTTTTATCCCACTCGGTCTGCCATCCCAGTGGAAACATGCGCAGGGATGCTTTACTCTGGGCCATCAAACTTCTCATATTAATATTGCTGAATTTTATCACACCAAAATGAGGTGGCAGTTTCAATTCGGACTGTGACGACGAAAATGGCAATTAAGTCATTCTCAAAATACTACCAAATCTAATTGTCTCTTAAGCTCCGTAAACGACGTATTTAATTTGGGTGGGTTCCGTCTCAACATGGTCGGCGATTAGCAGGGGATTGATTCAGTTAATTCAGCCAGATCTTGTCTGACAATCCTAAGATTGTGTGTTAAGATTGGATCCTTGTACTTGTCATTAATGACTAGGTCCTGCAGTAATACTTATAGATTAACATTTTTAATAAGAAAAAAATGCCGTTCCGTAGAAATTTGACCAGCTGATCGGTGCATTTGAAAGTGAGGTCATTTTTTCATTCCTGATTATCTGGCAGGCTTATATTCTTTTATTTAATTCCAATTCCAATACTAAAGTTTTGCTGGAGATTTCAGAATCTCAATTATGAAATAATGTACTTAACCATTTAGTTGGAATTGTAAAAAGAGGGGATGCAATGCTTAATTTTCACTTGCATTTTAATATAAATAGTTATTGTTGCCGCATATCGCATACTGGTGTTCATACCGCAGACCGAATCTTTACTACTTAATACTAGAAGACTCGGTAGCCCAAGAACGTGATTATACGATGAACTAGGTAAATTTAACAGATGATGGAAAGAGATCGAAAGAGACGCAGGATCGGGTAGAATGGAAGACGTGGAGGGAGGCCTTTGCCCAGAAGTGGGACACATGATGGCTTGAAGTAAATAAATAAAGTTGTTGTTACAGGTACCTATGTCTAAAATGTATATTCTTCTAACCTATGCATAAGTACAGTCGGGTTCAGATAACCTTACAATTTAAAATCTGTTCGCAGTTTATCTGCCCCCCTGTACAAAATGATGCAAAATTACACCTATTGCACATCAATTGGTCTGATAAATTTTACATTTGAGACCTATTTGCAAAGCATTACTATTTAATTGCTTGTTAAGGCCCACAAATGACGGTAGGGCTACGCGTATTAAATTAGGACGGGTTGCGTCTTAGTATCTTCAGCAATTCACAGAGGATTGATTTAGTTAATTGAGTCAGATCTTGTCTGAAAACCTTTACATGCCTCAAAGTGGGGTCTTTGGTACTTCGAACCCTTCTACCCGTCATTTATGGCAAAGTCCTGCATTTTTATATACTTATTTCTACAATCAATTCGTGTGGCAAGATATCTGAGACATATGAGATAATAACGTTGCATTAGAGTGGCAAAAAAAATATGCAATTGTTCCTTTGACATTTAACCATGGCACTTGGGTTTTGACTGATTTTTTTATCATACAAGACACCTAACTTACTCCGCATTGCACATAAATAGGTCAAATCAGTTTTACCATTTAGACCATTTGCAAACCACTACCATTTAATAGCTTGTTAAGCCCCACAAATGATAGTAAGGCTACGCGTATTAAATTTTGGCGGATCGCGTCTCAACATGTTCAGCAATTCGCAGGGGATTGATTTAGTTAATTGAGTCAGATCTTGTCTGAAAACCCTTACATGCCTCAAAGTGGGTGCCTCTTGGGTACTTCGAACCCTTCTACCCGTCATTTATGGTAAGGTCCTGCATTTTTATTTACTTATTTCAACAATCAAGTTCCTGTGGCAAGATATCTGTGAGACATGAGATAATATCGTTGCATTAGGGTGGCAAAAAAAAATTCTATTTTTCCTTCGACATTTAACCATGACACTTGGGTTTGACTGATTTTTTTATCATACAAGACACCTAACTTACTGTACATTGCACATAAATAGGTCAAATCAGTTTTACCATCGAGACCATTTGCAAATCACTACCATTTAATAACTTGTTAAGTCCCACAAATGACAGTAAGGCTACGCGTATTAAATTTGGGCGGGTTGCGTCTCAACATGTTCAGCAATTCGCAGGGGATTGATTTAGTTAATTGAGTCAGATCTTGTCTGAAAACCCTCTCATGCCTCAAAGTGGGGTCTCAGGTACTTATAAGTAAGGATTCAACCCTTCTACCTGTAATTTATTGCAAGGATCTTCATTCGAGTATACTTATATCAATAAACAAGACATCTGGGACCTTTATTTGAAGGTAGCTGTTGCTCACGGCTTTGCCCACGTGATATATAGCCTATGTCGTTTCCGTAGCATTATCAACGTGTATGCCAAATTTCAAGAAGATTGGTAGTTAAATCGTGAAGAGTAACAAACAAATAAATAAACTTACTATCGCATTTGAAATACTCGTTTTAGTTGGAATTGGAATAACATCGCTTTATTGGGGCTGCAAAAAGATTTTACGTCGTTTATATTTGGTTTGAGCGTACCCTCTGACCTATTGGATCTTGTTATCTTTAAACTCATATTTTCTTAGTAAGTTGCGTTACAAAGAAAACACAAAGTTGCTTTACGGTCTACGGAAATAGATATTCTAGGAAACCGGCATGTGAACGATGCATTAATAATTAATAATAAATATATAGGGACATATCACACAAATTGAGCCAGCCCCACAGTAAGTTGTGAACTTGTGTCGCAGGATACTGACGCAACGATACTATATTTTATAATATATACGTGTAAAGATAAACATCCAAGACCCAGGTCATACTGAAAAAGATCGTTTTCCAGCATGACCTGACCGGGGATCGAACCCGGGACCCCCGTGTCGCAGGCTAGCGTGTTGACCGCTGCGCCACGGAGCTCGACATACGATGCATTGCTTGTTATAAGGGCTACATTTGAGGAGCCCGATGGTCCAGTGGGTGTGAGCTCTAAGAGCGCTAACATATGTTAAGCAACCCCTGGTGCAGTCCCTACTTGGATGGGTGACCGCAAGTGGCATAAAAATATCTCGAGCTCCTCCGTGCTTCGGAAGGCACGTTAAGCCGTTGGTCCCGGCTGTCATCGTTATGGCAGTCGTTAAGCTATATCAGATGCCTTAAGGCAGCTTGAAAAATCTGACACCAGTGTTGGCCACTAACACATACGAAAAACAAAACAAACAGGGCTACATTTGCTGCATCTACTATACGTTTTGACTTGACAACTTGAAGAAAAACCACGCAAACTTTGAAAAATCACGAAGTTATGCTATGCTAGCTATGAGCACGTGTTTGTCACTGAAAAGCGATTAGAGATTGAATGGAAACTAGTTGATTGATTCTCCTTTCAAAGGGACGTGGTTCAACTGTCTGTGTTTCCGGCACGGCTCTAATTAGAAACTAGCTTTGGAAGCTGAAAGACAAGACTTTTAATTAAATTTCTATGGTTTTAATTTATATAATTGTTATGTCTTACTTTCCTATTATTATTTGGCTGCATATATAAACATACGTACCTAATAAAAATAAGAGAAAAGTATCGAAATTTGTAACTATACGGATGTCCCAAGATAAAAAAAAAATATTATAAATGCGAAAGTAAGTTTGTATATTTGTTTGTTTTTACCTCTTGACGCTTTATCCACTGAGCCACTTTTCTTGAAATTTGGCCCACACGTTGAAAATAAAGAAAAAAATCGGCTGTGACAGACGGACGGACGGACAGACAGACGCTCGAGTGATCCTATAAGGGTTCCGTTTTTCAACTTTTGTACGGAACCCTAAAAGCAATGAGAGATTGATTGACAAGAAACTCTTTGATTGATTCTCCTTACAAAGGGACGTAGTTCGAGTGTCTGCGTTTCCGGCACGGCTCTAATTAGAAACTAGCTTTGGAAGCTGAAGAGAAAGACTTTTAATTAAATTCCGAAAGGTTTACTAGATACAATTGTAAATTACGTCTTACTTTTATAATTTAAATTGGCTATATACATATAAAAACATACGTAATAAAAATAGGAAATCGTAACGAATTTTGTTTTCTACGAAGGCACCAAGACCAAACTCTTTTTTTTCTTTTACAATAATGCATTAATTTATGCAATTTTAGCTAGCTATAAGAAAGCATTGTAACCAAAAAGCGATGTGAGATTGATTGATAACTGAAACTCTTTGTTTGATTCTCCTTACAAAGGGACGTGGTTCAACTGTCTGTATTTCCGTCACGGCTCTAATTAGAAACTAGCTTTGGAAGCTGAAAGACAAGACTTTTAATTAAATTTCTATGGTTTTAATTTTTATACAATTGTTATGTCTTACTTTCATATTATTATTTGGCTGCATATATAAACGAAAAAATAAGAGAAAAGTATCGAAATTTGTTACTTTACGAATGTCCCAAGATAAAAAATATTATAAATGCGAAAGTGTGTTTGTATATTTGTTTGTTTTTACCTCTTCACGCTTTATCTACTGAGCCACTTTTCTTGAAATTTGGCACACTCGTTAATAAATATAAAAAGCGATGAGAGATTGATTGATGAATGAAGCTCTTAATTTGATTCTCTTTACAAAAGGACGTGGTTCAAGTGTCTGCTAATCCGGCACGGCTCTAATAAGAAACTAGCTTTGGAAGCTGAAGGGAAAGACTTTTAATTAAATTCCGAAAGGTTTACTAGATGCAATTGTAATAGATTGCAATTCTATAGTAAATTACGTAAGGACGTAATTACAATCGCATCTAGTAAACTTTTATAATTTTAACTGGCTATATAAATATAAATCATACGTAATAAAAATAGGAACTCGTAACGAAATTTGTTTTTTACGAAGGCACCAAGACCAAACTCCTTTATAGGGTTCCGTAGTAAACAAGGAACCCATATAGTTTCGCCATGTCTGACAGTATGTCTGTCCGTCCGCGGTTTCACGCAGAGACTATTAGTACTAGGAAGCTGTAATTTGGTATGGATATGTATATTAATCACGCTAAAAAAAGTGGTAGAAAAAAATCATGAATTTTTTTATATATGAGTAAAGTATACATCGCGAAATTTTGATCGTTCTAGACCCTTAAAGGGGTGATTCAGCCCGTCTATATGAACCATTTTTTTTATGGGACCAATGCTGGAAACTCAAATTTTATTTCGACATTTTCATACAAAAGTGTTCAGCCGCCCGGGCAATTTGTATAGGAATGTCGAATTTTTTTTCGAGTTTACAGCATTTGTCCCACAGGAAAAGTTGTTTATATTGACGGGCTGAATCACCCCTTTAATGGTCCGGAACGATCAAAATTTCGCCATGTATATACAAGTAAAGTGAGGGGTAATTTTTTTTCTCTATTTACCCATCGTGTGGGATATCGTTAAATAGGTCTTTGAAAAATATTGTGAGGTTGAAAACACCATTTTTCTATTTAGGGATCTGTTTCCGAAATATTTGGTTTTAAAGTGCGAATTTTTGTTAGAGGTAAGTGCCCCCCCCCCCCCCCCTCTATCTACTAAACGGTTATATAAAGATACGTGTAAAAAATTACAGCAGTAGTACATACACTGAAGATGAAAGGAAAACTATCAGAGCTGAGTACTAAGTACAAACTAAAAAGTTATAGGCAACCAACTTATAAAATGTACTCGAAAATGTAAAATTTCATACAATTTTCATTGTTAGATGTTTTTGGTCGTTAAACTGTGAGGTGCGAGTGTGATCAGTGTGAACTCAAAGTTGTCATTTGCAACTACGAAATCCTACACTGCGCGTGGCCCGACGCGCACTTGCCCGGTTTTTATTTTCTTTTACAATAATGCAGGAATTTATGCAATATTAGCTAGCTTTAAGAAAGTAGGTATATGTAACTAAAATTCGATGTGAGATTGATTGATAAATGAAACTTTTTGATTGATTCTCCTTACAAAGGGACGTGGTTCAACTGTCTGTGTTTCCGGCACGGTTTTAATTAGAAACTAGCTTTGAAAGCTGAAGAGACGGACTGAATTGAAATTCCAAGAAGTTGTAGTGCTGTCAAAGTCTTAGTTTGGTAAATCCTTGGCTACTATTTTCTAATTGTAATAATAAACTGATATTTGGTTAATTCAAGGCATTGTAAATGTTCCCCTACAATAATTTAATAAATTAAATAATTAATGTAATATATTATATATTAATTATTATATTAAATTAATTAATATTATTTAATTCTACTAAACAACCTATTGTATTTATATCAAAGTACGAGCAAAATCTAGTAGTATTTTTCTTTCCTAAATCCTATTTGTTGGTACCTCCAAAAATATAATAAATAGCTTCTAGCAATCTCCAATTTTATTTGTATAAACAAAGATCTTGTAATACATAAGTCCTAATTAAATATCCTTGTAGGATAATTAAGAAGAGATTTTCAAACGAGGCCGCCGGCGCTCGGCCGGCTTATTAACTCAATGTTTACAATATTCTGCTTATAACATAGAAATTTTATACATAATTAAGTTAGGTTTAGCCGAGAGTTTTGAAAATTTTACGTAATTGTAAGTCATGTCACAGATTTTGTTCTCGGCCCAGTGAACTAGCCGCTGATTTAATAACTAAATCACAGGAAAATTATGTTAACAATATTCTGGTTCACCATCATCCGGTCTTTTTAAGTCTCCACTGCTGGAGCACGACTCTCTGTTACCAGAGCCATATACTAGCCAAAGTAGTCAGATAATTTTATATTTTGCATAGAACATAGATTTTTTTTCAAAATTATATAGGAAACTACCTTTTACCTGCGGCTCCGCCCGCGTAATATATAGCCTATGTCCTTCTCTGTACGCTAACCTATGTGTATGCATAATTTCACGATGATTGGTTAAGTAGATACGGCGTGAAAGCGTAACAAACAAACAAACAAACTCACTATAATATTAGTTAAATAAATTCGTGACTCACTATAATATTAGTTAGGAAGTTAGGATTAGGATTATACAGCAAGTCACAGATTTCCTTTTAGGCCCAGGAAACTAACTGCTGATTTTATAATTAGGCAACGGGAAATTGAGAAGGTTTCTAAGAAAGTAATTTGCCTTTTATTTAAATGCCACGCGTCCTACTTAAAGCCCCTATTATGGGCAAATCCCCATTAGAACAAAAACAACATATCCACAGAGGTAATGTTACGTTTGTTAGGATTTTTATGACCAAAACAGAAGCGAGCGAGCGAAGCGAGCTATTGTGCCCATCTTACGGCAAAACCCCCTATGCAAAATAAAGATATACCTATACAGCCTGTAAATTGATCCTCAAAATACCGTTAAAGGCGTAACTCAGCCCAGCCCAGATTTTTGGGGTAGAATACTGCTACAAATAAAGTATATTTAATGACCACCCAATAACTAGGTATTGCTTAAATAACAAAAAAGAAGTGTAACTTGGAACGGGTACTTTGTGGCTCAGTGGTCCCGCAAGTGCATTTGAATCGAAAGATTCCAGGTTCAATCCCCGGCAAGGTCGTGATAAGAAACGTTATTTCCTAGATAGGCCTTGGTCTTGGTTGTTTTCTATCATATTCTAAAACAAAGTTCTCCGCCAAATCTATCTGTACCTATATTTGCGATAAACTCCAAAACAACTGTCTCCCAGATGGGTTTGCTTCGATTTATCCTAAGACCTGTATTTACTGTTTATACCTACAAACTAATGTAATGTGTTGGCAAATAAAGTTTATTATATTAACTGCACGTGTTTTCATGCGGTTTTTTACAAATAGATAGAGCAAGGTTAACAAATTCAATACATATCCGGGCACCATTCAACATTTTCTTTTTCACGAAACTAAAGAAGCCTGCATCTTTTTTCCTAAGCTCAAGTGTGTAACTGGAACATATTGTTCGGTAAATGAAGTGTATGTCTGTCTTTGACACTGAGGACTCTTGACACTTAGTCACCGTGAGATTTGACGTAGGCCTGGACGACAGGACCCGTCGCTAGATTAATAGTTCTAGTTCCAAAATAACGTTCTTTATCTGAAAGATATATTATTATAGATTTATTTAATATGAAAATAGACTTATGAACCAGGCGCATAAGTTTTAATTATATTTTCTTTGCTTTCACCAAAATAATTAATACAAACATACTATCACGTCTTCCTCCCTTGCAGGGTCGACAGAGTCCAGATATGTAATTACCGTGTTGGTGGACTTGTAGGTTTTTGTTTTGTTTTTCGTATGTGTAAGTGGCCAACACTGGTGTCAGATTTTTCAAGCTGCCTTAAGGCATCTGACATAGCTTAACGACTGCCATCAACGATGACAGCCGGGACCAACGGCTTAACGTGCCTTCCGAAGCACGGAGGAGCTCGAAAAATTTTTATGCCAATTGCGGTCACCCATCCAAGTAGGGACTGCACCAGGGGTTGCTTAACATACGTAAGCGCTCATGGAGCTCACACCCACTGGACCATCGGGCTCCTAATTAATTACCATGTTGGTGGACTTATAGGTGAGAAACTGAATTAAAGTAGTGATGGGTTGCTTGCCGCATCACCTATTAACATGATTCCTGTCGCCGAAATAATTAATGATAATATCAAACTCTAACCTAGGAGTTTGAAATCTGTCCACATCATTTAGTTCCACCCATTATGCTCCGTGGCGCAGCGGTCAACACGCCAGCCTGCTACACGGGGGTCCCGGGTTCGATCCCCGGTCAGGTCATGCTGGAAAACGATCTTTTTCAGTATGACCTGGGTCTTGGATGTTTATCTTTACACGTATATATTATAAAATATAGTATCGTTGAGTCAGTATCCTGCGACACAAGTTCACAACTTACTGTGGGGTTGGCTCAATTTGTGAGATATGTCCCTATATTTGTTTCCTATATTTGTTTATTATTATTTATTTATACTACCTAATAATCAACTTATCTGATACTAGCTGTTACCCGCAGCTTCGCTCGCGTGATATAGCCTTCTCACTACCCTAACTTATGTGTATACAAAATTTCATTGATGATCGGTTCAGTAGATATGGCGTGAAAGCGTAACAAACAAACAAACTTAAACTCGCAACCTCGCAACCTCCATTTAATAAATAGTGAATACTAGTTTTAAATTGAAATAAACAAATACACAGTCCATTAAAAATTCCCTATGCCGAACATATCGGAGCGCAGCGGTGTCACGAACTAATCTAACTTTAGTTTGTGAAGTGGCTCTCAGCACTGCTTTATACAGCGAATTCAATTAAACGTTCGCTAAATAAAGAGAAACCTTCCATTATTTGGCATGCTGCAACTAATAAATTAACTGTTAACATTCCCTCACTTTAAAAAAAGGTTTTATTAGGCAAAACTGACTTCTGACGAGCTCCGTGGTGCAGCGGTCAACACGCCTGCCTGCGACACGGAAGGTCCCGGGTTCGATCCCCGGTCAGGTCAAAATGGAAAATGATCTTTTCCAGATTGACCTGGGTCTTGGATGTTTATCTATATAAGTATCTATTATAAAATATAGTATCGTTGAGTTAGTGTCCCATAACACAAGTCTCGAACTTACTCTGGGGCTAGCTCAATCTGTGTAATTTGTCCGTATATATTTATTTAAAAGCATTGAAACTATGCCGAATAACCTGCGCGCACCAACCCCTTCGCCAAGCGTAGTGAGTATGGCGAAAACCGCTATTCCTTGGAGGAGACCTTTGTCCAGCAGGGGCGAGATGATGATGATGATGAACTAGTTCATGAGTAATTACTAATTTTGCTTACGTCTCCGCTCGACTTAATATTAGTCCCTCGAGGGCAGTATCTCTTTGCGGCATTAAACACCTTCTACTTGCTCTCAGCACTGCTTTATACAGCGAATTCAATTAAACGTTCCGCTAAATAAAGAGAAACCTTCCGTTATTTGACATGCTGCAACTAATTAATTAACTATTAAATTAACCTCACTTTAAAATAGGTTTTAATAGGCAATAGCATTGAAACCTACATATGCCGAATAACTTGCGCGCACCAACCCCTTCTCCAAGCGTAGTGAGTGTGGCGAAAACCCCTAATCCTTGGAGGAGACCTTTGTCCAGCAGGGGCGAGATGATGATGATGAACATGATGTTCATAAGTAATTACTTATTTTGCTTACGTCTCCGCTCGACTTAATATTAGTCCCTCGAGGGCAGTATCTCTTTGCGGCATGAAACACCTTCTACTTGCTCTCAGCACTGCTTTATACAGCGAATTCAATTAAACGTTCCGCTAAATAAAGAGAAACCTTGCGTTATTTGACATGCTGCAACTAATAAATTAACTCTTAACATTCCCTAACTTTTGCCGTGTGGTTCCCGGCAGAGTAGAATAGGACCACTCCAAGTCATCCCGTGGATGTCGTAAAAAGCGACTAAGGAAAAACAAGCTAAACAAAGCTTCTAAACATCAAAGAGACCTCTCCAACCCGTCTGGCCAGCGTGGAGAGTGTAGGCCAAATCCTCTGACTAATCAAGCTAATATATGGCTGTGGTAGTACAGAGAGGGTCGTGCTCCTGCAGTGGAGACTAGAAAGACCTGATAATGAAAATGAAAAAAATTCCCTAACTTAAAAAAAGGTTTCAATATGTATAGTCCGAATCATACTTAATGGTGGCTCGGAACATCGTGCGAGTGGATGCGCAGTACACAATATTAGGTTCAGCGGGGCACGCGCGGGGAGGCGGGGCACGTACGGCGCAGCTCGTAGCTAATATCCGAGCCGCCATTAGGTTGATTTTTTTTTTTTTTTTATGTCAGAGGACGGCAAACGAGCAAGCGGGTCACCTGATGGTAAGTGATCACCGCTGCCCATGGACTAATGTAACACCAGGGGTATGACAAGAGCGTTGCCGGCCTTTTGTTTTCCCTCCCCAGAGGGGAGGGGGGATGGGCCTCCGGCTCTCTCACTCACCGAACGAAGCATAGAAGCTGTAAAACTACTACTCAAACGTCGATTTTCTGTGAGAGTGTGGTACTTCCCCGGACGAGCCGGCCCATTCATGCTACCAGCTGAAGTGATTTTTGCCGGTAGCGTGGCTCTACAACTAAAACTGTACTGTAGCTTCGGTATTGCTCTGTGGTTCCCAGCAGAGTAGAATAAGACCACTTAAAGTCTTGCCGTGGATGTCGTAGAAGGCGACTAGGGAACTACAAGCTAAACAAAGCTTTTAAACGTCGAAGCCTTGAGTTATAGTTCTGTGGTCAAAGCGACCTCTCTAACCTCGCCAACAAGGAGACTGTATTCTAAATCCTCTGACTGCTCTGGCTAATTTATGGTAGTACAGAGAGGGTCATGCTCTTGCATTGGAGACTAAAAAAAGACCTGATGATGATGATGAGACACCAGCATTTGAACCGATATAATCCAAATAAACTGCGCTCATCAACCCGTTTGTCAAGCGTAGTGAGTATGAAAAAAAAACACCTAATGATTGAAATCTTTAGGAGAGGCTTTTGTCCAGTAGTGGATCTCTCATGGGCAAGATGATGATGATGATGAACTAGTTACATTAGTAATTACTAATTTTGCTTACGTCTCCGCTCGCCTTGAAGTAAGTCTGTCGAGGGCTGTACATTTTAGCGGCATGAAAGACCTACTCGTATGCAGTCAATAAAGTCTTGCAACTCAGTTTTTATACCGTGAAAAATTGAAGTACTATGTAACACCAAGTCGGTCCATAGCAATGGGACCTTCTGTTTTGAATTATTACGTGAATAGAGAACCTAACAACATCTTATTGTGACCATAAGAATATTAAAAATATTTTATGTTATAAACAAATAGATGACAGACAGAGTTTGTAAAGTATTTTGAAGTGAATTAAAAGGAGAAAAATAGCAGATCATAAATTCGTTCTATGTTTTTATTGTTTCTTTTTAATTTTTTTTTTTTGAAAAATATCTTAGTATGCAACTCGGGGGTCTAGGGTTTCTTTCTAGTGTTACCTCGTCTTCATAGTTCTTAGTATGAAGACCTAGTTGTAAACATAACACAGCGTAAGAATATCGTTAACCGATAATACTTACTTCACAATCTCCTCTCTTAGGTACTTGAAATGCTTCAAAGTAAGTAGATAATAAGTTTAATAAAGTTAAGCCCAAACGCGAAGAGTTACCCCAAGATGTGAATTTTTCATAAGATATATCATGAGTCATCAGTATTAAAATTCCAGTGTAGATTCCATGCATAATTTAGGCTTCACAAAATTACTTACTCAAAGCATTTTTTCGGCTGGAAATTGGGTAATAATTTGATAATGGATGTCTTATAACGCTGTGCTGACCATAATTTATTGATAATTTTTACTTTCATTGGCTGTCATTTTGTGAAATGGCAAAAATTCTTATTTACGCTAGAGACTTTGTCATATTATCAAATAAATCCTATTATAAAATAAAAGTCTCATAATGCTTTACATTAATCCACTGATGTAATTTACAGATTTTTCCTTAACTTAATTGTGCCATTAGACATTGGTTAAATGCCAAATTTCATTATATTACGCTGAAATCCCTATAACGGGAAGTTCCTATAGGTTTTCATTCCTTCTTTTGATAACGATGACTTAGACGTTCGAGATTTATTATAAAATATACAATGTGGAAGGAACATACCCGTAATAAATCAAACCACGGTCTAAACTAGTTCATTATAAGTAGTTTATAGAAATTAAAAAAACAGCCAAAAACAAAAATTAATTTCGGTATTTCCATACAAAAGTGCGCAGCCGCTCCGGCGATTTGTATGGGAACGTCGTAATTTTTTTTACTATTAATTTAATTCCATAATACTAAAATGACCTAGTATAGGCCATGGTTTTATTTATTACGGGTATGTCCCTTTCACTTTATATAGTTAACCGATTCTACAGTTTATTCACAAGACGCAAGTTTATAACTTACTGTAGGGCTGGCTCAATTTGCGATTATATGTCCCTCCCACTTAGTTTCCACAGATACCAGAGACCGCAGATTTAAATATATGTGATACTTACTATTGTTTGTGACTTGTAATTACCTAATCTTGTTTGCATTCTACACCGTCCGCGGTGGACGCGCACGCCTCTCCATAAACGGAATACACTCCACGCGCCGCCTAACTCTACGCGCAACATGACGCATAACGCGCCGCGCAACGCCACGCGTCTCTCTAAACGAGCCCTTACTTATAACCAAAGGCGGAAAACTTAGAATACTATTATAATGTTTGCTTGAACGATGCAAAGTAAGCCGCAGAGTTGCAAAGTTAAATTAGTACTAATATTGGAGTTGGAACTAGTTTTGTTCACACGGGAACGTCCTTGACAAGTTTTCAATTACCCTCAGGATGTAGTTTTCAATATCCTGATGAACTTACACACATATATACACGTCCTAACTGTTGTTCACGGCTTTATCTTGCACGATATACTCGTATTTCGTGGCATAAAAACCGTTTCATTTAAGTGAGTGTATATGGCCAACATTGGTGCCTTTTTCAAGATTCCTAAAGAGTTCTGAGGCTCATTAACAACTTATGACTTTCGGATTCTACGGGGTAATGTGACTTCTGAAGCAATAAGTATCTAAGTATATTTCTAACTTAAGCAGGGCCATCCTCCCTTCCATAATACCATCTCTTATGTGGTATTTCTTTATGATATGTAAAAGCATAGATAATTATAGAAGCGTGTCACATTTGATATTTAGAAAAAGTGCATCTGAACTAAGTACGATATCTACTACAAGGACCTTGTATATTAATAATGGACTGAGTACATATAGTAACTTTTGGCATATAAAGAGAAGACAAACTTTCTAATCTAGATCTAGGTTAATATAAATAAATAAAAAAATCGTTTATTTTTCTCTTCACAATACAAGCAAAATGATACATTGTATCATTTTGCTAGTGTATAGATAGGAGTTTCGCTTATCAAATTGTGAAGAGGCTAGCTCCTGAAATAGGTTCCTGAGGAACCTGTGCCACAGTTAGCTAGGCCTCTCCCGCCAATGAGACATACATACATACATACATATTATCACGCCTCTTTCCCATAGGGGTAGGCAGAGACTATGGATTTCCACTTGCTACGATCCTTACAAACCTCTTTCGCTTCATCTACATTCATTACTCTTTTCATGCATGCTCGCCGGTTTCGGGTAAGGGATATACCTACTAATATTTACAGTGTGAAACATATTAACAAATATCGTATGATTAATATTTTCTGGATCCTATCGAGCCTAAGACCATATCTCAAACTTTGAAGAAAACATTAAGTCATAAAAACAAACCACTTGCGAGTTACAAATACATATTTACTTGAGATACGAAAATACGCTTTTTTACGTCCCCTTGTGTACTATTAAGCCTCCTAAAGACGTTATCAAGAGCATGAACCTAAAAAATAATGGCTCTCCAGAATTATTATTATTGTTCAGTGCCAATATTCCATGTGATAAGAAAACCATTGACGCTATTGATAGAACAGATTTCATTGTATTCTAGGTTTTATTGCTTACTAGCAGCCCTACCCGGCTGCGCCCGGGCATGTATTATACCTTAAAACCTTCCTCGTGAATCACTCTATCTATTGGTGAAAACCGTATGAAAATCCGTGGAGTAGTTTTTGAGTTTATCGCGAACAGACAGACAGACGCGGCGGAGGACTTTGCTTTATAATATGTAGTGATTTTCTAGTACTTAAGTCACTTAGGTATTTTCTATGCTGGTCTGGGATAAAAGAAAAAACATAGAATATTCCAGCTGCTTCTCTTCCCGCACAGGCCGTAAAAGCCGGCCGAGGGAATGGGTGCAAATCTAAGGAATCATGTGAATGTGCAGTGCGGCTAGCAACCCAAAATAGTGATCTAATTTTAATTCCGTAATCCAAGCCCATCTAAATGCTAAACTTAGCCTTTCGGTTTTATGGCCTTAGGCTCTGTCTACCCCGTTAGGGATAAAGACGTGATTCTATGTACTTAGGTCACTGATCTTGGTAATGTTACCCAGGAAAAAGAAAAAGCTAGGTCCTTTTGACATAATAAATAAACAAAATTATGACATGTTAATAATGCTTTAAAATTTAATGTCAAACGGAAAGCGAACCTAAAATGAATTTTTGTTCATAAATTACAGTAATTACATACATACATACATATCGTCACTTCTTTTTTCCTTGCTGCGGGGTAGACAGAGCTCAGGTCTCTAACACCTAAAGCCACATTTAGCATGGTGGAGGGCGTGGGATGGTAAACGGAATCAAAATAGTAATGGGTTGCTAGCCGCATCGCCTATTAATATGATTCCTTAAAGTTTCGCCCATTCCCTCGATCGCCTTTTACGATCTGCGCGGAAAAAGAAGCAGCTGGTACATTCATTTTTTTTTCTTTACGCCCAGACCAGTGTAGTAATTGAATATCTTTTTAGTCAATTCTATCATTGACTTAAACTTATCCATTTCTACGAATACTAGTTCAATTACCCAAATCATATTGAGTTTACGTCAATTTCTTCGTATATTTTATAGCACTTGACATTTGAAATTATTAAAAACTCGCCGAGCAAACTGCCAGGTGCAATACACTGCGCAATAACTCAAAACTTTCTTTAATCTTTTTTGTGAACTTAAACTAACTTCAGTCAGTCTCCAGTCCTTAATTTAATCTGTCATAAACGAATTTTGAATTTGAATAATTCTCTTGAATGCGTAATTTTAGTAGTCTTCGGGCTGCCAAGCTTTTAATGTAATTCGATTAAGTGTGTATATGTCTTTTATTCACAAAGAAAATTGTATAGCACAGCTTAGATTATTATTTCAAAAGTATTTGCATATAGGTAAGGTTTTAGATGCAACCATGTATCTTAATTTAATTTGAAACCCTTGCCATCGACATCATCTTCATCATCATCATTATCATCTTCATCATCATCATTATCATCATCATCAGCGGTAAGCTCGTGAGCCCAGGGTCTGTTTTCTATTAAAGGCAATTTGATGCGGTTACTGGTTTTTACACAGAGCAACTTCTGTGCATATCATTTTCTATTATGACATGGCCAGCGTTCCTGGACCCTGGACCTGGACCCTTATGTCATGAGCAGGCTTATTAACCACTGTGCCACAAAGGCTATCAAATTCCGTTATATCGACTAACGTCCAGTTCTCGGTTGCCATCCGTTCTCTACAACACGACATACTATCCTTACATATCCGTAGTGGAGTATTAGACAATGTTGCCAACAGCGAATTTTATGGCGAGTACGAATAACTATTTTCCTGATTGGAAAATTCTGTGTCAGCACATTCTTGAAACTGATTTCTAATTGAATTTTTTCAACGTAATAATTTATATTTAAAACATGATTCCATAAATATAAATCATAACTATGAAAAAATTATATTAGGAAACTTAGCCAACTCTCTTTGGGTAGTAAGCTGCCCAAAGAGAGTGGGCTTCCGATCAGCTGTAAAGACTTTGCCTCACATACTTACATACATGCATTGTCATCATCATCATCAACAGGTCTTGGTCTCCACTGCAGGAACACTACGACCCTCGATTTAGTACCAGAGCTACATATATACATAAAAAAATATTGACCCATTTCACTATAAGATATACAATACTTAAATAAGTATTAGTCGGGTAAGAAACTCTGAATCATCATTTTATTTTAAGTTTTTTTTCCTATAATAAGGCATGTATTTTTGCTCTTCATTTAGGGTGGGTTAGTCGGGTAAGGAACTCAGAATCTACTTTTTATTTTAAGTTTTTTTTCCTATAAGAAGGCATGTATTTTTTGCTCTCCATTTAGGGTGGGTTAGTCGGGTAAGAAACTCAGAATCTACTTTTTATTTTTAGTTTTTTTTTCCTATAAGAAGGCATGCATTTTTTGCTCTCCATTTATTTGGTTCTTGTGAACAATTTCTTAGTATATCGGTTTATGTGCCGGTTCCTGATTGCCGTCCGGTCTCTAGGACACGACACACTCTCCTTGATTACATATCCGCAGTGGAGTAGAGTAGCGGACAATGTTGCCTAGAAAGTATTTTATGGCGAGTACAAATAAGTAGAAGGGACCTATTCGTTTCTCTGAAAAATTATGTGTCAGTAATAATTGGTAATATTGATTTATTTTGAGGCCTATGTCCAATTGTCCAGCAGTGGACTACTTGTGGCTCAGATGATGATGATTGATTTATTCAAAGTCAAAACGTTTATTCAGAAAATAGGCCTTTGTAGACAATTTGTCACGCTAACCACATTTCAAATGATCTCATTAAATATTGTGTTTTATGACAATTTTTTTAAAAGTCTATGTGTTTGACTAATTATTATTCAAAAGCTGCAGGCTACTGGACTCTCTAAGACATGACGCATTTTCTTTGATTACACATACTCAGCGGAGGAGTGGATAATGTTGCCTGGAGTATTCTGAGAGATTCGTGACTTTATTATTAATTAAAAGTGCTTGATTTTGTGTCTAGCGTGTTAAGTGAGACATTAGCTTCTTCCAGCATCTATCAGTTGTGTTGTTGTTGTCTTTTGCTTACTCCATATAGCGCTCCTTCAACCATTTTGATGCCATCTTTCCATCGCTTGTATTGCCTGCTTCGCACAATTCAACAAATTAAGGAAGAAACACTTGACTCAAAAATGGATAAATAAACAATAATTCTATCATCTTTTGTATAAACACATCCAATTCTGTTACCGAAAAGTCACATTCGTTCAAGAAGCCCCTGAAGAAAAATCAATGGAAGTATGCAAACTCACAGAAATAGCTACGATAATAGTTATAGATCTGATAGCGACACAATCACATATTGTAACCAAGCAACAACCATGAATCTAAGAATAATCGGTATAGGCCCTTGTTAAACATAACAGTGGAGTTTGTGGTGGGAAGTCAAGGAGTGCTGTTGGGGCCTACCTTGGACTTGATTGCAATTGCAAATTGCAAATTGATTTTGGTGGACTTTATAATATGAAATTGGTGTAGTTTGGTGTTATAAATGCTCGTGCTTATGAAACAATTTGTGAAATAGTTAAAGTGGACTGTTATATGGACTCGTATAGACTTGTCACCATAACCTTCCAACCAAGAGGCATCAAAGAACATACGCCATCTTTGATGCAACTTGTTACAACTTTACCGTACAACACCGATTCTTAGTATCTCAATTTACTGGACATTGGCAGAATCACTGAAATCTCGGTGGAAGTCATTTTATAAAACAGAAGAAGAAACATAACAGTGACTCAAAAACAAAGCATACAAATGTGTCACGACATAAGCTCTTTCACACATCGACGTTGACAAGTACCTAGTACGTAAAAAAAAAGACATAGGTACTTGATTTTTTTATAATGACTGGAACATTCTTATCTCTCAATCTTAATAACTACTGAACCGAAAAAAGAGGACTGTCATTTGACTTTTAGTTTTTGAGATATGCGCGGACCAACATAAATACCTTTAAAATTTGTTGAAATTGAATAATGAAAAAATGCTTGAAGTTTTTTAGAAGCTCATAAACAAACATATATGAAACTCATTGTTATTCTGACAATATAACATACAAACGGGTCGAATTTATAACATCTTTTTTGATGTTGGTTAAAATGCAAGCAAATTTCTCCCGTTCAATATACAAATTTAATAGATACTAGTTAACACTGCCTACAATTCTATAATACATTTACAAAGTTGGAGTCACTTTTGCCCTCTCCGCGCCCACTCAGTTTTATTCCTAGGTCCATGGCAACAACATAGTTCGCAGTGACTGTTATCAAGATCATCGACTTTGTCAACTCCGCACAAGTTGTTATCAGTTCTGATGTGTGCTTCAGTAGATACACGATCTATTGTCACGCGAACAAAGGATACTCGATGCAATCTTTGGATCTTCTTTCATCATTCAAGCTCTGAAAGGAGGTTGCATTTAACTCAACTTCAGTGTTGTAAGTTAGATTTACATTCTTAGGGAGGTAGGTAAATTTGAAAATCGAAGGCGCCCACGCGCCACGCATTGGGTCCTTATAATATTCATAAATTAGAAATAAAAACATCATCTGTGAAAATGTCAACTGTCTTACTATTACGGTTTTTGAGATATAGCCTGGTAACAGACGGAAGAACAGACAGACAGATGGACATCGAAATTTCAATAGGGTCCCGTATTTACCCTCTGTAAACGGAACCATAAAAGGAATGCAATTTACTCCCATTTGTTAGATTACGAAATTATTATACCATTTTTTTAGTTAATTTTCAAATTTAAATTAATATCCGTTAGAGTTTTAAAATTAAATCTGACATTTGATCATTCACTCACTCGTTCAATCCGCAAATATAAATTCATCCGTTCGCACGATTGTCGTCAGTTCCATGCGAGCAGTGAACACGAGAGGTCGTTCTTGTATAAGACTAGTCGTGATATTATGCTACTCTGGATGTCAAATGGAATTATATATATGGAAAATAAAAATTAATAATGGAGTAAATTAATACTGGAGTTTCATTGTGAGTACTGTAACAACTTCAGAAGTGGTACGTACACGTGCTATTCGGCACAGGTTGGTTAAAACAAGGAAATTATTATGTGAGTAATTTTTATTAATATTTTTTTATTGGATGATATGTTTTTTTTAAAGATTTTTATTTGACTTCCCCTGTTTATTAGTATATGTGGGACAAATCATGCAATTGAATTTAAGACCAGTTCTCCTCAACCGATTTAGCTGAAATTTGGTATACTTATGTAGGTCAGATGACAATACAATATTATGAAGTCATTGAGCTGATCTGATGATGGAGTCAGAAGGTGGCTATAATAATAATCTTTGTGATTTAATATATTGACAACCTCTGTGGCTATGGCTCAGTGATGCTAAAAGTACCTTTGACTCGCTGTCCCGGGTTCGATCCCCAGTCCGTTCATGATGGAAAACGATCTTTTCTATATTATATATGTCTTTGTTTTAAAAGTATATTGCGTTGAGTTAGTATCCCATAGCACAGGTTAGAACCTAATTTGGGGCTAGCTCAATTTGTGGCTTACCCGCTTATTATATATATACATGCTGCGTATGTTTTAAACCATTTAAATGAATAATTAAGTTTCATCTTGTCAATGTTTGTACGATAAAAGGTAAATGTATTAAACTGAGGTCATTATAGCTTGTTTTTTATTCCTTAACAACTAATAGTAACATGATCAAAATAACAAAAGGCTTCAAATATTTTATTAACATTAAACTTTTTTCAGCTTATCAAGCAATTGTATTTATTACAATGCCAAGCAAAAAACGATCGCGAGATGACGACAGACGGCCGGTTTCAAGGCGTCGTCGGTCACGCTCATCCACGAGACGGCGGAGCAGCCGGCATCGTGCAGTGAGGCAGAGGTCCCGCTCCAACGCGACTCATCGGTCGCGATCTGCTGTACGGCGGCCGTCGACTTCCGCCGAGAGCAGCAGGCGGCGCACTCGGTCACGCAGCAGACGATCTCATCGGGTGCACACGTCAAGGTTGGAGCACCGCTCTCGTTCGAGGTCAGATGAATCAATACTTAATAAGAGGCGTAGACGTAGTCATAGTCAATCTAGAGAAGAACGTTACCAATGCGAAAGTAATAAGAAATCTGCTCCTATGATTCAAAATAACGTTTTGCAAGAACAAAATATTATGAATTCAACTACATGTAATAATGAAGGTGTACTTAATAACCAAGTCATCGGTGATAACAATGTTAATCCATCACAACTTTCTAACCCTTACTCAGAGCAAGTCGAAAAATCTAATAAATCTTTAGATAGCAATATACTAGATAGTCTCAGTCGTGTTTTGAACGCTGTCTCGACCGCCAATCCACATATTAGGGAAAAATTTATTACTAATAATGTCGTACCCGAATTCGATCCTAAAGTTAAGAACCAAACTATTGATACTTGGTTAAATAAAGTAAATGAGTGTGCTGAGATTTATAGTTGGGATAGCAGACAAACGGCCCATTACGCCTTACCTAAACTCATGGGTACAGCTAAGCGATGGTACGAAGGTCAACCGTCAGTAATGCATACTTGGGAAGTATGGCAACAAAAACTTAGAGCCGCTTTCCCAGTATATGAAAACTACGGACGTCGTCTTACTGATATGCTTGATATAAGGGCTAAATTTGGAGATGATTTAGAAGACTATTTTTACGATAAATTAATAGCCTTAAATCGTTGCGGTATTAGTGGTAGGAACGCGATTGACTGTATTGTTTTTGGGATAGAGGATAGGTCTGTTCGGTATGGTGCAGAAGCTGTAGGCTTTGAAGACTCGGATAAATTATTAGGATACCTTAGGAGCGTTAAACGTGAAAAATTCGATAAGAATAAAAAGTTTTTCCGTCCTAGTACCGACTCTAACCGTAAACCAGTACGAATTGAACCAAATAATAGACAAGTGAAATGTTTTAACTGCCATGAATTAGGGCATACCGTTAATAATTGCAAGAAACCAATAGTAAAATGTCAAAAGTGTTCAAGATTTGGTCATAATGATCCTAATTGCTCAAAAGAAGCTTGGAAAGATAAGTCAGAGGTTAAATCTTTATGACTACTTAACGCTGGATTGTGTTTAGATGAAAAGTTTAAAAAACATGTCTTATTATGTGGTTCAATGCTTACAGCTTACGTTGATTTAGGTAGCCAGTGCTCATTAATTAAGGAATCTGTCGCTAGAAAAATTCTGGATAGTCTAAATTGGAGAGTACATAACTTACCGAATTTACGGGGCTTTGGTAATTCTATAATACAATCAATCGGCGCATGTCATGTGAATTTAACTATAGATGACGTGATAGTAAACGTAGAATTGATAGTAGTACCAGATCGTTACCTTAATTACGACGTTTTAATCGGTCAAACAGTAACAGAACAGTCCCATATTGAAGTTCATAAGGATAATTCTAATCTAATCATTATTTCAAAACCTCAATTGAGTGACGGACGCATCGTTTTAAATATATACGAGACTGTTAGTATATATGGAGATGCAAGTGTCAAAGTAAAAGCTGACAACGATCTAACAGGATATATTTGCCTCGAAAGTAGTCACAGACCTAAATATAAAATAAAAGGTGGTGAAGTTTATTTTAAAGATGGCATAGGTTATATTGAAATAGCAAATTATAAATGTCTCTTACTAACATTTAAAAAAGATCAGTTATACCGTCAATAAAATTCTCAATATTAATAAAATATGCAAAACAAATTGTTTACTTACTTTGGATGATTTAAATATTGATGATAATTTAAATGAAATTCAAAAGCATCAATTATTAGGACTAGTTAATGAATTTAGAGACTGTTTTGCTACTAGTTTGCCAGAATTAGGATGCACTGATATAACTACCATGGATATTGTATTAAAAGATTCTAACCCGGTTGTATATCGACCTTATCGTCTTAGTCACACCGAAAGAGTCGAGGTTAGGGCAATGATAGACGAATTGCTACAAAATAACATCATAAGAGAATCTTCTTCTCCGTACGCGTCACCTATTATTGTTGTTAAAAAGAAAACAGGCGATAAACGCTTATGTATAGATTATCGTGCCCTGAACAAAAAGACTGTTAAACAACACTACCCCATTCCACGTATTGAAGATCAAATTGATAGACTGGCTGGTAATACATTCTTTAGTACTTTAGATCTTGCGTCAGGTTATTACCAGATACCAATTAGTGAAGAATCAAAACCTAAGACCTCGTTTGTAACACCAGATGGACAATTTGAATTTAACAGAATGCCATTTGGATTAGCCAATGCCCCTGCAGTGTTCCAAAGAGCAATTAATATGGTATTAGGCAATTCAAGATTTGATTCAGCTTTGGCATATATGGATGACATTCTAGTTCCATCCAAATCTTTTGATCAAGGTTTAGAAAGGTTGAGCACTATTTTTCAAAAGTTACGTCAAGCGGGATTAACTTTGAAACCTCAAAAGTGTTATTTTTTTAAGGTTAATGTAGATTACTTAGGCTTTGAAATCTCGGGAGCAGGTATAAAGCCAGGTGCGCGAAAGGTCGAGTCTGTTAAAAATTTCCCTACTCCAAAAGATGTGCATAACGTTAGACAAATCATAGGATTAGGTAGTTTCTTTAGGAGATTTATAAAAGGGTTTGCACAAATTACCAAGCCATTAACTAAGCTTTTGAAAAAGAATGCAATATGGGAATGGGAGGCAGAACAAGAACGCGCTTTCGCCGAAATCAAAAGTATTTTATCCTCAAGGCCCCTGCTGGCTTTGTTTAACCCAACTGCTGAGACACAAATTCATACTGATGCTAGTAAGCACGGCGTAGGGGGCGTACTATTACAGAAGCAAACTGATTCTAATTTCAAACCGGTTGCATATTATAGTAGGCAAACATCTCCAGAAGAATCCCACTTTTCATCTTACGAATTAGAGACTTTAGCAGTTATAGCATCATTAATAAAATTTAGACCATACGTCCTAGGATTAAAATTTACAATAGTAACTGACTGTAACTCGCTCAGGGCAACGTTCCAAAAGAAAGATATGATTCCACGTGTTGCCAGATGGTGGAGTTTAATTCAAGAATATGATTGCGAAATCTTGTATAGGTCCGGTAGTAGTATGATGCATGTAGACGCGCTAAGCCGTAACCCAGTCTCTAATGAAGTAGGCGTAATTGATGTTATCGAGACTTTTGACGTCATGATAATTGAAAATGACTGGTTAGAAACTATTCAATTAAATGATCCAGAATTAAAACGTATAAAGGATATATTATCGGATCCTCAATATTATGATATAATAGATATAAAGAAAAATTTTGTCTTAAAGAAAGATAGGATCTATAGAAATACTGAGGATGGATTAAGATGGGTGGTACCAAAAGGGTGTAGATGGCAAATTTTACAAAAGAATCACGATCAGATTGGGCATTTTGGCTTCGAGAAAACAATGGATAGAATTAAGCAACACTATTGGTTTGCAAAAATGCGAAAATTCGTTAAAAAATATGTTGGGTCTTGCCTCGAATGTGCACATAATAAAATTCCTGCTGGTAAAAAAGAAGGCTATCTCCATCCCATACCTAAAGTTTCTACCCCTTTTCATACCATCCATATTGATCATGTTGGACCTTTCGTTACTAGCAAACGTAAAAATGTTTATATTTTGGCTATCATAGACGCTTACTCTAAATTTATCGTTTTGAGGGCAGTCAAGACTACAAAATCCAATACTAGTATTTCAATACTTAGAGAATACTTTGGTACATTTGGTTAACCTACGCGTTTAATAAGTGATCGTGGAACTTCATTCACAAGTGACAAATTTAAGAAATTTATGAAAGAATTAGGGATCAGGCATATTCAGAACGCTGTGGCATCTCCACGGGCCAATGGCCAAGTGGAAAGGTACAATCGAACTATACTAGATTCACTGGCAGCGCAAAATCATGGGCAAGATGAAAGATTGTGGGATGACAAGTTGTTACAAGTTCAATGGGGATTAAATAACACTATTAATAAAGGTACAGGGAAATCCCCTTCGGAAATCCTATTTGGCCTTAGACTAACTAATAGTAATGAGGGACCTTTAATTTCTGAGATTGAAGCTGACTTGACTAATGAAACACAAAATAATACAACTGAAAATAATGATAGGGATGAAATTAATTTTCAAAAAAGTAATGAACAAGATGTGACAAAACTTAGATGTGAAGTAGACAAATACGTAAAAAAAAACCAAGAAAAACAGCGACACAACTTTGACAGTAAGAGGAAACTTGCTCGAAAATATAACATAGGAGATCTAGTAAGAATTGAAAAAGTTGTACATAGTGTAGGGAAGAGTAGAAAATTGTTACCTAAGATTTCTGGACCATACAAAATCACAAAAATATTAGACAATGATAGGTACGAGGTTTGTGATACACCTATTACAAAAAAAGGACGGAAATCTTACGTAGGAGTTTATGCGGTTGACAAAATCTTTCCGTGGTTATGTTTTAATGGTAAAGAAAAAGATTCTGATTCCGATAGCTCTGACGTTGATGAGAACCTTCTTCCCCATGATTAAGGATTAATTGCTATTTTGTCTTTAGTTTCTATTGGTAAATTATCCTCAAATTTTGAATAAAAATATGATTTATTGAGTATACCTTTATTAATTTTAAAATCATTGTAATGCTAAAAAACCTCTTACTATTAATAGGCAGTGATTAACGTTAAGTATTTATGTTGTTTTTAATTTGAGTTTTACATTTTTATATGCTATGGTGCATGATTTGAAATTGTATGCGCAAAGTGCGCGATATAAATCCTAGCACAATGTGTGCAAAGCGCAAAGTGCGCAATCCTAGCACAACGTGTGCAAAGCGCAAAGTGCGCGATCATAGCACAACGTGTGCAAAGCGCAAAGTGCGCAATCATAGCACAACGTGTGCAAAGCGCAAAGTGCGCAAACATAGCACAACGTGTGCAAAGCGCAAAGTGCGCAATCCCAGCACAACGTGTGCAAAGCGCAAAGTGCGCAATCCCAGCACAACGTGTGCAAGGCGCAAAGTGCGCAATTATATTGTACGCCGAAAAAAAAATTAACTTTGTCATTTTGATTAACACTTACATTGATGATTGTAGACAGTAATTTATTTAATACTTTGTAAAATATTGCTTATTTTATTTACGATTTATATCTGATTATTTAAGAAAAATTAAATACATGTAATTCATTTAGATGTTTGAAGGATTTTAAATTTTACTGTGTTCACGGGGACGTGAACTTATATCAGGATGGACGAGCTGTTAGATTACGAAATTATTATACCATTTTTTTAGTTAATTTTCAAATTTAAATTAATATCCGTTAGAGTTTTAAAATTAAATCTGACATTTGATCATTCACTCACTCGTTCAATCCGCAAATATAAATTCATCCGTTCGCACGATTGTCGTCAGTTCCATGCGAGCAGTGAACACGAGAGGTCGTTCTTGTATAAGACTAGTCGTGATATTATGCTACTCTGGATGTCAAATGGAATTATATATATGGAAAATAAAAATTAATAATGGAGTAAATTAATACTGGAGTTTCATTGTGAGTACTGTAACACATTCGAAATTAAAATTTAAACATAAGATAAAATAGTAACAAATAACGCCGTATTAAATACATGTACAAAGTTGGAGACACTTCGGCCGTCTCCGTGCCCGTGCCATATTATTCCTAGGTCCATGGCAACAACATAGTTCGCAGTGACTGTTATCAAGATCATCGACTTTGTCAACTCCGCACAAGTTGTTATCAGTTCTGATGTGTGCTTCAGTAGATACACGATCTATTGTCACGCGAACAAAGGAGAGTCGATGAAACATTTAGATATTTTGTTCTTCTTGAGCTGGAATTGAAACAGTGACTATAATAACGAAATAGGATGATCATGGGTAGCCGTTGATATAATTATTTTTTGAATCCGTACATATGTTCAATAAGCTCTATTTTGCCTAAAATTGGCCACTTGACGTTTTTTTTGTTTCTTGTCTTTTTCGTGTCGCTATGTAAAGCCCTGCCAAAAATAAACACAATTGTGACCGATTTTCTAAACAAAAAACTCTTTCAGATATAGAAGTTATAAAGACACATATTTTTAGACGTGAAAACGCATTGCTGAAATGCTTACATATTTGTGACGTCATAACTTTGTATTTGTATATACTGTGTTGAGGTTTTTGTAAGCATTTCTGGTATCTTTGGTATTTACGGATCACAAAACTGAAACGAATTTCCCAACTTCTCAACTTATATTATAAATGCTAAAGTGAGTGTAAGTTTGGTTTTTTTAGACCGATCATCGTGAAATTTTGCATACACGTTGTCTGAAGTACGGAGACGGACATAGGGTACCTTTCATCCCGGAGAAAAATACTGATCCTGAGGGAACGATATTAATGCAACCAGAGTTGCGAGTGAAAGCTATCAGTTCTATATAAAGGTCAAGATGAAAAATGATCTTTTTCTGCTTGGCCTGGGTCTTGGATGTTTATCGATATAAGTATCTATTATAAAAAAATATAGTATCGTTAAGTTAGTATCCCATAATAAAAGTCTCGAACTTACTTTGGGGCTAGCTCAATCTGCGTGATTTGTCTGTATATAACGTATAAGACAATTCACGAACTCAATTTCACAAAAAAAGATTAGTAGTTTTAATAAAAATAAAAAAAATACATAAAAATGTATCCCCAAGTATGGAAAAATGTAATATTTAGTCAATTTTGTTTTCTCACAGTAAATTCTTTCACTGCTAGGCCACGCACACCTGACTTGGAAACTTTTTGCATAATTCGTTCAATCGATGCTGCCCGCGGGAACTTTGCTTATTCTGTTGCTGAGCGAAAAAAATGTTTATGTCTTGAAGTTTATTCCAAATTGTTCTCACTCGATTCTTTATTATGTTCAGGGAAAGTGAAAAAAGATTTTTTTATGTACAACTAGCTGTTACCCGAGGCTTTGCCCGCGTGATATATTTCCTTCTCAGTACCCAAACCTATATGTATGCTTTCATGATGATCGGTTCAGTAGATAGGGCGTGAAAGCGTAACAAACAAATAAACAAACAAACTCACTTTCGCATTTATAATATAAGGTTAAAATAAGCTGGTAAACAGACATACGATCTACTTGATGGAAAGTACCATAAACGTATGAACACTTGAAACACCCAGGGTACTCGCATGTTGCCGGCTCTAAAGAAATCTTTTACAGAGGTAATAAATTAATAATTAATAAAACTAAATAGGTAAACAAGCATACAGGTAGAAAGCGGTTATAGCATATGAATGCCTGCAATACCAATACATATGTCAACTGCAAAACGTTAATTTTTAAAATCAACCCTACATGAACGACAAAAGGAATGTGCGCAATAAGTGAACGTCGAAATTAACCATTCTGCGAATTAAATTGGGGATCCGGATGAAAACAAAGCCAAGTGTTGTTAAAGTAATGGATAGGGCTCGTAAAACGTTAAAAATCGTCGGAGAGACGATAATGACCTTCTATACCCCCGCTGCTTAGATACGCAAAGCGTCACCGCTACTTTTTCTTCAAAAACCTTAGGTTACTAATACATTGACAAGAAAAGCGTGTGCGAATCAAGTCATTCTGGCGGTGGAGACAATAGATTAATGTTCATCAATAGACTAAAGTAAAACGTTAAAAATCGTTGGAGAGACGATAATGACCGTCTATACCCTCGCTGTTTAGATACGCAAAGCGTCACCGCTACTTTTTCTTCAAAAACCTTAAGTTGCTAATAAATACATTGTATTAGAAAAGCGGGCGCAAATCAAATCATTCTAGCGGTGGAGACAATAGATTGAGGTTTCACTACAGTATCGATTGTATTGCACGTGGCAATATTATCGGCAGTATCAATAATATTGTGATTTTGTTTAGTTACAATCGTATTGAAAGATCACTCGTTAACGACAGTATTTTCTTATCAATAGTATTGCTCAAAAGCACTATCGATAGTATCGATAGTTTGACACGTGGTGAAACTACCTATCAATAGGTCTATCGATAACATAGTTTTCAAAGTTAACTATTGATAGTTACACAATGCTGCGTCAAGGAAATGGGCGCACATTTAAGTAGTTAATCATGTTTAATTCATCTCGATTCTGTTTTCCACCGATACGCCCATTAAGTGATATAACGCGGCTATTATTTTATTGTATTTTGCTATTTTTCGGGTTGAGCTAATTGTGCTATTTTGTCGGGAATTCCATCTATAGTTTCGGACTTGTCATGAGCCAATTTTCAAGACGAGTGCGAGAGACGCACGACGATGTGTCCCAATCTAACTGCTCGCGGGGAATCGCCCGCGCAGCGGCTCGTGCCGCCCTGATGAACAAGCTATGTTTATATATGAAAAATCCGCCTCCGCTCCCGCTTGTACAACATAACCAAGCACTTATTCAAGCAACTTTATTTCACGCCTGGGATGGAGCACGCACTTCCAAAATTGCTGTACGCCATTTTACAACTTGGTTAACGAAACACTTTGTTAATATTTATGCGACCTAGAAATCTTCTCGGTCATGTATTTTGTCTGTAAATTGTTTAAGTTAAATCATTAAATGTTTTTAATGACGAGCTACTAAGCAAGCAGCAATCTAAGTACCTAGCTATAGAATTAATAACGATGTACTCGTATTAAATGAAGAAACCCTTTACCTATCTTATCTAATCCTAACTTCCTAATCCTAACGCTTTCACGCCCAACCTACTGAACAGATCATCATGAAATTTTGCAAACACATAAGTAAGGGTACTGAGAAGGACATAGGCTACATATCACGCGGGTGAAGCCGTAGGTAACAGCTAGTAAGATATAAGAAAAAAATCTACGCGGGCAAAATTTAGATTTTTCCCAAATCTTATTTCCTAATTTAATAAGAGAAAAACAGAAACGCATTGTGAATGCATAAAAGCTCCTTCATAAAAAATGGTAGATCTCTAATATTATAAATGCCAAAGTGAGTTTGTTTGTTTGTTCATTTGTTTCATTGATCATCATGAAATTTTGCCTACACATAGGTTAGGGTACTGAGAAGGACTTAGGCTATATATCACGCGGGTGAAGCCGCGGGTAACAGTTTGTTACATATAAGTATTAGAATACATTGACCCCGAAGTACGAGTATTGTTGGTCGTCGATACTAGTGTCGTATTGTCAAATAAAGTAATATTACATAAGTATAGGTATAATACCCACCGACCAGGTGGTCGGCCGACCTGATAAGGGTCGCAGGAAGGCGCTGGATGCAGGCTGCTTCCAACCTGTCATATTGGAAATCCTTGGGGGAGGCCTATGTCCAGCAGTGGACTTCTTGCGGCTGAAATGATGATGATGATGAATAGGTATATATAATTATAAATAGATATAATTTCTTTTTACTCAGTGCGAGGGTGTTTCCAGCTGAATTTCTAGCAGGAATGCTTCAGAACCCTCTGCATCGAAATCTTAGTAATATTAACTTTTAATGTTTAGAGCCCTTGTCTCGATAAACGTTCCCGCCACCTTTTACCGAACCGAGCGGTTTATTAAGAGCAGATGGCAAAAGGCCTGATGGGATGTCACTGATACCATGGAGGATGGGCAAAAGTCTGATTTGGGACGCCACGTGCGTGGATACTCTCGCGTCCACACATGTGACGTCAACGGCTGTGCGAGCCGGCGCGGCGGGTGTTTCGGCGGAAGCCCTAAAACGCAGGAAATATGAGGATCTCCTTGAAAATTATATTTTTGTGCCCTTCGCTGTAGAGACGATGGGCCCATGGGGCCCTGAAGCCAAATCTTTTTTGTCTGAGATTTCAACGCGTCTCTGCGATGTAATGGGTGATCCAAGGGCGGGCAGTTACTTTGCACAAAGAATTTCTATCGCGGTGCAGAGAGGTAACGCTGCCAGCCTTTTGGGTACCCTGCCTCGCGGCGACGCGTTAGTCTCTTGTTTATTTTTAATTTTGATTTATTATTATTTGTAATTAGGATAAAGAGTAAAAAGTTAAATGAATAAAGAAAATTTCACTCACAGATTTGGGCATAACAAATTGTATATATTTGGCAATTTCATATATTGACAAAGCAGTAAAGGATCACGATATATTCCTCTTTCGGTGATTCCTGAATATTGAATAGGAGACAAATTGAGTCACAAATATCTTGTCAAGTAATTGTGTCATCTCATTTCTAAAGACTTCTAAATCACTCCTATTCTCAAATTTTTTGGCAAGATATCTAATTGTACATGTACTGGGAAATAATATCTCTGTTAAATTTAGGTATCTTTGCTCTTATTGTGTAATCTACGTGGTTCCTGGCAGAGTAGAATAGGACCACTCCATGTCTTCCCGTGGATGTCGTATAGGGCGACTTAGGGAACACAACAAGCCTAAAAAAGCTTATAAATATCAAAAAGACCTCTCCAACCCGTCTGGCCAGCGTGAACAGTGTAGGCAAAATCCTCTTACTGCTCTGGTTCTGGTAGTACAGAGAGGTTCATGCTCTTGCAATGGAGACCAACAGGGATCTGATGATGCTCTATGAGTCTATAAATATAAAATACTAGCTGTTACCCGCGGCTCCGCCCGCGTGATATATAGCCTATGTCCTTCTCAGTACTCTAACCTATGTGTATGCAAAATTTCACGATGATCGGTTCAGTAGATACGGCTTGAAAGCGTAACAAACAAACAAAAAAACAAACTCACCGTATTTATAATATTAGTTAGGATTAACCAGGAACATCTCCTACTGGAAGCAAATCCCAAGCCTGACATCTACAAGACAAGAGTTCCTGGGTATACTTGCAAGTATTAATGAGGTTTGCAGCACACCCCCTGTAGTTTTACGCTCCTCGACGAGATGGTTTGGCTCGGGTATATAACTGAAGCAGCCAAAAAAAGGAAACAGAATGGAATTTCCTATCGACAAAAAGCCGAAGAATTGACACCGTCTTCTCACATAAAATGGGCCCGAATAGGCGGCCTAGTAGTGTAAAATAGTTAATTCAGTTACCGATGGCAATTTTTCAGCCACTTCATCAGTATTCAATGAATTAGGGCCTGTGTCTAGCGTTTCTTTTGCGACGAAAAAACGAACTTCAAGCGTTCATGAATAAAGCATATTGAATCGCCGAAGCGGGCGGTGTAAATAATCACTTGAATTATACGACACGGATCACTGTGTATTAAATACTTACTTTTACTCCTGTTCATTTCAATCTCGCGTGAACCGTATGTTTCATTTGAAGACATTAAGTATACTTTAAAGATTTTCGCGATTGTTACACATTTAAATAAAATTATGTACTTTTAATACGGTTTGGTAGCGTTTTATAACCTAACGTGTTGAATATTTTACATTGTTCATGTTGTTCCTTATTATGTTAAAATTTGAAAGTGTTTGACCGCTAGGGCGTCTGAACAGAAAAAAAACGCGTTCCCAGAGACAGCTATGAAAAGTTGTTTATATTGACGGTCTGAGTAACCCCTCTAAAGTACTATTCACACTAGCGGAGTCGCGTCGGAGCGCAGCGGAGCGCGTCGGCTCGGATGCTCGAGCACGCGCCCGAGGCCGATCGAAACCGCCTGACAGTTGTTTCCGCCGGCATGCGCGAGCATCCGACGGCATGATCTGACTAGTACCACACCGCAGTCAGTCTGTTTCAGTCCTACTGCGTCATTTAATTATCTATAATGAGTGAATGGGACATGATTGGAAGAAGAAGAAAATAAGCGTTAAAGGAATAATATCAGACACCGGCAGTAGCTGAGCCGAGCAGCCGAGTTCAGCCGACTACGTATGCCCAGCCGAGTACGCGAGTAGCCGATCGCGTACTCAAGTAGGTCGCGGGTTCCGAGCGTGGCCGGCCGGCTTCAAAGTTGCGTAAATTGCATGCTAAAATAGTACTGCTTTACGAAGGTTTCAATTTTCTTTGGCAAATTGTAAAATACGCTCCGACGCGGCCCGACGCGACTCTGTAAGTGTGAATAGTACTTTAAGGAATTTCGAAAAGGTCAATTTCGTGCGTATAAGCGCGGTGGCCTAATTGGTAAGGCATTAGTCGAATAATGACTAAATGTCCTGCCTGGGTATTTATTTCTCATATATCATTTCTTAAATTAATAAAAATAAAATGTTATTTTTAATTTTACTTTTAAAAGTTGCTGATGCAACTATTTTACAAAATTTAAAATTACACGAAAAACTACAACTTAATAAATCAAGTCTCTACTTAATCATAATTCATGTTAGAGCAAGAATTATCGGTGTCACTGCAGCCATAAAAATGTAATAACCAGAATTTGGGGCTAATCGAGCGTGAGTGATAAATGTGGCTTCAGTTTGCAAGAACGCGATTAAAAAAATCTTACATCTACTTATAATGCGAGATTTATAAATATAAGATATTTTATAGTTTTGGGTTCAAATACTCAAAGTTCGGTACGATGTGGTTCCCGGCAGAGTAGAATAAAACCACTCCAAGACGTCCCGTGAATGTCGTCGAAGGCGACTTAGGAAACACAAGCTAAACAAAGCTTATAAACACTAAAGAGACCTCTCCAACCCATCTGGCCAGCGTGGAAAGTGTAGGCCAAATCTTCTGACTGCTCTGGCTAATACATGTATTGCTCTGGTAGCATAGAGAGGGTCATATACCTGCAGTGGAGTTTAAAAAATACCTGATAATGATGGTACTCGTGCAAACGAGACCCAATTACTGAAATCTCGATATTCATTCGTCTGTCTCAGGGCTGTATCTATTGAACCGTAATAATTCGAGACTTTTGAGTGCTTTTGACCCTTATCTTGCCTGATGAGCAGTCTAGCGTATCCTATACGCAAACTCAACCAATGCCTCTATTTTAGTTCTTGTAATTTTAATTAGGTATGTGATTTACTCTTTGTTGACAAGCTATCTACAGCTTGCAATGTTGAAATATGCACAAATCTTGTAATAATTCAATGGAAAAATAATTAAAGAAATGTATCTTACCACCGAAGACAGTCTCGTTTGAGGATCCTTAAAAGTCTTAGTGTGTGTATTATTTCTCATTAATTCATTGGCATCCTTTTAAATAAATAATAAATAAATATATACGGACAAATCACACAGATTGAGCTAGCCCCAAAGTAAGTTCTTAAATAAGACTTGTGTTATGGGATACTAACTCAACGATACTACGATTACACATTTTTCAAATTTAAGAAAAACTTAATAACTAGCTCAAACGCCTTGAAAGAGGCTATTACTTTAGATTAAAACCAAAAATTAAAACAGGACTGAATTTCTAGACACACCGAAAAATCAATTCATTTAAACAGTATTAAATCAAACGGTAGGTGAAATTTACGCAAAACAAGTGACTTTAGACCGATACATAACCAGCGATTTAATGTTGACGCAAGAAATGTTTTTACATGTAATTTTTTTTGCGTATGCTAACGAGTTCAATTCCACCCTGTATATGTTTGTGTGGGTTCTACAATATACTGAGGAGCCCGATGGTCCAGTGGGTGTGAGCTCTGTGAGCGCTTACGTATGTTAAGCAACCCCTGGTGCAGTCCCTACTTGGATGGGTGACTGCAAATGGCATAAAAATATCTCGAGCTCCTCCGTGCTTCGGAAAGCACGTTAAGCCGTTGGTCCCGGCTGTCGTCGTTGATGGCAGTCGTTAAGCTTTGTCAGATGCCTTAAGGCAGCTTGAAAAATCTGACACCAGTGTTGGCTACTTACACATACGAAAAACAAACAATATACTAAAATAAAATAATATTAAATAATTTTGGGAACTACATTTTAGACGTTTAAATGAGCAGAACAATACAACATCATGACTATGATGCTGATTTTATGAGTCCGGACCCGTGTTTCACCTTAGTTCTCCGCCTGGGTGAAGCACGGAGACTTGTAAGGTCCCGTGCTCCAACTGATGACGTTATTGTCCCTTAGTACAGTCAAGTTATGATGAAACTTTCGAAAATGCTTATTCTAAATATATTGTGAAAAAACTTACTTCAGTATCTTATTGTACAGTTTTTTAGATCGTAATGTGTAATGTTAGTTGTATCCATTTTATCATAGTCTAAAATTTGTAACTCCTTAAAAGAAGTTTTGCTATTGTTACAGTCTGCACCAATAACTTCTAACAAAAAAAGCAACTTCATGTAGTGCAGACAATCTTTGAAACTTCACAGACACGTTACTAAAACAACTCAATATAACTTCGAAGTTAAAAGTTCAGTTTCGTAGAAACACAAGTAACATTACTCCCTTCATCTAAAAACTATTAATGTGAATGAAGTTTCTTGCATTTCAGGGGCCTGAGTTTAAGAACAATTGCCTAAAGAGTTATAAGATGAATGTGTAAGATATATGTGTAGAAGTTCTTGTACGAGTATGTATTTTATAAGTACCTTCTAGTAGTAGGTAGAACTGAAACAGAGGGGTCCGATAACATTATCAAAACATTATCCATATACAGTCAACAGGGTCGTTTTCGCGATTTTAGACACCTAAATAAAATTACTTTTAATAAGTTTTATTGCGTTTATTACATTATTTATACACTTTACGTAATTAGTTCCACTAACTGCCACGGAGCCACTACGGCGTCGGCGCTGGCAGTGCAATAGCATATTATTGTAAATTATTTTTACATGGCACACATATTTCGTGAACACTGCTTTTATTTTATCATAATATGGCGCACACCTATCTATGCATATACCCATCATGTGACAAGTATGAAATAAATACGATATAGGTGTTATTGCCTACGTGGTCCCGTTAACGGAACAACCTAAATAACATACCTGTTACACATTTAAGGCATTTAACACCCCACACTAGGCACACTACCGACGCCAATAATTTTATTTCTATTTACAAATAGAAAGAAATTCAAGAATGTAAATCATATAAGCCTTAGTAAATAACCTTAAGTATTTTTAGAATCATGTTTTAATATTATGAGAATTAGTGGTTATCCTAAATCCTATCATAGTGTCCCAAGCTTACATCATATCTGCGCCGTGCTTTCATCGTACGCCTTTTCTGTGTGTTTTATGACTATGAGACTATATTTTACAAGGATTTTATGCTTTTTGCTATCCTGATAGTTATTTTATTATTTAAGTAATAACATATGGTGAAAATTTCCACGCGGGCAGGATTCGAGCCTTCTTGTTTTCTTTATACATACATACATACATATTATCACGCCTTTTTCCCATAGGGGTAGGCAGAGACTATGGATCTCCACTTGCTACGATCCTGACAAATCCCTTTAGCTTCATCTAAACTCATCACTCTCCCCATGCATGCTCTTCGGTTTCGGGTACTTCTTACATCTCCTTTCTTAAGAACGTCAGCAATCTGATCGCAGTACGTTCGACGAGGTCGACCCTGGCCAACTATCCCATTCACACTGGCTTTATAAATATTCTTTGTTACTCTTCTTACATCCATCCTTTCAATGTGGTCAAACCACCTTAACATTCCTTTCTCAATCTTAGTCACTACATCATCTTTCACTCCACATCGCTCCCGCACTACGTCATTCCTTACCCGATCTCTCAAAGTTATACCACACATACTTCTTAGCGATCGCATTTCAACTGCATTTATTCTACTTTCGTGCCTTTTCTACCATACCCAACTTTCACTGCCATACATAAGAGTTGGTACTAACACCCCTTCATGAACATGATTTCTTTATCTATACTGAAAACTCGGTGAAAATACTGTGAAAGCCCTGCTTGTATAAAGACCCAAACAGCTGGTTCGATTTTTTTCACCCTATATAATTACTTATTTAATAAGAGTTTTGCTTGCAAGACTTGGGCCCCTGATTTAAAACACATTTGTTGATTAAATCTGTATGATGACGCTTTCTTTCTAAACCGAAATTAAGTTTAAAATGTACTTCATTCAAATTTCAAGTTGTAAAGTGTCAAGGTGTCATGTGAAATTAATTTTGTTTTACTCTCTGTAAATGGAAGAGACAAATTAAATTAATGCTCAGACACATAATAAGTTACATCATTAATTTTGGAGATACGAGTCTGAGAGAAATATGTCAAGATGTGAATGTTTTTCAATTACTTGGATCGGAGTTTGTTAAACTAAATTAAATTTATTTTACGAGCTATTTTGCATGCGTGGGAGCCTGTTGGTATTAAGTATTTTTATTTGTACTATTAACACATTAAAGTGCTTTTCTTGAATAAAAATCAACGAGCAGCAAAATTGATAAGTCTAGAAAGATTATCTTGTCGGGTCCTACTCACCCAGCTAGTTAGAGTAGGCCCAACATGAATATGAAGGAAGGTATTAAATGCTCAGCGGAGAGAGAGAGAGTTCAAGAACACAACACAACACAGATAACAGATTTTAATAAGTTTCACACATGCGTTACACAGTTAGTAGTAGTGAATACAGTTAGTAAAATAATATTGTAGGCGAGTGCCTGTAAGCTAGGGTCGAGAGATCACGACCAAACTTAGGAAAGGAATTGAATGGAATGAATAACAGATGAGAAAAGGACTGCGAAGATTTGAAAATGGAATTTGGAATTTAAAATGGAATTAAAATGAATTTCGAAATAAAAGTGGACAGCATGATGATGATTGGGAAATGAGGTGAAAAGCAAGATGCAGCATGAAGGTTATCATGCGCATCGTTACAATCTTAATGATTCTAAAGTTCAAAGATTTATTCAGGTAACATATTTTCAGGCACTTTTTTCACGTCAATTCACATTTAAAATAATCTGAATTTACTTACGTTTACATTATTAATTAGCTGCAGGCTACTAGCGTTTCAGAACTGACTGCTGCAGAGAAGCAAAGCCGAAAGAAACTTTTTTCACGTGGGGGAAAGCAGGTAGGATTCGTACACATTTTTTTTAACCCTACTTAAAAAAGAAACCATGCACTATTTTAAAATAGTTTGAGTACTAATAAATAACTTAGATATCTAATTTGATAATACGCTACCTACGCTTAGACACTTTACGCACGCAAGAAACTCAAAGATTTTTTTATATTTTCAAAAACGGATGTCGTTGTCTGTTCTAAATACAAAAAGCAATAATACTCGTATCGAGAACAATAGTACTCTGCTCCTACTCTTTTAAAAAAATAAAGCAAAGTATAGTTTTAAAACAAAGCATGCATGCTTTGTTTTAAAACTATAGTTTGCTTTTTTATGAGAACAAACAACTAAGTCCCTTTTTGAAAATATAAAAAAAAATCTTTGAGATTCTTGTGTGCGTATAGTATCTAAGCATACGTGGTACATCTAAGCATACTTACCTCAAATTTTGGTGTGTACAACTACAAACCGAATTTTCATTTTAACTTTAATAGTGGTGGTTCCTAGTACTGTATATGAAAGCTCAACATGTGTGGTTACTCTTTGAATAATCATCAGAGAAATAATTCACACTCTGTCTTTTCCAAAAATTTATTTACAAATAGAGACTATTCAACAACTTTAATTTAAAGACTATCCTTTAAATTTCTCATCCAATAAAAACTCTAACAGTATCCCAACTTGCAGGCTTCAGTGAAAAGGCCAACCATCATCTGTGTAACCTCATCTCCTTGCTCGTAGATCCTCGACGGTGGCCAGTGGAAGTAGGTGCCGCGGAGTTCATACGTGTACACTATTGGAGTGGCCAGTTGGTTACGAACCCAGTCCATGCTGCCACCTGACGCTTTGTCTGTTAAGTAAAAAATAACTATGTTTTATTTTTTTATGTTTTTAAATTCCAGTGTTGTTCCCGGCAAAGTAAAATAGGAACACTCCAAGTGGATGTCGTAGAAGGCAACTTAGGCAAGCTAAACAAAGCTTATATAAACATCAAAGAGATCTCTCCAACCCGGGTAACTGATATAAACTGATCCGGGTAATATATGGCTCTGGTATTAGGATAGAGAGGGTTGTGCTGGAGACTAAAATAGACCAGTTTTTTTTTAATCCTAAAACTTATTGAGACTATAGAGCTACAGTAGGTGGACTTAATACTAAAAGCATTCTTTCCCAGTCAACCTTGACAAGAAAAACAGGATGATGGAGGATGATGATAGGACAATAATTGTCCTAACAATAAACATAAAAATAAAACCAAATCTTTTAAATATGTAAATTATCTATCTGTCTGACTATACTTACATAATATTTCTGCTGCAGTCGCTGGACCTTTATACTTTTCGCCATTTACTTTTTCGCCGTATTCTAGTGAAGTCTTACCAATCTTTACCTAAAATAATAATAATCAATGTAATTATTAATATTAACAGCCTCTGTTGTCCAGTGGTTAAGGCGTTTGCCTCATTGACCCGGAGGTCGTGGGTTCGATTCTCACGGGAAGCATACTTTGTCAAGTTGTTTCCAGTTTGATTAGGATATTACAGGCTTGAATCACCTGATTGTCTGATAAGAGAGATGATTTCGTGTTTCGAAAGGCACGTTAAGCCGTTGGTCTCGGCTGCTATCTGGTAGTCGTTAAAGGAACCACGTCAGAGACCGAGAGGCGGTTCCAAAGAACTCTGACACCTGGGTGTGCATGGTCTACTGACCGTGTCACCTACTCAAAATAATGATGATGAAGATTAATATTAACAGGACCTAGCACTAACATTGTATTTATTTATTTCCGCTCCGACGCCCACCATTACTGTGGTGGTGACAAGATGACACTGCTGTACTCCAGCCTCGCTGCGACCACGATGGACGTAACACCATAGAAACGTCAACGGAAATTAATAAGTAGGTAAAACGTTCGTGCTAAGTCCTGTTAATATGAATAATTATATGTTTGAAGCGCGAGTGTTTAAAAAAGAATAGTAATCAATGTGAATTATTTTATGACAAAAGTATTTTTACATTGAGAGGTAAACGCATGTATCACTTTTTGAACGTCACTTTATTTTCTTGTTATATTTTTTTATATTAGCAAAATCAAAAACTACTATACTATACAGCTATACTACTACTATCTACCAGATATCGTATTTGTCATCTTCTGAGCATACTGCTCGCCACAAATATACTTACCAAATCATCATAATTGTCAATATGCTCAACGGAGTCCGAGTAAGGGACCAACAGCATCTGGGCATCAGAGTGGAAGGCGACATAGGCTATGACGTTATCCAGGTTTGATATGTACTCAGAGAGAGAGCGGGTCTCTATTTCAGAGAATGGTTCGGACCCTGCATAGACACTGTAGTCACAGGGATCGGTGGATATGCCGTGCTCTGTGAATCAAAATTGAATAGTTGAAACTATATTATATTTTAAAGCCTGTAGTTCCCAGCAGAGTAGAATAGCACCACTCCAAGTCTTCCCGTGGATGTCGTAGAAGGCGACTTGGTAAACACGGGCTAAACATAGCTTATCAACATCTAAGAGATCTACTTAACCCGTCTGGCCAGCATGGAGAGTGTAGGCCAAATCGCCTGGCTGCTCTGGCTAATAGATGGCTCTCTAGTTGAAACGAAGATGTCTTTGCCGAGTAAAAATTAAAAAAATACTTTATGCACAAGTGCTTTTTCTTTACATTACAAAATTATTTTGGCTATAAAGCTTGTGGTTAATACGCTTCTTTATGAGCTAAATAGCGATGAATTAATAGTCACTTCATAAAATGGTGGAAAAAATGTAAACTTACGTCCCCAATTGAAGTCCCAATTGCGGTTAGGGTCTGCACCGTGGCAGAACGCGGAAGATTTTGAACGCGTCTTCCTCCACATACGATCCTAGAAACCGCAAAGTTAAAGGAGTTTAAAGTAGTTTCATCATCAGGTCCCTTTTAGTCTCCACTGCTGGAGCACGACCCTCTCTGTACTACCAGAGCCATTTATTAGCCAGAGCGGTTGGAGGGTTTGGCCTACACTATCCACGCAGGCCAGATGGGTTGGAGAGGTCTCTTTGTTGTTTATAAGCTTTTTATAGCTTGTTTCCTAAGTCACCTTCTACGACATCCACGGGAAAACTTGCAGTGGTCCTATTCTACTCTGCCGGGAACCACGCGGCTTAAATTAGTTTATTTGCACCAAAATAACATGTTATTTAAAAAGCTATTGAATCTAAAACAACCGCGATAGTATATAACTGTGTTGCAGATTTTTGCGCCATTTCCGGGATCCATACGTATTCGATTTACAAAATAACAATTAAAAACTAGAAAAGATAGCGCTCCCTGGTTCCCGATGGAGTAGAATAGGACCACTCTAAGACTTCCTATGAATGTCGTAGATGACTACTAAGGGAACATGCACAAGCTAAACAAAGATTAAAAACATCCACGATACTTCTTCAACCCGTCTGGCCAGAGTCTAGATTGTAGGCCAAATCCTCTGACTACTACATTCTATGGTGGTACATTCTATGTCATTTTGTTTCCACCCAGACCATCATAGAATATTCTCAGTCAGTACCAATTCTATTAAAATACTAGGCAATTATTGTTATCTCTACTAAGCAAGGAATCCGGACCCGCATCAGTAGGGTCTAAATTATCCGAACGATATGCTATCTCAATTTTATTCAACCCAGCCTAATTTATCATGCCAAACTGCCTCCGTGGTCCAGTGGTTAAGGCGTTCGCTTTGTTTGACCCGGGGGTCGTGGTTCGATTCCCACGGGAAGCATACTTTGTTAAGTTGTTTCCAGTTTGGTTAGGACAATGCAGGCATGAATCACCTGATTGTCTGATAAGAAAGATGATTCCGTGCTTCGGAAGGCACGCAAAGCCGGTGGTCCCGGCTGCCATCTGGTAGTCGTTAAAGGAACCACGTCAGAGGCCGAGAGGCGGTTCCACAGAATTCTGACACCAGGGTATGCAAAGTCTAATGACCGTGTCACCTACACGAAATGATGATGATGAATTTATCATGAGCATATCTACTACATACATAGTAGACTTAAAGAACAGTTAATTTTTTTCAAAACATAATATTTAAGGAAAAAAATATATATTATAAGGATTTCAGTTTTAATTTGTTATTGGACTGAAGAAAATATGAGATTTCGAGGTCCGACCGCGTCCATCTTCTGTCACCAGGGTATCTCATAAGCCATGATGGCTAGACAGTTGAAATTTTAAGAGATGATGTATTTCTGGACATATATGCCTAGAACAACAAAAACTAAAAACCAAATAAAATAAAAGTTAAAGGGGGTTTAAAGGGGGGTTTTAAGGCCTCCCATACAAGAAACGTGTTTTTTTTTTGCTCGATATAAATACCTAAAATAGGTAGACAATTAAAATAATATTCACATTATATAACCATTTCAAATATAAATTAATCAAAATAAAATAAATGTTTATGTTTACGTCGTATACAATTCAAATTTCAACGTAACAGAATTTCTCTTTTTTGTAGATAAAATGTCCAGTACATTGTATTTACATAAAAGAGAGATTTTGATTTGAAATCTAGGCGTTCCCTGCTAGAAGTAACTTAAGTCGCCTTTTAGTTCATCCACGGGAAGTCTTGGAGTGGTCCTATTCTACTCTGCCGGGAACCACACGGCACACGACAAATAGGTTTCACTAATGTCTGTGAACTTAGCATAACAACTGTCAGCATATCAAAGTTTGAAAGGAGTTCTATTCGCATCCAGGTGAGTTCTATAGTTCCTGATACATTTTGAAAATAGTTCTATAATATTTCATGAAAAAAATTTTTTTTTAAAAATGATATGCTAACTTCCCGTAGCATATCAATTTCCGGAAAATTGAAAGTAAACAATGAAAACTGAAGCTGCGGGGCAAGAAAAAGAGTTCCTGATGTATTAAAAACATAGTTCTACTATATTAAAGCAAATAAAAAATTTCAAAGTTTGGACTTACATTGATGATTTACTAATTATATATTATTTTAAATTCAGATTTTTTTTTTATTCCAATGGATTATTTTCTACCTATGGACCCTTGAACTCCTTGGTTTTATATACTTCATGTATCTCTCTATATGGCTTAATCAAAGTCCAGAGTAAAACTCTACACTTGGCCTCAGCATATCATAGCCGAACATAAGCATTCAGAGAAAAATATAATACAAGCAGCAAAAAATTAAAATAAAATATTTTTTCTGCATGTGGACCCTAGAACTCCTTGGTTTTATAAACATCAAGTACCTCTCAACATGGCTCAATCAAAGTCCAGAGTAGAACTCTACAAATGGCCTCAGCATGTCATAGCCGAATATCAGTATACAACGGAAAATATAAAACTTGATAGAAAAATTAAGAAAAAAATGTTATGATGTCTAAGGACCCCACAACTCCTTTGTTTTATATAATTCAAGTACCTGTCTATATGGCTCAATCAAAGTCTAAACTAGAACTATACACATGGGCTCAGCATATCATAGCTGAATATAAGCAATCATAGAAAAGTATAAAACGTTTAAGAATTAAAAAAAAAATGTTGTCCTTCCTTAGGACCCCGGAATTCCTTAGTTTTATACACTTGAAGTATCTATCTAAATAGCTCAATCAAAGTCTAGAGTCGAACTCTACACATGGCCTCAGCATATCATAGCCGAATATAAGCAGTCATAGTATATAACATATAAGTATAAAACATAAAAAAAAAATTAAAAATTGTTGTGCTACCTAAGGACCCCGGAACTCCTTGGTTTTATACACTTCAAGGACCTTTCAATATGGTTCAATCACAGTTCAGAGTAGAACTCTACAAATGGCCTCACCATATCATGGCCAAATATTAGCAGTCATAGAAAAGTATAAAACTTTCAAAGAAATTTAAAGAATTGTTGTGCTACCGAAGGACTCCGGAACTCCTTGGTTTTATACACTTCAAGGACCTTTCAATATGGCTCAATCAAAGTTCAGAGTAGAACTCTACAAATGGCCTCAGCATATCATAGGCGAATATAAGCAATCATGGAAAAGTAAAAATCTTTTGAGAATTAAAAAAAAAATTGTTGTTCTACGTTAGAACCCCGGAACTCCTTAGTTTTATACACTTCAAGTATCTATCTAAATAGCTCAATCAAAGTCTAGAGTCGAACTCTACACATGGCCTCAGCATATCATGGCCGATTATAAGCAGTCATAGAAAAGTATTAAACTTTCAAAAAAATTTAAAAAATTGTTGTGCTACCGAAGGACCCCGGAACTCCTTGGTTTTATACACTTCAAGTATCTTTTAATATGGCTCAATCAAAGTCCAGGGTAGAACTCTACACATGGCCCCAGCATATCATAGCCGAATATAAGCAGTCAAAGAACAGCATAAAACTTTCAAAAAATTAAAAAAAAAAATTGTTGAGCTACCTGAGGACCCCGGAACTCCTTGGTTTTATACACTTCAAGGACCTTTCAATTTGGCTCAATCAAAGTCTAGAGTAGAACTCTTCACATGGCCTCAGCATATCATCATCATCTGCCTTACCTTATCCCATTATCTGGGGTCGGCGCAATATGTCTTTTCTCTCCACAATTTTCTATCCCTTGCCATTTCGGCATCCACCTCTACCTCTTTCATATCCCTATTAATACAATCCATCCATCTCTGTTTTGGCCTACCTCTTCCCCTATACCCATCAACCTTCATAGTTAGAACTTTTTTAGTTAGGTGTTCTTCGTTTCTTCTCATCACGTGACCAAACCATGCCAGTCTGTTACTTCTTCCTTTCTTTGTAATAGGCGCTACTTTGGTACTTCCCCTCACATATGTATTTTTTATTCTATCTAGACGTGTCACGCCACACATCCACCGTAACATTCGCATTTCGGCAGAGTGGAGTCTCTTTTCGTCCTGCACTTTGGTTGCCCAACATTCCGAGCCGTACAAAATCACTGGTCTGATAACAGATTTATAAATTTTCCCTTTTAGTTTAATTGGGATTTTTGGGTCACAGATAGTGCTGGTCACCTCTCTCCACTTCTGCCAACCTGCGTTGATACGGCGTTTTACTTCCCTATCAATTTCTCCGTCATCCTGGAGTAATCATAGCCGAATATCGGTATTAAAAGAAAAATATAAAACTTGACAGAAAAATTAAGAAAAAAGTGTTATGATGTCTAAGACCCTAGAACTCGTTTATTTTATATACTTTGAGAACATATCTATAAGGGTCAATCAACGTCTAGACTAGAATTATACACATGGCCTCAGCATATCATAGCCGAATATAAGCAATCATAGAAAAGTATAAAACATTTAAGAATTAAAAAAAAATTGTTGTCCTAGCTTAGGACCCCGAAACTCCTTGGTTTTATACACTTCAAGGACCTTTCGATATGGCTCAATCAAAGTTCAGAGTAGAACTCTACAAATGGCCTCAGCATATCATAGCTGAATATACGCAACCATAGAAAAGTATAAAACTTTTGAAAATTTTAAAAAAATTGTTGTTCTACTTAAGGACCCCAGAACTCCTTGGTTTTATACACTTCAAGGACCTTGTAATATGGCTCAATCAAAATTCAGAGAAGAACTCTACACATGGCCTCAGCATATTATAGCTGAATATAAGAAGTCATAGTAAAGTATTAAACTTTAAAAAAAAAAATTGTTGAGCTACCTAAGGACCCCGGAACTCTTTGGTTTTATACACTTCAAGGACCTTTCAATATGGTTCAATCGCAGTTCAGAGTAGAACTCTACAAATGGCCTCAGCATATCATGGCCGAATATAAGCAGTCATAGAAAAGTATAAAACTTTCAAAAAAATTTAAAAAATTGTTGTGCTTCCTAAGGACCACGGAACTATGGTTTTATACACTTCAAGGACCTATCAATATGGCTCAATCAAAGTTCAGAGCAGAACTCTACAAATGCCCTCAGCATATCATAGCGGAATATAAGCAGTCATAGAAAAGTATAATACTTATAAAAATAAAAAATAATAAGGACCTCGGAACCCCTTGGTTTTGTTCACTTTTGTGAATATACTCTTAGTATAGGACTTTTGAAAGTTTAATACTTTTCTATGACTGCTTATATTCGGCCATGATATGCTGAGGCCATTTGTAGAGTTCTACTCTGAACTGGGATTGAACCATATTGAAAGGTCCTTGAGGTGTATAAAACCGGGGAGTTCCGGGGTCCTTAGGTAGCACAACAATTTTTTAATTTTTTTTTTAAGTTTTATACTTTTCTATGACTACTTATATTCGGCTATGATATGCTGAGGCCATGTGTAGAGTTCGACTCTAGACTTTGATTGAGCTATTTAGATAGATACTTGAAGTTTATAAAACCAAGGAGTTCCGGGGTCTTAAGGTAGGACAACAATTTTTTTTAGTTCTTAAAAGTTTTATACTTTTTATGATTGCTTATATTCGCCTTTGCTATGCTGAGGCCAATTGTAAAGTTCTACTCTGAACTTTGATTGAGCCATATTGAAAGGTCCTTGAAGTGTATAAAACCTAGGAGATCCGGGGTCCTTCAGTAGCACAACAATTTTTTAAATTTTTTTGAAAGTTTAATACTTTTCTATGACTGCTTATATTCGGCCATGATATGCTGAGGCCATTTGTAGAGTTCTTCTCTGAATTGGGATTGAACCATATTTAAAGGTCCTTGAAGTGTATAAAACCAAGGAGTTCCGGGGTCCTTCGTTAGCACAACAATTTTTTAATTTTTTTTTAAAGTTGAATACTTTTCTATGACTGCTTATAATCGGCCATGATATGCTGAGGCCATTTGTAGAGTTCTACTCTGAACTGGGATTGTACCATATTGAAAGGTCCTTGAGGTGCATAAAACCGGGGAGTTCCGGGGTCCTTAGGTAGCACAACAATTTTTAATTTTTTTTTAAGTTTTATACTTTTCTATGACTTCTTATATTCGGCTATGATATGCTGAGGCCATGTGTAGAGTTCGACTCTAGACTTTGATTGAGCTATTTAAATAGATACTTGAAGTATATAAAACAAAGGAGTTCCGGGGTCCTAAGGTATGACAACAATTTTTTTTTAGTTCTTAAAAGTTTTATACTTTTCTATGACTGCTTATATTCGGCTATGATATGCTGAGGCCATGTGTAGAGTTCGACTCTAGACTTTGATTGAGCTATTTAGATAGATACTTGAAGTGTATAAAACCAAGGAGTTCCGGGGTCCTACGGTAGCACAACAATATTTTAATTTTTTTTTAAGTTTTATACTTTTCTATGACTACTTATATTCGGCTATGATATGCTGAGGCCATTTGTAGAGTTCTACTCTGAACTGGGATTGTACCATATTGAAAGGTCCTTGAAGTGTATAAAACTAAGGAGTTCCGGGGTCCTTCGGTAGCACAACAATTTTTAATTTTTTTTTTAAAGTTGAATACTTTTCTATGACTGCTTATAATCGGCCATGATATGCTGAGGCCATGTGTAGAGTTCGTCTCTAGACTTTGATTGGGCTATTTAAATAGATACTTGAAGTATATAAAACAAAGGAGTTCCGGGGTCCTAAGGTATGACAACAATTTTTTTTTAGTTCTTAAAAGTTTTATACTTTTCTATGACTGCTTATATTCGGCTATGATATGCTGAGGCCATGTGTAGAGTTCGACTCTAGACTTTGATTGAGCTATTTAGATAGATACTTGAAGTGTATTAAACCAAGGAGTTCCGGGGTCCTTCGGTAGCACAACAATTTTTTAAATTTTTTTGAAAGTTTAATACTTTTCTATGACTGCTTATAATCGGCCATGATATGCTGAGGCCATGTGTAGAGTTCGACTCTAGACTTTGATTGAGCTATTAAGATAGATACTTGAAGTATATAAAACTAAGGAGTTCCGGGGTCCTACGGTAGCACAACAATATTTTAATTTTTTTTTAAGTTTTATACTTTTCCATGATTGCTTATATTCAGCTATGATATGCTGAGGCCATTTGTAGAGTTTTACTCTGAACTTTGATTGAGCCATATTGAAAGGTCCTTGAAGTGTATAAAACCAAGGAGTTCCTGGGTCCTTCGGTAGCACAACAATATTTTTTTTTTTTTTAAGTTTTATACTTTTCTATGACTGCTTATATTCGGCTATGATATGCTGAGGCCATGTGTAGAGTTCGACTCTAGATTTTGATTGAGCTATTTAGATAGATACTTGAAGTGTATAAAACCAAGGAGTTCCGGGGTCCTTCGGTAGCACAACAATTTTTTAAATTTTTTTGAAAGTTTAATACTTTTCTATGTCCGCTTATATTCGGCCATGATATGCTGAGGCCATGTGTAGAGTTCGACTCTAGACTTTGATTGAGCTATTTAGATAGATACTTGAAGTATATAAAACTAAGGAGTTCCGGGGTCCTAAGGTAGGACAACAATTTTTTTTTAGTTCTTAAAAGTTTTATATTTTTCCATGATTGCTTATATTCGGCTATGATATGCTGAGGCCATTTGTAGAGTTCTACTCTGAACTTTGATTGAGCCATATTGAAAGGTCCTTAAAGTGTATAAAACCAAGGAGTTCCGGGGTCCTTCGGTAGCACAACAAGTTTTTATTTTTTTTTTAAAGTTTTATACTTTTCTATGACTTCTTATATTCGGCTATGATATGCTGAGGCCATGTGTAGAGTTCGACTCTAGACTTTGATTGAGCTATTTAGATAGATACTTGAAGTGTATAAAACCAAGGAGTTCCGGGGTCCTTTGGTAGCACAACAATTATTTAAATTTTTTTGAAAGTTTAATACTTTTCTATGACTGCTTATAATCGGCCATGATATGCTGAGGCCATGTGTAGAGTTCGACTCTAGACTTTGATTGAGCTATTTAGATAGATACTTGAAGTATATAAAACTAAGGAGTTCCGGGGTCCTAAGGTAGGACAACAATTTTTTTTTTAGTTCTTAAAAGTTTTATACTTTTCCATGATTGCTTATATTCGGCTATGATATGCTGAGGCCATTTGTAGAGTTCTACTCTGAACTGGGATTGAACCATATTGAAAGGTCCTTGAAGTGTATAAAACCAAGGAGTTCCGGGGTCCTTCGGTAGCACAACAATTTTTTAATTTTTTGGTTTTATACTTTTCTATGACTGCTTATATTCGGCTATGATATGCTGAGGCCATGTGTAGAGTTCGACTCTAGACTTTGATTGAGCTTTTTAGATAGATACTTGAAGTGTATAAAACTAAGGAGTTCCGGGGTCCTAAGGTAGGACAACAATTTTTTTGAAAGTTTAACTCTTTTCTATGACTGCTTATAATCGGCCATGATATGCTGAGGCCATGTGTAGAGTTCTACTCTGAACTGTGATTGAACCATATTGAAAGGTCCTTGAAGTGTATAAAACCGGGGAGTTCCGGGGTCCAAAGGTAGCACAACAATTTTTTAATTTTTTTTAACGTTTTATTCTTTTCTATGACTGCTTATATTCGGCTATGATATGCTGAGGCCATGTGTAGAGTTCGACTCTAGACTTTGATTGAGCTATTTAGATAGATACTTGAAGTGTATAAAACCAAGGAGTTCCGGGGTCCTTCGGTAGCACAACATTTTTTTTAATTTTTTTGAATGTTTAATACTTTTCTATGACTGCTTATAATCGGCCATGATATGCTGAGGCCATGTGTAGAGTTCGACTCTAGACTTTGATTGAGCTATTTAGATAGATACTTGAAGTATATAAAACTAAGGAGTTCCGGGGTCTTAAGGTAGGACAACAATTTTTTTTAGTTCTTAAAAGTTTTATACTTTTCCATGATTGCTTATATTCGGCTATGATATGCTGAGGCCATTTGTAGAGTTCTACTCTGAACTTTGATTGAGCCATATTGAAAGGTCCTTGAAGTGTATAAAACCAAGGAGTTCCGGGGTCCTTCGGTAGCACAACAATTTTTTAATTTTTTTTTAAAGTTTTATACTTTTCTATGACTGCTAATATTCGGCCATGATATGCTGAGGCCATGTGTAGAGTTCGACTCTAGACTTTGATTGAGCTATTTAGATAGATACTTGAAGTGTATAAAACTAAGGAGTTCTGGGGTCCTAAGGTAGGACAACAATTTTTTTTTAATTCTTAAAAGTTTTATACTTTTCCATGATTGCTTATATTCACCTATGCTATGCTGAGGCCATTTGTAGAGTTCTACTCTGAACTTTGATTGAGCCATATTGAAAGGTCCTTGAAGTGTTTAAAACCGGGGAGTTCCGGGGTCCTTACGTAGCACAACAATTTTTTAAGTTTTTTTTTAAAGTTTTATACTTTTCCATGATTGCTTATATTCGGCTATGATATGCTGAGGCCAAGTGTAGAGTTTTACTCTGGACTTTGATTAAGCCATATAGAGAGATACATGAAGTGTATTAAACCAAGGAGTTCAAGGGTCCATAGGTAGAAAATAATCCATTAGAATAAAAAAAAATCTGAATTTAAAATGATATTTAATTAGTAAATCATCAATGTAAGTCCAAACTTTGAAATTTTTTATTTGCTTTAATATAGTAGAACTATGTTTTTAATACATCAGGAACTCTTTTTCTTGCCCCGAAGCTTCAGTTTTCATTGTTTACTTTTAATTTTCCGGAAATTGATATGCTACGGGAAGTTAGCATATCATTTTTAAAAAAAATCTTTTTTCATGAAATATTATAGAACTATTTTCGAAATGTATCAGGAACTATAGAACTCACCTGGATGCGAATAGAACTCCTTTCAAACTTTGATATGCTGACAGTTGTTATGCTAAGTTCACTGAGGTGTTTCACTACCCCTAAAATGACTTGTTGATACAAAAATTGTGAGTTCACCAGTGGTCAATGTTGTTAATGTGTGTTATGTTAAACGAAATTGCTTTGCTGGGCAATTATGTATTTCATACATTATATGAAACATTATATCCACCTAAATAACTAATGTTAAACGATTTTTTTTCTTTAATATTACTTATTGGATCGCTAACTGCTTAAAAACAACATACAAGTATTATTACACATACAAATTAGAGCATACAAGTTTCTAAGCAAATTACAAATATATTATTTAACATTAAGTTACAAAATTAATATACTTGTGAATGATATTAAATTGTAAGTTACGAACACTAATTACTAAAGTTTAAATAAAGGATTACATGCTTGTTAATAAATAGTTTTTAATCATATTGGCTGATATACTAAAGATATAGATTTTAGTACACATTTTAATATAATTTGCACTCATATTATTTTTTATTTAATTTGATTCAACGAAAAATGATGGTAGTAATTTTTCTACATTTGGGCAAATTAAAATTTTAAAATATCAAAAAAAATATTATCATCATCATCAGGTCTTTTTTCGTCTCCACTGCAGGAGCACCACCCTCAAGGTACTTCCGAAGCCATACATACTACACTCTCCACGCTGGCCAGACGGGTTGAAGAGGTCTTTTTGATCTTTTTAAGTCAGGCGACTTACGACATCCACGGGAAAATTTAGAGAGATACAAAAATATATTTAGGATAAATGATTTATATATGTATGTACCTATGCGACAGCATTTAATAAACTTTGTAGCTCGCCGGCAACGGCAATAGTTGCACATTTTACAAGTATTTGTTTGCGGTTATGTTGTTTGTATCAGGCAGGCTACCGACCGTTTAAATTTTCGTTAAATATTACGGCATAAATGCTGTCATACTAGCCGTGTGGTTCCCGGCAGAGTAGATTGGGACCACTCCAAGTCTTCCCATGGATATCGTAGAAGGCGACTAAGAAAACACTAGCTAAACAAAACAAATCACAAATCTTAAAAAATTATGAGCTGAATTGCAAAAATTCTTGTATAATCGGACTAGGTATTGTCCAACTAAGGAAACAGTGCAAGTTTCATCAACATCGGTTCAGTAGTTTTTGAAATAGAGGGTCAAGTAGGTATGTATCACTCACTAGGAAATTTGAAGCTGGTTGTTTTTTATAATTATTACTCAAACTAAATAATAGAGGTACTTATAAAGATAACCATTCAAGAACTAGGACAATCTAAAAAAGATCGTTTTCCATCAAGGATTGGGCTGGCGAGCGAACGCTACTGCTCCTACACTATACTTCGTGTCTCAGACGGGCGTGTTAAGAGGGTATACTAGCAGTGCGTTTTCCATACAAATGTATTTCTCTAGTTTCTCGCTGAAAACTGCTTCTACAGGCACAATTCTTTTTACATACAATCTATTACTAAAATAGGTATGTCCCTATGTTTTATTTTTTTCTAAAAACCTGTTTAAAAGAAAAAAAAATTGTACAAAAACTGTTTTTTTGGAAAAAATAAAAAATAGGGGCATTCCTATTTAAGTACTAGATTTTATGAAAAAAGAATTGTGGCTCTAGAATCAGTTTTCAGCGAGAAAATAGAGAAATACATTTGTATGGAAACCACATTAAAAAAAAAATACTGCTAGTATACGCTCTTAACCACCGTGCTACAGAGATCGTCAAAAGATACTACCAGAAAAAGCCCCAGATGAGAGACGAAAGCATTGTAGTAGAGCCACGCTTCCCGCGAAATTCACTTTTGCTAGTAGCATAAATATGGGTCGACTCGTTCGGGAAGTACCACACTCTCACAGAAAATCGACCTTAGAGTTGTAGCTTTACCGCTGCTATGCTTCGTTTGGTGAGTGAGAGAACCGGAGACCCACCTCCTCTCTCCTCTTGGAGAAAAATAAGAGGCAAGCAACGCTCTTGTCACATCCTTGGTGTTGTAGTTGGGTAGCGGTGATCATGTATCTTTGGAGACTCGCTAGCTTGTTTGCCGTCCTATGATATAAAAAGACTTACCTTTGTGTGAGTATATTGGTACCCATCAGGGTTGACAGTAGGAAAGATCTGCCATTCAAATTTGTCCCTCAGTGACGTGATGGCTGGGTCAGAGCTGGTCAGCAGCTGGTTGATGAAGTACGTGGTTGTAGCCGGGGTTATCCACTCGCGGGCGTGGATTCCTAGTCAGTAAATAGTTTTTATAGATATGTAAGATCAGTAAAAAAGAGGAGCTCGATGGCCTAGTGGATGTAAGCATTATAGGCGCTTCCGCATGTAAAGCCACCCTGGGCGCAGTCCCCACTTGGATGGGTGACCGCAAGTGGCATAAAAATTTCTTGCGCTCCTCCGTGCTTCGGAAAGCACGTTAAGCCGTTGGTCCCGGCTGTCTTCGTTGATGGCAGTCGTTAAGCTTTGTCACATGCCTTTAGGCAGCCTGAAAAATCTGACACCAGTGTTGTCCACTTACACCCACGAAAAACAACAAAACAATCAGTAAAAAGAAATCGTATTCAGCGTATAAATTGACTCAAGACATTAAATAGGTGCCTCAGATCGTCAAACAACTTGTCCAATGGGACAACGTAGTCAGCTCTTCTTTATTTATTTTATTTATTACGAGAAACAAACAGGCTTTTATGTTACACTAGCTGTTACCCGCGGCTCCGCCCGCGTGATATATAGCCTATGTCCTTCGCAGTACCCTAACCTATGTGTATACAAAATAGGGCTTGAAAGCGTAACAAACAAACAAATAAATAAATAAACAAACAAACTCACTTTTGCATTTATAATATTAGTTAGGAAGTTAGGATATAGGTATGCTAAACAATTTATAAACTTTACATTTATTTTATTTATTTTCTTTATTCTCTACTGCAGGAGCCTGAACCTCTCTGTTACTACCAGAGCCATATATTAGCCAGAGCAGTCAGAGGATTTTGCCTTCAATCACCACGCTGGCCAGACGGGTTGGAAAGGTCTCTTTGATAATAAGCTATTTTTAGCTCGTGTTTCCTAAGTCACCTTCTACGACATCCATCCATCCGACTTGGGATGGTCCTATTCTACTCTGCCGGGAACCACACGGCGAATGGGACCAATGCTGGGAAATGAATGCATCGAATTTTCCCACCATATCAAAATCAATATTATGTTCACTACGGGACTTACCGCGATTATTTTTGAGTTCTGTCTGATAGTAAGTAAGTCCCGTAGTGAACATAACAGTGATTGTGACCGCGAAAGCTTAAAATCATATATATCAAAATCAAGTTGAAAATTAATTAATATGTAGAAAGTCATATAATATTTTTATAAATATTTACAAACATACGTATTATCACGCCTTTATCCCTTGCGGGGTAGACAGAGCCCTAGATCATAAAACCCAAAGGTCACGTTTAGCGTGTTAGTGGGTGTAAGGCGGGCGGCAAGGGCGGCTAACCCGCCTATCTTTTCATACAAACGCTCGTACGTGATTATGGCGATGTAAGAAATCTTGCTTTGAAGTCTTTCAACAAATAGGTATCTTGTGCACTATATATATCTAGGTTTCTATCAAAACTAGAAATCAAAATTTGGGGAAACAATTTCAGTATTAGCCTCCAAAAATCCGCTTTTTTTGCACAAATTTTATGTGAACTTTGGGCGTTTGTAATGTACTCATTTATTGTAACAGTAAAGAAAATATTTATTTAGAAACATTGCAAATAAATGTAATGGAAATTCTAGATGTACAACGTTTTTTTCATAAACTTGTAAGGCTTATTAATGAACACGTATTTCTTGAAAGAAATTTAATTAAATTTCCGCACACTATTTTTCGTTCAATGTCTCCGCGTACTTACTAGCTTGTCACCATGTGGCAGTAAGAGGTGTGTGGGAGACGAAGACAAGGGGCTCTTTTCGCTTTGCCTCTTTATCTGACATTGTGCTGGACGGAACAAGCTTTTCGACCATGCTCGCGTTGACGATAGTCTGTCGGGAAAGGGCCCTCAGCGGAATCGAAACAGTGATGGATTGCATCGCCCATAACTTGATTCCTTTGATTTTCGCCTTTTAGCGGAAGAAAAGCGGCTAGTATATTATATGTTTTTCCTTTTCTCCCAAACCTGTATGGAATATTTGAATAACTACAAACCTGACTCAATGAAGACTATGTTTTTAATTTTGTCCAGCTCAGTAGGAGTATTTATCTTCAATCCAAGTATCTTGCGACCCTCATAGCTCTGACCACCCTCGACCAACTCGGTCCAGTCGGGGTATGTTTTACTCATATTATTTAGAAAGCCGTAGATCTGAAAAGTATATTATGTTCTTGGAAATTTCAAGGTTTGTCGTTAAACTATTATAGAGCATGTAAATTGACCCCCAACATTTCTTAAAACAGGTGATATAGACTGTCCAAATGAACAACTTTCTCAATGGGACAAACTAGCAACTCAAAAAAAATCGACATTTTCATACAAAAGTGTTCGGCCGGGTCGATGATTAGTATAAAGAAAGGCAGAAAGCTTTTTAAGATCCTAGCATTGGTCTCATCAGAGAAGTTGTTCTATTGATGGGCTCAAAGGAGTGACTCCTTTGAGTGTAATAGGGGTGTTATGTTGTTCACAATAAAAAAATAGGATATGGTGACAAAAAATCATGCGTACGACTTGTGTTTAAGATACTAACTAAGGTAGCACTTCATTTCTGCACTGAATTAAATAAATAAATAATAAATATTATACGGACAAATCACACACATTGAGCTAGCCCCAAAGTAAGTTCTTATGAAAGACTTGTGTTATGCGATACTAACTCAACGATACTATATTTTATAACAAATACATACATAGATAAACATCCAAGACCCAGGTCAATCTGAAAAAGATCGTTTTCCATCTTGACCTGACCGGGGATCGAACCCGGGACCATCCGTGTCGCAGGCAGGCGTGAAGACCGCTGCGCCACGGAGCTCGTCGTACATTAAATACTTAGTACTGTTTAGTAGTATGCGGGCAAGAGGAGCTAGTGAAACACACGACTGCTATTGACACACTGATTTATTGGACCTTTTGTAGGAGCGTGGCGCAGCACGCACACAAGCATACCCAACGGTTACATATACAACATTCCTCCCCCAATAGATTGAAACATAATACAAAACACTAAATAAAATATTAAGACTGATTAGAGATTGTTGTTGACTATGATCGTCTAGCGGTAATGATGGAGGCGCACTGGGTGGCTCTAATCCTCGGCCTCGTAGAAGTTGTCCTCTTCGTCTGCCTGAGCGGGACGCCTTACCCCTCTCGTGGTTGTGACCCAAGTCGGCGATGCATCACCCGATATCTGCCCACGTGACTGTGTCAGAGTTGCTTCAGAAGGTTCTAGAGGTCGTCTGACTCCCCTCGTGACCGTTACCCAAGTCGACGGTGTGTTCATTTCAACGTCTTGGATTGAATCTGCCGCTGATGATCTGACGTCATCAGTGGGAGAAATCGCTATCAAGCTGTCTCCATCTCTCTCCCTCGGCGTCAAACAAATGCTATCTTCGCTTACAGGAGGTGCCGCAACTGTTGGAGTTGGAGCAGCCGGCGGCGACTCGACAACATGTTCCGTAGTTACGGGCTCAAAAATATCTGTTTCTTGATCATCATTGTGAACCCCTTTGAATAGCCTGACTTGATTCCTATGTTTCTTTATAACCGCTGACGTCACACAGTCTTTTACAAGATACAAACGCCTACCTAAACATCGAACGATTACCCTTTTTTTCCAACTAAATTTGTCTTTATTCAAATAACGTTTATACATAACATATTGTCCAGTAATTAGAGTTAAATTTTTTTCACGGTATGCTTTAATCTGTGAACACTGTTTTGTTTTGACCGTATTAATCAATGAGGTTGACGAAGGCGGGGTGGCCGACGCGGTCGGGTTTAACAAGTCTAATCGCGATCTTAGTTTTCGACCAAAAACTAAATGAGCGGGTGAAACGTTCGTTGTAGTGTGTATTGAGTTGCGATAGTCAAACATGTATTTGTACAGGCTTAATTTACTATCCCGGATATTTTTTGAATTTAAAATACTAGCCTTAATGCCTTTTTTAACCACCTTTACATAAATTTCAGCTTGACCATTACTAGCCGGATGGTAAGTCGGAGACGACATGTGTGAAATACCATTTAAATCACAAAACTTTTTAAATTCCTGAGAACAGAACGCAGTGCTATTATCAGTCACAAATGTTTGTGGCAAACCGAACCTTGACATAAACTCATATAACCTTTCAATTAATGCGGTAGAAGTGCATGTATTCATCTCGTACACTTCAACCCATTTAGAATAAGCGTCTACTATTACTAAGAACATCCTGCCGTTTAAGGGCCCTAGAAAATCTAAATGTACCCGATAGAAGGGGTGCGGGGGGTGCGGCCACGGTGACATCGGCACTCGCGGAGGTGACGGTCGTAATTGTGCACATATTACACACGAGTCTATCATTTTCTCAAGGGCATCATCGATGCCCGGAAACCACAACCGAGAGCGAGCTTCGGCTTTTGTCTTCACGATACCCAGGTGTGACGAATGCAATTCAGAAAGGACGCGCTGTTGCAGACATCTGGGAATGACGGCTTTATGCCCCCTCATAACACAACCATTTTCATAAGATAATTGCAATTTACACAAATAAAATGGTCTAATGGCGGCGTCCGTAATTTTCCTTGGCCATCCATTTTGTACGTATGTAATGACACGTTTTAATACTGAGTCGCCGCAGGTTGCATCCCGTAAGTCGTGGACTGTTATCGGAAAGGTGCCATCTGTCACGAAGTGTACGTAGGCGGCGCGGTCGCACGCGTCCGCCTCGCCCCGGGCACCCGCTGCACCCGCCGCGCCCACCGGCAGGCTCGCCCGCGACAAGTAGTCTGCGCTATTATCTTTACTTTTAACATATTCAATTTTGTAATTATACCCACTTAAAAACAATGCATATCTTTGTAATCGATTAGCTGACACTTCAGGTATCCCCTTATTAGGCCCAAAAATAGAAAGTAACGGTTTGTGGTCAGTGCGTAGTATGAACGGTGTTGACCTACCATATAAATATTGGTGAAATCGACGAACACCGAATATTATGGCCGTAGCTTCTTTTTGGATTTGCGAATAATGTTTTTCGGCATTGTTTAATGTACGTGATGTGAAAGCGATCGGTTTCTCTTGCCCATCACTGTCTATCTGTGACAAAACAGCTCCCAGCCCGCTAGGAGATGCGTCGACTGTTAAAATTATTTTTGCTTCAGGGTTGAAATGTGTAAGTACTTGATCTGACGTTATCATATTTTTAATTCGAATAAACGCCTCATTTTCCTTATTTGACCAACACCATTTAACCCCCTTTTTCAGCAGTTCGTACAGCGGACTGAGAACCGTCGATGCACCCTGTATAAAACATCGATAATAATTTACCAACCCTAAAAAAGATTGCAGTTGGCTTAAATTAGTAGGTACAGGGGATTCTACGATAGCCTTTACTTTCTCTGGAGACTTTTTTAACCCCTCTTTGTTAATTACATATCCTAAGTAGCTAATTTCATTTTGAAAAAAATGACATTTTTCTTTTTGCAACACGAGCCCTGCGTCCTGCAGCCGCTGTAACACTTGATGTAGCCTTTCCATGTGTTCAGTGCTGTTTCGGCCGGTAATTAAAACGTCATCAAGCAGACACAACACGCCTTCTATGCCCGCCAGCAAAGCCTCCATAACGCGCTGGAATATGGCTGGCGCGCTAGCCAAACCAAAAACTAATCTAGTGTAAGCGAACAAACCGTGATGTGTATTTATGCATGTATACTTTTGTGACTCCTCGTTTAAAGACAGTTGGTTATATGCCATTGATAAATCTAGCTTCGTAAATTGTTGACCCCCGTGAAGCTTGGAAAACAATTCGTTAATTGTAGGTAATGGGTATTGATCAACAATAAGCTGTTTGTTTATTGTTACCGAGTAATCGACGCAAAGGCGAACCGACCCGTCGCGCTTCAACACGGGTACAATCGGTGACGCATATTCAGCCTGATCCACGGGCCGCAACACGCCTAACTCAAGTAATCGGTCAATTTCTTTATTAACTTTATCCCTAAGCGCAAATGGTATAGGACGTGCCTTAATAAACACAGGTTTAGCATTTTCTTTAAGGTTTAATCTAACTGCATATTTATTAAAACGACCTAATTTCTCAGAAAAAATACTAGGATAAAGTAAATGCAAGGATTCAGTTCCGTCCTTCACCAGATTACAATTATAGACGGGTGAGAGCTGCAGCACGAACTGCGCAATAAAATCTCGGCCGAGTAGCGGCGGCCCGCCATCGCGCACCACGAATACTTGCAGCTCGCGCGTCCGCCCCTGCCACTCTAGCGGCAAAAATGCGCAACCTGCACATTTTTACACTTCACCTGTATAATCTATCAATCTTTTCTTAGTGCTTGATAATGGAACATTTGCAAAATGTGACTTAAATGTTCTTTCAGACATGACTGACACGGCCGATCCGCTATCAATTTCAAATTGCATTTTTACCCCATTAATACACACTACCTCACGTAACGGTTCGCCTTTCAAAGATCGTATGTTGTGAATAGAATTATGCAACTCACCGTCGTCGTCGTCAACGCCCTCGTTTGCCTCACCTGTGCCTACGTATTTAACCGATTTACACATCCTTCGTAAATGGCCCTTCGCATTGCACTTTTTACAGGTATAGTTAGCGAAACGACACTCCGCGGTTTTGTGATTCTTGTAACCACATACGGAACACCTAACATTATCACTTGATTTACTCCCGGACACTTGACGTTTGTCGATCTTGTACAGCTCATTTTCGGTGACCGAGGAGCTGGCGGCGGCGGCGGTTCGCGCACTACTCAAATTTTCCGCTAGTTCCACGGCCTTAGTCAGCGTTAACTCGGCTAGGTCCATAACGTATAGCTTCTCCTTTGCCCGGCAGCATACCCATGATGAAACGGTCCCGAAGTGCCTCTTCAACATTACTGAAGGTGCAATGTGCGGTGAGACCACGCAGTCTCGCTGCCCATTGAGAAACGGTCTCTGTCGGCAATTGACTCGCGGCATAAAACTTGTGCCTTTCTCCGAACCCGACTTGCTTTGGTGTAAAATGAGTGTCCAAAATCCTCAAAATGTCCTCGTAGGGCACTTCTTCTAACAGCTTTGGTAACGCGAGGTCGGCAGCTAGTTTGTACGTGCCGTCTGCGAGTGCGCTGAGCAAAATTGCACGTCGTTTAACTCCTGCTGGATCCTTCACCGCGTCGACATCGTTCGCGATGAACCATTGCGTGATCCTGCCCTTAAACGTCTTCCACGTTTGCTGGTTATGATCGAAATTAGTGAGAACGGCGAAAGTTAACGACATTATTAACTTTTTTTTTTTATTCCGTGGGTACTCGTCGCCACTGTTAAGTATGCGGGCAAGAGGAGCTAGTGAAACACACGACTGCTATTGACACACTGATTTATTGGACCTTTTGTAGGAGCGTGGCGCAGCACGCACACAAGCATACCCAACGGTTACATATACAACATAGACCTATGTACATCCTCTGAAAGTTAATTGTTTTGATCAAAACAATTGTAACCCCATGTTACTTTCCAAAAAAAATATGATTTCCAGTAATTGACGTTAGCAATTTTCCGCGACTTTGTCGGCGTAAATTATAGTCTACAACACCCTCAAAAATATTAGTTTTGTATAAGTGAAATTATTATGAAAATTGGTCCAGTAGAATCGGTGCCTATTCAATGCAAACAAAAAATCAAATCATATACTTCTTTATCACCAAAGCAAAGCAAAGCAAAGCAGCAAAGTCACCATACTGGGAGACTTCATACGCTGCGTTCCCCTCTGTCAAGGTACAAGCCAAATTAGGCATATGCATGTATATGTGTTAGTTGAGTGCGACTCATCTGTACACAAACTATTGTTTCTTTTTTATGTCATTTTTTGTGACAATGTCATAATTATTATCAAGTGACAGTTTAAGTTTTGTATGTAGGTGTGCGGAACTAAACTTGTGTGCACTTTTCCCCCCGCAAAAAACGCCAGATAAATTGTAATGGTAAATTGTCGCTCTGCCCACTCCCTCTGTCCGGTACGGAGGCCGTGTTGCTCGAAGCTGGAAGACTACTGCGTACAGTGGGTACTCACATAACTGGAGTAAAATTTCGTTATACGACTAAATTATGTACATTTAAATATTGACTCACCCCATCAACATCGTAATAGGCAGTCCACGAAAACTGCGCATTTTTACGCTGGTTACTCCTCTCCTCGGCTATGATTCTAAAAAATAAAAAAGTATTGATTTCTACCCTCAACATTAACTGTCCCTTCGCCCAGTGGGTGTAAGGATTAACAGTGTTAAGCAACCCTGTGCACGGTGAGCACTGGGATGGGTGACCGCAAGTGGCATAAAAATAGTCCAGATCCTCCGTGCTTTAGAAGATACTAAAGCTTAGTTGTGGTAGAGTCACGCTACCGGCAAAATTCACTTTTGCCAGTAGCATGAATGAGCCGGCTTGTCGGGGGAAGTACCATACTTTTACAGAAAATCGACGTTCGAGTAGTAGTTTTACCGTTTCTATGCTTCGTTCGGTGAGTGAGAGAGCTGGAGGCCCATATCCCTGCCTCCCCATCGCAACGCTTTTGTAACACCCCTGAAGTTGCAGTTGTCCATGGGCAGCGGTGATCACTTACCATCAAGTGACCCGCTTGCTCGTTAGTCATCAATCATTCCCGACCGCTTTCACTATACAGGCTAATTTCAAACCTTTGAACTATATCAAAATCTCAGAATTAGAATCCCTGATGGAAAACTGAAATGTAAGAAAAAAGGAAAAGAAAAATTAGACTTCCCATAGAAATTTTCTCAGCTGGTGACTTTGTATGGGAGGTATTTCTTTTTTGTTTTATATCTTTTTTTTCTAACAGTTTTGTAATCCATTAGGGATAAAGATTCCGACATTTCGATGTAGCTTATGGGCGTTAGTACTATTATTAATTCTGTGCCATAGGTTCAAAGTCAGCCTGTATACTCTCTAGACTCCGTTAAGGCTTTTTTTTCAATGATTATAAAACTGGCCGCATTTTCATAACTTTGTGTTAGCACACGCGTTACGTATATTTATGCCATCAAAATCCATCAACGATTTTAAAGTCCAAACTAAAATATTCTATCAGATGCCTTTGATATTGCTCACTTTTTTTGTGTTCAAGGTGGCATTTCCTCAAACAATGTACTAACAATTTAGGCTGCTAAATATTTTTTTTTCGAAAGAACTCGACTTTAAACTGTCTACCAGTTTGAAAAAATAAGTTGTACTTACTGGGAATAATCTTCTACCACAACTTTCGCCTTCAGTTTGAACACCCCTATAGCATTGGAGAAAATTCCTTCTAAATCAGGCGCAATCATCACTTCGGCCGATGATTTGTGGATGTTATAGAATGGTATTTCCTAACAACAAAATTTTTGGTTAGAAAAACACATAAGGCAAGGCATTAGCACGGCATATTACGCCATTATCACATCTTTATCCGTTGTGAAGAAGACAGAGCCCAAAAGACATAAAACGCAAAGGCCACTATGAAAACACGGCTTTACTCACGTTTTATTACGTTATAGCAATACTACAAAACGATGAAGACACACCACAGGCAACATCCTCTGGTTTTTTGGCATCCCCTCCACCGGTCATCCTTTCGAGCCGCGCAGCACGGGCAGCGGCGCGGGCGGCGCCGCGTGAGGTGGCCCTCAGTGCTTTGAGGGAAGCGTAACCGTCGTGTCGCCACCCCTTTCACTCGCCCCGATGATGGTCTTCGTAACAGACCGAAACTAGTCGGCAGATCCGACGTAAACGTGAGTAAAGCCGTGTTTTCATAATGAATTTATCTCGCGTAAGTTTTAATATTATTATCGCAAAGGCCACGTTTACCGTGCCGTTGGTCCTGGCTATCATCATTGATGGCAGTCGTAAAGCTATGTCAGATGCCTTTAGGCAGCTTGAAAAATCTGACACCAGTGTTGGTGAACACACACGAAAAACAACAACCGTGTTAGACATGCCATAGGTCCTAGGTATTCAAACCCCATATTGGCAGCATTGGCAAATGTTAAAATATAGGTAGTTAATTTTCATCACTAAGTATGATCTTAGGTATGTTTGGGTTGTCTACTCCGTAAGGGATAAAGAAAGCGTTTTATTGTGTTGTATGCACATAGAAACTCTTTCTTTAGTTCGTTTAGTTCGTTCGTTATATGAGTTGAGTCCCACGTAAAGTCGCAATCCCATACAAACGTAGTTTTGTTTTAGGTTTACGTTTTAAATAGTTGAAGTTTCGTATCGAAAACTTGTACTCGCTGTAATTTTGTGTAGGTATTGTTTTTAAAATTGAAATCTGATTATAAACATCAATATGCCATATCCGGTCATATGTACGAAATTTGGTTGAGATTGGCTTAGCTGTTGTAAAACTAAAACCAAACTACGTTTGTATGGGATTTCGGCTTTACGTGGGACTCTTAATTTAATATAATTTACGTACAATTTTATATAAATACAAAATTAAAATTTAGAACTTACTGCAATACTGTTTAAAAATTCAATCATCTTTGCAATATCTGCATCATTGCCCTCAATTTGATAAACTTTATAGTTCTTATAAGTCCTGAAATCTAGAAACGCGGCGTTTGTAACTGATATGACTAGTAAAATCACAAAAACGGGCCACATTTTGTCGCTATGCTTGTCAAGTTTAAAATGACATATACCCGCACTTATACCTATTTATATGTATCTAGTTAGCGATAAGACAACACTTAAAACCGTGTAAGTGCATACTGATGTTATCGTTCAAATTTTATTGACAATTTGCTCTCATAGTTTTGAGTTAAATAAATACCTACTAAAATATTAATATGACAAAAAGGCATAAAGTTAAGCAAATTTATGTCATTATTATGCTTTGAATTTTTAGTTTATTTAAGTACGGTTGTTATCACCGACTAAGCCGTTGGTCCCGGCTGCCATCTGGTAGTCGTTAAAGGAACCACGTCAGAGGCGGTTCCAAAGAACCCTGACACCAGGGTGTGCATGGTCGACTGACCGTGTCACCCACACGAAATGATGATGATGACCGACTACTACTTACTTTCAATGGACGAAACATAGAAAACCAACCAACTAGTGGGTTGTTCATTATTATGTGAAGTTGAGTAGGGAAACTATCCAATTATTTTTGTTCATCTACATAGTGCTTCAGATTGCCTGTTATTCCATACAGTTCGTACTTACTTGCCAGCGGCAACCTTATATCTTATACTAGTAAGCTTTTATACCTGTTCTTCATCCGTGTAAATTATAGCCTATGTCACCTGCAGATAAATTAGCTTATTACAGGTGAAAAAAAATTGATAATCGGACCATTGTTTCGGAGCCTATTAAATGCAAACAAACGATCAAATCTCTCTCCTTTAAAATATTAGATAGACAAGGTGTATGTACTTATTAACTGACTAAAAAAAAGAGGAGGTTCTCAATTCATAGGCATCTTTTTAATGTATGTTACCCGATTTCTCGAAGACAACAGGACCGATTTCAGATGTTCTTTTTTTTGTTCAACAGGTAAAACTTTACAGATGGTCCCATAATTTTTTTATAGAAATGTGTTGAGTGCTTTTTGGAAAAATACACAAAAACCTCAAAAAAATTATACACCGTGCCGTTTAGTTTACACTTATTTTCATTTTTTTATTCTTATGCTTATTCAAACAAAATGATAAGGTTGAAGTCGTATTTTGGTTTTTGTTATAAATATCTTAAATTATGATCTTTAATTACCTTTTATATTATCTACAGGAAAAGACAAAATAATATTATCAAAATTAATCGAATGACTTCCTTTCAGATGGCTTTTAAAATAAATGTTTAAAGTATATGTGTGAAACCGTATGTAATATTTAAAAGTAGTTAGTGATATTTCAAGCGAAAATCACGTCATATTTTTTTAAACGTTATCAACAAAATCACTACATATTATAAAACAAAGTCCTCCGCCGAGTCTGTCTGTCTGTCTGTCTGTTCGCGATAAACTCAATAACTACTCCACGGATTTTCATACGGTTTTCACCAATAGATAGAGTGATTCACGAGGAAGGTTTTAAGGTATAATACATGCCCGGGCGCAGCCGGGTAAGGCTGCTAGTTAAATGATAAAAGTGTGTCAAGCGTGCTCTACAATGATGAGCTCGACATTACTCGTAGAGAGCTATTGTGGTGCAGAGGTTTGTCAGTCTTTCCAGCTTTGGCGACAGTCCAGATTGCCATGTATCATTTCACAGTAGATCCTCTATTCACCTCTACTATTATTCAAGTTATTAATTATTTGTGAAGATAACTCTACAACTTTGACTCTTTAGACACCATCATCATCAGGTCTTTCCAGTCTCCACTGCAGGAGCACGATCCTCTTTAACCACCAGAGCCATATACTAGGCTGAGTAGTCAGAGGATTTGGCCTACACTCTCCACGCTGGCCAGACGGATTGGAGAGGTCTCTTTGATGATAATAAGCTTTGTTTAGCTTGTGTTTCCTTAGTTGCCTTTTACGACATCTACGGGATGACTTGGAGTGGTCCTATTCTACTCTGCCGGGAACCACACTCTAGACACCGTCAGGCCTTTATTTCGAGGAGCCCGATGGTCCAGTGGGTGTGAGCTCTATGAGCGCTTACGTATGTTAAGCAACCCCTGGTGCAGTCCCTACTTGGATGGGTGACCGCAAGTGGCATAAAAATATCTCGAGCTCCTCCGTGCTTCGGAAGGCACGTTAAGCCGTTGATCCCGGCTGTCATCGTTGATGGCATTCGTTAAACTATGTCAGATGCCTTAAGACAGCTTGAAAAATCTGACACCAGTGTTGGCCACTTACACATACGAAAAACAAAAAAGGCCTTTATTTCAATGTAAAAAACTGACCATTTTTTGCCATCAAATTCCGTCCAATTGGTAGCTATGTGTTTGCATGATAGACTATGGGTTGGACACAATGTTTTTCTACGCTTTAAGGCTAAAAGAGTCTATCTAGGCTTTATATAATATATCTAACTAACCTTAATAGTCGTCATCAGGTCTTGTTTAGTCTCCACTGCAGGAGCACGACCCTCTCTGACTACCAGAGCCATATATTAGCCAGAGCAGTCAGAGGATTTGGCATACACTCTCCACGCTGGCCAGACGGATTGGAGAGGTCTCTTTGATAGTAATAAGCTTTGTTTAGCTTGTGTTTCCTTAGTCGCCTTTTACGACATCCACGGGATGACTTGGAGTGGTCCTATTCTACTCTGCCGGGAACCACACGGCACCATACTAGTACCTAGAGGTATTGTGGTGCAGAGATTTGTCAGTCTTTCTAGCTTTGGCGACAGTCTAAATAAATAAATAAATAAAAATAAATATATAGGGACATATCACACAAATTGAGCTAGCCCCACAGTAAGTTGTGAACTTGTGTCGCAGGATACTAACTCAACGATACTATATTTTATAATATATACTTATATAGATAAACATCCAAGACCCAGGTCAATATGAAAAAGATCTTTTTCCATCTTGACCTGACCGGGGATCGAACCCGGGACCCCCGCGTAGCAGGCTAGCGTGTTGACCGCTGCGCCACGGAGCTCGACATTGTCATATGTCATTTCATAGTAGATCCTCTATACATCTTCACTTTATTCTACTATAACACTTTGTTAATCTAGCTAATACATGCTCAGGCGCCGCCGGGGAGGGCTGCTATTATTTAATATATTACAGGTTGAAAATGACATTTTATTGATATTCTTTGCAATTTTATTATTATTCTCATTTAGCATACATAAATAAATATATATACGGACAAATCACGTAGATTGAGCTAGCCCCAAAGTAAGTTCGAGACTTGTGTTGCGGGATACTAACTCAACGATACTATATTTTTATGACAAATAAATACATGTATAGATAAACATCCAAGACCCAGGTCAATTTGAAAAATCACTTTTCATCTTAACCTGACCGGGGATTGAACCCGGGACCATCCGTGTCGCAGGCTGGCGTGTTGACCGCTGCGCCACATACTGTCATGTCTTTTTCCCTTGCGGGGTCAGAGCCAAGCAGGCCGATTTGCTAACTCGGTGTACAACGATTTGATTGTCACTTTAACATCCATTACGGTTTTCATATCTATAAATATATGTAATATTTCATATCTATAAAATAAATATATAAAAATAGTCATTCATACTGAAGCCGTAATGAATATTGAAGTTACCATGAAAATGATGTACACCGTAGCTGTCAAAAGTTAGCAAATAGGCCTGCAGGTCTTTAAAACCTAAAGGCCACGTTTAGTACGTGGGTGGGCTTGTAGTCTGAGAACGAAATCAAAATAGTGATCGGTTGCTAGCTGCACCGCCTACTGACATGATTCCTCACGCCCATACCCTCGATCGGCTTTTACGATCTGTACGGGAAGAGAAGCGGACCAGACTTTTTTCCCAGACCAGCGTGGTAGATTTAAATGACCAAAAAAGTTAGATGTCATGTACCTAGCCTTTGTTATACGTAGATATACAACTGTAGAGAATCATTCATTTCATGATTCTCTACAGATGTATATTAAAGCCAATAGATAAGTAAACCTTCGAAAGAAAATACTTTTAAATAATTTTAACGAATAAGGTGAGTAATTTTGTAACAACTGAATCAAATAAAGTCATTGTTATAGTAAAGGAGTACCAATCGTATCTCGTTAGAGCAAACACTATTCAATTACAAAAGCACTTAATGTCTTAATATGAGTAGGTCCTTGATAACATATTATTTGTTCTAATTTGCACTATCATAATTCTACTTATATAATGAAATAAGTAGTGGATTTGTGAGCGACCTCTGCAGTATATTATGACAGGTATTTATTGGAAAATTTCCAAAAGATCTTCGCAAATTTTTTGACGAGCTCCGTGGCGCAGCGGTCAACACGCCGGCCTGTGACAGGGATGGTCCCGGTTAAGTCAAGATGGAAAATGATCTTTTTCAGATTGACCTGGGATTTTGGATGTTTATCTATATGTCATCATCATCATCATCATCAGGTCTTTCTAGTCTCCACTGCAGGAGCACGACCCTCTCTGTACTACCAGAGCCATATACTAGCCTGAATAGTCAGAGGATTTGGCCTACACTCTCCACGCTGGCCAGACGGGTTGGAGAGGTCTCTTTGATGTTAATAAGCTTTGTTTAGCTTGTGTTTCCTTAGTCGCCTTTTACGACATCCACGAGATGACTTGGAGTGGTCCTATTCTACTCTGCCGGGAACCACACGGCTCTGTCTAATACCAATATGTATTTATAAGTATCTGTTATAAAATATAGTATCGTTGAGTTAGTATTCCATAACACAAGTCTCGAACTTACTTTGGGGCTAGCTCAATCTGTGTAATTTGTACGTATATATTTAAAAAAAAAACAGTATTACTTAACATACTTACTTACTTAACATAATAAAGATACAAAAGGCGGCCCTATTTTACTGATATAATAAGATATGTTTGAATTACAAGCTTAGTCTACCCACTTCTATTGTTATGTATATTCAGGTAATACAATTTAAATTTAAATTATACATAGAAGGCACAGATGTAGAGGTTTTGGAATGACAATGAACTGTTTTCACAGATTTTCATGAATTGTTTCAGACGTGAGGCTGAATACTAATGGCTGTGGTTGCGATCAGAAAGATCTTATTTGTTTTAAAACTTTTTCATATTTGTTAAATTGCAAAAACTGAATTCAAGTAACATCATTATACATCATACATATATATTAGCACGTCTTTATCCCTTGCGGGATGGACAGAGCGTAAAGGTGGTAAACGGAATCAAAATAGAGATGGGTTGCGAGCTGCATCGTCAACATGTGTTTTCTTCCAATCCCTTGACCGGCTTTTACGGTCTGCACGTGAAAAAAGCAGCTGGTATATTTTATGTTTTTCTTTTCCTCCCAAACCAGCATAAACATCATTATGACATGACAATGTAAGCTAAAGTCTACATAATATTTCATTCTAAATAGGTATGTCGTAGATTACTTAGGGAACACAAGCTTATCAACATCGAAGAGACCTCTCCAACCCATCTGGCCAGCGTGGAGAGTGTAGGCCAAATCCTCTGACTGTTCTGGCTAATATATGGCTCTGGTAGTACAGAGAGGGTCGTGCTCCTGCAGTGGAGACTGGAAAGACCTGATGATGATGATGATGATGATGTCGTAGATTGTAAGTTGACGTCATTTAGAGAAAACGCGCTATGCAGTTTGTTGCCGCATTTTCTGCACTCCGCTTTTTAAGCGGTAATCAACTTAGCTTTAAGTAAATTATTGACGTCAACAAAAGTTAACTTATAATCAATCATCATCATCAGGTCTTTTTAAGTCTCCACTGCAGGAGTACGACCCTCTCTGTACTACCAGAGCCATATATTAGCCAGAACAATCAGAGGATTTGGCCTACACTCTCCACGCTGGCCAGATGGGTTGGAGAGGTCTCTTCGATGTTGATAAGCTTGTGTTCCCTAAGTCGCCTTCTACGACATTCACGGGAAGACTTGGAGTGGTCCTATTCTATACTGCCGGGAACCACACGGCTAGTCGTAATCAATGATATGTCATAAAAATTAACGTTCACGTAATGCAATTAAAAATATTTTACGATGAATAAAATTTTTGACTATTGTTTAAGGTTACGATTTGATAAATGTTCTATGAGAAATCAACATCATCATCAGGTCTTTTTACACTCCACTGCAGGAACACGACCCTCACTGTACTTACCAGAGCCATATATTAGCCAAAGCAGTCAAGGCCAAATCCTTTGACTGCTTTTTGAGAAATAAGACATACAAATCAATATCTAACATCTAATACCCATGCTACCTATATAGGCTGATTTTGAACTTATGAACTATATTAAAATCTCGGAATCAGAGAACATGAACATACAGAATCGAAAAAGAGGTGAAAAGAAAAAAATAAAATCAACTTCCCATAGATAATCGCCTAGCGACTTTGTATGAGGTGTAAAAATTTGTACGTTTTATTCCTTATTTTTCAGACAATCCTGTATTCTATTAAGGATTCTGATCCCGAGATTACAATATAGTTCATAGATTCAAAATCAGCCGTATAAACTTATTTTATAAATGCAAAATGCAAAGGTATGTCTATTACATTTTCGTACCTTAAGGATGCGCTAGTCGGGAACTCGAACTCGTCAGCGCACGTGGCTAAAATGCATGCTATTTCGCTGAGAAAGGGATAGAATCGGTTTTGAACAGAACGGAACTATTTACAATGATTTATAAGCACATCAGAACAACAGTCTAGTGTGTGCAAACACAATTATTGTTGAAAATCTAAATCTTCGTCGTCTAAAAATTCGCGAGTATGCGTTTGGGAGAAGTGTTCTTGTGATAAAACAGCTGAATGTTTTTATTAAAAGTAAAATAATTTATATTTTTTAATAACCAGACTATGCTTGTATGAATTTTGTTTTAGAGATTTTATACTCCTTCTGGTATTTAATTGTGCCCAAAGTTGCGTTAAAATTACGTGTTAAAACGGAATGTTTTGAGACTCATAACTTCTAAAGTACTTATAATTTTACAATTATGATTCCATACAAGCATAGATAACGACAAAACATATCGATAGAATTAAAAACTTTAAACAGACGATACCGAACAACGGAGTCATCACCCTACAGAATTTGTATGGCGAAACACCTGACTAGCGCACCCTTAAGAGCGTATACTAGCAGTATTTTTTCAATATGGTTTCCATACAAATGTATTTCTCTATTTTCTCGCTGAAAACTGATTCTAGAGCCACAATTCTTTTTTCATAAAATCTAGTACTAAAATAGTAATGCCTCTTTTTTTATTTTTTACAAAAAAACTGTTTTTGTACAATTTTTTTTTCTTTTAAACAGGTTTTTAGATAAAAATAAAACATAGGGTCATACCTATTTTAGTGATAGAATGTATGTAAAAAGAATTGTGCCTCTAGAAGCAGTTTTCAGCGAGAAAATAGAGAAATACATTTGTATGGAAAACGCACTGCTAGTATACCCTCTTAACCATTAAAGCCATTTTAATGATATTTTTACAGAGCCTGGTATGAGAAGAAAAAATAGTTCACAATAGCGGCGCAGATGTGGAAGTTTTGAAACCACAATATTTTTTCAAAAATTTGATGAATATCTTATTACCATTTTTATACATTTTATTTAGATGAAACATACAATGAACATGTTTTTTTCTGCCATTTTTAGGGTTCCGTAGTAAACAAGGAACCCTTATAGTTTCGCCATGTCTGTCTGTCTGTCTGTCTGTCTGTCTGTCCGTCCGCGGTTTTACGCAGAGACTATAAGTACTAGAAAGCTGTAATTTGGTATGGGTATGTATATTAATCATGGCAAAAAAGTGGTAGAATAAAATCTTGAAAAAAAATTTTTTTTAGGGTAGCTCCCATACAAGTAAAGTGAGGAAGTAATTTTTTTTCTCTATTTACCTATTGTGTGGGGTATCGTTAAATAGGTCTTTCAAAAATATTGTGAGGTTGAAGACACCATTTTTTGATTAAGGGCTCCGTTTCCGAAATATTTGGTTTTAAAGTGCGAATTTTTGTTAGAGGTAAGTGTCCCCCCCCTCTATCTGCTAAACGGTTATATATAGATACGTGAAAAAAATTACGGCAGTAGCATATATACTGAAGTTGAAAGGAAAACTATCAGAGCTGAGTAGTAAGTACAAACTAAAAAGTTATAGGCAACCAACTTATAAACTGTAAAATTTCATACTATTTTCATTGTTAGATGTTTTTGGTCGTTAAACTGTAAGGTGCGAGTGTGAATAGTGTGAACTCAAAGTTGTCATTCGCAACTACGGAACCATACACTGCGCGTGGCCCGACACGTACTTGGCCGGTTTTTACTCAGTAGTCTAGGAGTCAAGGGACTCTCCCTTGGTAGATTTTTTTCTTTATGACCGAGATTCGAGTTATCGCGAATACACTTGGACCAATTTGGGATTTTTTTATTTGGAAAGATGTAGGTACTTACTGCCGTACATATTTGATCCGAATTTAATTTCATCAAAACCGGTACAGAAGTTTGGTTTGCTTGTAAAAACAATTTATATTGAACGTGACGATAGGGTGTGTCATGATTCAACTCTCTTGCAAACACAGACACAAATAAGTCTAATAATAAAAATATTATTGTTCAGGAATGGGTTAGGTATTACAGAACAGACGAAGACTAACTGGAATATACGGATAAAACGTATTTTAATACGAGTACAGACTGATAGAAGTGTCAAAGGTTATCCGCCATTTTGTTTGGTTTTGAAATAGTCTAGTCAGCGAGGAAATAAGATTGCGACCCTATTTCCTCCGCACAAATTCAATGCTAGTTCAAGGACACATCAGATAGGGACAGGTTATTTATTCCGTAAAAAAATATTGTTTCAATAACTGAAAAAATGTTTTTGTTTTATTACAAAAGAAGCAATATTCCGCGAGTTTGTCTTCGAAAATTATAGCCTACTAGCTGTTACCCGCGGCTTCGCCCGCGTGGTATATAGCCTATGTCCTTCTCAGTACCCTAACCTATGTGTATGCAAAATTTCATGATGATCGGTTCAGTAGATTCGGCGTGAAAGCGTAACAAACAAATAAACAAACAAACAAACTCACTTTCGCATTTATAATATTAGTTAGGATGTCATCCGTAGATAAATCACTTTTCTATACTTAAAAATAATTTTGAAAATCGGTTGAATAGTTTCGGAGCCTCTTCAATGAAACAAATGAAAACAATCAAATCTTTCCACTTTATAATATTACAGAATTAGATGAAGATTTACTGGAATATACGGATACGAAGTATTTAATGCGAGTACAGACTGATAGAAGTGTCAAAGGTTATCCGCCATTTTGTTTGCTTTTCATTTGAAATAGTCAAGTCAGCGAGGAAATAAGATTGTGACCCTATTTCCTCCGCACAAATTCAATGCTAGTTTAAGGGCAGATCGGATAGAGGTATGTTCTTCGATCCGTAAAAAAATATTGTTTCTATAACTGTGAAAACGTTATTGTTTTATAACAAGAGAATCTAGTTCCCGCGAGTTCGTTCTCAAAAACCATAGCCTATGTCATTTGTAGATAAATTACTTTTCTATAGATAAAAGAATTCCGAAAATCGGTTGAATAGTTTTGTTTGCTTTTCATTTGAAATAGTCTAGTCAGCGAGGAAATAAGATTGTGGCCCTATTTCCTCCGCACACATTCAATGCTGCTTCAAGGGCAGATCGGATATATAGCAACGGGTTGTTTGTTCCGTCAAAAAAAATATTTAATAATTTCTATAACTGTGAAAACTTTATTGTTTTATTACAAGAAAAGCAATTTCTTGCGACTACGTCCTCAAAAATTATAGCTTACTAGCTGTTACCCGCGGTTTTGCCCGCGTTATATATAGCCTATGTCCTTCTCGGTACCCTAACTTATATGTATGCCACATTTCATGATGATCGGTTCAGTAGATACGGCGTGAAAGCGTAACAAACAAACTCACTTTCGCATTTATAATATTAGTTGGGATTGGGATGGGATGGGATTGGGATATTAATATAGTTGTCGCAGGGAAATGATAAAACCAGGGATTTAATATCATCGCAGGATGTTAAAATTGCAACACGATTTTATCATTTCCCTAAAAAATCTAGTGATTTGATCAAAAACCCGGACTAGTTCACGGAATATTGAATTTAAATGAATGAAAATTGAATATAAAGCTTAACGTATATAAGATTTTCGAAATTTGATCTGATTTATAAGTAAACTAGCTGATGCCCGCGACTTCATCCGCGAGGACTTTATGACTCCGGCGTATTAATATACCTTAATACGAACTTTGCTTTCTATTATTCTGTTTAAATGCCCCTCTATCCATTTCAGGCAAAAATACTAAATGTACAGACAAAAAATGTTTACTGTTTTATTATATGTATAGATAATAATTGCTGGGTGGCATTATGTTTACATTCTTAGTGTCTTAATGGGTGTGCGACAAAAATGCAATTACTAGCACATAAGTGCGGCGAGCAAGGCATTATGTTTCATATAAATACTACGTGTAATGTTATGTGACAATTTATTTTTATTTAATTGTATTTTTAGCGAATACTGAAATTATTTAAAAATATAGAATATATCAGCTGCTTTTCTTCACGCGCTGCCCGTAAAAGGGATCAAGGGATTGGGAAAAATCTAAGGAATCACATCAATAGGCGATGCGGCTAGCAACCCATCACTATTTTGATTTCGCTTTCTACCTTTACGCCCACTGTAGTAGGCGTAAACATTAAGCGTCATATATGATGCTAAACGTTGCCGGGTCTTATGACCTTCGGCTCTGTCTACGCCATTAGGGATATAGACGTGATAATATGTATGTATGTATGTATGTATGTCTCTCTGTCTCATCTAAGCATATTTCCATCTACGAGCAACGCCCAAAGCCGAGGTATGTCTCTCCTGGGGAAGTTTGGTCATGATGCCTCTAAGAATATTTAACTAATATTATGTATTTGTAATAAAATATAGTATTGTTGAATTAGTATCCCATAACACAAGTTGAGAAATTATTTTGGGGCTAGCTTAATCTGTGTGATTTGTCCGTATTTATTTATTTTTATGCATCGTTTGAGGGTAGAGTGGCCTCGCCTCAAACACTCTAGCGAAAGCTCAATTGGAGCAACATATGTCAACATATGGAATAAGCAGCTGCTTATTCCATATGTTGACATTTGTTTCCAACCCGTCCGGCCAGCGTGGAGAGTGTAGGCCAAATCCTCGGACTTTGTTTGTTTTTCGTATCTGTAAGTGGCCAACACTGGTGTCAGATTTTTTTAAGCTGCCTTAAGGCATCTGGTATAGCTTAACGACTGCCATCAACGATGGCAGCCGGGACCAACGGCTTAACGTGCCTTCCGAAGCACGGAGGAGCTCGAGATATTTTTATGCCATTTGCGGTCACCCATCCAAGCAGGGACTGCACCAGGGGTTGCTTAACATACGTAAGCGCTCATAGAGCTCACACCCACTGGACCATCGGGCTCCTCGGACTGCTCTGGCTAATATATGGCTCTGGTAATGCAGAGAGGGCCGTGCTCCCCTGATGATGATCTAAAATTGTCAAATGTTTTAGTGTGTTAAGTTTTGTATATAGCGACCTTTGACAAATTAAATAGACCTTCACCGCAAGATTTTGAATTTGGAACTTTGATGCTATTCTTGCCGTTAAAAAGGACACATAGGTTAAGCGTTTTCATTTATTCGACTGTTTTTTTTAAATAATGCTTTATTACAATATAAATAGCCCGTCCAGGAATAAAACAGCCATCCTTTAAGAGGGCCCTCGACGCGCATGTCTCCATACAAACGGAAATAAGGATTGATTGAATGCTTAAATTTATTCCAAAATCAAATATTGCCACATTTCTTAATTTCTGTTTGTATGGAGACATGCGCGGCCAGGGCACCTACAAAATTTTGATTAAAATCTTTTAATTCCTTAGACAGCTCGTTGAAGGTCAATTTTGATGGCCTTGAACTAAAGCAAGCTACACATTTGCAATTTATAATCAATCCAGTATGCCCGGCTGCAGAGATAAACGTCATGCATGAATATAGTCACTGGTTCGCTTCTAAGCAAAGCGCACGTGTGCATCAGTAAACGATTTATTGGTCAAGTTTGCTTGAATCATTGTTGCTTTATAACATTGTAGTGTTGTGTATTGTCTCAAATTAGTAACACAGGATAACGAGTCAGTATTATTATGATAATATTGATAGAAAAACCTTGACAGTGTGAATAAAATAATGTTGTTGATCTATATTCATATTATATGAGGATACCTAATCAGAAGCCGGAATGTGAGTCATTCGGTGACAAAATGGAATGATAGACCGAATTATATTTTATTATTTTAGTAATCTATTTATTATTAATTAGTAGTATGATTCTGCTTTTAATTATGAAAATCTGTCAGTGCCATCAGCAATTTGATATTTTCCCCGACTGACCTACCCAGAATGTAAGTAATGTTTTCGCGTGTTTATATGTATGTATATTTATGTAATTATATAGTGGTATCCGTTCGTGGATTTGGATTAGATTGGATAAGAATAAATTACCTCGGGAAGATTTCTATTCTTCTCAATGGCGGAAACAGAGGGAGAGAAGTGAAATTTTTATATCGTCCTGTATGTCAGTCGGGTTTTTTATTTTCCTTTCACACAGACTTATATGTTCTGTACTTGTTCTGGGTTTCTTATTATAGAAGTTGTTTGATATTAACAACTAGTATATAAGAAAGCTTATATTATAGATCCTTACCAATGAAATTGGCGATTTTTTTCCCGCTCGCCATTTTGTTTTTACAATAATTTTCACACATTTTTTTTATTTAAACTTGAAAGTGGCTTATATTATTAACATTCGGCATGCATAATATTTTGTGCTTTTGTGTATTTCATTATTGGAAAATGCTCATGGATAGAGCTCGTTTCAGGTTTGTCCGATTAAATCAAAAATGTAGCCATGTTTCTATTATTATTTTTTAACTTTTTATAAATTTTAGAATGTCTAAATTAGGCTTACTGTTGTCCGTAATTACATGTAAAATTTCACTTTTTTTGTTTGTGTTTATCAAACCCGAAAAACGTTAGTATGAAAAAATCACTTTGCTCGAAATTCTCTATAAAAAAACGCAAATTTCATAGGTAAGGACCTAATATTAAGCAACTGAGTTAAAATATATTAATGTAACAACTAGTTCAATTTCAATTTCAATTTATTTATTTGCCAACTAAGTGTACATTAGGGTCTTAAACTAGTATATGATCTTACAACTTAGTCACCTTTTACAGGTATTGCAAAAATTTTTATGTGAGGTTTCACATTCAGTCACATTCCTTATCATATTACAGGTTATATTTCAATTTTCATCTGTCACAGTTTTTTATACAATTTTAGGTACAAGATAATAATGAAATATAAATATTATATTATATTATAAAATTATCATTAAAATGTCAAAGAAATATAAATAATTACATAGAAATTCATTCTTATTAAAAACATATTTATAATATAATTATAATAAGTAATATTGAAAATTTAATATAAGGGTTTAATAAATGATTATTGCAAAAAATCATTAATACTGTAGAAACTTTTTTCAATTAGCCATAGGTACAGGTGTTTTTTAAATCTGTTATAAGTCAAACATTTTATCTCCTCAGGTATACAATTAAAGATTGTGACACACATGAAAGTACAATTTTTGGAGCAAAAAACAGTTCTACTTTCAGGCAGTAAGAGTTTGTTTGGATATCTGCAGTTAAAGTTTTCAAGGCCGCCCCGTCGTCTAAACAGATGCATATTATTTTTTACGAAAATACCTGTCTCGTAAATATATATACTCGGTAGTGTTAATAATCTTAGTGTTTGAAAGAGTATTTTACAACTGGTGCGGGGAGGAGCATTGCACATGGCTCTTATGCATTTTTTCTGGGTTATGAACAGTCGGTTTAGGTCTACAGAGTTTCCCCACAATAGGATTCCATACCTCAGGTTGGACGCTACGTAGCCATGATAGGCCTGGAGAGCTGTTTTCTGATCACTAACTTTAGTTAGGCGCCAAAGAGCGTAGACAAAGCGATTTAGTTTTGTGCATAATTTATCAATATGGTGTTTCCAGGTGCAACACTTGTCTAGAGTAATGCCAAGAAATACAGCGTGTGTAACGTCATCAATAGATTCTCCATTGAGTGCCAGAGATAGCGGACGACCGACACCACCCTGACTGTGGAATTGTAGATATTTAGTTTTAGAGGTATTTACCTTAAGATTATTTGCTTCCATCCATTGTACTATGGTATTTATAGCATAATTGATTTCATCATTATACGACAAAATGTTGGAGCACGGGACTACCAAAGCTACATCGTCCGCAAATAGCGAACATACGTGTGTTGTGACTTTTGGGAGGTCATTTATATAGAGCAAAAATAGAAGAGGACCCAGTATACTACCTTGAGGGACTCCAAAGTTATTAGGTTTTCTTTCAGATTGATAAGGCACCTCCCTATTCTTTGCATCATAGCCCACCATCTCCACATATTGACTACGTCCCGTTAGATATGTTAATAGCCATTTATTTGCCTTTCCACGAATACCGTAAGTATCGCATTTTGCTAATAACCGTTTATGACATACCAAGTCAAATGCGTTTGTCATATCGAACAGAACAACTACGGTTGGTTTTTTTTTATTAACATTTTCTATTATTTTGTTTAAAAGGTTAAATGCCGCTATAGTCGTGGACCTATCTTTTTGGAAGCCATTTTGTTCCGAACATAGTATTTTGTTTTTATCAATAAACCCTGTGATACGAATATGCATTAATTTCTCAAATATTTTTGAGAAGATTGAGATTAAAGCAATTTGCCTGTAATTCGCAATACAGTTCTTTTCTCCTTTCTTGTAAATGGGTTTTATAGTTCTGGGAAAATGCCATGTTCTAGAGATAAGTTCACAATATGTGCTAGTATAGGTGCAATGATGTATGCACATTTTTTTATGATGTTTGTAGTTATGTGGTCATATCCTGCTGATGGAGTATTATTTAGCGTCAAAATAATCCTTTGTACTTCATCACTGTCTGTGGGAAGCAAAAATATAGAGTTATGATTAGGAGTTATTCTGTATTCGTGATTGCTTGTACTATTGTTATCAATATTCACCTTACCGACTGATGTGAAATAATTATTAAAAGCATTCGCAATTTCTGTGGGATTACTAAGTATATTTCCATCAAGGTTTATCTCCTCCACTATAGATTTTGTGTTATTATTAGTACTGGTTTCGGTTTTTATTATTTTCCATGTTGATTGACATATATTTTTAGCATTTAGTATAAATCTTGCATTATTTAATTTTTTTGAAGCTATTACACATTTTTTGAAGATGGAGTTGAATTGACGATAACGTATTTTCGCCTCGTTGTTTTTGCTTACATAATATTTATACCTAAGTGTTCTTTTAGTTTTTGACGATACCTTTACACCTTTAGTGATCCAAGATGCTCGCCTAGGCAGGTTGGACCTTTTTACGTGCCTGAGAGGGAAACACTGATTCGAGAAGAAAGTAAATAGTTCGTGAAAGTTTTTAAACGCTTTGTTAGTATCTTTCTCAGCGTAGATTTCCGCCCAAGATAGGCTGTTAATGTAATCACAAAATTTCTGTATATTTTCGTCACTAAATTCTCTCTTTTTGATAAAATAATATTTTGGAATGGCTTTTTTATTACTACTAGTTACTGGAAGTTTGAGCAACTGCCCCGTGTTATGGTCAGATAGACATAAATTAATAACTTCAGCAGTGGCCTCAGGACAATTACTCAATATTTGATCTATACAGGAATTTAGTCGTGTGGGTTCCTGAATGTGTACCGTAAAGTTAAAATTACTAACTATTCTTTTTAGTTCCATTAGTTCCTTACCCTGTTTCAAGAAATTTATATTAAAGTCTCCCAATACAACGATTTTCTTTTTATATTTCTTACGAAGTTTTTTCATGAGCAACTCAAGTTTGTTTAGAAAAATATCCGCGTCACTGTCAGGTGTCCGGTAGATACAAATAATTATGCACTGTAGGCAGTTTATTTCAATACCACATGCTTCAAAGGTCTTGGGAGTAGAAAAATTGTCAAACAACTTTAGTTTATTACAAATTAAGTGATTCCTACAAAAAATGCAAACACCGCCCCTTTTTTTTCCTATTCTAGAGTACCAACTAGCTAGGGTAAAGTCTCTTAAGAACATATTTCGTTCATCACCTGATTTAATAAAAGTTTCGGTTAAACACAATACTTCGATATTTTTATTTAGGCTAGAAAAATCATGTAAGACTATTTCTAAACTATCTTTCTTACTGTGGAAGCCAGCTATATTTTGATGGAGTAATATTAAGCAGTTATTCGCGGAGTTAGGGACGAAAACACCCTCCAGCCATTTGACTTTGTGAAGAGGCACAACGTGACTGCGGTGAATGAATTTCAGTTATAGTTAATGGTTTTGTTCTTGAAATTACTGGAGTAATATGCATTTGTTTTTCCGAGTCAGATATAGATTCCAAAAGTTTACCCAAATTCAGAATAATATTCCGCATGCCTTTATTTCTGAGTCTGCCTGAATAATATGAAAACATGTCAAGTGATAGTGCTTTATTTGAATCAAAAAAGTAGGCATATTGATGTTCGTTTATATCAGCCTGCAGAAGGATAATGAATGTTTCCACTCTACTATTGTAGACTGGTGCCCCACAGATATAAGTCGGGCAGGCAATGATAATATTAGTATGATTTATTTTAGCTAACCTATTTCTTATTTTTGTAACCAGGTCATTGTAGTTTTGAGAGTGAAGAAAATCTGCTTCTCCTATCAATATAATGCAATGATCTTCTTTTGTGTAGTTCAGAAGCTTATCGTCTACATTTGCCAAGAGTGCATTTAGGCCGCTATTCACATTACCGTATAGTAACTAGAAGGAAGGAATTGATGACCTTCGTGGCGCAGCGGTCAACACGCTAGCCGAGTGGTAGCGACACGAGTGGTTCTGGGTTCCCCGGTCAGGTCATGATGGAGAACGACCTTTTTTAGATTGATCTGGGTCTTGGTTGTTTATCTATATAAGGATCTATTAAATACATATAGTCATGTCATTGAATAAGTATTCTATGTCACAAGTTCACAACTTACTGTTAGCTTTACTTACTGAGCTAGGCCCGCTCAATTTGTGTGATTTGTCCTTTTATATTTATTTATTTAATTCAATATGAAGTTTTGATTAAGGTTAATTTGTTATTGATTGAAATAGATTTGATTAGAAAAATTAAAAGTTAAAAAATGAGACGAAGCTTGTTAAGTAAGTCATGTTTAAACAATTTTGATTCCAGATATTTTGTTAATTTTATGTTTTTTAATTTCAGGATCATGAGTGAATTAAAAGAAATCACCGGTTACAATAAAAGTAAGAAACAGATTATGAAAGTTATAAGTCATCTCAATCTCTCTCAAGATCAATTGGACCAAATTAACGAGGTAAATTATTTATGTTACTTTTAAACTTATTAATTATATTTTATCAAAACTTAAGAAACATTTGAAAAAATATTTTCCGTGCTGGTTTGCAAGAAAAGAAAATCGGCCAAGTGCGAGTTGGACTCGCACATGAAGGGTTCCATACCATATCTACATATACAACATTAGACTAGGCTATCGTCCAAATACGGCAAATAATCATGTTTGTTGTATGGGAGCCTTCTTATATATTATATTATTTTATTTCAGTGATTCTGCCATTGTCCAGTATAATGAGATACTAAGTATCGGTGTTGTACGGTAAAGTTTTTCCAAGTAGCATCAAAGATGGCGTATGTTCTTTGATGCCTCGTGGGAGCTTCTGGCGGCAAATCTATACGAGTCCATTTATCAGTCCACTTTTACTATTTCACAAATTGTCCATGAGTACGAGCATTTATAACACCAAACTATACTAATTTCATATTATAAAGTCCTCTAAAATCAATTTGCAAAATTGTCTAAGGCAAACTTCAACTGTACCCCTTGACTTCCCACCACAAACTCCCTCAAAAACCTATATGCCCACTGACACGATTGTTTCGTATGAAATGTGTTAAAAGGGCGTCTCTAGTATAAAATTTCTAAATACTTAATTGATATATGACTTGTTTACATTTTTTATATTGCTAACATATTGGATTACATACTTTCAGATAGTTTTCGTGGACCAAAATGGCACACCGTTGAAGGTATTCAGGCTTTTGGAAAATCGACCCGAGCCTGAAGCAGGTAACGTTATATTATTATTTATTTTCGGCATAAAAAACCTTGAAACGTTTTTTTACTATATTATTTAGTATTGTTTCAACTGCCTCCGTGGTCCAGTGGTTAAGGCGTTTGCCTTGTTGACCCGGGGGTCGTGGGTTCGATTCCCACGGGAAGCATACTTTGTTAAGTTGTTTCCAGTTTGGTTAGGACATTGCAGGCATGAATCACCTGATTGTCTGATAAGAAAGATGATTCCGTGCTTCGGAAGGCACGTTAAGCTGGTGGTCCCGGCTGCCATCGGTAGTTGTTAAAGGAACCACGTCAGAGGCCGAGAGGCGGTTCCGAAGAACTCTGGCACCAGGGTGTGCATGGTCGACTGACCATGTCACCTACACGAAATGATGATGATCATCATCAGGTCCCTTTTATTCTCTACTGCAGGAGAACGACCCTCTCTACTCTCTAGTCAGAGAGGGTCGTTTTCCTGCAGTAGAGAATCCAAATCCTCTGACTGCTCTAACTAAATATATGAAAGGTCACAGAGAGCAGTACTGAAGGTAATGACTAAAAAGCCCTTGCGGTACTCCACTTCTCAGCTCTATGACGACACCTCTGTCCTTACGGTGAGGCAACTTTTCATAATGATGACATTGCTCCGCAAACACGTACAAGTACCTTATGACCCGACACTGCAAATTCGTAAGCGTAGATGGGACCGTGTTTGCTCTATACCTCAGCACAGGACAGCTTTTGCAGCAAGGCATTTCAAAGTACTAAGTTGTAACCTATATAACAAAGTTAACAAACAACTTAAGATATACCCTTGCACAAAGCGAGTTATTAAAAATAAAATAAAACAGTGGCTAAAGACCTTAACATACTCTAAAACTGAAGATATATTATCAGGTATTTTTAGCTAAGAAGAATAAAAATAATCATTTGTTGGTTGAGTCACAGCTCGTCTGCAGCATCATTTAACAATTTAAAAAAAAAACTTTAATTTTTCCGTTGAGAGGCAGCACTTTACATTTTAAGCTTTTACATTTATTACATTTTTCACAGTTTACATTTTAAGCTTTTACATATTTTTCTGTATGCATACTATTACAAGAATTCCCAAAAAACAGATTTATTTTCCTAGTTTGGGAATTGTTGTATACATTAATATTAATACATTTTCCTTTCTAAGTTTCTAAAAATGTATTTTTGCACCTTACTGATATCATGGCTCCCGCAGGTTTCTTTGCAAGGCACCCGCCTTTCTCGAGATACAGGTTTATTCCTAGTTCGGAGGCGGGATGCTAAGCGATAGACCCATGTGTGCTCCATGTACATAAACATATTTATGTAAATTGATACTTTTAAAGAAACGCCAATAAATATTATTTTATTTATTTATTTATGTCTCTACATATATTTGGCCAGAGCAGTCAGAGGATTTGGCCTACACTTTATAAGTTTTGTTAACTTGTGTTTCCTAAGCCGCTTCAACGACATCCACGGGAATGCACTAAGAAGTGGTCCCTATTCTACTCTGCTAAGAATCACACAGTATACCTACTCAACTGATACCTTCCACTTATGCCCTTCTGTTACCTTATTCGTGATAATAATAGAGAACATCCACCCAGTCTGTGAGCATTTATTAACACCGTTTAAGAGTAGATGTGCGATGAAAATATCATAATCATCCTTAATAAAATATCATAGGCATCCTCTTCCCGTAGATGTCGTAGAAGGCGACTTAGGAAACACAACCTAAACAAAGCTTACAAAAATCAAAGAGACCTCTCCAACCAGTCTGGCCAGCGTGGAGAGTGTCTGCCAAATCCTCTTGACTGCTCTGGCTAATATAGGGCTTGGGTAGTACAAAGAGGGTCGTGCTCCAGCAGTGGAGACAAACAAAGACCGAATGAGACCTAGGTACTAGAAATTGGTAGAGTAGAGATTGCCCCTCCGCTGTGTCCATGCACTCTATTCTACCAAGCACTCTACCAATATTTGGCTACTCTACCATGTATACGCTTCGAGTAAATTTTAAGTGCTAAACGAGCTACGTGGTGCAGCGGTCAACACGCCGGTCGTGACACGGATGGTCCCGGGTTCGATCCCCGGTCAGGTCAAGATGAAAAATGATCTTTTTCAGATTGACCTGGGTCTTGGATGTTTATCTATATATGTATTTGTTATAAAATACAGTATCGTTGAGTTAGTATCCCATAACACAAGTCTTACATAAGAACTTACTTTGGGGCTAGCTCAATCTGTGTGATTTGTCCGTATAAATTTATTTATTTATAATAACCGCAGATTCTATCTATACCAAGAATATTTAAATTTACGTGTAGACATCTCTTTTTCATACGATACTTTATATACAGACTTACGTCTAGTTTGGAGGTAGTCTTCCGGTTAGTGTGGTCGGTGTCCATACATACGTATACCAAGTACTTTTGTTGTTTGATGTTTTACCAATTATTGTCATATGTGCTTTTGAAATAAATAAACAATAAATTTATTACCAAAACTAGTAGAACTGCCTAAATTGGTAGAGTAGGAGACTAGACTATTCTACCACTTATTCTACGCATAAGCCGGAGAATTAAGCGCGGGAAATATAAGTTGACCGAGTCGCAAAGCGGTTCTTTATAAATCACTTGTATTAAACAGTAACAGAATAAGTATAAAGCTGTAGTAATGCTACAAATTATTCAAACTTACAAACTTACTTTTGATATGGGACCTGATGGTAATTGATTACCGCTGCCGATCTTCGAGCAACACGGCCTTCCGTACCGGAAGGGAGTAGCCATACGCTGCGTTCCCCCCTGTCAAGGTACAAGCCAAATTAGGCATATGCATGTCTATGTGTTAGTTGTGTGTGACTCATCTGTACACAAACTATTGTTTCTTTTTTATGTCATTTTTTGTGACAATGTGATAATTATTATCAAGTGACAGTTTAAGTTTTGTATGTAGGTGTGCGGAACTAAACTTGTGTGCAAATTTCCCCCCGCAAGAAACGCCAGAAAAATTGTAATAATAAATATAAATATATACGGACAAATCACACAGATTGAGCTAGCCCCAAAGTAAGTTCTAATGAAAGACTTGTGTTATGGGATACTAACTCAACGATACTATATTTTATAACAAATACATATATAGATAAACATCCAAGACCCAGGTCAATCTGAAAAAGATCGTTTTCCATCTTGACCTGACCGGGGATCGAACCCGGGACCATCCGTGTCGCAGGCAGGCGTGTTGACCGCTGCGCCACGGAGCTCGTCGAGTTGTAATAGTAAATTGTCGCTTTGCCCACTCCCTCCGTATGGATGGATATTTATTTATAAGTTATTTTTAAACTTTTTATATAAAACTTACGTATAGTTTATATCTGCTATAATTTATGGTTTAATTGTTAATAAGTCCTAAAACTAATGACGAGTCCTGGTCCGTAATACAGGTTTTGCAGAAACCTAGCATGGACACCAGTTCTCCACATGTTATCTTATCCTCTTAGTAATATTTTTTACCAATGTTCATGTTGTAGTTATAAGACTTTTGGAAACAATAAATATATTTTATTTTATTATTTTATTATGGAGGCCGTGTTGCTCGAAGCTGCCGATGGACCATTGCTACACCAGGAAAAGTGTTCAATGTCTGTCATTTTAGGGCCATAATGGTTACCAACGATCGTGAATTCAAAATTGCAGACTTGCGGCCCAGGAGTGTAACAAGTGCGTTGCCGGCCTTTTAAGAAAACTGACTCGTTTTTTGACGGTTCCAAAGTCGTATATCCATTCGGGAATACCGCTGCCGGAATTTGATTCCGCAATTTGGTCGTAGCTAACGTAAGATAAAGACATTATGTATAAAAACGTCTTCAAAACTGACCCACTCAGAAGAAAATGGTTTTTGGGCGTATGTATGTATACATCTTGTAGCCATGGATCTAGGAATAATATGGACCCGGCATTAGACACATCAAAAGTGAAGCATAACTTACGTCACATCAAGTCACATGTGTGACATTTGGGAAATTTGACATTTCGTTCGACCGGGGAAAAGTGTAGGGATTTTTGTGCCGATGTGTGCGTGCGCTAGTGTCGCGACACGAGTGTAGGGATTTTTATGTGCGTCACTGTTACATTTTCCAAGGGCATATCCTGATTATTCTTAGATCCATGCTTGTAGCCTTAACGGCTTGACCGATTTTGGAAGTTTGAGCCGTCATTATATTCGTATTTTTCCCCAAAGCGACATTGGCTATCTTACAGAAGCAAAAATTTGTATACATAATACGTAACGTAACTAGATAATTATACCTAGTTATGTTAGTTTAAGTGATGATGAAGGTTGCATGATCGGTACCGATATTACTTAATAGTCCCCTAACCGTACCTCCGAAATGGGCGAATGAGGCCAAACTCATGGAGGATTTGAAGAGAGAGATTAGATAAATCTAATTATTTATATTTCCATGTTTCAGTGAAGACCTACTTCTACTACTAATATAAGTTATACATAATTATAACTTTTATTTTCAGATGCTTTGGAGAATACGATTTCATGTGAAAACTTATCAATTGATTTTAACGATATCAAAGAAAATTTCATAACATTGACTGATGAACAACGTAAACTTGTAATGCATGTATACTATCAGTACAAAAATAACAAAAACAATATGAAGCAGAATGATATTTGTGAAGTATGTGAAGATTATCCAAAAATAATACTGCAAGGACCTGCCGGTACTGGCAAAAGTACAATTATTAACTTCATAGAGAAATTAATAACGTGGGAAGAAAATAAAACATCCGATTCTCCACAAAAATTGAAAGTATTAAAATGCGCATTCACCGGCAAAGCTGCTTCAAATATTGATGGTGTTACATTGAATCACGTATTTTCTATACCTATTTACAAAACACGCAATCTAAAGAAAAAACGTCTTGAATGTAAAAAAGAATTGTTAGAAAATTGTATATTCTTTATTTGTGATGAAATTTCTATGGTTGGTGAAAGGCTAATGACCTCGGTAAACATGCGTTTACAGCAAATATTTAATAATGACAAATTATATGGAGGTAGATTTGTTTTGTTAGTTGGAGATTTATATCAAATTGACCCGGTGCGACAAAAACCCGTATATCCAAAATCAGAGCTGTGGACGTGTTGTGAATTTTATGAATTGACAAAAATTATAAGACAACAAGACGAAAAGTTTATCAATGCTTTAAACAATTTTAAAAATTCCCGAATGACACAAGAAGATATTGATTTACTGAGATCACGAGAAATTCAAGATATTGGTCAAGTACCAGATTCGGTTATTCATTTGTTTTATAAAAATGATCGTGTGGATGAATTTAATATTGCGAAATTGAACAAATCTAATGAAAAAGAAGAAACCGTTAATACTATTGACGACAATGATGATTGGCACCCATCTAATCTGCGTGTGAAGATTGGTATACGATATATGATTACCTTCAATATGGATGTAGGTGATGGTTTGGCAAATGGTACAACTGGAATTGTCAGAGGTTTTGATTATGATGCAAACGGTAGTGTAGTTGTTGTTTGGATGGAATTTCATTCCAACACTATTGGGAAAAAAACCAGATTGGAATATTTCAAAAAACAAATGAAGCCTGGTTTTGAAAATTGGGTTCCCATTCACCGATCAAATATTGTAGTCAAATCAAAAAATGATCCAAAAAAATACCGAACAGTTGGTAATATGTTTCCTCTGAAAGCAGCTGAAGCAATAACAGTGCACAAAAGTCAGGGTCAAACGTATCACGACGGTGTTTGTATACATTTTACCAACGATTCATATGACAAATTACGTACTGACAAGACCTTGCAATATGTTGCATTAACTCGTGTTAAACGACTCGAAGACTTATACTTTATCGGAACTCTTAATTTTTCGATTATGAATAGTAACAAATTTATTCGCACAGAAAATGAATTGAAGCGACTACGAACAGAAAAAAAATTGAAATTAGCATATGAAACATTTGAAGAAAAAAATAGTGACGTTATTATTTTTCTAAATACAGGGCTAACTTTTAATGAGCATTATCAATTTGTTACTACTGATAGATGGTACAGTAATGCATCGCTATTGATATTTACAGAAACAAACACTATCGGAAAAGACAATATTGAGATTCCAAATTTTGAAATCGCATTTCGATCCGACGACGAGACCGCTCTAAGATCAGGTGGAGGAATATTATGCTACAAAGAACCAAGTAAATCTGTCGAAGTTATCAGTTCTATATCAGATCTTGAAAATGATATTTATTTAACATTGTTTTTGTACGAAAATTATTTATATGTTTTAACTGGCGTAAAAGGAGACTTGAAAGACAATGATTTCATAAATGCCATCAATAAATTTATTCATCAGTATATACGAGATGAAAGATGTATATTTTTAATAGGAAACTTAAATCAAAACATAATGCCCACTTTAACCGATTTTCTCAATGACATGGATTTTAGAAAAAATATATCATGCGAAGTTTCAGATAATAATGAAAAAAGTCAATGTGACGTGGTATTCACACGAAACTTTAATATTGATCAGGATACCCTTGGATATTATGAATACATTCCATCATCTCATAAACCAATATATGTTAAGTTGCCAAAGTCTGAATTGTCGGACAATAATTGTGAGGTATACTCAACGAATGATGAAAAACCTGGTACTTCACAACAGTATAAGGTACAGGAAACGATGGAAGTAGATTAAGCCTCTGTATTGCTAAGTAAATTTTTTTGCTAAAGTTTTTCTTTCCATATTTATTTATCAAGGAGACCTCTCCAACCCGTCTGGCCAGCGTGGATAGTGTAGGCCACATCCTCTAACTGCTCTGTCTAATATATGGCTCTAGAAGTAAAGAGAGGGTCGTCCTCCTGCAGTAGAGACTAATAAAGACCTGGTGATGATGATGATATTTTATTTTTAAATTTGAAATAAATATCGGTCCCGGGACTCCTCGGTCACAGAGGCTGATAATTTTAGATCCTACAATCCTACAAGAATAACTTGCCTCCGTGGTCCAGTGGTTAAGGCGTGGGTTCGATTCCCACTGGAAGCATACTTTGTTAAGTTGTTTCCAGTTAGGTTAGGACATTGCAGGCATGAATCACCTGATAGTCTGATAAGAAAGATGATTCCGTGCTTCGGAAGGCACGTTAAGCCGGTGGTCCCTGCTGCCATCTGGTTGTCGTTAAAGGAACCACGTCAGAGGCCGAGAGGCGGTTCCGAAGAACTCTGACACCAGGGTGTACATGGTCGACTGACCGTGTCACCTACATGAAATGATGATGATGATGACAAGAATAACTGAATTTGATCAATCAGTGAGTCTAATTAACCAGTTAATGAGTTCATTAAGTTAAACTTAATATACTCACAGTAACATCTTTGTACATATTTGAGATCTGTAAATTCGTTACAAAAAACCCTAATCTTTTTACGCAAACAGATGACACTCCATATTCACAGACAAGAAACCTGCGAAAGCGTCATAGACTGGTAAAGCCAGTCACGAAACTAAATATTGTTGACTCAGGTACCCATCATATGGCTATTAAAATATATAATAAAGTGCCAGAGAACATTAAGAAAATAAATAATTATACCGAATTTTGTAAAGCACTAAAAATCTATTTGATTCAGAAAAGCTTTTATACAAATGACGAATATTTTACAGAGGGGTGCAATACTTGAATAAATAAATAATCTAATGACAAATATACTGTACTAATTTAATCTGACATACCTAAAAACTTAAATAACAATGTAATAATTTGATCTGTGTAGAATATTATGTTGAATTATCCTATCCTATGACGATGTACTTACTCAAAATTGTTAATTTATACAATACTTGCTGTTATCCGCGGCTTCGCCCGCGTGATATATGGCCTATGTCCTTCTCAGTGCCCTTTACTATGTGTATGCAAAATTTCATGATCATCGGTTCAGTAGATACAGCGTGAAAGCGTAACAAACAAACAAACAAACTCACTTTCACATTTATAATATTAGTTTTACGTGTTTACTCAGATCCGCGTCGCGCAAACTGATATACTCTGATCCGTTCTAGATGCGCGTGTGACGTCGGTGGATCTGCACTTGCAGGTTTCCAACATACTCGTCGGTGATTTCACCAGTATATGTTGATCCATCAACGGTTTAAAAAATCATACTGGATATGACTTTTTAGATCCAGAGTATATTCAAATTATATGCGACATTTAGACAATGTGGATCCGGAGCCAAAATTGACCAATAGGTACTCGAGCACAAAACGGCAACGTCGCGTAAAAATGTAATTGGACCATCTATCCATACTAATATAATACTAGTATAATACTTTAATACTAATATTATAAATGCGAAAGTAACTCTGTCTGTCTGTCTGTCCATCTCGCTTTCACGCTAAAACGGCTGAACCGATTAAAACGAAATTTGGCACACAGATAGGCTATAGCCTAAGAAAGGACGTGGGCTACTTTTAATTACGATAACGCAGGTTAAGCAACTCTAACCATGGTTCTAATTAGGATGGGTGGCCAAAACTAAAACGGCTGAACAGATTAAAACGAAATTTGGCACACAGAGAGGCTATAGCCTAAGAAAGGACGTAGGCTACTTTTAATTACGATAACGCAAGTTAAGCAACTCTAACCATGGTTCTAATTAGGACGGGTGGCCAAAACTAAAACGGCTGAACAGATTAAAACGAAATTTGGCACACAGATAGGCTATAGCCTAAGAATGGACGTGGGGTACTTTTAATTACGATAACGCAGGTTAAGCAACTCTTAACATGGTTCTAATTAGGATGGGTGGCCAAAACTAAAACGGCTGAACAGATTAAAACGAGATTTGGCACACAGAGAGGCTATAGCCTAAGAAAGGACGTGGGCTACTTTTAATTACGATAACGCAAGTTAAGCAACTCTAACCATGGTTCTAATTAGGATGGGTGGCCAAAACTAAAACGGCTGAACAGATTAAAACGAAATTTGGCACACAGATAGGCTATAGCCTAAGAAAGGACGTGGGCTACTTTTAATTACGATAACGCAGGTTAAGCAACTCTAACCATGGTTCTAATTAGGATGGGTGGCCAAAACTAAAACGGCTGAACAGATTAAAACGAAATTTGGCACACAAATAAGCTTTAGCCTAAGAAAGGACGTGGGCTACTTTTAATTACGATAACGCAGGTTAAGCAACTTTTACCATGGTTCTAATTAGGATGGGTGGCCAAAACTAAAACGGCTGAACAGATTAAAACAAAATTTGGCACACAGAGAGGCTATAGCCTAAGAAAGGACGTGGGCTACTTTTAATTACGATAACGCAGGTTAAGCTACTCTAACCATGGTTCTAATTAGGATGGGTGGCCAAAACTAAAACGGCTGAACAGATTTAAACGAAATTTGGCACACAGAGAGGCTATAGCCTGAGAAAGGACATAGGCTACTTTTGATTTCAATAGCGCAGGTTAAGAGCGGCCGCATATTATCAGAAATTTCTGTTAGAAAAATTCTGACGCTCGCCGGAAGGCACTCCGTGCATACATTTTGTATTAGCTCCCGCATACTGTTAGAAAAATTCTAACGGGTCGTCCGTTTCTGATGCCCGCCGGATGGCACTTCAGCCGGACGTCAGAATTTTTTCTGATAGAAATTTCGGAAGGCGTGTTTTCCATACATTTTGTACTAGGCCCCCCCGCACACTTTCAGAAATTCGCGTCAGTTTACCGTCCGCCGCCGTACGCTGCACACGTGTTTGTTGTATTTTAGGAACCTACGTTCTTGACGAAAATGAGTTAAATCAAGATTTAAGTACCGATGTGGAAAAATATCTATGTTTGTGGAACGCGATGTTGAAAATAACCAGAATAAAATACACAGAGACTTAGCTAGGAAGCGAATATGCCAAATATTAATTGAGAATTGAAATCCATATTTCAATATCAAGGTTTTTAGGGTTCCATGTCCAAAGCGTAAAAACGGGATCCTATTTACGAGATTTCAATGTCCGTGTGTCACCATCATACATAAACCGTTGTTTGTTTGGTTATTCGTATGGGTAAGTAGCCAACACTGGTGTCAGCGATATTTCAAGCTGCCTTAAGGCATCTGACATAGCTAAACGACTGACATCAATGATGACAGCCACTACCAACGGCTTAACGTGCCTTCCGAAGCACGGAGGAGCTCGAGATATTTTTATGCCACTTGCGGTCAGCCATCCAAGTAGGGACTGCACCAGGGGTTGCTTAACATACGTAAGCGCTCATAGAGCTCACACCCACTGGACCATCGGGCTCCTCAAATAACCTCTCCTCATAAACCGTGATTACTATACAGTTAAAATTTTCATAGATGATGAACTTATTTGCTTTTGCCGTAAACACTAGAATCAGAATAAAATCCTAATCCTAACTAATATTATACTAGTAAATGCGAAAGTGAGTTTGTTTGTTTGTTTCTTTGTTACGCTTTCACGCCCTGTCTACTTAACCGATCATCATGAAATTTTGCATACACATAGAGTACTGAGAAGGACATAGGCTATAATTCACGCGGGCGAAGCCGCGGGTAACAGCTAGTAATGAATAACCATCAAACAAAAACGAATTTCTTAAATCGGTCCAGGCATTCGTCAAAAAAAATTAAAGTAAGTACCAGTACATTGATGGATATTTGAAGTTTATTTTTTACTGAGCATTAAATAAAAGCTTGTTTTAAAATTATTTTTTTTTACGTTTATGTAATTTTATTTTCTACATTTTAGTCATTTGTATAGGCACTGTATTGCTCTGGTCAAAACAAATTCAATAAGCCCAAACACGATAGGGTTATGTTGTGTAGTTCAGGAGATGTTATGGCCACCTTCAAGAAGCATCATCAGACCCTCGACACTAATAAAAATTAATGCTCTTGTCAAGACAAATCCAACGAGCCCAAACTCGTCTAACGAGCCTAAAGACGATGGATTAAATGTTGTGTAGTTTGTGATAGTTTAAGATACAAAACGGCAACGTCGCGGCTGCTTTCAACCAATCAGATCGCTTCCTGTGCTCTGATTGGTTCATTTAAATCAGATCAACATTATCCGTAACTATCGCAAGGTGGATTTGTATATCGGATCAACTTCAGCGAACGCTAGATAAGAAGTCCGATAGTGCAGATGTTGATCCGGTCGGAGCCACATTTGTTACCAGAGATGCATATTGGATCAACAAAAGGCGCCGGATCAACATGCGTTTTCGGATCAACAAAGTGCTCGCGTGAAGTCGCATCTGATCAACATTTACCGTAAAGGGATATCTATATATATATATATATATATATATATATATATATATATATATATATATATATATATATATATATATATATATATATATATATATATATATATATATATATATATATAAATAAGGAAATAGAAATTATATGTCAATTAAATTGCAACGCCCTTGCAGGGCTCATTCGTACACCTATAATATATATGTATAATAAGACCTAATGTACACCAAATGAAGCAATAAATACTATGACTATGACTAGTCTAAATGTCCAATGCAGACGTTGTATTTTATTGAATTAAATATATTTTTATTTTTATTGACTATGTCAAAATGATCTGTTACGCCCAAAATAAATAAACTTGTAATTATCTTGATAAAAAATAAATTCACAGTTCTGTGCCTCCTGTGATAAGTGATACAAGTAAAAAATCATAACTTTACAGGAGAGCAAAAACAAGTTTAAAAAATTCTAGTTCGTTAACTGAGTGGAATAGGATAAAATTAAATACCTTGTATTGTAGAGTAAAACGATCCTATTAGCTTTATATTTCAGTTTTTTTGCTACATATTAAATTTTAATAGTAATTAATGAAAAACCTGTGAGTTGTACCTTCTCACAAGTCTCTTATGGGCGAAATATAATGTTATAATTGATACTAGTACAGTTAAATTACATAGCACTAATAAATTTTCTTTGTGCAAACCGATATACACGAAGTTGAAACATTTAATAACTTGTAGAATAATGACCGTAGCATAATGCTCCTCAAACAAAATATATTATATGAACTCTTCTATTTTATAAATTTTACTTATCAGTTGCCTATTTACATTTCTTACCTGAATTGTATCAGTTTGCTAAAATTCTAGTCTTTTATATGATGTGTTAAAAGATATAAGTCAAGATATACCCCTCGACAAAAAGGTATGGATTGTGTAAATAAATACAAGTTACCGAAAAATAATAAACGTTTATTGAACTTTTCATAATTATTATTAATGTACTCATATAAATAGCACAGCTTTATCAATATTTTTTATTATAAGTAAATTAAGATCTATCCACCTCAATTCGACAATTTATTTTTACTTGGCAAGTAATAATCTAAACTTAAAAATTGAGAAATCGCACAGGTCAATCTTTTATCTTGAGATATCAAATTAACTTCATTCAACTACTTAGTACAATACAAAGCGTTAAGAGAGACCTGAACGCGCATCTCCATACAAACGGACAAAGGGAATTGTGGCAATATTTGATAATTTTCGTGTAAAATTTAGCATTCCATCCATTAATCTCATTATAATATCTCATAGTAATCTCGTTCCTATACAGTTTAGTTAAAAAGATATCAATGGTTTGAGAATTCAAAATTTGTTTAGAAATTTTGTGACGCCTGTAATTCTTAAACCATTGATAATTTTAAAAAAGCTGTACAGGAACGCACGTAGATTATATGATCATATGATGAGATTTAATCTAATAGACAACTAACACAGATGGACAGTTTGTCGTAACTGATTATGCAGTTAGTTAAAAAATGCGGAAGTATACTTATATAAATCGGAATGAAACCTGTTTAAATTATTACAATAGGTCCTTTGTAGGAAGACTAACGTTGACAAAAGAATAAAAAGTTAACTTAGTCTTTTATAATCTATAAGTTGTATCAAGAACCTTTTCATCATTGCCATCGTTGGAGTCATCTATTATCTGGTGTAGTGTCTTTAACATAATTTTTGCAACTCAGATACTTCTATAAGACGAGCTCCGTGGTGCAGCGGTCAACACGCCGGTCTGTGATACGGATGGTCCCGGGTTCGATCCCCGGTCACGTAAAGATGAAAAATGATCTTTTTCAAATTGACCCAAATTCTTTAGATACCTACTCGGTTTTTTGAACATTTTTTTGTGTTTCGTTCTTTTTATTATTGTCGGAAACGCGTCCCGCGTCTTTTCAACTGGTTCTCTTCTTTCTTTTTGTGTCCCTTATATATATAGCTAGCTAGTTTTCCTTTAATACCTTTCCATTTTTGTGTCCATTAAACTTTAGTTCCGGGACCCTTTCACTAATTTTCTTGTTGTCTCCTCTCTTAATTTGTAGCCATCTTCCTGGGACTGACGATTTTTTTCTTTAATTTCAACTTCTGTGACCAATTCCATTTATCAGGTCGTATTTTAACTAAAACAAAAATTATTCAAACCTAAATTTGAAAAACCAGAGCGAGGAAAAAACAGGTGTCGTTAATAATACGTCAATTGATTTTAATACATATTCCAAACAAATTAATAGAACCGATATTACAAAAGAAAAGATCAAGCAACTGATCTAAACGTTAACATTACATTATTTTCTGTAAGGTGATTTATTCCAATAACCAAAACAAATAAATAGACTATCAGGAAATTTCGTGTAAAATTATATATCCGTTAACTTACTAATCGATCCATAGCGCAATCGGGACCCGACGTCACTCCATCCAGATCACAGCACACGGCGTTTCACCCCTGCGCACTCCCACTATCTTCACTCGATCATTAAGCACATTTATTTTTCTACATAATATTTTTAGAATTAGTTTGATTTTTAGATACAATAACACTTATATTTGTTTGCTCATAAAACCAGATTTGTGTAGAAAGATTTATATCATAATGTATCACTTTTCACAAAAAAAAAGCATAAATTCACATTCGGATTGGTAGGTATATGTCAATTTGTACTCCAGAGATATCGAAAAGGATTGGTGTAAACGGATACTACTTTAGATACATTTATTTTCACGATAAATGAAATAGGAAATAAAATATGAAATTGAATACAGTGACACTTAAATCACGGAGCACGAAAAATAGTGTATTGTTATATTTATTATGAGGGTTACAACTTGACAAATATCGATATTCACGATGTTTTTGCAAAAAATCCGACAGTTATATCGTTTTGCACAAAATTATCTCCGAAACTATAACAGATAGAAGAACGTGAGTTGGACCCAAAAATCGGGAATTTTTTTCTGATAATGCCCACGTTAAAATCACAAAAAGGGTACAACTGAACTTAAATCACCTATCACAGGAGGCACAGAGTTACATTTTTGTTTTATTTAAATGCCTAGTATACCCTAATGACGCATGTTGTACTACTGATGTATTTAGAGGTAATTTTTGATTAAACATGATTATCTTAACTGACCCAAACAGACCAATTTTGTCTATCTTGCTCTTCACTAGCACGAACTACAGAAAGCTTCCCCTTTATACTTCCATCTATACAATGTGTCCCTGTAACTCTGTGGGATCGCTAAAAGGGTGACCTGTCAATATGAACAACTTTACCTATGGGACTAATGCAGTAAATTCGAAATATCATAGCTGGTTCACGTCACTGATCATAGCAGGAATATTCACGTCATGAAAAACTTTAAATTATATTTTCTTGTAGTTAGTCCATCTGTCTCACGAACTCAAGTCATAAAGTAGCCACTGCAAATAGATACACGATTTTTGGTCATATTTATACAAATTAAATATAGGGAAAATTCAGACTGAATCAGCTAGCCTCGTAGGAAGGAAGCAGAAAGTTATGAGCTTGTGTTGTTACTATCATATCATATATATATCATAACAGCCTCCGCGGTCCAATGGTTAAGTGTTTGCCTTGTTGGTCCGGGGGTCGTGGGTTCGATTTCCACGGGAAGCATACTTTATAAAATTGTTTCCAGTTTGGTTAGGACATTGCAGGCATGAATCACCTGATTGTCTGATAAGAAAGATGATTCCGTTCTTCGGAAGGCTCGTTAAGCCGTTGGTCCCGGCTGCCATCTTGTAGTCGTTAAAGGAACCACGTCAGATGCCAAGAGGCGGTTCCGAAGAACTCTGACACCAGGGTGCGCATGGTCGGCTGACCGTGTCACCTACACGAAATGATGATGACCTCATCTCCTTAAAATAATAAGAATAATTTCATTCATTCATTCCATTCAAAGTTTTCAGTACTGGCGGCAAAAAAGTGAATCAAATTTTGTAAATCAAAAACTCATTCCTGTACCTCATAGATATTAATTCAAATATGTGTCTAGATAAATAAATTACAACAAAATCTATAATTAAATTCGACCATAAAGAAGGAAAATTTTTATGAGGCATCTTACAATCTTAGTTAACCTTAGCTATGAAGACGTCCTAGAGGGATAATCCCAGTCCAATATAAATACCCAAACTAGAATATGAGCCCTATATGTCACCTACATTTGATAAGTCTACTTAAAAAGGTAGGCCACATTTTTGTCCGGAACCGTCCCACTTGATATATGGAAGGTATTCTACCTTCGTTCAGATTCCAGCGACCTTCGTAAATCTTGGAAGGTAAGGTGCTGATAAGTTAGAAGGACTTGTGTTGACAGATGTGTTTGGTGGGATTGCGCTTGAGTAAGTAAAAATTACATATAAACCCGTCTTTATCCCTTGCGGGGTAGACATAGCCTAAGGTCAGGAAACCCAAAAGGCCACGTTCAGCGTGTTAGTGGGCGTTAAGGTGAAACGTGGAATCAAATTAGTGATGGGTTGCTACCTGCATTACTATTCCTTAGATTTTTGCCATATTTCCATGACCGGCTTTTACGGTCTGTGCGAGAAGAAAAGCAGCTGGTTTTTTCTATGGTTTTCCTTTTCTCCCAAAAGAATGGAAGAGTAAGTTAAAATGCTAAAAGAATTGGCAGCCTCTGTAGAGCTATGGTACAATCATAGACGTGCCCACGAAGTTTCATATAGAGTTGCGCTTCAACTATTACACAGATGGCGCAACAAACTATAAGAAACATTTTCGATTATTGCTTTTATTGAAATATTTTTAATCTTATACCTGCGTAGGTACTTAAACACATTCTTTGTCTAGTCGTAGAGCGTATGCCTGTGGATGAGACGTCATTTCTATAGAATAATAACATCTATGGCAGCGCAATTGTTTACATGATATTCCACGGACGAAGAAACTCTGGGTTTGATTTTCAGAACAAGTCAAATACTTATTTTTAATTTCACACATTCCTCATCATCATCATCAGGTCTTTTTTTATTCGCCACTGCAGAAGTATGACTACCAGAGCCATATATTAGCCAGAGTAGTTAAACGATTTTGCCGACACTTACCACGCTAGACAGACGAATTGGAGAGATCTCTTTGATGTTAATTGCCTTATTTAGGTAGCGTTTTCTACGTCGCCTTATACCTCGTCCTCGGGAAGACTTGGAGTAGTCATATTCTACCCTGACAGGAACCACACGGCATCATTTATTTATATAATTGTTAGGTCCTTACCTATGAAATTGGCGTTTTATTCCCGCTTGCAATTTTGTTCCTAATGACAATAAATTTCAGGTAAACACATGTTGTTTTATTTAAACTTGAAAGTGGCCTATATTATTAACATTCTGCTTGCATTAAAATTTTTGTTTTCGTGAATTTAATTATTGGACAATGCTCATGGAAAGATCTCGTTACTATAAGCGTTAGTATGAAAAATACACTTTCCAATTATTCAACCTTTCAAAATTCTCTAAAGAAAACGTCAATTTCATAGGTTAAGGACCTAATTCTATTCCTTTCGTTTTATTTTAATAAATATATTAAAAACAGGGTATACATCACAACATAAAGTGCTATTTATACTTACATCTTAACACTACTTAGCCTGACAAAAGTCCAATTGCAGTAAAATGAATATTTTATTATTCACAGAGGATGATGCAAGAACTTTGAAACAAAATACAACCAGTTATAACATCCAGCTCTGAATTTAAGTGAAATACTACGTGTGTGGACATTACACGTAGATCACTTAGTTTTTAGACCGAGAAAAATTAAATATATTGCCACCCATTCCGTACACTTACATTACTTCAGGTATATTTATTTTACATAATACATTATAGTACGTTTTATTTACAGAAAATAAATTAAAATAAAACAAGAATTTTGATCCAGTCAGATACGTTATACGCATTTCATATATATTTTTTTAATATTTTAGGTTTCCTTAATCTATTTCGTTACTACTACTTGATAAGTAATTAATAATTCAGTATCTCAATTTTATTTGATACCATCACTGCAAAGATAAAGCCTTTTGTTTCATTATGATCTCAATCTTTTATTCAGTAATTTATCTGAAAAATTTGTATACATGTAGTTTATTTAACGAGGATCTTTACTGTATGCTGCATTGGTTAACATTGCTCGCCTGAAACTGTATTTATTTGATTGTTTTAGGGCCCATACTAAATGTTGTTCATATCTACCCAAGAAGAGTTGGCGTCAGGCAGGCAGTAGGCCGTACAAACTTTCGCCAAATCATATTACAACATAATACTTTACATCATCATCAGGTCTTTTTTAGTCCCTACTGCAGGAGCACGACCCTCTCTGTACTACAAGAGCCATATATTAGCCTGAGCAGTCAGAAGAATAATAAGCCTTCACTCTCCACGCTGGCCAGATGGGTTAGAGAGGTCTCTTTGATGTGTATAAAATAAACTTAGATTATCTGTATTTGACATCCACGGGAAGACATGGAGTGGTCATATTCTACTCTGCCGGGAACCATACGGCATATTACAACTTTCGCTAATATAATTGATAGTGTTAATTTTCATTACAACATGAATCTTTCAGCCGTGGTGGAGTCACGCTACCAACGAAATTCAGTTTTGCTAGTAGCGGGAATGGGCCGGCTCGTCCGGACCATTCTCTCACAGAAAATCGACGATTGAGCAGAAGCCTTACCGGCCTGCTATGCTTCGTTTGGTGAGTGAGAGAGCCGTAGGCCCATCCCCTCTCCCCTTTGGGAGGGAAAAATAATAGGCCGGCAACGCTATTGTCACATCTCTGGTGTTGCAGTTGTCCATGGGCAGCGGTGATCCTTACCATCAGGTGACACGCTTGCTCGTTTGCCGTCCTATGACATTAAAAAAGAATACTCTCATTAAAGCGGAAGCTGTGAAGTAACACAGATATAGACACAACCATGAAAAATGCTCCGATGATGAAGATTTGGCTGATTTGATGAGGCTGTTGTATAAACTGACCTGCAATTTCAAGCATGCAGTGCGGGCAAAGGCAAGTACTTTAACCTGTGTTGTACCTTATTTTCCCAGATTTTACGATTTTGTCTCGTTATCTGTTAATGAGAATTTCCAGTTTGATATATTTTATTTTTTCACGTTGTTTTGCTTTGCTATAATACATGTAAATAAAAATAATTTAAAGCAAAATCAGACATTAAAAAAACATGTTTTTGTAGAGTCTATGTATAAGGTCGTCAATGTAGATTGTAAGAAGATTCTCTCATGTCTCACTAGACAGCTCGTAACATATGAGACCGCTTTACTTGCATAACTTTGTGAGTATAGTTTTAGACCTAAACCTCCTTAGCGTTAATATTATGTAGCGAATACTTTTACTATAATTTTGGGACGATTTGTTTATTTATTATCAAGGGAAACTTTTTTTTTTCGTGTGTGTAAGTGGCCAACACTGGTGTCAGATTTTTCAAGCTGCCTTAAGGCATCTGACATAGCTTAATGACTGCCATCAACGATGACAGCCGGGACCAACGGCTTAACGTGCCTTCCGAAGCACGGAGGAGCTCGAGATATTTTTATGCCACTTGCGGTCACCCATCCAAGTAGGGACTGCACCAGGGGTTGCTTAACATACGTAAGCGCTCATAGAACTCACACCCACTGGACCATCGGGCTCCTCTCTCATTATAACTATACACGGAAAGTGAGTTTTGGTAATAAGTACATTTTAATTTAATTTATTAATAATTAAATTTTTACTCACTATAGGTCTTACCATAGCTGTAGTATTTATTGTAAGACCTGTAGACAGGCCTATAGAGTGTGAAAATGTAATTTATATTTTACTAGCTGTTACCCGCGGCTTCGCCCGCGTAATTTATAGCCTATGTCCTTCTTGGTACCCTAACCTATGTGTATGCAAAATTTCATGATGATCGGTTCAATGGACACGGCGTGAAAGCGTAACAAACAAACAAACAAACTCACTTTCGCATTTATAATATTAGTTAGGATTAGGATAGGATAGGATTATCGGTGGATAATAAAAATTGAGTAACTATTTGAAATAGTCATAATACATATGTAGGTACAACATGAACCCTGTCGGGTTATCGTTAATCGCAACATTACCAACGGAACGGATTGTTACTAGAATACCTACCAAATAAATAAATATATAGGGACATATCACACAAATTGAGCTAGCAGAGTAAGTTGTCAACTTGTGTCGCAGGATACTAACTCAACGATACTATATTTTATAACATATACTTATTATAGATAAACATCCAAGACCCAGGTCACTCTGAAAGAGATCGTTTTCCATCATGACCTGACCGGGGATCGAACTAGGGACCCCCGTGTCGCAGGCTGGCGTGTTGACCGCTGCGCCACGGAGCTCGACAAAAATCTATTCATAACAAGTCATTGTACTACAACATGTATATTATAAGAGGGTTACTTTCATATATATGTAAATATTTTGAAATATTTATTCAGTTACAGGAACTGTATTGTAAATATTTATTAAATAGAAGATAAAATATTTTTAATTTCCGCATTGTTTTGGTATTTTATTACCCATAACTTACCCATACTTAAAACCACGTAAATTACAGCCTTTGTGGCCCGCAAATAAATTAGCTTGATCTATTTTTAAGATTCTGAAAATAGGTCAAGTAGTTTAAGACCTTATTCAAAGCAAATAAACAAACAAACAATCAAATCGTTTCTCTTTATAATATTAGTAAAGATTTGATGCCCAGAGACAGACAGATCCAGATACAGAACTGATTATTGTAGATGATTATAATTTAAATGTACTTAATTATTTTTTTTAATTGGAGGAGCCCGATGGCCTAGTGGGCGTTAGCGTTATAAGCGCTTCTGCATGTTAAGCAACCCCGGGCGCAGTCCCCACTTGGATGGGTGACCGCAAGTGGCATAAAAATATCTCGAGCTCCTCCGTGCTTCGGAAGGCACGTTAAGCCGTTGGTCCCGGCTGTCATCATTGATGGCAGTCGTTAAGCTATGTCAGATGCCTTTAGGCAGCTTGAAAAATCTGACACCAGTGTTGGCCACTTACACACACGAAAAACAAACAAACAAACAAACATTAATTTAATTCAATAATAATTGACCAATGTTCATCAAATGTCTAAGAGAAGAGACCTTATAAATATGGTATACGCAAGGTTTTACCAAGGGAACTTTAAGTCTGTTAATTTATGTTTTTATTAAAATTATTACCTAACTCTATTTGCGTTCAGCTAAGCTGAGTACTTGAGTAGCTTACACATAAATAAATAAATATAAAGGAACTTATCACACAAAGTGAGCTAGCCCTGCACTAAGTTGTGAACTTTTTTATTAGGATACTAACTCCACGACACTTTATTTAATAATTGATCCTTATTTAGATTAACATCAAAGACCCAGGCCAATCTGCCGATAATAATAACGTGAAATGATGCATTGTCTCTATGACAAGCTCCGTGGCGCAGCGGTCAATACGCCTGCCTGCGACACGGATGGTCCCGGGTTCGATCCCCGGTCAGGACAAGATGGAAAATGATCTTTTTCAGATTGACCTGGGTCTTGGATGTTTATCTATATAAGTATTTATTATAAAATAAGTATCGTTGAGTTACTCGTAGTATCCCATAACACAAGTCTCGAACTTACTTTGGGGCTAGCTCAATCTGTGTGATTTGTCCGTATATATTTATATTATATTTATATTAAAAAAAATTTGAAAAGAATTCATTATTTAATAATATTCTTTAGATAATAACTTTCTTCTCGAGAAAATTAAGGTTGGAATTTATTCTATTATTTTCTTGCAAAGAATTCTTTACTCTATTGACCTTTGTCCTCAGATCTAATACATATCAGAGATTCATTTTTCATCTAGACTTTGTAATTTAAGTATTCAATCCCGAAATATTAATATATTCAAAGGCCTTCGATCAAACTGGATATTACTCGTCAATATCAGAAACAAATGTCGTTCGAAAAGGGTAAAAACTCTCTTACAATATAATGAAATCTTAATAAATCAGGCGGCCTCTATTTAGGCATAGCATAACTGGTCAGTAAGTTGACTCTATATATTTGTAAATGGTTCTATCTATCTATATCTAGTCGAGCTCCGTGGCGCAGCGGTCAACACGCCTGGCTGTGACAGGGAGGTCCCAAGTTCGATCCCCAGTCAGATCAAGATGGAAAATGATCTTTTTCAGATTGACCTGGGTCTTGGATATTTATCTATATAAGTATCTATTATAAAATATAGTATCGTTGAGTTAGTATCCCATAACACAAGTCTCGAACTTACTTTGGGGCTAGCTCAATCTGTGTGAAAAAATAAAAAAAATATATATATCAGCCAGAGACACCTGCTGGACATAGCCCTCCCCCATAAATCGCCCCAAATTGTGGTCTTGTGCATATTGAATCCACCGACTCCCGGCAAATGGTAAGTTCCCTGTAATGAGGTTAATTCTCTTGACTAGATTTTACGGATTAAGCAGTAGCAAGAGCAAGCAACAAGCTTTTTTTGTTACTTCTACTAATATATATTCCCGATTACGACCTTTAATAGGCACAAGTTGTCTTATTATAAAACAAGGACCAATTTAAATCATTATCCGTCCAAATTAAGTTAACATTTATTACTTTATCAATTGGAAAGTGTCACTGTTAATTTGCTGTTGGATAATGATTTAAGCGAGGTAATAAAGTTAGTCCTTTTTATAATAGTCCCGGCTGACATTGGTGGTAGTTGCTAAGCTTTGTCAGATTTAGGCTATTTTAAAAACCTTTCACATCATCAGTTCCTTTTTTGTCTCCACGGCAGGAACACGACCACGCGACCCACTTCGCACCACCATATAATTAGCTAGAGCAGTCAGAGGATTTGGCCCAATACTCGCCTCGCTGGCCAGATGGGGGTTTGAAAGGTATTTGATGTTTATAAGCTTTGTTTAGCTTGTGTTTCAGTCGCCTTTTACGACATCCACTGAAGACTCGAAGCAGTTCCAACCAACTCTGTCGAGAACCACACGGCGAGCCCTGAAGCCCTTAACGACAAGAATTAAACACTAAAAATGTAGACATATGAATAATTAGATCACAATTTGAATAATTTATACAAGAAAAGAAAAGTTTAAATGGATCCTCTCGATAAACTCAATAATTACAATACGTGTAAAAGTTTGAACATCAAAATTTCCTTCGTATCTCATCGCGAAGATCAGAAGCGTTTCGTCAAGTTACCCTACTTGTTTGAATATATTATGGCGGGGCTCTCCAATTGATCCATTCAATCGAGTGACTTCATACGTCACACATGTAAATATTTCAGAGCATCCCTTGAACTGGGTTGGCAGACAAATAAAAAAAATCTGAAATCGTAAAACCCAGTGTTGAATGAAGTTGGGTTAAAAGGATTGTTATAAGTTATAAGAGACAGCGGTTAAACAGTCATGTCTCCTTCTGATCGCGATATGGCTACAGTTGTGTTGTCCTTAAAATAAAAAAGACAATATTTAAATTTTATAGAGTAAACTCAATACTCACATTAATAGAGAAGTTAACACAAGAGTAAAAAAAATAATGTGGAACTTAGTTGCTGTTCATGTAAATCAAAATCGAGCATTGAGTTTTTTTGATAAATAAAAGGACGATTTAATTAAAAGGTTTCTCCATTAACTACTAATGGGAAAAAATAATTAAAAATATAAATGCATACGTTAGTTTTTATTGTTCAATATTATTAAAATCCATGTGTCTGTGTTTAATAGCACACGTCGACAGTAAAAATCAACTCGTGCAGTATTCTTCACAGGCTCTGATTGCGAACTAAAATAAATTTATGATTAAAATCGCGTTTTTCTTCATACTTGTGCCATAACCACCCGTCAATACACGTTTGAAATACGAAGCCTGTAGGTATTTTATACGACTCATCCTGTGGACTCATCGGCAGTAAAAGTCATCTCATGCCGTATTCTTTACACGCTCTGACTGCGAGTTAAAATTATGTTATAATTAGAAGCGCGTTTTTTTATGCTTATGCCGAAACAATCCCTATTTTTAAAGATTATTTAGCTAGCTCCAAGTGAGCTTCGCTACTTTACCGAACTTTTGAGGTGAGGGCAGAATGCCCTCAACCTGTAAGGCAAACATCACCTAAGGGTCCCAGGAGGGATGACTTCAGCTTCGGGCGTTGCCTGTGTTGCGCACACAGGCAACGCCCGCTGGCTTGGAGAAACAGCAAACTCTCATAAGCCTGTAGACAACGGTTTGAATTCCGAAGCCTGGATTTCATATTAGCACCTGTTGACAGTAAAAATCATCTCGTGCAGTATTCTTTGAACGCCCTGATTGTAAGTTAAAAGAAAGCTATACTAAGAAACGCGTTTTTCTCCACACTTGTGCTGAAACAACCCGTCAGTACGCGTTTGAAGTCCGAAGCCTGTGTTTTATAGCCCCCGTCGACAGTAAAAGTCATCCCGTGCAGTATTCTTTGCACGCTCTGATTCGGAAAAAACGTATGAGTTTTTAGGGATCTTTACCTTAAGGATGCCAATAGGAACCTTATACTATAACTACACTTAATAAAGACCAGCCCCTGTAGCATGGCACGCGCGACAACGTTTATCGACTATCGCCATCTTGTGTTTCGCAATAGTGAAGAGCGAGAAGTAGATAGTTTATCGCGCGATATAAACGGCATCGTGGGAGCCATGCTACGGGGGCTGGTATTCCCTACTCTTATTAAAATAAAGATATAAGACATGAGAAAAAATCCACGCGGGCAGGCAATTGAACTCTGCACAATCTCTCAGTCTTTATTCTTTGCGGACGGATCATTGCCAAAACCTAGTACTGACTAATCCACGTGCATTATGAATAAGGCGGAAAGTGTTTAAGTACAATAAACTTTGTTTACTGCAAGTCACTGATTTATCATATCTGTCACACACAAGGCTAATTATTCCAAATCGTATTTATAATATTCTAAGTTTCGCCCGCGGCTTCACTCGCGTCAATCTCGATCTCTCAGGAATAGTACTTTTCTTCGGGATGAAAGGTAGCCTATGCCCTTCTACGTACTCTAAACAACGTGTATGCAACATTTCATGATGATTGGTTAAGTTGATGGGGCGTGAAAGCGTTACAAATAAACAAACTCACTTTCGCAGTTATAATATTGGTTGAGATGAAATAATCAATTTTTGTCATGAGCTTGTTTGTAAAACTGGAAAGTACTCGTGGCTACTAATTGAAGCTTACCGCCAATATTCCCAAGGATTCCCTACCTACGTAACGAGACGCTAGAATTGCAAGAGCTTGTTCCTCCGCCAGAAATTTGAATTTGCTTACAGAAAGTTCTTTTAGCGTATCTCGCAGAGCTCACACTTCCTGGCCCAGTCTTAGAGCAGCCAGCGTGACCGCTTAATGGGCCCGCGGTACCTTCAAATTTCACTGCACGGCAAAGTAGCATTTTGAGCACCTCATTAAACCAAACATTCTTTTGAACTTTTCGTAAGCGCCGGATTAATTAAATTTACTTTATAAGCTTCTTAGGACAGATAGGTATTACGAGTATGTATAACAACGGGTACTTACATGCTATTTTTTGGAATTGTCGACTATAGTTTAAGACTTGTCAGGAGACCATTTTCAAGTTGAGTGCGGGATGAGCGACTTTTAAGATGTAAGAATTAAGTCTGTCAAAAATATATTTATAATTTTTAAGTACATAAAGGTTCTTTATTATAAGCATTTTCTCAGCGTATTATTTGAACATTTGCTTAAAACATTTAGCAGCATGAACAATGAACTAACATCTTATGTCACCGTGCTTGGTATCCTGACTGTTATTTCCTCTATTACATAAAACTAATACAAAAATATATAATTGCTAATTGTGGAGGAAAACTATCCACGCAGTCGGGCCATGTAAACATCTTCGTGACTAGGACTATAACAGTAAATATCCTAATAAAATTCAAAATAAATATATAGTCTCGTCACTTGACGATATAATAACATACTTACTAGGTAGTATTTTCGTTCATTTCCTCCAACAGCTTACAGATACTCGTGACCTCTGTTTGAAGCTTTTCGTTAACATTCCCGAGGATCACACTACGTCACGAGACGCCAGAATTGCGAGACCCTTGTTTCTCTGCTAGAAATTTGAATTTGCATACAGAAAACTCTTTCAGCGTATCGTCCAGAGTTCACACGCCCTGGCGCAGTCAGTATGACCGCTAAATAGAGCCGCTCAACTCTCAAATTTTACTGCAAGGAAAATAAAATTTTGAGCACCTCATTAATTCAAAGATTCTTTCAAACTTTTCGGGAGGGCCGGATTAATTTAATTTACTTTAAGAACTCCTCAGATGTTAGCAGTGCGTCAAAAATGCGTTTGTATTTTTTTAAGTAAATTTTCTTTATTGTTCGCGTTTGTTTAGCGGCTAATTTGAATACCGTTTAGCATTTACTACGTAGCTCATGAAAATGGGTCGTGGTTATATCATGGTATGAATTAACTTCTCTATTCCACGCTGGTCTGGGAGAAAAGACATAGGATGTACCAGCGCTTCTCTTCCCTCGCAGACTGTAGCCAGCCATCAAGGAAATAAGCAAAAATCTAAGGAACCATGTCAAAAGGCGATATTGCTAGCAACCCATCACTATTTGTGATTTTCCAGCTATGCCCAACCAACACGCTTAATGTGGCCTTGATCTTATGCTATTAGGCTCTACCTAACCCGTTAGGGAAAATGACCTGTGTATGTATGAATAATTTTTTATCAAATCTGTATTTAATTTATTGCTTCACGTTATGATTTAGGTACCTAATTTAGAAGTTATTTATATTGTCTTTAAAAAATTAGGGAAAGCAGTTATTAACCGTAAGTACAATGAACGTGCGGCTATACCAATATGACAAGTTTCATACTTTTACGGCGGAAGATAAAAGTTATAACGAGGTAACATTTACATATTTTGTACAATGTGTCGCTCTGGTCGGTGTTATCTCACCACGACGTAGTTCTATAACGACAAATGTACAGCATTATCGCTATCCTGGAATGGCCGCCAATCAGCATCGGTTTCAAACTAAACTAGCGTCTACTAGCTATTGTCAGACAACAATAGCTATTGGCCAAACTAACGTAGCAACAAACTGCACTATAGCTCGGCATTGTTATTGTTACCAAAATCTAGCAAAATTATGCACGTATTTTTTTATTTGCTTAGTATAATCTTATATAATAGTATAATATAATCCCTAATAACCACAGTAAAAAAATATAAAAGTACTTTTAAAATATCTTAATTAGCGACGAAGATGTGATACTTCAAAGTTTAAATAAGAAAGAGAAGTCAGATATGGACTAGTGACGTCAAAGTCTATATCATGTAAACATTTGCCATATAAAATAGTGTTTTCGCGAGTGAGATAGGCATATTTTCGTAAAATCATTTTATCTCGTTCGTTTTTTAATCAAATTCTATCTATTTTCACTTTAAGTACTTTACTATTGAATATTTTTGGATAAACTGGTAAGATAACACATTTTTTTCATGCATATTCCCTATTTTAATGTACAGTGGGTCAGATAGAAAAGCATACTATGCCTATAACATTCATCATCATTTCGTGTAGGTGACACTCTGATATAAAACATATAAATATAAACACGACATAAAACAGATTTCAGGAAAGAACTGGATTGCGAAGGCTAGGGATAGAGAAGGATGGCGCAGACAAAGGGAGGCTTATGCCCAGCAGTGGGTTATGGAAAGCTGATGATGATGATGATGACACTCTGACGTGGTTCCTTTAACGACTACCAGATGGCAGCCGGGACCAACGGATTAACGTGCCTTCCGAAGCACGGAATCATCTTTCTTTCTTTCTTCTTTTTAATTATGGCTTCCACCGAGATTTCAGTGATTCTGCCAATGTCCAGTATAATGAGATACTAAGTATCGGTGTTGTACGGTATGTGGCATCAAAGATATGTTCTTTGGCAGCCTCGTGGGAGATTTTGGCGACAAATCTAAACGAGTCCATTTAACAGTCTACTTTAACTATTTCACAAATTGTTCTCGAGTACGAGCATTTATAACACCAAACTACACCAATTTCATATTATAAAGTCCACTTAAATCAATTTGCAAAATTGTATATGGCAAACGACAACTGAACCCCTTGACTTCCCACCAAAAACTCCATCATCTTTCTTGTCAGACAATCAGGTGATTCATGCCTGCAATGTCCTAACCAAACCGGAAACACCTTAACAAAGTATGACCCCTGTACGAACCATGACCCCCGGGTCAACAAGGCAAACGCCTTAACCACTGGACCACGGAGGCAGTTAAAAAGCACGGAGGAGTTACTGTTGCTTATATATGTGCGGACATCACAACACTCAGGATGACAAGTTTAACACATAAACTTTCTTGAAAACTAATTTAAGTTCCCAAAAAATCTTCAAATTTATTATTTGGCGGCAGGAATAAGTCAAACCGAGGTAACGAGGTGGTATAGACAACTTTTGTGTAAAGTCTCTGTTTGGTCTTTGTTACAATATTATGTGCACGTAAGTTCTATATGTATGGATGAGTAGCATTATCGTTATTCTTCTTCTGTTTTACAATATGGCTTCCACCGAGATTTCAGTGATTCTGCCAATGTCCAGTAAATTGAGATACAAGTTATAACAAGTAGCATCAAAGATGGCGTATGTTCTTTGATGCCTCGTGGGAGCTTTTGGCGACAAATCTATACGAGTCCATATAACAGTCTACTTTAACTAATAAATAATAAATATAAATATATAGGGACATATCACACAAATTGAGCTAGCCCCACAGTAAGTTGTGAACTTGTGTCGCAGGATACTAACTCAACGATACTATATTTTATAATATATACTTATATAGATAAACATCCAAGACCCAGGTCAATATGAAAAAGATCTTTTTCCATCTTGACCTGACCGGGGATCGAACCCGGGACCCCCGTGTCGCAGGCTAGCGTGTTGACCGCTGCGCCACGGAGCTCGAAAATTACTATTTCACAAATTGTTCATGAGCACGAGCATTTATAACACCAAACTACACTAATTCATATTATAAAGTCCACTAAAATCAATTTGCAAAATCAGCTAAGGCTAAACCTCAACTGCGCCCCTTGACCTCCCACCACAAACTCCGAGCATTATCGTTATCTATAATGACTACCAATCGGCTTCGGTTTGAGGGCAAACTACCGTCTACTAGCAATCGTCCAAGACAACAATAGCTATTAAATAAAGTAACGTAGCAGCAAGCCACAATTTAGCTCGAAACTGTAATTGCAACTTGCATTATGGGATAAAACTTCAACCAGGCAATACTTTCCCAAAAATAGTTTATTTCGAATCTCTTCCCACGACTCTGTACTTTACGTTTTTTTGCGAAGGATACAAACATTGATAGATATAAGATACATCTTCATATTTCAAACTATTAGCAAAATTGTCAGAAGACAGATAAATAAATAGGTATTACAAATTTATCTGCTACGCCGATTCTACGTGATAATATATATCTGCTATTATTTGGCATATTAAAGAGCAGCTTTACATGATAACGCTATAGCCATTTGCATTTCAACAAGGTGCTTGCTGCGTGCTTGCTGCAGATCAATGTCGGTTGATTGGATTGCTGCTTGACGCTCGCGTTTATAGCGAGAATAGGGCGTCGTAACACAAAAAATATTCACTATGGAAACTCGGCTTTACCATGTGGTCTCAATGCCTTAATCGTACGATTTGTTCTCAGAGACTCGCATAGATGGCGCCACTCGAAACTACACAACATTGTATCCACCGTATTATGAGAATATAAAAACATGATTTACAAAATATATCTTATTAAAAATCAAAACAATATTTTAGGCATAATATTTTAAAATGACACCGTATATTTAGTAAGTTAAAGGCTAACGCAGATTACCGCCATCTAGTATCGACTACCAAGCAACTCTCCTGCGCCATACATTCGCCTGCTTTTCGCAACCTTAAGGGGCTTATACACTAGCTAAAAGAGATTTTTGTGTGTCGTAAAACTACAAGATCCACTACATTGAGACAATTCAAATAAATACAATGATATTCTTTAGGATATATGCTAGTGAAGTACTTATATGAAATCATTATATATTTAATTTGATTCGATAGAAAAAAATCACGAATATGCCTCTAAAAATTGTTTTCAACACGTTTTACTGAACTAAATTACATGTAAGCACTATGTTTTTTTTATAGAAAATTATGTATAAAGATGCAAACTAAGGAAATACCTTCATATTTTTTTAATAAAATGTATATATTTAAAGAAAATAACAAAATATTTTCATTGAGCGCAAACGTGAGCGTGTGTGCGTGAGCGCCCGTGTATCTACACTCCTGGCCGAGGCCTGTTGCTATAAGGACGTGTCGCTCTTAGTCGCCCGCCCGAGACGAGATTACGATAAATTGAAATTATTTTGATAGTGCAAATTTTATGTAAATATTCAAATATTGACCAAGTTAAGTCAGTAAATCTTGTAAAAGTTTATTATGATAACTATATTTGTGGATTTTATAAGTAAATATTTTAGTTTTTGAGCTTTATTTCTTTTAGCGTAAAATTTATAAACAATATGGGTAATAAGCGGAAACCAGTAAAAAGAAGCACCAGATGTTCCTATAAGGCAAACAATTAAGTGAGAATAAAAGTTAATTTTTTTTCTTATATTTATTTTACATAAAAATTTTAAAACAACATTAATAACATTTTCACAATAAAACTTATCAGCTCCGAACTATTCTACCTACCTGATTTTTCAACGTGTTTCATAACGACAGAAATAGTGCAGTTGTGAAGAGCATAGCTTTGTATTCTGAAGGCACAGGTTCAAATCCCGCATTAATGTTTCTTTTTCTTTGAGTTATTTTTTTTATATTTTCTTCGCCATAATATTTGATAAATAGAGGTAATATGGAAATATGTTTTTTTTTTTCACAGAAAGAGGAAAGGTGAAAATATCAACGTAATAGTTCAAACTAGTCCGGAAGTTTTAATTACATAATTTATCAAGTTGGCATTATTTAAAAATATACGTATAAATCACAGTTTACATATATATTTAGAAATAGGTATCTTAGAACAAGTAACTGACCGAACTATATTATAACTGTGTGAAAATGTTTCAGTATGCTTATCAATACATTGACCTATATTATTTCAGAAAAGGACCGCGACATGTCAATAATGAATGAGATAAACGAAAAGGCTGAAAATTATGATATTACTTATTATTACGAGTAAGAGATGTATTCTCCATATATCGTCATTCATCATCATCAGATTTTTTTTTAGTCTTCACTGCTGGAGCACGATCCTCTCTGTTTTATATTACCTGAGCCATATACCTAGGTATTTGCCTGAGCAGTCAGGATCAGATTATTTTTATTTGCTTACAATTGAGGATTTGGCCTACATTCTCCACGCTGACCAGACAGGTTGGAGAGGTCTCTTTGATGTTTATAATTTTTATTTCCTAAGTAGCAATTTTCCCGTGACTTCGTCCGCGTAAATTATAGCCTATGTCACCCGCAGAGAAATTAGCTTTCTATACGTGAAAGAATTTTGAAAATTGGTTCTGTTGTTTCGGAGCCTCTTCAATGCAAACAAACAATCAAATCTTTCCTATTTATAATATTAGTAAGTTTAGATATAAAATTCATCATCTTTCACGCTGGTCTGGGAGAAGAGAAAGAACATACAACGTACCAGCTGCTTCTCTTCTCGTTGAGATCGTAAAACCCAATCGGGAGAATGGGCGAATATCTGAGAAATCATGTCAATAAGCGATGTAGCTAGCAACCCATCACTATTTTGATTCCGTTTTTACTTGCAAGCTCTCCAACATGCTAAATGTGGCCTTTGTTTTATACATATATTGTATTGTACCTAGGGTCTGTCTACCCCGCAAGGGGAAAAAGACGTGACATTATGTATGTAAATAACATTTCTTAACAATCAAATCATATTTATTCACAGTAAAGGGAACCCACACTAGTAATATAATTAAATACAACAAAGTGCATATCTTGAAACCATAGAGTTAAAAAATTTAGAATCGTCAATTTTTACGTACGCTATTAGGGGTTTATGAGAGCATTGTGAGTTCGTTAAAAGTCGCGAGGCAAGCACGGCTGTCCCATTTCAAAACCTAGTAAGGGACATTTTTTCAAACATTCATCTTATTACAAAGTCAAGTATGTCTTTATTCTCCTTACAATATACAAAAACACCAGCATTGATATCTCACAAAAAGCAGGAGATTTATAACAGTCCATACCTAGTAAGTACACCATTCAAAGGCCCCTGACCACTTCAAAGTCTAGTAAGTAACTATAACCATTTCAAAACCCAGTAACTCTTTGCGACATACTAGGTATTCATGTAGTCGATGCGCCTTACTGTATTTTGAAAATCAAGGACGCATGCGACGTTTTAGAAAGAGACACGGCGACAAGTCACAGCAAGAGACGGCACGCTTTTGTGTCTCAGTTCAGTTGCCGATTGCCGACGATGCGCGGCCAAAGTAACTTGTCTGTGTGTATTGATGACATTTTTGTACCATAAAATGAGTCAACAATTGTAATTTTACCGTTTTAAAAAGATTTTGGCTCCCACTAATAACCAAAATAGTTAAGAGATATAGACTGTGATCCAACTTCTGAAAATTATAATACAAGGTTCTATTAACTTGAAATGAATGTATGTCTCTGCGTTTGAGTATTTTTGGTCACTGTCATCGTATAATTGTATGCTAGGTGTATGGTTTTGTAAGGGTCGACTAATGGTTGTGGGATTGCCGGAACTGCTAGCGCGAAATAGCAATAATTAAATCATGTTATTTTGGGTTTACACTTTTAAAATTGATTGATTTTCAGTTGTAAGAATGTGTGCATTCTTTTTTTTTCTTTTTTGCTTTAGTGTGCTTGAGAATCACTGCTCAATTCACCTTAGTGATCCACTTCAGCTTCTCATATTTTTCTAACTTTGATTGCCTTCTTAATAGTTACTTACACTCTATTTTTCAGATTTGAGGAACTTCTCCAGGAATTGGACTTGCTAATAAAAAAATTGATTACACTGTCCTTCCCAAAAGCATTACCACCCCAAGGGGAATTAACCCGTATGTGCTCACCGCCCCATTTTTAAAACGGCAGGTTTTTTTTTTTATCTGTCCCCACATGAAAACTGTAATTAGATTCCTGAAAGGTTATATTTGTTTGTTGACCATTTTGGCATCTTATAAAAAAAACCGTCAAGTATTGGCGCCACTTTTTCAGATTTTTTGATAAAATAAAAAGTGCAAGTGGGGTGTTCACGATGGCCAGGAGTAAAAAGTAAGTTTATTATTATTATTTGTATAATTGAAAAAATGTTAAGCAGTTTTTTATAAGTATTAGATTATACTCAGTTACTATTGTAATAAAAAACTAATATTTTTGAGGAATTTTAGTTTTTATGACGCATTATTTATAGCGCCCCATTATTGGAGCGCTGAGCGCGTACTTGCATGTTGATATATAAGTTGCTTGTATAGGTGTTATAGTTTAATTTTATCGCCTATAGCACCTGTCAGTTATATTGATACTTTAAATTTTAAGTTTTCATATTTATTTTGTTATTTTAGGTTCAGTTTGGCAGAAATTATCGACATGTTGGAGACGGAAGATGACATTGTTGAGGGCACAATTTACAGATGCAGGGCATGTGGTATGTTTAGTGGGATACCATAACAATAACGTCGTTACTGTAGCTTCCACCTCTGAAGGTGTTTCTCCAATTGGATTCGTAAACGATCGTCAAGCGCTAAAAAAGAAAATTTCGATTCAACAGCCCTTTTGTTTCAAAAGTATAATCGGTGCATGGGTGAAGTTGATCGTCTTGACCAGAATGTAGGCTACTATCGCATAATCATAAACAAAAAATTAATGGTATTGGCAACTTTTGATGTGGCCATTGAACGCGTCTGTGAATTTCCGCTACACAGACAAGATCAAGATGACCCTTCTAAAGAAGAAGAAGGAGGATCATCTTGATTACCTTGCTTTTATTAGGTCTGTTGTAACGACATATTTGTGAAAATGTGCGTCAGCTCGTTCTATAGACCGTCACATGAAGCCCTCGAGAAAAAGAAGGGTACCAGACGATATATGTAATAAGTCTAGATAGGGCTGACCATACAATTATTTCAACGGCGACTCAAATACGTTGTGCGCAATGCCATAAACTACAACGAAGAAATGCCGTAAATGATGTCGGCTGTCATTGGTACCAATTGTTTCGAACGTTTCCACTCATAATTAAATTTTCATTATACTCTGTGTTAAAAACAGTTGTTTTATTTGAATAACCATATAAATAACTTAGAATTCGGAATATTAAGAAGTTGTTTTGGACGTGGTATGCCGTGCTCAGCGCCCCAAAATTGGGGCGGTAAAAATTTCCAAAATGGTGTTATTTTAATATTTTAATTTTCCAGAAATCTTTTTTTTATGTTAATTGGACCTAGAATAAAACAGAATAAGTATCAACTTATGCGAAATAAAAAGTTCAGCACATACGGGTTAAACAAACTAAAAAAAACAGAAATTGTTACTAAATTTGACAATTGAAGGACAGATGTGATCTGAATAGCTTCTTTTTTTTATTTACTGAAAGGGCATTGGGTAAAAGTGGCCTGATTTTCAAAATTTGCGACCACCGTTCAAAGTTTACTCATTCGAAAGATCATATTAAGATGTTTATTTTCATCTATGGCCGTTTCTGTCTACAGTGTATCGGAGCCGAGATATCGGCATTCATAATTAAAAAATAAATTACAATAATGTCGTCTAGATAGACAAAACAGGATCTTTATTTTATTATTTTTTCGTGTAAATATTACTTGATTCTATGATTTATATTATTTATATATAAAATAAAAACAGTTACAGTGGGGTATGCGACATTCATAATTAATACAACAAACATTAATATATTATTTTTATTACGCAGAATTTGATGATATCCTACTTCAGGCACTCATGCATGTGTACTTATATATTTTTACGAAAAAATTGTTTCATATGGCATAAAATGACACGGAAGACATGATAAGTCTCACACACAGATTTTTTAAGCCATTCGAAGGTAACTGATATGTCAGATGTGGATTAGAGAATTTTCTATAACAAAAGACCGAGGGTGAATGTGATTCATAACTTTTAGTGCGTTAAGTAAACAAACAATGGGAAGTTCCTAGAAAGTTGAAAGGCCCGCTACCGGTCGCGTTCATCCAATCACAGCGCAGGGTTCATTTACCTGACTCGGTTAGGCTTTGAAAATCGAGCAGGGTGGAGTGGAGGGGTGAAGGAAAGAGGTGCAGGCGCAGGCAGGATTCACTTCCCGTTTAACCTTTGTGTTGAGTGTGTGCAAGTGCGTTATATACTTTTGATTACCACGACCTTTGCTTTGTTTTTGGACTCTCTCTTTATTATCTTATTTTGTGACCTGGCATTACTAACTGGACTAAGAGTTTGCTGTAGTGATTTGGACTTTAAAACAATATGGATGCAGATAGAGCATCGTGTGTTGGCTGCCATCGAAGTTTGAACCGCATTGGCGGCACTCGCAGGAGATCTATGGTGTTAACGGCTCAACTGATGGAGCAAAACCCATGTTTAATGGCATACTGCATTGAAGTTATTAACATTCTTGAGGTAAGTGATGACATTTCTTATATAATTATTAATTGCTTAACTTTCTTAATTACACTAATATTAAAAAACAGTTTGGTTTGTTAAAACGTGATAAACTCAGGGACTGTTGTGTCAAACATTATTTCATGTAGGTACAATATCCCAGTGTCAATTATATTTTGTTTGAAGTACATATCTTAAAGCGATCTCACTCGTCACAAAGCCATTCCTAACTTATTGAAAACTGGCCACTGGTTATATTTTCCCCTTTACCTTGATTATCTTTTGAGTGTCAAAGAAGATTAGTACTTGTGTTTCTTCCGCTTGCTCCCAAACCGGCATAAATGCAATAAGATGCAGTACGTGCCACTTTTTTTAGTGATTACTATATGTTTGAGACTTGCTATATGTTCGTAAGTCAAGTAAAAGAGGAAATGATTTCATATTTACTAAAAAATAAATAATTAAATCAATTTACCCAGTTAGATTTATCTAGGTACTACGATGTGTTTTAATTATTTTTTACCTATATATGGAGCTAATACGTATACAAATATATTGATTAAGCCTATATTTTGTATTTTACAGTTTGGTGGCGATGAACGGATATGTCGACCATGCTTTTTTCGAGCTCAGCGCTATGTCTCAAGAGATCAACAAGCAGAAGTTGCACCAGACCTACTTGAACAACATGCAGATGATCAAGTATTAGAGCATGATTCATCGCAAGGAGGCAATACAGAGGAATCTGAATCAGATCTTGAAATCAGAAAAAATGGTTCGTATATAATTGAAATATATAAGGAGCCCCACATAGAAGATTTTAGAGAGCAGAATTTGGATTGTCGGAATCCATGGCTACTTAGAGGAAAAATTCAATCAAGACACGTGACAAGCAGAATTTATTATGTTTATATTTTATTAGAAAGGGAACTAGAAGGAAGCAGCGCAATATTGGGCCATTATTGCTCATGTGTTGTCGGAAAACGGACACTAGGCTGTTGCTCGCATGTAATGTCCATTATATGGTATTTGGGATGGGGTAGATACCAAGATAATCTATCTCCCCCAGCTCAGTTTTTAGACACAATAATACGACATGATCAAGAAAATGAAGTTTACGATGAACCGGAAAATAACTAAATTGTATAAATCGGAAAATAACTAATCTTGTAAACTAATAATAATGTAATATATTCATATTGATATTGTATGTGCCTATAATAAATGATTTGTTTGTGTGTATCTGTTGCATTTTATTTATCACTAGCAGTCCGCCCCGGCTTCGCTCGTGGTACCTACATAGCCTATTTCACTCCGGGATAATGTAGCTTTCGAATGGTGAAAGAATTTTTTAAATCAGTTCAGTCGTTTCTGAGATTACCCATTACAAACAAACAAACAAATCTTTCCTCTTTATAATATTAGTCTAGATTCCTATCCATAACGACATACTATACGCTTTAATCAAATCATTTTTGTTAAAAAATATTACATCTATATAGACGACTTACTTATTATTTGTCTTATTTTGATATTTGATATTTCGGCTCCGATATAGTTTACATCAATAATGTTTTGTATATTGTTATTCTCAACTATAAGGCTAATTAAAAATACTAGTTATATTAGTGGTCGCTGAAAAAAAAAATCATGCCAAGGCTCATACAAAATTACCCAAACCCCTTTGTAACTCTTTTTTACTCGATAAACTTTCGTTAAAATTAAAGTACCTATGATTTTAATTAAATAACCTTAGTTTCTAGTATAGCCAAAGAGAAGAGATCAGGCCGCAACAAAATTTCGTCAGCTAATATTCAGTCATAATAATCATCATCATCATTAAAATTTCGTGTAGGTGACACGGTCAGTGCACCATGCTCACCCTGGTGTCAGAGTTCTGCGGAATAATAATGAAAAACACCTAGATGAGAGGGAGAGACAACCTTAGTTACTAGAATTTTATCAATGAGATTTAAAAATACATCTTTTCTAAACCTATATCTAAAACCAAGCAAGAGCACATACTATGTTTTGAATTTATATAAAAAATTTATATACCTACCTTAATACGCACTAATGTCGATACGTAAGAAAATACTTGTAGCAGAGTTATATGTCATGTATTACAATAAATATCAACGTATTTTACAAAAAAAAAAACTTTATAATATACTATGTTGGCACTATCCTTTGGGTTATTTTTTTGGTATTAATATGCCGCGTTCACATAACTAAGAATCTTCCTGGTTTTTTATGTTCTGAAGGTCCGCAAATACCGAGTTTTTTGGTATTAATATGCCGCGTTCACATAACTAAGAATCTTCCTGGTTTTTTATGTTCTGAAGGTCCGCAAATACCGAGCCTAGAATTTTTGTTAAAAAAAATGTTGCCAAGTAAGTTTCGGGAAGAGTAACCGACCATTATGGTCACGAAGAAGACTCCCCAATTTTTCATAACATTCTGGGAAACTCATGTGCATGTAAATACCGCGATGCTGGAGTCTCATATTAATTGTCAATCTGAACTTTTGTGTTAGGTCACTGATAAAACTGTTTTAATAAGGAGTTAATCTGATCTGCCCTAGTACCCTGACTTATAACTGGAAGGGTTTGTCGAAAATGTCCCTAAAACAAAAATGAGACTTTGCCCATTGGACTGTCATCTCAACGAATGTCTCGCAATGTTCTATCTACAGCCTTTTTTGTTGTCTTTTGGGCATTTTTCCCAAAAAAAGTCTTCAGAAAGAGATCGCAAAATACATTATGGCAAAGAAATTTCGAAATACGAAGAACTTAACCTGATCTTATAGATTTCCACATCAGATGATCCTAGATTTTTTTGTTAACATATATTTTTGCAAATAAATAGGACCTAGGTATGGGCAGAGTGCCCTCAACCTATAAAGCGCACATCTCCAAAGGGCCTTCGGAAAGGACGGACCTTGACTTTGGGTGTTGCCTGTGTGTGCAAGGCTTTGAGAGACAGCAAACTCTCATGTCTTGCCGTATGGGCTGAAAGCTACGTTGCCAAAAGGGTATGGCCTGGTTGCTATTTTTATATTTCCTATAGTTTACCTCAACCATTCTGGTTCTTCGTCAGGTGTTCCAAATCTTCAATTTAAATACCTCAACAAAAATGCTCATCAGGTTGAATAACTTCTGCTAAGGTGCCATCTATATATTTCTTACCTTATATCTATATATTTTCACCTGGACCATTTTGGTTCTGCATGAGTTGTTCCAAATCTAAGATTTTCTATACGTCAACAAAAATGCTCATCAGGTTTAACAACTTTGTCTTAGTCTTCACTTTTATACTTCTTATAGTTCAGCTGGACCATAATGATGCTGCATCAGGTGTTCCATTTTCCAAAATAATTTCTACTTTATATGTTCCCCAGACTTAATAGCTATATAGCAAAAAAAAGTATCATTCGTATCCGTCCCATATTTCCGGAGATAATCGTGATCATACATACAGACAGACAAGAAATTATAAAAAATTTTTTTTTGCTTTCTTTATTTCTTTTTAAGTGTCCCTCTTATCCATTTCAGTCAAAAATACTAAATGTACAGACAATATATTTTTTACTGTTTTATTAAATGTATAGATTACAACTATAAAAAAAGTTTTTTGTTTAGATTACTTTTTAATTTTCAAATAAATTTGTACTATCCTTGTTACGCCTGAAACATTATATATACGTAATTAACTAGCTGTGGACTAGCTACCATCTAATGGTGACTTTTTAAAACCAGAGCGCGTGCCTCTGGATGAGATATTTATTCCTGTGGAATCATAATATCTATGGTTGTACTAATGACGATGCAATGAGAAAAAAACCGCCAAGTGCAAGTCGTGCTAGCTCATGAAGGGTTCCCTACCATTCTCTATACATGTAGGTATAAGATTAGACTATCGAGCAAAAACGGCAAAAGAAAAGTTTGTTGTATGAGAAAATATTAAATGTTTATTTAATTTGAATTAATTAATTTATTTTTGAAGTGAATATATGTACTTTTAACTAAATATTTTATGAATATTTCAAGCTTCTGCCTGTTGCCTTTATCAACACCGAGTGAAAAATGACAAAAAAAAAACACGTGTGTTGTATGGAAGCCCTTATGTTAAACAATTCTGTTTTTAGTATTTGTAATAGCGGCAACAGAAATGTGAAAATTTCAAGTGTCTAGCTATGGATGAAATACAGCCTGGTGACGTGACAGACGGATATCGAAGTTTCGTGAATAAGGTTCTATTTCTACCTTTAGAGTACGGAACCCTTAAAATTTGTATTTCAGTAGTTCACAAGCAATATTACATACATATGTATAATGTATATACGAAACGTTAATAATGATGACTAAGTGCTATAAGCATAGGTATTTTTTTTGATCTGCGATTAACGATGTATGGCCTAAAATCGATACGAAATAAAGATATTTTAAGGTTTAGTTTTTTACTTTTGTAGTTACTCAAACTTGACGTGTCTATCATTTGTTATGTCTAGGTGTTATTTGCGCGCCATCTCTTAGAAAACTCCAGCGGCGTGAGACCGGTAGCATGCGATGCATCATGGTAGTTATGAGTGCCGCCGTTAGATGGCGTGATACCGTTTATGTCAATGTGTGCACACGTTTCTCAAATTCATTTAGCTGATGTAAGCCTCTTAATTTGGTCCAATATTTTTGTATGAGGTGGGCGGTCTATTACGTTAGTATTATATTGTCTTTGGCTTTACTCACGTTTTATTTCATCGGATTTGCCGACTAGTTTCGGTCTGTTACGAAGGCCATCATTGAGGCGAGTGAGAGGGTAGCGACACGACAGTTACGCTTACTTCAAAACACTGAGGTTTGTATTATGTATTATCGATAAAATTGATAGACAAAAAAGATTAATTAATAACACATAATACAAGTCTTCAGCTGCAGCTATGTCAGGACTAAAGATATACAATATTATGTACTTTTGTTTCTTGAGACCATAAGACCTTGATTACAATATCAAGGTCTTATGGTAGTCAATTGCCTTACATAGAAGAGATTAGAATAACCAAAACATATTTTTGATTGTTGGTTTTGTTATTATTTAAGTGCCATCTAAATAGTAAATGATCTTTTTTCTGACTGTTTCCTTTTTTAAGGACTTTCTCTGTTTTTACTGTTCAAGTATTAATCTTTACTTCATTATTTCTTCCAATTAAGCGACAATCATTGCCATGAGAATACTTTCCCGGTTGCATCCTTAGCTTTGGTTTGGCAATGCCTCTGGTTGTAATAGAATTAATGCTTCATACTTAGTGGAAATTATAGCGACTTTGCCTTTATTATTTGAAAATTTGAAAAAATATTATTCGCAGCCAAGTTAACATAAGCAATGCTAAACATCTACAAATTATACGCTCAGCAAAAGTCAACAATAAAAAAATTACTTGAAAAATACAAACTCGTTTTTGACGCACTGCAAACATCTGTGAAACTCTTAAAGTCAATTTAATTAATCCGGCGCTCACGAAAAGTTTTGAAGAATCTTTGAATTAATGAGGTGCTCAAAATTCTACTTTCCATTGCAGTGAAATTTGAGGGTTCCGCCGGACCATTTATCTAGCCAGCGTGACCGCTAGAAGGGCCCGTAGCTCTCTAACCGAGCCAGTCACAGAGCACGGAATGTAGCTCGAGCCCTAATAGAGACAAAAGTAATAATAGCTTGTAGATGAAAGTCGCATACTTGCCCAATCAGTTCGCCATCAAAAAATAGTATCAAATTACAATAAAAGAGTTTTAATATCTAAACTTATCTGTAAGTAACTTGAAATTTATTGACTTGTAATTGAAATCAAAATAGTTACAGGAGTGTATTCGCAGCATGCAGTCAAAATATTAGTCTAAATAACCGCCTCTTATCGTACCTGGCTCAAATGTTCCCATTATACTTGCGGCATTACCACGCTGAATAGCAATTGAAATCCGTTGAGACAGATACGAAAAGGAGCGGTTGTCATTTACTTTCTCCGACAGCCTACACCCCAATTTTTTAAGAAATACTCGTGCTTCACTCCCCCAAACACCAGTGGTCTCAAAAGCTACGGGTACGAATATATATGACTGTTGTAGAGCCTGGTATTTGTGATGTTTAAGCCTGGCGGCTGTGTCAGCTCCTGCCCCCGCAGACCGAACGGTGTCCTTCAAATGAGAAGCGGCAAATGTGCTGACGCACACCGACCTCTTTCCCAAGGAACCAAAGTTAGTCCATCTGGGCGTTTGCCATCAGTGCGGCTTAAGCCTGGAGGCTCCAAAATGCACGGAATATTGGCGCTTATCAGTGCTCTGATAAGCGCCAATGGTCAAGTGGGTGTGAGCTCTATGAGCGCTTACGTATGTTAAGCAACCCCTGGTGCAGTCCCTACTTGGATGGGTGACCGCAAGTGGCATAAAAATATCTCGAGCTCCTCCGTGCTTCAGAAGGCACGTTAAGCCGTTGGTCCCGGCTGTCATCGTTGATGGCAGTCGTTAAGCTATGTCAGATGCCTTTAGGCAGCTTGAAAAATCTGACACCAGTGTTGGCCACTTACACATACGAAAAACAAACAAACAGTTCTCTGCGAATTAGGTGAGGGTAGAGCATGAAGCCATGCACCAGCTTCCGGCATCAAAACAGCACTAAGCCTAGCCAAGTCAGCCCCCGAACAGTCACCCATCATGTTACTAACAATGACTTAGCTCAGTATGTTATCCCAATTCCTTTGCAAATGAGGGTGTTCAGGAACATTTTGAAGCGGACATTTCATTTGCCATTTCAAAGAGTTAAAGAAAACTGATGTCACCTATATCACAAGTGGCCAGCGTGGAGAGTGTAGGATAAATCCTCCAACAGCTCTGGCCACTAATGGCTCTGGTAGTACAGAGAGAGTCGTGCTCCTGCAAAAGACCCGATGATGATAATATTACCCAGATTAAGGTAGCCCCGAAGTTAGTACAAAACTTGTGGTATGGAATTGTTAGAAAGACATAATTATACAGAAGCATATTATATTATATTTATTGTTTATGTTATACTAGCTCGCGTGATATATAGCCTATGTCCTTCTCGGTACCCGTATGTGTATGCAAAATTTCATTATGATCGGTTTAGTAGATACGGCGTGGAAGCGTTACAAACAAACAAACAAACAAACTCACTTTCGCATTTTTGGTTGGAATTTGATCAATTTCGCTCTATCGCACCACGTAACCTCAATTTCTCTGTTTGGTCCTATGATCGACTGGTAGAGAATACCATATGATCCACCATTCATACACTTTTTAATTTGTGCAATAAGTTATAATAAATAAAATGAATACAGACATAAGTTTTCCATTAGATATGTGAGAGGAACCAACCTAATTTGCTTGTGTCAAGATAAAGATCTTACCATATTATTTTCCTAACCTACAAAGATATCACCCATTTTGTCGTTAGCCTAATAACATTGACAAGAAAATTCCTAGCATTTCTTTTAGCGCCATACGAGGGTGTTACGTTTTTTCGTAAGCGGATTATTCTCACTCAATGGCATCATGAACGAACATCATCTGTGGAATTGAGCTCCCATTTTGTGGATAATAATTTGGCCTGGAATTTTCCTGTTCGCTTTTTTATAGGTGGCTTTTGGTTATATCACACCCTTAAATACTAAGGTTTAATGATTATATTCGTTGATAAGTCCAAAAATAAGTAGGTGTCGTGCGAAACTAGTAAATTTTGAATGTTATCTTAATTATAGTACCATTCATTTAGACGAGCGCCGTGGCGCAGCGGTCAACACGCTTGCTTGCGACACGGATGGTCCCGGGTTCGATCCCCGGTCAGGTCAAGATGGAAAATGATCTTTTTCAGATTAACCTGGGCTTTATCTATATATGTATTTGTTATAAAGTATAGTATCGTTGAGTTAGTATCCCATAACACAAGTCTTACTTAAGAACTTACTTTGGGGCTAGCTCAATCTGTGTGATTTGTCCGTATATATTTATTTATTTATTTAATTACAGGAGAATAATAATAGGCTTTGCGGTCCCACATATGTATCGTATGTTCAATGTAAAATAATTGCCTTGTACATTTTATCGAATTGGTTGTATGGTTTTCTGCAATAGAGATAATTATGTGGTAACTGTAACCAAAGATAATATAGTAACGTATATAATACGGTAGTTGCCTAATGTTAAAATTATATACAATTTGTTTCTAATGATACTAATGTCTATCTAAAAACATTATAAAGAACATTTTTAATTTGATATCGATTCGTTAAGTGATCTTAAAGCTTCTTTAAAGTTTGGTGAATAGGACAATTTTTAAAAGTATGAAAATCTTTCATTACAATTAAACTGTATTGTAGTCCGCTAAATTTATAGCAACTTTTATTATGAAACCATAACCACAAACGAAATATTTCGTATAGCTACCAAACAAAGTTCTCACGCCACCCATACAAAATACAAGCTTGTGACGTAAATTAATTGCATTATTAATTCTTGTTTTTGTTAAAGTGCAATAAAAAATATTCATTCATTAATTCACATACACAGAAAATGGATCGATGGTATTGCCAAACCAATAACTGTGACCAAAATTCAAAATTTGTATCCGCCGATACTCAGATGCGACTATAAATCAGACTCTGCTGAGCTTGCAAATTGTACGATGAAAATATATATGGGCTTTAAAAACTACCTCTTGACATTCCTACATAATTTATAGCCCAATATTTCAATGCGGTGCAGTGGGCTTTAAGATATTTGTGATTGCAATTTAAATTTCCGATTTTGTTTACTGCACTTTTTATCCGACTGACCCACCCAGAAAGAGAGTAATGTTTTTTGTGAGTAGGTATGTATATATTATGTCTGTCCCATTGTTTCCTCCAGAAGCCGGGTTGACCAATTTTGAAGTGTGAGGTGTCATTAGATTTTTATTCTTCCCCGTAGTGTTTTTATACTATGTAACGTTAGCAAAAAAACAAAATGGTGGATGACAATGGTCAAAAACAGCAGTCGGGTTTTTATTTTTTAAATACTGAAACCTGTATGGCCGTTTTGGTAAGTTGTTTAAGTAACACTAACTAGTAGTATCACTTAAACAATTATTGAGCTTAGATGTAGCACTAGAGAACAAAATACTACGTTCAAGTTGTAGGTACCAGAATCATCAAAAGCAATTTTTGTTTACCCTGAAGTTTAAGAAGGAAAGTATCTAATCACTCTGACATGATAAACAGGTACATTTTGCTAATTTAAGACATATTGTGAATACAATTTAGCTGTTTTTCGGGAACTGATAGTAAACGGAAATTCAATCAACTAGGGAAAAAATGGGTCTTTCTATTACTACTATCGTCTACTATCCACCCCACCACATATAACCTGTTTGCTATCAATCATTGCCGCTAAAATTACCTTCAAACTTGTTTTTCTACTTAAATAGGGAAGTTATTAATAAAGTTGAGATTATCTAAAAGGATAATTCTAATAGCTATGTATGCGAATCAAATTTAAAGAAAGTTAAAATCGCTACAACTCTGAATGATACTCAAAGCACGTTCTTATTGGTGCTTATGGCCGTACTCTGAATAAGTACCTTAATAACTTCCCTAAAGAATTTTGCGTAAAAAGAAGCAAATCATTCATCATCTTATGAGCTAAATTGTTGTTTATGATGTTTTGAAAATAAAAGACTTTGTGGAAAGGAGTACACTGGTCGAGTTGATTAGTAAAGTGTAATAGCGAGTGATACGAATTTTGGTGAATTTAATCAACTTAAAATTTATTATTTGGTTAAAATTAATAACAAAATCACAACCCAAATAAATTTACATCTTAAAACATATTCTTAGGTGCGGAAAAAATAAAACAAAAAAGCCTATGTGGAATGCAGATAAATTAATTGTCTATAGGCGAAAGGTGTTTAAAATTCGGTCCAGTAGTTCCGGAGCCTATTCAATGCAAACCAACAAACAATCAATTGTAAAAGTATAGATGAGATCTAAAAGAATCAACGGGCTAGTTGTAATCTGTTGGCAAGTTTAAATAATGGATTCCTGTTAAATAGTCTAACCTTAATCATAAAATAAAATGTGAACATGACCAAGGGTCACAATGAAATATCCGATGAGGTTTTAGCAAAATGCCTTAGCAATTAGCAGTACACACGTACGGTACAAACCTCAGGTCCAGTAGTTTAGTATTATGAGGCCTGCATATGTTGTGAAAATAGTCACAGAATAACTTGCAACAATTTTGTAACTGGAATCTGCTGCTTTTAAGCAAAAATAAACGTTCACACACAATCTACATATACTTTATACCTACTTCGTTTTTAGACAACTTTTTGCCACTGTCTAAGTTAGATTATCAATATGTTAGATTCGTTAAAATATAGAGAGGCTTTTAACCTCGACATAATAGTATTTTATGCAACGGCTTTATAATAGGGGTCTTAAAAGGTGAGTGGCCACGAGCCTTTTACGACTTAATAATAAACCGTTGCATACAATATTTTTTCTACGACTTTCAAAAAATGCAAAATCCTAGTAAAACATAAATTTTAAGTTTGACAACTAACTCGCGGGAAATGTAAATATGACAAAATTTAGTGGTAGTGGTGTCTATGGTTACCTTCTTTTTTTAATTGATGTTCGCTTGACGCTTAAAAAAAAAACAAAAATACAAATCCAAACGGTTTTTGCAATCACGAAAACTAGGTTTATTAGTCCGTGGCTGCTAGCCGTATCGAAATAGCGACATTATAGTACGGCTGTGCCGTACTGTTATGGAGAATAGAGTATAGACTTGTCGGGTCCTGCTCACCCAGCTAGATAGAGTAGGCCCAACATGAATATGAAGGAAGGTATTAAATGCTCAGCGGAGAGAGAGAGAGTTCAAGAACACAACACAACACAGATAACAGATTTAATAAGTTTCACACATGCGTTACACAGTTAGAGATCACGACCAAACTTAGGAAAGGAATTCAATGGTATGAATGAGTGATGAGGAAGGACTGCGAAGAAGATTTAAATATGGAATTTGGAATTTAAAATGAATTATGTTCCGAAATAAAAGCGGACAGGGTGATGATGATTGGGAAATGAGGTGAAAAGCAAGATGCAGCATGAAGGTTATCCATGTGCATCGTTACAGACTTATTATGGATGTTCTTATGTTTGTGTTCTAGATCATATACATGACAGATAAAAGTACAGGAGTAGAAAAAAAATATTTGGTACTCTAGGTACTAGATACTACAAAAAAGGCTGACGTAAAAAGTAACAAAGTCATTTTCGGAATATTTGGTTGACTCGCCCAGTGTACAATATTCTTAAAAGGGCTGTTTATTTGCTGTCTTGCACATAATAGGCAGCACGTATCGCACAGATTTTCACGTTCACCGTGAAATTGAGTAGACTTCAAACAAAATAAATGGGATTACCGCCTATCTGTACTTTGAGGTAAATTACTATGTAACTATTAGTAGTACGTGACTAATAAACGATTAAACGTACTCGATTAGTAAGGTAAGTAGATAAATGTAATTCTTTTAAAATCTGCCTTTATTAAGAGGGTTTTTCCCGTAGGTTTTACCTGAAAAAAATATGTCAGCCTTATTATAACTTTAACTATTAATTGAAATAAATTAAGAGTCCGTATCATTGTTGAACAACATTAGTACTTATGTACAATATCAGAGCTTATCAGAGGTACAAAAACGGCCAAAAGAAATTATGTTTGTTGTATTGTTTAAATGGTATAAACAGTTCTTATGACATCGAAACTTGGATCGTTATATTGAGTTTTACAAATATTATGCACAATGAAAAGCCCTTTAACCACAAACTAAGAGAAGTTACTCTAATCCTTTTAATTTATTACACCAATCACAGCTGCTCAATAGCCCTATGGCACAGATGCAAAATTGAACCATTTTTATTGAATCCGAGCAAAAGTTTTCAAGTTCAGCATTCGTGGTGAGATATGATTTGTAACAGACTTCAAAGATTTTTTTTGTAGAAGTAATCCAGAATAAATGTACCTGATTACTATAAATGGACTTTTATAAACGGCTTTAATTTTTAAATTTAATAAATTCTTTATCTGATGAACTGCAATCTAGTTTTAGTTTATAAAAGATGTCGATAGAGTAATATTAGCTGTTACCTGCTGCTCCGCCCGCGCGAAATATAGCCTATGTGTATGCAAAATTTCATGTTGATCGGTTCAGTAGGTAGGGCGTGAAAGCGTAACCAATAAACTCACTTTTGCATTTATAATATTTGTTGGGATTGGGATATCGTATTATGCTCGTACTCAGTAAGCTGGCTGTTATAGTCATCGGTTTATTTTAAGCACTCGGCTTCATCTCCTGCTCACCACCTCGACTATAATAGCCAGCTTAACGTACTTGCATCATAATATACTATTTTGTATTAATAATATGTTTGTAAATCTAATGATCATAATACAACATAACTTAGAAAGTGAAAGATTTCCGCGTCCTTACGCTTGTGACAGTATCCGAGATCCTTCAATATAAAGTTGGATTTGGATATAATGAACTTGTAGACCGTAAGCTAAGGATAACATCGCGCAATATTAAGTCGCCTATAACGTGTCGCGGTTTCGTACGTCGTAAACGACCGTTATGAATGACTTCGTAGAACAGAATTTGATAAGGATATTCTGTGATCTATAACCTACTAAAAGCTATGAAATAATGCCTTATCTTATCTTATCTTAATTGGGGCCGATTATAAATCGGAAGCACGTCTAACCTTTGGGTTATTTTGTACTTACCCCATACCTTACTCACCCACACGGTGATTCCTGAAGAAGGACTGCATGAGCTTCAGAATATCACCTGGTGCGTAGTGCCTGTAGTCCTCCAGATCAGGATAAGCTGATCCAAAGAGGTCCAACCGCTTACCAGCCAACGAGTCACAGCGACACAAAATGTGTCTCATTGTTTCCTCCGATTCCTCACATAATGCCTTACTCTGTCTTGTCTTAGCATGCTCCCGGCTTTGACTATACAGCGGAAACAATCTACTGGAAAAAGGATTTTTGAAACTTTACTATCAGTTTTTCAAAACAACAAAGGACATTCTCATATTTAATGATGGGCGTTAGTAGATATAAAACACAAGGACCTTTCTTTTGCGTGCTGGCTGATATTCCATACAAAATGTACGGCACGGCACGCCGTCGAACTTCAAAGTAAAACTTAATAGCTATTTTAGCGATGGTTTTTGATTTCTTGTGGCTCAAATGACGGTTTTAAATTTAATCTATTCAAATGTTCAAGTATCAAATTACTTCAATCTTCATATCAACATGTCACTCGTTATCACTGCTCACATAACGCGAGAGATACAAACGCTAGAAACACGGTACTTAGCAGTTCAACACATTTCCTGACGCTATCTGCGCCGTCAAGTATCAAAACCTAACGTGGACTGTCTGCATAGTTGTCACTACACACATAACGCGTGAGATACCGTCGCATTGTCGCGCGAACATGCGATTTAGCGGAGTATTATAGGAAATTATTAGTCGCGAATTAGGCCGCTCGAACGCCTACGACGAGACGCAAGAGGCGTGGACGTAGGAAAAAGGGAGACATGATGCGGTAAAGCGTATGGAAGTACCATTATTTTGCATTGGTTACAGCCTGCGATTCATATAAAGTAAACGTTAATAGAATACGCGTAATTCGAAGCGAAGACCAATTGTGACACATTCAAATATTTCTCGTTCCTTCCTTCGATAATAGATTATTTTCTAGATAGGAGGTACCATATGGACTTTGCAATACTCCTGATAATGTAATATGTACAAAATTGTGTTTGGTTGCGCGAAAACTCAAACCTTGCATGGAATCGAACTTATTAGCATACGCAAAAAAAAATACACGTAAAAACATTTCTTGCGTCTACATCAAATCGCTGGTTGTGTATCGTTTTAAAGTCACTTGTTTTGCGTTTTCACCGACCGATTGATTTAATACTGTTTAAATGAATTAATTTTTCGGTGTTTTGGGAAATTCAGTTTAGTTTTAATTTTTGGTTTTTATTTAAAGTAATAGCCTCTTTCAAAGCATTTGAGGCAGTTATTGAGTTTTTCATAAATTTGAAAAATGTGTAATTTTAATTTACTCGAAAGTAGTCTTAAATTACTTTCAATCATGGGTATCGTCTATATTTAAAAGGATGCCAATGAATTTAAAAACAACCTGTATACTCTCTAGACGCCGTCATGTCTTTATTTCAATGATTAAAAAACTGGCCAATTTTTTAATAATTGTGTACTTGACAGCTTTGTGTTAACATAGCACATGCGTCCTATCAATTAATGCCATCAAAATCCGTCATATTGGTAGCAATGTGTTTGCATAATAAACAGTTGGACATAATTTTTTCTACGCTTTTAGGATAATAAAGTCTACCTAGACTTTATATATTCTTAGCTTAGAATGTGATAAATTTCCGTCTGTGCGGCTGTGACAGTATCCGAGATCCTTCAAATTATATAAAGTTGGATATGTATTTAATGAACTTGTAGACCGTAAGCTGGGGATTACATCGCGCAATATTGAGTCGCTTATAACGTGTCGCGGTTTCGTACGCCGTAAACGAAAGTTATGAATTACTTCGTAGAACAGAATGTAATAAGGATGTTCTGTGTTCTAAAAGCTATTAAACAAAGATATTATTACGTCTTTACCCGTTGCGGGGTAGACAAAACCGAAGGTCATAAAACCCACGGTCACGTTTAGTGTGTTAGTGGGCGTTAAGGTGTGTCGCCAGCCGCATCGCCTATGACGTGATCCCTTAGATTTTCGCCCAATCCCTTGACCGGGTTTTACCATCTGTGAAGGAAGAAAAGCAGCTGGTATATTCTATGTTTTTTCCTTTTCTCCCAAACCAGCATGGAAGAGAGAACCTATTAAAATCTATTATAATGGCTCTGTCTTGTTTTAGCGTGCTCCCGGTACCGCTCTTCACATATTAAGGTTCTTTTCCACAATTGCGTTTTATCGACCGATAATGAATTACGTGTGACAGTTACTATTAACTGCCACAAGTGGCGTTGCTTACGGTTGTTCCAAAACAAACAGTTAATTGCATAGACTTTTGATTAAAAAATATTTTTCTTTATAGACATCAAATCTCGTGAAAATACTTTATATCATTATTGCTTGAAAAATTTTGAGATCAGTTTGTAATGCTTCCTGTAAATTTAAACATGATTAGAAATAAAATACATGAGTTCATGCGTCATTCATAATCTTTACTAGAAATCAAACAAAAATTACGTACAAGGCAGTCTAATAAGGCCCGGGTACTTTATTAAACCCCTATCCATTCTCGAGTTTCGAAAAAGTGTCAAACGATTAGAAATTATTTACTAATTGTATTTAAACTTAAAGCTTTCATCGTTGTTTACTTAAATTAGGTATTATTATTTATGTATGAACAACATTTTCAGCAAAATCGGTTTCTGTCAATGGAATAGGCTTTATTGCGCGTTGCACATGGGCCTTATAAACCGCAATTTTAATAATCCTTTTTTATAAATAAATATATAATTTTTATATACATAGTGAAGTGGTGTCAGCTTTATCATGTTCTTGTTTTTTTATTAACCAAGACGTTTACGCTGTTGCAAGTCCATTATTTTTCAGCTAGGCTTTATTATATTTCAGTCCTTATTTGGCTCCTTAATACATGTACATACACACAGATGGGGACGGCTGCTAGTATTTTTTTTGTGAGGAAGTACTTTTGCTTCTTATTATTTATTTACTTGTTAATCCTCAATGCCGTAATCGCTACAATGTAACAATAGGCCCCAATCATTGTTTTAAAATAAAAATAAGTAGTCTTTTTACTTTGAAAGAAAGGTTGTAGTCACGCAAAAAAATAAAAAAATCCGCTCTTAAAATAATAACTTTTCCTTATTTCTACAAACACAATTGAGCGTCTTGAGACAACGAACAATATAAACAATGAGAGGTGACCTTTTTCAAGTAGAATTGTTACTTGCCAACATTTATTGATTGTATCAGCTTTGATCGAGTAGTCTTACAAATAGAAGACCATTCAAACACAATTTCAGAGGTTGAATTTAAGTTCTAAATTGACCCTTAACATATAAAGGGTGACTCAGCCCGTCAATATGAACAACTTTTACTATAGGATTCGCCTTCCTATTTATCGGCATTGCTGTAGCCCAACTTCAGAAATGACGATAAATAGGAAAATTATTCAAGGCCTATTTTGCATTATTTCCTTTTTATAAATAAACTTTTAAAAATGAATTTATCCTTTTTATATATTTCTAATCGTGTATTCTAATAAAAAAGTAACAAAAAAATGCTTAGTAGAGTAAGCTTAATAAATAAGTAGTTTAAAATCTAGCCAAGTGCATGCAACATAACTGAAGATATAACTTTACTCAAACAATGTTATTTTTTCCCTGACGTTATATGTTCACTATGCTGCTACGCACTCTGCACCGCTCTGCTACACAGCACACCTACGGTAAAAACTCAGCTTACATGTATGTATACATAATATCATCAATATTATAATCATCAGATGATTGTTAATCTCCATTGCAGGGGCACGACCCTCTCAGGACAGGATTTGGCCTACACTCTCCACGCTGGCCAGACGGATTAGAGACTCCTTGATGTTTTTAAGCTTTGTTTAGCTTGTGTTTCCTAAGTCGTCTTCTACGACATCCACGGAAAGACTTGTAGTGATCCAATTCTACTCTGCCGAGAACTAACCGTCTTACGTATTATATACGTGTGCAATAATCTATTACGTATCAATCGCTATGCATCACTCTAGGCGTAGGTGATTCATGTGACGTCAGAACGTTAGCAGTCGGCCATCCGTCAATCAGAGATTAGCATAAGCTGGCGAAACGAGCAGCTTAATGACTCGTTAAACGATTCGCGATATATTGTGTCTCTATATTTTAATTTATAACCTTAGATGTACTTTACATCCCATCCAAAGTGAGTTTGTTTGTTTCTTACAATTTCACGCCCTATCTACTGAAATGTTGTGTACCTACACCTTGTCTGGAGTACGAAAAAGAACTTCAGCTACCTTTCATCCCGGATAAAAGTACTGATCCCGAGGGATCGACACTAACGCGAGTGAAACCGCGGGTGAAAGCTAATTATTACAAACAAAAGCTACGAACTGAAGCTAACAAAGTAAAAAAAGAAACTGGGCAAGTGTAAGTCGCATTCACATGCACTAAGGCACAGTCTGTGATCAGATTGACTTACTTATATCGAACATCTGACCAGGGGCCCGATTCTCGTTTCTATAGAGATTTGTCGAATTCGATAAAAATGTCGAAGATTCGATGTCGAATGAAAAATATCATTATTGCTATTCTGGGGCATAATAGACATGATATTTTCACATCTCTACTGAAAAACGTTCCGTATTGCTCGATTGTGCCAGATCATAATCGATGAAATATCAATTTATTTTAAAATTATTTATTTCTGTAATTTATCGTATTAAATGGAAAAATATCTTTGTAAAAAGTAGTTTTTTACGTTTAATAATAATATTTAATGGCTTTGTATTATTTTTCATGCTAATAAATGTTAATAATAATAAAAGTTTTCATACTTTTGATAGCGTGTGTGCATAAAACGAAACGCATCATGGCAAATATCGCAATGCGATATCAATGAAACGCGCGCTTTCTGTTTTTGTCAAAACATCTTTCTTGTCCCTATTTAACTTAATTTATGAATTAAAAGTGTTACTAGATGTGTTTTCCTTGTAATTTGCGTATAGAAATGTTAACCTACGCGTCTACTGTGCCTATTTGTTGGACGGGGAGCCATCTACACCTTGTTGGAAAAATTTAAATATCTTTTTTCACTCCGAAAATAGTCTGTGTCTGCTGGATAATTTGATACAAAGAACTTGAAAATGATGGAGTCCGTGACCAAAGGTAAAACATACGATGTTTTCTAATAGTAAAAGGTATATCTATGTATAACTACGACTTACGAAACAAGTGTTCTAAACTTGTTTACTCACTTCGATCACCCATGGATCACATAGAAAAATTCTTCAAAAACTACAGCCTTACACATGCTTTAAATAGCTAAATAAAGAGAGTTTAGATTAGATTGTAGCTCAAATTTCCGATCCCTTTTATCATAAGTTTTGTCTCATTGTAATAAATAAACAAAGGTACCTACTTAATCAAGACAGTGTATAAATGAAAGAAGTAAAGTTGTATACTATCTTTATCATCATCAAGTATTTTTTAGTCTCTACTGCTGGAACACGACCCTCTTTGTACCACTTACCAGAGCAGTCAGATGATTTGGCCTACACTCTCCACGCTGGCCAAACGGGTTGAAAAGGTCTCTTTGATGTTTTGCTTAGTTTGTGTTTCATAAGTCACCTCTGTAGGAGGTGACTAACATCCACAGCAAGACTGAGTGGAGGAATAGGAATGCTACTTTGCTTGGATGTTGTATGCATAGATTTTTCTGTTTTAATGTTATTTAATTATATGTAAAATACAATTTTTCATTAATTAGCATTATCTTTTTATTTTCAGTTTCTAGCAGTAAAGGTCTCAACATAACATGAACATGAGAAAGATGACTTGGAAATAAAACAAAACAATCTGGAACACTTGGAAAATCATAAAAATCTTCAAATAATTAATACATATTGGAGCGTAGATCAAAAAATAAATATTTAAATACCAATTAATGACATTTTATTTATGAAATTCCAAATTTTAACAATATCTGACCCAACAAGAAGTATTTTTAACCGACTTCTGAAAAGGAGGTTATCAATTCAACTCATATGTATGTAATATATTGTCAGATTTATCCAGTTTTTGGATATGTTAGTCTATACTATCTTCTTAACATGTGTGCCAAATTCCATAAGTGTTTAATATTTGTCTGTTTGTCCTCACATATCTCAAATTAGCAGTGGAATTGCCAAAATTCTTTTGAACTTATTCATTAATCATTTGGCTTAAGTAAAATAAGTTTATTACCATATAAACTGCATGCTGAATACCTACTTACATTAAGTTTATATCAAACACTTAGAATCTAAAAGTAGGAATAAGAGATGCCATTTGGTATTAACAAAATTTCTCACTAGGCTAAGCCTGCTAAGTTGGTAGGTAGTCTAACTTTTAAGGAACAAAGTTTCATCAAAATCTGTTCATTCGTTTTGGAGATACCTAGTGGTAAGTGTCAATAAGTCACTAGGAAAATTGAAGTTTGTTCTTTATTTTTTTATAATAACTACTTGTAGGGATACATGTAATTCTTTATCAGCTTCTAAACATACATGTTACAATGCAAATTTCATAGGTGTATATTGTATGTTTCATACGCATAGTTATCTCAGAAATCAAAGTCAGTTTGTAAAATTCTTGTTTTTGTTGGACTAGGTAAATCTATTCCAACAAAGACAAGAATTTCAAGAGAAATCCAACTTAGGGAACAGTGCAAGTTTCATCAAAATCGTTTTTGAGATAGAGAGTAAAGTGTGCATCAGTTATTGGGAAAAATTTAATCTGTTAAATTTACAAGAAATACTTATCTAAAAATAACCCAACTTCAATTTTGATGAAATTTGCTATTTCCCTAAGTTGGATTATAGTTATAATCAACAAAAAAAAAAAAAATTAACAATCCTACTAATAGTTTCCGCAATATTCGCAGATAAACAAACATACATGCATACATACATGTTGAGAAGCTAATAATGACTAACATATACAAAACTCATGCAATTCTGACATATTACATACAAACGAGTCGAATTCATAACCTCTTTCTTTAAAGTCAGCTGAAAATAATTGACAAAATATCGAAGTTATTGCATGAGACATGCCTTGTCGAGTGCTGGCGACCACTCGATGCATATCGAACGCTGGGAGTCGATAAATATCGACGGTGATATAGTGAGAATAGCACAATTCGATATCCGCCATGTTTTTTCGATATATATCGACTTCGACATCATGTCGAGCGCGCGAGAATCGCCCCCCAGGGGGCTACTCGCCACAATGGACGTTAAAATGTCCATAAAAACATTGTATGCCGTAGTTGTCAAAAGTTAACGACTAACCCCGCATATTTCTCAAATCATTGTCATCTGATATACACATGTTTATTAATGCAAAAATCTTATTCTTTCAACGGAGATTAAATACATAGTGAAAATTAATTGACGGTTTCTAAAATGCTTGCATAATATATTCTTAAACGTGAAACAAGCTTTCAATCAGAATTATACAGTTACTTAGTGTGCTAATTATGGCTGCAAGAGAGGTTTTGTTAGCTAGCTGCATATTACATACTGATTTATTTTGTGTCTTGATAGTGTACGTTTCAATGATGACATAATTTTTTTCCAATTAAATTTTTATCATGACATTTAATTAAAACAATGCACACTCAGTCCACATATATATAAGTAGTTTATAAGGTCTAACTAGAATTGTGAGTTGACGTCGCTTGGAGAAAATGCGCTGTGCAGTTTGTTGCCGCTTCTTCTGCACTCCGCTTTGGAAGCGGCCTAAACTTAGCCATAAGTAATTATTGACGTCAACAAAAATTTTTTGTTGTAAAAATTGTAAACAAAAATATGACAATTAATAAGTGTTCAAAGAAACCTACTTATATTAAATAAACGATTGAATCTTGTACAAATAGGTAAATGATTACTTTAACACTAGTTCACTCAACAAACATTAAATCTTAATTCTCGCCGGTAAAGTGCAATTTTAAAATCTAAAATGCACAGCTAAATTGTTACGGTAGCGAAGGCTTTAAAACTGCATCGTAGAAATACGCTTTCATAAAATCGCTGTTCTCGTAAAGAGCAGATGAAGAGATGAAAATAGTGATATTGTGAATCAAAACAATGTACTTTCATGTTTAGGCCCAGAAGATTGTTTCGACAGCATGCGCAGAAGGCTGGCAGCATTCCCACGTTGTAGTGGTGGTAGGAGTTTTTTTTCTTTTCTACTAACTCATCGGGTATTTTTAAATAAGTCTTTAAAAATATCGTGAGGTTGAGAACAATATTTTTAGATTTAGGGATCCCTTTCTGAAATTTTTGTTAAAGGTAAGTTTTAGTGAGGAGAAATGAAACAGTAACCTCTGAGTAAACAACTTAATTTGACGATATTGAACTATCAAACGCATTTAACGAATCTCAATAGTTAGAGAACAAATGTCAAAACCAACTACTAATATTCCTGGTATAGATATTATTTGAGATCAACAGAATTTCCCAGAAATGAATAGAAACTACCTTAGAATTTGGTGAAACAGCTCATATTAAGTAGATATTTGTGTTATGAAATCATCTTTGCTTTTAATATTGCGAGAGGGTAAGATTGTACTCAGAATTATCATGCGAATAAAAAGACATAGTTTATTTACCACCATTTAGAAAAAAATAAATGACCAACAGCTTATAATGCTTAAAAAGATACTCTTAATAACCAAACACAAAATAGTATTCCCTACATTAAAAGTTAAAATCTTTGGATGTTTGTTAATCAATAACGACTCAATCGCAAAACGGATTTTGTTGAAACCTTATTAGCAGATAAACTATATCCGGATATTCCAAAACGGATCTCGGGGGAGGGACAAACGCTTCTCTATATTAATATTATGAAGTGGAACGATTTGATTGTTCGTTTGTATAGAAAGACTCCGAAACAACTGGACTGATTTTCAGATTTTTTCACCGATAAAAAGCTTGTTTATCTGCTGGTGACATAGGCTATAATTTACGTGGGCAAAATCACTGGATTTGCTTATGTCATATGTAATGAACCATTTATAACAAACTAGCTGTTTCCCACGACTTCATCCGCGTGGTTTTTGGTTACAACACACATTCATTTTTCGAATTAAAAAGTAGCCTTTGTTCTTTCTCAAACTCTAGACTATCTATGTACTAAATTTTATTTAAATCGCTTCAGTAGTTTTTGTGTGAAAACGGGACAGACTGACAGGCAGAGTGACTTTCACATTTATAAATATTAGTACCTATAGATGTAAAAAAAAAGATGGGTAGACGATCTTAATCAGTTCGAGAAAGATTGGAAGATAATATCAAAGAAAAGGGATGTGTGGAAACAACGAGGGGAGGCCTTTGCCCAGCTGTGGGACACAGACGGCTAATAAAAAATGAAAGTATGGATGTAATATAATAAAAATCATCAAAGATTTTCCGAATTTGTGAAATTTCCGTGCGTTTTTTTACGACCCAAAAATCTTTAAATTTGAAATATCTATCACATCGGACCCACGTTACTCTCGATTTAAAAGAGTTTTATCCGAGGTCGCGTCGCAATTTATGGCAGGCCGGGCGCGGGGCAAGCACATGTGCACAAATTCTTTGATTTTACATTCTATACGGGTTTCAGACGACAGCCCTTGTCTTTTTGTAAGATTTTTTGTATAAACTTGACCGCTGTGGCTAAAAACATGCAGTCTATAAAACCAAGGGAAATAGAGCTTGATAGTAAAGGTCTATAATTAAAGAAATTATAATTAAGTGGAATGATCAACATACATGGGTCAATACATTATGAGAGCAACACTATTTTGATATAACCTCTTTATGTTGTAAAAGTCGATAGAGATTTTTTTTAAATTTGGGTTCCTAGCAATGATCCCATACAAAAAGATTTGTGCAATAAAAACAATCAAAGATATAAACATACATTACGTCAGGAAATTTACATACCCTGAAAGGGCATGTGAAATTTCATTGCGTATTATTACGACCCAAAAAATCTTTAAATTTGAAATTTATATCGCACCGGACCCACGGTTACTCTCGATTTAAAAGAGTTTTATCCGAGGTCGCGTCGCAATGTATGGCAGGCCGGGCGCGGGGCAAGTACATTCGCACGAATTCTTTGATTTAACATTTTATACGGGTTTCATACGACATCCATCGTGGCCGTTTGTCTTTTTGTAAGATTCCAAGTATACCTATACTTGACCGTTGTACATACATACACACATATTATAAAGTATTTATCCCTTGCGGGGTAGATCTCTATCTACCCAAGGTCATAGAACCCGAAGGATATGTTTAGCGTGTTAGTGGGCGTTAAGGTGGAAAGCGGGATCAAAATTGTGTTGCCAGCCGCATCACCTATATTGACGCGATTCATAAGATTTTTGCCTAATCCCTTGCCTGGTTTTTACAGTCTGCGCAGGAAGGAAACCAGCTGGTATATTTTACGTTTTTCCTTTTTCTTCCAAACCAGCATGGAAGAGCATTGACCGTTGTGGTTTAAAAAACAACAGAGTTTATAAAATCACAGGGAAACAGAGTTTGATATAATAGAGATATGATTAACTCCATTGTAATAAAGTGGAATAATTAATGTATATGTACATAAGTCAATACATAATGAGCTAGCAAATCTGATTTCATCTAACTTCTGGAATTTTAGGTTAGGTAGAGAATTTACTTTAAACGTAGGTAGGTAGCTCAGATGCAAACGTATCTTATTCATAACGTACCTTTATGTACACTCAATATTTTAATAAAACCCTGTCCAATCATAAAAGGGGCGACTCAGCCCGTCAATATGTACAACCTTTCCCATAGGGCCGATGTTGGAAACTCAAAACTATTTTAGACATTTTTGTACTCCTGTACTTTTATCTGTCATTTATATGATCACAAGAACACGAACTATAAGAACATCCATTATTAAGTCTTTATTCTATTCTCCATAACAGTACGGCACAGCCGTACTATAATGTCGCTATTACGATACGGCTAGCAGCCACAGACTATTAAACCTAGATTTCGTGATTGCAAAAGAAGTTTTTTTTTTAAGAGTCAAGCGAACATCAATTAAAAAAGAAGGTAACCATACAAACAAAATTTTGTCACATTTACGCGAGTTAGTTGTCAAACTCAAAATTTATATTTTACTAGTTTTGCTTTTTTTTAAAGTCGTAGAAAAAATATTGTATGCAACGGCTTATAATTAAGTCTTAAAAGGCTCCTGACGCCTCTATTAGCGATATTCGCTCGCTTCGCTACCCGCGCCACTCACCTTTTAAGACCCCTATTGTAAAACCGTTGCATAAAATACTATTTCATACAAAAGTATTCAGCCAAATATAATGTCAAAAAAATGTTCTCATCTTTGGTCCCATGAAAATGTTGTTTATATTGACCGGTTGAGTATTTCCTTCATGGATTGGACAGGAATTTATCAACATATTGTATAGTGCCAAAGTCATCACAATATGACCTTTAGACACCGGCCACAAACTCCCAAATAGACCTATTCAAATAGAATTATGGGTACCATATAGTGGTTTATATCCTAAAATGACGCGTGGAGAGCCGGTTATTGTGTTATAAACCTATTTTGAATGATCGGACTCCGTGATAACAACCTTATTGTGTCGATTTAGAATTTAGCCGTGTGAATAGAAGAGGTTTAGAAAGGATAATATTGCTATTATAATAGGTTTATGAATAATATCTTGGTGATAGATGGAAAATTTATCCGTAGAAAAAAAGATTTCCGAGATTTAAGATATCAATGCCATCATTATCATCAGGTATTGTCCCTCTCTGACTTTAATAGCCATATATTAGCCAGAGCAGTCAGAGGTTTTGGACTATATTCTCCACGCTGGTCAGACGGGCTGAACAGATCTCTTTGATCTTTATAAGCTTGTTTAGCTTCCTTAGTCCGGCGACTAAAGAAGCTAAACAAAGCTTTTAAACATCAATAATAACATTAACATTATAACAACTACGATATCCACGGGAAGACTTGAAGTGGTCTAAATCTACTCTGCCGGGAATCACACGGCCAAGAAAAATATCGTTTTATACTTATTTTACTGATGTTAATATTATATTCTTAACATACATTTTACCATTACGCAACAAAGGACGTCAGAAAATAGAGATAATAACAAAATGATCCATATTCAGAAGCCACTCCAAATTATGACGAACATTCTGATTTAACGGCTGACAATAGAGCCTTTATTCATAGTTGAGGACCGCGGATATTGCGTCACAGATTCTTATCTTTATCACATCATATTTATAATTTTCTTATTAGATAATATGTATTAATTAATTGTACAAAAGCTACAGAATACTAGCGTTTTGAAACCAGCCACTGCAGAGAAGAAACACCGAAAGAAACTCTTTTCAACAGTTTTGGTCGCACTTTAGCTATTCGAGAGACCATGAGAGGAGTCCGTTTCAATTGCAAAATTTGTAATCTAAAACTCTGGCTTAAGAAATTTAGGTGTGCGTTACATAAAAACAAATGAACGATTTCGATAAATTTTTACTCACAGCTTCAAGTAGGTTCAATTTGGACTTGAAAATGAATTCTGTCCTTTTAAATCAGTAAATATTATATTCCAAAGATAAATTTCACCACTACGCAACGAAAGACGTCAGAAAATAGAGATAATAACAAAATGATCTATATTCAGAAGCCACTCCAAATTATGACGAACATTCTGATTTAACGGTTGACAATAGAGCCTTTATTCATAGTTGAGGACCGGATATTGCGTCACAGATTGTTATTCTCTATTATAGCTATTCGAGAGACTATGGCGAAGAGTTTTCAATTGCAAAACTTGTAAATATAACTCTTTTAGGAAATTTAGGTGTGCCTTTTTTCGATCGTCACATATAAACAAATTATGATCAATTCAATATAAGTATAATTTGGGCTCGGAAATGACTTCTTTCCTTTTAAATCAGTAAATGTTATATGTATTCTCAAGATTCAAGATCACCACTACGCACATTAAAGGATTTCAGGAAAAAAGAGGTAATGAGAGTGTTCGTGGTCGCAGGTAGACTAAGTTGACATTAGTCTACCTGCGACCACAAACACTGTAAAGTGCTCGAAACGTTAGGTGTATAAATAATGTAATAAACGCGATAAAAACCGTATTTAAATAATTTTATTTAAATGTGTAACAATCGCGAAAACATAAGAAAACATTAGCCTTTATTCATACTTAAGGACTGGATATGGATATTGCGTCATAGATTGTTATTCTCTTTTATAGCTAGGTATTCGAGAGACTATGAGAAAGAGTTCCGTTTCATTTGCTAAACTTGTAAACAACTGTTATAGGAAATTTAAGTGTGACTTTTTTCGATCGTCACATAAAAACTTCGAGCAACACGGCCTTCCGTACCGGAAGGGAGTAGCCATACGCTGCGTTCCCCTCTGTCAAGGTATCCAAAAATCCGTCAAATTGGTAGCTATGTGTGTGCGCGACCAACTAGGAGTTGGCCACTAGTTTTTTCTACGCTTTTAAGTTAAAAGAGTCTATCTAGGTTTTATGACAAAAATATACAGACGCTCAATCATCATATGGGAATGTCAAGACAAACCATCTAGACAATCATTGTTGTATTTTAAATAAAAATCTTTATTTTGAACAAATAAGTATTGTGAAACCATGAATAAAATCTAAATATATCTAGTGTGCTCTTTTCTGTTCTAATTTTCTACCTGCTACCATGAAACTCTCTCTCTCTGCTGAGCAACACTTTCTGTACCATATCTATTAAATGTGAGGCCCACTCTTACAGAGCTGGGACCTCACACTCTTAAAAATATAATGTGTAATCACTTCACTCCGCCGACTAAAGTTTCGGATTTATCAGAAGAATGCGCGCCACCATAGTATCGGCCTTTATTTCGGCGTCGCGCATCCCGTACTCTCCTTTAAAAATTAACTCTTTATGAGTCCGAAACCATGGTCGCGAATCTTGACAAAATAGCATTTGAGTGATCCGTTTTTAAACATAATTTACTTATTTTTACAGAGAGGGTCATGCTCCTGCATTAGAGACTAGCAAAGACCTGTTGATGATGATGATGATGTATTTATCTTACGTTAGTTTCGATGATAAAAACTTTGAATATCTTTTAAGTATGTTCATTATTCGCCACATGTGTCCAACAGAAAGGCGATTTATCTTCTCTCAATAATATGTATTCATCATCCTCATCATCATCATCATCATCTCAGCCACAAGAAGTCCACTGCTGGACATAGGCCTCCCCTAAGGATTTCCAATATGACCGGTTAGAAGCCGCCTGCATCCAGCGCCTTCCTGCGACCTTTATCAGGTCGTCTGACCACCTGGTCGGTGGGTGTCCAACGCTGCGCTTGCCGGTACATGGTCGCCATTCGAGAACCCTTCCACCCCATCGGCCATCAGTTCTTCGCGCTATGTGCCCCGCCCACTGCCACTTCAAAGAGCTAATCCGCTGAGCTATGTCGGTGACCTTCGTTCGTCTACGGATCTCCTCGTTTCTGATTCAATCTCGCAGATAAAACACCGAGCATAGCCCTCTCCATAGCTCTTTGAGCGACCTTTGAATATCTTCTAAGTATGTTCATTATTCACCACATGTGTCCAACAGAAAGGCGATTTATCTTCTCTCAATAATATGTATTAAACTAGCATGTATGTATGTATGCATGTATTTAACTATGTATGGGATGCCACATGCGTGGATACTGTGGCCCCATCCCACTTACAAGCGACCGTTCGCCGAGCAGGCGCGGCTGCAACGGCGGCAGAAGCCATTAAGGGGCGCAAATATGCAGCTCTAGGCGAGCCTTACATATTTGTGCCCTTTGCCGTGGAGACCTTAGGGCCTTGGGGTGCGGAAGCCCGACAGTTATTTAAAGAGATCTCCGCACGCCTAATCGACGTTTCTGGTGACCAAAGGGCAGGCGCGCATTTTGGCCAAAGGCTGAGTTTGGCCATCCAGCGTGGAAATGCCGCCAGCCTTTTGGGCACCCTGCCCGCTGACCACAGCGATTTGGCTTCAATTTTTTATTTATCTTAATGTTGTTTTTCTTTTTTTTTTATAGGTTAGTTTTTATTTTAGGATTAGTTTTTGTTTTTATCTTAGTTATCGTTAATATTATGTTAGTTTAGTTCCTTATGTTCATAAATAAAATAAACTAGCATAATTCAAACCGTATTATGTGATCCGTTTTCGGGTATACCAATAAATAACCGTTTTTGCTGACCGAACTTCAGTAGTTAATCATACGAAAATGTGGCCCTAAAACTCATTATGAGCAAAAGATATTTATGGTATAGATGCGTTACACTATTTATTTTGTCAATGAATTCAAACTTAACGACCATATCCATAGTAATCTATTTTATATTATACTAGCTGTAACCCGCGGCTTCGCCCGCGTAATATAGCTTATGTCCTTCTCGGTACCCTAACCTATGTGTATGCAAAATTTCATGATGATCGGTTCAGTAGATACAGCGTGAAAGCGTAACAAATGAACAAACAAATAAATAAACTCACTTTCGCATTTATAATATTAGTTTGGAAGTTTGGATTTGGATGGATGGATTGGATTATGTCAAAAGTTATTTAATCCTTACTTCTTATACTAATCCTATTCTTACTATCCTGATCCTAACTAATATTTTAAATGTGAAAGTGAGTTTGTTATGCTCTCACGCCCTACTACTGAATCAATCATCACGAAATTTTGCAGCTACATAGGCTAGGGTTCTGAGAAGGCCATAGGTTTTTATATATAACGCGGGCAAAGCAGCGGGTAACAGCTAGTATTATAAAGGCGAAAATAAGTGTCTCTCTATTTGTTATCGCTCTTCACGCTTAAACTACGGAACCGATTTAGATTATATTTCGCATGACGTAGATTGAGGTCTGTGACACTTCCATGCCAAATTTACAGAATGTAAATACTTTAACATAACCCAATCCCATATAACATTGCAAATGCGAGAGTGAGTTTGTATATTTGATTGTTTGTTTGTTACCTTGTCACGCTTCATCTACCAAATCAATCTTGAAATTTGGCATACCCGTAGATAATGCTACGAAGAAGGATATAAGCTATCACGCGGGCGACGCTGCGGCACCAGCTATCTATCTATCTATCTATCTATCTATCAGCCAGTGACGTCCACTGCTGGACATAGGCCTCCCCCATAAATCACCACAAATTGCGATCCTGTGCATATTGAGTCCACCGACTCCCGGCGACCTTAATAAGGTCGTCCGTCCACCTGGTCGGGGGTCGTCCTGTGGGACGTCCTGGCGGCCACGAATAGAAAAGCGCAGTGTGCTGCGCTTTTCTATTCGTGGCCGCCACTCCAGGACTTGAATGCCCCAACGGCCATCCGTCCTCCGGGCTATGTGTCCAACCCATTGCCACTTTAAACGAGCAATCCTGCGAGCTGTTACTTTGGTTCTGCTGCGGATGTCCTCATTTCTGATTCTATCGCGCTGTGAAACTCCCAGCTTAGCTCAATCCATTCGTTGCACGTTGAGTAACTCTGAGCCGTCTAATTAGTCCCATTGTAAATGACCACGTCTCGGATCCATAAGCACCAGCTAGAAGGATATATCGGCACCAGCTAGTAGGATATAAAATCACCGTTTTAAATTGGGGCTTTAAATCACCACAGCTAAGGGTTTAACATAAATACGCTGTCGAGAGATTATTTTTTCCAAAACGATGTAAACTTTGTGTCCAGACAAGATGACAGAAATTGCGAACAGTATCTAGTTTGTTGATTGATGTGTCAACACAGAAAAACAGTGTACATATTTTTAATTTTATATCCATATGTATAAACACTAGGTATATTGTGTGGTAAACAGAATAAACATTTTCATACTCCTAAACCCTGATTTATACCAGTAGTATGCCCAGCAATGCTCCAATTCTCTTTTAAAAGGTGTCACGGAAGACCAGCGGCGTGATGTCAGTAATTGCATCACTGCCAGTGAGGCACCAAAAAGGGGCCACTCAGCATAACTGAGTGGCCTCTTTTTGGTGCCTCACTCTACAGAAAATAAAAATGTATTTACACTAAACTGAATGTATTACTGTGTGGCTCCGAATGAATTATTTTTCTTTCTTTCATATAGGTAGAAGTTAATAGTAATAATAAAAAGTGAACTGAAAACAAATACCGTTATCTAAAAGTCTTCTTACAAGAGAAACAGGACGGAAGACGCGTAAAAGCAAACGATGCACCTCTACAACGCATCTACACTTAATACCTCGTAGTTAAAATCTAACACGAACCAATCTAAGAAACATTAGACGACTCAAATTACAATAGTTGGCGATATCGGGGTTAAATGAGGCACTTAAACTCCGCCAGTTAAACTGAACCAAGTAGCAAACAAGTTGAAAACTTTCAAGAAATAACGAAGATAAAACTGTAATTAACTACAGCATTTTGTAATTAAATTCCAATTGTTCGCACTTGACGCGGTCCTTTTACTAATGATTTTTTAAATTTGTTAACTTCGGATAAAAATTTCAGCATTTAAGTGGTCTTTAATTTTAAATAGGTATCTTGAATAACAAAGAAAAAAACAATTTTTAGCATGGTGGTGGGCGCGAGGATGGAAAACGGAATCAAAATAGTGATGGGTTGCTAGCCGCATCGTCTATTGCCATGATTTCTCAGATTTTCGCCCATTCCCTCGATCGGTTTTAACGATCTTCACGGGAAGAGAAGCAACTGGTACCATCTATGTTTTTTCTTTACTCCCAGACCAGCGCGTGGACGTGTCCACTATGTTAAACGTGGCTTCAGGATTTATAGACCTGGGCTATGTCTACCCCGCAATGGAAAAAGACGTGAAATTATGTATGTACAATCGCGGTCAAAAAGTTTTTTATGAACTAATGTTGTATGTATCGGTCATCCACGTGGATGGCTATATTAGCGAAGGATAGAAATGAGTGGAGCATACAGGGGGAGGCCTTTGCCCAGCAGTGGGACACAACATCAACAGACAGAAAAAACGGTGTTGTATAAATTTAAAATATTTAAAAAAAATCTTTGTCATGAGCTGATTAGGTAATAAATAAATTGTTTGATTCCTTACGATTATAGTAAAATTACAAGTTCGACAGAATTTATTTATTCATAGGTATCTTGTATATATTTTAATTTCGTTTTTCTTTTAAATTTTTCCTTACACTTCTTAGTTATTAGAGATTTTGATTCCTTAATTTTTTATTGCCACGATGTTTAAAATCAGCCAATAAATCCATTATTTTTTGCAATTAGCTCTTAGTGTATATGTTACGGCAAAGACAATATAATACTTGTAACGGTAAATTTGATTAATTCAAGATTAATAATAATTTCTATCCTATACAAGCCGTGTGGATCCCGGCAGAGTAGAATAGGACCACTTAAGTCATCTCGTGGATGTCGTAAAAGGCGACTAAGGAAACACAAGCTAAACAAAGCTTATTAACATCAAAGAGACCTCTCCAACCCGTCTGGCCAGCGTGGAGAGTGTAGGCCAAATCCTCTGACTACTCAGGCTAGAATATGGCTCTAGTAGTACAGAGAGGGTCGTGCTCCTGCAGTGGAGACTAGAAAGACTTGATGATGATGATGATACTATACAAGTACGAGTAATAATTCAGTTTTGTCCCGTCAAGAAAACTTAACACAATACTAATAATGTGTAAAATATGAAGGACGTTTGAAAGACGCACAGAGCAGGAAATGTGCACACGCGCTACTATAGATAGACGTCTTTTCAATACATTTCATACGAAACAAGCGTGTCGGGGGACGGTACTGTTTATTGACACCCATCAATATAATGGGCATGTTGACTAAAACTTTTTTCATGTTGCTATGTAAAGACCTGCCAAAAATAAACACAATAGTGACAGAAATACATTTCTTAACAAAAAACTCTTTCAGTTATAAAAGTTTTAAAGACACATGTTTTTAGACGTAAATTTTTAGACGTGAAAACGCGCCGCTGAAATGCATACATATTTGTGACGTCACAAGCTTGTATTTTGTATGGATGGCGTGAGAACTTTGTTTGGTAGCTATACGAAATATTTCGTTTATTGTAATGGTTTCATAATAAAAGTTGCTATAAATTTTGCAGACTAAAATCCATATCCATACTAATCCATATCCATACTCCATACTTACTATACTTACTTACTTACTTACTTACTTAATATACTTAATATACTTAATATACTTAATTATACTTAATATACTTAATATACTTAATATACTTAATACTTAATTACTTAATTTACTTAATTTACTTAATTTACTTAATTACTTAATTACTTAATTACTTATTACTTAATATTACTTAATATTACTTAATATTACTTAATACTTAATACTTAATACTTAATATACTTAATTATACTTAATACTTAATATACTTAATACTTAATACTTAATATACTTAATTATACTTAATACTTAATACTTAATTATACTTAATATACTTAATTATACTTAATACTTAATTACTTATTACTTAATTTACTTAATTTACTTAATTTACTTAATATTTACTTAATTTTACTTAATAATATAATAATATATAATAATTAATAATAATAATAATAATTAATATTTTTCCCAAAATTCAGATTTCAGTTGCATTCATACTTTAATTTATTGTAGTGCTATAACTATATCTACAAACCTAGGCTACAAAATATATTACAATAATAACCGAAATAAAGGAAATAGACCAAAATGCGAACAACCATCGTGGCAAATAAGATTGGAGAGAGATATTAGTAAACTGCGTGTGGATATAGGTCGTTTGACACAATACATTAACAATAATAGATCACAAAAAGTAGTAAAAGCCGTACAAAATATATTTAGAAGAGCCAAAATACACAGTTCACATGAGAGAGATAATAAAAAGCCTGAAGAATACCTGGACACACTTAAACAAAAATTAGCTTTAAAATCACACAGACTCAAAAGATACAACAAGGCGTTAAAAAGAAAGCATGATAACAACATATTCACCAATAACGAAAAGGAATTCTATAGGTCCCTCAACAAGAATAGTGAAATTTCTGGGGAAATCGTTTTGCCTACAGAAAATGCCTTAAAAGAATTCTGGTCTAATATATGGTCCAGGAAAAAGGAACACAACAAAAATGCTGAATGGATTGACAAAGAAAGACAGAAATGGGAACATATAGAGGAAATGGAGTTCAATGAAATAACAGGAGAAGATATTAAGGCTGTCACGGGAAAAATGAAGAACTGGAAAGCGCCAGGTGTTGATGGATTGCACAATTTCTGGTATAAAAAGTTTTATGTCCTACATGATATATTAGGTGAAATCTTTACTGACTTTATTAATGGTACATCAAATATACCTAGCTTTGTGACTAAAGGAATTACTTATATGCTCCCGAAATCTAGCAATACTACTGACCCCTCACAATTCCGACCTATTACGTGTTTGCCTACCATATACAAACTTATAACTGCCTGTATTACAAAAATAATTAATCAACATTTAGAGTTAAATAATATAATAGCAGAAGAACAAAAAGGTTGTAGACAAAACCACAAGGGATGTAAAGAACAGCTTATCATAGACACTACAGTTTTAAAATATGCCCATAAACGTAATAGTAATATACATTTAACATACATTGATTACAAAAAAGCCTTTGATAGCGTTCCTCATTCCTGGTTGTTGCACATTTTACAAATCTATAAAATTAATCCTAATATAATTCGGTTTCTGAAAGGTGCCATGTCTAGTTGGAGAACAACACTCTTACTAACGGTTAGCAATCACTCTGTCAGGACTGATGATCTTCGGATCGAAAATGGTATCTTTCAGGGCGACTCACTAAGCCCCTTGTGGTTTTGTCTAGCGCTTAATCCCCTTTCAACTTTACTTAATGAAAGTAATAAAGGTTATCCATTAAACTCAAATACCTCACTAACACATCTTATGTACGTGGATGATATAAAGCTTTTTGCTAAGTCCGATATTAATATGAAAGAGTTGATCAAACTAACAGAAGAATTCAGTAAAGATATAAATATGACATTCGGATTAGATAAATGCAAAACATTACACATTAGAGCAGGAAAAATAATAGAAGGAAATTACGATATAAATGAAGAGGAGCAGATAAAAGCAATGGATGCAACAGATACATATAAATATTTAGGTATACGACAATCAAAAAATATAAATCATACACAAATCAAAAAGGAATTAACCACAGAATACGTTAGACGCCTACACCAAATTTGTAAAAGACAACTTCATTCTAAAAATCTTTTTAAGGCAATAAATACTTACGCAATACCAGTATTAACTTACTCGTTTGGTATTATAAAATGGACTAATTCTGATATACGTAATTTAGAAATAAAAACTAGAACAACTCTTACAAAACACAATTACGCTCATCCGAAATCAGCAATAGAACGATGGACTATAAAGAGAGACAAAGGAGGTAGAGGATTAATAGATCTAAGAGTTTTGTGGGAAGGACAAATAAGAAATTTACGAAACTTTTTTTATGGAAAAACCAATACCAGTAATATACATAATGCAATAGTAGAATTAGATCATGGATTTACCCCTCTTAATTTAGGTGATAGGCACATAACATATAGAACAGTAGAAGAAGCAGACAAAGAAAAGCATGAAAACTGGAGAAGAAAAGTATTGCATGGCAGGCATTTACACGACCTCGAACAAAATCACATAGACGCAGAAGCATCCAATGTTTGGTTAAAATTAGGTATACTTTTCCCAGAAACAGAGGGATTTATGCTTGCAATACAAGATCAGGTTATAAACACGCGTAATTATAAGAAATTTATTATTAAAGACAGTACAATTCGTAATGATAAATGTAGGAAATGCCATAGACAGTCAGAGACCATCCAACATATTACCAGTGCATGTTCCAATTTAGCCCCTACAGATTATACCCATCGTCATAACCAAGTTGCCAGCATAATTCATCAAAAGCTTGCTATTAAACATAAGTTAATAACAGATAATACAAAGCCATACTACCAGTACACACCTAACCCCGTGCTTGAGAACCCCAATTGTAGATTATATTTTGACAGAGCTATTTTGACCGACAAAACTATACATTATAATAGACCGGACATAACTCTCTTAGACAAAACCAACAAAACTGCATATATCATTGACATTTCTATCCCCAACACCCATAATCTACAGAAAACCATTTCCGAGAAGATTCATAAATACACCGAGTTGAGAGAGGAGCTTCTAAGAATTTGGGACGTTTCTAAAGTTTATATAGTACCACTAGTGCTCTCAAGTACAGGAGTCATACCAAAATATTTGCATCACAGTATTAAAACTTTAGATTTGCCTCAAGGTACTTTCATAACCATGCAGAAAGCGACAGTACTTAACACATGCCGGATCGTGCGTAAATTCTTACAAGATGATTCTCCCATCCAGACTGAGACAAGTAACGAGGCTTACTTGGTCATAGACCCGTAAGTTTCAAAATGTTACCGAATGTTAAATTCGAGAAGAAAAATGTTTGAAAAATAATAATTAATAATATTAATAATTATTAATAATATTAATAATATATTTTAATATATATTATATATTATTTATATATATTTATATATTATATATTTATATTATAATATTATAAATGCGAAAGTAACTCTGTCTGTCTGTCTGTCTGTCTGTCTGTCTGTCTGTCTCGCTTTCACGCTATAACGGCTGAACCGATTAAAACGAAATTTGGCACACAGATAGGCTATAGCCCGAGAAAGGACATAGGCTACTTTTGATTTCGATAACGTAGGTTAAGCAACTCTAACCATGGTTCTAATTAGGATAGGTGGCCAAAACTAAAACGGCTGAACAGATAAAAACGAAATTTGGCACACAGATAGGCTATAGCCTAAGAAAGGACGTGGGCAACTTTTAATTACGATAACGCAGGTTAAGCAACTCTAACCATGGTTCTAATTAGGATGGGTGGCCAAAACTAAAACGGCTGAACAGATTAAAACGAAATTTGGCACACAGATAGGCTATAGCCCGAGAAAGGACATAGGCTACTTTTGATTTCGATAACGTAGGTTAAGCAACTCTCACCATGGTTCTAATTAGGATGGGTGGCCAAAACTAAAACGGCTGAACAGATTAAAACGAAATTTGGCACACAGATAGGCTATAGCCTAAGAAAGGACGTGGGCTACTTTTAATTACGATAACGCAAGTTAAGCAACTCTAACCATGGTTCTAATTAGGTGGGTGGCCAAAACTAAAACGGCTGAACAGATTAAAACGAAATTTGGCACACAGATAGGCTATAGCCCGAGAAAGGGCATTGGCTACTTTTGATTTCGATAACGTAAGTAAAGCAACTCTAACCATGGTTCTAATAAGGATGGGTGGCCAAAACTAAAACGGCTGAACAGATAAAAACGAAATTTGGCACACAGATAGGCTATAGTCTAAGAAAGGACGTGGGCTACTTTTAATTACAATAACGCAGGTTAAGCAACTCTAACCATGGTTCTAATTAGGATGGGTGGCCAAAACTAAAACGGCTGAACAGATTAAAACGAAATTTGCCACACAGAGAGGCTATAGCCTAAGAAAGGACGTGGGCTACTTTTAATTACGATAACGCAAGTTAAGCAACTCTAACCATGGTTCTAATTAGGATGGATGGCCAAAACTAAAACGGCTGAACCGATTAAAACGAAATTTGGCACACAGATAGGCTATAGCCTAAGAAAGGATGTGGGCTACTTTTAATTACGATAACGCAGGTTAAGCAACTCTAACCATGGTTCTAATTAGGATGGGTGGCCAAAACTAAAACGGCTGAACCGATTAAAATGAAATTTGGCACACAGAGAGGCTATAGCCTAAGAAAGGACGTAGGCTACTTTTAGTTACGATAATGCAGGTTAAGCAACTCTAACCATGGTTCTAATTAGGATGGGTGGCCAAAACTAAAACGGCTGAACAGATAAAAATGAAATTTGGCACACAGATAGGCTATAGTCTAAGAAAGGACGTGGGCTACTTTTAATTACAATAACGCAGGTTAAGCAACTCTAACCATGGTTCTAATTAGGATGGGTGGCCAAAACTAAAACGGCTAAACAGATTAAAACGAAAGGGGTTTGGGTAATTTTGTATGAGCCTTGGCATGATTTTTTTTTTCAGCGACCACTAATATAACTAGTATTTTTAATTAGCCTTATAGTTGAGAATAACAATATACAAAACATTATTGATGTAAACTATATCGGAGCCGAAATATCAAATATCAAAATAAGACAAATAATAAGTAAGTCGTCTATATAGATGTAATATTTTTTAACAAAAATGATTTGATTAAAGCGTATAGTATGTCGTTATGGATAGGAATCTAGACTAATATTATAAAGAGGAAAGATTTGTTTGTTTGTTTGTAATGGGTAATCTCAGAAACGACTGAACTGATTTAAAAAATTCTTTCACCATTCGAAAGCTACATTATCCCGGAGTGAAATAGGCTATGTAGGTACCACGAGCGAAGCCGGGGCGGACTGCTAGTGATAAATAAAATGCAACAGATACACACAAACAAATCATTTATTATAGGCACATACAATATCAATATGAATATATTACATTATTATTAGTTTACAAGATTAGTTATTTTCCGATTTATACAATTTAGTTATTTTCCGGTTCATCGTAAACTTCATTTTCTTGATCATGTCGTATTATTGTGTCTAAAAACTGAGCTGGGGGAGATAGATTATCTTGGTATCTACCCCATCCCAAATACCATATAATGGACATTACATGCGAGCAACAGCCTAGAGTCCGTTTTCCGACAACACATGAGCAATAATGGCCCAATATTGCGCTGCTTCCTTCTAGTTCCCTTTCTAATAAAATATAAACATAATAAATTCTGCTTGTCACGTGTCTTGATTGAATTTTTCCTCTAAGTAGCCATGGATTCCGACAATCCAAATTCTGCTCTCTAAAATCTTCTATGTGGGGCTCCTTATATATTTCAATTATATACGAACCATTTTTTACATGCTCCCCGTAATAACTGCGGGCTTGGAGAATTTGATACGTTCCCAACGCATATATAATAAGCTCGTCCATACTTAATATTGGGAAATCATTAAAATCTAATAAAGCCGCATCAATAGACTGAAAACGAGCCCATCTACGATTGAGATTATTTTCTATAACATATTCACTTAACCTGTTTCTGTCACCATCACATTGAATTATTTTGTTTACGATTTCGTTCACCAAGCGGTGGTCGGTTAGGGGTTTGCCAAAAGCATTTAATAATGCCGCAGCAATTTTTATCTCGTCGAAAAGATGCCTTGCAGCTACATTAAAGTATTGGTGACGTAATTGGCGAAACTGATTTTTTAATCTGCCATTTACTGTTTCTACAACCCAACGGCAAATAGTAACTTTCCTAGAATCATTTGCTTGTCGCACACTTAACTGACTTTCATTTACGTCTTTGGAGGCTGGCATGTACGTTTTGTATCCATATGACTCCACTTCATCAATGCAATCTCTGAAGCCTCTATCTAAAATGAGTACATCATTTTCACGAAAATACCAATGAAATGTATCAGTTTCACTACTCATAATCTCAGACAAAATACGAGCATCTGAAGTAGTAGCTTCATATAAACCATAAATATCAACTATATGACCATCAGGGCATACTACTAAAAAGGGTTTTAGTAAATGACGAAACTTGTGCAGACTATAGGATTTTCTTTGAAAGTAATAGTTGCTGCTTTTTTGTAAATATATATAAGTCCCGTCTAATATAATTATGGCTCTACGTTCACTCAGAGGAGCATTTGGATTTCCAAATAATACATTTGGGATAGTCAGACAACGTGATATGACTTCTTCTCTTGTAATATGATCATAGCCTAAATTCTGTGGCACAAACTCTGTCATTAATTCTTGTCTCACTTCTCGCATTATTTTTTCAAAAGTTTTTCTTGTCATTTTGAATACGCTAGAAAGTCGTTGATTTGATTCACCGGTGTGAAGTTTTGCAAGAACTGTTGCAAGGGCTGTTTTAGCCTTTTTGTGATGTTGTGTGATACTTGGGGTTGCTTCAAGAATTCGCATAAAGTTTTCCTTAGAGAAACCAATGTAATAATGAAAGACTCCATTATTAATGGAAGAAAGTCTCTCAAAATCTAAAAAATTACTACGATTTCTTAAAATATCCATCATGTCTTTCACTTGCTTCGACGAGAAACTTGCAATTACACGACGTGTTCTTGTTTCAATATCTTGAAACCCTGAATCTGAATGCTCTCTACATACACGTGTACCCCGTGGAAGGTAAAATCCTTTATTTTGAAGAATTGTGGTTCTTATGTCAACATGAATTCGTTGAAGATTGGTGTTGGTGCAATCAGCAAAAATACATAACTGTGTATTAAGTGGTGCTCTGGAATATCCAGGAACTTCAATCGTTTGCGGTCTACTAACTTGCACTTGTTGGTCTCGCATATTTTCATTAATAATAAGATCTGATTCAGATTCCTCTGTATTGCCTCCTTGCGATGAATCATGCTCTAATACTTGATCATCTGCATGTTGTTCAAGTAGGTCTGGTGCAACTTCTGCTTGTTGATCTCTTGAGACATAGCGCTGAGCTCGAAAAAAGCATGGTCGACATATCCGTTCATCGCCACCAAACTGTAAAATACAAAATATAGGCTTAATCAATATATTTGTATACGTATTAGCTCCATATATAGGTAAAAAATAATTAAAACACATCGTAGTACCTAGATAAATCTAACTGGGTAAATTGATTTAATTATTTATTTTTTAGTAAATATAAAATCATTTCCTCTTTTACTTGACTTACGAACATATAGCAAGTCTCAAACATATAGTAATCACTAAAAAAAGTGGCACGTACTGCATCTTATTGCATTTATGCCGGTTTGGGAGCAAGCGGAAGAAACACAAGTACTAATCTTCTTTGACACTCAAAAGATAATCAAGGTAAAGGGGAAAATATAACCAGTGGCCAGTTTTCAATAAGTTAGGAATGGCTTTGTGACGAGTGAGATCGCTTTAAGATATGTACTTCAAACAAAATATAATTGACACTGGGATATTGTACCTACATGAAATAATGTTTGACACAGCAGTCCCTGAGTTTATCACGTTTTAACAAACCAACTGTTTTTTAATATTAGTGTAAATAAGAAAGTTAAACAATTAATAATTATATAAGAAATGTCATCACTTACCTCAAGAATGTTAATAACTTCAATGCAGTATGCCATTAAACATGGGTTTTGCTCCATCAGTTGAGCCGTTAACACCATAGATCTCCTGCGAGTGCCGCCAATGCGGTTCAAACTTCGATGGCAGCCAACACACGATGCTCTATCTGCATCCATATTGTTTTAAAGTCCAAATCACTACAGCAAACTCTTAGTCCAGTTAGTAATGCCAGGTCACAAAATAAGATAATAAAGAGAGAGTCCAAAAACAAAGCAAAGGTCGTGGTAATCAAAAGTATATAACGCACTTGCACACACTCAACACAAAGGTTAAACGGGAAGTGAATCCTGCCTGCGCCTGCACCTCTTTCCTTCACCCCTCCACTCCACCCTGCTCGATTTTCAAAGCCTAACCGAGTCAGGTAAATGAACCCTGCGCTGTGATTGGATGAACGCGACCGGTAGCGGGCCTTTCAACTTTCTAGGAACTTCCCATTGTTTGTTTACTTAACGCACTAAAAGTTATGAATCACATTCACCCTCGGTCTTTTGTTATAGAAAATTCTCTAATCCACATCTGACATATCAGTTACCTTCGAATGGCTTAAAAAATCTGTGTGTGAGACTTATCATGTCTTCCGTGTCATTTTATGCCATATGAAACAATTTTTTCGTAAAAATATATAAGTACACATGCATGAGTGCCTGAAGTAGGATATCATCAAATTCTGCGTAATAAAAATAATATATTAATGTTTGTTGTATTAATTATGAATGTCGCATACCCCACTGTAACTGTTTTTATTTTATATATAAATAATATAAATCATAGAATCAAGTAATATTTACACGAAAAAATAATAAAATAAAGATCCTGTTTTGTCTATCTAGACGACATTATTGTAATTTATTTTTTAATTATGAATGCCGATATCTCGGCTCCGATACACTGTAGACAGAAACGGCCATAGATGAAAATAAACATCTTAATATGATCTTTCGAATGAGTAAACTTTGAACGGTGGTCGCAAATTTTGAAAATCAGGCCACTTTTACCCAATGCCCTTTGCCACACAGAGAGGCTATAGCCTAAGAAAGGACGTGGGCTACTTTTAATTACGATAACGCAGGTTAAGCAACTCTAACCATGGTTCTAATTAGGATGGGTGGCCAAAACTAAAACGGCTGAACCGATTAAAATGAAATTTGGCACACAGAGAGGCTATAGCCTAAGAAAGGACGTAGGCTACTTTTAGTTACGATAATGCGGGTTAAGCAACTCTAACCATGGTTCTAATTAGGATGGGTGGCCAAAACTAAAACGGCTGAACAGATTAAAACGAAATTTGGCACACAGATAGGCTATAGCCTAAGAAAGGACGTGGGCTACTTTTAATTACGATAATGCAGGTTAAGCAACTCTAACCATGGTTCTAATTAGGATGGGTGGCCAAAACTAAAACGGCTGAACAGATGAAAACGAAATTTGGCACACAGAGAGGCTATAGCCTAAGAAAGGACGTAGGCTACTTTTAGTTACGATAATGCAGGTTAAGCAACTCTTACCATGGTTCTAATTAGGATGGGTGGCCAAAACTAAAACGGCTGAACAGATTAAAACGAAATTTGGCACACAGAGAGGCTATAGCCTAAGAAAGGACGTAGGCTACTTTTAGTTACGATAATGCAGGTTAAGCAACTCTAACCATGGTTCTAATTAGGATGGGTGGCCAAAACTAAAACGGCTGAACAGATTAAAACGAAATTTGGCACACAGAGAGGCTATAGCCTAAGAAAGGACGTAGGCTACTTTTAGTTACGATAATGCAGGTGAAGCAACTCTAACCATGGTTCTGATTAGGATGGGTGGCCAAAACTAAAACGGCTGAACAGATTAAAACGAAATTGGGCACACAGATAGGCTATAGCCTAAGAAAGGAGGTGAGCTACTTTTAATTACGATAACGCAGGTTAAGCAACTCTTACCATGGTTCTAATTAGGATGGGTGGCCAAAACTAAAACGGCTGAACAGATTAAAACGAAATTTGGCACACAGAGAGGCTATACCCGGAAGGACATAGGCTACTTTTGATTTCAATAGCGCAGGTAAGGAGCGGCCGCATATTATCAGAAATTTCTGTTAGAAAAATTCTGACGCTCGCCGGAAGGCACTCCGTGATACATTTTGTATTAGCTCCCGCACACTGTTAGAAAAATTCTAACGGGTCGTCCGTTTCTGATGCCCGCCAGATGGCACTTCAGCCGGACGTCAGAATTTTTTCTGATAGAAATTGCGGAAGGCGTGTTTTCCGTACATTTTGTACTAGGCCCCCCCGCACACTATCAGAAATTCGCGTCAGTTTACCGTCCGCCGCCGTACGCTTCACACGTGTTTGTTGTATTTTAGGAACCTACGTTCTTGACGAAAATGAGTTAAATCAAGATTTAAGTGCCGATGTGGAAAAATATCTATGTTTGTGGAACGCGATGTTGAAAATGACCAGAATAAAATACACAGAGACTTAGCTAGGAAGCGAATATGCCAAATATTAATTGAGAATTGAAATCCATATTTCAATATCAAGGTTTTTAGGGTTCCATGTCCAAAGCGTAAAAACGGGATCCTATTTACGAGATTTCAATGTCCGTGTGTCACCATCATACATAAACCGTTGTTTGTTTGGTTATTCGTATGTGTAAGTAGCCAACACTGGTGTCAGCGATATTTCAAGCTGCCTTAAGGCATCTGACATAGCTAAACGACTGACATCAATGATGACAGCCGCTACCAACGGCTTAACGTGCCTTCCGAAGCACGGAGGAGCTCGAGATATTTTTATGCCACTTGCGGTCACCCATCCAAGTAGGGACTGCACCAGGGGTTGCTTAACATACGTAAGCGCTCATAGAGCTCACACCCACTGGACCATCGGGCTCCTCAAATACCTCTCCTCATAAACCGTGATTACTATACAGTTAAAATTTTCATAGATGATGAACTTATTTGCTTTTGCCGTAAACACAAGAATCAGAATAAAATCCTAATACAATATTATACGAGTAAATGCGAAAGTGAGTTTGTTTGTTTGTTTCTTTGTTACGCTTTCACGCCCTACGAGTATCTACTTAACCGATCATCATGAAATTTTGCATACACATAGGTTAGAGTACTGAGAAGGACATAGGCTATAATTCACGCGGGCGAAGCCGCGGGTAACAGCTAGTACAGTATAATTGTAATTAAAGATTTTCATACTTTAAAAAATGGTCCTATTCACCCTACTTTAAAGAAGCTTTAAGATCACTTAACGAATCGATATCAAATTAAAAGGGTCCCTATAGTGTTTTTAGATAGAAATTAGTCTCATTAAAAACAAATTTTATATAATCATAACATTAGGCAACTACCGTATTGTAGAAATGCAAAAATCTGCTATTTTCTTTATAAAGATCTGAAGTTTGTTTAATAACGTTTTTACTGTAATTATGATACCATATCCCAGAACAGGGGCATTTTTACGATTTTTAAACACTACTTTTGCCTACAAGCCGGGCGCCGCTAGATACGCGATATTATTATTACTTTTGTCTTCAGTAGGGCGCGAACAACAGTCCCTGCTCTGTGGAAAGACGCATTGACTTTGATACGTAACACACTACGTCAATCTTTTAAGATAATGCATCGACTTTTGTTGCGCCCACATTGATTCAATTTCGGCCATCTTTGATCCGAACTGATGTGATTTTCTTGTTTTCACTCTTACAATAACGTCTTTGACGCACAAAAAAAAAGAGATTTTATTACAAAAGAACCTTTATTTTTTGCCATTGTTTTGCCCAGATATGTGTATGAGATACTCGCATTGTTTTGTTCTTATGAGTGTGTTGGGCCATTGATTTTTAGATTTTTCCTAATTAGGTGATTTTGTGGTTTAAATATTGGCATATATCTAAATTAGAACCACTTCTGTTTACGTTCTATTAATCAAATCTTGACACTTTTTTAATCACATAGCAATTATGGAGTAACAGAGCTGATGTAATGATGGAAATTTTTTCACCGTTAAACACTGCAGTCTCAAAAATTATGTCGAGCTCCGTGGCGCAGCGGTCAACACGCTAGCCTGCGACACGGGGGTCCCTGGTTCGATCCCCGGTCAGGTCAAGATGGAAAAAGATCTTTTTCAAATTGACCTGGGTCTTGGATGTTTATCTATATAAGTATATATTATAAAATATAGTATCGTTCAGTTAGTATCCCATAACACATATCTTGAACTTACTTTGGGGCTAGCTCAATCTGTATGATTTATCCGTATAATAATATATTTATTATTTATTTTATTTTATTATTTTAATTATCATTTAAAATAATTATTCACAACGCTAACACTGAACAACATTTCCACTGCATTCATTCACAATTTTATTAAAACCTTGCGTCATTTGTTCAGTTGTAGAAATAGACTAAAATAAGCTATTAATTAACAATCTGCCATTAAATTCTTATCCGTATTTTACGAATAGGTTCATCTTTAAAAAAAAATTTAGGGTCTAACAAACTATGGATGAGTTTATCCTGTCAAAAAATTAAGACCCGATACTAATAATGTGTTGAACTGCAAGAAAAACAAATCGTGAAAATACGAAGGATGTTTGAAAGATGAATTAACTTTGACACGAAACACAATTAATCTTATTAGTGCTACGACTAATATTGCAACCACATTGATATAATTTCAGCCATTTTTAGTCCAATCTGATATGATTTACTTATTTTAACTTCATCAACATCATCATCGTCAGCTTTCTATAACCCACTGCTGGGCATAAGCCTCCCTTTGTCTGCGCCATCTCTCTCTATCCCTAGCCTTCGCAATCCAGTTCTTTCCTGAAATCTGTTTTATGTCGTCGGCTAACCTAGCTACCGGACGACCAACACTACGAACATGTCTGGGGTACCACTCGGTTACAGCCTAACTCCACCTACCATCGTTCCTTCTAGCCAGGTGTCCCGCCCATTTAATTTTACTTGATATGAAATATTATGTTCTTTGAGGCCTAAGCAAGGAGATTTTGTTGCAAAAGCACCTTTGTTTATTGCCTTTGTTTTGTCACATTGAGATACTGTATAGGATGTTATTGACCTCATGAGTTCGTTAGGCCATTGACTTTTTCTAATTAGGTAGCACTTCTTATAGAAAGGAATCTTTTGTTCCTGATATCTGAACCAATTACAATTAAATTGTTCGTTGAGGATTTCTGGGATTTTAATGAAGAAAAATAAGAGTATGTTGTTCCATTTAGTTTTAAGGTATAAGTATACTTCAGTTTAAGTCACAAACAACTACCACAAAACAGAGATTAAAAACGTCAAGGACACCGCGTGTTTGCGAAAATTCTAGAAACGGATTAAGGGGGGAGTATCACTATCACTACATATTATAAAACAAAGTCCCCCGCCGCGTCTGTCTGTCTGTCTGTTCGCGATAAACTCCAAAACTACCGAACCGATTTTCATGCAGTTTTCTCCAATGGATAGCATGGTTCTCGAGGAAGGTTTTAGTATATAGTTTGTTAAGTTTTTGTATACATTTTTGTATATACCAACGATATTTGTTCGAGGTGTCGTAAAAAAATGAGCCGTTTGGGAGCTTTCAACGAAAACGCTGTCTAAACCCTTTGAGATATAACAAAACAATGTATGGGGGAATTGTGTATCTTATTTAGGTCTACAAAAAAGTCCGAGATGGCATATGTTTATATATTAAGGATAACATACTATATACATTTTAATACTTTAAAAAAAACCGGCCAAGTGCGTGTCGGGCCACGCGCAGTATAGGGTTCCGTAGTTGCGAATGAAAACTTTGAGTTCACACTGTTTACACTCGCACCTCACAGTTTAACGACCAAAAACATCTAACAATAAAGATTGTATGAAATTTTACATTTTCCAGTACATTTTATAAGTTGGTTGCCTATAACTTTTTAATTTGCACTTAGTACCCAGCTCTGATAGTTTTCCTTTCAACTTCAGTATATATACTACTGCTGTAATTTTTTTCACGTATCCATATATAACCGTTTAGCAGATAGAGGGGGGGGACACGTACCTCTAACAAAAATTTGCATTTTAAAACCAAATATTTCGGAAACGGATCCCTAAATCGAAAAATGGTGTCCTCAACCTCACAATATTTTTCAAAGACCTATTTAACGATACCCCACACAATGGGTAAGTAGAGAAAAAAAAAATACTCCCCCACTTTACATGTATGGGCGCTACCCAAAAAAAAATTTTTTTTCAAGATTTTTTTCTACGACTTTTTTGCCATGATTAATATACATACTCATACCAAATTACAGCTTTCTAGTACTTATAATCTCTGAGTAAAACCGCGGACGGACAGACAGACAGACATGGCGAAACTATAAGGGTTCCTAGTTTACTACGGAACCCTAAAAATGGGCAATTATCAAAGATCACGCGCAGGCCAAACCCTTAGAGCTAGAAATTTGAAATTTTCCTTACCTATTCCTCTTATAACGTAAGCATTCACTAAGGAAGGATTTTTCAAAAGTCATCCCCCAATGGGGTGAAATAGAGGATTAAAGTTTATATGAAACTTTTATTCCTCGGACATATTTGTATGAAATTTCGTGTGAATTGAGAACGGCAAAAATAATGAGTAACATTTTTAATAGTTACCCGAAATTAAACCTCTAAGGGGTAAATTAGGGTATATGTTTAGTTTACCGCTTTGTAGCGTCATATTTTATAATCCCCGCATTCCAAACCTGAAGTCACCGCGGACGAAGTCGCGGGTGACTGCTAGTAGACAATATAATTGAGCGATGAGCAGACACTACCTACTTGCTTCTTTGGTCGTCCTCTTAACTCTGTGTGTATAAAGTGATTATCCTTGATTTTTTTAAAAGGACGTAGCTACGTAGCTAGCTCCATATAAGCTTTCGCTACTTCACCGGATTTTGGAGGTGAGAGCAGAGTGCCCTCAACCTGTAAGGCAAACATCACCAAAGGGTCCCCGGGGGGACAAACCTCGGCTTTGGGCGTTGCCTGGGTGCGCAAGGCTTGGAGAGGCAGCAAACTCTCATATGCCTGATGGGCCGCGATTTGCATGCATGACTTGAAGGGCCGATTATCCTTGAAGTTGCTCCCCCATCTATATAAGGAAGTGAGAGCTGGAACTGGGTACCAACAGCGACCTGTTGGTAATAGACATTATGTTAAAAAACAATACGACTACAGAAACATACTTTGCCGACATCTGAGAGAAATAAAACTGACTAACCTAAAAAGAAGACCGTTTAATAATTATTTTTCTTCTTTGGGCCTATCTTAGTAAAAGCCTAAAAGTTTTAGTACCTAACTTAATGTCGTATATCAGACACAAGATAAGGTATACATATTTGCTAAGTCCTTCAAAACCGTATCAGGCATAATATTATTTATAGTAATAAAGCCTGAATGGTTGATCAACAATAGGTTTCAGATGACAAGGGTGCTAATTGTCAAGCCTTCTGTTTTAATCAAATTAATAGCTCGGCAGAACCTTCAGTCCCGAATAGTCACAATATTAATATTATCAAATTGTTTTTGTCCCTGATTATAAACTGGGTACAATTAATCTCATCAAAAACATAAATGTGAAATTAGAGTCAAGTTAAATATTATGATATATATGCATTGATTGTTGACTTCAACGACAAAAGAAATGAGATATAAATGGGTGCCAAGTTCAATGGTCAAGGAAGGCTTCGCTGTCAGGTTGGCGATGTATCAATTTTCGAAGAAAAGTGATTCGCAGACACGTAGGGGACCCGGTCAATTGGTCAGTCCTGAAATTTATTTATAACAACATAAAATATCATTTCTTCTTATAACTTAGGATAATATATTGTAGCGTAAGGTATGACTTGGCTAGTTTTCCTAAACGAATTATATTATAGCCTTCGCAAGTTTTAAAACGTATATCGTATGTAATAACGTAACAATGTGTAATCCCGATCAACTGTGAATTACAAAAACGAAATAATTATTGAGTTCGCGGGACAGACGGACTTCAGCCTCTGCTTATCCCGTAAAGGATTAAGACGTGTGTCTTAATTAAATGGACTCTGATATTTAATATCGCTTCCTGGTCATCAATCCACGTCGCCCCTACAATATTAGCCCAGAGATTGATGCGACGGCTTTGTCTATTCCATTGTTACCGGCCCTGATATTAAAAAAATCACAATTGCTTATGTTACCCACCACTCATCCTGAACTTAACCTTATTTTAGTAGCAATAAGATCAAAAATCGAATAGCTGTTCGATTTATTGGTCGCACTCAGATTTTTTCTTTTTACTCTCGGTCGAGGGCTGGACTTCGTTATTGAAATTTCAATCGATCTTCGATGGGCTTGTTCAGTTTAGTGCTTGGAAAAGGCTGGATGTATTTGACTTGACCGTGTTTTGTCATCATTTTCCAACAGCGATTTTATTAAATTCGACATATCTTTCATGTACGTAGATGGATATACACCGAGTTAAGTACCCTCGACTTTTCCCTAAGGGGAAACATGAATTTTTAAAGGTCCAGTGTTCCCCTATTTGAAATTAATCATTTGAAAGAATACAAAGATATCATTCAAAATGTTGTTTTGTGAAACCCTGATACAAGCCTTCAAACTATTCTTTGGACCGTTTCCTTCACAGTATTAATAATAGTACTAAATTTCCTTTAAAGTTAGAACGTGAATTTTTCTCAGCGTATTTCTCAAAAATGGCCGCTTTAGGTGGAAGTGTGGAAGGGGAGATTCCCATAGGAAAGTTGTTCATATTGACAGTCTAAGAAATATGAACAACTTTCCTATGGGAACAGTGCTGGCAACATGTTACAGGTTTAGGACAGGTTTGATTTCCGGCCAGGTCATCATTGGCCGGGTCTAGAATATTTATCTAGGTAGGTATATCGCGTACCTATTGTACATGATGTACAATATAGTATCGCTAACTTGCAATAGTAAACAAATTGTAATGAAAATTGACGTTTACTAAATGATATTGACTTATGATGAATGATGTATAAAAATGATTGACTATTGCAATCTACTTACGACACAAGTTCACAACACTGAGTTAGCATTGAATTACACTGATTGAGTTAGCTAGCCTAACATTGTAATTTGTACTTATATATTTTATTTTATAGATACTCCCTTATATAGAAATGAAACTCAATAACAGATGGCAAGAAAAGAACTTGTAACCATTTTGTCGAGCTCCGTGGCGCAGCGGTCAACACGCCTGCCTGCGACACGGAGGTCCCGGGTTCGATCCCCGGTCAGGTCAAGATGGAAAATGATCTTTTTCAGATTGACCTGGGTCTTGGATGTTTATCTATATATGTATTTGTTATAAAATATAGTATCGTTGAGTTAGTATCCCATAATACAAGTCTTACTAAGAACTTACTTTGGGGCTAGCTCAATATGTGTGATTTGTCCGTATATATTTATTTATTTTATTATATTTATTTTGTACGGAGCCTTAAAATTGGTCGTCCATTCTATGATGCATCATAATGTACTATGGCCACTCATGTCATTTTAGATACGTGACCGGGATGAAAACACGCAGTGATGGATTGTGTGGATGTTTCATGGGTTTTTTACGACATTATGCCATGTTTTTCATTATTTGGGTGTATTCATCATGTTGAAGGTTTCTACATAGCGTCATTATAAAATATACATGTTGAGGGTAGTTCATTTTGGATCTGTCATTGATATTTTTTGGTTTGAATTAAGTGTAAGTGGCCAACACTAGTATCAGATTTTTAGTCTGCTAAAGGCATCTGAAATAGCTTATAAAGATTGTCAGTAATGATGACACGTTGAGCCTTTGGTCCCCAACGGCTTAACGTACCTTCCAAAGCACAGAAGAGCTCAAGATTTTTCCATGCTATGTGGTCACCCATCGCAGTGGGTACCATGTGCTGGGTTGCTTAAAATTCTTATATGCTTTTGGGCGTATTAGCACTTTTTCTAATTTGCTGCTCTTTTATCAAAAGTTTTAAAAAAGTATTCAGCTAGTAATGGGGCTAATCTACGTCACACATAAACAGTATTACGAAAAAGTCAATCTTTCAGTTTGTAAAACTTTTTGCCGAATCAGAAATCGCTCACACAATTTGGAAAATTCAGTTGAGTAGGCAAAAATAACTCTTATATGAAGTAAGGGCAGATCCAGGACAGAGGATAGTTTGGGTAAGAATGCATTGCATATTGCAAAAAATTTAAAAAAGGTTTGTATTTTATTTCAGTTTTATTTTAATCATGTGTGGTAAACATAAAATAACATTAAAATAACCATTTCAAAACAAAATACACAAACATTACAATCTAAGTACTGACGTACGTAGAACAACGAGAAAAGTTACAAGAAACCTTCTATGTGATCACATTAAGCAACTAAATATAAATTTAAATTACGTTGATACGAAAATTCGGTTTTTCTAAAATTTGTTATAGTTGTATTTTAAGTTATTTTTTAACAAAATAGGTATATATAGCAGTTAGTTACTCAATAAACAAAAATATTTTTTGACAAATGACAATCAGCAAAAGGGTTAAAGATACAAAATATTTATTATTGCGATTGAATTATAGAGGATGTATATTTATTCGATTCAGAGAATCTCGTCAGCGTATCGGACATAATTATCAACAATTAAGGATTTTAAGGAACCTCTGACGTCGTGAATACTTGAATTTTTGACCCCTGTGATAAAATAGTATCTTAGATATCTGTGCTTTGTGAAAGACCGAAACGCCATTGATACTGACGGTCAAAATTTGAAGATAATCGTTAAGCTATTTACTTGTTTGTTTGGTTGAACGCGCTAATTTCGGGAACTACTGGACCGATTTTAAAAATCATTTTACTGTCACTTTATCCCAGGATGCCATAGGCTAAGTATGTAGTATGTACCACGGGCATAACCGGGGTGGACTACTTGTTTATTATATGTATTATGCATACTATACCTACACATGTTAATGAAGAAATAAATTAATGATTGATTGAAAGAGTAAGTTGGAGGCAACCCTTCCTGCTCCCCTTACCCAAATGCTGGATCCGCCCTTATACGTGGGTTGACCAATTGAATGGGTATGATTAATGCTTAATAAAGTTTTTTTTTACGCACCATTTGGTAGATTCGGTTCGATTAGTCGGAACAATATAATTATTGGAGGTTGTGTGGGTAACGGGGTCGGATAAATCACAGACAAAAGTTTGGAGGAGGAAGTAATAGAGGAAGAAGGGAGTTAAATAGCTTTTAATTTATATATCTTTTTTCATTAAAATGGTGTCATCTTTGTCTACGAAGCTTCATACAAACTAGAGTTGCGTTTCAACTATATTCAGATGGTGCTTTGTGATTTAATGAATATTTATATTACAAAAAACTATGAAAAGCATTTTCAATTACTGCATTTGTTTAGTTAACATTCTTATCTTTCAAATAAATGCGCAGTATTCTTTTTACGCGTCACACATTCTGATTAGTAAAGTTATCTAGCAGTGGACCTAGTGCCACCTAACGGTGAATTTGTAAAATTATCTTGCCAGAGTTTTTGCTAAAGCGCTGCCTTCGGATAAGACATCAATTCTTGTCCCGGGGTCCGGTGTATTAGATACTTGTAACAAAGATCAGCAAATCTTTTTTAGGGTTCCGTAGTAAACTAGGAACCCTTATAGTTTCGCCATGTCTGTCTGTCTGTCTGTCTGTCCGTCCGCGGTTTTACTCAGAGACTATAAGTACTAGAAAGCTGTAATTTGGTATGAGTATGTATCATGGCAAAAAAGTCGTAGAAAAAAATCTTGAAAAAAATTTTTATTTTGGGTAGCTACCATACAAGTAAAGTGGGGGAGTAATTTTTTTTTCTCTATTTACCCATCGTGTGGGGTATCGTTAAAAAGGTCTTTGAAAAATATTGTGAGGTTGAGAACACCATTTTTCGATTTACTGATCCGTTTCCGAAATATTTGGTTTTAAAGTGCAAATTTTTGTTAGAGGTACGTGTCCCCCCCCCCTCTATCTGCTAAACGGTTATATATGGATACGTGAAAAAAATTACAGCAGTAGAATATATACTGAAGTTGAAAGGAAAACTATCAGAGCTGGGTATTAAGTGCAAACTAAAAAGTTATAGGCAACCAACTTATAAAATGTACTGGAAAAAGTAAAATTTCATACAATCTTTATTGTTAGATGTTTTTGGTTGTTAAACTGTGAGGTGCGAGTGTAAACAGTGTGAACTCAAAGTTGTCATTCGCAACTACGGAACCCTATACTGCGCGTGGCCCGACACGCACTTGGCCGGTTTTTCAATCATATGGAACATGGCTAGCATTGGGTAAAAAACAAGCAACTTATTTTAATATACCTACCCAACCTTTAAATTTTAATATAATTTCACAGCATAAGAGTGTAACTTGTGCAGCAATATAAAGCGTGGAAACAGTTGGCAGTTGCGTTTGTTGCGTTTGCTCGGACATTCCTTTACTTATATTAAAAAGTTCCAAGCAATTCAACATCTTTTAGTAATTGTTCAGGGCTTAAGAAATACATAAGTGAAATAAAAACTATAAAAAAAGTTTAGTGTAGTGACAAAATAAACAAAAAACGTATCGGCTTATTAAGCGCTTCGCGTGTTGACATGCTCAAATTACCTCGTTTTATTAGTAACTAGCTGTTACCCGCGGCTTCGCCCTCGTGATATATAGCTTATGTCCTTCTCAGTACCTTAACCTATGTGTATGCAAAATTTCATGATGATCGGTTCAGTAGATAGGGCGTGAAAGCGTAACAAACAAAGAAACACACTCACTTTCGCATTTATAATAAGTATTAGTTAGGATTAGTTAGGATAAATTGGCATTTTTGAATAATAATACTGATATTATTATGTAACACCACTCCGCTTTTAAATATAACTGCACTACAAGATAGTGTAACTTGCGCAGCAATATAACGCGTAGTAAGGTAAAATAGGAAACAGTTGGCAGTTATGTTTCACAGAATATAGACTACGTTTGCTCGGACATTCCTGAATATTAAAAAGTTCTAAGCAAGGCAACAATGTTCGTGGTTAACGAAATGAAAAGTAAAAAAAAAAAATATTTATTCGAATCATAATTTATTATTGTGTAACAACACTCAGCCTTCACTATATATTACAATACAAAGTCCTCCACCGGGTCTGTATCTTTGTCTGTTCATGATAATCTCAAAAACTACTGCACAGATTTTCATGCGGTTTTCATCAATAGATAGAGTGATTAATGGATGACGAGCTCCGTGGCGCAGCGGTCATCACGCCTGCCTGCGACACGGATGGTCCCGGTCGATCCCCGGTCAGGTCAAGATGGAAAACGATCTTTTTCAGATTGACCTGGGTCTTGGATGTTTATCTATATATGTATTTGTTATAAAATATAGTATCGTTGAGTTAGTATCCCATAACACAAGTCTTTCATAAGAACTTACTTTGGGGCTAGCTCAATCTGTGTGATTTGTCCGTGTATATTTATTTATGGAATGGTTTAGGCATAATTCATACCTGGGCGCAGCCGGGGAGGGCCGCTAGCTTAATACAAGCACTACAGGGTAGTGTAGTGTTTGCCGTGTGGTTACCGGCAGAGTAGAATAGGACCACTCCAAGTCTTCCCGTGGATGTCGTAGAAGGCAACTTAAGAATCACAAGCTAAACAAAGCTTACAAACATCAAAGAGACCTCTCCAACCCGTCTGGCCAGCATGGAGAGTGTAGGCTAAATTCTCTGACTGCTTTGACTAATATATGGCTCTAGTAGTACAGAGAGGGTTGTGCTCCTGCAGTAGAGACTAAAAAGACTTGATGATGATAGGGTAGTGTAACTTGCGCAGCAACATAACGCGTAATATTTAAGGTAAAACAGGAAACAGATGGCAGTTATGTTTGTCATGTTTCACGAAATATTTTTTGTGTTCTCGGACTTGGCGCTGTATTAAAAAGTTCCAAGCATGGCAACATTCTTTTAGTTTATATATAAGTAGCTTATAAAATATAAAAGTGCAGTAACATGTATTTTTAAGTGACAAAATAAACAATATTAAAAAATACCGGCTTTGACGAATTAGCAGGCAAGGTGCTAAATAACCTCGGCTGCTAATTCGTCGCTCAAATTTACTAAGAATAACTTGGAATATTCAATTCATAATGTATTATTCTGTCACAATACTCAGCTTTTTAATATAATTGCACTTCAGGATAGTGTTACTAGTGCAGCAATATAAGGCGTAATATTTAAGGTAAAACAGGAAACAGATGGCAGTTATATTTGTTATGTTTCACGGAATATTTTCTCCGTTTTCTCGGACTTTGCGCTATATTAAAAAGTTCCAAGCAATTTATTTTTGTAGCTGTGATGTGAAATAAGCACAATAAAGTTATTTCGGAGACAATATTAAAAAGTTCGACTTATCGAGCACCACCTTGTTTTTTGGGGTTCCGTAGTAAACAAGGAACCCTTATAGTTTCGCCATGTCTGTCTATCTATCTGTCTGTCCGTCCGCGGTTTTACGCAGTTTTACGCAAAATTATAGGCAACCAACTTATAAACTGTAAAATTTCATACTATTTTCATTGTTAGATGTTTTTGGTCGTTAAACTGTAAGGTGCGAGTATGAATAGTGTGAACTCAAAGTTGTCATTCGCAACTACGGAACTCTACACTGCGCGTGGCCCGACACGCACTTGGCCGGTTTTTTTTTACATTATAATTTGGCATGGTAGTATTATGTAACACGACCAAGCCTTTAACATGCACGACAGGATAATGTTTGTACGACAGTATAGCATTCATCATCATCATCATCGTCAGCTTTTCTTGGTCCACTGCTGGACATAAGCCTCCCTTTGTCTGCGCCATTCCGTTCTGTCATCTGTCCCTTGCTACCGCGAGCCAGTTCGTCCCAGTAATGGTCTTAATGTCGTCGACCCACCTAGCTGCCGGATGTCCCCTACTTCACTCCCATATAGTACATTACTATATCTATACTAATATTATAAAGCTAAAGAGTTTGTCTGTTTGTTTGGTTGAAAGCGCTTATCTCAGGAACTAAAACACCGATTTCTTTCACCGTTGCATAGGTACGTTCTCCCCGAGTGCCAAAGACTATGTATGTTCCACGGGCGAAACCGGGTGAGACTGCTAGTTCAAGATAAAATAGGGATAAATATTTTCTACGTTTGCCTGATTTTTCAGTGTATGAAAGAGTCCAAGCCAGGATTATTAATTTTAGTTTATGTAGCTTATGAAGTAGGATTTATTAATGTAAACTTTATGTAGCTTATGAGGAGCCCGGTGGTCCAGTGGGTGTGAGCTCTGTGAGCACTTACGTATGTTAAGCAACCCCTGGTGCAGTCCCTACTTGGATGGGTGACCGCAAGTGGCATAAAAATATCTCGAGCTCCTCCGTGCTTCGGAAGGCACGTTAAGCCGTTGGTCCCGGCTGTCATCGTTGATGGCAGTCGTTAAGTTATGTCAGATGCCTTAAGGCAGCTTGAAAAATCTGACACCAGTGTTGGCCACTTACACATACGAAAAACAAACAAAAAACAAAAAGTGGGATTAAAGGAATTTTCATGACCTAATGAAATATTCGCAATTGACAGAATTTATCAGGAGCTAAAACGAAGAATGATGATACAGCAGCACGTGCCATTTTTCGTGAAAAATTGCCTGTAAATGTACATTTTCTCGGTTTGACTTTTACTAAATGCTTTAAAAAGTCTAAAAAAATTGACACTTTATACAGGAGAAAAAAACAAGAAAATATCTTATTCAATAGTTGCTGCAAAGTTCTGATGCGTTAAAATTTTATCGTTATAAACATATAGGTAGACTTTTATTAAGATATCAGCAAGCGTAGCGCAACTTTTAACATACGAGTGAAGCTTCCAATTTAAATTAATTAATAAAACAAAAACGGAGATTCAAATCAAAAATTTCTGTGCACAATTTTTAAAAATTCTACAGGCATTCTGCAATACATTTTCGGACTCTCAGAATGGAAAAATAATTAAGTACTACACTTTATTTCTGAGACAGAGACATATCAAAGCACTAAAAGTTATTGCATTCGGAGCATGTGGCGCCTGGTCACTATTTTTGTTGGATGTACTGAATTTTTCACTGTAGTTTATGACATTAGATAAATCTATTTTATAACAAAAAATGCGAGCGAACTATCTGAGAATTAGGTGTATATTTCTGATTTTTAGTCGCCTGCATTTTGGCTTTTTCTCTCTTGCTTAGTGCCATCTTTGTTTTGCGCTAAATATATTTATGTAGTGAACAAAAAACAAATTCATAAAACTCAAATTACCGCGACTTTCCTGGGGAGATGTGCCGCAACCGCAAACTGTTCTTAAAAAACATCAACCAACTAGTGGCTTCTTTCATTTTATTTCTTAATAGCGCTAAATTATTTTAGCAAATGCAGAATAATAAAAAGAAATACCAACAATACTACAAGTATCTTACTTCCGATGTACTGAATTACGTAAATACATATTATCACGTCTTTTTCCCTTGCGGAATAGACAGAGCCATAAATCCTCTAAAAACTGTATGAATCAGATTTTTCAAATTTGATCTGGTTTAGTTGTTAGGGAATAAATAGATGGGTGGCGCTAGTTTTTCTGGTCTATATAAGTGCCATAAGAAAAACACTTTATGGTACAAGTATTGGCGCAGCGGTCAACACGCCTGCCTGCGACACGGATGGTCCCGGGTTCTATCCCCGGTCAGTTCAAGATGAAAAATGATCTTTTTCAGATTGACCTGGGTCTTGGATGTTTATCTACATAAGTATCTATTATAAAATACTAGCTTTTACCCGCGGCTTCGCCCACGTAATATATAGCCTATGTCCTATTCGGTACCCTAACCTATGTGTATGCAAAATTTCATGATGATTGGTTCAGTAGATACGGCGTGAAAGCGTAACAAACAAACAAACTCACTTTCGCATTTATAATATTAGTTGGGAAGTTGGGATGGGATAGTATCGTTTTGAGTTAGTATCCCATAACACAAGTCTCGAAATTACTTTGGGGCTAGCTCAATCTGTGTGATTTGTCCGTATATATATATATTTATAATTAAGTCGGGAATATAGACGTGTCACGTCAAGAGTTGTTGTATTGCGTGGAACTAAAAATTATATTTATAAATGAGTATGGAATGAGGCTTTGCAGTTTGACTTTTATTGCTGTTTGAGGTTTTGATTGAATTTTACCATTTATGTAACTGATATTCAATTATTTAAAAGTTCATTTCTTTGTTGAATTTTTGCCTTGTTCGTAATCATAAGCATGATTTTTTAAGATATTGATACCTGTGATAGATTCTATAGGTACGCATAGTAAAAATTGGCTCCGACGTGCACATTTTTTTATTCAACTTTATCAAGGTAAAGGTTTTAAATATTCCTAACTTAACCTCAAAGAGTCATGGACCTTTGTCCATAAGCGAAAAAGTCGCCTTCATAAAAGGAAATACAGCCAGCAAGACCACCTATTTAAATGTAAATAAAACGTATTCAACTAGTGAGCGTATATCCTGAAGCTGAACAGAGTCATAAGCAAAGTGGATCCACGTTAAAACGCTGAGTCAAACGTTACTTTGCTTAATTATTACCATAATAGATATCGAGATTTAATAAAAAAAAGACTGTTGTGTCTAAAATGTAACAGACTCAGACTGATGTAAGGGTTAAACGATACCCAATACATTCAAAGCAGTTCATGGGCATACATACATACGCTCTAATATTACTCTCCTTTATTTGAGCATCGTGCAATAATCGTAAAATAATTGCCACTCAAAATTAAATGTGGCCTAGATAAAAAATAATAATAAAGATATGCTGGTCTGACATATATATCACACGTTCTATAGATATAGTCTTTTTTAAATGACTATAAAAAATATATATATTCTAGAGGTTCGATACCTGATTGACTCTTTTAGTTAGAAAGAAGATAATAAAAGCAGAAAAATGCCACTAATGTAATAAATGTGAGTAGTATTGTTAGCTAAAGACATATCCATAAAATAGCCTAGAAGTATAAAGACAGCAAGCACAAGCAAGCGGTGTAGTTACACTTTGCTTTTGGCGGTGATCTGAGGATCCCGCGTCTCCACTGGGACCGATTTCCCTAATGCTGTTCACAGAACTTCCATAAGATTTGAATATCTCATCATATTTCGATTTTTTATTTTGTCTATTTCCGTTGTGCTTCGCTACGTCCGTTTAACCTTTTTATTCGGGTCGGGTTGTTTATTATTCTATTTCGTATATGTGCCAATATAGGTCACTGCTTGTATAGACCTATTTTCTAAAATTTATTTAAAATAATTATTTCATCTAAATATTATAAAATCTATACATTATAAAGCTGAAGAGTTTTTTGAGCTGGTGAGGTTTGGGATAAAAGAAAAAACATAGAATATACCAGCTGCTTTTCTTCCCGCGCAGACCGTAAAAGCCGATCAAAGGATTGGGTGAAGATCAAAGGAATCACTATATTTTGATACCGCTTTTCACCTTTACGCCCACTACGATGCTAAACGTGGCCTATAGGTTTTAAGACCTTGGGCTCTGTGTACCCCGCAAGGGATAAAGACGTGATTGTACGTATGTATGTATGAAGAGTTTTTTTGTATGGTTGGTTGTACGCGTTAATCTCAGAAATTACTGGACCGATTTCAAAAATTATTTCACCGTTGAATCTAAAGGTTATCGCTGAGTGCCATAGCATAGGCTACGTGGTACCTCGCGTGAAGCCAGGGTGGAATGCTAGTATTAAAAACGTATCATTACCGCAGCATATCAAAGTACAGAAGTGGGGGGGGGGGGCATGAATGACATAAAATGCCGGTATCGGTTAGTGACGTCACGCAGAATTCTAACGGGCTTCATCTTTATCAACATTTGTTTGATTAAATTCTTTAGGGAACAAACTTTTTTAAATATTCAAGATTTTTTTATAGTAAATTTTTTTTTAAAGCGGTCCCGTAGTTTTTATTGTAGTATTTATACATTACAAACGAAAAACCTTTTGTCTTTATAGTATCAGTAGTGATAATAATATTAAAACTTACGCAAGATAATACAATATGGAAATTTATTTTATTAGTACTGATTGATTATATGCTCCTTGTGTGTAGTGGCAATGGTAGTACAGAGAGGGTCGTGCTCCTGCAGTGGAGACTAGAAAGACCTGATGATGATGATGATGATGATGATGATATGCTCCTAGATATTAGTCTTGATTTATAGCTCGAAAATTCCAGACACGAGTAGTTATCATAATGCCAGTCTGAAATCCATCTTCCTGTCGTCTCTCTCGCCGGATAACTTGAGACTTAATTAATTTGCTAAAACACTTGTACACTTAATAGGCTGGGGAGATAAATCTCGAAAAGATTTTGCCTTTTCCCCGAAAAAGAATCGAGATTGATTTATTAATCTAGTTCATTTTAAGGGGTTCCGTACATCAAAAAGTAAAAAAAGAATCATGAAAATCCGACATGGACGTTTGTGTTTTGTATTGTAACATAAAGTAGATGAAAAAAAAAAGTGAAAAAGAGTTAGATATATAAAAATAATCATACAAAGGCCTTTAGGCATTTGTCTGTAGTTCTTGAACAATAAAATACATGATACTTAATAAGATAATTTTAAATGTGATTTGACGTGATAAAGTGCTTGCAGAGGAATATTTTAGGAATGAACGTTTTGATTTGAAACCCTAGATTGATGGCTTGATTAGTTGACATTTTTGTTTTTGACCAATCCGAATTCATAACAAAATCGCCTCACGAATTCTAGCAAAATTTTATTACAATTATTATCCTCTCATACATCAATCATTATCGGTTGTGAGGTGTTCACTATCAAATCAGAAAATCTCTACACGGCCTTTACGGCAAAACTTGAGAGTTGCTACTCTACAAAGCTTTTGCCATTGCTTTTTAGTTAGGCCCTTCAGGCTATGCATGCGAGTCGTGATCCATAAAGCATATGAGAGTTTGCTGTCTCCTATAGCCTCACGCAAAGGTCAAAGCTGAGGTTCTGGAGTCTTTATGGTTGGCCTTACAGTCAGACTGAACTTTCGAGGTGAAGTAAAGGCACTTTGTCTTCACCTCAAAGGAGATCACACAGTCCTTTCGATAAAAAAAATGCCTTCAGAAAATCAAATTATTTATAAGACAACCCTGCAAATCTAGAACTACAAATAGGTTTACTAAAAAACTTAAGCATGGAATTTATGCTCCTCTTCAAAGTCATAAATTGAACCAATTCGTTCAATAACATAAATCCGTCAGAGTGAGTACAGACTACAAATATTCACATTTCACGATTGCTTATCTCTCATGTACATTCATAAATCTGCGGCATGTACCACCTATCAAACAAATAGACTGCACAGTTTATTGAGTTTGTCAAGAAGGCTAGGAGATGGAATTCTCATCTGTGTCCTTGCGGATGAACGGAGAGTGAAAAACGAAATATGGTTCATTTGTTTCACAAAACAAAAATGGTCAATAAATTTTGCCCAATTTAGTGGCGCTATGTTGCTGTATTTGAACAGTCAGTACTTAAACGTGCGCTTGATCTTTTATAAAGTAAAATGTTAAGTTTAGGAACTATGTAATGATCAGTACTAAAAAATATTTTAAATCCAATACGCTGTAAAAAACCCTACGCTGTAAAGCAAACTTGAGAAAACCAACAGACCAGCATATTACGAGTATTCCATGAATAAATCATCATCATCATCAGGTCTTTGTTAGTCTCCACTACAGGAGCACGACCCTCTCTGTACTACCAGAGCCATATATAAGCCAGGGCAGTCAGAGGACATGTTCTACACTCTCCACGCTGGCCAAACAGGTTGGAGAGGTCTCTTTATTGTTTATAAGCTTTGTTTAGCTTGTGTTTCCTAAGTCGCCTTCTACGACATCCACGGGAAGATTTGAAGTGGTCTTATTCTAATCTACCGGGAGCCACACGGCCACATGAATAAGTACTTTATAATAATTCTTAAAACGTTACGCTGTAAAACAAACTTGATAAAACCAACAGACCACCATATTGTTTAGAATTCCGAAAATGCGATTTAGTGGCTTTAAACTCTAAATAAGTTTAATAGCAGGATATGACTAAAATACTCGTAGGCAAGAAAATATTTAGCTTTCAGTGCAAGATTTCTAGTGCGTGATCTATTCCTGCCAACGTCTGTGAAGACACCTCGATTTAGCGACGAAGTAGGTGTTCGATATTATGACTTGTAAAATTGAATGTGTGGATTTTATGTGTGAGTGAAACGAGATTCTTTTGAGCGTGGAATCGAATTACGGGATATATTCGATATATTGAGTGTCGAGTACACCTTTTTTTTTTTTTTTTTTTTTTTTTTATACTACTAAGTTGGCAAACAGGCATACGGCCCACCTGATGGGAAGCGGTTACCGTAGCCTATGGACGTCTGCAACACCAGAGGTGTCACACGCGCGTTGCCGACCCTGAAGAAATCTTTTCACGCCCTTTTTGAAGAATCCCATATTGTAGTCTCTCGGAAAAACCATAGCAGGGAGTTCATTCCATAACTTTAGCGTACGTGGAAGAAAGTTCCTGTCAAAGCGTACTGTACGTGACCATTTAGGATTTAAGGTATGAGGATGAACCCCCTGTCGATGGCGTGAGGTGCGATGATAGAATGTAGCCGTAGGCATCATCTCAAACAGTTCTTCAGAGCACAGCCCATTATACAAACGGTAGAACACACATAGAGAAGCGAAATCTCTCCTTAAACTCAGGGGCTCGATACCGCTTGTAATATTAGGATCGTCGATAATTCTGACAGCTCGTCTTTGGACCGAGTCAAGTGGATCCAGCTGATACTTGGCTGCACCTGCCCAAAGGTGACAGCAGTACTCCATGTGTGGACGGACTTGCGACTTATAAAGGAGCAGTCTTTGCTCTGGGGTGAAGTATCGCTTTGCCCTGTTGAGCACACCCAGCTTTTTGGATGCCATCTTGGCCTTGTCCTCCAAGTGACTGCGGTATTGGACGCTGGCAGAAATATCGACACCAAGGATCCCAATTTTGTCAGAGATGGTAAGGGCCGTGCCTTGGAATTGAGGAGCTACAGCAAATGGGGTTTTTTTGGTGGTAAACGCACAAACTTGTGTCTTCGAAGGGTTGAAGTTGACCAGATTTTTTTGACCCCAATCGGCGACTTTCGTCAATGTATTTTCGATTTCAGACACAAGTTGTGTGCGGCTTTCGTTCACAAATGTGCGAGGGACATTTGCACGGCCCGTGTAAGACCTGTCACCCGTACTATCGTCCGCATAACAATGAATACCATCTATGGACAGCATGTCATTGATATGCAGAAGAAACAGTGTCGGGGACAACACGGAGCCCTGCGGGACGCCAGCATTAATATCTAAGCTATCCGAACAGCTTCCGTCAACTACTGCTCTAATGCTCCTCTCAGACAAAAAGCTAGCAATCCATTTACAGAGTCCCTCAGGAAGTCCGTAAGATGGCAACTTCGAAAGAAGACCCCGGTGCCAGACTCTATCAAACGCCTTCGCCATATCTAAGCTGAATGCTAATGCCTCACCTCGACTCTCAATAGCCGACGCCCACTGGTGTGTGAGATACAATAGAAGGTCACCGGTGGAACGACCGTGACGGAAACCGTATTGACGGTCGCTAATCAAGTCGCGATTTTCTAAGTATCTCAGGAGCTGTGAGTTTATTATACGCTCCATCACCTTCGAGAGGAGAGAGGTAATGGCGATTGGCCTGTAATTTGATGGGTCTGATCTATCGCCCTTTTTGGGCACCGGGTGCACGAGTGCAGTCTTCCACGAAGTTGGCACTTTCCCAGTACGGTACGAAAGCGCAAAAAGGTGCGTTAAAACTGGGCACAACTCGGGAGCACACTTTTTCAGCACCACTGCAGGGATGCCATCCGGCCCACTCGACTTATGAACATCTAGAGCAAGCAGCTCCCGCCGAACCATCCGCTGTGTGATGAAAATCTCCGGCATGGAGTAGTTACACTTAGGGATGGAAGGTGGTACAGCAGCTCCATCGTCCATGGTCGAGTTTGAGGCAAATAGAGAGCCCAAGAGTTCGGCCTTCTCTTTTGCGCTATGGGCCAGACTGCCATCTGGCTTTTGCAATGGTGGCAGTGAAGACTGACAAAAGTTTCCCTCGGCAGATTTAGCAAGCGCCCAGAAAGCTCGACTCCCAGAGGGATACTTAAGAAGGCGCTTACCAACCCTGCCGATGAAATCGAACTTTGCTCTGGCAGACGCTTTTTTGCTGAACCTCGAGGCAGCGTTATACTTCCGTCTTGCATCGGTAACGTCAGAGCCCTTATTGGCACGGGCCGTGGTCCAAGCCTCGTATGCAGTTTGCTTACGGGTTCTTGCTTCTCTGCAGGACCGATTAAACCACGGTTCGGTCTTATTACCGAAAGGCACCAGTGGGTTTGGGATATAGCATTCCATCCCCGCTAGAATTGCCTCAGCGACGGCTGTCGCGCACTCCTCTGCGTTCCCCGATGCAAAACAGAGCTGCCTCCACGGGTACGATGCATAGAATTCACGCAGTCCATCCCAGTCTGCTGACTTGTAGTGCCATACGCGGCGCCACTGTGTGGGTGACCGATCCGGTTTATGCCGCGAGCAGGGCACCTGTGTCCGGACAACGCAATGATCCGAGGAGCCAAGTGGTGCTTCCCCTGCAACGGTGTAACTGTACGGACGCGTAGTCAGCAGAAGGTCCAACTTAGAGCTCACATGGTTCTCAACATCTGGTATTCTGGTTGCAAAATCAACCAGTTGCGAGAATCCATGGGCCAGAGCAAATTCATACGCACATCTCCCCGCGAAGTCAGTCCTTTGGGATCCAAGCCACTCCATGTGGTGGGCGTTAAAATCGCCAAGAACGCCACCTACTTTGGAACTCTATATCTATTGTAATATTCAGTTTATGCCAAATAAATATTGATTGAGATCGCACTTGATAAGCTTCGGGATCGATGTCTCTGTCATCTAAGGTTCCGGCTACATACTCACCTGAGATGCTTTAGAACCCGGGGCCCAGGGGATCAGACCGAGGGTCCAGATAAACTGTGTGATAAAACGGACAATGTCGCGGTAATCTAGTATACTAATCTATATAATATTATTGAGAGGAAAGATATTGTTTGTTTGCATTAGTCAAAACTCAAAAATTTTATTCATCTTAAGAGGCTTACATAACCGAAACTAGCGACATCCGTTATTTAATTCTTGTTCTGCAAAATAAGAACAAATTTTAAAAATCTACGTAAGTACTTCCTTATATAGTAAATTTTTACCGACATCAGCATTTCAGATTGAGAGAACTGGCGGTAATGTTTAGTTCTCTTGATTTACCAAAATGCAAAATAATGAGAAGCATTACAAAAAATACTGCAGTCATTTACTAGTGAAGTACTTACTTTTAATAGTAAAAGAAACAAAACCAAGGGTGGCGCTTGTTGGCTAGTGTAAGCGCCTTAAGTTATTTTTAATATCGTTTGGTGAACGTCAATTTACATTTTCAATTGGTTTACAATGTTATGTTATTGTTGACGTAAATAATTTACTTAAGGCTAAGTTTACACCGCTTCCAAAGCGGAGTGCAGAAGAAGCGGCTACAAACTGCACAGCGCATTTTCTCCAAATGACGTCAACTATCTACGACATACGAGTATTTACCATTACCATTGATTGAGCTACTCCGATAATACGACATAGGCTGTTGTTATAACTTACGCGGACGAAGTCGCAAGTAATTACTAGTATATAGCATAATCTTGCATACAATTAAAAATAGTAATAACTTAAAGATACAGTATTTTAAAATAGATACTCATTTTTTAGCAGGCTGGCGTGTTATCCATCATCAAATAAAATAATAAATAAATAAATATATACGGACAAATCACACAGATTGAGCTAGCCCCAAAGTAAGTTCTTAAGAAAGACTTGTGTTATGGGATACTTACTCAACGATATTATATTTTATAACAAATACATATATAGATAAACATCCTAGACCCAGGTCAATCTGAAAAAGATCGTTTTTCATCATGACCTGACCGGGGATCGAACCCGGGACCCCCGTGTCGCAGGCTGGCGTGGTAACCGCTGCGCCACGGAGCTCGTCGATCGCTCATTGATTCCACAAATAAAAATAAATAACAAATAATATTTTAATTACGCCATGTTTGATCATTACATAACTCTATCTCACTATATATATACATATACGTGTATGGTAGTTACGCGCTATCTATACAGATAGCGCGTAACTACCATACACGTTTGATATACCTATTTGATCGAACATTCAGCTGAAACTGTTTTTAGGGTTCCGTAGTAAACTAGGAACCCTTATAGTTTCGCCATGTCTGTCTGTCTGTCTGTCTGTCTGTCTGTCTGTCTGTCTGTCCGTCCGCGGTTTTACTCAGAGACCATAAGTACTAGAAAGCTGTAATTTGGTATGAGTATGTATATTAATCATGGCAAAAAAGTCGTAGAAAAAAATCTTGAAAAAAAATTTTTTTTTGGGTAGCTCCCATACAAGTAAAGTGGGGGAGTCATTTTTTTTTCTCTACTTACCCATCGTGTGGGGTATCGTTAAAAAGGTCTTTGAAAAATATTGTGAGGTTGAGAACACCATTTTTCGATTTAGGGATCCGTTTCCGAAATATTTGGTTTTAAAGTGCAAATTTTTGTTAGAGGTACGTGTCCCCCCCCTCTATCTCCTAAACGGTTATATATAGATACGTGAAAAAAATTACAGCAGTAGTATATATACTGAAGTTGAAAGGAAAACTATCAGAGCTAAGTACTAAGTACAAACTAAAAAGTTATAGGCAACCAACTTATAAAATGTACTGGAAAATGTAAATTTTCATACAATCTTTATTGTTAGATGTTTTTGGTCGTTAAACTGTGAGGTGCGAGTGTAAACAGTGTGTACTCAAAGTTGTCATTCGCAACTACGGAACCCTATACTGCGCGTGGCCCGACACGCACTTGGCCGGTTTTATATGTTAGTATAGCATAAGCATTCATAAAAACGGTGACTGACGGTCGGAAGCCGGGACTTTCACCAAGACTGACGTGCCTCAAGTTGCGAACGAACGAAGGTAGATAAAGTAGTCATCAACATAAAAATTGGCAACTTTAGGCACGTCAGTCTTGGTGAAAGCTTTCGACCGTCAGTCACCATTTTTATCATCCTCCTCCACAAACCTAATAATCTGACTTCATGGACACGAAAAAGCAATTTCCTCAGCTAAACACTACTTGCTTATTTGGGACTCATACGTAGACGGATATTAGCATACGTAATTTATTACGCCTTATAAAAGGCAAATATTTAAACTTAAGGAATAAATAGCTGAAATACCTAAAGAAAGAAATGTGAAAAAAAATGCGAAAGTGAGTTTGTTTGTTACGTTTTCACGCCGTATCTACTGGACCGATCATCATGAAATTTTGCATACACATAGGTTAGGGTACTGAGAAGGACATAGGCTATATATTACGCGGGTGAAGCCGCTAGTTATGTAATAATATCAGCAATATTATCTATGCTCCTCTCATACGCGCCCGCTATATGACAAACCTAATAAACTGATTTCACGGACAAAAAAGCAATTTCCTCAGCTAAACACTACTTGCTTATTTGGGACGCATACGTAGGCGGGTATTAGCATACGTAATTTATTACGCCTTACAAAAGGAAAATATTTAAACTTAAGCAATAAATAGCTGAAATTCCTTAAGAAAAAAAAAAGAAAGTTTATCCCACCCAATCCCAACTTCCCAACTAATATTAATAAATGCGAAAGCGAGTTTGTTTGTTTATTTGTTTGTTACGTTTTCACGCCGTATCTACTCAACCGATCATCATGTAATTTTGCATACGCATAGGTTAGGGTACTGAGAAGGACAAAGGCTATATATTACGCGGCCCGCTGTATGACAAACCTAATAATCTGACTTCATGGACACGAAAAAGCAATTTCCTCAGCTAAGCACTACTTGCTTATATGGGACTCATACGTAGGCGGATATTAGCATACGTAATTTATTACGCCTTATAAAAGGCAAATATTTTTAGAAATCTTAGGAAATATTGCTGAAATTCTAAAGGAAAGTAAGAGAAAGTAAATATTTAATACAATGTTCTTAACATATTAGTGGCAGGAGCCTCCTTTTAGACCTTCACTATCCTATCCTATCCTAATCCTAACTAATATTATAAATGCGAAAGTGAGTTTGTTTGTTTGTTACGCTTTCACGCCCTATCTACTGAATCGATCATTATGAAATTTTGCATACACATAGGTTAGGGTACTGAGAACGACATAGGCGACATAAATTACGCGGGCGAAGCCGCGGGTAACTGCTAGTGAAAAATAAAAGCTTTATCTTCAAATAATAATTTATATTGAATATTAGCTTCCATTATAATAGTGTTAAGTTATGAATATTATATCCTATTCTCTTTTATTATGAGAACAATATGTTTTCTTTTTTTATGTTTTAATAAACTAATTGTTAAAAATAGAGTAAGTACTTAGATCATTTTACTTTATTTTTTAATAGGAGTACATATTTCATATCTTTTGTATTTCTTATAAAAGAAAGTTACTAATACCATTAATAATTAACTGACGTCAACAATTTTCAGTTGTAAAATCAAATATACATACATAAATATTGTTACGTCTTCTCCCCTTGCGGGGTAGACAGAGCCTCGGTCTTTAAGACTTAAAGCTACGTTTAGCTTAGTGGTGCATGTAGATGGAAACCCGAATCAAAATAGTGATGGGTTGCTAGCCGCATCGCCTATTGCCATGATTCCTTAGATTTTCGCCCGATCCTTCGATCGGCTCGGGAAGAGAAGCAGTTGGTATATTCTATGTTTTTTCTTTACTTCCAGACCAGAGTGGAAGGTAAAATCAAATATGACTAATGTTCAAAGAAACCTTTATTAAATAAGCGTTTTGAATCTTGAATCTTCATGTAGTAGGTAGATACATTATGCCTTAAATCAGTTCTGGTTATATAGCAGTTCAGTGGGCGGGACTTTCAGAGGATTATTTAAAAGACTACTTTGTTCATTGTCAATGGTCACATCTTCGAGCAACACGGCTTTTCCGTACACATAGATAAAATCTGAAAAGCGAAATATAAAACGTTAAGTTATTCTACTTTTGAATGTTTTCTATGTGAACTATTTCTTGATAACAAATCGTACGGGTATTTTTTTTTTAATATTTTGGGTTTTATAATGACTTGAATAAGCATAGAAATAACTTATCCAGCTCACGCTTGACCCCTTTTACATATAAAATTGACCACCGCTTAGTGTTCGCCGGCAGCGCCTCGCCGAGAGTAATGGCCGCCGCAATTCGGTATTTGCCTAATGTTAAGATTATATAAAATTTGTTTCTAATGATACTAATTTCTATCTAAAAACACTATAAAGATCACTTATAATTTGATATCGATTCGTTAAGTGTTCTTAAAGCTTCTTTAAAGTTGGGCGAATAGGACCATTTTTTAAAGTATGAAAATCTTAAATTACAATTATACTGTATTGTAGTCCGCTAAATTTAAAGCAACTTTTATTATGAAACCATTACCACAAACGTAATATTTCGTATAGCTACCAAACAAAGTTCTCACGCCGCCCATACAAAATACAAAGTTGTGACGTCACAAATACGTAGGCATTTCAGCAGTGCGTTTTCACGTCTAAAAACTAACGTCTAAAAATATGTGTCTTTAAAACTTCTATAACTGAAAAAGTTTTTTGTTTAGAAATGAATTTCTGTCACTATTGTGTTTATTTTTGGCAGGTCTTTACATAGCGACACGAAAATTTTTTTAGTCTAGTAGCCAATTGCCAACATTTTTCTCGGACACTCCCCTTTAGCACTCATTTCACAGGTAATTTTACTTTATTTTGTACGATGTTAGTTTAATTGGTACACGTGGAAAGTACGCCAAATCCTCTGACTGCTCTGGCTAATATATGGCTCTGGTAGTACAGAGAGGATCGTGCTCTTGCAGAGGAGACTTAAGAACACCTGATAATGATGATGACGACTTTGTATTTGTGAATTCAATGTGAAACGATTTGCGTTGGTGAAATGATCTTCATAACATACATTCGAGCAATTAGAAAAGTATTTTTGAAAAAAACTAAACCAACACACGGTGGGTTCATTTTGTTGTTAGTTTTGCTTGGTTTCCTTTTGACTTCATAATCTGAACAGAAAAAAAGAAAAAGACAAGAAAGAAATAAATTTTATCATACTTACATTCAGGCGTCTAGGCTATTGAAAAGATTTTCTTTTGGCGTTGTTTCTTAACTATATGATCTGTTCCGAAACGTTAATAGTATGTAGCTATTGAACAATAATTAATTGAGTACATAGTATATAATAAAATTATTTTAAATGTGATTTGACGTGAAAAAGAACTAACAAAGGCCTATTACCTGAATATGTCCTGTATCAATGTATGTATGTATTGTCCGTATAAAAAAAAAAATACCTGAATAAACGTTTAATAAACGTTTAAGAAACAACCTCCCTTTCGCATTCATTATGTTAGTTGGGAAGTTGGGAAAAGGGTTCTTGATAATAAGCAAAGAAAAAAGTCATCCAGCTCACGCTTGACCCCTTTTTCATATAAAATTGACCACCGCTTAGTGTTCGCCGGCAGCGCCTCGCCGAGAGTAATGGCCGCCGCAATTGCCCACATTTTTCTCGGACACTCCCCTTTAAACACTCATTTTACAGGTAATTTTGCTTTATTTGGTGCGATGTTAGTTTTATTGGTACACGTTGTATTGGTGCATTCAATGAAAAACGATTTTTCCGTTGGTAAAATATGCTTCCTAAAATACGGACGCGCAATAGAAAAGCATTTTTTCAACAAAATGAACTAACACATTAGTTAGGTAATATGGTTGTTAGTTAAGTAATTCCTATATCTTTCCGGCTTCTTTCTGACTCCATAATCTGAACAGTAAAAAAAAGAGAAAAGACAAGAAAGAAACAAATATAATTAGGTATACAAAGCCCTTCAGGCGAATAGGCGACAAATACTGTTAAAAAGAGTTTCTTTTGGAATTTCTTCTCTGCAGTGGTCCGCTCCGAAACGCTAGTACCTATTTTGTAGCTTTTAAAATAATATGTATTTCAAAAGCTATTTAATAAAATCATTTTAATTTACTTGAAAAATCCCCTGCAAAGACCTTTTTGAGTAAATTATTGATTCTTAATTCTTTGAGCTTTTTGGTGAATTTTTATCGGATATAAACACAATTATACCAATTTCCAGCCCAATTGGATGACAGGAACTTGATGTAATCTTCTAAGATTTTTTCCACACGGATTGAATCCCTTTTTCTGAAATTTGTTTAAGGGATTTTTACTCTTTGTTCTCATTATGACGAATCACTGAATTAGTAGAGCTACTAACGTATCTGCCTATCCTAACTTATTTATACTTACAAAGTATATAATCAAGTCTTTTATAGTAAAACAATGATCTGGTCAAATTTGATTTGGCTTTGGTCCAGTGTAGATTTGAAATTTTAGATGAATTGACACGTCACCAGTTCATCTCTTTACTCAAATTGCATTCCTAAATTCGAAAACAGGGAAACGTCAAAAAGAAGGAAATAATAGAAATCGCATTCACCTCTGTTTACAGATCTTATAAACTCTGAAACTGTACTAGATAGAAATCAGAAACTATTACGGTCCCCGTATATTTTACCGACAAATATTCGGCGCTTCTGCTGAGAACTTTGCAGAATATTCGGTATTTGGCACTCACATTATTCGTGATACCTCTAATACGTTTATTCAGAAATGGTCTACCGTAAAATATAGCCTTGTGTCCACTAGGCGACAATTGACGCGCAACACCTTGTTGCTCAACAAGATCGACAACGTTGTACAAATACGCGCTACGTTGCCCACTGGTGCAACGTATCGCTTGTTTGTTTGTTAAATTGTTTCCGTGCAACATTAATTTGAGCATCAAGTGTTGTCAAGTAGCGACGTGATACGGGTAAATGTCCAATATATATTATCCTTCGTGTGTTGTATGGACGTTTATTGAAATTACTCGAATTGTACCAAAACTGCAAATGTTCGTGGAGCAAGAAGCAAGAATCCCCATCCTACCTTATATTATATTATGCGAAAGAGAGTTCGTTCGTTTTTCATGCTTTCACGCTTTAACTCTGAACTAGTCCGCATTTAATTTTGCCATCGCGTTGTATAGTCTTCCGAGAAGAACAAAGTCTACCTTTCATCCCAAAAAAAGTTTTGTATGCGAAATTTCATGATGATCGGTTAAGTCGATAGGGCGTGAAAGCGTAACAAACAAACTCACTTTCACATTTATAATATTAGTTGGGATAGTTCGGATGGGATACTTATGCACTAACACTAATTCTTCTGACGACAGACAGGCATGAAAATAAACTTTTTCTTCCAACTACGCTGCAATTCTATCATAACTGCACTACATATCCAGCACAAAGCGGAACTTTGCTGCACTAGAAGTAAAAAAAAAAAACTAAACAGTGCAGTAAAGGATTTCCATACATTTTTGCTGCTCTAGTGCAGCAAAAATGTATGGAAATCCTTTACTGCACTGTTTAGTTTTTTTAAATCGTGGACAATAGTTGTCACCTGTCATAAAGAAGGTTGGCCAACCTAACGACCGTATGGAGTTAACAAAGGGACGTGTGTATAGCCTTGCCTAAAAAAAAATACTGGCCATAAAGAAAAAAAGCGGGAATGTGAACAACAAATTTTTAACTATTGTAATTTGTCTTCAGTTTTATTTTTCAACTACTTTTATTGCAGTAGTTGAAAGAAAAGCAGATTATGCACCTCGCATTAAGTAAGTTAAATTGCACTCGTGCTTTTTAGAGCCCTCGCTAGCGCTCGGGCTCCAAATAAACACTCGTGCAGCAATAACTTACTTTCTGCTCAGTGCAACAATCTACTATTATTAAAAAAATGCCGCGTTGCCATGAGCAACAATTGTGCAACATGTCGCGCGTCAATTGTCGCCTCGTGTAAACAGGACTTACTCTACGCAGCATATTTCATTGGGCGTTGATTCATTGAGTAAGCAATTTGTCTTTCTCGCACTAATGGTTTAAGGACACTAACTGATTTTGATCAATTGGGCCGACAAATGGGCGGTATTGGGCTGGATTACTAATTGATATAATGTGGCCGATAGGAAAAGAGGAAGATATTCTATGGCTATTATGGCTTCAGAAACGAGTAAAGATACCCAATTGAAAATAAACGTATACAAGTGTGCGTAGCACTGCGTGACCAGCAGACCTATTTGCTTAATTTTGACAGATACAGTGTTTAACGTTTTAATGGTCACTTCAACATCCATTACGGCTTTAGTATGATAAACTATTTTTATTTTAGATATACAACGTGTTAATGAATAAGCGCAAAACCTCTTAGGTGGTGATTGTGCTTATGAATATGAACAATTTTTACTATGGGGCCGATTCTGCAACTCGACAAAAAAAATCTGCTATTTCATACAAATTGTCAATACCTACTCGAACAGAATATATGGAATAGCTGATATTTTTTGTCGAGTTGCAGAGTCGGCCCCATAGTAAAAATTGTTCATATTCATAAGCACAATAACCACCTAAGAGGTTTTGCGCTTATTCATTAACACGTTGTATAGACCGCAACTTTAACATCTAGTTGAAGTGACTATCAAAACGTCGTACACCGTAGCTGTCAAAAGTTAGCAAAAAGGCCTGAAGGGCTTCATTATGCAAAATTAACAAAAAAAATAATTATTAATTTATTTAAGACTAGCAATTTTCCCGCGGCTTCTTCAACCTAAATTATAGCTTAAGTCACCCGCAGATAAATTAGGTTGTAGTGTTTTTTTTTTTAATTGATATAGTAGCTTCAGAGCGCAAACAAATTATAAATCTTACATTATTATATTAGTATAGAATACTGCTAGAAACCACATAGTAATGTAGTTCAAAGTTCAAAACAAGAGTTCCTACCACATAACAAAACTCTCCGAAGTAACAAAAACATAGCAAAAAAGGGAAAACCATTAATAACAGGCGAACATTCAAAACCATTTATACCAACATTATCTAAGCAATCCTCGGCTTGGTATTCTTTGACCCTGAAGAAATAAAATGTAACAAAAACGCTAAACGGATCAAGGGAAAGGCCAGGGAAGCTATTTTTGAATGGGTGACTTCATAAAGACGCATGCTTTTTGGATAAAATAGTCGCACGTTTAGTCGTTCCTACAAATAGCGACACTGCAGTGCTATTTTTGTTGAAACTGCGAATCACTAAACAGTTTTTTGTATTTTGAATGTATATGCTTATTTGTTGCTTTTACTACTTTTTTTAAGTGTACTTTAATCCTAAAGTAACATTTGTCATCTAAGTATGAGAATGTTTAAAATTATGATTCAATATATTTGAGCATTTGCAGTAAACAGTCTATCACTCGTTAGGTACATGAAATATTTTATTGTTAATCGTAATAAAACAACTATTTCCATTCAATTTCAATATTTAAAATTATGATTCATTATATTAGAGCATTTGCAGTAAACAGTCTATCACTCGTTAGGTACATTAAATATTTTATTGTTATCGTAATAAAACAACTATTTCCATTCAATTTTAATATTTATAAAATTTCAAAACTGTTGAGTGTAAAATATATCTACTTACCAAAAAAATTCAAACAGTAAACCGTTGGTTTACTCCTCGTTTTAAAAATAGCACTCCAAAGCGGCTCGAGTGAACAATGACGATTTTTCTTTGGGTGTTTCAACAGTATATTATGGGATTTGGGCAGGAAAAGAATGGCCGGGCAGTGCTTTGGTAGACGAATGGGTAAGGCGAAATATATTTACCGAACATATATCATGGCTATGTTATGGTCTCGAGATTTCGTCAGATAGATTACATCGGAGCATATAATTGAAATAACTGCTTCCTCGCAGATGTTTAAATTCAATTCACAGAACATTTGCCAGCTGCTTTTTATCCAATTGTTTGTTTGTTTGTTTTTTGTGTGTAAGTGGCCAACACTGGTGTCAGATTTTTCAGGCATCTGACATAGCTTTACGACTGCCATCAATGATGGCAGCCGAGACCAATGGCTTAACGTGCCTTCCGAAGCACGGAAGAGCTCGGGATATTTATATGCCACTTACGGTCACCCATCCAAGTGGGGACTGCGCCCGGCGTTGCTTTACATGTGGAAGCGCTTATAATACTCACACCCACTAGGCCATCGGGCTCCTCATACTTTATCCCATTAATGGGAACAAACATCCATGACCGTTAAAATGTTACAAATAATTAAATATAGTATTCCAGAAATATTTTTACCCACACTTATTAAACTTGTTTACTAAAGTTAGTAATACCATTTTCAATTATGCTGCATAAATAAAAAAAAAATGTTAAATAATAAAACGAAAAACTGCTCAATATTACAATTTCAGTTTTCAACTTGAATTACTTTATTTTTAACCCTCTTTCATCCCTAAAGGCATCCGCATAGACTGTAAATATTGTTGCGTATTCGCCCACTCGCGCAATGTTAGAGAAGGACGGAAGATATCTTAATATTTTGGTTTCATTCCTATTCATTGGGATTCTGGGCACGCATGAAACAAACGCCTCGGTGCGGGTAAATCGACTTCCGAATATTAAATAATGCCTTTCCGTAGGGGTTTGTGGAGCTAAAAATCTGGGGATTAGTTTCTATGGCTTTTAAAAATACATCATCATCATCAGGTCTTTCTAGTCTCCACTGCAGGATTCAAGATTCAAGATTCAATCGTTTATTTTATATAGGTTTAAATGAGCACTTATTAATTGTCATATTTGCGTTTACAATCTTTACAACAAAAAAATTTTGTTGACGTCAATAATTACTTATGGCTAAGTTTAGGAGCACGACTCTCTCTGTATTACTAGAGCCATATATAAGCTAGAGCAGTCAGAGGACCTGGCCCACACTCTCCACGCTGGCCAGACGGGTTGGAGAGGTCTCTTTGATGTTTAGAAGCTTTGTTTAGCTTGTTTTTCCTTAGTTGCTTTTTACGACATCCACGAGATGATTTGGAGTGGTCCTATTCTACTCTGCCGGGAACACAAAAATACATATTTCATGTTAAACAGTTCTTCCACGCCTGGCCTAGGAGAAAAGAAAAAACGTAGAATGTACCAGCTACTTCTCTTCTCGCGCAGATCGTAAAAGCCGATCGAGGGTATGGGCGTAAAGAATCATGTCAATAGGCGATGCGGCTATTAACCCATGTCTATTTTGGTTGTGTCACAGGCATAGATATCAGAATATTTACTAGGTGTCACAGGTATATACAAGCGGCGCAATATTTATGCCTAGTACTAACACAAACAAAACTTTATATCCGTGCACTGCGTCAGTGTGTGAATTCGACAATCAGGGTCGGCACCTCAGAATGAATATAAGTAGGTACCTACTAACGATAATATTGTTTTACGAGTATATCTTTCCATTCCAGAAGATTTGTGATTATTTTATCTAAATGATTTAATGTAACTCCTACTTTGAGAAGAAAATAAACAAATGTTGAATTTTATCTAAGTTTATATGTTGGGACTTGCCTATCATGAATCTGAATAATAAATGAGTGACACATTTTCTTACAAGCATAAAATGTATTCTCTCTCTCCCTTGATCTCACATATACTACCTACAACTGTTACAATCACAACACTATGACATATATAAATATTCTCTAGCATAAGGTCTTATTCATAAAAGTTAAATAAAAGTCATATCTAAAACAAATATCACTTCACAAACAGGTAGGTATTTCCTTAGTTTATGTCCATTTTCCATTCATCACTGTTGAGAGGCTTTTATTTATGATTATGACACACTAAATAAACGAATCGTTACAGTAAATATGATTAAATAGATTAAAAACACACATTTGTATAAGCACACTTACGTCAACAATGGCGTCGCGAATAATTATTACCTACTAACTTCAAATGCAACGCGTGGCGTCACGTGCGAAACTAACCCTGTTTGAATGCCAGTAAGCCACCAATATTAACGGGGGTGAGGTGCGGGGACGCGAGATTGCGGGGGACGCTGCGAGTTTCCGTTCTGTACGTTAGTACTATTATTAATTGTGTGGTTGTTTTCTCCATCTACAAGCCGTCCAACATGCTGATCATGGCCTTTAGATTTTATAGACTTGGTTTTTGTCTACCCCGCAAGGGAAAAAGACGTGATAGTATGTATGTATGTTAGTTTAAATAATTCATGCATTCGAAAGTTGGAAACATGATACTTGTTTGTTATAAAAGCATGGTCTTGTAATAAAGATATGGAGTTGACTGGACATAACCTATAAATGTATTTCCAGTTAGCGCTTCAACATCATTCGGCCATTACGTAACAGCGGTCAGCCCTATGTTAACAAGATAAGGCTAAGTTTACTGTGTATACTGTGATCGTTTTTATATCGATTTTCGAGAAAATAGATATAAATTGAAACAGAAGGGACGAGGCAGGGTCGCTGATGATCAAGCTTTTGAAATTAAACATAGAGCAAGCGCGTAACAACGCGCATTTTATTCCATTAGAGACAATATTAACACACAGCATTTCACTATAATGGCTAGCTTATGTTGTTCGATCGGCTGCTCGGTAAAAATTGACGTGTTCGATAGGAGGAGCGTGCAGCGGTGAATACCACGTGACGGTGATATGGCTGACAGTGGAGCGGGTTATGACGTCACGTCAGTGTTGCAATTCGTCGGTTGTTACAAAATATTACACCTTTATATACGGTGTAGACTGAGACTGGTTCTCAGGTTTAAAATGTCATTTTTTGAATGTATGTGTATGCTGCTTTTTTCATTTTCAAAAAATTTGTTTATTGGTTACTTTGACTTACTTCTCACAATCTCATATAATAAAATCTCCTACTATTTAATTTAATCGGAAAGTTAATTTTTTTACTACCTATTTATGTCCCACACTAGGCAAAAGCTTGCCTTTTATTTCTCCAAATATCTCTATCCCAAGCTTTCTCCTTCCAGTTTCTCTCATATTGGTATAGTTCACCCGACCACCTTGATCTGGGTAGTTAGGTAGCGGTAGTTCAAGGTAGCGATATGGCCTGGTACATACGGCAGACGCGACCCGTCCTGTCTCATTTTGGACTACTAGACTTTTTGCCAACATCTATCACATTTGTAATGGAGCAAAGGGTTGTATTTTTTGACTCGATCTGTGTCTCTTTATGTTAAAAAAAACTCTTTGATTAATTTTTCTCAGTGTAAACGTCCCTCTACTAAAGCTGTGTAGACACGACCCAACTCATAAACGATCGACAGATATTTACTTCGATAGGATTGTGGTCAGTCTGGTCAGATCACAGGTCCATATTATTGAATAGAATTTCCACTTTAGGTTTAAGCTATGTGGTTTTAAGAGGGAACTCAATTACATATTTAATGTTGATTTCATTACTCGACTTGCCCAAAAGGAGGGTAATGTGTTTTGCGCGTGTTATGTATATTTTTTCTTCACGCTGGTCCGGGAGAAATAAATAATAAATAAATAAATACGGACAAATCACACAGTTTGAGCTAGCCCCAAAGTAAGTTCGAGACTTGAGATATGGAATACTCAACAAAACGATAAACGAACAATGTACCAGCTGCTATTCTTCCCGCGCAGATCGTAAAAGTTAATCGAGGGAATGGGCGAATATCGGAGGAATCGAGTGGATTAAAATATTTCGATTTTGGTTTCCACATTGTAGATGGAACACATACTAAATATGGTTTACCTGCATCCCTACCAGCGCAAGGTTACAATCCAAAACATCGTTACTTTCATCATCATCATCAGGTCTATCTAGTCTCCACTGAAGGAGCACGACCCTCTCTGTACTTAACTACCAGAGCCATATACTAGCCTGAGTAGTCAGAGGATTTAGCCTACACTCTCCACGCTTGGCCAGACGGATTGGAGAGGTCCCTTTAATGTTAATAAGCTACTTTTATTCTGTAATAATATTAGGAGTAATAGCACGCACCAGATATCAAACTGACCATCTGTCTCCCTGCCGTGGTAAGGTGCAGTAAAGTTCCGGGTGCAAATTTACCCTTGACATAAAAAAGGTGCCTCAACCCGCCCATACGACACACTTTTCCCATGGGACCATAGCTGGGAACTCCAAAAAATAGACAAAAAGGTGATTGTTAGCCTGCGCTGTTCTTTGCAGAATTTTTATTATGTAAGTGTTTGACGAGCTTCGTGGCGCAGCGGTCTACACGCTGGCCTGCAACATGGATGGTCCCGGGTTTGATCCCCGGTCAGGTCAAGAATCTTTTTCAGATTGACTTGGGTCTTGGATGTTTATCTATATATGTATTTGTAATAAAATATAGTATCGTTGAGTAAGTATCCCATAACACAAGTCTCGAACTTACTTTGGGGCTAACTCAATCTGTGTGATTTGTCCGTATATATTTATTTATTATTTAATTAGCATGGATGGCTGAATTCGTATTAATGTTTTTTAAACCTTAATTATGTCAACTTTCTTATATATTATTATGTGTTAATCGAATATATGTAAGTAGCCTGAAATAAACAAATTTTATTTTATTTATTATGTTATAAATACAAGCTAGTGCTTTGTCACGTTTAATCAAATTTATCAAGTTGTATTTGCGTGTATGGAGCCATCATTCATTCATCATCGTAAACTTTCACATTTGTAATATTAGTATGATTAAGTAATAAGCAATTAAATTAATGAAATTGCTTTCCATTTCTTACTTTAAGTAATTAATGTTAATAAATTAACAAGTACATTTTATCAGCAATTTATCAAACTGTCTCCAACTCAGCAACAAGGCAAACCTTCATAATTCTTCTTTTTGAAGTAAAATATAAAAAGAACAAAGAAGTAATAAAAAACAATGGCGAAAAAATTACAATTTCTAGACACTTTGGTGTGGATTGAAAATATTTTCTGTATTTATAGAAATTTCAGTGTCATGAATGTTAAAAAGAAAGTTTTTGTTTTATTTCGCATAATTATTGAATTAGGTTTAACCTTTGCTTTCTTCTTTCGAAATGTGCAAGATTTGCTTACTGGAGTTTTCAGTGACAAAAAAGATTTCAAGACAGTGCCATTGTTTTTTCAATTTATATCATTTTTTAATAGTTTAATTATGGTGTCCCTCGGTCTTCAGCAATCAAAAACATTTATATCTTTGATAGAAAACCTAAACAGTCTTCATGCTGTCTATATGAATAATAAAATGCATTTAAAAATGATCCGGAATATAAAGTTAGTATGGTTGATTCAAGGAATCTTATACTTTTCTATAAGAATACTTGTAACTGTATCAATTTTCATTAGCTTGTTGGATTCTTTAAATAAAAGTGGAAAGTTGCATTTAATATATTTCGTATTCGTTGGAGTTTATGAAACCTGGGTTAACACTCGGTTTGTTATTGAATTCTACGTGTTTTTCTCCTTAATATTTGTAATTGGAAGTTCATTTCAAGTTTTGAATGAATCTGTAAATGAAATGTTAAATGAGCTAAATGAAAATCTGAAAAATCCTGATGAAACTATTGTGTTCGTAAACGGAAATCGAGTAAAGGAGTGGGCTTTAGTATATCGTTATTTAGTGAAAAGCTGCAAGCAACTGAATTTCTGTTTCGACAAACAGGTATTTATGATACTGATATTTTTATACGTAGTATGCTTATAACTAAGTTTTGCCCCTCATTTTAATGCGCCAGGACTAATAAGTTATGACTTGTTAAGATATAAATAGACATATTACATGGATATTATTTATATGTACGTCTATTACTAGACGTTTCCCGTGACGTTGCCTCCTTGGATCTAAGTCTTTCCACACAGGCAGTCTATCCGGCCTCCCAGGTTGGTCCAGGTCCTGCATTCAGAGTTCAAAGCATCTCAGGTGAGGTTGTAACCGGTTACACGCTTAGATCCCAACTAATATTATAAAAGCGAAATGAGTTTGTCTGTTTGTTACGCTTTGACGGCGTAACTTCTGAACCGATTAACGTGAAAATTGGCATACGCATTCTCTGGATTTGGACAGGCGGCGCCTCGGAACCAATAGATTTTTCCGGGATAAGATAACTCTCATCCCGGAAAAAAGTACTGTTTCCAAGAAATCAACATTAACGCGAGCGGAGCTGCGAGCGAAAGGCAGTATCAGATTAATCAATTCATCAAACAGTCTATCCGGGCTCTTGAGCTAACCCCTGGCCTCCATATCCTGAGTCCCGAATCATCTCAGATCAGGATGTAACCTAGAACCAAAGACTTATATATACACTGAAGAAGAGGTACGTACCAAATACACATGCGCTAATGACTTTCAGGATATGGGCCGGGTTTTGAACCTTAGTTCCCCGTCAGAAAGTCAGCGGTCGACGGCCACCCGTCGCCCGCGCGCATTTAAAATATTAACTAACATAAATTTAATATTAAAAAGAAGAATTATCTGTAAATTAAAAATTCCTCGGGAGACTTTGTTGGTTGATTGATATTGTATTGAACGTAAAAATTGCGTGACTCTAAGACAAAGAGTTACGTACCTAGTTAATGAATATTTGCAATAAAAATCGATGTACGCGGAACTTTTTTTTTCTAAAAACTATTAACTTTAGAAAAAAGTCCTCCACAGCAAGTAGAGATTAAAAACCATTCTACAATAAGTACATGTTTTTTTTTTGGGTATTGTGCTTTATGTTCGACCATTTTTATAGAGGTTAAACATAGTCGAAATGGCCAAGGATCCCCCTTAACACCGTTGCTCACACCCAAACTCTGTACCGTGAAGACTTTTTAATCTTCACGGTACAGGGTTGGTCTGTTTGGTCTGTTTCTTGGAGTAGGGCCCGTCTACCTCAGTTTATATAGAAATCTTTGCCTGGAATACAGGTGTGGTGAACAAGAAGGTACATTACATGTAAATCAATACTACTAGTTTACAACAATAATTTTCGCAACAGTTCCAATAATGACGTTTATGGGACAATTTGTGATACCTCGGGTTACATTAATGCAATTTTATACGGTTCCTTAATTTTTCAGATGCTGATTTCCTTCAGTATATTCTTGGTGTATTCAATTATCATTTCGTACCGCATGGCCAGTATTTTAATAAAGGAAGTAAGTATTATTTTTTTATATCTGTTATATTTAATACTGCCGAAGTATTAGAAAGAAGAAATACTATTATTTGGTGGAGTACTGGTCTCCAAACTGAACTGATTTATTGCGGATTTTACGGATGCTTATATACTATGTGTTTACGTAAATAGATACGTCACATGACCTTTACTTAATCTAATACATATTTTAGAAGATAATATTGAACAAAGGGTTTATTGAGGGTCATCTTGACGAGCCAGTGATGCGTGACGTCACATGCTACGTCATGCACTATGTCGGAGGATCTAGGTGATGGCAACTGTGATAGTTGCGTGTTGTCATACATCACAGAGTGGATCTCCCACGATCACCCACCGATCAGGTAGTCGGACGACCTGATAAAGGTCGCAGAAAGGCGCTGGATGCAAGCCCCTTCCAACCGGTCGTATTGAAAATTCTTGGGGGAGGCCTATGTCCAGCAGTGGACTTCTTGCGGCTGAGATGATGACAAGTCAATCTCGCAAAAGGATTGTGGCTTAAGGAAACCTATTGTGCTATTCAAACTCGCGCTTGGATTTTTTTATAAATATTGATTGGCACCCCTTGCTTAATTTTGTTTTTGTTTGTGCTATGATAAGAAATCGAAGAAGAGAGCTCTCAATAATGGAAATTTTACTTAAAATATCTTGCCTAGATATACAGCATGTAATTTGAACCCCGACATAGCCTGAAAGAGGTGACTCAGCCCGTCAATATGAACAACTTTTGCTAAGATATCAATGGTGAGAACTCAAAAAAATTTCGACATTTTTTTTCGAATATCCAACATACAAGTTTTTCCTATACAAAAATCATCAGACTCATTTTCCTATACAAAAATCATGAGCCGCAAACGCCTGATAAAAATAGCATGTTTTTGATTTGATAACATAATATTAGGTCGGGGAAAAAGTAATTTCGTATTTTTATGTGTAAAGTTGTAATCAAATATCTCTGGTAATGTTGTATGTATCTGGTTGAATTAGATATACTTATAGAAATGTACAAAATATTTTCCCTTAATTTTTTACCTTTTCTTTGTTTATTAAAAATATATCAGATAGACGAAAAAAATTAACATTTTAAAAAGTTAATTAAAAAATAAAGAAATTATGCAAAATACGCAAAAAGTGAATTTTGGTATTTATAAACATACCGCAGTCCCAGTAAGAATAGCACAAAGTTGGTTTAAGCGTTTTGTGTATGAGAATTTTGATGTCAAAGTTACCTACATCTCTTTTGTATGGACGGATAAAATCTTCATACAAAACACGAAATTACTTTCTCCCCGATAATATTATATCCATTGATGGATCTTTTTGCACTCTTATTATCCTGTTTTAGATAGAATATGAATACTTCGATAGAAAACAGATGTCCTTCATCCTCTGCAGCCAAACGATGGCAACAGTTCCCATAATGGTCGCTGGGCAGCGCCTTAACAACCAGTTCACTAAACTAAAAGTCACCGTGGCAAAGATGAACAATTTATTGTTGATTGGTAAGATTAACTTCTAATTTTATATACAACTAGCAGACCTACCCGGCTGCGCCCGGGCATGTATTATACCTTAAAACCTTCCTCGTGACTCACTCTATCTATTCGTGAAAACCGTATGAAAATCCGTGGAGTAGTTTTTGAGTTTATCGCGAACAGACAGACAGACAGACAGACGCGGCGGAGGACTTTGTTTTATAATATGTAGTGATAGTGATAGTGATAGTGATAGTGATATCCAACCCGTCTGGCAAGTGTACGCTCTGGCTGATAATGGCTCTGGCAGTACAGAGAGGGTCGTGTTCCAGCAGTGGAGACTAGCAGAGTCTTGACAATGATGATGATGATGAAGGCGTCAATAAAACAGACATTCTTACATACATTCATACGCGCGAAAAACATTACTCTTTCTGGGTTGGTCAGTTGGGTAAAAAATACTGTTCTTGAGGATTACATTTACGCAAACCGCGGGTGAAATATTTGAAACACTAATCAAAAATAAAATCTAACAGACTAGGTACACGACGTATATTTTCATACTTAAAGAGTCGCCTGGACGCGCTTGTCTCCATACAAACGGAAAAAGGGAATTGTGGCAATATTGGATAATTTTAGGGCAAAATTAAGCATCCAATCAATTAATCTCATTATAATCTACGTACGTTCCTATACAGTTTGGTTAAATTATCAAATGTTTGAGAATTATACGCCTCTCAAGATTTTCATACAAATTGAAAAGGCTTGTAATTCTCAAACCATTGGGATTTTAACCAAGCTGTATAGGAACGTACGTAGATTATAATATGATTAATTGATTAAAAATAATGCATAATATAATTTTATATTATTGATTAAATGCTTAATTTTACTCCAAAATTATCAAATATTGCCATAATTCCCTTTTTCCGTTTGTATGGAGACACGCGCTTCCAGGCGACTCTTGAGTTTCGGGTAAGAGTTAGAACAATTATTTCAAAAGGAGCAAAATATTTTTTCATATTAAATGCTTTTGAGCTGACGCCAAGACTGAAGGATCTTTATGAACGCTCTTCAGGTTAAATATAAAAGAGCACGTTGTATTTTTTCCTTGCGATAAAAGTATTTGCCAAAAAGCCTTGCAAATTATTGGAACTTTTACAGAGAAACCTTATGTAATCAGTTAACTGTTTTATATTTGGTGTAAAATACACCTTTATTTTAAAAAAAAATTAAGAGGTTACTCAGACCATCAACATGAACAACTTTTGTTATAGGACCAATGCTGAAAATACAATATTATATTTACTTTTTCCATACATTAGGTCCGATCAGCTGCACACTTTTGTAGGGGTATGTTAAGTTTTTTTTTGAGTTCTTAGCATTTGTCCCATATCAAGTTGTTCATGATGATGGGCTGAGTCACCCCTCAAAGTTTGTGTATTGAATTAAAAACAACTATGTATAATCAGTTCCAGAGTCACCAGGGCTCAAAGAAGTGAAGTACTTCCTGCATTTCCTGACCCTGGACCCCCTGGAATTGAAGCTGTACTCCGTGCCGATCGGGATGGCGTTGCTGCCCTCGTCCTTTGGTGTAGTAGTTAGTTACGTAGTGATTGCTCTGCAGTTTAATCATATTGTGTAATAAATAGCGAATAATCTATACATATAATAAAGCAGTAAAAATATTTTGTCCGTACATTTTGTATTTTTGACTAAAATGGATAGAGGAACACTTAAAAAGAAAAATAAAAAGCAAAAAATTTTTTTTAGAATTTCTTGTCTGTCTGTCTGTATATATGATCACGTTTATCTCCGGAAATATTGGACGGATTTGAATGAAACTTTTTTTGCTATATAGCTATTAAACCGGGGCAACATATAAGATAGAAATGATTTTGAAAAATGGAACACCTGATGCAGCATCATAATGATCCAGCTGAACTATCAGAAATAAAAAAGTGGAGCCTTAGCAAAATTTGTTGAGCCTGATGAGAATTTTTGTTGAAGTATAAAAAATCTGAGATTTGGAACACCTCATGCAGAACTATAATGGTCCAGGTAAACTATAAGAAATATATAAATGACGCCTTAACAAAAGTTATTCAACCTGGTGAGCATTTTTTGTTGAGGTATCTTATTTGAAGATTTGGAACTCCTGACGAAGAATCATAATGGTCCAGGTATACTATAGGAAATAAAAAAATTACGCCGTAGCAAAAGTTGTTCAGCCTGATTAGTATTTTTTGTTGAGGTGAAAAAAATCGAAGATTTAGAACATCTGATACAGAGTCACCTTCTCCTCTAGGATAGAGTGCGTAAAGTACGATTAGCTCATATACTGGTGACCGCCTAGCGGTCCCCCTTTTGGCAACGTAGTTTTCAGCCCATACGGCAAAACATGAGACTTTGCTGTCTCTCCAAGCCTTGAACACACAGGCAACACTTAAAGCCGAGGCCCGTCCCTCCCGAAGGCCCTTTGGAGATGTGCGATAGGTTGAAGGCGCTCTGCCCATACCTCAAAAAGTCTAAAAGTCTATATTATATCCCTCCAGTATTTAACAGCACCCAATGCAATGCCATACAATTTTATAACACTGCTACAAGTATTCTATTATGCATGTTCAGTTCGTATTAAGGTATATTAATATGCCGGAGTTATAAAGTCCACGCGGACGAAGTCGCGGGCATCAGCTAGTGTAATGAATAACGTATTGGTTTTATTGTCTCTATATTGTAATTTCAAAAAATATCTTGCTGGCACACAAGATTTGTTTTCCTTTACTACTATTGATGTCAGACTTTAATTAGGTATATTGAATTCTTAACTAGGTGTAACAGTGTTTAGGGTTGCGAACTCAAAGATATCCAATCGAACTCTTCCATTTAACAGCTGCTTTCCGTTTTGTCATTGCTTTGTTCACAAGGTTATACATGCAAATAACCTTAAAAACTGTACGAGAGGGGAAACAGTGATTCTAAAAGGGAATTCCAGTCACTAGCGTTTCGCATAATGAAGGAAGAGCTGAATCTAGAGGTGAGCTGAGAAGGAATATCGACCTTATATGGACGGAAGACTCTTCAACCCGTCTGCCTCTCCAAGCCGTCTGCCTTTCCAACCTGTCTGCCTCTCCAACCCGTCTGGCCAGCGTGGAGAGTTTAGGCCAAAATCATCTTACTGCCCTGGCTAATAAAAGGCTCTAGTAGTACATCGCGGGTCGTGCTCCTGCAGTGGAGACTAACAAAGACCTCTTGATGATGATGGACGGTATCCCCGTCCATCCTTGCAAGTCAGATCTCTGCAGCTTGATGGAAAAGAAAATAGTAACATATCCCATGTAATATCTTTATTTTTCTTCAACCCACCAGTGATAACAAGCCTGTCGCACATGTAGTATGAAATATGTAAGACACCCCGACTGCATAACACCCGTAAATCGTATCGAGGAATACGAGACGCTGGTTGTATGTGACAAGTGCTCGGAGAGGAATCGACAAGCTTATTCTTGTTATAAAATAGTTAGGAGTTTGGGAGAGAGTTGTTGTGTGGGACACATCTTTCGTAGGAAAGTATATGTGCTAAGTGGCCTTTATGTCAATATTAGTTTGGTTACACTTAAACTATTGGGAATTTAGATAGATAGATTCATTAGTCGTATGGTCGTAGTTACTGGATTATTTATTCAATTTTTTTGTTTTTGAGTCCAAAATTTTTCATATTTAAATTATAGATATATAGCCTAGCAAGAATCGAACCGGAGGCCCTCGTACTTCAACCTGGTGTGAGAACTACTGCACCACGGAGAGAAATAATCACGATGTCAATTCAAATCAAGCCATGTACTAAATTCTTCGGGATTGTTTCGGGACTACCCAAACCACAGACATGCATACTTATACAATATACCTCTTCTGCGGACGCAGATGATACTTTTTAAACAGCTTAAAACACGATGATAACCTCATCTTTGCGAATACCCAACCACTAACATACAATCATTCTCGTAAAATATAACTCTTCTCAAGATGCAGCTGGTTATTAATTTTGGCATGTACAAGAACAAAAAAGTTTCGGGACTACCCAAACCACGGACATGCATACTTGTAAAACTAACTCTTCCCCAGACTTAATTGGGTATTACCTTTCAAACTGCTTAGAAAATCACGATGTTATTCCTAATCCTTTATTAGTCTCCACTGCAGGAGCACGACCCTCTCTGTACTACCAGAGCCATATATTAGCCAGAGCAGACAAAGAATCTGGCCTACACTCTCCACGCTGGCCAGATTAGGAATCATCATCATCATGATGATGATGATGATAATTCCTAATCCTGGTATGTACAAACGAGTAAATAATTAGTTGGGACTACCCAAACCGCGGACCTATACTTGTAAAATATAAATCTTCTCAGGACTAAGTTGGGTATTACCTTTCGAATGGCTTAGAAAATCACAATGTTAATCCTAATCCTGGCATGTACCTACGAGTACAAAAATGTTTCGGGACTACACAACCACTAACATAAAAGACATACTAGTAAAACATAACTCTTCTCCAGACGCAGTTGGGTAACCTTTCAAACTGCTTAGAAAATAACGATGTTAATTCTAATCCTGGCATGTACCGACGAGTAAATAAATGTTTTGGGAATACGCGACTAACTAACGATTCGGACAAATATATTCGGACAGTGCAACCATACATACATACTATCACGTCTTTATCGCTTGCGGGGTAGACAGAGCCCAAGGTCATAAAACCTACAGGCCACGTTTAGCATCGTAGTGGGCGTAAAGGTGGAAAGCGGAATCAAAATGGTGATGGGTAACTAACCAAGCACTAACATACAAAACATACTCGTAAAACATAACTTTTCTCCAGACGCAGTTGGGTAACCTTTCAAACTGCTTAGAAAGTCACGATGTTAATCCTAATCCTAGCATGTACATACGAGTACAAAAATGTTTCGGGACAACCAAACAATGGCTTATATCGGAAAAGTGCCGAGTGTTTGTTCGGTGGGGACTTTGCACATCTACAGGTTTACATTATGTAATTTTTGAAGATGTAATGAAATGTTTGTACAAAATCAAAATATGAAAATTAAGAAAACGAAAAGGTTTCAAAAGCTTAGGTAAATAATTATCTAATTTGTATCTTGGAGCTAAAAAATATTAGGTTAAATTTTGACTATCGGTAATGATCTCCATGTGAAGTAATTCTTGATGATTCCTATTAAATGTAGTAAATAATTAACCCCGCGCCCCTTCAACATTTGTCAACCCCCCGTTCCTACCATTATATGTGGAATTTGTAGTGATTATCAAACACAGTTGTAGCTATTTTAATCTTGATGGAGTTTCAAGCTACACAAGTTACCTGACACATCTCAGATTGCATGATCTGCATGATCCTTCCTCAAGAGCGGCACGATCACCTGCTTGCAATCTGCTACCTTGCCTAAATATTAATTTAAGTATTTATCTTAAATTACAGCTAGTTCATAAATAAATATATGGTATCAAGTAAACCAAGTACTTGAGAGTTGCCATCATCAGCATGGCATGTGCTTTTCTGACAGGTCAATCATCAACAAATAAAGGATTAATTCTCTGTAAATATGAAAAGGCCATACGAAAAACAAACTTGTCATGGATCGAAATTCAGTTAGCAAAACACAATGTGGTGTTCGAAAATCGAATTCGGAATTCATAATTGACTTTTGACGTTGTTGTTTTTTTCTCAATTAGTAGTTTCGTCTTTGGTACGTGGTAAGTTGGTAACTGGAATTTCCATCTGAGTTATTTAGTAAAGTGCAAGAATTTGTGTTTATTGTGTTGTATGAGTATCAAAGATGGATAATTACTTTTAGAGAGTTGTTACATATAAAACTCTATGCAACTTTTACTGTACAATATTTTTTTCTTAAATTTATTTAATCAACATTGGCACAGAATGAAACTGGTCTACACAATCAACAGTAATTGTTATTTAAATCTTTATGAATATAAATGGTTATGGTCTTTATGAATATGAGTTCCAAAATAATAAATATGAGTACATTAACACATTATAAGTAACCCGATCGACACAAATTAATATAGATGTGTTTTCGAACTTTGCCGCATTTCGTTAATGAAACGCTTAATGTATTCTGATGAATGTAGTGCCTGTACTACGAATTTTCACAATGAACCTTTAACCGTAATAAATTACGCCAGTGATAGGGTAATTGTGTTAATAGGTCTACTTTTCCATGAAAAATTAAGTGTATTAACCTTTAAGTATGGACATGTAGTCTCACAGGCTCCGCGACAATATTGGTTTCTTTGTTTCATTCACTTCCCCCCACTCCCCGTGACTGAGCCGCCCAGTAGCTTCAGTTTTATTGCAAAAACGACTAGAAAAGAAGGAGGTAGCTTCGCCCGGTGCATAGGACGTGAGTATCATCTTTTGAAAAATTGGCTCGAGCCTGTGAGACTACATGTCTATAGTTGCCGTATAAAAATATTTACAAACATTTTTTGTTTGTTTTTGTTTTAAGTGTAAAAAATGGCAGAAAATGTGAAGCTGGTTGTACTCGTTCAGAGGGCAAGCGACAAAGTACACTTCATAGGCCGGCAAACAAAATATTACGAGTTAGCGATCCATCTTTTGTTCCCGTCCTCTATGTAATGTCTGTCAATAATTAGTCTTACAAAGATGGTTGTATTTTTTTTTGTTTTTCTCTATCAGAAGTTCATTTAATTTTCTTTTAATTCGTCATACAGTAGATTATATGAAAAAGATTTGATTATTACCAAATATTTTAGTTAAGTAATGTTTTATGTTTAAAAACTAACCTATAGTCAAAATTACCAAAAATGGTGCCTATGCTCTTATTTTTAATATTTTTAAAGATTTTAAATAAAGAAGTTGATTATGCACTAACGTCATCTTATTTTTAGTTTCCTTCAATTTCATCTAGTTATATTGTTCCAGCAATTTGGAATAATTATGGTAAAAAAATCGCATTCTTATATCGGAGTCTGACAGACTACATGTCCACGGTAGTGTTATAAATATAAGACGTCCATAGTTAAAGGTTAAAATAGTATTTTCAATACATTTGCTAATAATACGGTACTTATGACATCGAAATTTACAGCACTAGTGCTTTTTACTTTACACCAGTCACAACCGCTCAGTAATCCATTGTGTACATGTACATTTTTGGAGAAAATAAACCTGAGTAAATGTACCTGATTATTATAAATGTATTTTTACAAACTGTTTTAGTTCCTAACTTTTATGAATTCCTTATTTGCTGAACTGCAATCTTGTTTTAGTTTATGGTAATCGCATATGTATTGATAAACATCGTATGATACTCGTACGGTAGGCTGTCTATTATAGTCGTCGGTTAAATATAAGCACTCGGCTTCGCCTCTTGCCTATAAACACCTAGCAGTTTTGCCACTCGTTAATGAAACACATAATGTATTCTGATGTAGTGCCTGTACCACGAATTAATGTATTTAAAAATAGTTCATTAACATACATAAATACATATTATCACGTCTTTCTTCCTTGCGGAGTAGACAGAGCCCTTATCTTTTAAACTTTTGGGCCACGTTTAGCATGTTGGTCTTGTAGTTGGAAAATGGAATCAAAATAGTAATGGGTTGCTAGCCGCATCGCCTATTGACATGATTCCTCAGATATTCCCCATTCCCTCGGTCGGCTTTTACGATCTGCGTGGGAAAAGAAGCAGCTGGTACATTCTTCCTTTTTTGTATTTCTTCCAGGCCAGCGTGGAAGACGATCATGAATAATTAAATAGCTGTACCTATTGAAGACTAATCATTAAATAATATATTTTAATCTAATTGAGTCAGTGTTATAGGTAAGAGTATGTATGTATGGAAATAAACAAGAACTCTCTGGCGACGAAATACCGGCAAACGCAGCGTCAGACACCCACCGACCAGGTTGTCGGACGTCCTGACCAAGGTCGCAGGGAAACGCTGGATGCAGGCCGCTTCCAACCAGTAATTTTGGAAATCCTTAGAAGAGGCCTATGTCCAGTAGTGGACTGCAGCTGAAATAATTAATGATGATCAATATATTAAGGAAATGTCAATTTCAGCGCCAAAATCATAAATATGAGTGCTAAACAAATTATAAGTTACGTTCGACACAAATTAAGATAGATGTGTTTTCGAACTTTTGCCGCATTTCGTTAATGAAACGCTCACGGTATTAATAATTTATTCAGATGTAGCCCCTACTATGGTTTTACGAAATGAGCATCGATATTTTGTATTTCTTTGTAGATATTCTTAAACTATGCATAATACTCTACGAAAAACGATGTTCGAAAATATTTCATCTTCCGTGTTATTCGATAATCTCAATAAAATTCATCAACATATATTTTCATTTAACTTTAATAAATATAAGTGGCCAACATTGGTATTAGATTTTTCAACCTGTCTAATGTCACCTGACATTCAATCATTACGATTGTCATTTAACAATGAAAGCCGGAAACTACTGTTTAACGTACAGACCTTTCGAAGCACAAAGAAGCTCGCAATATTTTTATGCCAACTATGGTTACAGTTCCAGTAATCCCATACTATCCCTGTGACCTATCCCAGTAACGGTTTCCATGCATGAACTTACAATAAGTAAGCACAAGTAATTACAATAAGCTGAGATGATGATGAAAAGATATATTATAGAGGGTGTCATCCTCAATTGCCTGTCCGGTGGTTTCAGGTATGTCATCGGGTACGCGCGTCCGGCCTCCTGAGTTGCAACTTTTTCATCCCCATCCAGCCATGCTAGTAAAATCAAAATGTTTATTCAGAAAATAGGCCTTTGCAGGCACTTTTTCACGTCATATCATATTTAAAATTATCTCATTAGATATAATGTATTTATTAATTGTTCAAACGCTACAGACTACTAGCGTTTCGGAACCGACCACTGCAGAGAAGAAACGCCGAAAGAAACTCTTATCAACAGTTTTGGTCGCCTACTCGCCTGAAGGGCTTTATATGATTACGAATATTTATTCCTTATTGTCTTTTTCTTTCTTTTTTCTGTTTTCATGTTACAATTTCAATATACATAGATTTATTATTTTTGGAACATCTTTATGTTAACGATCGAGTGTTCAAAGATAATAAACGACATATGATACTTAAAGTAGTCTCAAAGAGGCCGAGCAGACCAGTCCCCCCTGACACCACCCGTTCACGAGTTGACGTGTGGATCAGCCATCGCTGAGCTCAATCATATGAGAGGGTAAGTAATATCCAAAATACCTATATCCCATTCTCCCAGGCCAACATACTCATATTTCCCTCGTTTAGAAACAGTGTCGATGGGCAGCAGCGTCAGTTCCTAAACAAACTGCGCTCCCCAACTCGTCTGACAAGCGTGGTGAGTATGACAAAACCCACCTTATGATGGAATCTTTGGAAAGGTCTGTGAACATCAGTTGACTTTTTGCGGCTGAAACGACGACGACGAAAGGGATTAAATATACAAATCCATGGTAGTGGATACCGCCAAACTGAAAGTAAACAATACGCAACATTAGTGAAATTCGATAGTCGAACTGCGAGTCAGACTGTTTCCCTTATCCCGTGGGATTGAATTTCTGACTTATTTATTCATTTTTACTACACTAGCTTTGCTTCTGTAGCTAACAAAAAAGAAATCTTTTAACCTCGAGTATTAATCGAAAAAAAAATACTTAATAAAAAATTTCCTTAAAAAGAAAAACCTTTAGGCATATTGTATCCTTTTCTACGTGCCATGCAGTTTTGTGTGAGTGACGCCATGATTTAGGGCTGTAAACGTGTACTGTGCTTTGCTTCGATAGTTTCTTTCTATTTCTGATTTGACTTTTCTTAAGACGATACACGGAGTATATATTATATGTTACCCGCGGTTTCGCCCGCGTAATATATAGCCAATGTCCTTCTCGGTACCCTAACCTATGTGTATGCAAAATTTCATGCTGATCGATTCAGTAGATACGGCGTGAAAGCATAACAAACAAACAAATAAACAAACAAACGCACTTTCGCACTTATAATATTAGTTGGGATTGGGATAAAGTTTTTTGCATTTTCGCCAAAAGTGGCCGTTTTGGACAAAAAAGCTAAGTAAAGACGTAAAATAGTTCATAAAATAGTTTCAAGGGTTTTTAGACCCTCCTAGCTTAAAATTTTCAATAATGTCTCCGTTTTCTTTCAAATTTTTTCTTTAAAACTAGCTGTTACCTACGGCACGTGGCAAAAGACCGTAACAGGTGGAGGGAATTGATTAGAGAGAAGGTGATTCTGCGGGGGAGTCACGACCCTCAGCAATGAGGAATACGACGCGAGGAGGAGGAGGTTACCTACAGCTCCGCTCTGCGTGATAGACTATGTCCTTCTCAGTACCCTAACCTATGTGTAGGCAAAATTTCATGATGATCGGTTCAGTAGATACGGCGTGAAAGCGTAACAAACAAACAAACTTACTTTCGCATTTATAATATGAGTTAGGATAAGGATAGGATGAGAGTAGCATTGGACCCCGTACAGCGTCTAAAAAAATATATTATAGGGCTCATATCACACAAACTGAGCTATGTAGCCCCACAGTAAGTTGTGAACTTGTGTCGCAGGATACTAACTCAACGATACTATATTTTTAAAATATATACTTATATAGATAAACATCCAAGACCCAGGTCAATCTGAAAAAAATAGTTTTCCATCATAACCTGACCGGGGATCGAACCCGGGACCCCTGTGTCGCAGGCTGGCGTGTTGACCGTTGCACCACGAGCTCGACAACACCTGCAACGGCTTTTATAGGTAGTATTCCAATCAGATCACTGTGCTTTCAAAGTGTGAAGTATACTGGAGTTTCCTACTGAGCCGAGATCTTTAACCTTTTAACCTTCATCACATTAGCATCTTCTGAGTGAATGAATACGTTTCAATCGTCACCTGGAACATCAATCACAGATTGGAGCCGACATTGAGTGATTCAGCTTTTTTCCTTTTCTTTTCTTTTGTAATTCGATCTCCATTTAATGGATTGTTTGGTTGGTTAACTTAATAGGCATACATTATTTTCGCGTTGGCACAGAACCTTCCAAGAATAAACAAATTAGTGAATTACATTTCTAATCAAAAATCTCTTCCAGATATAAAAGTTAAAAAATCACAAGTAGACTTTACTTGTTTTACGTCTAAACCTTCGAGCAACACGGCCTCCAGTACGGAGGCCGTGTTGCTCGAAGGTTTGAACCCATTGCTGAAATGTCTGTTCGTGACGTCGTAAGTGGGTATTTTATTTTGTATGGGTGGCGGAGAACTTTTTTGGTAGCTATATTAATTATTTAGTTTACTTTTATTTAATTATTTAGTCTACTACTACTTACGGGAACTAGAACGACTTTGTGCGCGCGTATCAGTCCCTAAGGAAGACCTCCGAATGAGGTCGAAATATGTCGGACTGTAGCTGACTTCATACATCATCATCATCAGGTCTTCTTTAGTCTCCAATGCAAGAGCATTACCCTCTCTGTACTGCCAGAGCCATATATTAGCTAAAACAGTCAGAAAATTTGGCGTACACTCACTACAAACGGGTTGGAGAGGTCTTTGATGTATATAAGCGTTGTTTAGCTTGTGTTTCCTAAGTCGCCTTCTACGACATCCACGGCAAGAGTCGAAGTTGTCCTATTCTACCCTGACGGGAACCACATGGCAGAAGTGGCATGTGGTTCCCGGTTCACTCATTGAGTGACCCGTATTTGACATATTTATAAAAGTAATATCTATCCTTTATTACACCCGATATTTTGAAGCTGAAAACCCTACGACTCGGACAGCATAACATTGTACTATAACATCTTATAAACTTTGTAGGACAGATTCATATCCAGATGTTACATAAAGGACACTGGAGTGCAAAATCCTCATACTAGAGTTTACTGGTACAGTGGGGCACAGATTTATTGTAACGGTTCAATATTGCAACGCTCTTTTTAGATAGTGTAGACTGTTGGTAACTTTAGAAGCTTCTTTTATATATCTAAGGTTATACATACATACATACATCACGCCTCTCTCCCATAGGGGTAGGCAGAGACTATGGAATTCCACTTGCTACGATCCTTACAAACCTCTTTCGCTTCATCTACATTCATTGCTCTTTTCATGCATGCTCACCGGTTTCGGGTACTCCTTACTTCTCCTTTTACAAGAACGTTCGTAATTTGGTCACGATACGTTCGTCGAGGCCGGCCGTGATCAACTGTCCCAACCACATCTGCTGTATATATACCTTTCGTAAGTCTCCTTTCATCCATCCTCTCTACATGTCCAAAGGTTATATCGTGACTATTATCATCATCGTCATCAGCACGTCTTTTTTAGGTTCTAGTGCAGGAGCACAACTCTCTCTGTACTACCAGAGTTATATGAGCCGGAGCAGACAGAGGATTTAGCCTACACTCTTCACGCTGGCCAGACGGTTTGGAGAGGTCTCTTTGATGTTTTAAGCTTTGTTTAGCTGTGTTTCCTAAGTCACCTTGCCTTCGCTTTTATCTGTCCATGAAAAGAGAAACTTGATTGGTTAAAATTTATAATAGACTTTGTGTCAGTTTAATCAAAGGACTTCATACTAGAATGTCAAAAGGACTCTTGCACTCTTTTTTCTTTACTGTCATCCGAGCGTATTAATCATCAGCTAATTTTATCAGCCCACTAGAGCACCTTCCTCTTGGCCAAATTTGTTGCCCTGGCCCATTTTGAATTCATTCAATAGGTTGCAAACACAGGTTGATGCAAAGACAATCAGGCTGAGTGTGAAATGAAAGACTATTCGCAGAACTGGTGCAAGTGTGGTCACTGTCCCTAAACTATGCCACACCTCCTCTCATGTCACAGGGGACATTCAAGTATTACGTAAGCAGAAAACCGCTAATTTTAACCCTTTCCCCCCTCTTGTCAGCAAAAGTAAGAAAAGTTCTTCCCACCTCCCCCTAAGCTTATGTAAACATTGGTATTATTTTTACAAAAAATGTTTGTGTACTTTGCGAAATGTTGCTTATGTCATCACCACGTTAACCCCCGTCCCCCATGTCATAAAAAATAAGCAAAGCCTAGACCGCCCACCCCCTTTCACTGCTTAAGTAATATTTGAATAACCCCCAGGTGCCCAAATACTTGCACCCTGGACGACCTTCATACACCTCTACCAAAAAGTCATTGAAGTGGAAGTATACCATTATTGATAAGGTTGAAAAAAATTAAACTGTCGACACGAACAGAAGGAGGATACATCATCATCATCAATCATTGCATACTTTATCAACAGTAGTACTTTATAACCAAGACAACTTATGTAATAATGTAAGAACAGAAACTTAGCTTGTAATAGTTTTGCTTGGTGTAGTATTGGGTATAAATATTGCTCTGCTTGTATATAGCGGATATTCTCTGAAACTATCTTCCTTGAATATGATTTTTTAAAGATTTTATCTTCTTTATTTGCGTATTTCTCATTATATCCAAGTAAAAGGACGAAGCGATGCTATTCAAAGTTGAAAACAAAAATACTTACAGATTCGTAGAACAAGTTCAAAATTTAAAATATTAAAGGGGTGACGGGAATTAGCGTGCGTTAAGATAGCAAACAAGATAAGAACGCCCTAAAACCTATAAAAAATTACAGTGTCATGCTTCTTTTGCAGCTTGCTGTACGGTAGACGTCGTAAATATTGGAATATTTTAGTACCGGGGTGGATGACCGCTATAAACGGACCACATGCTGAGGATGTCCAGTGGACATGACCGAGTGACGTAATAAGAATAGTATTTTCAGTGTTGCACTCCAGATTTGATATACTTAATCTGAGGAAGCAAACAGGATAAGAAAGTACTAAAAACCTATAAAGAAATTACAATGTCACGCTTCTTTTGCAGCCTGCTGTACGGTATATGCCCTAAATATTGGAATATTTTAGTATCGAAATGGATGGCCGCTGTAAACGGACTACATGCTGAGGATGTCCAGTAGACATGACCGAGTGACGTAATAAGAATAGTATTTTCAGTGTTGCACTCCAGATTTGATATTCTTAAACTGAGGAAGCAAAAAGGATAAGGACGTACTAAATACATACAAAAGTTACAGTGTCACACTTCTCTTGCAGCCTGCTGTACGATAGACGTCGTAAATATTGGAATATTTTAGTACCAGGGTGGATGACCGCTATAAACGGACCACATGCTGAGGATGTCCAGTGGACATGACCGAGTGACGTTATAAGTACAGTATATTCAGTTAAATGCAATATCAGGAATTACCGCGAAATATACCGTTTTTCTCCATACGTTTCGGCCGGGTTACACAGACCGTGGGCATAGGACGACTTAACAACCACGGTTGGTCATAAACATGCAACGCGAAAGTTTAATAGTAGTTATTATATGTTCAGTGATACACACCAGATTTGATAAGTTCTGAAGTATAAAACACAATAGTACGACTAAGAAGAACATGAGCTTTTACCCGACTGCACCGAAAAAAGGAGTAGGTTACCTAAGTTGTTTTTACAATTCTGCTTCTTCAACGCCCTATTATTGTTATTTATATTAATATTAATTGGACTTACTGTAATCTTTTTATACAAGGTAGTATTAATCCTCGACATATATTTAGCCGACTCAGCCCGACAAAACACGTCATTTTCATACAAAAGTGTTCAGTCAGCCGCCCTGAAAATTAGTATGGGAAAGCCAAAAAACTTTTAATGAAATATATATTGAACAATAATGATTTTTTTAATGAAAATACAAATCATTGTAACATGTTGAAAATAAAATACAATACAAATCATTGTTACAATAATTTAGGCCTCGGACAAATATGAAAAATACGAACAATAGAATGAATTATATTTATAAGTCAAACCAAAATTATTCAGATAAGTATAACACTTCTATAATCTATTTTACTTTACTTTTTCTCCTAAAATACTAACCTAACTTTAAATTGTAAAAGCAACTAACTTCATTGCCAGCCATTCAAGCGAATAATGTCCTGCTGTTGCAGCTCAAAATATTTATTTGAGACTTAATCCCCACTAGATTTTTATGTGGGGGACGTTCTGTGGCACTATAAACGGGCCATTTTGTCTGCTTTACGACTTTCCATTGATAATTGAATATTTTCTCGAACAATAGAGATAACTTTGCTCTAGTAAAATGGTGTGAAAATAAGGATCAGAGTAGCTTCAATTTTAGCTTGAAAACGGGGCAAGTGTGTAGGTATCCGAAGCCGTGTGGTTCCCGGCACAGAAGAATAGGACCAACGACCGACTAAAGCTAAACAAAGCTTATAAACATCAAAGAGACATCTCCAATCCGTCTGGCCAGCGTGGAGAGTGTAGGCCAAATCCTCTTACTGCCCTGGCAGTAAAGGAGAGGGTCGTGCTCCTGCAGTGGAGACTAATAAAGACCTGAGAAGATGATGATGTGTAGGTATCGTGCCACGCGCTGTGTAGGGTCCCATAGTTGCCCGTCTATTTATAAGTTGGTCGACTATAACTAATTGATTTGTGAACCCTACGTAGCTGTAATAATTTTCTATATAGTGTCATGTTACAACTACAACGTTATTATATGCTATTGCCCTGTTTTTTCTTGTATCCTTATACAATCAATTAAGTTCCAAAGGGAAGGAGACACTTGACTCCAACAAAAATTTGCACTTTGAGGCTTAATTTATTACAGACAATATTTTGAAAGACTTATTTCTCAATAAGAGATTGACCCATCCAAGTGGGGACTGCACCCGGGGTTGCTTAACCTGCGTAACAGCTTATAATTCTTACGCCCACTGGGTTATTGGACCATCAAATACTTACTAACTTTTGTCGAAGCCACCATATTATACCAACATTGATAAATGATTTACGACCCAAAAACGGCAAACCCCAAATTGCTCAAGTGTAATCCTTCATCTCTCGTCTCGTTCCTACCCGGCTCTTCAAACCAAGTTACAAAACGTATAAATTACGCTAAAAACAATAGAGTAGCCCAATAACCCACTTAGGAGATCTTAAAGTTGAGCTACAAAATAAATTGTTTTCAGAAGGATCACTTGTCACTTCTTGAGAAAAAACAACGACTTTTTATGAAAACTTTGCGAAGGAGCAGAGTGTAGAAAATAACCGTCAATATTATCGATTCATTTAGTAGCTTTCGTACAGCTTCGGTGGAATCTTTCTATAGGGAAGTGTGTTTTGTGACATTATCAGCGAAACAATGTCACAAGAAAAAAATCAAATCATCGGCAAAATCACAACATTGAAGACGCGTGGATCTTACATTAGGTATACCTAATGCATCAAGAGTGCCGTTGTTTTCTTTCTCCGGCTCCCCAAATTTCTAGATCCGGGGCTGGTAGCAACTAATAATGCCTCTGACGTTAAGTGTCAACTCCGTCCTATTTTATTTTGTGAGTTTAGGAACTGATTTTGACGTAGATGGCTATTAGGGATTGCTTAATATGCTTAGGAATTGGCCCTGGATATAAAGGAGGACATATTGGAAGAATGCCAAATAATAGATGGGCAAAAATAACCACAGAATGGATCCCTAGAGACAAGACACGTAGAGTGGGTAGACCAAGAACGAGATGGAAAGATGACATCTCGAAATATACGAGCCAATGGTGGAGAAAAACTTGGGATAGGAAAATGTGGGAAAAATTGGGGGAGGCCTTTTGCAATAAGCAGCATGCAGAAAATTATGTTTAGCTTTTGTATTTTATTATATTATTTCATATTTAATTTTATCAGAACAACTAATTATTTTATTTAAGTGTTTAAAAATAATGTACTTACTTACTGCATGAAATAAAGGCTTTATTATTATTATTATTATGTTTTTATATATTTTTTCACACCCTTTTCAGGGGAGTTAAATATTTTCACGGGCTTTTGGCCAAGCAAAAATATTGAAGAAAAAGAAAGTTTATTCAAGGGATAGGAATTTTCTTACGATTCTACAGGTGTTCAGGATTGCTGCTTTTTGAAGAAGAAGGTATGTTAGTGGATGTATTTGTAGGGTCTGTAAGCTATTGTGTAGAGTTTTGGGGATAACGCCAGTTGCTGATAAGATAATGGGTACAGTTTTAACTGTTTCTACCCGCCATTGAGTTTTAAGTTCTATGGAAAGATCTGTATATTTACTAAGTTTCTCGGTATGGGTTGTTGCAAGATTGTGGGTGTTTGGTACAGCTATGTCGATAAGATATACTGTTCTATTGTTTTTGTCATGGAGAGTTATGTCAGGTCTGTTATGGTGAATAGTTTTATCAGTAATTATTGTTCTGTCCCAGTACATTTTAAACTGCGCATTATCTAGGATTGTCTGCGGTTGATATTTGTAATAAGCTGTTTTGTCCGATATTAGTTTGTGTTTGAGAGCGAGGTATTGGTGTATGATAGCTGCTATTTGGTCATGTCTATGTTTATAATCTGTTTGCGCGATCGATCTACAGGCTCCGGTTACATGCTGTATGGTCTCTGACGCACTATGACAGTGTCGACAGAGATCCGACTGTAAGTTATGATCTTGGATAATATGTTTCTGATAGTTTTTGGTGTTAATAATTTGGTCTTGAATGGCCAGCATAAATCCCTCGGTTTCGGGAAATAATTCGCCCCTCTTCAACCACGCGTTCGACGCTGTCTTGTCGACGATAGGGTTGTTGAGGTCGTGACGGTGTCTCCCGTGTAGGGATTTTTGCTGCCATGCTTCAATCTTTTCCTGAGGCGTGGTGGTATTTTCATTAGGTTGTTTTGAATAGTTTTTAAGGTTAAGTGGTGTGTATTTATCGTCAGCTTTTACAATGGCATTATGTAAGGGTGTGTTTTTAGTATGAAAAAAGGAACGTAGTGTGGTTATTTGTTTGTTGTGAAGATTTTGTATATCAACTATACCGCGGCCACCTTCATGTCTGGGGAGTGTTTGTCGCTGTATACAGGATTTCGGGTGGTGTTTTCTGTATTTCGTCATATGTGTGTTGATAGTACGCTGGTGTTTTTTTAGATCGGTTTGCGACCAGTGGATGATACCAAAGGAATAAGTTAATGTAGGAATGGCATAACTATTTATAGCTTTCGTGGTATTTTTGGAGTTTAGATGCGAGTTTAAAATTTTATGTAGTCTGGTTTTGAATTTATCTACTAAGTTTAGTTTTGCTGTTTTTTCAAGTATTTGTCTTGTTTGGTAAAATCCTAAATATTTATATCCAACAGTGTCGTCAATTGGTTCTATGTGTTCCCCTGTAGTTAGTTGGTAGGAATTGTTAACCACTTTTCCTTTTTCTATGGACTGGATTCCACATTTATCTATACCAAATGACATTTTTATATCATTGGAGAAATTTTCTGTTATATCAGCTAGATTATGTATTTCGGTTAAGTTACTACCATAGAGCTTAATATCGTCCATGTATAACAAATGTGATAGTGTGAAGTATGTGTTTTCGTGAGAAATTTTGTAACCATTATCACTATCGTTTAATAAATGTGAAAGGGGGTTCAAAGCTAAACAGAACCACAGTGGGCTCAGAGAATCTCCTTGGAATATACCTCTGCGGATCTGCAAGAACTCTGTTTCGACTTGCTTTAACTGTAACTTAGTGGTCCATCGCTGCATCGTCTGTTGTAAAAACTGTATGATAGTAGGATTAATCTTATAATGATGTAAGATGTATAAAAGCCAGGAATGTGGAACTGAATCAAAGGCTTTTTTATAATCTATGTACATAGTGTATATATTTTTCTTTTTTCTTATGGCCTGCTTGGATACTATTGCATCTATGGTGAGCTGCTCTTTACAACCTTGACTAAATTTTCTGCAACCTTTCTGTTGCTCTGCTAATATGTTATTATTTTGAGCATGCTTATATATAATATGTGTTATGCAAGACGTTATGATTTTATATATGTTTTGAAGACATGTTATCGGTCTATAGTTAGCTGGATTATTTGTATCATTCAGATTTTTAGGAAGCATGTAAGTTATCCCCTGTGATATAAAACATGGCATGGTTTCTGGTGAAAGTATGAAGTTATTAATATGATTGAGTAGGAAAGGGTGAGTGCTATGGAATCTCTTGAACCAATAATTGTGAATTTTGTCAGAGCCAGTAGCTTTCCAATTATGAGTTTTTGATATTATTAGTTGCAGCAAGTCTAAGCTAATTTTTTCAAATTGCATATCCTCTACGTGTTTTAGTCTTTCTCTATCGTCTTCTATCCATTGACCAACTTTATGGTCTACTGGTTTTGACCAAATGTTAGACCAGAATTCTTGCAACTCAGCAGCAGTAGGTAAATTTGTGTGAGAGTTTGAAGATGATTGTGTACCTACCTGTATGTTTGTATTAGGGGTAAGATTAAGTGACCGGTAAAATGATTTTTCATTAGAGCTAAACTGCTTATTTTGAGATTTTCTGAGTGTTGTTTGTTTATAACGCCGTAATCTACTAGCAAGTGCGCTGAGTTTTTGTTTTAGGGTATCAAGAAAGTGTGAAAGGTTTGAATTATCTTGTTCATGTCTACTATGGGTTTTGTATTGTGTTTTGATTAATTCTATCTGTTTTTCTATATTTGGGTTTCTATTACCATTCATATAATCAATGAGAAGTGCTATTTTAGTTCTTAAATCTTCAATTTTATTCTGCAGACGTTTCTGCCATGAAGGCTGTCGTTTAATATAAGTGTGAGTAGTATTTGAATCTGAAATCTTACAACCATTGTGAGTGGCTGCTGTGTATGCTGCACAATAAATTATGTTGTGGAGTTTAATGAAGTCATCGTCTTGATTTAAATATTTAGGTAAAATAAAAGAGTTAATGAGGTGCACAACGCGGGTAAATTTTTTGGAAGCTTTTTGTTTTGGTATATGGGGTTTCAAAGTTGGATCAATGTCTTTAAATTTTTCCAGAGTGCTATTAAAATAATCTTCAATATCATTTATTTGGGCTATAGTCATTTCGTCAAGCTGTAAATCAGGGGGAGAGTGAGTTTGTGTATTTGTGAACCTATCGGATATTATGTTAGTGGTAATTGCATCTTGGGTATTTTCTGTGAGACTGTCTATGTCATTTATTGAGTGTAGGTAAGAGTTATTATTGTCTGTGGTCAAATGTAAAGCTACTTCATCACGTATTTCCTGTATTCTTGTTTCTGTTATCATTTTATTATTAAGTATAACTCTACGTTGGTCAGCAATTCTCTGTTCGGAGACATGGGCTATTTCGGGATTTTCTGTAATAACATACTGATGCAACCGAGGCCTGTAGGCTGTTGTATTGGTCTCTAATTCAGTTACAACAAAATATCCGCGGATTATTGACTCATTAATTTTGTTACTCCACCGCATTCTCTGTTGGGAATTTTGCGAAAGACTACTTATTGTATTTTCATAAGAATTAGATGTTAGTTCAGTTCTTATTTCATCGCGTATCTGGTTTATTTTTTCTATACTCAATAATTTGTTATTAATTATGGCTCTTCTTTGATCTCCGATTCGTTGTCTACTGACTTGTATTTCAGGGAATTTTTGGATAAATTCAGCATGTAGTTGAGCAAGGTAAGATCTTTTATCCGATTCTAGATTAGTAATTAAAAAGTATGTGCGCATAATGAAAATATTCATATCATCAGACCATTTTAAGCGCACACGTGAGCCAGCTGTGGTGGGTACAGGTATAGCGGCGTCAGTTGCCTTCTGCACAACAGTCACAGTTGGGTTTGAAATAACAGATTCAGTGTCTGATTCTGCTATGGAAGAAAGTGGTGAAGAAATATTTTCGCGAGCTAAGAAAGAAGGTGGTGAAGATGGTAGAGAAGGAAAGAGAGATTCATAGGAGGAAGAACGAGAAGAAGATCGATCGGCTGTAATATACTGTTCGAGGGGAGCCCGCCTGCTCAGCCCCCCGTCGCCGATGGTTCGCATACTGTGGCACTCAGCACCGGCTCCAAGTGCGCCCCGGTGACCCCCGGGCAGCGGCCGTAAACTATATCTCTTATTTTCTCTATTCATTTTTTTTTAATGTTTGGGACCGTTGGTTAAGAAAGGCACTTTTTTTTTTTTTTTTTTTTTTTTAAACGATGTAGGTACTCAGATGTTATGAGTGAAATAAAGTATCACCAAAGGGTTAAGTCCAGATGTTATGGCTTAAATATCGGTACCTCTCCGTAAGCCCCCCCACCACGGCAAGGTGGCCCCTCGGGGGGGTTATTATTATTATTATTATATAAAGGAGGCTACCCGAACCCCACGCTGTGGGCGGCAGATTCAAGGGAGTTCGATTATAGTCTTGCCCCGACTCCCCAAATTTCTAGATCCGTGGCAGGCAGGAACTTATAATGCCTCTGACGTAAAGTGTCAACTCCGTGCCATTTTATTTTGTGAGTTGAGGAACTGATCTCGAAGTAGAGCCAGCTTAAAGTTGTATCATCAATCATGATCAGCCCCAAAGTTGTTCATTGTGGCGCCCTCTAGCCGCCCGCCGCGATTATCCCGTTATTATTGTCGGATTCTTTTGTTAACTGGCGGTTTTATCGTGATCTTTCCGCTATAAAAAGCGGTTTAAGTGCAGTTCGGTTTGGGAGTTTGTCCTTTTAAATTTTTGCCGTTTTTATCCTACTGATGATCTAGAAGGAGGGTAATGGTTTTTCATGTATGTAAATAAATAATTTTGGCTCGTCTTTTATGTAAATAGTTAAATAGTGTAATCATTTTATTGCCTGTTTTATTTTTTTTATAATTACTAAAATCTCTAATAAATCTGTAAATAACACACAGATTTATTAGAGATTTTATTAATATATTTATATATGTTTGTATGTAAATATGTTTGTTCCATTGTTGCATCCTGTAGCTTCAATTGCTTGACCGATTTTGAAGTGTAAGGTGCCATTATTTTCCTATTCTTTCCCGGAGTGGCGTAGCCTTAGGCTATGTGTCATCAGCCTAAAATAGGACATGGCGTGGACCTAAACTGTAAAAAAAAAACAGATTTTTAAGTTTATTAAATAATCCAATTGTTATAAATAGATTTATTTGTGATGAGTTTAATGATTTTTGAGGGTTGTAGGATGTTGGCAACATGTCCATGTAATTAGCCAACATTACCAATACTGGCCATTAGTTCTACATAGATCTAAGAAAAATGAGGATAGGCCTTTACGAAACGTTACTATTACGCAAATACATAAGCAAGCTGACGTGTCGTGTCTCGTGACGTGTTTATTCTTCTTATTATTAAAGAGGAAATATTTGATCGTTTGTTTGCATTAAATAGGTTCCGAAATTGTTGGACTGATTTTCAAAATTCTTTCACCTGTAGAAAGCAAATCGAAAGCGCGGGAAAATTGCTTCTCAATATATAAGTATATCATTCTTCATACATTTATATGTAAGTTTTGCGATGTCTAAAATAAAGTCTGAAATACTGTTTGCTTTAAAATTGAGTTACAAGGGTCTGGCTGGCAAACTTTAAATCTTGTTTGCGGACGTAAGAGTAACCCCTTTTTAGTAGTTCAATTATTGCAAGCCAGTACCAAAGACAATATAATAACGTAACAGACTGCCCACCTCATACAAAAATATTGGACCAAATTAAGGTTGCGAAAAGCAGGCGAATGTATGGCGCAGAAGAGTTACTTGCTACTCGATACTAGATGGCGGTAATCTGCGTTAGCCTTTGACTTACTAAATATACGGTGTCATTTTAAAGTATTATGCCTAAAATGTTGTTTTGATTTTTAATAACATATATTTTGTGAATTATGTTTTTATATTCTCATAATACGGTAGTTACAATGTTGTGTAGTTTTGAGTGGCGCCATCTATGCGAGTCTCTGAGAACAAATCGTACGATTAAGGCGTTGAGACCACATGCCAGTACAGACCAACAGGTTTACATTATTAATTAAATTTGGTAGCTATTTCGGTAAATGTAAATAATCTTCATGATTTAATCAAGATACGAAAAGTCAGCTATGGTTATCTTATCTTATCTTAATTGAGGCCGATTATAAATCGGAAGCACGTTTAATTGACCTTTGGGTTATTTTGTACTTACCCCTTGCCTTACTCACTCACACAGTGATTCCTGAAGAAGGACTGCATGAGCTTCAGGATATCACTTGGTGCGTAGTGCCCGTAGTCCAGATCAGGATAAGCCGATCCAAAGAGGTCCAAACGCTTATCAGCCAACGAGTCACAGCGATACAAAATGTATCTCATTGTTTCCTCCGATACCTCACATAGCTATGGTTTATACCTATACAAGATAAACAAGACCGTTAATTATCACGTCGCAGATTCCAATATGTACTCCGACGAAGATGAAGTGATAAAAAAAACCGGCCAAGTGCGTGTCGGGCCACGCGCAGTGTAGGGTTCCGTAGTTGCGAATGACAACTTTGAGTTCACACTGTTTACACTCGCACCTCACAGTTTAACGACCCAAAAACATCTAACAATAAAGATTGTATCAAATTTTTCATTTTCCAGTACATTTTATAAGTTGGTTGCCTATAACTTTTTAGTTTGTACTTAGTACCCAGCTCTGATAGTTTTCCTTTCAACTTCAGTATATATGTCGCAGGGATTTTGTCAAAAACGTGACATTATAATTTCTCTAGTGAAATTATAATTACACTGATTATTGTCAATAACGTCTGGTTCGTATAATTTCACGGGCTCTTTTCAAAGTTATTGTTATTTCACTGGGCCGCAATAGTGATATTATAATAAATGTAGGTTTATTATGAGTTGCGTTTGTGGTGGGAGCCCCGCGTGTTATGATTGGTCAGTTTGTTATTCTATATGTTATGTCATTTAAATTACTTGCTCAATTATGTAACCTACCAACTTTTTTAAGTAACATATTTTGACAAAAACTACATATTATTTATTTATTATTATTAATTAAGCTTTATTCAAATCCAAAACTTATGGTATACAATTATGGTCAATTTAGCTTATAGTTATTAAAGTTGTGATTTGATAAGGAAACGTTATATTTTTTTCAGCATATTTTATAGAATAGATAGTACTATATAAAGTGACAAGTTAAAGTAAAAAAATATTTTCTAAAATCCGTTTTTTATTTCTTAATTCTATGTTTAGTACTTGTTGGTCAGGAATGCGAATGCGGAATTGCGGACCAATCAGCGATCGCTCTGATAATCTAACGGCTTTCTTAAACCAGTGTTTTTGTCAAAATATCACTGCCTTACAATTTCAATGCATCAGTCTAGTGAAATTATAATGGTACTGAAACTAGCCTGTTAAATTGTAAGTAATACAAACGATTGACAATAATCTGTGTAATTATTATGTCACTAGTGAAATTATAATATCACGACTTTCATAATATCCCTGCAACATATATACTACTGCTGTAATTTTTTTCACGTATCTATATATAACCGTTTAGGAGATAGAAGGGGGGGACACGTACGTACCTCTAACAAAAATTTGCACTTTAAAACCAAATATTTCGGAAACGGATCCCTAAACGAAAAATGATGTTCTCGAAACTCGAAACTTGTACTCGCTGTAATTTTGTACAGGTATTGTCTTTAAAATTGAAATCTGATTATAAACATCAATATGTCTTATCCGGTCGTATGTACGAAATTTGGTTGAGATTGGCTTAACTGTTGTAAAACTAAAACGAAACTACGTTTGTATGGGATTGCGGCTTTACGTGGGACTCTTAACACTTAAGACACATTTAACAGGCCCCTGTGCTGCGGCATCATTAATATTAAAGTCCGTGATACTGCTTGTGTTGACCTACAACCAAGTTACAAGGGTCTGACAAACTTTAAATCTTGTTTGGGGGACGAAAGATTAACTCTTGTGTGTAGTTCAATTATTGCTGGTCAGTAACGCTGACGACAGACCAAGAGTTTAACAACCTGTTTTTCACACCTGGATGAATCATTGAGGACAAATTTTACTACGACATACTAGTAAGTGACTACCTATATAAAAACTCAATACAAATACACTCTTAACACTTAAGCAAGATACATTTAACAGACCCAGTGCTGTGGCATCATTAATATTAAAGACCGTGATACTGCTTGTGTTAACCTACAACCAAGGGTCTGGCAAACTTTAAATCTTGATTGGGGGACAGAAGATTAACTCTTGTGTACTTCAATTACTGCTGGCCAGTAAGGCTAATGACAGACTAACTGAATTACACAAAAAAAACAAAAACAATTTTTAAAGACATACCAGTAAGTGTTTACGAAGAAACTCCATAAAAATAAATTCTTAACACGCAAAACATATTTAACAGACCCCAGTGCTGCGGCATCATTAATATTAAAGTCCGTGATACTGCTTGTGTTAACCTACAACCATCATACAAGGGCCTGGCAAACTTTAAATCTTGATTGAGGGACAGAAGATTAACTCTTGGGTGTAGTTCTATTACTACTGGCCAATAGACTGACAGACCAACAGATTTACACACCTGGATGAATAGTTGAGATTAAATTTTAAAGACATACTAGTAAGTGCCTATATAAAATCTCCAGAAAAATACACTCTTTATACTCAAGACACATTTAACAGGCCCCAGTGCTGCGGCATCATTAATATTAAAGTCCGTGATACTGCTTGTGTTAACCTACAACCAAGTTACAAGGGTCTGGCAAACTTTAAATCTTGTTTGTGGGAGGAAAGATTAACTCTTGTGTGTAGTTCAATTACTGCTAGCCAGTTAGTCTGATGACATACGGACGGATTAATCTTTATTTAGAAATGCAGAAACAGTTAACATATTTTATTGGTAGATGGAACTAAAGGCCACAAGATACCCCTTCCAGCTAAAGCTGGAAAAGTAGTGGGTAGATCGCTGTTCATATAGTAATCCTGAAGTTTATGTAGTCTTATGAGATATTCACTCAAGGAAAAGCATCTGCCTGTACCATGATCTCTGGCATATTAGACTAACTGCAACTCAAACTCAAAGAATTTATTCATCGAATGATTTTATAAATAAATATAATTTAGTAAAAGTCAATTTTCATTACAATTTGGTAATAACATTATATAATAGTTGAATAATTTATGTCAACAATAGTTGACGTCAATTATTTACTTATAGCTAAGTTTAGGCTGAGGGGAACAAACTGCACAGCGCATTTTCTCCAAATGACGTCAACTTGCAATCTACGACAACGCGACACTAGACGAAATAGCATCTTGAACTACCTGAGTTACCATGGTCAGAGAGAAAAAACCGGCCAAGTGCGTGTCGGGCCACGCGCAGTGTAGGGTTCCGTAGTTGCGAATGATAACTTTGAGTTCACACTGTTTACACTCGCACCTCACAGTTTAACGACCAAAAACATCTAACAATGAAGCTTGTATGAAATTTTACATTTTCCAGTACATTTTATAAGTTGGTTGCCTATAACTTTTTAGTTTGCACTTAGTACCTAGCTCTGATAGTTTTCCTTTCAACTTCAGTATATATACTACTGCTGTAATTTTTTTCACGTATCCATATATAACCGTTTAGCAGATAGAGGGGGGGGACACGTACCTCTAACAAAATTTTGCACTTTAAAACCAAATATTTCGGAAACGGATCCCTAAATCGAAAAATGGTTTTTCAACCTCACAATATTTTTCAAAGATCTTTTTAACGATACCCCACACGATGATTAAATAGAGAAAAAAAAAATACTCCTCCACTTTACTTGTATGGGAGCTACCCAAAAAAAAAATTTTTTTCAAGATTTTATTCTACGACTTTTTTGCCATGATTAATATACACACTCATACCAAATTACAGCTTTCTAGTACTTATAGTCTCTGAGTAAAACCGCGGACGGACAGACAGACAGACAGACAGACAGACAGACAGACAGACAGACATGGCGAAACTATAAGGGTTCCTTGTTTACTACGGAACCCTAAAAAAGGGGTGGCGTATGCTGGGTTATTGCAGAGAGTCGGACACCTGTCATAAATACAAATTATAATTACTGTTAGTGTGTCATAACCTTAGTTCTAGCAACTGTTAATGGTATAGTCAACTCACGCAGGGTAGGTCAGTACTGATGGAATTTCGGTGTTTCTCGCTTGTCCCGTTCCGCTTCGTTACGGGGGCCTAATAGCTTGTTTGTGATTGGTTTACTTGATGATAGTTAAGCCATTTAGGTCACGACTTGAGACCCTCTATGATTAATTTTCAGTTTGTGATCAGTTTCAGGGCAGATAATTGCAAAAGTCATGATCTATGTGAAGTTTTAGTAAACATACTGATACATACTCGTACACACATCAATCGCGTATTTTTTACTCGACTACGCGACACGTGTTTTTATAGGGGAGAGTATATTTATTATTTTGCAGAACAGTGGAACTGTTCTATAGGATGCAATAATGGGTCACAAGATATCTATCATTTCTTGTCATCACTTTAAAATCATCAGTTTGATGCCTTTAGCGGTCAACACGCCTGCCTGCGACACGGAGGTCCCGGGTTCGATCCCCGGTCAGGTCAAGATGGAAAATGATCTTTTTCAGATTGACCTGGGTCTTGGATGTTTATCTATATATGTATCTATTATAAAATATAGTATCGTTGAGTTAGTATCCCATAATACAAGTCTCGAACTTACTTTGGGGCTAGCTAAATCTGTGTGATTTGTCCGTATATATTTATTTATTTATTTTTTATTTATTTAGGTAGCTCCAACAATCTGACATCAAGTTTAGCTATTAGCCTATTTATATATTACTAGCACTTTTAGAAGATCAATTAATATAACAGTTACTGTATTACATACTTAAGTCTAGTAACTGTTATAAGAACATTTTAAGGAAAATTATAATACACTTTCACATTTAAGAGTAGCTCAAAAATACATCTGACGTTTTATTTAGACATACTTACTTCAGATAAAAGTGACTACAGTAAAATGACAACAGGACTGAATGAAATTAATAAAAACGCTGAAAAATAAATTCATTTTAATATTTTTCAATTAATCGGTCAGCAAAATTTACGAAAAACATGCATACGAACCAGTGTTTACAACAGAAATGTTTTAGATTTCTTGCGGATGACAATCTGAAAAATAAGTATATCGTTCTCAACCTTTAAAAAGTAATAAAAAACTTAAAGGAAAGAGATTTCTCAATGAAGTGTCTCATTCATTAGTCAAAAACAGACTAAAAAACGTGACCCTCATTAAGCTAAATTCATTATTTATAATGAGATAACTTATTCAGCGCGATTTTAAATTCCTCGCCGAAATGCTGACTTAAAGTTAGCAAGCAAATGATTTTGTATTCCAGATGAAAAGTAAAAAAGATACAGATGTAACACATCGTCATTAATCGGAACAATATTGAATTATACTTCAAGACAAGACCGACTTCAACCAAACTACTGAACCGATATTCATGAATTTAAATTAAATTTGGTAGTTTCAAAATAAAATTGTTCCAAATAAATAAATCTGGGCAAAGGTGTTTAGGAAACCGTATACGGCTCCAACGGCGTTCTGTTGGAGGTTTCATAGCACTAAGTGTCAGAACACCGTTTATCAGTTTCTAGGCTATGTTCTGGAAAGTCTGATAGTTATTTGGTATTGGTCGCCAACTTAAACAGTTAGTCTTCTACAGTGCTACAAGGATCATTTGGCACGTGTCCATATTCGGAACTAACTGCTGCAATTGCCGCCATCTTGTAAAGCGTCACTTTTAGAAAATAGCTCAAACTGGTGTGGATATTTCGTGCTTTTAATTCTATTTATATAACTAAAAATATTTTGGTAGCCGTAACTACGTACAACGTCTCCATTTCAATGTCAACAAAATGTTAAAAGATCCTTGTCGCAGTGTAATTATTTGTAGTGGCGAATGTATACTTCGAAACTATCTCGAGACGAAGTGATTACTGATTTTAGATTAGGCTAACTATTAACCACACGGCACAACCGCGATGATACACTTTACAACTATTAATGCTTTGATTATCTTTCCGTACCCTCAGTATTTTGTGGCCAGGCGATCCTGGAAAATCTATGGCCAACTTTGACTGTGAATATGTAAATACTCAAAGTTTTAGGACGCCGGGGTCCAGGGTTCTACATGAACACGTCACATCAACGACGCTTTGCACTAATGAATGTTCGCTAGTTTATTGCCCTTTTGCCGACAAGTACGGTCAATATTTAACCGGTCCTTGGGCAACTATCATTATTCAACACGCCTTTAGATTTGTATGAATATAACTCTAAGATTTTTTTTTATATCAGCACTGAATAATTTTAAGCCACCTAAAATAAATTATATTATTAAACGTGAAAATTTATGTATAATATTTTATTTTATTTTGTTTGTTAATAGCAAAAATAGAATTGCGCATTCTGTAAAAATGCACTGCACATTCTGCACAACCTAGACATATGAATGGACGGACAGCAGGGTAAGAGGGTTCGGAACGATTTAAATATTTTCTAAAAAGTTAAGGATTCTAAAAAGTTCTGTACTTTGGAGCAGTCTGTTGGTTTGAGAAAGAAATCTAGTTAGACATTTTATTTCATACTGAAGCCAACGCTTTAACTAATTTTGTCTTTCCATAGGCCTTTTGCGACTTCTTTTTATAAATATCCTTCTTTGTACCCTAACCTTTGTGTATGCAAAATTGACTTGAGACTTGTTCACCCTACTTGGCTGTGAAAGTATTCCTTGTAATTTCATTTCATAAGTATATGCTAACGTCCTGATTTTTTTCACGTCTCCGTAAACAACAAACGATGATGACAACGACTACAAAAGATTTCTGCCAGCCGGACAGCTTTTATGGAAATGTTGTTTTTTTTACGGCATTAGTCGCATAGAAAAAGTTGTTCATATATTGTATTATATACGGGCTGAGTCGCCAATTTTAAATAAATGCCAGCTATCGCGATATAAGTACTGGTGCTCGCCTAACTGCAACTACAATACGCTTGTAAACAAGTAAACAGACAGTTAGACTAAACCGCAGATGGGGGTACATCTGCGGTTTAGTCGAACACACCCGTTACATAGCAAACTTTACGCGGCGGACAGTCTGGTCGGACACATATCTAACTAGTTGTTTTTACCCGACTGATCAGAAGAAACCCTTCTTCTGTTTTTTTTTTTCATTATGTATGTACATCTATGTACGTAAGTATGTCAGTTCCATTGTTGCCTCCTGTAGCCTAAACGGCTTGATTGATTTTGAGTTATGAGGTGTCATTAGATTCTTATTCTTCTACGGAGAATCATGGATCATGTAAAGTCACCAAAAAAACAATATGGCGGATGTGAAAAGTCAAAAACAGCAGTCGAAATTTTTTATTTTTTAAATGCAACTTGTTAATTTCCATCGGTGTTACTAATCCAACTGTAGTGTCAAAGTTTTCAAGCCAACAGACATATTTTTCACCTCGACCAGAGTTGGGACTAACAGATTTAATTTCTTCGTATTTCAATAGGTTTTGTAATAATTATAAGATTTTCTTTCATTCCATAAGTGGGTTTTATGGCCTGTGGAAGTGAAGCAGCTGATTATTTCTTTTCTCCTTCACCAGAAGAAAAAATGCTTAAAACAAGAGCTTTATGCAATTTATGTGCCAAGAGGCACATCCCTAGTGTTGTAGTTGTCCATGGGCAGCAGTGATCACTTACTATCAAGTAACCTGCTTTTTCATTTCCTTTGCTAGCGTATCTATATATTAAAAAAATACAATAAATACTGTTGATATTAAAATGCTGTAAAGAAAGAAAAAAACCCTTTTTTGCATGGGATGTGATCTCCAACTTGGCTGTAACTCGATCCGCTCAATGTATCTTAGGTATAGGTAGGAGCGTAGCCAGGGGAGAATTTAAGAAGTTCAAACTCCCTCATAAAGTTAGGATGTTAACAATTATATTAATAAATTCAAGAGAGTTGAGCGTTATTAAAATACGTAACAACGCGTTAATTGCGTAAATAGTCAACAACTACTGGCCGACTTGTTTTGACCTCATCCAAAGGTCTTCCTAATGGTGAATGTGAATCGAGACGCTCACACGATTCACAACAATTCGCACTTTAAAACCAAATATTTCGGAAACGGATCCCTAAATCGAAAAATGGTGCTCTCAACCTCACAATATTTTTAAAGACCTATTTAACGATACCCCACACGATGGGTAAATAGAGAAAAAAATTACTCCCCTACTTTACTTGTAAGGGAGCTACCCTAAAAAAGATTCAAGATTTTTTTCTACCACTTTTTTGGCCTGATTAATATACATACCCATACCAAATTACAGCTTTCTAATACTTATAGTCTCTGCGTAAAACCGCGGACGGACAGACAGACAGACATGGCGAAACTATAAGGTTTCCTTGTTTTCTACGGAACCATAACTAAAAAAAATAATAGGTTTTTAAAAAATATTGTGAGGTTGAAATCACCATTTTTCGATTTAGAGATCCGTTTACGAAATATTTGGTTTTAAAGTGCATTGTTAGAGGTAAGTGTCCCCCCTCCCTCTATCTGCTACGGTTATATATGGATACGTGAAAAAATTACAGCAGTAGTACATATACTGAAATTGAAAGGAAAACTATCAGAGCTGAGTACTAAGTACAAACTAAAAAGTTATAGTTTAAGCTAAGTTATAAGTTAGATGTTTTGGTCGTTAAACTGTGGGATGCGAGTGGTCACACTGTTCACAGTGTGAACTCAAAGTTGTCATTCGCAACTACGGAACCCTACACTGCGCGTGGCCCGACATGCACTTGGCCGGTTTTTTATGAAAAATTTGAGTGTGTTTGACCTCTATGGTTACGCCCGTGTTGGACATACATTTCCCCATATTAGAATGTCAGCGGTCCGATACATTTTCCGGTCCCACGCTCGGCCCATAACAAACTGTTTTGTTTTAGCGGTTTCTGATCAGCGGTTTTTACGGTTGAGCGTTTTTGGGAAGCAACGTTATCAGCCGTGAAATTTGATGGAGTTGGGGAGGGTCTTTAGTATGCTAAATTAAGGGATATATGAAAAGACTAGCTTTTGCCCGCGGCTTCGCTCGCGTTAAGAAGTAGAATTGATCAAAATCCTTTCTTAGCGGATGCCTACGTCATAACATCTACCTGCATGCCAAATTTCAGCCCGATCCGTCCAGTGGTTTGGGCTGTGCGTTGATAGATCACTATGTCAGTCAGTCAGTCACCTTTCAGTTATATACATGGCGAAATTTTGATCGTTCCGGACCATTAAAGGGGTGATTCAGCCTGTCAATATAAACAACTTTTCCTATGGGAAAAATGCTGTAAACTCGAAAAAATTTTCGACATTCCTATACAAATTGCCCGGGCGGCTGAACACTTTTGTATGAAAATGTCGAAATTAAATTTGAGTTTCCAGCATTGGTCCCATAGGAAAAATGGTTCATATCGACGGGCTGAATCACCCCGTCAAGGGTCCAGAACGATCAAAATTTCGCCATGTATATTTAGATTAGATGTGGGCGTCAGAATAAAGTCTTAAATATATCGTATTTTTTCCTCAACGACATAACTTTAGATGACACATAGGTTTATTTTTTTATAAGAATCAGAAATATTAACCGCTAATATAACAGATTTTTTTTATTAGCCTGTAGGTGTACTGTCTTACTTCTGGACAAATATCCTTCCTATTTATATCCACTCGTTCCTGTCTGCTGCGATATTTTGCCAGTCTATTGAAAATTTGTCCAGGTTTTTGTAATAGCGAATAAATAAATAAATATATACGGACAAATCACACCGATTGTCTTGTGTTATGGGATACCAACTCACTCAAATATACTATATTTTCTCACAAATACATGTATAGATAAACAGCCAAGACTCAGGGCAACCAGAAAATAAAAGCAAACTTTACAAAAAACATAACCTTAAAAAATGAAAAAAAAAATGTGTAAGGAATATTATTCATAATGCTATTCCAAATATCTCTGTAGCTCAATGGTAACACTGGTAACACAAAAGCCTTAGAATTGCAGGATCCCGGGTTCGATCCTCGGGCTAGAACAATATAAAAACTATATATTTCTAAATGGCCTGGGTCTTGGATGTTAATCTATATATATGATTTTAATGTTAAATGTAGTATATAATTACCAGGTGTTACCCACGTCTTCACCCGCGTGATATATAGCCTATATCCTTCTCAGTACCCTAACCTATGTGTATGAAAAATTTCATGGTGATCGGTTCAGTAGATAGGGTGGGAAATTATAACACACAAATTCACTTTCGCTTTTATAATGTTAGTTAGGAAGTTAGGATTAGGATTGAGTTAGCATCCGACGACACTATATAAACATAATTTTATGTCTTGTCTTTAAACGAAAGGCAAACTTTTCGTTTAGTAACTAGTAAGAAAATATAATAGAAAAGTTTGGTGCAAAATGAACATTCTGCAAGTTTTCATCGTAACTTTATTTGTTATAAACTAAAACAATATTGGTAGCTTGTGGTCTGCCATATTATGTACATAAATACGTGTAATAAAGTATTTTATACTCCAACATAACCATTGTTTCCAAGTTCTATATATTATAAAAAACCGGCCAAGTGCGTGTCGAGCCACGCGCAGTGTAGGTTTCCGTAGTTGCGAATGACAACTTTGAGTTCACACTGTTCACACTCGCACGTCACAGTTTGACGACCAAAAACATGTAACAATTTAAATGTATGAAATTTTATATTTTCGAGTACATTTTTTAAGTTGGTGGCCTATAACATTTTTTTGTACTTAGTACTCAGCTCTGATAGTTTTCCTTTCAACTTCAGTATATATACTACTGCTGTAATTTTTTTCACGTATCCATGTATTTTTTTTATTTTTTTTATTTTTTTATATATAGGGACATATCACACAAATTGAGCTAGCCCCACAGTAAGTTGTGAACTTGTGTCGCAGGATACTAACTCAACGATACTATATTTTATAACAAATACATATATAGATAAATTAGATAAACATCCAAGACCCAGGTCAATATGAAAAAGATCTTTTTCCATCTTGACCTGACCGGGGATCGAACCCGGGACCCCCGTGTCGCAGGCTAGCGTGTTGACCGCTGCGCCACGGAGCTCGACCGTATATGTATAACCGTTTAGTAGATAGAGGGGGGGGGGACACTTACCTCTAACAAAAATTTGCACTTTAAATCCAAATATTTCGGAAACGAAACCCTAAATCGAAAAATGGTATTCTCAACTTCACAATATTTTTTGAAGATCTATCTAACAATACCCAACACGATGGGTTTGTATAGAAAAAAAAATATTACTCCCTCTTTACTTGTATGGGAGCTACCCTAAAAAAAATTTTTTTTCAAGATTTTTTGTACCACTTTTTTAACATGATTAATATACATACCCATACCAAATTTCAGCTTTTTAGTACTTATAGCCTCTGAGTAAAACCGCGGACGGACAGACAGACAGACAGACATGGCGAAACTATAAGGGTTCCTAGTTTACTACGGAACCCTAAAAACTGGCCAAGTACATGTCGCACTGGCACTACGTGCAGTGTAAAGTTCCGACGTTGCATGTCATTTTATAAGTTGATAGACTATTACTCTTTGACTTGTGAACTCTACTTAAGTAATTGTGATAATGTTACCGTTTTACTTCTGCTCTTTTATTTTTCAATTCTATAAACAAAGGTAAGGACACTTAACTCCAACAAAATTTTCACTTTGAGATTTAATATATTACCAAAATTATCAAAAAATGGTATTCAGACACCGACAATATTTTGTAAAACATATAACAGAACATTTAACGTTTAAAAATTATATATTTATTCTTAGTTTTATAATTAATAAAATTACACCCAAGGAGGGTTGGGGGTAGGTAGGCAGCAGATCATAGATTTTACCAAATTATTTTAAACCCTAAGTAGTACAGCAACATGTTATAAACAGACACTGGCTTATAATCCCTAAAGCTACCAACCAAACTTGCTCAAATAAGAGGTATTACGAACCTAAATAAAGCAAAGTTAGGTGTTTCAAGAAAAACATAACAAGTATTTAGTCTTACTTGGCGTTAGCTCTGCCGTGGCTCCTTGCTCGATATTAACTGGAAATATGGAACCTCAATAACTATTCTGAACTTTCGCCAAAATTACAATACTCTTTTGACTTTGACGTAGCACGCTTAATGAAAAATACTTTAACAGATACAAAATAATAAACAGTTATTACCGTCTGCTAAACATATCATTTGAAGTTTTTACTTTCAAAAGAGTTTTTGGGCTATTATAATAAATACATTGATAACGACTAGTATTATGATAAATACATTGTATACTTCATTATCATCATCATCATCAGGTCTTTGTTAGTCTCCACTGCTAGAGCACGACCCTCTCTAAACTCTAAACTACCAGAGCCATACACTAGCCAGAGCAGTCAGAGGATTTGGCCTACACTTTCCACGCTGGCCAGACAGGTCTCACTGACGTCTATCATCTTTTTTAGCTTGTTTTTCCTAAGTCGCCTTCTACGACATCCACGGGATGACTTAGAGTGATATTTTTCTACTCTGCCGGGAACCACACGGCGGACATTGTATACTTAATACATTCCAATTCATCTTCTATCACAAGTTATGAATGATACAAAGGTAATAATTAATGTTCAAAAAAGTTCTATAGTAACGGCTTTTGAAGTAAATTCAGCATAATCAACACATGAAACTTTGTTTGTGATTGCTATAGACATACATACATACATACATACTATCTCGTCTTTATCCCTTGCGGGGTAGACAGAGCCCAGGTCTGTAAAACCTTCAGGCCACTTTTAGCATGTTGGTGGGCTTTCAGTTGAGAACGGAATCAAAATAGTAATGGGTTGCTAGCCGCATTGCCTATTGACATAATTTTTAACGCCCATTCCCTCGATCGGCTTTTACGATCTGCGCGGGAAGAGAAGCAGCTGGTACATTCTACGTTTTTTCTTTTCTTTCAGTCCAGCGTGGAAGAGATTACTATAGACCGCGTACATTATTCACCGACATTTACTTAATGGGGTAACTGAGCCCTTCAAAGTCAGCACGATTTTCTTTAGGACCTACTAGCAGCTCACCTATTGTAATGATTCCTTAGATTTTTGCCCAATCCTTCAACAGACTTCCAGCACAGTTTTTTTTTTCATATCTTTGCCTTCCACAGTATGCGCTGAAAGAAATGATGACAGATGGTACTGTAACGGGGGTGTAGGGCTTAGATTAGGATAGGAAATAAAAGTTAAAAGTGCTAAAAGTGGCAGGTTTTATGACCTTGGGCTCTGTCTACACCGCAAGGGATATAGACGTGATAGTATGTATGTATGATGACATAAAATAAAATACGACTGCCATTGCTATTCTATACTTCTTAAAAACTAGATAAATATTCATACATATGCGTCTTAGTATAAGCTACGAAAACGACTACGTCAACCAACCGTTTCGTTATAATCTACCACAAACATTTCTTTTCGAAAGCATCAAAAGCGTTTCAAATATCCTATATACTAACCTCCCTGCTACAGGTACACTCTATATTTTGTCCTTTCTCCCAGACTAGCTTGGAACAGTACCAATGGGAATGTTGACTAAAATTTTTTTCATGTTGCCAAAAATAAACACAATAGTGACAGAAATACATTTCTAAACAAAAAACTCTTTCAGTTATAAAAGTTTTAAAGACACTTGTTTTTAGACGTGAAAACGCGCCGCTGAAGTGCCTACATATTTGTGACGTCACAAGCTTGTATTTTGTATGGGTGGCGTGAGAACTTTGTTTGGTAGCTATACGAAATATTTCGTTTATGGTAATGGTTTCATAATAAAAGTTGCTATAAATTTTGCAGACTAAAATACAGTATAATTGTAATTAAAAATTTTCATACTTTAAAAAATGGTCCTATTCACCCAACTTTAAAGAAGCTTTAAAATCACTTAACGAATAGATATCAAATTAAAAAAGTTCTTTATAGTGTTTTTAGATAGATATTAGTCTCCATAGAAACAAATTTTATATAATCTTAACATTAGGCAACTACCGTATTAGGCACTCTCTACGTAATTACGCAGATATTTTGAAAAGCACTACAAATCATTTATTCTATTATCAAAGCTTAATTGCAACATATTAGGATAGTCCAATTAACGTAAAATCTGATGCACAGTATTTAGTAGATTTTATCTTAATTGCACAAAATGCGGTTATCGGTGTTAATTATCGGGTAACTGCTAATTATTTCGGTATTATCGAATCAGGGAAAATTGTTACCAATAATTATATATATAGGTATAACTACTAAGTAATGATTTTCAACATGATAAATATGTAGTCTCTTTTTCCTTTTCTGGTAGTTGGGAGATAAATAATACATTGTTCTTCTTCTTCATACATCATGTACTTTTTTAAATCATTTAATTTAAAAAAGTACATGATGTATATAAGACGAGCTCCGTGGCGCAGCGGTCAACACGCCTGCCTGCGACACGGATGGTCCCGGGTTCGATCCCCGGTCAGTTCAAGATGGAAAATGATCTTTTTCAGATTGACCTGGGTCTTGGATGTTTATCTATATAAGTATCTATTATAAACTATAGTATCATTGAGTTAGTATCCCATAACACAAGTCTCGAACTTACTTTGGGGCCAGCTCAATCTGTGTGATTTGTCCGTATATATTTATTTATTTATAATTTCTTTTGACCACTTTCGGCCTGATGAGTGGAAATTAGGCGATGCGGCTAGCAACCCATCACTATTTAGATTCCGCTTTCCACCTTAACGCCCCCTAACACGCTAAACTTGGCCTGTAGGTTTTATGACCTTGGGCTCTATCTACCCCGCAAACGATAAAGACGTGATAGTATGTATGTATGCAAATTTTTTAACACTTTATTAAAATAAAGAACTAAGATATGGGAAAAAAAATCGTGGATATCATAAAAGCCGGTCAAATTAATGGGTGATTATCACAGGGATCATGTGATAAGAAATATTGTTAAACCCGTCTTCTTGGTTTGAGGAGCCCGATGGTCCAGTGGGTGTGAGCTCTATGAGCGCTTACGTATGTTAAGCAACCCCTGGCGCAGTCCCTACTTGGATTTGGATGGGTGACCGCAAGAGGCATGAAATATCTCGAGCTCCTCCGTGCTTCGGAAGGCACGTTAAGCCGTTGGTCCCGGCTGTCATCGTTGATGGCAGTCGTTAAGCTATGTCAGATGCCTTTAGGCAACTTGAAAAATCTGTCACCAGTGTTGGCCACTTACAGATTCGAAAAACAAACAAAGGTTAGAAGTTAAAAAGTAATGTCTAAATAGGGTAGCAATCGTACACGTACGCAGAAAGCCGTGATGTAAGGAGATTAGAAAAGTTCACGATATACGACGAACAAAACTGGAAAAGAGCGCCGACTCGGAGGTCATAAAACGTGCGCCGTTTTAAAGCTACTTCGTGCCCTAGTCTGTGGAGATTCAACCTTGGCACAAATATATACACTACGTCAAAGACAATATAACACTAACGTATAGACTGCCCACCTCATACAAAAATATTGGACCAATTTAAGGTGGCGAAAAGTAGGCAAATGTGTGGCCAAGTATGGTGGTGCAGACTACCGCCATCTAGTGTCGAGTGGCTGATTTAATCTACGTTAGCCTAAAACTAACTAAACCTGAGGTGTAATTTTAAAATAAAAAGCCAAAAATATTGTTCTAATTATTTATAAGATATATTTTGTGAATGATGCTTTTATATTCTCGTAATACGGAAGAAACAATGTTGTGTAGCAATGAGTAGCGCCATCTATGCGAGTCTCTGAGAACAAATCGTACGTCAGAAACGTCAGCATAAGTTTGTGCACCTAAAATCGCTTGCGGTTGTGTGGGTGTCTGGATGTGCGCGGGGCATCGAGAGGCGTGCAAGGTGTGGAACGAGCTGTCGCCGACTGCAATGGTCGAGGGCTGTGTGTGTTGTGTTTGCGTCTCTCGCACGGCTCGCACCGCAGGCCGTGTTGCGTTGTTCCATGGTATCAACCCTAGCGCTTACACGCCCGGCTCACTTATTTCAAACATCCTTCGTTTCGTTTGAAAACAAAAATTGTTTTCGTTCCTAAGACAATATGCACATTCATAATTTTCATTAGTACATTACTGCAGAGGCCGGGAAGTAAGGGATTGCCGGACGAGTATAGTTTTCAAGGCCGAGCGTCAGCGAGGCCTTGACAATAGTTACGAGTCCGGCAATCCCTTTCCCGCCGAGGAAAGTATAGAGATTTTCTCAATAAATGTGAGGAAATTTAACTTAAAGTTACACATAAACTTACATGCCTTAAATATTTCCCCTTACTAGGTATTTGCCGGTAGTAATTTTTCCACTTTCAAGTTTCAAATTAGGCGAAGTAGGTACTTAAAATCCATTGCAGTGTTGCTTTCATCACTAAAACTCATTTTGAACCGTTTCATTTCGAATAAATAACCAACTTTGCACATATTTACCGAAAACAATCAATGTCAATCAATTACTGCAAAGCGTTAATCACAAACTACGAAGAAGATACTATTACTAGTATCAGACGACCGACTGCCATATGTTTTCTCTAGGCAATAAGGATCATAGACAAATAATGGAGTGAGGGTGAAAATGAAAAAAATGCCATACAATTCCTTTTGAGTTTCTATGGGGGGCCATAAATTCAAAGTCAATTGACGTGTGTTCTATGCCCTAAAATCCGTAAAGGCAGTTTTTCGGCAGTGGCGTTACTATACTACGGATATAGTGAAAATAACAGATCTCCCGAGTTTTTAATTTTTTTATTTTCAGTTGTCAATTCCAGCAAAGGAAACAATGCCCATAGAGCCCAGTCATATTTTTCACAAAAAATTTAATAGATCATAGATTATTGTTTTCTTCTCTCGCAACGAAAATTAAGCATATTTTCGTATGATCACATATCGATATTTTAATGAAATTGTAGTTATATTCACGTATTATATGCATTTTTTAAAAATGCAGTGGTAGTAAACTGGCTGTATGACAAGTGACATAATTTACGTTACATAGATTAATTAAAAAGTTTTGAGCAGCGGCCGGGAAGTAATTTTCATACTTATTTCCTGGCCTAGGCCGGCAATGCGATGAATGAGCCAAGAATTACAAACTTCCGGTCTTCTTTTTACTACAGTAATGCCTACATTTCCGAGCATGTTTGAGAAAAATTAATTTGATGAAACTGATTTAAAATTTCCACTTCCTCGTCTATTATGCAGTCCGTGTAAAATGACACGTAAAATCTTTATGATAAAAGCTTTGAAGAATAAAACGTGTTATGCGTATCAGTAAAACTTGGATTATAAAAGGGGTCATTGTCAGTCTTGCATAAATGCTATGTGTACATATACAATACAGGGCTATACTGTGTTAATGACAGACACACCACACATACACTGTACATTCTTAGAACAGTGTAACGTTGACTCGATCGATCACTGTGCTTTCGCGCAATTTTTTTAAATTTCACACTGCATACTTTTCTATATATAATTTAAGTGCGTTTGACCTTTATCTTGCCGAATAAAAAGCGTTAATGAGTTCTAGGGTGTTATATAGATAAACAACATCATCATCATCAGGCCTTTTTAGTTTCCACTGCAGGAGCATGACCCTGCTCTTGCAGTGGAGACTAAAAAGGATTCATCATTTCCTTCTACAAAAACTTGTATCACAAAGAATACTGAAGCCCTATTCTAGATAAAAAAAACTTGTGTTACAGGCGCTCATGTTGCATTAACATTAACAAGCTTACGAAGCTATTCGTCTTTTCTATAAACTTTCGCATAAAGGCCTGGAAGAATAGCACCAACAATCGATAAAAATGGAAGAAAAGAGGAGAGGCCTTTACCCAGCAGTGGGGTACGCCACAATCGCTGAGCAGTCATCATCATTTCGTGTAGGTGACACGATCAGTCGACTATGCACACCCTGGTGTCAGAGTTCTTCGGAACCGCCTCTCTGCCTCTGACGTGGATCCTTTAACGATACCAGGAACGTACGTAGATTATAATGAGATTAATTGATTGGACGCTTAATTTTACTCCAAAATTATCAAATATTGCCACAATTCCCTCTTTCCGTTTGTATGGAGACATGCGCTTCCAGGCGACTCTTAATGTTAGTTTCGACATTGATTTTGGTATGTATGGCTGTATACGCATGTAGATTAACTTCTGCTCTTTCTCTGTTTTGTACTCTCGTTGACCCGTCATTAGTGAACGCTGAGAGAAAACAGATTACAATTTAATTATGTGTTTACTTAGGCCGCCATGTTTAAACATGAGATTTAATTAAAGCGTATTCATAATGAACACATGAATGATCGCCCATTAATGGACGGGTGAGAATCCATATTTGAATGGTTTATTTTGGCTTTGTTGTCATAATGTAATAGAAAGTAAATGTGCGATTGGTTAGGTAAACAAAGAGAATATTTGGCAAACACCGAGGATCGTAATATTGGTTTGGCCGGTTTAGTTTGGGCTTCAAATGTTTGTGATATTGAAAGGCCCATTAATAGTACATTATGATGCAAGTACGGTAAGCTCGATATTATGATCAAGTTGTTTATAGGAAGGGGGCGTATTCGAGTGCTGAAAATAAACCGGTGACTGATGAATAGCTTACTGAGTACGAGCATCATACGACGTTTTTCAATTGATATGTGAGAGCTTAACAAGAATGCAGTTAAGCAGATAAGAATTTGTAAATGTTAAGAATAAAATCAGTTTTTAACAAAAATCAAATCTCACGAATGAGCAATGATTTTTGTTGAATATGTAACTATTCGCGGTCACGTTTACTACGTTAGTCTGTGAAAATGGCAGCTGCAATGTTGTCGAAATATCAGACAGAACTCAAAAATAATCGCTGTAAGTCCCGTAGTGAACATAATATGTAACTCTTTGCTCGGATTCTATGAAAAATGGTCGATTGTGGCCGAATACTGTGATATTCTGAGTGACTCTGAGCAACCTGACACTATTTTCATGATAGGATCAGAACTCTTAATGGACTAGACAAGAAAAAGGTATATAATATATAACAGAGAAAAAAAGTTGGCCATTCTATAGAAATTTTACCAACTGATTAGTAAATTTGTATGGGAGATTCAAATATATTTTAATATTTCACCTTTTTTTTCTTGCGGCTCTATTCTGTTAACCATTCTGAATCTGAGATAAAGATATTGCCAGGTCGTTCAGAAACAACCTGTTTAAAATAGTAAACTTAGGAACTATACATTAGATTTTCATAACATTGGGCTCGAATCAAATGGCCTACAAATATTCAAAGCCTAAATTAAGTTAGCAACTCGAGTACAACACCGCAGAGTTTAATCCGTTCCATATCAGATTTGAAGTAGGCACTTTAATGCGAGATCACAGGAGATAAACTTAAAAGGCTATTAGGCTAACAGTTAAGCAGGTCAGGGTTGGGACTCCAAAGTTATTTGATAATCTGTTTTTAGTTATTTTGTGTTTAGGTTAACAGTTGTTTGGTTGTACGTTCATTTATTTATTTTATTAATCACCAAACAAATAACATACAATATGTTAATGGTTCCCGGCAGAGTAGAATAGGACCACACAAAGTCATCCCGAGTATGTCATAGAAGGGGACTTAGGGAAACGCAAGCTAAACACAGCTTATAAACATCAAAGACACCTCTCCAAACCGTCTGGCTAGCGTGGAGCGTGTGGGCCAAATCCTCTGTCTGCTCTGGCTAATAATTATATGGCTCTGATAGTACAGAGAGGGTCGTGCTCCTGCAGTGGAGACTAAGCAAGACCTGATGACAAATGTTAATAAAAACCTATCCGATCCTTCACGGGGCGACTCAGCCCGTTGACGTAAACAACTTTTCCTATTGGAGTAATGATTGAAATTCGAAAATAAAATATTTTCATAAAAGGCCTGCTGTGCTGTACCGTTTTGTATTGGAATGTATTATTTTTTTCCGAATTTCCAATATTAGTCCTATAGAAAAAGTTTTTCATATTTACAAGCTAAAAAGACATTAAAAACCTTAATCTACAAGGCAACTCTGGGATAATAGACCGAGTTTAATGTTTTTCAGATCAGATTTAAAGTAAATGCGAACTCACACTAAGGCCATTAGGACAACAGTTAAGAAGCTCAGGGTTGGAACCCCTAATTTATTTCATAATATTCCGGCAAAGATTTATTTTATTTTTTGTTGAGTTTCTGACGCTCGTTTTATGCTACAAAGACGGTCATATTTATATTTTATGTATCTGGTCAACACTGGTGTCATTTTGTTTTTAAACAGGGTATTAATTCCTTACTTAAATCATCATCATCTCGTGTGGGTGACAAGGTCAATCGACCATGCACACCCTGGTGTCAGAGTTCTTTGGAACCGCCTCTCGGCCTCTGACGTGGTTCCTTTAACGACTATCAGATGGCAGCCGGGACCAACGGCTTAACGTGCCTTTCGAAGCACGGAATCATCTTTCTTATCAGACAATCAGGTGACTCATGCCTACAATGTCCTAACCAAACTGGAAACAACTTAAATTAGTGACTGAGATATAGGGGCCTACTTCATACTATTTCATGCTAAGTGTGAAGTTTGCTTTCAAGTGTGATTTACGACCAGGATTGTTAAAAGAGGGCATCGAGGTCTTCATACCAACTTATTTTGTACTAATTATTGTGAACTAGGCTTCGTGTAGACATTGAGCCAAGCCAGTGATAGATCAACGGATCAACAGAAATTGCGGAAAAACAGTGAAAATTTGAACTTGCGGAAAATTCGAAATTGGAAATTTTATACCTAATGACATAATGTTTTAAGAAAACTTTGAAAATTCGCTCGCCCGGCAATTAGGCGATTTCCATAGAGCACTGATCAGTGCTTAAGCACCCAAGAGGTTAAAGCAAGGTGGTCTCAACTTTGACGTGTCCACTAAGTTTTTATACAAACTAGAGTTGAGCTCCAACTATACACAGATGGAGCTATGTGTGCTGTATTTAAAAGATATTGATATTACAACTTACTATAAAAAGCATTTGCGATTATTACATTTGTACAGATTATCTTTTTAACTTTCAATGAAATGCGTACTATACTATTTACGCTTAGTTAACTATAACTAGTAGTAGATCTACTGTTAACTGACGATGTCTTTTTAAAACTCAGTTTTTTGTTTCTTTTTGTTTTTTTTTTTTAAATTTACTACGTAGCTAGCTCCAAATGAGCTTTCGCGGCTTCATCGGACTTTTTGAGGTGAGGGCAGAGTGCCCTCAACCTGTAAGGCAAACTTCACCAAAGGGTTCCCAGGAGCGACGAACCTCGGCTTTGGGCGTTGCCTGGGTGCGCATGGCTTGGAGAGACAGCAAACTCTCAAATGCCTTAGGCTGCGATTTGCATGCATGCATGACCTGAAGGGCCGAACTGAGAAACAATGGCAAAGCCTTTGAGAGCAGCAAGTCTCATGTTTTGCCGTATGGGCCGAAAGTTGAAACTCAGTGTTTGCCAGAGCACATAGCATGCCTCCGGATCATCATCATCATTTCGTGTAGGTGACACGGTCAGTCGACCATGCACAATTGCACACCCTGCCCACATCACCTTAGGTGATGAGACATCTATTCCTGTAAAATTCTAATTTATTTTGTTATAGATTGGCTTCCTGGCATGACTCGCCAACTGGCCAAGTTTAAATGAACCAACCATTAGGTAATGTTGCACATAAAATGACTTTTAAAAATAATTGGCGTTTTTGTTCAAAATACTTGAGTGAAACCATTTTTCCAGTAAAGAAAAAACATTTTTAAACATATCAAAGCCTGCGAGTTGAGTTTGCAAAGACCGGACTTAGTGGAAAATTCCTAGCTTTGTGGTCCAGACTCTTGCTGGCAGCGTTGTCTAATCTCTTTAAGATCTAGGATTTCTAGCTAGCCACTGGTTTTCAGGCAGTGCTTAATGGAACAAAAACATCCTTTATTTGGGAAACTACGGCTGTTGAGAACTTGGCTCGTAAAATACCGTACAGTAGCCTATTCGGTAGCTGTAGGTACAGCAGCTTTTTACAAAGAAAGCCGTTTGTTCAATGAAACTAGCGAAAGTTGAAAATCTTAAATATACAAGGATAAAGCATAAGTTATACTGATACATAAACATACATGCATATTATCAAGTCTTCGTATACATGCATATTTTTGACGAGCTCCGTGGCGCAGCGGTCAACACGCCTGCCTGCGACACGGATGGTCCCGGGTTCGATCCCCGGTCAGGTCAAGATAGAAAATGATATTTTTCAGATTGACCTGGGTCTTGGATGTTTATCTATATAAGTATCTATCATAAAATATAGTATCGTTGAGTTAGTATCCCATAACACAAGTCTCAAACTTACTTTGGGGCTAGCTCAATCTGTGTGATTTGTCCATATATTTATTTATTTTATTATTTATATTCAAATATCCATTGTAGGGTAGACAAAGCCCAAGGTCATAAAACTCAAAGGCTACGCTTAGCATTTTAGTGAGCGTTAAGGTGGAAAGTGGATTCATAATAGTGATGGGTTGCTTTTTACGTGTTTCTATAGATTTTCGCCCAATACTGCTTGACAGGATTTACCGGTCTGCGCGGGAAGAAAAGCGACTATTTTATGTTTTTTTTTTCTGTTCTCCCAAACCAGCATGAAATATATAAAGACCATATTATTGGAGCTTACAATATTATTGGCTTAAGTTGTAAATATTTTGGCTAAGCTTAAGTTATAATAGTTTCTTGTCATAACCAAGGCACATTATGAACAGAGCAAAAACATCATCATCATCATCCGTGTGGTTCCCGGCAGAGTAGAATAGGACCACTCCAAGTCATCCCGTGGATGTCGTAAAAGGCGACTAGGGAAGCTCAAGCTAAACAAAGCTTATTAACATCAAAGAGACCTCTCCAACCCGTTAACTCCAACTCCAAAACTGGAAAGACCTGATGATGATGATGATGATCATCAGGTGTTTTTTAGTCTCTACTGCAGGAGCACGACCCTCTCTGTACTACCAGAGCCATTTATTAGCCAGAGCAGTCAGAGGATTTGGCCTAAACTCTCCACGCTGGCCAGACGGGTTGGAGAGGTCTCGTTGACGTTTAAAGCTTGTGTTTCCTAAGTCGCCTTCTACTACATCCCCGGGAAGACTGCGAGTGGTTCTAACTCTGCCGGGAACCACACGGCAATCAATCGTGCTCAATTCAGCGGTTTTAAAATATTTTTTTAACTTTTAAATAATTGTTTTTTTCCTTTTTTTTCCACTAATTTCATAACGTTATCTTCATTTAATATGTCCTCTAGTGTGGCAGTTTGAACAGTTGGTCGACTGCCAACTTATTTTCTTTTCGTTTTGAGTACTTAAACTCTTGATCGAAGCTTGAACTACAAAGGATTTTTTTTAAAACACTAACGTAATCTAACGATAGTTTTAGCAATTACCTATAGCTTTACAAACGCAGTAATATTCATGCATATTTTTAAGACAGTCAGTAAGATTTAAGAAAATATTGGTGACGGTTTTTTTTAACTCTTATATTTTATATTATCATTTTCGAAAAAACTTACAGCTAACAAAGTACAATAGCATGACAACAACGAAAATTAAGAAAGCTAATTACAAGTTTTCGCAAATAAAAAGAAAAATAGACACATGGAACGGTAAACGCTGGATAAATTACAGATGTTGTGGTTACACAACGTACAACTTAAACTGAAACTAACGAGAAGCCCGATGGCCTAGTGGGCGTGAGCGTTATAGCGCGGCCGCATATTATCAGAAATTTCTTACAGAAAAATTCTGACGCTCGCTGGAAGCACCACGCATACTATCAGAAATTTTGATCCGGCAGCTTTTGAGCCCAGTCGTGTTTCATCTCTATACTTACGCACATCTACCAATATGAATGAAGATACGTATGTTATGGCCATAGATTAAAAAAAATCGTCTTATTATTGCTTTTAGCGCTTTATTTATTTAAATAAAACAAACCGGCCAAGTGCGCGTCGGACTCGCGTATGGAGGGTCCCGTACCATTATCTATACAACATTAGACTATTGAGCAAAAACTGCAACGAAGATCATGTTCTTAGTACGACAGCCCTTAATATTTATTTAATTTTGATTTAATTATTTATTTTTAAAGTAATGGATAAATATCGCATTTATTACATTAGATAGACTAACTACGAATCTGAACACTGTAAAGTGTTAAAATTTGCAAATGTCATGTCTAAAAGAAATTTAAAGCGGTACCATCAGAAGTCGGAACCCGCTTTTTCTACTCAAAAATCGAGTACCTTGAAGCTTGAAGACATAACTACTACTCTCTTTACGCTGCATCATTTTTGCTGTTTCATATCAGAACTGAAAATTCACAAATAATGCCGACTCGAAGAAAGCTAAGAAGAAAAATATTCTTTCGAACTCATCATCATCACTTCGTGTAGGTGACACGGTCAGTCGACCATGCACACCCTGGTGTCAGAGTTCTGCGGAACCGCCTCTCGGCCTCTGACATGGTTCCTTTAACAACTACCAGATGGCAGCTGGGACCACCTTCCGAAGCACGGAATCATCTTTCTTATCAGACAATCAGAATCAATCTTATCTTACGAACTAAGGAGACTATATGCGTATGATAATCAAATCTTCATCATCATCATCAGGTCTTTATAGTCTCCACTGCTGGAGCACGACCCCCTCTGTACTACCTGAGTCATAATATTAGCCAGAGCAGTCAGAGGATTTGGCCTACACGCTGGCCAGACCGGTCGGAGAGGCTTCTTCGATGTTATAAGCTTTGTATATCTATTGTTTCCTAAGTCGCCTGCTACGACATCCACGGGAAGACTTGGAGTGGTCCAATTCTATTCTGCCGGAAACCACACGGCGACACCCCTTGTTATTACTCAAATACTATTCCGTAATAACGTTATCATCATACAATTATGCAAATTTGACACTTGGAGAGGCACCACGAAAACTTGGATGACTTTTCCAAAGGGCCTCTACGTGTTGGATCAACATCCCAACACAAGGCTTCCAAAAGAACCGGGAATAACACTCGTCACTGCAAAGAGGATACAAATAATATACAAAAATATTTTCTCCAACTTTTGGAGAAGATAAGCATTAGGTAATCTACCAAATCCCCTTGTTATTACTCAAATACTATTCCGTAATAACGTTATCATCATACAATTATGCAAATATGACACTTGGAGAGGCACCAGAAACTTGGACGACCGCCAATAACTGATAGCATAGCATCATGAAAGCTTAGTCAGAATATTGTTGGCACTCCTAGAACCGTTTTCTTACATAATTAACTTCAACATATTCTTAGATTCGCTTCTGGGTTTTTTTTTACCATTAATTTTAGTCTTTTAAGATTTCTAGACGGAAAAAAGTAATCTACGTCACTTTCTAGCAGGTCTATTTATATCTTCTGTCTACTATGGTACTGCAGCATTTTGATGGTCACTTCATCTACAATCAATACTGACAAATCACACAGATTGAGCTAGCCCCAAAGTAAGTTCGAGACTTGTGTTATGGGATTCTAACTCATCGATTCTATATTTTACAATAGATAAATATATAGGACAAATCACACAGATTGAGCTAGCCCCAAAGTAAGTTCGAGACTTGTGTTATGATGGGATACTAACTCAATGATACTTTATACTTACATAGATAAACATCCAAGACCCAGGTCATTCTGAAAATGATCATTTTCCATCTTGACTTGACCGAGGATCAAACCCGGGACCATCCGTGTCAGCAGGCGTATTGACCGCTGCGCCACGGAGCTCATCAATAATAAACAAAAATATTGTCTCCAACTTTGGAGAAGATGAGCATGTGATAATCTACCAAATCCCCTTGTTATTACTCAAATACTATTCCGTAATAACGTTATCATCATACAATTATGCAAATATGACACTTGGAGAGGCACCAGAAACTTGGACGACCGCCAATAACTGATAGCATAGCATCATGAAAGCTTAGTCAGAATATTGTTGGCACTCCTAGAACCGTTTTCTTACATAATTAACTTCAACATATTCTTACATTCGCTTCTGGTTTTTTTTACCATTAATTTTAGTCTATTAAGATTTCTAGACGGAAAAAAGTAATCTACGTCATTTTCCAGCAGGTCTATTTGATATCTTCTGTCTACTATGGTACAGCATTTTGATGGTCACTTCATCTACAAACAATACTGACAAATCACACAGATTGAGCTAGCCCCAAAGTAAGTTCGAGACCTTTGTTATGATGGGATACTAACTCAATGATACTATATTTTATAATAGATACTTACATAGATAAACATCCAAGACCCAGGTCATTCTGAAATTGATCATTTTCCATCTTGACTTGACCGAGGATCAAACCCGGGACCATCCGTGTCGGCAGGCGTATTGACCGCTGCGCCACGGAGCTCATCAATAATAAACAAAAATATTGTCTCCAACTTTGGAGAAGATAAGCATGTGATAATTTACCAAATACCCTTGTTATTTCTCAAATACTATTCCGTAATAACGTTATCATCATACAATTATGCAAATATGACACTTGGAGAGGCACCAGAAACTTGGAGGACCGCCAATAACTGATAGCATCACAGAACTATATCAAGATAGAAGGAAGAAGTGTATGTACCTCGCGTGGAAAAATTAAGCCTCAATGGCTCAAATGCTCGGCGCGAAGCTCAGTCGGCGAGCGACCGCAGTCCAAGTGCGACGTTGAGTTCTTAAAACAAAATGACTCGTAGTTCGGTAATTAACTGTGCAAACAACACCAATAAAGGTGGAGCTGGAGATCAAGGTATTTCCTTTCATTGGTTAGTATTATTTGTACTAAAATATCCGTAAATATTTAAAAAAACGTTTATTTTGTTGCTCCGTATTACTTTTACCACAGTAATAATAGAGCGATTATGTATCAAATGTTAGTTTTCCATTGCGTGTTTAATTTTACGAGCCAGACTTGAGATCCATTCAAAACCAGCAATGTAAAAGTAAGCTATTCAAATTGTGGAGTAGCGTCCAAGGTCAATTTATCAGTTTGTCTGTCAAAAATAAGAATAGTGATGTGCACTCCAATTTTCTTACTCGATTATATATATCGATTTTGAAAGCAGATTAACTGATAATTTAAATGATTTCTTTTTTATTTATTTAGCTTTCCGTAGTAAAAAGCAAATATGACTAAACACTGATTTTATAGGTTATATAATTTAACTTTTTTCAGTTTTCCTCATATCTAAAATAAGTGGATTGAAACAACAGGCCTCCTACAAAAAACAGCCGGATTTGTTCTAAAAATTTCCACGAAGACGCTTATACTGCCCCATCAAAGAAACGACGAATAATTAGCACAGATTATCCGACTATTGATATAGTGTTAATGTCAAATGATGAAAAGGTCATCATCATCATCATCATCATCAGGTCTTTCTAGTTTCCACTGCAGGAGCACGACCCTCTCTGTACTACCGGAGCCATATAATGGCCTGAGTAGTCAGAGGATTTGGCCTACACTCTCCACGCTGGCCAGACGGGTTGGAGAGGTCTCTTTGATGTTAATAAGCTTTGTTTAGCTTGTGTTTCCTTAGTCGCCTTTTACGACATCCACGGGATGACTTGGAGTGGTCCTATTCTACTCTGCCGGGAACCACACGGCGTGATACGATGAAAAGGTACAAATACATTAATCTAGGTCATTTCTTTTTTCTTTTTATGGTCTTCTAATAAAAGCTTGTTTTTAAAAATGGTTTTAATTTATTCTTATTATTTATTTTGTTTCTTAATTGTCACACACTCCACTCCTTTACCTAAATAACCTAGTTCCCTCATAAGATGAATACTCTGGCATTAGGTGATCGGAATTTCAGCTGAATTAGTTTAAGATATCTGCCCTAAGCTAATCTGATAATTAGTTAGGTAATTATCAGTTAGTCTGCCGACAGATAAACAGATGTTTTAATGGTGACCTATCATAAACAAGAATAGGTTATGTACCAATTTTAAAACACCGAAAACGTTTCGTATTTTTTTATTTTCCATTCAGTTCCATTTGACCGAAAATCCAATTTCTATATTGTTGAAATTCTGATTTTTTTATTTTTTTGGAAGCCATATGGTTTGTATTGCAACCCTACGTTAATATACTATACTACTATTGCTATATGTCCCAAAATTTGAGTAGCCTTTGCTACACTCCAATAATATTACTTTTACTACTAATCTCGATTTGTCGACTGTACGTAGTTATTGAAAATCGGTGTGAATAATAATATGGAAAAAGTTACTTCTATCTTTAATATTTCTAGAAAAGGAAATTATTCTTACCAAAACATATATCAAAATAAAATTAAATGTTTTGATTTCCGGTCGACAGTTTTTCTAAAAGATCATCATCATTCCGTGTAGGTGCTGCCGTGTGGTTAACGGCAGAGTAGAATAGGACCACTCCAAGTCTTCCCGTGGATGTCGTAAAAGGCGACTAAGGAAACACAAGCTAAACAAAGCTTACAAACATCAAAAAGACCTCTCCTCTGACCAGCGTGGAGAGTGTAGGCCAAATCCTCTGGCTACTCTGGCTAATATATTGCTGTAGTAGTACAGAGAGGGTCGTGCTCCTGCAGTGGAGACTAAAAAAAAAAGGACCTGATGGATGGATGGTTGGATGGATTCTGTGTAGGTGACACGGTCAGTCGGCCATGCACATCCTGGTGTCAGAGTTTTTCGGAACCGCCTCTCGGCCTCTGACATGGTCCCTTTAACGACTACCAGATGGCAGCCGGGACCAACGGCTTAACGTGCCTTCCGAAGCACCGGAATGATCTCTTATCGGACAATCAGGTGATTCATGCTTGCAATGTCCTAACCAAACTTGAATCAACTTAACAAAGTATGCTTCCCGTGGGAATCGAACCACGACCCCCGGGTCAACAAGGCAAACACCTTAACCACTGGACCACGGAGGCTGTTGAAAAAGATTGTTCTAAAAGATGAAAAATATGTTTATTAAGTTTATAGAAGTAGAAAATATAGTAAAGAAGCCATTTGGAATTTAAAACTTCGTCGTACCGTTTTTGGCCATCTAAAATTCGAAGAGAAAAAAATCTTGTTTATGATAGGTTACCGATTAGATTAAGTAATTATCAGTTTGTCTGTCGGTCAAATAAAGTTTGCTTATCGATATTTTGAATCGATTAATATTAACCTGGAATAATTTGGGTAAATAATTGAGTGACAATTAGGTAAAAATAAATAGGTATAAAGGAGAAAATCTACTACCACTACATAAACTGTTAGAAATAGATATGTACTATATAATATGTAGTAATAAAGAAACTAAAGTTATTGATAAGTAGCTGATTCCAAACTTACCTACTTATATAGATTAACGTCAATTCAATGTTAACAGAATTGTATGTTTTCCTTATTAACTTGACGGGGGATCGAACCCGTGCGGGGCGGTTCCACTGCGCTACAGAGGTCGTCGATATCGTAATTAGATAGGAAGAAATTGTTTGGGTAACACGAATAAAGTGTACTTAATTCTTTTCATTACAAATATGTAGATCGAAATTTTAGACTTCGCTGCGCAGCGCGTACACAACCTCCCGCTTCCAGATTTTGTTGGTACCGCGGGCGGGGTGGGACGAAGGCGATATTCTAAGGTATTATCGGTATTTCGTTTTTTAATCGATGGTTTGAAATCGTTTTCGCGCGGCTTATATTTCCCATCACTAAATTATACTCGTGACGTCAAAATACCTACGCAAAATGTTACACGCTCGGTGTCGATACAAATCGACGAGCATTTTTCTTCTATCTTGATATAGTTCTGTGGATAGCATAGTATCATGAAAGTTTAGTCGGAATATTGTTGGCACTTCTAGAACCGTTTTCTTACATAATTAACTTTAACATATTCTTTAGCTTCACTTACAGAATTTTGTTACTACAAGTTTGAGTCTGAGAGGATTTCTAGACAGAAAAAAGTAATCTATGTTACTTTCCAGCAGGTCTATTTGCTATCATTTGACAACTTCGGTGTACAAAGTTTTGATGATTACTTCAATATCCGTCACGGCATTAGTATGCCTGACTATTTTTATTTTAAGATGTTTGTTGTTGTTGTTGAAAACAAAAAACAAACAAACATTTTAAGATTACTAGTCCGCCCGACTTTATCCGTGGCACATACATAGCCTTGCCTAGCCGTGTGGTTCCCGGCAGAGTAGAATAGGACCACTCCAAGTCTTCCCGTGGATGTCGTAGAAGGCGACTTAGGAAACACAAGCCAAACAAAGCGTATAAACATCAAAGAGACCTCTCCAATCCGTCTGGCCAGCGTGGAGAGTATAGGCCAAATCCTCTGGCTCATATGGCTCTGGTAGTGCAGAGAGGGTCGTGCTCCTGCAGAGGAGACTAACAAAGACCTGTTTATACATAGCCTATGGCACTCAAGCTAATGTCCTATCCTAACCTATCCAACGGTGAATGAATTATCAAAATCGGTCCAGTACTTCCTGAGCCTGAGATTAGCGCGTACTACCAAACAAACAAACTTCCAGCGTTATAATTAGTATATTGGTATAAATATATGGTGTCGTGATTTAAATGGTTATTTTCCATCTCAAAAAAGCCCAACGCGCGTAAAGAAGTTTTTACTTCAAAAATAGCTCTTACGTAAAAAGTGAAATAGAGGTTAACCGATATAAGTGCATTGACACACGAACTTTCGTACCGCATTAATCGGAGGACGTCTGGTAATCCTTCTGGGGATTGTCGAAATCATACGCGGAGCCACTGGAGAAAATATCAGTTTATTCACACCACGTTTGATTTGACCTTATTTTTAAAATTTTTTTTTTGATGCTGTGTTGACATGTAATTTTTAAAAATAAATGGTATTGTTTGAAATTGCGACTTACTTACCGTCACAATAAAAAACAAAACGCCAGAGTCGATGGGGAATACTGACGGATCTATCAACACACAGCTCAAACCACTTAACGGATTGCGTTGAAAATTCGCTAAAAACGGATTGAAATTCACAATCTAGGGATCCAAAGTTTGAATTTAACGTGACAGGAGCGTCTCTTCCTTACCCCGCTCTATACGTCACTTTTTTGTATATCTTGTAAGGTGGGGAGCTTTGCCTCCGAACCCATTTACTTGGCTGCCTTATTACGCTTCCTTTTGTGGTGCACAGGCTCATAGTACTAACATCAACACCAATATTATTTGAATGTTAGGTGCATTGTTTGCTTTTTTCTTTTACGTACCTTGTACCTACAACCCCACAGAGTCAGAGTCTGGTCATTTTCTAGATCGAGGAATTTTTCCAGAGGATAAAAGTATAACAATGTTTTTTCAGTAAACATCAAAGATGCTGTACCGGTTGGAAGCGGCCTGCATCCAACGTTTCCTCTTTAGTCAGGTCAGTGGGCGACGCTGCGCTTGCCGGTACGTGGCCGCAATTCAAGAACCTTTCTTCCCCATCAACCATCGGTTACGCGCTGTGTGCCTCTCCCACTGCCACTTGAAAGACTCAACCGTCTGAGCTATGTCGATGACCTTCGGTCTCGTAGACAAACACTGATCATAACCCTCTTCATAGCTATTTGAGCGACCATGAGCTTTCTTATAAGGCCTAATGAACCACGTTTCGAACCTGTAAGTCATGTGGTAACCCACATTGATAAAATATATCATCATCATCATCAGGTCTTTCTAGTCTCCACTGCAGGAGCACGACCCTCTCTGTACTACCAGAGCCATATACTAGCCTGAGTAGTCAAAGGATTTGGCCTACACTATCCACGCTGGCCAGACAGGTTGGAGAGGTATATTTGATATTAATAAGCTTTGTTTAGCTTGGGTTTCCTTAGTCGCCTTTTACGACATCCACGGGATGACTTGGAGTGGTCCTATTCTACTCTGCCGGAAACCACACGGCTGTTACGATAAAACATATATGTGTAACCAAAGAGCATATAATCACTACGTGTGTGTAACTACAAAGGCTTACATTGAAAGGCTTGTCACGCACGAATCGCACCTACATTTTCGTTGGATATTTGTGTCTATGCCCATTAGAGTGGGGCCACGTGTCTCTAATTGAATTCCCGCTTCGGGGCCATTACGACCGGGATTAACACGCGGCGACCTATGTGGTCCTGGGGTTTTCTTTTACCATGAAAATAGTCTTTTATTTTGTTCTGGCACAATCATATACTCGTAACGCTGTAGTATGGCAATAAAACATAAGATGTAATTCACTCTTTGTTTTAATGTTTCACCACCATTTACCTTTTTTTTTAATTTTCCCCCTTTTTCTATTCGGTCTGTATTCTATTAGATTCTACTATTCTGATTCCAACATTAAGATATTGCCAGGTTTTCAGAACCACCTGTACCTATTTGTGCACACGGAGGTAATTCGTACTGAGCATTTGAGCTTTAGCTTTCGCCTCTTTGAATCTGTAGCTAACCTAAAAGCTCATGTTTAGTTAACTCATGTGTACTTATTTCCAAATTAGGCTTTATAGCGTATTTGGTGGTGTGTATAATTGAAATACAACCGTAGTAAATTAAACCAATAAGCAAATTACCTATATAAGGCGGATATTATTACCGTGATAATATATACCTAAAACTACTAGAAACCAACATTACATGTGGTAATTAAATAAAAATGACATCTTCTACAATATGGTTAGGTATATAATATTTTATAAGATGACATTTTTATTTAATTTCAATAATTTAATTTAATATTTCAATGATATGACATTTTTTTTTCGAATTCAATTTTTATCATGACATTTTATTAAAACAATGCACACCCAGTCCACATATAGGTATAAGTAGTTTATAAGATTAACTACAATTATGAGTTGACGTCGCTTGGAGAAAATGCGCTGTGCAGTTTCTTGCCGCTTCTTCTGCACTCTACTTTGGAAGCGGCCTAAACTTAGCCATAAGTACTTATTGACGTCAACAAAATTTTTTTGTTGAAAAAATTGTAAACACAAATATGACTATAAATAAGTGTTCAAAGAAACGCTATATTTAATAAACGATTGAATCTTGAATTATACTAAATGTTTTATATGCATGCATAGCTAGTGCAATTTTATTGAAACTCCAGCGTGTAATCTACGTCTGAAAATTGATAAAAGCCATTAACTATTGTTATTTTTTTAATTATAACATTCATTAGTGATATCTAATTATAATGGCTTTGATACGAAATCAATAACTGCAAATAGATAACCAAGCTTATTTATACACCATATTTTTTATAACCAATCATATTTACTCTATGAAATTTTAAAATGAAGCACAATAGTGGAATATTTTGCCTTTTAAGTGCATTAGTGATACCAAGTAAGTATTAAATTTTATTTTTTTAACTTTGTTCTGTGACTTGTGTGGGATATACCTAGATCCAACATGCCTCTATTTCTTAGATTTCAATTTCATATTTCAAACGTTTATTGAGCATAGTTTTCTTTGAACATTCATTAATTGTCATACTTGTGTTTACAATTTTCACAACAAAAAAAAATTATTGACGTCAATAATTTACTTATGGCTAAGTTAAGGCCGCTTCCAAAGCGGAATGCAGAAGAAGCGGCAACAAACTGCACAGCGCATTTTCTCCAAGCGTCGTTAACACACAATTTTAGTTAACCTTACAAACTATTTAGATATGTGGACTGAGTATGCATTATTCTAATTAAATGTCATTATTCAAAATTTTATTCGTAAAAATGATAGAAGGAGAAGTAAATGTAATGTAGTAGTGAACAATTTAGGAGATATTACGTCTCCTTGTCTCACTCCTCGATGCAACGGTATGGTACTTGTCTGCTGATTCTGTACTTGGACGGACATGGTGGCGGCTTCGTACATACTCGTACATCTCATCACTTGGATGTATCGCCAATTTACTTGGCATCGCTGCAGGTACTCCAGAACGGACCAGATTTCAATCGAGTCAAATGCCTTCTCATAGTCCACAATTGCTAGACACAGGGGCTGATTATACTCTTCGGTCTTCTGTATAATCTGCCGCACAGTGTGGATGTGGACTATGGTGCCGTATCCGCTCCGAAATCCAGCCTGCTCCGGTGGTTGGAATTCGACAAGTCTTCGCGCAAGACGGTTCGTGATCACTCTTGAAAACAGCTTATAGACGTGGCTTAGAAGGGAAATGGGTCGATAGTTCTTCAGCAGAAAGAACATTTTACGAACGTTGGTTACAAAATTTACGATTTGATGAGTAAAGTACTAAACTAGGAATAAAAACTAATAAAAACAAATAAGATTACCCTGGGATGACTTAAACATAGAAATGAGATGAGTGAAGAAAAAAGTATCAATTAAATTATAAAAAGTCGCATAGGATGAGTTCAAAATAGTCGGGATGAAAATACTGGGGATGAATACGGAACAACCACTTAATAAGTAGGCATAATTAAAGCGAGCTTAAAATTATTTCGTTTATTTTAGGTGTATCATCTTACCTGTCATGGAGCAAAACATACACATTAAAAGCAGTACTGCGTATACCATCAGCGGACATTGAAGAGCCCTATCAAATATGGTAAGATTTTAAAACAATAGATTTTATTTTTTTTATTTTCGTTAACACTTTATATCTTCTGTATTCACTTATTGACAACTAGCAGCCCTACCCGGCTGCCTGGGCATGTATTATACCTTAAAACCTTCCTCGTGAATCACTCTATCTATTGGTGAAAACCGTATGAAAATCCGTGGAGTAGTTTTTGAGTTTATCGTGAACAGACAGACAGACAGACGCGGCGGAGGACTTTGTTTTATAATATGTAGTGATAAGATTTTAATGATAATAATTACAGCCAAATATAATAGCATGCATCTATCTATACGATAGCCAAATCTATGAAGCGTAAAGTAATCTTATGTTTAAGGCCCCACACTAGGCACACTAGCGACGCCAATAATTTTATTTCTAATACTTTACAAATAGAAAGAAATTCAAGATTGTAAATTATTGGCGTCGCTAGTGAGCCTTGTGTGGGTCCTTAAGCTAAATCATAATTTGAATGTGGATATGCCGTCAGTATCAAATGGGTAAATAATAAAAATTATTTACCCAATATTAGTATTAAAAATAAAAAAAAATATACGTATAATTTCACAGAAGAAAAGAAACTACATACAACTAATAATAATAGCTATTGTCGGCATAATTTAGTGAAAATAAGTGCCTGTGTGCGTTAGACAGTGACTATATTTCACATGAATAATGGAGTGGTCTGCCATTACCTTCTCCATTTCACACTCTAGTGAACAACCTATTAGGTTTCCTCATGATGTTTTCTTTACCAGAAGTAAATAGGCAATAGTCAAATATTTCATTCATCGAAAAATATTTCAATGTCATTTGGTTAACGTTAACTTTCATGACATATTATTGATCACAAGGTATGCATACTGAAATTTGATCGTTTTCAACAACTTTTCCTTTGAAACCAATACGGGAACTCTTTTTTTTAATTTTTTTACACCAGCTGCCAGCCCGTCGATAGTTTTTTTTTTTTCCTACGGGATCAGTTACCCGGTCAAATTGTATGGAAATCTCAAAATTTTCTTGAGTTTTCAGCATTGACCAGATAAGTAAAGTTGTTCATGTCGATGGGCTTAATCACCTTAAGAATCCAAAGCAATCAAAATTTCACCATGTAGATTACAGAAGGTATACAAAAATTCTTGTTCTACTTTCCGCCTTAATGCCCACACACGCTAAACGTACCCTTTGGGTTTTATAGCCTTGGACTCTGTCTACTCCGCAAGAGATAAAGATGTGATTATATGAATGCATGCTTATGTATGTTGTGCCAACAGGGCTGATGGAGATACTGGAAACACAAGAATAGACTTCTATGACGGCCTTGACAAAATGTATAGACTAAAAACGTCGACAGGAGGAATGTTATTTTATAAGGTAAGTACAAATGAATATATTATGCATTATCTTCGAAACGTTAAGATACCACAACTTGTTTTTAAAACATGATTCTATCTGGACAAATAATATAGTCCTAGTTACCCGAAAGGCGAAGTGAGTTCACACACTAGCGCCACCCAGCAATTCATTCTATAAGTCCTAAATCATATCAAATTTATAAAATCTAATAGCTGAATGCCCTAGTAAATTACTTGTAGTTACTGGTAAAAGTTTTCACTATTTTTAATTTGATGAATTATAGAACGAATTATTCGGTAAAAATTCGTTCTTTTATTCTTACATTGTAATATCTAGGAAAAGTAACAAAAAGAATACTACAAGTAATTTGCTAGGGCAATCATTCGATTTTTTAAATTTGATTTGATTTAAGAGTAAATGAATTAATTGCTGGGGGGTGCTAGTGTGTGAACTCACTTCGCTATAAAGAAGTGACTCACCCGGTCAATATGAACAAGTTTTTCCATTGTACCAATGCTACGAGCTCAATTTTTTTTGGCACATATTTTTATACAAATGTATGAGGATACTCAGGAAATTTGAATGGGATGACCAATTTTTTTTTTGGTATTCTGCATTAGAAAGTTATCCATAATGACGGGCTAACATATATACATACATAAATACTATCACGTCTTTATCCCTTGCGGGGTAGACAGAGCCCAAGGTCAAAAACCTACAGGCCACGTTTAGCATCGTAGTGGGCGTAAATGTGGAAAGCGGAATCAAAATAGTGATGGGTTGCTAGCCGCATCGCATGACGGGCTATGTCACCTCTTTATGGGGTTGCAAGGATACATTTACAAACTGTGTAATAAAATAATTTTGGAAGTAACTTATTTTAAATTTGTACCAACAGATACGGCCGGAAAGTATCGAAAACAATCCAAGTCGAAATGTTTGTAAAGTCTTCCAACCGACCGACTACATAGTACAGATTTACAACAAAAATATTTATCTACCCACTTACAACTTCAAACGCGTCGGTAAGTATTTTTTTTTTTCAATTTATTTGGGTAAGCAAATAACGGTACATTGTATATTACTAAAAGGTAAACTAAAAATATGAATAAATGTGCCATCAAAATCGCTAACCACAGTATTTTATTATATTCTATCACTCGGGGACGGTAAGTATATTATCAGACTCTCAGGCCTCGGTCTCGGAAGTCAGCGGGCATACCGGGCGACGCTCGAGTGGCGTAGTGTTGCATTTATGAGAAACTAGCTGTTACCCGCCGCTTCGCTCGCGCAATATATAGCCTATGTCCTTCTCGGTACCCTAACCTATATGTATGCCAAATTTCATGATGATCGATTCAGTAGATACGGCGTGAAAGCGTAACAATCAAACAAACAAAGAAATAAACAAACAAACTCACTTTCGCATTTATAATATTGGTTGGAAAGTTGGAATTAGTTGGAATTGGAATTAGTGTCCACCTCCTCCTCCTCCTCCTTCTCCACCTCGTCGGTGGCTCACACGTCATTTATAGAACAAGTAAGAACTCGAAAGAAAATTCGACATTTCCATTTTAATTGCCGATCTGCTGAACATCTTTGTATGGGATAGTCAATGCTATTTTCAAGAATATGAATGGAAATTTATGGGCCGTGTGGTTCCTGGCAGAGTAGAATAGGACCACTCCAAGTCTTCCCGTGGATGTCATAGAAGGCGACTTAGGAAGCAAGCAAAACAAAGCATATAAACATCAAAGAGACCTCTCGAACCCATCTGGACAGCGTTGAGAGTGTAGGCCAAATCCCCTGACTACTCTGGCTAGGCTATATGGCTCTTGTAGTAGAGAAGGTTATGCTCCTGCAGTGGAGACTAACAAAGACCTGATAATTAATGAATGGAAATATATACGTTTCCGGACTAATATTCTATTTATGTTACCAGGTGCAGAACAGATCGAGAATGTTCCAACGTCTAAATGGATGTACAGGTTTGAGTATGGACGAGATGGTCTCTACTTTAAACACACGTATACCATGTGGGTTAAGTCAGATGGTCCAGTTAATGTTCCTGTCAGGTAAGTTTACTGTACTTAAGTAAACTAAAGACATTGTTATACTAACAAATAGAGTTGCCATACTCTACTAATATAAGTTTGATTAACAACATATTAAAGAAACTAAATACGGCAAAATATGTTACCAGGTGCAGAACAGATCGAGAATGTTCCAACGTCTAAATGGACAAAATACAATGCTGATGCAAAGTTAATACTTTAATTAAATGATTAAGGGCCCACACTAGGCACACTAGCGATGTCAATTACGAGTATTTTATTCCTAATACTTTATAAATAGAAAGAAATTCAAGAATGTAAATCATATAAGCCTTAGTAAATAACCTGAAGTCATTAAGAGAATTACTGATTACCGCCAAAAACGGCCGTTTTAGATTCTCATAATATTAAGACATGATTCCAAAAATACTTCAGGTTATTTACTAAGGCTTATATGATTTACATTCTTGAATTTCTTTCTATTTATAAAGTATTAGGAATAAAATTATTGGCATCACTAGTGTGCCTAGTGTGGGGCCTTAAACAGTAAAACAATGTTTCTATCTTTCACTATATGCATTCCTACTCGTAATACAACGAAAAAAAAATACAATGTAAGGACAAAATCAAAAAATTACACCGAAGTTGTAGCTGTGGACTTAATGAAAGGGCTATGACTCTTTTTGCAACTCTGATAACGTACGAACATACTTATTATCTCGTTTTTATCCCTTACAGTCAATGTCTAAGGCTATGAGATCCTAAGGCTGCAACTAGAATACCAAAGATTAAATAAATTAATGTTTTTTTCTTTTGTCCCAAACCAGCATGGAAAACCACGGATATATGTTATCGTTAATGATAAAAAAAATAATATGAGTCGTCAAAACAACAGACAAACAAATTTTTAGATTTGTGACAATGGTATACTGTAAATAATGATGCTACTGAATTCAATATATTCATTGAAAAAAAAAACCTCTCCAAACTTGTTCAGACTGCATTTAATTAAACTAATCTGTTTGAGTTTGTGACAAATTGTAGAAACAAAGCGTATCCAGACTTGAATTTTTCCGCCAATAGAAGGTTTTTTGTTCAGCATGTCTGTCGTATCTTGGACAAAAAAAAACAAATACTTCTGAGGAAACACAAAGAGAGCACACACACAGAGATTTGTGTCTCCTAGTTTTTTATTCACTTTAGTGTTTTAAACCTTTAATTGCATTGAATCATAACTATCCTAATCCTAACTTCCTAACTCCTAACTAATATTATAAATGTGAAAGTTCGTTTGTTTGTTTATTTCATTGTTTGTTTCTTACGCTTTCACGCCGAATCTACTGAACCGATCATCATGAAATTTTGCATACACATAGTTTAGGGTACTGAGAAGGACATAGGCGTTATATCACGCGAGCAAAGCTAGTATAATATATACGCACAAATCACATAGGCTGATAGCTGGTCCAAAAGTAGGTTAGAGACTTTTGTTATGAGATACTTACTGAACGATTGCATATTTTATAACGAATAACCCGTTTGTCAAACATGGTGAGTATGGCAGACTCAGGGAGCCTCCTAATGATGGAAGTCCTTAAGTAAGGTCTACTTTCAGTAGTGGACTTCTTGAGGTTGAGATGAACTGTTAATATGCACTCTCCTTGATCATCTTCTACTCTTATATTTACCTTTGAAAATCTGTTTATTATTAGGTATGAGTACGAACTGAACGTAAACGGAACAGATATGGATTTCTTTCGTCACGACTACACGTACTTTGATACTGCTAAACCTGACCCACAAATATTTCATATACCCAGCTGTAAGTATCCTATCTTATTCTACTTCCTACTAATATTATATTATAAATGCGAAAGTTTGTATGTTTGGATGTTTGTTACTCAATAACACCCAAGCGGCTCAAGAGATTTAGATGAAATTTTGCACACGCATAGTTTAACAATAGGCTACTTTTTACTCGGAAAAACCTATAAAAACCTATAAAAAGTACAGTCTCCTGCAAAAGTCCATACATAGCCTAAAGGTAAAAATCAATTGCACTGATTAGGAAGACTAATATTTAGCAATATCATGAACCTTATGCATAATACATAAGGTTTAAATTGCTACTATTTTTTATATAATCTCCAAGACTACAAGCGATTTTTTACGAAAATTCTATACGGACTTTTGCAGGTGACCGTACATGATTTGAAAGAAAATACAATATGTTAATAAAACCCTGTCCGAGCTTTAAAGAGGTGACTCGGCCCGTCAATATGAACAACTCTTCCTATTAGACTAATTTGTAAAAAAAGTGTGGCACCTGGGGACTGCCACCTTTTTAGGGTTCCGTACAAAAATTGAAAAACGGAACCCTTATAGGATCACTCGTGCGTCTGTCTGTCCGTCCGTCCGTCTGTCACAGCCGATTTTCTCCGAATTTATTGAACCAAATTAGGTGAAATTTGGTAAGATGGTGTAATCTATGACCCAAACACAGATATGGAAAGTAAATAAAGATTTTTTTGAAATAAGGGTCATTTTCAGGGGCCCAATTACAAAATTTTAAAACAAAGTTATGCAAACCTTACTGTGTCATATATCAAATGAAAGGGCTCATTATGAGGATCTCAAAAATATTATTTTTTGTTCGGGTAAAATCGTTACTTTTGATTTTTTTTCACGAAAGAAGGCAAAAATTTAGATTTAAGACTAGCAGTTAGCAGCTAGTCTACTCGCATACGTGTAGTCGCATTCACACAAACACCGTGCCGAAGTCTGCCGAACTGAAATGACGTTAGACGATGCACGGTAGGTGGAGTGGGTGTTAGGTTATTTTCGTTACGGAATTTCTCGATTCGGTCGCCGCGCTCAAGGCCCGCGATAGTGCTTTGCAATAGCTTAAAAACAATATTTCATACGAATTGCCCGGCCAGCTGAACACTTTTGTATGAGAAAAAAAAACATTTATTTTTCGAATTTCCATTAGTACCATTGAAAAAGTAGTTCATTTTTATGAGCTGAGTCGCCCCTTTATGGAACGGACGGGGTTTTTTAAATTTTATGATTCAATTTGTAAGAAAATTGTAAAGAAAACAGAAAAGTGCTACTTGGGGTTTAATAATCAGGACTTATCTGTGCTATTTGTATATTTAAATATTATTCCTATTTTAATTTAAGCTATCGACTGCAACCTTCAGATAGTCTCACTGCACGAGCCTGTTGATCCCATAATGGAGTTCGTTAATCCTACGCTCGAAGATGACAGGGTCAGCAGAGCATTTGACAGGTAAAACTAGATCCGTTCGATGCTACCATGTATTCGCTGGATCGTAATTTACTAACATTAATGCAGTGCGACGTAATTGATGGTATTCATCAGTATACCACCTCTAGAGCATAATTTGTTAATATAATAGTAGAGCTATAAGCCCACAAACATGCTAAACGTAGCCTTTAGGTTTTATAGTCCTCGGCTCTATCTATCTCGCAAGGTAAAAATTCTCGCATTAGTGGCCACCGTTTATCCGTTGGAGCATAATTAACTGACATATGGTAGTGTGACTTTATAGCTGGTATTAATCGGTTTTCTTTCAGCTTTAAATTGCAACACAATAAAAGCTATAAAAATATCTCTGAACACCACGAGAGAAGGTTCATATTCAAAAATAATTTGAGGTAAGTTATTTTAACTTATTTCTGTGCATTCACAAAGCGATTCTGAAATATTCCTATTATTGCTTCCCATATCTTATTTCTTTATATAAGAATTCATATTTAAGTAACTTGTATTTTCATTTTATTACTTCATCTTATATTTTAATATCTGTGAGTTTTTACGGGTAAATTATAATTTGTCTTTATTTGCATCTCTTTTTTTTTTGTTTCTATAAGTGTAGCTTTTCTTATGATTTCAGATTGATCAATTCAGTGAATCGTCAACATAAATCTTATTCTTTAGCTGTGAATAAATTTGCTGATTTAAATGATGCAGAACTGGCAAAGTTAAATGCATTGCGTGTCACTCCTGTTGTTACTGACCAATCTGATGATGATGACGATATCGATGATGAAGATGAAAATTATATAGGAGATGACGTTAAAACATTTGACTGGAGAGATTTTAAGGCTATTAGTTCTATTAAAGGTGAGTTAATTATAAACATTTGTGAAGTACATAAAGTAACATAAATATAAAAAATAATGTTTAAGCTTAACATCAAATAATTTACACATAAAGTGACTTACCGTCAAGAAGGTGTTATTAACCAGCATCATAAGTATTCAACGATATTTGTAGTAGAAAAAAAAATCTTTCGTAAATATTAATAATATCGCTGGTAGTCTGTAACTTTAAAACAATTAATAAAAACATATTATCTAATAAGATAATTTTAAATATGATATGACGTGAAAAAGTGCCTGCAAAGGACTATTTTCTGAATAAACGTTTTGATTTTGAATATGTAAAATTTGGATAACTCACTAAGACGCTCTTAAAGTAGCACTAGCGCCACCCAATAATTAATTCTTTTTATCCTCAATTATATTGAATTTTAAAAATGTAACAAGTAGTAGTAGGCTACGTATGTAAGATTTGTATGTTGCAGATCAAACAACTTTGTGTGGATCTTGCTACGCGTTCACATCAGCCGCAGCCATCGAGTCGACGTTGTACGTCTACAATGGGTGTAGAGGACAAGTAAAGGAATCCAGTGAACAGGCTATTGTTGATTGCACTTGGGGGTACGGTGAAGTGGATATGAAATTGGCGTTTTCCTATTATTTTTTAAACTTTTTGTTAATTTTATAATGTTTATAATCAGGCTTCCTGTTTTCCGTAACTAAATGCAAAATTTCATTTATCAAACCCGAAATAGTTCTTACATTTACTGGCCTTTTTACCATTAAAATTTTTATTTATATTTGTGAGAAGGTATTTTCTATGATACTATTTTAGATACGTTTCTAGGAACGTTGGGGGTTGCGAATCCCCTTCGTTCAATGCTCCACAGTCGCTGCTGTTGATGGGGTCCAAGTCGTGAGGGAGTCCGACGTAAATGAAACTGTGTAGCTCCAACAAACAGTTAACTATATTTGACTCACAAATACATTGTACATTAATATCACAAAGTGACGGGCACAACACCAGAGAACTATTAACCAAAGTAATCACAAGATTAGTGCCAGAGGAAAACTTGTCGTGTCCTGACTTGCTAGTGTCAGTTTTCGGTCCTCGTGAACCCCGTTTTCCAAAACTTTTCAGGAAATCCGATCGCACTGACAGCTACGCAGTGTTGCCAGCGCGACCGAATTTAGCCAATAGAAATAGGTGGCGCTAGTATCGCTTGTTGGCGCTAGTGTCGCCACAGACACCAATGAAAACATTTTTTTACTACTTGTATTAGGCACTGCAATATAAATAAGATTAGAGTATTGCTTATTTGAGTAATTTCTTTTGGCAGACATCTGAGCCATGAATTTATCACATTTGACGTGTCACAGAGAGCGCTACGAGCTACACCTATTTACCTTTGACTCGACATTCTTTTGATGGGGTAACTCAGCCAGTCGATATGAACGGGTTGGAGAAGAGCTTTAGAGGAATGTCGAAAGTAAACTTACACCTGACATGACAATCTGAAAATTGTTGACTCAGCATTTGTATCGAATATGACAATGACAAAAATCTTTTTTTTTTAATGCTTCCGTCGTTTCAAATTATTGTGTGATATAATACTTATGTTCTAAGTACATTTGTCTTTTAGGGGTTCAGACAATAGAGGAAACTCAGGCTGCGATAGTGGTGACCTATATTACACACTGACTTATATCAAAAAGTACGGAGTCCCTACCAAAGACTCTTATGGACCATACTTAGCTATGGTAAGTTTTTTTTTCATGAGTCGGATATTTAGGTCATTTATGAATTTTAGGGGTCCAGTGTTGTCACTATTTGAAATATCGGTACACTGAAATCGGAGATATCATTAAAAAATTGTTGTGGGAGGCCCAAGCAAACCCTTCAAACTGTTTAATGATCTAATATTTACAGTTTGAAGTGTAAACGTAAAACTTTACTTAGCGTTCCTAAAAGTTAAAGGCCGTTTTAGACAAAAACGCTGAAAAAAGCTTCATTTTCTCATTTGAAATAGTAAACAATAGTTCATAAAATACTTGAAGGATGGCCTCGTAGTATAAAACTTTAAATGTTATGTCCACTTTCTGTCTCACGATTTATTTCAAATGGTGGCAGCACTGGATACAGGCCCACACTAGGCACACTAGCGACGTCAATAATTTTATTCCGAATACTTTACAAATAGAAAGAAATTTAAGAATGTAAATCACATAAGCCTTAGTAAATAACCTGAAGTATTTTTGGAATCATGGTTTAATATTATGAGAATCAGTAATTAAGAGATATAGTGATAACCGCCAAAAACGGCCGTTTTTAGCGGTAATCTGATTCTCATAATTCTCACTGAGTCTGATAATATTTAACATGATTCCAAAAATACTTCAGGTTATTTACTAAGGCTTATATGATTTACATTCTTGAATTTCTTTCTATTAGTAAAGTATTTGGAATAAAACAATTGGCGTCGCTTGTGTGCCTAGTGTGGGCCCTTCTATTGCAATTATGACCAAAATATGTTCTGATGATATTAGGTACGCATTTGGCACCTTACTGTATAAAGCGCGTCGCGCCCCACAAACGCGTCACTCTCGAATCTTTAAACAGAAATGCAGTTTTAATTGTCCGTCATAAAATACCGCGAAACTAAGTAACTTTGTAACATAAAATATAGTTCTTTCGGCAACAAAAAATACATACGGTAATTACCAAGATATGATTAGTCATTTGGTTTTTTCTATGAATTAATTTTAATTTAGATAAAATAAAAAAAATCTGAAAAATATTTTTTCAGTTAAAAACATTTTACTACTTCAATTTCAATCACAAATTACTTGAAACTTTATTTTACTATACTAAACTAGTATAAATGCATGTGAAATGATATGGTTTTCTTATTATTATTTTTTCATCTATTTAATTTCGTATTATTTTTTAAAATTATTAACTAATTTCCTGCCGTCACCGCGCTTTCCTTGAAACAAAACGTTAATTGGATCTGAAAACAACTATACGTTATTAAATTTTTTCTATTATTAACTAACGCAATTAAATTAAATCAACATATTTTAAGATTTAACATTAAAATATCATTTATAACTACGTATTCATCATCCAATTTAGAGTAAAAGTAGTCCATTTTCGACAAATACTTCTATTTAAGTTTCATATAACTTATTTTTCAGGAAGGTGTATGCCAAAGTAAGACGGCAGGGAAGAAATTTAAAATCAGCGGCTTTCACAGTGTATCCAAGAATAAAACAATAATTCAGGTAAATAATCATTGGGGGAACATAAGATTATTAGTCAGAGGATTTGGCCTTACTCTCCACACTGGCCAGACGGGTTGGAGACTCTGACTGCTCAGGCTAATATATTGCTGTGGTGGTACAGAGAGGTTCGTGCTCCTGACGTGGAAAAAAGACCTAATGATGATAATAATGATGAAGATTATTAGTAACTAGCAATTGTCCCGTTAATTCATCCGTTTTAATTATAAAATATGTCATCCGCATATAAATTAGCCGTGTGGTTCCCGGCAGAGCAGAATAGGACCACTCCAAGTCTTCCCGTGGATGTCGTAGAAGGTGACTTAGGGAACACAAGCTAAACAAAGCTTATAAACATCAAACAGGCCTCTTCAACCCGTCTGGCCAGCGTGAAGAGTGTATGCCAAATCCTCTGACTGCCCTGGCTTACTAGGTGGCTCTGGTAGTATAGAGAGGGTCATGCTCCAGCAGTGGAGACAAAAAAGACCTGATGGATGGATAATTATAAATTAACTTTTTATACGTTAAAGATTTTTTAATAACGGTCCTGTAATTTCAAATACGGTTGATTCTTTTTATTTTAGATTCTTCTGATTTTAGACTTGACACAAACAAAAAAAAATTTTTTTCCGCTATATAAGATTCATCATCATCATTTAGTGTAGGTGACACGGTCAGTCGACCATGTACACCCTAGTGTCAGTGTTCTTCGGAACCGTCTCTCGGCCTCTGACGTGGTTCCTTTAACGACTACTAGATGGCAGCCGGGATATATAATATATATAAGATTTATAGTATAAATTTAAATCGGTAATCTTCCAAATTGAATATATATATAATATTAAAATATATAAATTAATATATATAAATGGCTTTTGTATTTTCAGAAAACCCTATTTAAAAATGGCCCTCTCGCTTTAGCTGTTAATGGCAATCCCAGAACATTTATGTTTTATTCTAAAGGCGTATATGATAACAAAGACTGGTAAGTACCTCCAAAAGAATCTCGATTATGGTTAATATACTGTAAAACAAAATTTATAAAAGGTCAAATAGGAATTAGTACAACTGGGTATATATATATATTTCTAATTGATTGGTTCCCGTGTGTTGTTCGTGTGGTTCCCGGCAGAATAGAATAGGACCACTTCAAGTCTTCCCGTGGATGTCGTAGAAGGCGACTTAGGGAACACAAGCTAAACAAAGCTTATTAACATCAAAGAGACCTCTCCAACCCGTCTGGCCAGCGTGGAGAGTGTAGGCCAAATCCTCTGACTACTCAGGCTAGTATATGGCTCTGGTAGTACAGAGAGGGTCGTGCTCCTGCAGTGGAGACTAGAAAGACCTGATGATGAACTTCTATCTTATGAATCCCGCATCGATTTGCCTATATATATTAAACTCCATTAAAATAAAGAAAATAGAAATCTCCTACAATGTTGGTATTCAGAGAGCTTTTATGAATTTCATAGTCTTCTTTCAAGTGATTAATGTAAAATAAATATATCTATAAAATAATTATATAAAATGGGGGTAGCACTGGACCCGTGCCGGCCCCATTTTAAATAAATCATTTGAAAAGAAACTTAAAAATTTATTAAAATTTTGTTCCACGAGATCCTTTAAACTACTTTGTGAACAATTTACAGTTTATTCATTACTATTACATTTACATATTTACTCATTTACGAACACTAAACCATACACAATGGAATTTTTATTGTTATAACGCCTATAGGCGTCTACTGTCCGTCATGATGCGTTAAAGGTCGGCAACGCTCCTGTGACAACCCTGGTGTTGCAGTTGTCAATGGGCAGCGGCGATCACTTACCATCAGGTGACCCGCTTGCTCGTTTGCCGTCCTATGACATAAACAAAAATGTGAACATTAACCTTTACGTAGCGTTTTCGCCGAAAGTGGCCATTTTTCATAAAAAAAGCAATAAAAAGATTCACGTTCTCACTTTGAATTGTATGCTACTAATTAAATCAAATTAAGGCGCTTACACCAGCCAACTAGCGCCAACCTTGGTTATATTTCTTTTATTACTAAACAAAATCAAATTGACAAAATCGACGTAAGTGCTTCACTAGTAAATGACTTGTAGTATTTTTTGTATTGCTTTTCATTATTTTAAATTTGGTAATTCAAGAGAACTACGCTTTACCGCCAAAAGCGGCTACTTTTGGCGGTAATGAATAGTTCTCTTAATCTGTAATGCTGATGTCGATGAAAAGTTCTACTAAAAATGCTACAAGTAATTTACTAAGGAAGTACTTACGTAGATTTTTTTCAATTTGTTCTTATTTCGGAGAACAAGAATTAAATAAGGGGTGTCGCTAGTTTCGGTGGTGTAAGCCTCTTAATGAAAATGATTATTACCTACTACTAATATGATTATACAAACTCATTTGAGACCATCTGTTCATAAATTAGTTTAAATGATTATCATAAGGCGTTGTAGAACAAAATTTTAATGATATCTCCGGATTTGTTTCAAATATCTCCGTAAAGAACTCCCAAAAATTCATGCTTTCCCTTGAATATATTTATTATTATTTCAGTGCTAACGGTATAGAGGACTTATCCCATGGTGTAACCTTAATCGGCTTTGGCGAGGAAGCCGGAAAGGAATACTGGATTCTGAAAAACTCTTACGGAACTCAATGGGGAGAGAACGGGTTCATGAGAATAGCCATCGAAAATAACATATGTGGGGTTATGAACTACGTATTCGCTGTGGAGTTCAAGAAAAAAAACAGAGGCAACAAGTGTTTTCCTAAGAAACCAGACCAAACAATTTAAACAGAGTGAAGATTTGATTTCTTAATATCTATATTTTACCTACCTATAAGGTTATTCTCTTTGTAATATAATAAACATCATCATTAATAAAAAAACATTTTTTTTGTGTTCATTTTCTTTCCTGATCAGATCGTTAGAAATTAAAAATAACTACAAAGCAATGATATATTCTCTATCTCGTCTTATAAAAGCTACATTTTGCGTCAGATTTTTAAATCTAATTCAAGTCACCTATCATATAACATATAAATATTAACCAATGTAATCTGTAAGTAAACGCCAAACGTTTGTTGATGATGAAACTACCAAACAGTTCTAATACCACGCTATTCTGTTCAACGAAATTAATCACATCTTTTGTTTTAGATAATTTTCTTGTAGTATCTTTACATTTTATTTAAACCGTAAATTAAAAGGTTCTATTGTCAAACTTAATTTTCGAAATTTTCACCTATACCGTTCAAGAATTCAAACGTCTCAGCTTTCATACATACAGAGTGTTACATGACCCTCGACATAGTACCCTTAAAGGGGTGACTGAGCCCATCAATATGACAACGCTGGTAATTCAAAAATAATTTCGAGATTTACAAAAAATGTTTTGCCGCTCGGGCGAAATGTAAGCGAAAGTTAAAAATTATTGTATTAATTATTGACCCCATAAGAAAAGTAGCTCATATTGACGGTCTGAGTCACCCCTTATGTCGAGGGTCATGGTAATCTCTGTATATAGCTGTCTAAAAGTATGTTTGTCTGCCGAGATGGAACTTCAAGAATAATTCCAAGCTGACCAATATTCCGACGTTCGTGTTGTCATAGTTAGAGAGATGCAGATTGCATTGGATTAGAAAGACGACTTGGTTTTAATTGATACTTTGCTTATGCTTAGTAAGTAATCTGTTCTGTTTGAAAGAAAATATCGCTGACTGACTAAGATACTGTAAAATCCCATCCCATTCCAACTTCCCAACTATCCCAATCCCTATCCTAACTAATATTATAAATGCGAAAGTGAGTTTGTTTGTTTGTTTGTTTGTTACGCTTTCACGCCGTATCTACTAAACCGATCATCATGAAATTTTGCATACATATAGGTCAGGGTACCGAGAAGGACATAGGCTATAACGCGGGCGAAGCTGCGGGTAACAGCTTGTAATGTTATAAATGCGAGTGAGTTTGTTTAATTGGTTGTTTGTTTGTTACGATTTCACGCCCTATCTACTGGACCGATCATCATGAAATTTTACATACACGTTGTCTGGAGTACGGAAAAGAACATAGGCCTTTTATTCCGATATGTCGTTATATATAGTGTTGAGATCTTAGATTATATTGAGATATATTTCTTTGCAGTACAGTTAATTTTCGTGCTGGTCAGGGAGAAAAAAGAAGCATTTTTTTGCAAATGCATAAATGGTGTTATAACTCGCCCGCGGTACCGCTCGTGTTACTGTCGATCCCTCAGGAATAATACTTTTCTCCGGGATGAAAGGTTGTCTTCCTTCTCCAAACTCCTGGTAACGTGTATGCAAAATTACATGATGATCAGTTCTGTAGACCTATGATCCTTGGAGAAAGTTGATCAGTATAGCTACGTTCGAGAATATAACTAGGTTACATTACACGGCATATTTAAACCATACTGGCGGCGCCGTTATGTAATTTATACGAGCTCTTCAATAACTATCAAAAACGATGTATTTACTAAGGAAACGTATGAAAGCATCGATAATACACCTAACTAATTAATAATAAAGAAATATGTTACCGCTCACGACTCCATGAAAACAGAGCGAGAAAAGTAAGCGGAAGATCCTGTTGTTTTTACACTTCACACACTGTTAGCCATCGTGATTAAATACCACGTCATTAATCAAGGCAATCACGTTTTGTATGCGAGATATAGTGTTGAGATCTTAGATTATATTGAGATATATTTCTTTGCAGTATTGTTATTTTCCGTGCTGGTCAGGGAGAAAAAAGGAAGCATTTTTTTGCAAATGCATAAATGTAGTTATAACTCGCCCGCGGTACCGCTCGTGTTACTGTCGATCCCTCAGGAATAATACTTTTCTCCGGGATGAAAGGTTGTCTTCCTTCTCCAAACTCCTGATAACGTGTATGCAAAATTACATGATGATCAGTTCTGTAGACCTATGATCCTTGGAGAAAGTTGATCAGTATGATCAGTATAGCTACGTTCGAGAATATAACTAGGTTACATTACACGGCATATTTAAACCATACTGGCGGCGCCGTTATGTAATTTATACGAGCTCTTCAATAACTATCAAAAACGATGTATTTCCTAAGGAAATGTATGAAAACATCGTTAATACACCTTACTAATTAATAATAAAGAAATATGGTCTCGTTTACGACTCCATGAAAACAGAGCAAGAAAAGTAAGCGGAAGATCCTGTTGTTTTTACACTTCACGCACTGTTAGACATCGTGATTAAATACCACGTCATTAATCAAGGCAATCACGTTTTGTATGCGAGATATAATGTTGAGATCTTAGATTATATTGAGGTATATTTCTTTGCAGTAGGTACAGTTAATTTCCGTGCTAGTCAGGAAGAAAGAAAACAAAACATTTTTGGAAATGCATAATTTTAATACGGTTTTAATACGGTTTTTATCGCGTTTATTACATTATTTATATACCAAACGTTTCGAGCACTTTACAGTGTTCGTGGTCGCAGGTAGACTAAGTTGACATTTGTGTAGTATTTATAAGAACTGCAAAATCTACCGCCTAAAATATTTATTGATAACGTTCCGGATGTACGCAGTATTGGCTCGCGGTGTCTGAAGGTCTAGCAGTCTTCTGCTTAGCTTGAAATTTGATTAAATTGATGACTGGATCCCAAGCTGGTGGTAACTGCCAACCATCCTCTCTATTGAAATTAGGATGTTTTTTAATTTCAATAGCCTCACGAAGCATTCTTGGAATGTATCTGTTTTCTTTTGCAAGGACTTGAGGATTATCAAAACGCATATAATGGTTGGGTTTGTCTAGGGCATGTTTTAAAATAATTTTATTTAAATATGTAACAATCGCGAAAACATAAGAAAACATTGCATAAATGGTGTTATAACTCGCCCGCGGGTCCGCTCGTGTTAGTGCCGATCCCTCAAGAATTATTGTTTCTGAGTGATTGGCACTAACACGGCACCATTAATCAAGGCAATCAAGTTTTGTATACGAGATATAATGTTGAGATATATTTCTTTGCAGTACAGTTATTTTCCGTGCTGGTCAGACTGAATCGGCAAAAACATGAATGGGAATATGAAACTTGGTCACAAAATTTCGCAAAAATCGATTGAAAAATGCGACTCGTAGTGTAGAGGAGAACAGCAGGAAAGATGGACAGAAAATCATAGAAAAATTGACAAGCATCCTTATTCATACATAGGTAGTATATAATGAAGTCACTTTCGTTGTCTGTTCGCTTATATATTTTAACTATACTTTATATTATATTATAAAGATATTATAAAGATCATGAGGAAGGTTTAAAAGAATAATTTAATTCGTGGGCGCAGCCGGGGAGGGCTGCTAGATTTTACCAAACATAACCCAAGCTGAAACGGTCACGCTCGCTCGCGTCACAGTGGTGACACTCCCTGTACGTGGGAGTTCGAGCCGAGGCGTGTAAGCGCAAAGGTTGATACCACGGAACAACGCCACATGGCCTGCGGTGCGAGCCGAGAGATACAACATACAGCCCTCGACCAAGGCAGTCGGCGACGGCCGGTTCCACGCCCCGCGCCCCTCTCGATACCCCCGCGCACATCCAGACACCCATACATAGCCGCAAGCGATGTTACGTGACCACATGCTTATTTGTGTTCTTTTCGCGTAGTGTACCTATATAATTTTTGCTTGCGCTTTGCGCTCGCTCGGTGTAATAGGAATTAACCATGGCGACCTTATCTGTTTATACGGTATATTAAAAGAGTCTTAAGACAAAATACCTTAAGTACACCCGGAGGCACTTACTCGCGCCATAACTACGTTTATTGAGCAGTAACCCGGCTCATTTACCTGAACGGAACGTATAATAAAAAACTTTTAGAAGGCGCCGTGGCAACGGAACGTATTTGTTTTCTGTGAGGCATACCTAATTACCTTTTATCCTTGTTATTTTTTCGAAGTTTCCTTTTTTATTTGGTACATTTCGGTAAAAATGCTTTGTTAATGGTAATATTAAAATTTGTTACTAAGTGACTGGCCTTATCTCTAAATGTAAGTGTGCTTCGGCGCGGCACCATACCAGGATATAGCGCAAATGAATTGTAGCTATACAATCAACTAATAATGTTTGTATGCATAGTATAATATGTACCTATATATATATGCTCTGAAATCACTGGACCGATTTTCAAAATTGGCATGTTGCCTAAAATTTTTTTCGTGTTGCTATGGAAAGACCTGCCAAAAATAAACACAATTGTGACAGTAAGACAGAATACATTTCTAAGCAAAAAACTCTTTCAGATATAAAATTTTAAAGACACATGTTTTTAGACGTAAATTTTTAGACGTGAAAACGCGCTGCAGATTTGCCTACATATTTGTGACGTCATAACTTTGTATTTTGTATGGGTGGTGTGAGAACTTTGTTTGGTAGCTATACGAAATATTTCGTTTGTGGTAATGGTTTCATAATAAAAGTTGCTATAATTTGAGCGGACTGCAATACAGTATAATTGTAACGAAAGATTTTCATACTTTTAAAAATGGTCCTATTCACCCAACTTTAAAGAAGCTTTTACATCACTTAACTAATCGATATCAAATAAAAAGTGTTCTTTATGGTGTTTTTAGATACAAATTAGTATAATTGGAAACAATTTTTATATAATCTTAACATTAGGCAACTACCGAATTCTTTCATTTATTTGCCGGGGACAAAGGCTAAAATTCCTGCAAACTCGCGGAAAAATTGCATGTGCTAAAATAAATTTATTCGGTTTATTTACTAAATAAGATACTTACTACGCTACTCGTTAAGTAAACATGGTTTTTATTTTTCATTAAATTTTTACATTCGCTTTTATTCAATATACCTATTTTTGATGTTTTTATAAAGCACAAAAACGAATACCTACAAACATTTTATGACAAGCTGTATGTATCAAACTATGAAAAATTTAATTCAAATGCTAAAAATCGGGCTTGCAGGCGCGAATTCCCGAAACGCAGCTACCGATACGATACGGCACAACACAACTGCAACGTCACAAACTAAAATATTTCTACCGGATGCCGCGCAAAATGGCGCATCTAAATAAAAATGGTCTAGCGTAAGTCGGCCACGCCTATGAAGTTCCGTATCTCGCCAAATTTTTGCTGTCCCCTATAAGTGTATTTTTTTTATGTATTCGTAACTAGCAGTTCGCCCCGGCTTTTCCCGTATGGTAAGTGCATATAATTTTTTCTCTCCGTAAGAACCATCCTCGTACTTTAAGGAATATTTTTAAAAAGTTTGCTTTTTATTAGTTTTTCGTGGCTTTAAAAGCATAAAAATACCTAAAACCTATGAAGTTTCGTACCTCGCCAATTTTTCTCTCTTCCCTATAAGTGTTATATATTTAAGTATGCATAATGTCCCCTATAATTATTTAATTGTCATTAAATTATTGAAATTGAATATGTGTATGAAAAAGAACTCGCTCGGTAGGATCCGAACCCACAACCCTTCTGTATACATCCTAAGTGTGACCAACTACAACACTGTGACTTCGAATCACCGCTTCGAATTCTCTATTAAATAATACCCCGTACATAAAATATACCCAGCATTGTAATGCTACTCAAACACAATTTAATTGTATTGAAATTATTATTATAAATAGTAAGGAGTCTCTTTTATGTCGTACATAAAGTTTGCAACGTCTACTTTTGGCAAAAATACTGGCATAGCTACCTTTAGGCTGTGTTACACTACTGATGTACTGTGTAGCGGAACGGTGCTCAGAGTGTCAACCATGAGTTTTTACATTTCATTTACGAGAGTAGTATACGGTAACGTTTTTATAACGGTCATAGTTTACTATACTTTGTACACCATGAGTACGATATACCAGAGTAGTTTTGGAATCTCGTAATCGAAAACGACTTAAGGTTGAATGTAAACGAATACGATCCTGTGTTTACAGGAACATTTTCTGCGGTATCAGCACCATGAGTTACAAAAGTGACCTTCGTTTTCTATCGAGTAAGACAATAGTTTCGGTTACAAGCCATCGAATAGTTTACTTTAAATCTAATCGCTTACTACTCACGTATTATAAACTCATGGTTGACGCTCTGATACATTGCGAAACTGTGAAATGTGTATCGAGAATGTGCGGCTCCTTTCACAGGCATCATTATCATTTCAGCCGCACGAAATCTGCTGCTGGATACAGACCTTTCCCAAGAATTACAATCATTGTGGAGGTTTTGCTGTGCCACCACGCTTGACAAACGGGTTGGTGAACACCGATTTCGACGCTGCTGCACATTAAAACCGTTTTTCAAGTGAGGGAATGGTAGGAGTTTCTTGGACTCGGAGAACCGGTTACCTTTATTTTTCCATTGCGCTACTCCAAACATAAAAACATGGGCACGGAACCCTTAAAAAGTTTGGAAACAAAAAGACACATATCACATCGCCATCACGACACCTGAAACGATAAAAAAAAATTTTGTAATGCAGATGTGTCGTTAAGCGAAACATATGAAACCAACAATCGTTTTTTCTTTTGTTTGGTACCAACCTTGGTACGCTATGGAAAAATAAAGGTACCAAGGGATTGCCCTCGCATATGTTTAGTAAAAACCATGTAAAAACATGGTCACGGAACTCTAAAAAAGTTTGGAAACAAAAAGACACATATCACATCGCCATCACGACACCTGAAACGATAAAACATTTTTTTGTAATGCAGATGTGTCGTTAAGCGAAACATATGAAACCAACAATCGTTTTTTCTTTTGTTTGCGAGGGAGAAATATTTTCTAGTCGTAATGGCGGAAGCTCTCGCGAAATGCGACACGGGTGTAAAAGCGATTTTGTCTATGTTTATTTGTTTGACTGTACGCGTCTGTTTTGTTGAATACGAAATGTGCCTACGGCCTTGATGGTTTCAGTTAGTGCTTACTTCTTTTAAGTTCCGTTTTTGTATTTTTACAAGCTTTTATTTTTCTTGCTCTGTTAGTTTATTCAAGTAAAGCTCATTATGTAAAGTTATTTGTAAGTATTGAACATTGTTCAACGCAATAAGTGTTTTGCTATGAATAAATATACCTATTGAATTGAATTGAATTATCTGTGAATCAACGCTTACCACTTAATTTTGAAACACTTAGCTATAACCGATCGATCGATTTTTTTTTTTGTGATTAGTTTTGAGTTTTGTCTGATATTTCGACAACATTGCAGCTGCCATTTTCACAGACCGACTGAGGAACTGTGGTGATGTAGTTGAGTCGTCAAGGGAAACTGTATCGGCCTACCCCCTTTTCTGTTATTTCTACATAGACGATTTTTTTTAAATCTATGTCTACAACATTGCAGTTGCCATTTTCACAGACTTACTGAGGAACTGTTGTGATGTAGTTGACTTGTCAAGGAAAACCGTATCGGTTAACCATCTTTTATTACACAAGATTTTGTACTCAACACTGCCGTTGTTCGTTTGGAAATTGTCCTCTGATGCACGTTTTCACTTTTCATACAACTCCAAATAAAATAAATATTTTATTTGGAGTTGTATGATTTTTTGCCGTACATTACAAGGTACTAGTAATATTACCATTCATTAAGAATATGTACGCCGGCAAAGGAATGCCTCAGCTTGTGCTGCTTCAGACAGGCGTCTTAGGTAGCGCTGATTTTCAGGCACCCCTTCTCCCTAAGATGTTATGCGGGAGATATTGATATGAGGGTTAAGACTCTACAGTTATAAGAAAAATGAATACAAATGAACATCTAAAAATTCGAAATTAAAATGTTAATAAGAAGTTGCTGGCAATATGCAGCATAATACAGTGAGGACGGATGTGCTGTGATGTTCGTGTGCTGTGTATGTGTGGAGGTGTGAGTAGGGGAAGGGTATGTGTAGTATATAAAGGGTTTTTTGTATATAAATTTGTTTAGAAGTATTCTCTTAAGTTTAAATCCTTCCAATGGCTGCGTATCAAGTTTTCTGCAACCAGTTGTCTTATTAATAAAGCAGTTTTATATTTTACCGTGAAACATTATCTACTTAGTTTGTTTCTTAGAGGTAGAGGTAGATCGTTCCATATTTTGGTTGCACTGAACTTGAAACACGCCTTATATCGAGTGGATTTGTGAGTGGGGATCCTCATCAAATTTTGAATGGCAGACCGGAGACTAAGACTATTTATATTGGAAATCCAATTAATTTTTTTAGAAGATATTCTGGTTTCTTATTCCAAATTATCCTTTGAACACAGCATGCATACAATAGTTCACATCTAGCTACCATATTCAAAATATTATGCTTTTTTAAGTAGGGGGTAATGGATTCTCTTCTGGGTACATTATAGCAAAATCTTATACACGAGTTCTATACCCTCTGTATTGCACGTTCCACATTCTTATTTATTCCGCCATCACTGGATTCTATGTATCCAGCTTGTAGCCATCTTCCCGCACATATGTAAGTCAGATAACAATGCAATATTATGGTACTATTGACTTGTTCTAACGATGGAGTTGCGATGAGGCTATAGGCATTCCTCAACTAAAGATAAACCCATCGTTTCTTTACCAAAAAATAGACAAAATACATAATATTTCATCTCGTATCCATACCTAGATTTTTCAAGAATATCGTCTAGGTAATTTAATATCGTAATATCGACCATATGTTATCCAGATGCCGGTCTAATGCCCTTAGGCATTCCAGTAAATGAGGGTAGAGAGACCTATTTGGAGAACAATTCAGATAGATCTGTCCCTTGATGACTAGGTATAAGAAAGGATCTCAAATTTAGCTAAAATTTTCTTTAACTTACCATTATTGGCTGTTTCAAATATTTTTTATTTCATTATCATCATCATCATCATCAGGTCTTTGTAGTCTCCACTGCAGGAGCACGACCCTCTCTATACTACCAGAGCCATATACCTACTAGCCTGAGTAGTCAGAGGATTTGGCCTACACTCTCCACGCTGGCCAGACGGGTTGGAGAGGTCTCTTTGATGTTAATAAGCTTTGGTTAGCTTGTGTTTCCTTAGTCGCCTTTTACGACATCCACGGGGTCACTTGGAGTGGTCCTATTCTACTCTGCTGGGAACCACACGGCCACATTTTTTATTTTAATATACTATAATTTCTAAGCAAATCTTATTGAACAAATAAGTGCAATAATGACGCGTAAAATAAATGAAGTACATTTACAAGTCAGAAGCCGTTCAAAACTTGAGTCAAATAATCCGCCCCGAATCGTACTTGAAGCAAACGTGCCCATAACGCTTGCAGCGATACTACATGGACGAATCACAAAGATTGGGCTAGCCCTAAAGTAAGTTCATCACTTGTATTATGGGATATCTTAACGAGACTATATTTTGTAACTAATACATCAATAAACAAGCAAGACCCAGATCAATCAGAAACCAAAAAAAAAACATTTTCCGTCTTGACCTGACCAGGGATCAACCCTGGAACCTGCGGACTAACAGCCTGGCCAACCCAACTTACTTTGTGGCCTAGTGGTCATCATGACCACAAGGCCACAAAGTAAGTTGGGTTATTTATTTATATATTAAAAATTACATACAGATTAACAGTAATGAAACCAAAACACCTGCATGTTAAATTACATTTTTGATAGAAATTATAAATTAAAAATAAAATTAAATAAAATTAAAAAGTACAATAGTAAATCATGATTAATTAAAATTAAATTTGAATCAAAAGTTATAAATACAGAATCAAAATTAGGTTAATAAGAATAAAAAAAATGTCATAATTAGAAGTCAAATAATAAAATTTATAGAATTTAGGTATAAATTTAACTTATTTATAAAATTGTTAATAGAATCATTGAAAATGTCAATATCAATTTGTTGAACGAGCATGTCACCGAACAATTGCAGTGCTCTTGTCGTCGGAGCGTTTTTCGCGTAGTTGGTGCGAACTACCGGTGCGGCGAACAAACGCGGCGTTCTGCGCGGCGCTACAGCCGGCCCGCCGCGGCGCCAGCGCACGGGGACACGCAGCCCAAACTGTTCTAATGCTGTTGCATTCATAACCTTACGGCTGCTATTCAACAGGAAGTAGTAGTGGATTAACAGCAGCATTTTTCTTCGAAAAATCAAAGTGTTGAGGCCCACTGCACCCACTACATACATAGAAGGGAAAAGATATGGATAATATCCGTAAGTCCTCCGGTACAACCAGCGGGCAAATTTTCTTTGTATTTTTTCGATCATAAGGGCATATGTACTTTCATATGGATCCCAGATGATTGCGCCATACTCTAACTTACTTCGCACATAGGCGTTGTACCGTGTAATCGCTACTTTTGTGTCCTCAAACTGCGACGCTACCCTTAATATAAACCCCAGAGCTTTAGATGCCGCTTTACAAATATTAAATATGTGGTCGTGAAAATCTAACTTACTATTATGAGTAACACCTAGATCACAAATTTCAGAAACTCGCTGAATGGCATTGCTATTGATATGGTAGGTAGCGCTTATTGGTGATCGGGAACGACTAAATGTGATTGCTTTACACTTATCTACGTTGAAGTAAAGATTATGTGAATACTCCATTCAACAACCGCATCAATATCCCTCTGTAAATTAGCCGTGTCTGCATCGCAGCTCACACCAAGGAACAGCTTTAGGTCATCCGCAAATAGCAGACACTTCGCAGATGAAACAACTTTTGGAACTTGGATTTATTTGTTACTCATCTTCACTTCCGCTACTAAACCGCGGCATCTCCTAACACAGGCAATTTTATGCTTATTTAAAAGGAGACCCCAATCACAAGCTTTTTATATTATTTAACAGAAAAGAAAAAAACGTAGAATGCGCCAGCTGCTTCTCTTCCCGTGCAGATTGTAAAAGCCGATCAAGGGAATGGGCATCAGGAATCATGATAATAGGCGATGCGGCTAGCAACCCATCACTATTTTGATTCCGTTCCCCACCGACCAGCCCACTAACATGCTAAACGTGGCCTATAGGTTTTTATAGACTAGGGCTCTGTCTACCCCGCAAGGGAAAAAGACGTGATATTGTGTGTGTGTGTGTGTCCGATTTTGAAAATTCTTTTTCAATACATTTGCTAATAATACGGCTCTTATTACATCGAAATCTGTATCGTAATAATGTATTTACGGCACTAATGCTTTTCAATTTACACCAATCACAACCGCTCAATAGTCTTATGCCACAGATGCAAAATTCTATTTTTTTCATAGAATCCGAGCAAAGAGTTTCAAGTACAGCAGGAAAACTTTTTTCTGATTCGTGTGATGTGATTTTTAACCGACTTCAAAAAGGAGAAGATTATCAATGTACTTTTTTGGAGAAAATAAACCTGAGTAAATGTACCTGATTATTATAAATGTATTTTGACAACCTGCTGTAGTTCCTAACTTTTATAAATTTCTTATTTGCTGAACTGCAATCTTGTTTTAGTTCATGGTAACCGCAAACGCATTGAAAAACGTCGTATGATACTTGTACGGTAAGCTGTCTATTACAGTCGTCGGTTTATTATAAGCACTAGGCTTGGCTTCGTCCCTATAAACACCTCGACTATAATATCCAGCTTACCGTACTTGTATCATATTATATTGGAAATTTGGAAAAACAATCCAACCAAAAAACAAGAGGTGATTGTTTTCCTGCTTTGCGGTGGTTTAATTTTTATGTTACACGATTGTGAGTCATTAAATAAAGTTTTTATTTCTTCATTTCGACCTCGTAACTAGTTGCGAAAAAACAGCCATTCTCTCCAGTTCTTAAAACACAGCGTTAAAGCCTTGCTATTTATGTTGCTCGGAGCAAAGCTCTCGATTTGTAAAACAAAGCCGTGATCCATCATAGCTGAAAGATGTCGCGGCCTCTTATTTTCTAGATTCCTTACACAATATTATGACAAAATTCGTGTATCATATAGAGATGATAATACCGCAAAAGACAAAAAAAATGTTTGCTATATTTATATATGACTAGCTGTTGCCCGTGGCATTGCCGCATGATATAGGGCATTTGTCCTTCTCAGTATACCTGTATATATAACCTATGTGTATGCAAAATTTCATGACGATCGGTTCAGAAGATAGGGCGTGAAAGGGTAACAAATAAACCCACTTTCGCATTTATAATATTGGTAAGGATAAGCACTAGGCTTCGCCTCGAGGCTTTAAGCATCCACACTATAATATCTAGGATCTAGCTAAGTAATTACCGCGACTATGTCAACGTGGGTTTTTATTCTATCGTAGATCATTTTACAACTGAAAATTGTGAACGTCAGTAATTTATGGCTAAGATAACCCCGCTGGCAAAGTGAAGTACAGAATAAGCGGCCACAAACTGCACAGCTCATTTTTTCCAATCGACGTCAACTTACAATTTTAGACTTTACTTTATAAACTGAAATAGGTATGTGGACTGAAAAGATATACCTACATTGTCCTCAAGGGTGGATTTATGTAGACGGCATTTTTGTGTACTGTGGAGATTCCATCATAATACATAGTACTTAGAAACAAAAAAACTTGTAGAAATGAACTTGAAGACACTTCAAGTATTTTATAACAGTTGTTGTTGATTTGGTAGCCAGTCGGCCCCTTGCCTCCCAAAAAAATTCTACATCCGCCTCCTTGATTGTCCTAATTAAATGTCATGATCAATTGAATACGAAAAAAATTGTCATGAAAGATATTAACATTTTACATTTTTCTTTGTCATTTTAGTCAAGCAACAATCCTAACTAAACTAATATTATAAATGCGAAAGGGAGTTTGTTTGTTTGTTTGTTACGCTTTCACGCCCTATCTACTGAACCGATTATCATGAAATTTTGCAAATACATAGGTTAGGGTACTGTGAGGGACACAGGCTATATATCACGCGGGCGAAGCCGCGGGCAACAGCTAGTATACTATAATTTGCTTTTCTAAAAGAGACAAAAACAAATCGTTCATTTGACCGAAGATTGATTCCGTGCAAAGGTGGAAGGTGAAACTCGATCGCTTTGTCGCAGATCACAATAGAGACAGCTGCCAATGCCAGGCTGTGAGGAGCCAGCCGAAGACAACTCAATAATATTTTTCCTTTTGTAAGTGGCCAACACAATGGGCAATATCCTGCGATAAAAATATACATCAAACTGTTGTTAGCTTATCAAAAAAAACTTTTTTTACCTGATTTAAACAACACTCTATTTTAAAATATTAAAGAAATTGTAAATAAAATTATTTTTTCACGGCTGTAGCGGTTTAGCGGCTCTTTATTTATTATTGTAATGCTGATTTGAAAGGAAGGGAAAAAAATCACAAAGTATTGTCCAGAGTCCAGATTACAAATGTATTATGCTATTATGACCATTTCTGCATATTTTTCTAAAACTGGGAAATACTCTATTGTCAGTATTTTTCTGTCAGTCTTTCTAGTCTCCACTGCAGGACCAAGACCCTCTCTGTACTACCAGGGCCTTATACCAGCCTGAGTTAGTCAGAGGATTTGGCCTAGACTCTCCACGCTGGCCAGACGGATTGGAGAGGTCTCTTTGATGTTAATAAGCTTTGTTTATCTTGTGTTTCCTTAGATGCCTTTTACGATATCCACGGGAGGACTTGGAGTGGTCCTATTCTATTCTGCCGGAAACCACACGGTATACAGTATTTTTAATATTACTAAATTAAGTTAATAGCAAGTTTAATTTAAGGCCTTTTTGTTTCACGTTATTCTTGTTCGCCTTGTCAGAGTGGCATTTTACTGGATTAATCACCTTTTTGTTCCCCCAATCTTACTTTCTTCTGCTTTGTATAGAGCTTTTATAAATTGATTGTTTGTACTGGTTGTCGAGCTCCGTGGCGCAGCGGTCAACACGCCAGCCTGCGACACGGGGGTCCCGGGTTCGATCCCCGGTCAGGTCATGATGGAAAACGATCTTTTTCAGTATGACCTGGGTCTTGGATGTTTATTTATATAAGTATTTATTATAAAATATAGTATCGTTGAGTTAGTATCCTGCGACACAAGTTCACAACTTACTGTGGGGCTAGCTCAATTTGTGTGATAAGTCCCTATATATTTATTTATTTATTTATTTACTGGTTTGTTCTGTACGCAAAATGTAATAGTTTTATTTCGACGGATCTCGAATTAACATTTCTTATCGTAATAATAATATTAAAACTTACGCGAGATAAATTCATTATGAAAACACGACTTTACTCACGTTTTATTACGTCGACTAGTTTCGGTCTGTACGAAGACCATCATCGGGGTGACTGAAAGTTCGTCGTTATCTCTAACGGAACAGACAGAGTCAAAAGCCACAAGATATGTAGGCTAAGTTTTGTGTGATGGTAGTTATCTAAAAAAGTTATATAGGAAAACACCTACATGTAGTTAACATACATGCATAACATTACACATCAATCATCATCAACAGGTCTTTGTTAGTCTCCACAGCTGGAGCACGATTCTCTCTGTTCTACAAGAGCCGTATATTAGCCAGAGCAGTCAAAGAATTTGGCCTACACTCTCCTCGCTGGCCAGACGGGTTGGAAAGGTCTCTTTGATGTTTATAGCTTTTTTTTTTCGAAACTCTTGGGCGTCTTTTCTTTGATTTATATTTTCAAGAACTAAGCCTTAAATATGAAGAGATTTTTATATTTTGAATTAAATTAACACGAACATCAATTAAAATCAAGGCGCCCTCCTAATCCAATGCAATCTGCATCTCCCTAACAATGACGAGTCAGACTGCATTTTGGTCGGTTTAGAATTATTCATGAAGTTCTCTTCGGCAGACAAACATACAAATACACGGCTATTTATAAGAGCACAGACGGACGGAATTCTCCAGAACTTTCGTAGCAGGGTTGCCAGCCTTCAGAAATAATAAATGTATAAGGAAAAAGAAAGATCACACAAGTAAATAATGCAGTAAATACTTTATTGTACACCAAAACGTAACAGCCCGGCCCCCGTTCAGAGTAGAATAGGACCACTCCAAGTCTTCCTGTGGATGTCGTAGAAGGCGACTTAGGAAATACAAGCTAAACAAAGCTTATAAACATCAAACAGACCTCTCCAACCCGTCTGGCCAGCGTGGAGAGTGTAGGCCAAATCCTCTGACTGCCCTTGCTGACGAGGTGGCTATGTTAGTATAGAGAGGGTCGTGCTCCTGCAGTGGAGACTAAAAAAGACCTGATGGATGGATGGATGGACACCAAAACATTCAAATAATTCACAGAACTTTACTAAGACTTATGTACCATAGGCGGTCTTATTGCTAAAAGCAAATATAGATACAACAAAATATTCTCATTATTTCATAAAGGATGAAGTTCGTATTTATAACAAAGGTAAGATAAAATCGCTCTCAAAAATACTCAAATAAGCATTCCAGGTGCTACATTATTAAATTATCGGTAAAACAAGTATCTGTGACTGTCTGTGTCTCTCTCTCTCTTATGAGCAAATTTCCTTTAGTGTCCGTGGGCATTGCGGTTCTGTGCCTAGAGTCTGTTTCCCAACATTAAATTTATACCCATATCTAATAGTTTTGACATATAACGTTTTCTTAGGTTTTCGCAATTGTTGCACATTGAAATAGGTACACTTCATTAAAAATTATAAAACAAATATTCCAAGAATGTCTTGTGAAACTATAGAAATCTCTCAGCAGCGGACCGTTAAACCTTCGGACACACAACATTTTCTTACACATTGCCTGGCGAGCTGAACACTTTTTTTTTAAGTATTATTTTACGGCCCTGGATACAAGTTCTTTAGAGCCTTTCTTCATTTATTTCGCCAGTTGGCGAGTTATTCTTGTTTGTTGTCAACGAAATGATGGTGTAATTCATTTCGTTCTTCGCGAATCCACTGGTTTTATCATTGACGACGCAGCAAGGCGGACAACCAACAGCCCGCTATGTAAATCTCACTACAGCCGCACAATGACAGTCTACTTTAGTTATTCTACACATTGTTCTTAAACATGGGCATTTATAACACCAAATAACACCAATTTCACATTATAAAGTCCACTAGAATCAATTTGCGAAACAATCCAAAACAAACATCGTGTAGTTCGCTAAAATTCCCGCCAAGAACTCGCGAGCTGTACACTACTGCATGGAAATGTCACATTTTTTTTTAATTTCTAGCATAACTACCATAGATAAAGTTGTTCATCTTGATGGGCAGATTCGCACCACAAAGGATCGATCAGGGCTTAACTAAGCAGCGGTCATCACGCCGGCCTGTGACACGGATGGTCCCGGGTTCGATCCCAGTGCAGGTCAAGATGAAAAATACTCTTTTTCAGATTGACCTGGGTCTTGGAAGTTTATCTATATATGTATTTGTTATAAAATATAGTATCGTTGAGTTGTTGTTTTTCGTATGTGTAAGTGGCCAACACTGGTGTCAGATTTTTCAAGCTGCCTTAAGGCATCTAACATAGCTTAACGACTGCCATCAACGATGACAGCCGGGACCAACGGCTTAACGTGCCTTCCGAAGCACGGAGGAGCTCGAGATATTTTTATGCCACATGCGGTCACCCATCCAAGTAGGGACTGCACCAGGGGTTGCTTAACATACGTAAGCGCTCATAGTCACATCATAACTCATATCGTTGAGTTAGTATCCCATAACACAGGTCTTACTTAAGATCTTACTATGGGGCTAGCTCAATCTGTGTGATTTGTCCGTGTATTAATATTTATTTATTATATTTTTTATACAATGACATCAACTAGAGAAGAAAAGAATAAGAAATGTAACCTATCGTTTGGTGAGATGAGACAACCCTGGAGGGTGGAAATCTCGGAATTGAACGTTGACGGTTACACGAAGGCGGATTGAAATAGACTTTTCGTGTTAGACTTTGAATAAAATATTCTTTGAGAGATCTATCTACTTAAAGTTCGAATTTAATTATACTTAATGTACCTTTCTTTTCTGTTACAAGTATTGTAGTGATTATTACAAAAAATAGAATACTATAAATAATATTATAAAGAGTAAAGGTTTGATTGCTTGTTTGAATTAAATAGGCTTCGAATACTATACCGATTTCTAAATTTCTTTCACGTGAATAAAGTTAAATTAATAACGGGTGACACAGGCTATAATTTACGCGGACAAAGTCACTAGTTGATTAAATAAAACTAATAAAATATACGTACAGAGTAAAAAATCAAAAAATATATTTTTAATACTAATGGTTATTCTACACGATTTAACATATTCTTTATATTCTTTTAACATAAAACAAAACAAACTTTTATTTAAAAGGTATGAAAACAATACATACTTAAGTTAATTCAGTAACATAACAATCTTACATAAATGGAATAAAAATTAATTATGATTTAACATTGCCGGGAAATTTAGATAGCATTTCAGTTTTATTTATTTTCAGTCTCGAATACAACCAATCGTCAGGATCATCTGTAAAAAGAAGATATTTAAATAAAATTTTTGTTTCCAATGATAGCCAACAGACATACGGGTATAGATACATAAAATTTTAACATTTGCCCATTTGAATATACTCTCTAGACACCGGTCATGCCTTTATTTCAATGATTTAAAAATTGGCACATTTTTCGATAGTCTATGCTCAACTAAGTATGTCATTAAAATCCATAGAAGTATGAATATCGAAAAAAAATTTTTTTTTAATCTAGGTATGTTGAAATCGGTATGTTTACATCTTGTTTACTACGTTTACATCAAAGTCTATGATTTGGAAACAATTTTACTCTTACGCTTAATAGAGGCTATTTAGACTTCATATTATAATCTATTGTTTTAACATAGACACTTACAGCCATCAGCGATGAATATTTGAGGATTCGGCTCTGGTTCTGGTGAACATTGGACTTCCTGTAAATAAAAAAATAACTATTAGAAAAAACTTAGGAAATATTTTAACAGTGATTCGCAAAGCACGTCAACAATTTTGTCCCGACTGATATCTATAGATGGTAGTTTAGCTATTTCCGACGACTTAAGACAGCTCAAAAAATCTTAATTCTTTTTGTGATTCAGATTTATTTTTTAACGAAAAGTTACAAATCTGAACCACTCGCAAAAAATGTCACACAAAAACAAAGTTAAAACCGCAACATTAATTCATTAAATAACAATTACTTGGGTACAATTATTTTATATTAACGCGTTTATCCATAAAATGATTTATTTGAATGTACTGAAGTAAATTTAACTTACCTGTAAAATAAGTAACACAAATAAAGTTACAAAAATGCACACCAATAATTTGATCATTTTGATATGTAGCTTACTATCAACTTCTCCACGAAAATAACTAACACAGTTTCGACAATCCTTTTTAAAGACGCGTGAGGTGGCGGTCTTAGGGTGGCGTGTGGTTGGGTGACTACCCAGGGACGCCGAGCAAAGGGGCCAACAGTGACGATTTTATATCGATTTCATCTGAGGCGCAGTGGCTAACACGCCATCCTGCGACATTAAGAGCACCGGATTAGATACTCATCGTGTGCAAATACTTGTTTTTAATTAACACAGGTATTTGTCAGCAGTTTTTGTGCTGCCAAAGGAGGCTTGGTGTCAGACAAACAGCTGGTCGTAAAATCTTTCTCCTATCATATCACTCAGTGAATGCTGCCGTAATAGCAGACTTCACACTTCGACGCAACGCAGCGATGATAGCAACGGGGAATAACGCTTAGATGATGAGGAGTAGCGATTTTATATTGAGGTCTAATATACAGCCACGCAAGTCAATTTACACGCTTTATATTAGCGCCTTTGCGTTAATATGCAGTGTTTAAATTGACCCTCGAGGCGGTCAATATGATTAACGCGGGGAATTCAATATTTTTACGACATTTTTATACAACAGTGTACAGCTGTGCGGGCAATCATGACGATAAAGTAAAAAAATCGAGTTCCCAGCATTGGTATTATAGTAAAATTTATTCATATTGACGCTCTAAGTCAGCCCATTAAGTGAATGTCGAGTGTCAAATTACACGCTATATACTACGGATACTGTCCAGGTATATAAAAAAAATGCCAAAGTAAATAACTCTTTCTATCAGTTGTCTGTCACCTTTTCACGCTTCAGTGTCCCCAACTCTATTTAGAGATGCAACCGAAAACTCTCCAAGGGCAACCGTAAATTAGGGGTACCATCAAAATTAAGCAGAGAATCCAGCAGATTTGAAGAAAAAAAATTTTTATTTGGAGCCACTCGCACAAAAGAAAAATACATTCCATTTAGTTGTACATTTATATCCTAATAGTACTATCCTAAAGAGTGAGGCACCAAAAAGGGGCCACTCAGCATAAGGCAGTAATGCAACATTTTAATAATTTACACAGCTGCCTCTTCGTCTCTTCCCTCTTATCTACGTCTTTGCAGCCAATACTAATAGGGGTGGCAGCGCAAAGCTAATTGTAGATGTCGCTGCGTACGTTCATCCTTAACAAAAATATAAATATCTTTATTTTTAGATTTTGTTGCAATTAATTAGTGCATAAGAATAGTGACAAAACATTAAACCTTTCATTAAAAATGTATACAACGCATGTATGTTCCCTTATCAAAAGATTTTTAAGTATTTTGCAAACATAACCTACAATAATATTTTTTGTTATAGTAACAATAAAATATATATGCCAATTTGTGGGAAACTAGCTAGTATAAAAAATTTAATAGTTTATTTCACGAGATTTGGTCTGATTAAGAAGAAAAATATTGATTAGTGTAAAAGTCCATACATTTGACAGTTGTATCGGAACAACCCTACTAAACTGTAACGTGACAGTTGCCATCCCCATTGGGGACAAAAAAACACACGCCCAGTACAAATGTAAACGCTAAAACCGTCACTGGACGCGTGGAGTTGTCACAGGCCAAATATCTGTGTCAATTACGCAGATAAAAAATCAATCAACTGTTTGAACGATTATGCATAAAACCTGTTTGATAATAATAAACGTTTTATTTTGGTGCATCGAATTTTACGAGGGCAACGAACTGAGAATTTTAGTAGGTTTGTTTACACAAGTGATGAGGTTGAATTTCGAAGGTAGAATGGTCATCGTCATTTAATAAACAATTAATCAAACGTTTTTTCCCGGTTGCATCCTCAGCTTTGATGGGCCAGGCAGGAGTTCCCTATTATGACAGTATTCATGCCGTGATATGATTTGACAGTTTTTACGGTCAGTTGCCGGCCTGACGCTTCGAGCAACACGGCCTCCGTATGATGCCAACAGCGTGCTTCAAAATACAAATAAATATAATTATTTATTCAGAGGAATTAAATTAAAATTAAATATATAAATAATAATAAAATGAATAAAATATGAACATTTTAATGTTATAAAATAACATCTCATAATAAACCGCCATCAATTGATTTCTTTTAATATAATCAAATTTAAAAAATCTTTTTTGCACTTCAGTAGTAAGTTAATTGAAGTATTTTTCATCATTATCATCATACAAAATTAAAGTCACTCCTTATATACTCTCCACCATTATTAAATTAAGAAATAAGATATGGAAAAAAATTACTTACTACTTTAGCGCTTAATTCATTCTGCGGTGGCGACCCGGATATAAAGTTTTATCTGTAGTAAGGCATACGTCATATTCTCAGCATGTATGAAGCGCAATACCAGTGATAGGGCTAATGACAAATATTTATTTATTTATTTAAACTTTATTGCACAATTTAAAAAAATGTGTACAAAAGGTGGACTTAATGCCATATGGCATTCTCTCCCAGACAAACCTTTGGACCAAAACTAAAATTAAAAATGGGTGGTGGTTGGTGCGATAAAGTGCCAGAATATAAAAAAAACAGTGTCATAATATAAATATGCTAAAAATAATATAATATAAATCAATATACCAACGAGCAATACAACTAAAAATATACCAACATAAATATAATAAAAATATAACATATAATTAGATACATATCTATAAAAACATAAATATAAATAAATATATACATATAGGGGATGATTCCTAGTCACTGGTAGTCAGCAATAAATTTGCTCTAATAGTGAACACACCAGACAAAGGCAGGATTCTAAGATACCGAATCGAAGCTCAAAATATGATTTGGACGCCAAATGTCTGTTTGATCGCCATTGCTCACGCAGCCAGGTAGTTTCAATCCGGATAATTCGTCTAATCAAGATCTCAGACATGGCCACCCTACGTCATACAGTCCGCACGTCGCACGGATAAGCTTGATGGAAAAATATATTTTTTGTTTCACTTCATAAGGGTTCCGTTTTTGCCAAATGGCATAAAACGGCAAAGTTACACTCCTCTTTCCATAATTAATTTTACCGAACAATAAACGAGGAGACAGTACAGTAACAACCGAATTTGAAATGTAAATTTCAAGCATCGACTCTGCAGCAATATATTCGGCTCGTAATTTATACTCTTGATATGAATATCAGCGCAATTTTTTAAATGCTTCATACCGGAGTGTATCCGAATACCCGGCTATGGGCTTATCCGGTTATTAATTGATGAGTGAAAAAAAAAATTATTCATTTGGATGATTATTATAATTTAAATATATAAGTTTACGTTTATATTTATCTCCTATCGTCATGTTAATCTGTAAGATAATGAAAACATATTTTTGTAACATAGTCATCTCCAACATGCATTGTTGCATGTTGGAGATGACTAGAGACTTTTATACGTAAATCATACATCAGTATATCATGTTTATACCTTGTTTATACATTAAATATAGAATTCATTCATTCATTGAATATACCTGCTTCGGGTACCACACAGATCGTTAATTGAGGTTGAAAGAGTTGGTGTTTATCTCAGAAATCATGCCGAATCATTACCGCTGTGTCGATTTGAGCGATGCAGCTAGTAACCTATCACTATTTGATTTCACTATCCACTAAAATCCTACAAGCTAAACATTTGGATCATACAACTCTAGGCTCTGTCTGGCCTATAAGGCATAAAACACACAAAAAAGACGTACGGCGAAGGCTCATCGCAGATAAGGTGCAGGATTTTAATCCTTGTTTTATAGGTAAAACGACCAATATTGCAGAAAAAATTGAAGGTTCCTCTGCCCGCACGTGACATCTTGCGGAAACGTCTTTCTCTCAAGGCTGATCGTTTTTGAGAATGACAATAAGGTTCAAATACCTATCACAGTGTTCCATGTCTGCGCCAAATCTACACCGCGCGCCTTATCTGTTTGTTTTACGGAGGATTTTAAAAACGTGAATTGTAAAAATAAATAAATAAATAGATTTATATACGGACAAATCACACAGATTGAGCTAGCCCCAAAGTAAGTTCTTAATTAAGACTTGTGTCATGGGATACTAACTCAACGATAGTATATTTCATAACAAATACATATATAGATAAACATCCAAGACCCAGGTCAATCTGAAAAAGATCATTTTTCATCTTGCCCTGGCCGGGGAACGAACCCGGGACCATCGATGTCACAAGCCGGCGTGTTGACCGCTGAGCCACGGAGCTCGTATGCGACTTCGACTCTGCAGCAATATATATTGGCTCGTGATTTACGCGACGGATATGAATACCAATGCAAATTTTTGAAGGCTTCATTCGGGAACGTATCCGGATACCCGGCTATGGACTTATCCGGTTATTAATTAAACGAATACCGTGATGAGTAAAGTAAAATTAATGCAGGTGGATTTTCATTATGGCTTCATTTAAATAAATTTGCATTTATATTTTTATCTTTATAAACACTTTGCCTTTTCTTCCACGCTTTAACAAATAAAAATATAAAATGTATCAGCTGTTTCTTTTCCCTGCTATCGTAAAAATCGATTGAGAAAATGAATGAAAGTTTGAGGGCACACTTCACTCTTCAAAATCAGTCAAATCGTTTAGTCTACAGAATGCAACAATGGCAAAACATACTTGCAAACATAAATAGATATAGACACACATACGCGTGAAAACATTACCTTCCTTTTGGTGGATCAGTCGGGTAAAAAGTCACAAAGTGCACAAATTGACGTCAAAATGCAATCTCTGTCGCTACCGGCCAACGCAGCCATTTGTTCCGGATTAGCGCTGACTTTGTCCACTAAAACACCGGTAAAATCGCTAGAGAAAGGTAAAATTTTACTAGGAAATGTGCCGGAAAAGTACTATAGACAGCCATTTTGCAAAGAAATTAAATGTATAAGACATGCGTACGGTATTTGTTTTTAAACTTTTGCGCTTTGAACACATGATTATGTTATACACGTAAATCACAACCAACCTTTTATTTATATGTTACGCGTTCGACAAAAATATACAATAACTAGCAATTTTCCCGTGACTCCGTTCGCGTAAATTATAGCCTAGGTCACCCGCAGATAATAAGCTTTCTAATAGGTGAAATAATCTTCAAAATCAGTCCAGTACTTTCAGAGCCTATTTAATGCAAACAAACACACAAAAAAGAGGAAAGATTTACCTATCAGAAAGCTTATTATTTGCGGGTGACATAAGCTATAATTTACGCGGACGAAGTATAATCTATACTTATGTATAGATTATACATTGTAAAAAAGACTTGCGATATATCTTATTTAATTTTTGTTTGCGTGATCATGATCAAACAAAATCATACCTAATATCATAGAATATGAATACTATTTTTTTAAAATCTATGCCTAATATCTTCTCAAAAAGGCCTTTATATTGCCTTTGAAGCTTCGTTATATTTGCTCATCATATATTTTACTAAGAACAATCAATTTATGTGGAACGAACAAATAACAGCTCTTTTTCAAACAGTAACATGAATCAATCCCTCATTATAAATTCATTTTATGCCCTATTTCCAAGACCGCGAGTCAACAGAATTTATTATTTTTGTAAATATTATCTTTTCCAAGATAAACCTGGGCAATAACTTCTCTATGCAAATATATTCGAAATTATTCGCGAAACGCTAAGATGAATGTGATCGGATGAAGGGTTAAAGAAATATTCAAAAATTCCGTTTGAAATATACAATTTGAGTTGATATTTCAAAAAATCTAGCTTTGAATTTCACCAGCGGTTTTACTCTTATGAAGTAAAAACTACTTATGTAAGGCCTTTTTATCACATTTATAGCTCAGAATACAAATGATAGATATGTTTACATAAAGATTTAAAAAATATTCTACGTAGATATAGTTTACGTGTTTTATGGAGTAGTCTACGGTTACAGGAGGCAAAGGCATACATGAAGTATTTCGGATCTCACCTTGATCTAGAGATGTAAAGAACTCGTGTCTTTGAGTCTTAATTCGATAGAGTCGGCTCAATTTTACAACACTCGGTGTACTAAATTTGAGTGCGACTCATCGCGTAAAACGACTCGAGCGCTAATCAAAACTCGAGTGTCATGTTGCGCTCAAGTCTTTATGTAGACTTACTCGTATGTGCTCTAGTCTTGGGGACTTGTTGTAATGAGTCGAGTCGTGCAATTTGTTAGCCGAGCCTAAAATTAAGGACTCAAAAGGCTCGAGTTCCTTACATTTCTACCTGAAAATATTTAATGAGTCTTGAGAAGTATACAAAATTTTTATTTTTAATTAGCGTTAATTTCGTTTTACTAGACTACGCGCGAAAAACAGTATACGCACCCAAAAGAAGGGTTTTAGCGCGCGTATGTATGTATTTACATACATACATACGCGCGCTAAAACCCTTCTTCAAAAGAACAGACATGCTTACGCATGTCTGTTCTTTTGTCGTCTCCTGTTCCGTCGTACGGAGGCCGTGTTGCTCGAAGTCTCCTGTAGCCTAAAAGGCTTGACCGATTTTGAAGTTCAAGACGTCATTTGATTTGTTATTTTTTCGAAGTGTCTTGTCATAGGTCGTGAGTAATAAACTAATATGGTAGATAACAATAATACTCGTTTCAACTTTTCCATATCTAATGTGTTATACGAGTAAGATTTCTCCAGGCTCGACTTCTGGCGTAGCTGTCTGATGAGGATGTTTTCGACTTTGTGTTTTACTAACTGCTTACGAGTCAGACTTTACTAAAAACGCATAAGAGAACTCAAATATTAGGTCCTTGCCTGTGAAATTGGCGTTTTCTATAGAGAATTTCGAGCAAAGTGATTTTTTCATACTAACGTTTTTAGTATTATTTCGGGTATGATAAATTCAAGAAAAGTAAAAATTACAAAAAAAAATAATAGAAAAATGGCTACATTTTTGATTAAAACGGACAAACCTGAAACAAGGTCTTTCCATGAGCATGTTCCAATAATTAAATTCACAAAATCAAAAATTTTAATGCACGCAGGATGTTAATAGGTAATATAGGCCACTATTAAGTTTAAATAAGACAAATACGTTTACCTGAAAATTATTATCGTTACGATCAAAATAGCAAGCGGGCTAAAAAAGTCATAGCTAAGGACCCTATATATGGAAAATTTACGTACATAGGTACGCATGTAGGTTATTATTGAAAGCCAACGAGAGCAAACGTAAATTATCAAAAGATGTAAACAAACAGATTTCCAATTACCGCCCCCTCAACTGATCAACTTCATTTACGGCTCACTGGCCTTATTTTCTTTAATACTTACTTAGAATTTTAGCATAAACGCCCACGTTCATTAGGAATTAACTTCCCTGTTATGATTTTCTCGCAACGTTTACCTTGACACGGTCTTACTTAAAAATAATTTTATTAATTTGTGAATTGAAATATTTTTTTTTCACCAGCATGATAAACTAGACATGTTTATGTCTAAAAAGGAATCATCTTAAAATCTCGTAAAGAAACACACACTAGTCGTCTTCTCACTAAAACGGATGAAGATTACTATCACTGTACGTTAAGATAACTCCACTCTCAGTCCAGGTCAAAATTGTGAGGAGTACTATACCTATATAGTTCTGGGAAAAAATAATTTCGTATTATGTATGTTTACAGTTATATTAAAATATCTTCGGTTATGTTGTATGTACTATGCTGTAAGTTGTAACTGATACAATTAGAAATGTATAACTTTTAAGAAATGTATAAGCACTTTCTTGCCATATTTCAGCTCTGTTATTGCCTAGTATGACCGTATTAACTTAACAAAGAAATTTTCACAGATTTAAAAGTTTAATAAAAATAAAATGCAACATAGGCTTGAATTTGATGTTAAAAGACTACAGTCTCAGTAAGAATAGCACAAAGCGTTTTCTGTCTGAGAACTTTGATGTCAAAGTTACAGCTCTTTTCTTTTTTACACATACCTAAAACAAAGATACTTTTTCTTACCCAATAAATAGGACAATAATATGTCAGTAGCGGCTCATTGGTCTAGGAGCTCAACCTATAAACGAAAGGTCCCGGTTTTGTTCGACTTATGCCTCTAACATACATCCTAACTAATATTATATATGCGAAAGTCAGTTTGTTTGTTACGCTTTCACGCCCTATCTACTGAACCGATCATCATGAAATTTTTCATACACATAGTTAAGGGTACTGAGAAGGACATAGGCTATATATCACGCGGGCGAAGCCGCGGGTAACAGCTAGTACTTCATAGATACATAGTATCATGTCTTATTCATTTGCAGGGTAGGGAGATCTAAAAAAACTTAAGGCCACATTCAGCAAGTTGTTGGGCTTGTAGCTAGCCGCATCACCTATTGACATAATTTCTTCAGATATTCTCCCACTCCCTCAATCCGCTTTTAGGATCTGCGCATCAGGAAAACCTTTTACGTTTTTTCTCCCCGACCAGCAGGCTGATTTGATTGTCACTTTAGCATCCATTACGGTTTTCATATTACAAATAAAAATAGTCATTCATACCGAAGCCGTAATGAATATTGAATTTACCATGAAAATGATGTACACCGTAGCTGTCAAAAGTTAGCAAATAGGCCTGCAGATGTGGTAGATAACATGAATTATCAACAGGTCCCTGTTAGTCTCCACTGCAGGAGCACGACCTTTTCTGTACCACCAAGGCCATATATTAGCCAAGGCCTACGCTCTCCACGCTGGCCAGTCGGGTTGGAGAGGTCTCTTTGATGTTTATGGTTTTGTATAGCTCGTGTTTCCTTAGTCGACTTCTACGACATCCACGGGGAGACTTGGAATGGTCCTATTCCATGCTGCCGGAAACCACACGGCATATAACGATGAATAACATGATTAAGTTTAAGTAATTGGGCTGTTGTAAAGCTTATAAAAATACAATAAATATGTGTACCTGGAATATTCCAAAGATAAAATACGGGGAATTACTTTATAGCCCAAGAATACCTTTGATAACATGAAAAATGCTACACAATTTAGTCTTTGTTTTTCAAGCACGTGGGAAGACGTTTTCTTTGAGCGAACTTCGGCTTAAATGCAAAATATAGAGACTACAGAATTGACTTTTGAGAATTAATATCAAATATAAAAATACCTATATCAATCGTTTATGAGTAGGTACAATACACATGATAATTTTAACACATATTTTTCTCAAATTGTGTTTTAGAAGTGAGTATGAACAAAATATATATAATTATTCGTAATGGAGTTCGTGGCACAAGTCATAAACGCTTACGCGCTTTTCAAAATATGGTTGTTCATAGCGGGGGATGTAATCAGAGTATTTTTGTCTCAAAATGCTTGTCTAAATTTGTAATTCTGATTCGTCCTTGTCTCTTCTAATTCACGCCATTTGCTTCAGTTTTGCGCTTTCCTTCTCCATAATAGACCGGCTGCCGTTACATTGTCGTCTCTCCATCGTAGCGCATAGAACCTATGGCTGATGGGGCAGATAGGTTCCCGAATGTTGACCACGTACCGACAAACACAGCGTTGGACACCCACAGATAAAGTAATCAAACGACCACACCAGGGTCAGGATGCAGGCCGCTTCCAACCGAACATATTGGAAATCCTTGGGGAAAGCTTTGTCTATCAGTGGACTTCTTGCGGCTGCCATGATGATGATCATATTTAAATAGCCTCATTTAGGTGGTCGTTACACATAATTTTTTGGATAAATTACCGTTGACCGTGCAGTAGATAGTTATTGATATGAATATTAACTTAGTTGCTTACAGCATTGCACAATTATATATATTTTTTTCAAACTACCTTAAATTTGTATGTACGCTTACCTAAATATTTTTGTTTTAATATAAATCTTTTGTAATTTCTCATTACAAGTGAATGTAATTCTTTATGGGAAAATAAAGTTCTTTAACCAGTAATTATAAATTCTAGACTTATAATTACTGGTTAAAGAACTTTAAGAAAACATAGAAGAATTTCAAAGATATTCTTCTATGTTTTCTTTGTTTCTCTGAAGGTTTTTAGTTTACAAGCTAGCTGCTGACATGCTCGTGTATTCTTAACATCCTCTTTATTAGTGTTTAGTTTGAACGCGGAGCAACTCGTGATTCTAGTTAATATTAAAGTAGCGTCGCAGTTTTAGCGAAAATATTTTTAAGACAGGACTTTTTTAGATTGGTCCGGGTCTTGGATGTTTATCTATGAATGTATTATTCTAACTATGATTGTGTGATTTGATAGTATGAATGAATGAATGAATGTAAGGACATTCATTCATTCTATCATATTTTTCCTTGCGGGGTAGACAGAGCCCAGGTCTATTAAACCTAAATGCCACGTTTAGCATGTTGGTTGGCTTGTAGGTGGATAACGGAATTCATCATCATCATCATTTCGTGTAGGTGACACGGTCAATCGACCTTGCACACCCTGGTGTCAGAGTTCTTCGGAACCGCCTCTCGGCCTCTGACGTGGTTCCTTTAACGACTACCAGATGGCAGCCGGGACCACCGGCTTAACGTGCCTTCCGAAGCACGGAATCATCTTTCTTATCAGACAATCAGGTGATTCATGCCTGCAATGTCCTAACCAAACTGGAAACAACTTAACAAAGTATGCTTCCCGTGGGAATCGAACCCACGACCCCCGGGTCAACAAAGCAAACGCCTTAACCACTGGACCACGGAATTAAAATAATGATAGTTGCTAGCCGCAACGTCTATTGACATGATTCATCACGCCCACATATATAACATAATCATACATATAATAAGTTATTACGAGATATGGGTTAAAATTTACAGCAACTCTGTTTATAGGACCGTCCCATAAACGCAATATTTAATAGCGCGTATGACTGTGCAACATTTTTATATCCTTAGGAGTATTAGGATTATAAAGGTATCTTTTACTGATGGGTATCTCGAGCTCCTCCGTGCTTCGGAAGGCATGTTAAGCCGTTTGTCATAATTGATGGCAGTCGTTAAGCTATGTCAGATGTCTCTACTTCTTCTTCTGTTTTATCTTATGGCTTCCACCAAAATGTCAGTGATTCTGCCAATGTCCAGTATAATGAGATACTAAGTATCGGTGTTGTACGGTAAAGTTTTTCCAAGTAGCATCAAAGATGGCGTATGTTTATTTATTATTTATTTATTTACTATTTCACAAATTGTTCATGAGCACGAGCATTTATAACACCAAACTACACCAATTTCATATTATAAAGTCCACTAAAATCAATTTGCAAAAATGTCTAAGGCAAACTTCAACTGTACCCCTTGACTTCCCACCACAAACCTCATGTCCTTACTTGGCAGTTTGAAAAATCTGACATCAGTGTTGGCCACTGACACACACGAAAAACAAACAAAACAAACTGACGGGTTTAACGGAGGTATTTCCATAGAAAAAATAATTTCGTTGGTAAAAAATGTGTAAAATATTTTTATACATTTTAGAGGTGTGCTTATTCACAATCTTATGATATTGCAGCTACATGCCTTGGTGAGTAGGTAAAGCCTTGTGAGTGAAACAAATTCATATTGACGAGACGACATCTTGACGAGCTCCGTGGCGCAGCGGTCAACACGGCCTGTGACACGGATGGTCCCGGGTTCGAGCCCCGGTCAGGTCAAGATGAAAAATTATCTTTTTCAGATTGACCTGGGTCTTGGATGTTTATCTATATATGTATTTGTTATAAAATATAGTATCGTTGAGTTAGTATCCCATAACACAAGTCTTATTTAAGAACCCACTTTGGGGCTAGCTCAATCTGTGTGATTTGTCCGTATATATTTATATTTATTTATTTTATTTTTATAACGCGATGTTATATGCGATTTTTAAGAAACTAGGTACTTTATTCTCAAAGTACTTCTAACAATCAAGGATGCCGAATGCCGTACAAAGTACAAAAGAACAGCCGGATGGCGGACCCCGGTCTCATAAGCCCTCAAGCTAAGGATGCAACCGGGAATCAGATGAGAAGTAGGCATAAAAATTGCCACTTTTTGCAATTTATATTACAAAAATGTATTTACTTACAAAAGCTAGCTCTTCAAACAGATTTGATTAGGGATTCAGAATATAAACGGCAAATGAATTTACTTTTAAAGTAAATTTACCGTCTAAGGTCATGTTATTCTAGACTGCGAAGTGCCCAATTGCTGTCTGTACTTACTAATGAAAGAGCTCAAATAAACCTCTGATTATATTAATTTTAAACCTTCATCAAATTTAAACCGTGTTGATTTTGTTTATGAAAGCTTTTTGCTTGTGGGAGACCTGGAGTGCTATTTTTGAACGCGTGACTCACTAAAGCGCAAGTCGTGCACGACTACAAGTCACACTCGTCTTCCAAGTCATGAAATGCCATTTTGCCATATTTTTGAAACCATCGTTTGAATTTATAGTGCTGCCAACCTTCAACGAAAAATATTTCATTTTTTCTTGCATCACGCAGAAGTTTTTTTAAACTTTTTTAAGATTATTAAGGATTTTTAAAATGTTTTAAAAGTGTAGAGTCAAACGGAACGTAAAATGATGACTGATGAATTTCAAATGACAGGAAGTGACTTTAACATAAAAGCGTTCGTCACCTGCGGAAACGAGCGGTCTTAACCGGTCGTTGCAATAACTCGTCAACGCATGATTCAAAAATGAGGCTTTTTGGAAACACTCGCGCCGATCACTCGTTTAGTGAGTCACGCGTTCAAAAATAGCACTCCCGCCTAAGTAAACAGCGAAGCAAGCCCTAACACGTTTCTATCTATGCATTTCGTGTTTACAAAGTTTCTTTGCTTCATTCGACGACCGGACCGGACCGGACGAGCTCCGTGGCGCAGCGGTCAACACGCCTGCCTACGACACGGAAGGTCCCGGATTCGAACCCCGGTCAGGTCACGATGGAAAATGATTTTTTTTCAGATTGACTTGGGTCTTGGATGTTTATCTATTTAAGTATCTATTATAAAATATAGTATCGTTGAGTTAGTATCCCTTAACACAAGTCTCAAACTTACTTTGGGGCTAGCTCAATCTGTGTGATTTGTCCCCTCCGGCCGTTTTGGCAACCAAGTTTCGCAACCAGTTGTTGAAAAAGAATTTACATTCTTGTTACGCAACTAGTTGCCTAAAAAGAAATTATATTCCTGTTTCACATCTAGTTGCCAAAGAAGAATAGGTCTCCGTTACTTAGCCTTTAGGTGCATGATTTAATATTTTTATTTATTAAGGGCTGGTTTTTCAATCGCCAGATAAATAATATCTGTCAGATATATGTTAGCTGTCATTGTCATTTATAAAATATTCCTAAAAAACCGAAAGGAATAAAAAAAAGTTAGTTGCCTAGAAATCAAATTAGTTCCGTACATTCGAACCAACTGAATCATGACATGACAGTGTGCTTTCTGGTTTAATATTTAGTCTACATATTAATAAAAGGCAAATATCAAATACAAAACAATTATTATTACTACTAGTATACATGTGACGGGTCTTACCGTCCTTATTATTTTATTATCTAAAGTATAAAACTATCTATCTAGCAATATATTTTAAGCTATTTAAATATTTAAAAAAAAATCGCATATTTACAAACTAACATACAATCTAACAAAGAAACTATTTACAAAGAAACTCCGGCGCAACCTATTCTCGTAAATCAAATCGTGACCGCTATCTTGTGGAGTGGGCATCAAAACAGGTTTGTAAAAGGAGCGCGGGGGGACAAGCGCGAGCGCACAGCCACACTGGAATGTTCACCATTACGTCTCGGAAGCGGCCCGAGTTAGTCACTACGACTTTGTTTACTAAACCTGCCTACTGTGTCTACGTTGTGAACTCGTGACGAGTCGCGATAAATATTCTTCGTCATTAGTAGAAAGTCTTTCTTTTTGTGTTTAACCCCGATTGGGTAAGTGTTGCAAAGTACTAAATAACATTACCTTCCGCTATTAGCTGGTTTAATCAACTGCAGTGTCATGTCAATTTATTTAATGTAAAGCCGCAGCGGCCATTTGCTTTATGCTGCATCTGAGTGTGTCTAAGTAATTCATTTTATACAAACCTTATAAAGTTAAACTATTCAATAGAATAAATACTTATGATTGTATTCATGCTAGCTAAATGCTTTGAAATAATAATTACATAATGACAAATTCATGTAGATATGACATTGCATAATTTCCATTTAGTTAGAACAATAGTGCATACCTATTCATAGTTTTATCTAGATAGTAGTAACATACATTCAGTAACATTTATAAAATATCACTTCTTGGTAAAATTATACTTAGAGCTTATTATACTTATTGTTGAGTGTACTGTTAAATGTTACGGAATGTTGTAGGTAGTTAAGTATTTAGTGTGTAATTTAGTTGGTGCTTACAACTTTGGTTTCTTTCATGTTAATTTCCCAACTTCTTGTATCACTTTGACTGCCTCATCATTGATCATATTTCATGCAAATCATTACTATCCGATCCGCTTTATGCCCGTCCGCCATCTTGTAATGGGATCGAATTAGCACAGCACGCCATTTGAATCGTTAGCTGATGTTGCAGTCAAACTGTAAAACTGGACACTTTTAAAATGTCTGGTGTATGCAATTCCAGGGTTCACCTCTCGGGCTTCGTGAGCGCCACTACCCACTACTGGCACCCCCTACAGCTGCGCCCTACCCCTAAGTACCGCCGCAGGCTAAACTCCGATGCTTCCGTCCACGCTGCTACAGCATAACAAGGATAGTGGTAGTGAAAGGGAATCACGATTTGGATGGTGAATGTATAAGAACTCACCCCCTGTCTACAACTTATATTTTTATACAGTGTGAACAAAGCCTTAATAATTATTTATAATTACTCATAATTAGTTTCATTCCTCTCCACTAGTTCACCGTTTCACTGGCGCCTAGCAATAGGATACATTCACATCCAAATTGTGTACACCTGCATTAAATATTTTTCTTTGGTGATGGCTTTTAACTTCATAGTATTAAGGTTGATTATGTACTAATCATAACTAGTTTGTGGTATTTTTCCGTAAAATATTTCATTTTATATCCCAGTTTTTTTCGTAAATACGGAATTCTTGTTTGTACATTAATACCGCACACTGGTTGAATTTCACTTGTCATTCTTTTTTTATCATACTTGCTGCTTTGCAATCACTTTCACCTATTTTCATTGTCATATGAATTCATCATCGTCTACTTAGTGCCTTGCAACACATATCTTGTTACATATTTTAACATGGCATATGCTATAAAATATTTATCTTTACAAAAAGCCGAACTTCAATACGAAGTCGAAGTCCGTGGTGGCACAGGCAAGTCTGTTCAAGATCTTAGAACAGAAATCGTTAAATTATCTCAACTTTTACCATCAGAAGACATCTTGGAGTCACATCTAGATGCGGAGACTGACTTAAAAGAGGTTAAAGATTCTCTGTTAAAGTCGCAAAATAATTTGCTCAGCCTTAAGAACAAATTTGACAAAAACCTTCTTGGCAGAACAGAGACGTTACTGCACCACATCTATCATCGAATGAATAGAATTGTGAACGTTCCAGAGGTTAATGATATATATAAAATATGTGCATCAAATTTTAATTCTCAATTTAAGGAAATGAGTGCTCTTAAGCCAACCACTTCACAAAAAAATTCTACTTCAGTCGCAGAAAGTGTTCTAGACCCCACAACCATATCTGTCACATGTGAGCGTAGCTTGACTACAGATATAAATAAACTTAAATATTCTGGTAAAACTTGTGTCCATTCATTTATACAAAGAGTTGAAGAGTTTGTGCAGTCTAGAGGCATTAACTTTGAAAAAATACTCTCTTTGGCTTATGAAATATTTGTTGATGATGCCTTACATTGGTATCGCTATAATAAAGATAAAATAAATTCCTGGAATGATCTTTGTCAATTACTCAAGGAAGATTTCAGTAGTAGCGACTACGAATATAAGCTCGCTGCGGAAATAAGAGCACGCACACAGGGAGATCGTGAAAATATAACTATTTACTTTTCCATAATGCATGGTATGTTTTCACGACTAAGCAAGCCCTTTTCTGAGGAGGATAAATTGGAAATTTTAATGCATAATATCCGCCCCTGCTATGCAAATACATTAGCTGCATCCCCCAAAATTAAATCACTGGATGAACTTAAATCTATCTGTCGTAACTACGAAACTATAACGGCTAGGTTCTCACATTTTCATGAGCCACATAGAGTAACTAGCAGCACGGTTGCACCGGAGTTTGCATATAAATCTAATACTAACTCTACTTATAATAATAACAATTCGTCTAAATATATCACTACTACCAACTATAAACAGTTTAAAAAAATTTAATTCTTCTAACAACAACCAATCTCAGCATTCAGAAGTTGCAGCTATATCAGAGGACACACAGAAGCCTGTGTTCTGTCCTAGATGTAGGTCTAATTCTCATTCACTAAAGAAATGTAATCAAGAACGTTTCCTCATATGCTTTAAGTGTGGTAAAAAAGACGTGCGCTATCCAGAATGTCCCGTTTGTAACCCGGCACAAAAAACTGACACTACAAAAAACTAATTAAACCTGATTGGAGTGACCGTGATAAGGAATGGAAGGAGTGGCTTAAATTCGTTAATAATTTCTTTACTCTAAATTCGGTTGCTTCAGTCAGTAAAACTAAAACTAATATTGATAGAACTCGTCCTTATGTGACTGTTACAATTTTAGGCCTTTCACTGACGGGGTTACTTGATACGGGCTCTTGTGTTACCATCTTAGGCAATGGTACTCATAAAAAATTTCTGGATTTAGGATTAGAACTGAAGAACTCTAACCCTGTTCAATTCATTGCTGCCGGTGGAGAGAAACTGATTTCAGTGGGGGTTATTTCTCTTCCTGTAAGCTTCCTAAATCAAACGTTTACAATAAATGCTCATATAGTACCAGATATTAGAAACTCGTTGATACTGGGCATAGACTTTTGGCGAACCTTCGGTCTATTCCCTAAGCATCTAGATGCCATCGCGTTTTTTAAAGACTCTGAGACTACTTTTAATATTAACCCCGTTAATGATTGTAACGTTTTGTGCTCCTACCAGCATCTTAACAATGATCAGCGAAACATGGCTGATGATTTAATTGCACGGTTTCGCGAAATATCGTACGAGGAACGTGGTCTAGGCCGGACTTCATTAATTACTCACCCGATTGACACAGGGGATGCTGCACCCGTGCGTCAACGTTATTATAGAATGTCGCCTGAGAAACAACGAATACTAATAGAACAGCTTGATGAAATGTTAAGAGATGACGTCGTTGAGCCTTGTGAGAGTCCATGGTCTTCGCCTGTACTTCTCACACCTAAAAAGAACGGGGAACTTAGATTCTGTCTCGACAGTCGAAAGCTCAACGCCGTAACAAAAAAAGATGCTTATAGTCTGCCATACATCACTGAAATTCTGGACAATCTTCGCGATGCCAAATACTTAAGTAGCATTGATTTGTCAAAAAGTTTTTGGCAAATATTAATTAAAGAAGAAGATAGACACAAGACTTCATTCTATTTACCGTCGCGAGGCACTTTCCAGTTTAAGGTTATGCCTTTTGGGCTAACTAACGCACCGGCTACACAACAACGACTAGTTGACGTCCTTTTCTATGGCCCAGAATTCGAGCATAAAGTATTTGTGTACATAGATGACGTAATCATAATCTCTGAAACATTCGAAAAGCATATATCTCTTCTAACAAGAGTCCTAGAGAAATTACAAATTGCTAACCTTACCATTAACTTTTCTAAGAGCCAGTTCTTTAGGAGCCAATTAAAATATTTAGGCTACATCATTGATGCGAACGGACTACACGCTGATCCCGAAAAAGTAGAATCGATAGCTAACTACCCTACCCCTACTAACCGTAAAGAGGTCCGTCGGTTTATTGGTACGGCATCTTGGTACCGGAGGTTTATCCCTAACTTTAGTAGTTTGGCTGCACCATTAAACAAATTAACATCCCAAGGCAAGAAGGCACCTCCCTTTTCTTGGTCACAAGAAGCAGAAACAGCCTTTACAACTTTAAAAAACCTCCTCGCTTCAGCGCCTATTCTTACTTGTCCCGACTACTCGAAACCATTTGCGGTACATACCGATGCTAGTGACTACGGTCTAGGAGCAGTACTTACGCAAACTCTTAACGGCGAAGAAAAAGTGATCGCGTATATGAGTAAGTCTTTAACCAAACAGGAACGCAACTACAGTGCTACTGAACGCGAAGCTCTGGCTGTTTTAACGGCTATCGAACACTGGCGGTGCTACCTAGAAAATGGACTTAAATTTACCATTTATACAGACCACGCGTCGCTTAGGTGGTTTTTAAATCTTAATAATCCAACTGGTAGACTAGCGCGTTGGGGTGTTAGACTTTCAGCCTACAATTTTGATATCGAACACCGGAAAGGTTGCGATAATATTGTTCCCGATAGCCTATCTCGCTCTGTCCCCATAGCTGCTATTGATGACGCCACAGACAGACAGACATCTACACAACCTAAAACTGATGACTCTTGGTATTTAAAAACTTACAATGGCTGTATAAGCTCACCAACTTCCTTTTTAAATTACCGTACCGCCAATGGAAAGCTTTACCGCCACATGAAGTCTATCAATCCCCTTACTAGGGAATTTCAGTGGAAGGAGGTAATACCTCAAGAAAATCGTCAGAGTATTATATCTCAAAATCACACTGAACCTACTGCAGGCCACCTTGGTATTTTTAAAACGTACAAAAGGTTGGCATTAAAATATTTTTGGCCTGGTATGCACTCTGAGGTAACCGCATTTGTTAATAATTGTGATGTCTGCCTTTCTCACAAACACCCCAACCACAGTACACTCGGTACTATGGGTAGGCCTAAAGAGTGTTGCCGCCCATTCCAAATGCTAAGCATTGACCTAATCGGACCTTTGCCTATCACTAGGAAACAAAATACATTCATACTAGTCATAACTTGCTGTTTTTCTAAATTTTGTATGCTGTTTGCAATCCGACGTGCAACAGCAGATATCATATCTAAAATTATTGAAGAGCACGTTTTTCTTGTCCATGGCGTTCCTAGTACGATATTAATGGATAACGGAAAACAATTCATTAGTAACACTTTAAAAACTCTATTCACTAATTACAAAATTCCTAATGTCTACTATACCCCTTTTTACACCCCACAAGTAAACACAGTCGAAAGGTATAATAAAACGATTATTACAGCGATTTCATCCTTTATCGAAACCGATCACAGATCTTGGGATACACACATAACAAAAATTCAATTTGCCTTAAACAGTTCGGTAAGTGAAGTGACTGGGTATACGCCATCTTTTCTAGTATTTGGCCGAGAACTTGTTAGCTGCGGCTCACACTACGTCGATACGGACATTGAGAAAGATTTAATTTTTGCACCCCGCGATCCTTATGCAGAAAATATAGGTCATTTGTGCAAAATATTTGACAAAGTTCAGGCTGCCCTTATAAAAGCACATTCTAGAAACGCTACAAATTATAATCTTCGCCGCAAAAATGTTAATTTCAATGTTGGTGATATCGTCTGGAAACGGACCTTTTATCAGAGCGACAAGGATAATAGATTTACCAAAAAACTAGCCCCCAAATTTGTAAAGTGCCGCGTTATAGAAAAAAAATCTAAACTTGTATACGAACTGGAGGACATGTCAGGGAAAAAGTTGGGTACATGGCATGTAAAGGACTTTAAGTTAACTTAAAAAAAAGGCTTAGTCCGCTGGATTTTTCCTAGAAAAAATCATAACCTTAAAAGGGGGGTATGTGACGGGTCTTACCGTCCTTATTATTTTATTATCTAAAGTATAAAACTATCTATCTAGCAATATATTTTAAGCTATTTAAATATTTAAAAAAAAATCGCATATTTACAAACTAACATACAATCTAACAAAGAAACTATTTACAAAGAAACTCCGGCGCAACCTATTATCGTAAATCAAATCGTGACCGCTATCTTGTGGAGTGGGCATCAAAACAGGTTTGTAAAAGGAGCGCGGGGGGACAAGCGCGAGCGCACAGCCACACTGGAATGTTCACCATTACGTCTCGGAAGCGGCCCGAGTTAGTCACTACGACTTTGTTTACTAAACCTGCCTACTGTGTCTACGTTGTGAACTCGTGACGAGTCGCGATAAATATTCTTCGTCATTAGTAGAAAGTCTTTCTTTTTGTGTTTAACCCCGATTGGGTAAGTGTTGCAAAGTACTAAATAACATTACCTTCCGCTATTAGCTGGTTTAATCAACTGCAGTGTCATGTCAATTTATTTAATGTAAAGCCGCAGCGGCCATTTGCTTTATGCTGCATCTGAGTGTGTCTAAGTAATTCATTTTATACAAACCTTATAAAGTTAAACTATTCAATAGAATAAATACTTATGATTGTATTCATGCTAGCTAAATGCTTTGAAATAATAATTACATAATGACAAATTCATGTAGATATGACATTGCATAATTTCCATTTAGTTAGAACAATAGTGCATACCTATTCATAGTTTTATCTAGATAGTAGTAACATACATTCAGTAACATTTATAAAATATCACTTCTTGGTAAAATTATACTTAGAGCTTATTATACTTATTGTTGAGTGTACTGTTAAATGTTACGGAATGTTGTAGGTAGTTAAGTATTTAGTGTGTAATTTAGTTGGTGCTTACAACTTTGGTTTCTTTCATGTTAATTTCCCAACTTCTTGTATCACTTTGACTGCCTCATCATTGATCATATTTCATGCAAATCATTACTATCCGATCCGCTTTATGCCCGTCCGCCATCTTGTAATGGGATCGAATTAGCACAGCACGCCATTTGAATCGTTAGCTGATGTTGCAGTCAAACTGTAAAACTGGACACTTTTAAAATGTCTGGTGTATGCAATTCCAGGGTTCACCTCTCGGGCTTCGTGAGCGCCACTACCCACTACTGGCACCCCCTACAGCTGCGCCCTACCCCTAAGTACCGCCGCAGGCTAAACTCCGATGCTTCCGTCCACGCTGCTACAGCATAACAAGGATAGTGGTAGTGAAAGGGAATCACGATTTGGATGGTGAATGTATAAGAACTCACCCCCTGTCTACAACTTATATTTTTATACAGTGTGAACAAAGCCTTAATAATTATTTATAATTACTCATAATTAGTTTCATTCCTCTCCACTAGTTCACCGTTTCATACAAAACACAAAGTTACTAAATTTCTCAACTAAATCACTAATATTAATATTAATAGGTATTAATATTAATATTATCTTTTAATCATTAATATTCTTTTATCTATTAGCATCCATTCACCAAGGTATGACAAAAGGGCTTATGATTTCTATGCAATGTCCGACAGAAATAACTTTTTTTTGTAAATCGTTTAACGCCGACTCAATTTCCTGATCTATCTCCGCATATTCCCTCTTTTTCTTGTTTGTTGTTTTTTTTAAATCGTACGATGATTTTTCAGAATCTAACACGTCTAGTAAATGTGCTAAAGTAGGATGTGTCCGTCCAACAAAACCGTTAATTTTGCGATGCCAACCTTCAATGTTGTTATTAGTTCTGATTATTTCATTTGCACAAGAACAATTGCCGAAATCTTGTTTTTTAAACCACTGAATTTGAAAATATTTGTTGAACTTTTTAATTTTAGTGTCCTTAGGGCTTCTTCCAATAACATATTTATATCCTTCATCTATGTCACTCTGTGGCAAGCGGGCTATCCCGATACATCTTGATACGTGTCTTTTCAATACTCTTGTAGTTATTTTCAGGGATTTCGCTTTTTTCCACAAGCAGCGATTGAAATGATAGTAGCAGCCTTTAAAGATGATTTCAGGAAATGTTTGCTGAAAGGCATTTATAGCAGCTACCTCAAAATCGAGTGTAATTTTAGCTGGTTGGAAATCAGAAATCTGCTTCTTGATCAATTTCAGTAACAATTTATAAGTTACTGTTTTCTTGTTTGGTAGAAGGGCATAAAATATAGGGGTAATTATGTGAGTTTTATCATCATATCCGTGTATCGTGTACAATTGATGGAACCCCTTAGGACAACTCTTGAAAGTGCCATCAGCAAAAAAGTGGCTAATATTCTTAATTTCCGTTTTCATATTATCATTACAGAAAATAATCAATCTTAAATCCTTATTTTCGTCAATATAATCACAAAGTAGCATTTTTTCGTACTTCTTTGGCACTGTCACGTCAAGTGCACGTGCAAATCGTAATTTCTTAGCACCAACAACTTTGTTTCTTTCAGCATATAACCCAGTTTTCACACTATTAAATTTTGGTACATCAGCTATTATATCATATCCATCATTTTTTAAATCACGAACCATGTCATTATATTGTTTGGGAATCGATTCAAAATTGCTACTAGTTTTCCGTTTGAGATCATCCATTTTCTTTTTAATAATATTTTTACCGCTGTCACCCAAACAACCCAGTATGTGTGCACTATGATTCACAATTTCGTTACGACTGTTTAAAGTGATATTACCTTTGCATCCTTTTGTTGTGAAACATTTCCAGAACGAGTTCTTATTAACATAAATCTTTTTTCGGTGATATTGGCGATCATTGTACAGCATTGACACTCCTCCTCTTTTCGTACTAATAAATATAATATCACGGGTGGGATATACATTTGAAGCAGACATTATGAATACCCGTCCGATATATAATAGTGTGATCACTGGACACTTGATGAATCGTTGTCGCTATTATTAGCAATAAATACTAGATAACCTTATGTGCATCACTGCAGAATACAAAGAATATAAATTGTATATGGAGCAGATGTCAAAGATGTCAAATTTACATTTATATTTTTAAATAGCACCATTGAACTTCTGTATATAGGTATTATTAAAAAGTCTGTTTGATTTTAGAATATTCTAGGTGACACGTAGTGTCACCATGCTAGTTGTGAAATAAGAAATACAAGTCTTATTTGGTAACCAGTTGTAAACAAATACATTTATTTCCTTTTCGGCAACCTGGTTGCGAAACTCCAGTAATATAAACGCTAGTTGTGAAACAGGAATATAATTTCTTTTTAGGCATTTAGTTGCGTAACAAGAATGTTAATTCTTTTTCAACAACTGGTTGCGAAACTTGGTTGCCAAAACGGCCGGAGGGGATTTGTCCGTATATATTTATTTATTTATTCATTTTAAAAATTAATTTGATTTGTTGTCTTCCCCTGGTACTTTCTCATTTTTCTGAGTCTTAATCGTCATCAGGTCTTTTTTAGTCCCCACTACAGGAGCATGGCCCTCTCTGTACTACTAGAGGTAAGCACCTACATATATTAGCGAGAGTGGTCAGAGGATTTGGCCTTCACTCTCCACGCTGGCCAGATGGTTGGAGAGATTTGTTTGATATTTATAAGCTTTGTTTAGCATAGCAGGCGACTATGAAAACACATCCTAAGTCGCCTTCTACGACATCCATGGGAAGACTTGGAGTGGTCCTATTCTACTCTGCCGGGAACTACACGGCTTATATACTTAACCTAAATAACAATAATAATGATATCCAGAACGTGTCCCTTAATGAGATGTGGTGCTGCAGTATATTCCCGGTTATCTGTAATAAATGGCGGCATTTCCGGCAACGAGATGAGGCCCGGTATTTGTCAACGTGATTACGAGGATACTATCTGGTGGAACGCTCGTGACGTTTGCCGTAAGATAATATAGGTAGGTATTTAGGAAGTTTTTTTTTGTTTAAGAGGCTTAAAAAACCATTAATTTTACCCGACAAACCCAACAAGGAGGGTAAAAATTGGGGTTTACAGAAAATTGACGTTTGAATATTAGCTTCACCACTGCTATGTTTCGTTTGGTGAGTGAGAGAGCAGGAGGCTCATCCTCTCTTCCCTCTGAGAGGGAAAAATCAAAACCCGGCAACGCTTTTGTCACGCCCCTGCTGTTGCAGTTGTCTATGGGCAGCGGTGATCATTTACCATCAGGTAACCCGGGGGAGGGAATAGGCAACAACTAACTTTAGCTTTCTTTTTAGGGTTCCGTAGTAAACAAGGAACCCTTATAGTTTCGCCATGTCTGTCTGTCTGTCTGACTGTCCGTCCGCGGTTTATCTCAGAGACTATAAGTACTAGAAAGCTGTCATTTGGTATGGATATGTATATTAATCATGCCAAAAAAGTGGTAGAAAAAAATCTTGAAAAAAATTATGTATTTAGGGTAGCTCCCATACAAGTGGAGGAGTAATTTTTTTCTCTACTTACCCATCGTGTGAGGTATCGTTAAATAGGTTTTTCAAAATTATTGTGAGGTTGAGAACACCATTTTTCGATTTAGGGATCGATTTAAAGTGCAAATTTTTGTTAGAGATACGTGTCTCCCCCTCTATCTGCTAAACGGTTATATATGGATACGTGAAAAAAATCTACAGCAGTAGTATATATACTGAAGTTGAAAGAAAAACTATCAGAGCTGAGTACTAAGTACAAAATAAAAAGTTATAGGCAACCTACTAGTTACTACTACTAACCTAGGCAACTACTACCAACTACTAACAACCTAGTTATAAAATGTATTCGAAAATGTAAAATTCCATACAATTTTCATTGTTAGATGTTTTTGGTCGTTAAACTGTGAGTTGCGAGTGTGAAAAGTGTGAACTCAAACTTGTCAACTCAGTCTTGTCAACTACGAAACCCTTGTTTGTGCCGTGTGCCAGTTTTTTTTTATAAAATTGCACTAATGTTTTTAAGCAGACCAAAAATTTCTTAGCACGAAATCTTAAAAGAAGTTTGTTTGTCAACTGTAGCAGGAAATTTAATTAGTGCAGTGCTAGCTCAAGTTTGTTTTACACTAGTGTAAGCTAGTAACAATCGGATGAAACTGGATTCCAGAGTTTCCACTAAAGTCTGAAGTTAGACCCGGTCTGAAGTAAGGGACAAGTTATGATATGAGTCTTACTGAGCTTTGAAGTTTAAAATGACAATGTTTGGTATTCATTTATGAATAATGATATAGCATAGAAAATACCTATTTGGTTACAATAATAGGCATATTTTATTAAATTTAATTATTTTTCTGGTAATTTTGGGTAGAGAAAGGTTTAAATTGTTCCTCATTAATAGAAAATAGTTCATGTTTTATGAGTATACAATAACAAAAAATGTAAAGTTTCCTTGCAAATTTATTTTATTGACATGTTTTATATCAATGTAAATGTAAAGTAAAGTATGTTCCATACTTTACTTATGTATGTTCCCACGGACGAGAGCTCAGTATAAAACCGGCGAAATTCTCCAATCAAATTGGAGCCTAGTTTCAAATAAATAAATATAGATATTTAGCAACGAATCACTTAGATTGAGCTACCCCTCAGTAAGTTGTGAACTTGTGTCGTAGGAATCGAACTCAACTATACTATATTTTATTCATTATATTTATTTAAGAGCAAGGCTAATCTGAAAAAGATAGTTTTCCACCGTAACCTATCGGGAATCGAACCCGGACCTCTCGTATCGCAAGTTGGCCTATTAACCACTGCGCCTCATAGACTGTCAAAGATGCCTTACGCTTGAAAGACTTAATGCTCATAAACCAAGCATAAAATCTTAACGTTCGTTTGTTTGCTGCACCGTGAAATTAAGTTACGACTTGCACGAGCTCGGCTTGTTTAACCTGGTAACAACCGGATGAAACTGGATTTCAAAGCTTGCACTGAAGTCTAGAGACTGAAGTAATGGACAAGTTTGGTAACCTCTTTAGATTGGAGTGGAGACAATAGTTTTGATTGTCGTGTTTTTCTATAAAATAAAAAAAGAACCAAAAAAAGCATGTCACGCAATGGTCACGCATGATGATGACGACGATGATTTTTACCTATGTTTAAAATGTAAATTATTTGACTACCGGCATAATTTATAAGTTATAGTTATGCCACTTGTCAAATAATTAGTTATGTCAAAATATAGTTATTATAATGACACAGTTACAGTTATTTTATATTCTGGTGATTGGTAAATTACTACAGGCTACAGCGGTAAACTATGCACAATACTTAATACTAAAAAATAGCGGTATTTTTTTCATCCTTCTAAAAAATCAGTGTTGGAAATGAATGAAATAATACAATAAGATAAATAGTCGGGCACGGCAGTTCACGGGAAGATCCGAACATCACTTAAATAAGAAGAAACACCCAATTGAATGATATCAAATGTAAATTTGAAATATTGCAAGTATTTATTCGCTAAAAATAGTAAATGTTACAATTATAACAATATGTTTAGTATGTACTACCTACTAAACATATTGTATAATCTTAAGACAAACAAGAATGTCTCTATATGTTTTCTCCCAGCAGCGACCAGACAAGAACGAGAGTTCATTATAAAAGTGACGTAGATCGTAAAGTAAATCTCAATTACCCCGCACCTGCTATCTTGTATGTGCTTTCACCACAAACTACATTCAATATAAAAATAAAGCCAGCGAGGGCTTTGTCACTAGCACTATTATAATAATAAAATATTTATTCAAAATTTATTATTATTAATTTTGTCTCACTAGGACAATGTCTCAAGAACGAGAGTTCATTATAAAAGTGACGGAGATCGTAAAGTAAATCTCAATTACCCCGCACCTGCTATCTTGTGTATGCATTCACCACACACTACATTATGTATAAAAATAAAGCCCTACTACTAGGACAATATCTATCGATCAAGTATGGACCACACAGTAGTTGGTTGATCAACTCTTTGATTTTTAAAAAGACCTGTGTCAAGAATGATGGTTCATTATAAAAGTGACGTAGATCGTAAAGTTAATCTCAATTATACCGCACCTGCTATCTTGTATGTGCTTTCCCCACAAACTACATTCAATACAAAAATAAAGCCCGGGGTACTAGGACAATTTCTATCGATTCGAGTGACCAAGCAGTAGGTGCAGTTGCGCGATCAACTCTTCACTGTTTGATAATTTACGTCCACTGTTTTTGCCTTTTGCCAAGCGGATTCCGGTACCGAAGCGGTCCAGCTGAGGAATGCAACTTGGGAAAACGCTCGGATGAGAGAGAAAGAGGGAGGTATTCCATTTCTAAATTCAGAGACTTCTTATAATGGAAAATTGCAAAAAAATATATGTGATGTTTTCACTATGCCAGATTTGGAAATCGAAATTTAGTTCCAAGTCAGAATTTCTAAATAAATATTCCCCATATTGGAGCGATGGGAAAAGGGGAAGACCCTAGTCCAGTAATGGACTTCTTGCGGCAGGAATGATTTTTCAGAGAGGGCAAATAATCGTCTTGTAGTAGCTTCACTCTCGAGACATGATCCTAGACGGTCTTACTTTCTATACTCTCCATGTTCCGTTCTTTACGCCTATCTTGGAAATTGCCAATTTGTACCCCCGTAACAGTCTTTTTTCGAGAGATTCGCCTAATGGAGGGTTTAATAGACATCGTCGTTTGGTAGTTCGGACCGTAACAAATGACTGATGAAAGAAATCAGGTGCTCAAAGGGTTTATGTCGTCGTTAAACTGTAATGGGAGCTATCGGTTTTATTGAAGAATGTGTTCGGGTCTTAGGAATAAATGTACTATATACTGAGAAAGTTACGTTCTTATACAGTATACATACATCAAAACGGGTACATATTAGAATTTAAAAAAACTGTCGCATTTAAATAAAAATGTACTTACCAGCCCAAAATACAGATATCGTATATTTGAAATTCCAAGTATTTAAAATATTAAGTATTTCAATTACCTAATGGTTGAATAGCTCAAGTTTAAAACATCTTATTACGGAATATTTCATCCATAAAAACTTGACTTTAAAAAGACTTACCCTATTATTAAAGCTGATTTTATACGTTGAAAATATTGTAGGGCAAATAAAAATCAAGTTGTGTGATAATCAATCATAATTTTCATCTTATTAAAATTATGAAGCAAATAAATCATAGGTAAAATATAATTTGGGCAGTGTCATAAATTTAATATAAATATATACGGACAAATTACACAGATTGAGTTAGCCCAAAGGTAAGTTTGAGACTTACTCGTATGTTATGGGAATGGGATATACCTCGAAGATACTATATTTTATTACAAAAACTATAAAAACATAAACATCTAAGACCCAGGTCAATCTGAAAAAGATCATTTTTCATCTTGACCTGACCGGGGATCGAACCCGGGACCATCCGTGTTGACATTGCGCTACGGAGCTCGTCAAAGGGTTAGGTATACGCAAGAGGGTCCCGGACATAGAAAAATTTAATAGGTATATCGCCATAAAAAATGAATGTAATAGGTATAAAAAATACCAATGAATGGACGGAATAGCAATGAAAAGTGAATCTTCCTCCATATTTTCCGATTTTCTCCACATTTCCGCCAGACGGCTGACTGAGGATTGTTTAAAAAATATACCGAATTGGATGAACATTGACACGCTTAGAAGAAGAATAAAAGCCTGAAGTAAAATAAATGGACTCTACTTTGTACGCCACCTTGACGAAAAGTTTTTATTGTGATCATATTTTTAAGTTCCCACTCGGAAGAACAATGTTTGGAGTTGTTTTTGTAAGCGAGGTTATTTTTCTTTTGCGCCCACAATGTATAGAATGTTTTGATTAATATCGGTTTTAGCTTTCATATATGTTCTATTTTTAGCAGCATCTATCCATCATCCTGAGATTTCGAAACAAATACAACGGCAACATTTTAAGTAAGTATGCTAAGGTTTTTTCAGTCAATAACATTAGTAATAAAAAAAAACTTCCACGCTGGTCTTCTTCTTCGTCGTTTTCCTCATGACTTAGGGTCGTGACCACCATAATTAGCCCCGGCCACAAGTTGTTTCCAGGCCGATCTGTTTTGGGCTAGGCGAATGGCAGCCTGGGTGTTGCACTTCAAGGCATTCAGGAGTGGATCAGTCCAGCGTGTTTGTGGTTTGCCTCTACGTCTTACTCCTGGCACGTGACCGACTAGTATCTGCTTTTCCAGATTTTTGGACTCGCGTCGCGCCACGTGACCGAAGAATGCCAATGCTCTTTGAAGGCATATTACTGACAAGCGGGTCCGGATCTTGAGCTGCTGTAGAATTGACACATTAGTGCGTTCTGTCCACGATATTCTTAACATTTTTCGCCAGCTCCACATTTCGAATGCGTCAATTCTGTCTCTCGTCTTGGCTGTGAGGGTCCATGTCTCAGAGGCGTACAGGAAAATGGAGAAAATGAGGGTGCGCATAAGCTTCATTTTAGTGCTGCGATATATGTTTCTGTTTCTCCATATTTTCTCCAGACGTTTAACGGCTGCCTTTGCTATCTGAGCGCGACGAATCACCTCTTAGATTTCGAATTTATATTAATTTCGAAAGCGTTGATTCGATAGCACTGTCGTCATCACAGTCAGAACAGTCGTCGGTTTATTATAAAACACCTCGACTATAATATCCAGCTTACCGAACTTGTATCATAATGTAATATTATTTGATTTTGAGTTGACTATCGTACTCGGATATAGAGGAGTAGATTTCGAATTTATATTAATTTCGAAAGCGTTGATTCGATAGCATCGCTTTTTAGGAATATTAGAGACTAAAATAATTTAAAAAATATTTTTTTTTAAATAAAAGACAAAACTTCTGGGGCTAGGTTGAATTTTTGCTATATTTTATAACATACGAATTAAAAGTTGGTGGTTCTTTTAATACCTTAAAAATATAGAGAATTAATACTACACGTATTTAAAAAAAATATTGACTTATTCTATTTTATTTATCAACTCTACAATAAAAGTTATAGTATTGAGAAATAAAACTCACGACCCTCCTACCTGATTGCAAAGTATATTTCATAACATCTGTCGCTGAATTGTATTTTTCAGGATTACTTCCAGCAACAAACTGTACAAGAGCTGTAAAAGACTGCAAGATATCTTCTACGTGAAATGAATGAGATTGTATGATTGCTCAGAGCACAACTTTGTTGACAAGAAAGTATCTCGGTCTCAGGTTTAACAGAAATGGGATTAAGTAGCTATTCTTTTGTCACCATTTTTGTGATCTCTTTATACTCGTACTTCATAATGTTTTTGCGATGAAACTGTATTAAAAGCTTTAATCAAAGATTAAAAGTAATTTTAATTAAAACTTGACCACCTCCATAATCGAGTTGTATGACGTTCAGTAAATGTTAGTACCTACTAGCGGTAACTCAGAGCTTCGCTCCCGCAAGAATATCGGCATACGAACGAAAGCACCGTAACTGCTATTCCTACCCTATGAAAACTAACTTAAATAAACTAAAAAACTAACAATTAAGGGGGCACACTAGGCACAGTAGCTGTAGTATGAGATTTTATCCTAGTTTGAATGAATGTAGTAGTAAGATTATATAAGCATATCATTTCCATCAATTAAATCGGGTAAAGAAAAGATATCCTTTTTAGGGTTCCGTAGTAAACACGGAACCCCTAAAGTTTCGCCATGTCTGTCTGTCCGTCCGCGGTTTTACTCAGAGACTATAAGTTCTAGAAAGCTGTAATTTGGTATGGGTATGTATATTAATCATGGCAAAAAAGGGGTAGAAAAAAGTCTTAAAAAAAATTTTTTTAGTGTAGCTCTCATACAAGTAAAGTGGGGGAGTATTTTTTTTATCTATACTTACTAATCGTGTGGGGTATCGTTAAATAGGTCTTTAAAAATATTGAGGTTGAGAACACCATTTTTCAATTTAGGGATACGTGGAAAAAATTACAGCTGTAGTATATATACTGAAGTTGAAAGGAAAACTATCAGAGCTGAGTACTAAGTGCAAACTATAAAGTTATAGGCATCCAACTCATAAAATGTACTGGAAAATGTAAAATTTCATACAATTTTCATTGTTAGATGTTTTTGGTCGTTAAACTGTGGGGTGCGAGTGTGAACAGTGTGAACTCAAAGTTGTCATTTGCAACTACGGAACCCTTCACTGCGCGTTGGCACTTGGCCGGTTTTTCTTCTAAGACTTAAGGCACCTTCTGTCACTTGTCTATACATTTACCTTGATTTCTGTAAAATTCATTTATTGATTTTGAATACATACAGTAATAAATAAATACAAATTAAAACCATAAGAAGTATGATAAAAATATTCTTAGTAAGATATTTTCACGCTATCGAAACTACACAGCAACTTTGGCTACAGTAATATTGATAATGTTCGTGTTAATCCCGTGATTAAGTTGTTTGCGGTAAACAAACTAAGATTTCCCGGGGGCCTGCGATAGAAGAAGCAAGTTTGCCAAAAATAATGAGGGAAAACTGTGACGTCATCAGCTACTAAGGGAAACTTACCAAGTTGTGTTATTCGTTTATGTATAGTCATTGTTTGTTTGATTTTGGTTTGTGTAAGTGGTCAAAATAGATGTCTTTTTTTTTCAAGCTGCCTAAAGGCATCTTACATAGCTTAACGACTGTCATTTGACAGCCGGGATCAACAGCTTAGCGTGCCTTCCGAAGCACGGAGGAGCTCTAGATTGTTTTATGTCACTTGCAGTCACTCACCCAAGTGGGAACTGCACCCGGGGTTGCTTAACATACGTAAGCGCTAATAATGCTCACGTCCACTAGACCATCGGACTCCTTATTGCTCATATTATAAAGAGAAAAGATTAACGAGTTTCTTTGTATTGTTCTGAACTAGTTTTAGATAATAATATTTGAATCATAATAATAAATATTTATTATATATATTTAAATTAACAATATATATTATTAATAGATTACCTGTATGCCAGGAGAAAGTTCCTTCACCTTCATTTGTAAAAAAATAGGCTTCCAACTTGTTTTCAACATAGATTTATCCATAGAAAATGCTGATGTAAAAATTCATACAAATTATGGAACACAAACTTAAAAATCAAGTTTTAATTTTTGTTTAACCCCTAACGCAAAAAGAGGGGTGTTTGTTATCCGCTCCGAAATTCAAACGGATGAACCGATAGAAATCGGTAATCGGTTTAGTTTTTTTTTGTGTCATAGATAATTTTATACCGAGTGTTCTTTTTAGCCATATTTCATGAAAATTTGTGACCGTTTAAAAAAAATTATTTAACTTTTATTGTGTATGCTGTAAATATTTTAAAATTTGAATCTACCTGTTAAACTATATCCTTAAACTTCATACAGCGTCTCATATCCATTAGAGCTCGCTGGCCACGTGTCTCTAATTGAATTCCAGCTTGGAGGCCATTACAAGAGTAGGATTAAGACGCTGGCCACGTTGAACACCGGGATTATTACGAAAATGGTTGCTGTATGTGAATGGGACAGCAATTATCTTGTTATACCTTACATTTTTTATCTAACTTCAGAAAGGAGGTAATCAGGTCAGTTGTATTTATTTTTTCCTTGTGTGTCTCATAATATAACTCTTCAAACCTATTTGGATTTATAAAAAGGTTTTACTTTTAGAGAGATCAATAGAAATTTTTTAAAATGGTTTCGGTAGTTTGCTTGAAGTCTGTTTTTATTTATCATCGTAATCATCATCAAACTAAGAGCTCTTGTCGGTGGATTTTCGTTTCCATTTGTTTCTGGGGATCAATTTAGCAATTGATACTGCCAAGATTAATTCGAAATTAAATCTTAGTTATTATATGAACTACTCCGTCGAAGATATGAAAATATAAACTTTGGATAGCTAGTTACAAACTTTGCTTGTTCGCGAAAACTGCGCAATCCTTGTTCTCAAAGAGATTAAACGAACACTACCGGCCAAAAGCCGCGAGGAGAATTTTCCGCCTAACGTGTATTTACTTAAAACTTTTCTATTATGTAACAAAACCGAATAACAAGATCAAAAGAGTGTTTTTTCTTCTTTTTGACTAGAGTCGGCCTTACCTTACCCTGAAAGTAAGCTCTTTCATGCTGTACTGGAAAAAAGGAAAAACGTAGGTATAGGTAACGTAAAAACTTCTCTTGCCGCGCAGACCGTAGAAGTGCACCTGCCGGCCTATTTACTAACTCGGATGACAGGTGTCGATGCCTATCAATGAAGAATTTAGTGTTACAATGCGGTTTTTGTATTTCAAATAAAAAGTTCGAGCAAGCAAAACCCGCATTGTAATTGTAAATTCTATATTGATAGGCATCGACACCTGTCATCCGAGTTAGTAAATAGGGGGGCTGGTCAGTGGGTGACCAACGCTGCGCTTGCCGGCACTGCCGAAAAACTGCCTTTACGGATTTTAGGGCATAGAACATACGTCAATTGAGTTTGAATTTGTGGCCCCCAATAGAAACTCAAACGAAATTGTATGACATTTTTTTCATTATTACCCTCACTCCATTATTTGTCTATGATCTTTATTGCCTAGAGAAAACATAAGGCAGTGGGTCGTCTGATACTAGGTTGTAAAAGTATCTTCTTCGTGGTTTGTGCTTGCCGGTACGTACCACGCACGTACCACGTACGTACTAAGACTTCGAACCACAGATAATCAAAAATACTTGTGTCAATGCAAGAAAGAGTTCAGTTAACATCACAAAAGAGGTTAGGTACATTCATTACAGAGGTCGTATGGGTATGTTTACTCTTCAAAGTCCCTATACAAGAAAAATAATAGTTTCTGTAATTAATAAATAATGTACGACTCGCACTCGGCCAGTTTTATTAGTGGAACCGCACCCAAAGCATCGTTGAAAGATTTTCATCAGTATTTTTATAAACGCGGGAGACAGGTGAAAAGGGGTCATGTCTTGCCACTTGACTCCATAGCCATTGTTCTGAAAGCATTTTTGTCGATATATTATTTCTATTTCGTCTGTAAAACGTTTCTAGGAGTTTAAATATCAAATTGTTTTTCTTATTTTCCAAGTAATGGTACTGGTACTTTTAGGACCAACGGTTTAACGTGCCTTCCGAAGCACGGAGGAGCTTGAGATACTTTTATGCCACTTGCGGTTGCGGCACACCTATCCCAGTTGGGACTGCGCCCGGGGTTGCTTAAAACATACTAAACCGCTAATAATGCTCACGCCCACTAGGCCATCGGGCTCCTCATAGCCATGGAAATAGACGTGATTGTATGTATGTATACATACTAACACGTACATCCGTACTTGTTATTACTTACACGATACTGGAAACAAAGGAAATGCAAGTGATGTGTTGTAAAAATTCCATTTAAGGCTTATAGGAGGTACAAATAAGTAGATGCTTTCAGCACAATTCATGCACCATCGGACAGGAAACGGCTTTTGCGCCACCGGCTGATAGTTCTTACTACAGGTGCCATTCTCGTGTTTTCTCAAAATCGTTTCGACTTTCGAGAAAAACGAACTCTTATGAGAAAAGCTCCTATAAGAAAACAAAACAATCAAACTGATACCATGAAATTTTAAATTATACCATGATATTTAAGATATATATTCATTATGTCCTCCGATAATAGTATAGTTACTAAGCTGCTACATAAATTAACAATCGTCTAGAAAAAAAAGTGTGTTCTGTATTCAAACATTTTTTAAAATAATATTAGTAGGGCCAGCGGAGTCTATAGAAACAAGCGGAAGTGTTCCACACATAAAGTAGATCGGGATGGAGTGACTCTCGCGTCAACAGCTCTGCATACACTCCGTGCTTCACATTGTAGCCTCTGTTTGATATTGCTGTGAGTGAAAGCGGACAGGTCGTAAATATTGATTTAGAGGTTTGTTAACAAACCATTCCTATAAACGCAATATTTAACATAGCTGCCTAACAAATTTCACACATCACGCGTACACAAACTATATGTCTGGCTGACTGTTTAGTCTTTTCAAAGGATTGTTTCGGTCTTACCATAATTTAATTTTGCACCTTTTATCTCAAATAATTTTTACCTATGTTCCCAACTAAAACAAAAATTATTTAGTTCCCTAAACATTTTTTAAAAATAACATTGGTAGGGCCGGCGGAGTCTATAGAAACAAGCGGAAGTGTTCCACACATAAAGTAGGTCGGGATGGAGTGACTCTCGCGTCAACAGCTCTGCATACACTCCGTGCTTCACATTGTAGCTCTGTTTGATATTGCTGTGAGTGAAATCAACCAAGTCTTCAGTATTGATTTAAAGGTTTGTTATCAAGCCGTTCCTATAAACGCATTATTAAACATAGCTGCCTAACAAACTTCACACATCACGCGTACACAAACTATATGTCTGGCTGACTGTTTAGTCTTTTCAAAGGATTGTTTCGGTCTTACCTTAATTTAATTTTGCACCTTTTATCTCAAATAATTTTTACCTATGTGCCCAACTAAAACAAAAATTATTTAGTTTCTTCTTTCTTCTTTTTAATTATGGCTTCCACCGAGATTTCAGTGATTCTGCCAATGTCCAGTATAATGAGATACTAAGTATCGGTGTTGTACGGTATGTGGCATCAAAGATGGCGTATCTTCTTTGGCAGCCTCGTGGGAGATTTTGTCGACAAATCTATACGAGTCCATTTAACAGTCTACTTTAACTATTTCACAATTGTTCTCGAGCACGAGCATTTATAACACCAAACTACACCAATTTCATATTATAAAGTCCACTTAAATCAATTTGCAAAATTGCATAAGGCAAACGACAACTGAACCCCTTGACTTCCCACCAAAAACCTCAATTATTTAGTTCCCTAAACATTTTTAAAAATAACACTGGTAGGGGCGGCGGAGTCTATAGAAACAAGCGGAAGTGTTCCACACATAAAGTAGGTCGGGATGGAGTGACTCTCGCGTCAACAGCTCTGCATACACTCCGTGCTTCACATTGTAGCCTCTGTTTGATATTGCTCTGTGCGAAAGCGGAAGAGTCTTCAATGCGATTGATTTAGAAGTTTGTTTACTGTAAAAATATTTTGAAATGTTTCAATTGAAGCGAGTAATGGATCTATTTGTTATACTAATTGCCCACAACTTTGTTAAGTTTTAAATATTTAGTTTACAGACAAATGTGGCAAAATAATATACATGAAACCTTACATAAATAATATTGAAAAAAACCGGGGCTGTCCGAACAGTTTTGTATGAAAATTTATTTTTTTAAAGCATATTAAAAATATACATTAAATTTTAAATTCCAAAATTATCATGACCAATATCGATTACTTTTATATTTATTTATTTATGTCTGTATTACTTCTAAAAAATACGAAGGCATAGATATAATTTTAATAAATAAATATATAGCCATTAATTGAGCTAGTCCCACAGTTAGTTGTGAAACTTGTATCGTATGACGAGCTCCGTGGCGCAGCGGTCAACACGCCTGCCTGCGACACGGATGGTCCCGGGTTCGATCCCCGGTCAGGTCAAGATGGAAAATGATCTTTTTCAGATTGCCCTGGGTCTTGGATGTTTATCTATATATGTATTTGTTATAAAATATAGTATCGTTGAGTTAGTATCCCATAACACAAGTCTTGCTTAAGAACTTACTTTGGGGCTAGCTCAATCTGTGTGATTTGTCCGTATATATTTATTTATTTATTTATTTATCGTAAGATACTAACTCGACGCTACTATATTTTATAATAGATACTGATACAATATAATAATCCAGACACGCTGGCCCCTTCCCATCTACATGGAACCAACAACAGAGCTGGTGCGGCTTGTGAAGCGGCTGAAAAAGCTAAAGTATCCAAATACAGGGGTCTAGGCTCCAATATGATTTTGTCCCATTCGGTGACGAGACCCTTGGTCCGTGGGGTCCTAGCGCTACAAGCCTTTTAAAGGAAATAGCAAAAAGGTTAGTCGACATCACAGGAGACCGAAGAGCTGGCAGCTACCTTTTACAAAGAATAAGTCTTGCTATTCAAAGGGGGAAAGCTGCCAGTATCTTCGGAACCTTGCCTAAAGGGACTCCTTTTAATAATATATTTCGGGTATTGTATCATATTTTTTATGGTTTTTTAGTTTTAGGTTAATTTTCAAAATTATTTAATATGTAATAGTTTATTCTAGTTTACTGAATATGTACTTATGTATTGTCTCAATAAACAATCATCATATGCACCATCATATAATATTTAATTAGCGATTATTCGCTAAGTTTAATCGCAAACTTTGACAAACGATTGTTGTGCCCGAGGGCCGAGCTCGAGCTTGCAAATATTTTCGAGCCGATTTGTCGCGACTCAACGAGCGTCGCGGGAGCCCTGAGCCATTTTAATTTTATGACAGTTTTAATACAATAATCCGTACTAGTATTTCGCCGTGGCTTTGCTGAAGCGTATTATACAACGTGTTAACGAAAAAACTCAATACCTGAAATTAGTTTGTTCAGAATCGAGTCTTTTTAATTTGCAACAAGGACAAAAAACAAAAAAGCTAATATCTTCGTAAACAATCCGCCAAAATTAAATTTATATAATTCTTTTATAATAAAAATAACTTGGGGTGTCTGAAGTTTTGAGCTTATTCATTAACCGTTGTATAGCTGCCGTGTGGTTCCCGGCAGAGTAGAATATGACCACTCCAAGTCATCCCGTGGATATCGTAGAAAGCAACTTAAGAAACACAAGATAAACAAAGCTTATATACATAAAAGAGACCTCTCCAACCAGTCTGGCCAGCGTGGAGAGTGTAAGCCTTATCCTCATTCAAATTCAAATTCAGAATCATTTATTAGCTTTAAATAGGGTACAATATTAAACATGGTATGGTTTTGCTAAGTTCAGGCCTATTTAGCTATATTAATAGCATGCAAATTTATTTATTTTTTGTATCGCAAAACTTTTATTAATAACAATTTTTAAAGCTAGTGAATAAAATTATGTCCAGTTTAATAAATGTCAAAATGTATTAATATTATTGTTTAGTAGTCATAAATTCATTGATTGTGTAGAAGCACTTGTCAAGAAGCCAATTGTTCGATTTGATCTTAAAGTGGTTTAAAGGCAGTTCCGGAATAGATTTTGGAATTTTATTATACATTTTAATTACCATATAATAAAAATTTTTCCCCATCCTGTTCTGGCAGTACAGAGAGGGTCGTGCTCCTGCAGTGAAGACTTAAAAGACCTGATGATGATGATTGATATAGATAAACATCCAAGACCCAGCCCATCTGAAAAAGATCGTTTTTCATAATGAACCGACCGGAGATCGAACCCGAGACCACTCGTTCCATTATGTGTGTGATCTGTGTCCCTCAGTAATTATTTGTAGATATTATTTGTACAGCTAATAGTAATATACATGGTGAAATTTTGATCGTTCTGGACCCTTAAAGGGGTGATTCAGCCCGTCGATATGAACCATTTTTCCTATGGGACCAATGCTGGAAACTTAAATTTTATTTCGACATTTTCATACAAAAGTGTTCAGCCGCCCGGGCAATTTGTATAGGAATGTCGAAATTTTTTTCAAGTTTACAGCATTTGTCCCATAGGAAAAGTTGTTTATATTGACAGGCTGAATCACCCCTTTAAAGGTCCGTAACGATCAAAATTTCGCCATGTATGTATAAAATATTTACTAGCTCAGCCCCGGAGGCGCGGTAACTATCGTTAGTCAAAGTTTGCGATTAAACTTGGCGATTAGTCGCAAACTAAACTACAATAATTCAATCATTACACGTGTTCTGTTTGTGTTTATCGTGTACTGTTTAAATTATGTGTTATGCTGCAAAACAGAATAAATTAACTACATACCTACATGTTTATTACTCAACTAAGCTAAAACAGTTATTCGGTTTATAAATAACTAGCAGCCCTACCCGGCTGCGCTCGGGCATGTAGTATACCTTAAAACCTTCCTCGTAAATTACTCTATTTGTTGGTGAAAACCACATGAAAATCCGTGCAGTAGTTTTTGAGTTTATCGCGAACAGACAGACAGACAGACGCGGTGGAGAACTTTGTTTTATAATATGTTAGTGATAGTGATTGATAATATTTCAGATAAAATACCGACTAAACTGGAACTACTGACCAGATTTTAATGAAATTTAATCGGGAAAAGTTCAGAATTATACCTCGTTAAAAAATATCTTAGACTAATCAGGAAATAAACGTTCCCGCGTGGATTTTTTCCCATAACTTAGGGAATAAACATTAAAAGAAAACTAATACCTCCTTTGTTTGAAGTCGGTTGAAAAGTCTGTACACAAATTTTCTTGCGATTTAGAAAATACCTACTGGGTTTTTGGTATATGGATGCAAAGACTGAAATAGTAGATAGATTGTTGGCCAAAGTGCCTAGTCTCAATTTTAACAGGTTTATGATATTGATGTTTTTTAAGTAAAGTTAGCCCCTTATGTATGAGCGTATCCTAGCAGTTTGTTTTCCATTCAAATGTATTATCTATTTTCTCGATGAAAACTGCTTCTAGAGCACAATTCTAAAATTCTATTTTGATAAAATCATTAACGTAAATAGGTATGGTCTATGTTTTATTGTTTCATAAAAACAATTTTAGAAAAAAAATAAAAAATAGGGCCATACCTATATTGGTACTAAATTTTATGAAAAAAGAATTGTGCCTTTATAAGCAGTTTTCAGCGAGAAAATAGAGGAATACATTTGTATGGAAACCATACAGAAATACTACAAATTGCCTGACTGGCAGAACACTTTTCTACGGAATTATCAAAAAATATCAGGGTTCCCAGAATCGATCCCATAGGGAAAGTTATTCATATAAACATGAATGTAGAGGATAAATTTACAACTGACTTGTTTTAAAATATCACGGATTATTCGTTTTTGTTATTATTCTTTATGGTTTTTACGGTATTGCTCGACCACTTTGTTTAAATGTTGTTAACCCGATTTGTTCGCGACTCAACGACTACCAAGGGAGTCGTGGGCCTCTCATTTTAATTTTATAACTGTTTTTATAAAATATTCTGTTCTAGTTATCTGCTACGGCTTCGCTTCTGTTTTTAATATATACACTATTGTTACAAATAAATTTAAAAAATACTTAAATAAAGTACACAACAGCTTTGTCTTGTATGGACGAAAGATTTGACTGTTTGTTTGTATTGAATAGGCTCCGAAACTACTAGTCTGATTTTAAAATTCTTTTACCTATAGAAACTTGATTTATCTGCGGGTTACATTGGGTATAATTTACGCGGGCAAAGTCGCGGGAAAATTGTTAGTACAATTATAAAAAAAGGCTTTTTTATAATTAAATTATAAAAAGGAACTGATCTATGGAAACGTTTGCCGTTATTTTCATTCTAAAATCTCAGATTGTCTGTGTCTTACTACGTTATCTACGTTATCTATGTAGTCAATGACAGGGTTTGTGGTGGGATAAGTCAAGGAGTGCAGTTAGGGGTATGTCCTTACACGACTTTATGATATGTAATTGATGTAATTTGGTGTTAAAAATGGTCGTGCTCATAAACAATTTGTGAAATAGTTAAAGTAAACTGTTATAATTATGGACTCGTATAGATTTGACACCAGAAGCTCCCACGAGGCAATCAAAGAACATACGCCATCTCTGATGCCACTTGTTTAAAACTATACCGTGCAACACCGATACTTAGTATCTCATTATACTGGACATTGGCAGATTCACTGAAATCTCGGTGGAAGCCATAATATAAAAGAAAAAGAAAGACAATTACAAAACTAGAATTGATAAAGTTTCTAGTTAAGAAGCATCTAGATGGCTTTGAGTATTCGAGGGGCCCCAAAACGTTATCATTTCTATTCACGCATAATTGACTCGACTAATATTAGCAAACGGAAGTGGCCATTGATTTTCTAAAGTTAGCTTATCCTCACCAATGGTCCTAATAAGGACATTGCGGTGCACTCAACCGTGGCCAAGAGATAGTAGGACCGACATGGAATGTCTATTCTTCTGCATATCTACTGGTGTCTCAATTTATCGACGTAACTTAAGAATTAATATCTAGTGACAATAGTGATTTATAGGTACTATTATATTAGGTCCTTACCTATTAAAATTTAAAATTTAATTATCCTAAATTGGCGTTTTCTATAGAGAATTTCGAGCTGAGTGAATTTTTCATACTAACATTTCTAGTATTATGTCTGGTTTGATAAATTCAACAAAAATGAAATTTTGCATGTAGTTACGGACAACATTGAGCCTAATTTAGACATTCTAAAATTTACAAAAATAATAGAAATATGGCTACATTTTTGATTAAAACGGACAAACCTGAAACGAGTTCTTTCATGAGCATTTTTCTAATAATTTAAAATACAAAAACCAAAACTTTAATGCATGCAGAATGTAAATAATATAGGCCACCTTCAAGTTTAAATATAAAACAATGTGTTTACCTGAAAATTATTGTTATTAGGAACAAAACGGCAAGCGGAAAAAAACGCCAATTTCATAGGTAAGGACCCAATATGTGGTACTTTGAAAGTCTTTGCATCTGGCTCATGGTTTGAACACATTAGACCGTCATTTTCGAAATTTTCAGTGTGTGAAGGTCAAGGCTGTTTTTCTAAAAAAATATAATAAGTTAGATCATAAAAACTATTGCAAAGTTAAACTACCCCAATTTGTGCCATATTTGGGAAAAAGTTGACATGGTTTGACAAGTTATGACTCAATAACTATCACAAAGAATTGAAATTATGCTAAAACGGTAGATGATTAATATGCAGTTTGAATTCATTTCATAAAAGCACACGACATAGATACCCGAAAAAGGCATCCTTAAGGTAGTTTTTCAGTAAAAACAAAAAAAAAGTCCCATACATTCGGGCCCCTTAGGAGCAGCAAGAGGTTATAAAAGTTGCAAGCTTGGGTATATACTATTCTTAGTGGTCTATATAATATAAAGAAATCGCCGTTACATACGTACAACTTAGCACAGGGCTCCAGCATTCTTTGTATGATGCAAATTTTGTTGATGAATAAATGATTTGAAATGCTGGCCATTTGTATGAAAAAAAAACGTGTTTGCAATGTTTGATGTCGATAGTGACTGGCCTACTTATTAATAAAAAAATCATTGTTAACTTTGATTAGCCATAAAGTTGAGTCCTCATCAGAGTAGTAAGATACGTCTAAACATACGAACATTAGAAAACCCTACGTCCTCGTAAATCTTTGACCGTAATTAAAGATGTCTGGAATGTAACAAAACTTTGGGTAATTACTTAGAAGTCTTATTGATGTTTCAGACATGTAATAAATAAATTTACCAAATACAAATTTGTTACGTGTTTGAAAATGTAAACAATCATTGTACCTCTATAGTTATTATAAAAACGAAAGTGTGTTTGTTTGTGCGCTTTTACGCCGTATCTACTGAACCGATCATCATGAAATTTTTAAATTTAAAATGTAAATCTTACGGCGATGGACATAAGCTACACATCACGCAGGCGAAGCCGCGGGCAATAGCTAGTATTTCAATAAAAGACGTATTAAGATCTTTTTACATTTTTTTTAAGTAACCTACGTAAACAAATGGGTTATACGTATTATTTATTAAAATTTCATTCATTCTGCAATTCGTCCCATGTTTATAAATGGTTCATTCAGTAGAAAAATTGTTGGTGTAGAAATAATAAACATTGAATTTATCAAACCAAAAACAACATGCCACATGGGCATGAATTTTTAGATTTATAAGTTTATTTTTTTTATGTTAAAAGTAGTTTAGTGTTATTTAGTGTTAGTTAGTTTTATTTATTGGTAGTATAAGATTTTTTTATTTATCACATGTATATACCATTATTATTTTCTAATTACAAACAAATATATGTTTTCAACCAAAAATAAAATTTAGATTTTTCCACGACAGCTGAATTACTCCGTATATCACAGATAGATTGCCTAATCAGACTTTACACAAAATCTCTTCCCTGATTCCCGCATTGTGTACTAACAAAACAGAAATTCAATATTGGCAATAAACAATCCCGCCAGTGTTTTGGAAATCGGCATAAACAAACAAAACAATTATTTCTAACTTTTTAATCCTGCGTTTCAGCGTCGCCTCACAATAAATCGGCGGCCGGAGCTTAATGGAATTTCAACTTTAATTAATTCTGAGGATTGTGATCGAAAGCTTCGCTTATAATTTTATTATGCACGATTTAATTATTATTGTTTTTGACTTTTTAAAAATAATGAAGTTTTTTAAAAACAGCGAGAAGGTAAATATTATGACTTTACAAGAAATATAAGTGAATCCGCCCACCATCTTACCATCAGGAACCCAAGTCAACCTCACCTGCTCGTGGTACACCCTGCTGATTAACAGACGAGGCGCTGACGACATTCAAACACCCGCCAACATGCACTGGACCAGCGCGGCGGAGTACGGTCCAACCCCCTTCATGGCTTTACAACACAAACAACGGCCCCAAGTGCCCGGCGACTCCAGGGATAAGCCTGGTGACGACGGCACCACGGTTTGCTCTGGATTCAGGGGTGCTAAAAATCCCCGGATGAGATTGAAGGCTAGGGACAGAGACACTTGGAGAAATAAAGAGGAGGCTTTTGCCCAGCAGTGGGACATAATAAGCTAATAAAAAAAATATATAAATGGCAAACCTGACTCACTGACTTATACAGGCTGACTTTTTAAACACCATCCAAATTAACGTATTATATTTCGTGTTTTTTTCTTTTAGAACCTTTTAGTACAAAATTTTCGAAATACATCACTTTTGATTTATCCCCAAAGTCTTTACGAAAGAGTCCACCGCGCGCCGCGCCGTAGACGTAGGTATAAAAAGTCATCATGTATTATCAACGCACAGCCGAAAATACTGTACTTAAATTCAAATTTAGCGCAGGAGTTCCTTTCATGATGTAGAGCGCTAAGAGAGGATTTTTAGAAATTTAACCTCAGAGAAAGTGAAATGGGTGAAGTTTTACTTGGATGAATTCGCGGGAAAATTACTATTTTCTTATAAACTAGCGCATAGGTGCAGCTTTTTATCGTAGCAACGTATTTTAATGTATATTTTTACATTTTGAATGACACTAAAGTATACAGGAAATATAATCAAAGACAGGAATATAATAATTGTAATACAGACATTTACATCATTTTATTTCAACGGGCAACGTCAATTGACCTCAAATATCATCTTTAAAAATCTTTTATTCTCTACTACATAGTCTCGGTTAATTCGTCCCATAAACACAGTAATGGTTCATGAATAATTTAACTAGTTCTTTAATAACAGGAATGAAAAACTTCCTGACATTATTTCCCCAAGAAAGCGGCTATAAAATGTGTCTGCTTTTTACTGCGGCCTCAATATAAACTTGTTTACCATTTATGCAAGTAAATCAACTTATTACAGCCCTCGGACGTCGTGCAAGATCACGTCAACGCGCCGGGCCGTGAAATCGGACTACGTCGACCGCCGTAACTTCGTCAACAGTCGAGCCGTGAAGAAAGGTATGATACTTGCCATATATTGCTGCGATACGTCTGAATAAACATACATTTTCCGCTCCATACGGTTTGTCTTAGGAAAAAGTGGTTCGGTTTTGAAGAGATTGTGTGATAGTTTGGCGATATTTTTACGATAAAAAGGAACTTTTGATTTTCAGATAAAACTTGTTAACCACTATCCCTATAGTAATTTCGCGTTGAAGTAATAAACATTTACACAGTTTTTTGGACAATCAATCAAATAATTTCAAACAGGACATTTTAACATTGGTAAGGAAGAAACACATGCTGGATAATACTGTTAACCTCACCAACTTGTGATTTGTTCGTCATCCCACTTTGCATTTGGTTTTGTTGCAACTAGCAACACAATTTTATAGATTTTGTTTATCTATGATACTTTTAGTTGGTAACATTGTGTGTACTGTGTCAAATCTCTCTCTCTGTATGGCTGCCACAATAAACGCATCGTCTAGAAGCCGGCATTTTATTAAACTCCACAGCGACGGACCTACAGCGTTAAACCTAGCAAACAAACAGTCCACTACCAACATTGGTCCATCTACGCCATCGGGGTTCGTCAGATCGCTGTAAGACAAGGCAAAGGACGCAAGAAAATCTTTTATGCAAGTAAGAAATTGGTAGCCATTAAGCCTGACGTCATATCCATCACGCCGCGCCACCTCGCCATTCGCCAAGCGACCACGAAGATTCGGCGTTGAACACGCCGCGTTGCCGCTCGGTGCTTCCGCGCAGAACCCGCGCAGCAATATTCGCGGGCGCAGGACGCCGCAAGTGCGAGCGAGTGAGAACACATCGGTGAGAGAACGCAAGCGAGAGCGAGATCACATTAGTTTGACTCATCGCCACACTAGTAGGTGCGAGCAGGAAAACATCGTACGTATATGCACGATAAACAACAAGGACAGCGATAGACGACATCCAAGACAACTGGGACTTCCGCCGCCGCTCACGTCGCGTCGTAAAATTGGCAACGCCGCATTGAATACCACGCCACTCCGGAGTCACCTCACCTTCGCTTCGTTTATTCGCTTATTATTCCAAGTTTTCTTCGTTTTCCACTGTTATAAAGTATAAAGTTTAAAACGTGTATCGTCTATACTGGCAAATAAGTCAAGCAGTAAAAGTTTTAGTGAATTTACGTACATCAAACGTGTCAAAGATGGAGGCTGAACTCAAGAAAAAATTGGCCACGCGGAGTTACATTAAAGGTACAATTACTAGAGTGTTAAATTTTACAGAAAAGGAGACTATTTCACGACATTCCCGCGACTATTTAGCTGCTAAAAGGCTACGCTAGAGGTGGGTCGTTGAACGTTTTAGCGCCAACGAAACTCAACCGTTTTTTTTCAACGGGCAACTAGTTAGCAAACCAGTTGGCGTCGCCAACTGGTTTAGTACTGGTTGCTGAAACAACGTGGCGTTGTTTTACTTCCAATTTGTTGCGTTTTGGGCGTAACGCATTGCAAACTAGTTGAAAACAATTACAAGTATGAAAAAATATTTGTTTAAAAAAAATCTTTCAATATTTCAATGACGCATTTTTTTTTATTTATCTCGAAACTACTAAACTTCACTATATGATATTTATATTTACACAATCTTTACAAGCTTAAAATTAAATGATCTGTACTAGGTACTTTATTAAACAAACATTCACGATGCGAAAGAATTTTCGAAAATCTCAAACTAATTAATATTTAATATAAACAAAACAAACCAGAATTTCTTGACTCGGCCGCCGCGCGAAACGGCAGCGAACGTGAAATGAAAAAGTTCTGTTTATCTTTGTCTCTCTTAACCAAATACATTATCGGCATCTCACCTACTCTAAGGTATTATTCGATTCGTACGTCGTTCAGTTGTTTCCGCCACGCGTGCACCGGTTTCAGCTCGACGGGGCAGCGTTCCGTTGGAAAAAAAACCAGTTGGTCATTCCAACTACATTTGCAGTGACGAAAAACTAGTTGAATCGTTGAGAGTTGAAAAACGGTTGAATAAAACGGTTAGTTTATATAACGCCCACGCCTAGGCTACGCCTTGTAGAAGCATTTGAGAATTATGAAAAACTCACTCAAGAGATTCTTTTCCTCGATCCATCCGATAAGGAGGGCATAGAGGAAGTCGAGGAAAACTATTTGATAGCATTAGCAGCATTTGATGCTGAAATTAATAGTAGGCCTTCTTTAGATCAGACTTCATCTCCATCAGTTACTTTAACTAAAAAGTTGCCACCCGTTTCCATTGAAATATTTCGAGGTGAGCATACAGAATACATTCCATTTATAAATATATTTAAATCTATGATACATAACGACAAATCTCTAGATGTAATTCAAAAACTATACTATCTCAGATCATATCTGCAAGGGGAACCATTCGATCTCATAAAAAATCTCCCAATCTCAGTAGAAAGTTACGAAATTGCATTAAATATATTACAGAACCGGTATGAGAATAAGCACAGGATTGTTTCTGAACACATTTGTAAGTTATTGGACTTGAAACCAATTGCTAGGTCAACTGCAAGTAACCTTAGGGAATTTGTGTCGGCTGTCAAGCAACAGCTCGCAGCCATTAAAAATCAAGAACCTGATAGTGTACATTGGGATGCTATATTATTGTGTATCTTTTTACGCAAACTAGATAACTACACTGCAAAGGCATATCAGCTGGAGCGGGACATCAGCGCGAGCCCCAAGATTGAAGAATTTCTCAATTATATTGAGAAAAGGGCCACCGCGCTGGAGAGTGTTGAGCCGGGACAGCCCGCACGCCCAGGTACATCTAGCACCAGAGTTGCAGCGCACGCCATGGCCGGAAAGCAGATAAACTGTCGCTACTGTAAGTGTTCTTCTCATAAAATATTTAATTGCAAAAAATTTTTATCCTTACCTGTGGAAGAAAGAATAAGATTTGTGAATAATAACAACATGTGTAAAACCTGTCTGGGTGCACATCAAGGAAAATGCAGATACCATTTCCGCTGTAATGTATGCAAGGCAAATCACAACTCTCTCTTGCATCAGGACACACAAGTATCTGCACAACCTGTCACATTAACTTCTAGTTTAAATAACCATGTACTTCTTCCCACAGCAAGAATTAAAGTATTTGCTCGAGACGGTACAGAGTACCACATTAAGGCGATCCTCGACTCCGGTTCACAAGTTTGTTTTTTAACTTCTAAGGTTAGTCAATTGTTAGGTCTTAAACCTCAACAAAGTAATACAAATATAATTGGTATTACCAACAGTGTAAGCAAAGTAAAGGCCTGTGTACCAGTAGAAATTCATTCCCTTAAAACTCCATTTAAGACCACATTGACTTGTCATCTTGTTGATAAAATCACTTGTAACTTACCACAGTTTCAATTTGACATTTCTAAGTTCCATATACCTTCAGACATTGAGCAAACTCTTGCAGATAAACAATTCCATGTGCCAAGTGAAATACATATGCTGATTGGTGCGGACATATTTTTCCAGGCAGTGCTGCCAGGCCAGCCAACGAGCCTGAGCCTGCCAAGCCAGCCTGCGAGCCTGAGCCAGCCAGCGGGCTGCGAGCGGCCACTCCAGGTGACCCAGACATCAGCCAGAGAGGACGTGCAAGTGCTGCCTAAGATTTATTTTTTAAATACCGTTTTCGGGCACATCGTTTCAGGTAACTTACCTCCAATTTTATATAATAATGTCTGCAACAAGGTAGTGTTAAAATGTGAGTTAGACACTGGTACCACAGAGATAGGTAATACTATTGAACAGTTTTGGGCGACTGAAAAGGTCCCCGAAATTTTTAATGAAAACTCATCTGAGCAAGAACTTTGTGAGCAAATATATAAGGCCACTGTGAAGTTGGAGAACAATCGATTTCAAGTTGCCTTACCTTTAAAGGTACCATTGTCTCAAGTCAATGATGCTCTTGGGGATTCATTTCGCTGTGCGTATAAAAGATTTTTAAATTTAGAGAGAAGATTGCATAGTAATCCTGAATTATTTGCAGAGTATCAAAAATTTATTCTTGAGTATTTGTCACTCAATCATGGTCATTTTGTTGATAATGAATTGTACGATCTGGGCAAACAAGCTGTTAATTTTTTGCCTCACCATGCAGTGATAAATGCAAACAGCAAAACGACAAGGCTTCGTACTGTTTTTGATGGCTCTATGAAAACTGAAAAGAAAGTTTCTATAAATGACCTACAGTTAAATGGTCCAAAAACCCAAAGAGACTTATTTGATATTATATTATTATTTCGTTTAGGTAAATTCACCTTTACAACTGATATAAAGATGATGTTTCGCAATATAAGACTTGATCCCGAATACTCATCCCTTCAAAATATTCTCTGGAGAGATAGCCCCAGAGAATCAATCAAATGTATTAGGCTAGACACAGTAACATATGGTCTAAAATCCTCTAGTTATTTAGCCACACGATGTTTACAGGAGCTAGCGATAAGGTTCGAACATGTGTATCCTCTAGCTTCAGATATTATCAAAAATTGTAGTTATGTAGACGATGTAATTTATTCTGAAAATAATTTAGAATCTATTATTGAAGCAAAACACCAGTTATGTAAATTATTAGAGTTAGGTGGCTTTCAATTACATAAATGGGCGTCCAATGATGAGACTATACTGTCTGACGTTCCCTCGGAACAGCTTCACTTTAGTAACTTAAAAGAATTGCAAAAAGAGAACAGTAATATGAAAGCATTAGGTTTGCAAATAAATGTAAAGGATGATAATTTCATTATATCATCTCCAGAGCGATATGATTCGAAAGATGTTACAAAAAGGAAAATTCTTAGCTATATAGGTAAAATTTATGATCCCATGGGTTTTGTCAGTCCTATTGTAGTCACTGCTAAAAGCATAATGCAGAAATTGTGGTTAACCAAGACAAATTGGAATGAGAGTCCTTCTGCTGAACTGGTTGAGAAATGGCTGCAATTCACTGGTAATTTGAATAGTATGACACCCATGTCATTAAATAGAAATATTTATATCACTGCATTGCATACGGTACAACTGATCGGATTTGCCGACGCTTCAAGTGAAACTGCATATGGATGCTGCTTATATTTACGCATTTTAGATAGTTCAGGGTCGGCACGGATGCATTTGCTCTGTTCAAAGTCGCGTATAAATCCAGCACAAAGGAAAGGTATGACTGTGCCAAGGCTGGAACTGAATGCTGCGCTTTTGCTTTCAAATTTGGTCTCTAAGGCTTACGATACTTTAAGGCATAAAATTAATATTCAAAATGTATATTTATTTAGTGATTCACAGATTGTTCTTGCCTGGCTCAGGAAAGAAATAACGTCATTGCAGCCTTATGTCGCGAACAGAGTAAATGTCATTCGTCAAAATACCGATAGATGGCAGTGGCTGTACGTCAACACCGCCGACAACCCTGCTGACCTGATAAGTAGGGGTGTACAACCGGGTGAGCTGAATGATAAGGCTCTGTGGTGGTTAGGTCCACAGTTTTTGCAGGATGGTAAATATGATTTTGCGTGTGGCGAAATAAACTTACCACACGAACTACCCGAGTTGAAGGCCTGCTTTACACTCTCCAGCAGCATGGTGTGCCAAATTTCAGAACCACTAGAATATGTTTTTAACCGCTTGCTTAATTTTTCAAATATTAATAAAATGGTTAGAATTTTTGCATACATATTAAGGTATTTAAATAATCTAAACAAAAATAAAGTTAAGCGCTCAGGTTTTCTACAAAGCTCAGAATTAAATGATGCTTTGTTATTAATCATAAGATATGAACAAAGAAAATATTTTCAGCATGAGATTAAGTCTGTCACCAAAGGTAATCATTTAGAAGGGACAATAGCTAATTTACACCCCTTCCTTGATGACTTGGGGCTTCTGCGCGTGGGCGGAAGGCTCCATCACGCTGATATCGCTTATGCACAAAAACATCCCATACTATTACCAAAAGGTTCTCATATCACGACTTTACTCATAAGGAGTGAGCACGAAAGGTTACTACACGCAGGGCCTAGGCTTATTCTCGCTAATTTAAATCAAAAATATTGGGTTGTAAATGGAATTCAAGAAGTTAAGAAAATAACTCACAAATGTGTTACTTGTTTCAGACATAAGGCCACCGTGGCTAAACAGCTGATGGGCTCCTTGCCGACTGGCCGTGTAACAGCTACTAGTCGAGCATACGAAAAAATTGCAATCGATTTCTGCGGGCCGGTCCAAGTGAAACATTCACGTATCAGACGTTCTGTAATAGGGAAAGGCTATATATTGGTTTGTGTGTGCTTTACAACAAAGGCAGTTCACTTAGAACTGGCTTCCGATCTCACCACAGACACCTTTCTGGCATGTCTTAGACGCTTAATTGCTAGAAGAGGGCTGCCCACAGAAATCCACTGCGATAACGCCAGCACATTCAAAGGCGCAAGGAGCCAGTTAGCTGAGCTTTATGAACTGCACGCCTCACAGAGCCACCAGACAAGGGTTTATGAATTTGCTGCACAGAAAATGATGAAATTTTGCTTTATACCAAAATATTCCCCTACGTTCGGGGGACTTTGGGAGGCTGCAGTCAAAAGCACTAAATATCACTTAAAAAGAATTGTGCAAAATAATGTCCTAACATATGAACAACTTTCTACTGTGCTTACAGAAATAGAAGCAGTACTCAATTCGAGACCACTGCTCCCATTAAGCTCTGATCCTGATGATTATTGTTATCTAACTCCAGGTCACTTTATTATAGGTAGTGCACTTACTATGTATCCAGAACAGAATGTATCTGAAATTCCTGAAAATAGACTTAAGTTTTGGCAATTGTGTACTCGTTTGAAACAAAACTTTTGGAAAGTTTGGCACAAATATTACTTAAATGTTTTACAAAATAGACCTAAGTGGAAGAATGATCAGTGTAATGTTAAGTTAGGTAGTTTGGTTATCTTGAAGGAAGACAATGTCCCTTCCATGTCATGGCCAATGGCCAGAATTGTCAAATTGTTTCCAGGCCATGATGGCAAAGTTAGAGCTGTAGAAGTTAAGACTCCTAACAACAAAACTCATGTGCGCGCTATCCACAAGATATGTGTCCTGCCCCTAGAATAAGTTGCATAGGTACATACATTTAGTGTTATACTTATTACTAATTTACTACTCTCATTTGTTTACTTAAGGCTTGTGACTTATTTTTATAGCATGTGTTACGTATTAAGCTTTGTTTCTTAGGGTCTTCAGTACCATCCCAAGATTATATCGTAGGGCTAAGAACAAATATTTGCCTTGTAGGCTTGTTATAAATTGTTATTTTCAAAGCTGGCCTCAACTTGTAATTGTATAGAGTCTAGTGTCTATCTTATGGTACTATAAAGGTATTAAAAATAAATTTCTCGTTATAGCTTATTATAAACATGTGTCAATATTAGCTTCGCTGTTTGCTGAGGCCGCAGCATGTTGCAACTAGCAACACAATTTTATAGATTTTGTTTATCTATGATACTTTTAGTTGGTAACATTGTGTGTACTGTGTCAAATCTCTCTCTCTGTATGGCTGCCACAATAAACGCATCGTCTAGAAGCCGGCATTTTATTAAACTCCACAGCGACGGACCTACAGCGTTAAACCTAGCAAACAAACAGTCCACTACCAACAGGTTTTGTATCATACTTATTTTTTAATAAACAGGACTTACCGCTTACGTTTCAATTGAGTTTTTAAATAAAAGGTTCGTGATAAGTCATGTTTTTATACATAATTATGTGATTTAGGCGCGATCATTGATCAAATGATATCATTGATCAAATCAAAAGATAGTTTCGCTCGTGGGCTGTCTGATACTGGAGTTAGCCACTATCAATGTCATTCAAATAGTATCCGTAGTAAGGTAGAAAGTCGTTAACTAGCTACAGTAATGATTTCCTACCTCTTGCACAATAAGCAGCAACGTCCTCATTATCGCATTATTGCTGTTAGAGTCCTCGGCACAAGCTAACAATAGTGTTGTATTGTTAGCTTGTGTTCAGTCTCATTGTCCGTTAATACGCCGCAAAACTTCTACTTGATTAATATACCCAGCAATCACACCGTCACAACTTATTTTGATCGTCAAATGGCGATTGTAATAATTTTCTTTCTCTTCGCCCAATGATCAGCAGTGTCTTAATTATCATTCTGAGCACAAGTTAACAAAGCAACAAGTTCAGTCTCATTGTCCGTTAATACGCCGCGAAACATCTACTTGATTAATATAGCCAGCAATCGCACCGTAACAACCTATTTTTATCATCAACTGGCAACTGTAATGATTTTTTCATCCTCACACAAGGAGCAGCAGCGTCCCTAATTATTACGTAATTGCTATGAGAGGTCTAAACACAAGCTAACAATGCGACACGTTCAGTCTCATTGTCCGTACACCGCGAAACTTCTACTTGATTAATATAGCCTGCAATCACACCGTAACAACTATTTTTATCATCAACTGGCGGCTGTAATAATTTTCTTTCTCTTTGCACAGTGAGCAGCAGTGTCTTAATTATCGTTGTGAGAATTGTGAGTAAAAACTAACAATGCGACACATTCAATCTCGTTGTCCGTTAACACGCCGCAAAACTTCTACTTGATTACCTAATATAGCCAACCATCACAACGTGACATCCTATTTTTATCGTTAACAGGTGTCTGTTTTTCCTACCTCCTCACACAATGAGTAGCAGCGTCTTCACTATCGTTGCTGTGAGAGTTCTCGGCACAAGCCAACGTTCAGTCTCATTATCCGTTAATAGGCCACGAAACTTCTACTTAATTAATATAGCCACACCGTTACAACCTATTTTTGAAGTCAATTGGCAGCTGTATTATTTTCCCAACTCCTCACATAATAAACAGCAGCGTCCTCATTATCGCATTATCACTGTGAGAGTTCTCGGCACAAGCCGACAATGCGACACGTTCAGTCTCATTTTCCGTTAATACGCCGCGAACTTCTACTTGATTAATATAGCCAACAATCACACCCTGACATCCTATTTTTATCGTTAACAGGTGTCTGTAATGATTTCCTACCTCCTCACACAATGAGTAGCAGCGTCTTCATTATCGTTGCTGTGAGAGTTATCGGCACAAGCCAACTTTCAGTCTCATTATCCGTTAATAGGCCACGAAACTTCTACTTAATTAATATAGCCACACCGTTACAACCTATTTTTGAAGTCAATTGGCAGCTGTAATATTTTCCCAACTCCTTACATAATAAACAGTAGCGTCCTCATTATCGCATTATCACTGTGAGAGTTCTCGGCACAAGCCAACAATGCGACACGTTCAGTCTCATTGTCCGTTAATACGCCTCGAACTTCTATTTGATTAATATAGCCAGCAATCACACCGTCACAACCTATTTTGACCATCAACTGGCGATTGTAATAATTTCTTACCTCCTCGCACAATGAGCAGCAGCGTCCTCATTATCGCATTATTGCTGTGAGAGTCCTCGGCACAAGCCAACAATGCGACACGTTCAGTCTCATTGTCCGTTAATTCGCCGCGAAACTTCTACTTGATTGATATAGCCAACAATCACACCACGATAACCATTTTTTTAAGTCATTGGCGACAGTAATGATTTCTTACCTCCTCGCACAATGAGCAGCAGTGTCTTAATTATCATTGTAATAGTTCTCGGCACAAGCTAGGAAAATGTCATGATCAGTCTCATTGTCCGTACACCGCGAAACTTCTACTTAATTAATATAGCCAGCAATCACACCGAAACAACCTATTTTTGTCATCAACTGGCGACTGTAATGATTTCTTACCTCCTCGCACAATGAGCAGCAGCGTCCTCATTATCGCATTATTGCTGTGAGAATCCTCCGCACAAGCTAACAATGCAACACGTTCAGTCTCATTGTCCGTTAATTCGCCGCGAAACTTCTACTTGATTAATATAGCAAGCAATCACACCGAAACAACCTATTTTTGTTATTGAATGGTGACTCTAATAATTTCAACAGTGCAACACGTTTAATCTTATATTCCGATAATACGCCGTGAAACTTCTACTAGATTATTGTATCCAGCAATAATAATAATAATTTCATTTATTCTTCTCTTCACAAAAGCAAAACTTATTTAAGAATGTAATACGACGGTTCTTATCACTAGTATAAAGGAGTTATTGCTTAATAAGTGGTTAAGAGACTAGTTCCTGCAAAAGGTTCTATGAAGAACCTGTGCCACAGGTAACTAGGCCTCTCCCGCAAATTAATAAACGTAGGTCATACCATGTGAGATGGTGCTACCAAGTGATGGTAGAGGTGTAGTGAAAAACAAAGAAAATAGAAAAATTACACACTACAAGGTAAGCATAGAGAATGTAAATAAAGTAAGAGAGCTTAGTACATAGTAATAGACAGACAATCCTACCGTAAGAAGCTATCTATGGCATCAATGCTGGGAACTAAATATTTTATTTTACATTTTCATAAAAAACTGTTCAGCCGCCCGAGCAAATAGTATGGGAAAGTAAAAACATTTTCGAGTTCTCAGCCTTGGTCCCATAGAAAAGTTGATAATATTGACGTTTTGAGTCACCCTTGACCACCAAGTGATGAGGGTCAATTTACATGCTGTATATATATTTATATTACCAATTGATCTTGCTGGTAGATAGCAACATAGATAAATTGAAGAAACTCGAACTGGATTTTTCTGGGATGGACTTTTGTGATGGAAACATAATCAGCATATATCTTATATAGTCTCAACTGCAGGAGCACGACCCCCTATTACTACCATATATTAGCCAGAGCAGCAGAGGATTTTTCTACACTCTCCACGCTGGAGTTGGAGAGGTCTCTTTGATGTTTATTAGCTTTGTTTACCTTGTTTTTCCCAAGTCGTCTTCAATGACATCCACGGGAAGACTTAAGAGTGGTACTCTGCCGGGAACCACACGGCTGTTGCCATGGAAACATGGTGTTTCTAAAATCTTTTCAGTAAAAACAAAATGTAACGGTGTGCACGACAGACACGAATTGTGAGTAGCGAATATTGCGTGGGCGCTCATTGTGGTGTCGCCAACAAAATAATACTTATTACGGATGGCGAGCCGCAATCACAATGGTTTCATTTCAACCGCAAATTATGGAATTTTGCTTCAAAACTTTTTCATGCCATTAATTTCTCGTGAAATTTACCCGTAAGTTTTGCTCAAAACTGTGATTAAAGGTATTGTTTTCAATTTATATTTTAGGCCGAAACAGACATTTTATTTCTATGTACAGTATATCCTCGATATCGACTGTCTGGTCGGCCACGGACCTGCTGGTGTGACGAATTAAACTAAGAACTGGCCAGCGTGGAAAGTGTAGGCCAAATCCAATGACTGCTTTGGCTAATATATCGCTTTGGTAGTACAGAGAAGGTCGTGGTCCTGCAGTGGAGACTAAAAAAGACCTTATGATGATGATGATGAATAGGAACTGGTGTGCATTAGCATCATCTAGAGAATCTTGGAAGAGTAAAAGCGAGGCCTTTGCCCAACATTGGGACTGTCATGGCTATTAAATAAAAAATATTTATCATCGATACATAAATAGGTAAACATAAAAGACCCAGGCTAATTCTGAAAAAGGTTGTTTTCCATTATGACCTAGCCGGGGATCAATTCCCGGCTATATCCCAGGTTCAAACCTGGGACACCGCGTGTCGTAGGCACGCGTGTTAACCACTGCGCCACATAGCTGGATGTATATAAATATATTAAGTAATTTCAGTAAAGTGCCAAAATTAATGGCTGAAATTAAATCTTCGAGATAATTTCCATTTACACCCGAAGCCGATTTGGTGTCAAACCCTGGAGGATTGCGACTAATCCCACATTGTCTTAAGTGACATTCGCGAGCAAGGAATTTGGAATCGCTACGAAGAATAATTTTATTACGGTCAACATAACATTGTTTATAAGCCATGATTAAAAGGTTGAATTTTCACCTGTACGTCTATCTTCAAGCTAAACGTAATTTTAAAGCCCTAGACGCTCTCTACTCTGTGATATAAAAACATGATTATAGAGGTAAGTATCTATAAAATTATATTATTATTAACTGCCAGGTGTATTGCAAAACGTCTTATGATTTCTCGTGAGCTATTTTGATCATAGCGACACTCATATTTTATTTACCTTGCTCCATAGAAGTAGGAGGACACACATTTTTTTTTAAATCTGTGCCTCGCTTGGTGCTCAAAACAACTCTAGTTATAATGATCAACTAAGCTCACTTGAATCATAATATACTATTATGCGAGAACAATTACGCGTGGTGCCTCGCGAGACACTGGTGTAATAGGCTATTCATTTCTGTCTTATTGTTTGACACAATCTTATTAGTATAGACTTCAGACTGCAAACAATGGGACTGGTAAAGCAAAACTATTTGTAGATGTCACTGCGAACGAGTATTCCTAGCAAAAATAAGAATAACGCGGCAAAAGTGATACAGACGTAAAGAGTAAATACTAAGCACCATTCTTGACAGTTTTATTCCCGATTAAAGAGAGCGGCGGTTTTATTATATATAAATATACTTGTATATAAATACAAAAAAACCGGCCAAGTGCGTGCCGGGCCACAGTGCAGTGTAGGGTTCCGTAGTTGCGAATGATAACTTTGAGTTCACATTGTTCACACTCGCACCTCACAGTTTTACGACCAAAAACATCTAACAATGAAAATTGTATGAAATTTTACATTTTCGAGTACATTTTATTAGTTGGTTGCCTATAACTTTTTAGTATGTTCTAAGTACTCAGCTCTGATAGTTTTCCTTTCAACTTCAGTATATAGACTACTGCTGTAATTTTTTTCACATATCCATACACATATAACCGTTTAGCAGATAGATTGACACTTACCTTTAACAAAAATTTGCATTTGAAACGGATCCCTAAATCAAAAAATGATGTTCTCAACCTCACAATATTTTTTTAAAGACCTATTAAACAATACCCAAGACGATGGGTTTGTGTAGAAAAAAAATATTACTTCCTTCTATACTAGTATGGGAGCTACCCTAAAAAAAATTTTTTAAGATTTTTTCTACCACTTTTTTGGCATGTTTAATATATATAGGTATATATATATATATATATATATACCCATTTCAAATTACTGTTTTTTAGTACTTATAGTCTCTGAGTAAAACCGCGGACGGACAGACGGACAGACAGACAGACATGGCGAAACTATAAGGGTTCCTAGTTTACTACGGAACCCTAAAAATAATTATTGGTGCAACACTCCCTTTGATTTCCTTTTTTTTAATTTCACTTTTCACTATTTTCTACATGATTACCTAACAAGAAAAAGATAGCATGAGATTAATGAGAATGACTAGTTGATTCTCCAGAGCATCCACCGGTTTGTCATTAAAAAAAATTGTCTCTAAAACTTTTCTTAAAATGTTCCTTTAAAATGTAAGTTACAATGCTACAAAGCGAAACTTACAAAAATGTTAAAAATAAAACATTTTCCGCTCTTGGGTTAACTCGGACAGCGTTCTTCAAGTGAGTGGGCGTGGGCAGTGGGCAATGGGCAGTGGGCAGTGGGCCGGAAGGCGACGATAATGCCCACTACACGGCTTATTTATGAAGGCAGCTGCCGGCGGCGTCTTGGTTAGCTGTAATGTAATAATATGGCTGGCGGAATCGGGTTTGTACAGTGTAAGAAAAAACATAGAAGTCGCCTCTCATGCAAAATCTCCATCATTTTTGCCTATTTGAAAATTAATATCTCTTGACGTAGGAAACTTAGCTATAAGTCAATTATTGACGTCAACAATAATTACATTGTAAACAATAAATTGTAATACAAACTGACGTTGAACAAATGATATTAAAAATATCTTCCGATGAATAAAATATTTGAGTTTGAGTTTGAGACAAATAAAGAGTGACTCAATAACATTCAGTTTAAATGGTCCCTCAAACCATCTAATCAACCCGTCATAATAAACAATTCTGGGAACTCAAAAAGTTGTCGACATTTTCATAAACATTGCCGTACCCGGCGAACACTTTACCAGTTCCCAGAATTAGTCTCATAGAAAAAGAGGGACAACTATTTAAGCCTATCCTGTATTAATCAAGACTTTTGTCACAGCCCCTGTACCGCCTCACACTATTCGTGGGTCAACCAAAGCGGTGGTTTCAGGCGTCCTCTACGTTTTTTAAATTAGCGGTTTTGTAGAACAATAGTACATTACTGCAGAGGCCGGGAAGTAAGGGATTGCCGGACGAGTATAGTTTTCAAGGCCGAGCGTCAGCGAGGCCTTGACAATAGTTACGAGTCCGGCAATCCCTTTCCCGCCGAGGAAAGTATAGAGATTTTCTCAATAAATGTGAGGAAATTTAACTTAAAGTTACACATAAACTTACATGCCTTAAATATTTCCCCTTACTAGGTATTTGCCGGTAGTAATTTTTCCACTTTCAAGTTTCAAATTAGGCGAAGTAGGTACTTAAAATTCATTGCAGTGTTGCTTTCATCACTAAAACTCATTTTGAACCGTTTCATTTCGAATAAATAACCAACTTTGCACATATTTACCGAAAACAATCAATGTCAATCAATTACTGCAAAGCGTTAATCACAAACTACGAAGAAGATACTATTACTAGAATCAGACGACCGACTGCCATATGTTTTCTCTAGGCAATAAGGATCATAGACAAATAATGGAGTGAGGGTGAAAATGAAAAAAATGCCATACAATTCCTTTTGAGTTTCTATGGGGGGCCATAAATTCAAAGTCAATTGACGTGTGTTCTATGCCCTAAAATCCGTAAAGGCAGTTTTTCGGCAGTGGCGTTAATCACTACGGGTATAGTGAAAATAACAGATCTCCCGAGTTTTTAATTTTTTTATTTTCAGTTGTCAATTCCAGCAAAGGAAACAATGCCCATAGAGCCCAGTCATATTTTTCACAAAAAATTTAATAGATCATAGATTATTGTTTTCTTCTCTCGCAACGAAAATTAAGCATATTTTCGTATGATCACATATCGATATTTTAATGAAATTGTAGTTATATTCACGTATTATATGCATTTTTTAAAAATGCAGTGGTAGTAAACTGGCTGTATGACAAGTGACATAATTTACGTTACATAGATTAATTAAAAAGTTTTGAGCAGCGGCCGGGAAGTAATTTTCATACTTATTTCCTGGCCTAGGCCGGCAATGCGATGAATGAGCCAAGAATTACAAACTTCCGGTCTTCTTTTTACTACAGTAATGCCTACATTTCCGAGCATGTTTGAGAAAAATATGATTTTTTTAAAATGAGGTCTCAACATTTCAGCCAGTGCCTGATTTTAAAATAGATTTTTCCTAAAGTTAGTAAAATGTTTGATAATTTTACAAATGTTTCTTAATTTAATAAGATCATATTCAAAATTAACTATTCCTTTCCCAACCACAAAAACTTGCAAACGTGATGTCTAGAAAAAATATGGAAATGGTAAACGCATAATAACATTGTAACACAACTAAAGAGAAAATGCTATGAGAATGCGAAAATGCTGAAATACTTAAATATAATATGTACTTATTTATTATTATTTATTTAATGGCCATGACTGTCCCAATGTTGGGCAAAGGCCTATCTTTCACTCCTCCAAGATTCTCTAGATAGTGCTAGTGCGCGCCAGTTCTTATTAAATTTGTTCAATTCGTCGCACCAGAGGGTCCGGGGCTGACCAGGCAGCCGCTTGCCGTTTGTATGTACTTGCTATAATATAAATAAATAGGTCACATGTTGGAGGTCGAACACGAAATTCAATCAGAGACAGCAATATGACGGACTGACAAATTTGATAGAACAGCTCCAGCCGGGCTTGAATTTCAGTGATTCTTTGCTATTTCTGTTTATCTTCGATTTAACAATAAAAATTCCTTAACCATTTTATATCTTGGTTGAAATTATTTATTTCTGCGTATTTTTTTGGTTCCTGCGATTTTATATTGTACTCGTATTTCTGAACTTGATTTCAAGATTAACCTACAGAACGTTTAAATTGACCCTCAAAAACGACAATACGAAAGGGGTAACTCAGTCCGCCAATATGAACAACTTTTCCTATGCGATCAATGCTGGGAACTCAAAAGTTGAAAAATCTTTTTTTATGTAATAGCAAGTTAAATATTTTGGCTCTGACTCTTTCTGCGCTTATCCTAAGAGAATTGACAAAAAAAAATCCTTCCCAATCATACGAACCTCCAAATATATAAACTTTCGGAGTTATAGAAGTAGAGTAGTAAACACATGTTAGAATTATTTATATACCAATTGAAATCAATGCAAATAGCGACCACTAAAATGCTTATTACTTGTAAACTATTTTACTACATTCATGTATTACATAAATTGAGTGGAGCCAATTTACGTACATCGTAAGTACTAGGATATCCTAGTACGTTACAGTGTACTAGGTCAACCTAGTACACAATTTAATGTTGCAGAATCATTTCCATTGTTTGTCCTTTAAATGCGCATTTAAATACCGCAATAATAAATTTTCCACTGGTTTGTTAGTTGTAAAACACAAAATGTTATTTGTATCTTGATAATAGTATCAGCAAAATGATGAACAATATTGTTAGTTATTGCTATTGTACCTAAAATAAGAACAATCTGCTCGTTTTCAAATTCGCTTCGCGCACACCTTTAAGGGGTGTCTTCCTCAACTGCCTGTCCGGTTGTTGTAAGTATGGTAACATCAGGTGCGCGCGCTTGGCCTCCCGAGTTCCTACTTTTTGTCCCCAATCCATCCAAGCAAGAAGCATCCCAAATACCTTTATCCCGTTCCCCCAGTCCCAAAAACCCTACCGTTCTCTCGCTTAAGAAACCGGCCAAGTGCGTGTCGGGCCACGCGCAGTGTAGGGTTCCGTAGCTGTGAATGACAACTTTGAGTTCACACTGTCCACACTCGCACCTCACAGTTTATCGACCAACATCTAACAATGAAAATTGTATGAATTTTTACATCTTCGAGTACATTTATAAGTTGGTTGCCTATAACTTTTTAGTTTGTACTTAGTACTCAGCTCTGATAGTTTTCCTTTCAACTTAAGTATATATACTACTGCTGTATTTTTTTTCACGTATCTATATATAACCGTTTAGCAGATAGAGGGGGGGGGACACTTACCTCTAACAAAAATTCGCACTTTAAAACCAAAAATTTCGGAAACGGAACCCTAAATCGAAAGATGGTGTTCTCAAACTCACAATATTTTTTAAAGACCTATTTAATGATACCCCACACGATGGGTAAATAGAGAAAAAAAAATTACTCCTCCACTTTACTTGTGTGGCTACACTAAAATAAATTGTTTTCAAGATTTTTTTCTACCACTTTTTTGGCATGATTAATATATATACCTATACCAAATTACAGCTTTCTAGTACTTATAGTCTCTGCGTAAAACCGCGGACGGACAGACAGACAGACAGACATGGCGAAACTATAAGGGTTCTTGTTTACTACGGAACCCTAAAAACGGTTTCGATGGGCAGCAGCGGTGGAACCCGCGATAAGCCAAACAAACTGCGCTCACTAACCCGTCTGTCAAACGTGGTGAGTATGGCATATCCTCATGTGATGGAATCCTTGCGGGAGGCTCTTGTCTAGCAGTGGACTTTTTGTGACTGAGACGAGTCTCAGAACTCCATACCTATCTAAAATAACGCGATAGATGCATGCTATGGTTCGTTTCTCATGGGTAAGTAATATAACATATAAACACAAAATATATATGTTTTAAGATTTATACCAACGAAATATATAATTTTGTTCAGTATAATTATCAATCAAGATAAAAATCGGAAGAAATAATTTTGAAAAAAATAAAATCTTTTGTTATAACAATTATTCAACATAACAAACCTTTCATATACCGTTTTATCGTTATAAAATTTAACAAATCGATTTATTGTTACGTATAATAAACGTAATATATACTTATTATTAGCATAATAATCATTGATTATACAAATAAAGTGATAGAAGATCCTAATCTACGTTCTGTGACTAAGTCGCTTTCGCACCCAGTCGTCGCTCGCTCGCTTCGCTCGCTCGCTCATATGGTGGTCTATGTGTAACCATAACCTAACCTACCTTCTGTGACCAAGTCGCGTATCCAAACCAGTCGCTTTCGCATTCAGTCGTTGACTAATTTTTGTGGCGTTGTTTTGATTGTTATATTTTATGGCATGTATACTGAACGAGTTGTATGACAGGTAATGTTTAGTGTTCATAAACGTTATAATAAATGAGTTTATGGTTTTCGAATTAAAAATTTTATGAATATTATAGCTTTTAAGAATATAAACAGTAATAATTATATCAAGTAAACATTATATCTTTTGAACTTTATTGAAATGAAAATATATAATTTGTTATTATATCAAACAATACGCACCCGTTTCTCAGTAAAGTGAAAATCATTTCAGAATCATTCCCATTATTGCTTGTCATTAAAATGCGTATTATTCACAAACTATTTTAACAGAAATGTATAACTGTTTAGTTAGTGAATATATAAATAAATTAGTAAATTGGCGCCCCAAGAATGCGATCTTGGGACGCCAATTTACAACGCTTATTTACTAACAAAATATCGAATGCAGTGGTAAAACTTGAGTTTCCGTCACCCAGTTGCAGCACTAATAAATTTTGCTAACGAATATTTAATGTTACGCACGAAATAATCCCAATATAGTTGTATTTTGATACCATTATCAGCAAAAACGATAAATAATATTGTTCGCTAATTTACATTAACTGATGAGGTTACGTTTCTGAAAATTACTTTATCAAACCATACTAAAATGTTTGCCTAGTTTTCATTACTTGTTTCACACCATAATCCCAACTATCCCACTCCACGGTGTCACTACTGAGCAGCTATGTGCCGGGGGCGTGTGCTACTCTCCACACGCTCCACAGCCCCGGCGCGGCGGTCGCGCTTAGCGACCCCTCCAAGGCGCGCTCACGAGTCCCTCTCAGTCACAAAGTGACAGCAGAGGGATCGGAGCGGCCACCTACACCGGGCGGGCCATCGCGGTCAAGGGCTCATAGGCCCCTGGCCGCGACAACCCGCCCCCGGAGGACGTGCCTGACACCCGAGCACGCTCCTCCAACTCGAGAGCCATCTGTCAAGTGACGAAGTCCCGCCTCCGCCACGCAACTGAGGGCCAGTGTGAGGCCACTTTTGCCTTGATCAGTTTCCGCTGCCTCGGTCCACAGATCACGGCGCAGCAGAGACTGATCAAGGCCATCTCCAAATCGGCCGTGGAGGCGTGAACTATCCCAATCCCAACTAATATTATAAATGCGAAAGTGAGTTTGTTTATTTGTTACGCTTTCATGCCGTATCTACTGAACCGATCATCATGAAATTTCGCATACACATAGGTTAGGGTACCGAGAAGGACATAGGCTATATATTACGCGGGCGAAGCCGCGGATAACAGCAAGTCTATGATAATATTAGACAATGCGGGTAAACTGTTTTGATTTCCTATGTTATCTCGCTAAATTTAAGTAAGAATGGTCTCTTGAATATATGGTACCTATTAATGAATAGGTACCTATATATTATATCAGAAAACGAAGCGAAAAACAAACTTGTGGCCCTTATAATGACAATGTATATAAGTTGTTTTTTTATATTCATTAAACTGGACAGGCCTAAGAAGCGTTGGTGTTGATAACGTCATCAGATGTTTTGAATAAATATGGTCTAAACTGGCAAATAAAAGTATACATTGTGGTGATTTTATGCGGCAGTGACTTAGTCAATTAAAAGTAAATTCAATAGCATATTTATAAAAAAAAAACAATAAATATCTATAACACACAAAATAAAACGCAATTTCCCAAGTATGAGACTCGGATGGCAAATTGGGATGACGATTGTTTAAAGTAAAACTGTTCGGAGAGCTGTAACAACAGACCAGACAGCCAAAGAGCTGTCACTAAAAAGCTACTCAAGTAAATGAGCTTCTTCTTCTTAGCGTGTCGACTCGGGCGAATTATATTTGTGTTGACCAGAACTTTGCCACTGACACAGCGTTATCAGTAGCATTGTAAAGGTCCTCGCGTGTGCAGGTGGTAGGACACGCAGGGCAAGACAAAAGGTGTGCCATTGTCTGAGGAGTAGCACCACATGGACAGGAGATTTCCGAGCTGTATCCCCACTTGTTCATATTCTCCTTACTTCGGCCGACTTGGGTCCGGAGTCTGTTTAAGGACTTCCATGTCAGCCAAGGTAAATCATGGCCAGGAGGGAGATGCTCTGATAGCGGGATGATGGACGCTGTTGGATATCTCTCCTTCCAGATGTTTAGCCTAGACTTAGAGACTTCACCAGACAGTGGGGGCACTTCTTTTATGAAGCTATGCCGGCTCTTCAATCTTTGAGGAACCGGCATGTGATGATGCAAAGGGTGTCGTCGGTCATTCTCTTTTTTGGCTCTTTCAAGGGAGCTAGCCACGTCTCTGCGAATGTCTGGAGGAGCAATGCCAGCCAGTGGATACAGCTTTCCCACAGGTGTAGGTTTCAGACAACCTGTTATGGTCCGGCATGTGTCATTTAGAGCCGTGTCCACCAGCTGCGTATGTGCCGATCGTCCCCAGACTGGGCTAGCGTATTCGCCTGCTGAAAACGAAAGGGCTAATCCAGTCGTTCGCAGAACTTGTGGTGATGCTCCCCATTTGGTAGACGTAAGTCGGCGGAGGAGATTGTTTCTTGTACCCACTTTTTGTCTAGTGTTAAGACAGTGTTGTTTGAAACTTAATGTTCTGTCCAAGGTAACACCAAGATACCTTGGAGTGGAACAGTGGGTAATGGGAACGTCTCGCCATTTGACGTTAAGAGTCCGCAAGGCTTCCCGATTGCGTAAATGAAATGCGCAGGATTGGGTCTTTGAAGGATTTGGCTTTAAGGAATTCTGCGTATAGTAGCAACTTAAAACCTCGAGTGCTCTACTGAGGTTCCCCTCAACCACTTCAAAAGACAGCGCTTGGGAGGTTATTGCCAGATCGTCGGCGTAGATGTACCGGTTCGTGTGCGGTGGTAGCGGCTGATCATTCGTATATATGTTGAATAATATTGGAGCAAGCACGCTACCCTGGGGAAGACCATTCTTAAGTGACCTCCACCGACTCTTTTCGGAAAGAAGATGGACCTGAAAGCGCCGGTTGTGTAGTAGTTCAGTCAAGATTTTTGTGAAGGCGTGGTCGCCTGTCATCTCGGCCACCTTCCACAAAAGTCGTTTTATGTTCACTGTGTCATACGCTGCCGAAAGATCAACAAATACTGCCCCTGTTACATGACCCAGCTCAAACCCGTCCTCTATGTGTTGTGTGAGGTTTAGAGTCTGACTACAGCACGATTTTCCTGGTCGAAATCCGGCTTGTTCGGGAATGAGCATTGGATCAACGACACTGGCTAGGCGATTTAAAAGCATTTTTTCCAGCAATTTATAGGTATGACACAGCAAAGATATCGGCCTGTAGCTCTTAGGATCATCACAAGGTTTTCCAGGCTTGAGCAATGCAACTACCTTAGCTTTACGCCAGAGACGCGGAATGTGAGCAGTTTCTACACAAGTGTTAAACAACTCTAGTAACCAAGCTACCGCCACTGGACCTAGGTTCTTTAGTTGCTCATTAGAAATGTTATCAACACCAGATGCCTTACCATACTTCAGAGATTTAATGGCTGTAATAATTTCTGTAAGTACAAAAGGTTGGCTGATCGTATTGCCTGTATTTGGGCAGCTGGAAGTCTTTGGTGTTGTTGTCTGCCGACGATCTGCTTTCCCGTTAAGTAGTAGTTGGTGTGCCACTTGGTTTGCTGTAACTTGACCTGGCGCGGAAGCAGCTGGTGGTTCTCCAGTAAGTTTTCGTATTGAACTCCAGGCTTTTTTTGAATTGTGCGTCAGATCAAGATTGGTGACCATGTCTGTCCATCGCTGACGGCGAGTCTCGCTAACCTGAGACTGTAGTTCCTCACCCATCTGGATGGTTTCTTCCGAAAAGGGATCATTAGAAAACAGTTGGTCGTACAGTTTTAACAAAGTTGCGGACTCTCTGGACAGTCCAGGAACATACGATGTACGACAACCTCTGGGGATGTATTTCAGGGATGAAGTTAAAACCACTTTCACGAATTGATCGTAGTTTTTAGGTGATGGTTTTACATACAGGAGGTTGTCATCGATGGTCTTGGCGTATTGTTCCCAATTAGCTTTTGCATAGTTGAAGCGGCGTTTAAATGGGACGTTAACTGGCTGAACAACGGACTGTATCGAGCACAATATGGGCCTGTGTTGGGTTTTGGGAATAGGTGAGCAAACGGTCTTGATGCACTGTTGGGAGATACGTGAGCTGGCAAATAGTAAATCCGGGTTGTATCCTCGTCTCCATCGCCTGCTGTTAAAGGAAGATGGGAGTTTTGCGTTGTGGATCAACGTAAGATCGCTCGCTTCTGCCCATTCTTCGACTGCCTGGCCATCTGCGTCTGTATCCTGATAACCCCAGACGGAGTTATGGCTATTAAAGTCACCAACAACGACTTGAATGCGATGGTTATCGTGGTTGTTCGGCTGATGAAAATAAAATGGGATAGTAGGTGGTTTGTATACTGAAGTTATAGTGCAGTTAAAAATGTCAACAGTGATTTGCTCCACAGAGTATTCTGAAAAACAATGCGTTGACAGCACCTTAACGTTTGGGCCAGTAAACACGGCACTGCCGTATTTTGGATGTGGAATTTCGGCCACCAGAGTAAATCCAGGAATATAAGGTCTTGTTTGATTAATGTGTCTGTGCGTCTCTTGAACGCAGATGATATCCACATCGTTTTTACGGCACATATCCGATAGAATCTCGGCCTTAATGTCGGAGAAGCCTTCGATATTAATGGAGAAAATTTTCAGCGCTGGTTCTATAAGCGGATGTTTTTGCTTCTCTTTAGATTGTTTTAGCCTTGAAAAAGGCTTTTGAGGTGGCCCTAAGAAGGGCCGTTGGGGAAGTTCATGTCTCGCCATTGAGTCGTGGTGAAAAGATTAGCCAGTCTGCGTTACCGACTTGCTGTCTTCGCAGACCGTTGCCCAGGGTGCGCCGGACGTATAGTTTCAATGATACGTCACTCGGGGAGGCTCTTTCCGTGCACCCCAATGAGCTAAAAAACAACATGTCACGATGACCAAGCGGAATACTTAACCACGCCTATCTCTCCTGAAAAACGGCCGCCATTAAGTAACAAAAGCGCGCAATAATTTTATACTTGTGGCCATATCCCGTAGTCGGGATGACTTAGCCCAGTTATGGTGCTGATATGGCAGAAAATGTTCCTGTAAACACAGTATCATATTCGCTTACATTCAACCATATGTCCGTACGAGCTCCGTGGCGCAGCGGTCAACACGCCAGCCTGCGACACGGGGGTCCCGGGTTCGATCCCCGGTCAGGTCATGATGGAAAACGATCCTTTTCAGAATGACCTGGGTCTTGGATGTTTATCTATATAATTATATGTTATAATATATAGTATCGTTGAGTTAGTATCCTGCGACATAAGTTCACAACTTACTGTGGGGCTAGCTCAATTTGTGTGTATGTTCCTATATATTTATTTATTTATTTATTTATATGTCATTTTCGATTACAAGATTCGAAAGCTACTCTAGTATATCTTACTCATGGTAGACAAAATATAGTAAACTAGCGGTTACCCGCGGCTTCGCCCGCGTGATATAGCCTAAGTCCTTCTCAGTACCCTAACCTATGTGTATGCAAAATTTCATGATGATGAACAAACAAACAAACAACCTCACTTTCGCATTTATAATATTAGTTACTAGCAGTTACCCGCGACTTCGTCCGCGGTGACTTCAGGTTTGGAATGCGGGGATTATAAAATATGACGCTACAAAGCGGTAAACTAAACATATACCCCGATTTACCCCCTTAGAGGTTTAATTTCGGGAAACGATTAAAGGTTACTCATTCTTTTTGCCGTTCTCAATTCTCACGAAATTTTATACAAATATGTCCAAGGAATAAAAAGTTTCATATAAACTTTAATCCTCTATTTCACCCCCTTAGGGGATGACTTTTGAAAAATCCTTCCATAGTGGATGCTTACGTCATAAGAGGAATACGTGAGCAAAATTTCAAATTTCTAGCTCTAAGGGTTTATCTAATATAGTATGTTATCCTTAATATATAGACATATGCCATCGCGGACTTTTCTGTAGACCTAAATAAGATACACAATTCCACCATACATTGTTTTGTTATATCTCAAAGAGTTTAGACAGCGTTTTCGTTGAAAGCTCCCAAACGGCTCGTTTTTTTACGACACCTCCAACAAATATCGTTGGTATATACATAAATGTATACAAAAACTTAACAAACTATATACTAAAACCTTCCTCGAGAACCACGCTATCCATTGGAGAAAACCACATGACATTCAGTTCGGTAGTTTTGGAGTTTATCGCGAACAGACAGACAGACAGACAGACGCGGCGGGGGACTTTGTTTTATAATATGTAGTGAAGATTAGGACTATGATGGTTATAAAAACGTTACCGTATAGGTACTACTTGCGATTCACGATGACCAAGCAGAACACTTACCCACGCTTATCTCTCCTGAAAAACGGCCGCCATTTAGCAACAAAAGCGCGCAATATTTTTATACTTGTGGCCATATCCCATAGTCGGGATGACTAAGCCCAGTTATATCGAGCTGCTTTTTATCATTGAAGTTGTGTCTGCATTATGGCAGCTATAAATAATTTGGCTGACGAGTTTTACGAAATCCTTAAGTGGAAGTGCTTAGCCAATCAAGTGACGCTCCCAGCTCAAGGCTTTCGACAAATGATGACCGGAGAGATCTAGTAGGATTTTTTTAATGGACTGCGCAGCTTCAAGTGAGTATTCGCTACTTCACCGGATATTTGAGGTGATGGCAGAGTGCCCTTAACCTGTAAGGTGAACATCACTAAAGGCCCACAGGACGGACGATTCAAAGATTCAAAACGTTTATCCAGAAAATAGGCCCTTGCAGGCACTTTTTCGCGTAAAATCACTAACGGATGGACCTCGGCTTTGGGTGTTGCCTGTGCGCGCAAGGCTTGGAGAGACAGCAAACTCTCGTATGCCTGATGGGCCACGTCTTGTATGCATAGCCTGAAGCAGGAGAAGTCAGTACGCGATGCGCTGGTCCTTTAAATATATAATATATAAATAAATATATATGGACAAATCACACAGATTGAGCTAGCCCCAAAGTAAGTTCATAAGTAAGACTAGTGTTATGGGATACTAAGTCAACGATACTATATTTTATAACAAATACATATAAAAAGAAACATCCAAGACCCAGGTCTATCTGAAAAAGAACATTTTTCATCTTAACCTGACCGGGGATCGAACCCGGGACCATCCATGTCACAGGCCGGCGTGATGACCGCTGCGCCACGGAGCTCGTCGTCCTTTAGACAGGTTGATTGTAAAAAACTGGAGAAACAAGTATATAACAGCTAACAAAGCCACAATCTGCTCAGGGATTCTCGCTTCGAAATGGGAAAAATGGGAAAAAAAATGGGAGTTCCAGGCACACACACACTTCTAGAGCACTCGCGGGGTTCCCGACCCGAAAAGATGTAAGTCCAATTTTAAGAGAAAGACAACAAATTAGAAGGAACTACTTATGAGTAAACGCATGTTTTTTTTATGAAGTTTCAGTTATAATCTTCCTGCGAGATGTAGCAAGCACTGATAATGATAATAGAGACTATAAAACCAATCCATAATTTAGCTTTTCCATTCGATAAAACCTATCTACCCAACCTCAGTTATCCAGTTATATACCCACTCTCACCTATTTAACAACTATTACAGTGAATGTTATAGTAATTTATGTTTTTGCCCCACAATATTCTTCTGTAAAAGTCACACGGTGACTGGAAGACGGTAAAAAAATATTTGAAACCTTTTGAACAAGACTAAATATCACTTGTCACAATGACCATGTGACACTTACCCTCGCCTATCTCTCCCGTGAAATGACCACCATTTTGTAACAAAAGCGCACAATAATTCATACCGGCCAAGCTTCGAGCAACACGGAAGGGAGTAGCCATACGCTGCATTCCCCTCTGTCAAGGTACAAGCAAAATTATGCATATGCATGTCTATGTGTTAGTTGTGTGTGACTCATCTGTACACAAATTATTTTTTCTTTTTTATGTCATTTTTTGTGACAATGTCATAATTACTATCAACTGACAGTTTAAGTTTTGTATGTAGGTGTGCGGAACTAAACTTGTGTGCACATTTCCCCCCGCAAAAAACGTCAGAAAAATTGTTATAGTAAATTGTCGCTTTGCCCACTCCCTCCGTCCGGTACGGAGGCCGTGTTGCTCGAAGTGGCCAAGTGAGGCCTCCTAAGCTGCGGTTAAATTTAGCTGCTGACTTTGATTTTATACTGTCTAGACTCCGTCATGCCTTTATTTTTTTCTTTTCTTCTTTTTTATTATGGTTTCCACCGAGATTTCAGTGATTCTGCCAATGTCCAGTTTAATAAGATACTAAGTATCGGTGTTGTACGGTATGTGGAATCAAAGATGGCGTATGTTCTTTGGCAGCCTCGTGGGAGATTTTGGCGACAAATCTATACGAGTCCATTTAACAGTCTACTTTAACTATTTTACAAATTGTTCTCGAGCACGAGCATTTATAACACCAAACTACACCAATTTCATATTATAAAGTCCAGTAAAATCAATTTGCAAAATTGTATAAGGCAAACGACAACTGCCCAACAACCCTTGACTTCCCACCAAAAAACCTGCCTTATTTCATCGATTTAAAAACCGACCAATTTTTCAATACATGTGTGCGTGTCAGGCTTGTGTTAGCATACCCGTTGACATAAAGCATAAATACTATCACGTCTTCTTCTCTTGCGGAGTAGACAGAGCCCAGGTCTGTAAAACATAACGTCAACATAAGTCATCAAATCGGTAGCGATGTGTTTGTATCATATTCTATGAGTTAGACACAATTTTATGCTACGCTTCGGCTAATAGAGTCTATTTAGACTTTATATAATGTAAAGCTGCTGTTTGTGACAGACAGATATCCTATAGTGCTAGTACGTCAATATTGAAGAATAGTCGTACACATATACAGTGTTTAAGTGCCTTCAAAAATACCGATAGTTTGTAAGGATGTAGATAAGTATATGCATAGAGGTTTGTTCTTCTTCAACAGTACAACAACAGTGCAACAGTACAATACATTTTTACTGAAATGCTTAAGATTTTACATCAGAATAACAATAAAACTATAACATACGCGGACGAAGTATCGGAATACAACTATTTACATTTAAATACAGTTGATTTATTTTACAATTAAAAATAAATGAAATTAAGCTGAAAATGTGAAATAACGATGACAACTCGTGATCTCTCCCTTCCCTATCTCATAAGCCTATCTCATACGAAAAATGAGCGCCATTGTGGAACAAAAGGAGAACAATTTCATAGCCGCGGCCAAGTGCGCCTAATATCCCACGGCCAACGCGTCTGAGCCCAACTTTAAGCCTTATGTACACGGATAAAGTAGATAGAGGATTTATTAAAAAAAAAACTTTTTTTGGCAAAATACAATAGGCTATTTTCCTGGGTCAATATTAATAATAAAATTATACCGTCACATTTCAATCGTCGTCGCCGTCCAATTAACGAAAGAATAAATACATATTATATTTTTTTTATTAGTTAACTGACATGTTAACTCAAAACGTTCTCAAGTCTCGTTCTTTCACTGTGTAAAAAACCTTTAAGAATATTTTTAAATATTCGGCGGTAACCAAATCAATTTCCAGAGTGTGAACTCAAAGTTGTCATTCGTAACTACGGAACCCTACACTGCGCGTGGCCCGACACGCACTTGGCCAGTTTTTAATATCTCGTTTAACCCTTTACAAGGCAGTAGGTATATTCAAGTTATTGTTTTTGGACCTTATTGTATTTGGACTATATATTTACCACTGCCTTGAAAAGGTTTAAAAAATAATTATAGCAAAGGTATTATGAGGAAAGCACGCGCGACTTAAATTCTATTACTAAAGCTAACAGTTACAATGGTGAGAACGAGAATTGTATGAGGAAAAATATTGACACATGTTTTCTTCATATTGTTTTCCGAGGTATCAATTAAAAATATGATCAAGAATTTCCTTTGAAAAATACCAACTAACAATTATTTTGCTTTACAGTGTGCATTTCAGATAATGTTCTCGATCTCACTCCTGTGTAAAATAACGTAAGTACAAAAAAGACTCTCTCTCTCTCTCTCTCTCTCTCTCTCTGATATTTAAGAGGTTTAGACTCTTGTCGGTGTTAATAGGTAAAAATGCACACAATTTACACAATTCATTACTAAGTATTTTTGGTAGATAATATTTGAGTGGTTTGCCATTAATACTTAATTTTTCCACATTACATGTAATTATTTTTCTGATTAAATTAAAAAAATACGATTCCATATAATAGAAAATGGTCCAATCTAAAACGAAAACATTTAATAATACATAGTTAAAAAAAAAATTGTACGTATGCATTGTACACAATTGAATTTTATTATACTTACACACTTAGAGGAGAAAATCAAAGACAGGAATAGTTGGAGTGCATTGGACGAGGCTATATCGTGAGTACCTATTATGACATTTAAGAAGAAGCATTATATACAATGCCAATGGAATCCTAAAAGGTCTTGTTAGATTCTAACTACACACTTTCTTTCTTATTGTTATCCTGAGTACTATTTTAAATATGAAATTGAGTTTTTTTTTTATTATTACATGGGTTGCTTTTTCATACTTTCTCTTTTTGTGGCTATTGCTCGAACCGTTGCATTCCACGCATTTCTAAACTTTATGCGACTGCCCGCTCTTTTAATAGAACTTTGCTGAGTCGTTTCGGTATTCAGTACGTTGAAATTAAAATATAACATCTATCGTAAAGTTTGTGTTTTATATACAACGAATGGAAAGCATTTTCCTTGAAGTTAGGCTTCAAAGGTATGCTACGACTTATTTGTCGTTTTAGATTTACTCTAGCAAAATCTATAACCCGCTTTTCTTTGAGTTGTAACCTTTAAGCAAACGCCTGCCTAGTTATATATTTTCCTACAAAATCTTCTACATATTTTACGTGTTTCAGTAATGAAAATATTTACATTTTCATTTCGGCAGTGAGCCGCGAAGTGGAAACGTACGTCCTGGGAGATAGGATCTATCACATGATTAAAATCTGGCAGCAGGCTAAATTCCTCAGAGAAAGAAAGTTATTTTTAAAATGGCTATCTTTTTGCAATTCTCGTTTTCTTAGTCCATTTTGCCGTATTTTTTAAACCTTCAATGGAGCTGTAGTGAAGGCAACCTTTAGCAAAAAAAATTGTTATTTTCTCTTCGTTTGATACAGTATTGTTTAAACCATCGCTTAAGTCTTTTTAAAATTTACGAGTTGTAGACATGGATATATATAACGTAACTACAAGGTGCAGCATTAAACGGAAAGACAAAATACTGACCAACTAACTTGAATCGACAGGCAGTAACTTTGACGTAAACGCCCATGAAAATGTGTGGTCTGAATCGCACGTTGCAATCATTCTTCAAAGAATGATTCGTTATCGGGGTGTCTCACAAACGCTCGCGTAAATCACCCGTTAAGTGCATCACGCGTTCAAAAATAGTACCCTAGAGCGTAATTAAAGGATGGTGCTTTATTATTTCTTATATTTAATACCGAAATATAAACTCATCTCACACCGATTTTTCAAGAAAATCAAAAATGCATTGTTGTTCTGTTCTATACATAGGTACCTTTCTTAATGACCTAAAACGTCGAGACGAGAGATTTTCTGATAGATTCTTCATTAACCGTAAAGAAAAAAAAAGGTGAACGAATCTTCTATAGTCGGAAAGGTAGGCTCTCTCATTATTATTTGTAATGCAAAGGATATAAAAATAAATTGCAAGTATACCTTCTTACGTGTTGAAACTTGCAAGTGGCTTTAGTTCCCGAAGGAGAGTTTCATTGTGAAACTTTATAATGACGGGAGCGTTGTAAGTAAGAAGCATTGTTCTTCCTTGTTAACCGACGTAAAAAGACCAAAGCTTATGATTTTCTAGAATTTTACTGATAACTTAGAGCATCTGATAAAGCCAAGATTTTCAAGTTTATTAAAATTTACCTAAATTCCAAAATACAAGGATAGCCTCACTTGCATATTTGAAAGACCAAAATTGCATTCATAGATTTTCTGATAGGTTATTCATTAGGCGTCTTTAGTCTTTGTACGACTAACACCTTTCCAATTAGACCACCGTGCCATCCTACACGTCGAATATCTCCACCGTATCACATTCCTCCGCGGATTTTTTTCTATAACTATCATATTTTTGAATTTATAATTTTTTAGAAATAAATAGGTGGACGAAACTTCAAGAGTCGGAAAGGCAGGTTCGCTTATTACCATTTGCGATAAAAAGACGTCGGAATAAAATGCAATAAATTTTAATGCAAGTATACTTACGGGTTGGAACTTGCAAGTGGCTTAGTTTCCATAGGAGAGTTTCATTGTGAAACTTAATAATGACGGGAGTGCTGTAAATAAGTAGCATTGTTCTTCATTGTTAACCAACTTCAAAAAATCCAAAGCGAATTTTATGATTTCTAAGAATTATATTGAAAATGCCATAATTTCCAACTTTATTTATTTTTACTTTTCAGTCCAAAATACCTAGATTTAAGCCTCTCATGCATATTTGAAAGAGCAAAAATGCATTCATAGATTTTTTTAGTAGATTCGTCATTAAACATAAAGAAAATAAAAATTGGCGAACGCAACTTCAATAGCCAGAAAGACAGGCTGTCTTATTACAATTTACCGTACAAAAGACGTCAAATAAAATGCAATAAATTTTAATTGCAAGTACACTTACGGGTTGGAACTTGCAAGTGGCTTAGTTTCCGTAGGAGAGTTTCATTGTGAAACTTTATAATGACGGGAGTGCTGTAAGCAAGAACCATTGTTCTTCATTGTTAGACTGTTACCCAACTTAAAAACTTTTCTGGGATTGTATTAATAAAGCCAAGATTTTCATGTTTATTAATTTTAACTTTAATTCCAAAATATCAAGGTTAGCCTCACATGCATATTTGAGAGACCAAAAATACATTCGTAGACTTTCTGATAGAAGCTTAATTAAACAAACAAAAAAAGGAAAAATAAGTGTCATCATCATCATCATCATCAGGTCTTTTTAAGTCTCCACTGCTGGAGCACGACCCTCTCTGTACTACCACAGCCATATATTTACACGAGCAGTCAGAGGATTTGGCCTACACTCTCCACGCTGGCCAGACGTGTTGGAGACGTCTCTTTGATGTTTGTAAGCTTTGTTTAGCTTGTGTTTCCTAAGTCGCCTTTTACGACATCAACGGAAAGACTTGGAGTGGTCCTATTCTTCTCTGCCGGGAACCACACGGCATTGCCGGGAACCACACGGCATTGCCGGGAACCACACGGCATGCCGGGAACCACACGGCATAGAATCTGATCGATTCTACAAAAAAAAATAGGTGTATAAAACTGTAATAGTCATAAATACAGGCTTATTACATTTTGCCAAACAAAAAACGTCAGAATAAAATGCAATAAATTTTAATGCAAGTACAACACGCTGCGTATAAGTTGAACTAAGTGTGAGCGAGACACAATACCTATATTAATCAGTGGCAATGTATTGCGGTGTCCTACTCACACTTAGTTCAACTTATTTGCCGGGCACTGTACACTTACGGGTTGGAACTTGCAAGTGGTTTTAGTTCAGTAGGAGAGTTTCATTGTGAAACTTTTAAATGACGGGAGCGCTGTAAATAAGAAGCATTGTTCTTCATTGTTGCCCGATGTAAAAAGACCAAAGCAAATTTTATGATTTCCTAGAATAATATTAAAAAAGACAAAAATTTTCACTTTATTTTATGTATTTTTCCTTTTATTCCTAAAAATTTACTTTTTCTTCACATGCATATTTAAAAGACCAAAAATGCATTCATAGATTTTCTGTCTGATAGATTCTTAATAAATCAAAAATAGAAGAAAAATTGATGTACAAAACTTCAACACTCAGAAAGACTGGCTCTCTTATTACAATTTTCCATAGAAAGACCTCAGAATAAAATGCAATAAATTCTAATGGAAGTAATTTACGGGTTGGGACTTGCAAGTGGTTAGGTCCCCGTAGGAGTTTCATTGTGAAACTTTATAATAAAGGGAGCGCTGTACGTAAGTAGCATTATTCTTTATTCTTACTCAACTACTAAAAAAGCCAAAGCTAATTTTATAATTCCTTAGAATTGTATTAAAAAAGCCATGATTTACAACTATATTTGATTTTACTTAAATTCCAAAATATCTCTAGAGATTTTTGCCTCATATGCATATTTAAAGACCAAAACTGCATTCATAGATTTTCTGACAGAAGCTTAATTGAACAAAAAAAGAAAGATAGGTGTACAAAACTTTAATAGTCAGAAAGACAGTTTATCTTATTACAATTTGCTATAAACAGGCCTCAGAATAAAATGCAATTAATTTTAATGCAAGTACACTTACGGGTTGGAACTCGCAAGTGGCTTAGTTCCCGTAGGAGAGTTTCATTGAGAAACTTTATAATGACGGAAGCGCTGTAAGTAGGTAGCATTGTTCTTCACTGTTACCCGACTTAAAAAATCCAAAGCTAATTTTATGGTTTCTTAGAAATGTTTTTCAACAATTTTGATGTTACCGATATTAATTTAAACTTTAATTTAAAAAAAATAGAATTTGCTTATTTAAGAAAACAGAAATGCATTAATACATTTTCATTAAATGTAAAGAAAGAAAAATCCATCCATCCATCCATCAGGTCTTTTTTTTTAGTCTCCACTGCAGGAGAACGACCCTCTCTGTACTACCACATTAATATATTAGCCATAGTAGTCAGAGGATTTGGCCTACACTCTCCACGCTGGCCAGACGGGTTGGAGTGGTCTTTTTGATGTTTGTAAGCTTTGTTTCCTAAGTCGCCTTTTACGACATCCACGGGAAGATTTGGAGTGGTCCTATTCTACTCTGCTGGGAACCACACGGCCAAAGAAAAGAAAGAAAAATAGGTGAAGGAAACATCAATAATAGAAACAGCAGGCTCTCTCATCCTAATTTTTTATACAAAAGACGTCAGAATAAATTATAATACATTAATGCAAGTACACTTACGTGCTGGAACTTGCATTGCAAGAGGCATAATTCCCGTGAAAGAGTAAAATTTCCGTAAAACTTTTTAATTATGAGAGCACTATACGTACGTAAATAGCATTGTTCTTAATTGTTAATCTACTACAAACGCCTTGTGGTTCCCGGCAGTGTAGAGTGGGACCACTCCAAGTCTTCCTCCGTCCTCCTGTAGATGTCGTAGAAGGCGACTTAGGAAATACAAGCTAAACAAAGCTTATAAACATCAAAAATACTTCTCCAACCCGTCTAAGCAGCGTGGAAAGTGTAGGCCAAATCCTCTGACTGCTCTGGCTAATAAATGGCTCTAGTAGTATAGAGAGGGTCATGCTCCTGCAGTGGAGACTAAATAAGACCTGTTGAATACCAAAAAGGACAACAATAAAGGTTTGTAGCAGTAGTCTCATGTTTTAATTGCTAAGAAATGTATGGACTGAAGAGATTTTCCCTGATTTTCAACTGTCACTTGAGGTTTTTATTTCTAGCGTTCTAACGTTGTTTGTGGTGAATCATAGAAAATATTACCGATTTTTTTTATTTTAACCTGCGACGTGTTTATTTGGCTTCAGCGATGGTATAGGTCTTCCACATTTTTAATTCACCCTACCTACATACATAATCCCCCACATTTATTTCTGTTTTCCTTTGTTTGTTTTGTATGCTTTTTTATATTTTTAAATAATATTTTTTTATCTCATATATTTCTATTGCATCTACGTAAAGTTTTGTTGTAATCCATCGAATACTTCTTACGTGAAAGAAAATGATCTATATAAACATCCTAATATTATATTATTTAGTGGGACTCATATTGTTTAAAAACATGATGAAAACCAATAAGTAAGAAACACATAGTCATTGTTTCTGGAAATTTCTAGAAAATATTTCTATTTCATAATGTCCAGCATTAGTTTGCAAGTGTCTCGTCATTAGCACGGGACACATGTGCTGAATGTCGATTCCGCTACGTCATAACTTCGTGCAGCAGTCGTAAACATGTCGTGAACTAAAATGGCAGCTATGATTGGGCCTTCGACTACGTCTAACTGTGAGCGTGGATAGTTTCACTTGACTATTTCGTTCTGGGTTAGTTGTTTTTATTACACGTTTGCACATTTCTGTTTCGGTGACTAGCTTACTTATAGAGTTTACATATTCTTTAAACCACGGGCACATGCTATCTTAAAAATTATAAAAATAAAGACTTTCTTGAGATATTTTTGGTGACTGTGGATATAATTTAGATCGGTGTACTTGATCTAAATGATACCCACTTCCAGGGTTGATCAACATGTTAACGATTAAGTAAGGCGTCAAGTACACAGAAAAGATTGGGTACGTGGTAATATGAGTAAAATATATGGGGTGTTGTAAGATAGACTTTTCAAAGATATTGTCGGTGTCTCAACACCATTTTTAGGGTTCCGTAGTAAACTAGGAACCCTTATAGTTTCGCCATGTCTGTCCGTCCGCGGTTTAACTCAGAGACTATAAGTACTAGAAAGCTGAAATTTGGTATGGGTATGTATATTAATCATGTCAAAAAATTGGTAGAAGAAAATCTTGAAAAAAAAATTTTTTAGGTTAGCTCCCATACAAGTAAAGAGGGAGTAATATTTTTTTTCTATACATACCCACCGTGTTGGGTATTTTTAGATAGGTCTTTAAAAAATATTGTCAGGATGAGAACACCATTTTTCAATTTAGGGATCCGTTTCCAAAATATTTGGTTTTAAAGTGCAAATTTTTGTTAGACGCAAGTGTCCCCCCCTCTATCTACTAAACGGTTATATATGGATACGTGAAAAAAATAACAGCAGTAGTATATATATATATATATATATATATATATATATATATATATATATATATACTGAAGTTGAAAGGAAAACTATCAGAGCTGAGTATGTAGTACAAACTAAAAAGTTATAGGCAACCAACTTATAAAATGTACCCGAAAATGTAAAATTTCATACCTTTTTATTGTTACATGTTTTTGGTCGTTAAACTGTTAGGTGCGAGTGTGAACGGTGTGAAATCAAAAGTTGTGATTCGCAACTACGGAACCCGACACTGCGCGTGGCTCGACACGCACTTGGCCGGTTTTTTAATTCAAGGATCTGTTTGTGACTTATTACCTACCTTCAGAAGTTCTGAAGGTATCAAGTGGCCAGTTTTTATTTGTTATATAAATTAAATAAGTAAAACCAAAGCCAAGTAAATTTCTTAAAGTATAAAAGTTGAATTTTTAAAATAAATGAAATTATAATAAACATTTTAACACATCTTTGTTAGTATTACATTCACCCACAGATCATTAGAAGTTAGGTAATTCAATTTTCGGAAGTATTATTATTTCCCCTATTCTTTTGCAATCTTGTTACACCCTATATACCTAAGTAAATAAAGTCTCGAACACTCGTCGAGTATATATCTGTGTGAATATTTGCATACGAGGTATCCCAGGCATTTACAGGCGCTGGCACAGAATGGGAATGGAAATCGATTGCGCGATTTGCGCGTCCAGCTGGAATTCCTGAGTGGACTAAGGACGGAGAACAAAGTTGAATGTAAAAAACAACTTGTTTAAAAACTTTTGCGTTTATGAAAGAGTATAGTATAAGCATAGAGTAAAGCACACTTATCTTAATATATAAATGTGTCCAACCAATGATCGGAAGGTGAGGAGTTGCTAAAACTATCATCAGGTCTTTCTTAGTATATATTATAAAATATAGTATCGTTGAGTTAGTATCCTGCGACACAAGTTCACAACTTACTGTGGGGCTAGCTCAATTTGTGTGATATGTCCCTATATATTTATATTTATTTATTTATTTATTTAGTCTCCACTGCGGGTTCACGACCCTCTTTGTACTACCTTCTTCTTTAGCCTATTTTGTTTCCCACTGCTGGGCAAAGGCCTCCCCTCATGATAGGGGGGGGGTTGGATCGTTACCCACCGCGCTGATCCAGTGCGTGTTGGTTGGTCGCCAGGCTTTGTACTACCAGAGCCATATATTAGCCAGAGCAGTCAGAGGATTTGGTCTTCTCTCTACACGCTGACCAGAAAGAAATGTTAAATGAAAGCTGGTTAGAAATGTCTCTTTGATGTTGATAAGCTTTGTTTAGCTTGTGTTCCCTACGTCGCCTTCCACGAGATCCACGAGAAGTCTTAGAGTGGTCCTATTCTACTCTGCCGGGAACCGCACGGCGCGTGGTATTCCTCTTAGCGCAACAATTTTGAAGCGCACCTAATGAAGCGCAACTAAATTATTCCTCGGAGCGCACCTTTTACGGTAGCAATTTTAAAATTTTTTTTCGCGAAGCGCACCTATCTTTAACTTTTGAATAAAGCTGGGAATTAACTGAAACTATCGATAACAAGATAGTGCACGTTCGTTTTTTAAACGTGGGTTTAAAAAACGAAATTTTAATATTTTAAATTGCTATCTCGAGCGCAACGAAAAGGTGCGCTCCGAGGAAGAATTTAGTTGCGTTTCATTAGGTGCGCTTCAAAATGGTTGCGCTAAGAGGAATACCGCCACGGCGTAGGCGCGTCGTTTTTCTGCAACAGTATTATTCACTCTTGTTTTTTATGTATGGGTTAATATGTTCTTTGCTTTCCAATCATTGTTGATAACCCAACATCATCAGGTCTTTTTTAGTCTGCAGGAGCACGACCCTTTTAAAATATTTAATTAAATTTAAGCTTCTTTCCAAGTAACTTACGTATACACAGATGAAGTTATCACGTAGCGATTATTTCTGCATTCACGCCGCGTGCAGCGTTTCAGTTTCCTGATGAGACCCAAACTTGCTAATGACGAATATTCTGCAAGCCTTCATTACCACCTCTCATGGGCGTAGATATAAGTGTGTTTGGACACCCCTATGCTGATTCGTGGCTGAACATATTTTAATAAATAAGATATGGGTAAAATTCGACGCTAGCAGGATTTGAACTGGCAGTCCTTAGACTTTGTACGTCTAGAAATGAGGCGCGGTGGTCTTATGGTTAGACATGTCGAACACGTCTCCCATACCTTATTTTTTTATTTGAATAAGAGTATAATCAGAATAACATTGTTAGTGCATATAAACTCCTATTAAATACATAAATTTGGTGTTTCTCATTGCACGATTGCTCAAAAATTATATGTGTCATTTTATAAAATTTGGTTTCATGTATGTACGTACTTAAATGATTGTATAGTGTATGAGAGTTTTAGTATTTGATTATAATTTCACATACTCTCTTTCATTCTATACGTATATTCTTGCTATACAGCCCTCTGATTCGTCTTTTTCTTACAGGACACAATATTTGCTACCCTAACAAGTCTTTGTATGTGGTAATATTATGTCGGTTGATTTTGAATTCCCTTGCTATATCTACTTATTATTTTGGAAGTAGAATCACTAAAATAATACAAAAAAATCATAAGAATAAAAGGTGTAAGTAAGTACAAAATAAAACCAGTCAACTGGTTGAATTTCTATAAAAGGTAATTTCTGTTATTCAGTTCTTTTTCTTACGATTTTTGTAACTATTAGATATCTAAAATCCGAGAGTTGAATATTTTTAGGGGGTTCAAAATTAAATTTTATTGTCTTTTGCTATGGCTACGCCCGTGCCACCTCGCAGACAGTTTTAATGACTGCTACTTAGCTTCGGCAAATTGTAGCCTTCATTAGGTCGATTTAAGTACATCCTGGTTTTTGTTTCGCTTTAAATTGATACTCGTGCATTTTTCATACAAATACGGGAATCTAGATTGTTGGGGACAAATGGTAAGATTACAAGAAGATCGATTTATTTTTAAAATGCTGTTGTTTTTAATGTTCCGTACTCTAGTGTGCTCCTATAAAGTGTATGTCACAGGCTGTATCTTACGAACAGATACCTTTTAAATCGTCAAGTGCGAGTCAGAAGTGCACACAAAAGCTTCCGTAAAAAATACATTTAACTTATATAACACGCAAAATGGCACTATTTGTATAATTAGTAGCCTGGGATACGTCTGAAAATTTCATTAATATAACCCAAGACGACTTAGAAAACAAGCTTAACAAAGCTTATAAACATGAAGATACCTCTCCAAACCGTCTGGCCAGCGTGGAGATTTTAGGCCAAATCCTCTAACTTTGGTAATACAGGTTGCTCCTGCAGTGGAGACGTAAAAAGACCTGATGATGATGATCATCATCATTTTGTGTAGGTGTCACGGTCATGTCGACCATGCACACCCTGGCGTCAAAGTTTAGAGATGATGATAATGATGAACTCTGAACTCTGAAATTTAATCTGGTTCCTGGTTGTCTGCCTCCTAACCTGAGATGCCCCGGGACGCAGAGATTGAGGAACTGCCTGAAGGGCTGTATAATTTTGGTTATCATACTAGGTATAAGTACTTACATAATTATAGAATTCTTCCATGCTGGTCTGGGAGAAAAGAAAAAAGTAGAATGTACATACCATAGCTACTTTTCTCCCCGTGCAGGCCGAAGAGACCAGCCGAGGGAATGGGCGCAAATCTAAGGAATCAACGTAAATAGGTGGTGCGGCTAGCAACTCATCTTCATTTCGATTCCGTATTCCTTCTTTAAGCCCATCAACATGTTAAACATGGCTTTTTGGTCTTAAGGCCTTAGGCTCTGTCTACTTCGTAGGGGACAAAGACGTGATGGTATGTATGTATGTAATGTAGTGTAAGTACATATGGAATTTTTTTATGCGGACGGGTCTCCATCGGGCATTTTCCTTTCTACTAAAATTAAAGCCATGCAATAAAAGCCGAAATAAAACGGACGTCGGCTATGGATAATGTATTTAAATTTATGTGCCAAGCGCGAGTCGCGATTATTATTCCGGGGTTTGTCCGCTGATTTGATAACGGGCTGTGTGCTCACTGTATCTGCCGCAATTTAACTAACCAGCTTGGAATACTAACTCGGAGGTAAAGTTTGTCGGTGTAGGGATCAATGATAAGAAAATTTTATAATATCAATATACAGGCTGTTTTTTAATTCATTGTCATCCTTTTAAATATAGACTATACCCATGATTAAAAGTAATTTATGACTACTTTCGAGTAATTAAAATTACACATATTTCAAATTTAAGAAAAACTCAGTAATTACCTCAAACGCTTTCAAATAGATAAAAACCAAAAATTAAAAGAGGACTGAATTTCCAACATCACCGAAAAATTAATTCATTTAAACAGTATTAAATAATCGGTCGGTGAAATTTACGCAAAACAAGCGACTTTAGACCGATACACAACCAGCGATTTAATGTTGACGCAAGAAATGTTTTTACGTGTAATTTTTTTCGCGTATGCTAACAAATTCGATTCCACCCTGTATATACCTACAATAAAATCGTAACTGGTCGCTGTCTTTACATGGAAGATTTTTAAGAAAAACTAATCTATGGCTTTATGAACGCAATAGAATCCAAAACAATGATTTTCAGAAATTTTGTTTTGTTTGTCTGTATGTCTGTGGGGGTTTTTCCACTGATTTGATAACGGGCTGTGTGCTCACTGTTTAACACAATTTAACTAACCAGCTTGAAATACTAACTGGAGGTAAAGTTTGTCAGTGAAGGATTCAATGATAACTAAATTTTACAGATTTAAATAAACTTTCAATAAATAAATCTATACTAATATACAACGTGTTAATGAATAAGCGCAAAACCTCTGAGGTGGTGATTGTGCCTATGAATATGAACAATACGGTAGTTGCCTAATGTTAAGATTATACAAAATTTGTTTCTAATGCGACTAATTTCTATCTAAAAACACTATAAAGAACACTTTTAATTTGATATCGATTCGTTAAGTGATCTTAAAGCTTCTTTAAAGTTGGGTGAATAGGACCATTTTTTAAAGTATGAAAATCTTTAATTACAATTATACTGTATTTTAGTCTGCAAAATTTATAGCAACTTTTATTATGAAACCATTACCATAAACGAAATATTTCGTATAGCTACCAAACAAAGTTCTCACGCCACCCATATAAAATACAAGCTTGTGACGTCACAAATATGTAGGCATTTCAGCGGCGAGTTTTCACGTCTAAATATTTACGTCTAAAAACATGTGCTTTTAAAACTTTTATAACTGAAAGAGTTTTTTGTTTAGAAATGTATTTCTGTCACTTTTGTGTTTATTTTTGGCAGGTCTTTACATAGCAACATGAAAAAAAATTTTGTCAACATGCCCATTTATACTATGGGGCTGACCCTTTTAATACGCCGGACTCATAAAGTCCACGCGAACGAAGTCGCGGGCATCAGCTAGTATTAAATAAACTTTGTGTTTAATTAAAAAAGTGATGCTATAAGTTTAATGTGTCTATCCGTGCAACAGTAGCTCCCAAACCGTATTTAGATTTTTAGTTTAAAAGCTAATTTAATATCATCATCATCATCATCAGGTCTTTTTATGTCTCCACTGCAGGAGCACGACCCTCTCTGTACTACCAGAGCCATATTATTAGCCAGTAAAGAACTAGCTCCCGCCCGCTGCTCCACTCGCGTTAGTGTCGATCCCTCGGGAACACTATTATTATCGAGGAGCCCGATGGTCCAGTGGGTGTGAGCTCTATGAGCGCTTGCGTATGTTAAGCAACCCCTGGCGCAGTCCCTGCTTGGATGGGTGACCGCAAGTGGCATAAAAATATCTCGAGCTCCTCCGTGCTTCGGAAGGCACGTTAAGCCGTTGGTCCCGGCTGTCATCGTTGATGGCAGCAGAAAAATCTGACACCAGTGTTGGCCACTTACACACACGAAAAACAAAAAAACTGGATAGTATCCGTCGAAAGGATTTTTATCGTAAGTTTATTGTTATAAGCGCTATCTCAGTGTCCAGTTATCAGTTAATAACGATCTCTTCACAGTGTTGCTTAAAAAGTTTAATCTCTTGTTAGATAATAAATAAATGTATATTGTCAAACAAAGTTCAGCAGACCATTTACCGTATTAACTAACCTAACTGTATAACAAAGCGATTAGCAACAAAGAAAAAAAAGGCCAATTTAATATTCACTCATTCATTCACTCCATTCAAGTGATTTCAAAAGACGTTTACCGCCATTAATAAGCTTTTAGGAAATAGCGGCTATTCTCATGTTAATGCTGTTATCAACTGAGAGCAACAAAGCTTTCAAGAAAACTCGAATGATCCCTGGCCTCCGACATAAAATAAAAAAATATACAGAAGCGTAGGACGCGTCCGCGTGTGGAGCGACCGTTACAGAAGAGCCGCCTATGCTGGTACGGACACGTTCTGCGAATTAAATTAATTTTATTTAAATGTTATCACTGATAACCTGGTAACACAAACCTATTGAATAGGTATAGACTTTCGTTTTTAGGTACTTTGCATTTATACTTAATATTTGTAACGATTAAACATACACATATATTACGTCTTTTCCCTTACGGGGTTGACAAAGATCAGGTATATATTATAGCCTAAAAGCCACGTTAAGCATTTTGATGTAAAACGGAATCAAAATAGAGCCAGATTGCCTACCATATTGCCTACTAACACGATTCCACAGTTTTTCGCTAAATTTCTCGACCGATTTTTACGATCTACGCAACGAGAATAGCGATTGTACATTTAACAATAAAAAAAAAAGACATGCCGTCTTTGGAGACTGTCGATAGCTGTCGATAGAAACTTGTTGTTCACCCAAAAAATACAAAACGTTCGGTGACATTGACGCGAGTTAACTTTATGTTCAACCAAAAAGTGCTAAACGCATCTAAGAAGTTTTTATAGCAATTATTGCAATGAAATAGCTGAACCATTACAAGGATTGAATTGATAACCAGAGATAACACGCTGTGGTCGATATAGCAAAATCTATCGGAGACCGAACCCATTCGATTACCTAACTGTCTCGTCTAGGATTTGAATAACCGAATAAATTAGGATTCGGTCTCAATCCGATCATTTGAATTTGTGTCGCTGGGTGCAGATACGTTCGTCCAGAATGTATTGAGGGTATTGAGATAGTTGGTAACGCAGTGGCTGTGGTAAGCGAATTCGAGTTTATGCTTATGGGCCCACACTAGGCACACTAGCGACCCAATAATTTTATTCCTCATACTTTACAAATAGAAAGAAATTCAAGATATAAGCCTTAGTAAATAACCTGAAGTATTTTTGGAATCATGTTTTAATATTATGAGAATCAGTCATTAAGAGAAATAGTGACTACCGATTAATCTGATTTTTATAATTCTCACTGATTCTGGTAATATTAAACACTAGCTGTTACCCGCGGCTTCGCCCGCGTGAATTATAGCCTATGTCCTTCTCAGTACTCTAACCTATGTGTATGCAAAATTTCATGATGATCGGTTAAGTAGATACTCGTAGGGCGTGAAAGCGTAACAAAGAAACAAACTCACTTTCGCATTTACTCGTATAATATTGTATTAGGATTTTATTCTGATTCTAGTGTTTACGGCAAAAGCAAATAAGTTCATCATCTATGAAAATTTTAACTGTATAGTAATCACGGTTTATGAGGAGAGGTATTTGAGGAGCCCGATGGTCCAGTGGGTGTGAGCTCTATAAGCGCTTACGTATGTTAAGCAACCCCTGGTGCAGTCCCTACTTGGATGGGTGACCGCAAGTGGCATAAAAATATCTCGAGCTCCTCCGTGCTTCGGAAGGCACGTTAAGCCGTTGGTAGCGGCTGTCATCATTGATGTCAGTCGTTTAGCTATGTCAGATGCCTTAAGGCAGCTTGAAATATCGCTGACACCAATGTTGGCTACTTACACATACGAATAACCAAACAAACGACGGTTTGTGTATGATGGTGACACACGGACATTGAAATCTCGTAAATAGGATCCCGTTTTTACGCTTTGGACATGGAACCCTAAAATCCTTGATATTGAAATATGGATTTCAATTCTCAATTAATATTTGGCATATTCGCTTCCTAGCTAAGTCTCTGTGTATTTTATTCTGGTCATTTTCAACATCGCGTTCCACAAACATAGATATTTTTCCACATCGGCAATTAAATCTTGATTTAACTCATTTTCGTCAAGAACGTAGGTTCCTAAAATACAACAAACACGTGTGCAGCGTACGGCGGCGGACGGTAAACTGACGCGAATTTCTGATAGTGTGCGGGGCTGCGGGGGGGCCTAGTACAAAATGTATGGAAAACACGCCTTCCGCAATTTCTATCAGAAAAAATTCTGACGTCCGGCTGAAGGTCCGGATTTTTTCTAACAGTGTGCGGGAGCTAATACAAAATGTATGCACGGAGTGCCTTCCGGCGAACGTCAGAATTTTTCTAACAGAAATTTCTGATAATATGCGGCCGCTCCTTACCTGCGCTATTGAAATCAAAAGTAGCCTATGTCCTTCCTCAGGCTATAGCCTCTCTGTGTGCCAAATTTCGTTTTAATCTGTTCAGCCGTTTTAGTTTTGGCCACCCATCCTAATTAAAACCATGGTAAGAGTTGCTTAACCTGCATTATCGTAACTAAAAGTAGCCTACGTCCTTTCTTAGGCTATAGCCTCTCTGTGTGGCAAATTTCGTTTTAATCTGTTCAGCCGTTTTAGTTTTGGCCACCCATCCTAATTAGAACCATGGTTAGAGTTGCTTAACCTGCATTATCGTAATTAAAAGTAGCCCACGTCCTTTCTTAGGCTATAGCCTATCTGTGTGCCAAATTTCGTTTTAATCTGTTCAGCCGTTTTAGTTTTGGCCACCCATCCTAATTAGAACCATGGTTAGAGTTGCTTAACCTGCGTTATCGTAATTAAAAGTAGCCCACGTCCTTTCTTAGGCTATAGCCTATCTGTGTGCCAAATTTCGTTTTTATCTGTTCAGCCGTTTTAGTTTTGGCCACCCATCCTAATTAGAACCATGGTTAGAGTTGCTTAACCTGCGTTATCGTAATTAAAAGTTGCCCACGTCCTTTCTTAGGCTATAGCCTATCTGTGTGCCAAATTACGTTTTAATCGGTTCAGCCGTTTTAGTTTTGGCCATCCATCCTAATTAGAACCATGGTTAGAGTTGCTTAACTTGCGTTATCGTAATTTAAAGTAGCCCACGTCCTTTCTTAGGCTATAGCCTCTCTGTGTGGCAAATTTCGTTTTAATCTGTTCAGGCGTTTTAGTTTTGGCCACCCATCCTAATTAGAACCATGGTTAGAGTTGCTTAACCTGCGTTATCGTAATTAAAAGTAGCCCACGTCCTTTCTTAGGCTATAGCTTATCTGTGTGCCAAATTTCGTTTTTATCTGTTCAGCCGTTTTAGTTTTGGCCACCCATCCTTATTAGAACCATGGTTAGAGTTGCTTAACCTACGTTATCGAAATCAAAAGTAGCCAATGCCCTTTCTCGGGCTATAGCCTATCTGTGTGCCAAATTTCGTTTTAATCGGTTCAGCCGTTTTAGTTTTGGCCACCCATCCTAATTAGAACCATGGTTAGAATTGCTTAACCTGCGTTATCGTAATTAAAAGTAGCCCACGTCCTTTCTTAGGCTATAGCTTATCTGTGTGCCAAATTTCGTTTTTATCTGTTCAGCCGTTTTAGTTTTGGCCAACCATCCTAATTAGAACCATGGTTAGAGTTGCTTAACCTACGTTATCGAAATGAAAAGTAGCCAATGCCCTTTCTCGGGCTATAGTCTATCTGTGTGCCAAATTTCGTTTTAATCGGTTCAGCCGTTTTAGTTTTGGCCACCCATCCTAATTAGAACCATGGTTAGAATTGCTTAACCTGCGTTATCGTAATTAAAAGTAGCCCACGTCCTTTCTTAGGCTATAGCTTATCTGTGTGCCAAATTTCGTTTTTATCTGTTCAGCCGTTTTAGTTTTGGCCAACCATCCTAATTAGAACCATGGTTAGAGTTGCTTAACCTACGTTATCGAAATCAAAAGTAGCCAATGCCCTTTCTCGGGCTATAGCCTATCTGTGTGCCAAATTTCGTTTTAATCGGTTCAGCCGTTTTAGTTTTGGCCACCCATCCTAATTAGAACCATGGTTAGAATTGCTTAACCTGCGTTATCGTAATTAAAAGTAGCCCACGTCCTTTCTTAGGCTATAGCTTATCTGTGTGCCAAATTTCGTTTTTATCTGTTCAGCCGTTTTAGTTTTGGCCAACCATCCTAATTAGAACCATGGTTAGAGTTGCTTAACCTACGTTATCGAAATCAAAAGTAGCCTATGTCCTTTCTCGGGCTATAGCCTATCTGTGTGCCAAATTTCGTTTTAATCGGTTCAGCCGTTTTAGCGTGAAAGCGAGACAGACAGACAGACAGACAGACAGACAGACAGACAGAGTTACTTTCGCATTTATAATATTAGTATGGATGATTCCAAATATACCTCAGGCTATTTACTAAGGTAATGATTTACATTCTTGAATTTCTTTCTATTTGTAAAGTATTAGGAATAAAATTATTGGCGTCGCTACTGTGCCTAGTGTGGGTCCTTATCATCATCATCATCATCATCATCACCAGGTCTTTCTAGTCTCCACTGCAGGAGCACGACTCTGTCTGTGGGGCCTTAATCGAGTAATAATTAATAAGGTTCTATGAGCGTATCGGGCTTGCCCGTGAACGGATTCCTAAATCGACAATGGTATTTTCAACCTCCCAATAGTTTTTAAGACCTATTCAACAATACCCCACACGATGGGTTAATAGAAAAAAAAACTCCCACTTTACTTGTATGGGACCTAACATAAAAAAATCTTTTTTTTTCAAGATTTTTTTGAAGGTTTTCTGTTTGTGAATTTTTATGTCACAGTTATTTTCTATGAACGGATAAAATTTTCATAGAAAATAAAAATAAAATCTTTTTCTCCGACCTAATACGAGTACATTGCAAACCACTCTTCCTTAACATTCGTCAATCGGCTGCCAATGTGTGCGACCCTCATCTCATGATCACGGCCCGTGGCTTCGCACGAGTGACTGTCCATCCGTACTATCCATACTATAATTATAAGAATAATTGTACCTACCTGTTTGTTTATTAAGTAATTTTTATTTTTATTAAGTAACTAGCTGTTACCCGCGGCTTCGCCCGCGTAATATATAGCATATGTCCTTCTCGGTACCCTAACCTATGTGTATGCAAAATTTGTGTATAAAAAATGATGATCGGTTCAGTAGATACGGCGTGAAAGCTAACAAACAAACTCACTTTCACATTTATAATATTCGTTGGGATTGTATTTTATTTACAAAATTTAGTATAGAGGTAAATTGAGTCCCAGGGAAAGACAGAGATAGGCTGCATTTTATCCCAGATTTTTTTTTCCTAAAGAATGTACGCAAACGAGAGCAAAGTCACTAGCGAAAGAAAGTATACTTTAAATGCGTGTGACTAGCTTGATTTAATTAATTTACACTTACAGTGCCCGAAACGTTAGGTGTATAAATCCTAATCCTAACTAATTTTATAAATGCAAAAGTGAGTTTGTTTGTTTGTTTGTTACGCTTTCACGCCGTATCTCCTGAACCGATCGTGAAAATTTGCATACGTATAGGTTAAGGTACTGAGAAGGACATAGACTATAGATAACGCGAGCGGAGCCGCGGGTAACAGCTAGTAATGTAATAAATGCAAAAAAACCGTATTAAATTTTATTAAAAGGTGTAAAAATCGCGAAAAAATAGCGAAAAAATAGGAAAAATTAGCATGATGGATTTAAGACTGAATTTAAGACTTAAGTAACTTAAGTCTTAACCCAATCAATCAAGCTGCTGCTAAAACTCAATCGACTGTCACTGTGATGTGTTCGACCCTCATTTTGTGATGGCGGCCTGTGAGATTGCCTGCGAGTTCCTGTCAATACTCTATTAGGGGAAGGTATTAATTGAAGTCACTACAAAAGCAACACTAACGCCCGCATAATAGAAAGTGACTAGTTATTTATGCCTAGCAGTATACCTGATATTCTCGAGAAAACAACACCTAACAATTAGCATACGAGCAATTGGATTGGCTCTTGTTTCTTTCAATTTCTTTCACATTTTCCCGTGCAGTCATGCGTGTCAATCGAACCACCGCTGAAACTTGAGCGGCTATCAATGAGTGCGACCCTCATCTCGTGATGGCGGCCTGTGAGATTTCTCAAGTGGCTATCAACGCTATGCCTTTGTAGGCACTGTTGAAAGTTATTGTAACTTTTATAGTGGTTCTAATTGATACCCTCTCCACAAGGAGATACAAAATAGTTATATATTTCCAAGAAAGCAACGCGGAACAGTAAGCCTTTAATCTGATTGAGTCTTGTAAATTTTTTAAAATTTCTATTACATTTTCCTAGTTTTAACCCGGTGCAGGCATGCGTGTCAATCGAACCACCGCTGAAACTCGAGATTCAATGAGTGCGACCCTCATCTGTGATGAGTGCCTGTCAATATTATACCTACAAAGAGAGGATATCAATTGGAGCCACTACAAAAGCGACACTAACGGCCGCATAATAGGAAATACCTAGTTATTTATGTCTGGCTAAGTAGATTCCCGTGGAAATAGCACATAACAATCCTATAGCTAGCACACAGACATGCACGAAGAACTTAACTATTTTATTGTCTCATGAGAGCGACTTGTCTTAACCCAGTGCCCCCGTGCGGGTTAATCGAACCACCACTAAAATTCGAGTAGTTGTCAATATGTATGACTCTCATCTAGATGACGTGACGATCTGTGAGATTACTCGCAAGTGGCTGTCAATTCTATACCTATAAGGAGACGGTATTAATTGGAGCCACTATAAAAGCTGTATTAGCACCTACATATTAGAAAGAAATTCTTTGTGTCTGGCCAAGTAGTTTAATTGTCTCTTGAGAGCGTCTTGTCATAACCCCGTGCGATGGCGGCCTGTGAGATTGCTTGCGAGTGCCTGCCAATAATATACAAGGGGCAAGTATCAATAGGAACCACTTCATATGCGACACTAACGCCTGAATATTAGAAAAAAGTTCTTTATTTCTGGTCAGATAGAGTGATTCTCGAGGAAGAAGCACGTAATAATCCTATAACTACACATGCGTGAAGTGAAGAGCCATTTGATTGTCTGTTGAGAGCGTTTTGTCTTAACTCGGAGTAATGTACGGGTCAAACGAACCGCCGCTGAAACTCGAGCGGCTGTCAATGTGTGTGACCCTCATCTCGTGATGACGGCCAGTGAGATTGCGTGTGAGTGACTGTCAACACTATATAGGTATATAGTGTTGACAGTCACTCGTTTCCAATTGATACCAAGAGAGTATCAATTGGAAACGGTACAAAAGCGGAACTTACGCTCGAATAAAGTTCTTTTTTCTTTTGCGGTGTGCCTATTTTCAAGTTCTTTATGTGTGGCCACTGGCCAAGTAGGTTAATTGTCTCTTGAGAACGTCTTGTCTTATACCCGTGCACGTAAATCGAACCACCGCTGAAACTCGAGCGGCTGTCAATGTGTGCGACCCTCATCTCGTGATGGCGGCCTGTGAGATTGCTCGCGAGTGCCTGTCAATAATATACAAGGAGCAGGTATCAATTGGAGCCAATAAAATAGCGTCAGTAACGAATTATTTTTCACAAATAATAAATAATCGTTTTCTCTTATGAAATTAACCAGCATTTTTTACTGTTACATACTACTTCCTTATACATAACCTAATAATACGCTGACAAATATTTTATACCGTAAATTCAGACAAATTTTTGAAATTCAAGTAGTCTGGCTATATTAATTATCATAGGTATATTTTCATATACTCGTGCTACCAAGACCAAATGTATCCTTTGGATCTTTTGGCCCTAGTCTATCTGTCTAACTCATATTGTATGTTCATATAAAGCTGTCAATCCTTGCCTAGTATTACACATTTACACACTGTAGCTGTATCTTTACGGCAATAAATACTCGTAACAAGATTATATACCCATTTCCCAACAATACTGATTGCTTGACCTCGAATCTCCTGGCCTTATATTTCGCAAGCCAAATAGTATACGGTATCATGGGCTCGAGTAAACACGGGATAAAAATAAAGGTGATTGGTCAAGAAATAGGATATTTATCAATTGGAGCCACTACAAAAGCGACACTAACGGCCGCATAATAGGAAATACCTAGTTATTTATGTCTGGCTAAGTAGATTCCCGTGGAAATAGCACATAACAATCCTATAGCTAGTACACAGACATGCACGAAGAACTTAACTATTTTATTGTCTCATGAGAGCGACTTGTCTTAACCCAGTGCCCCCGTGCGGGTTAATCGAACCACCACTAAAATTCGAGTAGTTGTCAATATGTATGACTCTCATCTAGATGACGTGACGATCTGTGAGATTACTCGCAAGTGGCTGTCAATTCTATACCTATAAGGAGACGGTATTAATTGGAGCCACTATAAAAGCTGTACTAGCACCTACATATTAGAAAGAAATTCTTTGTGTCTGGCCAAGTAGTTTAATTGTCTCTTGAGAGCGTCTTGTCATAACCCCGTGCGATGGCGGCCTGTGAGATTGCTTGCGAGTGCCTGCCAATAATATACAAGGGGCAAGTATCAATAGGAACCACTTCATATGCGACACTAACGCCTGAATATTAGAAAAAAGTTCTTTATTTCTGGTCAGATAGAGTGATTCTCGAGGAAGAAGCACGTAATAATCCTATAACTACACATGCGTGAAGTGAAGAGCCATTTGATTGTCTGTTGAGAGCGTTTTGTCTTAACTCGGAGTAATGTACGGGTCAAACGAACCGCCGCTGAAACTCGAGCGGCTGTCAATGTGTGTGACCCTCATCTCGTGATGACGGCCAGTGAGATTGCGTGTGAGTGACTGTCAACACTATACAAGGCGACTTGTAAAAGCTATATAAAGCCGTGACAAGGCCATACCCCGAGGGTTATGAAAATCATATGGCGGTGAAAAGAAACGAAAATCTTGTTAAGATATTTTCCATACAAAAGTAGAAAAACATATTTTTTTTGTTTTGGTCACACCCCTAATTATGCATAATATTAGAAAGAAAAGAAAGACTCATTGATAAATTTCGTTACTTGCGGCAAAGCCCTTGTATGTCATATGTTCCTAGTACTTTTGTAGACACATCCTAATAATAGCAATTTATTTCTAAACACAAACACAGCTGAGATCATTTCGAACTCTTGCTATGTTCTGCCAGCCTAGTACAATTCAGACACCTACCTCTTTGTTGACACCGCGCCGGCCGCCGCGCCGCTCTTTCAAAGAAGCCGCCTTTCCTTTGCGGCATACGCTTTGCGGAACTTAGCAACAACATTGTTTCACAAATTTGACACTTATGTACTTCTATCGAAGGTTGTAAATCTGTTGCGTTCAAAAAAAAACACTGAACTCGAGTTTTAAACTGGATTAAATGAAAATTTAAGAATCATACACGAGCACGACATGTATCACCACTTAGATTTAGGTACACAATTCAGGTAATTTCCGGCTCAAAGTGTCCTCCACCACGATCTCTGCACAATTGCGCCCTCTTTTGGATTGAGCTTACGACGTTCAAAAGCATATCCGCCGGGACAGATTGAAACGCCGCAAGTATCAGCCCACGCATTTCTTCCGGGCTCTCACATTCCACGGCATACACTTTTGTTTTTATGTAACCCCACAAGAAGAAATCGAGTGGGGTTAAATCAGGTGATCGTGGCGGCCACGCCACGGGACCGCTCCGACCTATCCACACGTCGAACCGCCGGTCCAGGTACGCTCGGCACTCGCGGGCGAAGTGAGCGGGAGCGCCGTCATGTTGGAAAATCATTCTCCTGTAGGCTGCTACTGGAAGATCTTCCAACATCTCTTCCAGCTCAGTTCTTAAAAATAATAAATAATTTTCGGCATTAAGGGATTCCGGCAAAAAAATTGGACCAATGAGCCTGTCTCCAATAATGCCTGCCCACACATTAATCCGCCACCTATGCTGGAAACTTGCCACGCGGGAAGCCTTCGGGTTCTCGTGCGCCCAGACGTGCTCGTTGTGGCAGTTAAAGAGGCCCCTTCTTGTGAAAGACGCCTCGTCTGTCCACAGAATGTTCATGGCCACCGTCGGGTCCCTCGTGACTTCGTGATCGTACCACGTGCAGAACTGAACACGCGAGGCAAAATCCCGAGTCAGGAGCTCCTGGGTCTTCCGGTAGTGGTAAGGGTGTTGCCCATCAGTGTTCAGTGTCTTCCACACTTTCCACTGTGACACTCCTAATACTGCTCCACAGCGACGTGTGCTGGTCGTGGGGTCCGCCGAAAAATGGTCCAGGATCTGGTCTTCCAAGTCACTTCGCCCGCGCGGTGGGCCCTCGCCAGGGCTCGGTTGTAGCCTGCCGGTGGTGTGCAGCCGGTTCACGAGGTTCCTGAAGCACGCGTAGGAAGGAAGCTGACGGGCGTCGGGCCTACCCAACACGTAGCGATCCTCATACAAACGACGAGCAGCCGCCAGGTTGCCGTCGCATGACCCCACACACATAACCATATCATAATACTCCGAATTTGAGTAGTTCATGTTCGAAAAAGTCGATAGTAATGATGACACGAACGCGTGAGATAATCACTCTTTTCGCTAAGAATGTTACCGATCGACTGACTTCCTTCCGAGTTCCGATACAAGCGCAAGCGGCGACATCAAAGTGACCTCTTTCATCTATCCTGTATGCCTAGTACCTACTTAATTATGGTTCCGCAATGCAATAAGGAAAAACCTTTTTTAAAGTATTTTTTCTTCATTTCGTGTAGGTAAGTTAGGTAAGGTCTTACGACCCCACATACCCTGGTGTCAGAGTTTCTAAACCGCCACAAGTGCGTTTGACGTGGATAAAGTAATTTATTTAATTAGACAAAAGACTTCCAGTCTAACTGACCGTCGTGTTTAACGAAGTTTTTGGACAGCAGCTGCGATATCAAAAATCTTTTGAAGATGTGAAAAATCTTACAACTTCTTTACGCATTTTTTTGTATCTGAGGTATCTGTTGTTATTTATGAATCGGTATTCTCTTTAGTGCAAAACAAATCCTATTAAAAAAAATGTTTTTATGTGAAGAGCGAAAAACTAAAAATAATAATTCGTGATAACTGCTTTTTCTGGTCAGTGGGATTCCAACATTGCGCTTGGCGGTACGTGGTCGTTATGAGAGAACTTTATTACCCCAATGGCTGTCAGTCTTGCGCGTTAGTGCCTCGCCCACTGCCACTTCAAGGATTTTAATTAATTCAATTCATGTACGAATAATGTTTTACAAAGCTAAGTTAACATTTAGTTCATCGTTCCAGTAACAGTTAAAGAAAACTTATTTATCTGATAGCAAAAAACGGTATTTAAAAAATTTTATACGGAACCAAGCCTAAAATATCATAAAATAAAGCGAATAATGAGAGAGCGAGACAGAAAATTACGTGCATGAAGATGAATAATATTCGCAGAAGAGATAATGCATTGCATCTCGGTAAATTGTTTCTACTTTCGAAATTACATGAATGTTTTTTTGTCTTTTGAAATTTAATTTTAAGTCGATAGAATTTAATTGTTTATTGTTAATTCAAGCATTAATTTATGTCAAGAGTTTACATACCTACGATTTGATATCAGCTGTTTTTACTTTTAATGATGGGCTTCTACTCTGTAAGAAGATTTAACTTTACCCGTAATACCAGTGACATTATGAGGATTTTTTTATTATTATTGTTATTGATATGTAATAAAAATCAAAACCAACTAGCAAGTTTGTCAGAAATCCACGCATAATTAAATCCATTTGTTTGATTCGCCGTTAAATTATTTTTAAAAATTACGATGCTGTTTGCTGATTATGGTTTACGTAAGTAAATTATTTCATTTAGTGATAATCACTAATTGACAGATTTTAAATTTTAGTGATTGAACTACCACTTAAATTAAAAATCTATCTCTCAGAGACACAAGGATCTTAGGCAATGATTATTCGTTATGGTCGTTGTTTAGTCTTTGTAATTGTAATTTCTTAGCCCCTGGTATTCTAGGTCATTGGTCAAATGATAGTAAAAATTGTAGATTTTCGTAATGATGAATGACAACAGCTGATGTAGGGTTGGTACCTTAAGATTTTTGTCTAATTATGAAATGTTAATTAACTCGGTATTGTGACGCTTTTTTTACAAGATGTTATTTTATCTAGCATGTCCATATGATACCTTACATACCACTTTTCGCTATATATAGCTCTTACCAGTCACCTTGTATAGGTATATAGTGTTGACAGTCACTCGTTTCCAATTGATACCAAGAGAGTATCAATTGGAAACGGTACAAAAGCGGAACTTACGCTCGAATAAAGTTCTTTTTTCTTTTGCGGTGTGCCTATTTTCAAGTTCTTTATGTGTGGCCACTGGCCAAGTAGGTTAATTGTCTCTTGAGAACGTCTTGTCTTAACCCCGTGCACGTAAATCGAACCACCGCTGAAACTCGAGCGGCTGTCAATGTGTGCGACCCTCATCTCGTGATGGCGGCCTGTGAGATTGCTCGCGAGTGCCTGTCAATAATATACAAGGAGCAGGTATCAATTGGAGCCAATAAAATAGCGTCAGTAACGAATTATTTTTCACAAATAATAAATAATCGTTTTCTCTTATGAAATTAACCAGCATTTTTTACTGTTACATACTACTTCCTTATACATAACCTAATAATACGCTGACAAATATTTTATACCGTAAATTCAGACAAATTTTTGAAATTCAAGTAGTCTGGCTATATTAATTATCATAGGTATATTTTCATATACTCGTGCTACCAAGACCAAATGTATCCTTTGGATCTTTTGGCCCTAGTCTATCTGTCTAACTCATATTGTATGTTCATATAAAGCTGTCAATCCTTGCCTAGTATTACACATTTACACACTGTAGCTGTATCTTTACGGCAATAAATACTCGTAACAAGATTATATACCCATTTCCCAACAATACTGATTGCTTGACCTCGAATCTCCTGGCCTTATATTTCGCAAGCCAAATAGTATACGGTATCATGGGCTCGAGTAAACACGGGATAAAAATAAAGGTGATTGGTCAAGAAATAGGATATTTCCCATCAGTTCTGATACGAAGTTATAGGGCCAGTCAAGCCGGCACTATGTAAACAGCAGAATACTTACTACAAATAGAATCTTTGTGATTTTTTATTAAACTTCATGAAAGAAGAGACAGAGCCGAAGGTCATAAGGCTACGTTTAGCGTGTTAATCGTCGTTAAGGTGGAAAGTGGAATCAAAATAGTGATAGGTTGCTAGCCGCATCGCCTATAACGTGATTCCATAGATTTTCGCCCAATCCCTTGACCGGCCTTTGCGTTCTGCGCGGGAATAAAAGCAGCTGGTATATTCTTTGTTTTCTTTTTCTCCCAAACCAGCATGGAACAGTGCAGGTTTCATCAAAATCGGTTCATTAGTTTTTAAAATAGACAGTTAAATATGCATCAAACACTAGGAGAATTTGAAGGCGGTATTTTTTTTTAAATTACTTCTCGTATTATTTTACAGTATTTGCCTTTGATCAATTCAATCAATTTGAAGCAAGGACTCAAAAACATCGTAATAAAGGATATGCATTCATAAGAGTAACATAATCTATGTGTTTTGCGAGTAAGTAATGTTGCGATCACGAAACGTAAGTACATATATCTCCATGGTTGCGATGCGCGGCATGGTTCATGTTGTATTGTAAGACCTGCAGGCTGATTTGCTAACTCGGTGTACAACGATTTGATTATCACTTTAGCATCCACTACGGTTTTCATATCTTAAATAAAAATAGTTATTCATACCGAAGTCGTAATGAATGTTGAAGTTACCATGAAAATGATGTACACCGTAGCTGTCAAAAGTTAGCAAATAGGCCTGCTGTGCAGTGTGAAAATTCAATAAATAAATGAAATGAAATGACATTATAAATTTGTTATAAAATAATTCCAATAACTCCAATAATCGGAGCTAGGATTAAAACAATCAATTAAGATCGAGAGAAATTAACATCATCATGTTTTGCAGTATGGGCAAAAGCTACGTTGCCAGTAGGGCTATCCACGGAGCAAGTCACTCGAGACCGCTGTGTGGTCAACAGTAATCGGAGCTAGGGTAGAAACGCGAAAGTTACACACTTAATAAAGAAAGAGGGAAATTATCACCATCATATTTTGCAGTATGGGCCGAAAGGTATGTTGCCAGAAGGCCCTATCCAGGGTGCAAATCACTCGAGACCGCTGGGGGGTCAATAGTAATCGGTGATAGGATAGAAACGCAGAAGTTACACACTTAATAAAGATAGAGGGAAATGCCGAGATCGAATTGAATACACGTCGTCGCGGGAATTGTATCTCCACAAGATATATCTAAGAGATAAGTTAAAGCGACGCGAAGTCACCGCAACCCTTCCCGCGGGCGCTTCACAACTTTGAAGGACGCTTTACATGGTTCCGAGCGATAGGCCATGAATCTACCGTTTGATTTGCAAAAACACTGATTGGCAAATGAAACAATAGAATTTAGAAAGAAACTAACAATGATGTATTTATTCAAAAGTGTAAAAAATGCTGACATTCGAGTAATAGTCATAAAGGAGTCATTTACACTAATCAAAAACAAAAAATAGACATAAGCTTAAGAAAAACAGACGCAACGCCACACCCAGTTCTCTAAAATACATTTATGTAGCAATAATATTTTTACTACTTTGGAAAGTATTTACTGACACCGTTACAGATTTTTGTAAAAAAAAGTTTTATTTAGTTTAATAAACTAGTGTGTTGAGTTCTCAAAATTTGCTACAAAGCATTTTTTGATCTATGTTGCCAGCTTGTATGTCGGCCAGGTAATTATAGACACAGTTACAGCACTGACCACTATAAACCGCGCTATCTTTACAGGCAAAAAGTTGAGACCTACTTCGTAAAATCCATTTGTTTCAGTCAGATACCGCCTAACTCAGTTGGCAAGTTTCAAATAATATATGGACAACAACCAACGACCAACAAAAGGTACAATTTTTTTTTGAACCTAAACGTTTCCAGATTTAAGAATACAAATGTTTCATTTTATTTCTTTTCGTCTCAAAGGTCTTAGAACTTACTAGGTATTTTGTCGAAGACATGGTAAACGGAATACAATTTATCCGTCAATTTGAATATGAAATTAACAGACATAAATATATAAGGATAAATAAGTATTTATTATAAAATATAGTATCATTGAGTTAGTATCCCATAACCCAAGTCTCGAACTTACTTTGGGGCTAGTTCAATCTGTGTGATTTGTCCGTATAAAAAAAATCACACAGATTGGGCTAGCCTCACAGTAAGTGTGAACTGGTTGCGCGGGATACTAACTCAACGATACTATATTTTATAAAATCTAAGACCCAGGCGAATCAGAAACATTCTGTTTTTCGGGATCGAACCTGGAACCACTCGTGTCGTCGGTTACCATCTTGACCGCTGCACCACGGTGGTCGTGATGTCACGGTCGTCGTGTCGTGAATTTAGCAATATACCTAAATGGCGAAATTTTAATCGTTATTTTAAAGGGAAGTTCCTCGATATTTGCATGCTTCCTATCCTGACCTACGGCTCACAGTATTGGTCTGTGACTGTGGCTCAGAAGTCCAAACTCAAGGTCTGCAAGCGGGCAATGGAACGTAGTATATTAGGCCTCCGCCTTATAAATAAAGAGCGGAATACCGAACTGCGTTTCAAGACGCTCATTACAGATGTGGGTACAAAATCTACTAGACTTAAATGGAACTGGGCAGGACATGTCTGGCGAATGCTTGACAACTCAATGGCCACCGTAGTAAGGGTAGAGCCAGAACAAGATGGCGGGACGATCTGGACGAGTTCTTGCCTGGCTGGCAAATTATAGCAGTGGACAGAGACGTGTGGAAAAGTAAGGGGGAGGCTGTGTGATATGTCCGTATATATTTATAACAATATGCTAAGAAAAAAAAATTAAAGGGGCCGTCGTTATGAACAGCTGAGATGGGGCCATAATGAGATCTTCAAAACCTGCTCATCACACTTTAATAAATTGTTAATCGATCCTGCAGCCATCACCACTAAAAATGTTGCAAGCATAAATTCCGTGTAAGTCCAAAGTTCGTAAATAAGTTACGGAAATCAAAATTTCTCTCACGGCCCGAGTTACTTAGGAGTTTCGTGTCTCATTAAGAACCTTTGGTAAGTAACATGGATTCCGACTTATTTTATGTTGCTCGTTAAAAGGAAGACGAGGTTGTGTGTGCTTTTATGGCAATTTTATCTACAGTTTAGCTACAAAAGGCTGGTTCAGTATATTTATAGTTTGTCAAAGTCTAAAAATATTTATTTCGCAGCTAGTAAATATTGTCAATAAGAATAAGGGAAAGAGCTACAGAATCTATACTCGTACCATACCCTCGGCCACATAGATGTTATTATACGTTCGGGCATAAATTCCGTGTAAGTCCAAAGAACGTAAATAAGTTACAGAAATCAAAATTTCTCTCACGGCCCGAGTTATTTAGGAGTTTAAATAAAATAAATAAATAAATGTTGCTCGTTAAATGGAAGACGCAGTTGTGTGTACTTTTAGGGCAATTTTGCTGCAGTTAGCAAAGCTAGGAAAGGTTGTTAATAATCGCTTTTAACGTGGGCAGATGCGTTATTCATAGAGCCTTTAAAGTTGGGCAAGTCAATTTAAAAATTATAAAAAAGTAAAAAAAAAAAAACATCCATAATATATCCCTCTATATATTAAAGTAACTTTTGTTATCAGACCATATAAACGCAATATTAAGTATATTCTGTCGTACAAAGTTCTCATGGGTTCCATACAAAATACAAAACAGTGACGTCACGATTCACTAGCATTTCTGTGATCTGTGTATGTGCTTTTAAAACTGTAATATTTTTAATTGTTTTGTTTTCACCAATTTGTCTATTTTTGCGTGGAGTTTTCACGGCATAAAGAAAAACAAATATTCAACATCTCAACTGTTGTATAATGTATAGTAGTACTGTCTTTTTGGGGACTATTCATGTTCTAGAAAATAAAAATATAATAGAAAAAGTTTATTTGATAAAACACATCTAGTTTAAAATATATCAGTAAAAGAAGTCATATCATAGTGTTTCGACGTGGTACCTCTGTTGTTATCAGTACTGGCTGCAAACCAGTTTATTACTTAATTCCAAAACCTTCATAAAACAAAACGAAATCCAACTTAAAGCATAGGGCTTTCACATATACAATACAGACTCATTATGACCTAGGATTAGGTCGTGCGGTGTCTACTGAAAGCACTTATACTAGGACACAGGTATTATTACAACAATGGACTGGACTAGACAACGTCATACAATACTTAACTAAACTACAGTCGTAAGCTCAACACTACACTATAGTGTCCCTGATAATTTTGTTTGTGTAACTTTAGCAATGTTTGGAATCTGAATTAGTTTAGTACTTCATAGCAAGTATTGTTGGGAATTAAATTTCATCATCATCAGATCTTTTTGGTATCTATTATAGGAGCATGACCATCTCTGTACTAACACTGCAGAAGCATATATTAACTAAAACAGTCATAGAATTTGGCCTTCACTCTTCTCGCTAACCAGGTGGTTGGAGAGGTCTCTTTGATGGTTATAAACATTGTTTAGCTTGTGTTTCCTAAGTTGCTTTCTAGGACATCTACGGGAAGACGGTCTTATTCTACTCTGCCGGGCACATTATCCACACGGCAAATAAATTGGACGCAGAATTAAATTAATAAGTGACATTAATAGCTTAGATAATGGGTAATGACTGCAGAATGGTAACACTACACTACGGTGTCTCTGATAATTATGTTTGTGTAACATTGGCATTGTTTGGCATCTGAATTAATTTGGTTCGTAATAGCAAGTATAGACGTTGTGGTTGCAAATAGATTGTATAAGTGACTAATTGCACAAATCAATGACTAATGACTGGAGAATGGATTTTTAAATAAATAACTTGGTAAATAAACAACTGTTAGTTTCTTAACATAGCAGGTAACCGTAGTCTTAACGCTTGACCTTATGTTCAAGCTCATTATTCTAAAATTCCTACTAATTATCTCAAGTTATAGTAACTTAGCTACCACATGAACTAAGTGCTTTATAATTGTAATGTCTCTGATCTGGACCAATAATATTGCATTCGTTTCAAATACTTGTATGTTTTCGTAGCGTCGTAGCAAGCACTCGTAGGTCTGCTACGAAGTGACTACGAACGAATGAGTCTCTGTTGACAATTAATTTTATTATCGAATAGAACTTGATGCGTTCACCTGCAAAAGTCGATTGCACTGATTGGGATGGCATAAATATTTAGCTTTATCATGAACCTTAGTCCACATACATAAGGTTGAAATTGCTGTCATTTTTAAATAGAACCATTAGCTACACACAACTTTTTAAACAAATGTTATAAAGACTTTTGCAGGCGGCTGTACGTGCTCATTTACAACGTAGAAAAAAACAACTAACTAGTAGATACCCGAGTAGGCTAATCTGCGACCAAAGTATAACTGAACAACCCAAGTTTCAAATGATTAAAAATATTTTGACCTTTACTAAGACCAAATAAAAACTAATCCTAATACGAATTAACGCATTTTCCAACGAACGCTCAAGAATATTCAAAAAACGCAAGCACGAATTCCAAATATTCGGCGGTTTCTGTTTTTTACGATCGAAGCGTGGCAGTTTTAACAATCCAAACAAACGCACTGCGAAAAATTTGGACGCGCAAAATTCTAACCATCTTTTTAGCTGCAAGTTTTTCTGGCGCAAAGTTAGAATTATTTTCGGTACACAAGTGAGTGACATATCGCCTCGAATGCTGTTTCGAGCCGCTGTGTGTGTACATGGTCATTGCTTTGTTTTTTTTTTTGTATTAATTACTTTTTTTTTGTTGCGTTAGGATTGCGATATATCGCAATCCTAACGCAACAAAAAAAATCCTAACTTATAAGTTAGGATTTTAATAAATGGTTTGGCAAAGCATAGGTGTTCCACGCAGTTAAATTGGAACTGTAATGGAGAGATATATAGCGTGTAAATTAATCTGAAGGGGTGACTAGGCCCGTAAAAATGGACTTATATACCTTTTTCATACAATTTACTGGGATGGCCGAACTATTGTATGGAAATGACGATTTCTTTTTCGAATTTTCAGCATTGGTCTTAAATGGAAAATTGATAGTATTGACGGGCTGAGTTACCCCCCAAACGATAAAACGATGTCAACATCATCAAAGAGTCCCCAAGAAGGATAGACCTTGGCTTTAGGCATTGCTGAGGAAATAAATATAGTCAGGAAAATGTGTAGACTATAGAGAGATAAAAGGTTAATTATATGTATTCTGTTTTTTCTTCCATACCAGCACGTAATAATTTTCAGTGGTGGCTAAAAATACAAGCCTTTTATGCACATAACATTCCACGTGCAGTATTTATATGCAACATAATGACTTGCTCGCCGCACTAATTAACAGTGTATGAAATACAAAGTATTTTTTGCTGACCAAAATAATAGTGGTATATTGTCATATCTTTGCTTGCTTCTACAGAACATTCAAGAACGAGCCTGACTCTCACTTGGCCACTTTTTTGGATTTCTATGTGGTTCTTGAAATAAAAACGAAATAGTCCTTTCGTGACGATGACTGGACCACGACTCTACATATTTTTTATTTATTCGTTAATTAGTAGCCTTCGTCCGCTGAGCCAGTTGCCCAAACATGCGGAAACGTTAAGTTCCATTTTTATTTCACTCCAGAACATTAAAAAGATTAAAAATATATATGTTGTCACTGCAAAATTTCGCTATAAAATCTAGATTGAAGAATCTATTTTAACGAGCGGCACCAGCGAATAGATATTTAAAATACGAAACATTTACGAGACTGAAAAATTCTGTGCAGCTCAGTCGCTCACACCTGCGACTGACGCCATTTTTTGCGTAGCATGAAGTTCGTAACTGAGTCGAAACAAACTTTTATTTTTCCTCTTGCTTAAGTTAAAGTGATTTAGAACCAAACCGTTTTAATCATTTGAGCCGTAAGAACTCGATCATTGCTTGTCATTCGAACGATCAACGTCTTAGGTTCATTGCCTGAAAATGCCTCGTAGAGGCGAAACACGTGTCGCGAGCACGACGGAAGATGCTGCTGCAGCTCAACGGATGCTACATCGGCAATGGTCGTATACATTAACTATTGGTGGCGGGCATGACAGGACTAACAGTAGTGGGTAGGCACTGCCCAGCACTCGTTTGCATGAACTGGTGGCGGAAGCACACAAAATAATTGAACTAAAAGTGCGTACATGGTATGGTTTTGCTAAGTTTGGTTCGCTAGCGTTGACAAAACGGGGATTAACTTGTACCCTGGTTTAATCAAACCACCAAAATAAGTCAACATTTATTACTTTGACGATTTCTCAGCTATAAATGTTGATTTGTTTTGGGCAGATAATAATCTTAACGTTAGTCCTCGTATTATAAAGTAAGGAAAGTATTTATCTATCGGGCATCCACACCTCCAGTGTTATAAAATATTTGCAAGCAGTAGCAAATATTTATTGGTCAATTATCTTTAAAATTAGCCTTAATACAGAACAACACGACATAAATACTGATCTCCAGAAATATTAAAATAAAATGGAAATCAGGAATTCATGTTATTAAAAAAGCGCGCCTCGCGCAGTCCAGTCACGTCACCGGCCATGTGGCCTGCAGTCTTCATTCTTCCAACTTTTAAAAACAAACGAGCTGCACGTGACCATTGACGGAGGCAACAACCGGATTCTTACTAGCCAGTACGCTCATGAAAAATAATGGAGATAGATTTTTTAAAATCAAATACTCAAAACGGATTTTAAGTAATGACAGGGTGATTGGTTCTTGGCGGGAATTAAATCAGATTTTTGTGAATATGACAAAATAATTTTAATACAAGAGAACGCGATATTAATACTGATCTCCAGGAATGTTAAAATGAATTGGAAATCAGGAATTCATGTTATTAAAAAAGCGTGCCCGCGCAAGTCACGTCGCCGACCATGTGGCCTGCAGTCCTCTTTCTTCCAACTTTTAAAAAACGAACAAGCTGCACGTGACCATTGACGAGGCAACGTCCAGTTTCTTAATAGCCCGTTCGCTTAATTAAAAATAATAGGATAGGTAGGTCTTTTAAAAATAAAATACTAAAAACGGATTTTTACTGATGATATGGTTGGTTTTTGGCGGGAATTATATCCGATTTAAATAAAATTAATTTTAATACGGTTGTATCGCGTTTATTACATTATAAATACACCTAAAACTTTACAGTGTTCGAGTTCCTCAAGGAATATTAAAATGAAATGGAAATCAGGAATCATGTTATTAAAAAAGCGAGCCCGCGCAGTTCAGTCACGTCGCCGGCCATGTGGCCTGCAGTCCTTCTCCCAACTTTTGAAAAACGAACGAGCTGCACGTGACCATTGACGGAGGCAACGACCGGCTTCTTACTAGCCAGTACGCGTAATGAAAAGGATTTTAACTAGTGACATGGCTAATCATGGCGGGAATTTTAGCTACGGGTATGCAATGATGATGACGAATCAAAAAACTTTAAAAACCACTTACATATAATATAGTTAAGTACCATTGGGTTTTTATTAGGTCTATCTTGTATGCAATTTATAAAAGACTCTTTATGTATTCTAAATTAAGTAAACCTTAATTGTACATAAAATTACCTGCACCGGCTGCTTAAGCCTTTTTTATTTGACAACAGGCTAATGGCAGCAATAACAATTGGCCGTTAATACCGTCTAAATGTAGTGTTAGTTTGGGCCATAATTCGGCGGCCTGATACCAGTAAATTTGGACAGGCGACTGCTTTACCTGTATAATTAGGCCTTCGGCTACGCTCAATAACACACTTATAAAATAAGGAAAGTATAGAGAGTGAGTTCATAAGCTACGTATTTATACACTTATGGCTTTTACGATTTACGTAGAAAAAGCAGCTGGTTCATTCTACGTCTTTCCTTTTCTCCCATGTCTCTCCCAGACCAGCGGACCAACTGGTGGAAGAATCAAGGGAATGGGTGAATATCAGAGGAACCATAAGTAAATTTGGACAGGCGACTGATTTACCTGTATAATTAGACCTTCGGCTACACTTAAAAACACCTTTCAAAACAGGGAAAGTATATAGAGGCAGTTCATAAGCTACGTATATATCACTCCTTATAGCTTTCATGATTTGCGCTGGAAGAAAAGCAGCTACATTCTACCTCTAGGAAATAATCTACTGATTTGTAAGTTTACACACGATAAATTCCTTCACATTTTTCTTATCAAAATCTATATTAGTATTGTAAAGCTAAAGATTTTGTTTATTTGTTTGGTTGAACGCGCTAATCTCAGGAACTACTAAACCAAATTATTTAACCGTAGAATAGGTATATTATTCTTGAGTGCCTTAAGCTATGTATGTACCACGGCCGAAGTCGGGGCGGACGACTAGTTGCTAACGAAGTGTCAAGTGTTACTACAACCTCAAAGGCATGAGCCAGACAGATTTAAAATAAGAACTTCATCCTCCTTGACTGCTAGACCACAATTGCTTCTTTCTTTTCAGCAATTCTATAGTCTTTTTTGATAAAAACTAACGTGAGATATGGACATTATTAAAATACGTAATAACGGGTTACTCACGTAAATAGTCAGCTACTCGCCGACATGTTTTGAGCTCATCCGGAGGTCTTCTTCAAGGCGAATGTGAATTGAGACGCGTGCACAATGTCGTCCCAATCCGCACTGAATTCTATAGTCTCCTTAATTTGTGCTAGAGAGCCATTTCACGGGAAGCGGTCTGGGGCAAATGGCGCTGCCTGAAGTCTAAATATTAGCTGAAAATTTCAAAGCTGGGCACTAAATGATGACTAGAGCATTTTGGATTTGCGCTAGTGGGACCTTGTCGTCAAATATGGAACATATGGCTTGTCCCATATAGGTTTTTGATAAAATAATCAGTATGATAATCAAAACCCAATACTAACCAATTTAAGGCGAAGTGAGTTCACACACTAGCGCCACCCAGCAATTAATGTATTTACTCCTAAATCAAATCAAATTTAAAAAATCTAATAGCTGATTGCCCTAGTAGTAATTACTTGTAGTATTCTTTTTGTTACTTTCATAGAAACTTATTTCAATCTAAGTTTGAGAAAACGAATTTTTACCGCCACAAGCGGCCACTTTCGGCGGTAATAATTCGTTCTCTTAATTCATCAAATTAAATATAGTAATAACTTGTACCAATAATACTAAAAGTAATTTACTAGGCCATTCAGCTATTAAATTTTTTAAATTTGATATGATTTAGGACTTATAGAATTAATTGTTGGGTGGCGCTAGTGTGTGAACTCACTTCACCTTAAGTCCTAAAGTGAAAATAATAGTGACTTATCCAACTTATACTATGTGTTTTCTTTTATTGAACTAGCTAATTCAAATTCAAACGCATGAAAATTAACAACTTTTGTTTTGTGACCGAGTCTAAAGTCGGGAAAAATTCATGAGCTTTTCCATAGTACGTTGAATAGGTACCTACTGATCCAAATAAACCTATACACGCTACAGGAGGCAACAATGGAACAGACATACTTACGCGCCAAAAACATTACCTTCCTTGTGGATGGGTCAGTCGGGAAAAGTAACCTAGGTGCTTAACTTTCGGATAAAATTATGGCTCATCCCTATTTTGAGTGGTTGTGGGACCCCGTCAAGAACAAAGTTGCCTACCTTTTTTTTAACTCAAAATTCAATTCGAAATAGACGAAAAACAAACACATGTTTCACGTCTAACGACTAAAAACATCACATCAGAAGCCGTGTTACTCGAAGCATTGCTGCAACTAACGTTGAAATAGACCGTAATAGACATGAATTTTCGAAATTCAAAGCCCTTAATGCATGTGTGTGCGTGCAGGCTAATAGGACTGTCATGAAATGATTTTTTTCCAGAATCACTCTACTTGATCAAACATTAATAACAACTTCGTTCTAAAAACACGATAACAATAAAGTAAAATAACGTAGTCCCAGTCGACTCGCGCAATTTTCTTCGATAAACATTTTACAGCATTTTTGAAACAAACGCCTTATTTCCCAAAGCATATCAAAACTCAGTTTGCATACCTGAGGATTTGTGTGCATTATTAATGTACGCTCAGACAGTTGACTATATTTTCATGGTAAGTAATGCGGTTGAAGTTTTCGCGGCTTTGACACAAACATTGGAAGTAGGAAGTTCGGGTCTCCGGGCCCCCGGAGACGGTGCCTTTGAAAAATGGCCGGTTTTCAAACCGTTCTCTTAGGATCACACTTTAAAGGAAATATCAACGGCACTTGACATCTTGGAGTATGAAACAGGAAAATATTAAAAATATTACATTAATTTTTTTTTTCAGATCGAGTAATGACAATGTCATACTTAGTACAGGTACAGGTGTTGTCCCGACAACAAGTATGCCGATGCAGGGGGCTAGTTATTATATAGCTCAGGTCCACCAGGACCTTTAACATGAACCAGTCACTTTACAAAGCCTACAAAATTTTTCAAAGTTATGTTATAGCGTTAAGTAATTAGTTACTTAATATCTAAGCACATCCCTTTATAAAGAGAAAAATAAACTTTTTTTTTACCAGGATGAAAGGTATGTCCTTATCCGTATCCCAGACATGTATTACTTTATGTGTATGTATTTCATGATGGTCAGTTTAGTGTTTGAGGTGTGATTTTCGCGGTTATAAAAAATTGGATAACGCAAAAATTTATGACAGTGATAAAATACGATATTCCTAAAATATATATTTGCTGGATTTGTATAGTCCATTAATTAATGTAGCCTTTAGGTCCTACAGACCAAGGTTTCTACCGCCAAGGGCAAAAGACGTGACTGAATATACCATTATTGAACAAGGGTGTGAGATTAAAAATATATTTACTGGATTTGTATAGTCCATTAATCAATGTCCTTTAGGTCCTACAGTCCAAGGTTCTGTCTACCGCCAAGGGCAAAAGACGTGACTGAATATACCATTGTTAAACAAGGGTGTGAGATAACTACATGTGTATGTTTGACGCTTGCTTCAATGGCTCCCCAAAAACTAATACAAAGCGACGGGAACATTAGGGCGGGCGATTTCCTGTCAGACGCGTCGATAGCCATCGATATAAACAAGTAACAAACAAAGCGGTTAAGATTCATTTTCGTTGCTCCTTTGTTCAAAGTTTATTAAAGAAATCAATAGCTCGTTTATTTTAATAAAAAGTAAAACTAAAAAATGTACGTTTCTAAATATGCTTTCTGTAAAATCCTTTCAGCTCTAAAGAATCTTTTACCACAGCTTTAACCTGTCTATCTCAACTGATATTCCGCCTTAGCCAAGGCATGCAATGAGTCAATGATTCAAAAGTTTTATTAACTAAGTGAAGATTTCTTAAAACTCTTACCAACCTCATTATCTTTGGTTCACGGCCGCCATAGCACAGAAAAAGACTGTAACTTTATTGAATCAATAAATATGATATTGACTATCATACCGTCAATCGATAAACCAATGATAATTATACAAACAGCAAAGATGCAACTATGGACTTAGCGGTGTGAGAAATGTATGTTTGTCTATACTCGTGGCTTGCTTCAATGGCTCCCCAGCTCCCCAGAAACTAATACAAAGCGACGGGAACATTAGGGCGGGCGATTTCCTATCAGACGCGTCGATAGCCTTCGATATAAACAAGTAACAAACAAAGCGGTTAAGATTCATTTTTGTTGCTCGTCCTTTGTTCAATCACTATCACTATCACTACATATCACTACATATTATAAAACAAAGTCCCCCGCCGCGTCTGTCTGTCTGTCTGTTCGCGATAAACTCCAAAACTACCGAACCGATTTTCATGCGGTTTTCTCCAATGGATAGCGTGGTTCTCGAGGAAGGTTTTAGTATATAGTTTGTTAAGTTTTTGCACACTACATATTATAAAACAAAGTCCCCCGCCGCGTCTGTCTGTCTGTCTGTCTGTCTGTCTGTCTGTTCGCGATAAACTCCAAAACTACCGAACCGATTTTCATGCGGTTTTCTCCAATGGATAGCGTGGTTCTCGAAGAAGGTTTTAGTATATAGTTTGTTAAGTTTTTGTATACATTTTTGTATATACCAGCGATATTTGTTGGAGGTGTCGTAAAAAAAAGAGCCGTTTGGGAGCTTTCAACGAAAACGCTGTCTAAACCCTTTGAGATATAACAAAACAATGTATGGTGGAATTGTGTTTCTTATTTAGGTCTACAGAAAAGTCCGCGATGGCATATGTCTATATATTAAGGATAACATACTATATTCATTTTAATACTTTAAAAAATGGGCAATTATCAAAGATCACGCGCAGGCCAAACCCTTAGAGCTAGAAATTTGAAATTTTGCTCACGTATTCCTCTTATGACGTAAGCATCTACTAAGGAAGGATTTTTCAAAAGTCATCCCCTAAGGGGGTGAAATAGAGGATTAAAGTTTATATGAAACTTTTTATTCCTTGGACATATTTGTATGAAATTTCGTGTGAATTGAGAACGGCAAAAAAAATGAGTAACATTTTTAATAGTTTACCGAAATTAAACCTCTTAGGGGGTAAATCGGGGTATATGTTTAGTTTACCGCTTTGTAGCGTCATATTTTATAATCCCCGCATTCCAAACCTGAAGTCACCGCGGACGAAGTCGCGGGTAACTGCTAGTGTTTATTAAAGAAATCAATAGCTCGTTTATTTTAATAAAAAGTAAAAATGAAAAATGTTCATTTATAAATATGCTTTCTGTAAAATCCTTTCAGCTCTGAAGAATCTTTTACCACAGCTTTAACCTGTCTATCTCAACTGATATTCCGCCTTAGCCAAGGCATGCAATAAATCAATAATTCAAAAGTTTTATTAACTAAGTAAAGATTTCTTAAAACACTTACCAACCTCATTATCTTAGGTTTACGGCCACCATAGCACAGAATAATTTATAATTAGTTAAAAAAAACTAAAAAAACACGCTTTTAGCACGCTTATTATGTATTGTCATCAGAACTCAGTGCGTGTGCAAAATTTCATCCTAATCGAAGACCAAATGTGGGTCAAATTAAGATTCCAAGATTTTCTTAAATACAAGTGCAGCTAATAAAAGCGTTTTAAAAAGACTGTAACTATATTGAATCATTTTATATGATACTCATTACCACACAGTCGATCGATAACCCAATGATTAATAAACAAACAGCTAAGATGCAACTATGGACTTAGCGGTGTGAGAAATGTATGTTTGTCTATACTCGTAGCTTGCTTTAATGGCTCCCCAGCTCCCCAGAAACTAATACAAAGCGCGGGAACATTAGGGCGGGCGATTTCCTATCAGACGCGTCGATAGCCATCGTTATATAAACAAAATTAACGAACAAAGTGGTTTAGATTCATTTTCGTTGCTCGTCTGTGTTTATTTAATGGCTACCAGAAACAGTTGCCTCGCTTTAATTCTGATTGTTTTAGGGATTCGTTCCACAAAAAGTAAAAAGGAACCCATATTAGGTTGTGGTAAATTCTACTTCGTCCATCTGACAGTCAAATTAATGTCATAATTCAGGCATGGTATCTCTTGTAGCTCTAAAATTAAACTTCTAAAAGAACGGAACCAAAAGATACCTTAGGGCATTTCCTGTGGACCCAAAATCATGCCTTTCATGATTTTGGGTCAATCATGCCTTTCACAGCAAACTTAAGAGTTTGCTTTTTGCCAGTAAAGGAAAAATTCCAACTATACCTAGTTATCTTAAAAATATTTTTGTCTGATCTATTTAGCATAGTAACCACATCATTTACGTACCTATAAATTTTTTACAATTCCTCTTCCATCGTAATTTTCAGAGAAAAAACACAAGAAGTTAGATAAATCTCGTAAATGGTAAGGTTCATATTAGGATAGTTCGCGGTTTAGGATCACCTCAATTTGGTTAGGCTTACAATCTGTCACTTAGTATATCACACATCTATTCAAAGTTGCCTCATAAATAAATGAGCGCGAAATCAAGCGAGTGCCAACTTTGTTGCCTTTGATGTGGGTCGCCCTAAACTGGGCTATCAGCAAAAAGACACGTTATAGATCAAGATGCCAGGCGTACTCACACTAAGTAGGTGTATTTTAAGTAAAGCTATAATTTTGAGGATGCTGTGATAAAAGGAAGGAAAAAAAGAAAGGCTGAAATAGGAATAAAGTGGAGAGTGCCGACAGAAGTGAAAATTTGAATATTTAACGTTGTTTTTCGATCAGGTCACGAGTCCGTCTTACGAATTTTCAATCTGACGAATCTGTCGGTCACTTGACCTGTCGCGAGTTTAACATTTTTTTACCCATCACAAAAAGTGCACAGCGCCGCCATCCCCTCGATCGGCTTTTACGATCTGCGCGGGAAGAGAAACAGCTGGCACATTCTACGTTTTTCTTTGCTCCAGACCAGCGTGGAACGTATTGTATTCTGTGGTAAAAGTGAGACTATTTTACGACAGCAACAGCAGTGCATATTAAATGCCTGTACTCGTTCTGAACAGAGTCTAGCGTTTCTATAAGTACATCCTACATCGTATCACGTCTTTACGAGGTAGAAACAGCCCAACACCTCAAACCCCGGAATCATTACATTCTGGGGTTTGAGGCGTTGGTAGGGCTGGATTGCTATCCGCATCACCTTGATACGATTCCTTAGATTTTCGACCATTCCCTCATCCGGAATCAAGGATCTACCTGTAAGAAGAAGCAAATTATACATTTTTTTTCTTTTCTCCCAAACCACCATGGAAGAAATCAAAAAGCTCAATATTTGTAAATCATCATCAGGTCCTTTTTTGTCTCCACTGCAGGCTGTACTACCAGAGCCACACATTAGCCAGAGCACTCAGAGTATTTGGACTACACTCTCCACGATGGCCAGACGGGTTGGAGAGGTCTCTTTGATGATTATAAGCTTTGCTTAACTTGTGATTCCTTAGTCGCCTTTTACGACATCCACGGGTAGACTTGGAGTGGTCCTATTCTACTCTGACTTGTAAATACTTTTTACAAATGTTAATGTTTATTATACAACGTGGAAGGGACATACCCGTAATAAATCGAATCCCGGTCTATACTAGATCATTATAGTGTAAAGAAATTAAAATAAATTTTGGCAATTCCATACAAAACTGTGCAGCCGCCCGGGCGATTTGTATGGGAACGGCGATTTTTTTGTGTGATATTTGATTGTTTTTTTAATTTCAGTATACTAAAGTGATCTAGTACGGCCTGTGGTTTTATATAAAAATTACGAGTATGTCCCTTCCACTTTTTATCAAAGTTTTAATTCCAACTTTAGTTACAGGGATATACGAGCCTACTCATACAATAGTTTACGATCCCTTCATCAATCACAAAATATTTAAATTTAACGTTACATTATACGACGTGTAAGCACTGAATGACGAAGTGAAATAGTCTAGAGTATTGTCAGAGCTTAAAGCTCGTAGGTGTCAAGTTTTGAATAAGAAAGGCGGCGATATCCCGCGATGACTTGGCCGTTTCAGCGAATGAGTTCAGGCGTGACCGAATTACAAAATTGCCTTCGTACCACGAAACTCGAACATTTTCTCTTGTTAAGGACTTAGTTATGTACCGATACCATTGTCTGTCTTTTAGGGGTGTCGGAAACTTTGTCGTACAGTTTTGGAGCTTTGTATAGCATTGTTTTCGGGTATATCGGCAAAATTGTAGTTATAGGTGGGCGGTAATGAGCTGTCATTCGTCAGAAAATATTCTTTACATATTAATTATTGTTTGTGTTAAGTGTGTAAGTAGTCAATCACTGGTGTCATACTTTTCAGCAAAACTTAGCTTAAAGATTGCCATCAATGGTGACAGCTGGAACCGGCGGCTTAACGTCTACATATGACCTCGAGATAATTTAATGCACTAAAGCATGTAAAAAAAAAACCTTGGGTGCGATCCCCGCCGGGATGGGCAACCCATCTCAGTGGGGATCGCACCCTAGATTGCTTAACATGTGTAAGCGCTAATAATGCTCACGCCCACTGGGTACTCGCAGTGTTCTTAAAACTTTACTTCAAGGGTTCATTTCCAAAATTCTCCTTTTGACGACATAATTATAAATAAGTCCTCGTGACGTATTGTTGAAAATTCTATCTGTAGTTATTATAGATGTTTGTGACTCCTTAACACCAAAACTAGAATGGAATATATCAGCTTTTTCTCCTCCCGCGCAGGCCGTAGAAACCGGCCGAGGGAATGGGCGCAAATCTAAGGAATCATGTAAATAGGCGGTGTGGCTAGAAACCCATCACTAGTAACACACTTGTTTCCGTATTCCATCTTTAGCCCTCCCTACACGGCTTCCCCGTAAGGAATAAAAACGTGATACTATGTATGTAGATACTAGATGGATTTTATACACATGTAGTTAAAACTGATACATCAGAACAGAATTGCACAAAGATATTTTTTTTTTATTGGGACAAATCACACAGATTGAGCTAGCCCCAAAGTAAGTTCGAGACTTGTGTTATGGGATACCAACCGAACGATACTATATTTTATAATAGATACTTATATAGATAAACATCCAAGACCCAGGTCAATCTCAAAAAGATCATTTTCCATCTTGACCTGACCGAGGATCGAACCCGGGACCATCAGTATCGCAGGCAGGCGTGTTGACCGCTGCGCCACGGAGCTCGTCAATTGACGCGAATGACGTCGCGAGAGAAAAATGATATTAAAAATTGATGCTTCATTAAGGAAATTTGGAAATTAGCAAGGGAATAGGAGGCCGTAATCGAGTTTCCAGGAAAATATTAAATATAATAATTAGCATAATATTTATTTCGTAAAAGTTGAACTTTTTCTGTATATTTAAACTGGCTTGCGTAATCTTGTTGTTCAAAGTTATTTTAAGTTTTACTCACAATACCATTTGCTTATAAATCAAATTCTTAATTCTGTTCGGAATGAATATAATAAACTTGTTTTGATAGTAATTTTAATGTAAACTTTATTCATTTTTACCGTTTAAATGATGTTTAGCTTTATCAAAGACAATATGATACTAACGTAATAGACTGCCCACCTCATACAAAAATATTGGACCAAATTAAGGTTGCGAAAAGCAGGTGAATGTATGGCGCAGGAGAGTTGCTTGGCAGTCGATACTAGATGGCGGTAATCTGCGTTAGCCTTTAACTTACTAAATATACGGTGTCATTTTAAAATATTATACCTAAAATATTGTTTTGATTTTTAATAAGATATATTTTGTGAATCATGTTTTTATATTCTCATAATACGGTAGATACAATGTTGTGTAGTTTCGAGTGGCGCCATCTATGCGAGTCTCTGAGAACAAATCGTACGATTAAGGCGTTGAGACCACATGGCTTTATTAAGTTTTTTGATGAAATAACTTCTTAAATAGATTATATATAATCTACATTCACATAAGGATATATGATTTTCTATAGAGACTTATCAAGGGACGACCACGTTATATTTTCAAGATAATGAATCTTAAACCCCTTAAGCAGAAAGAAAGAGCTATACCAACTAAAGGGACAAATTAACACATAAATGATTCCTCCCAAACTTGACCTAGTAGCCTAATTCCCAGTAGACCTAGTATTCCAGGCACATCCGCCGCAGTAAAGAGATTGCTGTACTAATGTGATGTTAAAGGCCTGCCTTACATAACACACGGTCTGTTTGCAATAGATTAGGACTTCATTACCAATTTTAATACTGGTTGTAAGTATTACAAGAAAAAAGAACTTTAGAGAAAACGGGACACTATCATCCAGCATGTCTTATATCCTTTCAAGTACTTCGTTGACTGGAATAGATTTAGGTATTTATTCCATATGGCAATTTACAATCGCTCTTATTAAAGTCTAAAATTTAATAAATAAGTGGAATAGATGCATTCAAGGAATAAATTCGCGTTTGTAAATAGTTTTTTTTTAACTTTCCTTACTTTTTTAGTGAAACGTATTTACTTACATCTTTAACAGTATATATATACCTATATATGATCCAAGAAGATTTAACTTTTATCAACGACAGAAAGTACAAAAACCGGTAGGTACACTACACTGCATGTAACTTTAAAAAGATAATGATCAAGTTTTCGTATGAGACAATGCAGGAAATATTAAAAATATTGTCATATTCATACAAGTGTTCCGCCGGCCCGGTATTGATAGGCTGAGGCAAGCAGACGTAATTTACATATTTTGAAGAAATTTCATGAAGTGAACAAAAAATAAAAAACAAAATTACTTAGCTAATTTCTTTTTATTAATTTTTTAATTTTTCACTTTAAAACACACAGTTAAAACTTCCTAATTTTGCAACGCTCGTCCGTAAGTACGATTGTTTTTTTCAAATACTACATTTTTGGTGCGTGTAAGTCAGTACATATCTACCTGCAGGAACTATATTCTTTTACTTTGTATGCGGAGTTATTTTCTCTCTAACTTGACCTTTGAAATCGTTGACCCAAATATATGCATCCACACAATAACAGGTCTTTTCCCGGTGGACCACAGCAGATTCTCATCAGGGAAAATCATTTTACAAACCATTAGATTTTCAATTGAAGAGTTTTATCGAAGGATCTACTTTTTGTTTATCAAGTCAGATCAAAACGTTTATTTAATACGGGTTCCTTAGAACTTATTTTATAATATTAATCTATATATGAAGTATATAACCTGTATATAGGAATAAGTATGTATGTTAATGTGATTAATAAGTACATTATGATTCAAGTGAGCTAAGTTGATCCTTAAAACACGAGCTATTTTGAGCACTGAGCGAGCGAAGTGAGCGTGGTTAATAAAACTATGAGTGTTGATAAACACCGATATGCGGTATGCGGAACCGTCGATTCTGCCCGGTGCGGCCGCGCTCAGTCTCTCTTTTTTGCTCTAGTATATCATAGTTTTGAGTTCAGAAGGGCCAATTTTAAGTAGATATTGCTCGAAAACGAACGTGTTTTTTTTTCAATGGAATGGCAAATGCACTCGACTTGTGAAGTCACGGGTTCAAAAATAGTACCCTCAATGAAGCTCACCTAGCGACTACACTCCCGTGTGAATGTCTGAGTGAGGATAACAGAACGAGCGTTCGAACGCGTTTAATAAAGCAGTATTACTCTCTGTCCGGGGTCCAGTAACTATAGACTTCAAACTATGCACGCGCGTCACGAACGATGGGCGCTGTTTTAATTAAATTGTCCCTTGGAACAGGTATGCTGCAAGTGAATACTGCATAGATAGGTAATTGGAAATGAAGCTATAAACCTATGTAATGCAATAAATTACTTTGATATGCAAGGGTGAAAGAATTAGTGCTTATACATGATAAGCAAGCGCCTGACGTACGTAATACTCATTAGCATATAAGACCATAAGTAGCATAATAATATCTGGAGTTAATAGAGAATTTTAAACCGTTGGCCCTGACTATTATTCCACACATTGTTTATAAATATGGGCATTTATGACACCAAATCACACCGATTTCACAATATAAAGTTCACTAGAATCAATTTGTAGAAAAAATCTAACACAAACACCGTGTAGTCCGCGACAAACATAAATAAATATATACGGACAAATCACACAGATTGAGCTAGCCCCAAAGTAAGTTCGAGACTTATGTTATGGAATACTAACTCAACGATACTATATTTTATAGTAGACGCTTATATAGATAAACATCCAAGAGCCAGGTCAATCTGAAAAAGATCATTTTCCATCTTGACCTGACCGGGAATCGAACCCGGGATCATTAGTATCGCAGGCAGGCGTGTTGACCGCTGCGCCACGAAGCTCGTCAAAAGATCCCTTCAAGAAGTATCTCTTTGCCTCTTGGCATCAGAGGTACTATTTTTGAACGGGTGACCACTCGTCTTCGAACGATTTGTAAACTTAAAAAGCCGCTCGTTTACGAACAGCGATATTAATAAAAATGTACCCCAGGCTCTGTCAAAACCGTGAAATGAAAACGTTTAGAAAAAGGGTTTATCAATATTAATAAGTGACAAAATATCAACGAGCTAATCCATGTAATTCGACTTTTCAACTTACTTTATTGTGCAGTAAACTCGTAAGGTACCATCATCCCCACCGTATGATTTTCGGCATAATGATAATAACTATAAAGGCCTGGGTGCTTCATATTACATATTCATATCACATGGGATCGCAGATGTGTCTATAAGGGCCGTAACAGACGAGCTACTTTTAGTATTAGGTATCGGCAATGTTGTGACAGGGCTATGGGCTTATGCTCAATTATAAACTCACATGCCAAAACGCTAATTGAATAACGTATCTATTTTTCTCACTTTTTGTGCATCCTCAACTTTAGTGGTCTGGCACTTAGAGCCTGATATATAAAAGCCTCTTTGCGACTATGTTATTGTTGGTTTTATCATATTATCGCACACTCAATCGTTAACATAAACATATTAAAATAATAAATATATATTGAATTTGTTACATAAAACCAGAATGACTAAAGAAAAAAAAACTGGCCATGTGCGTATCGGGCCACGCGCAGTGTAGGGTTCCGTAGTTGCGAATGACAACTTTGAGTTCACACTATTCACACTCGCACATCACAGTTTAACGACCAAAAACATGTAACAATGAAAATGTATGAAATTTTACATTTTCGAGTACATTTTATAAGTTGGTTGCCTATAACTTTTTAGTTTGTACTTAGTACTCAGCTCTGATAGTTTTCCTTTCAACTTCAGTATATATACTACTGCTGTAATTTTTTTTACGTATCCATATATAACTGTTTAGTAGATAGAGGGTGGGGACACTTACCTCTTACAAAAATTTGCACTTTAAAACCAAATTTTTCGGAAACGGATCCCTAAACCGAAAAGTAGTGTTCTCAACCTCACAATATTTTTTAAAGACCTATCTAACAATACCCAACACGATGGGTTTGTATAGAAATAAAAATATTACTCCCTCTTCACTTGTATGGGAGCTACGCTAAAAATATTTTTTTTTTCAAGTTTATTTCTACCATTTTTTGACATGATTAATATACATACCCATACCAAATTACAGTTTTCTAGTACTTATAGTCTCTGAGTAAAACCGCGGACGGACAGACAGACATGGCGAAAGTATAAGCGTTCCTAGTTTACTACGGAACCCTAAAAAAGGAAGAACAATCCTAATCCTATCCTAACTTCCTAACTAATATTATAAATGCGAAAGTGAGTTTGTTTGTTTGTTACGCTTTCACGCTGAACCAATCTTCATGAATTTTTGCATACACAAAGGTTAGGGTACTGAGAAGGACATAGGCTATATATCACGCGGGCGAAGCCGCGAGTAACAGCTAGTAATCATATAAATCTCTTCAGGCGAGTAGGTGACCAATACTGGTGAAAAGAGTTTCTTGCGGCGTTTCTTCTCTGCACTGGTCAGTTCTAAAACGCTTAATAGTCTGTAGCTTTTCAATTCAATTCAATTAAATTTCTTTATTGCGTTTCGTATTGTACATTACATCACTGTAATTATACTAAATATGTACAATATGAACCCTGTCCGGGCATCGCATAAATAAAATTTGGAATGGCAAACGGGTTTTGTACTATAAAATATTAAAAAATATAATTATATTTAAAAAAAAATAAGAAATAATAGTAATTTATCGTATATATGTTTAATATGTGTTACTTACTTGATTTTTTGATTGCTCTTTATGGTTATATAATTAGTTACTTGTCATTTTTTTTCTTAGATAGATTTTATAAACATTTATTATTTGATGTCACTTTAATGTTAAATATAAGGCAATTTTTAATGTTGTTTCATGTCGTATTTTTATGTGAGTATATATAGAATTATTAGTTGTATTGTATGTCAAGTATGTTACAGTCACTTTATTTCAGTATCGTTTAAAAACTCGTCAATTGTGTAATAACTTTTATCTAAACATAATTCTTTTATCTTTTTAATAAATATTGAGTCCTTTTTTTCCGCTCTCAAAGTATCGGGTAAAGTATATATATATTTTTGTTGTCATGGCTAACGGGCCAGAACTGAAAATTTCCAATTTTGATATTGGCATAATAAGTTTATTTTTCTTCCTTGTAGGATAGCGTCGCGGCAAGTCTTCTTTTTTTTGTATAAAATTGTGGATTTTTCCGGACAAATTTACATGATTCTAAAATATATATAGATGGTAAAGTTAAAATTTTTAAACTTTTGAAATGTGGCTTACAACTATCTGTTCCTTTAATGTTTTTTTTATAATTCTGATACATTTTTTTTGGAGAATAAGTAATCTACTTGCATCGGTGCTGTTGCCCCAAAGTATGATTCCATACGTCAGCCAGGAGAATGCATAAGCGTAGTAAGCGGTTACTGCGGTTTTTTCATTGGTCGTTTTTTTCAGTTGCCGGAGTGCGTATGTGAATTTAGATAGTTTTATCGCTATCATGTCGACGTGGGATTTCCAATTTAAATGTGTGTCCAATACCGTACCGTCATATTTAAAATTTATGTCAATAGGTGTTTTTTGATGTGGTCTGAATTGAATTAATTTTGTTTTGATGAAGTTAATTTCGAGGTTGTGATCCTTTAACCATGATACTACCGTGTCAAGGGTTTGGGTCAGCATTTGGTTTAAATTATCACCATTTGAATAAGGTATTACTAAAGAAATGTCATCCGCGAACAATACACATGTTGGGCTCATGATTTTGGGCAAGTCATTAATATATACTAAAAATAATAAACTCCCGACAACACTTTTTTGAACAATAGTTACTTACATAAATAATACTTAATAAAGTAATTTAAATGTGATTTCACGAAAGGCCTGCAGTCTATTTTCTGTAGGTATAAACGTTTTAATTATTTTGATTTCACTTTTAATTTACGATGGAAAATAGTACCTTCTTGTACCTAGTTGAAAAAATTTAACATTTCTGAGTACCTATCACTTAGAGTTCATAACTTCCTTGGTTTTCATAGAGGTATATGGCATACCATCGAACCCTCAATACCAACGATAAATACCATCGACATGCAAAAAAAAGAAGCCATACCTAGTATATGTTGCCTATTGGAGTCGGAAAATCGCTAGTAACCGTCTGAGGTAACAAAAGAAGTCGTAAAATCGATACTTAAAGTCGTGTGTCTGCTGAGGCCCCAAGTGCCGCTTCTGTGCGTTATTGATAGAATCTACAATGTTTGAGGGGCGCGATCTGTGAAATTGCATTCTGCGGCTTTCTGTAATGCGAAGATGTGAAGAATGTTCCACTGGATTCTAGCTGTTGGCGGTTGTGATCGGAATATGTTGTAAATTTTCACGCTTGAAAACTCAGTGTATTATTTATTGTTTACAAAGCTGGAGTTTTAAACATGAAAACATGAGAAAATGAAAAGAAAGCATATGAGTCTTCAGGCGAGTAGGCGACGGATATTGTTTAAAAGATTTTCCATTGGCGTTTCTCCCCTGCATTAGTTAACAGGTCTTGAACAATAATTAAATATTTAGTTAAATGTGGACTGATTTAAATAAAGTTATTTTAATACGGTTTTTATCGCGTTTATTAGAAAACATTATGTGGACTGATGTCAAAAAGTGACAAACTAAGTGTGTGTTTCAGTAAATGAACCGATATTTTAAAATACCCATTCAAATAATAAATCCGTTTACGTGAGGATGGTCAAAAAGAGAGACTCCATATAAAATGGCTTTATATATGTTAGATAGCTATAGCTGCGCTTGCGATTTGCCTTATTTTAATTTCAAACATTGACGAAATCTTTTTCACGTCCAGATGTTTTTATTGTGTTGTGACCGCAGAGTATGTGGCCTTTTATATATTTTTTTAATCTATGCTAGTAACATTAAGTGAAAGGCGTCATCACTTCACTAAAGTTTCATTTTTTTCGATAGGGCTGAGCTACCAATCTACGAAATGTCACGATGATTCTGATTTCTGAAAAAAATTCTAATGGTGTGTCCATTATAAATTTGTTACACACATTGTTTTTAATTTATACAAGAGCAATATAGTTTGCCTTCACTATACTAGTAAGGCATTACAGAAATACTAGTAACAACGGTAACACCAAGCAAAAGGCATTATCATTCCACTAAAATATCCTTTTTTGAGAGGCTGAGTATCCAGTCTACGTATAGTCCGAACGGTGATTCTTATTTCTGTTTCTGTTACCCACATTTTTTTTTATACAAAAGAAATAAAGTTTTCCTTCACTATACTAAGAAGGCATTTCAGAAATACTAGTAACACTAAGCGAAAGACATCATCATCCCAGTAAAGTATCCTTTTTCGGATAGGGCCGAACAGCCAATCTACGTAATGTGGATGGAACGCTCGTATGTCACGCGGCAGATGCGAGGGAGAGGACATTTTCTAACGAAGTTGTAGCCTGAAGTTGTTGCACGGGAAAATAACAAGTTATAGGGTTCAGGAGTACGGAAGCTTTCACGGTGCAGTGATGGATTTTAAAAAAAATCTTGTTTGTTTTTTCTTCTCTTCTTTCTTCTGTAAATTTATGAATAGTTACTAAAAATAAAACTTAAAATCAAAAGTTTAATTTTATTATTTAGTAAATCTTTGATGTTACAACCAAAATATGTAAATATAATCTTTCTGAAAAAAGAAATAATTGATAATTATTCAGACAAAAAAATCGACTTCAAATAACTACTGAACCAATTTTCATGAAATTTAAATGGAATTAATTAGGATATTTACGCTTCCAAACTCTTTAAATAAATTAACCTAAAAATACAAATTACCCTATCTAAAAAGGATAAAATAATAAATAATATAAAAGATTGTAAATGCTGTGTTCACCTTTAATTGGGTTTCATGCTAGAATAAGTACTTTATAAATATTGTTTAAAAATGTATACATGTTACCTGTTGGTGTACCTTAATAAATAAATAAATCGAATTGAGACCTTTCACAAAATTGGTTAACAGTGAGAACAGAGACCCAAGCTTATTTGACAGTTATTTCTGACGACAAATATTATCGAATTACAAAGCTTGCGTCTGCAAGACATAATTCCGGTGCTTCAACTGTCTCCTCAGTGCGTCTCTTAACTTTGAAGTATTTCAACAATTCTTACAAACCCCTAATGAACACTTTTTCTCAACGCCAAAGGCAAGGGTTGTCGAAAAAAACAAAAATGGAGCAGCTCTTGTCGTGAATTTCGGATATAACGAGCACTCCGCTCAAAGCTCGGACTTGCAGTAATGGCTTGGAGCTTTCAATAAACTTAACTCGCCTTAATTGAAGAGGCGCGCAGAACTGAAACGCCGCCCAAAATATTTATAATTCACTGAAACCTGTAAGGAATGGTTTAATCAAAGACTTTAATAATCTTAGTGGTCCAAAGCCGACTTTATAAAACTTAAGAAGATTTTCTAATAAATATTTAGCAAATAAGTAATGTTCATTTACCTATGTATTTTTTGCATTTGTATAATAACAGACGGTCCTTCGCGGCGACGACGATCGTCGCCGCTTCCATACTTATAACCCGTCCTCATGAATCACCCAATCTGTTGGTAAAAACCGTGCCCGTGAAAAATAAACATACATACTGTAGTGTACTGAGTGCGCGAGAGTGGGACGTCACCTGTCAGTGGCCATAGTATGTAGTGTAGTAAATATACGGGTGGGCGACATTCATCTGGAGGGCGAAGGTTCAGAAACAGTACCCCTGAGTTTCTTATTTGTATTTTGTTTTTATTGTTTCGTTTTTTTTCCGGTTTGTTAGTCGTAAGTGCGCACACCCGTGACGTCAACATAGGTCCCAACGGAAGACCAGCGTTGGCTTTATAACCAACATATGCTGAGTTGGGACCTATTTGAAGACGTACACAGTGTGAAACAAGTGTGTTAACTGTATAATGTTTAATGTCCTGTGCTGTGTGTCTTCAAATAAATTATTCATTCATTCATTCATCTGTCAGCGGCCATAGCTAGCGGACGTGGTGCGTAATACTGAGTGGTGTATTGATATAGTAAGTAACTATAGTGAGTGTTTACTAGCATTTTACACATACATACATACTACTCACGTCTTGATCCCTTGCGGGGTAGACAAAGCCCAAGCTCATAAAACCCTACAGGCCACGTTAAGCATCGTAGTGGGCGTAAACGTGGAAAGCGGAATCAAAATAGTGATGGGTTGCTAGCCGCATCGCCTATCAATGTGATTCATTAGATTTTCGCCCAATCCCTTGACCGGCTTTTACGGTCTTATTATAGCTTTCTAGTACTTATTGTCTCTGAGCAAAACCGCGAACGGACAGGGTATTTGGGTGAAAAATAAAAATTTGTACGATTATTTTTGAGTTTATTGCGGACAGACAGACGCGGTGAATAACTTTTTTTATTATTATATATAGTGATAGTGATGACTGCTTTAATATTAAAATGAACATTTATTTAAAGCCAAACAAAAAAAAATTGGTTGAAATTTAATCATAGTTATAGTTTTTTTCTGGAGTGAGACGCGCTATATGTTTATTTTTAAATTAAAAAGAAAAAAATCGGTTCTAATATTTTTTGATTCTTTAGTTAACTGAATAATTTTAATATAATGTTTTTTGACCCAGGATACTAGCCTATAAACGCAATAAAACTGTACTAAAAGTAAATTAGTTTAAATATGTAACAATCCCGAAAAAATTAGTAATTTTTTTAACCAGCTAATTCTGATAATAAATAAGAAATATAAATATATACGGACAAATCACACACATTGAGCTAGCCCCAAAGTAAGTTCGAGACTTGTGTTATGGGATACTAACTCAACGATACTATATTTTACTATAAATACATATATAGATAAACATCCAAGACCCAAGTCAAATTGAAAAAGATCATTTTTCATCTTGACCTGACTGGGGCTCGAACCCGGGACCATCCGTGTCGCAGGCTGGCGTGTTGACCGCTGCGCCACGGGGCCCGAACAACGGAAGTCTTTGACTATGTTTTAAAAAGTTTATAGATATCTTGAACATATATTAGCACGGTGACAATCTCTTCAGTCAGACATACTCGAATGTGCCTGGAATTCTAGATATACCTACTGCGAAATAGGTTTCTAGTCCAAGTTCGGGTGACATCATTTATGTGTTAATTTAATGCTTAGGTGGCCATTACCGAACACCTAAACCAAAATTCCAATTAGTAGCAAGGACGTCGCCTTTTATGTGCTTGCTACTAATTGGAACTTGAATGAGTGTGATGATTTACGCAAGAATTAGAATTTAGATCACAGGTTCGGCATTTGTTTCTATGTTTTGATGATATTATATCCTATCACTTGACGAGCGTCTGGTATTTGATTGATACACGTAAGGTGCAGCGTTGCAGAACTATTGATAGGGAATCGATAGTTGACCTTGAAAATTATTCACGATAATCGATAGTGTAACCGTGTTTTTGCGCCATACTATTTGTGAAAAGGGTTATTGTAAATTCGTCACCTAAAACCTTTGTGTAAATTCGACACTCTTTTTTTATAGTAAACTAGCTATTACCCGCGGCTTTGCCTGCGTGATGTAGCCTATGTCCTTCTCAGTACCCTCACCTATGTGTATGCAAAATTTTATGATGATCGGTTCAGTAGATACAGCGTGAAAGCGTAACAAACAAACAAACAAACTGACTTTCACATTTATAATATTAGTTAGGATTTGTCACTTATCAATTTCGAGTATAGTAAATTCGTCACCTAAGGTTTTTTGTACAGACATCAAAAGTTAAACACCTTATAAAGTAGATTCAATATACAACTTTCAAGTTACAACGATAGTTTCAGAATTACACAAATTGAGCTAGCCCCAAAAATTCTATTGCTATGGTGGCTAATTGACTTCAACAATAAAGTACTAGTGGGAGTTTGTGGTGGGAAGTCAAGGGGTACAGTTGAAGTTTGCCTTAGACATTTTTGCAAATTGATTTTAGTGGACTTTATAATATGAAATTGGTGTAGTTTGGTGTTATAAATGCTCGTGCTCATGAACAATTTGTGAAATAGTTAAAGTGGACTGATAAATGGACTTGTATAGATTTGCCGCCAGAAACTCCCACGAGGCATCAAAGAACATACGCCATCTTTGATACTTCTTGGAAAAACTTTACCGTACAAAACCGATACTTATTATCTCATCATACTGGAAATTGGCAGAATCACTGAAATTTCGGTGGAAGCCATAATATAAAAAATAAAAAAAATAAAAAAAGGTACTAGTGAAAAATTTACATATACTTTCTATACTTTTTTTTTTACTTAAGTGACGAATTAACTTTGTTTGTATGGAATTTAAATTAGGTGACGAATCAACAATAACCGAAACAAAATTTACAATTCAAGTTTATTAATGAAAACTTTAATAAACCACGGAAATAATTAAATTCGTTTCCTAAAGTATGTTTTCTTTCCGATTAAAAGTTAAAATCATAGCCTCCAAAAAAAGTCAAGATGTCCAATTAGGAGGTTGAAAAAATGCCTACAGCGGCCCAGAAGGACAGAAATTTTCCGTTAGTATCTTAAATAAATGTTAACCTAATTTATTTCTTGTAAGACTTACCGGGAAACTCGATTAAGGTCTTCTATTCCCTCGTCGATTCACAGATGTTCCTAATGAAACATCAATATTTAAGTATCTCAAAAGTCTGCCACGATATTTATACAACAAATACCTACCATAATCAAAATGTTGGAAGTTCACCCTTTAAACAATATTGCCTCAAAAATGACAGCTTGTTCCCGCCCACCTATTGACAAAATATTCCCGCGAAATATTTTGTAAACAACGCATTACATTACTCCAATACTCTACTAAAATATCTCGTATGCACTTGTATAGCCCGGAATGGATTAGGTAAAATCTTTAGAAGTGACGATGTTTCGTATTTCGTGGTGCGAGGGGGCAATTTTGTAATTCGGTCACGCCTGAACTCATTCGCCGAAATGGCCAAGTCATCGGGGGTATCACCGCCTTTCTTATTCAAACTTGACACCTACGAGCTAGCTCTTACAATGTTGTGCGCTATTTCACTTAAACATTGAATAGGTACGAACTTACGTACTCCTTAACATGCGTATGGCAAAAAAGGTGGAAAACGAGTAAGAATATGGCAGCAACAAATTTTGAAGACGGCTACCTACCTGACGATTTCACGGGAAGGTGGACCTGACGATTTCTGGAGATACCCAAGGAAAGTTGTCTCCTTGGGTATCTCCAGAACAGAGGAAATTGTAGTAAAAGCATTTGACCGCACTGGGAATCAAACCTGACCAAACCTTCCGTTTCGCAGTCGAACGTGTCAACCACTGGGCCACAGACGCCGTCTATTATTTCAATTTCTTTTTAATCTGAATATTCATACGAATAAAATGCTAGGTATAAAACTACGTTACTAATATTTTCTATATATGGAAAAGGCTCCTGGAAATAGGCCTTGTATGTGCCTTAAAACTAAAATCCTTCTACGACTATGTTTGTAAAAAAAATGTATTACAAGTATTAACCCTGACCTCATCCGAACCCTAACACAAATATCACAGCTGACCGAACCCACATGTTATTGCTCACTAATATCGCTAACACTCGGCAAGTGATGAGGGTGCGGGGTGCTCACCCGGAAAGCTGATAGAGACCATTAAGAAATAGTTTGTTAACGATGATTTATAACGCTACGTTTAAAAGGATACAAAAACATTGCCTAAAATCAAGGGCCAGTCGATCAGTCTTATATATGAGCCTTCTTAGAAGCTAATCTTACACAAAAAGTGTCAAAAAGACTCATATTTAAATAAGTATCTGACTTTTCATATTGTTTTCATGAAAGCAATCTGTTTAATATTATTTTTTCTATTTCTCCGTCTTTTTCCACCAAAATTACAGCTTACATTACGCGCCAGTAATGTAGTTTTCTAAAAGTGAAAGAAAAATAACTTAAGCCTACGCGAGAAAGAACTACTTAGCAGATTATATACCTATAGGGATAGTTAGACGATAACCTAACTAACCTTGTCCGAACTCCCGTTACAGTAACACAAACATCACAGCTGACTGAACCCACATGTTATTGCTCACTTTTGCTATTGTAATATCGCTAACACTCGACAAGTGATGAGGGTGCGGGGTGCTCGCCCCGAAAGCTAATAGAGACGATTAGGAATTAGATTGTTAAGGATGATTTATAACGTCACTTTTAAAAGGTTACAAAAACATTGACTGAAAAATGAAGGGCCGGTCGATCAGTCTTATATTTATGAGCCTTCTTAAAATCCAATCTTAAATGGAAAGTATCATATTTGTTTCAAAAATTAAGAAATAAGTACTTGACTTTTTATATTGTTTGCTTGAAATCCATATCTATAATTTTGTTCTGTCCGCATCTTTTTCCACTTAGATTAGTTACGCGCCAATAACGCAAACAAACATCCAAAAACAAAGAATAAAAACCAAAACTCACGCGAGAAACAACGAGTCAGTAATATAATTATAAGCATAGTTACACGAAAGATTAAATAATTCTACGAACCTCACCCTAGCCTTTACTACACTAACACAAACATCACAGCTGACTGAACTCACATGTTATTGCTTACTAATATCGCTAACACTCGGGAAGTGATGAGGGTGCGGGGTGCTCGCCCGGAAAGCTGATAGGGGCATGAGGGAAAAGTTTGCTGACGATGATTTATAACGTCACTTTTAAAAGGTTACATACACTAAAGATTTAAAAAAAAATATGGATATAATAGGTTTTGTTTTTTTGGCATACATTGACCCAAAACTTAAGAGCTGGTCAATCAGTCTAATATACAAAATCCTTAAAGGAGCGACTCAACCCGTAAATATGAATTACTTTTTTTATGGGACTAATGCGACATAATGGGAAAGTTAGAGGAAAGAAAATATAACCCTACTAACCTCGTCCTAGCCCTTATTACAGTAATACAAATGTTACAACTGATTTAACCCACATGTTATTGCTCACTAATATCGCTAACACTCGGCAAGTGATGAGGGTGCGGGGTGCTCACCCGGAAATCTGATATAGTTTGTTAACGATGATTTAAAACGTTACTTTTCCGCTGATTTCTATGTATATTTAGACGAAAGATAATATAACCCTACTAACCTCGTCCTCGTCTAACCGTGTAGTTCCCGACAGAGTAGAATAGGACCACTCCAAGTCATCCCGTGGATATTGTAAAAGGTGACTAAGGAAACACAAGCTAAACAAAGCTTATTAACATCAAAGATACCTCTCCAACCCGTCTGGCCAGCGTGGAGAGTGTAGGCCAAATCCTCTGACTACTCAGGCTAGTATATGGCTCTGGTAGTACAGAGAGGGTCGTGCTCCTGCAGTGGAGACTAGAAAGACCTGTTGATGAACCTCGTCCTAAACCCTTATTACAGTAATACAAATATCACAACCACTGAACATGTTATTGCTCACTAATATCGGCAATAGTATGATGAGGGTGCGAGGTGCTCACCCGGAAAGCTGATATCGACATAAGGGAAAAGTTTGCTGACGATGATTTATGACTTCACTTTAAAAGATTACATGTACACTAACGGACCGATCAAAGTTAATCGATCAATGTTATAAATAGTCTCTTTAGTATCCTTGCTTTCAGATATTTCAGTTAAGAAATATATGTTGCTAAACGTGACGTCGTATATTAAATTACTCACTCTAAAAAATCTCAAATTTATGTAATATTATCATCTTTGAAATGCCAACCTGTTCCATTGAATATTTACAAAGTAAATTTGCTGACGAAAAATGATAGAAGTATTTTGGCTTATCTATGATTGCTACTACGGAACCCTTTATGGGTAAATCCTACTCGCTCTTGGCTGTTATTGATAATTTGCCTACTTATCTAGACTATAATTATTAGCAAGTAACATCATGCTTCGGAAGGCACGTAAAGCCGTTGGGCCCGGCTGTCATAATTGATGGCAGTCGTTAAGCTATGTTAAACGCCTTTAGGCAGCTTGAAAAATCTGATACCAGTGTTGACCAGTTGCACACCGAAAAACAAACAAACAGTAGGTTATATATTATGTACAAAAAAATTAGGGCACTCCTACAAAAATTGCATTAATGTATCCCAAATCACAATGCCTTTAATTGTTAATATTGGGCGAGCGATGCCTACTTGGCATCAATTATTTTCAGATGACAGCATCTGAAGATATATCCTTGCCTGAAATGCTTCTAGGGCCTGATAAGCCGTGTGAAAAATTGATGTCTTTCATTTAAACGTGTTTCTGGTGCTTGCTTCCGAACCCAGGAACTGGAAATCGCGGGTCCAAAACCAGTCAGAAGAAGTCACGGGAAACAGCTAGTACCTAATATTTTTCCTCATAATAACACTTTTCATTCTCTAAAAGAAAAATATAGGAGACTATTAACCAACTAATCGTGCACCTTCATTACACAAATGCATGTTATTGCTCACTAATATTGCTAAAACTCGGCAAGTGTTGAGGGTGCGGGGTGCTCGCCCGAAAAGCTGATACCAAGAGAAAGTGGTTTATTAAGGCTGGTACATGCGCTAATGACCTTCAGGATTGGAGCCGAGTTTTGAACCTTAGTTCCCCATCAGAAAGTCAGCGGTTGACTGGCGCCCGTCGCCCGCGAGCATTCAAAATATTAAATAACATAAATTTAATATTAAAAAGAAGAATAATTTGAAAAATAAAAATCCTGGGGAGAGTTTGTAGGTTGATTGGTATTGTATTTAACATAAAAATTGCGTGACTCTTATACAAGGAGTTACGTAGTTAATGAATATTTGCAATAAAAATCGATGTAGGCGGTACTTTTTTTTCTAAGAAACTATGAACTTTAGAAATAAGTCCTCCTCAGCAAATAAAGATTAAAAACCATTCTACAATATATGTTTTTTTTTTGGTATTGTGCTATAAGTTTGACCATTTTTATAGAGGTTAAACATAGTCGAAATGGCTAAGGAGCACCCTTAATGATGATTTATGACGTAACTTTTGAAAGATTCTCTTGTGTGTCTGAATGACGTATTTTTGAACTTGTATAATTTTTAGGGTTTCGTAGTAAACAAGGAACCCTTATAGTTTCGCCATGTCTGTCTGTGTGTCCGTCCGCGGTTTTACGCAGAGACTATAAGTACTAGAAAGCTGAAATTTGGTATGGGTATGTATATGAATCATGCCAAAAAAGTGGTAGAAAAAAATTTTTTTTAGGGAAGCTCCCATTCAAGTAAAGTGGGGGAGTGAGGTTGAGAACAGCACTTTTCGATTTAGGGATTCGTTTCCGAAATATTTGATTTTAAAGTGCGAATTTTTGTTAGAGGTAAACCCCCCCCTAGATGCATGAAAAAAATTTCAGAAGTAGTATATATACTGAAGTTGAAAGGAAAACTATCAGAGCTGAGTACTATGTGCAAACTAAAAAGTTATAGGCAACCAACTTATAAAATGTACTCGAAAATGTAAAATTTCATAAAATTTTCATTGTTAGATGTTTTTGGTCGTTAAACTGTGAGGTGCGAGGATTTTATCAGCCTAAATAAGCTAGATATGTTACCGGCCAAACCCGATTTCAGGACAAACCAGTTTGGCCTAAAACCCACAAAATTTTGTATATTTATTCTTTTCGATTTTGGATGGACAAATTACATTTTTATCGACCAATTTGCATACTGAATAAAATAAATCAATCGACCAGTTTGATCAGCTCATTTCAGCCCCATTATTCAATTCACAATTATGCCATTCATCAATCTGAGAGTAGTTTAAAGCGAATAAATTGTATTTTAAATTGATGTTCCGACAGATTGAGAGAAAATGAGATCCCAAACAGACCGCTGAAGCTTCATTTGTAGTCATTATCCAATTGACAGCCCCAGTAAGTACTTTGATATGTTTACATCCAGTTTTTAAATATGGCATTTATTGCATTTAATAAAATAACTATAAAATGAATAAGTATAATTATTAATATTTATTCCAATCCAATACCACGAACGAATATCACTGGTATTAAAACTAAGCTAACTTAAAAATTAACAAATATTCCTATCTTAAATAAAACCTACCTATAAATAAATATTACAATACGGTAGTTGCCTAATGTTAAGATTATATAAAATTTGTTACCAATGATACTAATTTCTATCTAAAAACACTATAAAGAACACTTTTAATGTGATATCGATTCGTTAAGTGATCTTAAAGCTTCTTTATTTATGAAACCAATACCACAATCAAAATATTTCGTATTATATACCAAACAATGTTCTGTGATGTATGACGCACGCCCTCATTATTGTTCTACTTAAGCCTTGTAACCTTTTCTATCCTTTTCTATTTAGATCTCCTAGAATTACTTACCTCGATCTAGATAGCCATGACTACAACATATCAATTTACCTATGCCCATTACTCGTACTGTATATAAACCCATCTTCTCAACAATAAAGATGCATTCAGTTTACGAACCTCATCGACCGTGTTTCTTTAGTACACCCCCGTCCGTACATCACTCCATATGGCGACCCTAGCCAGTGCCGTGCCTCGTCTGTACTGGGGGCACGGATGTCAGTTCGCGTTTACCGCGCAACTTGAATAAATAAGTGCTTACAAGAAGAAAAGAAATTCGGCGCACATTGAAGAAAAATTAAAAGAAGAAAAGACTTGTGTGCATCAAACGAATTACGGAGAAACTTATCGAAAATAGGAAAATTCAAGAAAAATCAATCAATTGCGAAGATATGATTACGAAGATATTAACTGTAAGACAATATTAAGTGTAAATATGACGATATAAGTGACGTCATAACTATGAAGAATACTTATGAAGAAATAATATATTTTATGAAGATTTCTGAGATTTTGAAGAAAGAATAGAGAAGATTTATTTGATGGAGCGGTGTCCAGGGTTATCCCGGCCCACGGTGTCCAGGGCATAGCCCGGCCCACCCAGCGTATGCAGTACGCAGCAGCTTACAGCAGCAGAGCGCAGCAGCAGCCAGCAGCACAGCGCAGCGGCAGCCAGCAACGGCAACCAGCAACGATATCAGTATTTCACCCCGGACAAGACAACTTTGGTCCCCGCTTTGGCGGACTGAAAGCGGATGCGGATTCTTACAACGCGGCCCGTCATAATGTGCCAGTACCTTAATGGCGCGCCGAACGGGAAAGAAAATGCAATTTGCAGGCCGACGTTTAATGTGAGGTTTTCAGTAGGGAATGATTTATTCCCGCAATCAACTTGTCAAAGTGCGGATATCGGCGGCGCACGGACGACGACTATTTTTCAACATACGGAGAAATTGGGCCCGTTGAGGTTGGATCGCGTGAGATATGGCTCGTGATATGAAAAAACGCATTTGTGTTCATATTATTGCAATGCAAAACAACTGATGCATTGATGTAGCAAGCTATAGAGCACTCTGATTGTAGGTCTTATAGACAGTTGAGTATAGGTTTTCGAGCAAATCATGTTTGATCAAAAGGCATTAGATTTCAAATACCCGAAGCGTTGTTTAGTTACACCATAGTAATTATAATTCTACAGTAATCGTGGATATATACAGTACTACCACTTTTATAAGTTACACCGATGTACCTGCGCAGAAGTAAAATTTTTGTATGGCGCGAAAATACCCGTCCGCTATTGGCTGATGTGTACGCGCCATGCGGCGTCTCGACAACTCACGGCAGTCGTACAAGTATTGCGAGCGAGATAGTACGAGTCCTGTTGTTTTTAGATTTCAAATCTTATTTTGTAGCAATAAGTTCGTTATTTGATTGATGTTTTCATTCGGCTTGAGTCGGCGTTAGGTTGCGCTATTCTGCGCGATCGAACAATGCCGATGTAACTTATTAAATTGGTAGTACTGTAAGTACCTACTACGTAAGGAATAGATGTCTAATCTGTAGGCAAGTGCTAAGTTTAAAAAAAGTCACCGTTAGATGGCAGTATGTCCACTGCTTGTTAACTGGACTAATTAGAATTTAACAAAATATCGCGATGATATGAAAAAACGCGTTCGCTATTGCTTTACATTTTTTAAAAGCAAAACACAACAAATGATGCTTAGTTACCCACCTATAATATTATAAATGGGTGCTACCGACGGCAAAGCACGTTAAACATTAGTCCCGGCCGTCATTATGATAGCTGGCATTGAGCTATATCAAATCCCATGGATATAATTATATGTACTACGTACAAACAAATGCCTGAATGTTAGGTGTCAAATCTCCTGCCTATTTTTGAACAGAGGTACCTACAAAATAAATAAAAACGAAAGCTATCACGTATGGGGATTTTAGAAAGTACGTAAACATAATGTTCGTACTTTCTAGAACCCCAATATAAAAACCTTCTTATTTAAAAAAAGTATATAACACTATTTATATAAAATTAAAAAAAATTATGTATATGGCTGATTATGGCTAAGCCGATTTTGATAAAACATGTCTAAGATCCACCCCCAAGAAACTATCTTTCCAAAGAAAAACCGTATCCAAAGCGGTTCACCATTAGAGCTACAGTGCGTCAGACAGAAACACAGACACACACAGAGCGGTCAAACGTATAACACCCTACTTTTTGCGTTGGGGATTAAAATGTCAAAGATTTGAATATAAATCTGGAGTTTGTGGTGGGAAGTCAAGGGGTGCAGTTGGGGTATACCTTGGACGATTTTGCAAATTGATTTTAGTGGACTTTATAATATGAAATTGGTGTAGTTTGGTGTTATAAATGCTCGTGCTCATGGAACAATTTGTGAAATAGTTAAAGTGGACTGTTATATGGACTAGTATAAACTTGTCACCATAATCTCCTGACCACGAGGCATCAAAGAACATACGCCATCTTTGATGCTTCTTGTTACAACTTTACCGTACAACATCGATTCTTAGTATCTCAATTTACTGGACATTGGCAGAATCACAGAAATCTCGGTGGAAGCCATTTTATAAAACAGAAGAAGAAGAATATAAATCTATAACTTTGACCCTATTTTTAACCTATAAGGGTGGGTAAACCCTATTTCATTTTGAGTAGTGTAGGTCTGAGAGTGTAGGTAGTAGCCTAGGTTGTTGATCCTGTTGTTTAGTTGATGTTCCAGCGTTTGGAGAGCGGCGAACCGTGGCGGAGCTTTTAGCGCGTTTCCTGTTTTTATCCACTACAGACTTCATTAAAAGCTAATGGATTCTGTTGCTATTTATTATTGCGTAGTCTGAGTAGCTTATTAACCGACTTCAAACAAGGAGATTGTCGCATCTATGTAAGAAGGTTTGTATGGCTATCATCGTCATCAGGTTCTTTTTTGTCTCCACTGCAATTACATGACCCTCTCTGTAATACCAGAGGCATATACTTATAGCTAAATCAGCTTCTACATGTGTGCCATATTGTTATAAATGATGTAACTACTTATGTTTCCACGCTGGTCTGAGAGAAAACAAAAAACCTAAAATAAAAATTTAAAAAAAAACGTAGAAGGTAGGTAGTTACAAATGATATTTTTTTAAGTACCTAGTTCTAATTTAGAGATGTCTAGATATTATTATTGACTTCCCTTCAGTCAAGTGAAAGTCATTTTGTGATGTGGTGACCATTCCCAATCAGGTTATCATTACAGCGATTCACTTAGGTAAGTACCTACATCTATTCTCAGCGGTTCCCAAAAGGAGTAGGGGTAGATTGTAGTTGTAGTGGTACTTAGCTTACGTTATAACAAAAATAAACGCATTGAAATCATAATGTATAGCTAAATAATTGTACAGTTAAAAGTAGATTTAAGAAAGATTATTTTATTTAAACCTGTTCATGACCCGCTTGTTAGTTTCGTATAAAACAACATGAATTGAAGGCTTCCATAAAACATTTACGGCGTTGTTTCACGAGAGGTTATACTTCAGAGAGGCACTTCATGCCGGATTGTTTTCTAAACCATAAACAATGAAGTGCTGACGAAAGATTAGGTAACATAAAGTTTATAAAAACCTGCAGGTATTAACTATTGAGCATAATTTTTGAATGCATTGCAACTTTATTACATGCAACCTTTAAGGTTTACAGTTATCAAAATTAGAATTAAACATACGGGATATTTACCGTGATTATTGTGGTAGGTATATACTTCCATGCTAGTCTGGGAGAAAAGAAAAAAAATAGAATGTACCAGCTGCATCTCTTCCCGCGCAGATCGTAAAAAACGATCGAGGGAAGGGCATCAGGAATCATGTCTATAGGCGATGCGGCTAGCAACCCATCACTATTTTGATTCCGTTCTCACCAACAAGCCCACCAACATGTTAAACGTGGCCTCAAGGTTTTACAGACCAGCCTAACTCGGATGACAGGTGTCGATGCCTATCAATCTAGAATTTTTAATTACAATGCGGGTTTTGCTTGCTCGAACTTTTTATTTGAAATACAAAAACCGCATTGTAACAGCAAATCCTAGATTGATAGGCATTGACACCTGTCATCCGAGTTAGTAAATAGGCTGGCAGGGCTCTGTCTACCCCGCAAGGGAAAAAGACGTAATAGTATGTATATATGTATTATTGTGGTTTCTTTGAGTTTTCGATATTTCGATCCAGTTACATGGACCATGATCATGAACGAACTGAAAAATTTGCAAAATCATGGCAAATATCCCGATTATGTTTCATTCTAAACTTGATTACAGATTACAGGTGACTATTCCTGATACTTGCTCTCTCTACTGCCATGTCTCAATCTATAATCTACATTAATACTATTAAAACTTACGCGAGATAAATTCATAGTCGGCGGATCCGACGTAATAAAACGTGAGTAAAGCCGTGTTTGATATAAATATCTATTAGCCGAATGAAGGCGTAACAGCATTAGTGCAGGCATTACGTAGCATTTAGGAAATATATTCTTTTCTCTATCATCTTATTATGAAGATTTTACTATCGAAACAATATTAAGTTTCGTATTTTCTTCATAACGGATTATACTTAGTTATGGATTGAAAATGCAAGACTATAAATTACAGCGACTATACTTACTTACAACAAATCCTACACCTAGGCTTATGAATGAATTCAGAAAGACAATAACACGCAGACACCACTTTAGTGCCCCTCTGTTTGACCATAAAATGAATAAAACATGTTTTTTTATGAAAGCTTTATTTTATTATAAAAAAGGGACTTTCTTTCAAAACAAATTTTCATTACGAGTTCTTTATTGAATATTTAATGTGTTTTTTTGAATTATTCATGTAATACCTCGGAGTTGTCTGCAGGTGGACTGGTGGACAGAAGTTTTGTTTAGTAATTAGTCAAATGCTGGACAGATTTTCTTTATACATTTTGCAGAAATGTAATAAGATATTAAAATACCTTAATAAACCATGTGTACTGAGATTTAAAATTTTAAGTTCTGGCCTATTTCTTTGACCCGACTTATACTTTACTTGTTATAACACGACTTGACTCATGTAAACATGAGTCTATCTAGAATAAATAAATAAATATATACGGACAAATCACACAGATTGAGCTAGCCCCAAAGTAAGTTCTTAAATAAGACTTGTGTTATGGGATACTAACTCAACGATACTATATTTTATAACAAATACATGTATAGATAAACATCCAAGACCCAGGTCAATCTGAAAAAGATCATTTTTCATCTTGACCTGACCGGGGATCGAACCCGGGACCATCCGTGTCACAGGCCGGCGTGTTGACCGCTGCGCCACGGAGCTCGTCGAAGAAAAAGGTCTCGGGGCACACTGGTCCTGACATAAGGTGTGTCATGATGATCTCAAGAATTTCACTTTTAATCGATTCTGTATATAATCCTGACCAGGTGGCTGCGACCGAATTGGGTTCTGAGTCGAGTTAAGCACTCCATCCTGGCCAAAGCAGACCTTGGCCGTTGTCAAGTTACTTCAGCGACATTAAATGTCGCTGAAGCAATGAAGTAACTTTTGAAATACCTAAAGGGGGCACTAGGCACAGTAGCGACGCCAATCATTTTATTCCTAATACTTAACAAATAGAAAGAAATTCAAAAATGTAAATCATATAAGCACTAGTAAATAACCTGAAGTATTTTTGGAATCATGTTTAATATTATCAGAATCAGTGAGAATTATGAGAATCAGATTACCGCCAAAAACGGCCGTTTTTGGCGGTAATCACGTTTTCCTCATAATATTAAAACATGATTCCAAAAATACTTCAAGTTATTTACTATACATTCTTGAATTTCTTTCTATTTGTAAAGTATCACTATCACTACATATTATAAAACAAAGTCCTCCGCCGCGTCTGTCTGTCTGTCTGTTCGCGATAAACTCAAAAACTACTCCATGGATTTTCATACGGTTTTCACCAATAGATAGAGTAATTCATGAGGAAGGTTTTAAGGTATAAAACATGCCCGGGCGCAGCTGCGTAGGGCTGCTAGTTAGGAATAAAATGATTGGCGTCGCTACTGTGCCTAGTGTGCCCCCTTAAGGAAAACACGAAAGAAAGTATATCTATAATATAGTCAAAAGTTCTGACTTCAGAGTTATTGCACGGAACTATCCGTTGCGATGTAATTTCATTAGTTAATTCGCTAGATGGATGAGATTGGGCTCCAGATGTTTCATATTAATCAAGCTGAGTAATTCGCGGCCTTCAAGTGCCGGACTGAGAAAAATAATTGTAGACATAACTCTAGACTGGTCTAGACGGAAGTTTATACTTAGACGTTCTGGAGATGTAAAATCCAGCTATAAGGGGCCATCTCCACGAACGAGAAAATGGCGGCTAGTCCGTGCTTCTATCATAACCATTACTATCCATTACTTCCATTCTAATATTATAAATACGAAAGTAACAGTCTGTCTGGCTTTCACGCCAAAATACTGAACCGATTCAAATTAAATTTGGTACACAGATAGTCTAGAGCAGAGATAGAGAAATGAATTAGGCTACTTTTTTCCACGCGGACGAAGTCGTCGGCACAGCTAGTCCCATCCCATCCCATCCCAACTATCCAAATCCCATCCCAACTAATATTATAAATGCGAAAGTGAGTTTGTTTGTTTATTTGTTACGCTTTCACGCTGAATCTACTGAACCAATCATCATGAAATTTTGCATACATATAGGTTAGGGTACCGAGAAGGACATAGGCTATAAATTACGCGGGCGAAGCTGCGGGTAACAGCTAGTATTTTTATATATTCATTTCCATAGGCGATACTATTGACATTCGCTCGCACTCAGCCACTCATCGGATTGCCGCGATAATATCGCCGTGTGTAGACACTTTCTAAGACAGTAGGTACACGTGTGTGGCATTCTCTCGCTCGTGGAGACCGTCCCTTAAATATAGCTTGTATGTTCATCTTTTTGGGTTTTAGATGAAACAGTTATTATACGGCTTGTGTTCATCTTTTTGAGTTTTAGATAAATCAGTTAAAAGACTCAACTCGATTTTCTGATGTTCATATAAGTAGTTTTCTTGCATCCGGATAGGAAGCGTTCCTAGGTAAGAAGTTAACAATGTCCTTTTAAAAATTCCAATATTTAAAATACTTATTTTCTATTGGTTGTGTTACAATTCTTTATTAGCATATGACTTGAAGCACTTGTCCATTTCGCCACGGCTGCTGTCTGCCTCATATAAAACATATCTTCTGAAAGCTTGGTAAGAAATGAAGAAAGTTAATGCATAAGTTCAAATATCTGAATGTAAACCCGCACTCTATTATATACATATATTTTGGGAATATGGCAGCCAGCCGTGACCAGGTTAGAGCCAGCCATGACAGAAATTGGTCTTAACCACAGACCCTTTGATTATATACCACAGATCTGTATATTTCTAAAATCTGTGATACTACTTACTCGGACAATACTTACTACCCATTGTGGTCGATATTTGGTATGGGGATTGTTGATCTTTCTTTTATCTATGAGCTGTTAGCTAGTGAGCTGAGCCGCAAAACCACTAAAATTTACTAACGCAATTTCCAAAAAGAATTCAATTCTGAGCCGCACTGTATTTTAGCAAAACTTTACTATATAGGTACCTACTTTGATTAAGCACCCACTACCAAATTCAGCGAGCAATTTTATCATCTCGTAAATCGCCGCGACTTTTAGTGCAAAATTAAAAAATAACCAGGTTGTAAATTCCAATGAATGTTGCAGTCTCTGGCCACCAAGCCCATTAACTGAATAACTTAGCTTTTGCTAGCAATTTTGTCCACAATGAAACTAGGCTGGATAAATTACGGGTACAAATTAAAATGCCAAAATTACATGCATGATATTTTATTACACTGTACAATAAATATTGGGTTGTATACAAAATATCGAGAAATTCCAAAAGATATTGTCGACACTCTAGCATCCAATAACATGAGTGTAAATGACTTCCTAACAATATGTTTAAAATTCGTAATATACAACTAACTATAGCAACCGTTCGAACTTCAGGCTCGGGGCTATATTTTTACCTTATTCTATCGGCGCTTGGGACATTCGAAACCACGAGAAACACTAATCACAGTAATAGCACGGTAAATATCTGTACGAAAACGATGTAATGCTTATTTTATAAATGGTTCTATATCTGGTAGTTAGCATAAAATCATAGCTTGGATTAAAAACTTCTGGATTTTTCAGTGAATGAGATTTCAGTCTGGAGGGGTAGCCTATCCTTAGTGTACTTATCAAGTTGTAGACTACATGCATCAGTTTTTGAATGCGTGTAGTCAGAGTCTAATCCATCACAGACTCAAGGTAAATTTTAAAATTAAGCTAGTGCGGCAAGTGTCGCGCCTTTTGCATAAAATAACAGCAACACCTGTACTGTATTATTTCACACAAAATGCGTGACACTTCCGATGTCGCCCCTTTAATGCTTAGTCACAGATATTTCATTCAAATGAATCCTCAAATCGAACCGACGTTCTTCAAAATGTTTCACACCGCTCGCTAGATGGCAGCACCGCGGTACGTTTAAGAACTGTCAAATAACAACCCACTGAACATATCAGTGCTGCCACCTGCTACACGGTTTGATAACTACCCTCATTGCATGAATGTTTTTATTTGTGTAAGATACTTAAGGATATTTCTGCCCGGTCAGTTTCTCGTCGTTTGAAACGCCCCAGGACCATTCTATTGAATATCCCATAGGCCTACGTGGTGCAGCTTGCAGATGGAGTCCAGCCTTATTTACTAAATCGAATGACAGGTGTCGATGCCTATCAATCTAGAATTTACTGTTACAATGCGGGTTTTGCTTGCTCGAACTTACTATTTGGAATACAAACACCGCATTGTAACAACAAATCCTATATTGATAGGCATCGACACCTGTCATCCGAGTTAGTAAATAGGGCAGGAATTGGCACCCGAAGCGTAAATTACAGGTACAGTGGGATGTTCACTTTTAGAAGTAGAAATTAATTTAATATAGTGTATTTCATTTTGACATTAATTTGATTTGCTTATCGCGATCTTACCATAAATTATGTCTTAGTATGATTTACAACATATTTCATAACTTTTACCCCACACATGCAGATTTGCTTTTGTTTAAACACTAATACAAAATATTATGTCGCAAAAAAGCTCATTCAACTAAGATTCAACCATTACCACAGAACATTAAATCAACCAGCTATGTTTGTACTTCAAAAATTTACCCCCTTAGTTAATTTGGAATGAGAAAACGTTTTCGAATATATTGATCAAAAACTTGAGCAAAAGTTATTCTAAGGAAACTGTAAATATTATTGAGCAATATTCAATATCTTTTTGTGGCTCAGTTTAATAAAATACCAGATGACCACCCGTAAAAGTTGGGTACTGCACGGTCGAGTCAACCTTGACGAATGACAAATCGATAAAGTGATCGAGCCATCACCAAGTAACCAAGCGAGCCAAGGAGATTATACAAAGCTTTCGTAGCTTGCAGACAGCGACTCGTTCTCGCTTGCAAGAAGTTTATTATGGAGATCTCGCATAAAAACAACAAAGTGAAGAAATGTTTGACCTTGAAGAGGACTCTTATATTCTGTCTCTTTACGTATAGTATTTAAAAAAAAGTGTTCTTGTCTCATTCATACACACAGAACGGGCGTAAGGAATTATATCAATAGGCGTTGCGGTATGCAACCCTTCACTATTTTGTTTCCATCCTCCACCTACAAGCCCACCAACATGCTACACGTGACCTTTACGTTTTAACTGCTGACTATCCCGCAAAGGAAAAAGACGTGATAGTATTAAGCACCACAAGGGTACAACCAAAAACAAGCAAAGACTAAGAGGATCGACTACCTGTAAATTTTCATACAAAAAGCGATAACTCTTCCACTCCCCTAAACCTTTACGAAATGAGGAAATTTTGGTGTCATTCGATTTAGCACACCTTAATCTAGGACTAACCGTTTTTCTTTTTATTGATTCGGTTTAGATTAATTTAAATAAATTAAAATGTCTTGGGTATTTTTTAAGTAAAATATATGGATATTTAGTTTACTTAGATGATACCTACTTCTCCAATTTATCAACAAGGTGTAAAAAAAAAATATTGAAATTGGACCATGTTGAAGGGGTGGGAAGCATTATCGCTTTATGTATATGAAAATTTACAGGTAGTCGATCTTCTTAAAAGTGTGTAAGTGAACACCCCACGTACGGACATACAATCACATTGTCGACTTAGTCGCTAGCTTGAGACCCACGTTCCACTACACTACACGATCGTCCGACGATCTTGTGCAATCAATCTCATTAACCGTTTCAACATCATTTTAGGAATATTTCTACTGGTTTCGCTTTGGTCAGATAATATTGGTAGACCCGATAGGTTTGAGAAATTTATTTACAAGTAGATCCCAGTAGACTTTATGAATATGGATTTTCAGAATCAATTTTCTTCACCATGTGGCAGCACTGAATTTATCGTTGTATTTTTGACAGTAACTATCAAAATCAATCAATCATAAAAAATGATGAATAAACAGGGGTTTGTGGTAAGTCAAGGGGTGCAGGTGGGGTTTGCCTTAGACAATTTTGCAAATTGATTTAAGTGGACTTTATAATATGAAATTGGTGCAGTTTGGTGTTATAAATGCTTGTGCTCATGAACAATTTGTGAAATAGTTAAAGTAGACTGTTATATGATTTGTCACCAGAAGCTCCCACGAGGCATCAAAGAATATACGCCATCTTTGATGCTACTTGTTAAAACTTTACCGTACAACACCGATACTTAGTATCTCAATTTACTGGACATTGGTAGAATCACTGAAATCTCGGTGGAAGCCATATTATAAAACAGAAGATGTGTAAACATGATTGGTGGATTTTGACAGCCACTGTCAAAAATACCTCATACAGTCCCATCACCTAGGGAAAAAATCGATTTGAACATGACTTGACTCTTTTTTACAAAGCCTACCGGGGTATACTTGGGGTAAAAACGTTATAAATGCTAGGTATATAATTTAAATATAACACATATCCTTCTAGTCCCAACCAATTTTCTGACCAAAGAAAAACATTAAACAACAGTTTATATGTACGGCAGCTATGCTTCAAGCTTCGCCAGAGTATTATTCATAACACAGTTATTAATGTCCAATTTTGTCTGGAGTCCGTTCGGTTCAGTTCAATATTATTGCTACTTTGAGCGGTATAATCATCATCAGGTCTTTGTCAGTCTCCACTGCAGGAGCACGACCCTCTCTGTACTACCAGAGCCATATATTAGCCATAGCAGTCAGAGGATGAGCGGGATCAACTACTTGAAAAAAGATTGCCACGACAATTCATATTTTGGCAAATTCGAAACGCTAAGAAGCGTGAAGCTAACAAAAGATAGACCTTATAACGATGAAATAAAACCCAAATTCCTAGTAGTACAAGATATGCTCTTGGGCATTTATTACTGCGACTTCTTATGTCATTACCCAGTCAGCGTAATGATGTTTTTATGAAACACTTGATGGGAGCAAGACGTCAAGTCCAATAAATGTAAACTTCGAACTTTGGCGGCAAAAGCAAGTCTCTCGCATTTACTATGAAACTATGAAATGATAGCGACACTTGACGCGTCGCGATATCATACAAAATGAGTTACACTTAACCTTCAAAATTTATTATCTTTTATTGGATAGTCGCTGCTACTATCAATAATTAATTATCCAATGACGACAACTCAATAGACCCGACGTTTCAGTGCTGTCTCTCACTGCATTTTAGAAAACCCTCATTTTAGGAATTTGCGCTTTACTACAAAGAGATACGGTTTAATATCAAATACCATTAGATTGCTGCTTCACACTTGAACTTTGCATTAGTATGAATTGAATTACAAACGTCACAACGAACGACCTCCAATGACCGTTGGTATAATTTTGTTAGTTTTCAGTACAAAAATTCTAAACAAGGTCTAATATTTATTTCTAATGTTAAAATAAAGTGTGACATGGTGAATCACAGGTTTTTGTTCATTACACATTTTTTTAACTAAATAAATTGATTTTAGGATATTTTTACATGTCAGAATAGTCGCTTAACAATCATCTTACTTGTTTATTGATAAGTAGTCTCTGAATAGAGTAGTATCATCATCATCAGGTCTTTTTTAGTCTCCACTGCAGGAGCATGACCCTCTCTGTACTACCAGAGATATAAATTAGCCAGATTTTAGTATACTAACGCATAAAAGGCTATGTATAAAATGGTTATATAAAACGTCATAATGTGTCATCAACTATATAATACGTGCATATAATGCGAATGGGTCTCAATCATCATCATCATCAGGTCTTTTTATTAGTCTCCACTGCTGGAGCACGACCCTCTCTGTACTACCAGAGACGTATATTAGCCAGAGCAGTCAGAGGATTTGGGTCTCAATACAAAAAAATATTGTATTGATGAGTATACCACTCAGCTTGTTATCTTTTCGACCAAAGGTAGTGACGTATCTGGGACAACCATAAATCTACGATAACCCTTCTGTTGAAAAGTCTGTGTTACTTATAATATTTCTATTTTCAGTAACAACTAGCGCATCATCAAGTACTTATGACCATTAGCAAAATGGTTATGATGAACGGTTTCACCGGTTTGTGAGGGTTCATCATTTAATTTTAAAAAAAGTTTTGGTTACAGTAGATTTGTAGGCCGCTCCGGCAACGCCCGTGACACACACATAGCCTATATCACTCAGGGATAACGTACCTATTCAACGGTGAAAGAATTTTTGAAATCGTTCTAGAGTTCCTGTGTATAGCGCGTTCAACCAAACAAACAAACTCAAGTCAGAGACTACCAACACAATAAAAAGTTATCTAACTAAAATTCATAGCCATAACATTCCTAAGTCGTCCCTTTACATCGAATGGTTCTACATTACAAACACTAAATCAGATATTGTTGCGTTTATTTCATCAGTTTTATGAATGTTTTCTACAGTGGCAACACAGTTTATACCACAATGGCACTACTAAATGCATTTATCACTGTTATACCAACCCCTTAGAAAGCCGTGAATCAGTGCACATTATTCTCGATACCAATAATATTGTCAGTCAAAATATAATTGTATTAAAAAAAATATACCAAAAATGTATGCGATCTTTTTGAGCTAAGACATACCACACATACATACACTATATTATAGATAGCGGAGAAAGTACAAATTATAGTAGTAGTCATATAGCGCGTCAATAGAGTTCAATGACCTTTACTTTGGGTTATTCCCATTAGACATGACATTTAAGATTGGTAACTGCTATAAGTCGATTTATTAAGGTATTACTTGATGACTCGCTTTAAAGAAACTGTCTGGTCACAAAAAGATCGCGAACAAACTTGCCATAACATAGTACTGTTGCCTGACGCCGAAAAAACTTGTACACAATAAAATTAAGAGGTATTTACATAGCCATAATCCATTCGTATAAAATTTACAATGAATAAATAGAGTAAATCTAATCATAAAAATAAATACGCTAAAGCTTCTTACAATCCTTACGAAGCTAAATTATTATGATAAATAATTATGCAATTAAAAAAAATAACAATCGGATCTCACCGTGCCGACCCGTAAACTCAAACAAAATCTCTGGCATCCAGTTTTGTGCCCATTCATTATAAATTATTTATGTAAATTGTACAAAATGTATAATTAAAATATAACTAGTGAGATTACACGATTATCAAACTGTGCCAAGGGACGGAATATTTCGTAAGTGTAGATCGCTGGAGACGTATCTGTAGACCGCGATGGATGGTGTAATGAAAGTTTAGACCCTTCTCGTCAAATAGAACAAGTCCAGCAATGAACTAGATATTCGTAAGGAAATGTTTCAAATAACTTGGTGAATGTTATACCGTAACTTATGACACTATTTTTGTGTCATCATCCCTGGTCCCAAGACAAGATTATCGAAAGTTTATTTAAAAAATCATTTTCATTTAAGACACCCGTTTCATTATTAAACGAGAACTAAACTGAGTATGTACATGGTTTTAACCATTAGTCGCTTAAAAATTAACAATTGGAGCTGAGAAAACATGAAATTTATATGTGTAGTTTTATTTTAGTCGGATAATAGTTTAAACCAGGTACTAAAGTTAGTCCTCAATTTATAGTAATTAGAGTTAGTTTGTTTCTTTAAAAGACTAGATGGCGAGGTCTTAATGGCTTCCAAGAAGTATAACACAAGAACAGTGCCATGAAAGGGTTGGATGACACTTTATTCCTATTTAGCCCAGAGCTGCAAAGAGCCAGAAGGAAAGATGAAACGTTACCGTTGCTTAAAACCTTGGTTTTGTAAAAACATAGAAAACCCGCAAAAATTTGAGCTATTTCATTGTGAACTATCCACCATTTATCAAAAATAGTGCTGAATTTAGAATTACTCTTCGTTGCTGTTTACAGCCTAACACGTTTTACAAAATTTCAATCACAGTGTTCGAATCAATCAATGCTATGTACATTTTTATTCCCTGGAGGGAGTCGAAGTCTTCCGATTTGCTTCCTGATTCACAAACGTCCGAAAAATCTTTTGTTTTTTATATAAATCTCAAGTACACAATTTTTCTACATTAAAAATGTATTATCACAAATTATAGATCATAAGGCAGTTTTGTGTTAGTTGATTTCATGGCTTCATTTTGTTTTAGTTTGTATTTTATTTAAATATATGGTTGAAATCTTTCCAAAATCACACTGGATTGATAAAAAAAATCACAGCGTAAATATTATGTGTCCCTAAAGATTTTTCCCGAATTCTTTTATCATAACTTATTCGGACGCTTATGAATAAGGGGGCTGAAGAACCTGAGTTCTCCGCTTTGTGGCACTCTTTCGAGCAATTTTGTGACTTATCTAATTGATACTAGGTATACAAAAGCCGATTATACATCTCAATGACCTGTAGTCCTCAACTTGGCACCGCAATATAAAGAACCAATTATTTACCCATTAAATATTAGGAAACAAATTACAATCGCTATGAGGAGCTATCTTTTTAAACCTTTGAAATTTTATTCAATACATGTCATTAATTAGTGCTAAGTCGATTATATGTTGTATACAAAACAATGCTACAGACTATAACAAAGCACCAGTTTGCAGTTTAAAATGGAACATTGACCTGTCTTTCTTTACTTATCTCTATCTTGTATGCTTTTAGCAAGCATCAAATGATAGAGATAGATTAATTATTAAACTTTTTGACCCGCAAACTGGCACTTAGTATACCACGAGTGGATTGTATACATCCCTTGCGCGCACGCAAATACTTTAGCGTAATTACGCACGCAAAATTGTTCAAAAAGTGATAATAATCCCCGTGCAAAATCTAAATTTTTGGTCGTAAATACAGTAATATACAAACATTATCATTACAATATGATAAACTATACACAAGATTACCAAACATCCATACATTCGGTAAATAAATACGCGTCGTATTACAAAATTAAATATATTACAAACGCCCTCGCTATAATTACATCTTTGTCTTTTCGTATGTGCTTTCCACTATTATGCTGATTGACAATATAAAGTGAAAGTTAACACGTATAAACAATGCGTGCAGTGAACGTGAGTGCGAACATTATATTGCCACCAGGTATCACAATTTAACTACAACATGACTTATGACGTCACTGCAGCATTAAGGACTCGAGGTTTCTGTTAAGAATGGTGTCTTTGACGGAGTTGAAGACAACCTCTATGTTGTGCGTGTCTATGGCGGTCGTGAAGTGGTGGTAGAGCGTCGTTTTCGGTTCCCTCCGGACGTTGGCGAACATATTGAGCAGGTACATTTGTACGTCGCGGAGGCTGTGGGGGTCTCCCGTGAACTGGGGGTAGAACCAGCGTATGTCGGTCTCTTTGCTGGCGACCTTCTTCGCGAGGAGGTCGGATTTGTTGAGGAATAGAATGATGGAGATACCTTTGAAGTTCACGTTGTTAACTATTGTGTCAAAGATGTTTAGCGCTTCTTCTAGGCGATTCGTTTTCCTGAAATGGAGAAGAGATGAGCCTTTGAATAATTGTTTTTCTATTTGCGATTTTTCGGAGATGTATGAGTCAACGTTTGCTAGTGTCCCGCTAACTGGCATTTAGTATCATCATCATCATCATCAGGTCCTTCCGGTCTCCACTGCAGGAGCAAGACCCTCTCTGTACTAGCAGAGCCATATACTAGCCTGAGTCGTCAGAGGATTTAGTACAGTACAACTACAAGTTACCTTCTAGCTACAACAGATTATAATCCCAATGAATAAATGAAAATATATATATATTAGGTTGATTCTCGAATACGTTAAAATAGCATGTATTGCACTCCAAACTATTCCACAACCTTACCTCTACTTACGAAATTCATTGAAATTACGACTTACTTATAATTAGCACGATTTTACTGCCGGCAATATTTTACGACCGCATATGAGCTATCTTCAAACCTATGTAGATTATTGATTTATTTTATCGATTTATTATGTGACTTGCGCAACTAGTAAATTATTTTTGAAGTCAATAAAACTAACATGCCAATAGATCAAGTCATTGCTATATCTGGGAGTCTGTATGTACATTTTTCTTCAGTAGTTGTAATTTCAAATTATTTTACTTTAAAATTGTCTTATATAATTAAACTATCTGTGCCCGCGACTTTGTCCGCGTGGAAAAAGCTTATGTACCTCTCGGGTTCTAAACTATCTGTGTACCAAATTTCATTTAAATCGGTTATGTAATTTTGGTTACTTTCGCATTTACAATGTTAGTAAATATTAGGATATTGCTGTGCAGGCTAGTTCAACAACCGCCAGTATGGCGTACCACTAAGCAGAACAGATGATTGTGTGAAGAGATTTGTGGCTTGATACGCCAATTCGTGACAAAACCAGTAAGATTTATCTGTGCCAATGTGCACATTGTTGATGTTGATGGTGCACTTCACGATACCCCTCGTGGCTAATTAGTAACATCAAACTTAGCTACCTTTACAAAGCTCCCAGAGATTTATCTGTGCCAACAGATGCCACACTCCGTCAACTTAATCGTAACATATTTATTTGCTTACTTTGTCTTAATGCGTCCATGCTGCTTTTGCTAAAGAGACAAGTTTTCCTACGAAATAGTTTAGATTTTTACTTATTCTTGCTACAAAAGAGGCATAACATACCTGTCTTCCGACAAGACTTGGTCGAACTCCGACGAAGACACTAGAAACAGTATCGACGTCACCGAGTCGAAACACTGCGTCCACTTCTGCCGCTGCGTCCGCTGCCCGCCCACGTCCACGAACACGAATGGCACATTGTTGATGTTGATTGTGCACTCCGTGATGCCCTTCGTGGCTTTCCGACAGTGCAGGATGTCCTGGTGGGAGGGGATGTAGTCCGGTCTCGCTATACGCTCCAGGTCGTCGAAGAAGTAGCTCACTGAGTCACTCTGGAATTTGGAGAAAATTATGCATGAGTATGATTGTTAAGGAAGAGGACGTGTGAAGAGTCAAAGGTTCAATGATGAAATGAGGCGGTCAACAAATTGACATGTCTCTTTTTTTATTCAGTTCTTTATTCAGTTATCAGTCTGGTTTTTGTTAAGTACTATTGTTGTCCTATGATAAATTTAGTTCATTGGCTTTATTAACATGAAAAAATAAGTAACAAATTATTGATTTTATTTTTTTGCCTGAGCTGACATCTTCACAATAAATAATTTTTCATTTACATTTAATTAAGAAATGGGGTTACATAAATAATAGTTTCTGCTGAACAATAGATCTCCCTATACAACAAAATAGGTACGTAACATGTACCTAAATAGTAAGATAATTTGACTGCTAGCTTTAGACTTCTTACTCGTACATCTTCTAATCGAATCAAATTATATAATCCTTTATATAATTGACTTACTTTTTCTACAATAACATGAAAATACATAATTCTTTATTATACGACCGACAGTAAGACAGTTTAAGTTATGTGCTAATTTTGAGCAAGTTCCACGAAGACAAAAGTTCAAGCTAATTTCCATTTATATATTTTACTTGTCATTACACTTTCCCCGCTGATGAGTAATGTGACATGCCGAAACGTGATCCGTCGGCTGCGTGCGAACGAAATCATCCAATTACAAAACGGAATGAATCACATATGACGTATTTCATAATATGAATTAATTAATTTATATCGAAACGGCGAGTGCAGACTAGCACAAAATAGAAATACTGTAGAAGTTAGGCTTTTTGACATTTTAAAATAGTTTTGTAGCGGATACATAAACATCGATCCGTAAACGACGAGCTCCGTGGCGCAGCGGTCAACACGCCTGCCTGCGACACGGATGGTCCCGGGTTCGATCCTCGGTCAGGTCAAGATGGAAAATGATCTTTTTCAGATTGACCTGGGTCTTGGTTGTTTATCTATATAAATATCTATTATAAAATATAGTATCGTGGAGTTAGTATCCCATAACACAAGTCTCGAACTTACTTTGGGGCTAGCTCAATTTGTGTGATTTGTCCGTATATATTAAAACCCCGACTATATCTTTGCAAAATCACGGACAACATCTTTGTTTTCTCCGACTCTTTCCATTTCATATTACGTGCGTATTACCCCTGAATATGGTATTGTTTATTTTATTATGCTCAGCTTTTCTGCTTTATAAATGTATTCTGCAGGTGCGGTTCCTCTTCCAAAACCTGGACTGCCTTGCAGAGATAAAGTGTTTGCTGCCAATTAATAATGTTGCCGTGTGGTTCCCGGTAAAGTAGAATAAGACCACTCTAAGACCTCTAGTGGATGTCGTATAAGACGACTTTGGGAACACAAGCTAAACAAAGCTTATAAACATCAAAGAGACCTCTCCAATCCGTCTGGCCAGCGTGGAGAGGCCAAATCCTCTGAATGCTCTGGCTAATTTATGGCTCTGGTAGTACAGAGAGGATATTCCTGTAGTGGAGACTAACAAAGACCTGATGATAATGGTATATATAATAATAATTCTGCGCTAGGCATAATGTGGGTTTTTGAAATCGACGTTTTCGACAGGTGGCGGCACTGTGTAGCTTCCCGTCTAGTGTTTGTCCTTGTCAAGAAACATTGTGACCGTCTGTGATAGCATCTATTATCCCACCCGCGCTTACCAGCGGTAGTGCTTCCTTGGTATTGGAAGGAAGGTTCAAACAGGAATATTCAATGCGACACATCTGCCTCAAACGTACTCAGCAGATCTTTTTACTAAGTTTTGACACTACGGTGTATAAAGTTTTAATACTTCAACATTCATGCATAACAGTTCCTATATAACAAATAAAAATGGTCAATTATACGAAAGCCGTAATGGATGTTGAAGCGACCGACGATCAAAAATTTGTACACTAGCGCCACCCAGCAATTAAATTCTTTAAATCCTAGATTATATCGAATTTTAAAAATCTAACAAGTACATAACTAGTAAATGACTTATAGTATTTTTTAATTATTATAAGTAATTTATTATATTATTGCAATAAAATATTGAGTATAGTGCCTTGTTTAAAGAGAAAAATCGATTAATGCCAAAAGTGGCTACTTTTGGCGTTAACCTTTTTTTCTCTTAATTTATCGAACGAAAATTAGTGAAAATGAATACCAAAATACTACAAGTAATTTACTAGTTATGTGCTTGTTAGATTTTTGAAATTCGATATCATTTCGGATTAAACTAATTAATTGCTGGGTGGCGCTAGTGTTACTATAAGAGAGCCTTAAGCAAATACGCCTGCACATCTTATGTCAATAATATTGTGTCAGTTTTGTTACTCTCTTTAGTTTGTGGAAGTGCTACTAGTTTGCAGTGGCCTGATAGTAAACAGCTGCCGTCATTGTGTTTGTATACCGCACTCTCACGTCAAAACTTCTGGCCTAATAGAATTCGTAAATTGTTCTGTGGTGCTAAACTACGAATTAACCAGACTAGAATGACGTGTAGACCTAGATAGGTACGCCTAAATAACTATAAAACCTTGTTTTAAAAAAACACGTAACTTTTTTCTAGGTATAAAAGTAAAGCTACAACGTACTTTTGAACGTAAATAGTTTATTGCTTGTAGATTTTAATTTTTTTATGGACCTTGGAAAAAAATATCGTTCACTAAAATATATTATTGTAATTATGGTGTTTGGAAAAAAATGGGTGAGGTGAGTCCTTTGCCTAGCACTAGGAAAATATGTTTTACAAAAAAACTATAATATACATCGTTTATGTCTCATTAAACGATCAGATCAAACATACGAAATAAAAAAAATCTTACTTTTTTTACAGCGTGCTATTAATGCGTGAAAAACGCATAAATCGCACGTTATAAAAAAGAAAACAAAATTGTGAAGAACATCATTTTCACGAGTCACTCCCCGCCGCGTCCCTTAGAAACAAGTCCATTAGTGGACCCTGCGGGAGCCAGCCCTACAGGACATAACAAGGCAGCGTTCGCACCAGAGCCTAGATTCTATTATTTACTAACTCGGATGACAGGTGTCGGTCGATGCCTATCAATCTAGGATTTGCTGTTACAATGCGGTTTTTGTATTCCAAATAAAAATTTCGCAGCAAGCTAAACCCGCATTGTAACTGTAGATTCTAGATTGATAGGCATCGACACCTGTCATCCGAGTTAGTAAATAAGGGGGCGGAGCTGTGCGAGAGAGTGAAGAAAAAGTTACTAATAAACTGTGTTTACCATTTTTGTTCAATTTTCAAATCACTGAATACATTTTTCCATTCTATTGTAATAGCATAGATATTAAAATTCTAGTCTACAGGAAAAGATATCTCATCCGGAGGCATGCGCTTTGGCAAACGCTCTGCAGGGCAATCGCGCTATGTTACGAGTATAACGATTGAATTCAAGTTTAGTTCTGATTCGGTTGAGGTTCAGTTGCGATCCAGATCTGATTTGGAGGAACAGACAAGATAAGCTTCGAAAAGTCACAGTTAAATGGTAGTAGGTCCACTAGCTTAATCGAAATGTGTTTAAGCGTAAAAATAATAATACATACGCATTTATTTAAAAGATAAAAAAGGTAATGTGAACAAATGCAATTGACCAAAATTCTTTTTATGGTTAGTTGTACATAATATGAATATCTACTGATCGAGCTCCGTGGCGCAGCGGTCAACACGCTAGACTGCGACACGGGGGTCCCGGGTTTGATCCCCGGTCAGGTCAAGATGGAAAAAGATCTTTTTCATATTGACCTGGGTCTTGGATGTTTATCTATATAAGTATATATTATAAAATATAGTATCGTTCAGTTAGTATCCTGCGACACAAGTTCACAACTTACTGTGGGGCTAGCTCAATTTGTGTGATATGTCCCTATATATTAATTTTATTTATTATATACCACGTAGCGACATCAATGTATATTAGTTGGAGCGCAACTCTTGTTTGTAAATCTTTTGGGATCACGGCAAAATTTTACCATAAAACGATCTGTCGATTGTGATTTTTAACAATAAAGAAAAACTCGCTTTACATATTACAAACAGCTCTGAGGAGTGTTCCAACTCACGCATTAACACAGCCTTACAACGCATCTTGGTACCGCATATCATTGCACTAATGTACAGATTCATTTGTAGTAGTAACTTTTAGGTATAAATATTAATCCGCTTCACAGATATGCCCCCTTATTTACTAACTCGGATGACAGGTGTCGATGCCTATCAATCTAGAATTTACAGTTACAATGCGGGTTTTGCTCGCTCGAAATTTTCATTTGGAATAGAAAAACCGCATTGTAACAGCAAATCCTAGATTGATAGGCATCGACACCTGTCATCCGAGTTAGTAAATAAGGGGGATGGACCTGTGCTAGCGAGAAGACTTTCTTCTCTCTCGTAACACACCGTGTCACAGTTTCGCCTGTGGCTTCGCTTCACATCTTTGTAAATGTTCACACTGTTTTATAGCCTCGTCCTTTTTACTTCCGATTTTACCTTCTTCTGAATTCATATTTGCGCAACAACTATGGTGAAAATGTTGTAAATATAGTATTGTAATAAATTTTTATCTTTATCTACTCATCCCACTACTTTGATAATACGATAGGAACGCAGCCTAATGCCATGTCAATCGCACTGCCGCCTTATGTAACAATAATAAACAAACTTACATAAAACATTGCCTTTAAGGGGCTTAGCAGCCAACTAGCGTCACCTCTCATTTCTTTTACAATAGCATAAGATCAAATTGAAAAATATTTCGGTTTTGATTCTAGCATTTTAAAAAGGTCAACTGTCCAAATACCGGGAAAAGACTGAAATCCGCACACATCTAGCTGTGATTAGACTTGATGAAAATTTAAACGAATGTGTAAAAGAAAACGAAAGTATGTTGTTTATTGGACATGGAATTTGAAACCGGATAATTAAATACCGGAATATTTGGGGTTTCACCAGGGTTTTTTCATCGGAAAATACTGTTATTTTCTGTAGCTCCAATCAGTAATTTAGGTATTTTAAAGTCATGAATAACAAGGAAAAAATAAACAAGATTAAGCTACTTAACTCGGTACAGTCATCATCGATTGATTCTTGTGTGTAACGAAGCTCTATTTATGCCACTGTGCTGCATGAATACTTAATATCAGCGGCGTGTATTGTTTGTCCAACACCTACTTTATAATGCAAATAACCAGTCAACTTAAAGAACCTTATTTATAGTTTCTGGCCTATTAGGTAGGACCATTCCCGAATTTTCCTGGCACTACGAGAAAAGATATGAGACACTTATAAATAATGTAATAAACGCGATACATAAAACCGTAATAAATGATTTTATTTAAAAGTGTAACAATCGCGAAAACATTAACATAGTTTTTTTAGCACCGCTACCCATGGACAACTGACGCTTTGAAGGGTGCTTTGCCGGTCTTTTTTCCTCCCCAGGCGGGAAGGGGGATGGGCCTTCGCCTCACTCACTCGCCGAAGCATAGAAACGGTAAAGCTACTACTCAAACGTCAATTGTCTAAGTTTAGACTTACCCGGACGAGCCAGCCAATTCATGCTACTAGCATAAGTGAATTTCGCTCTACCATAACCACAACTAAAAAAAAACAGGCCAAGTGCGTGTCGGGCCACGCGCAGTGTAGGGTTCCGTAGTTGCGAATGACAACTTTGAGTTCACACTATTCACACTCGCACCTTACAGTTTAACGACCAAGAACATCTAACAATGAAAATAGTATGAAATTTTACAGTTTATAAGTTGGTTGCCTATAACTTTTTAGTTTGTACTTAGTACTCAGCTCTGATAGTTTTCCTTTCAACTTCAGTATATATATACTACTGCTGTAATTTTTTTCACGTATCTATATATAACCGTTTAGCAGATAGAGGGGGGGGGGGACACTCACCTCTAACAAAAATTCGCACTTTAAAACCAAATATTTCGGAAACGGATCCCTAAATCGAAAAATGGTGTTCTCAAACTCACAATATTTTTGAAAGACCTATTTAACGATGGATAAATAGAGAAAAAAGAATGACTCCCCCACTTTACTTGTATGGGAGCTACCCTAAACAAAAATTTTTTTTCAAGATTTTATTGTACCACTTTTTTGCCATGATTAATATACATACCTATACCAAATAACAGCTTTCTAGTATTTATAGTCTCTGCGTTAAACCGCGGACGGACGGACAGACAGACAGACAGACAGACAGACAGACAGACAGACAGACAGGCAGACAGACAGACATGGCGAAACTATAACGATTTTGACGAGCTCCGTGGCGCAGCGGTCATCACGCCTGCCTGCGACACGGATGGTCCCGGGTTCGATCCCCGGTCAGGTCAAGATGGAAAACGATCTTTTTCAGATTGACCCGGGTCTTGGATGTTTATCTATATATGTATTTGTTATAAAATATAGTATCGTTGAGTTAGTATCCCATAACACAAGTCTTTCATAAGAACTTACTTTGGGGCTAGCTCAATCTGTGTGATTTGTCCGTATATATTTATTTATTTATTTATTTATTTATTTATAAGGGTTCCTTGTTTACTACGGAACCCTAAAAAGGACGTTATAGTTTGGCCTCAGGTACAAAAACATGAATGGCGAAACTAACAAGATGTTCTAATAGCGAACCCTGGATTGGAGAGGTAACTAACATATTAATTCATAAATAACAAAAAAATGCAAGAATAATACGAGTACTTTTAAATTATCGCTAAATATGAAAGTCCACAAAGGTAGCACAATTCGTAAAAATAATAGTGAAGTCACGACTTTGCAAGTGCGTAATTCTTTTAGCATCCTTTATGGGTTTACGCCGTTGTACGCCGTGTGGTTCCCGGCAGAGTAGAATAGGACCACTCCAAGTCTTCCCGTGGATGTCGTAAAAGGCGACTTAGGAAACACAAGCTAAACAAAGCTTACAAACATCAAAAAGACCACTCCAACCCGTCTGGCCAGCGTGGAGAGTGTAGGCCAAATCCTCTGACTACTCTGGCTATACATTGCTGTGGTAGTACAGGAGGGTCGTGCTCCTGCAGTGGAGACTAAAAAAGACCTGATGGATGGATGGGTTTAAACAACTTTTGGTTATGGAAATTATCAAGATAACTAGGTCTTTTACTGGAAATAATTATTAGATGCTGAAAGTAGGCTTTTTTCTGACAGACACACAAAACCCTATGTCAGTTTTTTTTATAATTCCAGATCGATTTCTGTGGCTCAGTGGCACCCCAAATGCCTTTGAATAGCAGGGTCTTGGGGTTTGATCCCCGGCCAGGTTGGGCAATGATATTTTTCAGTTTGAGCGTCTTGGGTGTTCAAATGTATAAGTATCTGTTATGAAATATAGTATTGGTGAAACAGTATCAGAAAATATGTTTTCAAAATTAATACTAACAGATTTGCCTTTCCTATTTACACCTCTTATACTCGTGATTCCACAACATAGACTTTATAGAGCGGGTATCATGCACGAAGTAAGTAATTAATGAACGTTTTAACTAATTGGATGAATACTAAATTCAGACGGTAACTCAGCTGGGGATTGGACTATAAAATGCTCGATATTAATTTCTTTATTCTTGGGTGTGGTGAGTTCAACTAGGGTTCATGACTATGTCTGCCATTTATTGATAATTGTATATTCCGAGACTTTTAACTTTCTTCAGAAGACAAATTATATTGTACCCGGTTTTTTTAAACCCCAAACCAAAAAGAGACTGTTATAAGTTTAATGTGTCTGTCTGTGGTATCGTAGTACCAAACGGATAAACCGATTTTATATTTTTGTGCTATAGATAATTTTACCCCGAGTGTTCTTAGCCATGTTTCATGAAAATCTGTTCAGCTGTTTGAAGATCTCTCTCTAGATGCTCTTTTCTAGTTGATGAGGGCATCTGACTAACTTTCTTATGTCCGATCGATGCAAAATTTGGTACCGTGTTTTTTTTTTCGTATGTGTAAGTGGCCAACACTGGTGTCAGATTTTTCAAGCTGCCTTAAGGCATCTGACATAGCTTAAAGACTGCCATCAACGATGACAGCCGGGACCAACGGCTTAACGTGCCTTCCGAAGCACGGAGGAGCTCGAGATATTTTATGCCACTTGCGGTCACCCATCCAAGTAGGGACTGCACCAGGGGTTGCTTAACATACGTAAGCGCTCATAGAGCTCACACCCACTGGACCATCGGGCTCCTCATATCATCATCATCGTAAAAAACATTAAGAGACGTAAATGTCATAATATTCACGACAGGTACCTCGTACCGCCACGGGCGATTAAAATAAACACTAATTAAAGTAACGGTACTATTAATTACTTTAATGACTGTTCTAGCAAAGTGTGAATGTTTTCTTTAATAGGAGTCTTGAAATAGAGAAATAAGCAATAAAGTAGGAAGGCATAATGCAGATGAAATTTCGTTTATACACACGCCTGTCTGCCTACCTTATAAATTCTTCTCTCACAGACCTACTGGAAGAGATTTGTTGAGAAAAAAGTACTTAGTGTCTGTACTAATTTTTATTGTTAAATTATATCATAACATGTTTATGCGACTATATTTTGTAGAGGGACTGCCATGGCATGGCCATTGTTGACTACTTTTATTTTTAAATAACAATGCGTTTCTTTTTTGGACGATACGGGATTGACGCGTTTATTTGGCTCGAGAAAAGAAATAATAATTAGTGAAAACTTGTAAATAGCTGTTTAATGTTATTTGGCTTTAAATAAAGGGCGGTAAAGAAACCATTAACAAACGAGTGACTTCTAAAAAAACGAGGTGAAACAGAGTGCTTTTAGTAGTTCAAGTCTGTAATGTCTATACCGCCTGTGCAACACACAATGTTTTTCATCACACGGAGTAAAAATATTTTTCCTGGAAAATAAATAGTGGTAAACTACAGTGAGCTGAAAATGTAAAGCATGCAAAGATAATGAAAATGTTTTATCCAGAAAGTGAAAGGCGTAAGACCGATGAATCCACGCAGCCACGCCCACGACCATTAACAATTGAATATAGGAGAAAAATCTTGCAGTGAATATGTTACAATGTTTCAGGACCATTTTTATCGTGTTTACTAACTGTTCCAAATTTTAAAGAAAACTTTTTGGATCTAGTAGATTAGATGAGCTCCGTGGCGTAGCGGTCAACACGTGACACGGATGGTCCCGTCAAGATGAAAAACGATCTTTTTCAGATTGACCTGGGTCTTGGATGTTTATCTATATATTATTTATTTGTTATAAAATATAGTATCAGTATAGTCAGTATCCCATAACAAAGGTCTTACTTAAGACTTTGCAATCAATCTCAATCCGTGTGATTTGTCCGTATATTTTATTAGATTGTAAACTTGTGCGTAGAAGGTAGTCAATTTAAAAAATGCTCTCTTTGGCGTAATGGAATGGAACACTTAAGCTAGCAGTCATATTATAGGGACCAGTCAGCCCACTTTGCTTGCATTTGTTGACACTGTTTACGAGTAGTTGTGATGAAAAAATCTTTCCCGCACCGGGAACTCGCTCGGATGAGCACAAATGACCTTCTTCCTAAGCTATGATGTTACCATAGATATCAGAATAATACTACATCTCTGTGGATGTTACAAAAGATTCAATGATACAAAATCCGACGTCAGTTTTTAAGACAGCATGTTAATTCACGCTGAACTAATTCGGCTAAGTTATTAAAGACCTATGCCACTAATGACTCTAAACTAAAATTATAAATACGTTAAGATTTAAGTGTGTTGTTGATTGTAATGGAAAAACACAACTACTGCATACTCAATTATAAAAATTCATTGTGAGTGGGCAAAATAGGCTAAAATTTACACCAACGAAACTGTGGAAAATTTGATAAATGATGAATTGATAAACTCAAAACTACTGAACCGTTCTAAAAAAACACTTTTATCTCTGGAAAGTTGAATGATCAGCGAGTAACATAGGCTATACGCGGATGAAGTCGCTGGAAATTGCTAGTACAATATAGACACAGTTAAAGTAGAACATAGTTAAACAAAATTTTTCATTTAAATTCACTTAACAGTTAGTAAATTTATATCAAAAATGCATTCAAAGTACTCAGCTGGTTCATTCAAACTACTCGTTTGTAGTACATATAAAAATTCCTTCGTGATAAGAACAAAGCCGGAGCATTATAATACCGTACAAGGCGGCAGTCAGCAACAACAATGGCTTTCATGCAATTTATAATGTTATACAATACTGTTTGTTTGTTTGCGATATGTAGCCTGACCACTGACCAACAACTGCAACATTCGGCCCATCACTATCTACCGACCATTAAATTATTCCAACAGTAACAAAACTTGTTATGCAACAAATGAAATAACAAAAGATGCCGGAACCGTAACAGATGTTTCGTTATGTAATACGGCAATGCATTTCAAAGTGGGCAACTTGACCCACCTTGACTTTAATTTGTAATCGTAAATAAACGTAATTGTGAACCGGATTTTAATTATCCAGTTTGAAACCGGATTTATACTAGTTCTAATCAAAGGTTAATGTTGCATGGGCCCGCCCTATTCTTTGTCTTCATGTTAGGAATGTACGGTAGACAGTTTGTCTCAAGATGTGATGACCAAAACAAGACAGTCGAACTAAGTTTCAGTTGTGGTAGAGCCACGCTTCTGGCAAAATTCACTTTTGCTAGTAGCATGAATGGGCTGACTTGTCCGGGAAAATAAATACCACACTCCTACAAAAAAAACGACGTTTGTGTAGTAGCTTCACCGCTTCCATGCGTCGTTCGGTGAGTGAATGAGCCGGAGAATGGCCGGCAACGCTCCTGTAACACCCCTGGTGTTGCAGTTGTCCAAGGGCAGCGATGATCACTTACCAATCTTACCATCAGCTGACCCGCTTGCTCGTTTGCCGTTGTAATAGGACTAGGGCTTACAATACGGAAATCCCGATCATTAAAAAAAACGAAGGCTAGAGTTATTCTGATTTCTACCACATGTGCGCCCAGCAGCGCTCTTATTCTCTTTTAAAAGGTGTCACGGAAGACAAGCAGCGTGATGTCAGTTGCATTACTGCCTTATGCTGAGTGGCCCCTATTTGGTAGCTCACTCTACAGGAAATAAAAAATGTACACTAAATTGAATGTATTTTTGCATAGCTCCGAATAAATTACTTTTATTTTTTTCAAAATAGGGTCCTTTAAACTTAACTAAAGTGCTAATATTGTCTCTCTACCTAGTGTCTCCTTAGGCCCGGTATCTTCTTCTTCTTCTGTTTTATAAAATGGCTTCCACCGATATTTCAGTGATTCTGCCAATGTCCAGTAAATTGAGATACTAAGTATCGGTGTTGTACGGTAAAGTTGTAACAATTAGCATCAAAGATGGCTTATGTTCTTTGATGCCTCGTGGTCAGGAGGTTATGATGACAAGTCTATACGAGTCCATATAACAGTCCACTTTAACTATTTCACAAATTGCTCCATGAGTACGAGCATTTATAACACCAAACTACACCAATTTCATATTATAAAGTCCACCAAAATCAATTTGCAAAATCGTCCAAGGCAGACCCCAGCTGCACCCCTCGACTTCCCACCACAAACTCCCTCCCCGGTATCTATCAATGCGGAGAGAAGTGAGGAGATATGCTGCCAAGTTGACAGGTATTTCTTTTCTACTCTCTGCTTTACCCATTTCCATCGAAGGTAAGCGGGGAGATGCAGAAATAAGGACATAGTTAAGTATCATTAGTTATTCAGAACCCATCTCTTCTAATCTCCTCCCCTCTCTTCTTTGATGGACACTATGCCTTAGCTGCATCCATCAGCTGTGCTGTTTTGGAGACTGGAGTCCGCTAGATAAGACTTTAGTTTTACGACCAGCTCTATATCTATTAGAGAGGCAGACAGTCTCTCTGAAATTGTTGAATTAGCATAGCAACTGATGTACGTGATAGTTTCTTTGGTCGATAAAGAGAGACTGGCGTCAGTTGCCATAACCTAAGCCGGAAACCACACGGCTCATTAGTAATGTTTTGAGAGATAGAATGTTTTGACCTTTTGTCTTGTTTCTTGCCAGTACCTGCATAAAGTACGCCCTCCACTCTACCCCAGCGAGTGGCGTGGCTGTTATATCCTAGGTACTAGAGAGACAAACTTTAACGCCCTCCACTCTACCCCAGTGAGTGGCGTGGCTGTTGCATCAAACTTTATGAAAGTTTAAGACATTTAAAGCCACCGACGCGATAAGAAGTACTAATTTTACGCTAATGCAGACTAAATTCAACCGGAGGTTTCGATATTAGTTATAAAGTATAGTTTGTACACAACTGAGCTCTCGATTAAATGTTAGTCACGAGATTTGTTCGCATGACGTCATCAAATTACTCACTTCCCGAAGAATCTCGCAAAACCAGATGATGAACAAGTTGCGGAGATAAGGTAAATAAAAAGATTGCTTTCGGTCTTGTGAGACGCAATTGACTGCATGGGCGGAAGGAAGGCAATTGGATGTTATGGGACAACTAGTTTAACTATAATCAATGTCACCTTAAACCCAAGTGTGGGTGCGTTTCCACCAAAGATGTAGAAAATGCATGGCGAGGAATGTGTTTGTCAAGAATCAATAGATTTTTTTAATTTACCTCGCCTCCTTCTGCACAGTTCTACATCACCATCATCTAAGTCACTGCTGGACACAGGCCTATATGGGGGGAATTTGCTTAGCAGATGAATTGGTGAGGGCAGTGTATTCAGCTTATCTCGGTTCCGATGCTTCTGCCTATCGAAACCGTTTCTTAAGCGAGGGAAGGGTTGGAGTTTGTTGGAATGGGGGAACGAGATAAGGTATAATTAACTAGCAGCTCGGGAAGCAGGGCGCGCGTACCCATACCTGCAACCACCGGACAAGCAGTTGAGGATGACACCCCTGACCATCATCCACAGATCTACATAAGTTACATATGACAAAAAAAAACAAGCGAGAGATGCGTTGCGAAGGATTTGTTACTATGGAGGGATGTGTACGAGGAATGTGTACGAGGGATGTGTTGTGCTACTGCTAGACCGCATCGGCATATGCTCGCACACAGTGCTCACAAGTCACACCTGAAAAGAGTCCGCAACCCACACAGATGGAAAGTAATGTTTTTAGCTCGTATGTATTGGTAGTTAAGACCTCGCGAAGGCTAAACGTCTTGATCAATTTTGAAGTGTGTCATTCTAGTGTCATTAGATACGTATTTTTCCCCGAATTTATGTGACGTCAGCATAGGTTAATAAAAGTAAAAGCTGTCGGATTTCATTTTCTTAAATGAAAAACTTGGTACTTATTCGTGAGGAGTTTTTTTTACACACCATGTGAATTATAAATATGTATTGACTTGGCTCCTATTGTTGCATTTATGTTTTACAGAAATATTTTTTATTCGAAAGGATAAGTGAATTCTCGATTTTCCACTCATCCCTACGAGAAGATCTAAGTGAACTTTCATTTTACTTATCCCCCAGGGGGATAGTTTGTTAGAGATAAGTGTACCACCCGAAAAATTCTAAGAATATATATTGGTTTGCGGTTTTCTTGTGTGCAAATACCTCATACGAGGGGCTTAACGAAACATATGTTTTACCATTCTGAACTTGCCGGGATTACTTAACGTTCGAATGATGAAAAAATGAATCGAATTTTGAAAAATAATGTTAATTGAATAGAATTCATTCAGTATGGAATGTGACTACTTCAGCGGGACACGCTTGCCCAGTGGTATTGTATTCGCAAAATCGTATTGGACAAAATCATTAATTTCTTTTTAACTACTTATCGATCCATCTAAGCGGGAAACGAAGCTGACCTACAAGTTTTAATTTCTCCTAATTATAAAGCAAGCGAATAAGGACACATTTGAACAAGACTTCACGTATCTATACCTTTTATAGCACCGCTTGGTATTGCTAGTAATCACTACATGGTAAGAACGAAATGAGAGCAATTACCTACCGTGAATCACGGGACCTTGCCATGAATCGATGTGATAATTAGGCCCTAAGTAATTGTTAATGCATACCGACATACTGAACTTCCTGCGCGAGATAGAATAACAACTGATTCATGGTACAAAAGCAGGATGATTTTAAAATCTTCAAAATAACCCTACTTATTTTAAACACCTATAAAAGGGTTTTTAAGTCTTGGATGCTGAAAGCAGGAAAACTGGCTTTTACTTTTTAGTTTTCGCACCCGTTCGTCTAAACATAGATAGCTTCCTGCAGGTTATGATTCATTTTGTAAGCGACTCACAACCTGATTTTTTCTTAAATGGCAACTTTTGGCAAAATCTCTACGTTAAGCTTCACGTTCACATTTTAAATTGTAAACTCTAAATAATGTAAAGGGCCTCGTAGAACAAATAGAGACGAGCCATTCGGGCTTATTAAGCCCGAAAAAGAGATTGATAGATTGTGTCAAGGAGAGTATGAAGCAAGCAAACGAGTGCCAAAAGTAACGGTAGGCAACAGAGATAACGTATGTTCTATGCCACCCTTTTATGAATTTGATAAAGGAAGAAGAAGAGTGTTTAACACACTCTTCTTCTTCCTTTATCAAATGCTAACTCTAGTGTCGGGGTTCCGAAGCTAGCTAAAGGCTGTTAAAATAATTCGAGGCATAAGATGTTATATGCCGCCACGGATACATCCGCGGATGTATGAGTGGATTGTTTACAACCAACTTACGTTCACAGAATACAAAAAGCTCTGTTTAATGCTAAAAACTTGAAAAATATAGCAGGAAAACGGGCAGCACCTTGATATCAAATTTATAGTCGTCGCACCCGTTTCGCTTTTAGACCATGCACCTTGTAATAACTTAAACTAAGGTTTCAGTCGGGCCGTCATGTCAGTCTTTACCGTAATTTGGATTAATCTGAATATAATTTTCGATAGATTATGTACATCCTTTAACACTCGAATACTCGGAAACATTTTAATTATGCCGTTTGTAAGTTTCTTGCTGGTTCAATCTCGCTAGGTAATTGCCTAGACAGTCACATTATATATAGATAATTTTCGCTGACCGTATCTGTTTGAGCTTGGGGAAAATGCTTTCGTAATGCTCTGATCTGCTCGTTTTCAGGTCGTATTTTTAACCAACTCTCGTGAAATTTAGGGAACTAGACTTAAGCCCGTTTGGGATCTGTGGCGTTTAGGACAATTGTGGGTTCACTGTATTAGATAATATTTGTAAGATAAAGCTCAGGGACAACACACTAGTTTAAAACACCTTTAAGCATAACTTATCTTTTCTAGACAGAAAAACAACACATTGTCCGGAAACCGGACGTTTACCTCAGTAAAAAAGAATGGTTGGCTATACAGAACAGAACGAATGGGGCGAAAACAGGCAGACAAACTGGTAGGAGCCCGTTTTATAATTGGCGCAGCGAAACGGAACGTTTTCAAAATAATAATTATGTCTTCGAATACAAGTGGCACTGGTTTTAAGGTTTTAAAACTTCAATAAAAAGGTTACTTATTAGATTTTGAAGTATTTTGTATTCCTACTGGATGTAAAGGAACAGATTTTAGAAAAAATACATTGTCAATACTAGATTTTTACTATACTCTTTAGTTTTATGTACAATTTCAATAATGTAAAGTTTTTCTATAATTCCTGGTTCCTGAGTGATAAGCAGGAGTCGATAATAAAGCATTAAACGTAATTTTCAAACGCGTCGCCGAATCTCATATCAAGTCATATCAAATATATTACGTTCGGAACAAACTAATCGTAATAATTAAGTTCGTAAAAACTAATGTGGTTTTGTGTAAACAGATAACGCTATCTGCTATGGTAATGAAATCGACTTATCGCGTTACGAAACTGTATCGACGTGACTATATGTACTCGATGATTCATTAAAAACATACAGGTGTTAACGGCGTTGAGAAGTGGAGAAGAAAAAGCCTGAAAGTCGAGAACCTTAGTCGTCAAAAGTTAGCAAACATCCCTGCTTCTTGTAACTTATATTTTTAAGAATCCCCAAGATTCAAGATTCAATCGGTTATTTAATATAGGTTATATATCTTTGAACACTTATTAATTGTCATACTTGTGTTTACAATTTTTTCAACAAAAAATTTTTATTGACGTCATTAATTTACTTACATTACGTACGACTAAGTTTAGGCCGCTTCCAAAGCGGAGTGCAGAAAAAGCGGCAACAAACTGCACAGCGCATTTTCTCCAAGCGACGTCAACTCACAACTATTTAGATATGTGGACATTACAAGTAACGTCAATTCTCGATCGACATTTTGCACCTCTACAAATTTCTTTTCTTTTACACTAGCATGTAAAAAAACCTTCAAATATGAAGTTCTGGGTATCTTATCATGGCTGATGAGTATCAAGTTTCTGATCGATAATCACGTCCTTAAGTTTCCATAGCATCATTCACTATTCCTTCGTAAGTAATTTATGGAAGCATCTGTGCGGTGAATCATTAGTTTATTACCAAAAGTCGTCACGGCCGGTTATAAGAACTAAATAGATAGATGAACTCATTATATCCACCATATCGCCGGCACTTTTTAAATGTAAATTATATGCCCATTTAACATTATTTATGGATGCAAAGGATTCGGATGTTATTGATTGATATGTTAGCACTTAAAGAATTCGTTAATTAATCATTTAGAAATCATGTTTTGAAGGAGGACTAACGGGGAATATTAATATGTGAGCTGTAGCAAGTCTGTCTTAGTATAGCTTATTGTATTGGAGCGACCTCACAATTTTCCTAAGTGCCATGGAAACTTTGAGAGATTTGTTCTCTTGTGTTTGTCGTATTTTTTACCAAAAACTGAATCGTCAAATAAATTATATAGAAGTTACATGAAATAAATTATATAGAAGTTACATGAGTCTGTCGCGATAATTTAAATTTACGTTCTCAACATAAAAACAAACAACTTTTGTTCTGTGATCAAATCCGAAATAGAAAAAAATGAATGAGCACACCATAGTACGTTGAATACCTCCAAAATGTATGGCGCAGCGCAGTTGATATTTTTTTCTCGATTTCAGGCTTGTTCACAGAACAAAAGTTTTGCGTTTTCATGTTGAGAGCGTGAAATTAAATTATCGCTGGCTCGATCCAAACATTGTAGATGTATTGAAAATGATCACAAATTTTCAACTGAGACGCTTCGACCGCTCTCGGTCATTAAACATATATATTTGAATAATGTAAGTAGATACTGAAATAAGAAATTAATCCAAAGACAAGAAGAATTTGTACTTTTAGAATCTAATAAATAAAAACTAATGGTAATAACTACCAGACACAGTATTAAGAATCACTTCGTGAAGAGACTTATAAATAAAACACGCAAAAGACAGTTTATATTGTAATATAGTAAGTTTTATTATTTGTCTTCTTTTATTATAATACAATAAATTTGATTATTTGTTCGTTGGTTTCAAGCCTTAAGTAACTGCTGAACTGACTATCGTGAAATTTCGTTTACCATTGACAGATGTACTGAGGACATATGATTATTTTCATCCAGCATAAAAGTACTAATCCTGAGGAATTCACAGTAACGCGAGTAGAACCGCGGGCGATACCTAGTGTATTAATTCACCGAATATGACGTAAACGTAAACAATTTCACTTTTTTATGTACTCTTGTAAAATATATAATAGGACTAGCTGTTACCCGCGGCTTTGCCCGGGTGATATAGCCTATGTCCTTCTCAGTAACCTGAGCTATGTGCATGCAAAATTTTATAATGATCGGTTCAATAGATACAACGAAAGCGTAACAAACAAACAAACTCACTTTCTCCTTTATTTTATTAGTTAGGATTTAATAAGAGATATCATAATACCATTGTAAATGAATAGGTACAAAAACACCTATGTAAAATTTAACTTTTTACTCTCAATGTTATTGATTAATAACTGCATTATTAGCAAATCATTCATGCCTTAACTTACAATCTACAACAATCATGTTTGTTATCGCTTTTAATATTATATTATTATGCAAGTTAAAAGACCGTATAACTAGTAGCATAACACCAGTAACCACTGTATATTTCTTTTTATTATGTTTATCGTAATTGTAGTTCATTAACATATATTGTCCCATAAATAACACCATTTGAAAAATCTTCTCCATCATTTAAAACCCGATTTAAAAAATATTATTTATGGTAAATATTTACTATTTTTATCTTCTATTGCCCCCACGAGAAATGCGTTCAAAAGTCCTTGTTTACTAAAAGTTAAAAATATCTTTAGATAAATTGTTTATTTGTTACGCTTTCACGCCCTAACTTCTTATGTGATCATCATTAAATTTTGCATACAATATTACAGAAGAGTTAGAGTAATTTAATCTACATTAACATCAACGCGAGCGAAGCCTAAAGCCAACGCTAATATTATGTAAAATTAAAAAAAAAAAGTAACTCCTTAACAAAACACAATAAATATCTCATTATGTAGTGTGATACTTAAAATACGACTAAGTACTTTTTTTGTTTAAATGCACTTGTTAGTTTGTGAGTTCATTTAAGATAAGTAGTTTGCGTGGCAAAAAACAATTTTATTTGGTTATTCCACGCATCGATTATTGAACAGATTTCAATGGAATCCGTAGAGATAGACCATTGAATTTCCAACAGGGTACACTATATCCCGAAATTGCCTCAGTAGGGTTGGTGTCGGGTAGATAGATATGGTGAATGTGGATGATTCTAGTGCACGCTAATCGCCTATGAACATAGAGAACACATTAGTGCTGTCAAGCGAACAGGTTATACACGTTATGTTAAATTATTTAAATTAATGTTTGATTCGCATAAATTTCAATTACTTATGCTAAATGTTTCCGTTCGTTTATAAATTACAATTTCTTCGACGCGTCCGTCAATGCTGTGACTATAATCGCTAAGCGGCGGATTTATGGAAGCAATAGCAATTAATTTTACGGCGACGTCCGCGTAAAATAAAGCCTACGTCACCCTCAGAGAAATTAGCTTACTATCGCCGTGTGGTTCCCGGCAGAGTAGAATAGGACCACTCCAAGTCATCCCATGGATGTCGTAAAAGGCGACTAAGAAAACACAAGCTAAACAAAGCTTAGTAAATCAAAGAGACCTCTCCAACCCGTCTGGCCAGCGTGGAGAGTGTAGGCCATATCCTCTGACTACTCAGGCTAGTCTATGGCTCTGGTAGTGCAAAGAGGGTCGTGCTCCTGCAGTGGAGACTAGAAAGACCTGATGATGATGATGATGATGAGGTGAAAGAATTTTGAAAATAGGTCTTGTAGTTACGGAGTCTATTTATTGCGGACAACTGCAAGCGGGAAATTTGCAAGTTTCTAATAAAAGTTAATAACAGGTCTTGGCATTGAAGCACTTTGCGTGAAACTCTTTTATTTGCGTCAATCACGAGAAGTCACAATCCCATCAAAAATTTAAAGTTACGTTGTAAAGTCGGACGTTCGCTCATTATTTTACAATGTAACTATATGAATTGATATAATTACATTGCTAACACATTATACAATCGATTGATTATTGTGGCTTTCTCTTATACACGTAATACAGAAAAAGAACATATGAATACATGACATTATATATAACAACGGGTCAATCACGTGCTATTTGTAGGGATTGCCGACTATAGTTTCACGCCCGGCCATACTGGTCAGTCCCTCCGGCTTTTAGGTTTGACGACCTAGCAACCCTATTCAGACATTTAAAGTAATGAATGAAACTAAGAAACTCACATTACGTGAATTCTTAAAACATAATACTATTTTATGTGGAAGTCGTGTAAAAAACAAAACCGAGTTAATTGAGTACCTCGTTTGATGATTTTAAAAAGTGCGCCTCTGGAAGATTCAAAGTGAATTCAATAAAGATAAACACATCATTAGAGATAAAAGAAGCGGACCGGAAAAGTCCAGCAGTCCCAAACAAAATCGAAACTCAATGAATACAGGTAGCTGCAACTAAAAGACCTTTGATGCGTTCAGATCCTTTCACATCACAAAGATGTATATGAAGCAAAAGTAATGCTTACGGAACGACAGCAACGTATCGCCTACTGATATTTGTAAAGCAATAATAAGATGACAGCTCCGTAGTTAGCCCATAGTTAGCGCTCTTGCATGTTAAGCAACTACCGTCTGGGTAATAAATATATAGGGACAAATACATACTTTATATGCCTAACTATAAATAAATGTGGCATAAATCTTAAAATCTTCCCAGCTCCGAAGGTAGTTATTTCCAGATGGAAGGCTTTTTTGGCAGACGTTTTAACTGACTAACTAGCAGCTTGAATTAAGAAAAATCTGCTGACCCATTTACACATACCTACAATATCAACATCGTCATCAGCAGCCGTCTTTACCCCACTGCTAGGTGTAGACCTCTCTTAATGCATGCCATTCATATTGGTCTGGTGCCTTACGAAACCAAAAATACCAACAATACGTCAAAAATTTCTGTGCACCTCATTGCTTCATCACCACGTCAATAAGTTATATGCATATAACTAAACACCCGAAGACTGAGTACATATCTGCTATAATAATTTGTAGTAAGTAATTAGGAATGTTTTTAGGTATGTTGTGTAACCGTGGTTCCCGGCAGTGTAGAATAGGACCACTCCAAGTCTTGCCGTGGATGTCGTAAAAGGCGACTTAGGAAACACAAGCTATACAAAGCTTATAAACATCAAAAAGACCAATCCAACCCGTCTGGCCCGCGTGGAGAGTGTAGGCCAAATCCTCTAACTGCTCTGCCTTATATATGGCTCTGGTAGTACAGAGAGGGTCGTGCTCCTGCAGTAAAAACTAAAAAATGATGTAGTTATGGCGCAAAATGTTCATTCTCAACTGACAATTGGTAGAGCTTGCGTAATGGACACAAGTAATGAATGAGATCGTATGTTATCACATTGACCCCGAAAAAGCAGTGGTACACTTCGGTTAATTTCATTTGAGAACAGTAAGATTGTAAGCATTTAAAAACGAAGGTGTCGTATTTGTTTGCACGTTAAAACGGGACACAAAAATAATGAAGGGGCTTGTGGAATACTTGAAAAATTCCGGAGTTTCCTCTACCCTATCTTCAAGAAAGAACTATTATCACTCGAAGAGTTTAATACAGTAAATCCGAATGGCAGAAAACGTGTTTACGTTGACAGAATGGGACAAACAAGGGCAGAACTGCGCGGAGATAATTTTCCGCAATATTTAATTTTATTTAGTTCCACTGCATGGAAAGGTAAGAAGTATGTACAGTTCTGATGGCTAAAATAGAACATAATTCGGCTCCAAACCACCATAAACTGAAAAGAGGAGAGAAAGTCGACCACACAAATTACTCTAACTCTAAAAGGATATGGGGATATATTCGATTGTTTGATAAGAACTAGCAAGGTCCGTCCTAGACTGAAGACCAGATGGTTTTTGAGATAGGAGCAGATGGAACTACTGTTCATCGACTTGCAAAAAGCTACGCGACGCTAAGTGACACTGTATTCCTAATCAACGTTATGCAGACACGTTTAACAATAACTAGATGTAATCGACATCCCAGGCAAGGCGAATCCAGCTTCATTAACTAACTACTAACCGAACAACAGTGGCGGTCTTATAGCGTCAAATTGTACGTAAAGAGTGCAACTTAAATACAGTACAGATGTGTCTCTGTATTTCATTTAAAGGACAACTTTTGTAAACTACTCTCAAATCAATAGCAGCTTCAGGCATTCTTTAACTGAGACTGGTTTCCATTTAAGAGTTTTAATTTTGTTGTTGTCTCGTTAAACAATAACAGTTTTTTCAGATCGCAGACAGACAAAAGCTCATTGACATCATATTAATGCATTGTTTTCAGATTTACAACGTGTTTGTAATTTTTTATCTCAGTCAAATCCAAATCAATTGCAAATTAAGATTTGATTATACAGTCATCAGAAAAAAAAAAAACTAAAAAGTTTCGACAAACTACATTTTCAACAGTCACATTTGAAAACCCTCGACGTTACAATTAAAAGTAAACTTAGTTTAAGCCCGAAAGTGTACCCCGGGTTGAGCCGAGGGTACACTTTCGAGATTAAACTAAGTCTCCGAGAACACGCTCTGATAAAAGAGAAAGAGTAAACATTGGCATGTCATTTCAAATAAAATGCGCGAAATGTGCCGCTGTCATCGCACTACAAAGTTTATGCTCGAAAAAGATTTGTGAGCATAGTCGTAGCCCGAAGCGATACGTTGGCCTTTTAATTAGTGACGTTATCGATTGGGATTAGGTTCTTGTCAGGTTTGATACTTGTAAGGTAATGTATGTAAGGTGTAGTCACAGAACAGACGAATGCTCGGTGATATGACAACAAATCCTCGAGTTGCATTTCTGTAGCCACAGTAATTTGTGAACCTGTATAAAGAGTCAGTATCTTGCACTAGGAGTATGACGCATGATGCAACTGGTGAGTAATCACACAGATAACGAATGCAATTACAATTATTTTATATAAATATCAATATACGGAAAAGAAGTGGGTCGCTCTAGGACATGTAGGTTCATAGTAATTAATTGTGCTAGTTTAGTCGATGAAGAATAAGACTGGTATCTCATTATTAATGTCGTACGAGAAGACAAAAACAAACGTACAATAAAGAATATTATTAAATTTCTTAATAATATTCTTTATTGTACGTTTGTTTTATAGATATAAAATATGGGAAATAATTATTTAGAACTAAGTCATGGGAAATAATATCACGCGGTCAGGATCTGAACCTGCGTCTTAGTGTTATAACCATAACTAAATAAACCTGATCTCTAAGAAACAGCGGAACCTACTATCACAATCATATATTTTTCCCACCACTATTAACTTTTGTAAAAACAAGTTTACGAAATAAAGATATTTGTGTTGTGTATTCTTTAAGTACTACACACACAAGTATGGAGGATATTTTTGCTCCAAATATAGCAATGTTTTGCCTTTTACATGATCGGCCTACGAGATCATTGATCGGTAACTGGTGCATCAGCTGTTTAGCACCTGAGATTACCATCTCTACCGAAATAATGATCGAAACTAGTTCAGGGGAGGTGCGAACAATGGCCCTTTTATATAGAGCCCTTAGGTTGCTTATGCAAGATTGCGAGTAATCTTTACTTAAGAGGCTTAGATCAACGAAACTAGCGCCAGCCGTCATTTAGATATTTTTCTAGCGAAGACAAATAATTATTTTTCTATTTGATCTGATTTAGCGGTAAAACATATTAATAATTAGTAGTAATAACGTACGTACATGGAAACTGTTTTCAAAAGAAACACAGTTATTTATTTTATTTGGTCCCAGTTTAATTTTATTTTATTTTCTATTATTACAGCGGCAACAGATAACATTGTGTGAAAATTACAAATTATTTCTATGTCCCTATAACAGTTGAATAGATACAATTCTGTGACAGACTGTAGGGCAGCCGGACGACGGACAGCGGAGGCTTAGGAATAGGGTCTCGATTTATCGGTTTCTATAGGTACCTACCTATATCATTAGTCTTTCGGGTAGAATTGGTTGTTCTAGTAGTAACAGTATGTATGACACTCATTGCCAAAAAACGTCAAAAATCCGCATACACGACCCACACGCCTAATAAGTGACTCCCAAATACTTATGCATCGCATTGCAATTGGCATTTCACTTGCATCTTGACATGACATTGTTACTTACTATATTATAAATCTGAAAGTGAGTTTGTTATTTATTTGTAAGCGTAACACCGTTTCCAGGCCTTCACTACTGAACTCATTAGGAAATTTTGCTTCTAGATGTTGTCTGGGGTATGAAGGACGTAAGTAAAAAAAGTACTGTTCCCACGGAATAGATAGACATTAATGCAAGCGGAGTCGCTAGCGACAGCTACTTTGTCATTATACATTAATTGCAAGATTTCTATGATGTCCCAATTCTGGGCAAAGCCTTTTTCATTTCTTTGCTGTCTAGTCTTGACCATTTTCATCCACAGCCTATCAAAATAATAAATGCCTGCAATAAGACCATGCCGTTTCTGGTCTTCTTTTCCTACAGCCATCTGCTGCAACCCAGTTAGTCCAAAGTGAGCCCATGTTTCAGAGTGTACTGTATACCGTGCGATATACTGTATATCATCATCATCATCATTATAAGCCCAATCAAATCCAGTCTTGGATGTAGGCCTCCTCCAATTGCAACCATGACTGGCGGTCTTGTGCCCGTCTCATCCAGCCATGCCCTGCGTGTCGTCGGATATCGTCAGACCATCGCTTTGGCGGTCGCCCTCTTCCTCTTGTGTTGTCTCGTGGTCTCCATTCCAGGACTCTTTTTGGCCAACGATCATTTGCCATTCGGGCTATATGTCCTGCCCAAGTCCATTTCTTCTTCGCGATCGTAGTGACTATATCTCTCAGCTTAGTTTTCTGGCGTATCCATTCATTGCGCTTCCTATGTCGAAGAGTGATTCCGAGCATTACTCTCTCCATTCCTCTTTGCGCAACTCGAAACTTTTCCGCGGACTGTTTGGTGAGAGACATAGTTTCAGTGCCGTAAGTGAAGACTGGTGATATGCACTGTTCGAATACTTTGGACTTGAGTTGGAGTGGTATCTTGCTCTTAAAGACCCTTTTGTTGGCTCCGAAGGCTGACCAAGCCTGTGCGATTCTTCGATCGACCTCTGCCGTTTGGTTTTCACTCCCCAGTGTATACTGTATATGTGAGCGTCAAAAGTAGCCAGTGAGTATAACAATGTCAGGGATGTCATCCCCAACTGCCTGTCCAGGTGGTTGTTGGTGGTTGCAGGTATGGCATCAGATACGCGCGCCCGGTCTCTCTAGCTGCTACTTTCTCATCCCCAACCCATCCGAGCATGGTAGCTTCCCAAATACCTTTATGCCATTCCTCCAGTGTAACAAACTCCTACCTTTGCTGCAGCATCGGAACCAATTAAGTGAAATAAACTGCACTCATAATCCATTCGGCAAGAGTGGCAAGACCCCCGAATAATGAAAATCTTTGGGGGAGGCCTGTGTCCAGCAGTGGACTTTTGCAGCTGAGATGATGAAATAACAAGTCCTAGAGTTCAATAATATTTTTAAAAAGGCTCTAAACAATTTCTTAAAATAGTTTTTTTTTTTTACTACCTACATAATATGTTCTTACATTATGTGATTATTTATGTAACATAGCTTCAAGAAGGCAAAACAGCTACACCTACTTATTTTATTATGAATGCAATAAAATAAGCATGGTTCTAAATACTTAATACCCAATCTCTTGTGATGAAACTTAGTATCATTCATCATCATTTCAGCCGCAAGAAGTCCACAGCTGGTCATAGGCGTCTCCCAAGGATTTCCAAAATGACCGGTTGGAAGCAGCCTGCACCCAGCTTTTTCCTGTGACCTTGACCAGGTTGTCCGACCATCTAGTCGGTGGGTGACCGACGCTGCGCTTGCCAGTACATGGTCGCCATTTGAAAACCTTTCTACCCCATCGGCCATCGGCACTGTGCGCTATGTGCCCCGCCTACTGCCACTATAAGGAGCATGTTTCGCATAAAAAGATAAGAATGGCAACAGCACAAGTTCAAAACAAAGGGACATTTCCTTAACAATGGAAACCACATAATAAGTTGCACAAGTAAATGGTATTGACAAGGTATTTTCACACTTGTCAAGACCTTTTGAAAGTAATGGGTTTTCTCACACATTTTGCAATTGGTCTATACCTATTTTAAGAATTGGGTGTAAAGAAGTTACCAATGATTGTTTGGTGGAAGCCACCAAACAAACATTGGTGGCCAAATGCAAGTCGGCTGCGCCCATAAAAAGTTCCATAGTTATTATTAAGTCCCAACGTAAAAAGTCCTAAAAAGACAAAAAGATGTAAAAAATATTTCTTCCTTAAGTAGATGTAGTTAAAATGATTGATAAAAAGTGAATTATTAGATTATGTATATCCCAAACAATATTTCAACTAAAAAACCTACACATTGCAATATTTTTATTACTTCTGAGGAAAACATAGGACAAGCTACTATTGTTAGTTTTTATGTTTTGGTTTTTACTCATGTTCTGTATTATCATTAAACCACAATCAATATGTTCTTCATCATCACCATCATCATCATCAGCCTATACTCATCCACTTCTGGACATAGGCCTCCCCAATTGCATGCCATCAAGATCTATCTTCGGCTGCTCGCATCCAGCATACATTCTTAGTTTAATAAAATTCTTCCATGCTGGTATATAATAATAAAAGAAAACGAGAACATATAAGAGAGCAATTTTAACATTAATTCAATATAAATAATTAAGACTGTTTGTTTATCCAGCTGTGTCTCTTCCTGCATAAACAGTGGAAGTCAGCCAAGAGAATAAGTGAAAGTCTAAAGAAACCATGTTTGTAGGCAATGCAGCTAGGATACCATTACTTTTTTGATTTTGTTTCAACCTATAGGCTCACAAACATGACCCTTAGGTTTTAGGCCATGGGCTCTTTCCACCCCATACATAAAAACTTGGTATGTATGTTGTTATATTTACTATCTTGATTTTTAAGCCAATTTACAACATAATATTAATATGAATATGCCCAGGATTTCTAATAAAAAAACTTCTCTCAGATTTTTGAGGATCAATATAGTAAAAATTAAAACTGAGTAATAATTAATTACAGTGTCCTTGTGTACGTAATTGTCATACGATGATGTGGCCACAATACAAGGTCGGACACAAACCAAAACATGTGAATATGTCATATATAGCTACCATGTTCAGGAGTTAATTTCTTTACAATTTTTGTTCAGTAAGCAAGTTTCTAGAAGTATTTTGCATGGATTATCAAATTTACATTTCGGTACATACTTTTTCAATCTCTAACATTACCAGTTTTCAAAATTGATTTAAGAGGCATTAGAATGATGACTTTAAATCCTACAATGTAAGTATTATAAATTTGAAATGACGTTTTTCTTTCTGTCAAGCCAAAATACTTGGATTTTTATGAAATTTACATTGTCAGTCAATATGGATAGGCTAATAATTGCAAGAACAAGCTGCAGGAAAAATTATGTGCAAATTAAATAACGTATGTTTTTGACAAACACCCAACTCACTTCCATCAGGTGAGCCCTATGCCTGTTTGCCCACTAAGTTGTATAACAATAAACCCAGTTTGAATTGTTTCTGTTTCTCTTTCAATTTTTCTGATAGCCTGAATAAGATGTGTGGCATTCTTTTAATGGAACATTAATTACTTAACCCATAAGTCATGTTACTTTTAGTACTTTTCATACAGTCTAATACTAAGAAAGAGCAATAATTCTTTACATGCTCTAGAACAAAGTTTATTAGAAACAGTTCAGTATAGTTATTAGAGGCGGTTCCGAAGAACTCTGACACCAGGGTGTGCATGGTCGACAGACTATGTCACCTACTCGAAATGATGATGATAATTAGAAACAGTTATATCTAAAAATAAAGATATCTTCTAACCATGTTAAGACTGCCAGTGTTACAAATGAATAAAGATTCATGAATATTTTGTATTATAGGAATGTAAATTCATCAGTAATTTTTATAGATGACTCATTGTTTTTATTACTAACACAAAAACAAGTGCCATGCCCAGTCAAACAAAATATATTTTTTTTTCTCAAAAGCATGAAACAATGTTTTCTAAAACAACTATATGTATTTTCTTTATTATGAGTGGTATGGTCTACTTCTTGTTTTAACAAAATTCATATAAACAAAACCTGTTTTTATTCTTACTCATACAACCAAGTTAATTTTAATCAAACAAAACAATAAAACCAACTGGAAACCCCCAGATCACACACAAAGGAGCAAAACAGGCTTTGTTTACTTGGCAAATACAGAATGACACTCACCAATTGAAATTCTCTCCGTCTGTCGTACGCCCTTTTGATGGCTCTATCCAGCCACAGGGAGTGTATGTGCGGCGCGTAATGCATGAACAGTCTGCTGTCCAGCGACGCCGAGCTGTTGAAGTGCAGCGCCTGCTGACCCACGTCCAAATTCCGCGGATTTTCCCACGGTATCGCCAACTTGTCCCTAGCGTCCACCAACACTTGTATCCCCTTCACTATGTTCTGGTATATCACGTGCTGGTACTCCCGCACCAGTTCCGGCTCGAACTTCACTTTGTGTATTATTCTCATCTGTTTCAGGAATGTTGATTTTCCGCTTTCACCCGCCCCTAGCAGCAACAACTTGACCTGTCGCCGCAACGTCTGCTTGTCCTTCTCCAGGATTCTGTCGATCTCTTTGCTTCTGTATCGTTGCTCTATCTCCTCCGGAGACAGCTTCAGACGCAACCAGCAAGTCAGAGCTTCCGTACAACAGGTACATGACCACCAATCGTTGGCCATTTTGCATGATTATCAACGCCCATAGAAAAAATAACACTAAGCAACTTATAAATTAAGTAATATAGTTTGCCAAGTACACATATTCTTCCTTTTATTTGCACATAAACACTAAGTAAACGAAACTATAAAATAAAAGTACATTTATTCCGAAATGAGGAAATACACACGCATTCCACCCCTCCTAAACTCAAAAATGAGAGTGCCACAGATAAAATATTAAGTAATGATTACGGTTAATACCGATTCGATTACAGTGAATAACAAATTCACCCTTTGTCTAATCAATCAGTCAGACATAAAAACCCATATACTGATTTGGGAGAAAAAAAAGTAGAATGTAAAAGCTGATCGAGGGAATGGGCGTCACGAATAATGTCAATAAGCGATATGGCTAGCAAGCAACTCTTCACTATTTTGATTCCGTCCGTTCTCAACTTCTCAAGCTCACACAAGCCATCATGTTAATTAATTTTACAGACCTGCAGTTCGATTTGCTAACTCGATGTACAACGATTTGATTAGCATCTATTACGGTTTTATTATCTTAAATAAAAATAGTCATTCATACCGAAGCCGTAATGAATATTGAAGTTACCATGAAAGTGATGTACACAGTTGTCAAAAGCTAGTAAATAGGCCTGCTGCCCGCCTAAACCTCACATGTTTTAACTGCTCACCTATTATATATCTGTAGTAGAAAGCATTTTCTTTTTACTTCCGTCGTCTCGTCTGTCTAACATTTATCTTGTGGATTTGTATCGTAAATCGAATCGAAGATTCCGATCAATTAAATCAAGCTACAAACACTAACTTTAAAAAAAACAAGACAGCTGGTTCTGGTTGACTGGTTGTCAATGTCAATTGAATTGCGCGCTTAGGTGGACATATGTGCACGTGTTTTGTTTTCTCGATAATTCAGCAAAAAATTAATTAAAATTGTTAAAATTAGGCACGAATACGCTATTTAGTGACTGTTTTTGAAGTTAACTATTGTTTCTAAACCTTACCCAGTTACGATGTAATCCGTCGTGAAGCTATGTCTAAAGAGGGTTATACATCTGAAAAGAAAGAAGGAGACAATAAAGTGGTTTTGGAAAGGCTGCAGACGTATCTAAAAGATAAGAGGAATACGGAAGCAGCAGAAGCGAGTTTGGTTTACAGTAAACCAAGTACAAGTTACGATCAAAGTCATCATTCGGCGCCTGCGTTCGAGGATAGTAGCAACGTGTTACGAGAGGTGTTGAACCATAAGAAAGCCGAGTTATTGCGGCAGCCGGAAGTGATCGCGTATTTAAAGTCTGTCTCGTCGGATCTCAAGAAGTAAAATGGCTCTTACAGCACAAAAAAGTGTGGCGAGCCTGATGCAAAAGGCTCTGAATCGCCAAGCAGCTATCACTCGTTTGAAATTCAAGTTTTCTGAGAAACAAGTTGAACGAATAATTATAAGTTACGCCAAGGAAGGCATCCCTGGACCATACCACGAGTTGTTGAAAGTGTTGAAGGAATATCAGTTGAATGATGAAAATTATAGGATACTTTTTGAAGATAGCTTGTCATGTGTAGTGTTGTTTAGTCGGGATTTCAGTCAGTTCGTGGAACTAGTGTGTAATGTGGAATGGGCAAGCCGGAGCCCAGAGTTGGTGGAACTATACAGCAAATTTGTGCTTAGTTTGGTAACTGCGCATACTTACCACTGTCCTCGGGTCATGGCTTGCCTGATGAGATGCTTTAAAGGTACCTATTGTGAAATATTATGCAAAATATATGTCTAATGTAGTCCACATTTGCAATTCATGATAAAATTATTATAAGTATTAAAATGATAAAATTTTAAAGAATTAATTCAAGGATAAGGATTTGAACAAACTAGGTAGAGGCTACTGTATAGTATTTATAATATAATTTGGGTATAAATACATGATGCTGGCAGTTAAAAGGGATGCTGTACTTTCCTACCAATTCTTTTTCCTTCTTGTTTTAAGATGACTTTTATCATTGATAAATCATCTTTTCTATTTCAGTAGATGGTGAGAACTGGGAAGAGAGGCCGGATGATGAGGCAGTGGCTCGATGGTCCAACATCCACTCAATTATTGCACAAATTGTTGCAATCATGCCTATGTAAGTATCTGTTTGTTTTTCAAGTTTTATATCTTTCTTATTATCTGAGGTTTAATATTATCATAAAAAAAAATTTGGGTTTATTTTTCACATTAAACAAAACATTGATTGATAAGTTCAATATTTGTTGATATGAAAATAAGTGTTGCACAACTAAATTTATTGTTTTTGTGCAATCACATGAGTCAAGTATTTCACAATGTCATAGAAATTGTCTGTAAAAGGAGCATTTTTGTTTTGCTTTTTCTTAAATCGATTTTCATGCATTCTATTACAGCCTGAATGCATATGAGAAGACTGGATGATGTAAAAGAGGTTCTGCATATTATGACATAACTACCTGTAGCAAGCCTACAGGCAACATGGCTGGGGAAATTTAAGAAGGTGCAAAAGCTTATGAGAACATATGTTTTCACTACTAACCCGTCTGGTCAGCATGAAGAGTGTAGACCAAATCCTCTGACTACCCTGGCTAATATATGGCTCTAGTAGTACAGAGGGGGTCATGCTCTCTGCAGTGGAGACTAAAAAGACCTAATGATGATGATTATGTGTTCACAACAATGTCACCAAAGTTGATATTCTCATTGAAGCACTGAAATTATATAAAGGGAAAGACTGTGTAAAATATGAGCAATGTTTGGCTATGAATAGACACCAATAAAACGAGACCAGAATACTACATTTTGTGTAGCCATTGTGGTCTTGTTTGCTCAACTGTAAAAATCAGTTTTGACAGGTCACATAAGTGATGATAATGATTTCTTCAAAACACTGGTTCTTCACTGGCTATATCATGATATAGCATGCAGTCTATGCGATTTTTTCTGGATAAATGTGTAATGGTAGGCGTACTGAACAAAGGGCCCACAAGTTAGGGCCACCTGTATTAAGAAGCTGATTGATGGACCATGCATAGAGAGGTACATAGAACTGATTATTTCCTTGAAGCTTAAATAATGATCAGTATGGATAAAATTGTGGGACTGCTTAACAAGGTGATCCTACACATCTATGTGTCCCATACAAGTTACAGAAACCAGCTTAGGTTTTGAAATCAAGATATTTAGGCAACAAATGTCAGAATCGCAAAAATACTGCTTGGATTGAATAAGACTTGCATTGTCCATAGCTGTTATTCTGACTCCAAGAGATTCCGTGTACCATGGACTAGGGGGAAATTGTGAAATAGTCATGGGCTTCCTGAATGCCTTCATGGCAGATTCCAAAAACCGATTTGAATATGGGTCTGCAAAGTGGAATGTAAAGTTTATGAACAGATGTGTTAGTGATATGGGTATGTAAAGTTTATGAACAGAAATGGGCAAAATCCTTAATGGATATGCCTTTTTTCTAATGTGATAGTAAGTGTACACAGGCTTTAAAAAATGCCTGTAATTTGCTTGCCAGTGGTCCATCTAGCCATCTAAATTCAGTTAGTGTTGTAAGATGGCAAAGACTAAGTGCGTCGCCAGTCTTTGAGTCAGGGGGGGGAGAAAGTTTAACCCATTGCAGATTCGAGATGATTATCCTAAAACTGTAAAAAATCATGAGCTTCTCAATGGAGACTGTCAGCAGTCCCTTCTGCTTCCACTTGGTGACGTCCTTGGAGAAACTTAATCAATAAGTTTTTTCTATAACCATATGGCCAAACAGCTGCTTTGGTTTCTGGTAAGTCTCATACGGCTATAATCATTTTGTATGAGCAATACCTTGTTAGTAGTATGCTGCAAATATGTGCAAATCCTCACTTTTATTGCGGCCCAAAGAGCTATGGAGAGGGCTATGCTCAGACACGTCAGAAATTAGTTGATCTGTAGAAGAACAAAAGTCAATGACATAGCTCAGCGCATTAGCTCTTTGAAGTGGCAGTGGGCGTGGCACATAGCACGTAGAACCGACGGTCGATGGGGCAGAAAGGTTCTCAAATGGTGACCATTGCGTCGGACACTAACCGATTTGGTGGTCAGACCACCTGCACTAGACCATAGGGAAATTCTGGATGCAAGCCACTTTCAACTGGTCATTCTGGAAAACCTTGGAGGACTAGGCCTAGACATATGTACATACAACTAGCATAACAGTTCTGTAGTTAAGAAGTTCAAAATCACAGAACTATTTCAAAATCTTGCTAGACTTGGTCTTGTGACCGTTATCTTATCCTGTAGATTTTACGTTAAAACTGCACCAAATGTTTAAATTACTCGTATGTTTTGCTTTTCAGGACCAGTGACATCCTAATGCAGACAGTGATAGAACAGTTCCCGTACTACAAAGCGGGGTGCTACATCAACAGAGCTTACATCCACAATCTGATCTGGATGAGCAAATACATACCGCTGCTGCAGGAACAGATTATGACTGCAATAGTTACTAGGTATAAAATGTTATCCCAATCCCAACTAATATTGTTAATGCGAAAGTGAGTTTGTATGTTTGTTTGTTTGTTACCTCTTTATGCTTTATCTATGGAAATTGAAAATGTTCTTGAAATTCGGCTGGCATACATAAGTTAGGGTATTGAGCAGGACATAGGGGTACCTTTCATCCCGGGAGAAAGTACTGTTCCCGTGGGATTAGCGATAAGCGACTCGGCAAGTTATATGCGAGCGAAGCCGCAGGTAAAAGCTATACTATATATATTCGAATTCATTAGCATCCGCAAAACAATTTACATGTAAAACGTTTCTTGAGTCTACACCAAATCGCTAGTTATGTACCGGGCTTAAATTACATGTTTTGCGTAAATTACCGACCGACCGATTTGATAATGTTTCAATGATTTGATTTTTAAGTGATTTAGGTCTTATTCAAAGTTTTGCAAGTGGCCATTGTTTTTATCTAAAGTAATGGCCTGTTGCAAAGCGTTTGAGGTAGTTTTTGAGCTTTGAGCGACGATATTAATTAGTCCCGATGGTCCAGTGGGTGTGAGCTCTATGAGCGCTTACGTATGTTAAGCAACCCCTGGTGCAGTCCCTACTTGGATGGGTGACCGCAAGTGGCATAAAAATATCTCGAGCTCCTCGGTGCTTCGGAAGGCACGTAAAGCCGTTGGTCCCGGCTGTCATCGTTGATGGCTGTCGTTAAGCTATGTCAGATGCCTTAAGGCAGCTTGATAAATCTGACACCAGCGTTGGCCACTTACATATACGAAAAACAAACTTCTATTTTATTAAATTCGGTTTAGTTTTGTGGTTGACGTCTATGTAATAAATATGCAATTTATTATTTTCATTGCAGAATGGTAGAAATGGACGTCAACGTAGTCGAATCAAACAAAAAGAAGTCGAAAGACGAGACGATGTTTGAAATGGACGAAGACGAGCAAGACGTGGTCAGCGAGACGCTGGACTACTGCATGCTGGAGATGCTGAGGTGGCTGGAAGATGAGCGGGACACAGCGATGAATATTATGTGCAATGTCTTTGAGAGGATTGTACTGCCTACGTATGGCACTAGGTAAGACATTTTTGTTTGTTTAAAAAAAATATTCAACAACTTATCTGAAAAGAAAATAATTTTTAAACTGACCCAGGTATGGCTTTTCATACTAGCATGAATCTTCTATCCGTGCACACGCCAGTGTGTTTGTAAGCAATGAGCGTCGCCACCGCAAAATTAATCCAGTTCTAACGTACATATAAGAGAGTGTGTTACTTGTTTCTGGCAAAAGTAGCAGATAGCTTTTTTAAAACCTTAAGTACTTTTGGGGAGAGGGGCAGAGACGCCATATTGCAAGGGACGTAGCAATTGTCCGTTCTGCACGTTAACACTTTTAAATTCTGTCCTATCTAATTAACTTAATTAAAATATTTATTTCAGGTCACTATAAAATTACTCATACCATAGTACAATAAAAATATGTATTTTTCCAGACACGTCCAGTTCCTCCTACTCTATACGATATCCATAAGCCAACAATGCGCCGACCGTGTCCTAAACAACCTCTGGATCATCGCCGCGGGCCTGCACGGGCTAGGCCCAGGTGCCCTCTCCACCAGAAAGACCGCAGCCAGCCACTTAGCAGGACTACTAGCCCGCTGTGTGCGAGTGCCCAACACTAGACTGATCCACTACTTGAAAGCGATGGCTGACTGGTGCCATTCATACATAACTGCCACGCAGGAGTCTACAACGGCCAGTGATAATACTAAGCACCACGGAGCGTTTCATGCGATCTGCCATGCAATTTTCTACCTAGTCGCTTTCAAGAACCATCACCTGTTCATGAGTAAAGAGAGTAAGTGTTTGAAGTTTATGGCCTTAAATCCTAATATAGTGAATGTTAATTACATATCTCAGCTTTAATTTAAGAAAAGCAAACCTGGAACCGTTCTGCTTTGGTCGTGAATGATAGTCCATGTCACAGGTTTCACTAAACTCACCAGGAATTTTAAAATATTACATACATACATAGATATTGTCACGTCTTCTTCCCTTGCGGGGTCAACAGAGCCCAAGGTCATGAAACCCTAAGGCAACATTGAGCGTGTTTATTATGGGCGTTAAGGTGGAAAGCGGAATCAGCGTGATGGGTGAATCAGGGATTGGGTGAAAATCTTCCTTAGATTTTCGCCCAATCCCTTTCCGGCTTTTACGGTCTCTGCGATAAAAAACAGCTGCCTTAATCTATGTTTTTCCTTTTCCAAAATATTAGAATTTTATAAACTTTTTAACATTATTTTTTCCATCTATTTTGTAGGTGTCCACTTCGTGGAGTCTCTCAACCTGCCGCGGCTGGTGACCTGCGCCCTCAACCCCCTCCGGACCTGCCCCCCACAAGTGACGCACGCCTTCTCCTCCGTCACTCGCTCCCACCAAGTGGTCTACTGCCAGGCCATCATAGAGAAGAACACGAGGCATTCGCTGTCTACTGTGAGACTGCAGTATGACGAGTGGTTCCCGTATGACCCTTATACATTACCTAGGTGAGTTTTGAACAGGCTGGTTCCCGGCAGAGTAGAATAGGACCACTCCAAGTCTTCCCGTGGATGTCGTAGAAGGCGACTTAGCTCATAAACATCAGGGAGACCTCCAACACGTCTGGCCAGCGTGCAGAGTGTAGACTAAATCCTCTGACTGCTCTGGCTAATATACCTATGGCCCTGGTACAACTCTGGTAGTACAGAGAGGGTCATGCTTCTGCAGTGGAGACAAAAAAAGACCTAATGATCATTATGCCAGACCATCATAGAGAAGAACACTAGGCATTCGCTGTCTACTGTGAGACTGCAGTATGACGAGTGGTTCCCTTATGACCCTTATATGTTACCAAGGTAAGTTTTGAATAGTCTTTTGTTCTTTTGACGTCTACTGCCAGGCCTTCATACAGAAGAACACGAGGCAATCACTGTCTACTGTGAGACTGCAGTATGACGAGTAGTTCCTGTATGACCCTTATACGTTATATAATATGTATAATCGATTATGAAGTAACTACAAATAGGCTACATTTTATCTTCAAAACAATTAGTATATGATAATTATAATAATGTAACCTAAGATAAATATCAAAATCTTGCCTATAAATATCGTTATAGTGGTAACCCATAAGGAGGGCGTTGCGGGAAACGGCTAGTTTATAGTAGGTACCCACTTTTAGAAAAGTATCTCGGTAAAACAATAAACTTTTTTTTTCAGATCCGGCAAAATAATCTGGCCCCTCTGCATAGAATACAAGGACTTTCTAAAACAAGGCGACGAGGAGTCGCAGTACTCCAAGATGTCGAGGAAAATGGAAGATGACGACTACCTGATGCTCGCCACAAGCCCCACTCAGAAACTAGCCAGCTCGCTGTCTAATAGTGTCTCTGCGGGCTTTAGGACCAGTGAAAGTGTATTCATGTAGGATAATATTAAAACTTACGTATAAATTTGTATAGAAACCCGGCTTTATTTGCGTATTTTATTCGTCGGATTCACTGGTCTGTTAAGAGAACCATCATCGGGCGAGTCACGGCAGGAAATGTGACTGTCGCTCGCGCGTTAACAGACGCCTTTACTACACATTTCATACGAAACAAGCATGTCAATGCGCGATACCGTATAGAATTTTGGGTTTCAAGGTAATTAAAGAAATGCAAAATTGCTATTTTCTACTTTGTACTGTGATTATGATATCTTATCACTACACATTGGGGCATTTTTACGTATGCTATATAGATAAACATCCAAGACCCAGGTCAATCTGAAAAAGATCATTTTCCATCTTGACCTGACCGGGGATCGAACCCGGGACCATCCGTGTCGGAGGTAGGCGTGTTGACCGCTGCGCCAAGGAGCTCGTCAATATTTCGCGGTATAATTATTATTTCTTTCACGCGAGTGTCATTGCGTGCTTTGTGGGGGCGAGTGATACGCTTCCCTCTAAGAACTTAGTACTCTCAGTACTGAACCGTCGTGTCGCCAATACGAATGGGATACAAAGACCATCACAGACATGGTCTTTGTATCAAGTTGGCGAATCCGGCGAATAAAATACGTGACAATCAAACAAAAAAACATCAGGTTTCTTTAATGAATTTATTTAGGTTATTAGGAAAACGTCTGATAAAAAACTGAAACTGTTTTAGAGGAGATTCAGTGCGTGGTACTAAACTTTCCCAAAGTATACTTAATGCCTATACTCGTATGAACCAAGTTTCTGTTGTATTTTTTTAAATTACACGTCAGTATTCAATTGAAAAATGTGTTATTTTTTTAGTAGTAACTCTATATACGTAATTTTTTACCTCTGGCTATATTGAAATTAAGGTAAAAACGAAAATAAATAATAACCTCCCGTACAAAGCCTATGTCCAACAGTGGACGAGTATAGGCTGATGATAATGATGATGATGATTCAAGATTCAATCGTTTATTTAATATAGGTTTCTTTGAACACTTATTAATTGTCATATTAGTGGTTACAATTTTTACAACAAAAAAATTTTGTTGACGTCAATAATTACTTATGGCTAGGTTTAGGCCGCTTCCAAAGCGGAGTGCAGAAGAAGCGGCAACAAACTGCACAGCGCATTTTCTCCAAGCGACGTCAACTCACAATTCTAGTTAGACCTTATAAACTACTTATATATATGTGGACTGAGTGTGCATTGTTTTAATTAAATGTCATGATAAAAATTGAATTGGAAAAAATTTATGTCATCATTGAAATGTTAAATAGGTAAAATTTAAATAGCAAAATGTCAAATTATTGAAATTAAATAAAAATGACATATTTTAAAATATTATGTACCGAACGTACCAAACGTAATATTTCTGTGCATACAGAATTACGAGGCGTTTGCGCCAAGCTCAAGCCAAATATTGCTTTTCCTTTTTACATAATAATCGTTTCACATAACTTTTGAATTTACTATCAGGCATATCAAGGACTGACTTTGGCAATTTGTTATAATAGCGTATACAAGTCAAAATGTACAAAGTCATCATCATCTTTTTCTTTACATATTTCCTCCGACCTACGAATAGCATATTTCTTGGTAAAATACGGTAGTTGCCTAATGTTAAGATTATATAAAATTTGTTTCCAATGATACTAATTACTATCTAAAAATACTATAACGAACACTTTTAATTTGATATCGATTCGTTAAGTGATCTTAAAGCTTCTTTAAAGTTGGGTGAATAGGACCATTCTTTAAAGTATGAAAATCTTTAATTACAGTTATACTGTATTATAGTCCGCTAAATTTATATCAACTTTTATTATGACACCATTACCATAAACGAAATATTTCGTTTAGCTACCAAACAAAGTCCTCACGCCACCCATACAAAATACAAGCTTGTGACGTCACAAATATGAAGGCATTTCAGCAGCGCGTTTTCACGTCTAAAAACATATGTCTTTAAAACTTTTATATCTGAAAGAGTTTTTTTTTGTTTAGAAATGTATTTCCCTTACTATTGTGGTTATATTAGGCTGGTCTTTACATAGCAACACGAAAAATTTTTTTGTCATCATGCCCATTGTTAGTTGACTAAATCTCCTCTTAAATAGTTTCAGTTATTTGTTTAGACTTGTTTTAGTAATAAATTTGTATTTATCGTACAAAAATATAATATGGTCTGTTTTTTATTAATAGATTTTTAAGAGTAATTCTTAATTTTTGGAAGATAATATTATCCTAATTTCCTTTTCTTTTGCTTAGTCAAATACCTACATGCAAGATTATTTACTATGTAGTAAAATTTTAAAATTTAAGCCGTTATAATTTTTGAGATGATTGCTTCCAGACTTTGAGACCAGACAAAACATGTTATCTATCTATCTATCAGCCAGTGACGTCCTCTGCTGGACATTAGGCCTCCCCCATAAATCGCCACAAATTGCGATCCTGTGCATATTTAGTCCACCGACTCCCGGCGACCTTAATAAGGTCGTCCGTCCACCTGCAGGCCTATTTGCTAACTTTTGACAGCTACGGTGTACATCATTTTCATGGTAACTTCAATATTCATTACGGCTTCGGTATGAATGACTTTTTAGGGTTCCGTAGTAAACTAGGAACCCTTATAGTTTCGCCATGTCTGTCTGTCTGTCTGTCTGTCCGTCCGCGGTTTTACTCAGAGACTATAAGTACTAGAAAGCTGTAATTTAGTATGAGTGTGTATATTAATCATGGCAAAAAAGTCGTAGAATAAAATCTTGAAAAAATTTTTTTTTTTGGGTAGCTCCCATACAAGTAAAGTGGAGGAGTATTTTTTTTTTCTCTATTTACCCATCGTGTGGGGTATCGTTAAAAAGGTCTTTGAAAAATATTGTGAGGTTGAGATCACCATTTTTCGATTTAGGGATCCGTTTCCGAAATATTTGGTTTTAAAGTGCAAAATTTTGTTAGAGGAACGTGTCCCCCCCCTCTATCTGCTAAACGGTTATATATGGATACGTGAAAAAAATTACAGCAGTAGTATATATACTGAAGTTGAAAGGAAAACTATCAGAGCTAGGTACTAAGTGCAAACTAAAAAGTTATAGGCAACCAACTTATAAAATGTACTGGAAAATGTAAAATTTCATACAAGCTTCATTGTTAGATGTTTTTGGTCGTTAAACTGTGAGGTGCGAGTGTAAACAGTGTGAACTCAAAGTTATTATTCGCAACTACGGAACCCTACACTGCGCGTGGCCCGACACGCACTTGGCCGGTTTTTTTTTATTTAAGATATGAAAACCGTAATGGATGCTAAAGTGACAATCAAATCGTTGTACACCGAGGTAGTAAATCGGCCTGCTGGTCGGGGGTCGTCCCACACTGCGCTTAAACATGTTAGATTCTTAATTTTTTATTGACCGAGCAGGCGAAGTGAGCAAGCTCTTTAAGTCGAGGTGCCGCACCTTATTATTGTACATATGTATTTATTTCTGTTGACATGTAGCTATGTATGTTCCATGAACCAGTTCTGCAATAAAATTGAAATGAAGAATGTATGTTGGCATAGTTTTCAAGTTCATTGGGCATCAAAATCGGTTCAGCAGTTTATATGTTTATGAACGCCGAGCTACTACCGGTACCTCGCCTTTTGGGGCTAGCTCAATCAGTTACATTCATAAGTATTTGAAGACTGATGATTTTTGCCAGCTTTGCTTGATTGTAAAACTATTGTATTTAAATATATGAAAAAGCTAGAGCCAATTTTTAGCCTGGTCTGAAGTGATCTTATCTAAGTAAATAACTTAATTTCCGCTTGTAAAAAGTTTGTTCAGTTCTGCAATTTTTTAATAAGCCGCCTGTTTTTTAAACCAGTGATTCTAGATGTTAGATCTCTTGGTATATTTTACGAAGCTTGTGATAGCCGGCTTACAATAAATATTTATTGAATTATTACTTTGTCGTTTTATTTCGGCAAGAAACTTACTCCTACTCATCTGAGCGTTTTTAACTTGACAGCCATCTTGTCTTGTCCAGCCGGCGATTGTAGAAAGTTTTGCAAATGTAATTTTTGGAAAATTCGGAATTTGACAACTTCGGAAATTGACTAATTTACAATAGTCGTTTCGGGATGTTGTGGGACACGACACGGGCCCGGGTTCGATTCCCGACCAGGGTGATGGTATTTTTTTTAAGAAAGATATGCCTTGCGCAACAGAGTCGACGATCTCTGTAACTCGGTGGCACCGCAATTATTTCCCAATGTACAAAAATCGCTCAACGTGCCTAAGAATTTTTTTCACTACCAAAATTGCTGAATGACGACGTTGTTTTTTGTGCATTTCTCGTTGGACTATTTCCATACAGAAATCAAAAACTATGTTAATTGAGTTAAATTTTATTAGAACATGAAACTGACTTACACCTAAGACTATGTTTTTTTGCATCGATGCAATTGAGTCCCAGTGGGCCACAAACCAAACTTCGACGAGTGGAAGTACATTTAAATAATTAAATGGTACATAATAATTATATCTTAACAACTTACAACTAGTGTCACCCATCATTTTTTTACTACTCAGATCAAATTAAAAATTACTTTATTTTAGAGTCTCCATTTTGTGGACTTCCAGCAGATAAATCTATGATTTTTGGGTATTAACTGAACATGATAAACTCCCTTGATGAGACTAATTTGATTTATCTTGGTAAGCACTATTCTACAGTGAAAACAGAATACAAAGTTGGTTTATAACGACACGAATTGTCGAACTGTTTATATGTAGTAACGATTTTACGAAAATATGTCTACCTATTATGTTCACTACGGGACTTACCGCGATTATTTTTGAGTTCTGTCTGATATTTCGACAACATTGCAGCTGCCATTTTCACAGTACTTTCGCGGTCACAATCACTATTATAGTCCCGTAGTGAACATAATAGTGATTGTGACCGCGAAAGCTTAAAATCAAATATGTCTACCTCACTCGCAAAAACGCTATTTTCTATGACAAATATTTAAATATAGACTTTGACGTCACCAGTCCAAATCGGACTTCGCTTTCTAATCGAAACTACAGCGGTTATTATAGATTTTTATAGAAAATAAAAAATACGTGCGTATTCCCATTTCGCATATTATAGAAATTTGTGACAAAAATAAAGAATTACATAAATTGTTTTTATGACCCACTGAACAAAGACCTCATATTAAAGAGTTAAGTTGAGTATTAGTATTACACATTTATTCATAAATTCATATACTTTACACAATAACGATCACTTTATTATTAATTCATATTGAACACACTCATGGCATAAAAATTGAAACCATATTACAATTACGCAACACACTTAAAACTTATTTCAAATACTGAGATTGACTTTCTGGGTACATGATACAACAGATTCTTTATATTTTTTTCAATGCATTAACAATTCTATTCTGATATAGGTCCGTGTAGTTCCCGGCAGAGTAGAATAGGACCACTCCAAGTCATCCCGTGGATGTCGTAAAAGGCGACTAAGGAAACACAAGCTAAACAAAGCTTATTAACATCAAAGATACCTCTCCAACCCGTCTGGCCAGCGTGGAGAGTGTAGGCCAAATCCTCTGACTACTCAGGCTAGTATATGGCTCTGGTAGTACAGAGAGGGTCGTGCTCCTGCAGTGGAGACTAGAAGGACCTGATGATGATGATAGGTATGTACTCTTATTAAATTAAAAAATAAGAAATGATAATAAAATATCCTGCTCATGTGTAAGTTCTTCTCTTATTTTATTTCTTAATTTAATAAGTGTAGGTTCTTGATATTTATTCCTCATCCAAGCGATCCCCTTCCATGCTGGTCTGGGAGAAAAGAAAAAACGTGGAATGTACCAGCTGCTTCTCTTCCCGCGCAGATCGTAAAAGTCGATTGAGGGAATGGGCACCAGGAATCATGTCAATAGGCGATGCGGCTAGCAACCCATCACTGTTTTGATTCCGCTCTCACCTACAAGCCCACCAACATGCTAAACGTGGCCTCAAGGTTTTACAGACCTAGGCTCTGTCTACCCCGTAAGGGAAAAAGACGTGATAGTATGTATGTATGTATGTATCCAAGCGATTTCCGGGTTGAAACCACGGCTTTGCAGCGCCAAACCCACGGGTATTTTTTAACACCATGGTACACACATGATTTGCAATACAGATGCACCATTTCTGTACATTTAAATAAAATTAATTTAATACGGTTTTATCGCGTTTATTACATTATTTATATACCTAACGTTTCGAACACTTTACAGTGTTCGTGGTCGCAGGTAGACTAAGATGGCATTTGTCTAGTATTTTATAAGAACTATGCAAAAAGTGCCGCCTAAAATATTTATTGATAACGTTCCGGATGTACGCAGTATTGGCTTACGGTATTAAATTAATTAATTTTGGCGATAAAAACCGTATTAAATTAATTTTATTTAAATGTGTAACAATCGCGAAAACGTTAGACAACACAATTTTTGTAGATGGAAAAACGATATTACAATATAAATAACGACAGTGTTGTGGTCTAATTAGGCCAACCAGGAGCAAAAGCTATCTGGGATTTTACTAACATATTATTTCTTAATTTTAGTAACTACTAATTAGTAAAGTTATTGAACTTTTTGTGAACAGAGGAGTTTTATGAGATATGCATTATTATTCTTATATTTACAGATTTTTCAAACTAGGTAGTGCATATTTATACACTAGCAATTTTCCCGCGACTTCGTCCGCTTAAATTATAGCCTATGTCACTCGCACATAAATTAACTTTCGCTTGACGTGAAAGAAAAATAGGTCACGTAAAATAGGTCCTGTAGTTTCGGAGACTATTCAATGCAAACAAACAATCAAATCTTTTCTTTTATAATAGATTCTTGTCTCAATAAATATTTTTATGACCTTTTATCTTCAGCTTTCTTACTCAGATGGCCTGTCAAAAGTAGGTTTTATCGCGGCCGTATTGTATTGTGGTCATATTTAGTCGCCACATTCAAAATCGTGACTATCTAATTTCACAGAAACGAAAAAATTACAATTTGTACCCAGAAGTGAATTAAAATAAATACCGTCTTAATTTAGACTTTGGAGTTATGTCAAAATTCGATTTTAACAATAATGCAACCAACCATAAGGACAAAACGCAACCACTGTCCTATTTCTTGTCGTTTTCATTTATATGGACTCTCCGCACACTGTTGGTTGACGCCGGTGGTCGCCACACGGTAAGCGTCAAGATGACGAGACCAAGTTCCCAATTCAATATGTTTTACATTAAAGTGTTAGTTCTACATATGTACTATTTGTACTTTAAACAAGACATTTGTACCTCTAAAAGTAAAGGAAGAATGTCAAATAGTCCCTGGTCCCACCATTTTGACTTCAAAGGACCAGGAACAATTCGACAGAAGGTACAAATGTCTTGTTTAGGGTACAAATAGTACATGTAGAACAAACACTTCAATCCAGAAGAGGACGTCAGAAGAAGTTGTCACAGACCGCCTAAACGAATGTAAAACACTTTAAATTGGGAACTTGGTCTCGTCATCTTGACGCTCACGCCACACGCTACTTTCAGGCGGTGATTGAGGCTGTGGCTAGTGAGTAGCCCGAGTGCGACTACGCTTAGATCATCCCGAACTCGCCTTGAAAATGGACTCCTGATGAGTCCGAAACTATAGTCGGCAATCCCGACAAAGTAGCACGTGAGTGACCCGTTTTTAAATATTACGCTTAGATTGTCAACTTTGGCGTTGTAATATCTTCAGGTCCGTTTTCCGCTTGAAATAGCACCCTGCCTCTGTCCCGGTGGTAGCGCCCCGGCAATAATAGTTTTCAGAATCGATTATTTCTCCAGATGGCGACACTATGAAGAGGTATTTTTGAAGCTGCTGTCAAAAAATCCACCAATCACCAAAATGATGATCAAACATGATTCTAGGTTTTTTTTGTTAATTCCGAAACCCCTATTTGTCGTGGCGATAGAAGTCTTCTGCTGAAATGTTGAAATAAACGTCCCAGAATTAGGAATTCCACTTTACAAAGTGGAATTATCTTAAAATATCGTTTAAACGGACTTAAGGCCTATCAGGTTGGTGTTCATATAGTTCCATATTGACTGGTGTTACTGGTTAATCCAATTCTAACATTCTCGTTGCCCAATAAGACGGAATAAATAAAGTTCTTACAAATAATTTTATCTCTTCTTATGATATGGGTGTCTTCTTCTAAACGAGCTAATAGATTTGTTCGGTGGTTGGTGTTGCTTCGTCTGGTACTGCGCTATAATGGGTGTTTCATTGGCCGCCAGTTTATTGATCACGAAGTCGTCTCCTGCCTTCATGCTCTCCATCATCTTGAGTTTGGCCTCTATCGACTGGATGGCTGTCTTCTTGCTGAGTTTCAGCTCTGGCTTGGCACCGGCTAGAGCAGCAATTCCTAGCTCAGGTTTTGGCTTTTCTTGGTCCTCCTAAAAATATTTCAGAGAATGTCAGTGTTTAAGTGAGTAAATATATGTTTTTAACCGGCCTCTCAAAGGAAGTTATCAATTCGACTTGTATTGTATGTATGTAATATAGACAGAAATACACTGTTACATATACATACATATGTTTGCCCGCGCATATTTCAGGCACCATAACTGTATCGTAAAAAATGTAGTCTCTTGTCATCAGTGGTAAGTTAACTATTAGGTCATTAGGTATTATTAATTTTGAGTAAAGTGAATTTTTCATACTAACATTTTTAGTATTAATTCTGGTTTAATAAATTCAATAAAAATGAAATTTGGCATGTACCTAATTACGGACAACATTAAGCCTAATTTGGACATTCTAAAATTCACACAAAGTTAGAAAAATAATAGAAATATGGCTACAATTTTGATTAAAACGGACAAAACTGAAACAAGTTCTTTTCATGAGTATTTTCCAATAATTAAATACACAAGACAAAGAAAATTATGCATGCAGAATATAGACTAATTTCAAGTTTAAATAAAAAAATGTGTTTGAAAATTAATGTCATTAAATTAGGAACAAAATGGCAAGCGAAAAAAAAACGCCAATTTCATAGGTGAGGACCCAATATATTATCAGCATGCTGTCATGAAGATTTTTATTTTTCGATTTTATTATGCGCAAAAATTTGGTTGATCATATTACAGCATGAATTATGTCATAATAGCAACTCCAGGATCCAATGCACAGTTGAGGATACATTCAGGACATACTCAAATGGGTCATTGTTACATAAAAATTTTGAGTATACAATTTCAGAGAATTGGTGTGTTAACAACATACTAAATCCATGGTAATCCATACTACTTTTGTAATTGCGAAAGTATCTTTATCTGTCTGTCTCGCTTTCACGCCAAAACTAATAAATCAATTTAAAAGAAACTAATAAATCAATTTAAAATCTTGTCAGGGGTGTCATCCTATACTGTCTTGTCCGGTAGTATATGTGTGTGGCATTCGGGGTATGCGTTCCCGGCTTCCCGAGCTGCTACTGACTCCTCCTTATATCTTCCAAGTTGGTAGCATCCTTTACCCTCATCCTTTCCCAAATCCAAATAATCCTATCCATATTTATTTACAATCCTATTATATATTATTTTCCTATTTCCTACTCCGCCAATCCAAGGTCTGCCGTGCCGAGGGATGCATGATTAGGGGCGAGCCTAATACCAAGCGTGCCATTTTGCCCTGGGATCGGGCGACCCCAGAACCAGGCTAGCCTTCACCCGGTACAAGGGGCACTGCCGGGTGCGACGGTTTATCCCCTATACTCGTGGGAACGCAATGATTTTTAAAACAATAAAAAATCCAAATGGCGGCGATGCGGTTCGCAACTCATCACGTCTCGTTTCCCGTGGGGGCGAAAAGCGGGCTACGGAGAGTCGCTTTGCTACTTTGAATGTTAGAGGAGGGATGGATGATAAATTAGACGAGGTATGTCAGGTAATGAATGAAAGAAAGATTGATGTTCTATGTGTGAATGAGACAAAGCGGAAAGGATGCGAAACCACAGACTGTGGTTCATTTACTGCATATTGGGCTGGAGTACCGCAAACCGCGCAAGGTCGTCAAGGAGTTGGCCTTATCCTTTCAAAAAGAATGGCAGAATGTGTAAATGGGTACGAGTTTGTGAGCGCTAGGCTTGTTTGGGTGAGGATGAAAGTAGGATTAAATCGATTGTTTGTTTTAGGAGTGTATGCGCCTACGGAAGGAACGAGTAAAAGAAACAAAGAAGAACGACAGGAATTTTGGGATAGTGTTAGGGATGTATTACGTGGATGCAAGGAGAATGAAAAAATAGTTATGTTAGGAGATTTTAATAGCTGGGTGGGAGTCAAACGTCATGGTTATGATAAGGTGTTGGGTCCGTTTGGCGACGAAAGAGAGAATGAGAATGGAAAAAGTTTGTTAGAAAGGGCATTGGGTAAAAGTGGCCTGATTTTCAAAATTTGCGACCACCGTTCAAAGTTTACTCATTCGAAAGATCATATTAAGATGTTTATTTTCATCTATGGCCGTTTCTGTCTACAGTGTATCGGAGCCGAGATATCGGCATTCATAATTAAAAAATAAATTACAATAATGTCGTCTAGATAGACAAAACAGGATCTTTATTTTATTATTTTTTCGTGTAAATATTACTTGATTCTATGATTTATATTATTTATATATAAAATAAAAACAGTTACAGTGGGGTATGCGACATTCATAATTAATACAACAAACATTAATATATTATTTTTATTACGCAGAATTTGATGATATCCTACTTCAGGCACTCATGCATGTGTACTTATATATTTTTACGAAAAAATTGTTTCATATGGCATAAAATGACACGGAAGACATGATAAGTCTCACACACAGATTTTTTAAGCCATTCGAAGGTAACTGATATGTCAGATGTGGATTAGAGAATTTTCTATAACAAAAGACCGAGGGTGAATGTGATTCATAACTTTTAGTGCGTTAAGTAAACAAACAATGGGAAGTTCCTAGAAAGTTGAAAGGCCCGCTACCGGTCGCGTTCATCCAATCACAGCGCAGGGTTCATTTACCTGACTCGGTTAGGCTTTGAAAATCGAGCAGGGTGGAGTGGAGGGGTGAAGGAAAGAGGTGCAGGCGCAGGCAGGATTCACTTCCCGTTTAACCTTTGTGTTGAGTGTGTGCAAGTGCGTTATATACTTTTAATTACCACGACCTTTGCTTTGTTTTTGGACTCTCTCTTTATTATCTTATTTTGTGACCTGGCATTACTAACTGGACTAAGAGTTTGCTGTAGTGATTTGGACTTTAAAACAATATGGATGCAGATAGAGCATCGTGTGTTGGCTGCCATCGAAGTTTGAACCGCATTGGCGGCACTCGCAGGAGATCTATGGTGTTAACGGCTCAACTGATGGAGCAAAACCCATGTTTAATGGCATACTGCATTGAAGTTATTAACATTCTTGAGGTAAGTGATGACATTTCTTATATAATTATTAATTGTTTAACTTTCTTATTTACACTAATATTAAAAAACAGTTGGTTTGTTAAAACGTGATAAACTCAGGGACTGTTGTGTCAAACATTATTTCATGTAGGTACAATATCCCAGTGTCAATTATATTTTGTTTGAAGTACATATCTTAAAGCGATCTCACTCGTCACAAAGCCATTCCTAACTTATTGAAAACTGGCCACTGGTTATATTTTCCCCTTTACCTTGATTATCTTTTGAGTGTCAAAGAAGATTAGTACTTGTGTTTCTTCCGCTTGCTCCCAAACCGGCATAAATGCAATAAGATGCAGTACGTGCCACTTTTTTTAGTGATTACTATATGTTTGAGACTTGCTATATGTTCGTAAGTCAAGTAAAAGAGGAAATGATTTCATATTTACTAAAAAATAAATAATTAAATCAATTTACCCAGTTAGATTTATCTAGGTACTACGATGTGTTTTAATTATTTTTTACCTATATATGGAGCTAATACGTATACAAATATATTGATTAAGCCTATATTTTGTATTTTACAGTTTGGTGGCGATGAACGGATATGTCGACCATGCTTTTTTCGAGCTCAGCGCTATGTCTCAAGAGATCAACAAGCAGAAGTTGCACCAGACCTACTTGAACAACATGCAGATGATCAAGTATTAGAGCATGATTCATCGCAAGGAGGCAATACAGAGGAATCTGAATCAGATCTTATTATTAATGAAAATATGCGAGACCAACAAGTGCAAGTTAGTAGACCGCAAACGATTGAAGTTCCTGGATATTCCAGAGCACCACTTAATACACAGTTATGTATTTTTGCTGATTGCACCAACACCAATCTTCAACGAATTCATGTTGACATAAGAACCACAATTCTTCAAAATAAAGGATTTTACCTTCCACGGGGTACACGTGTATGTAGAGAGCATTCAGATTCAGGGTTTCAAGATATTGAAACAAGAACACGTCGTGTAATTGCAAGTTTCTCGTCGAAGCAAGTGAAAGACATGATGGATATTTTAAGAAATCGTAGTAATTTTTTAGATTTTGAGAGACTTTCTTCCATTAATAATGGAGTCTTTCATTATTACATTGGTTTCTCTAAGGAAAACTTTATGCGAATTCTTGAAGCAACCCCAAGTATCACACAACATCACAAAAAGGCTAAAACAGCCCTTGCAACAGTTCTTGCAAAACTTCACACCGGTGAATCAAATCAACGACTTTCTAGCGTATTCAAAATGACAAGAAAAACTTTTGAAAAAATAATGCGAGAAGTGAGACAAGAATTAATGACAGAGTTTGTGCCACAGAATTTAGGCTATGATCATATTACAAGAGAAGAAGTCATATCACGTTGTCTGACTATCCCAAATGTATTATTTGGAAATCCAAATGCTCCTCTGAGTGAACGTAGAGCCATAATTATATTAGACGGGACTTATATATATTTACAAAAAAGCAGCAACTATTACTTTCAAAGAAAATCCTATAGTCTGCACAAGTTTCGTCATTTACTAAAACCCTTTTTAGTAGTATGCCCTGATGGTCATATAGTTGATATTTATGGTTTATATGAAGCTACTACTTCAGATGCTCGTATTTTGTCTGAGATTATGAGTAGTGAAACTGATACATTTCATTGGTATTTTCGTGAAAATGATGTACTCATTTTAGATAGAGGCTTCAGAGATTGCATTGATGAAGTGGAGTCATATGGATACAAAACGTACATGCCAGCCTCCAAAGACGTAAATGAAAGTCAGTTAAGTGTGCGACAAGCAAATGATTCTAGGAAAGTTACTATTTGCCGTTGGGTTGTAGAAACAGTAAATGGCAGATTAAAAAATCAGTTTCGCCAATTACGTCACCAATACTTTAATGTAGCTGCAAGGCATCTTTTCGACGAGATAAAAATTGCTGCGGCATTATTAAATGCTTTTGGCAAACCCCTAACCGACCACCGCTTGGTGAACGAAATCGTAAACAAAATAATTCAATGTGATGGTGACAGAAACAGGTTAAGTGAATATGTTATAGAAAATAATCTCAATCGTAGATGGGCTCGTTTTCAGTCTATTGATGCGGCTTTATTAGATTTTAATGATTTCCCAATATTAAGTATGGACGAGCTTATTATATATGCGTTGGGAACGTATCAAATTCTCCAAGCCCGCAGTTATTACGGGGAGCATGTAAAAAATGGTTCGTATATAATTGAAATATATAAGGAGCCCCACATAGAAGATTTTAGAGAGCAGAATTTGGATTGTCGGAATCCATGGCTACTTAGAGGAAAAATTCATTCAAGACACGTGACAAGCAGAATTTATTATGTTTATATTTTATTAGAAAGGGAACTAGAAGGAAGCAGCGCAATATTGGGCCATTATTGCTCATGTGTTGTCGGAAAACGGACTCTAGGCTGTTGCTCGCATGTAATGTCCATTATATGGTATTTGGGATGGGGTAGATACCAAGATAATCTATCTCCCCCAGCTCAGTTTTTAGACACAATAATACGACATGATCAAGAAAATGAAGTTTACGATGAACCGGAAAATAACTAAATTGTATAAATCGGAAAATAACTAATCTTGTAAACTAATAATAATGTAATATATTCATATTGATATTGTATGTGCCTATAATAAATGATTTGTTTGTGTGTATCTGTTGCATTTTATTTATCACTAGCAGTCCGCCCCGGCTTCGCTCGTGGTACCTACATAGCCTATTTCACTCCGGGATAATGTAGCTTTCGAATGGTGAAAGAATTTTTTAAATCAGTTCAGTCGTTTCTGAGATTACCCATTACAAACAAACAAACAAATCTTTCCTCTTTATAATATTAGTCTAGATTCCTATCCATAACGACATACTATACGCTTTAATCAAATCATTTTTGTTAAAAAATATTACATCTATATAGACGACTTACTTATTATTTGTCTTATTTTGATATTTCGGCTCCGATATAGTTTACATCAATAATGTTTTGTATATTGTTATTCTCAACTATAAGGCTAATTAAAAATACTAGTTATATTAGTGGTCGCTGAAAAAAAAAATCATGCCAAGGCTCATACAAAATTACCCAAACCCCTTTGTATGGAATATAATCTTTGTGTGACGAACACTATGTTTAGTCACAAAAAGATTCATATGTATACAAGAGAAGAGAATGGAATGAAGAGTATGATTGATTTTGTAATAGTGGACGAAAGACTGCGGAAGAATGTATTTGATACGAGGTCATACCGTGGAGCGGGTATACATACAGACCATTATTTGGTCATATCTAAGATCAAAAACATACTTAAAAGATGGCGACATCACAAAATAAAACCCGCCAATAGGTTAGAAAGGATTAAAGTAGAGAATTTACAAGAGGAGAACGCAAAAGAGGAATACAAAAAATTGTTAATTAAGAAATTTGAGGGAATAGATGACGAAAAGGAAGTAGAAGAAATGTGGAATATCTTAAAGGAAGGAATTGTTTGTGCGGCAACAGAAGTATGTGGAAATACGAAAAGAAGAAACTATAATGCCATTAAGAATGTCTGGTGGGATGCAGAAGTTCAGAAAGTTGTTAGTGCAAAGAGAAAAGCATGGAAGGATTGGTTGGCTATGCGAGCTGATCAGAGAAAGCAAAAGGTAGCAGATGATGATGTTAATGCGGCTAAGGAAGTATACAAAAAGTTGAATGTGTGTGTGAAAGAAATCGTAAAGATGAAGAAAGATCAAGAACAGGATGATTTCGATGTTAGGCTGTCCCAGGATTTCAAAAGTAATATTAAATATTTCTGGAAATCAATAAGAAGAGCTAGAGGGAAAGGTCTAACCTCTGAGCTTACTAAGATCAGGGACAAGAATGGGAATATATTGAAAGATGATAAGAGTATTTTAAATAGATGGAGAGAGTATTTTGAAAGTTTATATGAAAAAGATGAAATAAGAATGAATGTGTCTGACAATGGAATGCAAGAGAGTGATAGCGTAGAGAATGATAGCGTAGAGAGTGATAATGAAATAAGTATCGAAGAAGTAGTGAAAGGTTTGAAGGGAATGAAGATTGGAAAGAGTGGTGGGTCTGATAGAATTACTGTCGAAATGCTGAAGGCCGGACAGGGCATTGTGGCAACTCAATTGTGTCGCCTTTTCAACTTATGCTTTAAAAGGGGCATTGTACCCACAGATTGGTGCAAAGCGGTTATCGTTCCCCTTTATAAGGGGAAAGGCTCACAGCAAGAGTGTAAAAACTACCGAGGCATTTGCCTTCTTAGCGTGGTCGGCAAACTGTATGCAAAGGTGTTGATTGAAAGAGTTATGGAAGAAACTGAGAGTAAGATATGGGATGTTCAAGCAGGATTCAGAAAGGGTATGGGATGTACGGACCAGGTCTTTTCCATGCGATGCATACTAGAGAAATTTTTGGCCAAGGGGCAAAAAGTGTATTGCGTTTTCGTGGATCTGGAAAAGGCCTATGACAGAGTGGTGAGGAATGAACTGTGGTCAACGCTGTCTATGTATGGGTTAAGAGGCAGTCTGATACGAGCGCTGAAATCCCTTTATAAGGATTCCAGCGCTTGCGTTAGAATTAATGCGGACTACACAGACTCGTTTAACATCCATAAAGGCGTTAGGCAAGGATGTGTAGCTTCGCCGTGGCTGTTTAACCTATACATGGACAGTTGTTTAAAATATTTGAAAGATAGTGAATATGGTATTAGAATGAATGAGTTACTCATTAAATGCCTCCTGTATGCGGATGACCAAGTAATTCTTGCGTCGTCTGAGGATGAGCTGCAGAAAATGGTAACAGTTATGAATGATGCGTTAAAGAAGAAAGGAATGAAAGTGAATGTAAGTAAAACTAAACTAATAGTTTTTGAAAGGGGTGAATGTTCAACGGTATGTAATGTTTTCATAAATGGAGAAAGAGTGGAACAAGTGAAAGATTTTGTATACTTAGGTTGTGTGTTTACGAGAGATGGAAGGCACGAGAATGATATAGAAAGAAGGGTGGCTGCAGGCAACCAAGTGAATGGGGCGCTGCATTCCTTTATGAATAGCAGAAAAGTATCTGATAAGGCACGTCTAGCTGTTCATAATGGAGTGTTGCTGCCAACTTTGATGTATGGTAGTGAAAGTTGGGTATGGCAGAAAAAGGATGAAAGTAGAATAAATGCTGTTGAAATGCGAGCACTAAGGAGTATGTGTGGAGTAAGTTTGATGGATCGTTTGAGAAATGCTGTAGTTAGGGAACGGTGTGGAGTGAAAGATGATATAGTGACTAAAATTGAGAAAGGTATGTTGAGATGGTTTGGACATATTGAGAGGATGGATGAAAGGAGACTAACGAAAGGTATATATTCAGCAGATGTGGCTGGGACAGTCGGGCAGGGCCGGCCTCGTCGAACTTATCGCGACCAAATTGCGAACATTCTCGCAAAAGGAGATGTAAGGAGTACCCGAAACCGGCGAGCATGTATGAAAAGAGTAATGAATGTAGATGAAGCGAAAGAGGTTTGTAAGGATCGTAGCAAGTGGAAGTCCATAGTTTCTGCCTACCCCTATGGGAAAGAGGCGTGATAATATGTATGTATGTATGTAAAAGAAATTTGCTAGCAGATAGTCTAGAGCCTGAGAAATCACATAGGCTGATTTTAGTTCGAAAAATGTCTGTGTCGTGAAACCGAAATACACGCTGACAAACTCACAGGAAACAGCTAGTATAAAATAAATGTAACTAGTTTTTCTTCTTTTCGACTCAAAAAGGGTATATCTATATTCTTACATTATATTAGACCAGAGTTTGGCCACCAGGACGGTGCGACGCAATTCACGAGATGGGAGATCATCTGAACAGCTTTTTAATTGGAAAAAAGATAAAACCTAAACCCACCCTGCCAAACATAGTCACGGGAAACAGCTAGTACAAAATAAAATATAAATCCAACTCACGGCTGTATTCTTGGCAAACTTGACGCAGATCCTCTTGGATCCCAGGAGTTGGCCGTTGAGAGAATTCATGGCTTTAATCGCATCTTGCCTCAGCTTGTACGTAACAAAAGCGAAGCCTCGTGGCTGCCCAATGTTGGGCCCACTCCGGTGGAACAGCATGTCAAACTTCTCGATGTTTCCATATACACGAACCATTTTCAGTAGTTGATACCGGTAATTAGAAGAGATGTTTTTTATTATACAATAACAACATGGATTTTTATGATTAAAACTTTAAGCAGATGTTTCTTTAGTTTCTTAGTGATTGAATTTATAAACGGCGTGTGGTTTTCGGCAAAGCAGAATAGGACCACTCTAAGTCTTATCTCGTAGAAGGCGACTTAAGAAACACAAGCTAAACAAAGCTTATAAACATCAAAGAGATCTCTCCAACCCGTCGTGCCAGCGTGGAGAGTGTCTGAAATCCTCTCACCGCTCTGGATAATATATGGCTTTGGTAGTAGAGAGGGTTGTGCTCCTGTAGTTGAGACTGCCAAAGATCTGATGATGACGAATTTATAATAAACATTTATATTGAATGTCATTCTTTATTCTAGTTTGGGGTAAAGAAGTGGCAGATTCAGCAGCGAAAGAGGAGGAGAGGAGGTGAAAGAAATGCTCAGATTCATAAGGCGGGCAAACCGCCTTATGAATCTGAGCATTTACATACCATTCTATTATATTCTATGAATAATATACTACGATTAATATTGCACAGTAAAGTTGAAACAGGATTTTGACAAATGCTCGGAGACAAAAGGTGTTTGGTACAGGACCAAACCTCACCTGTCTGGTGCTTTGATTTGACTATGCCAGCCTCTCTAGGGAACTTCTTGCCTCTGCACTCAGGGTGAGGTTTGTCCAGGTTCCAGTTAACCAAATTCTTGCTATTGATGCATGACTGAATCAGACTTATGTAGTTTTTGCGATTAGATGGACTTGTTACATGTCTGGCTGGAATGTGTTCAGTTACTGCCCTAATCGGACAGGTTTTTAACAAGAGTACCTACAGGGGAAGGATTACTGAACATTATGTTGAGCAATCCATAGATATGTTCAGCAAAATCAGTATACACGCTTATCAAGGTTTATAAGGCCTCTAGAAGTCTCCCATAAGGCTGGCATGGTCACACCAAATGAACTGAAGCCTTTATATAATAATAGTTTAAAAAACTAAAAAACAGGCATTTCATGTATTGTCATCAGTACTCACAGCATGTGCAAAATTTAATCCTAATCGTAGACTGGGAAGTGGGTCAATTTAAGATTCCAAGATTTTCTTCCATACTAGTGAAGCTAATAAAAGCGTGTTAAAAAGAGGATGATAATCACACCACAAATTTAACATTGCTGGCTTGTCTTATAATTCTGAAACCTGTATACAATTGATAAAATTCTTGTGAAGGACTATTCTCAGGGTGAACTTTCCAATTTAAACCAATAAAAGGTAGGTCACTACTCTGGAAACAAACAATTGCTATTGAACCTACACTCTATTCTATGTATTTTTGTGTGAGAGAAGAAATAAAGATGTTTATTTATTTAACTAAATGTCATAGGTAAAGCAGATGTAGATGTTTAAAGTGTACCAAATGGTGCATGGGACCTTTCTAAGTCCCAAAACATCCGCACCCTTAGCTGCACTAACCTTATAATCAGAAATGGAAATATTAAAATAACATACTCATTAACGCGTGTATCCAGATTGCCGATCCATAGCCTCTTCTCACACACTTCGCTTTGCTGAATCGGCTCCAAATGCAGTGGCACCTACACAAAGAACAAACTTTAGTAGGTACAGTAATGAAATGACCAAATATTTAATAACACAATGCAATTCAGACATAGGACAGGCATACAACTTGTCTTTAAGTAAACAAATAATTAGTCAAGACTATTTATGATAATCGAAACGGGAGAAAGCTGTAAAAATACTATACAAACCGTAGCATCATCCATTATAAGGCATCAACCATAAATCGCATAGGGATGACGATTATATCAGAAATTCGACACTTTGTTTACTTAATATTTATAGAAACTATAAAAAACAACATTTATTTAATTATTTTCTTGATCATTTTAGAACAAATAATGAATCGATTTCCCCAATTACACAAATACACAGACTGAATGACATGAACCAACGAACGTTTGACAGTGACAGAGAAGTGAATGAATAGTTTGTGACGTCTGGCGTTTGGTATCCAACGTTGCCAGGGGCGGGGCGACGATATACTACGATTTTTGAAATTTCACCGTTCGCAAACAAGCGATTTTTCCATACAAAAATCGCTTGAAGACGAAAGGTAAAACAAGTCTGAATGATATTTTGTAACGGTTTGATACGATTTTACTAGACTTTAGGACTATATGCGTAACATGATGCAAAACTGTATCCTGAGAGCCACATATTTTTTATCAATGTTTAAGTCTAAACTCTGATAATTATATCCTTTTCCTTCTCGTGTTTGCACTCGAGCGTTCATATTATTTAACGAGCTTTTTAGGAAACGTAACTTTTTGCCAGACTCTGCGTTACTTTCGACGAAGGTCAACTGGCAACACTGCTAAAAACCTCTATGGCTGAAAGATCCCCCTACTTCCTTCCTTTGTGCCCGTCGAGCCGTCGAGTATTCGGTCGTGATGTCTTGTTGACATTTCGCTTTCAAAGATAATACGTTGCACTATAATTTGTGATTTTGGTTTTGATGTTATACGTAAATCTAGCTACATTCGATTACCTACTGGTTTTAATCATATAGGTATATTTTATTACTCACACACAAGCATCAATCTGTGCTAAAAGTGCTTTGGTCACCATCTTCAACAGCGTCAAACTGTAAGTATATTTACCACCAAACACGTACAATAATTGTTAAGTTCGTCTTTCACTACATATCATTATCTCAGCCACAGGAAGTCCACTGCTGGACGTAGGCCTCCCCCAAGGATTTCCAATACGACCGGTTGGAAACGGCCTGCATCCAGCGCCTTCCTGCGACCTTCACTGCATATAATATGTAGAATTGACGACCCTCCATAAATCACTGGGCATTCTCATTGAATAAAAATCGGCCAAGTGCGAGTCGGGCTCGCGCATTAAAGGTTCCGTACCATTATCTATACAACCTAAGACTATCGAGCAAACACGGGTAAAAAATCATGTTTATTGCGTTTCATAATGTATTTAAGGGGACCTTTAAATACATTATGAAACGCAATAAATTTATAATTAAGATTAACTTATTTTTATTAAAAGAGAATATAGAACTAAATATTTTAAAAAAAATTCAAGAGCTTACCTGTTAGCAAAAAGCAGCAAAGAGGTTGTATGGGAGGGCCCCCCTTAAATATTTATTTTATACTGTTTTTATGTACCTATTTGTTGTTATAACAGAAATTCATCAAGCTATCACGGTTTATGAGATACAGCCTGGTGACAGACAGACAGCCGTTGAAGTCTCAGAAAGAGAGTTCCGTTTTTACCCTTGGGTACAGAACCCTAAATATCGACTTATCATTATTTTTAGGTACTTACAAAGATTACTAAATGCACTATCTATGTGCTGATAAGGTGTACCTACCGCTGTCACACCCAATAGTTCGTACATATTATCATTCAACTATAAATATATTGGGTCAAATCACACTAATTGAGCTAGCCCCACAGTAAGTTGTGAACTTGTGTCGTAGGACACTAACACAGCGATACTATACTTACTAATATTATAAATGCGAAAGTGAGTTTGTTTGTTACGTTTTCACGCCGATTGCACATAGATGAGGACAGTGGCCAGACTGTGAAGGACATAGGCTATATTTCACGCAGGTGAAGCCGCGGGTAACAGCTAGTATTTTATAATTAATAGGTAGATTAAATTCCGTTCTCACCTACAAGCCCACCAACATGCTAAATGTGGCCTTAAGGTTTTACAGACCTGGGCTCTGTCTACCCCGCAAGGGAGAAAGATGTGATAGTATAGTATGGATAGATAGACTTATATGTATAGACATCCAAGACTCAAGCCAATCAGAAAAGATCATTTTCCATCATGATCTGACCAGGAATCGAATCCAAGAACACTGGTATTGCAGGCTGGCGTGTTAACCGCTGCGCCACGGGCGGTTGTCCAAAATAACACATGTGATAGATATATTGGCTGGCTGGCAATGATAAACAATGTTGTAAATTTTATATATCTCTGAATTTGCCCCTTAAAACTAAATAAAAGTTAATAAAAATATTCAAATATATAAACATCTAATTATATCAAAGATCCATCAAATACCACATTAGCAACAATAATAATAATTGAGCACTGCAACATATAATTGTTTTAGTACTAATTTTCCCACAATAAATTGTTTATCTGTATATGTTTTTGTAATAAAATATAGTATCGTTGAGTTAGTATCCCATAACACAAGTCTCGAAGTTACTTTGGGGCTAACTCAATCTGTGTGATTTGTCCGTATATATTTACTTATTTATATCATCATTAAGACTGAACCATTTGACCATCAGCAGACAGTCAGCTAATGGAATTAATGCTTTGGCTGTCAGTCGTAAATTTTCTAAATTGAATCATAAATTAAATGAAAAATTTCTAATTTCAGATTCATCTTCGGATCTTATCATATACTAAAAGACATGGATTCTCAGTTATTTTCCGATCAATACCTAACTCAAAGGATGTTTACGGCCATGGAAGGTGATGAATCAGACAATGACTATTTAGCTAATGTAGCAATTGAAGCTGCTGATGTACTTAAAACAGTATGGTATCCAGAAGAAAATAAAAACAACTCTGATTCTGAATATCATCGTGAAGAAGGAAATAAAGCATATAAGAGTGGATTGCTACAGAAAGCACTTGTAAGCTATAATAAAGCTTTGGCATATGCTCCAAACGGCTCATTGGCTCTTAAATTAGCTTACAGCAACAGATCAGCTGTGCTGTTCTCTGCGAAGGAGTATGAAACCTGTGGAATAGATTGTAAACTGGCTCTTGCCATAAACTGCCCTACAGCTGCCAATGTTACTGAAAAGTTGAGGAAACGGATGTTGGATGCTCATGCGGAAGAAAAGAAATTGAATTTAATTCACAGTAAAGATGATAAATTAAAGTGAGTAATACTTAGTTGCTATTTATAAATGTTTAAATTGTTATTTTGTATAATTCAAGCTTCATTATTGTAAAATTCAAGATGTTTACTGAAGGGACACTGTATCTTATCTTAATCTTAACTTCTTAGCTAATATTATAAATGCGAAAGTGAGTTTGTTTATTTATTTGTTTGTTTGTTTGTTACGCTTTCACGCCCTATCGACTGGACCGATCATCATGAAATTTTGCATACACATAGGTTAGGGTACTGAGAAGGACATAGGCTATAAATCACGCGGGCGAAGCCGCGGATAACAGCTAGTAAATAATAAAGTATCATTAGCACTTACTGAAGAAGATTACAAAAATTTCATGACCATTTTGTTGCAGGAAATTCGGTGAAGATTATTTTCGATTGAAAAGTAAAAACAAGGAAATTCCCTGCGCCAGTGCTGATGTTGGGGTTAATTTTGAATCCGAGATTCCAAAAGTGGTTGCAAAAAATGATATTCCTTGTGGCACTTTGGTGGCGGTGGAGAAGGCCTTTGTATCCTGGAGCCCACCTGAACCCGATCAAAAAATCAGCTGTTACTATTGCCGCAAACTTCATCTTAACTTGATCCCTTGCAGCGGCTGTATTGTTGCTATGTTTTGTAGTAAACAATGTGAAGAGAGTTGCATGATGGAATACCACAATGTTGAATGCCAAATAATAGGGAAATTCACGAAGATCCTGACTGATTACAAATGGTTAATCAAAGCTTTGATAAAACTAAGAAATATGTGCTCATCTTGGGATGAATTTGTTTCGATGTCGGTTGACTATGGGTATAGCAGAATGAGCAAAAGTACACCAAAAGAAATTTATGACGTCGATAAACCTTCATCTGTGCTGAGCTTCAAGGATGATCGGCATTTTTTGCATGGCGCCCTATTTAAAACAGGACTTATTAGTGGGATAGTTTTGAATACGGTAAAAAATACACAGTCATTTTTGCCTGAAGACTGGACAGCGAAGATATCAGCTATAAAGGCAATAGCAAGGGTACTGATGTATGTGGCTTTATATTGTCCCACAACGACATTGCCTTTGGTTACGCATATTCACGACAGAGGTGCTGTATGTTATCACAAACAAGGTCATCGGGGACTCTTTCCTTTTGTAGGGAAATTGAAACATTGTTGTATGCCGAATCTTCAAATGTTAGCTGGCAATAATACATTAGCACTGATTGCTGTAGAGCCAATCAAAGCTGGAACGGAACTTACAGTTTCACACGTGTAAGTACTATTTTGACTGACTCAGCCACAGAATGAGAATATCCTTAGTTATTATAAGCCTAAATTTAGATACTAAATTTATAATAGAATAGCTTCAAATTAAATAAAAAAGTGTAGCAATGGGTTACCTATAATACATCTATAATAGCCACATACTCACGTTAATACTTAGCTACTGACCGTCATCCCAATCCGCACCGAATTCGTACGTACGCCCCGTTTCACATTTGCCCTGAGGAAGGCTCCTGTCCAGTAGCTGACTAGGTATTGCTGACTATATATATGACTAGACTAGGTAATTTAATAATGTCTATTATCTAACGTTAGTTTTAATTACTAAATCAAATAATATATAGGTTTTTTTGGTTATGAGAAAACATTTCAATGTGCCAGGAATCAAAAATAGTGCATGTACCTACGGGTGCTGCAATGATTATTAAAGCCAAATGTGGACCGTCATCAGAGATCAGACGTAGATCAATCCTTAGTGGGAAATACTAAATGTTGTGTTAGTCCTCCTAAGTACCTATATTCAAAAAATTCAAACAGGTCTTCTTACCCGACTGCCAGGAGGGTTATGTGTTTAGCGCGTATCTTGTATGTATGTAATATTCTTTATTACCTTGTATCTCTAGAACCGTTGAATAGATTTTCACATTTGAGGTATCGTTAGATTTGTCTTAATAGCCCGAGTGTTCTTAGGTAGGTGAAATATAAAATAATTGTAGTTATCCATGCAGGCGGGGTTTTTTGTTTTTTAAATTATTTTTTACTTGTAGTTTTCATTGGCTGGAAAACGAAGTGCCAAAATATGCCAGGCGGGTGAATCTTCTGCTTGATCGCCTCGACGTTTGCACATGTTTTGTGTGCAGTGCCACACCGGAAGAATGGGCTAAAGCTGAAGACGAGACCAACAGCAAGGCATCTCCAGCTCAGAAGAAGGCCGCAGCCGAGTGCTTTACCTTAGAACAATATCGAATGTTCGGAATACCTCTTGAGAAATGCTTTGAACAGATATATAAATCATTGGCTCTTTTGAAAGATATACCTGTTTCAGTATATTATAAAAAAGTTTATAAGCAGTTGAAAACTTTTCAATTACTTGTCATCCAGCAAAAGTTCAACAATGTTAAATTGTCTGATGATTAGATTGTCTCCCTTTAAACACTTATGGCAAGGCTTAATTCTATTTGATAATGTAGTATTACATATAGTCATAGTCACAGCCACAGCCAGATATTATAACTATTCGTTCAGTTTTATATGTAGGTAAAATATTAAAATTTAATATTTTAGAATTTTAAATAAGATATAAGTGACTCTTTTGTAACGAGAAAGCGATTGTATAATAAAGTACTAAACGAAATACTTATATACAATACATGTCTGTTTTATTATTTCATTGACATTGGAAAATGGCGCTAAATGGAGTTATCAAATAATCTCGAGTCTCGGAAATAAGGACCACTTAATTATGTTAATTTAATAATATATCTATGTACACGTTCCTTAGAAAATGATCTCGAGTCTCGCTGACAGACGGACAACTTTTCCTTTTTGCCTTATGAGGTAGCGGAACCCCAAAATCCAGGTAGTAGACACCTTCATGTTAAAGTCGCCTCAAAAAAAGCTCTAAATTGCTGTAGCCTGGCTGTCATCTTGCCAGACTGTCACACACACCACAGATTTTGGGTTCGATCCCCGGTCAGGTCAAGATTTTCTTTTCCAGATATTGGTCTGGATCTTTGTTATCCTTGCTTGAGTTAGTGTCCCATCATAACACCAAGTTTCCAACTTACTTTGGACTTTGGGGCTAGCTCAATGGGTATAGATAGGTACAGTCCGAATCAAATTTTATGGCGCGAGTCGATGCGCAGAACAGCCGCCATAAAGTTTAATTTAAGTACGATTCACACTTGCGGAGTCGCGTCGGGCCGCGTCGGAGCGTATTTTACAATTTGCCGAAGAAAATTGAAACTTACCTTAAGGTTTAGGTTAAGTGCATGCAATTTACGCATCTTTAAAGCCGACCGGCCGCGCTCGGAATCCGCGACCTACTCGCGTATGCGATCGGCTACTCGAGTACGCGATTGGCTGCTCGCGTAGGGTAGGCGGTCGTCTGCTTGGCTCGGCTTCTGCCGGCATCTGATTGGCTCCATTTGGTTGTCGCATGCGCGGGTGATCATGCCGTCGGATGCTCGCGCATGCCGGCGGAAATAGCCGTCAGGCGGCTCCGATAGGCCTCGGGCGCGTGCTCGAGCATCCGAGCCGACGCGCTCCGCTGCGCTCCGACGCGACTCCGCAAGTGTGAATCGTACTTAAGACTACCGTATATTTATGTTTAATTATTAGCAATTTCCCGCGACTTTGTCCGCGTAAATTATAGCCTATGTCACCCGCTCATAAATTAGCTTCTTATAAATTAAATAATTTTGAAAATTGGTCCCGGAGGCTATTCAATCCATTTAAAGTAAATACCTATGCCCTTACTAGTTGTTGCCCGCGACTTCGCCGGCGTGCCTATGCCCCTTTCCCGGGACAAGAACTATTTCTATAAATAAATAAATCATCTAAATCGGTCATGTCACAAACAGACAGACATAAGCATAATAGACAGCAGGCCTATTTGCTAACTTTTGACAGCTACGGTGTACATAATTTTCATGGTAACTTCAATATTCATTACGGCTTCGGTATGAATGACTAAAATATGAAAACCGTAATGGATGCTAAAGTGACAATCAAATCGTTGTACACCGAGTTAGCAAATCGGCCTGCTGGAGACTGTTACTTTTGCTTGGAGACCGGCATGCATCGTCACGACACAATGATCAGTTGCTAACGCGTTACACTTGCGCTGGTTAGCACCATCGAGATATAAGTACTACGTTCTAGAGAAGACACCGCAAATTCTTAGTCCCGTTCAACTGTGGCGATCGCACCCGCACCGCTACTCAGTCGGTTGTTAGCTCTTTTGCTTGTGGTACTTCCCACGATTAATTGGTTAAATCATAAAAAATGCCTTGGTGTGTATTGAGTTAGCGCAGTAATAACTTATTGAACACTGCATAGTGCAAAAGATTATATTTTCATCAGCAAGTACTTAAACTAATTTCATGTTTTACAAAAAGAAAATCAATTACCTCCCGCCATTTAGCATTATGTTGACACGTAGCTATGGAATGGAAACGCATGAGAGTAGCAAATATTGCACTGAGGTGAGCGCTGCAGCGCTAATATTTTAAATTTCGAAAAATGGAACAATGCCAATATTTAACGTAGCTCCTCTAGTACTAGAACATAGTACAACACGCGGCGTATAAGTTGAACTAAGTGTGAGCGAGACACACCTATATTAATCAGTGGCAATGTATTGCGGTGTCCTACTCACACTTAGTTCAACTTATTTGCCGGGCACTGTACGTATATCTCGATAGCTAGCACTAGCAACTAAAGTCTGGCCAACGAAAGCTGAACCTCGCAAAACGCGGGAAATTTAAAAATTCACGAGCGGGCAATACTGTCTACAGTAGAACAAAATAGTTTTGATACTTATTACATGACTACCCAAAACAAGTAATGTAAAGATTTTGGAATTTATGATAATGTAAAAGTCTTATAAAGGACTCAATTAAATATAATCATTACACTTTTAATATATACTAGTTTAAATTAATAAAATTAATCATAAAATTCTAACTTTCACTAATAAATAAATATACATACGGAAAAATCACACAGTTAGCTGGCCCCTAAGTAGGTTCTTAGGTAAGACTTGTGTTATGGGTTACTAACTCAGCGAGGCCATGTTTTGTAACAAATACATGTATGTATGGTCAATCTGAGAGAGATCATTTTTTACATTGACCTGACCGGGGATCGAGCCCGAGACCATCCGTGTCACAGGCCGGCGTGTTTACCGCTGCGCCACGGAGTTCGTCACTAGATTATATGTATAGGGCTATGTGTGACAGTGATTTTCTTGACATTGTATTGTTTATACTATTAATATATTATCACTTATTTCATATATTTTACATTATATTATATTATACATCATACTAACATATGTTTGTATAAATAATTAGTGGTGTTCGTGTGTATTGTAAGTATTGTCAAAATTTCTTATTTCCGTTCTTTTGTCTGAGGAGGCGATCTCATCTCATAGTGGGTATGTAGGTACCTAAGTGTTTAAATTAATTAAGCATCTATCAAATATTACTACTTGCTTGTCCTTTTTTAGGGTTCCGTAGTAAACTAGGAACCCTTATAGTTTCGCCATGTCTGTCTGTCTGTCTGTCTGTCCGTCCGCGGTTTTAATCAGAGACTATAAGTACTAGAAAGCTGTAATTTGGTATGAGTATGTACATTAATCATGGCAAAAAAGTCGTAGAAAAAAATCTTGAAAAAAAAAATTTTTTTTGGGTAGCTCCCATACAAGTAAAGTGGGAGAGTAATTTTTTTTTTCTTTACTTACCCATCGTGTGGGGTATCGTTAAAAAGGTCTTTAAAAAATATTGTGAGGTTAGAACACCATTTTTCGATTTAGGGATCCGTTTCCGAAATATTTGGTTTTATAGTGCAAATTTTTGTTAGAGGTACTTGCACCCCCCGCCCCCCCCCCCCCCCTCTATCTGCTAAACGGTAATATATGGATACGTGAAAAAAGTTACAGCAGTAGTATATATACTGAAGTTGAAAGGAAAACTATCAGAGCTGGGTACTAAGTGCAAACTAAAAAGTTATAGCAACCAACTTATTAAATGTACCGGAAAATGTAAAATTTCATACAATCTTTATTGTTAGATGTTTTTGGTCGTTAAACTGTGAGGTGCGAGTGTAAACAGTGTGAACTCAAAGTTGTCATTCGCAACTAAGGAACCCTATACTGCGCGTGGCCCGACACGCACTTGGCCGGTTTTTTTTGTTTATGGTTTTTAATATTTTCGTAAGTTCACGATAATTGTTATTGTAGTATTTACATATTACGTACAACATTTTCCTTGCACACCTTTTATTACCCTGCTCCGAGTGAGGGAGAGGCTGGTGTACTGAGATACAAGCTCTGCTTAGTTCAGACACCAGTCTCTCACAATCTTAAATCACGTAACAAATAGTTGTGCCATGTTTAAGTTAAGTTTTAGTCTTAAGATTGTGGAGAACAAATAAAGAATTTTTACTTTTCTTTAAATATCTGGTGATGCCACTGCGGCCGTCGCCCATGCTAAATACCTATCTTTGCTGTATTGCGAAATTAAGCAAGGTTTGTTTGTTTAAAAGTTAGCATTGCAATAAATGCTACAAATTATTTATAATTGAAGATATTCTAAAACGTTACAACTATCAATCAAAATGTGATTTCTAGGGGGTACTCTACACATCAATACGTACAATTTTTCTACGGAAAGATCAAATAATATACAAAAGAATACCTACGCTTTATAGTCCATAATAAAAAAAGACAGTGCCTAGTGTAGGTAAATTTATTTATTTTAGATTTCTTTATTATTTTCATTCTTCTTTGTTCAAAGCCTCATTTACGAGGTTTACGAGTATCAAAAATACATGGGTGAAATAAAATCTAGAATTGACAACTGCAATGTCAAAGTCATCTGTATCAGTGTTGCAACTCAAAAAATGACAGGGTTCAGCTTAGGTTCAGCTTTCATCAGCCAGATTATATAAAAATGCGATTATTTATTTATTCATAGACGCAAAACAAAATGAATTTACTATCATCATTTCGATGATAAACAAGAAAACTCGAAAAAGCGAAGGAAACTTCGACTTCAATATTTGATACTGGCTAAATACGTATGGCGTGAAAGCCTTACAAAAATATATAAAAATATGTCAACGTCAATGAAAAGGCATTATTATATGATGTGTCAAGTCGGCACTTTGCAAAATAAGTTTTGTTTACCTACCATAATTAATTACCTATTGTATTTCTCTATCTGTTTAGTGTAAGTTTAGTGAATATATCAACTTCGATACTTCAAAATCATTACCATATTATAATGTAAGAAGTGCTCAATATTAACATCGTAAAAAGTGCTACTATGACTGTCATACAAGCCATGAAGAAAATTAACAAGAGGATACCGGGCCTTCTTCCACTTCCTCCCAAAACTGAAATAGACGGTAAAATCACTGATTTATCATCGAAGACCATACCAGAATTACTAGAGCTCAAAGACAGGCAGCTGAAGCTAATAAATAATAAGTCCTTTTTATCAAAATTGGCTGACAAGGGCGAAAAAATTAACCTGTTCTATGAGAAAATCTTGAGCAGTATAAAAGAAAAAGAAGAGGAAGAACGGACATGCCGCTTGTTCAACAATCTTAACCTCGGGGTCGACAAGCAAGCTGTGCAAAATCTTGAATGGGAAGGAAAGTTAGAAACAAAGAAAAGTGAATACCTAGATTCAGATGATGACAGTGAACCAGAAGATGTACTTCATATTTTAAGTCAAAGCACCTCTCTAGAGAAGAAAGTGAAAGTGTTACAACCAGAAAAATCACTAATAACTGCAGCAGACTTAGAGCATGTAGATATGCCACATGTAAAATACATTGTTGGAAAAACTGAAAGTAACCCAAAACCGAAGTCTACAGGACAGTTCAAGCCGTTCAAAACGACAAAATCAGATGTCCATGACCCAGAAAAAGAGATACATAGAAAGAAACACAAACACTGGGAGGTTACGTCTGCGACACCTCCACCTATAGTGCATGGTCCAGCAAAACTGTTATCTTTAGAGGAGTCTTTAAAACTACAGAAGGACTATAACATGCATTTGAAGGAAATTGAAGCCCAGAATGCAGCTGAAAAGTTGTTAGCACGAGCAGGAATCAAAATGGCTGAACTGCCATCTGACACTTCTAAGTTTGGTGGCTACAGACAGGCAGACAGCGATGATTCTGAACTTTCTGATGCTGAAGGCAGTGATAAGGAGGTTCATGATGAGGAGCCGGAAAGGGGAGGGGTGGTGTTCACTGTTATGAAATGAAAATAATATTTAATATAATATATATATCCTTCAAGCAGAGGTCAGAGACGTTGAATAGCGATATGTGGAATCTAATGGTGAGACTTATGCCCAGCAGTGGAATCATAAGGGTTAAAAAAAATTTAAAACTAGTGATTATATTTCCTTGTTTTATAGAATATCCAATATTGGTACCTAACAATTGTTTGTGATGTCATCTACCCATCTTTTACAAGGTCTTCCTCTTTTCCTTGTTAGTTGTCTTGGGTACCAGCTCATAATCCTTCTTGACCATTAGAAGCAAAGGCATCTAATGGTATGACCCTCCCATCCATCTAGTTTGTTTATTGTTAATGTTACCTGTATTGTCTTTGTACTTTTTCGAATCAGTTCTATTCTTATTTTGTCAGTCAGTCGCTTCCCCATCATACTCTTTTCCATTGAGTTTTGGCATGTCTGAAGTTTCTTTGCTTGGTCTTTGGTTGCAGCCCATGTTTGACAACCATATGTAAGAACAGGTAAGATACAGGTGTTAAAAAGTTTACCTTTGATGGTTGTGTTACCTTTACTTTTCATTATTTCTTTCAATGCCCAGTAGCACATATTTGGGCCAAACTATTTCACCAGAAGACTTATCACAAAAAGAAATAGAAACAAGGATAAGAAAGGCAAGCTTTATATATTATTAGATGTAAATTCTGAAAGGTACTGAATTGATTGGTTTGATCCAATTTATTTTGTTCTTTTCTGGGCATTTAAAAAGCTTGTTTTTAAAAATACTGAAGTGCTTTCCAAAACTAATTGAATGAGTTCAAAACACAATAGGCTTATGTTGATTTATTACTGAGCTCTGTCTACCTTCCATCTCCTTGATCAGATGCTGGATATGATCCACAAGGAAGCACTTGTCAAGATCAATTTAATTGATCTTAACAAACTAGGCTTATGTTGTTTAATAACAGAGTTCTGTCAACATCCCTGTCTCCATGATCAGACCCAGGATATGGAGTACCATGATGAAGTGCTCGTTTTGACAAATAGAATGAGTGAATATTACAAATACATCAAGCTTATGTTGTTTAGTTACTGAGTTCTGTTGAATATCTCCTGGCTACATCATTAGAACAGCTCATTGATTCCATTATATTGTATTGTCATCCGCCTTACACAAGTTTTCAACATTTCGGCCTTGGATAATTGTTTTAAAATTGAGTTGCAAGATTTGATCCAAACCAACATACATACATGTAAGTTAAATAAAATCTAACCTAAGAACCATTGACTTAGTTCATGTTGAATAGATTTTAAGCTTAGAAATAATGTAGGTATTGAAGAAATTAAATATTTTCGTATTGGACATCTGTTTGTTATTTAATCCTAACTAATATTATAAATGTGAACGTGAGTTTGTTTGTTTGTGTAGCGTGATCATACATACACTTTTATTTCATCTAACTCGAACATTTAAATAAGAAGGTCGTATATACGTCACCCGGCGGATCTATGCCCAGCGCGCGTCATATGCTGCGCGCGCACTACAAATGATGTCGAGTAGAGAGAGCTTGATGGTTGACGTCCTGTCATGCACGAAAAATTGTATCTCTTATTTTATAATTATTTTGTTGTATATTAATTAAATAATTATTGTTTCTCCATTAACGCATACTGAAAATTCATACATTAAAATCATAGTGCAGAAGACCTCCTTTTCATTTCACTATACTGGTGACCCTATTTTGAACTCATAATGGAGAAGGATTTTCGAGATGCAGAGGATGACGTCGTGCGACAAGAAAGGTGCGTTTCTATGGATTCCGAAAATAATGAAGGAATAATTTCAACCGCCGGTGCCTATAAAATATCAGTACGCGTCCCACCATTTTGGCCCGAAGAGCCCGAGATTTGGTTTGCGCAAGTTGAAGGTCAGTTTTCAATATCTGGAATCACGAGTGACGCAACTAAATTCAACTACGTCATTAGCCAGCTAGACAATAAGTTCTCTAGAGAGGTGAAGGATATCATCATCAGTCCGCCAGCTAAAGATAAGTATATTAAGCTTAAGGCCGAACTAATTAAGCGACTGACGGCGTCCAATGAGAATAAGCTGAAGCAATTGTTGATGCATGAGGAGCTTGGAGACCGAAAGCCGTCACAATTTCTACGGCACCTGAAAGGCTTGGCTGGACTCAATGTCCCTGATGATTTTCTGAAGACCATCTGGATGAGCCGTCTTCCTTGCGGTATCCAAACAGTTCTCGCAGGACAACCAACTACAGCTCACCTGAACGATCTTGCAGACCTTGCTGATCGCGTTTGTGACCTGACAACAACTATGCCTAAGGTTGCTTCTTTGTCCCAGCCCAACCAGAGCTCGGAGGTAGTTGAGCTTAGGAGAGAAGTTGCTGAGTTGCGGAAGAAACTTCAGGACATGGCAGTTGGCGGTAGCCGATCCCAGCAGCGATTCTCTCGGTGCCCTAACCGTAGCAGATCCCGATCGCGGCAGCGCTCGCAGTCCAACTATCGCAAGTTCCCGCTTTGTTGGTATCACGGCAAGTATGGAGACAAGGCCAGCTACTGTGTTCGGCCCTGTGACTACAAGGCGGAAAACACCATGGGCAGTCGGTAATGGCGGCTGACGATTGCCCGTCTTCATCAGCTGGTGGCCTGTTCATCACCGATCGATCTTCGAAGCTGCAGTTTTTGGTCGACACTGGTAGCGACCTTTGCGTCTTCCCTCGATCGGCTTTACGTGATCGTCGTGCAAAAACTAATTTTAACTTAAGTGCAGCTAATGGCTCAAATATTTCAACCTATGGTTATATTCATTTTAATTTAGATTTTGGTTTACGTAGGAGCTATAATTGGCGTTTTGTTGTTGCTGACGTTACAAGACCTATTATCGGAGTAGATTTTATAAATTTTTACAACCTTATTGTGGATTGTCGGAATAAGAAATTAATTGACAATACTACATCCATTTCATCTATGGCCATTATAGCAGATTGTAAGAATATTAATTCCGTTAAAGTCATGACCGGTGATTCTCGGTACCACAAGATTCTTGATGAATTTCCCGAGATTACCCGTCCAGCAGGTATACATCGCACAATTCCACACAACACCATACATCATATCCGCACGACACCAGGCCCTCCACTTTCTTGCTCTCCCCGTCGTCTAGCCCCAGACAAGTTGAAAATAGCTCGTGAGGAATTTCAATCTATGTTGGCAAATGGTACAGCGCGTCCTTCTGAGAGCCCGTGGTCGTCGCCTTTGCACTTAGCGCCCAAAAAAGATAATGGTTGGCGTCCGTGCGGCGACTACCGATTACTCAATGCTCGTACCGTGCCTGACAGGTATCCGATTAGGCATATTCACGACTTTGCCCATAGTATTGCCGGCTGCAAAGTCTTCAGTACTCTTGATTTGACAAAAGCGTATAATCAGATTCCTGTCAGTCCGGATGACATTCAGAAGACCGCCATTACGACGCCATTTGGATTGTTTGAATTCCCGTTTATGAGTTTTGGTTTGAGGAACGCAGGTCAAACTTTCCAAAGGTTCGTAGATGAAATTACTCGGGGGCTCGATTTTGTCTATTGCTACTTAGATGACTTTTTAATTTTTAGCAGGAGTGAGTCAGATCACGAGGAGCACCTTCGTATAATCTTTAAAAGATTAAAAGACTACGGCATGCTGCTGAACACGTCCAAGTGTGTCTTTGGAGCCTCTGAGATAACCTTTTTAGGATACCACATCTCCGAAAAAGGCACCAGACCACTGGATTCCAAGGTTCAGGCAATCAAGGATTTCCCTGCTCCCACCAGCGTCAATCAGCTTAGAAGGTTTTTAGGCATGCTTAACTTTTATAGGAGATTTCTTCCTAGAGCTGCCTCTATACAAGCACCTTTAAAAGCTTTGCTGACTGGCGCGGTGAAGGGATCCCATCCTATCACTTTGGCAGGTGATACACTTGCAGCTTTCGACGCTTGCAAAGAAGCTCTTTCAAACGCTGCACTTCTTGCTCACCCAGACTGTTCTGCCAAACTAGCTCTGGTAACTGATGCGTCTGACAAAGCCATTGGCGCAGTCCTCCAGCAGCTGAGAAATGGTGTCTGGGAGCCTCTAGCTTTCTTCTCCCGCAAGCTAAGTCCTTCACAGGTGAAATACTCGCCATATGACAGGGAATTGCTTGCCATATATGAGGCCATAAAATACTTCAGGCACATGCTTGAGGCTAGGCATTTTGTAATCTATACTGACCATAAGCCGATCAGTTTTGCATTCCATGAAAGAAAAGCTAACTGTTCGCCTAGGCAGTTTAGACATTTAGATTATATTGCTCAGTTTACCACCGACATTCGTCATATATCCGGTAAGGATAATGTCGTTGCTGACACTTTGTCGCGTATTGAAGAGCTGAGTGCGCCTGTAAGCCTCGAGCAACTAGCCAAGAGCCAAAGTACTGATCCGGAACTAGAAAAATTGATCGAGAGCGGTTCTTCGCTACGCCTTGAAAAATTACAAGTACCTGGAAGTCGTATACCCTTGTACTGCGACGTTAGTACACCAACCTCCAGGCCCTTTGTACCAAAATTCTTTCGCAAGCAAGTCTTTGATTCTTTGCACTCTCTAAGCCATCCTGGTACCAACGCAACAGCGAAACTAATTGCTGAAAGATTTGTCTGGCCAGGCATCAAGAAGGATTGTAGGGATTGGGCTCGAGGTTGTATTTCATGCCAACGTGCAAAAGTCACAAGACACGTTAACGCACCGCTTGGTAATTTTAAATTGCCGAGAGCTCGATTTAAAGAGATCCATATAGATCTGATAGGTCCTCTTCCTATCTCGCAAGGCTATCGGTATTGTCTGACTGCCATAGATCGCTTTACGCGATGGCCAGAAGCATTACCGATAGAAGACATTACTGCCGAGACTGTTGCCAAAGCTTTGCTGTCTACCTGGATTGCTCGTTTTGGTTGTCCCACGGTAATAACAACTGACCGTGGACGCCAATTTGAATCTGCTTTATTTGAATACTTGTCCAAAATGGCTGGATTCGAACACAAGCGGACGACAGCTTATCATCCGGCTTGCAACGGTCTTGTGGAGCGATTCCATCGTCAGCTCAAAGCAGCAATCGTTTGTCATGCGAACGACAGGTGGACAGAGTCATTGCCCTGGGTACTTCTTGGTGTAAGAACAGCATTCAAAGAAGACTTGCAAGCCTCTGCGGCCGAACTAGTCTATGGAGAACCGCTAAGACTACCTGGCGAGTTCTTTGAGGCTAATGTTCCGATGACGACAGATTTGACGGAATTTACTGCGCGATTGAGGAGCCTGGCAGAGCGTCTTCGACCAGTTCCAGCATCACGTCATAATTCATCGCAAAATACTTTTATTTTCAAAGAATTAGCAACCAGTGAATATGTCTTCCTGCGCGATGACACTACACTTGGTCCGCTGCAGCCAGCCTACTCAGGACCCCATAAGGTCATCAGTAGGGGAGACAAAGTATTTAAGATTCTCTTAAACAACAGAGAAGTTACTGTCAGCATTGACCGGCTCAAACCAGCCTTCATATTGGCTGATCCTTCTCTAGATTTACCTTTAACCAATTCAGGTAATCAGGTTACTCGTTCAGGGCGACGAGTTAAGTTTCCAGATTTTTATCGCCCTTGACGGTCTCTGGGGGGGAGTGGTGTAGCGTGATCATACATACACTTTTATTTCATCTAACTCGAACATTTAAATAAGAAGGTCGTATATACGTCACCCGGCGGATCTATGCCCAGCGCGCGTCATATGCTGCGCGCGCACTACAAATGATGTCGAGTAGAGAGAGCTTGATGGTTGACGTCCTGTCATGCACGAAAAATTGTATCTCTTATTTTATAATTATTTTGTTGTATATTAATTAAATAATTATTGTTTCTCCATTAACGCATACTGAAAATTCATACATTAAAATCATAGTGCAGAAGACCTCCTTTTCATTTCACTATATTTGTGACGCTTTCACGCTCTATCTACTGAACCGATCATGATGAAATTTTGCATACACATAGATTAGGGTACTGAGAAGGATATAGGCTATATAACAGGCGGGCGAAGCCGCAGGTAACAGCTAGTCATATCCTAATCCTAACTAATATTATAAATGCGAAAGTGAGTTTGTTTGTGACGCTTTCACGCCGTATCTACTGAAACGATCACGATGAAATTTTGCATACACATAGGTTAGGGTACCGAGAAGGACAAAGGCTATATAAAACGCGGGCGAAGCCGCGGGTAACAGCTAGTAAACAATAAACAATTTGTTAAATGATTAAAAAATAGCGGAGCCAGTTAAAGAATATTTGCGTAAATACAATAAAGAGGGTTTTCTTTCTGTAAAATGGCAGCACTTAGGTGACTGAGGCAACGACCTCGATATGCCGCTGTCATTGGAAAATATTTGATTAGCAGCAAGTAGCAACCTAAGGCAGCAAAAACCGACACTTTTGAATAAATTTAAAACAACATTAACAACTGACGCATTGTCAACTTACAGGATCCGACGCCTCAGTGCTGCCACCGATTAGTTCAGAACACCCTCATTAGTTGAAAACACGGTCGGTGTAGATATTGTAATAATCAAACGCATTTTTTTAATCTTTAGTAATAGGTAACCATTAATTATGACTTTTAATGATAATTCTTCATATTTTATTAATATAATGATTATTAAAAAGGTTAGGTACCTTTTTACGGGTATATGATCTTTGTTTTAAATATTTAGAATGCGCTCTCTCTCTACCGGTCACGGGAATGGGCGAAACTTAAGGAATAATGCAATAGGCGATGCGGCTAGCAACCCATCATTATTTAGATTCCGTGTTTCACCTACTCGCCCATCAACACGCTAAATGTGGCCTTTGGGTCTTATTGGCCTTGGGCTCTGTCTACCCTGTAAGGGACACAGACGTGATAATATGTGTGTTTGTTATGCTCTCTCTCGGCAGGATATGTTGAATAGACGTTCTTCTTCTTTTCGTGTCGGTGGCAAACCAATTATTTTTAATTTATATTTTTTGCTCACAAAATGCAGCCACTTGGATGGCGTTAGTGTTAGCTATTATCAGATCATCCAATGTACAGGAGCAGGAGCACAAAGAGCAAGACAACAAGTGGTAGATTAATTAAATGGTTTTTAAATAGCATAACAATGCTCGGTATATTATTAAAATTGAAAATATGTGATGAAAAAGAACTCACCACAGGTAAGGATTTGAACCCACAGCAAGAGCTGTGGGTTCACTTAGGGCGCAGACCTAAGAAGGTCTGCGCCCTAAGTGTGCTACCAACTACACCACCGCGGCTTCGAATCACCGCGTCGAATTCTGCCATCACATATTACCCCGTAGGGTATAACGCATTCGAAGCATGCGTATTTCTTCAATACTACCCACTATTTAGTAGCGTGGTATTCTACTTCATTCATATCAGATGAATAGAAAGTTGATTAAATTGAAGAAATTTTTAATGCCCAGTATTGGTCCCATATTATTTGTGGCTTATGATGTTAGCTATCTATAATATCTGCCTGTCCTGCGAGATTGTTGGTTTTTTACAAATTACCACAGAGCAAGGAAATTCAATGTAACTCGTGCGCCACGTAGTACTACGCTACGCGCGTAGGGCGCGAGCCACAGCGCGAGCGAAGGCATTCCTTGCCCTGTGTAAATTTAAATGTATAAGATACGACTACACTAACGCTAATAAAGGAAAAGTAAAAATGATGTCATACTAAGATGTCAAAAGGCTGGCGGAGGACAGAGAAAAATGGAAAGAGCTCCATCCTTTAGTTATTAATCTGAGGCTCCATCGACATGTGCGTTGCTCTTAAATAGCTATGGCAGCTTCCAATACATCATTTTACTAATACTCAAAGTTAGTGTCTATGAATGATATATACCTTCTTTTAAAGAACATTTACTGCTGGTTCTAAAGGTAAAAAAAATTATATAACTATAATATTATAATATAATATTAATATAAATATTATAGAACTCCAGATTTTTTAGTTATGATGCTTATAAGTTTTATCGGTTATATTAGTATTACGAGTAAGTAAACATTATTATGTATTTAGTATTTACGCAACAATATTTTTTTATTACTGTATAAAACTAAAAATCAAAATAATAATAAAGGATAAAACTAAAAAGCGTATAAAAATATTATATGCTTTTTGGTTGCAATGAGTTCGGTGCCCCGAACTAAAAATCAGCCATAGCTCTACCCATGAGCTCTACACGAAATGACTGAAATGAATGACGACAACGCTACACGAAAATCAAGCGTTATAAACTTGTTTTTAGGGTTCCGTAGTAAACAAGGAACCCTTATAGTTTCGCCATGTCTGTCTGCCTGTCTGTCTGTCTGTCTGTCTGTCCGTCCGCGGTTTTACGCAGAGACTATAAGTACTAGAAAGCTGTAATTTGGTATGGGTATGTATATTAATCATGGCAAAAAAGTGGTAGAAAAAAATCTTGAAAAAACATTTTTTTTAGTGTAGCTCCCATACAAGTAAAGTGGGGGAGTAATTTTTTTTTCTCTGTTTACCCGTCGTGTGGGATATCGTTAAATAGGTCTTCCAAAAATATTGTGAGGTTGAGAACACCATTTTTCGATTTAGGGATCCGTTTCCGAAATATTTGGTTTTAAAGTGCGAATTTTTGTTAGAGGTAAGTGTCCCCCCCCTCTATCTGCTAAACGGTTAAATATAGATACATGAAAAAAATTTCAGCAGTAGTATATATACTGAAGTTTAAAGGAAAACTATCAGAGCTGAGTACTAAGTACAAACTAAAAAGTTATAGGCAACCAACTTATAAACTGTAAAATTTCATACTATTTTCATTGTTAGATGTTTTTGGTCGTTAAACTGTAAGGTGCGAGTGTGAATAGTGTAAACTCAAAGTTGTCATTCGCAACTACGGAACCCTACACTGCGCGTGGCCCGACACGCACTTGGCCGGTTTCCAGTTTGACGTATCGCTAATACCGTACTCAACCTATGAATAAGTAATAAAATAACTCAACATTACCCATGCGACAGGTAAGACATGGACCGTATTTTACAGCTGGCTGGTTGCCTGACGCCAACTCAACAACAAATTCGTGAAAATGGAGTAAGAGCAAACCAGTATGTTTTTTAAGTACAGATTTTTTTTCAGGAGTTAGGAGTCGCCTGGAAGCGCATGTCTCCATACAAACGGAAAAAGGGAATTGTGGCAATATTTGATAATTTTAGGGCAAAATTAAGCATCCAATCACTTAATCTCATTATAATCTACCTACGTACGTTCCTATACAGTTTGGTTAAATTATCAAATGTTTGAGAATTATACGCATCTCAAGATTTCCATACAAATTTGAAAAGGCTTGTAATTCTCAAACCATTGGTATTTTAACCAAGCTGTATAGGAACGTACGTAGATTAAAATGCGATTAATTGATTAAATGCTTTATTTTACTCCTAAATTATAAATTATTCCCTTTACCACAATTCCCTTTTTCCGTTTGTATGGAGACATGCGCTTCCAGGCGACTCTTAAGTAAGTAAGCTATGTTTTCTCGACTGTTCAAAACCATTGGATTAAAAATACACATTATTTTAAAATTGATTTAAAATAACGATCGGTGGATCAATTCCAAGCAAGTTGGTTTTAGGCAAGTTACGAAGTTGCCAGTTGTTCAACCTTTTTTTAGAGCCGGATCCGCGCCTGATTAAAAGTACTGATTTGCTAGCGCTAGGAATCGAACCTGGTGTTCGTGAGGTAGCTGGCTGGCGTGTTACCCATTTGCGCCACCGTCGTCGTTTTTACATTGATACAGTCTCAATAACAAGCTCTCTCTTGTATCGCTCAAACGGGCCACGGGCCAAGCTTCACTGACGAAACTAAGGAAAAACCTATGATGAAAAACGAACACTATAGTGTAAGCCACTATATAAAAAAAAAGAAACCACCAATGAGTGTGATTTGGTTCTATATAGGTAGCTCCTGACCACGAACAGTCGTAGGAATTCCCAGCAATTCCTTACCAAACAGATTTTTAGAAACATTTGACACTCTCTACCTACTCTCTGTCATCGTGTCTGTTTTCAGATAAGTTATATCAATGCACGACCGACATGTAATTCTTAAAGGGCAGTTTTGATGTTAGAGGTCCACAAGTAATACTTAAATTCTCGCCTTGCCCGTGTGCGTAACCAAATCCGCTGAACCACATCCTCAACCAGTTTCATTGATACAGATCCTGCAACCTTGAACAGCCTTTGTTATTGTTGTGATGCGATGCCCTGAATGCTGAATGAGCAATCAGCTACGTAACCGACGTCACAGTCACAGTCCGTCCGTCCGCGCCGCTCGCCACTCGCGCGTCTACGCTAGCCGACGCCGCACGTCGATTTTCACTTTGCCTGTTGTGATAAAAAAAAATTTAAAACTTGTGCAAATGGCGCCAGTGTCCAAAAATGCAGTTGTGGGGATCGACGATGACCAAAGATTCGCATTGATGAAGGTAAGTGTTTTACCATTTTATTAATACCTTTGTTTTATTGTTTTGTTACTAAGATGCAAGTGCATGTATTTTATTTGCATTATTTAATGAGTGAAAGACCGCCGGTCACTCGGATCTCTTTGTACATCATTATGTGGTTTTAAACTTTTTTAATGACTTGGATACAGATTTCAAATTTGCAGTTTGGCACCGCTAATTGCAAGCTGAAAAATTCGGAATGTATTTTCACAAATTAATTATTCTGAAACGGCAGCTTTAAGTATACGGATTTATTATTTTATGTATGTTAGTAAATAGGGTAGGTATCTAAAATCGAAATAGCAAGTTAAATAATTATTTACTATTTAAAAATGAATGATATTCATTAATTCTTTTTTTTGATGTATTCGTGAAGCTGAATGTACTCTATGTAAGTTGAGTGCGTGCAAAAATGACATGAAATAGCATTACAAACATGCGTTATTCGTTTCTATATTATTACATAACTATTAGTTCGTAAAACATTTCTCTATCGACAAATCAATCAACTTATGTGCGTGACTGCTTCAAGCGAAAATTATTTTTCGTAGCCGGAAAATACCGTGCGAAGTGCATAGTGCTCAATCTGACTCTTGATAGAGTATTTGTTTAATAATACATTATGTCTCTAGTCTTCGGTATCTAAAAGGAGTTCGTCAGTTCGACTAGGTTCGAATCAAACTTTCGAACATTGCGCGAGTCGATGCGCAGTACACAATATTAGGTTCAGCGAGGCGCGCGCGGGGAAGAGGGGCGCGTACTGCGCAGGTCGCAGCTAATATCCGTGCCGCCAAAAGGTTTGATTCTGGCTGTACCTAAGCATGTTATCTAGTCGAACAACCGGGTCCCTAACACTTTCCAGGATATGATCATCTAGACGTAGGTAAATATCAAGAGGAAAGAACAAAATTCTTTCACCTATAGAAAGCTAATTTATCTGCGGGTGACATAGGCTATAATTGATGCGGACGAAGTCGCGAGAAAATTGCTACTATATAGTTATATTATTACAGAATGAATAGTAAAACAAACGTATCCATTAATGTGTTAAAATTCATAAATTCAACAAAATAAGTAGAATAGAGAAGAAAAATCATTATTCAGTGATTTTGGTTTACAAATAGAACAACAATAGTTAACACATTTCTAAAATTAATACAACCGCTGAAAGTGATTAAATACCTACACCTACTTACTTCCAACTTGATAACTGCTAACGAGGAGGTATTTAATTTCCTGTCTTGACGAAAGTGTCAGATATGCTTATTTTCGAAACTCGAGAGACTAAATTTAAATGAAATTTGAAATATACGTAATAGTGATTTCAAATGTCCGTATTAATTATAATTAGGTAAGTTTGCATGAATATGTATGGCCAAGTGTCGAGCTGTCTTTATTTTTAAAATGTTATCGAAACATTGAACATCAAGCCGATTAATTGTTTGCGTATATAGCTATTGTTATTATTGAGATATTTTTCATGTAGATAAGCAAAAACGACTCTACGTAAAGACGTCTTTCCAGATGATTGAGTACTAGGTGGTACTAGGTATCTTTTTACCCGATGGGCTGAGTCTCCCCTGTAAGGATCGGACAGGGTTTTTAATAACATATTAAGTACACATATATCTTGCCAAAGTAAAGCTTTCTAGTATTTATCTATGAGGTAAACCGCGGACAGACAGACGGACGTGGCGAAGCGTTTCTTATATACTAAGGAACTCTAAAAATGGGATAAACTGTCTAAAAGTTATGATAAGAGAAAGTGTTTGCGTCTGGAGTTGCTTAAAATAGTATATTTCATTAATTTTATTATTAATCTATTGACCTTTACTCAGCATAATTAAATTTAGGGATAAAATGTGTATCAAAACAAACAGACTTTGATAACACTTATCTTGTTGAGATAAATGTAAAAAGATTGTTTATTTGTATGAAGTATATTTTTTGTGTGGGACACTGCTTTAGCAGACTATACATACATACTATCTCGTATTTTTCCCTTGCGGGGTAGACACAGCCTAGGTTTGTAAAACCTTATGGCCACGTTTAGGATGTTGGTGGGTTTGTTGGTCAGAACAGAATCTAGTTAGTGATGGGTTGCTCGCCGCATCGATTATTGACATTATTCCTCGCCCATTCCCTCGATCGGCTTTTACGATCTGCGCGGGAAGAGAAGCAGCTGGTACATTCTACGTTTTTTCTTTTCTCCCAGACCAGCATGGAACACTGAAGCACAGCTTAAATGAATTACATTGTACTGAGTTCTTTTAATTACGGTCTTATCGCGTTTATTACTACATTATCCTTACACCTATTTATTACATTATTTTACTACCTAAGTGTTTGGTTGCATATTGTAAAAATAAAACTATGTTTAAAATTAAACTCAATAGGTATATAATTCGGTTTGTTGTTTGTGCGTCAAATAAATGTATTTGTTTGTTTCTTCTTTCTTTCTAAAATATTAGAACAGCTTATTAGGATAACAAGGGACAATGGTCCCAATCCCACGCCGAGTGCTACTGCTACATAGGCTATGTAGCAGTAGCAGGATGATGATAGATGATATATCATATATATATATATATGATATATATATATATATATATGATATATATATATATATATATGATATATATATATATATAGATATATATATATGATATATCCTGTGATGTTAGATTTCTACTCAGGAAAACTCCTATGCTTACATCCATTTCCTTGACCGATTTCTGGGATATTCACGAGAGGAGCAGCAGCCGGATTTTAACACATTGCTGGACACTAAACGAGACACAGTACAAGTTTTATTTTTACAAATACATAACACGTATGACAAATTTCATAAGTGTTTAGATATGTTCCTATGTATAATTTGTATATTTGTCCACCCTTATCGATTGCCAAAATTCTTGGCTTAGTCCAACTTGAGGAACAGAGTATGTTTCTTCAAAATGGCTACAGTCAGTAGTGTTTGATATAGGTAGAGAGTTAAGAGTGTATCAGTCAAAAGAAAAAACGTGGGTATAATTTTTTTATTTAAATTAGATACTTCTGGTTAATCTGTCTATTGGCATAGATAATACTGACTTGGCCTGTAAGTATTATATTGTCTTTGCCTATAGTAACACTAGCGCCACCCAGCAATTAATTCTTTTAATCCCAAGTTATATCGAATTTTAAAAATCTAACAAGTACATAACTAGTAAATTACTTGTAGTATTTTTGTATTCATTTTCACTAATATTCGTTTGATAAAATAAGAGAAAAACAGGTTAACGCCAAAAGTGGCCACTTTTGGCGTTAACCTGTTTTTCTCTTTAGATATGGCACTAGTAAATTACTTGTAATATACAAAAAATACTAAAAGTAAATTAGCAGTTTTGTACTTGTTAAATTCGACACAGTTTATGATTTAAGGAATTTAATTGCTGGGTGGCGCTAGTGTTACTATAAGAGCGCCTTAAGACTATTTATTCAAGATATTTACAATTTGTTTAAGGGATTATTTATGATGTAAAATGATTTGCCCATTGATGAGATGCCTTTTGGAAGGATGGTTTTGGGCCTGAGTAATCACTCCTGTCACTCACACATCTTAATAAAAAGATTGGAATCTATTCTCTCTGATAAAATAGTAATTGGTACCTACGTACTTGCTACAAAACAGTGCAACTAATCGATTTATTTATCTGTTTATCTTCTCATTATCTTAGGGATTAAATACATTCCATTTGATTGATTGTTGACGATAGGACCAAGCGCACATCGGCTTAGCACGGCATTATAATAATTATCTTTAGTTCAGAAACCCCGCAGAATACCCCCTATACGTATTACATGTAGGATCCGTTAAATCCTAACTAATATTATAAATGCGAAAGTGAGTTTGTTTGTTACGCTTTCACGCCGTATTTACTGAACCAATCATGATGAAATTTTGCATATACATAGGATAGGGTACTGAGAAGGACATAGGCTATATATGACGCGGGCGAAGCCGCGGATAACAGCTAGTATTTTAAATAATTACTTAGTTTATTATTATGATGTTGTAGCCATCATCATCAACATCATCTAAACCCTTTAAGTCCACTGCTGCACATAGGCCTCCCCCAATATGGGTGAATTTTTCCATATTCACCACGCTTGGCTGACGGGTTGGTGAGCGCAGTTTACTCTGCTCAACTCGGGTCCGACGCTGCTTGCCATCGAAACCGTTTTTAAAACGAGAGAAGGGTAGGAGTTTGTTGGATTGGGGGAACAGGCTGATGCCATACCTGCAACCAAAGGACAGGCAGTTGAAGATGACATCATATCATTAAAACTAACGTGAGATAAAGACATATTATATATATCAACGGGTCACTCACGTGCTATTTGTCGGGATTGCCAAATATAGTTTCGGACTCGTCAGGAGTAGTGTAGCTCCCGGCAGAGTAGAATAGGACCACTCCAAGTCATCTCGTGGATGTCGTAAAAGGCGACTAAGGAAACACAAGCTAAACAAAGCTTATTAACATCAAAGATACCTCTCCAACCCGTCTGGCCAGCGTGGAGAGTGTAGGCCAAATCCTCTGACTACTCAGGCTAATATATGGCTCTGGTAGTACAGAGAGGGTCGTGCTCCTGCAGTGGAGACTAGAAAGACCTGATGATGATGACTCGTCAGGAGCCCATTTTCAAAGCGAGTGCGGGACGCGCGGCGGTGGATCCCGAACTCGTCAAACCGACCCGACAAATAGCACGTGAGTGACCCGTTGATATATATGTATATATGAAGATGACATCCCTGACCATACTTTAGCGACGTAACCATACCTACTTAACTACTGCCAATTTAAAACTGAACCACACCAAATTGGCTGTTTTTTTAGCAGAAAATATAAAGTCGGTACAATAATCCTACATTTGCTGCTGTCTGTTTCATGTACAGGCTCATATTGTTTTCTATTTTAGACATCATAATATATATTATTGTCCTTGACTGCACTTATATTCTGACGACCGACAAAGACTTCACTGTGTCCTCAAAATTTAAATACAAAATATTGTTTCAAGTATTTGACACTATGTATGATTGTTATTAAAATACAGGGTATTTTTCATTTAATTAGTCTGTTCTCTTAATGCAGTCAATTTTTCTTCATGCTGTATTTTTTATGTTTTAAAATACTAGGTAATCACATCGATAATGCAAAAGGAACTTACCTACAAATTTAAATTTTCATCTCCATGCCAGGTTAATTTTATAAGTGAACTGCTCTCAGTTAAGTATGCGTAACTTGTTGAGAGCTGCAGCTTAATATTTAGCTAGTCAGTCAATTTTATGGGAATATCAAAGTTTCTTCGAGGTCCCAGCATTGTTCATCCCTTTATAGCTCTGTTGAAGGTATATTTACAGTGTTGTACCTAGAAGTAAAATCTGTTCAAAGATCGCAATTTTTAAATTTAATAAACATACTTATTAAAACGTTTAGTTATACAAAAGTTTGGAAAACAAGGTCATATCACTAGCCTAATTTTAAACAGTCTCATTGTTGTGCATAAGTGTAAAAATAAGACATATTATTACACACACGTTTTCTTCTTATCAGTCACAGTTAGTAAACACGACGTTCAACTAAAGTTTGCATTACAAAAGATACCATTACCATACCAAGCTAAAGGCGTTACCTCGCACGGTAGCACAGTCCATATTACTTACTAAGTAAGTGCTAACACATTAATTTTGAGAATATTTCGAGTATTATCCTAATCCTAACTAATATTATAAATGCGAAAGTGAGTTTGTTTGTTACGGTTTCGCGCCGTATCTTTTGAACCGATCATCATAAAACTTTGCATACACATAGGTTAGGGTACTGAAAAGGACATAAGCTATATATCAGGCGGGCGGAGCCGCGGGTAACAGCTAGTCCCAACTAATCCTAACTAAAGTGAGTTTGTTTGTTTATTTGTTTGTTTGTTACGCTTCATGCCGTATCTACTGAACCGATCATCATGAAATTTTGCATACACATAGGTTAGGGCACCAAGAAGAACATAGTAGCAGCTAGTAATATTATAAATTTGTGACTTTGATTATTTTTTTGTTTGTTACCCTTTCACGCCGTATCTACACATAGGTTAGGGTACTGGGAAGCACAAAGACTACATACCACGCGGGTGAAGCCGCGGACAACCGTGAAATATCATAGCATATTATTTGAGTTATTTTTAAGTGTTTATTGTTGCGACAAACGAGTTTATGGAAGTAGAGTATAGATAGTAGTAGTATAGAAGTACCCAGACAGCTATTTCAAACAAATAACAACGAGGTTTTCGGCAAATACAACTCGGCTGAGCAGCGTTTGGAAAACTCCCGCAGTGTCTTCTCATAATTAAATAAACGCGAAAAACCCGTATTTAAAGCAATTTTATTTAAGTAAGTAACAATCGCGTAAACATGTATTGATATGTCAAAACTCGTAGAACAATGTTGTTTAAAGAACAGTGCCACCACGCCCCTATTCAATTCAACGCCTCTTGCCCACCCTCTTCATAAGAAATAAGTCACTTTACATACATAAAAGAAATATGAATATGCTCAGCTATTAGTCTTTTTCATACTTATCAGCCACTAACTGTTAGCCGCGGTTTCACCCGCGTGATATAATTATATCCTATGACCTTCTCAGTACCTTAACCCATTTTTATGCAAAATTTCTTAAAGATCGGTTTAGTGGACACGGCGTGAAAGCTTAACAAACAAACAAACAAACTCACTTTCGCATTTATAATATTAGTTGGGATTTGCCGCAAAAGCACTAGACCTGCTAGACTTCCAATGTCAAACGGTTCTTTGCAATCGTTTCAATCCGCCTGAATCAAGATGACATTCGTCTCCTTGTCTCATCACCCATTAGTCATGTCATCGTGAACTGTTTACAAACAAAAGTATCAGCCTATCATTGCTGCCATTGAACTTGTGAAATATTTATTAAGCAAAATTAAAAATTTTGAAAAAACCCACGACACTACATTGTTTTGCACTAATATTGTGGCGCCCCCTAGTGAGTTACAGCCATGACACCTGTCTAAAAACATGAACTCATCAAACACAAACCCGTTATTGAAAACCGCATCAAAATCGGATCATTAGTTTAGAAGATAGGTGGGAACATTACTTTGCACAAACACACACACAAACAAATATCTCTCACCCTAAACGCATATATCTGCTCCGTTCCGTCGTGGGTAAAAATACAAATTAATTACGGTGAATTAGACAGCTATCCATCTCCAATTCGATAGTTCTCTTTTAAATTCAGAAGCTTATAAAAAAATGTCATTGTAAGTTAATTACTTATTTTGGGAGTTATCGTGACCACAGACAGAATCCATAAACACAGATACACGACGGACGATAATATTACATTTATTTGTGATCATATATAATATTATATTTATTTGTGATCATATTTTCCAAATTTATATGTTATAATTTTGAAATAAATTAGTTATAATTTTACTGGAAATTAAGTTTATAAGTGATTTTTAAATTTTATTGAAATAAAAGTAATAATAATAACCGAAATATACTTGGGTAGACGTTAATTAAGCAAATTTTTATATGACCTTGAGATGTCGAGAGTAATGCACTACTTCAAACGCTCGGCGTTAATGAGGCGTGCAATAATAAGTACCAACACTATGTTATGTTATATTGAATAAATCCTTTTGCTTCAATAAGTCACAAAAATATATAGAGTTCCTTCGTTCTTCAGAATCGGGAGGCACGTTGAGCCGTTGGTGCTAAAAAAAATTTGATACCAGTGTTGGCATGGCATACACAGGCAAAACGAACAAACAAACATTTAGCCAACACTTTATGCCATGATACTAAAATGTGCAGTGTTTATACATTTGGCAATAATGAACTCGAGCAAAAATAAAATCTTTTAATACTAAAATTAAAGACCAAAGTGCAACAAAAAAGTTGACATTCAAAATTTTCCGGTGTCGTTGATGTCTTTTTTATCGCAACTTTTTATTCCATAAGGCATTTTTACGCTGTTAAGATTAAATTAATTATTGATGTAATGTTTTATCAGAAAATTGTACAGGAATCTTGGAGCGAACTGAGGATTGATAGACGTATATTATACGTATAAAAATACGGTTGTGTTGCGAGCTGCTTATTAACTCATAATAAGTTGCCGTGTGGTTCCCGGCAGAGTAGAATAGGACCACTCCAAGTCATCCCGTGGATGTCGTAAAATGCGACTAAGGAAACACAAGCTAAACAAAGCATATTAACATCAAAGATACCTTTCCAACCCGTCTGGCCAGCGTGGAGAGTGTAGGCCAAATCCTCTGACTACTCAGGGTCAGGGTCGTGCTCCTGCAGTGGAGACTAGAAAGACCTGATGATGATGATGAAAACTAGGCCTGGTTGAATTATAAAAGGTGAATACCATGGGTTTAGGCTTATTATTATTATTTATCCTTTAGGCTACTGATTTTCTTGACAACTATTTTGATGGAATTTTCCGGTGACGTTGATGATTTTTTATTGCAGCTAATTTCCAATACGAGTTATTTTTACGCTGTGTCGATAAAATGAATCTATGATGTACTATCGTAAAAAAATTGTACAGGAATCAAGGAATCTTGCTGCGAACTGGGTATTGATATGGTATTGATAGACGTAATTATTATACGTAGAAAAGAATACGGTTGTGTTGCAAGCTGCTTGCTTATTAACTCATAATAGGTACGTCTTGGAAAATTTATTTTTATTGAGACTAAAATGATATAAAACTAGTTCTGGTTGAATTATAGAAGGTGAATATCGAATAAAAAAATGATGTATATGGAATTTTACCGGTATCGTTGATTTCTTTTTTATTGCAGCTTACTTCCTATAAGACTGATTTTACTCTGTGTAGATGAAATGAATCTGTGATGTAACGTTATAAGAAAATTGTACAGGAATCTTGCTGTGAACGCAGAAAAAATGATTGTTGTGTTGCAAGCTGTATAATTATCATCAGGTTCTTTTTAGTTTCCGCTGCAGGAGCTCAACCCTCTCTGTACTACCAAGCCATATAGTGGCCAGAGCAGTCAGAGGAAGGCACGGAATTGTCTTTATTGAAGTCAAGCTGTATATTCATAATAGAAACGTAAAGATTAGATTAAGTTATGGATTTTTCGGTAAAATTATTTGATTGGAACTTAAAATAAATAGAAGTAAAGGCCTGCTTATATTAGGCTAGGTATCTAGGTTTGTATTACGAATTGTCTTGAAAATAATTTATATGAAATTTTCCGGTCTCGTTGATGTCTTTTTTATGGCGGGTTATTTTTCGAACTTATGAATGTTTTATTTGACTAGGTAAGTAAAATTTTAAGGAAATATATATTTTTTACATATTCTATTTGTACCTTCTTATATTATGTACATTATTTATTCAAAGAAAAGTGTATTATATCATATTAATTTTAGAAAAGTCACAATGAAAATTACTCTTCGTGTTAAAATTTACAAACTGAAAACGACATGTTCAGTATATGGTATTGCACGCTTGCTCTCAAAATTAACAGAATTTTTAATAACACATCTAATCTGCGTTAGTTATTGAACCCCCTGTATATTGGTGCTAATTAGCACGAATATACAGGAACTTTTTTGAAAACAAGAATATGTTTTAAAAATGACTTTAAGATATCCCTTCAGATTGATGCCAACTTTTATTATGAAGCTATTTCCAGAGACGCCGAACAATAAGCTTACTGCAAAACACTGAGGTAAATAATACTTAGTTTAACTGTAGTTATTCCTGTATCCAGTTTGTTTTCTGTTTTGTTTTCCCTAATGTTACATATTTTTTTTCAAGAAAAGTTTTTAAAGTCTTGGACTCGACTTAAAACATATAGATAAATATAATTAAAGGTCAGTTTACCTGTACAGGACGTAAAGGTAAAGATAAAAGGCTATGACGTAAGTATAGTTTATGCATTTGGTATTGAACCAAGTACTAACCAAATGCGGTTTTCCTGTTTCTGCTGTAGTCAAGGTCACATAAAAGTATATTGTTTTACTCACGAGAGGGTATAGTTATTAAACTTATTATAACTCTGTTTATAGATTTTAAGATAATCGAAGAAGAATGTATAAGAAAATAATTTGGATAACAGAACGTTTACGAAATGCCACTATACATATTTTGTACTCTACTAAATGTTTATTTTTAGGAAATTGATAAGAATATAAACGTTTCGTTTTTTTTTTAATTAGCCGAAGATAGTGAAATCTTGAAATCACTCCACCGTCAAACGCCGGTGAACTTTAATAAGAAGAAGAAAAACATACATTTGGAGAGTTAGATACAAAATTTTGTTTATGGGAGAAAAGACATAAAAAGTGTTAATTACCTATACAAACATTCGAAGTAAATCCTTAAAGTTCTTAACTCTTACAACACAGTTTGTGACATAGTAATTTCTAACACCGATGCATTGATGGGTCAATTAACGTCAGCCTGCTAAGGGCCTTCACACATTACAAGCTTATATACACTTTATTGCTTTTTGCGGTATTGTAGTACGTGTACAAAAATCATGGCACGATCGCAGATATATCTGATCTAATAGTTAGACATGTTTCCAAGGAGCACTTTCTATCATCGCACCTCACGCCATTGAACTCCCTGAGTTCATCTCCATATTATTAAGCCTCCGCTATCCGGCCGTCCGTCACAGGGCTGAATCTATTGAAAAGGTAAAGACTTAAAATTTTCGCAGAATGCGAATATCTATTGCCGCTATAATGAAAACGAATAAAAATAACATTAAAAAATTATGAGATACAAAAAACGTGCACTTGGCCGGTTTTATTACGGAAGTGCAGCTACTGCAATGCTACCTTTGCATGACACACACCGTCGAGAAGTAGTTGAGAAATATTCTGCAACAATTGCATATTTGTGCTATTGTTTCGACGGAGTAAAAAGTTGATGAATGTATATAAAATTTCTGGATTTCTGTTATGCAGCGAAAGTTATATGAAAGAAGTAGGAAGGTAGGTAGTAGACGTAGTAGTACAAAGTTGTAGGAAAACTATTGAATTTAAGGTCAATAATAAATTTACTGTAATACTTAGAATACAATTTCATGGAGGAAAAAATCTTTGAACGACTCAATTTTATCGAATGTGTTCAAGGCGCAGGGATATGCAAAAATAGCGCCACTCAGCAATTATAAGCAGCCATAAGTGGCTAACTTAGCTTCTCTTTTAATTTATTGTAGGGGTTAACTAAAATAACCAACACTTTGATAACTTTTATAACGTTTTTTCCACTGTTTAACCTTAACTTTAAGAATAACCGTTACAACCACAAACTTCAATTTATAGTGCGCACTACACACAAGCGATCAACTGCACAACCAAGAATGCCCCCTACCGCCACGTGTTAGTCACCATTTTTAATCTCGGTGTTCCCCGTTCCAAAAATGTAATTTTCCTAAATAATAATTGAAATATAATTTCCCAAAATAACTATAACCTGATATTTATATCACACACAACGTCCGCTATTTTTTAAACCTTACATTATCAAACGAAAATGGATAATAGTTAAACCAAAAAATGCTACAAATAATCTACTAAGACATAAGTTTAGGTATTTATTTTTTATTTTATCTGATTTAGGGGTACAAGAACAAATAACTGGGTGGCGCAGCGCTAGTTTTATGTATCAATCGGCGCATAAGTCACGTAGCCCTAAGCTGTAAAGAGAAGGATAATGGCAAAGATTCGATATTCATCCAGGAAACGTCAAATGCTACGCATACGTTTACTTTCAACTTTCCCCACCTGCCACCATGCGCGTTTACTTCATACGACAGAATTGCACCACGTAACACCGATTTACCATAATAATGGCTTGCAATCGACTTGTGTCTGCTTGGGATCGTTTCATCTAGATCACAAATATAGAAAGGTTAGAATTGACGCTTTATGAAATGAGAACTACGCACACACATCCGTTAAAGAGGCTTAGATCAGCGAAACTATACGTAAAGTACTTTCATTACTTTCATTGCAAATTACCCATATAACTGCAACACAAGGGGTGTAACAAAAGCGATATATAACTTTTCGTTATTTGGAATCAGACTTAATTCTCAGAAATATGGTTAAATTGATTTGCAGCAGAAAAATTACGTTTGTAGACCTTTTGAAAAGGTTCCGAGTTGTTAAGTTTCTTAATTTTTAAGTCATGCGTACTCGCCAAATGGGAATAAAGATGATAGTATTTCAGATATATCAATAAGTTTAATTAAAAAAATTGTCCTTTGTTTCTACAAAAAGTTTTAGAAACTTTTCTTTACGTTCTTAGGCTTTTAATCAAATTTATGGTTTGAATTCAGGGTTAAGGCGCTCTTATAGTAACACTAGCGCCACCCGGCAATTAAATTCCTTAAATCATAAATTGTATCGAATTTTAAAAATCTTTCAAATACAAATCTACTAAATTACTTATAGTATTTTTTGTATAAGTATTACAAGTAATTTACTAGTGCCATATTTAAAGAGAAAAATCAGTTAACGTAAAAGTGGCCACTTATGGCGTTACCCTGTTTTTCTCTCACTTTATGAAACGAATATTAGTGAAAATCAATACAAAAATACTAAAAGTAATTTACCTACTAGTTATGTACTTGTTACATTTTTAAAATTCGTTATAATTCAGGATTGCTGGGTGGCGTTAGTGTTACTATAGGAGCGCCTTAGTAGTAGTAGAGTAGAGTAAATTCGTTCGTAAAGTTGTGTTACTTACTTATTACCGCCTTAAAAAGTGGCCATTTGTAGCGGTAATGAATTTAGGAGGAAAATAATAAAATTATCGGTGGCCCTAGTATCGCTTATCTAAGCCGTTTGTTTTGCACTCGTGATCACTGACATAGTCATGTATTAATCTGCACTAGATGAAAACACTCCAATGGATGCTGATAGACAAGAAAAGCTTACCGTACATAATAAAAATCTTAACTTTTCACCACCAAGACTTTCACATATTACTATATACTAGGTATGTTGGATTTGACCCGTGTCAAAAAATCCAAATACTTACTGTCTTACTCTACTCGTGAGAAACTATTTCCTATTCAGTTTACTGCACATTATCGTAGCATTTATAGTTATCTTTGTATAATATCCTTATTTTATCACTCACTCGCACACGGCAGATAAATTAAGTTGCAGCATGATTACGCCTTGCATAGTTAATGTTCTGTCATCAGCGTGTGTGTTTAGAAAGTTAATAAAAAAACTTTTTACTCGCGTATTGCTTCTTGTTTTATTAATAAAAAAGTATATCCAATGGAGACAATACTCCATTTTAAACGGTTTTAATGCCTCGTAAGTATAATACCCGCATGTTCGTTTATAACAATTGAATCAAAATAACACACTCATTTACAATAAGGTAGGTAATTGGATTTTTCCGCAACTTCGTCCTTGTTAAGTACGTGCAGAGATAAAATAGGGTGTTAGTATAAAGTTATTATACTTCAAACCATCAAACCAGCCAATCAAAATGAACAACTTTTCCTGTGGGACCTACCCTGAAAACGGAGGTATAAAAATGTTCGGCCGGCCCGGCAATATGTATGAAAATGTATTTTTTTTTATTTCCTAGCATTGGTTCCATAGGAAAAGTTGGTCATTTTGACGGGATAATTTGATCGTTTGAAGAATAACAGTGTTCATACTAACACCCAACATAAGTACGTGCTGCTCTGAAGTAGGTATAGAAATTTCATCAAAATCCACAACGTAGTTTTGTTAAGGAGTAGGATACTTAGTAACAAAATAAGTACCTATATTACAAAACGTCATGTTCTTAGGAAAGTAGTATTTTGATTTGAAAGTAGGATAATGTAGGCATCTCTAAAACGGCTCCAATGATCTACTTAATTTCATTGTGCGATAAAGATATAAATTATTTGTATATCTGCGGACGTAGCGATTAGCGCCAACTGGCTAATTAAGGCATTAAAAATAAGGAGGAAACTTATTGTCAAAAAAATACAAAGTGAAAAATTATTTCTACTCGAACTCTACCATATGAGAATTGAGAACTCATCATGATTTTAACCGTTATATGCTTAAAATAAACTAAAGTGAGAAAAAGTCCATATGTATATAAAAACTGCAATCTGCCTGGAATATGTAGCCAAAGTAGTTAAAATGTTTTCATAATAAGAGCATGATTATTTATTATTTTACAGTACTGTTACTTATTGAAAGACGTAGAATGTTAGTTTAGCGCAACTGAATATGAAAATCATTTCCGCTGCGGAGACTTCTAATTATTAAAATAACATAAATCAAATGGATTCTTACCTACTTCATCCTATAACATCTCATTATCTTCGTTGAACAGTGTATCTCCAGTTGTTGGTTACAGTAAAATTACACAGTTCGCAGGCACAAAATAATATTTTTACAGAGGAATAATTACTGCTAGATGGAATCCTCATTTTTAGGTATATTTATTTGTTAACTGGTTTAAATATAGTAGAAAATTAATTTCACAACGGGACTTACCGCGATTGATTTTGAGTTCGTCTGACGTTTTGACAACATTGCAGCTGCCATTTTGACAGACTGACTGAGGAACTGCGGTGGTGTATGCTGAGCAGCAGCTGTTATGTTGTCGAAACATCAGACGAAATTCAAAACTTAGTGATTGTGACCCCAAAAGCTTAAAATCATATAAAGAAGAAAATAGCGTGACGTGAAATGAGAGAAAATTAGGGTATGAAAAATAAATAAGAGTTAATACTATGTTTAATGTCTATCCAATAATATCCAATGTCTATGAATATAAAATAAAACCATATTGTATAATGAAATAAAAAGTAATAAAATAAGTAATAAAATAAGTAATAAAAAGAACTTAAGTATAAATACGATTTAATATTATTAAAACATAATACTTTTCTTAATAACTTATAACAGTATTTATTTTACGAGTAACACTTAGGGATACCTTAGAAATGAGGAAGAAAAACTGGAGTACCTCAACATAATAAATTAGTACAACTTTTTTTCATAGAATTAATTTTTACTATCTACGAAAATAAGTTAAAAATGTGTACAGGTTCCACTTCAAGGTAGGCTTCAAGGTCTATTTTACACTATCTCAAATTTCCAAAGAGGATTGGCCGAATCAAGTCCCATTTTGACTTGAGGCGAAAATGTGTATATTTGTCATGTAGGCACAATCTGTAACGCCTATAATTTGTACTCCAGGCTCAGCTGTTCGCCTCGACTGCCCAACATCCAAATAAAACAAAAACTAAAATTTCACTTCCGAGTGTTCTTAGCCGTGACGCGAGGAGAGTATTTGATAAAAGCGGTTATATAACTCTGCAAACTTACTCTGATTGGATTCACAGTCTAATTTGATAATTTTTAGTTCAAATTATAGGTATAGGTGCGTATTTTTAACATCTATACCTAAATACTAAGGCTCAGATATTGATTAACTCTGAGCGGACCGACCTAAGAAAACTGTAAGTAATGTTTTTCGCGAGTGTTTCCGTTCCATCCATTGTTGCCTCCCGACCCTTCGACCGTTTTGAACTGTAAGATGTCAAGAAGAAAAAACAACAGTCGGGCAGTTATTTTTTGAAATAATACAACTTTTGTTAATTTAACTATTACTACACATAAACAATGGTCTTTCCGAATCGCTAGTAGTTTGTCGATTTCGCAATATAAAAAAATATATGACGTTCAAAAAGAGAGATACATTTTTTCCAATTTAAATAAAAAAAAATTAAGTTTCTAATGTAGTAAAGCTTTGTTAAAAATATCTACTTATATTTACTAAATTAATTTTATATAATAACTAGCTAGGTACTTAACCATTTACAAGGCAGTAGGTATATTCAAAATTCATTGTTTTTGACCTTATCTCCGGGGCATAAGGTTCAATTTTTGGTGGCTATATATTTGCCACTGCCTTGAAAAGGTTAAATATGTTTTTCCCATAAGCTCAAGTAGCCCAAAGGGACTTGTATTATGGCCAAGATTGTACCCACCATAAAATCATTACCTCATTAAGGTCAGTGATTTTCGTTACACTTAACGTTACTCAAATCAGTTGCCCAAGAGTTTAGGGCTATTCGGTCACGCTCACGCGTCGGCGACCTTAAGAGTTAGAAGCAGATGCAGTTATAATAATCCATATTTATCCATTGCGTACTTTCGGCAACACCAATTAGCTGACGTTCTCTTTTGGTATCGTTACACCGAAAAGTAGATATACTGATATTAAATTAGATAGAATCTGAAAGTATTAGAGTAGACACTCTTTTACTATATTTTTTTCTTGCTTCGGTATTGAATGTTTTGTTGTTTGTTTTGTGCCTGATCTAAGGTATTAACTTATTTATTACATACTATTCGAAAGTTTACGAAGGCTTTTAAACGTTCCCGCTTATTAAAGTTTTGCACGTTCGATGACCGCAACATGTCGTATTTGGGACCAATAAACTCCCAAGATCTTCTATTTATATAGAGTAAGAGTAATAGAGACAGAGGAAGAATAATACCTCGTTCTTAAGTTCCATAAACAATGCAGGTTATAGGCGTAAGATAAAATAAGATAAGATGACATTTATTTGTGAAACATGTTGCAGTTTACATACATATAAGTAGGCTTACATACATGTATTGTAGATGTTATATCCATAGTCGAAAATAAACATGTTCGACCACATGGCATACAAATATTATGTTATACATTGTTACAAGACATGCATATTATAGAATTATAGCAACCGTCAATAAGCGAAAATAAAAATATATATTATTCATTGATGCTAAAATAGTAGTCACAAAGTCACAAATTTGATGGTCATAATATTTATTTAACATGTCAAGTTAAGAGTTATATCAGTCAATTATTTTAAAAGATGTCCATTGAGTCAAATTTGTTGTAATTTATTGATTTATTACTTCTATTGTTTAATTTAATTTATTGTGTCATTAAAATATTGTAGAAATATTATTGTTGCGTATTATTTCGCGATATTTGAAAAAAGTTAAAAGTGCAGTTATCTTCTATATATAAAAGGCAAACGACTGACTCCTGAAACTACTGTACCTACAGACTTTAAATTTGATACATTACTTTTCATGATAGTTATACGTTAGTGCGTAGTAAGGAAGAATTTTTAGAAATTCAACCCCTAAGGGAGTGAAATAGGGATGACGTTTTACGCGGACGGAGTCGCCAGAAAATTTGCTAGTAATTTTATATTATCACTAGCTTTTACCCGCGGCTTCGCCCGCGTAATATATAGCCTATGTCCTTCTCGTTACCCTAATCTATGTGTACGCAAAATTTCATAATGATCGGTTCATTAGATACGGCGTGAAAGCGTAACAAACAAACAAATAAACAAACAAACAAACTCACTTTCGCATTTATAATATTAGTTGGGATAGTTGAGCTTTACAAATGGAGAGTGCATTCACACACAGCTACTTAAAAGCCTGCTCTTCATCGTCAGCGCCTGGCACTCTCACATTAGATAAATTGAATATGTTTTTTTAAAGTAGGACACGTTATTTGAAGCAGAGTAAATTAACAGTACTTATGTAGCTTATCTAGACAGGACTTTTTGACAAAAACGTGGGTCAACGAACTGGGAAATCCAAGTACCTAATAATGCTCTACCAATGCTACTATGCTTTTATAAAGTACTTCAGTTCAGATTACCAACATATTCCAATCTAATGTTTAAAATTATTATATTGTAATTGCAAACCACACCTCGGCTAGATTGCGTACCATAAATACTTTCGTAGTTATGAAAAATGTTGTAATTCCGCTTTGGGAATAATCGTATCAAGGTCAATGGCCGGCCAGTTTCATTTCACATCACTCACATATAGAAATGTGTAACGAACGAACGACGCTCTCGTAACATGCAAAATGATAGCAAATAATTACCTGACTCATTGGTGCGAAAGTTATGTTATAAATTCTCAACGACATCTTAACTACAGGTGATAGCAACGTGGCAATATTTAAATTTTTAATAGTGTAAACAGATTAATTTTCGTTAATTATTGCTATTTGTTTGTTAAGATACAAGCTAAACAAAGCTTATAAACATCAAAGAGACCTCTCCAACCCGTCTGACCAGCGTGGAGAGTGTAGGCCAAATCCTTGATTACTCTGGCGAATATATGTCTCTAGCAGTACAAAGATAAAATAAGAATAATCAGTTTATAAAATATACTTTCGGTGAGATAATCCCACGACATAAGTTCACAGCTTACTATAAGCAGTAGTAATATTAACTCTGTGCTATTGGGCAAGGTCAATGTGTGTGATTTGTCACTTTATATTTATTTCTTTCTTTACCACCAATATTTTTTCATACTTTATTAAAACCAGACTAACTAATAACTTCAGGCGCTTAGTATTCATTAATGTTGTTTTTTTTTTTCAATTTAAAATTGATCTTTCTTTCTTTCTTTAGGTTTACGGCTCCATCGTTTTTAGCCTAAACGATGATTTTGCCAATGTCAAAGTTAACAATAACACGCACGCACTAACAATATCAAAGTAGGAACATAAAAAAAAATCTGAATTAATAGTAATGGGTTTCCCAAAACAAAATAGCAGCGTTTTACCTACCAATAAAACGCTTATTAAGCGATAACCTTATTTGAAACCTAATTAAACAACAATTGAGAGTAGCGAGCTTGACTTCCGGTAGCAGGTCGGCTATTTTACCGATTTTCCCTTACGACGTCGGCTAACTTCCGGTGGCCAGGAGGGGGGCATGTGGCGCCGCGCCACTGCTCTGAGCCTCATTGGATCTCGAAATTGATTCGCATAAGAAACACCTGGCAGTGATTGTGTATTAGGTTTCAAATAAGGTTATCGCTTAATAAGCGTTTTATTGGTAGGTAAAACGCTGCTATTAAGCTTATGAACCGTTATTTGAAACCTAATTAAACAACAATTGAGAGATTGTCTGTTATCGCCTGGTGTACCGGTTATAGCCAATAACATGATGGATATGATATCATGTGAAACTGAATAGTTAAATAAATCAGATGTGAAAATAAAATGCATGACAAGACTGAGTTTCAAGAAAGAATAGTAAAAAATATTGAATAGGAAAAACGCGGACTTTATAAACCAAAACATTATCATATAAAAAATAAAAATTATTTGAATGATAATAAAGTAAACAAAGACTGAATTAATAAACACTTGTTTAAGTGTCAAATTCATTTACAACACAGATGGTATAGGTAAAGCTTAAATATCAAATTTACAATAATATAAATGGTAATGAGTACGAATAACTCGTACTATACCTGGCCAAAAATAAATGACGAAATTGAATATAAATTACATTCAGAACAATTATTATTTTTATAATAAAAATATTGTAAAATAGGATTTGCATCAGAACATCAAATAACCATCATATGACGTAGGTACTTTTCCTTATTTCATCGAAGATCACCTGGAGGAAAGAACTTCAAAAACTCACTTAACAAAATGCAAGGTTAACCTTGCGGAAAATATTTATTTTTCTATAACCTTTTTATCATACAGCCTTGTTGTCACGTGCAATAAGTTTCAGTATCCATGGTATAAAACCATTTGAATTGCATGTTCAAGTCCTATTACGTAGATATGGAAACAAATAGAATAATTTGTTAATATTAGCCATGAGTAATTCTGTTCCATTTTCAAAATATATGACATATATGTACATTGGTTAGAATAAAGCCAAAAAGGTAATTTTAAAGTAAGGAAAATTGAGATGAACTTTGACCGTTTTAATCTTTATAAAGTAAAATATGCTGGTGCACCGCACTTAGCAAGATGATAGCCGTAATTAGAACAAAACAACTTCTTTCTGGCTAAAATATACCCAGAAGATTTGTAATACAAAGGCTATATGGTAGATACAAACAGCTCTCGCAACTGTATTGTCTTTGAGATGATAAAATGCAGAGGAATGACAAAAATTTTATTTTTACACAAGAAAAAGTAAAACTAAACTTAAAGTAGTAAGTAAACTTTAAAAGAAAGTAATAAATTGAATTTTGACTAAAAATATCTTGCTTTTCTGTTGTTAGGCTGGAATAGTACTAGTAAACTTTACAGAGGCACAAACGGGAGACCGTTCATTAGTAAGATGAATAAATAGTCTTATCATTATTGATATTAAAAACAATCAAACCTGGTATTTCAAATACTTCGAATTTTGAAACAGGCAAAAAATATCACATAAACAATATACCTTGTTAAAGTAATATGATCTGGATTTCCATCCTAGTATAGGATTAAAGTTCGGATTTGAAAATCTAATTCGGATTGTTCCAATATTTAAACAAAAATAAAAGTTAGTGCGATATTATCATTTTAAGTGATAAATAGCGTCAAACACACCTTTTAATACCATTTTTGGTAAGACTAAGGCCAGCTAAGAGTTCCTTTATAAATTCTTCAGTGAAGATTAGTAGAACCGTTTCAATTAAAGAAGCAAAAGAAAGCACGTTTAATTAGATTGTTATACGAACTTTTTTATTTATTGTAGTTTCTTTACGTACATTAAATAATTCAATAAACTCCAAATACTGAGATTGCAATCAGATTTGCATTCACTGCTCAAATATATGTGGTCCAATAAAATATTTTATGTTGTCCAATAAATAAACTAATTAAAAAAATAATAATAATAAATTACAAAATGTCAAATGCTGTTGTAAGCCTTAAACCGTGATAAAGCCTCAAAACTCAAACAGATTTAGACTAAAAGAAAATTGAAGATATGTATGTCTGCAGGCCCCGGGCCATGGGTGTCCAAAGCACTCCAGCTGAGAATGCAACCGGAAAAACGCTCAGATGAGAGAGGAGTCGGGCAAACGATACAGGACAAACCAATCATCACTCAGCGAAGGGCCTGGATGAGATGTTAAGAAGCTAGTAGCTAAAGAAAACACCGAGAATTATTGCTTAACATGCATGTCTTTTAAATTTTATTCAACTTTTAAAAATATGGTAATTTGAAATAATCATAAAAATGTCTATGAATTTTTAAGTATATTATTCAATAAACTGATACCAAACATTTTTGTAAGAAATATTACAACATAAACCGACTTTGCCTTGTGAAATTAGAGCGCATCTTTAACCTGCCAAGCCCAAAAATAGCCTCTTGATATGACGAGGAGGCTAATCTACGACGAAAAGCTGCTAAAGTTTCCTTTAAAATATTCAAAATAATTTGACGAACCGTTATAATCACCGCCTGAGGTCGGTGAATAAAATAAGCAAGGTCAAAAGACGAACACTCTTTATCGACTTGAAGTATAATCTAATCTTTTTACTATTGTTGCACATTATGAAATTAGGCAAAATGCTAGGAAATGCTAGATTCTAAAGATAGAAAGGAGGCTTATAGTATGCGTAGAAAGCTGATGATGATTATGTGTTATACGTTTGCATTAAATACTAGTGTAGCACGTACCGTGCATTCCACTTATTCATACATTACGGTAAAGTGACCATAAAAAAAATCGGTAGTCAATTTTCATAGCTAGTGTCATAGTTTGAACATGAAAAATATCTGCGACATTACATTATAGTGTAATCAGAAAAACTCGCCTGGCCGGTTCGACTTTGCAATGAAAGTTGGTAAAAGTCTTTCTTAGATCAAGACAATTATTTTTATACGATATTAATATAAAAATATTTCATTATCAATGAGATGGTGAAGGATAACTAAAAACAAGTTCGGTGCAAACTACGAGTACTTTCGTAGAACACTTTATTGTGAAACTCCGGCAGTGAATGTGTTAACCAGAGACTGCGTCTCTTGGGCAAAGTTTGCGATGTAGCTTTTATTTAAGTTCGTAACAGTTCGGTGCAAACTACGAGTACTTTCGTAGAACACTTTATTGTGAAACTCCGGCAGTGAATCTGTTAACCAGAGACTGCGTCTCTTGGGCAAAGTTTGCGATGTAGCTTTTATTTAAGTTCGTAACTGTGGCTAACTTAAACATTTATTTTATAATTTCTTCGGATACAGTTCAATTTACTGTGAAAGTTAATAACTAGCTAATACCGCAACAGGTCTGATCTGAGCCTGTGTGTTCAATTTAACGTTAGCATTATTCATAAGGAGCCAAATCTAGATCATACACATTTGGCTTCAAGTATAGCCCAAACGACTTAAATTCATAATTGACAACATTTTCAGCATTGGAAATACTGCTTGACCCGAGCCCATGAATTAAACTGAGCTTTCACATTAGTTTTATGATAAAAAAGCCCAAGTAAATAAACATGAAAAATGTAGTTACTTTAACTTCATGAATATATTTAAAGAGATCATTATTCGCGACGCAAAATGTCGCTCCACTTATTATAAAAAATATTCAATGTTATGGCATGACTAGGCTTGCCCTGAGCCTGCGCATTAAGCTGAGCATACGCAACAGCTAATCAATTGCACTTAAATAAAATTGTTATACAACCAGAACGTAACTCCTCTTGATTCATCGCGATTGGCGAGTTTATTAGAGCTTTTGCTGCAGTTTTACTCATCATGAAATAGTTCTATTTACGTCATTCATAAAATAATCCGAAATTGCGACATGGCTAGGCTTGGCCTGAGCTCAAGCGTTCAGGTGTGCTTACGTAGCAGCTTTGTTTCAGCAAAATAAAAGTTTATATTTAGAACCAAAATGTATTTTATTTTACTTCACGTATTGCATGTCTATAATTAAAATAGACGCAATAGGCAGCATGGCTAGGCTTGGGCCTGAGCCTGCACGTTCAGCTGAGCTTGCGCAGCAGCTTTATTTATTCGCACTATGAATAATACAATGTTTTAGCATGACTGGGCATGACCCGAGCCTGCACGTTCAGCTGAGCTTGCACAGCAGCTTTATTTATTTGCACTATGAACAATACGATGTTCTGGCATGACTGGGCTTGACCCGAGCCTGCACGTTCAGCTGAGCTTGCGCAGCAGCTTTATAAATAATCCAATGTTCCAGCATGACTGGGCTTGACCCGAGTCTGCACGTTAAGCATAGCTAAGCTAACAGCATTATTTCGATAAGGTGGTCAAGGTATCACCCTATTATATAGAATTCACTTATGTATCAATTCTCTATTCCATACAAAGATTTTGTTCCTACAAAGAAATTAGTAAAAAGAAATAAACAAAATTGTCCACCGTAATCGACAATTGAATAAACTAGCAATTTAATGAGAAGTTCACACTTCAACTTTTTAATGAATACTATCTTTTAATATACTTAATGAAATGTTTAGTTACCTCTAGGAACAAAATTAATATACGTAATTGATCTCCATATCCTCATCTCCTTGAGGGTAAGTGATATGAAAACAAAAAATCTTCGCAATCGAAAAGGATTTTCCGTTAATCCTTAAATGTTTTATTGAGTAGCTAAATAACTAGTTATATTATTCATTATGCAGCAAAGAACCAGTTTCATGAAGTGATATAAATGAAAATAATTCATATCTATACTAAGTTTTATTGTTAATCTTGGCAATCGCTTATTAACGTAAAATATTACGCAGTCTATGGCTGCACATTTTCTTGACATATAGTTAATCTTTATAAAGGCAACGGCCTTAACTTCAAAAAGGCTTAATAAGCAACGCCAACGTGTTAATATAATCTTGAATATCACTTATATGCTCTGCATAGCAACACTACATTCCTTCTCAATTTATTCACTGACACAGTCACTTTTAATTATATAGGAATATAACAACTTAAGAATTCAACATTCAAATAGTACTGTTTGTTAATCAGATGGACTGTTAAATAACCAATATATAAGTAACGAACGATTTGCATCGTTAAAATCCTTTAAAAAAAAATCCGTTATTATATTGAATTTTTGAATTCAAATAATAACATGTTTCAGGGAAAATCAGTAATCTGAAAAATAAAAAGCTGAAAAGCGAAAATAAGTAATAAAAATGTAAGTACGTGCACTTACCAATACAACCGACTGCTACGATAGTCAAGACGCCAATGAGGCTCAGAGCAGTGGCGCGGCGCCACATGCCCCCCTCCTGGCCACCGGAAGTTAGCCGACGTCGTAAGGGAAAATCGGTAAAATAGCCGACCTGCTACCGGAAGTCAAGCTCGCTACTCTCAATTGTTGTTTAATTAGGTTTCAAATAACGGTTCATAAGCTTAATAAAGTTAAAACCGAGTATTTGTTATAATAACGTTAGAAACTAAATTACCGGTAAAATATGGAAATACATGGTATGGTATAGTATGATAGGTATGGAACAAAAGTGGGCAGAAAATGATCGGTAAAAAATTTTTACGAAACGATATCTGTTTCAGTGTTGCCACATAAATTCATATTTTGACAGTGAATGCTATATTTAGACTTGAGACTTGTCAAACGGGTGCTATATACACGTTAAATCTTTCACTGTCTGCCAAAGTTACTTTCATCAGACAGTCGACAACATATTACATCGCATATTTAAATACGGGTTTATTTTTAACCTCTCGGCAATATTTAGAACTTGGAGGGATCATTAATACCAATACTAATCCGTCAGAAAAAAAAGAAAACAGATAAAAATTTACAAACCTCCGACGAGGCGTTGGGCTAAGTAGGTCCTGTAAAGTTTTTTAATGTGTCGAGTTACCAACTCAGGAGAAAAATAAAATAAAGGGGTATTTTTATTTTTAAAGACGTTATGTAAATAGAGTTTCGAAAGCCATTGTCAAGTTAAACCAATTAAATAGCTGGCCATTTTACTTAACAGCTCAGCACCCGTCACCGCTGTAGCAGGTACCAAACATTGCAAAACGAAGGTCACGGCGCTACTTTGACGCAACCACATACTTATTTGTAAGAAGTACACTCATTGAATCTCAATATCAAGAGCTTCTGGAGTACCTTTCTATTACTACTCGCCTACTTTACAAAACAGACAAGTATTCATTTTATGTAAATAAACAGGGCTTAGCACGAACCTTAGTCTCGCTGCGATCACGATAGATGTAACTATTGAAACGTCAGCGGAAACAAATAAATAAAAGGTTCGTGCTCCTGTCCGGTTTATTTCCATAAATATGCAATTAAAGCGCGAAAGTTCAAAAATAACAAGTATTCTTTTATTCAGGATTCCGTATCCAAAGGGTAAAAACCGGCCAAGTGCGTGTCGGGCCACGCGCAGTATAGGGTTCCGTAGTTGCGAATGACAACTTTGAGTACACAGTGTTTACACTCGCACCTCACAGTTTAACGACCAAAAACATCTAACAATAAAGATTGTATGAAATTTTACATTTTCCAGTACATTTTATAAGTTGGTTGCCTATAACTTTTTAGTTTGTACTTAGTACTTAGCTCTGATAGTTTTCCTTTCAACTTCAGTATATATACTACTGCTGTAATTTTTTTTACGTATCTATATATAACCGTTTAGGAGATAGAGGGGGGGGGACACGTACCTCTAACAAAAATTTGCACTTTAAAACCAAATATTTCGGAAACGGATCCCTAAATCGAAAAATGGTGTTCTCAACCTCACAATATTTTTCAAAGACCTTTTTAACGATACCCCACAAGATGGGTAAGTAGAGAAAAAAAAATGACTCCCCCACTTTACTTGTATGGGAGCTACGCAAAAAAAAATTTTTTTTCAAGAATTTTTTCTACGACTTTTTTGCCATGATTAATATACATACTCATACCAAATTACAGCTTTCTAGTACTTATGGTCTCTGAGTAAAACCGCGGACGGACAGACAGACAGACAGACAGACAGACAGACAGACAGACAGACAGACATGGCGAAACTATAAGGGTTCCTAGTTTACTACGGAACCCTAAAAACGGGACCCTAGAGACTCCATTGTCCCTCCGTCCATCCGTCCGTCGTCTGTCACCAGGCTGTATCTCATGATAACTAGCACAGAACACAGAATTCTGTGTTCTGTGATAACTAGACAGTTTAAATTTTCACAGATGATGTATTTCGGTTGCCGCTATAACGACAAATACTAAAAACAGAGTAAAGTCCCGTTTTTTGTCCGATGTTAATAGCGATAACGGGTAGACGCTTGAAAATATTAAAAGAATATTTAGTTGTATATTCACTTTAAAAATAAATAATAAATCAAAATAAAATAAATATATAAGAGGGGCATGGGTGATATACCTAGGAAATTAATAATAAAATGAAAGGCGTAGTTCGTGAGGTTACCTACGTGAACAAAGTAAATAAATACTTAAAATATCAATTTCTAAAAGTCTTGGGGTTTGAGCTTTCTAGATCCAATAATTATTTATTAATTTGAAAAAAAAAATGATAAGCATGCTTCGTCAAAAATTCTATCTAACTATAATAGCAATAAGCATTAACTCTACTAACAATTTTGAAGTCTAAAATAACAACTGGAAAGTGCGTTCTAAAACCAAACCGTTTTTAGGGTTCCGTAGTAAACTTGGAACCCTTATAGTTTCGCCATGTCTGTCTGTCCGTCCGCGGTTTTACTCAGAGACTATAAGTACTAGAAAGCTGTAATTTGGTATGGATATGTATATTAATCATGCCAAAATAGTGGTAGATAAAAATAAAATAAAAAATTTTTTAGGCTAGCTCCCATACAACTAAAGAGGGAGTAATATTTTTTTTTCTATACAAACGACTAAAAATATAGTGAGGTTGAGATCACCATTTTTCAATTTAGGGATCCGTTTCTGAAATATTTGGTTACAAATTTTTGTTAGAGGTAAGTGTCCCCCCCCCTCCTCTATCTGCTAAACGGTTATATATGGATACGTGAAAAAAAATACAGCAGTAGTATATATATATATACTGAAGTTGAAAGGAAAACTATCAGAGCTGAGTATTTAGTACGAACTAAAAAGTTATAGACAACCAACTTATAAAATGTACTCGAAAATGTAAAATTTCACACAATTTTCATTGTTAGATGTTTTTGGTCGATAAAAACTATGAGGTGCGAGTGTGAACAGTGTGAACTCAAAGTTGCCATTCGGAACCCTACACTGCGCGTAGCCCGACACGCACTTGGCCGGTTTTTAAGAACTTTCACTGCGGTATAAATGTTTTACATTTGATTAGGATAGTTAAATATACCTATAAAGTTACGTAAGAATGTTCGTTTGGCTATAAAGTACACTTATCATTAACAATTTTGCGATAAAAGCCATAGTGGCATAACCTTTACAGAGGCCGTGTTGCTCGAAGGGCATAACATAATAAAATAACCATCATAGATTTAAATAAAAAAAATATTCATATTTCTATGATAACCATAGAGATAAAATGATAATAATATGTACAGCGTGCAAATTTACCCTCGATATTAATTTAAAAGGGTGACTCAGCCCGTCAATTTCAACAACTTTTCCAGTGGGACCAATGGAGGGAACTTAAGTATTTTTCTTTTTGCAAGAGTACAAATTGTCCCCTTACACGAATACTTTTCTATGAAAATGTTGAATTTCTTTTTCCACCTTTGATCTCACGCATAGTTTGAAAGTAAAGGGGTGTAAATAGGGTTTGCGTTAGACGATTTTGCAAATTGATTTTAGTGGACTTTATAATATGAAATTGGTGTACTTAGTTTGGTCTTAAGTAAATGCTCTTGCCTTATACTTTTTGTACTCGTATAGATTTGTCACCAGAAGCTCTCACGAGGCTATCAAAGGACATACGGCATCTTTGATGCCGCTAGTTGAAAACTTTACCGTACAATACGGATACTTAGTATCTTATTAAACTGGACATTGGCAGAATAACTGAAATATCGGTGAAAGCCATAAAATTAAAGTAGAAAGAACACTGGCCCTTGTACATAATCCAGACAATCCCAAGATTAATATATGCGGTAGAACACTGGATTGATCGAAAAATAAACAATTCTGCAACTTCGAGTGAATGACAAAATGACTCAATGTTGCCTTACGCAACGTTGGTTAAACACATCTCTCTGTTTATTTGCTTACGAATATTTTTTGCACGAATGCAAGGACGACGGGAAAATCCTGTGGTAAAATCTGTAGGTACCTTCATTTTTTACCAATTTATTGAAATTCCGTGTGGTTCCCGACAAAGTAAAATAGGACCACTCCAAGTCTTCCCGTGGATGTCATAGACGGACTTAGGGAACTCAAGCTAAACAAAGCTTATAAACATCAAAGAGACCTCTCCAACCTATCTGGCCAGCGTGGAGAGTGTAGGCCAATTCATCTGTTCTATGCAAATGTATGAAATTTTAGTGAACATCATTCGAGCATAGCGACACTGACGCGGCGCCACTGTCGCTGTGATGCCGGTGTCGCTATGCTCGAATGTTCTTCATTAATATTTCATACATTTGCTTAGAACATCGATCTGTCTCGCTCTGTCGCGGCGTCACAGACGCGGCGTCACTGACGCTATGGACGCTGGCTTCCAAAGTCTACCTTAAGAGTCGCCTGGAAGCGTGTGTCTCCATACAAACGGAAACAGGGAATTGTGGCAATATTTGATAATTTTGGAGTAAAATTAAGCATTTAATCAATTAATCTCATTATAATCTACGTACTTTCCTATACAGCATGGTTAAAATACCAGTGGTTTGAGAATTACAAGCATTTTCAAATTTGTATGAAAATCTTGAGAGGCGTATAATTCTCATACATTTGATAATTTAACCAAACTGTATAGGAACGTACGTAGATTATAATGAGATTAATTGATTGGATGTTTCACAATTCCCTTTTTCCGTTTGTATGGAGACATGCGCGTCCAGGCGACTCTTAAGGGATAGGGAAATAAAAGGAAGCAATTTCGCCTCGGTAAGAAGAGGATTTAGCGTCACTTGTTCAGGCGTCGGTACTTTTGCAAGTTAAATTTGGCCGACTTCCCGGTGTTTAATTGACCTAAAATTATGCGTGCCAATTTAAATGGGATGCCAAGGAAATAAAATGATGTCACTGAACTGGTCTTATGGTCTGTCATCAATCTTTGCATTTCTAGTTGGCTCATTACAAATCATGTCTCAAAATTTTCAGTTTAATTAATTTTCTTAAATAAAAATATGGCAAGGTTAACTTATTCAGTTAAGTATTGAAATGCTACTTATTTCATTGTTCGATCGCACCGAGGTGTGCCTGTCTGTCCCTGAATGAGTTATCGACTGACATACATATATATGTATACGTAATTATAATTGTTTAACATGTTTACAAAATTGGTGAACTTTTTATTTACGATTGTTGTAATGTACCATTTATAAATCACTGAATAAAGATTTTTCTTTTCTATTCTATAATTATTTATTTTTCGTCTTTTTTCATAGATATAATTATTTTACTATTATGCTGCTCACGGGATGATAACGCCGATGCACTGGATTCGAGTTTTGCTGGAGTTCTGAGAGTTGCTTGCTTGAATGAGGCCTAGTTAGATCCCTCATTATCTACCTATATACCTACTACTAGTATGTGCTGAAGAGATTTCTAGAAATTAAATAAATAAATCAATATATACGGACAAATCACACAGATTGAGCTAGCCCCAAGGTAAGTTCGAGACTTGTGTTATGGGATACTAACTCAACGATACTATATTTTATAATAGATACTTATATAGATAAACATCCAAGATCCAGGTCAATCTGAAAAAGATCATTTTCCATCTTGACCTGACCGGGGATCGAACCCGGAACCATCCGTGTCGCAAGCCGGTGTGTTGACCGCTGCGCTACGGAGCTCGTCGTCGTCGAAATTCATTCCTAAAGGGGTTGAAATGAGGGTTTTACCATAGATATTATAATTCTATAGGAAGTGATACTGATAATGATAACTACCAAAAATTCTAAAAACAAAGTAATTATAGATAAATCCCTTATTTTTAATTATTTGATATTATTAGCAGACATCAGATACAGGTAGAATTTAATTTTGTATAAAACTTAGTCCAGTCCAGACGGGTTGGAGAGGTCTCTTTGAAATTTATAAGCTTTGTTTAGCTTGTGTTTCTTAAGTCGCCTTGTACGACATCCACGGGAAGACTTGAGTGGTCCTATCCTACTCTGCCGGGAACCACACGGCTAAGGGACAAAAAAAAATATTGGACTTCTATATTTCAATATTTTATCTATCAGCTGATTAGAAGTTTTGTATGGGGAACCATTTTTTTTGATGAAAGGTTTACGCGGTATAGAAAACTATATGTATGACTTAACTGTCTCCGTGGTCCAGTGGTAAAGGCGTTTACCTTGTTGACCCCGGGGTCGTGGGTTTGATTCCCACGGGAAGCATACTTTGTTAAGTTGTTTCCAGTTTGGTAGAACATTGCAGGCATGAATCACCTGATTGTCTTATAAGAAAGATGATTCCGTGTATCGGAAGGCGCGTTAAGCCGGTGGTCCCGGCTGCCATCTGGTAGTCGTTAAAGGAACCACGTCAGAGGCTGAGAGGCGGTTCCGAAGAACTCTGACATCAGGGTGTGCATGGTGGACTGACCGTTTCACCACCACGAAATGATGATGATGTATGACCTTACATAATGGTCATGCACAATGCACATTGATTTTCAAATTTCGAATGATATTTTGACATTGAATTCCCTTCATATCGCTGGGTTTTTCTCGTCACGTTAAATATGTAGATGACGCAAAAACTCGATGATTACAATTACGATTTTACCACGAATGTAGCAATTCAGTACAAGCGTGATTATATTATTTAATTGGTGGCTGTACCAGCTCACAGTTCAATGTCGATGTGGACCGGTTTATAGAATGCAATCGCGATGTAAACATTAATTTTACCCACTTGCCTGATTCATAAGTCTTTAAGTTCAAGTCATTTAGAAGTCAGGGTCTGTAGGTACCTTCGTCATTTAGACGTGATTATATTTAAGAAGGTACCTACCAGATTATAGGTAGTACCAAGTAGTACTGTATTAGTAGTCAATAATTTTGACAGCAGCCTTAACCCTTTAACCAACTCTTGATTATTCGAATATGTATCTAAGTTTCATAAACAGGTACGGACTTTATAAGCTATAACTGGCATTACTTTTATAAAAAAAATCCAGCCAAGTGCGAGTCGGAATCGGTGGTTTGATTCATATGATTGGTGATATATTATAACAACCAAAAACGCTCAAAACAAGTATTTATATAACCCTTAAATTTTAATTATTTTAATTATGCACATACGAGTATTTCATATTATTAGCAGGCATGAGATATAGGTAGACATTCTGTGAAAATTTTATATCTCTTCCTTCTACGGTTCAATGGACACACCCCTGTGATAAACGGACAGACGGACGGAGGCTTAGTAACAAAGTCCCGTATTTACCTTTTGGGTACGGAACCCTTGCAATGTTTTATATTTACTTATTAACCGGCGCATGCTCTATCCTTTACTGTATCCCCTTACCTAGATGACGCATTTAGGTTTTTATGGACATCAATAACAATGTAGATGACAGCAATATATTTAATTCATTGCGGGTAAGACCGAGGTAAGTAGTAACCGGTAAAAAATCGGATGATGATGAGGACTACGGTGAAAAAAATTATAGACATACCTTTGGCCACTTTTAAAATTAAATCCCTATATGTATAGATGTAAAACAAAAATGAAACGCCGTCCAATTTAGCAGCAACGAATATTTATTAAAGACAATTTAAGAAACACATTATTGCTTTAACTTAACTTTCTCGGTAGCGAGGGCTAACTTGCGGATATTGCATAGACATCCGGCTGAGGCCTCTTGCAGCACCGGATCCCTGGACCCGATGGTCTCCAGGAGGAACTGGACTACTCCAGCCTGCGAAAAAATGCCATTAGAATTTTAGGCAAAACTACATTTTTTGTCATCTACCATCATAATACGAGTATATTATTCTTCGCCCACGCTGGGAGTTGAACCTAGTTCCCTCGTGGGCCAAGGGGGCCCAAATTCCATTGGTCTTACGGAATTTTAAAGAGTGAGATGAAAATAGTTTATATAAATGGCGTCGCGGGCGCGTTTTTTATTATATATATATATACTAGCTGACCCGGCGAACTTCGTACCGCCTAACAGTCAATGATTAAGTATATATCGAGTTTTCATTGTTTTTAAGATGAATTCTGCTATTCGGGGCGGAGACTAATCCAACGAATCAATAACCATGAAAATTGGTTCAGCAGATCTCGAGTTATAAGTGTTGTAACAAACCCGTCTTTGTTTTATATATATAGATATTCGATAGGATAAAACGTTAACGTGATAAGTATTTATGCGTTAAAGAAAAGTATACATAATCATTAAACAAGTTTTTTTTTTTAAATAAACTGACTTCAATTTTTCCTCTGACTGATACACTCTAAATCACAAACTACTGAACCGATATTGAACCAACTTGCATTTTTTTTTTGTAAATTGGATTACACCTAGTCCAACAAAAAAATAACAATCCATGCGCTGACAAACATACAGCCTTACAAATATACAAACATACATACATACACTTATGAAATTTGGCACGCATATTTAGAAGCTGATAAACTAAAATAAACATAACTCATGTATTTCTGACAATATTACAAACATACGGATCGAATTAATAACCTCCTTCTTTGAAGTCGGTTGAAAACAATAATGAGTTACGCAATTAGATCATACGCTAACCAACAAATCTTAATTAGACTTTTTGGTAGATCAAGTATTTCTTACAATTTTTATTAATTACCTATAAATAAATACTGACATAATTAAATCTCGATTTATTGAGTAGGTATGCTACAATTTTTTTTTAATTTCAATTACGTAATTGTGGTTTCTATGGCCTTCGGCGCTGTATATTTTCATTTATAACTTTAAAGATTTTAATCAGATTCTCACCATTTTGGAATTATATTTTTTTGTCAATTTTAAAATTAAAATAAAATCATTTATTTCATTAAATATGATCCACCTATGGGTCGCGACGCCAAGTTGCAACTCGACGTTATCATTCGTCGACTCCCACCCCACTAACCATTATAAACATATATAGCAAAGCGACAGACCCCTACAACTCATCGTTTCTGTATATATGTATATCCTGCTCTGTTGGTTTGACATACCTATATTGAATCATGTATAGGACGATTACAGCTTCAACCCGTCTAGCCAGTGTGGAGAGTGTAGGACAAATCCTCTGACTGCTCTGGCTACAGAGTACAGAGAGGGTCGTGCTCCTGCAGTGGAGACTAACAAAGACCTGGTGATGATGGTTATAGGACGATAAACAAAGTTGTGTTAATAACACAAATTATCAAGTATTTATTTTCTTCGCAGTATCGACCATTGTAAACTAATTAAAAATTGCAGTATCTAAGTATACTAAATTACACTGACAACACAAAGTAAAATAAAGGCCACAGTCTTTGCCACAGTGTAAATTAAGAAATACAAAGTAATGCGATTTACGATCTCTGTCGTAAAAGAAGGAAATAGTAAAATAATTAACTACAAAGTACAAGTATCATGCTTGTAATCTTGTAATAGCAAATTTACTGTGTTAGTTATTAGAGTGAGGAGCGAACGAAGTGTCATTACAAGCAGTGTTGCCTTTGGACCGTGACCAAAAGTTAAAATAATTAATGTAATGGCCTTTTTTAGGCTAATGTACTTTGGATTCAAAAATAATATGAAAGAATACCGTCATCATAAATATGGTAAAGCCCGTTTTACCCGAACCATATAATGACATATCTATTTAATCAACAGTATGTTTACAAGAAATAACCTGTATTTCTTTCAGTTATTAGTTATTAAACAGCCCAAGCGAAATACACGTCATTTAATTATAAATATATCATAATTTTTGGAACTAAGCTTGTCCAAAAATTATGACATATTTATTTTAAAATAAAGTAGCTGTATTTCGCCTTTTCCATACCGCGTGCTGCCAGATATCTATTCATTCCTATAGAATTATTATCTTTTATTCAAGACAAGTCAGAAATGAAATAAATTCATGAACCATCTTCATGTATCCCTGGTGCGCACACACTTACTTGGTATTTCACAGGTATTACGTTTAAGTAGAAGCTATGCGATTTACAATTTCATAGTCAAAAAAGTTCAGAAAAGGAAGAAGTGAATGAATGAAGAATGTAGAAAATTAAACTTACAGCGTGCATGGTAACACAGTTGATAGAATAGAAAGACAGGTGGTAGAGAGCCAATGCTGTAGCCCTATGCACGTTGGGGTCTCGTGACGTCATGTAGTTGACCAGAGGCGTGATGGCGCCGCGTCTGCCGAACTCCTGGCGGTTCTGGGCCCAGTCGCAGCAGTAGGCTATAGCCACGCCGAGATTCGCCCTCAAATGGTCATCGGTCGTGCTCACTGCAACCACAAATAAATTCTAAGTTCTGCCGTTTACTTGTTCTTAATAGATCAACTACTGAATGAAAAAGCAGATTTGTTACATCCCACAAATTGATTGTCAGATTGGTATGAGTCAATCCCAACCGATAAAAGATCAAGTCAAAAGAACAGCTACTCCAAAACCGGATTTTAATGAAAAATGAAAAGAGCAGGGTCACAGTAAAAAAATAAGGTCTAGTTATCTAAGGTATATAGGTGTACATTGATCTAAAAACTTCATGACCTCATAAAATGTAAAGATTTCTCACCTAGTTTAGAAAGTTTAGCAACCACTCCATGATCGGAAATAACAGCTAGATTCTCGTTATCCTTAGCAATCGTCGCTATTGCTGCACAAACAGCAGACAGCACGTTGTGGTCGTCAGAATCTAGCAAATCAACAGTCAAATCCAAAGCTCCCACAAAAGATCTGACCATTTCTCCAGAATCTGTAGCATTTTGCACACAGGGACTTAAAGCTAATGCAGCATTGGTCTGCACCTTTTTGGAGTCATTTTTCAATAATGACCATACAAGTCTGACACCATCAAGTTCCTCTATTTGTAACATACAGTTTTGCTCTTTCGCACACTCCATCAATACTAATGGAACATTTTCAAGAAGTGGCTTGTGTGTATTGTTAAGGTGATGAACTGCAAATATAAATATCCTGATTAATTTACTCTCCGTCAGACTCACAGCTGAAGCCCATCAAAAAAAGTACTTACTGAGCATTGGAATTCCACCAGCAGACCTAATTTTTTCGCGATTTGGAGGAAATTTGGCACACTCCGCCAAAGCGCCTGCAACATTAGTCAAGACTCCATCATTCTCGTCATCAAGCAATCTTACTAAAACCGGTACTGCCCCAAGCATATCCAATGTCTTAACACTTGCGTCGCTATTAGCACACTTCCATAAAGCTCCAGTAACCGCTGCTAGAAGAGGCTTATTAGTTCTATTACTGGTATCTTGAGCAGCTTCTACCATTAGCTGCAATCCCCCAGCCTCTCGGATCATGTCCCTCGTTATGGAGTCACTTGCGCATTTATAAATAGCTAAGCTACAATAGGTCTGAAACATATAAAGAAATCAGTCCCTACTAATTTGTATGCCTAATGTCACGTATATCATTTTACTAATTTGACTGACACGCTATAATTCAACGATATTGTGATAGATATTCATTTGTCAATGAGTCTATTTGAGCAAGTCTCTAAGTGCAATAAAAGTTAGGAATCAGTAACTAACGAACATTGTAAATGTACCTTTAAGTCTTTGTCGTCATTGCTTAAGTGCTTGATCAAGTCGTCTACCATTTTCTCAGTCTGTATTGCTAGCTGGAAGGAAGTTTCAGTTGCGCACATCTGCAAAAGACCCACTGCTGGTACTGCTACGTCCAGATGTATGGTTTTCAGCAACCTTGCTATCAGAGGGATCATGCCGTACTTTCTCATAGCCTCTCGGTTTCTTTGGGATGCCGACATTGACCATAACGCTTTAGCTCCAGCTCGAGCTATATCCAAATACTGTTGCTCGTCTAGGTTCAGCTCTTCACGCGGTGATATCAAATACCTAATCATTACAATTCGAAAAGTCAATAAATATTGTTATTTGTAAGAACATACTGTTCTGAAGTTGTACTTACCTCTCTTTCACATCTAACAAGTCGATCAATTTAGGTATTCCACCAAACTTTCTGCAAAATTTTCTACTTTTGCGAATTCTTCCTAAATTGGCGATAGTTTCTGCCGCAAGGATCTGCACGTCCCTCGCAGGATCAGATAACAATCCAACTAGTAGTGGGATGGCTCCAAGATCAGTTACTTTCTTTCGTATTTCAATATTTGGTGTAATATCTTTTAAAACTGCTAGTCCTCCTAATATACAGCAAAGGTCTCGAGTTTCCAGTAGATTGACTAGTAATTCCAAGCCCCCGATTTCTTGTATTGCTCTTTGATTTACTTCTATTGTCAAATCGTGGTCTTTCAAGCAAGATAAAGCAACCATAGTGGCTGTTTGATTACCGGCTTTCATATACTTCACCAGCTTTTGTATGTGCCAGTATTCGGGAGGTATTTCCGAGGATTTAATAAGGTCTGCCCAGTTGTCCTCGCTGGCGGACGTAGAGGAGGCAGAAGATGCTGAAGTGTCGGAACCCTCAGTCACCATCACGATCCTCGGCAGACCAACAGTGTCCTGCCCCCCATCTACGCTAAACGTGGATATATTATCTGCTTCTCCCATGATTTATACTATGTAGATTCTCTTCAAAATAACGCGTGTTTACAAAAAAATATTCGTCGAAAGTATATTATGATCTTCAGCAGCGATATGTCAATACGGTTGCATGGCAACTATAGAGGTGAGATAATCCTATAGAAATTTCGAACACTGCCGCGGTTTCAGTTAAAAGAGGTTGTTTACATAATATAAACAAGCAAGAGCAATAATCCCTTAGATAAAATTGTACCAAACATCGATTAATTTATATCTATAGGTATCGCTATGTTAATTCTTCGCATTTTATTGTTCCAGTTTCGGAGGAGCGTCAAAGATGTCCTGAAGCCAGAACACAACGATCACTTTCTCTTGAGATGGCTCCGAGGTGAGTTTAAAATAAATGTGAGTCAACCGTAAAGGGTCAAGGAAACTTATAAATGTCAACAACTTTTGAGCCCTACCTGAGTGCTGCCCAATTCGAACTAAATAATAGTAGAAGCGAAAGTTTGGATACATAGAATATCAATATTTACTATTAATATTTATAATTATATACTATTTACTATGTTTTAATAAAAATCGGGTTTATTAGTGTTCGGATATAACTATTGTATTATTATATATTTCAATTAAGATGGTTGACAATGAGTGTAAAGAGTTTATTGACTGCAGCATACAATACACAATACAGCATTCAGCATAATATTTCATTTATAATACAATCTGTTTTATATGTTTTTTATCAATCTTACTAATAGGATATACATATAGTCACAGACATGATTTTTTTAAAATATCTGTACAGTATTGTAATAAGTAAATAGTCTGACTACATTCGAAGGTTTTAACAGTATTACATATACTAAATGTAATTAATTAGTGTTACGTACCAAAAAGGTAAAAATGATACTACGAATGGTGTCTTCATGTTATAGTGATGTGTTGGCCCCATTATTGAGCCTCCCATGTCTGTCCGTCCGTCTGTCACAGGGATGAGGAGAGACTTGATTTTTTTATAGGATTTTAAATTAATTTTGTGCTAAAGAAACATATGTACTACTATTTGTTTCTGATAAACAGTTTTTCAACGAATTTGTCCCTGTGAAGTGTATAGCCTTGTTACCTGCTGGTGATTTAGCTTTGTATGGATGAAAGTGTTTTATGTCATCCATTTACAATCAAATCTAAAAATTTAATTAATATGCAGTACATACTTACTTTAATCTCACTAATCTTCTTCATTTGAATTATAATGAAATAACACTACGAACGCCGATGTCAAGGCCTAAAATGTCGATTAGTATTGGGAAATTTATATGTATACCTAATATACATGGGTACCTACGGTGCGACGCAGCATGGCTTCTGCGAGTAGGATCGTCATGTTATTATATATATTTATTTATTAATTTATTTATGTTATGGTATATGGTGGGTGTTGTGAGTGGCCATGATAACACTCATAAATGTGATTGATTAAGCACCTATTGACATTAATACATATTTATTAACAGCAATGAAATATACTTAATTTAATATTTAATATGACTATTATCACAGGCACAGAGAGAACTACACAAAAACCTACATATTATATACTCTTATAAGTATTATTAACACGCTTTTATTAGCTACACTTGTAACCAACTATATGTTTAAGTAAGAAAATCTTGGAATCATAATTTGACCTACTTCCTGGTCTTCGATTAGGATGAAATTTTGCAAACACTGAGTTCTGATGACAATACATGACTAGTGTGCTAAAAGCGTACTTTTTAGTTTTTTAAACTAATTACAAATTATTATAATCTCTTTGTGTGTGTCTGTAGGTAGGTACAGAGTAAGTACATACATGAACTGTACGTAGATTTAATTTTCAGCGAATCTTTGTTTGTTAAGAATCGACTCTACAAATAAAATATACTTGTAGAGTCCAAAACAAAGCTGATTTTGATTAGGTATTTGCCAGAAATATTTGTTGATTGTATGTTGTTTGTAATTCAGCCATCACGCTAAAATGAAACGAAATTCCCACTGGTTATGGTTATCAGGACAAAAAGTAAAATTATTAAAAAAATTAAAACGCCGACTGTCGTTTTAGATAGTCGACTTCCGCCATATTGTTTTTTTTTTTTTTTGCTGAAGTTACACTCCGCGCAAGAATACTAATCTAATGATCTCACGATCAAAATCACTTCAAAATTGGTCAATTACTTAAGGCTACAGGAGGCAACAATTGGACGGACATACACATAAGTATACATACATACGCGCGAAAAACATTACGCTCCTACTGAATGGGTCAGAATCAGGTTGGGTAAAAATGGATTTTGGTTATAATATAAAATTTATTGCATTATGTGGAAATAGTCGTGATAAAAACCGCACAGATGATAAAATCTTAAGCTTAGTCATTGTTTCTAAGAATTTTGATTTTTTTTAAACACAGGCATGTGCCTACAAAAAATAATCATAACTTATAATAAATCACAATGAAAAAATAATAACAAATCCATTGTTCAACATAAGAATAAGTCTGTAAAAACCTAGGTGCTTATCTAATAATAATAATAATAATAATATAATATTTATTTATCTCCACACATAGTTGACATAAATCTATAAAACACAAAACATTTGGTAGATGGAGCAAAATGAATGAAAATAAATCATGTACCTCTAGTTCCTACACTAGGCAGTGCCTGTATTGTAGGCAACTAGTTTATCTACATTATTATTTCTATTTTTGTATCTACACTAATAATTTAAGATATTTTTAACATAAAACAAAACCTACTTCAACCCTATCAATTTGTTTTGAATAGGCGAAAAAAAAAAGGAAATAAGTGATATCCGAACGGCATACCTGTAAACATTTTTTGGTTTTTGTGTATTTTTTCAAAAAGCGCTCAACACATTTCGATAAAAATTTTATGGGACCATCAGTAAAGTATTACCTAACAAACAAAAAAAGAATTTCTTAAACGGGGAACATACATAAAAAAAATAACATTACGACGAATTGTAAACCTCCTCCTTTTTTTGAAGTTGGTTAATAAAAGAGGAAAGATTTGATTGCTTATTTGCATGTAAAGGCTCCCAAACTACAGGACCGATTACTATTATGTTCACTACGGGACTTACCGCGATTATTTTTGAGTTCTGTCAGAACAGAACTCAAAAATAATCGCGGTAAGTCCCGTAGTGAACATAATAGTGATTGTGACCGCGAAAGCTTAAAATCATATACAGGACCGATTCTCAAAATTCTTTTACCTATGGTAAGCTAATTTAACTTCGGGTGACATAGGCTATAGTTTACGCGGACGAAGTCGCGGGAAAATTGCTAGATTTTCATAATCATTAAAATATGCATTGTCAATTAATTTTTCAGCCAGACAATGGGATCCGGAGGCTGCAGAGAAAATGCTGAGAGATGTAAGTACGTCATCACTACTCATCACATTATATTAATGATATCATCGTAATGGACTATAAGTCGATTGATCCCTAAGTACAGAGTTTTACATTTAGATGATTAAGAGCTATTATTAATTTAAAGATAAAATGCTCAGATTGAAATTGGACATGGAACTATCGGATTATAGTTCCATTCTATAAGAATGGCATTATTAAGATACTTCCTATAATTACTGCGATACTTCGAAGACAGCGGTCGGCCTTCGAACTTTTCCTTTGCATTTTGAGCGATCTTCCTGATTCATTTCAACACACATCTTTATTTCGATTTAAATTTAAAACCACCGAACGTGAAAGCTACTGCGATACATCAAGTGTCAGGGTTCTAATAAGTACCTATTTATTGTATGTTTCAGTCTATGAAGTGGCGAGAAAAATGGGAACTAGACACCACACTGCAATCATGGCAACCACCTGAAGTGCTGGAGAAACACTTCCCTAGCGGTAGCACAGGATTTGACAAAGAGGGGTCCCCAGGTATGTAAATATAAGTACAAAGAATAAGTAGAGGTATATACATACCTAATGTATATACCTCTATGTATAAGTATAAATACTGCAAAAACAGAGTATTTAGAAAAGCTAACAGCATTTAACTTCTTTTATCGTTTTAAAAACATATTTTACAACTTATATATACCACATTGAAAAATTTATTATTAATTCCAAAATAAGTACTTATTCAAAAGTCACAAGGAAAGTTAATATTAAAGTAAATGTGGGGCTTTTCTTAGTACAATTAAATTGTAATCACACCGTGTCATAACAACTCATATCAGACAAGGAAATTTAAAGAACAATCGCGCATTGTAGTTTATCCCACAAAGGTTATTATAACAATCATGTGTCATCTTTTAGAAATTGTACACAGGTATCAGTAAGTATATAAATACGTTAAGTTAACTAAGATGAAAACCGTTTCTTTCATTCCCAAGGTCTTCCGTTCTTTAGAAGGTACGTTCACATTTCCCCTGTTCTTCATTGAGTACTTGAAACTTACTTCAGATTTAATATTAGCTAGGGCATGACTAGGCCAAGAGTAACAAAACGACAGAAGATATAAACTGACTCTTATATAGATATTATTATCCTTCCAGTTATAATGGTACCGTTCGTGGGTCTGGACATCTGGGGACTGCTGCACTCGCTGAACAGGACAGACGTCATCAGAATGATCCTCAAAGAGCTAGAAGGCTACCTTGCAATCGCTAGGAAGCAGGCTCTTACACACGGCCCGGCAGCTTTGAAGGTAAGAGAACCCATACTTGATTCAGAACTTTAACCTTCGAGTCAGTGGGGATGGACTTTGTGGGTCCTATCGCACGTACTTTGTCTAATGTCAGGATATTTCATTCTCTGTGTCCGATTCAATCAGGAACAATCACAAAGTTCCAAGCTAAAGTCCACATCCTCCTTTCCTGCATTCCCTTATTATTTAGAAAGGTTGTGTGTTTAAAATTCTTAAGGCGCTCTTATAGTAACACTAGTGCCACCCAGCAATTAATTCTTTTAATCCTTAATTATATCGAATTTTAAAAATCTAACAAGTACATAACTCGTAAATTACTTTTAGTATTTTTTTATTCATTATCACTACTTTTCGTTTGTTGAATTCTGAGAAAAACAGGTTAAAAGTGGCCACTTTTGGCGTTAACCTGTTTTTCTCTTTAAATATTGCACTATCAAATTACTTGTAATAAATAAAAAATACTACAAGTAATTCACTAGTTTTGTACTTGTTAGATTTTTAAAATTCGATATAATTCAGGATTTAAGGAATTTAATTGCTGGGTGGCGCTAGTGTTATAGTAGGTATAAGAGCGCCTGGAAGCGCATGTCTCCATACAAACGGGAAAAGGGAATTGTGGCAATATTTGATAATTTTAAAGGAAAATTAAGCATTTAATCAATTAATCTCATTATAATCTACGTACGTTCCTCTACAGCTTGGTTAAAATACCAATGGTTCGAGAATACAAGTCTTTTCAAATTTGTATGGAAATCTTGAGAGGCGTATAATTCTCAAACATTTGATAATTTGACCAAACTGTATAGGACCGTACGTAGATTATAATGAGATTAATTGATTGGATGCTAAATTTTGCCCTAAAATTATCAAATATTGCCACAATTCCCTTTTTCCGTTTGTATGGAGACATGCGCTTCCAGGCGACTCTTAAGAGTGAGCCTTGTGGAACATCTGAACAAGTAGATGACAACCGCTACATGTGTAAACATAAACTCGATATGATATGATAACTGCTTTCAAAAAAGTTGATGTCGTCCACGTAGAGTCGAATAGGCACTTTATGCCATTCGCGAATGCTAGTAAGTACTAATAGAAAAAGAAATAGCGCTGGTATTGAGAAAACTACTTATTAAAAAGGTTGCATCATTCAGTCGCTATGCAATCTTGCGGCAAGCTACGCATGTAAACTGTCACAGTCTAGAAAGTAGGGATTACAATGCAACACAGAAGAAAACGCAGGTTAGCGGTTGAGAGCATTGTTAAACGAGTGATTGCACTACTATAAAAGCTTTCTTAATAATGCTCGGTTGGTATACAAAGATGGTTTATATCAGAATATCGTCATTAGAAAGTGAGCGTAAAGGTATGATGTAATGTAACTTAGTAAGGTACTTTTTAGCTGAAATGAAAAGCTGAATTTACAGCTGGAATCACGTTCAGATATGAAATAGAGGCTGATCACTTATCTCCAATACCAGACGACGATTTATTAAATTCGTGAATGAATATAGTCTCCTTCAACGGTAACAAACCCCTTAATGGGGGCGGTAGAATGGGGGTGATGGAAACAGCTTACACTACATACTTAATCTAACGTATGTGGCAGTAAAAAAAAATTCTTGAGAGTTTAAATACATTATCCATGCAGTTATTATTACGTGTAAATTTAAAAATAATATGCCATATATATTTTTTTCTGTGAATGCCTTACATTATAATGAAAGAAAGCTATTGTTTTTGTTAAAATACTATTTCATTGCCTTACCCCTTAAATGTAACTTTCCAGGTGACCGTGATATTCGACTTGGAAGGCTTCAACATGCGGCAGTACGCGTGGAAGCCGGCGGCCGAGATGGTGTTCACGCTGCTGCAGATATACGAGGCCAACTACCCGGAGATCCTCAAGACCTGCTTCATTGTTAATGGTAAGGAGCTTCATTCAATCATTTCATTATTGTGAAATGTTTTATTAAGATCGCTTAATACTGTAAAGTGCTTGCCAAGACAAATCAAATGAGCCCAAATATAAATTTATCTTCTTTAATTTATAAGTGGCTATGGCCACTCTGGAACTGCCTATGGCGACTCCATCTCTGATTCAAGAACAGGTCTATGGTACCATAATATAGCAGTCATCCAACTTAAATAAGTTCACTAAAATTCTGCGAACCAAAGTGGTTTGAATTTGAGTCACAAGTTTTGACCTTCACCGACAAACTAACAGGACAAGTTAAATAAAAGCCTGTAATACAAAAAAAGAATGAAGGACTAGAACATTAACAATGCGCAGGTTTTCAAAAAGTCTTTCTCGTTCCCACCCTTAGCTTTTTTCAATCCCCAACCAAATAGGCTTTAATTTACCACACCCGTTACTAAGTGTCATCATCGTTCCACCAACTATGGCTAAGCCGCGAAGTAAAGGCCTAATTAATTAATCGGTGAAATCACCCTAAGCAACTAGGAAAGGTTTAAGGAAATCTTAAATATCGGAACTACAATGTTGATTTCAAATTTAAATGATTAAGAAACATGAGAAATTTCCATAAATACCTCTCCAGGGTTGAGTTTAGAACACCGTCGGGTCGGAAGTAAAATTAAAGTTTCATGCACGCTTTGTTTTTTTTTTTTGCAACCATCATATCGTGGTTATGAGAGGTCTTCTTTCTTTTTCATTCTTTCTTACTTTTGACCTACCTATGAATACCTAAATTTAGCTGTACAATTTTCCTTTTCCAGCTCCCAAAGTATTCTCCCTGGCGTTCTCCGTCATCAAGAAGTTCATGCACGAGTACACGATATCGAAGATCAGGATATACGGCTCCGACTCCAAGAAGTGGCAGGCGCAGGTTCTAAAGATTGTCGATGAGGACCAGTTGCCGGTCCACTACGGCGGCACCATGGTGGACGCGAATGGTGACCCTAGGTGTAGTCTTATTGTGAGTATTCTCCCCTTTTTGATCTTTGGTGATGGTAACCTTTGTACTAATTTCTGTTGAGCCTAAACTTTGTGCAAAGAAATAAAATAATCGGATTGTAAAAAAACATCACGACTGAGCAACTCATTATTTTTGGAGTCCATGAATGTATGTCATCGCCATCATTATCTCAGCATCGTCAGCAGCAGGACAGCGTCAGAAGTCCACTGCTGGACTAAAGCCTCCCCTAAGGATTTCCATTATAGAGGGGGTTTGGCCATACTCACCACGTTTGGCAAACAGGTTGATGAGCGCAATTTGTTTGTCTTGGCCGCTCATACTCGTATGGCGGTTCACTATGGCGGCACCATGGTGGACGCTAATGACCCTAGGTGTAGTCTTATTGTGAGTATTCTCCACTTTTTGATCTTAGGTGAAGGTATCTTGTGATCTACCTTTTGGAAAAAGGTACAGGAAGGTTTCTTTGCACAGAACTTAAGGGTCAGACCCTAAAGTTCTGCGAAAAGTAACAACATACTCAAATTTAAACATTTTTTCCCTACTGCCCAAAATCATTGTTTTTGGATTGAGTTAATGAATGTATGTCATCACCATCATCAAGCCGTAAGTAATCCACCGCTGGACTAAGGCCTTTCCCAAGGATTCCCATTATTGGGTTTTGCTATACTCACTACGCTCGGCAAGCGAGTTGGTGAGCGCAGTTTCTTTGTCTTGGCCGCTCATATCAGCATCGACGCTGCTGCCATTGAAACGGTTTGTTAACCGAGGACAGGGTAAGAGTTTGTTGGTCTGAGGGAAATGGAATAAAGGTATTTGGGACTCTCCATTTTATGGTTCAGCTGAAAATCAGAGTGTCATATTTGTGTCTATATGACAAAACGCTGAGCTGGAAACCTTTTTGGCTGCATATCATAGAAATGAAACTATGTTTAAAATTAAGCCTAGTACAAATTTGTGTTTGTTTGTGTTTATATAATTAAGAATAAATATGTCTGTTGATTTTATGCACCCAATAAATACCTATATTTCTTTCTTTCTTTATGCCAATTGCTCAGATGGATAGGGGATGAGAAAGTAGCAGCTCGGAAAGCCGGGCTTGTGTACCCGATGCCATACCTGCAACCATCGGACAGGTAGTTGAGGATACCACCCATCAAGCGAGTTATTTATGTCACCATAACTTCTAAATTCTCTCCAACCCGTCTGGCCAGCGTGGAGAGTGTAGGCCAAATCCTCTGACTACTCAAGCTAATATATGGGTCTGGTAGTACAGAGAGGGTCGTGCTCCTGCAGTAGAGACTAGAAAGACCTGATGATGATGATGATGATGAACTTCTAAATGCCATAACCAAGCAGCCGGGATGATAACATTAAATTATCAAATGTATCCCAGAGCCTTGAGCTCATGACCGAGACTATACTTACTAAGATTTATTTTACTTTCAGGTCAGACCAGGAGGAAAGGTCCCGAAATCTTACTACTTGAAAAACTGCGTAGCCGAGGCGGCGAAGGAGTACACGCGAGTCACCATCAAGACGGGAGACAAGCACTCCATCGAGCTGCTGTGTCCGGACCCTGAGAGTGTGCTGAAGTAAGCATTTAGCTAGCTACAAATTAGCACGTAGTGAGGGTAGTTGACAGTAATTTGTCTATTTGCATAGTTTATATAGCCAAATTTCATTGGGTGAACGATGAAATCATAAACTAAGAGAAGAAAAATATTGACGCCGACAAGATAACTGAGAACGTGAATTTAATAAAACCCATTTCTCTGCCGCTCGCGTAAGTTCAAAGTATAGCCTGTTGGGTTGTGGGCCATTAATAAAAAGTCAAACATACGTATTAATTCCTCATCCGAATCAACCGGGTAGTTGCCTTGATAGAACAGAACGGATTTCTGCGCTTGAATTTATTATCGGATTCAATGGATCCTGGCCCATTAATGCTGCAATCGGTGCATTTTATATTTGATGCCATTCTTTGTGTTTTATGCCTTTGATCGTGTCATAAACATCGATGACTCCAAAATTCTGGTTGAGAATCTGAGATGATTTGACGAAGTTTTTACGACAGACTTCTTTCTATCTTTAGTTTCTTTCTTATTTACAACTAGCTGTTACCCGCGGCTTCGCCCGCGTAATATATAGCCTATGTCCTTCTCGGTACCCTAACCTATTTGTATGCATAATTTCATGATGATCGGTTCAGTAGATACGGCGTGAAAGCGTAACAAACAAACAAACTCACTTTCGCATTTATAATATTAGTTGGGCTTGGGATAATCACTAACCCTATCAGAATTTCATTTATCATCACCATTATCTCAGCTATAAGTCACTATAAGTCCACAGCTGGACATAGGGTTATCTCACCGCGCAAAAAAAATACGACGTGATAATAACAATGTTAATTTTTCCAGATGGGACGTAGGAGTAGACAGCCACGACATCAAGTTCCTGATAAAACGCCGTGACGAGGACGGCAACGAGTCGGTCATCCACGGGCCTCGGAAGATCCCTGCCGGCCCTGCTGATGTGGGAGTGTTACCCATCATGGGACCCGCCACATGTAAGCTTTCTTCTTTTGGTATTTTTTTTATGAAATAGGACGACAAAGTTAAAACTAACGATACAAACGAGAATAGAAAACTGAGAGAGTTGACCAGAAATAGGGAATGATCGAGGAAGAAGAGGACGAAAAACGAGCAAGCGGGTCTCCTTATGGTGAGTGATCACCGCCGCCCATGGACATAGATTAAGAGCTAGCGAACCATCTGACTAACCCGTTTCCCACAAAGCTAGAAATTTTTTAAATGATATTTTATTATCTGCTAATTATAAAAGTACCGGTCGGGCAGGTATATCGCGGTTGCGTCATCATCCCTTAAATTTTGGAAAATGCAAAAAAAAATGTTTTCGTAACCTTCTGCCACAAGGCTGCAATTTTAATATGTTATAATTTAAGTAAGTATGTTTAAGTCTAAAAAAAAATCGCCAACCTCTTTTGAGGGTTGCAAGTGTGTGCCAGACGATAGCAAAGTTGTCATTGGGACGGTAATTCATAACCTGCTGCCACAAGGCTACAATTTTGAGAGAACATTCTTTCAATTGTTTAAAAAATATATGTAAACAGCCAGACCATTCTAGCGGTTGCAAGTACCTGCCAGACGACGTGGAAGAGCTCGTGAACCACCTGACTAACCCGTTTCCCACGAGGCTAAAATTTTAATATGTTATAATTTTAAGTATGTTTAAGTGTAAAAAAAAATTGCCAACCTATTTTGAGGGTTGCAAGTGTGTGCCAGACGATAGCAAAGTTGTCATTGGGACGGTAATTCATAACTTTCTGCCACAAGGCTACAATTTTAATATGTTATAATTTAAGTATGTCTAAGTCTAAAAAAAAAATCACCAACCTCTTTTGAGGGTTGCAAGTGTGTGCCAGACGATAGCAAAGTTGTCATTGGGACGGTAATTCATAACCTGCTGCCACACGGCTACAATTTTAATATGTTATAATTTAAGTATGTTTAAGTGTAAAAAAAAATTGCCAACCTATTTTGAGGGTTGCAAGTGTGTGCCAGACGATAGCAAAGTTGTCATTGGGACGGTAATTCATAACCTGCTGCCACAAGGCTACAATTTTGAGGGAACATTCTTTCAATTGTTTAAAAAATATATGTAAACAGCCAGACCATTCTGGCGGTTGCAAGTACCTGCCAGACGACGTGGAAGAGCTCGTGAACCACCTGACTAACCCGCTTCCCACAAGGCTAAAATTTTAATATGTTATAATTTAAGTATGTTTAAGTGTAAAAAAAAATTGCCAACCTATTTTGAGGGTTGCAAGTGTGTGCCAGACGATAGCAAAGTTGTCATTGGGACGGTAATTCATAACTTTCTGCTACAAGGCTACAATTTTAATATGTTATAATTTAAGTATGTCTAAGTCTAAAAAAAATCGCCAACCTCTTTTGAGGGTTGCAAGTGTGTGCCAGACGATAGCAAAGTTGTCATTGGGACGGTAATTTATAACCTGCTGCCACAAGGCTACAATTTTGAGGGAACATTCTTTCAATTGTTTAAAAAATATATGTAAACAGCCAGACCATTCTAGCGGTTGCAAGTACTTGCCAGACGACTATATAATAGTCATGTCGCTCGACGGGAGTGCGCGCGCAACAGACGTGTATGAGTTAGAAAATTAGAAAGAAACAATATATCTATTGTAGTGTTTGACGGCCTCCATGGGGCAGTGGTTAATCTGCGGCAGGGGTGGACCCTGGTTCGATCTCCGGCCAGGTCATAATGGAAAACGATCTTTTTTATATGTAAGTATTCTGATTTCTCTGAAATTTTGATATCAGGGTTCCTAAAAAACGATTAAAATACGTAGTAATAAGTACCTTCTCACTGTTAAAACACTTATTAGGTACTATGTAGGTACTATCGTAACATAGCCCCATAGTTTCTGCCGCGTGAACGACTCTTAACTACGCCGAAAACTTAATCAATACTTATAACATATAGGGAAATTCGATAATAACTGTGTCTACCATCTGTTACTTTTTCAAGGTGAAACGGCTGGCCTAAAATGTGGCATGGAGATACTTTGAAACATAAGGACATAAATAAGTTTTGGTCGCGAAAAACGAGATCCGCGGGTGAAGCCGCGGGCGGTAGTGTGTAATTATAGGGACAAATTATGACATAGACTGAGCTAGCCCCACTCAGGGTATTTGTTAACTAGTAGGATACTAACTCAATAATATTATATTTTATAATAGATACTCATAAAGATAAATATCCACAACCCAGGACAATTTGAAAAAGATCGTTTTTCATCATGACCTGGCCGGAGATCGAACTAGGGTCCACCCCTGCCGCAGATTAACCACTGCCCCACGGAGGCCGTCGAACACTACAATATTGTATTGTAATAACTTTCTAACTCTTACAAGTCTGTTGCGCGCGCACTCCCGTCGAGCGACATGACTATTATATAGTCGTCTGGTAGGTACTTGCAACCGCTAGAATGGTCTAGCTGTTTACATATATTTTTTAAACGATTGAAAGAATGTTCCCTCAGAATTGTAGCCTTGTGGCAGCAGGTTATGAATTACCGTCCCAATGACAACTTTGCTATCGTCTGGCACACACTTGCAGCCCTCAAAAGAGGTTGGCGATTTTTTTTTAGACTTAGACATACTTAAATTATAACATATTAAAATTGTAGCCTTGTGGCAGAAAGTTATGAATTACCGTCCCAATGACAACTTTGCTATCGTCTGGCACACACTTGCAACCCTCAAAATAGGTTGGCAATTTTTTTTTACACTTAAACATACTTAAATTATAACATATTAAAATTTTAGCCTTGTGGGAAACGGGTTAGTCAGGTGGTTCACGAGCTCTTCCACGTCGTCTGGCAGGTACTTGCAACCGCCAGAATGGTCTGGCTGTTTACATATATTTTTTAAACAATTGAAAGAATGTTCCCTCAAAATTGTAGCCTTGTGGCAGCAGGTTATGAATTACCGTCCCAATGACAACTTTGCTATCGTCTGGCACACACTTGCAACCCTCAAAAGAGGTTAGTGATTTTTTTTTAGACTTAGACATACTTAAATTATAACATATTTAAATTGTAGCCTTGTGGCAGAAAGTTATGAATTACCGTCCCAATGACAACTTTGCTATCGTCTGGCACACACTTGCAACCCTCAAAATAGGTTGGCAATTTTTTTTTACACTTAAACATACTTAAATTATAACATATTAAAATTTTAGCCTTGTGGGAAACGGGTTAGTCAGGTGGTTCACGAGCTCTTCCACGTCGTCTGGCAGGTACTTGCAACCGCCAGAATGGTCTGGCTGTTTACATATATTTTTTAAACAATTGAAAGAATGTTCCCTCAAAATTGTAGCCTTGTGGCAGCAGGTTATGAATTACCGTCCCAATGACAACTTTGCTATCGTCTGGCACACACTTGCAACCCTCAAAATAGGTTGGCAATTTTTTTTTAGACTTAGACATACTTAAATTATAACATATTAAAATTGTAGCCTTGTGGCAGAAAGTTATGAATTACCGTCCCAATGACAACTTTGCTATCGTCTGGCACACACTTGCAACCCTCAAAATAGGTTGGCAATTTTTTTTTTACACTTAAACATACTTAAATTATAACATATTAAAATTTTAGCCGTGTGGGAAACGGGTTAGTCAGGTGGTTCACGAGCTCTTCCACGTCGTCTGGCAGGTACTTGCAACCGCCAGAATGGTCTGGCTGTTTACATATATTTTTTAAACAATTGAAAGAATGTTCCCTCAAAATTGTAGCCTTGTGGCAGCAGGTTATGAATTACCGTCCCAATGACAACTTTGCTATCGTCTGGCACACACTTGCAACCCTCAAAAGAGGTTAGTGATTTTTTTTTAGACTTAGACATACTTAAATTATAACATATTAAAATTGTAGCCTTGTGGCAGAAAGTTATGAATTACCGTCCCAATGACAACTTTGCTATCGTCTGGCACACACTTGCAACCCTCAAAATAGGTTGGCAATTTTTTTTTACACTTAAACATACTTAAATTATAACATATTAATATTTTAGCCTTGTGGGAAACGGGTTAGTCAGGTGGTTCACGAGCTCTTCCACGTCGTCTGGCAGGTACTTGCAACCGCTAGAATGGTCTGGCTGTTTACATATATTTTTTAAACAATTGAAAGAATGTTCTCTCAAAATTGTAGCCTTGTGGCAGCAGGTTATGAATTACCGTCCCAATGACAACTTTGCTATCGTCTGGCACACACTTGCAACCCTCAAAAGAGGTTGGCGATTTTTTTTTAGACTTAATCATACTTAAATTATAATATATTAAAATTGTAGCCTTGTGGCAGAAGGTTACGAAAAAAATTTTTTTTGCATTTTCAATAATTTAAAGGATGATGACGCAACCGCGATATACCTGCCAGACCGGTACTTTTATAATTAGCAGACAATAAAATATCATTTAAAAAATTTCTAGCTTTGTGGGAGACGGGTTAGTCAGATGGTTCACGAGCTCTCCTACTAACATCTGCAACACTGGGATGACAAGAGCGATGCCGGTCTTTTAGGAAGACATAGACTCTTTTGTGCAGTTTACAATGTCGTATCGATTCGGGAATACCTCTGAAAGAAGTTGATTCCACACTTCGGTCGTACGTGGCACGAAGTTTCTTTTAAAACTTACGGTGGTCATTTAACAGCGATGTGATAAGGAAAGTAAGAATCAGTCATCCATGGGCCTAGGAAGATCCCTGCTAGCCCTGCTGATGTAAGCTTTTGTTCTTTTGGTATGTTTTTGTCACCTGATGGTAAGTGATCACCGCTGCCCATGGACAACTGCAACACCAGGGCTGTAACAAGAGCGTTACCGGCCTGTTAAGAAGGTTGATATGTCGTATCGATTCGGGAATACCGCCGCAGGAAGTTGATGACCCAGTTCAGTCGTACGTGGCAGGCAGTTTTATAGCGATGTGATGATGAAGGCAACGAGTCAAGGAAGATCCCTGACGGACCTGTTAAGGTTTTACTGGCTCCAAAGCGCGAGTTCCCTGTCCAGGACTTTGGTTTTTGGAAGGTCCCTGTTAGTTCTTCAACGGCATACTAATCCATTCGGAGGTTGTGATGCCCTGTTTGAAAGGGTGAGTCTGTGGCGACCTTAACATTCTCTACTAGAAATAACAATATGACGACAAAGCAATCAAGGCATCTTACAAGTTGTCGCTGAACAATTCTGAAGCAGTTTCTTCGAACCTCCAACAGAATTCATTCGGAGCTATATACAGTTGTCATCCCTGGTTGCACACCTTGCCAAACAGGAAGATCGCTCCCGCTATACTGGTGACCCCGACGTAACTATCCCACCCTTAAAATCAGAGCGTCCAACGAAACCCGACGGGGTACTTACTCTTCCTGCGGCCACTAGGTACTACACAGTAACATTGACGATTCTTTACCTATAAAAAAAAGTTCACAACGACGCGACTATGTTTTACGTGGAGAAATATTTTTTATCGCCACCATCTCATATACAGACTGTAATCTGAGGCCACGATGCATTAAATCACTGATTTTCGTTTCAGACACCCTAGTGTTCGACAACAAGAACGCGTACCTGCGCAACAAGAAGGTGTTCTACGACGTGCTCATCACCATCCCCACCAAAGACCTCAACATCAGCGACGCGCCCGAAGACGCGCACGATGCCGTCGCCTCCTGCAGCTAGCTTGTGATACTCTAGGTACAAATGCTTTTAGGTTATACCAGCAGCCCTACCGGCTGCGCCCGGGCATGTATTATACATTAAAACCTTCCTCGTCAATCACTATCTGTTGGTGAAAACCGCATGAAAATCCGTGCAGTAGTTTTTGAGTTTATCGCGAACAGACAGACAGACAGAAGCGGCGGTAGACTTTGTTTTATAATATGTAGTGATAGTGATAAGGCCTAGATGGACTATTTTATCCTTAAAACGTAGAAAATAATTGTGTCCAACTCACAGACTATGATTCAAACTCGTAGCTGCTGCTTTGACGGATTTTAATGGCAAAAATTGACATGACGCGTGTGTTTTTTGATTAAAAAAACATGTCGGCCTGTAGCTGACTTCATACGTGAGTGACCCGTATTTTACATATTAATAATGACGCGTGTGCTTACACAAAGTTGTTATACACACAAGCATTGAAAAATTTGCTAGCTTTTTAATAATTGAATTGACAGAGTTCCAAGAGTTTATAGTTAAAGCAAATGCAAAAAGTTTGTAAAGTGCCTAGCTCTTAAGACGTGATGAGAACTGCCGAACACAGTTTATTCGCTATGCCTGCAAAATATAAGTTGGGACGTTACACCGGCACCACCAATACCGGCAGAACCTTTGGCATAAAAGGATTCGGACACTCGACTTTATACAAGCCAACTGGTAAATCATGTTACATATTGAAAGAGGGCACTCAGTTCACGATTATCGTTCCAAAAATAAATAAAAAATAGGTGTTTGGTAAAAGTTGACCAAATTATCCAATAAAATCAAGAAGTGTGGACACTGATGATAAGTAGGTACAGTCTGAATCAAATTATGGCGGCTCGGATATTAGCTGCTCACTGCGCAGAACGTGCCCCGCCTCCCCGCGCGCCCCGCGCAGACCAAATACTGTGTTCTACGCATCGACTCGCGCTATGTTCCGAGCATCCATAAAGTTTGATTCGGACTGTACTAATATTCCGAGACTTTGGTGCTTTGTGCACTAATTTGATAATTTTTTTCTGTGTAATTGTATGTAATTAATAAGTATTTTTTGGGTTATATTTTTTTACGTTACTTGAGATCATGTCCTTAAGAGTCGCCTGAACGCGCATGTCTCCATACAAACGGAAAAAGGGAATTGTGGCACTATTTGATAATTTTGGAGTAAAATTAAGCATTTAATCAATTAATCTCATTATAATCTACGTACGTTCCTATACAGCTTGGTTAAAATACCAATGGTTTGAGAATTACAAGCCTTTTCAAATTTGTATGGAAATCTTGAGAGGCGTATAATTCTCAAACATTTGATAATTTAACCAAACTGTATAGGAACGTACGTAGATCATGAGATTAATTGATTGGATGCTTAATTTTGCACTAAAATTATCAAATATTGCCACAATTCCCTTTTTCCGTTTGTATGGAGACATGTGCGTCCAGGCGACTCTTAAGTATGACACGTGATTTACCAGTCAGCCTGTAGATTTCTCACGAATGAAGATGTTAAACTAATATGGTAAGTTATCACACAGTTATTTTAAATAGGTAACTGAAATAAATTGAATAATAAGTACTACACCGTGTCAACTTTTCGGAGCGTAGTTCTTCTTCTTCTAATCATGTAGGTGGCTCGAAAAGACTAAAACTCTTAGGGTCAGTTCACACCGAAACGCGACGCGACGCGCACTTTTTACACTGTGATAAGATTTTAACCCTTATACGCATAATCAAAACGACCAATTTCGCATCAAAAATTCGCCTCCTCCTCTGGTATCTTGCGGCCACTGTCTATCAAGTTTTTCTAGCAATTTTAGTCTTATAAGTGTGCAAATAAGAGTTAAAATCCTATCACAGTGTAAAAAGTGCGCGTCGCGTCGCGTTTCGGTGTGAACTGACCCTAATATTTTATCCTTCCAGTATATTGCAACAGCCACGCCACACGCTGAGGCACAGTTGAGGTCGTACTTTAAGCAGGTAGTGGGGCACATGGGGCACTACAAAAGGTGTGAAATGGTCTAGTCTCTTTGACCACATTCACACTCTACGGTTTTCTGGTCGCTGTAGCCCCACTGGGGTTAGCAGATGTAAGCACAACCTAGCCAGGTTGTGCTTACATCTGCTAACCCCAGTTCGAAGCCTAGTAATGTGCAGTTACATTCATTCATATTTAAGTGTTTTTGAGTTAAGACTATTTTTATTGGTTACTACATTTGTGAGGACTTTCTGTCCCAAAACATAAATAGAGATTGATGTTAGGATTATTTAGCTGTTATATAATAAGTATTTTTATTTATAAAACACAAGCTTACTCCAGCTTCATCAAAGCATATGGGAGCGTATTTCTTGTATTTTGGCCGTAGGGTGGCGGCATATCAAAAAGTATTTTCGGAACTATGTGTCAGTGGCGTAGCTAACACGGGTGTCACTCGGGGCCGTCGTCATGGTGTCACCCCAGAGATGGATTAGCGTCGACCATGCAAATCGGAGCACCCTGCACCCTCTGCACGGTTTTGACTGCGGTCGCCCGTGTCGTTTTATATTGAACTAGCAGCCCTACCCGGCTGCGCCCGGGCATGAATTATATCTTAAAACCTTCCTCGTGAATCACTCTATCTGTTGGTGAAAACCGTATGAAAATCCGTGCAGTAGTTTATCACGAACAGACAGACAGACGCAGCGGAGGACTTTGTTTTATAATATGTAGTGAAGATATTTTTCAGGGTGCAGGTCACCCCCAATGGGTGGAATCCAAGATTTACACCTTGGGTTCCACCCACTAGGGGTGACAGCAGGGGTGACCCACTAGCTACGCCACTGCTCTGTATTGTAGTGTTACTCAAAGATGGCTTAGTTAGCGATACACTTTTATTATTATGTATAAATAATCATATTAGCTCAATTTATATGTAAGAGAGACAAAATGTAAGTAATTACCTAATAACTATTAAGTATGAGTTTTCACACCATACAAGAACTTGTGTGTAATTAAATAGAAACTGTTGCATTTAGAGTCCCATATATTCGACGATACCCATATTAGAGTTAATAGAGAAGAGCTATAAGGTAGGGAGAATTTTCTGGATCTCATGAAAATTCATGTTTTGCAAAAAGATTTTCTTATCTCATTACTTTGACTAGCCTATTTCATTCTTCAGAAGGGAATGATGAAATTATTACGCATGTTAAGCAAACATTTGTGGTCTCTAATAGGATATGGGTGACCACAATTGCAACAAAACAATCTTGAGCTCCTCCATGCTTCGGAATGCACGACGCAAACTGTGATTATTAGATGGCATTTGGATATCTTTAGCTATCTTGAAAAATCTGACATTAGTTTTGGCCACATACACACACGAAAAGCAAAACAAGCATGAGATTAATTTGAGTTAAAACTGAGGGTCGATTTCTATAATGTTTTTACCTTTTATTGTATCTAAAGATTTATGTTTATGCTTGCGTTCTTTTTTTCACATTCTAGAAATAATTTAGTACAATGTGATGGTTGTTAAATATTATAATATGGCAGTAACTGTGGTATTTAAAAATGTACATAGTCTATAAGTAGATAGCCAGTGATAATTTGTTATTGATAATGATAAAGGTGCTCAATGTTAATCTCTAGTTTGTGCCAGGTAGCACGGCATCATGGCGGACACTGAACTGTATTCGCTTCTCGCATTTAATACACTCGGATTAATGTAAATTAAAAAGCCTACCTTCATTACAAAACAGAATTAAATGAGGCTGCTTGCTAGCTTAATTTTATGCAGTAGGTTAGGTAACTTTTTCATCTGGCAAAAAAATTGTAGTCGGAAACCGTTGTCTTTTCTGCGTGAAGACATGACACTAAGCTAAAATATTCGCTATAGATAGTTATAGGTAGGGTTGCCAGGCGTCCGGATAAAACCGGACACGTGTCCGGCCAAATTTGCCTGACTTCGGCCTGTCCGGCTTTAGTAAGACTTTTTAATTTAAAATTTATAATGAAGAAAATTCGTGTTAATATGAAGAAAATATGGAGTAATTGTCAGGTTAATTTTATTTGCACGATCCTGGCGTGACACCCTCTTGAGCGGCCCGAATGACACCCATGACTTCTACGCCACTGAATATACTACAGATCTTATTATCTTTGGTATACAGGTGACACCGTCAATATAAACAACTTTTCCTATGGGCTCAACGCTGGGAACTCGAAAAAAATTTTTGCTTTCCCATACATTTCACCCGGGCGGCAAAATTTTTTTGTATGAAATTGACGATTTTTTTTTTTTTAGTTTCCAGCATTGATCACATTGCAAAAGTTGTTCATATTGACGGTGTCACTCACCCCTTTAAGGATATGTCGAGGGTCATGTTACACCCTGTATACTATATAGTCGGGTCTCCGGCCCCTGTATACTATATAGTCGGGTCTCCGGCCATTTTAACAAATGTCCGAATAAACTAGCTGCTCTGCCCGGCTATTTAATAAGACCTGCTGTCAAAAGTTAGCAATAAATAATAACAAATAGGCCTGCTGCAGGCCTATTTGCTTGCTAACTTTGACAACTACGGTGTACATCATTTTCATGGTAACTTCAATATTCATTACGGCTTCGGTATGAATGACTATTTTTATTTAAGATATGAAAACTGTAATGGATGCTAAAGTGACAATCAAATCGTTGTACACCGAGTTAGCAAATCGGCCTGCTGGCACCTCTATATGCGTCAGTGTCCGCTTTACACATGTGACAGCAGTTATAAATAATGAAGTTTACAAATACAATTGTCATTTATTTTAAGGTTTTGTACTTGTTGATTAGTAAAATATATTTTTAATTATAACGATTTTTTTATTTATCGCCCCAAGTATCACAAATTATAAATGCTTATAATATGAAAATATGGTGAAAATACTATCTTACGATTACTATTCATATATACAAGTTTCATAATCATATTAACAACTTTTTAGACCCTATATTTTGCATATGAGATCGATGCACAGGCGACCCAATATTGTATGTTATTGTTTTCAAAAGCATATTATCGCATGTCCCATAAAGGAAGTACAAAGTATACTTCAATAAAACACTCTCTTATGAAAATATAAGTGTTTAACTAAAATAATGGTTTCTTAAGTACAAAAAAGGCGCGTGTGCATGTGCGTTACATACAACGAATCTGTAGAGATATTGGAGAAAAATACAAGTACTGCACAGTACTTTTCTTCAGTAGGTTGGTAGTCTTATTAATATTTAATATATCATTAGTTTTGGAGACACACTCTTAAAATAGCTCTCATGATATGCAAAATATATGGTCGTATAGATATAAAATATGCCAATTCAGCCTTACATTACACTGGATGACTTGACAACGCAATCGTGACTATGCTCATTCCTCTTCCTCGAAGAGCATCTGAAGGAGTTCCCTCTTGGAGCACTGCTCGCCTTCCAGCCGCTGCACCCCTTGCCACTTTATTAGGGTAGGGATGACCATCAGCTTTGTGCGCTTGTCCGTTCTGAACGGGCACGCTCGGTCTTTCCAGCTGTAAATGAAGAGGTTCATTGATAAAATACATTTCATTATAAAATAGTACATTATGCAATCAGTGAATAAAGGGCGGATTGAAAGTGAATCATTAGCAAGTGAAGGATCTCAACGATTGAATCACGATTACAAAAACTATGTGATTCTGTTCAAAAACTGTATAATAACATGTATACTGTTATTGAAGTCAGTTGAAAAGTAACGTACACTATTACTTACGTATCTCTGTCGCCAACATCTACGTAGACGAAAATGACGCTCTTATTTAGTTCAGTCAGGTACGCCTTCACGACTGGCTCCGCTGCAAGAGAAAAAGAAATTTAGTGGATTGTGACGCAAGGGTCCAACAAGGGTCAAACAATACTTTTAAGGCGGTGACATTATTTTGAATGGTATTATTTTCATCACTATCTTTGTTAGTCTCTACTACAGGAGCACGACCCTCTCTATACGGGTTAGGATCAGAAGGACTAGATACCAAGAGCCTTATATTAGCCGAAGCAGTCAGAGGATTTGGCCTATACTCTCCACGCCTGCCAGACGGGTTGAAGAGGTCTCTTTGATGTTTATAAGCTTTGTTTACCTAGTGTTTAATAACTCGCCTTCTACCACACCCACGAGTGGTTCCATTCTACTCAGCCGGGAACCACACGGCGGTTATTTCATGACCCAAGAACCTTTTCATCCAAGAATTTTTATCAAAATAAAGCCAGTCAAATATTTACTAGATAGATAGTTTTATATTTCAACTTAATGTTACACAGGTTTTGTAAAATATAACATTATAGCTGTTATTTTTTTCACGCTTATTATAAGAATTACAAAGGTAGTTTCGAATACTTAATAACATTATTTGATTTCTAAAGTAAATAAGATGCAATAATACCCGGTCAATTGCGTGTCGGGCCACGCGCAGTGTAGAGTTCCGTAATTGCACGTCATTTTATTAAATGGTCGATAGATGGGACTATAATTCTTTGACGTATGAACCCTGCTTAGCTATGATAACTTTCCTCACTTCGTTATATATTCCGTTACCCTAGATTTTTGCACATTCCATGAACAACCATTTAATTTGCAGGGGGACACTTCACTCCAAGAAAAATTAGCACTTAGAGGATTTATATTATATCACAAACGGATGCCTGAGTCGAGTGCAGTCGAAAAGCGAGGAGCCCGATGGCCTAGTGGGTGGTGAGCATTAGTGTTTCCGCATGTTAAGCGACCCCGGGCGCAGTCCCCATTTGGATGGGTGACCGCAAGTGGCATTAAAATATCTCGAGCTCCTCCGTGTTTCGGAAGGCACGTTAAGCCGTTGCTCCCCGCTGTCATCATCATGGCAGTCGTTAAGCTATGTCAGACGCCTTTAGGCAGCTTGAAAAATCTGACACCAGTGTTGGCCACTGACACACACGAAAAAAAGTCGAAAACTGTGGGTAGACAGACCGACAATATTTTTAACCAACGTCAAAAAAAGGAGGAGGTTCTCAATTCGTCGTAATCTTTTTTTTTTATGTATGTGCCCCGATTTCTCAAAGATGCATGGACCGATTTAAGGAATTATTTTTTTGTTTGATAGTAATACTTTACAGATGGTACCATAAATTTTTTATCGAAACCGTTTGTAAAAATAAACAAAAAAAAATATACAGTAATACCGTTTGGTTTACACAAATTTCCATTTTATTCTTATGCTTATTAAAGCAAATTGATAGGGTTGAAGACGGTTATTGTTTTTTGTTAAAAATATTTTAAATTATTAAAGTACCTATGCAACAACACCCGAGAGCATGGGCTTAATGAGGCCACACGTAACGTAACATGTATGGGAAGAACCTTAAATAAAATATGTTTTTTTAAATTGTATGTCACTACTTCGTCGCGTGATAATTACATATAATGTATAAACTCCCGTTAAGTTACAGCTCTCTGGTACTTACATAGTCTCTGAGCTAAACCTATTTACTAAGGAAACCTAAAAATATCGATGAGTATCTCCCTCCATGCAAGTATCTGCGATGATGTCATTATATGAACTATGACCTTCTATCGTGTCTTAAACCTGCATTTTAAATATAATCTTAAATTATTATCCTATCCTAACTTCCTAACATTTATTATAAATGCGAAAGGGAGTTTGTTTGTTTGTTTATTTGTTTGTTACGCTTTCACGCCGTATCTACTGAACCGATCATCATGAAATTTTACATACACACACATACGAGTAGGTTAGGGTACTAAGAAGGACATAGGCTATATATCACGCGGGCGAAGCCGCGGGTAACAGCTAGTTTAATATAAATGCGAAAGTTACTTTGTCTGTCTGGAATGGAACTTTTGCCCACTTTGAACGATCGTCATTCACATTGTCAGAGATGGGAGACATCGAAAGTAAGGTACCTTTTCTCCCGGCAAATAGAACTGATCCCGAGGGACATAATCACAAGCAGAGATGCAAGGTGCAAACATTGGTTTGAATATTAGTTTTTTTTTTTTTTGCAGGCGATAAATGATAGTGGTTTCGGTGGATAGAGCCATATATTAGGTAAAGCAGTCAGCGTTAACTATAAGCCTCCGACATCCCCGGAACGACTTGGTAAAATGATCACTTCTTCCTGTGAATGTCGGAGAAGGCGACTAGGCGAACATAAGCTAAAGCAGTCAGCGTAACTCTCGAGATGGGTAGAGGTCTCTTTATTGTTTATAAGCTTTCTTTAGCTTATGTTCGTCTAGTCGCCTTCTCCGACATTCACAGGAAAAGTGATCATTTTACCAAGTCGTTCCGGGGATTTCGGAGGCTTAGGAGGTAGCAGAGCGTAAGTAGATGCGAACATGTATGTGGGAAAAAGGAACGTAACTGTGACCGGAAGGAACGTATGTGAGAGAGAGGGATGGAAGATTATCTTAAGATGGCGAAGACGTGCTGTTGTAAAGGTGTCGGTGCATTATTTCTTAGTTAAAATAAAAACAGTGTAAAATTACTCCGGACTTTTCACTCTGAGAACCCATCCCACAACTTTTGGGGGCTCGTCCGGGATGTGCTCAGAGTCTTAAGAAGTGAAAGTTCGTGTTTACGACGTACAACGCGGCAACCGGCGCGGCGTGCTAACCTATTACGACGCAACGTGGTTAGCAAGGCGCGGCCCACGACGTTAAAGACGGAAGACGATTTGAAGACGCAAACGGCGTATGAAGACGATGACGACGATGGCAGGCGATGGAACAAGCTCACAGTCGCATGTGACCCTGCCACTGGCTATGGCATTTAATTACTTCGAGGGAAGTATTGCCCCGTACAGTGGAGAAGATAAGTCCTACTCATCCGCAAAATGGGCTCAGGACTTAGAAGACAACGCGGAGGTCTTCGGCTGGAACGCACAACAAAAACTGATCATGGCGCGCAGGTCGCTATGCGGCACGGCGGCCCTGTGGCTGAAATCCGAAAAGGTATTTAAGACGTATGAGGAACTGAAGAGCGCCCTGCAAAAAGAGTTCCCGGAGACAACCAACACGAAAGAAATGCACGAGCTAATGGCTGGGAGAAAGAAAAGAGACGGCGAGACTTTTCAGCAGTATATGTTAACGATGAAAGAGCTAGGAAAAAGGGCAAAATTCCCAGATTATGTTGCTATACAATACATCATCGACGGCATCCAAGATTCTCAAATCAATAAGGTGATTTTATACGGCGTTACATCTTACAGCGTGCTCAAAGAAAAATTGGCCATCTACGAGAAAATGAAGTCTGATGCAAAGGAAAAGAAACCTGAAAAGAAAAGAAGCGAATCAAGTCATCCATTACGCCGCTGCTATAACTGTGGAGAAAGAAGTCATTTGTCTTCAAATTGTCCGAACGGGCTAAAGTGTTTCAAGTGTAACCAGTTCGGCCATATTGGATCCCGCTGCTCTTCGGTGGAGAGCAGTAGTAGCGGTGCGAAGTTGGAGCGTACGGCAGCGTCGGTAAAACAGTCCGCGACTCCGACGCAAGGTCGCGTTGGTGTTGGTCGAGGTGCGGCCGCGACGGTAAAGCAGCGCTCCGCCATGTTTGGGACGGCGGACTCGATGACGACCAATCAGAGCGAGTTTTGCAGCAGCCATTGTCAAACTGTCAACGAAGTGTCAACGTCAGACACTGACGTCTCGGAGGTTATGAATGTAAACAAAGACTTACTAAGGTGCTCTAAAAACGGCGGTAAGCCAGTAAAGACGGTATTTATAGGTGAATGTGATGGCTACGACGCTCTCATAGACTCTGGCAGTGACGTAAATCTCATTTCCGCGGAATTATGCGCTAAAATGTACAATGTGGAGTGCTATATCGGCTGCGGTCTAACACTAACCGGACTCGGACGTTCACAAGTGCAATCGTTGGGCAAAATTACGACGAGAATCGCGATAGATGGGCGTAGTTACGACGGAGTTACGTTTCATATCATTAATAGAGACTGTATGCCTTACGATATTATAATAGGGAATGAATTTTTGCGGAATGTAACGGTGTTAATGAGTGATGGATGTGTGAACATATTTAGGGATGAAAGTGAGTGGTTACCTAAAGTTGTTTGTTTTACAGGCATGTCAGAATCTCTAGTAGAGCATGTCCGTGATCCAGAGGTGAGGCAACAAGCATATGAGTGCATTGAGGCTTACCATCCAGTCCAAGTAAAGGAAGCGCCCTTGGAGCTCAAGATTGTGTTGAAGGACGACGTGCCTGTAACTCATAGACCACGACGGCTGTCTTATGTGGAACAGGGTATTGTAGAAAAACAAATCGATGAGTGGCTTAAAGACGGGACTATTCAGGTAAGTCATTCTGAATATTCAAGTCCTCTGGTACTGGTGAAAAAGAAAGATGGCACCACTCGGGTATGTGTTGATTATAGACAACTCAATAGGAAAATTGTCAAAGACGAATATCCTTTACCGATAATCGATGATTTAATTGATCGGTTATCGCAGGCGAAGATCTTCAGTGTACTGGATTTAAAAAACGGATTTTTTCACTTGCGGATTAGCAAGGAGTCAGTTCCTTATACATCTTTTGTAACGCATAGTTCTCAATATGAATTTTTAAAAGCGCCTTTTGGTCTGTCCATTAGTCCAAAATATTTTATGAGATTCGTCAACATGATCTTTAGGGAACTGATAGCTCAAAAATTGATGATGATATTTATCGATGATATTATTATTCCAGCTGAAAACGAAGTCCAAGGTTTGCAAAGACTGAAACAGGTGCTTGAGGTGGCTTCTCAGTACGGCCTGAGAATCAATTGGAAGAAAGCAAAGTTATTGCAGATGGAGATTGAGTACTTGGGGCATATCATTAAGAACAGTGAGGTACGACCAACTACAGAAAAGACGGATGCTGTTAGGAAGTTCCCTGAACCGAGAAATGGTAAGCAGCTTAAAAGTTTCTTGGGACTTACATCCTACTTTAGGAAATACATAGAAAATTATGCTACTATTGCAAAGCCCCTAAATAACTTGATGAAGAAGGATGTAGACTTTTTGTTTGATGAAGAACAAAGACAGGCCTTTAATTTATTAAAGGAAAAGTTAACTTCAGGCCCAGTTTTAAAGATATTTGATCATAGATTGAAGATTGAGCTGCATACTGATGCCTCTCGAATTGCTATATCAGCCATTCTTATGCAGCATCACCCTAATACTGGCTTGCATCCTGTCCAGTATATGAGCCGTAAGACGAATGATGCTCAAAGCAGGTATTCCAGCTATGAGTTGGAGGCATTGGCAATTGTTGAGGGTATTAAAAAGTTTCGCCATTATTTATATGGAGTACATTTCAAATTAGTAACTGATTGTAAAGCTTTTCAGCAAACTCTGATGAAGAAGGATCTCACTGCAAAAGTGGCAAGATGGGTGATGATGTTGAACGAGTATGACTTTGAAGTTGAGCACAGAGCAGGAGAAAAGATGCCACATGCTGATGCCCTTAGCCGTCACCCATATGTCAGTACAATTACATCCCTGCGGGATCAAATTAGGCTAGCTCAGGATCAGGATGATGGTTTGAAGGCAATAAAAGATATATTAGTTGAGAAGACATTCCAAGACTACATATTAGATGGAGGAATTTTATACAAGGGACCAGGAAAGCTGTTGGTAATACCCAAAAATTTTGAAAAAGAAATTATAACTAGAATTCATAGCAACGGACACTTTTCTAAGAGAAAAATGAGAGAGATGATAGCACAAGATTATTACATCAAGGATTTAGATAGAAAGTTGGATGAATTTGTGATGGCTTGCATACCATGTCTGCTGGCTACGAAGAAGGAAGGAAAGCAGGAAGGATTTCTAAATCCCATTGAGAAAGAAAGCATTCCACTGGATACTCTACATTTAGACCATGTTGGACCGATGACGGGAACCAGAAAACAGTATAATTACATACTAACTATGGTTGATGCTTTTACAAAATTTGTATGGTTATTTCCCACTAAGACTACCTCCAGTGCAGAGACACTAAATAAAATAAGAATACACCAGCAAACTTTTGGGAATCCTAGTAGGTTCATTACAGACAGAGGAACTGCTTTTACCAGCCATGAATTCGAAGACTATTGCAAAGAAGAGAACATACAGCATGTTAAAATTACGACAGGCATACCAAGGGCCAACGGACAAGCAGAAATTATCCACAGGATTATAGTACCTATGCTGACAAAACTGTGCATTGAAAGCCCTGGTACATGGTATAAGCATGTAAGTAGAGTGCAGAGAGCACTCAATAGTACATTTCAAAGAAGCATAAATACTACACCTTTTCATTTACTAATTGGTACTAAGATGAAATGTAAGGAAGATGTAGAGATTTTAAAACTACTACAAGAAGAAACTGCTGAGCAGTATAACAGTGAGAGGGAAGAGCTGAGACAAAAAGCAAAAGACCAAATACTAGCAGTACAAGAAGAAAATAGAAAATATTACAATAAGAAGAGAAAGGAGAGCCAGAAATATCGGGTTGGAGACTTGGTGGCCATCAAACGGACGCAATTTGGGTCAGGGTTGAAGATAAAGGCTAAATTTCTTGGACCTTACAAAGTAACCAAGGTGTGCTCAAAGGATCGATACGATATGGAAAAGGTTGATAGTTCAGCGGAAGGTCCAAACCGTACATCCAGCGCTGCTGATAATATGAAAAGATGGCCAGTTAGGAGTGGGTCAGATTAGAGGTCCCAGGTGAGTAAGTCATGATGATAAGGTATGAAAGTGTGATGAATGGTGTGAAAGTTTAGTTTTAAGTATTTGTTTAAGTTTATTTTCATGTATTAGTAGGATGTACTCGGTAATGTAAACTTATGAAAATATCCTTTAATATGTAATATTGCCTACCTGTTAAGTATAAAGATGTATCCTAGTAAATTGAAAATTGTTTAATGTACACTAGGTGTAAAATGTTACTTGTATATACAAGTCATAGACTCAGACTGCTTTGGGTTGAATTTACAGCTATTGAATATGGTGCAAGATCTCTGCTATTTGTAACGAGCTAAATAAGTGGTTAAATTAGATATAAGTTGTTTGTGGTAGTAATAACCAGCACTGTTATTGTAATTAAAATATTAGCATAGAGATATTTTTGTTATGCCTTATGTACTTAATTTAAGAGTGTGGCTGATGATAGAATGTGCTGATAGGACAGTAAGAAAGGTAAGTTGATTGTCTGGGGACAGACAAGAGAGCAGGACGGCCGAATGTGGGAAAAAGGAACGTAACTGTGACCGGAAGGAACGTATGTGAGAGAGAGGGATGGAAGATTATCTTAAGATGGCGAAGACGTGCTGTTGTAAAGGTGTCGGTGCATTATTTCTTAGTTAAAATAAAAACAGTGTAAAATTACTCCGGACTTTTCACTCTGAGAACCCATCCCACATGTATGTTTTTGAATTTATAACACGGACAATTTTAAGAAAGCGTGTGAGTGTTATAAGTTTGCATGCTATGGTATTTGCGTCACTGTTAAATTTCTTAGGAGGTACATATCCTAATTTTTTTTTTAGTCCAGGAACTAACTCAGATGACAGACATGTTAGGCCTTGAGAAATTAAAAACACTCTCAACAAAAACTGAGAGTAAAGAACTTTTAATAGGAAATCAGAAGATAATCTGAGTAGCACCAACGAGGTAGATTAGGTTTGTTATGTTTCCTTGTGACCAAAATAGAGTGAGCAAACATCCCAAACTTAAGAAAAAGCCCCAAATTTTCTTGTTCCTTGGTAAAATAATGCTATTTTTGAATGAAAAATTTAATTACATCTCCGCGCCTTAAAAATCATATTGTGGAGAAGAGCAAAGAGAGTTCTATGAGATTCAATCCTCAAAAATTACAAATTTGTGCTAAGTTTTTCTAAAGCTCACCCAATAATATTAACAAGAAAAGACATTAACCAATTTGGCAATAAATACACCAACTCCTTCCATTTTCTTTCTTTTTCCCAGTGAACAGGAAGTATACTGGATGTCGCTTCTCAGGCAAGCCATTTACATATTCCGTAAATGCTTCATAGTTGTCTACATGATGAATATCTATTTTCTTTCTTTTGCCAACCATTTTTGTCTTTACAGCTTTTACAGTCAATGACATTTAATTGGGCTTAACTGTCAAATGACTTTAAAAAATTTATTGACACAGAGCATGGGAAGTAATATTACTCCTACTAGTCTATGGATAAAATATGTTTGTTTTTCTTTTTTAAAATATTAATTTTATATAAATAATTAATATTTAATAATATCCCTGGGATTCAGATCACCAGAATAGAAGCCACAAACGCCAGTGTCCTGTTACAGCACTTTTATCAACCATACAAAATGATAATGGACCAATCTTAGGCCTTGTACCGCATATCCCCTAACTAATGGTGGGAAGGATAGTTGATAATTGTGGTATGAAGCTAAGCCTTAAATCAATTTATCTCATCATAATCAATGTACATTCTGATACAGTTTGGTTAAAAATCCATTGGCTTGAAAATAATGAGCCTCAACATTGGTATTTTGTATTTTATTACCATTTTTAATCAAACTTTGACTATAAATAATGACTTCCAGATTTGGGTACCACTGTTTTCATCACGCTCACGCAAATAGCATGCCTGTTTAATGCAGGTAAAGCAATAACTCCGGAATGTGGCCAACGCCACATCCACACCGCTATCCAGTCAACTCTTAACATTGAAGTAAACTAATACGTAACAATTTTGATACTACGAAAAACAGAGAATGGTTTTCATAGCTATGTAAGCACTGCCGGCCTATTTGACTTTATCTCTAACTCACTAGGTATGTGGTCTAGTAGGCCTATTAGTATCTAGTGAGTTAGAGATAAAGTCAAATAGGTTATTTAAATTCTCATCTCACATGGCTGATGAGATGAGAAAATGGAATAGTGAGTATGTACATACTAAAAGATATTATATTTAACTTGTTTGTAGATTACAGCCTCAAACTTTGATGGCAAAATATTTGAGCAGTTGAATGGCCAGCCAGGATGGCAGTCATTAAGTACCTATGCGTTGTACATATAAATATTTAACATCAAAACGTCGGTGCATGTGGTTAGCCTTCCATTGAACTGAGCTATGTCTTTCCCCTCGAAATACACACACAACATTATTTTCTGGCCGTTTTCGGTTACTGGGATAGTAAAATAATAAAATTTTGAACTGAGTTGATGGGTCCTTATATGGCTATTATACCGTATCTATGACAATTACATGAATAAAATACCTTGATTACAATCTGGACACCAGCTTTGACCATCCGACGACTTTTTTCCACTGAAATAGAGAAACACCGGCGTGCCTTTGGGATCAAGCTCTTCTATATATTTAGCGAATTCTTCGAACCCTTTGACCTCAACGTATGACACCATTTTATATGAGAAATATTCTGATTTCCAAGCAGGTTAATCTGTAGATTACGAACACCTCAACAAGGTATTATTTAACTTGTGATTGAACCAATAAATTTGTCACAAAAAAGTTGTTGTGATAAAATTGTTAATTCATTAGTAAGCTTGTCAGCACAGATTAGACAGAGAATTGTCAGCTTGTCAGAATCCTGTTTTCTGACAGTGACATACTAGTAAGTATCTTCTTCGTAGTTTGTGACAGTGCTATTGGTGCTATCAGGGTGCTATATTAACTTTTACACAGTAACAGTTTTTTTTTTAAAGATTCTCATTACTCGTCGCAAGCGTGTCATACTCGTGCGCCTAAAAGTTGACAACATGAGCAACATCCTACATCGGTGATTGCGGGATTCCCCCATCTGACAAACCACGGAAAGTAATATTGGGCCTTCTTTCACAAAGAACTAGGGTCTCCAAGGTGGCAGCGCAAAACTAATTGACACAATTGACAATATACTTAACCGGAAGTCGTATTTTTTATATTAAGTAATGTTGTCAATTGACAACATATACTTAACCGGAAGTGGTATTTTTTATATATGCAATCGAAAGTACCTTGTATGTACATACTTCCATATTTTTAATAATTTTTGAAAATAGGGCTCAAACGTTGGACTTATAAACAAATATCTGTGCCTTATTCTCTGTCATTGTCAATCTGACGTAAAATAATGACATTGACAGGACTTTGACCGTCTGAGTTGCCAGATTGGGGAAATTTTACCCGGGAGTATGGAAATTTTCTAAAGGCCTCTCCCAATGTGAATGATAAATATCAATATAGGTAATGCAAGGCAATGAACGTTTTTGGGTGTGCTGGCTGCTTACAGATTACAAAACTGATTCATTCCCAAAAGATCCCTAAAATATTTAAAAAACGACATTCATCATTAATATTAAATGAATAGATTTGAGCGCCATTATTGTCTTAGCTTTGGCCATGGCGAAGTCAAAAACTGATGCCAAACCATTATTTATTGCTTTGAACATACGACTTCAGGTTCTGCCCCCCTATTTACTAACTCGGATGACAGGTGTCGATGCCTATCAATCTAGGATTTACTGTTACAATGCGGTTTTTGTATTCCAAATAAAAATTTCTAGCAAGCAAAACCCGCATTGAAACTGTAAATTCTAGATTGAAGGGCATCGACACCTGTCATCCGAGTTAGTAAATAAGGGGGCTGTCCAGTCTGTAAAGAAAAAAAAACGTGGTCTCGACTTTCGTATTTTTTGAACATCAAAGAAAAAACTAAAAATTTAAGGAACATTTGACAGCTAAAAGAAACAAGCAAAACCATAAGTATTACATCGAAAAAACAGTGAAAACGGGTACGATATTTCACATTGGGAGAGGCACAGCGTTTAGAAAATTTCTAGACTCCCAGGTAAAATTTCCAAAATCTGGTAACTCAGACTGTTAAATTTGGGCGACAAATGAAAAAGGCACAGTTAGTATTTAAAATAATAAAATTATTTATTAATTCAATTATTTAAGGAGGTGTGTGTTTTAATACGCGATTATAAGCAACGCGTGCGCAGTCTAGTCACAGACGAGGGATAGAGTCAACTAGTACAGGAACCATACACAGCCCTTCCACATATGTTTATTTTAACGTCAGAAAGGGACGAACAATACAACTAATACAATATCAAAGTAAGATAGATTTATTTTTGTCGTTTAGGCTTTATACGCCTATACCAACACGCCCCCTCAAAAATAAATCCCTAAAATATTAATAACTATTTACAATTCAATATCACACACACCTTCCTTTGTCTGGGACTAAACACAATTATAAAAATCTAATAATGGTCCAACATTCGTTGCACAGGATTAGGGAAACCCAGAAAAACCTAATCAGACCATTCTTCTTACTACTAATCTTAAAGTATAATACTAATCAATCAAATGCAGTAAATAAAACTTTCTAAAAACTATTTAAAACGAAACAGTGTTGTTAACATTCTTTAAAACAATCCAAGTTTTGTTCGCATATCGGTGAACCGAGCCACTGGTAATGATTTTGTAAGGATGTCTGCCAATTGATTACCTGAGGAAACATAAAACAGTTTAATCACATTTTTCTCAACTTGTTCTCTTGAAAAGTGATACTTGATGTCAATGTGTTTCGATCTCTTATGACTCGTGGGATTTTGTGCAATACTTATGCAACCATTGTTGTCTTCATATATAGGAATTGGACTTGTTATTTCAAGATTAATACTGGCCATTAATGATTTCAACCACAAAGCTTCTCGAACAGCCTCATACAAAGCCATGTACTCAGCTTCAGTGGATGAAGCTGCCACTGTCTGCTGTCTTCTTGTTTGCCAGCATATTACACATTGTTCAAATAATTTAAACAAATAACCTGATGTACTTTTACGGGTTAGTTCGTCACTTCCCCAATCTGAATCAACAAAGCCACACAATGCATGGTTATATTTATCGTACCGGCGGATGTAAGTCAACTTAAGATCCATAGACCCTTTCAGGTAACGTAACACTCTTTTCAGATGTGACCACAAAGATTTATTGTTCCTGTTACTAAATCTACTCAAAACATTTACAGTGAAGCTCAAGTCGGGACGGGTACATGCCGTGATATATAATAAACATCCGATAAGGTTTTTTACAAGGGGCCTTTGTTGCTTCACTGGAATTCAAAGCATAATAGTCAACTTTGCTTTCCATGGGAGTGTTTACAGTATTACAGTCAGTCATGCCGAACTTTTCTAGAACAGTTTTTATGTACGATATCTGATCCATAGTAACTTTGTTATCGCGCCTTTCGACTTTGATTCCCAAGAAACACTTGATTTCTTTCAAGTCGACCATTTTAAATTCACTCATTAAGTAATTTTTAAAACTGTTCAAAGTATCAATATTTGCAGTTGAAATCACAAGATCATCGACATAAAGTAAAACATAAATGTTTTTCTGAATATCACCTTTATCTAAAAAGTAAATACATCGATCAACTGATGAGTATCGAAAACCAATTTTAATCAAAGCTTGTTCAAACGTTTCAAACCAACATCGTGCAGATTGTTTTAATCCATACAAAGATTTTTGCAGTTTGCATACAAAGTTTTCTTTACTCGGAATACCTTCAGGAATTTTCATATAAATTTCTTCCTTCAGATTTCCATTTAAAAATGCTGTTTCAACATCCATATGGTGGACATGCAAATCAAATTGATTTGCAAATGCTAATATGAATCTAAAACTTGCGATTCTCGCAACTGGTGCGAAAGTTTTATTATAGTCAGTTAGATATTCTTGGCTAAAACCTTTAGCTACTAATCGGGCTTTATATTTCAGAGGTTTTCCGAACTCGTCAGTTTTAATAGTAAATACCCATTTACAGTCAACAATATTTCTGTTATCTGGTTTTGGTACAAGTGTCCAGGTTTTATTTTCAACTAATGAGCTTATTTATTTATCAATTGCTTTTTGCCATAAAAGCTTATCTTCCCGGGTTTCTATCTCTATAAATGATGTTGGAATTTTGCATGTCAAGGAGTTGGCATACAATATATAATTAACAGAAATATCATTATTATCAGTTTCGTTATAAGACACAACAGGTAAATTTTTAATCCTATCACTTCTCCTTAAATCACGTGAACTCAATCCATTCCGAGACGAAGTCAGTGTATTTTGAAAAGAAGCGCATTCTATGTGCCCATCTGACCCTTTGGCAGATTTATTAGGTGGTGGACCTAATTTTGTAGGTATAAAACTAGTTTGTTCACTGCTACTACAACAACCTGATTCCAAATCAGTCACGCACATCTTCTCCTGAGTGTGCTCGCCAGAGATATCACAGTTATCGGACTGCCCGGTCGGTCCAGCCATAATAACACCATCAGACTTCGATGGCCTAGTTGACAAGAAATTAATTTCATCAACAATTACGTCTCTGACTTTAACAAACTTTTCATCTACCACATCCCACACCTTGTACCCATTCGGTTCGTAACCAACCAATATTCCCTTTAAGGATTTCTCCTCAAACTTGGTTTTCCTCGTCTTATTAACAAAATAAACAGTTGAACCGAAAACTTTTAAATACTTGAGTTGCGGCTTTTTATCATGCCACAATTCAAAAGGTGTGATATCTATTTTCAGTGCACTCGTGGGGCTGATATTTATCAAATACGTAGCAGTCAAAACAGCCTCTCCCCAGAACGTTTTACTTAACTTCGCACCACAAATCATGGCACGACTTCGTTCTGTTATCGTTCTTATCATTCGCTCAGCAATTCCGTTTAAAGCTGGTGTATGTGGCACTGTCAAGTGGTAGCTAATACCTTTTTGCACACAGAACTCCTTCATTTCATTAGATAAATATTCACCACCATTGTCACAATACAAATTAACTAATCTCAAACTGAAATGAGCTTCACACTTTGCAACATAATCTCGAAAAGTTATAAAAACATCTGATTTATGGGCAACTAAATACGTCGCACAGTAGTGGGTGTATTCATCGACAAAAATCACAAAATAGTTTTTGCCGTCAAGTGTTGGAGGAGTGATGGGACCACACACATCGGTATGCACATTAAATAGAGGTCGTTTCAAAACTTTGGACTTACTTTTATTAAATGGTAAACATGCTTGTTTTCCATTTATACAGGCTTCGCAAAGATTGTCATTTGGTTTGATATGATTTAATTTTTCGAAATCAGAAAACATGTGTTTATTTTTAATTTGCAAAAATTTAGATTTGCCAATGTGGCCAAGTCTTTGATGCCATAATTCGTAATTATTGTTTGCGACTCTATTTAATGAGCTATTTATGTTTAAAGCACATTTATTCAGTCGGAATTTCATGCCAATTAAATTGTTCAGTAACTTACCCTTGTTGACTACCATCTTACCCTTACAATTGTGGTATATTTGTACACCACCGTCACTTTCAAAAATTACTGTCATTCCTGCTTGTTGTAATTTCTTAACCGATAAAAGGTTATAGGGAATTTCGGAGCAGAATAGCACATCTTGTATTATACCATCTTCTCCCAAGTTAGTAGTTATCGGTAAATTTCCTTTCTTTGTTGCTTGGACGTATGTTCCGTTTTTCACAACTGATATATTTATGGGTTGATCGAGTTCTGTAAAATTCTGTGCCAGGTCTGCTCTGTTTATTAGGTGGTCTGATGCTCCAGAGTCCAGAACAAACATTATAGAGTCTTGAGTGTCTTCATACTGTCTTAGGTTTCCGCCAATCATGAAGGCAAATCCGGAGTAATTTGGATTTTTCATTATCTGTACGGTCTGCACTGTTCTATTTTCTGCGCGTTGTTTAATTTTTCTTGAATAACAATTCCTTTTAATGTGGCCAAGTTTACCGCATAAATGGCATTTCATTTGTTTTGTCTTATATTTAGCCTTGAAAAACTTGTTATTAAATGGTTTTCGGTAGGATTTGTATCGTGGTTTTTCTGTGATAGTTTCTGCTTGTAAAATTTTCATGCTTGTGTCACGTTTTTCTTGCATTATTTTAATCTCATGATCAAGTAGTCTTGTTTTTACAAACGTCAGAGTCAAATCGTCATCTGCTAGTGTTTCGATTGCTGTTACCACGCCGTCATAACTGCTGGGCAAGGTCATGAATAGATGACACACTTTGTCCACTTCTTCGAGGTTAGCACCTGCAGCCAATAAGTCGCAAATCAAGCCATCAAATTTTTGAAAATGTTTTATTAGAGTTATATCGCCTTCCAGCTTCATGTTCAATATCCTTTTTCTTAATGCTAGCTGCTTGGCTATGCTCTTTCTTGCATAAATTGAATCTAATTTCGCCAAAAGTTGTTTTGCACTGATATCTTCACTAGAGAGGCCAAGCAAAGAATCACTCAAATATTCGATTATCGTGTTTTTAGCAATCCTTTCTTTTCTCAGCCACTTAAGATCCGGTTCCACTGGCGGTTCTTCGTCAATTATATTTAACAAATTAAGTTCATTCAATAAGTTTCTTATCCTTAATTTCCACACACTATATTTGTCTCCGTCGAAAGGTTTAATATTTCTTTTTAATTTCGAGTTGTCCATTTTGTTACTTCACTGTACTGTCCACTGAACTAATTCACCAACACACACAAAAGTCTTTCAAAGTCTTTTGATTATTTTCAATAAAAGTTCATAAAATTTATTTCACTGTGCCCATAATCCAGAGGTCCGTAGATGTTAAATTTGGGCGACAAATGAAAAAGGCACAGTTAGTATTTAAAATAATAAAATTATTTATTAATTCAATTATTTAAGGAGGTGTGTGTTTTAATACGCGATTATAAGCAACGCGTGCGCAGTCTAGTCACAGACGAGGGATAGAGTCAACTAGTACAGGAACCATACACAGCCCTTCCACATATGTTTATTTTAACGTCAGAAAGGGACGAACAATACAACTAATACAATATCAAAGTAAGATAGATTTATTTTTGTCGTTTAGGCTTTATACGCCTATACCAACACAGACGGTCAATGGCATTGACAATGACAGAGAATAAGGCACAGATATTTGTTTATAAATCCTACGTTTGTGGCCTATTTTCAAAAATTCATAAATATATAAATACCAGTTTAAAAAAAATTATAAAAAATATTGAAGTATATACATACAAAATACATTCGATTGCATATATAAAAACTACCACTTCCGGTAAAGTATATGTTGTCAATTGTAGATGTCGCTGTTAACATTCTTCCACGATTTGTAGAATTATGTAGATGCCAGAAAGAAACGAAAAAAATACTCGCGTCAACGCGCAGCCGTTGTGACATAAATGTCAGTTGTATATTGTTGGATTTATTTGAATTTTGAATGTTTTTATTGAAAACCATTCGTAATTTATGTTTTTCTTCAATAAAACAAAAGTGCGATTACATTATTAGGTAAAAATGGAAACCACTACAAGTTTAAAACCTAAGACGTTGGCTGAATTGTTGCCAGGGCTCAGTGGTAAGTAGATAGTGTATAATTATTTATTTACTCCTATTAGGTGAAAACATTACATTGTTTTCAGTTTATACTTGAAATGATCTTCATTTACCTTCTAATTACATGCTAAGTATTAGCTGAAGTTAAAAGTATTGTGCGTTTATTTCCAGGCATATTGTCGCAGGACGCTATGCATACATTGACGGCGAAGAAACAGCCGCGCAAGACGATTGCTCAAACTAGAACCTCTGAAAAGGTTCTAAAACCCATGACTATTGCAGAGATGAAAGCTGATATCCTTGGTATGGAGTTAAATTCTTTTCTGAATTGGTATAATTTTGATAGAATGCCAATGGCCAATTGGAAGCCCATTGCCATTCTATTTGGCCATATTCTATACTTGGCCATTGGCATTCTATCAAAATTGAAACATTGAACATGTCTGAAAAGTGGTAAACTGCGGTGCAGCAATTATGTCTATGCTTTTGAAGTAAAAACAAATGGGTCTAAGTTCATTCTATGGCCCAAAGAAGTGGAAAATGGCTTATTTTTACCTATTTATGTGAAATTTACGACAACCCCTGTGGCTCAATGGAACCACAAGCGACTTTGTATGGCAGTCCTGGGTTCGATCCCTAGTCATGTCAAGATGGAAAATTATCTTTTACTAGCTGTTGTGCGGCTTCACCCGCATAATAAATAGCCTATGTCCTACTATGTCCCTAACCTATTATTATTATTGTATAATTCAGCATAAAAATGCAGTTCATCAATATTTTTCAGACATAACTATTTGGCCATGTACCATTATAATAAATGTATAATAATAATAATAAAATGCTGCACCCGCCGCTGGCAACAATCATGCGAGATAAAGATGGACAGATAACATGAATTGGTTCATTTGGCGCAATTACCTAATTGCAAATTGCAACAAATATGTAAACAAGTACCTACACGCGGTTACCTAGACAAACTGCACAAACATTTTCATGAAGCTTTTCCCGCAGTAAATGCATCAAAGCATAGATTAGGAGATCAACGAAGAGCTATAGTAAATAATAAACTTCTTGCCCAATCTATTCTTGCCAAAAAGCTGTAATTCTTAACACGTGCCGCATCACACGGAAGTTCCTTAGCTCTTGACACTAACGTCAACTTACAGCATATAATAAGTTCCCCCTCTTACGCTTGACTTTGGCCCGCGTATTTGGCATATACCCTCTATGCGAGGAGAAAAAATTGATAAACAGAATAATAATAAATCATTTTATTTCCGACCAACTAAAGATCATTTATTGTTAGTAACACAAATCTTTAAAACTAATGTTAGTACACAAAAATAAAACACAAGGCACATAAACATCACATATGTGAATCATAGAGCAATTATAATGGTATGGGTTTTTTCAATAAAACATATTGGTAATTAATTATGAAGATGAAAATGTCATCTTCATAATTACCAATATGTTTTAACAGCAGTCCCAAAATAGAACAGAGATATACCTACATCATATTGAAATGTCTTTTCAGCATTGCAAGTGAAGTCTCCCAGAAAGTGCCCACAAAACGCAGCTTCAGCCAAGAAGAATTGGAACTCATCTGTGAAGGTGGTAAAGAAGATCAGCAACACAGCAGCTGGCCAAATGAAGAACAACTCTGTTAGAAAAGCCCTCACATTTCAGTCTAAACCCAAGGTAATCCTGCTAATTTTAACCCTACTTTTATCATCATCATCATCAGGTCTTTCCAGTCTCCACCGCAGGAGCACGACCATCTCTGTACTACCAGAGCCATTTATTAGCTTGAGTAGTCAGAGGACCTGGCCTAGACACTCTCCACGCTGGCCAGACGGGTTGGAGAGGTCTCTTTGATGTTAATAAGCTTTGTTTAGCTTGTGTTTCCTTAGTCGCCTTTTACGACATCCACGAGATGACTTGGAGTGGTCCTATTCTACTCTGCCGGGAACCACACGGCGTGCAACCAAACCCTACTTCTATAAAAATGTAAAACTAAGTCTTGTCTGTCTGTCTATTTCCTCTACATAAAGTTCTACTACATACATACTCCTTAATAAAGTTTTCTAATGTTTTTGCGTTTGTTACACATTTAAATAAAGTTAAGGAGGGTGGGAAGTCAAGGGGCGCAGTTGGGGTTTGCCTTAAACGATTTTGCAAATTGATTTTAGTGGACTTTGTAATATGAAATTGTTGTAGTTTGGTGTTATAAATGCTCGTGCTAATAAACAATTTGTGAAATGGTTAAAGTAGACTATTATATGGACTCGTATAGATTTGTTATCAGAAGCTCCCACGAGGCATCAAAGAACATATGCAACTTTGATGCTACATAATAAAGAGAAAGTTAATAAAAACCGGCCAAGTGCGTGTCGGGCTACGCGCAGTGTAGGGTTCCGTAGTTGTGAATGACAACTTTGAGTTCACACTGTTTACACTCGCACCTCACAGTTTAACGACCAAAAACATCTAACAATGAAAATGGTATGAAATTTTACATTTTTCCAGTACATTTTATAAGTTGTTTGCCTATAACTTTTTAGTTTGCACTTAGTACTATAAGTAGTATATAGCACAAGTATAATGATAGCTAAAAAATTTTTTTTTCAAGATTTTTTTCTACCACTTTTTTGCCATGATTAATATAACATACCCTACCAAATTACAGCTTTCTAGTACTTATAGTCTCTGAGTAAAACCGCGGACGGACAGACAGACAGACATGGCGAAACTATAAGGGTTCCTAGTTTACTACGGAACCCTAAAAAGGGGGATAGAAGTATGTATGGGGAATCAAACATAAACCTTGTTGCTTTAACTGTTGTAGTAAATGACCTCTTCATGCTTCAACCACATAGGTATAGCAACTTACACTGAAAGAAATTGGATAGTTTCTATGCAGAAAATGAAAAAATTTCGTCAACATCGTAATCCTAATCTTATCCTAACTGTCCTTAACTTATCCCTACTAACCCTAATCCTAACTAATATTATAGATGCGAAAGTGAGATTATTTGTTTGTTACACTTTCACGCCCTAGCTACTGAACCGATCACCATAAAATTTGCATACACATAGGTTAGGGTACTGAGAAGGTCATAGGCTATCACGAAGGCGGGCGAAGCCGCGGGTAGTAATATTATAAATGTGATAGTGAGTTTGTATATTTGTTTGTTTGTCACCTCCTCAAGCTTTATCTACTGAACCAACCTTCTTGAAATTTGGCATACACAACTAGGTTAGGGTACTGAGAAGGGCATATGGTATCTTTGATCCCGGAAAAGAGTACTGTTCCCGTGGGATTGGCGATAAACGATTCGGCAAAGTTATACGCAAGCGAAGCCACGCAGAGCGCCACGCGTCCTTATCACACGAGACTAGGGAAAGAAAGGAATCCGATGACGTAACGTCGTGGCTTCTGGGCGCATCGTGGTGATGTGACTATCACGAAAATAATTGCATGTGGTCTTTTATACCGATTCTTTTTTAATTTATTGTGAAGTAATTTATATCTACAGAAAAATAAATCCCAACTAATATTATAAATGCGAAAGTGAGTTTGTTTTTTTATTTGTTTGTTTGTTACGCTTTCCCGCCGTATCTACTGAACCGATTATCCTGAAATTTTGCATACACATAGGTTAGGGTACCGAGAAGGACATAGGCTATATATTACGCGGGCGAAGCCGCGGGTAACAGCTAGTGTTATATATATCTCGAAGGAACTATGGAGTTGATTGTTGTTTGAATAACATTTAAGTTATTTATTAGATGATATCTATTGTTTATATTTTAAATACTTTCTAAAATCTTATAAAATCTAAGTATAATTCAATAGATATCTTCTAATAAATAACTTCATAATTCCTTCAATCAACTCCATAATTCCTTCGATATATATTTATATACCCTTTCCCAAACTTATTGAGGATCATTTTTGTTCTAGAGAAAACCAGACTATACTGCGCAACCGCAGGCTTCAGAAACGCCGAGGTTCCCGAAACCAGAGTTCAGAGCAAAGAAATCTATTATGCAAGGTCAGTTATATAATCTTAAAATACCTTTAAATATATTTTATGACTCATATGTATCGGAAGGGTTCAAGACAATTCAAATTTTCCAAATTGCTGAGAGCAGCAAAAAAGCAGTGGCGTAGCTTGCGTGGCTCAGTAGGGCCTCAGACAATTGTTGCTTAAGGGCCGTACAATGTGACTATGATAGTTTCACTAAAAACATCTTAAAATCTTAATTTAACAATGGGCTACTTAGAATTCTTAAGGCTTTATATTTTTATGAAGCATAATATCTTTTGATGCCATGGGTAATGAAATGAGATAAGCCCAGAAAGCATAATTGGAGTGGAGTGACTATAGTAAGATAGAAATTGAAAAAGAGTAAAAATTGTTGGATGTAGAAAAAAAATCGGCCAAGTGTGTTGGTTGGCCAAGTTTTTCAAAATTTTCGGCCCAGTAGTTTCGGAGATCAGGGGGGGGGGGGGGGGGGGATTGGTCAATTTTTGCCTTCTTTCGTGAATAAAATCAAAAGTATTGATTTTACCCGAACAAAAAAAAATATTTTTGAGATCCTCATAATGAGCCCTTTCATTTGATATATGACACAGTAAGGTTTGCAAAACTTTTTTTTTTAATTTTATTATTGGGCCCCTGAAAATGACCCTTATTTAAAAAAAAATCTTTATTTACTTTGCACATCCGTGTTTGGGTCATAGGATTACACCATCTTACCAAATTTCACCTAAATTGGGTCAGTAGATTCGGAGAAAAACGGCTGTGACAGACGGACGGACAGACAGACAGACGCACGAGTGATCCTATAAGGGTTCCGTTTTTCAACTTTTGTACGGAACCCTAAAAAGGGATATTTGTAATGAATTAGAATTAAGGAAAGGCCTTTGCCCAGCCAGGGGAGAGCTTAGATTTATTTAAAACTAAAGTTCGGGCCCTCTCGCATGTTTGAGGGTTTGTTTGTAATATAGAAACTCAAACTAGTGGATGGATTAAAAAAAATCACTAATACAAAGCTATTGATTTTTGAGTTTATCCATTACAAACTAAAACACAAACACATCAACGTGTAGCATAGGCTATTGTATCAAATGAATTAGGGATCCATTCGAAAATTGCATTAATGCAACCCAAACAAAAAGCCTATAAACGCCATAATTGGGCGAGCACTGCAAAAACTGTCGATGTATCTGACAGCTAAGCGTGGATGGTTACATCCTCACTTAGGATGCTTTGAAACCCGGAGTTAATCTAGGGGCCCAGATAGACTGTGTGTTAAAATCGAATATTTCTGGGATGAAGTCTCGGGAAACGGCTAGTTTATTAATATTTTTGTTGCAGCCCGAACTGGCGTCAGGATCAGTGGCATTTGTAGCATACCAGAAACACCAGTCATAAATAAACCAGTTTACAGCAGGATGACGCTGGCCAACAAGGAGAACTGTTCAGATCGAGCAAACCTCATAAAAAAACCATTTGTTCCAAAATTCAATCACAAAAAGTTAATGCCCCCCGTACCAGATACACCTTTGTCCAATGAATCCTGGAAATCCAGTTGTGATGCAAGTTTTCTGCAGAAAGAGAAGGAAATCAATGATATAGAGATGAAGGTAGCAGCCGTATCTGAAGAGCGTACGTTAGAAAACATTGCAGAAGTAACACCGCCAGTCTCCACACCCTTTAAAGAGTATCGGAATGTTCAAGAATATTTTAACAATTCCAGTGAACTGGAAAGCTCGGCCTTGTATCACGACAACACTATTATGTGCTTTGATAAAACTGGCGGCAATAAACAGGAGAACCAGAGAGAAGAAAGTGTGATTGTATCCCTCTGTGAACTACTGAACAGGGCAACCGTTACCAATAATGACAAGAACAGTACAGAACTAGACGACCTTCTAGAAGTTGAGAGACAAACCGAAAGCAATATAAAGATGATCGAAAATGGCATCAATACTTTGAACAACATCAAAGAATCTCAAATTAAGTCATTGAAGTATGTCAGGAAACTAATAAATGAAAAGAGAAATGGTCGGACAACATCTGAAAGTGGAAAGGACAAAACACTTGTTGATGCAAGTATATTAACGCCTAAACCAGAGAAAAAAAGTCCTGAACCGAGTCCGACGCTAGTAAAACCCTGTTCAGTTATAAAATCAGCAAAATCGCCTTCATATAAAATACCCAAGAGGAATCTCTGTTTGAGAAAGAAGGTCTTTCACAAGTCTATGCCAAACGTGGCCGGACCACAGTCTCCAAACAGAGATTTTGATAGCAGAGCCCTGAATATGTACATGAAGATGAAGGAGCAGATGAACTTCTTAAACACGCCTCTTGTGAAGCATCGGAGCGCTGTGCCCGACACTCCATCAGTGATGTCTCACAATCTCCAGAGACAATTAGACAAGTTATATTGTGGTAGCTAAGATACTGTAGGGGAATTCTGACAAAATAATATATCTACGTGTTTAATTTCCAAATAACATGGCTTCAACATGATAAGAGACTGTATAAAAATTGATTTAGAATATGAATAGATGAATATTTTATGTTTTACGTTTATGGCTAGAGTAAGGAGCTTTATTTACTGGTTGTGCTGCAGGATGGCATTGCTCATCACTCAAAAACCAAATAAAATAGCGGAAATTATGTAAAATTAAGAATACTTCCATGTAACGATATTATTAATGGATGGTTAAAAGGCAGGACGGATAGCATGCTTTGAGAGAGTGTGTCATCGCGTCAGGTTGAAATTCGGTCTTCATCATAATTGCTAACTCTGAAAATAGCAAATCGTCATAATCTCAAAATGTCAAAATTGCTAACCGTCATAATAAGCAAAGCGTCAAAATAGCCAACCGTCAAAATTGCAAACCACTATGACCAACTGTTGCCCGTGACTTCCCAGGCGTGAATTCGATTAATTGTTTAAATGTGTCATTTCTTATCGAGTAGAATCACTCAATTTTCCAGGTTAAAGAGTTGCATGAGTATTATTACAGGGTCATAAATACGCTATCTATTAATCACAATTATCCAAATCTGTTAAGCTCTTTCGGCATGAACGAATAAACCCTCAATAATTCCAATAAAAAAATAATAAATAATGTAACTTCTCTTTTTTTTATAAACCTAAATCGATGTTGACAAACCTTGCACTTTTCACTTATTGAAATTTTGACTGTTTGCTAATTTGACAATTCGCGATTTTGACTTAGCTAATTAGACCATTCGCTATTAACCTATAAGTACCGACGTGACGTCTGACAGACATTTTGAGGGTCACAAATGTTTAGTTATGTGTGTTAACGAAGACGTATCCAATTGTACTTCTCTCTACCTCTCGAGCAGCCCCCCAGAAGCGGTTGTGGAGAGTGGCTGTAGTATGGCGTGTATTTTCAGTATATTTATTTTTGTCTAACAATATTGGGATTGCTTTTTATAAGTTATAAATATTTATTAGAAAATTGAAAACTTCAATATTTAGTTTAACTTTTTAAATAACTATATTACTATCAACACGCACAATTCGTTTTTTTAGAAAAATAACATCAAACAAAATCATTAATAAAGCTGGGGTATTCTAGTAGACCTCACGTCGGTACTAATGTAACTCAAATAGCACTACGGTACTTAAAGGTTAAAACATTATGTGAATTAGTTAATTTGCCCATTCGCAATATTTACCAATGGCTATTTAGACCATTTCTGATTTTGGCAGTTGTCACTAACCTCACCGATTATTTCACCGAACGCGGTAAAACGTAAGAAATGCCCATACAGACTGTACCTAGACAATAAATAAAAACAACTGTGATTAACGTTGTTTTTATTCAAGCTTTTATTTAACTTGCAATGCAATCTATATGTTCGTTGTTTGTTCAGGTAATTTTTGAAGACCTAACTTTTGAATCTGAAATTGTGTGTACTTGTGTAAGTCTGATGACAAAACAATTTTATAGAACCATTGACTTAATCTGATGATGAAGTCGGAAGGCGGCCATGGGCAGTTCCATGATAAAGAAGGTAACCCCATCGTGTTAGTGCAAGCACTGTATAGATCGCTTATAATTAAAGCTTGTCACAAAAATGTAATGTTTCAATAAAATATTTTTAAGGTGAATTTTATGCATTCACGATGATATTCTGATATTTTCTTATTAAATTAAGAAAAAGATATGGAAAGAAAATATTAAAACGTATTATTTATCAAAGCAAATATTGCTGCCGCAACGCAAATGCGCCGTGTGGTTCCCGGCAGAGTAGAATAGGACCACTTCAAGTCATCCCGTGGATGTCGTAAAAAGCGACTAAGGAATAACAAGCTAAACAAAGCTTATAAACATCATAGAGACCTCTCCAACACGTCTGGCCAGCGTGGAGAGTGTAGGCCAAATCCTCTGACTACTCAAGCTTATATATGGCTCTGGTAGTACAGAGAGGGTCGTGCTCCGGCAGTGGAGACTAAAAAGACCTGATGATGAACGCAACTTCAAATATTGCGTTGCGTCAGCGCCGCACTGCACTGCTTGTGTTTTTGCCTTGTGTCCGTCCCCATACGGACACACCTATTTCTGACTGAACTAACTTGGAAATTACTCTAAAATATAAAATGTAATAATATTTTATTAATGTACTGCACATTCAGTGATGCCTTATGTAAATATAGTACTAAAATAGTATTTATTAATTTTCTCTTACCGATCTATCATCTGTGGCAATGTTTTGACGCAAGAGACCCGATTGTACTTGCTACAACTTTATTTGCAGTTAGTGGGGGCGCTGATGTCGTTGTTAAAATGTAGTTTTTATCATTTTTTATTAGGAAATAGTAATAATTCATGAATATTTTCTCTCTAAATAGTTAATAGGAATTATTTTTATAAATATTTGTCATATATCTACTTTTTTAAACTTGGTTGAAGATAAAATAACAATATTATCATTTTAGTTCCGATTTTTTCCACAGCATAAACTTGGGGAGTGTTTGTAACATGTGTAGATTATTTTTCTTATTATTTCACACATCACTGATATGATATGTGTTATCAACCGTCCTAAGGCCATTATTTACATATTTCCGAATTTCGTGCAGTTAGTGCAGACTCCTAGCTTCGTATCTGTGATATTCTTATAGGGTTTTAAGCAAAATGTCGTTATCTAAACCAATAATGAATTTAGTTTCTTCGTATTTACAAAATCTATATTTGCATCCTATCAGGACTAAATCCATTACAAGGTAAGTACATAAAGTTACTGTTTTAATCATTGTGGCTTTTCATAAAAGGAAACAGATATAAAAATGTTAGGTTAGAATTTAGAAAGTGAAAGAAATCTTGTAATATGTTTACCTAATAAGTATTCATGATCATGGTTCGGTTGGTAACTGCTTAGTATGTTTATGGTATCTACTATCTCCATTGATAAAGATTTTATATTATGTTTATGTTGCAGTTGGAAGTAGAATCTGACGATGAGTTGAACTTCAAACTTCTTTTTATCTTGTTGTAATTAGGAAACTAGAACTACTACTTCTCCTCCTACTAATAATATCACACTTTATTATTACCTACCTAGTTGTTTTTAGGTAACTAATCGGTGAAACTATTCATGAATAAATTACATGTTTATACGTTATCAACAGTATTATGATGATGTACTATGGACTTAAGTATGATATAGGTACATAAATACCTCAGTCTTTAAATTTATGACGTGACGTTTATTACCAATTGTTTTATTTAATGTATGTAGGTACCTGTATTATATGTATATCTTACTATGACTTTGCATAGTGCCTAGACTTTTTGACCTTTTAAAAGCCTTACGATGCCGTTAAGTAGAGGCAGCAATTAAATGAATTAGCAAGTCCTTGTTAAGAGAGTTTTAGGAATCTTTTATTTCGGGTGAGCCGCGTGGTTCCCGGCAGGATAGAATAGGACCACTATAAGCCTTCCTGTGGATGTCGTAGAAGGCGACTTAAGAAACACAAGCTAAATAACTTATAAACATCAAAGAGACCTCTCCAACCCTGGTCAGCGTGGAGACTGGAGACATCTCCAAACCGTCTGGTCAGTGTAGAGAGTGTAGGCCAAATCCTGTGACTGCTCTGGGTAATATATGGCTCTGGTAGTACAGGCCTCGCTCCTGCAGTGGAGAGCTGGAGAAGCCATGGCATCTTATACTAACTTGTTTTTCGTAATTCAAGTTGTGTCTTGGGGACAACGGGAAGTATCGTGTCGCAGCTGCTGGCGGGAGGAAACATTAGACTGGACCCAATTCTCGCATTTGGACTTTATGGGTGAGTGGCTGATCCCTACCTTCTTAGAGGAGACTGCATCTTATGCAATAAGTACTATTGTGAATGCTCTATGTAGAATAAATAAGCTAAGACGTAAGATCTATTACCATACTTACTCCAATCATTTTCTACTTTTTCTTAGTAAGTATACATATACTTTGTAATTAAACAAAAAGCTGTTGCGTTGTTAGAAGTGAATCACTAAGTTATGCAAGCCTTGAAAAACCTAACACTAGTGGCCTTACACACACAAAAAAGTATTATTACTAGAAGATTCAAATAATTAAAATGCGAAAGTTGCTGTTTGTCTTTTACGCTTGACGCTTCATTGGAACGCACATTATGGAATTTGGCATACTCGTCTGGGATATGGAGAAGAAACTTTCATCTCAAAAAAAAAATTTTTTTTTCGACGAATGACAGCGCGAGCGGTGCCGCGGGCGAGGCTATCTAACAATGCCTACATCGGCCCAGCAGTAAAAGTTAAAAATTCCTTCATCTTCCAGATTGTTATTCGGAGGCACCCTTCCCCACTACTTCTACGAGTTTGTAGAGCGCATGTTCCCAGAGGACGTGGTGGCGTTCCCTCTAGTCAAGAAGCTGATCTTCGAGCGTTTAATCTACGCGCCGCTGATCCAGGCCTTCTCGCTGTACACGCTCGCCAGGTTTGTAGCTTTTTACTCGACTTCGTATCATGTTTTCAGAATTCAGATATCTGAAATCTACGGACTGCCAACTATACGAGCGGCATCCACCTGTAGGCAGCTCGCAGAATAGCCCGCGGCAATAATTTGATGCGTATTTTATTAATTACCCGCCTGTAGGCATTTAATTATTGCCGCCAACAAACAGGGGAGGGCTGCTGACGTGCGCTCGCCCCTTCGCAATCTCGCGCGCGCCCTTATGCACGTCCTAGTTTGCCTTCGGGATAATCCATACCGACGCATATCCCAACTTCCCAACTAATATTATAATGCGAAAGTGAGTTTGTTTGTTTCGCTTTCACGCCGTATCTACTGAACCGATCATCATGAAATTTTGCATACTCATAGGTTAGGGTACCGAGAAGGACATAGGCTATATATTACGCGGGCGAAGCCGCGGGTAATAGCTAGTAAGTTATAAGGCACAGAGAAAACTTATCTTATAGCACATAGCAAGGAAATTAAATTTAGAGAGCACGAGCTACATTGAAATTCCTTGCTCCTACCTTACACATAGGCTTATACCACAGAGCAAAGAATTTCAATGTAGATCGCGCCCTCTTCATTTATGTTCCTTCTCTGTGCTATAACGTAAGTAACTTCCTTTATTCCGCTTTAACTTTACGAAATGTGTGACCAGATTTGGATGTGTAAAATATTGTTACAATTATACCGAGTTAGCAAAGGGTATAAGTTTTTTGGCATGGCAGTCGTAGAATTATTTATTTTTTAAATAGGTCTATACTTATAATTTTTTAAAGTTTGCAATAAAAATATTAGGATATAAGGTCTAAAATGCTTTGTATCATGTTTTTTTCGCAAATTCAATTTCGCTATCTTGCCGCGTCTGAAAGTTCGGTTTCGGTAGAATGTCCGGTTTCCGTCGTTCTCTTGTTTTATACCTATTTTTTTTTTAAATACCTACGTGCAAAATTGGTATTCCTCAGGTTCGAGGGCAAGAACCACAGCGCAGCGCTGAAGCAGCTCAACGCCTTGTACTTGACGGTGCTAGAAGCGAACTGGAAGTGGCTGACGCTCTTCCAGGTCGTCAACCTGGCTTTCGTCCCGCCTATGGTGAGTATATTTATAAGATACTAACTAAAGGTATAGGTTCTGCAGCCGCAAATGCGGATAAATTTTCCAAGTTGATCTGAGAAAAAACTAGGGGCTCTTACTTGGTCCTGTTTACTTATTGCGGCCGTAACAGATCCTAAATGAATTTCCCCTGCTGGTATGAGAGAAAACTGGAGTTTCTGAGTTCAGTTCTAAGCGTGGTCATATACTTGTGTACAGTCCGAATTAGACATTTTGGCGGCTCGAAACATCGCGCGAGTTAATGCGAGGTTCTGCGGGGCGCGAGGGGAGGCGGGGCGCGTACTGCGCAGCGAACAGCTAATATCCGAGCCGCAAAGTTTGATTCGTTCTGTACCTAGTTCATTTTCGCTTGTGATACTTGTCTGCGGTTCTAAAATTGCTCAATGTAAGTTGGCTTTGGCGTCAGGCCGACTGTAGAAACTTATTAGGATATATACGTAGTATGAATATTATACACTAGCTTATTTTGGATGTGATCCAGGCACTCGGGTTATTACATTTTTGAAATATCAATACTTCTTCAGAGATTTAAGCACCCTGAGTCATAATTAGCCGCGCTTTCTAATCCTTTTTAAGTTTTCATGCATTTCATTTTCTATACCAATATTTGTAATTCGAAAATCTTTGTTCAAATAACGCTAAAATTCTATTCTCTTTTATTTCAGCTAAGAGTACTCTACATGAACTTGGTTGGTCTTGGCTGGGCAATATTCCTGGCCACCAAGAGACGCCAACAGAGTCAAAAGAAAGAATAACTTTAATGATAAGTACTTTTACTATCGGAATCAGAGGTGAAAGATAATCGTGGTCGCAATTTGTACTTTGTTATAATGTAATTGATAAGATTGCGTAAGTGTTATCTGATTATCTGGGGACCAACATGGAATAAAAATATAATACATTCCTGAAAAGGCCGTTTATAGACGAATTTATTTTCTTCAGAGGTCTTGGTAGATATAAGTGGGAATGTGTATGTAAATATAAAAGCGTATTTTGTTACTTAATTTATTTGACAACAGCAATTTTTGATCCATTAATCGATAGTATATCTTCTATATATTCTGTGGAATCATCTATTACTATCTTCTAAAATCAAATCGGCGAAATCAATTCTTTCGGTTTGCGGTGCATTTAAAACTTTATTTTTTTAATGTTAGACCTATTTTATATTGATGTTTTATAATAAATTGTTTTACCATTACAACGTGGCGTTATTGAGTACCTATCCTCCACATACAAATTATTGCTCGGTTCGTCATCTATCTCAGTTGAGTTACAATTATGAGTATCATATAAATATCAATTAACAATAGCTTAAGTTATAATAAATAGAAAATAAATATGTTACAAAGACTAGATAACTTAATGTACAAATAAGTTAGTGTAAACATTAGCTGTCAATAAATATATTGCACATTATTCTAAAACATTTCAAGACTCACTTATTCGACTAGAGTATTTTTGGTACTTCGCACTTTATTTTACAATAAATAAAAAAATAATATTATCAACCATTACAAATAAAAATAACAAAAAAAAAATGTATAAGAGATCATTTTGATTTGTCTTTGAACTAGAGTTGGAATGATCGTTGAATGTATATTTTGACTAGATTTAGGTATATCTTACTTGACTAGACCCTACTTCTGATATCATGTTATAAGTACACACAAAATATCTTTGATCTAACAGCCCTAAAATTATCGTCTGATAACATCACACACTATGTTTATACTTCATTATCAGTCAATAAGTTCGCATTTTATTATCTCAATGCCCAATATTGGTCACGCTACTTTAGTTGTAATAGAACTTTGCCACACCATTTGGCATCACATTTAAGTCGATGAGATTGTGATTTTACCAAGTAAATAATTATTTTATTAAAACATATCTTTCATAAGACATCAGTTACGGAAATACACTAATCACATATCGATTTAATTAAAAAATATTAATCTTGTGATGCTTTCCTATGTCTCTATGGATAATCATTTGTACGCGTAGGCAATAAGCTGACCAATAAATAATTTGTTTGACATACTTACTCTTTCATACACAAAAATCAACTGCTTTCGACTTGTAATTATTAAAGTTGTCGGTCAGCAGTACTCAATGAATGAAACTAACGATATTCATCTATTATATCAGTTACTTTTGCAAATATGTAATGTTATTTCTTTTCTATATATTGTTTATGTTTTGGGCCAGCAGAGCCTTAAAAACGCATAGAATTCAAAGTAACATCAGATTCATCGCACTTGTTCCATCTATTCAATTTCGTCTCGGATTTCGCGCAATTTAAAATGCGTTTACGAATATAGGTACAGATCGGAAAAGTATGGATACACAGTGGCATATGATCTGGATAGAAAGCTCTGCCTACTTAACCACCTGTCTCAGTGCTAAATCGTCTCAATTTGATATTTCGGAGGCTGTAATCTTAAGAGGTAGTCCTCTCAAGACTGCAGCGTATGCATCAGAATGGCTGCCCAAGATGTCAGATCCACAAATGTAGTTGTCTCCAAGCAGACTTCTGTATAAACAGAGGCAGACGTGTCCTACTCCAAGAAACAGAAAGAAATCGCGTCATAACGTGGATGGTGTCGTCACGGTACAGAATTTAGGAGTGAGCAAAGGGTCAATACATACTAGCGCAGAGTCGAAGAGAAACGATGTTAATATGGCAAAGACTTAATGCGCATTTTCCTTATGAGATTCAAAAGCGCGAAATTTTGGGCGCAGTCCTGCGTATACACACGTCATTTATTTTCATTACAGAAGGACTATGAGCATTACGCTGTTAAATAAAAGGAATTTGCCATATTAACACCGTTTCGCTTCGCTTCGACTCTGCGCTAGTATGCAATGGTGTTAATTAGCACCCTTTGAACGCTTCAGATTGATACGGTCTTCTGCCTCAGTTTATATAGAATTTTGTCTCCAAGCCGCAGAAGTTGTCTCGCACATGGTTTCTCATTCGTTGTCGGGCCTGGGCGGCGGCGAGCGCGTCCAGCTGCGCGGCGAGGAGCGGCTGCTGCAGTAGCTGCCGCTGGAGGGCGAGGACGGCGTGGGCCGCCGGTAGGGGATGGGGCGCTTGCGCGCGCTGGGTGTTAGTGGGTTATTGTCAGTTAGGTGGACATGCGCGGTACTCATGCATGAATTATTAATTTGTTTAGTTATTTTATATTGAGCATTGATAGCATCGAATGCCACAGAGACGCGACGCAGCATGTGAGTAAAAAATACAAGAGCAACTTTTGTTGACCCCTCAAAACAGCATACATTTCTATGCTCCGCTTCACGCAACCTCGAAGCGCCAAGTTGCGTCGGACTATTGAAATGTGCTGTTCCGTGAAGTTAAAACAGGTTTTGTGTAGAGAAACTAACCTCTCATCGTAGCTTCACGTCTCGGTGAGATACGATGCTTTAAATTTCAGAGATTAGAGTAATAGAAAAAGAGAAAATGACGTAGGATGCATATTGAAAGCTTAAAAAACTTACCTTGTAAAACTAATAAAAGTGATGCACAAAAATCTTATAGCGCGGATAAAGGTATAAACTGGCTTGTCTCTACCATGCAGCGAAAACAAAATAAAAACAACAAATTCACAAATAAAAATTTAATGTGATAAAACAAATTGAATATAATTGCAACTGAAACACACTTATTGTCCATATAGCACAATTTCTACATCTGGCTTCCGAACTATCGCATAGCACTACCGTCAGCTAATCACTTATCTTCTTCTATACTTGAATCTATTTTGCGGATACGTTAGATCTATAATGGGTGCGCTACGGAAGAAAAATATCAACGAATTAATATTTACACTCGTATCATTAATCAACCCCAGTTTTAAATCCTTAATATATAATACTGATTTAATGAAAAATTCATCATGAATAATATTTTTTTCCATTGAGAACAGCATTCTTTAAAAACATCAGACTGTATATATGGTTTCAGAAATTATAAACACATAAGTAATGGTCTATACAACGTACAGTAAATACTTTGAAATAACTTAAAATATATTTTGTTAATAGGAAACGAACTGGGTTAGTCCCATTTAGGACGACGTAGGAAATTGCACACCCATGTTAGCACGAAATACACTCACAATCGAATTAATTGCAGACTGACCCACTGACAACTTTCACAGCCAAAGGCAGAGTATTTATACAAACTGTGGTCAATCTCCAAGCCCACGTTAAGAACAATTACACTATGAGATAATTAGCGATATACATATTATAATTGCAGTCTGCTTTTTTTTTAATTCACGAGACAACAGTCACGTTATAGCAAGCGCCAGTTAGCAGGTGAATAGCTTACGTTGACCTTCAACGATTTCCACTTAAAAAGGTGTTTAGGTCAGTAATTCATATAGATGGCATTACTTTCTACTACTGAAGGTACTGTATTAGGTAAATTCTAAAATATTTTGAGCTGTAAGAATTAAAATATTTGGCACCAATGTTTTGTAAGCGAGACGCTCCGTCCTACAGTGCAGTCATACGGGGAACCGAAGTGTATGACAGAGACAGTCCGCTGCGCTATTGACTTGCCAAAAGGTGCTTGGTAAAGTTATGAAATTCATTTCCTAATAATTTACTTATCAATGATCAAATTCATTTGATTCCAAATATTTCTGATTTGATTTCGAGTAATATTGTGTCATGAATGAATTGAAAAACAGACATGAGGGCTTAAGATGCGGGTATAAGATACATATGACTTAATCCTAATTTATGCACTAGCACACCACTGCACACTAGTCCGAACTACTCGTGTCTTCAGAACTCGTGCTATACTTTCGTGACTTTTTTCTATAAAAGAAAAATTCAATACATACAATGGGGAATGTGGAACAACATGTGCCACGTCACGGTATAGAAGTGAATGTTGATACAATCAAGCCGAAAGGGTTAATGTACTCATCAATAATCAATACGAGCAACTTGTATAGTAATCAAGAGAATTTATGCAAATGTCCTTTTTGGTCCTTAAAAATAAAATGCATCGTCATAATAAGTAGGTATATGCCGTTTTTTGGATTAATGTTTTTTTTTTATTCGTGGATTGAAAAAGGACTTTTTCTCACTTTCTGTACACCGTGATGTGGCATTGGGCAAAATAAAATTAAAGCACTATGTAGTAAAAATAAGTGATAGAAAGCGTCACACGAAAAACACCTAACACATTAATTTCGACGACATTTTTGTATAATTCATAATTATATTAAATGTCATCAAAATTATAATCATTCTCTAGGTTAGTTGCACTCTGACACAATGCTTTTGGTCAATAATTACACCATTTCATATAGGGTCAAGAGATTCAAACGTTTGGAAATACGAAACTTCGGATAAATGTAAGTAAACTTTTTGGACCGACTTCCTTCGTTCAATATTTAGTAACAATTTATTATATTTCATGAATTTAGTAAAGAAGTGTTAAATTCCAATTCATATTCGTTGTTATTATAAATTAAATTCTTTTACTAACACTTTAAACGTGTTTGGTAAGGATTGGCACTGGACCGAGATATATTGTTATACTGGTACTTAAAATAACATAATTAAAGTACAAATGTCTCTTGTACTCTGGCAAAAGAATCTCAATAAATACAGTCAATTCTTATTTTATCTTTCTGACTGTAAAACAGTATGAAAAAGAGATTGCTAATTGAGCCTTATATCAGCTAACTAGCGCCTTATGTCATTTTATTTCCTTTATTCCTAATCGAGATCAAATTGAAAATATCGAATCAAGTACTTCGGTAGTAAATTACTTGTAGTATTTTTTGTATTATTCATCAATATTTTTATTTCAAATCAGGAAAACTACTCATTACGTTAAAAACGGTAATTTTGGCAGAACTGAGTTACACTTTTAATTTACTAAATGCAAAATAATGAAAAGAAACAAAAATACTACAAGTAGGTACTTTTTTACCGAAGTATTTACTTCGATATTTTCAACTTGAGCTGGTTTAGTAGTAAAAGAATAAAATGTAAAGGAAATCGTAAGGGCGACTAGTGCGTTTGTAATTTATTCACCTATTTTAAAGTTTTACTTTTTATTATGTTCACTACGTGATTAGGTTTATATTATGTTTTACTTTTTGGTTTACTATCGGGAGTCTGTTTTTTTTCTTTCATTTTTTTTTTAATTTAAATAGTTTTAATAATTTAATTTAAATATTTCTCCTCCTTACTGAGTCGAAATGGTTTCATTATATTCTTTAATTTATCCGAGTCAAGTATTATCCCCGTCATCCTCCCGCCCTGGCTGCGAGGCTGCACTACCTGGTGATGCGGCGGCGGTCGAGGAAGCTGGGCGAGCCGGCGCGGCGCGGGATGGAGGGCGAGCGCGAGCGCGCGCGCGCGCCCCCGACGCTGGATCTACGGTAATCCGCGTACACGCCCGTCATTGTTCTACCGTTCGTTAGTGCATGCATCGAGTTCAATAATTCCGGGAAACAAGTCCACGTGTTAATATCCGAACTTCTCGACGGGAGCTACTTCGTCGAACTTTACATAGTGAGTTTTTTTTTTCAGATTGCTATTAAAGGCTATGAAAACTTATAAGTTATAACAAAGTTCGACAAAAATAACTCCCGCTACATTTCGACCCTTTTTTTACATTATTTATCTAAGTTTGCGTGTCCATGATTGTTTTTTTTTTAACATTAAAAACATTTCCAAATACAATATAAAACAATCAATGATGTAATACTAAATTGAATTCTAAAAACCGAACTTGGATATTAAAAATATCAAAACAACTCTAATAAAATAAAACGTACCTACATACAAACACGCAAACTTGTATGCGCAAATACCTCACGCAGCGCAAATAAAGACTTGTCAATAAAAATGGCTGACAATAAAGATGGCAACGCAAGAACTAATTTGTTAATGTCGCTGCATACGATTGATCATAATAAGAATTTAAATAGGAATCTCTATTTCTTTTAAATAATTTTATCTTTCGTTAGAAAATGTATAAAATTAATATTTGTTCTATTAACTATTTAGTAAAGATGATTTTGAAATATTTTGCAAACATAGAAATATATACCTATAGAAATACTTTTTTCTTGTTATCTTAAATATTATTATAAATAAGTCAATGTCTCCATACATTTGACAGTTTATTTCGGAACAATCGTAACTAAATCCACTCTTGACAGTTGCCATCCCAATTTTGATGTTTACCATATTATTATCATAGTATGACCAGTAAGTAATAACAAGAATCTTTATTTGCGTGACTATGGTTGACCATGAAAGTGGTTTATCAGTTTCGATAACTCGTATTTCTATTTCTCAGTATATTATTTTTGCGTCTTTACAGTGATTACACATTAAACAATGTGAGGCAACAAAAGCCACTCCTGCAACGAGCTGTTACTCGAGTGACAAATACGGATAGATAAAGGTCAATGACCGCTATTGACTCGATTACTGGCGACCAGTAAAAATTACAACCAAATGGTATATATTATGGTATATCTTTATTACTTAAAATTAAATGTACGAATTAGGGCATAGCTTCTACGCTATTTTACTAATATTATAAAGCTCAAGAGTTTGTTTAATTGGTTTAACGCGGTAATCTCAGGAATTACTGGACCGATTTCAAGAACTTTCGCCGTTTGGTAGCTACGTTATCCCTGAGTGCCATAGACTATATATGTACCACTGGCGAAGCTGGATCAGACTGCTAGTGTGATGATAAACCGCTTTCCTGGTATATTATCCGACGCATTACCCAGGAACTGACGTTTACCTTGACGAGCGAGTGGAGCGCGACGAACTGCGGGACGAGCGCGACGAGCTGCGACTGCTGTACGAACTCGAGCGGGATGAGCGGGAACGCCTGGAAGCAAGCAATAAACATTTTTACGTGCTATCTAGTTTTGGATCCAAGATGGCTGAAGATATTTTTATGGAAAGTCAAGATGGATGTCATTTTCGAGGAAGGTTGGTGTGTAGATCAAAAAACTATGTAAAATTTGAGATTTAAGACGAATTTATATGATAATTCGATAGCTATTTCAACGAATATAAATAAAACAATCTGCTATCTAGGATATTAGAATGATCTGAACCCAAAAATAGACGACACCCATGTTGAATTTTTATGAAGAAAAAAATAGCAGATTTTTGTCTAGCTCGGGGAAGAGTGTTTCAACTTTGCTGAAAATGGTATCTTACCTCGAAGAGGAATAAGAGCGCGACCTCGAGCGCGAAGACCGCGATCTTGATCTCGAGCCGGACCGGGACCTCGACGATTTCCCTCGCGAACGGGACTTGTCTCGAGACCGAGACTTATCTCGCGAGCGGGACCTTTGTCGCGATCGGGACTTCTCTCGTGAGCGGGATTTTTCTCGTGAGCGGGACTTGCCTCGCGATCTCGATTTGGACCGCGATCGCGGCTTAGACCGCGAGCGCGATTTGGACCGCGACCGCGACGTGCGGCGCGACGACGAACGCGACCAGCTGCGGCCTCTTTTCTTTACTTCCGGAGACCGCTTCTTCACTTCGGGAGAGAATTTCTTGACGTCAGGAGAGCTCTCTTTGCGAGGAGTCGTCTCTTTTTTGGGACTGGCTGCGGGGGGACTCTTTTCGTCCTTCTTTTCGACTACTGGCGATTTGGATTTAGACTTTCTCGTTGCTACCGGGCTGAGCAGAACCTTCTGGTTGTCTTTCTCGGGCGCCGGTTCGCCGCGGCCGGGCGCGGCGGCGGAGGGCCCAGCGCCGGCGGCGCGCTGGCGCTCCATGGAGGCTCGCGCCATGGCGGCCACCTTCCGCTTGAGGCGACTGAGCTCGCGGTTCCAGCCGCTCAGCTCGTCCTGCCGCGCTCGCTCATCAACTGTCATGATTTCGCCCTCGGAAGCCTCCATTTCACTGGAGGAGCTTCGCATGCACGATACTTTTGGCTTGTAGTTAACTTTCTCCCTTTTCTTCTTGAGTTCGGAAGGAGACTTGATGTATTTGCGCTTGTCCTTCTCCGGCAATTTGTCGAGGATGTCCCGGTACCGCTCGGGGCTGCGCCGCGCCGGCGAGTAGCTCAGGCTCGAGGAGCTGCGGCTCCGCCGTGCTGAACCAGATCTCGATTTATCCTTGTGATTCTCGCGTCGCGATGATTTTCGTTCCTTTCCTTCCCTCTCCCTCGCCTCGGCTCGAGGCGAGGCTATCCGCCGCTCGATTGAAGATTTGAGTTTATTATTTGGCGTACTACTCTTTCTCTTCTCTCTCTTCCTGCGCTCGGGAGACTGAGACACGGATCGGCTGGGGGATTGTCTACGTTTTCTCGCTTCCGGCGAGATTGATTTTTTTCTAGAGCGGCTGCGTTCGCGCTTCTTTTCTACAACTTTAGAGGATTTGTATTTATCTGAGGGCGGAGAGTCTCTTCGGCTTTTCGACGGCGGAGAATCTCGCCTTCTGTATTCCGAGGAGTAACTCCGCCGCCTTTGCTCCCGCGGCTCCGGAGATATGCTCTTTTCCTTATAATATCGTGCTTTACTCTTTGGTTCCTTGTCTGCCCTATACCTTGCGGGTGGTTCGGGTTCCGATTCTGACGACGATGATTTTCTTTCTGAACGCGAATTCTTATGATTTCTTTCCGTGTCGCGGCGAGATTCTCTATTCCTACTAGATTTGTTGGCGGGAGATCTTTCCTTGTATTCGGGAGAAGCGACCCTCTTGTCCCTGGAGGGACTCCTGTTTTTCTTTCGCCTCGGTGGATCATCGTAACTTTCTTTTTCTCTCTCCCTGCGTTTGAAAGTCTCTTCTTCATAGCGGTCATGACTCTTTTTCCTTTCGTACTTATCACCCCTGTCTCTCCTGTTGTAAGACTCTTCCTGGCCTCGTCTCCTGTAATCTGGAGACTCGCTTAGTCTTTGAACTCTTCTTTCCCTTTCATCACGTGACGAACTCTCCCTTCTATTTCTGCTGTCTCTTGCTACTTCCTTCTTATTATTATAAGTCTCTTCCCTCTTTCTGTACTCGACGGAGGGACTTCGCCGGCGTTTCTTTTCGGGAGGTGGCGATATACTGGCGTCCCGGTATCGTTTGTCTCTTTTGTCGGGCTTGCGCTTTGGAGGTGGTTCCTCTGTATCTGACTCGGGAGAGGAATTCCTCTTGGAGCGTTTCACGGCTCTGGTCTTCCCGGATTCTTTGGAAGGTTCTCGCTTTCTGTTCTCCACCCTGGAGACATAGGACCTCTGCCTGTGCTCGGGCGAAGGGTCCCGGTCCCTGTCGTCTCTGGACGCGCTGCGTTCATCGCGTCTCCAGCCGGCATCATTGTGTCGGGAGGCCCTGCTGGGCACGTCGTCTCTCCTGTCATACTTTTTGCTATCGCGGTCTCTCTCCCTCCTTCTCAAGTGTGCGTCATTGTCTCTGCTCTCGCTCCTGCGGTCTCGTGGCTTCTCCTTCACAATCTTGACTGGGGAGCTGGAATTTTAAAATTAAATTGACCGATTAAAAATTAGTCAACATGGTGACCTTACCTTACCCAATTTAACAGTTGTTGTACCGAGTTCGGACAATCAATTTATCGAACGATTTATTTGCGCAAGTGATACCTATTTGCGTTTTCTATGCAAATACAACTAACTATTCATGGTGATTAATTTATGAGTACTATGTTTATTTGTATAGCCGCTTTGTTACTACTCAATAAAAATTACAATAATTAATTGTTAGTGTTGTGCATTGCATACTTTACGAATGAAAAGAATTCCTATGTAAATAGTATTTATTATTAATCTTTTCAATTATTCTGTAATTTGTTTGTCAAAGTATTTACTTACCTTACTTTCTAAGTGTTTTTATGCATTATAATGCTATTTTGATTATGCTCTTATTAAAATAAATTATTTACTTACCTTTCCCGGCTTGAAGGCTCACTGCTGCCGCGGCGTCTGCCACTCGACTTTTTCTGTTCAAAATTCAACGAACAACATAAATATGGAGAAGGCAAAAGGCGAACTTTAACACCAGTGCCAATACAAGAATACTATAGTGGTAAAGGCAACTAAACATATTTCTCTAATGTAATACAAGAAATTCTTTAGGCCTCTTGATGAAGGAGTCCGACTGCAAAAGGGCGAAGAATTTCTTGTGTAAACAAAAATAACAGAATACCACTTTACACATGCACTCTAAATAAATAACCATTGAAAAATAAGGCATATAAAGTTATTTTGGTAAAATAAAACAAAAACATATATTATGTAAGCTATTCATGGAAGCGAGTAGAAAATAAAGGGTTTAAAGTATCTGTGTTAAATCTTTTTGTTTATCAGAATGTTATATTACATTGTATCCATAACATTCTCATTAGAAAATAAAAATAGATAAGTACATACGAATATAGGTACCTAAAAACAAAACAAAAAAAATATTTGGCACCAGTGTGTGTCACTTAAAAATTAACGATACTATATTAGTAACACATAACAATATCAATATTTCCAATATTATATAGATACGTAATACACAAAAATCAAATAAATAACACTGGGGACGTACCTTTTGCAACAAACGGTGGTGGTATAGTATACCATTTAAACATGTGGTGCATCCTTAATTAGTTTTGGGTAAATGAGAGAGGGAGAATGTTATGGATTAGTTACATTTGAACAGTCTTGGAAATTTACACTGGATGTGTGATACAAAAACGTGGTGTTCGCTCGCGGAGATTGTTATTGTGAGATATTCATGGCAACGCGGGCGCGAGAAATAATTTAAATTGCAATTTTTAATAACATGTTGTTTTTGACACGGCCTTTGACTCTTCTGAGTTATGACCGTAGGCTCTATATAACCCGTAACCAAGAAATAATAATTATTTTCTTCTTCTTTTCGAGTCGATATGGTTATATTTGTTTAAAAATCATATTGATTTTAACCAGTAGTTGGCCACGGCGATACCTTTGTCATTTGCTTCATTTAGGTCTTTAATACTGCATGTGGAGGGACAATTAGGACACGTCGTTAGGTGAGCCATAGTCTGGATGGCGCCACAGTGACAGAGGTAATTATTGGAGAAACCCCACCTTACTCGGTTTTCTTGGCATCTCCCTACACCAGCTCGGAGTCTGTTGAGGGACTTTCAAACTGCCCAGGGGAGAGAGAAAAAATATATCGTTGATCTATAGTTGTTTTATATTATTTTATAAAACAACTATAGAACGTTATAGAGATTTTTTTCTACGACTTTTAGGTTCAGTCATCTATTGACGGGGGTTTGGGATAAAATATAACGATTTCTGAAAAAAGATAATATCATTTTGATAAGCTAGATAAATTTAACAAAGAGTTGAAGGAGATAACGCAAGACCTGACTGAATGGAAGAAGTGGAGGGAGGCCTTAGCCCAGCAGTGGGACATAATGACTCGAAATAAATAAATCATTTTTCAATTCCACATTACATCGATTAATTTTAATAAACCAATATTTGGAACCAACTAAAGGAGAAGTTTGTAGTTTAGGAATATTTTGAAGACTAATACTTATGTAACTAAACTAAATTTAATGCTTTAAATTAATTTATACTACTCAGTGTTTTCACCAAAAAATTGGACCATAAACGTCAATTTAAAGGTAGGTATATCTATTTATATATTGGAGTCATCGTTCCCGCGTCACCATTGGCCGGCGTCGTCATCCGCGTACTCGAGCGCGCGAACACAGTTTTTGTAATACACATCCACATCGCGTTACGGACAGTATTAACCACCATCTGTTTAAGGACTACAACACCATGCAATCAGTCACGGAACCCTCACAACCGCCCACGTCTCAGCTCGACAACCATTAGTAACATGTTACTCAAAATGCACCAATCACGGCGAACATTACTTAGTATCACCTAACATAGTGTTCTTACTGAGTGTTATTGTTTTGTGATATACTTACAGTATACGTTATTTCTTCAGATAAAGATGGCTATCCTATGAAATGATGCACAGTTAAACAGATAATTTTTACTGGCTATTTCTTGTATTTACAGAAAAATAAAATAATAAAATGAAGTAAGAAGACAAGAACCACATTAAATTATTGGATATATCGCCCAGGATGATAGCTATCGAGTATGTCTGTAGATGTGTGGGGACGTTACATTAGCTATTGATGTGAAGCGCCACGTGGAGAGCGTGGCAAACGTAGCAGAGAGCGCTCTATCAATTTCATAGAAAGCTATGCTTGAGCCCTCTCTTACACATCATTCGGAGACAACACCTGCCTAGACTTCTATGGCATTGATTATTGCACTTTGGCTGAATGGCAAGACTATTTAGTGTAAGTGTTCGAAAAAATAGTATCACAGTCCGACTAAAGCGATTAGTGTCACTATGAGAGTCACAGTGACACTAATTCTTAACCTTAGTCGCACTATGCAACTATTTTAGTCGTTAACTCAACCAACAAGTCTTGCTTTAGCTGTTCTACGCAAGAGAAGGACAGAGTCGGGTACATTGCAAGAGAAACAGCAAGCCTATGGTTTGCAGAGAGGTGCTAACACTTGATAATAGTTCGTAGAGGCTGACGTGTTGAAAAAGTCGGTTGTAAATCAAAAGGAAGCAATGTGCTACATCAGTTTAGTTCCCCACCACACTTAAGGGATAGGGATCGAGTAGGGTGTGAAAAGTGTAGGCATGATTGAAGAAACCCAATCTACATGTATTACATGTGTATATATATTTATCCCAAAACCCACTGGAAATAATTCAAAGATTACATTTTGATCTAAAATAAAGCTTGGAGTACGTTAACCAAAATATAATAGTAAGTAGCTATGGTGAAATAAAATCTGTAAATTTAAGTAAGAACGGATGGTTAACAAAAACTAAACTCAATGAGGAAAATTTAATTTAAAAAGTAAAATTTCTAAGAATGCGACCAAAAAATAATCTTTGAAGTAGACAGATCCTACACTAAATATTCTGAAGCTAGTTTGCATGTTAACATAGAGTTCGGAATGTTCAGAAGCGGCGAGACAATTACCTTTTTCTTCTTCTTATGTCGCTCGTCGTCCGAGCTGGAGCCGCTGTCAGCTCCCGCGTCGGAGTCCGATGAGCTGTCGCTGCCGGGCGACTTGGAGCGCTTCTTTTTTTTCTTGCTCGACTCTAGTCTGTGCAATTGACGATTTATTAATTAAAATGAAAACAGAATAGTCAATCTATTGTGAAAATGAAACGGAGAGAGTGCAGGGCTAATATAATGATCCAAGTTTTTAAACATATATCCAAAAAGATGCTAAGGAAAATTATTAACTTAGCATAAATTACTGATACTTATTTTAATGACATAAATTGAAAGGCCTAACAAAAATCAACGGATTTGCTTTAAGATTATTAGTATGTTGCTTTAGAAACTGAGATTTAGTGATTTTGTTAGGCCTCATATTTAGTATTCCCAGTAAGTTAGTCCCATTCATTTAGTCATCCCAAAGAGCGACACGACATTAAAAAATGTCTAACAGTATACCATACCTACAAATGTAGTCCATTATCATTTTTCTTTCGCTGAAATTTCCAACAAACATGTAAGGCAAGGCTTTAAAAAGAGGAACTAAAAGAACTAAGTATTAAAGAAATACTTGCCTTTTCGACAGTTGTAGCACCTGTCTGAATTTAAATAAGTCTATGAGATACTTCTTCAATGCAAAAAATAATATTATAATAATTCCTACGTCGTACAATATGTACGGATATTTAATAAAAATAATGTAAAGCATTAAATCAAAGGACATATAAAACACCTACTTTTCTTTCTTATTTTTCTTCGACTTTTTCTTTTTCATCTTTTTTGCATCTGGCGAGGTACTGTAATTAAAAAACAGTCATATAAGTTAAAATACCTATGTTAACAAGAATATTAATGGAAAAAAAAGAAAATATAGAAACGCTTGTGTTACTTGGTCGGATATGACAACCCGGCACAAAGCGCACAAACTTAGTTTTACATCAATAGGTTTGAGTGAGTAGGATGTCATGGTCATTGGTCAGGTATGCTATCCTCAAGAAGCATTCCTAAAAGCTGTCCGGTTCACCCAGTCGAAATAACCTGTCCCTCGCTAAAAAATGTTTTCGATGGGCATCAGCGTCGGAACCAAGCAAACCAAACAAACTATGGTATGGGAAAACATGACAGAAATCTTTTGGGAAAGCCTGTGTCCAGCAGTGGACTTCTTGCTGCTGAGAAATTGTGAAAATATGAAATGATTAAGCGTGTCGCATGACTTGAATCCAAAACAAAAGTTACCTTCTTTTCTTTTTCTTCTTCGCGACGTGTGCGTCCCGCTCCTCTCGCTCATGGCTGGGCGTCCTGACGAGAGGGTAGCGCAGCGCCTGCTCGCGTGCGCGCCGCTCGGGGTCCAGGCTGGTGCCCTCCACGAAGCGCGGCGAGATCCCGAACGCGTCGCGAAGACGCGCGTTTTTCTCCTGCTGCGCTTCTGCGATCGCGTGTGTTTCTCGTACGCTGCAGAACGAAAACTATTCCAATATGGCGTTTTGACAACGACATCGCTATTTCAAATAATAATGTATCTCTTTTTTGTTCTAGGCAAGCGTAATGATAAATGTTCATTGTTATTTATGTGACATGACATAAATAGGACAAGGCGAAATATCTCTGTCAACGGGGCAACAGAAGAAGACTATTTTTAACTCATATTTACCTGAATAGCACCTAAGTGCGCTAAAATAGGGAAAGTAAAATAATTTAGAATCAGAACTAGTACCGATGAGAAAATATCTTGCGAAATTCTTGAACGCCTATTACAGATACGTAGTTAAGGTATGAAATCGCTTATAATCCAATTAACACAGTTTGTGTGCGGTTGTAAGTTTTAATTAAACATTTGATATGTGGTTCTATAACGATCTCGCGCGGCGATAAGTAACAATCGATAAAGTGGGTGCACACCTTATGACGGAGCGCATGGACTTCCTCTCCTCGTCGTTGGAGAGACAGACCTGCAAATTGTCGTTAAAATTGGTGCGCTCGGTCTGCGAGCAGTTACAGCGGCAGCAGCACGAGTTGCGGAGGCCCTCCAGGATGGTTCTAATGGCGGGCTCGAGGCTGTCGGCCACGCTGGACGGGCCTTGCTGCGGCATACTTGCGGGAACCAGACTGGAGTCTGAGTTCGGGTCGTGAGAAGAAGCACGAGGCCTGCGCTGCGGCCCAGCGAGCACGGCTTGGAAAGTACCCCGCCAGAGTCGTTCGAAAACGACGCGGTTGTTAGGATCGCGACGCGGTGCCCTGCCCCTTTGCATCTTAACCTACTTATTAACCTAATGGAAGACTTGGTTTCGTAAACTAGTGTAAAGCTAAAACATCATGGCGGCATGGCCGCTGGAAGACTTGGATTTATTTTAAATCGGTTGGGCGTGAGGCTACATGGCAGAGCGGCCGGCGACGGGCCGGCGGCGCTACTGCCGGGGCCGGCGGGGCGGCGTCGCGCGCAGCCTGCGCAAACATCGGAAATTCGCGGCGCCTCTCAAAGGGCTACTTACCCTCCCTCTTTGTGCTCAAATGACGACCGGGAAACACGCTCGGCGCTCTTAAATTTGCGAACGTAATAATGCCCTTCTTTAGCTCATTAGGTCGTTATTGATTTATGTTACGGAGCCAGCTAATATCATTTCGTACAATTTCTTATTGCAACTCAATCATGTTCTGAACAACTTTTATAAGAAATTACTCTCAAATGATAAATTGTGGTCAACATTGTAAATAGTTTGTCGGATTGGAAAGTTATCGCGTTGATGTCATAGTTCATTTCATTAAGGCTGGAAAGTCTTCGAAAGATTAGTGAATACGATTTCAGTTACATTAATTCTCAAGTTTTTCATTTGTAGGAAAATTGTAGGTATTCTAAAGATACTTTACATCTAATTCAAGGTAGTACAATACTTATTACAAAATATCTAGCACTCTACATTTCGATATTTTTAGCGTATAAAAAAACAGAAACGCACTAAGCACACGCCCACGGACATCTACTATGACAGAAATAGAATCTAATTCGAATAAATAGCGCTGTCCGATTTATGCCATTAGCATTTGCACGCTGACCTTATCACGGTAATCACGCGATCTGCGTAGCGTGATTACACGTGATAATTAACAGGCGGGCTTGTGCCGTGCCAAAAAGCGGCGCGCCCAAACAGTGGTGGTTTGTCACCACCGAAAACTATGCCCGGAATTGACACATCTGCATTTTATTTTTATATGTGTTTTTATGCATTAACAACGGTTTTCTTATTAAATTCATAAATAAGAATGAGAAAATATTCCACGCGATCTAAGTCTTTATACGACTATATCAAAGACAAAAACCGATTTAAAAAGAACCTGCCCGCGTGGAATTGTTTCCTATATCTTATTTCTTAACTTAATAGGAATACATCAGCATTCGCAACATTGTCTAACAAAAGTGGCAGAGTACAATTAGCTTACTACTCTACCAATTCGCGGTTACTCTAGCAGTTTGGGTAAGAAAGTTTATACTAAGGTAGTAAAGTTGATGTCTATGTTTTGAATTTTGTTTTAGAGTTAAAACGCCGCAGCGGTCAGTAACACATGAACTTTATTTTACTAAGCATATACATAGGTAATGTAACCAAAAATTGGTAGAGAAGAGGCAGTAGTGGGGAAAGCAAGTCATAGAGTTGCTTGCCCACGTTGCTAGTTTTTCTAGTTTACCAATTTCTAGTACCTATCGATGCTGTTAGTAGCATAGTAAGAACTCTACTACTCTACCGTTTAATTATATTATTGTTAAATAATTCCTGGAATTCCTGGCTACAAGATGAAAGGGCCATATAAGTTGTAACGCATGAGGTAACACTTAGGGTCCTAAAGTTAACAAACGTTATAGCAACATTAGTCTATTATTGGAGGACAGCTTACCCGCGGGAATAAATATTATGCTATTGTTTTCTTATGTTTTCGCGATTGTTACACATTTAAATAAAATTATTTTAATACGGTTTTTATCGCGTTTATTACATTATTTATACACCTAACGTTCAATTCACCTTAGAAATTGAGACAAATAATTCATTAGCTTTTCTTGATATTTTAATAATTAGAAATCCTGATAATACTATTAGTCATACTGTGTATAGAAAGCCTACCCATAACGACAAATATCTCAATGGCAAATCCCATCATCATCCATGTCAGTTGGCTATTGCGACTTTAGGAATACGTGTATATTCTTACGTGATGTACGTGTCTTGCTAAGTTAACCTGTAGGAAGTGTTCCTAAGGTCGCAATATTGGCTACCGTTGGTAAATCTTTGTTTCAGAGAGCACATGGCATCTGTGACACCCACCACCTCAAGGAGGAGCTTCAACGAGTAAAATCGGTTTTAAGAAGCAACAACCTCAACCTCCCAAAAACACATCACAGAAGCCGCCCAAAGCCTCACACAGTTGATCGCTTTCCTGCCATCTTACCATATGTAAAGGGAGTTACAGACAAAATTGGTAATATACTTAAGCGTGCTTCAATCAAGACCTATTACAAGCCGCACAAGAAAATAAACCAACTTTAAAGACCTGTCAAATCTAATATCCCGTTACAAGATGCTGGAGTTTATAAAATTGACTGTGAGTGTGGTTTATCATACATTGGGCAAACAAAGAGAAGCATCGGTACCCGTATAAAAGAACATATTGCTGACATGAAGCATAGGCGCTCAACGAAGTCTGCAGTCTGTGAACATGCCCTAGACAAACCCAACCACTATATGCGTTTTGATAATCCTCAAGTCCTTGCAAAAGAAAACAGATACATTCCAAGAATGCTTCGTGAGGCTATTGAAATTAAAAAACATCCTAATTTCAATAGAGAGGATGGTTGGCAGTTACCACCAGCTTGGGATCCAGTCATCAATTTAATCAAATCTCAAGCTAAGCAGAAGACTGCAAGACCTTCAGACACCGTGAGCCAATACTGCGTGCATCCGGAACGTTATCAATAAATATTTTAGGCGGTAGATTTTGCAGTTCTTATAAAATACTAGACAAATGTCAACTTAGTCTACCTGCGACCACGAACACTGTAAAGTGCTCGAAACGTTAGGTGTATAAATAATGTAATAAACGCGATAAAAACCGTATTAAAATAATTTTATTTAAATATTATGCTATTTTAAGGCATGCAAGCATGGTTGTTGTTTGATGGATTTTTACAAATAAATCAACATAGTTTAGTACTCTGCACAAACAGAGTAGTAAATACCCTATTAATAATGACATCTCTATGCTCAGTAATATTAACTCTGTGTCCACCATTGAGCCTATGCCTATTCAATATAGATAGCCAATGGAAGTATTCCTGGCACGCTCGTAGCTGTTTTGCTCTCTGCTAAATAACACCTCTATTAGACAGCAAACAATTTAAAGGCAGGTGGCGACTATAACGAAAATTGTGAGCCGTCTGGCCGTCTGGGTTTCTTAAAGTTTCAGCCACAAATCACAACTAATTGGTAATTATTGCCGGCTCTGAAGGTAACCTGTCATAACAACTCTATGTTCAACGTAAAGAAAGATAAATGGAAGAGTTCCTGGCACGACTGTGTCTGTTTTGCTCTCTTTGCAGACTAAACAGAGGTGTAAACGCGACCAATTGAGGCAGGTGTCGCTTCTATAGCGGACTGCGACCGATGGCAAAATTATATGAAGCGAAATAGTTTATACAAAGATAATAAACTTACGAGTATAAGAGTTATAAGTAGTGTGTTTGGAAAATGGATCATAATGTATCTTCTTTTTAAACGTTTGAAATACATTAAAGACTTATTTTAAAACCAGTAAACGGTACGAAAATAAGTATATGTTGATATAAGGATAGATTTAGATTAAAGAATTATTTTCATTAAGTACATTAAAACTTCATACGTTACACATTCAACTTGGCATAAAATGAAAACGCTAAGCCGTAGTGTGATTGGCAAAGATTTTACAGTAAACCTAAAGCCAAAGTTACCTTAAAAAGATACCCTGAATTTAGTTTAGCAGCTAAACAAATGAATAAAATTGTACAGATCAAACAGTCTATGTACCTAGGCGAACAAAGTCGGAGATAATTGCTAGTCTTATCAAAAGATTTTTATGTAAACACGTTGATTATACTTGACTATATTTGTGTAAATAATTAATCAAGATGGAATCAATCTACAGGGGTAAGGGATAAATACGTGATTTGTATGTATGTCGCAGTCATCTGGTTGAATCTGCTATTTGATTGAATGACTAGCGCGTTCATTGAATGTCAGATGACTGCGACATGTACATACGAGTATATATGTGTTAATCAATGTAGGTTATGTTAATTTTATTTCCCAAGGTATTAAAGCTATTAAACACGTCATTTCAAATAACATGAAAAGCTAATTTGATGCACATTATGTTGATTGTGTTTCAAAACTAATTAACTTTAAATGTTGACTTTGAAGTTCGGCGGGAGCGGCAAGTGTCGCGCATTTTGTATGAAACGACAGCGACCTGTTATTTCATTTTAATTTTTGCCAAAAACGGCCACATTTGTCAGATGCTTAGAAAAGCTTAACGTTTTCACTTTAAAATATAAACAGTAGTTCCTAAAAAAGGTTCAAAGAGTTATCCAAGCCTCGCTAAACAAAATATTTTGATGGTCACTTCAACATCCATTACTGCTTTCGTATGATCGGCTATTTTTATCTTCTATCTAAATAAATAAAAGGCTCTTAATATATAAAAAGCAAACCTGACTGTCAACGCACAGCCGAAACTACTGAACGGATTTCGCCTAAATTTGGCATACAGAGAGTTATGACGTAGGCATCCGCTAAGACAGGATTTTTGAAAATTCATCCCCTAAGCGGTTGAAAAAGGGGCTAAAATTTTGCATGGAGGTCCGTCATTTTTATGGCGAGAAGCCTGAAACTTCGTTGTTAGGTTAACGATTTTTGAAAATTCTACCCCTAAGGGGGTAAAAAGGGCTTGAAAGTTTGTCTGGGAAAACAAGATTAGTTAAACTATTTTATTCGATACTTCACAGGAGGACAAAGGTATTAATGAGTAAACAAGTGTTTCAGTCTCTTTCAGAATTCAACCCCTAAAAGGTAGAAAAAGAGTGAAAAATTCTGAAAATCAACATGGTTATCGTTTTTTATGGTTTAGCGGGTCGCTGATTACGAAAACAACAACTATTTCACAAAAATTGCACAATTGGCTGCGAGCTCGTCCGTGCAATTCTACTTCCTTTTTTAGCACTCGCCTACGCTACGTTTCGATATAACCGAACTCCACGCGGACGAAGTCGCAGTTAACAAACAGTCTACTGCACCCCTAAAATTACTTGTAACATTAACTGTGATTTTCGAATGAACCTTACTCATAACATTATCTTTTATTAACGAATATACCTCGTTCATTATATACTGAAACAGCAAAACAATTTTCAATTAAGACCAGCCGGCAGTTAGATGTTTAATATCTTTTATAACTGTTATTGATTAACTTACGAATATGCCATACATAACATTAACTCTAATTTTCGAATTAACCTTACTTGTAACATTAACTGTGATTTTTGAATGAACCTTACTCAAAACATTATCTTTTATTAACGAATATACCTCATTCATTATATACTGAAACAGCAAAACAATTTTCAATTACGACCAGCCGGCAGTTAGATGTTTTATAACTGTTATTTAAATTCAGAAATACTGAGAGACGGACTCATAGCCACCGAGTTAGTTTTATTAATAGGATTCAGTTGGTTTTTAATTTTTGATTTAGGTACTTTACTAATATCTGTTGAAAAATTAGCGTAAATATGCATAGGAATACAAATAACTCACAATTTGCGAAACTTATCACCGGAATGTTCAAAGGAAATATACGAGCGGTTTATAAAATGAGACGTCACATCTTAGCCAAGATCAAACATCGGGTCATGGTTTGGCAACGACACAACTCGGTTACCGTAAAGCGATGTTTAGTAAACATCGCTTTGCGGTAAACTATTGACTAGACTAACGTTGTTCAGTCTAGTCAATAGTTCAGTTTCAATACGACCGACGCTTACTTTATATACGTATATTTGGGAAAATTTGGTAAAATTCGTACAATAACTATGGCATAAGGAAATATACGAACGTAGTTATAAATGCGACTGGATAAACGCGAGGTAATGGCTTGGCAGCTACACAATTTGGTTACCGCACAGCGATGTTTGAAATTCTAAATAAAATAAAATTAGTCTAATTTATAGCTCAGTTTCAATCTAAACTATGACGCTTACTTTACGTATATTTGTGATAATTTGTACTATAACTATGGCATATCTCTGAGGAACTTGTCATAAGGAAATAAACGAATGTAGTTATAAATGCGAGGTGATGGCTTGGCAGATAAACAACGTGGTTACCGCAAAGCGATGTTTTAATTTATAGCTCAGTTTCAATCTAAACTATGACGCTTACTTTACGTATATTAGTGAGAATACTTAAGACATTTCTCTGATGAACTTATCATCAAATGTTCAAAGGAAATATACGAGCGAAGTTTGTAAATGAGACGTCAAATCTCACCCAGGATCACCCGTGCTTCCGTTGGTCCCGGCTGTCATCATTGATGGCAGTCGTTAAGCTATGTCAGATGCCTTGAGGCAGCTTGAACAATCTGACACTAGTGTTGGCCACTTACACACACGAAAAACGACAACAACACAGGATCAAACGCCGGGCGATAGCTTGGCAGCTACAACTACACAAATTTCGGTTACTGCAAAGCGATGTTTCGTCTAGTCTCAATGTAAAATAGTAGGCCAACTTAACGTGATGACTTTACTTAAAGTTTTTGTTGTCAAAGTATCAATAGATATATACACATTTGTAAAAATTGAAAACAATTGCAAGTGGCCCATATCTACTAAGGTTCAAGAACAGCCATGTTACAGGAAATCTACACTTAAATGGGTTCTATAGAGGTTGATTTTGGTAAGGAAATTCTATTATTCATTAGGTAAGCACCTTAAAGTCAGTGTTCCGACGGGATCTTTATATGAAAGCAAGCAAAGCTGTGAGCATGTTAATGATTAAATAAACTGTCATGATGAGGATTCCTAAAATTGTAATTCTTTTGATGAGACTTTTTTTTTTAGTATTGTTTTACGGCCCTGGATACAAGTCCTTTAGAGCCTTTCTTCATTTATTTCGCCAGTTGGCGAGTTATTCTTGTTTGTTGTCAACGAAATGATGGTGTAATTCATTTAGCTGTTTTCATGGAGCCTCTGGCGACAACTCTTCGCGAATCCACTGGTTTCATCATTGACGACGCAGCAAGGCGGACAACCAACAGCCCGCTATGTAAATCTCACTACAGCCGCACAATGACAGTCTAGTTATTCTGCACATTAATATGGGCATTTATAACACCAAATAACACCAATTTCACGTTATGAAGTCCACTTAGAATCAATTTGCGAAACAATCCAAAACAGACACCGTGTAGTCCGCTAAAATTCCCGCCAAGAACTCCTTCTTTTGATGAGAGGATACCTTACTGTGTTTACTTTCGCATTTATATTTTCGACGGATTTCAACCTCTAATAATTGAATTTTAACGAACAAGTCGCTTATCGCGACGCTTCAGTTACTCATAGACATTCTGTAAATGATTCAGTCTACAGTTTGAAATTCAGTATAAATAAATAAATAATAAATAAATAAATATATATGGACAAATCACACAGATTGAGCCAGCCCCAAAGTAAGTTCTTAAGTATGACTTGTGTTATGGGATACTACCTCAACGATACTATATTTTATAATAGATACTTATTATATAGATAAACATCCAAGACCCAAGTCAATCTGAAAAAGATCATTTTCCATCTTGACCTGAACGGGGATCGAACCCGGGACCTCCGTGTCGCAGGCAGGCGTGTTGACCGCTGCGCCACGGAGTTCACCATTTATTTGCTAGAACGAAAAGGCCTCTAACATAAACGATTCTAACGTAATACAAATGTTACTGGATAATGTCATTATCGATCGGCACGTCCAAGCCTGCGCGCCATTATTTATTTCACCCACTATAGGCTCATCAGATCGAAAATAAAAAGAAAGCTGAAATTTTCTTAGTACAGGAAATTCAGCTGTTTTCGCCGCTGAAATTTTGCTTTTTTGTCTTCTAGTCAATATGGAGTGTTGTTTTTTAGTAGTTAGTAATGTCATTAGTAAAGGAAACCATATTTTTATAAAAAAAGGGGTCCTCGTTTTTATAAAATAATACAATTTTCTCGCTCATAATCAAGGTAGACCTTTAAGAAACCAAGTGACGCAAATACCAAAGCATGCAAAAGTGTCGCGACACAAGCTCAGACACACATATTAAATAAGTAATTATGCCATTTTCCTCTGTTAGAAGCTCAACTTTTTCAAATATTAATATATCATGCAATCTCTGTCTCCGCACCCGGTCCATATTACTTATATGTACATGCATATATCCGGGAGATAACCGGAACTATTATAAGTATACGATCCACACCAGAAATCAACGAACCCAAAAATATACATTTTTGGACATCTGCCTCTGCATACAGAATGGCACCACAATGATTATGGCAGGCGATTTATGTTATGAAAACTTTATAAAGAGCCCTCTTTTAAGGTTAATAACGTGTGAATTTGTTTATTTCAATTGCTCTATAATTTTATTTGACACAAAACCTAAGCACAAAACTGTATTAAATTTTAAAACTGAAGACTGTTTTAAAAGTATGTAGTTAGTAAGTTTATTAATAGAATTTAGTAGATAATTTCAATTAAAATTGGACTGGCTACCACACCAGGTAATGTTCCAGGAAATAAAGTAAAAATCTATGCCAGTAATTTAAACAATATGTACCTATTTACTGCACCATCATTTTATTTATTTATTCATACATGAACAGGATATCCATATTGCACCAATTAGGAAATAATACAATATATATCACAAATTATAACAAGGCAGAAATCAAAGGTGGACTTATCCCTTCAGCGATCTTTCCAGTCAACCTTAGGGTAGTTGGACGTAGTAGGCATTGGCACAGAACCAATCAACATGAAAATATGGAGAACGTAATAACAAAATATATAGAAGTACAATTGATACATATAATAAATGCATACATACAAAGTTGCATTTTAACAGCCAGGACATTTAAAAGTGTAAAAAGATAATACATGTAATTAAAAGGATAACAACAAAAATGTCTTGAACTTAAACACAAAAGTATTTTTATTTTAAAGATAGCCTATATCATGCCATTACTCTCACGGTCTGACTAAGGAAGGCCATTACAGATATTCTGAGACTTGTATAGCACTTTAAAATGCGTTTGTGACTAGGTGATGGGGTTGCTCATGAATAGTTTACTGAATACATAATATAATACACCCTTTTGGACTAAGATAGTTTTACCGCCGTGTGTTTCCCGGCAGAGTAGAATAGGACAATTCCACATCTTCTCGTGGATGTCGTAAAAGGCGACTTAGGAAACACAAGCTAAAGAAATCTTAAAACATCAAAGACACCTCTCCAACCCGTCTGGCTAACGTGGAGAGTGTAGGCCAAATTCTTTGACTGCTCTGGCTAATATATGCCTCTGGTAGTAAAGGGACGATCGTGCTCCTGCAGTGGAGACTGATAAAGACCTGATGATGACTCTTAGTATTAAAGAAAGGAAGACGTCACTCAGCTATCTAGTTTAATTTACAAAATAACATACCTGTACCAGAAATAATAGTAGACTTATACCCCCTTATACATAAAAATTAACAAACGTTTATTAAACCTATTTTACTTAAAAAAATGTAAAATGTTATTTTTGGAGCCAATGAAAATTCTCGATGCGCTTGATATAATAAAAAAAGTTGATTTGTTTTGGTAATAATCATTTTGTGGAGGTCACTGTTAAAATAAGTTATTTTTATTAGCATTTTTGTTTCATTTAACCTTTGGGTTTAGTTACTAGTAGTGTCAAATCTGTATCCGTGCAGTGTCTAGCCAAGCTTGTTACAATTTCATAAAGTATACCTCTCTCGGGGATCGAACACCCGACCTTCGACAAGGACACCTCAACGCTAAGGATGCAACCGGGAATAAGCACGGACAAAGAATAGTAGCAGACTAGTGTGCCAAATTATGGCTAAACTAGCTTTTGCCCGCGGCATTGCTCGCAAAAAGTAACTGCTGCAGGCTTTGCTCGCGTTGACAAAACGTAGCCAATACAATACTTGAATTGGTGCAATACTTGAATAAATAAATAATCTAATGACAAATATACTAATTTATGTACTAATTTAATCTGACATACCTAAAAATTTAAATAACAATGTAATAATTTGATCTGTGTTGAATATTATGTTGAATTATCCTATCCTATGACGATGTACTTAACTGAAAATTAACAATTTATACAATATTATTTTAATTATTTTAATATTTTTTCATTTTTAAGGATTGTCTTAAATAGTTCATAATGATTAAAATATGTTTTGTAATAGGGATAAATATGAATTTTGGTTATAACAAGATATATATAAATAAGGAAATAAAAATTATATGTTAATTCAATTGCAACGCCCTTGCAGGGCTCATTTGTGCACTTTTAATATATATGTATAATAAGACCTAATGTACACCAAATGAAGCAATAAATATTATGACTATGACTATAGCCTATGTCACTCTCCATCCCTTAAATTATCTCCAATTAAAATATCATGTCAATTCGTCGCTCCGTCTTCTCCGTTTTGCCGTCAAAGACGGACAAACAGACAGACAGACACACTTTCCAATTTATAATATTAGTATGGAAGTATGGATAAGCTATGTCGATGTATCCTACTGAATTTGGTGAAAGATTCTGTCGTTGAAACACCCATTAATGAATCGTTCTGTCGGCGAAACGTTCGTAGTTGTTAGGTTCTGTCGTCGGTTCACTCATAAATGAACCGTTCTGTCGGTGAACCGTTCTGTCGGTGAAACGTTCGTAGTTGTTACATTCTGTCGTTGAAAAAATCATGAACGGAACATTATGTCGGTGGCTCATTCGGCAGAGAAACATTTGTCGGAGAAAAGTTTCAGAATCAGCTATCTAGTCCGGGTTTAATACTACGTGAGCAGGGTGCGCTTTGTCCTAAGACAGGTAAGAAATGGGTGAAATGGACAAAAAGTGTATTCCTCTAGGACACTCCCCAACCTCTCCAACCCGTGCAGCCAGAGTGGAAAGTGTAGGTCCAATCTTTTGACTGCTCTGGCTCTGGTAGTACAGAGAGGGTCGTGCTGCTGCAGTGGAGACTGACAAAGACCTGAAGATGACGATGACTCTTAATAATAAAGAGAGAAAGACGTCACTAAGCCATCTAGTCCGGATTTAATTTACTACGTGAGCAGGGTGCAATAAAGCTGATAATAAATACGGGCCATTAATAACCCCGCTCTGTAGGCGGGGAGGAATGGGTGAAATGGGTCTAATAGTGAGCGATGTCAGCCTACATACATACAGGCAGACCGCGGCGGTAAGACAGGAATTTTAAACGAGATCCTGTGAGAGGTTATGCAATTTACGTGGTTCAACCATGTTTCACTGGCTGCTCGAGTATGTGAGCCGTTATTACTTATACCTAGTGTGTGTTTATTGTTAATCAAAGAGTGTGTGCCTTATTTTTGTAAGGACCAGGGGTACGATGTTTGAAATTTCGCCATTTGCAAAAGAGCGGTTTTTTTTCGTATGATAATTGCTCGAAGACGAGTGGTCACGCGTTCAAAAATAGTACCCCGGTGAAATGTACGAGAATTTACCTAGAAATGAAGCTATGTATCTGTTACTGTAAAAGCAAGAACTGTGGTAAATCCTAAAATAGTTTATTAACACCTAAGATTAACCAACTCATAAAGGTATGAAATGGGTCTAAGAGTGAGCGATGTCAGACATATATACCGACAGACCGCGGCTGGAAGACAGGAGTTTTAAACGAGATCCTGTGAGAAGTTATGCAATTTACATGGTTCAACCATGTTTCACTGGCTACTTGAGATAGTGGGCGGTTATCACTTATTTGAAGTGTGTGCCTTATTTTGTTAGGACCAGTACAATATACGAGAATTTTATCTAGAAATGAAGCTATGTATCTGTTACTGTAAAAGCACGAACTGTGGTAAATCCTAAGATATTCTAGTAACACCTAAGATTTACCAACTCTTAAAGGTATGAAATGGGTTTAGAGTGAGCGATGATAGCCTACATACATACCGGCAGACCGCGGCGGGAACACAGGAATTTTAAACGAGATTCTGTGAGAGGTTATGCAATTTACATAGTTCAACCATTTTTCACTGGCTGCTCGAGATATGGAAGCCATTATTACTTATGTGAAGTGTTCCTTCAATTTGAAGGAGATATCGTTTAAAATTTTGTACTGCGAGGACATAGATATATAAATATTTTATGAACTTTAAGTGAGAACGAGAAGCTTTTCTTAGTATTTTTGCAATACAATGTTCTCAAAGTTCAAAAAGCTTAGAGTATCGAGAAAAGTAAATATATAGGTAAACTAGTTATTGGTGCAAAGCGAAATTTAATTGACCATTGATCTTCATTTCATATCGGCACGAATTTCTCAAATATTTAGTATGCAATTCAATGTTATTGTTAATCGACACTAAGCCGCTCCAGTATTAAACCAAAACATCGTACTCCGTCTTCTTTATATTACTGTATAGGATTTTTTCTTACTAAGTTGGCGAAGATTTATACGATAGCATTAGGCTCACTTGATGGATAGCGTATATGGACGACTGCTATATAGTACTGGGACTAGGACACCAATCCACGAATTGCAAAGCTTCATCGGGTCTTCCGATCACCCAGGTGATGTAACTTAGGTGGTCAAAGTGGAATACCTATCTTCCGTGCGTTCATATTCGCTTCCTCGAAGTTTAGATCTGCTTCTCAGGTTCTAACCGTTTATGATGTGTGATTCAATACAATCCCAACTATCCCAACTAATATTATAAGTGCGAAAGTGAGTACAAGTTTGTTTGTTTGTTACGATTTCACGCCGTATCTACTGCACCGATCATCATGAATTTTTTCTTTTTAAGGTTTTTAAGGTTCTGAAAAGGACATAGGCTAATATCACGCGGGCGAAGCTGCGGGTAACAGCTAGTAATAAATAATATTGCTCTTTACGTACACTGCAACCATGCCTGTTCTATACAATTTGTAACATTTGCTTAACAATTTTACATTTTAATCTTCTTCTTATCGTACGTACATTTTAATTAAAAATTGTAAGCAATCTTTGATTCTTCTACTAATCTCTATAATTTAATCTCCTGGCCCGTTTCCTAATTAGGGTCACCTGTCCTGTCTTCAAAAATTGTCAACTTTTTGCCAATTTCGGCGTTATCCCCAATACCTCTGTGTCTGATTGTACAGTCCTTATCCAGGTATTCGGAGGTCGTCCTCTGCCTAGCTTTCCCTTGTCTTTGTCATTTCTTATTCTAAATCAATAACCAATTAGTCGGTTAATTATACGAGTAACTTCGACCTTTTACGACATAAAATCAAAAATACTACCTATCAAAAATATCGCCCTACATCTATTTTAATCCTTTGCCAACATAACACAAACCACAGCTATGAAGGGGGGTGCCCCAAGCGACATATTAAAATCCTGCCTCCCTCGCAGGCCCACCCTTGCCGACGTCATCCGATCGATATGCACCCTACATGCGATAAAAACATTTGCTACACTTTACATTACTTCTTTTATTGTTGCTTCAATTGAGCACTTCTATTGTAACTTTCATTGGATAGGATATTCAGCGTTAAGTTGGAGGAATTATATTTGTTATTTTTTGTAAGGATGCAATATGTTACAAAACTACGTGTAAAATTGACGTAAGCAACGCAAAGAAATGGTGCAATTATCTAGTTCTCCTGCTACAATTATTTTTTTATTCCTCAATGGTATTGCCAAAATGATGCAACGAATAGAGGTTCAAACAAGTACTTTATTTATCCCGAAATCAAGTAAGGTTGAGGCCACAACCAACAGTTAAACTGCTTACAATTTGAAGGTACTTGTCGGACCTAATGTTCAGGACATTATAATAATAATAACACCTAAAGTTTAGACCATTGTGCGGCCCATTGTGCATCTAATTGACTTCAGCTGATTTTGGCACGTGTCAATTTTCGGTTTTTGTTAGCGGAATAAAGTACGCATTTTTTAATTAGTTAGATTTTTCGAGGCCTCGGGCACTGCCAGTTCAAGGGCCCCTGGTCCCAACTCCTTGCATGAGATTTCGAGGCCAAACTTATGACGTGTGAGGGGCTACAAATGAATATGGACTGACCAAGGGAACCTCCATGGCAAAGAAGGGGGCAGCTAATGTCTGGAGATGTACGCAAGCCTGAGGCCCTGGCTGCTTTCATCATCAGGTTTTTTTTCGTCTCCAATGCAGGAGCACGCCTCTCTGTGGCTATCTGGTTGGAGAGGTCTCTTTGATAATTAAAAGCTTTGTTTAGCTTATGTTCCCTAAGTCGTCTTCCACGACATCCACGGGAAGACTTTGAGTGGCCTTCGTCTATTCTGCCGGGAACCACACGGCGCTATATTGTTTGCCTAAAGGTAAAACCCGGGGCTGGTGAAGCGTCATACGTCACACATCCTTGAGATTTTTATTACTTGCTGCATACCAAGTTGACATCACTCGCGGAGCAATTATTTTCAAACCCGTAGAAAATGGTTGGGAGATTGCATGATTAATTTACTAGCAATTAATTGCTCTGTAACTACACTGCAACAACTGTATTTTAATACCTAAACGCATTTCGTAAATATGCAGGGTATAAATCTATTGGTGTAAACCACATGAAACTCCGTGTAGGAGTTTTTGAGTTTAAAGCGATAGAGAGACGCGGCGGAGTACTTTGTTTTATAAAATATAGTATTAGTGATAGATAACTAAATAACTAGGTTTAAAAATTCTTCAAAAGAAAGCTACAGAAAGCTACATTATCAGCGAGTTGCATACGAAATCATTTTTCTTATACAGATACTCCAGCAATGCAAGCCAAATATTGGTTTTATAAATACCTAGTGTTCGATATTGTAGGACAAGCCGATACGTCACACATCTTCACGAGATTTTATTACGACATGGAGGATTTGCTTTTCATCATCTCGCTGCATACCAATTGGACATCTCTCGCGAGGCAATTATTTCCAAAACCGTAAAAAATGGTCGGGAGATTGCGGACTTAATTAACTAGCAATTAATTGTTCTGTAGCTACTCTGAAGTTACAGTATTTTTATGCCCAAACTTATCTCTTGAAAGGCTGGTATTTTGAATTGTGCAAATAAACTATTTTAAAAAGATGAGAGAAAAAAATGTAATGTCTAGCTAGATTGCTGTCTGGTGGTTTAGTGAACCTTAGTGTATGGCATGCGGGTGCACGGACCTGGCTTCCCGAATACCACTGATTCGACAACCACTTCTTCCGAGACAGTAGAATCCACAATATCCTTGAGGAATGGGATAAAATTATTTTGGAACCAACAAATTGATACCCTTCCCAAGTTTTACAAGCTATTCCAGCTGCTTCCAGCTTTCAGCCCCAACAAACTGCGCTCACCTGTCTGCCAATCGTTGTATGGCAATAATTGGCACAGAATCGAGCAAACAAACAAATAGGGCTTTTCCACTACCACCTGAATTCGAACGGTGTATAGGGCAAAGGCAAGTACTCAAATAGATCAGTGACTGATATTAGTTTAGTAGTATCATGATACGGGAGATTCCGAACCGTATACGGCTTCCTGGGACAAAGGAATTACTTATTTTCACGCCAAAACCGCGACTAAGATAAATAAACTAAGCGAGGACGTTAATCCCGATTAGTTGTTCTGGAAGGCGTTTAATCGTCTTTCCAGTGCTGTCACACGTAGAAGAAGGTGGGAAAGGTTTTTGCCCAGCAATCGGACAACATACATAGGTTTAATAAAAACGAGGACAATCTCTTTCTGAGATAACAATTACACGCTTCTTTGAATAACAATAAAAATCTCCGTTGTTTAATGCATGTTGCAGATGTCAGTGACGCGTTCTAGCTATTTAAGTCTATTTATATGTATGTAGTTGGAAGACTATTGGTCATGATTAATGTACACACAATATTGAACCGTGCTTGTATTTGAAAACAATATGAGGTAACCACAGCGTAAAAGTACAGTTCGAGGTATCAGTCAAAATAAAGTCGAGAACCATAACAAAATAATTAAATATTTCTGCTAGTACATACAAATTTAAATTTACATTGTTGACCACTTTTATCGCCTGCCCCAAATTCGTGATTCACCAAAAATATTATGTCTAGTTACTTCACGGAGTGGAAATAAATAGTAACCGTCACGAAAATTCGCCACTATCGGCACGAGGCAACTTAGCCGAACTTAAATTAGATAAGAAAAGTCATGAATAAGTAATAGGTACTTACGCTACCCTCCCGAATTCGTCCCTGGGCACGTCCTTGTCTGCGCCTCCGGTCTCCGAAAGTTTCGCCCTGAATGCGGCCACGCGAGCCGCAATCTCCTCCTTGGGCAACCTGCGCAGCCACACCAAAGACACACTCATTAATTTAAATTAAAAAATAAACTTCGAATTAAGAACTGCGCGCATCGGGACGCGCGAATTATCTCGTCGAGAACCACGGACTGCACTGTATGAACAAGTGAATTGTAATGAGTAAAATAATAGCTGAATGAAACTGCCGCTGCCGTCCCACCTGAACCTACCAATGCATGATACGCGCGCTGTAATCGTGCAGAATTACTTTTGGAAAACAATAAAACGGCGATAAGACGGTCTCAACGCGCCGTCGTACACTGGAGTTGGGTCGTGCGTATGCATGAGGGGTACGGCGACTGGCGAGAGCCCCAGTCTCGCACTGCTGCATTATTGATTTGACTCCGGCGCAACAAGGGCCGCTGCCCCTAAACGAGGGTGCGTAACGATCGACATAATAGTCCTAACAGGGGTCCTATTCTATTATGCAAGAATAAAAAAAAACAAGGGCTATTTTATTAGGTAGTAAATCGATATCGACACGTGACTCCACGTCCATAAACTGAATGGCGATAAACATATTCAACAGGTTCCTTTTCGATCGGCTTTTAATAAAATCTTGATAGTAACGTTTCGCAATTTGTACAGTAATGTTATTTTATGTAGGCATTGCATAAAGTGAAGCAATAAAAATCGATACACATAAACTATACAATTTTATTAAACCACTTTATTGTACAGTCTTTCCTCTCTTTCCATTTCAATTTGACTTGACACACTAAGGGAAAACCAATCAGAAAATGTGTAAGGCACTAGGATATGTGAAACTAGTGCGCCACCCAGTAATTTATTATTTTACTCCTAGATCAGATCAAATTAAAAAATCTGATTCCATACTGCACTAGTAAATTACTTATTGTATTCATAAATTTTCGTTTGATAAATGCTACAAGTAATGTACCTCATTAGTAAATTACTTGATTCAGTAGGAATTAGATATCTTTAATTTGATCGATTTAGCGCTACTTTCGCATATCCTAACATTTGAACTCTTGGGTTGTATACGAGTCCTATAGAGCTAGATAAAGGGATCCTTCCCTACCTGGATAAAAGATCCTTACTTTTACGCATTTCTACCATCCGATTTGAACCAAACCTGCATTTTCTAAAATGGAAATATTTTACCAAACGTATCTAAGTATTTTGTAGAAACAAAATGACAATGTTTTCATCAGACTTAAATAAGCTTTTGATTGTTCTTCTTCCCAATTGGTCTTTATGAAATATTTCCAGATCAGGATTCTAAATTTCAATACACTATTTCTGACGGGGACTGGTCTGCTCGGCCTCTTTGAGACAACTTTAAGTATCATATGTTGTTTATTATCTTTGCACACTCGATCGTTAACATAAACATGTTCCAAAAATAATAAATCTATGTATATTGAAATTGTAACATGAAAACAGAAAAAAGAAAGAAAAAGATAATAAGGAATAAATATTCGTAATCATATAAAGCCCTTCAGGCGAGTAGGCGACCAAAACTGTTGATAAGAGTTTCTTTCGGCGTTTCTTCTCTGCAGTGGTCGGTTCCGAAACGCTTCTGTAGCTTTTGAGCAATTAATAAATACATAATGTAATAAGATAATTTTAAATATGATATGACGTGAAAAAGTGCTTGCAAAGGCCTATTTTCTGAATAAACGTTTTGATTTTGATTTTGACGCTGCGTTGTTACATCTTGCAGCTTAAAGTTTATTAACTTAAACTAATTTTATCTTCTAATAACATTTTTGCAGGTTTAAAAGGTTTTATTTCTCAATACAAGTAACAGCCGATTAAATTTTTTAAATCAAGTCTCGTTTATATGCGACGCACAGTTTGTCAGATCAAGGGATTTTGACGCCGTAATAAAATGATAAACAAATAGCTGGATGCGCCAATGCGTTTGATAGTTGGCCACTCGCCAGCCGCCGAAATAACTATACCTCCGATATTTTGATATGGCCATTATGTGCACCAAAGTAATTAGTGACATCTCTATCAAGTACCTTTCGACCGAATACTATAACCAAAAAACCGGCCAAGTGCGTGTCGGGCCACGCGCAGTGTAGGGTTCCGTAGTCGCGAATGACAACTTTGAATTCACACTCGCACCTCACAGTATCACGACCAAAAACATCTATCAATGAAAATTGTATGAAATTTTACATTTTCCAGTACATTTTATAAGTTGATTGCCTATAACTTTTTAGTTTGCACTTAGTACTCAGCTCTGATAGTTTTCCTTTCAACTTCAGTATATACATATACTACGGCTGTAATTTTTTTCACGTATCCATATATAACCGTTTAGCAGAGAGGGGAGGGGGGGGGACTTACCTCTAACAAAAATTTGCACTTAAAACCAAATATATCGGAACAATAACAGCTTTCTAGTATTTATAGTCTGAGTAAAACCGCGGACAGACAGACAGACAGACAGACATGGCGAAACTTTTTAACTTTTAACCCTAAAAAAGAACCAATCTAAATTTTTGATATTAAGCAGAAACAGGTAGGAACAGGCTGCCGACGCCGGTAGCTGAACTGGCTGCCGACGCCGGTAGCTGAACTGGCTGCCGACGCCGGTAGGAACTGGCTTCCGACGCCGGTTGCCGACCCCGGTTGCCACACGAGCTGCCGACGCCGGTTCCCGAACTGGCTGCCAACACCGGTTCCCGAGCTGGCTGCCGACGCCGGTTGCCGAACTGGCTGCCGACGACGGCAGGAACTGGCTATCGACGCCAATTGCCAACCCCGGTTGCCAAGCTGGCTGCCGACGCCGGTTGCCGAACTGGCTGCCGACGCCGGTTACACAACTGGATGCCGACGCCGGTAGCTGAACTGGCTGCCGACGCCGGTAGAAATTGGCTCCCGACGCCGATTGCCAACCCCGGTTGCCACACGAGCTGCCGACGCCGGATCCCGAACTGGCTGCCAACACTGGTTGCCGAGCTGGCTGCCGACGCCGGTTGCCGATCTGGCTGCCGACGCCGGTTTCCGAACACGCTGCCGGAGCCATAAGATGTTCTTATAGTACACAAATGCTAAGCATGATGCTTAGTTGCTGGTTATACTAAATACCCTCGTACTGGTCTTCTGTACCTGCCGCAGCATAAGGATGTGGTCTATGGTACTGTATATGTGTATGCCTTTTCCGAAACCTGTTTGTTTCGGGATCAAGCCTATTTGGTAGACATTTGTGGTTGCCCTCAAAAACATCTTTAAGGCGCTCTTATAGTAACACAACCACCCAGCAATTAAATTCCTTAAACCTTAAATTGTATCGAATTTTAAAAATCTAACAAATATGAAACTACTAAATTACTTATAGTGTTTTTGTGTAATACAAGTAATTTACTAGTGCCATATTTTAATAGTGCCAAGATAAATAAAAGTGGCCACTTTTGGCGTTAACCTATCTTTCTCTTATTTTATCAAACGAATATTAGTGAAAATGAATACAAAAATACTACAAGTAATTTACTAGTTATGTACTTGTTAGATTTTTAAAATTCGATGATTAAAAGAATTAAATGCTGGGTAGCGCTAGTGTACTATAGTAGCGCCTTAAAGTGTATATCTTTCAAACAATATGCTCTGAGAAAAATTTCCTAATGCTTAGGTCTTAGGAACTTAAATGTTATTTTTAAAGACTTATCTATAAACTCGGCTTGTATAGATGTTAGTATATTTTTTTTAATGGGGAGCACCCTCTTATACCTTCATTTTTTATTTTTGTTTAATAGTAGTTTACAAAATGCATTAACCTACCAAGTTTCAACTGTTTAACCCCAATAGTATCGGAATAAAGAGGCTGTGACATATGGACAGACAGGCATGACGAATCTATAAGGGTTCCGTTTATTGTCATATGGCTATGGAACCCTAGTAACATCCCTTATCAATATGGCTCCACACTTGCACAACAATATTACATACATTTGTACATTGTAGTTATTATGAAGTATTATATTTAAATGTTTAAGAAAAAACGATATCAACAAATTCATTCCAGCTGAAGTTTTAAAGGACTAGATAACCCACAAATGCATTTTAATGAAGCAGATATATCTCGAGATATATATTGTATGCCCTGTATTATAACAAATTTAGATATAATACAGGGCAACATGAACAAAAATGTGCATTTAACCCTACAAGCTTTGAAACAAATAAGGTATGATACCTATATCTCAATTTTTATACTCATAAAAAGATCAGAAAATAATTACTGAACATATTTCCAATTAATTGTTACATCATTAAACCTTGCAAGCTGATTTGGTATTAAAAATTGTCCAAATATAACTCACCCTTGTTCCTCAAGATTGTCTTCTAGTTCTGCGCACTTCACTTCAATTTTCCTCTTCCTCTCATGATCCAGGATTTCGCGATTAGGCTGTTTGTTAGATGCCGAGTCCAACTTAGCTATTTCCTCTTCAGTGCGGTAGTTCACCGAATCTTTGGTTTTTCTAACAACGGCCCAATTCCTTTGCACGTACCCATTGGTTCCAGAGCCACGCGGCGTCGTCAATCCGATGCCATTATACATTTTGATGGTAAATTTACCTAAAAATGTAATCGGGAGTCAATTTCAGGCGAGCTGATGAAGACGCAATAAAATAGTCATGAAGAAACTACTGCTACAAGTCGATCCGTGAAAAGGATTGATAATTTTGTTTCTATGACGAAAAATATATAAATATCGAGAACGTTATCAGAATGTTATACCATTAATAAAATGAGCACGTCGATATTATATTTTGCTCAGACAATACACGTCCATCTTGGATTGAAATTTGACTGATTTTGTTTTTTTTTTCTAGTTGTGACTATGGTTGTGTGATGTGATAGTGAAGCGTTTTCAGTTCGTCGAATAGAAATTTATATAATCAATCGATTGTATGTGCTGAAAAACTGATAATTTTTGTTTATGGTTCTACCCTATTCTATCCACAGTAGACAGAGTGTCCCAAACAAGGAATATAATTGACAACATGTACTTTACCGGAAGTGGTACTTTTTATATATGCAATCGAAAGTACCTTTTATGTATATAATACCATATTTTAATTATTTTTTTAAACAATAAACTATTTTTTATTAATTTTTGAAAATAGGGCACAAACGTAGGACTTTTGAACAAATATCTCTGCCTTATTCCCTGTCATTGTCAATCTGACGTAAAATAATGACATTGACAGCACTTTGACCGTCTGATTTGCCAGATTGAGGAAATTTTACCCGGGTGTCTGGAAATTTTCTAAAGGCCTCTCCCAATGTGAATGATAATAATCGTATCCATTTTCACTGTTCTTTTTTTTTTTCAATGTTGATGACGGTCAGAATATTTTTCAATGTAATAATGATTAGGTTTCGCTCATTTCTTTTATTTGTTAACTACCTATATTCCTTATATTTTACCTGTTTTATTAAAGCACTTTTCATTCACGGCTACACAATGCCATAGTTTGTTATCTTGGTAGAAAAAAACGTCCTGTCTGTGTGAAAATCCATGGTCTGTAAAAAGATGAAGAACTCTGAGTCCAGTGTCTTGAGAAGCCAAGTCAGCACGCGAAGAGATACCGGTGTCCAGAACTCAAGCCAATGTTATCAGGTTGCGATCGAGAACGAAACATATCCAACGATATGTACAAACACCAAACAACAAAGCATCAAACTTTTTTTGACATTGATTAGCATAGCAGCCTGTTTTCATTGCCTTGTATGTAATGCAAACTCAGTCCATCCACATATATCATCACATTATAATGTACAAGGCTGCTCAATTATTACAAAACTGATATAATTCCCCAAAAGATCCCTAAAATATTTGCCATGGCGAAGCCCAAAACTGATGCCAAACCATTATTTATTGCTTTGAACATACGACCTCAGGTTCTGTCCAGTCTGTAGAGAATAAGAAATGTGTTTTCGACTTGCGTATTTTCTGAACGTCAAAGAAACGAGTAAAAATTTTAGGAACATAGTTAACAGCTAAAAAAAAATAAGTAAATCCAAATAATTATTAGATCTAAAAATATACTGGCCGACATTTATATTAAAAACGGTGAAAACGGATAGGATATTTATTATTCACATTGAGAGAGCCAAGGCCTTTAGAAAATTTCCAGACTCCCGGGTAAAATTTTCCAAACCTGGCAACTCAGACTGTAGAAGTCCTGTCAATGTCATTATTTTACGTTAGATTGACAATGACAGGGAATAAGGCACAGACATTTGCTTATAAATCCTACGTTTACGACCTTTTTTCAAAAATTCATAATTAAATAAATACTGGTTTAAAAAAATTACAATAAATATAGAAGCATATACATACAAGATACTTTCGATTGCATATATAAAAAGTACCATAATGTACAAGGCAAGGGACGTTTTCGGGTGTGCTAGCTGCTCAACGATTACAAAACTGATGTCATTCCCAAAAGATCCCTAAAATATTTAAAAAAACGATATTCATAATTAATTTTAAATGAATAGCCATGGCGCCAAAACTGATGCCAAACCATTATTTATAGCTTTGAACACATGTCTTCAGGTTCCGTCCAGTCTGTAAGGAATAACAGATGTGTTTTCGACTTGCGTATTTTCTGTACGTCAAAGATACGATAAGATGGATACGATATTTATCATTCGCATTAAGAGAGGAAAGGCCTTTAGAAACTTTCCAGACTCCCGGGGTAAATTTCCCAAATCTGGCAACTCAGACTGTCAAAGTCCTGTCAGTGTCATTATTTGACGTCAAATTGACAATGACAGAGAGTAAGGCACAGATATTTGTTCATAAATCCTACGTTTGCGACACAGAGTACTTTGTATTATTTGCGACCTTTTTTCAAAAATTCATAAAAAAATAAATACTGTGTAACGCAACGAATGAATTGCGATACGGCGTGACGTCATAGCTCGCCCCACTGCCCGCCATATCGCCGTTGTATTCACCGCGGCGCGCTCCGCCGAGCGAACGCGTCACTTTTTTCCGAGCAGCCGACCGCACAACATAAGCCTTGCCACTATATTGTTATGCTGAGTGTTAATCTGACTATCCATAATGGATTAAAATACTCGTTGTTACGCGCAAGTTCTGTGTTTAATTACAAAAGCCACATCATCAGCGACCCTGTCTTGTCCCTTCTGTAACAATCAGAAGTGGGATGCGATGAAAAAGATCGTCTTTCATCACCACGCCGATGGATTTTTCACCACAGGTTAAGTATTGCCGCCGAGATGCTATTAATTTATTTACATTTTTCCGTTAACGTTGATTCAATTAGTCAATTGTATTGTACCCTCATTTTCCGTAGTCTCAATAAAAGTTTTCCTTTTCACAATTTCCATCTAAAATCGTTTAAAAATTTCCGGCAAAAAGGTCAGTCGTAAAGTTGCTTAGCATTTCAAGAACTGACCGTAAAAAGAACACGTTTTGTGTGCTTTATATTCAGTAAAAGATAAACCTATGTGCTACTAGTTTTTGCTTTCGGAGAATAAACTATTTGTTTCTTTTCATGGACACGCTTCTGGCATCGGAATGTTCGAGCAACATGGACTATCCAGCTGTCGTCCAACGGCTGCATCACAACGCGAGGCTGCGAGGGTTGCACGAGCTTCACTACGCGGCTGTTTCCCACCGCGAGGCTGCGAGGATTGCAAGAGCTTCACAGCGTGAACAGTGAAAAGACGGCATTCGACGAGAGCAGAGTCAGGAACAGCCAATTAAAATATCAGGTCAGCCAATTTTGTTGCTAATTCCTAGCCAGATTAGTCGTTAAATTAATGACTATATTCCTAGCTATTTGTTATTTACCAGCCTGATGAGTATTATTGCAAAAAAAAAGTAATTAAGAGGCGTTCAGTATATGTATAGGCACCTAGTCATAAAGCAAGTCAATGGTCCAATCCAAGCTAGTGGCCAAAGGCACGCTAGTGATCCAAGTTACGCCAGGGTTCAAGCTAAGCTAGTGGTCTAAGTAAAGCAAGGGTCCAAGCCAAGCTAGTGGTCTAAGTAAAGCCAGGGTCCAAGCCAAGCTAGTAGTTCAAGTAAAGCCAGGGTCTGAGCCAAGCCAGTAGGCTATACTAAGCCTATGGCTCAAGTAAGGACTCAAGCTAAGCCAGGACTCGAGTGAAGCCAGGACCAAGGCTTACCCATGTCCCAAGCAAAGCCAGGGCCCATGCGAAACCAGAGCCAAAGCGAAAGTAGGACCCAAGTGAAACCAGGATCTAAGCTAAGCCAGTGCCTATGCAAAGCCCAAGTGAAGCCAGGGCCCAAGCGAAGCTATAGCCTAAGTGAAGCCAGAGCCCAAGTGAAGCCAGTGCCCAAGTGAAGCCAGAGTCCAAGTGAAGCCAGAGTCCAAGTGAAGCTAGGGCCTAAGCGAAGCTAGAGCTCAAGCGAAGCAAGAGCTCAAGCGAAGCTAGAGCTCAAGCGAAGCTAGAACTCAGGCCAAGCCAGGGCTCAAGCCAAGCCAGGGCTCAAGCCAAGCCAGGGCTCAAGCCAAGCCAGGGCTCAAGCCAAGCCAGGGCTCAAGCCAAGCCAGGGCTCAAGCCTAGCCAAGGATCCATGCCAAGCCAAGCCAAGGATCCAAGCCAAGGTTCCATGCCAAGCCAAGCCAATGATCCAAGCCAAGGGTCGATGCCAAGCCAAGCCAATGATCCAAGCCAAGGGTCCATGCCAAGCCAAGCCAAGGATCCAAGCCATGGGTCTATGCCAAGCCAAGCCAAGGATCCATGCCAAGCCAAGTCAGGGATCCAAGCCAAGTCGGGGATCCAACCCAAGTCATGGATCACAGTCAAGTGTGTCGCCTAAGAAAAGCCTATGGCCCAAGCCATTAAGCCAGGTGTTCAATCCATGAGTCCTAGTCTTGATCTTATTTCTGTCTATTAGAGTATTCCTTAAAAAATAGTCGGATTTTGACAATTTTGAGTAATCTGGTGTATTGCTCTCATTGCGGGAGCAATTGTTGCAGGATGGCCGATTGTAACGCAACGAATGAATTGCGATACGGCGTGACGTCATAGCTCGCCCCACTGCCCGCCATATCGCCGTTGTATTCACCGCGGCGCGCTCCGCCGAGCGAACGCGTCACTTTTTTCCGAGCAGCCGACCGCACAACATAAGCCTTGCCACTATATTGTTATGCTGAGTGTTAATCTGACTATCCATAATGGATTAAAATACTCGTTGTTACGCGCAAGTTCTGTGTTTAATTACAAAAGCCACATCATCAGCGACCCTGTCTTGTCCCTTCTGTAACAACTGGTTTAAAAAATTATTAAAAAATATGGAAGTAAATACATACAAGATACTTTCGATTGCATATATAAAAAGTACCACTTCCGGTAAAGAATATGTTGTCAATTACGTCCCAAAATTCATTTTCTTTGGTCCCAAAAGTGTGTTCCATGTTCCATGTTCCATCCACCTAGTTGACAGTTTGTTGTTTATGATTTGGTTTGAAAGGCTCCAAAGGACTTGTATCCAGGGCCGTAAAAATAATTTAAAAAAAAAAGATTTGGTTTGAGGTTATGTTTATTTACTCTCAAAATAAATAATTTTATAAATTTAAGTCTTGTGCTTAGATTCTTGTGACGTGAGGGCCGTCCGCACTTTAAAGATCAACATGTTGGATAAAATTTTGTACAACACAGTTTTGTGTCAGGCATTTTCGCCTTGTGGAAAATATTTGGTAGCCGGTAATATTTACGGCCAAATTGCAATATTTGAGTAAGTATTCAGTTTTTTTGTTTAATTTAATGCTTGCTAGTTTGGATTTTAGTATATCTTACTAAAATTATGTCCTATTTACAGCCTAGACCGTATTTTAAATCCAGTGGTGGAATTACTCACAGCAGATTACAATAAAGCAAAACACATCCACTCCTTGCCTACTGGAGACCAGATTTGTAGTCTAGCGAGCACAGAAAAGTTCCTCATTGTTGGCACTGTGAATGAAATCTCAGGTTGGGACTGGAAAGGAGTTTTGAGTTCCAAGTTGAGTAAACCTTCATGGTCGATAAGGTTACCGTCGAGTTCAACTTTGGAGAAAATAGATGTAAACAGCCTGTGGCTCCCTGAAGATGAGAGCAAGGTGTATGCTGGCTGTGGTGATAATAACGTCTATGTTTTCAACTTAGAAGATGGCCAGTTAGTCTCTACATTGGCTGGTCACAATGACTACATACATTCAATTCATGGAAAGTAAGCAACTCAAGACTTTTTTATATTAACAAAAGTTATGGCTAGGGTATACAAAAGAGTGCGCAGGACTTAAAAAAATATTTGCGCTCCCTTTCTGACACTCTAGACCAAAGTTATTATAGAATAGTTACTTTATTATTTCCTGGATAATTTACTTTTATCTTAAGAGTCGCCTAGAAGTGCATGTCTCCATACAAACGGAAAAAGGGAATTGATAATTTTGGAGTAAAATTAAGCATTTAATCAATTAATCTCATTATAATCTACCTACATTCCTATACAGTTTGGTTAAAATACCAATGATTTGAGAATTACAAGCCTTTTCAAATTTGTATGGAAATCTTGAGAAGCGTATAATTCTCAAACTTTTGATAATTTAACCAAACTGTATAGGAACGTACGTAGATTATAATGAGATTAATTGCAGTATGAATATCTATAATGTATCATTTGTGTATAATTGCATAGTACATAACTCCAGTTTGTAGGAAACGTCATGACTCTTATCATATTTAAATATATTGTTTTATTAACCTATTCCATAAAGCTTTTATTTGTATGCTAATCTTTGAAAATCTCAGTTAAGGATGTTCTTTACAGCCATGAACACTTAGTAACAGCAGGCGAGGATGGCTGTGTCATGCTGTGGGATGTCAGGACTGGGAGAAGTCACAACAAACTGGAACCGCACAACAACAGCAAAGTCAGTCGGCCTGACATTGGCAAGTGGGTGGGCTCAGCAGCACTCACTGATGATTGGATTGTAAGTGATGTTAGATGTAGGCCTTTCAATATATACATCAAACATTGTAAACGCACATGTAACGGCGATTTTTTATAACAGACCATTAAGAATAGTCTACACCTAAATTTGCAACTTTTTTTACCCTGTGCTACTCCTGAAAGACCGAAAGTATGGGACGTTTTCACATTTTATGAAAAAAACTTCTATAAGGATGCCTTTTTCGGGTATTTTTGTGCTATACTTTTATTAAATACTCTAAATTATAACTGTTTGAGTATAATTTCAACTCTCTATGACTTATAATTATTATCGAGTCTCAATTTTTTCTATCATTTTGGATTAGTTTTGCTTTTCCGGGCCCGTACCAAAGATCTTTCAGGAAAGTTGTAGGTAATAAAATAAAAGAAAGAAGACTTATATTAACTTTCAAATTGAACTAATTTTATCTCTAAGTTTTTAACGGTCGAAAAGACCCATTTTTGATAAGTCTGTTTTGAAACAAACAACCAACAACCAACACACTTATTAACCAATAGGTTTTGTTTGTAGGTATGTGGAGGTGGCCCACGTCTAGCCCTATGGCACATCCGTTCACTCGATGCTGTGACCGTCTTCGACATCCCTGACCACGGAATACACGTGTCATTCTTCCACAACGACTGCGTGGTCGCCGGAGGGGCCGCCAAACATCTCTACCGACTCAGCTACTCCGGAGAAGTAAAGGTGGAACTCCCTGTGTCAGCTACAACAGTGTACTCAGTCGCTCTCCGTACAAACCCAAACAGAATCCTGGCAATCGCTGGTTCCAGCCCCGAGATTGACCTCTGCACCACTTTTAACTATAGAGATCAAGTTTTACAATTTCGGTAAGTTTTCAGTGATATAGACTTAATTAATGTTAAGATATGATTTTGGGAATAAAATACTTGAACAAACATAAACATATTTATTTTAACTAACAACAACTTATTTTAAAATGTGCTTTATTACGGTAAAAAACTTACATCATAATTTAAATTAGTGACAATTTTACAATATCAGTGAGGCTGATGCCTGAGTTTAAACTATGTGATACTGATAATCTATTAGGAACCACCATTAAAATGCAGCAAATAATCACCCATATAAGATTTCAGAAGCAGGCTACAGAAGTAACAGTAGTACCTAGTGTCACATTTGAATCTCCGATTCACGCGTAAAGTAAGCGGTAGAATACTTGCTATGCTACTAGTTAGCAGCATAGTACTACTAATTAGTAGCTCAGCAAAAAAGTAGCCTACTGTCTACTATACCGATTACTCTATGCGAGTGCCGGAGGCTTCTGCAGCCCCCTTTTCTTAACAAATTTACAAATAAAAAACCTACATAATCGATCCTGCAAAGCGATTCAAATATTATTTTTATTTATTTTATGTACTGACCACATAAAATGCAGTCATACAACCTATAAATAAACATTATGGTAATCCCAGTCATAATCTACACAACTTCACTTCAAATATAACCATGACCAGCTATCGCCGCGGGGATATACCCTTGGCTTCCATCTTTCTTCCTCACATAGAACCAATCCGCATTATCGCCCTCAAACCCCTGAAGCAACGTCACCACTTCGCCCTTCGTCACTGACAAAGTCTTATTTACACTGCCCTTATAGTCACTAGTCACCACTAAAAGCGTCTGTCTTTTGATTTTTAACTCTATGTTCTCTTTTTCGAGTTTGTCGATGTGTGAAGCGGATTTGGTCTTTAAGTACAGGCTGTCAAAGTCCTTTTCGGCGCAGGAGGTTTTGACGCGGCGTTTTTCGCGCGGTTTGTACCGGCTCTCGGATCGCGTCCGGCCTCGAAGCTGCTCCTTTTCGGTGTCGGTGAGATTGCCGCACGGTCTTGGGTAGATGTCGGTGCTGCTCTCCCAACACGGTGCCTTCTTGTCTGGTGTTCTGGAATCAAATTTTAGACTATTATAGTATCATCATCATTATCATCAGATCTTTTTCTTGGGTCTCCACTGCACGAGCATGAGCCTCTCTGTGCTAACAGAGCCATATTTTAGCCAGAGCAGTCAGAGGATTTGGCCTACACTCTCCACGCTGGACAGACGGGTTCAAGAGATCTCTTTGATTTTTATAAGCTTTGTTTAGCTTGTGGTTCCTAAGTCACCTACGTCATCCAAGGGAAGACTTGGAATAATCCTATTCTACTCTGCCGGGAACCACACGGATTAACATACATAGCAGATACGGTTATCACTGATAAAATACTAGCCTGATAACTATCAGGCTAGTATTAGCTCTAGATAACACCTCTAGAGTCTGGTAGTGATGGCGTAAGTAACTGTGCCCCTGTGAGAAGCCCCGGCATGGGTTTGGTAGTGATGGCGTATACATATAATCAACTAGCTTTTACTTACGGCTTCGCCTGAAATGAAATGAATAGTTTTTATTCAAATTATGGATCTCATGTATCGCTTTTTGAACGTCATTTATCTGTCGTTATATTCTTTTTTTGCAAAATCGAAAAGATACTAGCGTTTCGGAAGAGAAGCCTGCGTAATTTATAGCCTATGTCTTTCTCTGTAGCATTACATCTCAAAGTGTATGCCAAATTTTAAAAAGATTGGTTTAGTGGATAAATTGTGAAGATGTAAGTTGATCCAACAAACAAACAAATATAATACAAACTCACTTTCGCATTTATAATATTATTTTTATTATTACTGTAGACAAGCGAGTCATTGTTTCTTACCTATTAGGTAATATTCCTAGAGGCAGACAAGCGCTGTACAGCACGTAGCCCTCCTCTCCATGCGGCGTCTGTGCATACAGCCACAGCTGGTTTTTGAACACTGCATTGACCACAGTCCCCAAGGGTAACGTCAGCTCCCGTTGGCACTCCTTCTGCGTCTGGTACAGCGTGGTGGGGTACGCCACCACAACGGGGATGTTGCCTGGTCGGTCGATTGAAGCCTGGAAGTTGAGAATCGGATTTTAATTTCCACTTGGATCTTCTTTTCGTGTGTGTTGGTCTAAACTATTGTCAATATTTGGAAGTCCATAATGGTCCTTCAGAAGAATTTTAAGAGACTATACTCCTTATAAATGTGCAAGGTTTCTCTTCACTAAAAGCAAGCAGTGGTCGATGACATTAACCGCACGAGAGACAGGTTGGAAGGAAAACAAAGATAGTAGTATGATGTCGCCGCGTGAGATTCAGAGCTGCATATTCCTTTTTCTTTTTAAATCGTTATGTCTGTGATTATTTAAAATGTCCTAGAATGCAGCCACAGCGCGGTGTCATTTACCTTCTATCTAGAGGAGGCTAATCTTTTGTGTACAGTGAGTGGGGCATTTAGAGCACGTCTGAAGGGGGGTTATTGACTGAACATCATCGCAGTCGCATATTTTTGTCGGAGAAACCAAACCTAACGCGATTTTCCTGGTATCTCTTCCATGCCCTACACCAGCCCGGAGTCTGTTCATGGACTTCCAGATTGCCCAAGACTGTTACCCGTGGAAGTTTCTCGGCTAGTGCTAAGGAGGATGACGATCACTTAAACATTCATCATTGGTCACCACTTTATGTGGATAAGATTAATTCTAAACTTTTAAAGACATATTTTATGGATCGTATACTGTTTTGCCTTTCGAACGGTATTCTGTAAATAAATAACATAAATTTCCCTTTAACCAACTCGTTGCCGAAACTTGATTAGGCAATAAAATAATCGCAATAAAATATTTTACGACAAAAGTTCGGATCGAAAACAAATGATGTAGGTCCGCATCGAGTCGTGACCCGCAAATAAACTAGAAAATAAAACGGGGGTAAAGGTCGAAATAAATTATGAAGGAATGTCGAAAAGACTTTAAAATGAGCCGTGAAATACAATATTGCTCGCAAATTAAATAAAGTACAGATGGGGCGGTTCCTGCGGCGTGGATTAAGGCAATGGACTCGTAAAGAATGTTCAGTGGAATATTTCGATGTGGCAGGCGGCAGGCCAACTATGCGACCCCCACCTGCCAAAACAGATACAATCCTTAGTAATGCAGGGAAGTATTTTAACACAGATTCGTACTGACTGTAAATTTACGCGCAACAGCCCAGCCTTCATAAAGAGGCGACTCATCCCGACAATATAAACTTCCGCTTTTCCTATAGGACCAGCGCTGGGCACTCGACTCTTTTTAGGTTCCGAACCCAAAGGGTAAAAACGGGACTTTATTATTGAGACTTTGATGTCCGTCCGTCTATTTGTCTGTCACCAAGCTGTATGTCATAAACTTAAAATTATTAAACCGCACTTGGTCGATGTTTTTAGATTGGTATAATAATACAGGGATAACTAGATATGGGTCCTAATAACCCCTGGTGACTTTACTGAGCTGTTTTTATTTTGAGCGGGCTGCTAGCAGTTAACAATTAAACATGAAGATATATTGTTGTCTTAACGCTTTCATGCATTTAACGATGATTTATAGAGTTGCATTCTACGACCATTAAAATTATTAGTTTCTCAGAAAATATTACAGCATACAAACTCGACAAAAATGTACTTTACTGTTTACCTTGAACAGCAAAAGTTGATATTCCTAATGTTTAATTTCGAGTATTTACGTGCCATGCTGGTTTGGGAGAAATAATAAAAAAGAAATAGCACAAACATAAATGATGTCATATAGCTGACCCCGTGCCCCGTACACATAACAGTTGAGGACCCAACCGGGGAAAACGATTGGGTGAAAAAGAAGAAGGTGGTTTGGCGTTTAGAAAAAAAACCGACGTGCGTGTTGGGCCACGCGCATTGTAATGTTCCGTAGTTGCGAATGACAACTTTGAGTTCACACTGTTCGCACTCGCACCTCACAGTTTAAAGACCAAAAACATCTAACAATGAAAATTGTATAAAATTTTAAATTTTCGAGTACATTTTATAAGTTTTTTGGTGAGAAAACCTCACAATATTTTTAAAAGACCTATTTAACAATACCCAACACAATGGGTTTGTGTAGAAAAAAAAAATACTCCCTCTTTACTTGTATGGAGCTACCCTAAAAAAATGTTTTTTCAAGATTTTTTTCTTCCACTTTTTTGCCATGATTAATATACATACCCATTCCAAATTAGAGCTTTCTAGTACTTAATAGTCTCTGAGTAAAACCGGGGACCGACAAACAGACGGACAGATAGACATGGCGAAACTATAAGGGTTCCTTGTTTACTACGGAACCCTAAAAACGTAGACTGCATCTGTTCGTCATGCAAGTTGTTTTTTATCATCTTTACGGTGATGACCTTCGTGGCAACACGCCGACGCGAAAAAATATTTGTGCATCATTAATACAGATTTTCTTCCGAGCTCCTGGTCAGGTAGACGGCCGCAAAAATTTTGCCACATCATATTACAGCATAAATACTGCCAAATAAGCGGACCTCAGACTAATTCAACACAGTTTAGCATACAACTTGAAAAACGCTTAGATAGCGAAAGGATCTGTATATCATCGTAATAGGGTATATGCACGTAATTTTTTTATTTGCTTAGTATAATCCTTAATAACCACAGTAAAAAAATATGAAAGAACTTTTAAAATATTAACGACGAAGATGTGAAACTTTAAAAGTTTAAATAAGAAAGAGAAGTCCGATATGGACTAGTGACATCATAGTCTATGTTATGCATACATTTGCCATATAAAATAGTGTTTTCGCGAGTGACATAGACTTATTTTCGTAAAATCATTTTATCTCGTTCATTTTTCAACCAAATTTTATTCTGTTTTCACTTTCAGTACTTTACTATTGAATATTTTTGGATAAACTAGTAAGATAACAGATATTTGTTTCATGCATATTCCCTATTTAAAGATAATAGATACTTTAGTAAGATCCAACTTAAGCATGATGAGTTAATGATGATAATGAGTATTTTATATCTTAGTTCTATTCCCTTGGTTTGCCAAGCAATTTGGATATGCAGGCACGTAATAAAATTACTATCGAACCATTATGGATAAATTTAAACGTGAATGGCCAGATATAGCGAAGGATAGAAAGGAGTGGAGCATGCAGGGGGAGGCCTAGCAGTGGGACACAACATCAATAGGCGAGGAAAAAAAGACTAGACTATAAAGGGAAAATGGACAGGTGTCACTTAAACTGTTTTATAACACTACTACTATCAGTAGTGTAATTATTAAATAGGCTCCAGTCGCACAAGCTGCTATAACTCTTACTTATAACACCATTAATTTAATGCTGATATAAAGTTGTTATGGGGCGTTATAGCAATTTCAATTAAGTATGCATAATTAATAAAGGACAAGGAAATTATAATGGTGTAGGTATTTAAGCGCAGAGGTGCTTAGTGAGCAACGAAGTTATCATCTAAGTAAATACTTATAGAAAAATGTCCAAGCGGAGACAGTTTGAATTTAAAAAGTGCGATATCATATTAGGAGTCCGTCAATATCGTGAATCAAGTTTTATTGACTTGCATAATTATTGATATTAATACATAGTGTAAATTATTAACAAGACTAATATTGGAAACTTCTGCAGTTGTGTTATGATTGGGTTTTTTTAGTTCACGAATATGGAAAGTTACATCTCTTCCAGAATATGCAGATTACTAGCCCCACAAAATTAGGGCTGACTGCTAGTTTTACAATGGATGGTATTATAACAAAGGAAGATAAGCAGTACACAGCCCAAACTAAAAATAAAAATAAACAAAAGTCATTTCCGAATCTCATAACCGCTTTAAAGGTGCGGCTTCAAAAATTGTAAATGACGCCCAATTTGTGTGTTGTCCAATTTTGCGGCAATTTCGCGGGCGCATTGTTGCGCTGCGCGGCGCACCGCACCGCACCGCACAAAGCAACGCACCATAATGTCACAATAACACCGGCCATGAGTAATGGTGCGATTTACAAGTGCATTTAAATTCTTTTGTAGCAACGATCCGTTAATTCTCGCATAATGCATGCCAGCTCATGATGAATGCGTATCTCGTAAATTAAAAACATAGGACAAGTGTGAGTCAGACTTGGCCAGGAATGGTTCCGTAAGGAATAAATATATGAAAATAAAAACCGGCCAAGTGCGTGTCGGGCCACGCGCAGTGTAGGGTTCCGTAGTTGCGAAAGACAACTTTAAGTTCACACTGTTCACACTCACACCTCACAGTTTACCGACCAAAAACATCAAATAATCAAAATTGTATGAAATTTTACATTTTCGAGTACATTTTATAAGTTGGTTACCTATAACTTTTGAGTTTGTACTTAGTACTCAGCTCTGATAGTTTTCCTTTCAACTTCAGTATATATACTACTGCTGTAATTTTTTTCACGTATCCATATATTACCGTTTAGCAGATAGAGGGGGGGGACACGTACGTCTAACAAAAATTTGCACTTTAAAACCAAATATTTCGGAAACGGATCCCTAAATCGAAAAGTGGTGTTCTCAACCTCACAATATTTTTTAAAGACCTATTTAACGATATCCCACACGATGGGTAAATAGAGAAAAAAAAATTACTCACCCACTTTACTAGTATGGGAGATACCTTAAAAAAAATTTTTTTTCAAGGTTTTTTTCTACCACTTTTTTGCCATGATTAATGTACATACCCATACCAAATTTCAGCTTTCTAATACTTATAGTCTCTGCGTAAAACCGCGGACGGACAGACAGACAGACATGGCGAAACTATAAGGGTTCCTTGTTTACTACGGAACCCTAAAAAAGAAAGTCGAACGAAAAAACTGCTTTTGCATTTATTTTTACGAATTTTCTTTTAACGATAACTATGATCTATTTTGTTATTAGCATCACATTCTCTACAAGCTTGAATTTAACTTGCACTGTTCGTTTAACTGTGAGGGTCGAATCTTACAACAAAATTTTTAATCAATATCTTATTCCTTATAGGCTCTACTAAACTGAATATAATTCCCATTGTGTTTAGACTTTATTTGTCTTAGCAACCACTTTACAGTATGAATTGCACTTAATAAAGGTGTCTCAAAAATGAAGTTTTTGAAAAAGTTTTGTATTCTCGTGAAGCAGCAACAACAGAAATATGAAAATCTTTCTATAAAAGCAACAACTACTAACATAGATAGAGCCTACTAACATAGTTACACAGGGAATACTTAGCAATTGGGACTACTGATACCATTTGCATACAGAACCCTAACAACGCTTGCGTAATGTTTTTTAATTGTTGTCTCGCAAATTGATATATTGTAATGGATTTTTATAGCAACATTAACTGTATTACAGCGGGAATTTTTATGTCGATTTTAATGCGCTCGTTGGAAAGCCAACACGGTGATAAATTATCCTGATTTAGTATTGAGAAGACGCGAACTGACAATGTTGCTTAAATTCAGCGTCAATAAGTAATTTATAAGTTTTTAAGATACATATCGGCAGTCTCTCCTCATAATAAGAGAACGTTCCCGGTTTCTTTTTCCCTTCGCCCAGTGTTATGTAATGACGTAAAGTTTACATATTTGACGCAGAATCAACGAAAGAAGATTTTAGGAAATCTCGTGGATGACCTAAGTAATTTACAGTTTTAAGCATTATTTACTAGGTAGTAGGTACTTATTAAAGCAGCGTTTTACATATTAAGCGACAGGATTTATTTGAAACTGCTTACTCCTCGCGACTTTATAAAATCCCATTTTTTCTTTCTTTTCATATTTATTTTTAGACGCAATATTCCATCACTCCCAAGTGTTAAATCATAAAATTCAAGGAAGTGTTCATTATTAAATCTGTAATAATCTTGTAAGTCCTAACAAGTGGTATTAAAATATCTTGTGGTTCTCTTTGCTTAGAAAGGAACGTTAAGCCGTTGGCACTGACTGCCACATTGATGGCTATCTTTAAGCTACGTCAGATGCCTTTGGGCAGCTTGAAAAATCCGACACCAGCCCCCTTATTTACTAACTCGGATGACAGGTGTCGATGCCTATCAATCTAGAATTTACAGTTACCATGCGGGCTTTGCTTGCTCGAAATTTTTATTTGGAATACAAAAATCGCATTGTAACAGCAAATCCTAGATTGATAGGCGCATCAACACCTGTCATCCGAGTTAGTAAATAGGGGGCAGGTCGGCCACTTATACACACAAAATTTTATAAAGTTTTGTTACGTCGCGCATCAAGTTCTTAATTTATACGGTGGCAATAAAGTTTAGAAAACATTAATTTTCGTACAAAATTAATTATACGCCTGATAAGATTTCACTTTGCGATTTGTTGCATCCACAAGTCTATCTCGTCTCTGTTATATAAATATTGATATTAACGTTTTCTTTAAGCTAGGGTAAGGCAAATTTTTGTTTTATTTTTTGGTTGTTAATTAACATTTTCATTCTTCATATTGGACCGTGTCAGTGTATATATTTCTTAAAAACTCAAAAAAATATCTAACGAGAGCGCAATCCATAAACAAAAGGAAACTGACCTCTACCTCTGAGTTTGTGTATTTGAATTTGAGCCATATTAGGTAATTTTATCGAGCACCACTTGCTTCCCGTGAAATGAAGATCGTGAGTTAACCTAATCACGATTGATAGTCTGTAAATAAATTTATAGGGACAAATCACAAAAATTGAGCTAGCCTCACTTATTTGTAACGTTACTTGTGACGTAGGATACTAAGTCAAAGATATTATATTTAATAATAAATACTTATATGTATACGTGAATAAACATCCAAATATTCAGGCCAATCTTATAAAGATTGTTTTCCGTCAAGACCTGGCTGGGGATCGAACCCGGGACCACCCGTATCGCAGCCGGGCGTAAACTACTGCGCAATGGAGGTCGTCAATGGGAAGGCAATGGCAAAGCACTTTATTATTTCTGCAAATAAGAATGAAACCGACAAGAACTTATTACAGAGATGATAACATAAAAAAATCTTACCTCAGTTAAAAAGCCGTCCAAATCTCTAATGTCGTAACCGAACTTAGTTGGATGTTTCTTCTTCCTCCGATGTCTGTGCCTGTGCCTCTTCCTAGCATATTCCTCAGTGCCCACGCTGGTGTCCGAGTACGTTTGTCCGTTCACGAGCTCCTCGCACGCACTCCTAAACCTAAGGTTATGGTAATACTCGTTGCGGCCTACGACTCTATCGCGCCCTTCTTTACACTTTCTGTGATCACTTTCATTGAATTTCTGATTGTGTCTCTGATGCCGATCCACATCATTAACGTTATTTGACTCCTCGTTTTGAACTTTCTGAGGCTTTGTATTCTCCAGGTTTTCCTTCAAGACCCAGGTTAGTGATATTTTGGACTTGTGCCGCTTGGCCAGGGGAGTGGAGTGCCATAGCCCCATGTCTGGTATTTCCGCGTATTCTACTTCACTCTCGCTGTCTTCGGCGGGTTGTGTTATCTTACAGTTCGCTAGCAAATCTAACACTTCACATGGCGCGTTGTCGATCTGAAAAATGTGCACTATTTTAGCTTTTACAGTCGCAATCACTGTTATAGATAACAAAAGACTAATCGCGATATTTTATTTTTAAGCTGACATTTCGGTTACAAACATTTAGTATCACCTAAAATAAAAAAAATCCCGTAGTGTCAATACAATATGCACTTTTTAATCAATTCACTCTTATTTGATTGTATTACTAATAGATAATAGATAGATAATTGGACATATATATTTTTAACAATTACCGAATGTTGTATTTCCTGTAGCGATCGCGCGTTATCACCATTATCACTGTCCCGGTACGGCGGTGGCAAATCCTTGAACGTGATCTCTGCAAGCAAACGCACGCGATTTAAAATTACAATCGATCGTAACTCGCGGCGGACGCAATTAATATCGTTGTTATTACCACACTCAGCTGAGCAGATTATTGGGCATAAATTAAAGCAGTCAAAACAATGCGAGTGGGCGAGTGCGCGGAACAATGCCCTGCCGGGGGATGTGCGCTGCCGGAGTTCCCGGTGACTCCCGCGCAGCCCGAGCTGTGGTCCGCGATGAGCGCGCAGCACCGCCCACCGTCCGCGGCTTTGCGCCCAACACTGCCCGCGCTCGCTCATACACTATCGACATGACCCTCCTCTAAAAAATCTCGGAACATTCTCACGAGCGCACGTCGGTACTCATGCGAACGCAGCAGACTACGCCGAATACGCCCCGGGACACGACTAGCAGGCGATGCGAACCTTCGGTCACGAACTGAAATTGCATAATTTTCAGACGGAATGCTATAAAACGTTATGATGATTTTATGTCCCATTATTTACTTATAGGGGTCACTTCCATCACGAACCGAAATTGCATACTTTTCAGATATGATGATAAGGAATGCTATAGAACGTTATAGTGATTTTATGTCCCATTTTTCACTTATAAGGATCACTTCGGTCACGCATCCGAAATCGAATCGATCAACCGAAATTGCATAATTTTCAGACGTGTTGTGATGACACGGAATGCTACAGAACGTTATGATTATTTTATGTCCATAATACTCCTAAGATGCTTATTATTGACATTTGTTGCAAATATTCCTTTATGATAATGTTGATGATGTCCGCCCGTAAATAGAACAATTTATGCAATCGGGCTTCAGTAAGTGGGAAGAGTGAAACAATGGGCCTGCCAGCATTCTCACGCCTCTGAATTAGATGCTCCTGTGTTTCCACACCTGTGTTTGTATTTCGTTAGTCTTATCTCCCTAAGAGCATTGAAAATCTTTTCTGTAAATATTGGTTTTCAATTTTGCGTATTTATGAAAGTTATTGTAAGTTGTGTTTGTGCATGGTCGACTGACCGTGTCACCTACACGAAATGATGATGATGATTGTAAATTCTTTTTAAGTTAAAAATTGCGATTTATTATGAATAGTGACCATCTTGACTGCGATATTATTAAACCGTTTTGACTAATGGCTTCGCCCTCAAATTATCCAATTAACCCACGCCAGTATTCGAAATTATAGGTGGTATCATAACACAAGGTTTTGGAATATCCTGAGAGCATTATTCAAGGCAAAAATAAAGTCAATGGCAAACCTACATATCAATAGTTATAGTTGTGCTAGCTTTTTTGTACTCGTATAATTAATTATGCCGTAAAGACAAAATGGAGTAAAAAGTAAATTATGTAAGTTCCATCAAAATCAATCCGATACTAATAAGTATTCATATTTCATTCTATGAAGAAGGAATTCGGTTATTTGTTAAACCTATAAAATCTTTCAGATGAAAAAACCGACTTTAACCAAACTTCTGAAAAGATTTTGATGAATTGTAAATGGAAATGCGAATAAACAAGTAGCCCTTCCAAATAAATGAATAATTTTTCATCAAATACATTCGAAATGAGACCCTCTCCTCTCTTGGAGTCTGTTATATATTGTACTACAATTCTAATACTAAATGAACAATCACTTTCCAAATTCAAAGATAATTTAAAACTATCGTTTCCAACCTCTTAAAAAAGTATTGGACCAAATTAAGCCCTGCTACTAGGCAGGTGGTCATCCTAGATGACGGTGCTGCAGAGTTGTTTTCCACTTGTCACTAGGTGGCGTTAACCCGCGTGTTTTGTGTCTGAATGAGAGAATATTTCCCATTATCAATGTTGTGCGCTCCGCAGTGGTCCTGCAGACGCAGCGCCGCGAAACTGCGCTATTCATCAGCGCGCCTAATGAGCGGCATCGCAGATTATGATACATCCCATAATTTTTGAGATGTTAGGTGTGTGAGAGAATATTTTCCATTATCAATGTTGTGCGCTCCGCAGTGGTCCTGCAGACGCAGCGCGCAAAACTGCGCTATTCATCAGCGCGCGCCTAATGAGCGGCATCGCATGCGCCGCGCAGATTATGATAGATTCCATTATTTTTCGCATTTTAATAGCACGGTTCCGTGCACGAACCTTTCTTTTGCACGTATGTTGTTCTAGCCGTTTCGGAATTGTATTCTTTATATTAAACATTTTCCCGTAACTATAGCCTATGTCACCCGCAAATTAATAAGCTATCATTAATGAAAGAATTTTAAAAATTGGAGCAGTGTATCGGGCCTATTCAATACAAAGAAAATGTCTGCCGGAAATCTAGATCTAAGATCAGGGGTACTATTTTTGAACGTGTGACCACACGTCATCGTCGAGAAAAATTACGGAACTGAAATTACTATTCCGTGGGAAAAGTCGTTCGGTTGCAAGCGGTGAAATTTCAAAAATCGTACCCCAGGTTAGAACTGAGAACTATGCTCTCTTAACAGCTTTACTATAATACGATTATAACAATTATAGGATGTTTGTGTGTGATTTTTTAGTAATTAACCTTTATTTGGGAATAAGCTCTTTTAAGTAGTTTATGTACCAAATGTATACTATTTTGTTTTTGGATAAAGGCGAAAACGGAAAAAGGAATCCTTTATAATATTTATAAATAAAATCAACTATAACGACAAAGTGCTTTGATATTTTATAGAAATCAAATTTGAAGCAAATCCATTTTTATTCCCCTACAGCGTAAATTTTATTTATAATAGTAAATAGTCGTGCTTTCATACAATCACAACTTTCTTTACTTAACCACGCGAAAACAAAAATAAACTGACGACAGTCGCAACGTTTACGTACTTTTTACATTCCTCAAAATTGGAAAGTGAGACGCCGTCATTCGCCAGTGTCGCGAATAGTTTTAGGGTTCCGTACCTAAAAAGGATAAACTGAACCCTTATATGATTAGTTTGTAGTCCTTATGCCTGTCTTTCTTTTAAAACCCTCTCTCTTAGTACCAGGTAGACTAATTAAGTACTAGCTATTACCCTGCGGCTTAGAACGCGTGATATATAGCCTATGTTCTTCTCAGTACTTTAACCTATGTGTACCTATGCCAAATTTCATGATGATTGATTCAGTAGGTAGAATGTGAATGAGTAACAAACAAAGAAACAAACAAACTCACTTTTGCATTTATAATATTAGTTGGGATTTAATGCTCAGATCTCCAGTATATAATACGCCTTGGAGCACTGTTTTAAAAAAATCTAACTTTTTAATTAACGTAATCCAAAAATACACGGCGAAATTTTGATCGCTTTGGATTTAAAAGGGTAATTCAGATTTACAATATGAGCACCAAACAGATCGAGCAAAATTTCGCTGTTTGTGCAATTCAAGCAAGTTACAATTTGCGATATAAACAGCCAACTCGCGAGGAAGTCAATAATTATCTATAATCTAACAATGAAAGTATACCTAGTTATCGCAAACAAATCTTTTTGTACTGTAGGTACCCTTAGTGCGCGAATCCGACGTTTTTTTGTCACTCAGTCCCTGTGAAAAAAGCCATATAAATGCAACGGATTTACATAATATGCCTCATTAAGGCTTTATTTTAAACTTCATAACTTTGTGCGTTTCTCTTAGAGCTCTTTTAACGTGCCTTTTTAAAGCCATTTTTACACTTTTCTATGTACTAATACTGAATTATGGTGATTCTTATCTTTTAATACGATTTATATGTCTCATAGGCATAGAATATCCTATCCCTATCCGTGTACTCTATTTTCTTGCACACACATATATATGAAATGTAACAGTGAGGCAAAATAATAATGCATGCAAACGTGTTGTGACACAAGCTCACGCACACGCACACATCGACATTAAAATCCATACAATTTTTTCTCCATTTTCCCCATGTTCGAAATTCAAACTCTTACAAATCTTTAAATAAGTACCCCATGTAACTATAAAAAGCTTTCGATATATTGAACTTTACCTGATCTGCTAATTGCCGAAAATGAAAAATAACTTTGTAGCGACACAAGCTCACACACAGTAATCTGTTACCTTTTCACTTTGTAATCATTGAAATGATTATTATGAAAATTTTTCATACAAGTTGTCAGGGATACAAAAAAGGAGGGGCCTTTCATCAAAGACTAAGTGTTTTTTCCTAAGGACACATCAAAGCGGACGGACCAGCTGGCGAAAGCTGGTGGGAGAATAAAACTTCTGACAATCAGAATTCTACTCACTTATACTTTCATTTAAAAAATTTAACGTTATTTGAATTCGCAATTCAGCAAAAAAAGAACAGACTGAAGCACATTTTTAATTAATTCCATTGCCTAAAAGAAACAAATAATTAATTTCTTACGCCGATTACAAATGACGTTTTGCTTACTTTTAATTTCATGGTTCGCATCGCATTCCTACGTTTATTAGTCTCCAATCTCCATGCCATAATTTTTGTAACGACCACTTACCGGTGGTAACGTAACAGTACAAACAACTGCACATAAAGCAAACCAAATCATTGCAATTTCGCTGCTATTGCCTTTGTATAACCGCAAGGCCACGAAAACGCGCGTTGCGCGGCGGCGACGGGCTTCGGAGGCAGGCGCATGCGGCGGAGGCAGGCGCACGCGGCAAGGTGTTCACGAAAACGGGCGGTGCGCTCGGGCGGCAGAGCACAGTAGACGTATTTAGGTCACAGAATAATAATTATTTTACATTCTTATTTTGTAATGACATTGTATTTGTATTAGAATGTCATTGTTATTTTGGGTTGCACAGAACACAGAATGGGTTGTATTAAAAATATTAATCTATGCATTTTTGTGGTACACATTAATGAGAAACTTTCACACCTTTAGGCTTGGGGTTTAACATTTTGATTTATGTCTAGATGTATTATCTACCAGTTCCCGCGACTTCATCCGCGTGGGTTTCGGTTTTTTAATTAAACTTTGTAAGCCCTTAGGGTTCCATATGCAAAAGATAACGAGACCCTACTACCTACCCTCCGCTATCGTCATCGTCATCGTCATATCGTCATCGTCATATCGTCATCGTCATATCGTCATCGTCATATCGTCATCGTCATATCGTCATCGTCATATCGTCATCGTCATATCGTCATCGTCATATCGTCATCGTCATATCGTCATCGTCATATCGTCATCGTCATATCGTCATCGTCATATCGTCATCGTCATATCGTCATCGTCATATCGTCATCGTCATCGTCATCGTCATCGTCGTCGTCGTCGTCGTCGTCGTCGTCGTCGTCGTCGTCGTCGTCCTCGTCCTCGTCATCGTCATCGTCATCGTCGTCGTCGTCGTCGTCGTCGTCGTCGTCGTCGTCGTCGACGTCGTCATCGTCATATCGTCATCGTCATCGTCATCGTCATCGTCATCGTCTTCGTCATCATTACCACTGGGCGCCACCGGAAACAACCGGGTACGACCAGGCACCACCAGGTACCAATAAACACGATCGGATACCATAGGGCACGTAAAGTAGACCATCGACTTCGACTACAATCTTGTTACATCAGTTCCCAACTTCCCATTGAATTCCATTGGGCTACCATCTACTTCCATGTTTCTACTACCGAAAAACACTCCTACTTAACATCCAAACAAAAGTAGTAAAGTAAACCAAACAAATGGTAACAAACATACAGACGAATTGAAGACCCAGTCCTTTTTAAAGTCGGTTACAAAATAACAAGAATATAAAAAGTATCAAAAATCAAATTTCAATTATGTACATTACAAAATAAATATTATTTTTATTTATATAGTACAAACAAACAAACTTACAGTTCAATTTAGAACCTCTTTCTTTTTAAGTCGGTTGAAAATTACTAAGAATGTATAATAAAATGAGTACGTTAGAAAACATTCATAAATTTTATTATAATTTAAAATTATTTTCCCAATACATCCACCTAATCACTCCCGCACTTGTTCTAACACAAGGTCGGGCACATCGTGCCATCTCTTTCTACTTTGGCGCAAGGCTGCCGCGCTGTGTTTGCGCGCATCCGTGCCGCTCAAGCGTTTTGTTCGTGAACAGCCTCTAAGATTTGTATGACTTTAGTCAGAAACGCAGGCGCCTGCCTCTGCCGCGTGCGCCTGACGCGCGTACTCGTGAACGAGCCGTGAAGGTGCGACTAGAAATATGTCTGCTGTTGTCTGTACATAAAGTGGCAGCCATATGGTCTTCTGAATTGAAAGGGCAAAGTTTAGTTGTCATAGTGATTGCGATAGGTTGTCCTGTCTTAAGAGGTAACGTTTTCCATACATAAAATGCATTTACAGAAACTAAATCTTCCATGTCGTCACAGTTTAAAATTTTAAACTGAAGTATGAAAATTTCTAAAACTCCTTTATTAAGCATCAACTTAAAAAATAAAGATATGATTTTTTTTAAATTAAAGATCACATGTATGTCTGATGCGTACAGATATAAGACTTATAATATTTCTGGCTTTTGAATATTAACAATATTTGAAGTATCTTCTAATTTGTTCTTTTTTTGGTACCCTATACATACTTTGTTTATAGTCTGACCTATGTAATCAGCTCAAGAAAAAAACAAAAAAAGATTACTATACTATAAATAAATAAATAAATATATACGGACAAATCACACAGATTGAGCTAGCCCCAAAGTAAGTTCTAATGAAAGACTTGTGTTATGGGATACCAACTCAACGATACTATATTTTATAACAAATACATATATAGATAAACATCCAAGACCCAGGTCAATCTGAAAAAGATCATCTTCCATCTTGACCTGACCGGGGATCGAACCCGGGACCATCCGTGTCGCAGGCAGGCGTGATGACCGCTGCGCCACGGAGCTCGTCAAAATATACTATACTATACGATACTAAACATCAAATTGAGTACAAGAGTCAAGATAACTGAGATTAGAGAGAGTCAGTTAAAAATCTGAAGTAGAGGTGGATTGGTCACACAAGTGAGAAGCAAGAAAGTAAATATTCCAAGTATGTAACTGAGAAGGACAAAGATGAAGATAAGAAAATCAAGAAAAAGGCATCTGTGGAGAAATCTTAGGGTAGCCTTTACCAAAATGCAAGTTGACAAATAGCTACAACAACCGTAATCAAAAAGCAGTCACAGGTCAGCAAGAGAGGCTACAGTAAGTAATCAGCTCAAAATTATCGTCACTAGTTTTCAAAACACATGGAACCTTAATGGCACAAATGCAATAGAGTTGTCACTGATGCAAACTGATGCAACTCATTGATATGACCTACTAAGGCTATGACTCTATGACTATAAAATTACGTACTGGTTAGGTTTTACTGTTTTGTAAGAAAGTTAAATATTTGAATTCCTTTCACGCTTCACCAGTTATGAGAGACGGTAATCGTGCAAATAAAATATTGTAGTATTCATCATTGTCATGAATGTAGCATTTAGCATTAATAGCATTTTAATGTTGAGCTAATTTTGAACTTGCTAACTCTGTTAACAGATCATATGTTGTTTAAGAGTCATAATGAAGTGATTATGGTGAGTGTCATTTTGTCCGTTCAAAATTTTATTTTGAAACGACTTCAATAAAGGAGGAGGTTCTCAATTCACCGTAATTTTTTTTTATGTATGTTCCCCGATTTCACGAAGACGCCTGGACCGATTTAAGCAATTCTTTTTTTGTTCGATGATTAATACTTTACAGATGATCCCATTAAATTTTTATCGAAAATTTTAACCCAAAAAAATTAACAAAACCAAAGAAATATTTACACGAATGCCGTTCGGATTACACTTATTTCTATTTTATTCTTATACTTATTAAAACGAATTGATAGGGTTGAAGTCGGTCTTTGTATTTGTTAGAAATATCTTAAATTATACGTAATATGTATTCTCAAACTTTTTCTAACCAATATCTTCCTTCAAGTGACTTAAGGCTCTACAGATGTTTCCTCCAAATGATAAGAACATGATAGAAACGATATAAGTATTTACTGGTGTATATGTCAAAAAATATCTGATGGCAGTATTTATAGCTCGAAATAAAAAGCACTATTCTAATTGGTATTGTGATCCCGAGATTACTCCATAAAAGAGATATTTACTAAGTACTCTTTGAAGTTATTTCAAGGCCGCGCCCTCGGAATGCGTCAACGAGATATCTCAATAAGCAGTCTCCGTAACGACCGCCTACAATATTTACGCGTTTATTTTTTCACATATCATTCCGTAAGCGTGAAAATTCAAGACAATGCGATAAGTCGACGCACGAGCATATCGCTATGGGGGGAATGTGTCCGCGCCGCACGGAATGCGGGAAGAGACCCGGGACGCTCACGACCGCCGAATTCGTGCGCACACGCATCCCGCCGGGAGATGCTGTTCACATTGGTCTAGTTACAAAGGAAAGTCGATTTACAGTATGGTTCCCTAGCATTGCCCTAACGATACACACCTTGCAGTGATTGATAGTGGACGTTACAAAATCATGTCAGAGGACAATAAGGCGGGTTAAAAACTCTGACACCAGGGTTCATCAGGTCATTCTTTGTTACAGAAACCCACACGAAAAATGAATGCTCAAAAATCTATCGCTAGTTGGTTTTAAGCTTGTTACCTGAGGCAACGGTTGAAAGGGCTCCCAGCATCAAGTAGCATGCTTACAACTGACACGCGACCGTTTTTAGGGTTCCGTAGTAAACAAGGAACCCTTATAGTTTCGCCATGTCTGTGTGTCTGTCTGTCTGTCTGTCCGCGGTTTTACGCAGAGACTATAAGTACTAGAAAGCTGTAATTTGGTATGGGTATGTATATTAATCATGGCAAAAAAGTGGTAGAATAATATCTTGAAAAAAAATTTTTTTTAGGGTAGCTCCCATACAATAAAGTGAGGGAGTATTTTTTTTTCTCTATTTACCCATCGTGTGGGGTATCGTTAAATAGGTCTTTTAAAAATATTGTGAGGTTGAGAACACCATTTTTCGATTAAGGGATCCGTTTCCGAAATATTTGGTTTTAAAGTGCGATTTTTTGTTAGAGGTAAGTGTCCCCCCCCCCCCCCTCTATCTGCTAAACGGTTATATATAGATACGTGAAAAAAATTACAGCAGTAGTATATATACTGAAGTTGAAGGAAAACTTTCAGAGCTGAGTAGTAAGTATAAACTAAAAAGTTATAGGCAACCAACTTATAAACTGTAAAATTTCATACTATTTTCATTGTTAGATGTTTTTGGTCGTTAAACTGTAAAGTGCGAGTGTGAATAGTGTGAACTCAAAGTTGTCATTCGCAACTACGGAACCCAACACTGCGCGTGGCCCGACACGCACTTGGCCGGTTTTTTGATTGAGTATACTGATTATTCATCAAAGTACATACAGCAAACAAGCATGCTCAAAACTAGTATGTGTACCTACCTACCTGTAGTTGCAAAGTGAACTTGACCAGTCTGAACTTAGCCCACGTGCACGCCTATTCTCCCGACTCCCGTCCCGAATATTTGACGTATGTATCTGAAATTCCTGACATGTTTTTGAGACAAGATCAATCGAATATTTTTTGTAAGACCATCTGGCTTCTGGCAGTGCTTTTGCAGGGCTTTTGTTGGGGCAAAATTACGCGTTTTAATAACGTCGAAGGTATTGAATGATGCGTGTTGGAGAACAGAAAAAAGAGGCCAAATGCGGGTCGGACTCGCCCATGTATGGTTCCGTAGTAGCAAGCGAAGATTAGGGTATATAAGGTGGCTAGATGTATTAACGTACAGATTACCTACATCTAGCCAAATTACCTTGTATCATTTTTCGCCAGCAAATATTATTTTGTTTTCATAGCGATTGTCTGAATAACAAAGTTATATTCGCGGTTTAGGAAAATGTGCTATATCTTAAAACTACTATACTACTACTATATCTCGCGCAAACCAATTTTCGTTGAAAGTTAGGAACGCTAAAGACTTGCTAACCTGCGTTTTTCAGGAAGATCGTTGAATCTAATAATCAAGGGATTGAAGCGAAAACTTAAGACTTATGTATGACGCAATAAAAAAATATTGTTTTCTTATTATATACATAGAACAACGGCTCACTCAGTGCTATTTTGTCGGGATTGCCGACTATAGTTTCGGACTCGTCATGAGCCCATTTAAAGGCAAGTACGGGGCGCGCGGTAGAGGGATTTTTTATTACCTAAAAGCATCCTAAAAGAATAAATCACGGCATTCAGGGTCCAGGGTCACCGAGTTCGATTCCCGGCGGAAAAAACGCTAAAAATTATGATGATGATGATTGCCTAAAAGAATAAAGTCATCTTTGTCAAGCAGCTTTCCGTTGGTATAAGTTAACTAAGTGGTCAGTTAAATTTTGTGTTGTCACTGTTGCACGGCGATATATGTAACTCCTGCTCAAGTAATATTTTCGATTTTAGTTTCGTTTTCGTTCTTGCGTAGAGAATATATGATAGTCTATTTATATTTTTAAAAAGGCAGCAAAAATAAGAATTAAGTAAAAGAACACGCCACGATGTTATAGTCATTATTTTCAGGAGCGTATTAAATACGTCGAATTATGTATAGTCACCTAAAAGTTGGATAAAGCAACTTTGTACGTACATATACAAACATTAGACTCTCTTTTTAGCGTTCCGTACCCAAAGTCTAAAACGGGATTACTGGGACTTCGATGTCCGTCTGTCTGTCGTTCAACAGGCTGTATTTTATGAACGCTGATAGTCAGTTAAAATTTTCACTGATAATGTTGCCCCTATAACTATGCATATGCTATAGCATGTTTACTCGATACACCAAACGTATTTTTTGCTGTTTTTTGCTCAATAGTCTTATGTTGTGTAAAAATACAAAAGGTTCCGTACCTTTCGTGCGGTAGTATGACTCGCACTTGGCCGATTTTGTAAAAATACTCGCATACCATTATGTATGCGAGTATTTTTCACGACTGCCGAAAACTAACTGACTGAAAAGTTTAAGTAAGGACTTCTTGATGAAATTTATCATTCGATTTGGCACTTTCTAACTTAACGCGAGTGAAGTTACGCGCGAAAGCCAATTTACTTTACAAAATTGAATTTACAACTGCATAGACGCAGGTATTATTATAGGATACCTGTTCTGCAGAGTATGCGAGTATATTTCACGACTGCCGAAAACTGACTGACTGAGAAGTCTTTAATCAGCTAAAAATCTGACAAATTGACGATTCGGACAAAAAATATTTGGACAAGCTGTCCGAATTGACACTTTTTAAGTTTAGGAAACATCGTTCAAATTAATCATTCGATTCTAACTTAACGCGAATGAAGTAGCGTGCAAAAGCCAATTTACTTACATAATTGAATTCTGCATAGAGGTAGGTATTATTATAGGATACCTGTTCTGCCCAAATCTGTGAATAATGATGTAGTGAAAGTGATACTAACGAGCCAAAACAAGTTTTTGGTTTACACCGAATACGATCGACTTGTCACAGCTCTGCTGTCGTGGTGTTGTCGTTACGATTTGTTGGCGACTATTAATTAGCAAACAAATTAATTAGTAGCCTTCGCCCGCGGCTGCGCACGCGTGAGACTTGATCCCCCGAACAGTACATTTTTTTGGAATAAGAAGTCTATGTACCCTGGACCTCAAACGAGGTTCTCAATACTTAATTTTATATTAAATTAAATAGTTACATATACATATAATATTATAGTTGAAGAGGCAACAGACGTGCAGAGGTAAATTTCTTTGCGATATTTTTTTGTAGATTGTATGTTTTTTACGCCAAACTCTGTCACTTATGAACCAATTAGAAAAATTCTACTTCGATTGGAAAGGTTATACTACCTTTTGTGCCCGATATAAATTTCATCAAAATCTGTTCAGTAGTATGGGTAAAGTCGTCTCATTTATCTAAAAGATCATGAATTATTCTTAGATTTTTTCTAAGAATAATTCATCAAGTTTGTTTCCTTACATTAACCCCATACAAAAGACATCAACGAGCCCATTCAATTGCATCGCTTTTAGAAATTTACATCTTAAGATTTTTTGATAAAAAAGTATGATCATTGGCTTATACATATAATGAAATTAGTTGAATCAGTAATCTATACTAATATTATAAAGCTGAAGAGTTTGTTTTGACGAGCTCCGTGGCGCAGCGGTCAACACGCCTGCCTGCGACACGGATGGTCCCGGGTTCGATCCCCGGTCAGGTCAAGATGGAAAATGATCTTTTTCAGATTGACCTGGGTCTTGGATGTTTATCTATATAAGTATCTATCTAGTATAAAATATAGTATCGTTGAGTTAGTATCCCATAATACAAGTCTCGAACTTACTTTGGGGCTAGCTCAATCTGTGTGATTTGTCCGTATATATTTATTTATTTAGTTGTTTGTTTGTTTCGTTAAGCTCAGGAACTTCTGAATCAATTTTAAAATTCTGGCAGCGTTGGATAGGTACGTTATCCCTGTGACATAGGCTATTGTATCCCAGGCGAAACCGGGGCGGTACAAGTCGTACTCGACTTGTACGACCGCCCCGGTACATATAATCTATTGAATGAATGAGAAAGAGAGATATTTTCTCATCAAATAGTACGAAACAGCTCTACTATTCAAACTTTGTTAGTCCTTGATATTGTATAATATAAAGGACTAACAAATATAATAGTATAATATAATATAATAAAACCGGCCAAGTGTGAGTCAAACTCGCGCAATGAGGGTTCCGTACAATATGCTTCGTGCACACACACACACACACAATGTCCAAAAATATTTTATTCAATTGACTAGCGCTATCTAGTGGTGTTTTAGTGAACTATTTCCCTAGGTGAACTTATTATAGTGAGTTTACCACTTTATATTCAACTTATAAATTTTTTATTATTTTTCCTGTAATCTTCAAGCAATGAACTACATATTGTAATTTTTTGGCCCAGTAGTTTCGGAGATCAGCGGGGCAGATTTGGACCCCCTAAACTGGACCTTATTAAAAAAATATATATATATATTACTTTGCACATCCGTGTTTGGGTCATAGCTTTACACCATCTTACCAAATTTCATTTAATTTGGTTCAGTAGATTCGGAGAAAATCGACTGTGACAGACAGACGCACGAGTGATGCTATAAGGGTTCCGTTTTTCATTTTTTGTACGGAACCCTAATAACAAGTAATATTTAATTTTATAGTATCGTTGAGTTAGTATCCTGCGACACTAGTTCACAACTTACTGTGGGACTAGCTCAATTTGTGTGGTATGTCCCTATATATTTATATTTATTCCTACTTTCTGTTACTTATAGACCGTTACCATCCTGCATATTTTATTTCCTACACTCATCCTATAAATATAAACTAGCCATTAGTCTAAGCATGTTATTACGATTATTATCGAAACAGCATTATGTTCACCCACGAATATTTTCGTACCGCCCACGCCGGCTGTGTTATAAACACCTAATAATTATTAACTTACATCGATCACATAAAATTTATGATTTGAATTAGATACGAAGGCTATCTTACGTTCCTTGTTCTTATTTTCAACGGACTGCCCAAAAAGGTGTATAATGATTTCCAAGCTCAAATAAGTATTTGACGCCGTGTGGTTCCCGGCAGAGTAGAATAGGACCACTCCAAGTCTTCCCGTGGATGTCGTTGAAGGCGACTTAGGAAACACAAGCTAAACTAAACTTATAAACAGCAAAGAGACCTCTCCAACCCAGGCCAGCGTGGAGAGTGTAGGCCAAATCCTCTGACTGCTCTGGCTAATATTACGGCTCTGGTTGTACAGAGAGGGTCGTGCACTTGCAGAGGAGATTAAAAAAGACCTAATGATGATGAAAATAAGTATGTGCGTTTCTTTTTTCGCGTCAACATTACTTATTCGTAGGCACACACATATTATAAACCTTCGCCTTTTTCGAAACACAATATACGAGATGCTCATAAATTACTCAAAAATTTATAAGATTAATCTTTTTTCAACTCCTTTCACCATTATATATAAAACTTCCCGCGACTTCATATGCGTAAATTATAGCCTATGCCATCCTCAAATAAATAAGCTTTCAATAAGTGAAAGAATTTCAAAAATTGGTCATTAATAGTTTCGGGGCCTATTCAATTATATCTTTCCTTTTTATAATATATTAGCAGCCCTACCCGGCTACGCCCGGGCATGTATTATATTTATAAACCTTCCTCATGAATCAGTCTATCTATCGGGTAAAACCACATGACAATTCGTGCAATCGTTGAGTTTATCGTGAACAGATAGACAGACAGATGTAGTGATAGTGAACCGTGGTGAAAATAATAAATCATTATTTTGATCATAAACCCCACATCCCAGGCATTTAGCGCGGTCGTGATTTTAAAAACGGTGGGTCCGTACCGGTGTGGGATGATGGCGAAATTAGGGGTAAGTGTAGGCAGCCGATAATTGTACCGTGGGAACGCGCCGAGCTGCGTGCTGCTCCTGTGTATTATAAAGTGACCTACCGAAGTTTCTGACGGTAGAGATCCCTTTATGTTATGGGATAGTCAGTAAGACATAGGTGTATATTAATTTTATTACTAAGCTTTCAATCAACTTATCCTGTTAGTTTGTCAATGAGAGTCAAATCTTGCAACTCATTTTGAAGATTTCTTCCAATCCAATACCACTAACAAATACCAGCGGCTTTAAAATTTTAATTATTTTCTATTCCGAAAAAATACCACTCTTAAAATTATAAGCACTTATCCTTTAACTGTTTTGAATTATTTTGCATTTGTTTATAAATTAATAAACAGCTTTTGCTTTTGTGTAAATATTTTTTTTTCTGCTTGTATAAATAAATACAGGATACAATATGTGAAGTTTACCTTCCACTTATTACTACTGGTACTGGGATTTTATCTTTCTCATATATATAGGCGTTTCCTGGTTGTTTCGATCCCTGTCATAAAACTGCGTGATTTCAGCCAGGACCAACGGCTTAACATGCCTTCTGAAGCACGGAGATGCTTCGAAATATTTTTAAACCACTTGCGGTCACCCATCCAAGTGTCAGTTTGTGTGTAGACCTTACTTCTCTATGCATTTGTGGAGATCACGCTGCAATCGCAATCGGCGAAAAGGCAAAATTGCGCGCACATTATGTCTGTAGTATGCGCAAGCGCACGACGCGACGACTCCATCACAGTGAGCACGAAAAGACTAAGCCCAGGGTGCAGGGTCTGGGGGGCACAGAAGGGGCTACAATAGGGCTTTTTCCCTGCATTTACAACATCTTACAGGCTGAATGGTTGAACACTTTTAATGTTCAAGTTTTCACGCCGTATCTACAGAACCGATCATCATGAAGTTTTGCATACACGTTGCCTGGAGTGCAGAGAAGGACATAGGCTACCTTTCATCCCGGAAAAAAGTACTGTTCCCAAGGGATCGACACTAACGCGAGCGGAGCCGCGGGTGAAAGCTAGTCCCAATCCCAATCCCAACTATATATTTATATTATATATATTATATATTTATATATCCCAACAAATATTATAAATACGAAAGTGAGTTTGTTTGTTTGTTACGCTTTACGCCGTATCTACTGAACCGATCATCATGAAATTTTGCATACACATAGGTTAGGGTACCGAGAAGGTATATATTACACGGGCGAAGCCGCGGGTAACAGCTAGTAATCTATAATCCTAAAAACTCATTCGTTTTCAAGCGATAAGTATTCAAAAATAGTGCCCCACGTGAAAGACTTTTCTTTTGCAAAGAATGCGGATCGCTTCCCCTTTATCCCCTTGCAAGATTAGATCGCTTTCCCCCTTTTTTTTTCCCATGCTAGATCGGATCGCTTCCCCCTTTTTCCTAATGCATGATAGGAGTTAAATGATCGCGGTATAGTTACGGCTAGCGGCCCTAACGAGGAAATGCATCCTTAGATGATTGTTATATGGCACGCCGGATGGAGCATAGTGCTAATGACCAGCAGGCAGCGTGTCTGCGATTCGTGCTTTGCTATTTTGCGCCGTAAACAATAAAAGCTTGTACAATGTGCAAAAACACATCAATACCTTAAGCACTTTTATTGAGGATGGTAAGTAGTGGTTCTAATTTTGACACATTGTTTGATAGCACCCTGACTAAGGAATTAACCAGTCGATATCTATTAAGATGGGAAAAAGAGTTATTTCGTATCTCAGAGTATACAGTCAGATAAAACTGCATGGAAGAAATACATTATTGCTAATCAATATTCATGATTAATTAATGATAAGCAAATACTTTAAATTGTTATAAATATGTCATTCAATCAATTAAATATTTATCGCTTGCCATAATATTATAAATCATACTTAAATACAATACAATTATAGTGGCAGTAAATGAACATTTCGATTTGAAAGCATCACTTCAGCTGTGTAGGGACTAGACTGAGTTTCTTTCTGCGTATTCTTCTCAGCGGTGGTCGCTCCGAAATCGATATGGAAATGTACAAGTAAAATTTCTCGCCATAGTAACTAGATGGAAGGATTATTCTTGTCGCGGGCTGAACATGTAGTTAACATGTTTATTTGATTGTAAGACTTTAGCTAAATTTTGCACCAAATAAATAGTACGAAATAAATAAATAGTAAAACATATCTCTGATGTCTTGAGTACGAGTACTAATACTCTGAAAAGTAAACAGTTGGTTTTTCTCTGCAAGTAATCTTTATCTCATCAATCAAACTACCACCAACAATAGAAAGCGAAATGATTCGTCAGGTCAGTGGAACGCTTTCCTAATGTCGCCCAACACTATGACTGCGTCCAATGGGTAATCACAGCGATTGGTCGCGGCCACCCGCGCGATTGGAGATGGTGACATCTCGCGAAATGGCACTATTGCCAGCTTACGGAGCTGCGACCAAGATATATTGTTACTGGAACGGTTTCATTATTTTTATCTATACACGACTTCTAAAAAAAAGGGTTCATTACTCCACCATAACTTCTTCAAAGAATCTGGGCGTGTGGAGTAGCATAAAATCTTACAACCTCTTGAGTGACAAATGCTTTGACATCTTTGCTAGGTTGTAGTGATTTAGAAAGAAGGCTTTTTGACTGTACCGTACGGCAGGGATGAGAAGACACGTTTTTACCTTACCCATATACCATATACAACGCGCTAATTACTTTTGACTTAAAACTAATCTTTTATAAACCATTTTGGAACAAAATTGTTTTAATAACGCGCATCAAATTTATTTCGATAAAATCGTACTAAAACAACTGTCAAAGCTGGCAAAAGTACTGTGTTACAGAAGGGACGAGGCAGGGTCACTGGTGATTAGGCTTTTAAATTAAATACAGAACTTGCGCGTAACAACGAGTATTTTACTCCATTATGGACACTCAGATTAACACTCAGCATAACAATATAGTGGCTAGGCTTATGTTGTGCGGTCGGCAGCTCGGCAAAAAGTGACGCGTTCGCTCGGCGGAGCGCGACGCAGTGAATACAACGGCGATATGGCGGGCAGTGGGGCGAGCTATGACGTCACGCCGTATCGCAATTCATTCGTTGCGTTACAATCGGCCATCCTGCAACAATTGCTCCCGCAATGAGAGCAATACACCAGATTACTCAAAATTGTCAAAATCCGACTATTTTTTAAGGAATACTCTAATAGACAGAAATAAGATCAAGACTAGGACTCATGGGGACATAACATGGATTGAACGCCTGGCTTAATGGCTTGGGCCATAGGCTTTTCTTAGGCGACACCATGTGTGATCCATGACTTGGGTTGGATCCCCGACTTGGCTTGGATCCCTGACTTGGCTTGGCATGGATCCTTGGCTTAGCTTGGCATAGACCCATGGCTTGGATCCTTGGCTTGGCTTGGCATGGACCCTTGGCTTGGATCATTGGCTTGGCTTGGCATCGACCCTTGGCTTGGATCATTGGCTTGGCTTGGCATGGAACCTTGGCTTGGATCCTTGGCTTGGCATGGATCCTTGGCTTGGCTTGAGCCCTGGCTTGGCTTGAGCCCTGGCTTGGCTTGAGCCCTGGCTTGGCTTGAGCCCTGGCTTGGCTTGAGCCCTGGCTTGGCTTGAGCCCTGGCTTGGCCCGAGTTCTAGCTTCACTTGAGCTCTAGCTTCGCTTGAGCTCTTGCTTCGCTTGAGCTCTGGCTTCGCTTAGGCCCTAGCTTCGCTTAGGCTCTGGCTTCACTTGGACTCTGGCTTCACTTGGGCACTGGCTTCACTTGGGCTCTGGCTTCACTTAGGCTATAGCTTCGCTTGGGCCCTGGCTTTACTTGGGCTTTGCATAGGCACTGGCTTAGCTTAGATCCTGGTTTCACTTGGGCCCTACTTTCGCTTTGGCTCTGGTTTCGCATGGGCCCTGGCTTTGCTTGGGACATGGCTAAGCCTTGGTCCTGGCTTCACTCGAGTCCTGGCTTAGCTTGAGTCCTTACTTGAGCCATAGGCTTAGTATAGCCTACTGGCTTGGCTCAGACCCTGGCTTTACTTGAACTACTAGCTTGGCTTGGACCCTGGCTTTACTTAGACCACTAGCTTGGCTTGGACCCTTGCTTTACCTAGACCACTAGCTTAGCTTGAACCCTGGCGTAACTTGGATCACTAGCGTGCCTTTGGCCACTAGCTTGGATTGGACCATTGACTTGCTTTATGACTAGGTGCCTATACATATACTGAACGCCTCTTAATTACTTTTTTTTTGCAATAATACTCATCAGGCTGGTAAATAACAAATAGCTAGGAATATAGTCATTAATTTAAGGACTAATCTGGCTAGGAATTAGCAACAAAATTGGGTGACCTGATAATTTAATTGGCTGTTCCTGACTCTGCTCTCGTCGAATGCCGTCTTTTCACTGTTCACGCTGTGAAGCTCTTGCAATCCTCGCAGCCTCGCGGTGGGAAACAGCCGCGTAGTGAAGCTCGTGCAACCCTCGCAGCCTCGCGTTGGGATGCAGCCGTTGGACGACAGCTGGATAGTCCATGTTGCTCGAACATTCCGATGCCAGAAGCGTGTTCATGAAAAGAAACAAATAGTTTATTCTCCGAAAGCAAAAACTAGCAGCACATAGGTTTATCTTTTACTGAATATAAAGCACACAAAACGTGTTCTTTTTAGGGTCAGTTCTTGAAATGCTAAGCAACTTTACGACTGACCTTTTTGCCGGAAATTTTTAAACGATTTTAGATGGAAATTGTGAAAAGGAAAACTTTTATTGAGACTACGGAAAATGAGGGTACAATACAATTGACTAATTGAATCAACGTTAACGGAAAAATGTAAATAAATTAATAGCATCTCGGCGGCAATACTTAACCTGTGGTGAAAAATCCATCGGCGTGGTGATGAAAGACGATCTTTTTCATCGTGTTCCACTTCTGATTGTTACAGAAGGGACGAGGCAGGGTCACTGGTGATTAGGCTTTTAAATTAAATACAGAACTTGCGCGTAACAACGAGTATTTTACTCCATTATGGACACTCAGATTAACACTCAGCATAACAATATAGTGGCTAGGCTTATGTTGTGCGGTCGGCAGCTCGGCAAAAAGTGACGCGTTCGCTCGGCGGAGCGCGACGCAGTGAATACAACGGCGATATGGCGGGCAGTGGGGCGAGCTATGACGTCACGCCGTATCGCAATTCATTCGTTGCGTTACAACTGTAAAAGTTGATTATTGTAACATACAACTATATCCTGAGTACGGATTCTTTAAACTATTAAATTGGGCAAAGGAGCTATACAAATGGGCCACCATGTCTTTTGAGTATTACGTGGAGATGTGTGTGTGCCGTTGTATAAAGTATTAAGTTAAAACATTAAGTTTGCTTGATCAAGATCAAGCAAACTTAATAAATTCCCTGCATTAAATACGGCACGGAATTATAAAATTAATTCAAGATCATGATCGTTCACCGCATATAGTGAATAATGCATAGTTACCATTTATTGAGTTCAAATTGATTTTAAAACAGGTCACGACCTTAGTTTTAAAGTAATTCAGATATAAGTAAGTACTTGAGTTATTCAAAAATACTTAGTTATCCTTTCATGATATTTTGCTTGGTTGCAGTGAAACGATCCTCTACCGTTTTTAGCCAAAAGTAACTAATAAATCAGTAAAGATTTAAATTTTTTATTTATATTTAATTGAAGTTGTGGATTTTTTTAACGTTTTTGCGCTACTAAGATTAGTACCTACATATAAAATGGTAATCGTTTCAAAATAAACTAAGGTTAATCTTTACAAAGACCTTTTGAAATGCCTTTTTGAAAAGTTTCTTTTAAAAATTGTTGGTGCAACTTACAAGACTTAATAGGTTCACGTTGTAGTGTGAGGCAACACATTTGTTGTTACATTGATACAAGAATATCGTAAGTTTACTAAGTATAGGGATGATATCTCAATGGAACTTCTTGAGAATATTCAGACATTCAAGAAATTATGTTTATACTTATGTAGATACTTAGTATTTGTGATGCCCTACACAATAGAGCTGTGTAAAACTTTCGAGGTGATGCTTATTAAAATAAACAGGCTCAAGGAAGCCATGTCGCCTCCACTTTGCTCTATCTCACTGGCTCTCCCTAATCGTGTCGGATTACAAAATCTTGCATACTTTATCTAAAGCCGTGCAATTTGAACGGAATGCCGCAAAGACGGGCAGAGTACGTAACCACCGTAATTCCTTTATTACAGTACTTTATTCTTTACTGCATCGAAATACAGACTATATTTTTAACAAAAATTGCAGGAATGCGCCTGACATGTCTTAGTTTGAAGGTAACTGATTGATGTTGCTTTATGAGCTTTACCAATCATACTTATATCATAAAAAGGAAATATTTAATTGTTTTTTGTTTTATGTTTGCCGATTTTCAAAATTCTTTCACCTCTAGAAAGCTAAGTTATCTGCGGCCTACCTATAGGCTATAATTTACGCGGACGAAGTCACGGGAAAATTGCTATTATAAAATAAGTATGCGTAGAACATTTACCTACATACCATTTCCTTCAGTACGACGAATATCCGGTAAATCATTAAGTTCAATCTCATTAAAGGTTACTGATCTTCTGACAATGCCGGCAGAATACCTTGGATAATGTTAATTGTTACAATTGTGCGAATTCGCAGGCGTATCATTAACCATTCGACATAGCTGACGGTATCGTGCCAGCGCGATCAACTTTCAGTACTGCCAGTACTGCATATTGCACACTCGCCGCACTGGTATTCGGGAAACCGATTAAAATTTCTCAAAAACCGGCCAAGTGCGTGTCGGGCCACGCGCAGTGTAGGGTTCCGTAGTTGCGAATGACAACTTTGAGTTCACACTATTCACACTCGCACCTTACAGTTTAACGACCAAAAACATCTAACACTGAAAATAGTATGAAATTTTACAGTTTATAAGTTGGTTGCCTATAACTTTTTAGTTTGTACTTAGTACTCAGCTTTGATAGTTTTCCTTTCAACTTCAGTATATATACTACTGCTGTAATTTTTTTCACTTATCTATATATGACCGTTTAGCAGATAGAGGGGGGGGACACTTACCTCTAACAAAAATTCGCACTTTAAAACCAAATATTTCGGAAACGGATCCCTAAATCGAAAAATGGTGTTCTCAACCTCACAATATTTTTGAAAGACCTATTTAACGATACCCCACACGATCGGTAAATAGTGAAAAAAAAAATTACTCCCCCACTTTACTTGTATGGGAGCTACCCTAAAAAAAAATTTTTTTCAAGATTTTATTCTACCACTTTTTTGCCATGATTAATATACATACTCATACCAAATTACAGCTTTCTAGTACTTATAATCTCTGCGTAAAACCGCGGACGGACAGACAGACAGACAGACAGACATGGCGAAACTATAAGGGTTCCTTGTTTACTACGGAACCCTAAAAACGAGCTTTACGTACAGTAATTTAAGGTCAAGAAGGAACGTGATCTCGGCTCACGGGATAAAAATTATTTATTTGCGTGGGGCGCGGCAATTAGGGGGGCGGGGCGAGTCTGCGCGCGCGACCTTTCGACCCCCGGCCTGCGCCCGCGCCCTGCGAGCGTGGACACTCGCTGTCACGCTGACGGCTGCGCCCCGGCCCCCGAGCCGCGACACACCAAAGAATTTCGAAATTGCAACGCCGCCGCATGACCACGACCCGTATCGCGAACCTACTTTAATAATTGGCTCCCAAAAATGGTTTCGAAGGGTCGAAAATCGAAGCCGTATTACATGTCAATAATAAAAATGATATAAAGCCTTAACCGTGACCAATTGAACAAGGGAAGGTAGACGCTCGATTCGACCGAATGCTTCGCATTCCATTTCGAAATATAACCCTCGAATTCTCAAATTCGTCACGAGCAGCCGCATGCATATATCACCAGATACAATGTCTCATTTTATAGCTACGTTGAAGGAGATGCAATTACGATACATCGTGTAGATATCGAGTATCGTCGGCGCGCACGCATTGACGGCTGGCGAAAAGTGGGCGGCGAGGCTGAACGATGCCGGGTTACCGACTCTAGTATCTGATGCGATGTGCTCTTTGCCATCTTTCTGCTTTTATTGGACCCCATACTTTGCAGCTAGCAAGCCGAGACGATTAATTTGCACGATACGAGCGTACTTTTCGCCCAGTTATGCAACCCGTTCTCAGTTTTGATCGCATTCTATTTTCGTGTTGTGTAACAATTTCATTCGTAATTATTATAATAATGCGTAAACGTTGCAAGCACGCCTTTTACCGAAAAGAAAGTACAATCGTGTAACAATAATAGCAGCAGTTAAAATATAATTTTGTGGTTAAACAAATAACCAGAGCACGGTGTTATATTTGTGTACATTGTAAAAGCTGTATAATGGCTGTATTAAATATGTAGATACCTATAATTTACCATGTTTAAGTCATATAGGGAAACTTTATGGACCTAATTTAGCACAGCCTAATTGAAAGAGCATTATCGACATGTTCTTTTCTGGGTGGGATAGTAAATAAATCATCAGGTGGTAAAAAGGCACGGGTGCTAATACCCGAATAAGGCTTGTTCGAATTACAGACGTGCAGTTGCCTTGTCTTGTGATGTGTACTTTTATCGCTAAACACGAAGATCCAAGAACTCTTTAGTTCGTTGTTCTGAGGCTAAGCGACGTTGTAATTAAAACCGGTAAGGCGCTTTGAAATTGGACGGCTGCCGCTGCCTGCTACAGCTACAAGCCATCATGTTCTCGAAATTGCGTGAAATTGTACGTAATCGCGCAACGTATACATTATCTGTAGAAGAGGTCCCCAAACTATTTCGTTTCCAAGTTTTGCCTAGACTTTTACGTAGGATTCTTCGAGCAACACGGCCTCCGTACCGGACGGTAGAATTTAGAGAAATTATCGATCTCAAATTTTGTGTGCAGTTGTCGAGTTTACCGAATCGAAAATGCGTAAATCATCATCATTTTTTATGACAAGTTAGTTACCTACTGGAAAAATCGTAACGTCCAATTTTAAATTCTTCAACCATTCATTAGCTCTCAGAGTTCGCTCAATATACCTACATAAATAAAAAAAAATCACCAAACATTTCTTTATGAAGTTTTGATTTGCAATGATAGATAAGTAGGTATGTAGGAAGATATGTGGAAAAGGAAAGAATGTTAAAAAGGCTCGGCAATAAGTTCCATTTTTCTCGATCGAATATCGTCAGGGACCACTTTGGGAATCACTACAAGTGAGGTACACATGCACTATCTGCCTTGTAGGTAACGCTTTACGAGCTCTTACCTAGACGACGCATTTGACTATATACTCTCTAGACTCCGTCACTCCTATATTTCAATGATTAAAAATGTAGCCAATTTTTTATGCTTGTGTGCGTGACAGCTGTTTGTTTTGGCACCATCATTATTAGTAAGCGTTCTTCTTTAGCACATGCGACATGCATAGATTTAAAAAAAAAGGGTTCGGCGTCATGTCAACTTATGTCATCAAATCGCTCGCTTTTAGAAAAAAATCAACAAAAAAACCGGCTAAGTGTTAGTCAAACTCGCGCAATGAGGGTTCCGTACAATATACACACACACACACACAATGTACAAAAATGTTTTATTCAATTGACTAGCGCTATCTAGTGGTGTTTTAGTGAACTATTTACATAGATGAACTTATTATAGTGAGTTTACCACTTTATTTTCAAGTGATAGAATTCTTATTATTTTTCCTGTAATCTTCAAGGAATGAACTACATTTTGTAATTTTTTCAAAATTTTCGGCCCAGTAGTTTCGGAGATCAGTTGGGGGAATGGTCAATTTTTGCCTTCTTTCGTGAATAAAATCAAAAGTATTGATTTTACCCGAACAAAAAAAAAAAATATTTCGAGATCCTCATAATGAGCCCTTTCATTTGATATATGACACAGTAAGGTTTGCAAAACTTTTTTTTTAATTTTGTAATCGGGCCCCTTAAAATGACCCTTATTTCAAAAAAATCTTAATTTACTTTGCACATCCGTGTTTGGGTCATAGGATTACACCATCTTACCAAATGTCACCTAATTTGGTTCAGTAGATTCGGAGAAAATCGGCTGTGACAGACGGACGGACGGACAGACAGACGCACGAGTGATCCTATAAGGGTTCCGTTTTTAAATTTTTGTACGGAACCCTAAAAACCAAAATAAAATGTGCAAGTAGGTATACCGTTTGGTTTAATTTTATTTCTGTTTAATTTTTCGCGAATCCAGACAAGCGATGACGACATTGTTCCTCTATTTTGATTGAACTATCACACCCACTAAAACCAATTTTTTAGTTCCAGTTTGTACATTTACGTATAGGGTCGAAGTCGGTTTAAATGTTTTTGTTAAAAATAATTATTTGAACTATGTTCATTGAAAAACTTGGATCTTATTAAACAGCCAGCAACGAGGCTAGCAACTACAGTCAAGTAGTGATAGCGTAATAATAGGTACGCACTCGGAAACTCTGTCGGCTTGTCAGCCAATCAGACGAACAGACATCATTGGTATTTACTTGTACCTCACTTGTACCTACCTATATATTCTGTGATAGTGGTTTCTTTAAATTGCATGTCTGTCAGTCGGTAAGTACTTATAATGGTAAATCGGCTATTAAATGGCTATACGTACGTATGTAAGTAGGTAAGTACCTATTTGGAAATCTGTGTTTTCAAAACGTCTTACACACTATTTACCTTTTATTTTAGAAAACTAGCTGTTACCCGCGGCTTCGCCCGCGTGAATTATAGCCTATGTCCTTCTCAGTACTCTAACCTATGTGTATGCAAAATTTCATGATGATCGGTTAAGTAGATACTCGTAGGGCGTGAAAGCGTAACAAAGAAACAAACTCACTTTCGCATTTACTCGTATAATATTGTATTAGGATTTTATTCTGATTCTAGTGTTTACGGCAAAAGCAAATAAGTTCATCATCTATGAAAATTTTAACTGTATAGTAATCACGGTTTATGAGGAGAGGTATTTGAGGAGCCCGATGGTCCAGTGGGTGTGAGCTCTATAAGCGCTTACGTATGTTAAGCAACCCCTGGTGCAGTCCCTACTTGGATGGGTGACCGCAAGTGGCATAAAAATATCTCGAGCTCCTCCGTGCTTCGGAAGGCACGTTAAGCCGTTGGTAGCGGCTGTCATCATTGATGTCAGTCGTTTAGCTATGTCAGATGCCTTAAGGCAGCTTGAAATATCGCTGACACCAATGTTGGCTACTTACACATACGAATAACCAAACAAACGACGGTTTGTGTATGATGGTGACACACGGACATTGAAATCTCGTAAATAGGATCCCGTTTTTACGCTTTGGACATGGAACCCTAAAAACCTTGATATTGAAATATGGATTTCAATTCTCAATTAATATTTGGCATATTCGCTTCCTAGCTAAGTCTCTGTGTATTTTATTCTGGTCATTTTCAACATCGCGTTCCACAAACATAGATATTTTTCCACATCGGCAATTAAATCTTGATTTAACTCATTTTCGTCAAGAACGTAGGTTCCTAAAATACAACAAACACGTGTGCAGCGTACGGCGGCGGACGGTAAACTGACGCGAATTTCTGATAGTGTGCGGGGCTGCGGGGGGGCCTAGTACAAAATGTATGGAAAACACGCCTTCCGCAATTTCTATCAGAAAAAATTCTGACGTCCGGCTGAAGGTCCGGATTTTTTCTAACAGTGTGCGGGAGCTAATACAAAATGTATGCACGGAGTGCCTTCCGGCGAACGTCAGAATTTTTCTAACAGAAATTTCTGATAATATGCGGCCGCTCCTTACCTGCGCTATTGAAATCAAAAGTAGCCTATGTCCTTCCTCAGGCTATAGCCTCTCTGTGTGCCAAATTTCGTTTTAATCTGTTCAGCCGTTTTAGTTTTGGCCACCCATCCTAATTAAAACCATGGTAAGAGTTGCTTAACCTGCATTATCGTAACTAAAAGTAGCCTACGTCCTTTCTTAGGCTATAGCCTCTCTGTGTGGCAAATTTCGTTTTAATCTGTTCAGCCGTTTTAGTTTTGGCCACCCATCCTAATTAGAACCATGGTTAGAGTTGCTTAACCTGCATTATCGTAATTAAAAGTAGCCCACGTCCTTTCTTAGGCTATAGCCTATCTGTGTGCCAAATTTCGTTTTAATCTGTTCAGCCGTTTTAGTTTTGGCCACCCATCCTAATTAGAACCATGGTTAGAGTTGCTTAACCTGCGTTATCGTAATTAAAAGTAGCCCACGTCCTTTCTTAGGCTATAGCCTATCTGTGTGCCAAATTTCGTTTTTATCTGTTCAGCCGTTTTAGTTTTGGCCACCCATCCTAATTAGAACCATGGTTAGAGTTGCTTAACCTGCGTTATCGTAATTAAAAGTTGCCCACGTCCTTTCTTAGGCTATAGCCTATCTGTGTGCCAAATTACGTTTTAATCGGTTCAGCCGTTTTAGTTTTGGCCATCCATCCTAATTAGAACCATGGTTAGAGTTGCTTAACTTGCGTTATCGTAATTTAAAGTAGCCCACGTCCTTTCTTAGGCTATAGCCTCTCTGTGTGGCAAATTTCGTTTTAATCTGTTCAGGCGTTTTAGTTTTGGCCACCCATCCTAATTAGAACCATGGTTAGAGTTGCTTAACCTGCGTTATCGTAATTAAAAGTAGCCCACGTCCTTTCTTAGGCTATAGCTTATCTGTGTGCCAAATTTCGTTTTTATCTGTTCAGCCGTTTTAGTTTTGGCCACCCATCCTTATTAGAACCATGGTTAGAGTTGCTTAACCTACGTTATCGAAATCAAAAGTAGCCAATGCCCTTTCTCGGGCTATAGCCTATCTGTGTGCCAAATTTCGTTTTAATCGGTTCAGCCGTTTTAGTTTTGGCCACCCATCCTAATTAGAACCATGGTTAGAATTGCTTAACCTGCGTTATCGTAATTAAAAGTAGCCCACGTCCTTTCTTAGGCTATAGCTTATCTGTGTGCCAAATTTCGTTTTTATCTGTTCAGCCGTTTTAGTTTTGGCCAACCATCCTAATTAGAACCATGGTTAGAGTTGCTTAACCTACGTTATCGAAATGAAAAGTAGCCAATGCCCTTTCTCGGGCTATAGTCTATCTGTGTGCCAAATTTCGTTTTAATCGGTTCAGCCGTTTTAGTTTTGGCCACCCATCCTAATTAGAACCATGGTTAGAATTGCTTAACCTGCGTTATCGTAATTAAAAGTAGCCCACGTCCTTTCTTAGGCTATAGCTTATCTGTGTGCCAAATTTCGTTTTTATCTGTTCAGCCGTTTTAGTTTTGGCCAACCATCCTAATTAGAACCATGGTTAGAGTTGCTTAACCTACGTTATCGAAATCAAAAGTAGCCAATGCCCTTTCTCGGGCTATAGCCTATCTGTGTGCCAAATTTCGTTTTAATCGGTTCAGCCGTTTTAGTTTTGGCCACCCATCCTAATTAGAACCATGGTTAGAATTGCTTAACCTGCGTTATCGTAATTAAAAGTAGCCCACGTCCTTTCTTAGGCTATAGCTTATCTGTGTGCCAAATTTCGTTTTTATCTGTTCAGCCGTTTTAGTTTTGGCCAACCATCCTAATTAGAACCATGGTTAGAGTTGCTTAACCTACGTTATCGAAATCAAAAGTAGCCTATGTCCTTTCTCGGGCTATAGCCTATCTGTGTGCCAAATTTCGTTTTAATCGGTTCAGCCGTTTTAGCGTGAAAGCGAGACAGACAGACAGACAGACAGACAGACAGACAGACAGAGTTACTTTCGCATTTATAATATTAGTATGGATTATAATAGGAGCAATGTTTATCCAATAATATGACAATACTTTATAATAGATTTATGTTATGATAGTGTCTGCCGCAAGAAGCTGCGATAGTAGTGACTTACCCAACGAAAAGACTACAATAAATTCATGTATTAGGTACTATTTGTTTCGTTTCACGTTTCTCTAAATATTTTTTCTCTAGCTTGTAAGTTGTAGTTGTACCATTATGATCTGACCGGGGATCGAACCCTGGGACCTCTTATGTGAAGGCTGCGCGTGTTAACCACTGCGCCACGGAAGTCGTGCCAACTAGACGACAACGCGCTATCTCGCGACCTTTTCTGGTGAAAATCGAAAATACCACGTCTCTGACCCTGGCTAAAATTGGTAAAAAACAATACGTAACTTACTGTCTCGGAACCACCTAAAAACTTTCTTCATGATGACCACACGCGCAGGTGTATCTCGGCACGCGCGAGCCACTCAAATGCTCTGTCAGCTGCGTCATGCCTGGATGACCTGGACAGCACGCGACGTTCCGGGGTCTTGACCCATTCCGTGATCACTTAGTACAATTGTCCAGCGGTAATAGATAAGTCATCACTGACAAGAGAACTTTCACGCGTCTCTGCGGGGCTCTTCGAGCAACACGGCCTACCGTACCGTACGGAGGCCGTGTTGCTCGAAGGCGGGGCTACACGATAATTTTTGACAACTACTTACGGTGTACATGTACATTGACCAATGAACTTTATTTCCCGTCTCTTATATAAACCGTAATGGATGTTGAAGTACATATCGAAGGTTGTACACCGTAGTTGTCAGAAGTTGAAATTGCGAGCCCCGCTGGTTGTGACCATTTATATTCTCACTAATAAAGGGTCACGTCTTCAGAGTCATCAGGGTCAAAAAATAATCGCGTCTTTGACTCAATCCAAATTTGGTAAAAACACTAAATTACTTACTTTCTCGGAACCTCCTAAAAAGTTTCTTCATGATGACGACAAGCACAGGTGTATCCCGGCACGCGCGAGCCACTCAAATGCTCTGCTTAACCGCGTTACGCCTGGATGCCCTGGATTGTAGCGTCCCGGGTCCCTCATCCGTGTCCGCGACGCTGGCTATTCTAGCTAAGACAACTCGTAATTAGTTTCATGACAAAAAAATAACCAGGCGCCAGTGCTGTTTATTCCAGAAGATATTTATGTTGTACAGTGAGCCACCTATAATACTCGTATAATAGTGGCAATAGTATGGGTTGAGGATATTTGTTTATGTGGCCCACTGAGCATGAACACATTGTCAGACAGAACAAACTACGCGTTGGTGGTGGCAAGGCCCTTTCTGATGATGTCGCTGACAGCCATGGCGATTCTGCCTGCGCTAGGTAACAGCAAAGACAGTGGCGCCCAAACTGATCAACTCCAATGGCACACGGGCTGATATGGGTCAAAAAATTCAAGGTTATCCTTATTTACTTGTATGTTATTTACTCTGACTGAATGTTGTTAAGGTGTACCTTCATTTTTGCGCAGAACTCCGCATTAGAGGTTACATCAATTACTTAGGTATGTATCTATGTAACTACTTACTCGAATTATGCCAAGTTCGCCCATAAAATCGCTTCGGTAACTAGTTACGGTACCTAAGCGAAAGCAAAGACAAATATAATACTGCGAAAGTAAAACTTACAATAAATAAATAAATATATAGGGACATATCACACAAATTGAGCTAGCCCCACAGTAAGTTGTGAACTTGTGTCGCAGGATACTAACTCAACGATACTATATTTTATAATATCACTATCACTACATATTATAAAACACTACAACATATTATAAAACAAAGTCCCCCGCCGCGTCTGTCTGTCTGTCTGTCTGTCTGTTCGCGATAAACTCCAAAACTACCGAACCGATTTTCATGCGGGTTTCTCCGATAGATAGCGTGGTTCTCGAGGAAGGTTTTAGTATATAGTTTGTTAAGTTTTTGTATACATTTTTGTATATACAAACGATATTTGGTGGAGGTGTCGTAAAAAAATGAGCCGTTTGAGAGCTTTCAACGAAAGCGCTGTCTAAACCCTTTGAGATATAACAAAACAATGTATGGTGGAATTGTGTATCTTATTTAGGTCTACAGAAAAGTCCGCGATGGCATATGTCTATATATTAAGGATAACATATTATATTGATTTTAATACTTTAAAAATTGGCAATTATCAAAGATCACGCGCAGGCCAAACCCTTGGAGCTAGAAATTTTAAATGTTGCTAACGTATTCCTCTTATGACGTAAGCATCCACTAAGAAAGGATTTTTCAAAAGTCTTCCCCTAAGGGGGTGAAATAGAGGATTAAAGTTTATATGAAACTTTTTATTCCTTGGACATATTTGTATGAAATTTCGTGTGAATTGAGAACGGCAAAAATAATGAGTAAAATTTTTAATAGTTTCCCGAAATTAAACCTCTAAGGGGTAAATCGGGATATATGTTTAGTTTACCGCTTTGTAGCGTCATATTTTATAATCCCCGCATTCCAAACCTAAAGTCACCGCGGACGAAGTCGCTGGTAACTGCTGGTATACTTATATAGATAAACATCCAAGACCTGCAGGTCAATCGAAAAAATATCGTTTTCCATTATGACCTGACCGGGGATCGAACCCGGGACCCCCATGTCGCAGGCTGGCGTGGTGACCACTGCGCCACGGAGCTCGTCGGATCATTAAATATATCTAAAAGAAAATAGCGCTCGGAAATAGTAAATGAGGTCGCAGCGAAATTTTTATAGATTGTTGACGAAGCCCAAAACCTTGTGTAATATCTGTAGTCCTTGTTGCAACAGAAATAAGTCTACCATCCAACGTGCCAAGACAATTCTGATTCCCTTCTTGCGAAGTAAAAAATACTTAGTATTATCTTGAATGAATATGAACCCGTTCCCCCATGTATTAGTATGGGCTCCGCGGAGCATATCGCACTGCCAAGCCAAGCGCACATCCGCTGCGCAAGCTTCACGACTGCTACATTATCTATGTTTGTATAATTAAGAAAAACATATGCTTTACTTCTTTGGTTACGGACTCTTACATCACTATTTTTATGGTTTTAGGAGCGTAACGTGATTTATTATTACACTAGCAGCCCTACCCGGCTGCGCTCGGACATGTATTATACCTTAAAACCTTCCTCGTGAATCACTCTATCTATTGGTGAAAACCGTATGAAAATCCGTGGAGTAGTTTTTGAGTTTATCGCGAACAGACAGACAGACAGACGCGGCGGAGGACTTTGTTTTATAATATGTAGTGATTAATACCTAGTTATGTTTGAACACTAAGTTTAGTATACTGTATACATACATACAATCACGTCTTTATCCCTTGCGGGGTAGACAGAGCCCAAGGTCGTAAAACCTACAGGCCACGTTTAGCATCGTAGTGGGCGTAAAGGTGGAAAGCGGAATCAAAATAGTGATGGGTTGCTAGCCGCATCGCCTATCAATGTGATTCCTTAGATTTTCCACCACCTACGAGTAAATAACCAACAAATTAATAGAGTAAACTCAATTCGAGGCTTGGGCATTATAATGGATAGCAAATTGACGTTTAAACACCACTATGATTACATTACATTACATTACACGCAAAGCCTTCAAAAATCTGGGCTTTATTAATAGAATCAGTAAACCCTTTAAAAATGTTTACACTATTAAAATTCTTATTTTAGCTTCGTGAGATCCATTTTGGACTTTGGTAGTAGTGTTTGGTCTCCTTATTACCAAGTGGACATCGACAGCATCGAAAAAGTACAACGGAAATTTATAAAGATCATGAATTTTCGTAATGACAGTGATGTCTCATATCATAGCTCAATTTTTCAAAATTGTTTATTATATTGTTTTTACTACCAGCGGCCTTAAATTTATATAAGTTAATTAAGTTTCGGCACAGTTTTGTCTACAAATGTATATTTTATAACAAATTGTAATCTTATCTTTTATGACTGTTTTGTGCCAAAATAAATGGAAAAAAAATCGCCCAATCCCTTGACCGGCTTTTACGGTCTGCGCGGGAAGAAAAGCAGCTGGTATATTCTATGTTTTTTCTTTTTCATAAACCAGCATGGAAGTGTAAACACTTAGTAAAATATAGGTAGATATAGGTACTTTTCTTCTTTTAGTCTACGGACTCCTACATCACTGTTCTTATGGTTTTGAGGGTTTTAGGAGCGTAACGTTATTTATCGTTACTTAAACCTGCTTATGTTAAAATGAAACCATTTCGACACGACAAGAAGACCTCTACAATCTATACTTCTATACTAATATTATAAGCTGAAGAGTTTGTTTGTTTGGTTATAGCGCTCATGTCAGAAACTACAGGCCCAATTTCAAAAAATTTTCACCGTTGAATATGTACGTTCTCCTTGAGTGCCATAGGCTATGTATATACTACGGGCGAAGCAGGGGCGGATTGCTAGTAGATAATATAGGTCTTCATTAATAAAATAACTATTGTCTAATTACTTTCCTGGGAATGATTATCTTGTAGGTCAAAACCGTTTTTAGGGTTCCGTACAAAAGTTGAAAAACGGAACCCTTATAGGATCACTCGAGCGTCTGTCTGTCCGTCCGTCCGTCTGTCACAGCCGATTTTCTCCGAATCTACTGAACCAAATTAGATGAAATTTGGTAAGATGGTGTAATCCTATGACCCAAACACGGATGTGCAAAGTAAATAAAGATTTTTTTGAAATAAGGGTCATTTTCAGGGGCCCAATTACAAAATTTTAAAAGAAAGTTTTGCAAACCTTACTGTGTCATATATCAAATGAAAGGGCTCATTATGAAGATCTCAAAAATATTTTATTTTGTTCGGGTAAAATCAATACTTTTGATTTTATTCACGAAAGAAGGCAAAAATTGACCATTCCCCCCCCCCTGATCTCCGAAACTAATGGGCTGAAAATTTTGAAAAAATTACAAAATGTAGTTCATTCCTTGAAGATTACAGGAAAAATAATAAGATATCTATCACTTGAAAATTAAGTGGTAAACTCACAATAATAAGTTCATCTAGGGAAATAGTTCACTAAAACACCACTAGATGGCGCTAGTCATTTGAATAAAACATTTTTTGCACATTGTGTGTGTTCACGAAGCATATTGTACGGAACCCTCATTGCGTGAGTTTGACTCACACTTGGCCGGTTTTTTTTAATTCTAATTGCTACTAGGTTAAAAAGAATGAGCTAAGCTCATAGATATCAGAATATACCTGTGGCTAAGCTTAAACACAACCTGCATAAACATTTTTAACATGAAATGTGTGTGCGTTTTTTAAAATCGGTTAAATAGAACGAGGTTTAACTCAAATTACGTATTCATCATCGTTGACATCAACTATGTCAAAATATTAAAGTCAATGCGAATTCCATGTTTACTTGACAAATCGTACACAACAATTTAATCTTTAGGTACATAAATTTTTAAAAGATTTACAAAATCTAAAATATGGCTGAAGCTGAAGATGAAGGGTCGCGGCTTCCGTCATCCGACGAGCCGAGTGCCGGCGTGTCGTCGTGGGACGTGAATATGTCCCGGCAGGTCAGCTTCCAGGAGTCGCGGAGCAAGGCCGCCTTCTCCTTCATGGAGAAACGCGACACGTTCCGGGTAATCATCGGCGGCGTCGACTTCACTCCTGAGAACATCGTCGACACGGACTACGTCACCATGGAAGACACGTTCTCCCACGCCGCATTTGAAACCAAACAGCGACGCACCAAGAGCGAGGCGGTAGTCGCCACTAAATCGAAATCCGACGCCGGCATGAATGTTTACGCCACCACCATCTCCCTTGACGACATCTATATCGATCACACGTACAACACGGAGGAGGGCGTCGTCGAAACCGACGAGGATTTAGGACAAGCTCCCTCTGCGTTTTATTTACCAAAAATGAACCCCCTAACCTCATATCCTCCTCAAATTTTCGTTGTATTTAAAGAGACCGAAACACATTATTTGTTTGGGTTACCTTCCTTTGTATACGAAAAGGGGTCGCCCGAGGCGGCTGTAGTCGAGGAGGAAAATGAATACTATCAGTACATAACCGTCGGAAAAGGGAGAAACAGAAAAATGGTTGTGGAAGAAACTCAAACAAAACAATGCGTCACACAGACGCGCCACACACTGTGCGTGAGACCCAAGAAGAAGAACGCCGTAGCTTTTGCCTCCATGTGGGACATGCACGATACGTACGCGCAACTCGCTAAGGTCAAAGCGTTGAAGGAGCCGGACGAAATGGTCTTGTATCAGTCTGCGGCGCCAAATCTCCTGCGCAAGAAGAAGGTGGTTGAAGTGGACGAGGGGAGAGGCAAAACTTTCGAGGAGATAGGCCAGACGCCGGAGTTCATGGACGCCGCGCTGCTGGTGGAGCGCGTGCTCGCCGCGCTGGAGTACGACAGCGCCCAGAAGACGTTCCGCGGCCTGGTGTCCTTCGACCCGCTCTCGCTGGACCTCATATACATCTACTCGATGAAACCACTTTGGACTTTCGAGTGCGAGGAAACGATTAATCGACCGATCACAAGCATCTCTTTTAATTCTAAAAATCCAAACATTTTAGCGGTAGCGCACGGGAAATTCGTTTACGCCGAGGATTTTAGTGGACTGGTTTGTATTTGGTGTACTAAAAACCCGTGCAAGCCAGAAAGGACTTACCGTTTTGAAGTTCCAGTCACCTCGGTTTCGTTCTCCGATAAGACTCCTAACTGGTTGGCGTGTGGATTCGATAATGGAGATGTCATAATACTGGACATAACGTCTTACTCGGTGAAGACTATGGCGAAGAGCAAGCGCGACACGAATCCGTGCTTCGAGCCGATTTGGGTGACGAACTGGCACATGTCCGAGTTCAGCGAGTACGTGATGACGGCCTGCCAGGACGGCAGGATCAACCGGTTCACGAGCACCAAGACGCACGACTTCATCTGCACGCCCATGATGCGGCTGTCGACCGTCGAGGGCAAGCTGAAGGGGCTGCAGATTGCGAAGACCTGTCTGAAGGTGGACGTGCCGATCACGCGGTACCCGGCCGCGCTGTGCATGATATGGCACCCCCACATAGACCATATCTACTTCGTGGGCACAGACGAGGGTTGCATCCACCGCTGCTCGACGCACTATTTGAACCAGCACATCGACGTGTTCCGCGCGCACGCCGGCCCGGTGTACGCAATAGCCTTGTCGCCCTTCATGAAGAACTTGATGGTGTCGTGCGGCGCGGACAACGCCATCCGCCTGTGGCTGGAAGGTATGGATGACGTCATCCTGACTCTGTCATGTTCCGCCGCCGTCTATGGAATCGCTTTCTGCCCCATAAACGCGACCGTACTCATTTCTGTGAGCGGGAACGTGTTATCAGTATGGGATTTAAGGCGCAAGACGCACATGCCGTGTGCGGAGTACAGTTTCCCGAGTAACGTGAATCTCACGTACGTGAAGTTTACTCCGTCTGGAGATAACGTGATCGTGGGGGATACTACGGGGCGAGTGCACACGTACCACTTGGAAGACACGCCGATCCCGCCGTTCTACCAGTACAAGATGCTGGACGAGACGCTGAAGAAAGCGCTGTGCACGCGGCCGCATCTCTTCAAGCAGCTATTGAAGTTGGAGAAGTTCAGAGAGCGCTACAAGTAGCTTGGCGTCTTCTTTAAGAGGCTTACATCACCGAAACTAGCGACACCCGTTATTTAATTCTTGTACTCCGAAAAAAGAACAAATTGAAAAAATCTACGTAAGTACTTCCTTAGTAAATTACTTGTAGTATTTTTAGTTAAACTTTTCATCACTATCAGCATTTCAGATTGTGAGATCTACTCATTACCGCCAAAAGTGGCCGCTTTTGGCGGTACATAATGAGTAGTTCTCTTGGTTTACCAAATGAAAAGCAATACAAAAAATACTACAAGTCATTTACTAGTAAAGTACTTACGTAGATTTTTTCAATTTGATCTTATTTAATAGTAAAAGAAATAAAACCAGGGGTGGCGCTAGTTGGCTGATCTAAGCGCCTTAAGTCAATGACAAATGATAAAGCGGAGCGAAGTCGTGGGTAGCGGTGCAGAGGGAAAGTCTAGTTATAATATTAAAATCTGGACCAATCGTTAAGTCATGACTGAACAGTAATAATTAACCGATTGTTCTAGATGTACTTGTCAGATAGCGAAATACGACAAACATTAAATTTTGGACTAGCCTAAGAACATCAAACTTATATTATGGTCCAAACAACTGTACCTTTTTTTTTTTATGTCAGAGGACGGCAAACGAGCAAGCGGGTCACCTGATGGTAAGTGATCACCGCTGCCCATGGACTAATGTAACACCAGGGGTATGACAAGAGCGTCGCCGGCCTTTTGTTTTCCCTCCCCAGAGGGGAGGGGGGATGGGCCTCCGGCTCTCTCACTCACCGAACGAAGCATAGAAGCTGTAAAACTACTACTCAAACGTCGATTTTCTGTGAGAGTGTGGTACTTCCCCGGACGAGCCATTCATGCTACCAGCTGAAGTGATTTTTGCCGGTAGCGTGGCTCTACCACAACAGAAACCTTTTATAATAATTTCCAAAATTCGGCTACGTCATCAATGCTGACACGACTTAGTGCCTACTTCGTTGATTATTATTATCATTAGTTATAAATACCAAGTACCTGATTTACATAGAAGTATGAGACAAAAAATTTTTTTTAAAATCTATGCTGATTTATAATATATAGTTAATTAACAACCAAGGTCTTAGGTAAATATAAATGCGGGAATCGAACCATAAGGTGGTCCGAAGCAAGACGAAACAGTTAACATTACGCCACTGAGACCAAAAACGTTAGATTTTTACATGAAACTTACTACAAGGCTGTACTTGTATATAAAGGTTAGCTCTAATTTGTTATATATATTTATTTTAGCTCTAATCATTACTTATTTTATTATTTTGTTGTTTTATCAATCATGTAAGTTGTCATAAAAATATTACGATTCAAATATTTAAAATGTCTTTATTTTCTTATACCTAAGGTTAGGTACAAATAATAATGATAACAAGGTATACTTAACTTACATTTAAATACATAAATAACTATGAATGTATGTGCTATATACAGTAATATATTAGAGAATGTATGATTTTAAGCTTTCGCGGGCACAATCACTATTATTATCACTACGGGACTTACAGAGACTACTTTAGACTTCCATGCTGGTAAGAAAAAACGTAGAATATACCAATTGCTTTTCTTCCTACGCAGACTATAAAAGCCGGTCAAGGGAATGGGCGAAATATTAGTTAACGCTAGTAGTCTGTAGCTTTTGAACAATTAATAAATACATATTAACTAATAAGATAATTTTAAATATGATATGACGTGAAAAAGTGCCTGCAAAGGCCTATTTTCTGAATAAACGTTTTGATTTGATTTTGATTTGATTAGGGAATAATTTCAATATGCGCTGCGGCTAGCAACCTATCACTGTTTGAATTCCGTTCTTCGCCCATCAACACGCTAAATGTGGCCTTTGGGTCTTATGACCTTGGCCTGTCTACCCCGTAAGCGTAACAGACGTGAATATATGTATGTATATCTGATATTACAGCTGCCATTTTCACAGACTATGAAAATGTGTGAAGATGACAGCAGCAATGTTGTCGAAATATCAGACAAATCTCAAAAATAATCGCGGTAAGTCCCGTAGTGGTAATAATTAGAGAATGCGGTAGATTTGCGTAGAGAAATGACTAGTACTTGTTGGAGAGTTGCTGCAGCTGGTATTCCTTCTTGAGCTCCTTTAGATTAGCCTCTAGTATCGCCACCTGGAACAACAAACAAAACACAATGATCTTTCGTACTTCCACTGAACTGAAGTACTTTCATTTCCTCTCCATCAAAAGAGAGTGCCGTGTGGTTTCCGGCAGAGTAGAATAGGACCACTAGGCGACTTAGGAAATACAAGCTAAAAAAGCTTATAAACATCACAAAGGCCTCTCCAACCCGTCTGGCCAGCGTGGAGAGTGTAGACCGAATCTTCTGACTGCCCTGGCTAATATATGGCTCTGGTAGTGCAGAGAGGGTCGTGCTCCTGCAGTGGAAACAGAGGGACCTGGTGATGAAAAGGGAGATGTTATAAGATCCCACATTAGCATACCTTTGTGTGTCTGTCTGTGATTAACGAAGCAAAGATACGTAGCTACCAATGAGGGTTTTCAGAATTGATTTTTTTCCCCAGGTGGCGACACTGTGTCGAGAGGTATTTTTGACAGCTGCTATCAAAATCCACCAATCATAAAATTGATGGATAAACATGATTGGTAGTTTGTGGTGGGAAGTCAAAGGGTGCAGTTGGGGTTTGCCTTAGACGATTTTGCAAAATGATTTTAGAGGACTTTATAATATGAAATTGGTGTAGTTAAAGTCCACATCATAAGAAGCTATAAATTATGTAAACAAATGTTCAGGGGTTCGCAACACTTGGGTGAAATAAAAAATAATGTTGTTTTTTGTGTAAAAAAATAAACCAAAGAAGAGATGGTTAGAATAATTTTTCCATAAAGAATGGAGGGAGGTTGCAGGTGAAGTAATTATTTGGCAACGTAAAAAATCTTTTGCCCTGCATTGGGACTCAATATCTAATAATAAAAAAAAAAACAATTTATAGCAAAAACTGTTACAGAAACTTTATTATAAATCAGTAAGACTCAATAGCTAATTTAAAAAAAAAAAAAAAAAAAAACAAAATAGCAAAAACTGCTACAGAAACTTTATTATATCTCAGAAATGCGCCAAATGTTTACATTCACGGAGTCGGACTCGTTTCTGTACCAAAAAACATTGAGCGACAGCATTTTGTATCGTTAAAATATAACCCGACTAATTAGAAGTGGTCTTTAGTTTCGTATGACCCGTATAGTAACTTAAGTCAATTCAATTGACTCAATTGTATTTGGTCAACTCATAATATTGTCGCTTGGTAACTCCAACTCAGTAGAAGTTTATTGATGAACTTAATTTATAGCTTCTCGTGGCGGGGAGTTTAGGTGTTATAAATGTTCGTGCTCATGAACAATTTGTGAAAAAGTAGACTGTTATATAGACTCGATAAATTTGTATATAATAAATTTGTCAACAGAAGCTCCTACAAGGCATCAAAGAACATACGCCATCTTTGATGCTACTTGTTAAAACTTTACCGTACAAAACCGATTCTAAGTATCTCAATTTACTGGACATTGGCAGAATCACTGAAATCTCGGTGGAAGCTATATTATAAAACAGAAGAAGAAGAAACATGACTGGTGGATTTTGTCAGCAGCTGTCAAAAATACCTCTCGGCACAGTGTCGCCACCTGGGGGCAAAATGAATTCTGCAAACCCTCATTGGACTACCCGCAGGTTGGATGGATTTAATAGTTAGCTCCGTGGCGCAGCGGTCATCACGCCTGCCTGCGACACGGATGGTCCCGGGTTCGATCCCCGGTCAGGTCAAGATGGAAAACGATCTTTTTCAGATTGACCTGGTTGATGTTTATCTATACATGTATTTGTTATAAAATATAGTACCGATGAGTTAGTATCCGATAACACACTTACATAAGAACTTACTTAGGGGCTAGCTCAATCTGTGTGATTTGTCCGTATATATTTATTTATTATTTTTATTTAAAACTAGTTTTAGGAGACTAAGTATTTACGTATACCGTAACTGAGGCCAAGACCAATCTCCGCTCAGTGATCTCGACTTAAGAGTCTCACGTAAAGACGCAATCCCATACAAACGTAGTTTCGTTTTAGTTTTACAACAGTTAAGCCAATCTCAACCAAATTTCGTACATACGTACGACCGGATAAGGCATATTGATGTTTATAATCAGATTTCAATTTTAAAAACAATACCTATACAAAATTACAGCGAGTTGAAGTTTTGTATCGAAAACTTGTACTCGCTGTAATTTTGTATAGGCTTAACTGTTGTAAAACTAAAATGAAACTACATTTGTATGGGATTGCGGCTTTACGTGGGACTCTTAAGATAAGCGGAAGATGTCTGAATTATCATCTGCTTCACTTGTGTACCACTGTCGCTAGTTTTAAAAATCCCTGTGAATAGCCACCACTTCTAAGTTATGATATTTTCTGGCCTCCTGAATACTACCTCCGATAATTATCTGCTACAAAGGAGGATTCTCATCATCAAGTCCATCACTAGCATTATCTCATCGCTCAATCTCTATCTGTGCCTCTCATCTATTGAACTTCTTACTTTTGAAGGAACAATACACTAACCTCTTCAAACTTGAGTTCCTTCCTAGCCTCCTGAATGTAACCTCTGATGATGGTCATCTGCTCTAAGAGAATTATTATCATCACTGTCCGGCGTACCCGCGGCGTCGGGGCGACTGGGCCCGGCCAGCTCGTGCCTCTCCAGCTCCATGCGCCATAACTTAATCTCTATCTGCGTCTCCTCTCGATCTTCTGGACTTTTTTAATATAACAGCAACAGTCTACTAACCTCTTCAAACTTGAGTTCCTTCCTAGCCTCCTGGATATACCCTCTGATGATGGTCATTTGCTCCAGCAGAGGGCATCATCGTCCGGCCTGCCCGCGTCAGGGCGACTGGGCGCGTCGCGGCGACTGGGCCCGGCCAGCTCGTGCCGCTCTATCTGTATCTGCTTCTCCTCTCGCTCTTCTAGACCTTCTAATATTGCAGTAACATTATACTAACCTCTTCAAACTTGAGTTCCTTCCTAGCCTCCTGTATATACCCTCTGATGATGTTCATCTGCTCCAGCAGAGGGTTATTATCATCATCGTCCGGCCTGCCCGCGTCGGGGCGACTGGGCCCGGTCAGCTCGTGCCGCTACAGCTCCATTAGTTAATCTCTATCTGCCTATCCTCTCGCTCTTCTGAACCTTCTAATATTGCAGTAACAATATACTAACCTCTTTGCAGTAACAATACACTAACCTCTTTGAGGTAACAATATACTAACCTCTTCAAACTTGAGTTCCTTCCTAGCCTCCTGGATATACCCTCTGATGATGTTCATTTGCTCCAGCAGAGGGTTATTATCATCATCGTCCGGCCTGCCCGCGTCGGGGCGACTGGGCGCGTCGGGGCGACTGGGCCCGGCCAGCTCGTGCCGCTCTATCTGTATCTGCCTCTCCTCTCGCTCTTCTAGACCTTCTAATATTGCAGTAACATTATACTAACCTCTTCAAACTTGAGTTCCTTCCTAGCCTCCTGAATGTAACCTCTGATGATGGTCATCTGCTCTAAGAGAATTATTATCATCACTGTCCGGCCTGCCCGCGGCGTCGGGGCGACTGGGCCCGGCCAGCTCGTGCCGCTCCAGCTCCATGCGCCATAACTTAATCTCTATCTGCGTCTCCTCTCGCTCTTCTGGACTTTTAATATTACAGCAACAGTATACTAACCTCTTCAAACTTGAGTTCCTTCCTAGCCTCCTGGATATACCCTCTGATGATGTTCATTTGCTCCAGCAGAGGGCATCATCGCCTGCCCTGCCCGCGTCGGGGCGACTGGGCGCGTCGGGGCGACTGGGCGCGTCGGGGCGACTGGGCCCGGCCAGCTCGTGCCGCTCTATCTGTATCTGCCTCTCCTCTCGCTCTTCTCGACCTTCTAATATTGCAGTAACATTATACTAACCTCTTCAAACTTGAGTTCCTTCCTAGCCTCCTGAATGTAACCTCTGATGATGGTCATCTGCTCTAAGAGAATTATTATCATCACTGTCCGGCCTGCCCGCGGCGTCGGGGCGACTGGGCCCGGCCAGCTCGTGCCGCTCCAGCTCCATGCGCCATAACTTAATCTCTATCTGCGTCTCCTCTCGCTCTTCTGGACTTTTATATTACAGCCGGAGGAGGAGCCATGAGGAGCCCGATGGTCCAGTGGGTGTGAGCTCTATGAGCGCTTACATATGTTAAGCAACCCCTGGTGCAGTCCCTACTTGGATGGGTGACCGCAAGTGGCATAAAAATATCTCGAGCTCCTCCGTGCTTCGGAAGGCACGTTAAGCCGTTGGTCCCGGCTGTCATCGTTGATGGCAGTCGTTAAGCTATGTCAGATGCCTTAAGGCAGCTTGAAAAATCTAACACCAGTGTTGGCCACTTACACATACGAAAAACAAACAAACAATATTACAGCAACAGTCTACTAACCTCTTCAAACTTGAGTTCCTTCCTAGCCTCCTGGATATACCCTCTGATGATGGTCATTTGCTCCAGCAGAGGGCATCATCGTCCGGCCTGCCCGCGTCAGGGCGACTGGGCGCGTCGGGGCGACTGGGCCCGGCCAGCTCGTGCCGCTCTATCTGTATCTGCTTCTCCTCTCGCTCTTCTAGACCTTCTAATATTGCAGTAACATTATACTAACCTCTTCAAACTTGAGTTCCTCCCTAGCCTCCTGTATATACCCTCTGATGATGTTCATCTGCTCCAGCAGAGGGTTATTTTTTTAGTTATCATCATCGTCCAGCCTGCCCGCGTCGGGGCGACTGGGCCCGGCAGCCAGCTTCTGACCCCATTCCAGCTCCATGCACCTTTACTTCATATCTTCTATATATCTCTGCCTCTCCTCTTGCTCTACTGGACTTCCTAACATTGCAGTTATATACTAACCTCTTCAAACTTGAGTTCCTTCCTAGCCTCCTGTATATATCCTCTGATGATGTTCATCTGCTCTAAGAGAGGGTTATTATCATCATCGTCCGGCCTGCCCGCGTCAGGGCGACTGGGCGCGTCGGGGCGACTGGGCCCGGCCAACTCATGCCGCTCCAGTTCCATACGGCGCCGCTCCATCTGTATCTGGCGCTCGGCGCGCTCGTAGCGCTGGCGTCGGACCTCCTCGATCTGAGCCTCGGTTGGGAGCTTCCGCAGGGATATTAGGTCGTCCTGGAATTATTAAATTTATTAAGAGGGTATACTAGCAGTGCGTTTTCCATACAAATGTATTTCTCTATTTTCTCGCTGAAAACTGTTTCTAGAGGCACAATTCTTTTTACATACAATCTATTACTAAAATAGGTATGTCCCTATGTTTTATTTTTTTCTAAAAACCTGATTAAAAGAAAAAAAATGTACAAAAACAGTTTTTTTTTAAATAAAAAAAGGGGCATTCCTGTTTTAGTACTAGATTTTATGAAAAAAGAATTGTGGCTCTAATATCAGTTTTCAGCGAGAAAATAGAGAAATACATTTGTATGGAAACCATATTGAAAAAATACTGCTAGTATACGCTCTTAAACTTCGCCTTCGCCCGTGGTACATACCTAGCCTATGGCACTCAGGGATAATGTATCTATTAAACGGGTTTTTTTTTTAATTGGTCCAGTAGTTCCTGAGATTAGCGGGTCAAACAAACAAACTCTTCAGCGTTATAATGTTAGTATAGATGTTCACGGCCATTACTTTTAGGTGAACTAAATACTGGAAGTTATAACCTTTGGACCCTCAAATGCTGACTTGAGAACTATTTATGCTGACTTTAGATATTTCTTTTAGACTCACTACACTCGCGAATCAATCATCTTGACTCCCTAAAGTCGTGATTCAGTTGTTAGAATCCTTCACTTGCTTGCGAATCATCTATGGCCGTCTCTTTAAATCAGTCTTTTATTCACAAATTTTACTACTAATTACATAAAATACTATTGAATTCAGTAGATATACCTTGATATAATTAGCCGCTGCTTGCCTAATGGAGTTCTGCAGCCTAGCCTGCCTCGTGCCAGGTTCAGCGGGGAACGTAGCGATCTGTTTGCTAAGCAAGTCTATGCCCTCCGCTAGCTTCCCGATGCGGCCGCGCATGGCGTTGACGTCGCCGAGGTTGTACGTCGTCTCGCCGTCGAACAGGCTTTGACACATCTAGAATAAAAAAACATTATTAGTGTTTGCTTCACTACCTAACTTTTCATTTTAGCCAACAATGACTTCGTAAACTTGTGAGCGGATGACCGTGTGGCCGTGTGGTTCCCGGCAGAGTAGAATAGGAGAGTAGAATAGGACCACTCCACTTCCTGCGGATGTCGTTGAAGGCGACTTAGAAAACACAAGTGAAACAAAGCTTAGAAACATCAAAAACACCTCTCCAATCCGTCTGGCTAGCGTGGAGGGTGTACTTAGGTCAAATCCAGTGACTGCTCTGGCTAATATATGGCTCTGGTAGTCAGGCAGAAAGGGTCGTGCTCCTGCAGTGGAGACTCTGACACCAAGATCGGCATGGTCGACTGACCGTGTCACCTACACGAAATGATGATGATGATGAGAGGATGACATTAAGATATTTACAGAAAATAATCGTTATTTATTTTTTGATTAAAACTAATGTGATATATAGCCATTCTTAAAATACGTAACACGTCGGCCAGTGGCTGACTATTTACGTGAGTAACCCGTTGTTACGTATATTAATAATCGTTATTTAATTTAATAAAAAAACCGGCCAAGTGCGTGTCGGGCCACGCGCAGTGTAGGGTTCCGTAGTTGCGAATTACAACTTTGATTTCACACCGTTCACACTCGCACCTCACAGTTTAACGACCAAAAACATGTAACAATGAAAATGTATGAAATTTTACATTTTCGGGTACATTTTATAAGTTGGTTGCCTATAACTTTTTAGTTTGTACTACATACTCAGCTCTGATAGTTTTCCTTTCAACTTCAGTATATACACTACTGCTGTAATTTTTTTCACGTATTCATATATAACCGTTTAGTAGATAGAGGGGGGGGGACACTTGCGTCTAACAAAAATTTGCTTTAAAACCAAATATTTCTGAAACGGATCCCTAAATTGAAAAATGGTGTTCTCAACATCACAATATTTTTTAAAGACCTATCTAACAATACCCAACACGATGGGTTTGTATAGAAAAAATAATATTACTCCCTCTTTACTTGTATGGGAGCTACCCTAAAAAAAATTTTTTTTCTAGATTTCCTTCTACCACTTTTTTTACATGATTAATATACATACCCATACCAAATTTCAGCTTTCTAGTACTTATAGTCTCTGAGTAAAACCGCGGACGGACAGACAGACAGACAGACAGACAGACAGACAGACAGACGGACAGACAGACAGACATGGCGAAACTATAAGGGTTCCTAGTTTACTACGGAACCCTAAAAAGGGGGGTAGGATACACATGAGGACTGCTACTTATTGTCGAGTTCTGGGGTCGGGCCCTTCGTTACTAGCTAGCTAGTTGGGGCCTAAACTATATTTATTTGTAACAGTGGCGAGACCCTACAGTGCCTGTGGCTACGTAGAAAGTAATTTTTAAGCAATTTTTTTGATGCCCCCTAGACATGATGGCCCTAGCAGTTGCATAATTTGATTTAGAACTAATCCAGCATTAATGCTGTAGTGTTGTAATTATCTAATTAACTTCCTAATTATAAATAGTTAAAAAAGCAGTACTTTCAAATGTGATTGCAATTTTGTATAAAATCAAGTTACATAAACATGAGATAACCCTTGTGTTAATATGATCATTACAACACGAACGTTTCGCATTTTGGTATATAGCAACAGTGCACAATATGGCCTTGTATACCTAATAATTAAAATCAGTTGCAATACATTACTTTCGATCCTTCTGCACTTGGAGATTACTCTGTGTTATCTCCTCAAAGTTGTTTTCTGATATTTTTGTGTTTTTAATAATTATTTTGAAGAAAGTTCATAAAGATGTTGCGAATATAAGCAACATTTATTAAAGAATTGATGGCAAATATGCATCTACTTTAGAGCCAGTAGTCAATATTAGTCCCCATTGTCCCCATCTCCAAAGGAACAACCTTAACATAAAATGGAATTAAAAAATTTTTAGCCATTACCTTCTGAGGCATCAATGATTGATAATTGATTGCCACTAATAAAACTAAATATAATGCTCATTATTTTGGTTATTAGTAAATATACCTTTTCGTACATAGCGACAGCTGGCCGGGCCTGCTCCATAAGACTCTGCATCTGCTCGTAAGCTGCCATCAACACAGTCTTAGCGTTCCGGCTCTCCTGCACTTGCTTCCGTAGCTCTATGAGATTGTAGCAATGTTCGCAGAGCCGTAGCTGGTTCTTGTCGGAGTCATGGTCAGGCTCTGACGAGTATTGAGGTGCTGATGGGTCTACAATTGATCCTGTAAACATTTGGCTATTGTAGAATATGTAGAAACTAGTAGTATTTAATAAATTAAAATGATCTAGAGAAGTAAATAAAAGTGGTGTTAAGTGGTAAGGTTTATCTAATCAAGTTGTTAAATGGCTATACTTATTTCAAATATGTTTCAACCAGCACTTTGCTATTGTGATTTCCCGTTCGTTTGCTTCATTGAGATCTTGTTGAGAGCATGAAGTTTCTATTTCTGGGCACTCCAATAGGTGAGCCATAGTTTTGATAGCACTATAGTTGCTCTCAATGTTGCTTCCATAGTTTTATCAGATTAAAATATATATCTTGATTACTTTTGATGGTGGTTATTCTATTAGTCAAGTCAAGAGAAATAGTATGCCAGGTAGACAATCAAAACTACACTTTTTAATACCATTTTGTGTGTAACATTCTAAGAGAGTTGTGTATGTGTGTTCATGTTGGGGCTCAGATGACCCAAGCTCAATGCTTACTTTAATTGTTCATGGACTTCTAACCTTTAGACCTAGAAAGGGTTAAGCTATTGAGTATGTTCAATTTAAATAAATGGAACATACTCAATAGCTTAACACTTCTTCTTCTTCACTTTATCTTAAACCTAACATTTCTAATTTGATGTCACTTATAATCTAGGCAATAAAGAGGACAAAGCAGACTTACTAGCTACTTTCAAGTCAAGGAAAACAGAACAGTCATGGCAGAGGATGGAGCCACAGAGTCGGCAGTGGTGTTTCCTCCGAGTGAGATTGAAAGCTTTAGCACAGCTCGGGCACAGTTTTACCGAGGTCCCGTCTAACCAGGGAACAACCTAGAAAGTAAATAAATACTGAAATATAGTAGAGAACAAATCACATAGATTGAGCTATAGGCAAGTAGACAGTTGCAATGCAAACAAATGTTATGATTCTAACTTATCAATACTTTATTAAAATTAGATTTCTAAACATAAAGTCCCTTTCATAAGAAGCTATAAAAATGTTCAGGGGTTCGCAACATTTGGATGAAATAAAAATAATATTGTTGTGTTTTGTGTAAAAAAATAAACCAAAGAAGAGATGGTTAGAAATATTTTTCCATAAAGAATGGAGGGAGTTTGCAGGTGAAGTGATTATTTGGCAACATAAAAAATCTTTTGCCCTGCATTGAGACTCAATAGCTAATAAAAAAAAAACTTATAGCAAAAACTGCTACAGAAACTTTATTATATCTCAGAAATGCGCCAAATGTTTTCATTCACGGAGTCAGACTCGTTCCTGTACCAAAAAACATTGAGCGACAGCGTTTTGTATCGTTAAAATATAACCTGACTAATTAGGATTGGTCTTTAGTTTCGTATTACCCATATCGCAATTTAAGTGAATTGTATTTGGTCAACTCATAATATTGTCGCTAGGTAACTCTAACTCAGTAGAAGTTTATTGACGTACTTAATTTATAGCTTTTCGTGGCGGGGAGTTTAGATATTATTCTTTTTCATCTTTTGGAGTATAATGTCTTTAATAACCTGCACAAATTTTGCTCAGTCAGTATGCAGCCACAAAATGGACATTATTAACCATATTAATTCAATTCACTTCAATCGTTTATTTAATATAGGTTTCTTCAAACACTTTAAACTTTTAATTAATTAAAAATTATTTAATTAATAAATAATTATTACTTTTAAAAATATAAACACTTAATTTAATGTCTGGACAAGTAGGTGTTCAAAATAATATTTCATTATATACGGAAATATTATAAAGCCAATAAATGCATTATGAAAGAATGACAAAAGAAATACTTCATATCCACAGAGAGAGGTAGTTATTTCACATTCAAAGCTGACTCACATCTTGCTCATGTTGTTTCCTTTGATTAGGATCTGTGGGCATGTTACACACTAATTTGTCTAGCCTTATTAGCAGCTTATTGGTCTCCGTCGCGTACCGCTCCAGCCGGGCGGACCTCACGGCCTTAAAATAATCTGTAGAGCTGCGAACTACACCCAGCACTTGCTCCTCATGGTAATAATATTGTTGTTCTTGGTAATTCAACTTCAGAGCCTTGTCAAACGTCTCCTTTAAGTCCGTATCCTCGTTATTGAGTATGATCTTCTTCGCTTTACCAAATATATCCTTTAGGGACCGCAAAACATCCTGCTCTTCAGAGTGCAGGCTCTCAAAGTGGCTGGTTAGTTGAGAGGCGGATTTCAAGTCAGCTTTGCATATTGGACACAAAAATCCTTCTAATATCTCGTCGTCGTTAGACGCAGCCATGGTTTCGAGTTGAATTTCTAATTACACATTCTAATACACTATTAATAATGCTAATTACGAGAGAAAATGAGAAATTACTCCCTTCTTTGCTCGAATCACACACAATTCAGCGTTTTGTTTTGACAGCTGACCGAAAGTTTTACTTTTATTATATTTCATATTTTTTTTTCATTTATAATTTTGGATCTACATTTAATCTAGAGGTGAAATGTAGAATATTTGGACGTTATTTGTTTCTTCATCTTTCTTTATTAATAAATGATGAGTTCTTTTAAATGAGTTGTCGGTATCGAACTTTGCATAAATAGGATAACCTAAACGCTATTTGACATATAGAGCGGCCGCATATTATCAGAAATTTCTGTTAGAAAAATTCTGACGCTCGCCGGAAGGCACTCCGTGCATACATTTTGTATTAGCTCCCGCACACTGTTAGAAAAATTCTAACGGGTCGTCCGTTTCTGATGCCCGCCGGATGGCACCTCAGCCGGACGTCAGAATTTTTTCTGATAGAAATTGCGGAAGGCGTGTTTTACATACATTTTGTATTAGGCCCCGCACACTATCAGAAATTCGCGTCAGTTTACCGTCCGCCGCCGTACGCTGCACACGTGTTTGTTGTATTTTAGGAACCTACGTTCTTGACGAAAATGAGTTGAATCAAGATTTAATTGCCGATGTGGAAAAATATCTATGTTTGTGGAACGCGATGTTGAAAATGACCAGAATAAAATACACAGAGACTTAGCTAGGGAGCGAATATGCCAAATATTAATTGAGAATTGAAATCCATATTTCAATATCAAGGTTTTTAGGGTTCCATGTCCAAAGCGTAAAAACGGGACCCTATTTACGAAATTTCGATGTCCGTGTGTCACCAGGATATATCGTAATCATAAACCGTTGTATGTTTGGTTTTTCGTATATGTAAGTGGCCAACACTGGTGTCAGATTTTTCAAGCTGCCTTAAGGCATCTGCCATAGCTTAACGACTGACATCAATGATGACATCCGCGACCAACGGCTTAACGTGCCTTCCGAAGCACGGAGGAACTCGAGATATTTTTATGCCACTTGCGGTCACCCATCCAAGTAGGGACTGCACTAGGGGTTGCTTAACATACGTAAGCGCTCATAGAGCTCACACCCACTGGACCATCGGGCGCCTCAAATACCTCTCCTCATAAACCGTGATTACTATACAATTAAAAATTTTCATAGATGATGAACTTATTTGCTTTTACCGCTTTAACAATAAATACTAGAATCAGAATAAAATAGGTAATAATTAAGGGGTGCTCCCATATAACAAACGTGATTTTTTTGCCATCTTTTGCTCATTATGTATAACGGCAACAGGTAGACTTCAGATATTCACAAAATATTTATTTGTATATTTATTGCTTTAAAAATAAATAATTTAATCAAAATTAAAAAAATATTAAGGGCTGTCGTACTAAGAACATGATTTTCATTGCAGTTTTTGCCCGATAGTCTAATGTTGTATAGATAATGGTACGGGACCCTCCATGTGCGAGTCTGACTAGCACTTGGCCGATTTGTTTTATTTAAATAAAAAAGCGCTAAGAGCAATAACATACGTATCTTCATTCATATAGGTAGATGTGCGTAAGCATACAGATGAAACACGACTGGGCTCAAAAGCTGCCGGATCAAAATTTCTGATAGTATGCGGGGTGCTTCCGGCGAGGGTCAGAATTTTTCTAACAGGGATTTCTGATAATATGCGGCCGCTCATAACAAGCTGTCAAAAATACAAACTTTTCACCCGACTGGCCCACCCAGAAGGAGGGTAATGTTTTTTACGCTTAGGATGAACTTTATGTGTCTGTTCCATTGTTGCATCCTGCAGCCTAAACGGCATGACCGATTTTGAAGTGTGAGGTGTCATATGATGCGCGCGCGACTTGATGTAAAGAAATAAAATAGATTAGACGTCGAAAGAGTTCAAAAGATAGGTATAAATACAATCAGACGGGAACAAAAACGAATCAATGACTAACGTAAGAAATATATTACCTACATTAAGTATATTAAGAGAGCGGGAAGTCAAATGTAACAACGGAAATAACTAAAGCAACATTCCACGTTTGAATCCAAAAAATAAAACAGTCGGCTGCCGGAGTACCCCGCCACGCGTGTATAAGGGCCGATTTTGTTTGTTTCATTTAGAATGAGCGACACGCGATAGTCGGTATATGCAATATCTTATAACTATTAATTTTCCCGTGATTTTGTCTGCGTCAAACCTCACTCCCCTGTCACCCCCTTAGGGGTTGAATTCACTCACTCACTCACATCATGGAAGGTACCCCTTGTACCTATTTTTAGCTACAGTAGTTTCCGCTGTTACTATAGGTATAAGTCAATGAGTCAGTCAGGTTTTATGCAGGTACCTACCTATCTCAAGCTCTTCCATGCTGGTTTGGGGGAAAAGGAAAAACATAGAACTTATCAGCTGCTTTTCTTCCCATGTAAACCGTAAAAGCCGGTCAAGGGATTGGGCTAAGGAATCGTTAATAGGCGATGTGGCACCCATCACTATTTTGATTCCGCTGCACCTTAACGCCCACTAACATGATAAATGTGGCCTTCGGGTTTTATGACCTTGGGTCGTCCCCGCAAGGGATAAAGACAGGGTAATATGTAATATATGTATCTCAAGAAGATTATCAACCAAGGAACATAAATTTATCAACTAATTCTAACAGTAACTGTTATAATTAATACTTATAAGATTTCTGCTGGGACGTAGGTCGTGTTCTGGTCATCATCATCATCATCACCTTAACAACTGCCCCCGTGGTCCAGTGGTTAAGGCGTTCGCCTTGTTGACCCGGGGGTCGTGGTTCGAATCCCACGGGAAGCATACTTTGTTACGTTGTTTTCAGTTTGGTTAGGACATTGCAGGCATGAATCACCTGATTGTCTGATAAGAAAGATGATTCCATGCTTCGGAAGGCACGTTAAGCCGGTGGTCCCGGCTGCCATCTGGTAGTCGTTGAAGGAACCATGTCAGAGGCCGAGAGGCGGTTCTGCAGAACTCTGACACCAGGGTATGCATGGTCGACTGACTGTGTCACCTACACGAAATGATGATGATGCTGCGACGTAGGTCGTGTTCTGGTAAGCATGATAAATGCAATAAAAGGCAAAAAATACATAATCGATTTCATATATTCCGTGGCATCACTGAACACAGTCTTCAACTCCTCGAGGCTATCCCTGGTCTGAGGCCAGTCCTGTTTCTCTACGGCGCGTATGACGGCCTGCGCCGTGAGGCGCGCGGACGATAGCTGCTGCTCGCACTGCAGTTTCTCTTTCTCTTCGCACTCCTGCCTCGCCTTCATGCTGAAGTCTAGCACGTTGAGGGCGAGGTCTATGACCTTCTTGCAGGAGTCTGGGTCGCTGGGCCAGGAGCCGCTCTGTAAAGAAAGAAACAGCATCATAATACATATTCATTCAGAGAGCATTTGAACCCTTATTGCGAACCAAGCTATACCTTATATTTCATATTTAAATAAAATTATATTAATACGGTTTTTATCGCTTTTATTACATTATTTATACACCTAACGTTTCGAGCACTTTACAGTGTTCGTGGTCGCAGGTAGACTAAGTTGACATTTGTCTAGTATTTTATAAGAACTGCAAAATCTACCGCCTAAAATATTTATTGATAACGTTCCGGATGTACGCAGTATTGGCTCACGGTGTCTGAAGGTCTTGCAGTCTTCTGCTTAGCTTGAGATTTGATTAAATTGATGACTGGATCCCAAGCTGGTAGTAACTGCCAACCATCCTCTCTATTGAAATTAGGATGTTTTTTAATTTCTATAGCCTCACGAAGCATTCTTGGAATGTATCTGTTTTCTTTTGCAAGGACTTGAGGATTATCAAAACGCATATAGTGGTTGGGTTTGTCTAGGGCATGTTCACAGACTGCAGACTTCGTTGAGCGCCTATGCTTCATGTCAGCAATATGTTCTTTTATACGGGTACCGATGCTTCTCTTTGTTTGCCCAATGTATGATAAACCACACTCACAGTCAATTTTATAAACTCCAGCATTTATTTTATCCTGGATGTAATCGTGCCGATGGACTCGCAACTAAGGATGTTGAAGACCGTGCAAAGGTGAGAAGAAAAGCCGAAAGGCGGACCCCGAGCTCCAAAGCATTACAGCTGAAGATGCAACTGGTACTCTTGGGACATCATACCCTACCCATAATACAGGATGATTTTGAACCTATGAACCATATTAAAGTCTCGATATAATAATGGAATACAGAATCGAAAGAAAAAAAGATGAAAATCGAAAAATAAAATCAGACTTCCCATCGAAATTCGTCCAGCTGATCGGCGACTTTGTGTGAGAGAATGAACTTAATGGTTTATTCCTTATTTTTCTTACAATTCTGTATTCTATTAAGGATTCTAAACCGAAGATCACAATATAGTTCATGGGTTCAAAATCAGCTTTATAAACCCGTTCCTATTCCAATCCTGTTATACCTGGAGAAATATGAATCGTTTGGGATGCTTCAAGGAGTGATTCAGGCCGTCGATTTGAACATCTTTTCTTATGGGACCAACACTGAAAACTTAATTTTTGTTTTGAGATTTCCATATAAAAATATTCAGTTGCCCGGTCAATTTATATGGGAATATAAAAATAATTTGAGTTCCCATCATTCATCTCAAAGGAAAAGTTGTTCAAATTGACGGGTCGATTCACCCCTTAGAGGGTTCAAAATGGTGAATATTTCTTCTTCATCTTCTTCTTCGTCAGGTCTTTTATAGTCTCCACTGCAGGAGCACGACCCTCTCTGTACTATCAGAGCCATATATAAGTATTAGCCTGAGCAGTCAGAGGATTTGGCCTACACTCTTTTCCACGCTGGCCAGACGGGTTGGAGAGGTCTCTTTGATGTTTATAAGCTTTGTATAGCTTGGGTTTCCTAAGTCGCCTTCTACGACATCCACGGGAAGACTTGGAGTGGTCCTATTCTACTCTGCCGGGAACCACACGGCTAATATTTCACCGGGTATAATGTATCAATTTAACTAAGAATAAATTTCGAAACGCAACGAAAACGGATATTTTAATTTTGTTTCGCGATGTTTGTATTTAAATACATACATACGCGAATATTATTACAATCTAGCCTATTAGTTGGCTAATGAGTAATTTTACATTGACCAAGATTATTACGTATAGAATAAGAATATGTCCATCGGCACTTTTCTTACTGTCTCTATTAAGGGGAAGGCACTTTGTTCATGTGTCTTTAATCGCACTTTTACTGCACTGTTTTATTGTTTTTTATCACTACACTACACTAATTCGAATGGTTTAGTCCTTTTAAGTCTTTAAAACGGATAAATGATCACCAAATTGTGTAACATACTTGAGTGAATCCTCTGTAGGCTTTGAGAAGGCGCTGCGCTTTTAGCAAGTAAGTTGGACTTAGGTCGGAGTAAAGCTGCCATATCTCGGGCTTGTTCTGATGGATCGACGTGATCCTTCCGAACAGCTCCAGCACGCGTTTCCTCAGTCTGGAAATAAAACAACCTTATACAGTTACAATTATAGCAGTTGCCAGAAGGTATTCTTGGAAACGTAACCATTTTGAGGCGGAACCTATTAAAGCGCACCTTAATTATTCCTCGGAGCGCACCGTATAGGTGCGCTTACGATAGCAATAAAAAATATTAAATGTTATAACTTGAAGCCTAACATAGTGATCTGACAAAGAACGAAAGTTCAAGATGCTGGAAAACGTATTATGGAACTAAAGTGGAGTTGGGCAGGACACCTGGCAAGGCGAGGTGATGATAGGTGGAGTAGGGTTTTGACAGAATGGTGTCCAATAGATGGCAGGCGAAGCGTAGGTCGTCCGAGAGCTAGGTGGATTGATGATGTTAGGAAAATCGCAGGTCCAAACTGGCTACGTAAGGCACAAGATCGAAATGGATGGCATGCATTGAGAGAGGCCTATACCCAGCAGTGGGATGCAGAAGACTGTTGATGATGATGATGATGATTACTTGAAGCGCACCTACGTTTAACTATTGAAAAGAGATGAGTAGGTACTAATTGTAATAATCAATATCAAGTAATGCACGTTCTTTTTATAAGATTTGCAAAACTTGATTGTTCACATGTGTTTCGAAAAATCATCATATCTTTTATTACTTTTGCTGCATGCTCCTCTTCCCTACTTTTTAAAACTTAGGTGCGCTTCGAGGAATAAAATGATCGTAAGCGCAACTGAAAGATGCGCCTCATAAGGTGCGCTTCAAAATGATTGCGCTTCGAGGAATACCTCGTTGCCAGTTAAAAAGTCGCAGACAGATGATTGGAGTGGCATAGGTAACATGGTTGACACCCACGAGATCGGAGAGGGAATTACAAACCCAACCCCGGTTGCAATTCGAAACGACCTGCGAGTGTCACTCCGAAGTTGGGGAGAGGGATGCATTTTTAATTGTTTGACCCGATAGAACCCGGAACCAGTGTTGTGTGTGACAGCCTAACAAGATGACTAGCAAGGGCGGCACGTGCCCCTTGTGCCCCTAAACTTACTAAAAACGCTCAGTGAAACATGTAGCCCGTAATCGCCATGTGTATGAATCATTGTTTTATATATTAAGCTTTTTAGACTAAGTGCCTTTACATTCTCCCACAGCTAGAAAAATATAAACTACCTGGCAGCATGACTGTTGCCATCATTTTGATACTTCAGCTACCTGGCGTGCCGTGTGGTTTCCGGCAGAGTAGAATAGGACCACTCCAAGTCTTCCCGAGCTTCCACACAAGCTAAACAAAGCTTATAAATATCCAGGAGACCTCTACAACCCGTCTTGCGAGCGTGGAGATTGTAGGCCAAATCCTCTGACCGGTCTGGCTAATATATGGGTCTAGTAGTATAGACTTGACTCCTGCAGTGGAGACTAAAAAAGCCCTGATGATGATGACCGACCTGCCAGCACTGTTCCCGTCGGCGACCTTACTGTCCTGCACGACGGCGCGCACCAGAAACGACAGCACTTCGACATCTCCGTACTTGCTCTGTATGTCTGACTGTTCTGGCTGATATATGGCTCCGGTAGTACAGAGAGAGTCATGCTCCTGCAGTGGAGACTAAAACAGACCTGATGATGATGACCGACCTGGCAGCACTGTTCCCGTCGGCGTCCTCACTGTCCTGCACGACGGCGCGCACCAGAAACGACAGCACTTCGACATTTGTACTTGCTCTGAATGTCTGACTGTTCTGGCTGATATATGGCTCTGATAGTAAAGAGAGAGTCATGCTCCTGCAGTGGAGACTAAAAAAGCCCTGATGATGATGACCGACCTGGCAGCACTGTTCCCGTCGGCGTCCTCACTGTCCTGCACGACGGTGCGCACCAGAAACGACAGCACTTCGACATCTCCGTACTTGCTCTGTATGTCTGACTGTTCTGGCTGATATATGGCTCTGGTAGTACAGAGAGAGTCATGCTCCTGCAGTGGAGACTAAAAAAGCCCTGATGATGATGATGACCGACCTGGCAGCACTGTTCCCGTCAGCGTCCTCACTGTCCTGCACGACGGCGCGCACCAGAAACGACAGCACTTCGACTGTAGTGTGGTAGTGGCCTAAGTAGCTATAAGATATATATGTATGAGAACTTATTGAATAAAGGAGTCTAACATCAATCGTCTTTCAACCAAGTCGCCTCCTCTCCCTACATGGCGACCTAGCCAGTCGGCGCAAGCCTGCGCCGGCGCGGCCGCGTCAATATGTAGGCCGTGTAAAGAAATTTTAATTAATCATGGACTGAGTGAAAAAAAGAACGTGAACTAACGTATATATCAAGAAAAATATTAAGATTTGTGGTGAAGAGGTGAAAAACGAAGAATGAAGCCTGGAGTGAAATATTGTTATTTAGAAAACATGTAATATAAAAAAAAGTAATAACTAAAAGAAAATGAAGACTCAAGAATGAACAATAAAATACAAGAAGAAAGAATCAAGAACGATAAATGAAATGAAGTAAGAAAATGAAAATTATTATGAAGAAACTTTTTAAATGATATATGAATAAAGAAGTTCGCATAATTTTATAACAAATAATTTCTGACTATAAAGTTATTACGGAGAAGGAAGAACAATTTATATGAAAATTACATAACTGAGATTTTGAAACTGTAATTATAATCAAGAAGAGAGAAGAAAGAAGATTTTGTTGGAGCGGTGTCCAGGGTTATCCCGGCCCACGGTGTCCAGGGTATAGCCCGGCCCACCCAGCGCAGCTTGCAGCAGCAGCCCAGGAGTAACAACGGCATCGTGATCGTCCCCAGGCGCCAGGAGACGAACATTTCTGCCTCGTATTCGAAAATCCCAGGAGTTGACAACCCCGGACAAGAGATAAAATAATATCCTTTTCATAATATTTCTTTTTACGTCTACGAAACGTTTATATCTATACTTTAAAATCAAATTTACATAAGTGATCTACTTTATTGTAATTTTTTTTATGTACTATTTCAATTCGATTTATTTAAACTCTACCTATACCGTGACAAGTATTTAATATTTGTTTGATAATTTACGTTCAAGTAATTAAACGTATACACTTACCTCTTTATAAAAATGGCTAACATTAATTTTGACTTGAAAACAGCTATTGAGTTTTTGCCAGTGATGAACGGTCAAGAAATAGTCACTCGGACCTTAATTGACAATATTGTATTTTATTCTGGTATATTAAATCCAAATTCACATCAATTTTTAATTAAGTTTGTTCTAAAAACTAGACTGTCAGATTATGCGAAATTAAATTTAAAACCAAATTATAGTGACATAGATAATTTGATCCAAGATATGAAAAAGTACCTTTTGCCTAAAAAATGTCCAGTTGCGTTACAAACAAAATTGTTTAACTGCTATCAAGGCAACAGAGATATAGAGGCCTATGGGACTGAAATGCAAAATCTTGTTAGAGAGCTTACATTAGCACAATCGGATGGCGATTCGTATAAAATTAATATTCTAAGGCCAATTAATGAAAAAATGGCTATTGATTGTTTTTTCAAAAGGACTAAATAACTTTAAATTACGTGTGATTATTTCGGCTCAAAAATTCCAATCTCTGACGCAAGCCATTCAATTTGCCATTGATGAACATTCATTTAAGTCAATTAATAATAATATTCAATCTAAATTTGAGCATAATATGTTATATAACAAATACAATCATTCATTCCAAATTTCTAAAAATAGAACATATCGTACGAACTACTCAGAATCATCGAGCAGCGGCATGACGACATCTAAGTATCCGGTATCGTCCGCATGCATTGTCCACGTTCCGCCGATTCAACAGAGTCAGCCTGCATTGCCTATTGCGAAACCTAAACTTAGCGCTCTAAATAATTGTGTTACAGATAATAACGAATCTTGTTTTAATTTATGCAACTTATTTTCAGAATCAAACCTTAATACAACTTTGGTAAATAATATCGAAAATGAGACAAAACCGGACTTTATCTTTAATTCCAAGAATAAGAAAAAGAAAATGAAAGGTAGACGTAATAAAACAAATAAAAAGAAAAATAAATTTAAAATCACGGACATGACAAAAAATAAATCAATTAGTTATAAGAATAAAAAGATAAGTAAAAGTAAGTTACGTTTATTGAGAAATAAAATAAATACTTATATATTACGTAAAATAAATTTATACAAAAATAATAAAAGAAGAGAAAGTTTGAGAAGAAATAACATTAATTTAAAATATTTTACGCGAAAAGTAAAAATTATTAAAAAGAAGCACAGCTATGGTAAAATGGTAAAGACGAGAGCTAAACGTATAAAATGTACGAAATACTTAACATATAATGATTATTTTAAAACTATGTATAATTTTTATGTAAGTTTTAATGACGTCGGAAAAGTTAATCATAAAGTTTTTGACTGTAGGTCTGTAGGTGTAACATAGATCGCCCATTAATTTATGTTTTTTTTTAATTGTTTTATATAAGTGAAATATATATCTTAATCTGCATTTAAAAAAAAAATATTGCTATTCTTCTATTTAACGTTAACTCTAATATCTACATATCAATATGTTAATGAGTACAGATATGTATTGTTGTTAAATACATTTTCTTAAAGTGAAAATCAAAAATAAAAACTTAGTTTTCAGAGATAGTTATTCATTAGTGCGATTATGTGTTTTATCTTTAGAATAAAGTGCGCTCTACATTCCTTCCCATAAATGCATTCGTTTCAAGTTTCATAAGCAGAATATGTAATTTTGTTTATACTCTCTGTTTGTTTATACTGATATCTTATTGTTTCTAGAGTACTGTTATTTGAAATCGATTGTTTTGGTTCATATAAATAGTAATTATTTACATGAAAAAAAAAAAAAAAATTGTACTTTTATTTTTTTTTATACAAAGGGCGGAGGTGTAGTGTGGTAGTGGCCTAAGTAGCTATAAGATATATATGTATGAGAACTTATTGAATAAAGGAGTCTAACATCAATCGTCTTTCAACCAAGTCGCCTCCTCTCCCTACACGACATCTCCGTACTTGCTCTGTATGTCTGACTGTTCCGGCTGATATATAGCTTTGGTAGTACAGAGAGAGTCATGCTCCTGCAGTGGAGACTAAAAAAGACCTGATGATGATGATGACCGACCTGGCAGCACTGTTCCCGTCGGCGTCCTCACTGTCCTGCACGACGGCGCGCACCAGAAACGACAGCACTTCGACATCTTCGTACTTGCTCTGTATGTCTGACTGTTCTGGCTGATATATGGCTCTGGTAGTACAGAGAGAGTCATGCTCCTGCAGTGGAGACTAAAAAAGACCTGATGATGATGACCGACCTGGCAGCACTGTTCCCGTCGGCGTCCTCACTGTCCTGCACGACGGCGCGCACCAGAAACGACAGCACTTCGACATCTCCGTACTTGCTCTGTATGTCTGACTGTTCTGGCTGATATATGGCTCTGGTAGTACAGAGAGAGTCATGCTCCTGCAGTGGAGACTAAAAAAGCCCTGATGATGATGATGACCGACCTGGCAGCACTGTTCCCGTCGGCGTCCTCACTGTCCTGCACGACGGCGCGCACCAGAAACGACAGCACTTCGACATTTCCGTACTTGCTCTGTATGTCTGACTGTTCTGGCTGATATATGGCTCTGATAGTAAAGAGAGAGTCATGCTCCTGCAGTGGAGACTTAAAAAGCCCTGATGATGATGATGATGACCGACCTGGCAGCACTGTTCCCGTCGGCGTCCTCACTGTCCTGCACGACGGCGCGCACCAGAAACGACAGCACTTCGACATCTTCGTACTTGCTCTGTATGTCTGACTGTTCTGGCTGATATATGGCTCTGGTAGTACAGAGAGAGTCATGCTCCTGCAGTGGAGACTAAAAAAGACCTGATGATGATGACCGACCTGGCAGCACTGTTCCCGTCGGCGTCCTCACTGTCCTGCACGACGGCGCGCACCAGAAACGACAGCACTTCGACATCTCCGTACTTGCTCTGTATGTCTGACTGTTCTGGCTGATATATGGCTCTGGTAGTACAGAGAGAGTCATGCTCCTGCAGTGGAGACTAAAAAAGCCCTGATGATGATGATGACCGACCTGGCAGCACTGTTCCCGTCGGCGTCCTCACTGTCCTGCACGACGGCGCGCACCAGAAACGACAGCACTTCGACATTTCCGTACTTGCTCTGTATGTCTGACTGTTCTGGCTGATATATGGCTCTGATAGTAAAGAGAGAGTCATGCTCCTGCAGTGGAGACTTAAAAAGCCCTGATGATGATGATGATGACCGACCTGGCAGCACTGTTCCCGTCGGCGTCCTCACTGTCCTGCACGACGGCGCGCACCAGAAACGACAGCACTTCGACATCTTCGTACTTGCTCTGTATGTCTGACTGTTCTGGCTGATATATGGCTCTGGTAGTACGGAGAGAGTCATGCTCCTGCAGTGGAGACTAAAAAAGACCTGATGATGATGACCGACCTGGCAGCACTGTTCCCGTCGGCGTCCTCACTGTCCTGCACGACGGCGCGCACCAGAAACGACAGCACTTCGACATCTTCGTACTTGCTCTGTATGTCTGACTGTTCTGGCTGATATATGGCTCCGGTAGTACAGAGAGAGTCATGCTCCTGCAGTGGAGACTAAAAAAGCCCTGATGATGATGTTGACCGACCTGGCAGCACTGTTCCCGTCGGCGTCCTCACTGTCCTGCACGACGGCGCGCACCAGAAACGACAGCACTTCGACATCTTCGTACTTGCTCTGTATGTCTGACTGTCCTGGCTGATATATGGCTCTGGTAGTAAAGAGAGAGTCATGCTCCTGCAGTGGAGACTAAAAAAGCCCTGATGATGATGATGACCGACCTGGCAGCACTGTTCCCGTCGGCGTCCTCACTGTCCTGCACGACGGCGCGCACCAGAAACGACAGCACTTCGACATCTTCGTACTTGCTCTGTATGTCTGACTGTTCTGGCTGATATATAGCTTTGGTAGTACAGAGAGAGTCATGCTCCTGCAGTGGAGACTAAAAAAGACCTGATGATGATGACCGACCTGGCAGCACTGCTCCCGTCGGCGTCCTCACTGTCCTGCACGACGGCGCGCACCAGAAACGACAGCACTTCGACATTTCCGTACTTGCTCTGTATGTCTGACTGTTCTGGCTGATATATGGCTCTGATAGTAAAGAGAGAGTCATGCTCCTGCAGTGGAGACTTAAAAAGCCCTGATGATGATGATGATGACCGACCTGGCAGCACTGTTCCCGTCGGCGTCCTCACTGTCCTGCACGACGGCGCGCACCAGAAACGACAGCACTTCGACATCTTCGTACTTGCTCTGTATGTCTGACTGTTCTGGCTGATATATGGCTCTGGTAGTACGGAGAGAGTCATGCTCCTGCAGTGGAGACTAAAAAAGACCTGATGATGATGACCGACCTGGCAGCACTGTTCCCGTCGGCGTCCTCACTGTCCTGCACGACGGCGCGCACCAGAAACGACAGCACTTCGACATCTTCGTACTTGCTCTGTATGTCTGACTGTTCTGGCTGATATATGGCTCTGGTAGTACAGAGAGAGTCATGCTCCTGCAGTGGAGACTAAAAAAGCCCTGATGATGATGTTGACCGACCTGGCAGCACTGTTCCCGTCGGCGTCCTCACTGTCCTGCACGACGGCGCGCACCAGAAACGACAGCACTTCGACATCTTCGTACTTGCTCTGTATGTCTGACTGTCCTGGCTGATATATGGCTCTGGTAGTAAAGAGAGAGTCATGCTCCTGCAGTGGAGACTAAAAAAGCCCTGATGATGATGATGACCGACCTGGCAGCACTGTTCCCGTCGGCGTCCTCACTGTCCTGCACGACGGCGCGCACCAGAAACGACAGCACTTCGACATCTTCGTACTTGCTCTGTATGTCTGACTGTTCTGGCTGATATATAGCTTTGGTAGTACAGAGAGAGTCATGCTCCTGCAGTGGAGACTAAAAAAGACCTGATGATGATGACCGACCTGGCAGCACTGTTCCCGTCGGCGTCCTCACTGTCCCGCACGACGGCTCGCACCAGAAACGACAGCACTTCGACATCTCCGTACTTGCTCTGTATGTCTGACTGTTCTGGCTGATATATGGCTCCGGTAGTACAGAGAGAGTCATGCTCCTGCAGTGGAGACTAAAAAAGACCTGATGATGATGACCGACCTGGCAGCACTGCTCCCGTCGGCGTCCTCACTGTCCTGCACGACGGCGCGCACCAGAAACGACAGCACTTCGACATCTTCGTACTTGCTCTGTATGTCCAGCAGGCGGTGCGCGCCGCGGATCACGTCCTCGAAGTGTCCGGTGTCTATGCTCACCATTATCACGTTCTCCCATAGCTAGAAAAAAATATATGTTCGAAATTTTAATACTTCACCAATCTAGGTTTACAGTCATCATATTCATTCAGTCATGATGAGCTCCGTGGCGCAGCGGTCAACACGCCGGCTTGTGACAAGGATGGTCGCGGGTTCGATCCCCAGTCAGGTCAAGATAAAAAATTATCCTTTTCAGATTGACCTGGGTCTTGGATGTTTATCGATATATGTATTTGTTATAAAATATATTATCATTGAGTTAGTACCCATTACACAAGTCTTACTTAAATACTTACTTTGGGGCTAGCTCTATGTGTGTCATTTGTCCGTATATATTTATTTATTGCTCTCCATAATATTGCAAATCATAAATGAAGTATAATTGTGGGTAAATAAACTTTCTACAATGTTACATAATGGGCTTGGTAAAGGTGTTAGTAAGCGTTTTCTCTTTAAAATCCTTATAGAATTGTTTGAATTTTTCATATAGGTATATTAACTCTTTAGAGCTTATATTAGAGAGCACAATTCTGTGCAAAGATTCACGATTGACCGTGAAATACAGGTTGGTGTCCCGCTCGCACGTATGGGTCCCATAGGAAAAGTTGTTCATTTTGATGAGCTGGTTTGATAGTTTGAAGAATAAGAGTGTTCATACTAATATAACAACGTATACTGCTGTTCCATCAAAAATAAAAATCATTTATTTCAGACGAGTAGTCCTTATTAGGTGTGTACAATATTCAATATTGTAATAATTTTTAGTACCAACGGTTTAAGAGGCCTATCACATTTTGACCGCGATTTTGGCATTCAAATTCTAAGAAACTGAAAGACTTTGACAACTTAAATCTATTTAACAATGGAGAATAGTTATTAGTAAAGTTCATAGCGGCTTCACTTTTTGCATTTTTATCTAATCAATTAAAATAAAGCCAAAATTCCGAAGCATGTTTTCTCTCTGCTCAAAACTGAACAACTGTACAGACGGAATTTAAACGAAAAAATTATAATAATATCTCTTTAATAGTGGTAAAGTTCATAGCGGAATCGGAATTTTAAAATATGTATGGAATATTTAGTAAAAAATATCCATCCAAAACCGTAAAACCACGAAATTTCTAAAACATCAACTGCAAATTTCTCCTTACTACAGTAATATTATTACATGAAATATGTACTAGAATAAACGTAAGTTCATAAGGAATTTAAATTTTGTACTTTAAAATAATAATAATTAAAGATATGACTATAAAAAACGTAATTGCAACCTCCAAATTACTATATATTTCGATGCGTCGACCGCTCAAACTCAGTACTGCGCGAGAGCTTGTCGACGGCGGACCTATGCCGAATTTTTCTTCGTCAAACGATTGAGTGCAAAGCGTATAGTGCGACTAACTAAGCCAGATACATGCCACTGAGGCACATAGTATTCCAATTTATTTTTATTAAGTAAAATTGTAATTAATGATTATGACGACGAGCTCCGTGGCGCAGCGGTCAACACCACACGGCTTGTGACACGGATGGTCCCGGGTTCGCTCCGCGGTCACTCTGGTCAGGTCATGATGAAAAATTATCTTTTTCAGATTGACCTAGGACTTGGATGTTTGTCTATATACATATGTAATTATGTATGTGTTTTAAAATCTAGCTCAATCTGTGTGATTTGTCCGTATATATTTATATTTAATTATTTAGGTCAGCCAAAAAACCAATTCCTGCTAGTCAAATAATAAATATCATGTTTGTAAAAATGTCTTATTTGTTTTATTGAATTAATTTGGTCAAATACTTTCCAACTTATTTGTTATATAAATCGTCAACAGACATATGTATACGATTACGATATATTTTTTGTAAATATCTAATTTACCAATAAAGTACATTACTGCAACGGCCGGTAAAAGAGGTATTGATGGACGAACGTGTGAATGTGGGCCGAGGCGGAACCGAGGCACACATACGTGAGTCCATCAATGCCTGATTGCGGCCAAGGCTTGTGTAGTACTTTTATCAAATATTGCACGGAAATTAAAAAAAATAGTATATAGACAAACAAATATACATATATTATCACGTGTTTACCCTTACAGGTGAGACGGACCTCGAAAGCCATGTTTAGGGTATTAGTGGATTTTAATGTAGAAAATTCAATTAAAATAGTGATGGGTTGCTAGTCGCATCACCTATTGACATATTCTTCTGCATAGGTTTTCGCCCTCTCCTTCGGCCTGCTTTTACAGACTGTACGGGAAGAGAAGCACCTGGTATATTCTATGATTTTTCTTTTATCCTAGACCATCATGAAATATTGATGTAAATATGTCAATTAATATTCATAAAATGTTCATAAACAACAATATGTAGAAAATATCGCGCCAAAATCTTAAGTTTTTTAATTTCTTTTTTCTTACTAGCCTGGTAAAATTTTAAATTCGAATTTGTAACCTCCATACTTGAATTATTTCGCAGCAAACGCGTCGTTCCATTTTTAAATAACATGACAGATATGAATTTTCATAGTTACTTTAAGACACGACAGATATGGATTTTCTTGGGATTTTCATACATACTTTGCTGCCGTGTATTGGCCAGTACAGCAATATTGATTTATCCCAAACAAGGTTGTCAAAATAATGTGAACATTTCCAAGCATGTTTGAGAAAAATATTATACACGTAATACTCTTTTGATCTCTCATCTTCGGGTTACAGACTTATATAAGTATCGAATTTCAACTTAATCAGTTCAGTAGTTTCGTAGCAAATGGTTATGAACTTATGACAGGGTGACACCAACGTTACGTTTCGTTTTTAGGTACTAAACCCTAAAAAAATATTCCAAAATTACACGCAGATTGTAAATAAAATGTTGGCAAAAACTTAAAGAGCTTAAGGCGCTTAGACCAGTGAACTAGCGCTATCCCTCATTTTATTTCTTTTACTGCTGCCTCCGTGGTCCAGTGGTTAACGCGTTCGCCTTGTTGACCGGGTCGTGGTTCGATTCCTACGGGAAGCACAATTTGTTAAGTTGTTTCCAGTTTGGTTAGGACATCGCAGGCATGAATCACCTGATTGTCTGATAAGAAAGATGATTCCGTACTTCGGAAGGCACGTTAAGCCGGTGATCCCGGCTGCCATCTGGTAGTCGTTAAAGAAACCACGTCAGAGGCCGAGAGGCGGTTCCGAAGAACTCTGACACCAGGGTGTGCATGGTCGACTGACCGTGTCACCTACACGAAATGATGATATGACTGCTAAATAGGAGCAAATTGTAAAAATCTACGTAAGTACTTCTTCAGTAAATGACTTGTAGTATTTTTGGTATAACTTTTTATTATTTTTCATTCCGTAAATATAAGATAGTAAATGTAAATACTAGAACTACTAATTACCGCCAAAAGCGGCCACTTTTAGCGGTAATGAGTAGATCTCTCAATCTCAAATGATGATTTTGATGAAAATTTATACTAAAAATACTAAATGTACTTTGCTAGTAAATACTTACGTAGATTTTTTCAATGTGTTCTTATTTCAGAGTACAAGAATTTAATAACGGGTATCGCTAGTTTCGCTGATATAAGTATCTTTAGCCAACAAAAATGAACGTATGTGGGAATTTCTTGTCATGATTAACAATATTACAAAATAAAAAAATCCAATATCAAAAAATTAAAGAATATGAAAAGTATCAAAATCGTGCAGTTGTAGCAACAGCATTAGCGTCGTGAACTCGTGACCCCAACCGTGTGGTCGCCGTGCGTAAAAGCCTAATCTTTCAGAGCACTATTTTGTGATAAGCCTCTTAATGAATTAATATGGAGGTCTGTGTGCCTCTTATATACGTCGGCATCCATCCTCTCATCTATGAGCCTCAGGACTCTGTTGGAGCTCCGTGGCGCAGCGGTCAACACGCTAGTCTGCGACACGGGGGTCCCGGGTTCGATCCCCAGTCAGGTCACTATGGAAAAACATCTTTTTCAGTATGACCTGGGTCTTAGATGTTTATCTATATATGTATTTGTTATAAAATATAGTATCGTTGAGTTAGTATCCTGCGACACAAGTTCACAACTTACTGTGGGGCTAGCTCAATTTGTGTGATATGTCCCTATATATTTATTTATTTATCCTTCTCATCCTTCGTACCATTACCATTAGCTACACACCTTCCAGTTGTCGTAGTTGAACCGGAGCGCCTCCATCAGGGCCCGGTAGGCCCTGTGCTTGTCCCCTTGCTTCACGTAAACTTTGGCCAGGTTGTTCCAGGCCTCGAAGGTGTTGGGTTGTAGATACGTGTAGCGACGGTAGGCCCGCGCACAAGTCTCCCACTGCTCTGTCATTAGCGCCGCATATCTGGAAATAAAACAAATGCAAATATAGGACACACTATCACATGTAATTAAGGGTTATCGACAGGCAGATGGCCTGGGTTGTTGCTGAGGTTGGTCTGCAATACTCACCACGCTTGGAGGGAGGGGAAAATAATACTGGTGCTTGTAGTCCTTTTGTAAGTAGAGGTAGTTGCCCCAGTGCCGCAGCACTGATAATAAAGACATAAAAATTACAAGAATTAATTAATTATTTACTTACCCCAGTCTCAACCAGACATTCTCCTGTATAGAGTTGATTTCTAGCGACTTCTCAAAGTGCGGTATGCAGTGCTGGTAGTCCTTATGTAGGTAGAGGTAGTTGCCCCAGTGCCGCTGTGCGCGACTGCTGCGGTGATCGGAGAACTCCCACGCTTTCTCGTACCAAGAGATGTCGTCTGCAGACAAATGTTGTTGTTTGTTTTTCGTATGTGTAAGTGGCCAACACTGGTGTCAGATTTTTCAAGCTGCCTAAAGGCATCTGACATAGCTTAACGCCTGCCATCAACGATGACAGCCGGGGCCAACGGCTTAACGTGCCTTCCGAAGCACGCTCGAGATATTTTTATGCCACTTGCGGTCACCCATCCAAGTAGGGACTGCACCAGGGGTTGCTTTACATACGTAAGCGCTCATAGAGCTCACACCCACTGGACCATCGGGCTCCTCATATTATTATAATATATTATTATTATTTGTCCTGCAGACAAATTTTATTTTCTCCAAAAGTCTTATAAATACGACATGAACATTGGTAAAAAAATAATAAACAATTTGCCTGTTTATCTATACTACTAACTACTTTTCAAACATTCATTCACTCAGGATTTTTCCCTGAGTGACATAGGTTATGTATGTAGCGAAGCCGAAGCGAACTGCTATTAAAAAATAAACAAGTAAAATGGCCATATGCGAGTCAGACTCGCCTATGTAGGGTTCCATCACAGAACAACAAACACATTAGAAATGGCAAGGGAACGTGGCCCGCGAAAATAAAATTCCAAAAAATATACATTGCGGGTAATGTACTCGTCTGACTTTCGATTGTAACGAAGTAAACGCTCAATGTAATACATTACGTTCGAAAAGTCCAGTACGTAATGATAGTGGTACAAGTCTGCCAGTGCTGGATGCATTACTTCTACGTGATTGGAAGTTAGTAAATGTCACGTGACGCCTATCCCACAATCACGAAGCGGCATTCGTGTGCGTAAGACTGTAAGTATTATGTTGCGTTAGTAGTATGCATGAAATGAGGCGACGCTGGTTTTCATAGAAATCACGCGTTATAACACTTCTAATGTGTTTGTTGTTCTGTGGGTTCCATAGTAGCATGCTTAACTTAATTCCAGACTAGATACCACCATAATTTATCGCCAGCAATAATTATTTTGTCTTCCACAGCGTTTGTGTGAATGATAAAGTCATATTTGCGGTTTATATGGCTATATCTTAAAAACTATCCCATTCATTTTCCCATTCCCCAAACTCTCTCAACTGACCATACCTTATGGGTGCGACACCCTTAAAACAACAAAACTATCCAAGACAAACATAAGTTACCTGTAGCATCACCAAGGAGGCAGTATAGTTTCACAGTAGGCTTTTTATCTATCTCCTGTTGTATCACTTCTGCCGCCTGAAACATATTACAAGGATATCCTAAAAAGATCTGAAAAGAAGACATACATCGACGACGCAGGGCGCTTGCGCGAATGTGCGTGTGTGTTATAGCGTGATACGCACATCCATGGATGGTGACTGCTCTTAGGAAAGGTATTAAGTTATAAGTTTATAAGTTTTTTTTTTATTTTTTTTACTAAGCTTTATTTCCCATATAAACATAAGTATATATCTGTTATTTTTAGTTAGTAAGTTTAGTTTTATTTCCGTTTACACGGCCCCTTTTTGGGTGAAAGCCTCCTCCATCTTTAGCCATCTGCTTCTATCCGTGGCGACGCTCATCCATTTTAGTTCCATTTATGGAAGTTATAAGTGATAGTATTTAAGTTTTCACTTCTGCCGGCACTCCCGGAATGCAAACCGTTGTTTTTTTTTTTGTTTGGTTGAAGGCGCTAATCTCAGGATCTACTCGACCAATTTCAAAAATTCTTTCACCGTTTAATAAGTACGTTATCCCTGAGTGCTATAGGCTATGTATGTACCACGGGTGAAGCCGGGCCGGTCCGCTGGTAAATAATATAGTAAGTGATATACTTATATGTGTATACATTCAGTCAAAAAAGTATCGGGAATGGTTGGTGGTTGATTTGTTTATTGTTCCAAATACAATTTTTTGTTTTTTTGTTGTTGTTAGATTGGCACAACTGTTTTCCATTTTGGTGCGGAGTTTGAGTTGAATCAGTTATTTATATTCAGCACAGTGCTAATTTTAGCTATATCATATCTAGTGTGTATTGCGAATTTCTTAATGGACAAAAACAGCGACCAAAGTGTTTGTCTTAAATTTTGCATCGCCAATGGAATTTCTCATTCGCAGTTACTTAAAATGTTACAGCAGGCATACGGTGAATCGAATTTATCAAAAACACGTGCGCTTATGAGTGGTACAAAGCGTTCCAAAGCGGTCAAGATGTGATAGAAGATTTGCCTCGCTCTGGTAGGCCATCAACGACTGCAACTAAAGTTAACATCGCAAAAGTGAAGGAAATTGTAACTGAAAATCTTCATTCAACTTTAGAAAGATAACAACAGTAAATAAATTATATTATTTGAGCGTTATGTGGCAATTAAGAGAGCAAATTTAACGAAAAATGCCAGATTTGTGGTAAGAAAATTCTTGGATTTTGCACCGCGATAACGCGCCTTCGCACAAGGCCATTTGTGAACGAATTTTTGACCAAACACTCAGCAAATACCATCGAGTACCCACCATATTCACCAGATATGGCTTCAGTTGCCTTCCTTCTTTTTCCTAAACTTAAATTACCACTCTGGCACCCATTTTTAATCGGTAGAAGAGAAAGGAGAATTCGCGGCGAGAACTGAACTCGATTCCGGAAACAGCGTTTAAAAAATATTTTGATGATAGGATTATTCGTTGGCGTCAGTGGATCGTTTCTGAAGGAGCATACTTTGAAGGTGATAAAATAAAATTGGATGAATAACAAAAAAATTGAGTATTATTGATCTTTTCCCGGTACTTTCTTGACAGAGTAGTACATGATTTTTTTATATGTATACCTTGTGTCTCAACTGAAGCATCGTGTAACAAGCAATGACATCCTCCCACAGCTGCAGCTTGTGGTATTCCTCCAGAGCGGCCTTCACCAGCCCCAGACTAACGTACAGGTCTGCTAACTGCTGGCGCCACGTCCACGCGGGCTGGAGCCCACTCGCCCACAGGTAGGACAACCTGCAACAAGTAAGCTTTGAAAAGGGTAGGGCAAGTATTAGGAAATGTCAATATAAAAAAACCCACATCACCATTTTGCCGTGTGGTTCCCGGCAGAGTAGTATAGGACCACTCCAAGCCTCCCTGTGGATGTCGTAGAAGGCGACTAAGGGAACACAAGCTAAACAAAGCTTATAAATGTCAAAGAACCTCTCAAACCCGTCTGGCCAGCGTGGAGAGTGTAGGCCAAATCCTCTGACTGCTCCGGCTAATATATGGCTCTGGCAGTACAGAGAGGGTCCTGCTCCTGCAGTGAAGACTAACAAAGACCTGATGATGATGACCATTTTGATTCTGTTCTCACCTATATGTTAGTATTATATTGTCTTTGTCACCTACAAGCCCACAAACATGCTAAATGTAAGGTGGTTTTACAGACCTGGGCTCTGTCTACCCCACAAAAGTAAAAGACGTGATAGTATAGTATGAATGTTTTTAAAAAAAAGTACCGACTGGCCTTCATTATTTCAGTTTTGAGACACACACAACTTAAAATTATGAATTGTTCCACTGTCATCTTTCTACCACCGCACCGCCCGCCACAGGAGTAAAGTCCATACCCACATCCTAGACAATTGGGTTTGCATAAATGTCAGAGAGTCATATAGTTTTTCACTTGTACAGCAGGATTGTGGAATGGGCTCCCGAGGTTTTCCCTGCGTGCGATGTATGACTTGTACCTTGTTATAAAGAACTTACTTTAGGGCTACCTCAATCTGTGTTATTTGCCCCTATATACATATTAACTAACCTGCTAGTAGGTGAAACGGCAGTTTTATCATTGACAATGGTCTCGCACTGAAGCATAGACCTTTCCACTGTGCGCTTGTGATTCGCCTCCAGTTTGCACCGGATCAGCAGCGTGGTGACGCGTGTCGACCACGGACCCTTGTTCTGCGAGAGTATTGTGGTTATGTACGGCTGCAGTTCTTCGGCAGTCAACTCGTCTTTTGGCTGGGCCTTTTGAAGATATTGACTGAAAACCATTGACATACAATAAAACATTGACATACAAAAAAAAATATTGTAAATCAAAGCTAAAAAACAGAAACAAATCACTAATTTCACATTAGGAACCCAAAAATTTTCCCATAAGTTCCCGGCAAAGTAGAATAAGACCACTCCAAGTCTTCCCGTGGATGTCGTAGAAGGCGACTTAGGAAACTCAAGCTAAGCAAAGCTTCATACATCAAAGAGACCTCTCCAACCCGTCTGGCCAGCGTGGAGAGTGTAGGCCAAATCCTCTGCTTTGTAAGACTGCTCAGGCTAAGTAATATATAATATTGGCTCTAGGTAGTACAGAGAGGGCCGTGCTCCAGCAGTGGAGAGTAAATAGGACCTGATGATGATGATGATGAATTTTACACAATGAACTTGCTAAAACTGAGATATAATTTATAAATATTATGCCAAAAATATTGTTTCAATTTAAAATAACATGTATTTTGTGAATTGTTTTTATTTTAGCGAAATATGGTACACAAAGTTGTGAAGCCACCAGTAATTTCACCTATGTACAACTGCCAGAAAAATTAAAGTTTGAGACAACAATAAATCATAACATACTTTCATACATTTACATAACATAACCTTAATGTTGTCTTATTGTTGTGTAAAAGATTATCTTTTCTACTAAAGTTTTGAAAAAAATATTATAATTTAAATAATGAATGTCTATTTGGAAAAATATGCTTCTGTTGCATCATGCTACATCTCCTATAAAATGAAAGCAATAATCTTACACAGTCAACAAACACAAAGTTTGCTCCAAACTAGGCAGTTCTGCTTGGCTGATCTCCTCGTTGTACTGGATCCTGTTAAGCCGCACATCATCTTGCAGTTCTATGTCCTGGGGCAGCTCTGAAGCCCCATGGCTCTCCTCGGCTGAGGGACGATCCACTTCAGAGTCCAATTCGCTGGACAGAGCCAGTTGGGGTAGAGATTTTTGTTGCCACCTAGTTCTTTTACCCAAAATACCTAAATAAAAAATAATTGACTTCAATTTCAAGTATGTCTTATGTAGTTGCAGTTACAGCCATGTTATATCTTTCAGATTTTATTTACAGAAGATATATTTGTGGAGCACACCTCAGGCAATGCTAGATTAGGTTGTAAGTTGCTTAAAACTCTCACATAAACGTCTAGATTCAATTAAGTGGTGTTAATTAAAAAATCTTATTGTGACAGCTTCACAAACTAAAGAAAAAATGTACCTGTAAGTTCCAATTTCAACCCAGCCAGTTCTCTAGCCTTGAGTAAGTACTCTTCAATCTTGTAGATCCTAGCATACAACAGATACGCCTGTGCAATTTCTAGGCACAGCAGGATCTGCAGTCGTGGCTTATCCTGCAAGCTTTGAAGCTCATTTGAAAGCTTAGCTGTGATGAGCTCCAGATCCGAGTATAAGGTAGCACTGGTGTCTTCCAGAATTCGTTGATGGACCACTTTGGCCCTAAAACTCCACCAGAGGTGCAACTGGAAATACAAATAGTAAAAGTACTGACATACTTCATTTCCCATGAAAAAAATATTAAAATGGAATCTATATAAAAGTAGTTATCTTACCAGACTTTCTTCGATGCCATTCAAAGCATTAAATACTTGTGAAGACAAATATAGCAATTCAGGATATAAAATATTCACAAAAATAGGCTCCGAATCTTTTTGCAGTTTCAAAGGAACATCTACACTCTCCGGCCATTTGAATCCAAGATATTCTTCCAGATTCAAACTGTCTGGATGAGAATTCCAGTTTATATCACAGAAAGTCAGAAAGGTCTTGATAGCGGTACACAGTATCTGTTTAGTACCTTTCTCTTCTTCTCTATGCTTTTTGACTAAATTCACAAGAGCTTCATCATCAAGTTCTGTTCCTATTATTTCCTTCAAAATTTCTATGTCTTCTTCTTCTATATGCCATTTTCCTGACCATAATTCAATTATGTTCCTATGTTCTAGAAACCAAAACAGTAATTAAAAATAAACATTTATTTCTAAGTTTACGATATTATGATTCACAAGTTGTATTGCGGCTGTCGTCTGTAGGTGGCAGTCGTTAAGCAACGTTAGATTATTATCTTTTTATATCATAGCTATCCTGTTCCCCAGGAGTGTTTGAATACATTTGGAGAATTACAACAGAATGTGGAACACATACCTCCCGAATACTGTTCATCGAAATTGCACAATAGCAAGATGTTCAGATCCTCCGATTTCATTTTACTTCATTGATTAGTTTTCTGGAAGTATGAAGTGGGGTCCTTCAAATATATATAATGACGCACTTTTTAACAACAATATCACTAGTACTCGGTACTCAAATTTATTTATTTATAATATTTAAAAAGTATATTTACAAGTACGCAGGCATGTTTTTGACAGCAATGAGATAAACATAACCTCACAAACAAACCTCAAATGCATTTCAAATTCGTTGACTTTTTTTTTTACTAGTCTGCTAGGTATGCAACGTATGCAATTTTTCTATAATCGAACTCGATTGTGTCTGCCTAATGTGTGGAGAAGAAGTACCATCTCTTTCACACGTTTGCAAAAAAAAGAGATGGATGTATAAAAGAAATTGTTAGCTTTTGATTGGTTTCCACTAAGAATAATGTCATGAAATTCTACCAATGCAGTTAATGCCAGCTTTTACTGATTGGCCTATAAATGGACGTTTTAAAATTGGCGAATGAAATTTATTCCGAATTCTATTTGCAACCAATCGAAGCACCTATCATGGTTGACCTCGAAACTTCACTCGAGTTCGCTCTCTCAAGAATCAAGAAACGTCCGACCGAGGCGTGATTTTTAGGTTAAGGAAAATATGGTTTTATAACTTTAAAACAAGAAATTGTAGGGAAAATGGGAATTGTTTATGTTATGGAACTAGTGTTAATAATATTATTAGTTGTGCTAAGTAGTATACTAGTGTTCAAACTTCTTTACAAACTACGGTAAGTCATGTGATGTTACGCGGCTTTCCCGCCCGATAAAAAAAGTGCTAAAAATATGGATTTCTGTTTTACAGGTCAGCTTTGCCTTGGCGAGTCAATTGTTGGTTTTGTAACACTAATCTTTGGGTTAAATTTTTGAGTCGCAACAGTTGGAATTGCCCAAAATGCGAACAGTACAATGGATTCACGAAGGTAAGATTTCGGCTTTATCTATAAACTTGTATCTCGGCAGGGGATGACGCTAATATTGTGTGTATAGTTTATTGATATGTAGATACATTAGATAACACTGGCGCCACATGTTAATCTGTTCTAAATATGTCCCTGTTTGTTGGCTAAGATAACAACTGTGTTAATCAGAAATGTAGACTATTATAAAAAGATAAATGCTCCGAGATAACAAAATTCTACGCTTGGTTATCTGCTACATATATTCTACCTGGAACAATCCAAATTATATTTTTCTGACTCTAATTATAGGACGGTGACTACAACAAGCCTATCATCAGTAACAATGACCAGGCTCTCTCCCCGAGGGTGTTCCAGAAGAGTCCCCCCAGGAACGGACTCTGTAAGATGTGCAACATTAACCAACAGCTGAAAGTAGCCCAACTGGCCAGCTTTGTGCCCATGTATGAGAAGAAATTTGATGAGGAAGTAGAAATTTACAGGTTTGTTAATAAATTATATTATAGATTAAACTATTTACTAGATTTCTTATTAATTATTATAGGTACAACATATAAAAGACATACCTGTAATAAACCACAGGCTATACTTTATGTTTATAGTTTCATCATCATCAGGTCTTTCTGGTCCCCACTGCAGGAGCATGACCATTTATAGTTTAATGAAATTAAATTATCAGTAAGACAATTAACATTCCCATTTGAGTTGCTTGGGTGGCTGCAGACATTTGTATGGAAATCCTTTTTTTTGTTTATTGAGTTACTAGCTGTAACCCGCGGCTTCGCCCGCATAATATATAGCCTATGTCCTTCTCAGTACCCTAACCTGTGTATATAAAATTTCATGATGATCGGCTCAGTAGATACGGCGTGAAAGTGTAACAAACAAAATGTTTTTCCCTTTCTGATTATGATCCGGGTATTCAACTTGTTATGAATTCAACATTTTGGGAATCAAAATTTTGTGAATTCAACATCATAAGAATCAAACATTTTGCAAATCCAACTTAGTGGTTCTGAAGGTCCTATTTTAATTAAAACTAATAACTATCTCAAACATATTGCTTACGTTTCACTCCAACTCTCAACACTCAACATTGAATCACACAGACAGCATGAGACAATGTGTATCTCTATCATGATCAAGTGATCATGCCTATGTATGTTCATGCTATTTGATAGGAAATATAAGAATTTGAGATGTACTGTTGTATTTCAGGGCCCAGCTAGAGAAGGCTTACAAGCTATGTAGTCCTTGCAAAAGAGTCCTGCAGTTAAAACTACACAAAGAGAAGGAAACTCTCCTTGCCACCAAACTACTGGAGAAGAGGTCTCTAGACAAGAGCGGACAGCAGAAAGAAAAACAAAACAACATTCTAAAGAGCTTTATTAATAACACATCCACTTTTATAGCTGCAGTCCTTATATTAGTGGTAGCTATAGAATTATACAAACATGTAGAAAATCATAAAAAATTACCAAACTCGGTAACTAATATAAAACAAATAATGACTGGTCTACTAGAGAGAATAGTGTCTATCGTCAAAATGAAGACATTGATGACATTCCCATGGTTAGAAAATTACCTCATTGACGTAAATGTATTATTTGATAAGTTGCCAAAATTAAATGTATCTAGTAAGGATATCAACAGTTTTATGTTGTTGACACAGAAAGCTCTGGGAGGTTTCGTATGTTTGATACAGATTATTGGACATGTTTGGAATGTTAACAAACAGAAGTATACTATAGCGATTGACCTGCTGTGGTCAGTATTTGTGATAACTGCTATGGCACACCATGTTGCTGTAGATCCAGTAATTATAAGTTTTATCAAGGTGGGTAAATCATTATAAAAACTTTTTTCCATTTGATTTTATTTATTTACATGTACTTTAGTTTCATGATTTTTTTTTCTTTTCAGCTGACTAGTGCATCAATAGTTTTAATAATATACAGAAGTATAAAAAATAAACCAGTCAAAACTTCAAGAATATACACAACTCCAAAGAGAATGAAGAATCTTATAAATGGATCAAAAACGTCATCAATTGATGATGATGATAACTTGTCTTTTGATACTGATGACGATGTATCACTTAGTAAATTTGGTTTACGTAATTTTTCTGACTCTTCCAATGATACAATTAGTAGTCCTCTTAGCAATAGTTTGAACAATGGCAGGACATTTACGCCGCGCAGTGACAGTGTTTGGTCCAAACCAAAGCATAACTCAACATTCTGTGTCAATTCGGTCATAAGCAAAAGCCCCAGTTCTGTCTCGGAGACTGTATTTGCCAAACCTGCTTTCAATAAATATCAGAAATACGAAAAAGACGACTCTGATTCAGATCTCGATGAAAGTATAAGTTCTTTATGTATAAGTAGTCCAAAAAAAGCCATGAAAATGAATCCTATTTTCTCTTTGAGAAAATTTAATCCGACGCCGACATTCGTGACGCCGACAGCAATGAATCGAGCCAGGCCTCTCATATCGCCGAGCAAGCTGGGACACAGCACGTCGTGGGTGGCGGGCGGCTACTGGGGCTCCGACGGGGAACGGCAGCTGTTCAACCTTAACGGCAGCCGCTCGTCCAGCCAAAGTTCGGGGTTTGAATCTCAGACGTCAAGCGTGAACCAGCGCAACTTGTTCTCGCAACCTCCATCGCGCGAGGAGTCGGTGTGCGGCGAGCCCATGGTTGTGGACAATTGCCACATGCCAGCCTACAACAGTTTCCAGTCTCCGCAGAACTTCAGCCGCGTGAGTTCCCCAGTGTTCCCCCAAATGCAGTACAACAGTCACGTGCATATCCCTCAGCCGAGGTTTGCGCAGAATGCTGCGGCCCACAACGTGTTCGCGCACCAACAATACGTACACAACAGCATGTTCAAGACCCCCGGCGGGTCCGGACTCATCAAACTGCCCCAAGTGAATTCTTTTTCTTGTAATTAATGCTCGATCACTAGTCAGACTATTTCTGCACTTCATACTCATACATTTTTTCTTCCTTTTTTGCTTCAATACTTTTTCTGTTGGATCTTGATGAACTGCCATTATGATTAAGACATCTTGTTAAGTTATTACCTCTGTAGTATTTATAAGTGGTTGTTAGTCGTAATGTTTGAGACTAATCTTAGCGTTAAGACTATTTGCTGATCTCGTGTTGACGCCAGGTGACGGCTATATGAAAGCATTAAGAATTATTGTATTGTTACAATTTTTATATACGGACGTCACTGTCCTTTCTCGAACAAAATGTGATATTGTAAAGACTAGTAAATTTTTGCAAAGAGTGAAGATAAAAATGATTCTTGATGTTATCATTATTTTGATTTTGTCATTTTAAATCGGAAACTTTTTGTGAAGCTCCTGCAATAAAAATGTAAAGTTATATTTAGTTGTTTCTTTAAATATTAGTCAACAAAATGCCTACAATATATTAATAAACCCTGTCCGATAGGGGCGACTCGACCCGTCAATATGATCAACTTTTCCAATGGGTCTGATAGAAATTAAAAAATAATTTGACATTCCCATACAAGTGTTCATCCGGCCAGGCAGTTTGTATTCTTCTTCTTTTTATTTATGGCTTCCACCGAGATTTCAGTGATTCTGCCAGTGTCCAGTATAAGTATCGGATACTAAGTATCGGTGTTGTACGGCATGTGGCATCAAAGATGGTGTATGTTCTTTGGCAGCCTCGTGGGAGCTTTTGGCGACAAATCTATACGAGTCCATTTAACAGTCTACTTTAATTATGTCACAAATTGTTCTCGAGCTCGAGCATTTATAACACCAAACTACACCAATTTCATATTATAAAGTCCACTTAAATCAATTTGCAAAATTGTATAAGGCAAACGACAACTGAACCCCTTGACTTCCCACCAAAAACTCCAATTTTAATGAAAATGTTGAATATTTAATCACACATCAACATTTCTTAAAAGATTAATGAATTTCCAGCATTAGTCCTTTAAGAAATGTTGTTCATATTGATGGACTGAGTCGCCCTTCCAAAGATCGGAAAGGGTTAATTATTAACATATTGTATGGTATAAAGTTGCCAGTTATGCGAAAATGCGTGTCATTGCCCGCTGCCCTGGAAAAGCACCACATTGGACGCAGGTAGCTACAGGACAAACTTGCACCGCCAACTGGCAACTAGTATAGCAGAAGTTTACTCACGAATCCCGCGCTTTCCTCTCGTTCCTTTGCAGGTACTGGTGCGGCCTGGGCGGCACGTACGTGTCCTCGTACAGCGTGGAGATGTAGTCCGAGACGTCGGTGCAGGCCCATTCGTATTTCTTGGCCTTCATCAGGCCCCATTCTGTCACATTACCCTGGAGAAATATAACTAAATTACAGCTATGTCAACTTTTCCCACTGATGGGAATTGGGATGTCTATGACCAAAGTCACGGAATAAAGACTTGTCTTGTACGACTATTGCATCCCTTATAATATCCTGATTATTCTTCTGCTAGTCGGGGTGATACGAAAAGCAACCTAAGAAATCAAAATCATGAAAATCGATCGATAATATGTGGAAAGTGGAATCAAAATAGTGGTTTGCGCGGTAGGAGGTAGGAGGAGGAAGGTTGCAGGTAGAAAAGCAGCTGGTACATTTAATATTTTCATTTTATCAATCATGGGTACTTATACATAGTCTTATACTTAGATATGCAACGGTGTTGCCCTTTGAACGCTTCGAGAATTTGGTAGATATATGTACGGTTACGGTTGGTCTACCTCAGTTTATTTAGAAGTCTTAGGTTGAGCCTGAATAGTAAATATAGACTAACTAAAGTATTCCATGAGGTACGCTTGTGGGTAGAACTGGTATTTGCATCGTTTATAGTGCCGCTGGTTGGGACCGCAGAGCGGCTTCAGTTTATACGAAAGTCTGATGTAGCCTCTGCATAGATAACTAGCTGTTACCCGCGGCTTCGCCCGCGTGATATATAGCCTATGTCCTCCGTACCCTAACCAATGTGTTTGCAAAATCTCATGATCGGTTCAGTAGATAGGGCATGAAAGCGTAACAAACAAACTCACTTTCGCATTTATAATATTAGTTACGACTTAGGATTAGGATAGAACACGTACAAAGCACTCCATGAGGTCCGGTTGAGGGTAGAACTGGTGTTTGCTTCGCTTGTAGTACCGCTGGTTGGGACCTAACAACGGCTTCGGCAGGTGGTTGTACACCAAGTCGTTGAGGGTGGCAAAGTTGCCGCAGGCGTCGTGGCTGTCCTGCCGGATTATTTGGAACACGTTCCCCTGCAAATAAGGACACCAAGTCGGTTGAGCACATGCGCTTGATTGTATGAGATCTGCGATAAAAATCGGCCAAGTAGGGTTCCGTCCGTACCTACCATTATCTATTAGGTACAACATTATCTAGACTAAATAGCAAAAAATTCCATGTTTATTGCATCTAAAATATATATTTTATTTATTTATTTTGAAAGTGAATGTACTTACTTATCTACAACTAAATGTTTTGTATTTCAAGAGTCTACCTACTTGTTGCCGTTATTAATATCGATCAAAAACGGCAAAAAATCGCGTTTGTTGTATGCGAGCCCCACTTCAATAGGATGTTATTCTGTTTTTAGTACTTTTTTTGTTATAGCGGCAACAGAACTTACATCATCTGAAGTCTCAGTAATAGCGTCACGCTTTTACCCTTTCGGTATGGAGCCCTAAAAATCATATGTTACCTGCAAGCTATTCAATTTATTCAGTCTGAAGTCCGGCTGCCGCGACTCCGGTTTCATTTTCTTGTAATCTATGTTCTCCTTGGGCGGGAAGTACAGAGTCCCAGCTTTCGGACATTCTATTCTGTCTTCGACCCAGTTTCCTGTATTTAATTATTTATTAATTACTATTGCATGGTGTCAGCCCAAACAGTTAAGAGGATTAGCCCCTTTTATGAATCTAACTCATCATGCGTGAAACCTACAAAGTCATATGTGTTACGTAGCGTGCTTTGAAAGGCACGTTAAGCCGTCGATATCTTGTTATCGGAAGATGGCAGTCGGTATGCTGTTAGAGATGTTTTAGCTGTTTACACACGAAAAAAAGAAAAATTATGGGTGGCGGATGTGGTTGGAGGAAGGATGTTACCTCAAATCTTGAGTCTTAGATCGACCCTACAGGCAAAAATTTATTCAGCGTCTGTGGCCTTCAGGCAATATGAGAGTTTGCTGTCTACCAAGCCTTGCGCACACAGACAGCACCCCAAAGCCAGGTCCGTCCCTCCTGGCCTGGATGATGTAAATAAGCAACTGGCGTCGCATCAAACCCAGCTATTACTGCTACCACGGACTCCACGGATGGCAGATATTTTCTTTACCTTCAGTCAGCGATATGTGCTGGATACAGCCTGGACCCACTATTCAATTAAATAGGAGGTATACACCTACCTTCATAATAAGAAATTTAACCCACACATCATCATTCATCATTATTTATAAATATATCCATTTGTCGAGATTGCTTAACCTGGAGCTGATGTAAACGTTCTAATCCTAAATAATATTATAAATGCGAAAATGAGTTTGTTGGTTACGCTTTCACGCCGCATCTACTAAACCGATCATCTTGAAATTTTGCATACAGATAGGCAAAGACAATATAACACAGGTCAGGGTACTCAGAAGAACATCCTGACTAATATTATAAAATGCAAAAGTGAGTTTGTTTCTTACGCTTTCACGCCGTATCTACTGAACTGATCATCATGAAATTTTGCATACACATATGTTAGGGTACTGAGAAGGATATGGGCTAAATCACGAGGGCAAAGCCGAGGGTAACAGCTACTAAAATAATAAAGAAATTACAGACATTTCTGTACTCAGCAGTGCAAGATATCTTGCGCTGCAAATATTTACCTAGAAGAACCCCGGTATTGAAAACTGGTCCCGGTTTCAGGGACCGTTGGATAGCCTCCGCTCGCGTCGGAGACTTCGCTCTTGTGGATATAGCTGCCATTATCTTTCGTTAAAATATTGTAGCCTAAAAGTAACTTTGTTTTCTTATCATCGAAATGTGTCTAATTGTTGTTTGTATTCAAAAGACATTTTGAAAATAATCAGATGGAAAACATCAAATTTATTTACTATAAAGTAGGTTTTCCTACAGCTACTTGAAGTCTATGGTTTGAGAAAAATCAATCTATGACCTCAAAAACCTAATTTTACCTTTTTACCTTCTTTTTACCTTATCAGCCAATAACATTTTGTGGGGGACACAGTTTTAAATAGATTTCTGCTATAAGCAAACTTAATTAGGTAAATTAAAAAAAACACACAAGTGTTCTGATATAATTTTACATTCATATATTATACTTTTAAACGAACTTAACAGAAGAAAATTAACAAAATATCTTACTTAACAACTAAAGAATGCATGGCTAATTCAGAGATTTTATATTTCTTTAATTTATTATTGATAAAAAAATCTTTATCCAATGATATTTGATCCACGAAATTGACTACAAAATCAGGAAGATTCATTATCTAGATATGAATTACATTTATTTATACAAAATTAGTCTTTGTTCATATATATTTTGATCAGGCACATTATATCTCATAATTATAAACATCTTTACAGTTAGAACAGTTAATACTTAAAGAGCCACTACACTTATTCTATATGGCAAAGTTACAACAGTGTTATAGGTCGCGCCAAACTTTATTGCGGATCGAATGTTAGCTGCGCAGTACGCACCCCGCCTCCCCGCGCGCGCCCCCCTTTTCCAGATATTGTTTACTGTGCATCAACTCGCCCGCTGTCCAGGACCGTAATAAAGTTTGGCACAAGCTGTATTATGAATAAAAATAGAGAGCTGCTATTATAACATGAATATAGAAAGCACTTCTCATTGGAACATGTAAACAAACATACAAAATCAATATCTAGCATGAAAACATTATCAATGGAATACAACCACACCATCACTCCATACATCAAAAATTAAATAACAACCATTTTGTCTTCTTCCTTAATCCTTTATCATTCAGTCTCCATAGGCAAGCCAAGGCTTTGCTTAGGCAGCGTCTGCAGTAGTGCTGAAAGCTGGGGCTCCAGAGGTCCAGCAGTCTTCACTATATTCTTCATGTTCTTCTCAATTTGTAGTATATCTTGGTTTATGATCTCCATATTCTGGAAAGAGATAATGTTTTTTAGAAAAGTGCTACAAGATAGAATGAAGACAGATTAGTTTATTGACACCAAATGGGTAGAAATCATAAAGAAACAATATGCATTATTTAAAAAACTTTATATGTATATATGTATTATATATATATAAACTAAAATAAACTAATTACATATTAAATAATTATGAAAAATTAACCTAAAACTAAACACCTTAAAAAATATGATAAAATACCTAAAATATATTATTAAAAGGAGTCCCTTTAGGCAAGGTTCCAAAGATACTGGCAGCATTCCCCCTTTGAATAGCGAGACTAATTCTTTGTCCGAGGTAGCTGCCAGCTCTTCGGTCACCTGTGATGTCGACTAACCTTTTTGCTATTTCCTTAAAAAGGCTTGTAGCGCTAGGACCCCACGGACCAAGGGTCTCGACACCGAATGGGACAAAATCATATTCGGAGCCTAGACCCCTGTATTTAGATGCTTTAGCTTTTTCAGCCGCTTCACAAGCCGCACCAGCTCTGTTGTTGGTTCCATGTAGATGGGAAGGGGCCAGCGTGTCTGAACAGGTTGCATCCCATACTAGCACCCGGCCCATCTTCCATGGAATCAAACTCATACCGTCCGGTCTCTTGCCATCGTCTCTTGCAATACCAGTCGGCTCAAGTAGACTTGGCACGTTGACAGTGGCAAGGGACCGGCGTATGATATCGTTTAGTGCGGCATGTCTCGAGAAGCGGCCTGCACTTTTTTGGCATGACAATCCGTGATGCCCTAGCTTGTCGACATCACTGCCACAGGGACATCTATGGGGAGCGCAGACCGGAACCCCGAGCCGTAGACAGGTTGCGATCCGCAGCGTGTCAGGCTCAAGAAAAGTTCCTGTATTTGACGATGGGTACGCGTGAAGCCAGTAGCCGGCCTCATGCGCACCCACGGCCAAAAGCCTAGCACGCGCTGAACCTGTACTACAGCTGAAAAGATTGTCAAATGTCAATTTGCAGTTTATGTCGTCCCAGCTCCTCTGTGAATTTGGAGAAACTGGATAATTTTGACCTGGGCATGCAATTAAGAAAGCATTTCTAGCTTCTTCCAAACCAGCAATCTCAAAGTTTGAAGGGGATGCCCTTAAAATTTTACTTATGAGATTTGCTGAACTATGGACAGAAGATAGAAAGGCTGGTAAAGCGACACTGGAAATTTTGCGAATCCCTAAACCACCATAACGGATGGGTAGGGATGCTTGGGTCCAAGATTGCTCGTTCAGCTGCATATTAAGAATTGATTCTAAGCTATTTTTGATTAACTCGTCTACCTGTGTCAAAAGATCTGGGTGATTCCAAAAGGAGCAGCAACGGAGCACATATGTAAATTTTGGGACGAAAAGACAGAATTTTATGATGCAAAGTGCATAATGTGGACTTATTTCAACGAGACGGTCAGCAGAATTTTGAAATTTAGTAATTGAATTATTTATATATTCAGAAATAGTTTCATCAAAAATTGGAGCACCTAAAAGGTAAAGAGAATTACTGTTTACTATTCTAATGTTTGGAGTCAAATTATTAAATTTTTGTTTTACGTCATCTAAATTTAAGTTGCAGTTATTTATAAAAAGTTCGCATTTGCTAAAATTAAGCTCCAAACCAATGGCTTCAAATTTATTTTTGATTGAAAAAAGGTCCGAAAACACAGTATCCACATCACCTCCTAGGGTTCCGTCGTCCAAATACCAAACGTTGAATTTAGAATTTAATTTTAATCTTATATGTATTAGATTTCACATAGCCCATGACACTCCAGGGAGGAATATGAATCTAATGACACCCCACACTTAAAAACCGGCTAAGCTGTTTAGGAGGCAACAATGGATCATACATAACTTCATACATACATATTTTACAGGCGTTTCATAGGTTTATTTTAATAAGAACATTACCCTCCTCCTGTGTGAATCCTAGGGTAAAAATATAATAAAGGAGCAGTAGACAGGTAGGAACCCATCTGGCCAGCGTGGAGAGTGTAGGCCAAATCCTCTGACTACTCAGGCTAGTATATGGCTCTGGTAGTGCGGAGAGGGTCGTGCTCCTGCAGTGGAGACTAGAAAGACCTGATGATGATGATGAGAGGACCAGGGTAGGACAGAATTTTTACAGCTGTGGGTTGAACTTTCGGGATTCTAAGCAGTGATCCAACGTCCTGCAAGTCTATGTGGCGTGCAATACATAATTAAAATGCATAACACAGAAACATGCCTGCTTGCATTCCAGTAACATAACCAATTGTGAATGACCTTTGCCTAATATGGGTTGATTGATAGCCTTTTCTGTTGCTGACATACAGACCAAGTGTATAACCAATTAAGATCAGACGTCCGTCTGTGAGCTTTACTTCATCATCATCATCAGGTGTTTTTAGTCTCCACTGCAGGAATAAGACTGTCTCTGTACTACCAGAACCATGTATAAGCCAAGCCAGAGCAGTCAGAGGATTAGAGCAAGCTTTACTTACATAATCATAAATTACCTTTCCAAATATTATGTATGACTATTACCTAGCCATGGCAAACTCTTTCTTTCATTTTGGGTTTAGTATTAACAGCAGAATGTTTGCAACATACATTAAATCTATTTATAAATTAACAAAATGTTAAAATGATCATTCCAAATTTAATTTCAAGAAAGATAGCAAGATGATCAAGAATTACAGGAGTAATGCAATGTCATGAGTGTTCATGATATTTATATAGTGTTGTAGGTAAATTAAACGGATTAAATTGGAAAGCGACTAAAGAACAATTTCTTAGATAAAAATATCTTGGTAAACTTAAAAACTTGTAAGGGACAAGAACTATCAACTAGGTACTTCCTACCTATCTAGTCAGACAACATCTAGTGAGAAAATACCTTTAGTCTAAGACTAAAGGTGTTTTAACAATAATCTCTATTTAAAAGTAGATAAAGCTATTTCCTTCTCAATATACCAATGGTCACAGCGACTCACCGAACTCGGAAAAACCCTGCGAAGTTTTCTCGGTTCAGTAATTGTTACATGTATCATCATCATCATCAGGTCTTTCTAGTCTCCACTGCAGGAGCACGACCCTCTCTGTACTACCAGGGCCATATACTAGCCTGAGTAGTCAGAGGACTTGGCCTACACTCTCCACGCTGGCCAGACGGGTTGGAGAGGTATCTTTGGTGTTAATAAGCTTTGATTACATGTATTGTATTACCTATTTAAAGAATTTTAAGAGAAAAATTCCAAGATTCATCGATGAAGTGTCTGACTAATTGATTAGTGATTACTTGCCTCTATCATCGAAGTGTACAAATGTTTGAAATCTTTATCACTATAGCGAATAAAACCACTAACATTTGACTCAGAATCGGACGGAGCTACTGAAGTCATTTTACAACTTTTATGTTGCAATATAGTAATGTAATTTAGATTAAAATTAAATTGATTTTCAAAAACTAGACGCTTTCTTTGTTTGAAATATAAATGACAGTGACAGATGCGCAGTTTAAAAAAAGAGTATGACAGATGGATGAAAATCAGGCAAAGGCGTTGCTCGAAAAGAAATATTACTTATCTATATACGTATTAACTAATTTAAAAAAATAGCAGGTTCTGTGTTCCCAGGAATTTTCCTATGTAAAAACACTCGTCTTGTAAAGTCACGGGTCACGGATTCAAAACTAATACCCCTGTCATTTCATATACGTGCTTCGGAAGGCACGTTAAGCCGTTGGTTCCGGCTGCCATCTGGTAGTCGTTAAAGGAACCACGTCCGAAGCCGAGAGGCGGTTCCGAAGAACTCTGACACTGACACCAGGGTGTGCATGGTTGACTGACCGTGTCACCTACATGAAATGATAATGATTTCATACCTTAGAGTAGGCGTGGGCGTTATATCAACTAACCGTTTTATTCAACCGTTTTTCGACTCTCAACGATTCAACTAGTTTTTCGTCACTGCAAATGTAGTTGGAATGACCAACTGGTTTTTTTCCAACGAAACGCTGCCCCGTCGAGCTGAAACCGGTGCACGCGTGGCGGAAACAACTGAACGACGTACGAATCGAATAATACCTTAGAGTAGGTGAGATGCCGATAATGTATTTGGTTAAGAGAGACAAAGATAAACATAACTTTTTCGTTTCGCGTTCGCTGCCGTTTCGCGAGGCGGCCGAGTCAAGAAATTCTGGTTTGTTTTGTTTATATTAAATATTAAGTAGTTTGAGATTTTCGAAAATTCTTTCGCATCGTGAATGTTTGTTTATTAGTAAAGTACCTAGTACAGATCATTTTATTTTAAGCTTGTCAAGATTGTGTAAATATAAATAAAATATAGTGAAGTTTCGTAGTTTTGAGATAAATAAAAAAAATTGCGTCATTGAATTGTCAAAAGATTTTTTAAAAACAAAATATATTTTCATAGTTGTATTTGTTTTCAACTAGTTTGCAATGCGTTACGCCCAAAACGCGACAAATTGGTAGTAAAAACAACGCCACGTTGTTTCAGCAACCAGTACTAAACCAGTTGGCGACGCCAACTGGTTTGCTAACTAGTTGCCCGTTGAAAAAAAACGGTTGAGTTTCGTTGGCACGAAAACGTTCAACGACCCACCTCTACCTTAGAGTAATATTTATACTCTAAGTTTCATACCTTTTCATACAAATGCGTGGCACTTGTCGTCGACGAATAGTCTACTCTTTCAGTCACTTTCTAAACTTTTTGTATGGAACAAAGATTAAAGTTTTATTACGCAGATTACGTTTTGGTGTAGCGTTTTTACGGTTCCGTAGTAAACAAGGAACCCTTATAGTTTCGCCATGTCTGTCTGTTCGTCCGCGGTTTTACGCAGAGACTATAAGTACTAGAAAGCTGTAATTTTGTATGGGTATGTATATTAATCATGGCAAAAAAGTGGTAGAATAAAATCTTGTAAAAAAAAATTTTTTTTGGGTGGCCCATACAAGTAAACTAGGGGAGTATTTTTTTTTTTCTCTATTTACCCATCGTGTGGGGTATCGTTAAATAGGTCTTTGAAAAATATTGTGAGGTTGAGAACACCATTTCTCGATTTAGAGATCCGTTTTCGAAATATTTGGTTTTAAAGTGCGAATTTTTGTTAGAGGTAAGTTTCCCCCCCCCCCCCCCCCCCCTATCTGCTAAACGGTTATATATAGATACGTGAAAAAAATTATAGCAGTAGTATATATACTGAAGTTTAAAGGAAAACTATCAGAGCTGAGTACTAAGTACAAACTAAAAAGTTATAGGCAACCAACTTATAAACTGTAAAACTTAATACTATTTTCATTGTTAGATGTTTTTGGTCGTTAAACTGTAAGGTACGAGTGTGAATAGTGTGAACTCAAAGTTGTCATTCCCAACTACGGAACCTTACACTGCGCGTGGCCCGACACGCACTTGGCCGGTTTTTTTTATTAAAGTTCCATGAGAATCAGCGCAGCGCCATACAAAGTTTTTAAACGAATTCCAATTTGTCAATGTCATGATTATCTGTCATGTCGTCTCGTCTCCTACGGTTGGTTTCGTCTGTAGGAAGTAGATTTATTTTTACTCGCAAAAACGCAGTAAAACCTTTTAAAATGAGTTTTGGTGATGAATTTCGACTTAAATATTTAAAACAGTTTTGTGAGAAGTGAATGGAGTGTTTATATTACATAATCTTGTAGGTATAACATCGTTTTTTTTCACTTGTAAATGTTGCACAGCATTTTTGTATTTTCCGATAAACTTCTAGATTTATTAATGAAAATCATATGAAATTATAAATATATTAGATATAGGGAACCTTGTTATTTTGGCGTAAGTCAAGGCAGTAATACGTTTGAACTTTAGCTTTAATTATTGTTAGGATTATAGATTTTCTTAGGGCACGTAATTTTCGAGAATTGCTGTATAGATATAAGTCTACTTATTACTTATATATGACAGAGAACTGTCTTTTTGTAACCTACACTAAATAACAAAGCCATCATTGTTTTGTGTTCAATGATATTATGATGAAAATCAATAACTCAGATCAATATTATTTCCTCTTGAAACAGCTCCAAAATGAGGCTCTTTGACATGCTTAAGTTTTGATATTAAATTCTTTATAGTAAAAGTATCTTTTGAACTACCCTAAGTATATGAAAAGCTCTTAGTTTTTGCCACAGATCGGTAATCTCATCTGTCAGTTCTATGATCTAAACAGTCTAAATGTGTGGGGTATTTCCACCCTTCCAAATGTTCTGTTATTAGTGAAATATTATTATTTTTTATAACATTGCTTGGTTGATCAAATATGTATTTGTTGATATTTTAATTAATGCATCTAATATTTTCATGGCAACTGATACCATTTACATGCAACCTCAATGCTTAAATAATCTTGCATGTTTAGTCTCAGTGCGGTGACCAATCTTAAAATTTATAATTGTGTTTTTTAAGATCATTGCTGAAAATTATAATTTATGAAACAGTTTATAGTTCCACTTAACTCAAGGCCTAGAAACCATAACAGATGCCTGTAAGGGATGTCCGTTATAAAAAGGATCTTGCTAGAGACTTCTTAGATCTGAATTGGGGCTAATTAGGAGAAGAGAGGGTGATTAGGAGACGCACCCATGGGATAAGGAAGAAAGTAGTTTATATTTTTAATTATCTGAGTTCTTCACTTTTGCCTTATTTACCTCAATTTATTTTCTCTTCTTTCAAATGTGAATTTGAATGGTAATTTTAATTGTATCTATTCTTACAACATAAAATATTTGAAAAAGCTCAAAAAACTATTGAACTCATTGAAAATGAAATTAATGCACATATTTTAGTTTTGCCATAATTAAAGAGTTTTAATTTTTTGAAATGCATAACACTCCTGCATTAGCCTAATAATCATTAGATTATTAGCAAGTAAGCCATGAGTCATACAGCTGGTGCCGCCCAGCACTTCTGCTTATTGCATTCCTTTGCCTTTTCTCCGTCCCATGGGGTGCATTTGTAATAAGCACACATATTTTGCATTAATTTGCCATCAAGCAAGGGAAGTTAACATAGTGTTAATTGAGTTCTCTTTCTTTAATTTCCATTTTTAAAAATATTTTTATTTTATCTATTAAGACGTAGTATCATGTGCTCTGCCAGATATGTTTAGGCAAAAATTAGACACCAGTGTTGGCCACTTACACGCACAAAAATTAAACAATTTGTCAAATTGTTAAGTCTTATTCCCTATTCATCCCAAGTATTCGCATTCCTATTCTTTTTATTATTATTTTTTTACTCGTCCCATGTCTGTTATGGATTCATCCCAAGCCAAATTTTCTTTTATTCCTTATTAAATGTATAATTAATGATAATAAAAAAAGTATATATTTTAAATTGTGATAAACATAGGATGAGGAAAGAAAAGTTGACTTGAGGAATTTGACTATTTGTGATGAATCAAAAATTGAGAACATAAGATGAATCTGAATGGGCTGAATATAGAATCATCCTTCATAAATAATATAAGGATGTGGTAGATAACAGCTAAATTTAGGAAGTAAAAAGAGGCTGGAGGACGCCTTTGTGAATTATTATTATTTATTTAATAGCCATGACCGTCCCAATGTTGGGCAAAAACCTCTCTTTCACTCTTCCAAGATTCTCTAGATTGTGCTAGTGCGCGCCAGTTCTTATTAAAGTAGTAATTTTTTGTTGTTCTAGTTTTTAATATTTTAATTTATAAAGTAGTAGTCTAAAGTACGTATCATTTAGTGTAGTTAAGTTTAAGTTACTGAGTTCTGCCATAGTAGTATATCGAGAGCATTTGTGGCAGCATTTATTTTCGGCCCTAATGGAAGACCAGCTCTGGTTGTTTTTATTCTGAAACACCCAATAAATGCTGAGTTGGGAAATTTTGGAAACCAACTGTTATATATAATAGTAGGTACCTACTGTAAGTTTTTGTTGTTCGATAAATAATATATTTATGTTTTGTCTTATGTTCTTTTGTTTTGTTTCCAAGCTTTATCTTTATGTCATTAATAAGTAAAAAGAAGAAAATAAATCTTCCTTATTGAAAAAAAAATTGCTCTACTGACAAGAACATACCTAGTTGTGATGAAATTTATGACAAAATAATGTAGAAATCTACTTCTTTATATTGTGGAAATACCTATGTTTATTTTTAAGATCAAAGGTGGCAAAGCTTTCTGTCACCTTGTATACAGACGGACACGCTGAATAGTCCGCATTAGGCGGCGGCGTCAGTAGGTCGGCGGCGCCGGCCGGGCTGGCGTCGCGGCGCCGTCTGCACCCCCGCACCCCGCCGCACCCTGTCCTGCAACAATGTAGCGACGGTGCAGAAACAAAGCACGATATCTTTTCTGCGTGCTCCTGATTGCATCCTCCGTTGTTTTGTTTGACAGCCGCCGGCAAGACTAAGGTGCAAGCCAGGGCCCTCGCCCTGGGCGGTAGGTTCTAGAGCGGCAAAATCACTATGTTTTTTTTTTCGTGTGTGTAAGGCCACTGGTGTCGGATTTTTCAAACTGCCTGAAGGCATCTGACATAGCTTAACGACTGTCATCAATGATGACAGCCAGGACCAACGGCTTAACGTGCCTTCCGAAGCACGGAGGAGCTCGAGATATTTTTATGCCACTTGCGGTCACCCATCCAAGTGGGGACTGCGCCCGGGGTTGCTTTACATGCGGAAGCGCTTATAATGCTCACACCTACTAGGCTATCGGGCATGATTGAAGGCACGGAGGTGTAAAGTCCTCTAGATAAGGGAATTCACGCTGTGGCCCCAGAAAATCATATTTTTATATTTGAATGTCACGTCACGCGCACATTGCGCTAGGGCGCCATTTGTGATCTTGCCCCGTCTCCAAAAACATCCGGGCCTTATAAATAAATAAATAAATATAAATAAATATATACGGACAAATCACACAGATTGAGCTAGCCCCAAAGTAAGTTCTAATGAAAGACTTGTGTTATGGGATACTAACTCAACGATACTATATTTTATAACAAATACATATATAGATAAACATCCAAGACCCAGGTCAATCTGAAAAAGATCGTTTTCTATCTTGACCTGACCGGGGATCGAACCCGGGACCATCCGTGTCGCAGGCAGGCGTGATGACCGCTGCGCCACGGAGCTCGTCAATATGTTTCCAACTTTTTCAAGTCCATTTTAAGCAACCCCGGTCTCCACTGGGATAAGTGGCGAAGAGTGGTATAAAAGTATCTCGAGCTCCTCCGTGCTTCAGAAGGCACTTTAAGCTGTTAGTCCCGAGATATAACAACTATAATTAAAAAGATTATTTATAATTTTATCGAATAGCTAGCTAGCGAATGCAGATGTTCGTTCAACACGTCACAAGTGGAGGGAGACTGACTAGCACCATAGGGAGTTCAGTATTGAGCAGTTGAGCTTCCTTTCTGTGCTCTCGATATGTTGGATCCGATCTCGCTACATCTCAGACAACAGCCCTAGTGCCACTTGCTCTTAACAGTCATCATTTCATTAGAGAAGCCGGTGCTTGCAGTAATTTGGTTATGTGTCTATATTTCTATGTCGCGAGTGCCAATTAATTTGTTAAAGTGATTTTCTTGTAAGGCTTCAGTGGAAACTCTTTTCTACCCAATAACAAAGAATTTGTATCCGCGACAAAGCGTACGCATCGTTTTTCGTCTAGTGTTTACGTTTTCTAAGATCTTGAATTATTTTGTGTATGATCACTGATCACGGATTCATTGGATTTGATAATTCTTTGTCGGAGATCCTGATCAGAGACTGTGTATACCTAATTTGTTATTGTTAGCTTCTGCAGGTTTGTTAATCTATTATTTTCAAAATTTGTGCTTTATACCTCATGAATTTGTTCAGTGTGTGCGTATCATTTTACGTCAATTACTTTTTACAACTTTCTCTATAAATGTAGAAGTTTTCGGTCAAACCAAAAGCTGTATTAGTTAACAAAAATCTAATCGCAGTTAGAGTAGCAATGGATAAGTGAAAAGTTGAGAGAGTCATGTCACAGGAACATGACAATGCTCGTTCTGAAAGTGACAAACACAGTGATCAGAAAGAGACTAGTGAAAGAGATGAGATTAAACTGGACAAGGATGAAAGTGCCAATACGTCCAATGGAGAAAGTGCCATAAATAAAGACGAAGAAAGAGGAGTCAGTGACGCTGACGAGAAGAACGTTCCAAATGGTGCCAACAGTAGTGATAGAAGATTGGAGTGGACGCGCGAGGGTGCGGAGTTCAGGGTATCATGGAGTCTGCCGAAAGATGCCACGACGGAGGAGGATTACATCGCTCTTTGTTACAAAGGTAAGTTAAAGTACCTATGGCACAGAATTAATAATAGTACTACCTATGTCTCGTTTGGATCAGTTGAGACGATACATTAATTTTTTGGGGCCCAGTGCAGCCCACATTTTAATAAAAAATTGAATGAAGGTCCTAGAGCAGTCTAGTCTAGTCCTTCAATCTATGTTATGTACAACTGTTTTACAGTACAAAGTGTGAACATGAAGCTTTAATTAGAGTTTTCTTTGAGAAAAACTTCACGTTTTCACTTTTAATTATTGTATGCAAATGTTCGAAAAATAGTTTGAAGGGTAAACCCTTCAAACTAATTTCCCCTATAAATAAAGATAAATCTACGTCCTCGGAGCAAAATTTTAAATAATAGTTCTATTTCAAAACTTTTATTTTAAACGGCACTGAACCCCGAAAAAAATCATGTATCGTCTTTTGTAACTTCGGCTTTTATTCACAAACGTCTAGTAACAGAATTTTGTATTTGAAAAGTTTTCTATGCAAAACCATAAAAACATATTTAAACGTAAGCAGTTAATATACATCCTACATCCCGTCGTAAATAATTGTGCACTTGGCTTACAGAGCAGTGAGTTGAACATAAATTTCCGATGATTTGTAGTTTATTAAGTTAGTGTAAAAATATCCTTAAATATTATAAATGCGAAAGTGAATTTGTTTGTTTGTTACGCTTTCATGTAGGCTATATATCACGCGGGCGAAACCGCGGGTAACAGCTAGTATTTTTAATATTTTATTAGTATTTTACGTGCCTTGTGGGTTGTTAGTTCTAAGAATGATCCGAAGAATTCTCTAACATGGTTTCGTGCAACGACCGCTGTCAAACACAGCGACCGGGACCGACGGCATAACGTGCCCTGCGAAGCATATATCTTTCTTATCAGACTATTAGGTGATCGATCAGTCTGCAATGTCCTTACCAAACAAGAACAACTACATAAAGTTGTTATTCCCACCGGGATTTGTCTGCCTCCGTGGTCCAGTGGTTAAGACGTTTGCCTTGATGTCCCGGGATGATAAGTTGTTAACAGTTTGGTTAGGACATTGCAGTCATGAATTACCTGATTGTCTGATAAGAAAGATGATTCCGTGCTTCGGAAGGCATGGCCGCTGGTCCCGGATGCCATCTGGTAGTCTTTAAAGGAACCAGTTCAGAGGCCGAGAGGCGATTCCGTAGAACTCTGACACCAGAGTGTGCATGGTCGACTGACTCACCTACACGAAATGATGATGATGACCGGGATTTTTATAAGTACTGTATACATACCACAAACCTGTCATTGCTCAAAATGTCCATGAATCAAGTGCACAGATATTGTAGATGAGTTGTCGATATTTCTTATCATTTCTATGTGGGAGTAGAAAGAAACTGGATTATAGAAACAAGTCCCTATCTTATCTACTTGCGTTGCGTGCTCTTGTTATAATAGTAGGTTGGTAACTTCTTACGACAAGAGTGTTTTGCTTGCACGGCTAGCAATGTAATACGTCGCAAAATTACCCAGTTATTAACGTGAGACGCCACAAAAAATAGTAATACAGCTAATTCTGTTGTTTTAAGATATCCAAAGAGTAAAAATTCGCCAAGTGCGAGTTGAGCTCGCCCATGAAGGGTTCCGTAGACGCAAGCTTAGATTAGCCAAAAACCTCTATAATTTTTCGTCAGCAAAGATAACTTTGTTTTTCATAGTGTTTGTATGAATGACAAAGTTATTTTTGCGGTTTATGAAAAATTGCACCAACAATAATTTTCACTTTAATATCAAATATTTCAGAAACGGTTCCTTAAATGGAAAAATGGTGTTCTCAACCTTATAATATTTTCAAAGACCTATTTAACGATACACCACACGGTGGGTTAGTGGAGAAAATAAAAAAATACTCCCACTTAATACCTATGCAGCTTTCTAGTGCTTATAGTCTCTGAGTAAAACCGCGGACGGACAGACAGACAGACAGACCTGGCGAAACTATAAGGGTTCCTTTAAAAAAAATTCTTGCAGATGGATAGATTAACTATCATATCCGAAAAAAATAATGCAAGTTCAGATCAAAAGTCATGTTATTCTCAAGTGTACTCTCCTTCCCGGTGCCAGGAAAACTAGACAGATAACTGTTTTATCCACGTGGTGTCGACTACGTCGGACCACTTACTGGCTTATGCATTAATTGACTGCAGGAAGCTGTAGCAAGATAGCCATGGGCATGATAGTCGATACTGCAGACCGCAAGATATGACATCTGAGACCAAACTAATGTTGACTCTATATAGAAAAAGCTTCAGATAATTAAATCGCTACGATAGCATTCTTATTGTGATTTCAATTAAACTAAGCTGAGCGTGTAGCAAGATATATGCGTATGATAGTCGATACTGCAGATCGCAAGATACAATATCTGAGACCAAACTAATATTGACTCTATACTATACAGAACAACTTCAGATAATTGAATCGCTGCGATAGCATTTTTTATTGGGATTTAAATTAAACTAAGCTGAGTGTGTAGCAAGATATATGCGCATGATAGTCGATACTGCAGACCGCAAGATACAATATCCGAGACCAAACTAACTTAATATTGACTAAAAAGTACAGCTTCAGTATAACGCTGCGATAGAACTCAGCAACTGTTGTGATTTTAATTAAACCAACCTGAGTAACGAAATCATTCCATCTATTAAATTTCATTAGAAGAATCTTTCACTACTAATCTAGGGGCATTAAGGCTATTAATGATAATGCCGCAAACGTGTAACTTCTTCAAGAGAGTTCAGTCGTCTCCTTTAATTGCGCCCGTCCGACCAGTCAGCAGAAACACTGCGGATTAAATTGTTTTCTTACTGCTTGACGTCCGATTGCTTAAATACTTGCGCTATTTACAAGGAATTTAGGACATATTGCCCGCGTTGAAGCCTATGTTGCCCGCTGATAAAGTAATAGCTAGGTAAAAGTTTAAATCGGTAATTAGTTTTTAAGCTTATCCATCACAGTTTCACAATTAGAAAATTAAAACAGTAAAATCATTAACCTGTTAAGGGTGATGTATGTATAGACTTTGGTAACTATCTTTTTATTTTGGACGTTTTCCGCCCTTACTTATTACTCGTAGCTGCAGAAAGTGTATCAAATCAAATGATACTATAATATCCATAACCAACTCGTCTGGTCAACAAAACCCTCATCAACATATTATCTATCAAAATAAAACTCGGAAAGCTATAAACTTTCAAATATAACTAAATATACTTATATAAGACTTTTATAACCGTCTTAAAAATTTTAGAGACGTCATGTTTGAGATCACCGGCTGTCGCAACTAAGAATTACTAATGTTGGTTACAAAAACGGCATTACTGCGAAAGCGCATCACTAAATGCCGACAGCGAACCCGCAGCATGGCACGCGCTGAGCAAAGCTCGTGTTACATAAACCGTTGCACTCTACCCACTTAGCCTTTCACCAACGGTGTTGGCAATTTTCTTCATCTTGGCTTCCTTGTCCAAGCCTTGTCTCCAACGGGATCTTTTCCGAGCAAGAACATGTTTCGCTTCACTGGCAGCAGTAAACCAGTCTCCGAACTATTAATGAGAGTACTCAATCTGTTCTTTGGGTTACTTTGGCTTCTACTTCAACTCCTACGCTTCTGCCTGAAGCAGAACTTCTCGACTTTTACGACGAATATTTGCAAATCGCAAATGTACAACATAACACCAATAAGGTTCCATCCGGTGACTACATCGTCAATTTTCGTTGCATGTGCATTTCTTATGGCCCGATTACACAAGATTTATTGTTATGTGTTCATTGTTTCGTAAAATTTTGTTCTCAAAATTACGACGTACATTGTGTGATTCCAAAAATTAGTGTTCGTTTGGGGACAGGAAGCGGAGTTGATACGTTGCATTACAATTAATGTAAATTGTCGCGAAACGCTTACAAATCAGTTTTGTGGATTGCAGTGCAGTTGTGATCCGGTACGGTGAGCTGCAGGTCACCAGCTCGCGCATGAATGAGCCTATCGCGACCCCGCGCGCCGCTCCCCGCCACCACAGTTTGTGAATGAATCGGCGCGTGCCGCCTTCTCCTGCCGCTCACGCTCAGTCGCGCCGACGACCATCGCGCAAACACGCGAGCGCATGTCCGCTTTCCAATTTTGACGTTTCGAAATTTGAAATACGTGTTTCCGTGTGTACTCTTCATTCACGATCGGTGACAATTGACACTTGAGTGTGAATCGATTCTGTTATCAGTTGATGCAGTTTCCGCAGTGAACGCCAGGTCACTGCACCATAGGAAAACTAGCCCTTGGGAAAGCCGCTATCGGCAGACACCGTTTGACGTATACGGTAAGCGACTATGCGAATTTTTCTTTCATTTATTACGAAGGTTCTTTAGGTGAGGTGACACGTCGATAGGATGTAATGAGCGACAAATACGACAGTGGGTTGGGTTTGTAGGTGGTGCCCACGTAAAATAAACGAAGTAGGTGTCGTACGCCACCGTGTCTTCTTCATATCTAGCGCTATTTGAGCAATACCAAACTATTGCCGGTGACATGCATCCACTTTCACTAATCCATTCATGTAATTGCCTTTTGCGAAGCTCAGAGCTTATTGTTAACTCCCATTTGATGATGTAGCCTATTAACTTCTGATTAATGTTCAGTGTATACTTATAACATAAATGCTTTAGGGAAGACCTGGTTTACATCCATAATTTCCTTGAGAATTATTTAGTTCGAAGTCGAATTGTTAAGTAGCCGGCTGAGCGCGTTTTTGTATTCGAGGTGTTTGTAAAAACGGTCAGATTTTAGGCGCCGTCCCGACACAATGGACCTCTTAATAAGGCGCTAAGCGGACTCTACCTGAGTTGATTTCTCGCCAAATTCTATCTCAGCGATTAGAATTGTTGTGTCACAGAATGTTCGTGTCGCCCCAGAATTGATGACCCCCTATTGTTTAACTGTTTTCATTCACTAGGATTTCGGTCATTCTTAATTATGTGGCAGGCAAGTGGTGTCTGTAATTCTACTGAGTTTATTCTGTAGAAATAGAAATACACGCACTTATATAAAAAGGTTTAAGTGTAAGTGTTTCAATGGAAAAATATATTTTCCAAATTTTTTATTCTGGCCTTATTAGAACTAAATTAAATTTTAGTATATTTTGCTAGCTCTAATCAGTTTCGTCAGTTTTGACTTATCCAGGTTCCAGTTCAATACTATTATTTATTTATTTCATTACATCTTGGGCCACAGATCTCTTCAATAACTTCCCTTTACTTTAATATGATCAAAGTCATATTTACTCAATCATTATTGATAGTCACGCTTTATTTTATTTAGTCTTCCTTACCATCTTTATCATGTTCACCATCCTATTTCTTTCTTCGTTTCTCTTTATTCCTTCCCATGCCTGAACGGAACTTACATAAAGCAATGCTGCTATAACGCTTTTTATTATTTCCCTCCTTAAAATAAGAGAAAATTATACGGATATATCTGTCTGTGTCGGCAGGTGTAGGGCGTATGTTATTATCGTTCGAAGACGGTAAAACTAAAGTTTATGTCAAATGACTAGTAATTTCAGTGAGCAATGAATTTCCAAAACACAAAAGTATTCAACATACATACAATCACGTCTTTATCCCTTGCGGAGTAGACACAGCCCAGGTCTTAAAAACCAAGAGGTCACGTTTAACATTTTGGTGGGCTTGTAGGTGGAGAACGAAATCAAAATAATGATGGGTTGCTAGCCGCATCGCCTATGGTCATGATTCCTCACGCCCATTCCCTCGATTGGCTTTGACGATCTGCGCGGGAAGAAAAGCAGCTGGTACATTCTACGTTTTTTCTTTTCTCCCAGACCAGCGTGGAAGTGAAGACGGAACTAAAGTTTATAAATAAATAAATATATGTATACGGACAAATCACACAGATTGAGCTAGCTCCAAAGTAAGTTCGAGACTTGTGTTATGAGATACTAACTCAACGATACTATATTTTATAACAAATACATAAATAGATAAACATCCAAGACCCAGGTCAATCTGAAAAAGATCATTTTCCATCTTGACCTGACCGGGGATCGAACCCGGGACCATCCGTGTCGCAGGCCGGCGTGTTGACCGCTGCGCCACGGAGCTCGTCATTTATGTCAAATGACTAGTAATTTCAGGGAGCAATGACTGTCCAAAACACAAAAGTATTGAAGTACTATGATATCCTTGTGTGCAGTAATCGTAAGTCGTAAGAAGCTAATAAAACGTTCATCCATCACGACCACCGGCGGATATAGAATAGCCACGCCTCGAGAGCTCCTCTCCTCCACATCGCCCCACACTAGTGATCAATTTCTCTGATGGCTTTTTACGTACGTCTCATTATTCGTAATGGGTTGCAATAAGAAATTGCTTTGTAACAGAACAAATGGCAACACTAACACTGCAATTTCTGAGGCAAGATGAGTCTTTTGCATTTTCTACGAACGCATTCTTTCCAAGACAGTAACTAAAATATCTTTGTGGTAACCAGGTTGTAACGACTCTTTGATAAATTATTAACATTGCACTTATTGGTCTTATCACTATTAATCACTGTTCATAATATTACTTTTCTGTTATTCTGATGTTTCTTAGCCAAAGAAACCGTTTCTTATAAGCAGCTAATCGAAACGTGGTTTAGACCTAACTAAGATCATTTTGCAGTGCCAAAGCTTATCTTTAAGAACTTTATTATTATCATAGCTATGTGCCTGGCCCTAGCTTAGACTAGGAATTACCATACTAAAAGCCGATATGAGATAAAAATGGCTCATTTGTACTTCCGGCGTGTTATCTTAACTGCTAGAGAGTTCCTTGAACAACTCATTAAGTCAGACAACTAACCTATAAATCTATCTATTTACAACTTTAACCATTGACTTCCAAGGTTCTTAAAATAAATTTTAACCATCTGAACAATAGTTACTTGTTGTTCAGTGTTTTCAGCTTCACTGCCTATTTGTCAGTATTTTGAAACTTGCAATATATGGCTACGATGAATCCTACTCCTGTGAGAAGGATTCATAGTTAATCTTTCAGCAAAATATATAATGCACCTGTCAATTTAAAAAAGTTTATTTATGATCGATTTTGAGGACAGAGTTTTGAGAACTTCAATTTCTTAAATCTAACATATTGAGTATAGAATTAAAATATTTATGGCGTTACAGCTTCGTTATTGAGTACCGCGGCTGATGCGTGCTCTTTTGCCAAAGTAGTTTCGAATGGCAATGCTTAAGCTTTTGCTTAAGAAATACTTGTCTCAACCCAATGGATATGCAGTAAGTTGCAGTAGTCACTTTCTGATCTAATACCAGCATAGAACAGCGAATGGTCATCAGGCACCGTAATCCAATCCATTAACTGCCCTCGCCGGCGGACGGCGGCGGAAATTAAATCGCCCCGCCTCCGCTGCATGACGTGCTTTCATTTATTACGATATGCAACTGCAGCTAGATATTAACTTGACGAGCTGAAGAAAATACCGGTTTTGAAGCGAAGGACGTCGGAAACTGTCCTTTAGTAATCAATGAGACAAGATATTAAATCAAGTGTTCTTCCCCAATTCCCAAATCTGACTCTGTGCTTTCAATAACAGCTTTTTGGTGTTCGGTAACGTTTGATAAACGATAATTAGAATTTAAATACAGAAATTTCATCAGACATTAATCAATATGGGCGGTACATTTTGCAGATGTTTTCAGATGTTCATTTTGATTGGACGCAACTTTAAGTTCTAGTTCGTAAAACTTTTGCAAAATCTTATTAATTAACCACCATTGTTTTCAACTGTTGCATTATTCTCACGAAGTTTCACGTCTTGGCAAGTTGCTGTTGCGACAAATGAAAGAAATTGTGAGACCTTTTCTCACGAGTCGGCTTACCAAGAATCGAGACAGGGTCCCGCTGTTTCGAAGACTTCGCCTTGACTCTTAATGAGGTTCTGCTTTTGAAATGTTCAATCAGTTGAACTTGTCTGGTAAGAACTGTTTCACACGTCAGACGTTGATCTCGATGTCACGCGATCGAAGACATGGCGTGACATGCCACCTTCCATTATTCTTTATTTCGAGACAAAGCTGAGGATGGAATTCCCTGTCGGCGCGTGTTTTTCCAGAGCAGTATACAATATAGCTAGATGTTTTAAAGTCTTAGGTATAATTCAATTGGTATGAAAAACAAAACACAGTCACAGTTGTCACTTTTATCAAATCATATCGGAAGTTGTGACCTTTTTGATTTGGGACAGTAAGTTTATTTATTCATCATCACAAAAGCTTAACCTATTATTACAGAACTTCCACTTAAACGATATGGAATATAACTGGCTCAGCTCTTAAACCATTATAAAGACTAGACTCTTTAATTGATATCATATTTCATTTGGGATTACTGATGGCCTCCGAGGCGCATAAGATTCGATTCCTGGCACTTAATACTTGTTTTATATTCTTACTGTAAACCCTGATATCCCTGATCCCTGGGAATAAAGCTGAAGATGCAACCGGGAAAACGTTTAGATGATGATGATGATGTGGTATTTCGTCGTAAAATCATCATGTCCAGTCCAAAGAGCGCCAGGTGTGTCAAATGTTTGTCATGGCCCTCGAGGCTTCCTACTAGCTGCTACCGTTGGATTCACATGATTGGTGCGGCAAATAGCTCCTCAACACATCGTAAAGGCATTAACTTCACACTCGAAGAGCGGAGTATTGTTGCCGAGTGAAAAACAGTGAGAGGAAGCAATAAATTATGTTCGAAGTTTATACGATCGCCGGTAATGGTGCTCGTCTCGCCGCGGCCCGCGCCTTCCTCCTCAAAGGTGAATTTGTTTATTTCAAACAGATATTGTGTATTGACATATATACATCTCTTTTGTATTAATTCCGGCATTTATTTCTACCTATGTGTATACTTATAAACATATGAGTAATAAACTATTTTTCGATGTCGCTCCATCTCTAATTTTGTATCTAAAAAGCTAAGAGCCTAGTTCCGTCTAAATAATTTCATCACAAAAAAGTTTTAAAGCTGCGGCTGTGATGTTAAATATAATCCAGATCTTCCAAGTTAAATAGCCTCTTATTGGTTTAAAAGTTTAATAACTGAAAATTCGAATAAGTCAAAATTAATCGGAACAAATCAGTGGCACACATATGGCACGGTGCAATGCAAAGACCAAATGATCGTTAAAATCTGAATGGAATCGAGCATAAAACCAGGATATTCACAACAGCGGCTCCAAAACGGAAGTTCTAGGGATCGGAACAAAGCTTCGGTTGACTTTTGAACGTTTATTAATACTCGTCCTTCCGGATCAACCCCAGCGGAGGGCGGAACTGGGCCTGCGAAAACGGAAGTAGCATGCGTCCGTTACACTTACCCGTAATTGGTGGCACGGGCTGTGCTTCCGGTTTCTTTTAAGGGGCTCTAATAATAGTTTAAGATCTCTCCTGCAGCGCCGTAAACAATGGCGGGATTCCCACGAGGCAAAGTGATATCTTGGTTAAAAGCTATATTTTGATGAATAAATTTAAGTAATTCTGGTTTATAACAAAATTAACTAAACTATAAAAAAATCTTACCAATACATTTATAAAGCCATTATAAAGTAGAGATTTCATTAATTGTTTGTAATCGGTAAAATCATTTAAATACTGAGCCGATTTAAAAAGTCCTTCATCTATAGAATGAAGTCGTGGTAAAAACTAGTTATAATTTGCACTTCGCTAACTGACCTCCTGACCTATCTTGTTGTTGAATGCCGCATTGTGATTTTTGTATGTAATATTATGGATTTTTATATATACATATAGGTGTATAGGCTCATAAATATTTAAGGTCATTCTTTACAATTTTCGAATAAAATATGATCTAACTAACAATCTCTTGTTCAGCGAAGTTTGTCGTAAATAGCTCACCCCGATGTTTTCAATACTTCGGAATTTCGAAAACTCACACATGCTCTTGACCTATTTTCGTCTACAACAATGTCAAGTCTGACACGTGGATATGCTCCATCTGCAAATATCTGGAAATAGAAACAAGTATGTTTCTCCATAAAAGCATTCAGTACCTCCACTATATCATCCAATGCGACGGATAAGACACGGCATTCGTTAGACGCGCGGTGAATACAATACGCTCATGTAATCTTCACATGGGCATGGAGGTACTGGCAAGTTTTATTATCCTGTAACCATATACTATACCAACACCCAAGTGAAACCAAGGACGAGTTGAGCAATCCGGTCAATGAAGTCACGTATTCAAACTATCCTGCCCATTCAACGCGTCTACGTGACACTTTTTTATGGACCCGAATTTCGCTTCCCTGTGAATTTTCCCAAGATATTGGGTTCGTAAAAAGATTAGTGAAGGGTGAAGGTGCTAATGCGTGTGTGTACACACATCCGGTCCATCGGGGTCCGTTAATTGGTCCACGTAAAAGGGATCTCGTGTAGCCCCCGCCTGCTGGCTTCCTGCCCGGCGACATCGTGATGCGACACTGCGGTATCGGCCGGTCGATCGCTTTGTAGGAACTTTTAGTAGCCAGCTTGATTTAATTGAATTATCGGGATTGTAGTTAGCCAAAGCACTTTCCTACAGTATCCTCATTACATGTACCAGCTTAAGTTGTTTAGAAGACGATTACGTTAGTGCTACGTAAGAAACTTGTTTGCGAACTTTTTACGTCGCCGCATATTCCTGCTTGATGTGTTTTTTTATTGTTTTTCTCTGCTAATGAACACATCCGTTTCAATTGCCCTAAATTGCCCTTGTGCAAAGTTAAAAGCATAAAAACAAGAAAATATTTTTTCTAAGATTATGTATGAATCATGAAGTGGTCTCTAATTAAATACTTTTAAAATTTATACAGCGTTACCGTCAGTGTATTATTTTCCCACGACTATCCGCAATATTGAGGTAATTATAGAGCGTGTCTTCGAGGTATGTACACTCGCATATCTCTACATTTGTAACATGAACATCAGAACATTTTCCCGTGACGGCTGTGGACTGTGACCACGGCTCCATGATTTACCGCGTATTCGCTGGGCGTCCTACCATGCACTGTTGTTTTGAAGGAAATTAGTGTATTACTTGGAAAGTAAAAACGAGTTTAAGAGCCGTGAACCGCGAAGGGAAAATTTCATTGAAGATGATGTAAGTTATATAATAAATAGTTAAAGCTTTGGATGTGAACATTGAGCGAACTCGTATTTCCTTCAAGTAAATGAGAATATTATTACAGCGAAATATTTTGTATAACCAGTTATCTCAGACATTTTGCCAAATTGTATTGAAATGGTGTATAATATAATTCCAAAATAGTTTTCCTTAATTTTATCACGGTAAACAACTTACGATTCACAGAACCAATAAGATACTGCAGATATTCCATATCCATTGGCAAAAGATGCCGTCCTGGGAACTTAACAATAGGATTTGTTCCTAGAAGCTATCAAACTGAACATGGCAGTCCTGAATGGGAAGATCGCCGTCGTCGGCGGAAACAATAGGTAGTAACTAGCCACTGACTCGTTTAGCAGACAGTTCCCGGCAAGGATGTGTACAGATTACTGACCAGGTTTGCGTTGGCGTTGGCGTATAATCTTCGAGTATAATCTTTGGCTGTTTTTGCTCGATTTTGGCCTTTATTCTCCTCCAAATAAGCGAGGTAGCGTCGTTTTGTATAATTTGCGCGTTATTTATAGCAGTAATTTGCAATGTGTTAGAGGACATATGCCGTCGTACGAGTGTTTACAGTTTGCACTGTATGTAAACACTGGCCGGTGTATTGGCGGCGATATGAAGCAGTTTGTTTTTCTTAGTAGCTATTGTTATCATTGGTGGCTAAAGCTAGCTAATATGCTGATCCGTGAATGGGTGAATTGATCTACTCTATATTCATTGTGTGAATCAAAGAGGGCGTCAGCGATACGTACCCATGACTCGACTGCTTATTTATAGTTAATAGCAGCGATTATCTTCAGTATCGTTGATTTATGTTAAACGGCTCTATCATGACACGACTTCCGATTACTCTAAGTATGGTGCACTCGATTTACTGCAATTAAATTTGCAGTAAGATTTCTAGAATAGTAACACGCACCTTCTCATGCTGACTTCCATATTGCAAGTTTCGTTCAGGCACTAGTTTCTACGTAATAATTTGTTTCTGCTCTTCTTTTCCAAATAATTTTAAATGCTGCTCAACACTTTAATTTGGTTTTCTTTTTTCTCATTTAGCTTTATATTGTTGTATACTACAAATAATATATTTCACCTACTAATGAATAATAGAACTGATTTTTCTATATTTCATTCTATTCCATTGACGGCTTTCGATAGGTACTGTAATAATGACCGTAAATATTGGGCCATTACATAATTGTCTTCACTGCGACTTGTGGCCTACTCTTAGATCATTTATAGGCTTTAGTATTGCATAGGACGTTATGCAAGGTAGGTATAATAGTTCATTTTCTTTGTTTTTATCTTTTTACCCACGACGGAACGGAGCAGGTATATGTGTTTAGGGTGAGAGATGTTTGTTTGTTTGTGCAAAGTAATGTTCCCACCTATCTTCTAAACTAATGATCCGATTTTGATGCGATTTTCAATAACGGGTTTGTGTTTGATGAGTTCATGTTCTTAGAGGTTAGAGGTGTCATGGCTGTAACTCACTAATGGGCGCCACAATATTAGTGCAAAACAATGTTGTGTCGTGGGTTTTTTGTTGCAATATTTTTAATTTTGCTTAATTATTATATTCTGCATCGCTTGACTTTACCATCTTTATACAAATGTGGAAAACACTGGCAATTTTAAGGCGCCAGCGTGAGCCAAGCCAATCGATCTATGTTTGTATTTCCTGCACGATATAGAGCTTTCTCGCAGGAAGCGGAGCATAATTTCGAGATTAGCGCGTAGGTAACGATTGCAGAGTATGATTTATTTATCACGGGCATAAAGTGACGAGTGACGGTGTTCCGGTAGACGCGTGCGCAGGAAACCCGCAGGATATAATATATCAGAATTAGAATCGCGAGCCGATGAACGGTGGACCATTTGCGCCATGTCGACCACACTTCCCATATCCGCTTATCAAAGCTTACTCACTTAGGTTTTTCCACGGGTATTTTCTTGAATTTAGGCAGCTGCTTTCACCATTAGCCTTTTATCAATTTATTTTTTATATCTTAATCAGGTTTTTAAATAAAATGCTTTGGTAAATCGATGATCAGAATCAGTTTCACTTCAAAAATAAATTGAGATTCAATAAAAACTTTATGTGAATACAAATATAAGCGGTTGAAGAGCATGTTTCCTTATTGCTGACCAAAACATAGTTTATTTAGGGTTTCCAATGACCACAACGCGGCTCCTGCGGCTCGGCCGTCTTATTTTCGACGTTTCTTGTTGTCTGGCCAACGGAAGTCATTATGCGTTTCCCGGCGGGAGCAGTACTCCGCCCTGTAAAAATGTATTCATTAAATCAGCTATCAGTATCGCTCTCCATCTCTCGAACAATCTTACCTTTATATTTCATTACATCCTCCTATGAGTTGACGATAAAGTCAAAGTCGCGGGCCACAGCACTGGGACCAGATGGATGGTAGAAACGAAGAGAGGCATATGCTCAGCACTGCGCAGGAGATGAGCTGAAATGATGATTATGATTTATTCCAGACCATTATCTTTCCCAACGCTTTCGTGATTTTGGACGCAACGTAAAAAGTGACAGGTGCTAAAGCCAGAAAAAAATAATGGCAGCTGATGAAAAAGATTGATTCATCTTATTTATGATCGATGAAGGATTTTTTTTATTCGCAAACTTTTTTCGAGCCTGATGGCTCCCCACTGCGACCCTGTTTACTAAAACTTTAACGTTCTTTCCAAATATTTTTGAAACCAGAAATTCAAAAGTTCGATATTTCAACAGAACTTTTAAAGTGCTCTTAAATGTAATGAAATGACACGAGTCGGCCGCGTGCTCACTAGCTCACGACAAATATTGACCTGACAAATGTTTAAACATTACCACCGACACGTCCCTTCTGTCTACGGCTCGGGCACAATGGTGCATCAAGTGGGGCGGTGGATGGTGGCTTTGGGGCTGGGTAAGCTGATGTTTGCCTAACGTAAATAGTTAGGATGTGTCCAGAGATTGGTGGCGCGGATCAATAGCTGCCGGGAGTATGCGCGATCACGTTCTATTTGCACTGTATGTTGTTTTATTTTATAGGGCAAGCCTTCTGTTTGTTTAATCCTCTATAGGAAGTAAGATTTTTTTTGTCCTTCATGAGGATTTATGTACCTTAATCTTTAACCACCTCTGGATTAGTCTCACAATTGTAAACATTAAAAGGTTAATTTTGCTCAGGAGGTTTATTTATGTTTTCTTAAACTACTTACGTTAGTTTGATTTCAAGAAATTATTAATGATTGTGGATTAAGCACGGTTATATATAGTCTATACGGTCCTCCGTAGATGCTCTAAATAACTCACAATTTGTCTCAACAACTCTATTTTTGCTTTCCTATCTATATTTAAATTCAATTTATTATAATAAACTTAGATAAAGATAGCAGCTTACTGTAACGAAGCAAATGTTCTATGCTGTGGGTTAACATTTGTCTCCCGAACGTCTCATTTTTATAACATTAGTCACAGCGAGTTCATTTGCCAAAGCATTAGATATCCGTAAACAAGCGCCGCCAAGGCCGCTTGTGTTTACGCGGCCACTAACAACAAATGTACATTCATTAGAATTTGCATACTCATTAACAACAATAAGTTAGTGCTTTTAGAAATATTCTCTTGGTTGTCGATATTCATATTTAGTTCGTCTTGCTAAAGATTTGATCTTTTGATGGTAACCATAAAAGTCGAAATGCTGAAAAATAAGTCTTATCTGATCACAAGGTATCACATCACTTGACATCACCTAAACTGTCTCAAAAGCTTCAAAATATGTTTTCTTGTTGGAGAGAGCGTCACTGCACTGGCTTTTTTTATTAAAGTATAAATTGTGTTAGTTATTGACTGTAAGTCGGCGTTCAATTCAGCCAATTTAGTATTCTAAACATCTAAATATTTGAAACTTAAGTGTTAGTTAACAAAGAGCATACTTATAACTTCGAGCCTGCGGGTGCAATCGGCAATTTCTTGACAAGATCTTTTTTTTTCTTAAAGTATCAAATAAGAGTGAATAGTTGAATACCAAAAAAGATGTTGTTGGTCGACAACACTAGTATGTACCAGCGTTGTTATGTTATAGCCCAGAGCAAAGACTAGTTGCGGATAATCGAGTATGCGGCGATTTAGCCCGACTCGCAAATCACCAACGGAAACGAATGGCAGTAATGAGCTTCGGATGTCGCTCACCTATTGTGCCGAGTTAATAGATATCGACTTCCTCGGCGAAGCCACTGGCAGCAACACTCGTCTATAATGGCGTATTGTTTCTGCACGTACCCCATCGCATCTTATGTTTTCCACGCGCAGATCATGCGTGTGATCCGCTTTCTAAACAAACCCATAGAAAATGTGGAGGTTGATCTACCTTCTGAATATTCCTTTCTTCCGTTTCTTCCTATATCGAGATTGATTTCGTTATAACTAAAATATATATCTACTGGTCTATCCGTCTGGTGATTTGGTAGCCCCAAGCTTTCTTCCCTATAAAGGATGAAGCTTGTTTAGTATGTATGACTGGTAAACATGTCTTTTACTATTTTCCTCCATCTTTTACGGTTTTAAGACAGATGTCACCTCGAAGCCTGTAAGCCTAATTAATGATGATTGGCGGTAATCCTGTTAGTTAAGACCCTTGCTTGCTACTTAATAATAAAAGAGTTTTGAGGTGCATACGACCGCGAATAGATCTTATTTAATAATCTTTATCTAATGGAATAGATATGCTAGTAAGATCCTGCCGCATCGGAATTTACCAAAGCGGAGCGTTTCAATAGCTAAAGAGATTAACCGAGGGACGGAACCATAAAGCCGAAAGCTTCCTGCGAGTGGTTGCAACACAACATCTTGGATTTTCAACGCTTTAGCAGAGGTTACGCCTAAATAATTTTGCACATGCATGAATTAGGTCTCCACTTTCAGTAACTACATCTGGCTTTTGAAAATCGCCCGAGCAATCATCCCACTGAGATATTTACGAAACCAGGCCGATGCTTCCTTGCGGATATGCAACAGCGCAAAATGATAATAGCCCTGGCATTTTGCTGCACGAGGTGTGGAGAATTTCAATCGTGCAACTACTGGGAACTCTGGATTTTATTACAGATCAGTATCGGTAAGTGTGCCGTAGAGAATCATAGATCACGAGTTGACTTTAAACGCCAATTACGTTTCAATATCGTTCGTAATTTATTTAAGCGTGGAATAGCGTTTACCGGACGGAAATCATTATGTACTTGGACTGTCGTAATATATGAATTTGTCCTAACCTAAGCATTTTTAATAGATTTGTTAGGTATAAGCAAACCAGCTTGATGGAAAGGCAAATACAAACAATAGCTTTGTCAAAACTGCAACGGTTATACCATTACCGGTTATGCCATTATCATGGATTGACGGCACCCATCAAAGGTACGCTATAGTTAGAAAACAACAGTCAGATATTCACGAGATTCTCGTGATAAATATTCGGAATAGATAAAAAGTAACAGTATCAACTCTCAGAATGACAACAGATTGCGTAAAATATACTAATTAAGTAGTTGTTTATTCATAGAATGATTGACAAGTACATCCTCTGGTACCGTTCAACTGCGTCTTCCGTGCGTTCCGCGGACTGCCTGAGAACTCGAATGGCCACGACTAATCGGACGGAACGTATCCGATGTTTGCTCGATCACTCTTTTCCGTTGCAATGGGAAGTTTCGAAAGCTCGAAGTACTTAAGGTTCTTGAGCAGTTACATCATAGAATGAAAAAATGGATTGATATCTTCTAATTATAGAGTGAATGAAACGCTAGATGAATATCTATAGCTATATCGATTTTGCCATGTGGATTTATGATTCCAGCATTGGTTTATGGTATCTCATTAACAGATTCATCAGACGTTTGTATGATGTATGTGTCAGACAAATCACCAGATGTTGCAAGTGGCGGCGTCATTAGCCGACCCATAATCCCTTGACGGCACGCGCAGGCACGCCGCCGCAACTAGGTTAGCTCGTCAATCTTTGCTAGCCCAAGGTCGTTACAATTTCACATAAGAACCCGTATGTCTCAATCAAAACACAGGAACAGAAACAAGTTTAGACAAACTTACAAGCGAAGTTTCATTAATAGTTTCAATATTGAATGGCATTTCATATCCAGTTTGAACATTATAACGTCCTTGATATGGTTGGACTTGTTTCACTTCCTGTTACGAGGCAAATTGTATACACAGAGCACGTCACTCATTCAAACTCAATCAAAGGATCTTGAATGAGATGTTTACCACGTCCATACGAACGTACAATATACATAAATTACATGCAAGTATTTGAGAATTTCCTGTTGTGAACACTTATTCGATTTATTGCAATAAGACGCGAATACTTTTATGAGGTTGTAAATTTAAATCTCGCCCTCCATTCTGTTATGATACTTGTTCATTCATAAACCATAAGATATTGCTACGAGTAAGCCAATTCATATTTTCTGTAGAATGACATAATTTAAAGCCTGTATACTAAAGCGTATTCTAAAGATGGGATAGGGTGTGAAGCAGGGAGGGCCCCGGAGCTGACCTGCCCAAGGCCAGCGAGTTCGTTAGGGCCATTCATGGATGCCTGCGCGCGATCCGCCGTTTCCCGCGGCGAGGCAGGATATTCTCCCTCCCGAGCGCTATGCTGTCCGATTGATCGGTTTCTTTTTAGAATCCAACACGAAGCAAAAAGACACCACGCGCAATCGTAATTCACCGGATGCACTAACGAGTGTAAAATTTTTTAAGGCTCGCTATGCAGCAGATTGTTTTTGTCGACGCCACGTTTTCCGCTATGACTTTATTATTGTACACATGTACAGTGTTGACATTTTTATAATTTAAATAACAAAAATTAATTAATAATTATTGATGGTAATATTATTATTATGGCCACCCTCAATATTCTCGGTATAAATACAATCGTCATCCCCACTCTCTCTCTCATTCCGATTTACGCTGTGTTAGGAGACAGACGTTATACCATCCTTGTTATAATTTTGAATATACGTGCTAACGTATTTATTTAATCTATTTTTATTTTCTCTCGCCTATTACCCTATAAAATCTATAGGTTATGGGCCCAGCCATACTACCTTTAGTATTGTGCTGTAGTTCCTTAAATTCATTTCCTTTTGTTTTCTAAAAACACACGTGTCCTCCAATCAACTTTAACCAAAACCATTTTCGCTATGGATAACCTGAAAACTAAGCGAAACATCCAACCTTTTAACGGCGAAAAATATAGCATCTGGAAGTTTCATATCCGCTCGCTATTAACTGAATTGGAGGTCATCAAGGTCATCGATGAAGAACCCGTGTTACAGTTCGAGGTATGGCAGAAGAATAATCGTATTGCTAAAAGCGTTATTGTCGAATACTTGTCGGACTCCTTTCTTAGTTTTGCCAAAGAAGAACTGACCGCAAAAGACATATTTAGAAGCCTGGATGCCTTGTACGAAAGGAAAAGCTTAGCAACGCAGTTGGCTATACGAATGAAGCTGTTGGGTTTGAAACTACAAGGAGATACTTTACTAGTCAAACACTTCACGGTTTTTGATGATTTGATGACGGAACTTTTGGCTGCTGGAGCGAAGCTCGAAGAAACCGGCTGAACGACCTCGAATTGTTCAAGCAGTGGAATTGACTCAGGAGGCAATGGTTTCCAGTCCCCGGGTTTGCATTTATGGCTGGTGATTACCAATTTGGCGAAAACAGGAAACAAATACCATTCCTGTTGGATTCCGGAGCTTCCGACCACATTGTTAACAGGGAAGATATTTTCAGTACCTATACAATTTTACATAAACCTTTTAGAATTTCAGTAGCTAAGAACGGTGAATTTGTTTCAGCCACCAAACGTGGAACACTGCAAGTAATTAGTGACTCTGGCATCCAAGAAACTCTGGAGGATGTACTGTTGTCCGGAGGTGCAGTACAACCGTATCGAGGATACAGCGCGCCGGGTTGACCGTCACCTTCGATCAACACGGAACTTATATCAGTAAGGACGGTACAGTACTGATGCGAGGTAAAGTCAATTAATAATTTAATTTCAATAGATTTAGAAAGTGGGTGTTAATCGATCTGTTTCTCAGTTGTGCATTAATAATAAAAATAATTACGACTTGTGGCATCAGAGATTAGGACACGTTAGTAAACAAAAGTTTTTGGATTTAAAAAGGAATTCTATGATTGATGACATTGGTTTAATTGATTTAATAACGCCTGATGAAAAACTGTGCGAAGCATACATAAATGGGAAACAAAATCGATTGCCATTTAATATATCTAAGGATAAAAGCCATATTAAACGACCATTATTTGTTGTACATACTGACGTGTGTGGGCCGATCACTCCTACCTCAATCGATAACAAGAATTACTTTGTGTTGTTTGTGGATCAATATACCTATTACTGTGTTACGTACCTGATAGCCTATAAATCAGATGTATTTGCAGCTTTTAAAGATTTTGTAGCCAAAAGTGAAGCACAATTCAATTTAAAATTGGTTAATTTATACTGTTATTTATCTAATGAGATGAAAGAGTACTGTGTGTCCCGAGGGATTTCATACCATTTAACTATTCCTAGGACATCGCAGTAGAATGCGGTTAGCGAACGCATGGTCAGGACAATAACAGAAAAAGCATGTGCGATGGTTAGTGGTGCTAAATTACCGAAATGTTTCTGGGGAGATGTAGTATTAACTGCAGTTTATTTGATTAATTTTTCTCCTACCCGCGTTTTGACACAAAATAAAACCCCGTTCAAAATGTGGCATGATAAAAGGCCTACAATTAAATATTAAAAGGTTTTTTTGCTACTAACTAAGTTTGATGAAAAATCATGGAAGGGTATACTTGTAGGATATGTACCGAATGGCTATAAGGTATGGAACATAGAACGTGAAAAATATGAAACGGTTCGGGATGTCATAGTAGATGAGGTTAATTTTTTGCAGTCAAGGCCTAAGTTGCGATTTGAAGGAGATGACATCGAACATTTCCAAAATACTGAACTGACACCTAAGTCAGAGTAAATAAAACCTCAATGCTGTGACAGTCCTAAATTTGATATGTCTAAATCGGATAGTACAAAATCTGATAGTACGAAATCTGATAGTATGAAATCAGTTAGTATGAAATCGGATAGTACAAAATCTGATAGTACGAAATCTGATAGTATGAAATCAGTTAGTACGAAATCGGATAGTACAAAATCTGATAGTACGAAATCTGATAGTATGAAATCAGTTAGTACGAAATCGCATAGTACAAAATCTGATAGTATGAAATCAGTTAGTACGAAATCGGATAGTACAAAATCTGATAGTACGAAATCTGATAGTATGAAATCAGTTAGTACGAAATCGGATAGTACAAAATCTGATACTACGAAATCTGATAGTATGAAATCAGTTAGTACGAAATCTGATATTGTTAAATCAGTTGAGCAAAAATCAGATAGTTTAAAATCTGATGAATCTGTTTCTAGTAGAAAGATTCGTAAGCTAAACGAATATGAAATGCCATTGGTTATAAATCAACTGGTAGTTTTGATCAAAATATCGATGATTCTTGTCAATTGAGGAGCGCTAGGCTCAAGTAAAAGGTCGTACACCAATATCTTATAAGGAACTTGATGAAGTTCTTTTGTGTGCTCAGTCAATTAATTGCGTAATACCTACATCTTTTAATGAGATTAATTACCGAAACGATAAAGCTCTTTGGGAAGGTGCAATTAAGAAAGAATTAGATTCACTTTTAGCTAATAATACTTGGACGCTAGTCGCTAAACCTGACAATAAGAATATAGTCGACTGTAAATGGGATTTTAGTATTAAAAATTATCAGTTTGGTAATCCATCTCGATATAAGGCACGTCTAGTTGCCAGAGGCTTTAGTCAGGAGTATTTGACAGATTATAATGAGACTTTTGCCCCAGTTGCTCGTATAGCAAGTTTTCGATTCATAATTAGTTTTGCAAATCAATTTAATTTATTGGTACATCATATGGATGTAAAAAAAACGCATTTTTAAATGGCACTTTAAAGGAAGAAATTTATATGAAAGTGCCAGATGGTATAGTTAATAAAAAAATTATGTTTGTAGATCAAAGTTCATATATTAAAACTATTTTGGATAAATTCAGTATGACTGACTGTCATCCAATAAGTACTTCTTTAGAGAATAAGCCTAATTAAGAAGCTCTAAATTTAGATAGTGAATATAGTGCGCCTTGTCGTAGCCTTATAGGTTGCTTAATGTATGTTATGTTGTGTACGCGCCCTGATTTAAGCGTAAGTGTCAATATCTTGAGCAAGTATACAAACAAAAATAATAAAGAGCTATGGAAAAGTCTCAAAAGAGTACTTAGGTATTTAAAAGGTACTATAGAGTTAAAACTGAAATATGAAAGGTGTAATAATTTTGAAGATATCTTGTGTGGTTATGTAGATTCAGATTGGGGTGGTAGTGCTGTTAACGATAGAAAAAGCTCAGGTTGTTTGCTAAAATTGTTTAACAGTTGTACTATAACTTGGAATAAATTTAAAAGACAAACTTCTGTAGCAGCTTCTTCGACCGAAGCTGAGTACATGGCTTTGTTTGAAGCTGTGAAAGAGGCGTTATGGTTAAAGTCTTTAATTATAAGTGTACATTTAAATATTAATAATCCGATACCTATTTTTGAAGACAATAATGGCTGTATAAGTATAGCCAATAATCCTACGAGTCATAAAAGGTCTAAACATATAGACATAAAATACCACTTCTCTAGAGAACAAGTAGAAAACAATGTTATTTAATTTTTGTATCTCCACACAGGTAAACAGATTGCGGATGCGTTAACCAAGCCGTTACCTGTCGTCGCATTTAGACAGTTCAGAGATGAGATGAACTTATGTTTGTAACTACATTTTGTTGATTTATTTGTTTATATCAATGGATAAATGCATAATTTATACTTAAGTGCATAGTTTAAGATTTGCTTATTTATTGGTCTGATTAGGTTTTACTGGGTTTCCCTAATCCTTGCAACAAATGTTGGACCATATTACATTGTGATTCCCCAGCAATACTTGGATGGTTTTAATGTTCTGGTTAGTCAAAATTATGATTGTAAATAATTAGTGATTAATTTTTGAGGGGGCGTGTTGACATTTTTATAATTTAAATAACAAAAATTAATTAATAATTATTGATGGTAATATTATTATTATGGCCACCCTCAATATTCTCGGTATAAATACAATCGTCATCCCCACTCTCTCTCTCATTCCGATTTACGCTGTGTTAGGAGACAGACGTTATACCATCCTTGTTATAATTTTGAATATACGTGCTAACGTATTTATTTAATCTATTTTTATTTTCTCTCGCCTATTACCCTATAAAATCTATATACAGAAATTAATAAATGTTGTTATCACAAACTGTGATACATGTGTGATACGTACGAGGAACAACATTTTCGTTTTTACAAATTTGTGACACGGGTGCGAATGACGACCTCTTATGTGATGATTTGATGAAGCAGTCTAAGATGGAATTCGTGAATCCAAGTACTCCCGATTTACATTGATTTTTTAAACTGTCTGTATGTCTGTAAGTCTGTCAATAAGAATAAGAATCAGGATAGAATGAGGGCAAATTCGAATATCCATTTTCCATATTAATAGTATTTGAATGAATAGTATCGCAATTTGTAGATGATGAACAGTTATAGATGGCCGGAACTGCAATCTTACTACTGTTACCTGAATCCATTAGAATAAAGACACAGCAATGTTCAGACACTACAATCTATCCTCGTCGTAAATAACAATCGTATAATTACTTATTTACTCAGTTTGCACTATGATTCCATTCACACTTACATATTTGTATTCAAGTCTGCTAGACATGTAAGGCTAGCTAGCGAAACGTCTTGTTCGCGGCTTCCTTCTAGCTAGACGTTTGAATAGGCTTTAATAAACGGCAGAAAAGCCTTTTGATCTGAATAGGAATGTGTTTACTGCAACTAACAAGATGGATCGCGCAGTGAATAACATTGAAATGTGGAATATGAGTGAACAAGTTTCTATACAATACATAACATAAAACTTAGGAAAAGTTGGTTTCGCTTTTAGCCAACTCTGCCTCAGAAAAGAGTTACTTTACAATAACTCTCGTTACATTTCAAAAGGCCTCATTTCGTTAGATTTTAGCCAAAGAAAACAAGAATCGACGTTCTAACTGAAGATGTAGAAGGCTCTGCCATACCGACACCGGAGGAGCTCTAGGCTCTAGCTGCGTATTTCGGCCGCGCATTGTGGGCAATTCGTCATGATTTGCGTATGTAAATCAATGTAGTTTGGCTGTGCGGCATACATAACGGTATTTTCGTCGGTCTACGGCAGGAAGGCGGATGCTATAAACACACTTTCAGCAACTATCGTGCTATACTGTTCTCGTAGTATACAGATGACGAATCAGCTCTCGTTTGAGGAGCTAGGTACTTAAAATAACGATATTTCTAATGTGAGTCTTAAAAACAGTCAGCTCTCCTTTGAGATGCTTGTTACTTAAAAATTACGATATACCTAATGTGTGTCAGAAAATCAGCCGTAAACATTTGCTCATAAAGTTTGATATTGGTTCATGGATATGAAGAGGGATGGTAATGACAATCAAAATTCACACCGTAGCAAACCACGACGATGCCCCTCTAGCACGTGCCCAGCCATTTCGCCTAAGGATTATGCCCTTCACACCACATTGTGCCCCAAACAACTGCGTTTTAACGACTTCGGAACCACCAACTTTTACGATCGTATTTACAAGTTTTTTTTTTCTTATTTCCGCTACGATCTATTTCTGATGCTATGAATTATTAATAATGTTAAAAGTTGCGAACGGTCGACGGAAAATTATTAAGTTTCCGCTGAAATTAAAACGAAGATAAATATGGCTTCATGACATGTTTTGCTGTAAAAAACGTATAAATTTGAAATTTTAGCTTTTAGGTGCAATTAGAGTTACAATATTACAGTGAGGCATGTTACGTAAATGCTGATTGAATCAAAGATTTGATTGATTACCTTTTTCATGGTTGTAGTAGCAGTAGATAGTCCAAACTCCAAAACCAGAAGAAACGCTACTTATCTTTTATGCCTCGTACTTGTAACTGATGGCTTCTAGTTTTATCGCTGATGTCTTCTTTAAATGAAAAAGACTGTCACTCCAGATTATTCAAATCAATGGTATTATAATTTGATATCAGTTCAGCAATGTGCTAGCAAGTCATTTTATAGTCAACGATAAATATACAGGTTGTCTGAGATTCTATTGTCAGGACTTCCGCCTTTAACTAATTTACAAGTCCAATATCTCGTAATTTGGATGTTTATTGGCATATTTATGAATATCATATTTTAAAATAAGAGAAACGATTTAGAAAGTAAAATATCTGGAAATATAAAAGTCAAATTCAGAAATCTCCAGAAGTTCGAAGATATATTTAACCTAGACCAAACCATAATTTTTATTTGCATTAACTAGCAAACCTATTTTTGTGATAAAACTATTTAATACAAGCACAACACGCGAAAGTAGTAATCGGCTTATGAGCTTAGGACACGCTGTGGATACGTATAAACTTTAATCCACCTTAAGAATGATGGATCCAAATGATGGAGGTGGCTGCGTCGGTGTCAGTACTTCCGTCCGTTGCTCAACTGGCTCAAGACAGCCCGCTGGAGTGTGAAACGTAATATTAGGCACCACCAACACATGGCGCACCAAATGTCAACGCCATCCTTTACGCAAACGCGAAAATTGCACCCAGTCTTCCGCTTTGCATAACGGAGCCACTCGCTGATTGCAGACTTCCCGTCTCATTTTCTTGTTATGCAAGTCTGCCTTAACTATTATGCATTCCACATTATCCACACATCATGTGAAACACAATATGAGCGACACTAAATAGCTGAGTATGTTGCCGCCCTCGACTTAATACCACACCTACGTTTGCTTGATTTGATGTACTCGTGCATCCCACGATTTCTTTAAAAACCCTAATCCAAGTACGTCACATGAACAAAAAGTCGACTGTGTTTGGAATTTACATTAGTCAGATGAATTACCGTGAAGAATGCGACACTCGCAACAAATGGGTCAATCAACAGGCCTCGGGACCTGTTGCTCGGAGTGCTGTCACTCCCACAACGAGATATATCAACGAAGGATCGATTGAATGGAATCAATAAGTATGGTGAGTGTGGTGGGCGATCGGTCGACGAACTGCGCGGGCGCAGCTTGCCGGCCGAGCAGTGGTGGTGCCGTGGGGCGCTCTAATTCAATTTAACGACAATCCAACGCACGCGGCCGGCTGTTTGCCTCCGCTGTCACCGATCTTACCCAACCTATCATTATTAACTCCCAGTTGTATAACTCCCGAGATTAACTGTCGATGCAATTATTGGATTTATTTTCGAATCCATTGTATCCATTCAAGTGAAATCAATTGGATTTTAGGCTTAACTTTTGTTGGCCGCTTTCAAATTTTATTAATCAAGTTGCACTTTACGTTCGTTATATTATCGGATTTATGTATCACTAATTTATAATTGGTTAGCGAGTATCACAATGCTATCTTAAAATTCTTCGTTACCTTCGGGTACGATGGGAAAAGGGTGCATAATTTTTTTACTGTCGATTGTCTTAGATGCAGATAATATTATGCCTCCAGTTCGCACCGGATCTGCAAGGATGGGCTGTGTCACCTTGAATGCCGGATGCCGACATTCTGAGGAGCTATCGGCCGTCAATCGTGTGAGCGTCTCGCCATATATTATTCTCCTCTGCGTTTGTCTTTGCGGCAGCGAGGGCCATTTTTATTTTACGACCATCCACGTCCGCTCCGCGGGACCTCGTCCAAGGTCGACGTTTCTTGTAAGCGATCAACCGGTGCATCGATCGGAATGTAAAGTGCAGATATTATGATAAAAATAAACCGTGCAGGGGCGTGGCGGTCTCGTGTGAAAACAAACAGTACATGTCCGCGTAGGGTCGACCTGGTGCGGGTGTGTCGAGGGAAGAGCTGTCTCGTGTTTGAAGTCTCAGCGGAAATGGACTGAACGTGGGCGACGCCTACGGCGAGTGCGGCTGACCGCTCTCGGCTCCCACCAAGTGACAAATTTAATATCATTATCTATTTCTGTTCGCCTCTGCCGGTTGAATTTATTTCGCGCTCGTTTGTTCCAGGTAAACGCTCATTATCTTCGTCACGATTAGTGAAGGTCGAGCAGATCATCAATCAGTCTAAGCTAGTGAATTATAATTATCCGTGTACTGCCGCCTCGTGCTTATCCAACTTGGTATGTCAATTAAAGATCTTGCACGTGCTTACTGAGACTGTTGTTTTATTGCGAATGCGTCACTTTATCAGAAACATTTTATTATTGCTATTTTGAAATTTTACTGAGCTCCGTGAGGCGGATCAATTTGTTAGCTGTAAAACTACGAGTTATTTCCGCATCCGCTATTGTCGCGCTGTCCACTGCAATTTAATCATCTCTTCAAGTGACAAGATGTATTAGGGCAGTTTTACGATGGGCGTTATCGAACTCAACTGTTATGTTCTATTTGAAGGTGTTAAAGTTGAAAATTGTCTGATTGCGAAGCCGTTGGCTCCCTTTGATGTAGAACGGGAATATCGACAAAGACGGACGTCCGGTGCCGGTCAGGATTTGTTTCACACGAGTGTTCCTTCTCGAGTCCCAATGAAAATATTTTTTTAAACATTTCATTGCAATTTATGATACCTATATACTGTCGCTATCCAAAAAATGCAGGTTATTTTAGACTTTAGTTTTTAAGTTCGTACTCATAGGGTAAAAATGGGGCCCAATTACGGAGACTTCGATGTCCGTGCGTCAGTCCGTCTATCTGAACAGTTGAAATTTTCTCAGATGTACCTACTTCTGTTGACGCTTTAACAAAAAATACTTAAAACAGAATAAAATAAATATTTAAGGGGGATCCCATACAATAAACGTTTTTACTCGACAGTCTAAAGTTCCATACCTATATAGTAGATAATGGTACAAGAAACAAGACCCGTTGTGCGCGAGTCCGACTCGCACTTTGCCAATTTTTTTATCTAGTTAACTTATTAACGTGACTAAAGGCTTTAAGAATATGCAATGTCGTTGCCCAAGGACGTTACAAAACTTTCTAAATTACAACTATCAAAAATTTACAGCGTGCTCATTATGTAGTGCAGTTCAAAGAAGGCCGCATCAGTCTTCATCCACCATAAACGGCTGTGTTTGCTTAAAAAACATCTTTAATGTTAGCTTATAGGAAGCAGTGAGAACCAGCGAGACCACTAAAAATCCTTCCGGTCCTTTGGACATCGCGGATAAGCGGCTTCCCCGTTTCAAAGGCTCGTGTATTCGTGAGGCGGCTCTGTAAACATCATTTGTTACCGTACGTGTGATTTCAGCCTTTTTGTGTAGTTTTTACTACCTCCCGATCCGATCTTATTATGCTCGCGTATCCGGATCTTGGCCGTAGGTTAAACGGCATTATTAATATTATCTTTTTGTGTGGGGTTATTTTTAAATCAGCTTTTTTTATTTATATCCTTATGTACATCCTTTTTATCAAATATTTCTTTTTTCGCAAATTACCTACAGTTTTCTTTTGAAGGAGATTGTCTTGTCTAATGCCCGATAAATAATTATTTTTTTGGGCTTTGTCTAGTATTTCTACGTATTAAATTCTTATTTTTTTATCAAGGAGCACTGATATTATCTTTTAATGGTATATGAATATGACTAAACTAACTTTTAATTCACGAATATTCAAATGAAAATCTTACATCTCAGACTGACTATGTCTTGCTAGGTTATCTAGACAGTGGCAGAACGAGAATTGAGAACCATAAAATAAATAAATAAATATATACGGACAAATCACACAGATTGAGCTAGCCCCAAAGTAAGTTCTTATGTTAGACTTGTGTTATGGGATACTAACTCAACGATACTATATTTTATAACAAATACATGTACTTATAGATAAACATCCAAGACCCAGGTCAATCTGAAAAAGATCATTTTCATCTTGACCTGACCGGGGATCGAACCCGGGACCATCCGTGTCACAGACCGGCGTGTTGACCGCTGCACCACGGAGCTCGTCAATTCGTCAACCATGCCTTCGAGGGGTAAAACCCTCCACAATCCTTGATATTAGTTAAATTTTTAAAGCAATTATGCCACAACCTACTCTAAGATAACTCAGTTACAGTTAGAATTGTCTAAGTATCTTGGAGAAATGACCATGACAGGCAGGCAATTTATCTCTAGTCAGACTTAGGGAGCACTGGCCAAGCCCTGCAGTTGGTCCACATTGCAAAAGCAGGCTGGTCTCACGGCTGGACAAGGCAGTTACCGTTAGCGCAGTATTAGTATTTGGTAGAGCCCGACTTGTTTAGCATACAATGCCCATATTGGAAGGTTGCGCAACCGCTGCCCGGATGTGACGAGGCTACGACGTGCCGAATTGTGTGCCTAGATGTCTGCGGTAGATTGACTGTAGATTAGATGCCTAGACTATTGTCTTAGCTGGTTGCTAGCCAATCAACAGTCGGTAGCCATTGTTTTGTGAAATTGCTGTTTGTGTTATTGTATCCATGAAGTGTTGGATGATAAATCTTGTAGCTGTTGCCAAGTCATTAGTTTTATTTTATTCTGTTTGTTTGTTTTGTTTTTCGTGTGTGTAAGTGGCCAACACTGGTGACAGATTTTTCAAGCTGCCTCAAGGCATCTGACATAGCTTAACGATAGATTAAGCATGTGACTAAATTTGTCATATTATTGTAATATAACGTGTCTTCCGACCGAAGCACGGAGTAGCCCGAGATATTTTTATGCCACTTGTGGTCACCCATCCAAGTGGGGACCGCGCCCAGGGTTGCTTTACATGCGTAAGCGCTTCCAGTGCTAACGCCCTCTGGGCCATCGAGCTCCTCTATTATTATTCTGTTGGAAACGTTATATTACAATAATATGACAAATTTAGTCACATGCTTAATCTATCGGCTATTAGGGCAGCAAGAGTGTCATCAGGTCACATATTCTGGAATCTTCTGCACCAACTGATGGGTGGTCCCCCAAGCAAAGTCAGCCTTGAAACGTCAATACAAAGGAGTTTGCGGTCGTTCGGCACCATTGTTTCTATAGCCTCACGCGTAAGGTCGAGATTGGTGCTAATTACGGTTTCCATGCAACTCACGCTGGACAAACGATGCCGATGGTACGTCCGGTCGCGGTATGTTAATCAGCCTCCATTGGTGATCACGCTCGTACTCATACAACCGTCCTTGGGTACGCTGTTCCACTTTATTTGTTTGGTTCGTCTACTCCTCACTTACTAAATTACTTCTCTAAAGTTTAAATTGTATTTTTTTTTTTATGGTTATAATGTTTAAAGTCTAATTTGCTTTGCAGGAAATTAAATGTTAAGGCATACCGCTACATTTTAATTCCTTTTAAATCCAAAGTCGCAATGAATATCTAATTTAGTCACGTGTTGATTAGTATTTCTACTATACCACAGAATTAATAATAGTACTAACGTACTATACTTCCTTAAATAGACTATTCTGTTATTTACATTATTTCTTAATCCAGTGAAAATCTCTACTTTCGGGAATCCAATAATTTATTTATTACATTAAAGTTCCGTGATCGTAAAATTATCTTAAAGATTTGGTTTGTTCATCTTTTATTTCTTAATTAAGGTATTACTATTGTTAAATTACAAATTCTCCGATTTAATTTTTAAAAGTTATAACTGCATCAAAATAATTTTCGTCTCAGATTAGTTTCCTAGTAGGTACGTACGTATATGGTTAGCGATCGTAGATCGAGTTACTGACATGTAATACTGATCCTACATTATCTCGTGGCTTGGGTTCCAGATGAAATAATATACCTACTTATCTACTTGCTGCGTTATATCGCTATCATAATATATTCATCTGATTCGTGTAACTGTCTGTAATACCTAAACTACCTATTACATTTTTGTTTTGAATGTTCAAATTAAAACTTTTATCTTTAAAGACTATTAGTTTTTAGAAAATTTACAATTTTACTTTCTATTTTATGAAAAATATATTTAAATCATCGCAACCGAAATATTTTTGATTGGTGCTCTCTAAAGTGCCACCAAATGCATTTTTTATAACTGTAACATGTTCATTTTTATGTCACGTCTTCTCATTTTTAACTTGATCCGTCCTGTAGATTCGAAGCTACTTGGCTATGTCACAGACGGACAGAGAGAAACACGAGTTATCATATAAGGGTTCCGTTTTATCACTTGTTCGTAAGGGACACTAAAATGAAGCAACTTAGACTTGCCCTAAAATCCGAGTATCACAATAATAAGAGCAGCAAATGGCCTGCCCTTTGGAGCAGATAACGTAACGCAGGGTCGGCCAGAGTCGTTGCACAACGAGGAATGTGTGCCAATGAACTGTACAGCATTAACTGCACGAAATTTAGTCTTACTCATGACGTAGTCACTTATTATTAGTTGATTTTTACCCCATAAGGCACGGAACCCTTAGATCTGCCCTAAGATCGTGTATCATAGCAACAAGAGCCGACAATAGCTCGTAGAGCGTAACGCAGAACTGCCAGAATTGCAAAACACAAATGTGTCCCAATGATCTGTACTGCATTGAATGCACAAAATTCAGTCGTACGTACCTTATGCATTCAACTTGTTAAGTAGATGTTTACCCTGCAAGGCATCAACCCTTTGACCTTCCTAAAATCCGTGTATCATAGCAACAAGAGCAGCAACAGCGCGCCCTTTGGAGCAGATAACGAAACACAGGTCTGCTGGAGTTTCACAACGTCAATGTGGGCCTATGCACTGTACTACATTGAATGCACGAAATTTAGCCGTACCACTTGTAAAAATGATTTTTACCTTTTGAAGTACGGAACCCTTTGAATTGTCCTAAAATCCATGTATCATAGCAACAAGAGCAGCAAAGAGCGCGCCCTTTGGAGCAAATAACGCAGGTCTGTTGGAGTTGCATAACATGAATGTGTGCCAGTCCAATGAACTATACAGCAATGAGTTTTAGGCACAAAATTTAGCCGTACCACATACATCAGTCAACTTGTAAAAAAGATTTTTACCTTTTGAGATATGGAACCCTTTGATCTGCTCTTAGATCCGTGCAACAACAGCAGCTAATACTGCGCCCTTTGCAGTAGATATCCTAACGCAGTGCTGCTGGAGTTGCACAACGTGAATGTGTGCCAATGAACTGTACCGCATTGTATGAAATTTCTAACCACTTTTATGATTCTATCGTTGAGTATTCGCGTTAAGATATAGAAGAGATAAAAGCTTAATAGATGTTAAAGTATTTTTTATTAATAACAATGTTTATTAAAAGAATGAAAAGTAAATTACACATTTTTTATAGGCCTTAGAGTCCTACCAGAAAATATTTTAACCGTGACGGGCAATAAAACGGTAGCAATTTAAATGGATATTTTAATACGAGTAAAACGGTTAAAAATCCTGCAATTGTGTAAAAAGAACATATATCGTTCTGGACTGGATGAACGAAACTTACATAATAAGTATAATCTGTACTATATAATATATAATATTAATTTAATATTATAAATGCGAAAGTAACTCTGTCTGTCTGTCTTGCTTTCACGCCAAAATTACTGTACCGATTTAAATGAAATTTGGTACACAGATAGTCTAGAGCCTGAGAAAATACATAGACAGCTTTTTTCCACGCAGCCGAAATCGAGGGCACAATCACACATAAAAACGTATGGACAAATCAGAAAGATTGAACCCCCACAGCCTAAGTTGTGACCATGTGTCGTACGTACCATACTAAGACAACAATAATATATTATACTTCTAGCTGTTACCCGCGGCTTCGCCCGCATTATATATAGCCATGTCCTTCGTGGTACCCTAACCAATGTGTATGCAAAATTTCATGATGATCGGATCATTAGATACGGCGTGAAAGCTTAACAAACTCACTTTTGCATTTATAAAATTAGTTAGGATTAGGTTAGGATAGAGACCCAAGCTAATCTAATAAAAAATCGTTTCCCGTCATCTGGCTGAGGATCGAACACGGGACCTTGCGACTTGCAGTACCTCTGAGCCACAAAGGCCGTCGTGAACATACAGATTTCTGAGCCATAGAAGTGTAATAAACTAACACCCCATCATAGTGGCGCTGTCGCTGTTTGATTTATTAATATGCAATCGGGAACACGCTCTGTGAAGTGGAGAATGTCACTCTAGGCACAGTTCAGATATCGAGTGACATTGAAAGACATGATTGCCTGAATTGCCTTGTTACCTCTTACGGTAAGAATGGATCTGAACAATTGCATTGCGTTATTTCTTAAGTTTCTTCACGTGCTACTGTTAACGAGCTTAAAAGCTAAAATACCTCACTGTTTGTACTTTTCGCACGACTGTCTAGCCGGAAGCGAGTTGCAAAAAGGCTGGTTGCGTAGACAACAGCGTATCATGTGGGAATGCAATGCCCCAGTTCATCTGCAGTACGAGCAGTTCCGTTATACTTACACCGGTTAATATGACACTGGAGTCAGGGCTTGAACTATTAGCAGGACGTAGTGTTATCGTTGATACACGTTATGCTGATGCAGTCGTAATATCTTCCCAACTACCTAGTCTTAAAAACAATTGAAATAAAGAAACTCACTTTACATGAAATATGATATCATGCATGAAATATGATAAAACAATGCAGTCTTTGGTTGATCTTGTAATTACTAGGCGTTACGCGTTTACAAAACGTGGAAATAGATATATCTCTATTTCCATTCATTGTCCACTATCTGTAACGGAGATGTTAACTTGGTTTTACCTTTTTTGTTTATATCGAAAGACATTTCGCTGTTGCCCATACATTTATGGAATGTTTCCAAAATTATTTTAATTATGTACTTACTATTAAATCATAGAAATGACTTGCTGGCAATATATCTGATTCACTTCGATAGCAAGTACCTGCCTACAGTGTGGTGCGTGAAATTACATAAGGCTAAATAAATTAATTTCCAGAATGGCCGGAGGAGACTCAGTAGATGGTTCCCAGCTCAAAGGCTTAGCAAAATACTTTAACAGCCAAACCAATGCTGGAAGAACTAATACAGCTAAGGCCACATACGCTTTCTTCGGCGCCTTGATATTGTACTACACTCTGAAACCCTCTAAGAAGTAAATGGCATCTTGTTTTGTGAATTTTCAGTTATTTTTACTTACTTTACTTTTACTTTAGGTCCTGTCAGTTCTGTGCCCTTAGTATCTATCATGCAATGCAAAACACTGATGAAGAAGTGATTCTGCGCGTCATTTACGTACTTATTTGCTGATGTTTATTGCTTCCTGTCTCGGTAAGTACTTATTACATAGACATTAACGATATACGTTAATGTTACTACAGCAGTCCGTCATATCATGCCTGCGTTTGTGTTTGAAGATATCTTAATTAACAACTGTATATTTATCTTCTTGATGTCTAATTATCTCTTTATAACTTTGTTTTCTCTTCAAATGTTATTTACGCAGTAGCAAAGAATAAGCAATTTCTTCAAAATCTCATTTTAATTATTTACACAATGGGCTTTGTTCTTCCATTCTCACTAAAATAAAAGCCACATAATGAGCCACTAAAACGTGCGGTTTGCGTTTAGTTTTTGCTAAAGCATTGTTTGCTTGAGCGCAACAACTGTGGGTTCCCACATACTAAAATGTATTTCTGAATTGCGAAGATTGTCTCGAACTATAGAGATGGCCGATTACGATAATCCGTGATTGTAGAACGAGGCGGAAATCCTTAAAGATGAACTCTGACATTCTATCGCGGTTCGCGGTCTCGGCCAGTGACAAATATAGCTGTCGCCGGCTCGCCTATTATCGCCTTGTTAATAAATATGCGTGATGGACGGCGGCCGTCGGTCCGTGATCGAAGTTGTTTTTCGCCAAGTGGTATGGTACTCACACAGGAAGTGCGTGAGGGCATTCGGTTCGTTATGGGGGCGGCCTATGTCGCTACCAAAATGACGGTACCTTTGTCAAAATCGACAGCTTGACTACGCACGCTTAAAATTCAAATGATGGATCGAGCCAAATTTCTGAATTTAATGTTGCTTACGTTACGGTATTATTTGTATCAAAATTGAGTTCCTTTTCGGTGTTAAATTATCTGACTTCGTGTGAATTGGTCTCATATAGCAATTTCTGTCGCTTTCCACGTAGTCGACACCGATTTGCATCGCTGCCTAGAATTGGCTTATTACATTGCAACAATGTGCAGTTTTCCGTGATTTATTACGATTCGTCTGCGGCCGGGTCACACAAGTCGGCCCATTTGTATTCGTTCTGCGGACGTGGAGGTCGTTCGTCCCGGTTCTCGTCTCGTGTTAGCCGTTCCCTCGCACTACAGGTCGGGGACCGATTCAGATTGCACATTAGGCATATATTAGGCGTGGTGCCGCGCTTTGAAAGTATGGCCTTGTATGAATATTGCATCGTAACACGAGTTCCATTGTCATATTTTTCTTTGACGATCATGCTGTTCCATTCAGCATTGAATAGCAAAGTGGATGTGCGATTTACGATGGCAATAACTCGTTCGAAATCAGAGTACGTAAGTGTTCAGTCGATAACCGGTGGCTGTCGATGGCGAGGATGTCGCTGGCAACCTTCCCATAAATTCCGCGGAATCGGCGGGCCTTATAATGGCGGCAGCGTATGTATGGTGGGCGCGCGGCGAATGCCGAGCACGCGCCTACGTGCCGGCGTGCCGGGGCCCGCGACCCGCGCGGCCCAGCACATGTGCGGAGATTTGACGCATATCGATTCGCACATCATCTGGGTCGCTGCGAAATAGGGTCATAATTGTTTTGTGCTAAAATCAGAACGCCGTTGGAGAGATTTACTGCGCCAGTTCAATAATCTGATCTTCGCTGGGTAATTAGGAGTAATCCAAAGCTAATACGATGTTAGTGATTATTACTAAACTAAGCAAACACAGATACTTTTTAAAACAAGGGAAAGAAAATATTTAAAATATAAAGAAACATCCAACGGGAAATGCTTCAATCCTATTTTGTTTGAATTTTCTTGATGCCGGCAACGATATGAAGAAACTGATGCTAAATAAAGTGCAAACATAGCGGTCTAACGGACAGTATAATTACATTCATCGGATCGAAGAAACATCACACAACATGAGCACCATCATTATCGACAATACTGGTCATGTAAATAACGCGTTTATGCCCGCCCGGTGCTTCCCACCTAATAGGATCAAGAGCATATCGATGTCGCCCCCGTGCACTTTCTAGTTACTCCACATTGTATGGAGGTTGGTGGGAGTTTATTGACTCTATGGTCTGTTGCTAGGGCTGCTTCGTCTGCTGGCGAAGAAAGAGAATACTGAGGAAGCAATAAAGGTTGCATATACATATGTTCCCAGATGTAATGTGTATGAACCTTACAAAGGTCCATACCTGATGTAAACTTCTTACTATCAGGATTTAAGTAAGAAGGTTAAACAGAAGCGCTAACCGTTGTTGACTGTTTCATTCAGGCATGAAAAAGTTGAGGGATGTTAAACGTGTCTTCAGTTTTGTCTTCTTTAAAAGTGGAAACCCTATCCGTGGCTGGGCTGGTCGTTTACGGCGGAATGCAGCAGGTTGGTGGATGTAGGTGTTCGCAAATATTAGCGCTTACCTAATTCGGCTCTCGCAGGCCATATTTACCTTATTACCTAATCGGCCAGTTAATTTAATATTTTACTTGTCACCTACGAGTACACTAATTCGCTGCGCTGCGCCTCATTATCTCATTGCTCCGTGGGCGACGTGACATGTGACATCAGATTGACAATGTACTGGAGGAGATTGTCAAAAGGACAACTTGAAGTGGAATATTGAATATCATTGCGGTGAATTATGGAATGTATTAAGTGTCGGCCAAGTCTCGAGCCTCAGGTCATGGACCAGAATAATTTTAGCCAAAGTCACATCAGTTATAAGACATTCCTCTAACCGAAAAGCTTATGAATTGAAGGATCTTTGACCATCTGATCGCGTACAAAGCTGTTTCTGCATTCGAAGATTAAAAAGAGCTTGAAAATCTAGGTGTTTACATTAAAAGTAGAATTTGATGTTAGCTCTTTCGCTCATTATGCCGAAGTCTAGGCTCTTAGACGCTTACTCAGCAACCGACAGCCAATATTATGTTTCCAGTTCAGTGACCTTACATGACAACGCGTCACGTCAAATGACCGTACGCATCACAGAATGTGCGTCGAGTCGCGCGCGCCATCGAGGTCGCAGGCGCTCTTATGAATGGCCCTGCCGCCCGCGCTCCCCACTTCTATCAATGGACTCACGTGGCGATCGATGCAGTGTATAAATGCACATTTATAGCAATTTATTGGTATTTAGCCTATAAAGTGTTATTAGTTAAAACTTATAATCGAGTTTATGATCAGATTTAACGAGTATCATTTATTTGAAATTGGTAACCATTGTAAAAGGAGTACAGTTAAGTATACCTACTGCAAACATATCCGGGATTAAGCATGAGATCATTGAGCATAAAATGGTTATAGCCCTATATAAACATATCGTAAATACTTTACATTCTGAAGCTAATGATAGAGCAATGTTAGAACTTAAAGTAAAACTAAAATTTCTTCTCCAAACAAACGATAAACATGTCCACATTGATGAAAGTACATAATCTGTATCTGTAACGTAAACGAGCATCGCCAATCGCCATCGAGCCGGGCGCATATAATTGACAGCTAAATGCCCTATTAAAGCCGGCACATGAGCAATTGATTAGTATTAAGTGGTCAATCGCCATGATTTTGATAGCGCCTCTGCGCCCCGCCCACGCGCATTCCGCTTTATTGAGATAAAAGTGTTTGCTTTCACGTACAATAACCATAAAGTAAACGAGTCAATAAGAAACTAGTCTGATACATATCTTTCATAATGCATCAAGATCGTGAAGATGCTTTTGTAGGTGGAACTGATTTGATAGTGTAATAACAAGTTGAACTATTGGAATAAGTACTTGCCGTTTGATTTGAATGAAAATCGTAGGTGTGCTAAATTGCTCGTAGCTGACATTACACGCTTTACAATATTTTAAAGTAAATAGTGACTATCAATGTAATATGTATGTTGAATTACTGAATTTCCGTTGGATTTGTTATTTTATGTCCGCGTTTATAAATAAAGAAAAAGCTTATAAAAGCCAGTATAAGGCTGATTATGGTAACAAATTTATAATTCTATATTTTTATCTTTCTGTAAACCTTTCCTTTATGGTAAATTTATTTTTGAATTTACATAGACGACGTTTTCTTCATCTCTACCCTTATAGGGCAAGTGGCAACGCGTTCTAACATCTTAAAGGCATTGGCTAACACAGCTATACTATGACCCTTATACGAGCACAGCCATACCAGATAATGTTACGCCTTATTTAGCTGAGGTTACTCCAAACTGGACGAGCAAGGCTGTATATTGTGGTTGTGGGTTGCTTTAACATGTCAGTAGGTATTAGAATTATTAAGTCTCTTTTTTTTTCTTTGGGCTATAATTTTAACCTTTAGATTAGTTTTAATGGGAACAAACGTGATGGCTACTGCAAATATGGTTTTAAGACTAAATGGTCGAACGAAAGTTTGAAATTATGCCGGATCTCAACCGAATCCTAAAATCTGTTCAATGTTGGTTTAGTCTAATAAATACGATTACTTAAGCCATTAATCTGCTTGAGAGAAATTCTGAATTAATAGGTTTTAATCTATTTTCAACAATTACTATGAGCAACCTATAGAATTCGCAGATTTCATATTTTTTATTATAACGTTTTGTACAAGTGTTATCGTTTTCCTCTACATGTAAATTCAAACCCGAATTGGAGATGATAAATTGTAATTTATCGCTGACACCAAACCATCAACAACAATCCCGCGTGACATGATACAGCGAAGTGCAATCCTCACATAAATCTCCGAACGGCTCTCGGCATTACAAATTACCTCATTGCAAATTTCTCCGCTCAATTACGGCAATGTTGTAACTCAATGTGTTTGTGATGGAGAGCCTATTGTTGTCTATGAATCGGTTGTCAAAAAGAGTTCTAAGAAAGATTTGTAAGCTAGCTAAACGTGAAATTGAAGCAGAAAAAAACATATACATGGTGATTCTGATCAATCTAGCAATATTTTAATTAGGGAATTGGAATCTTAGAAAAAAGGTAAAAGTAGATAAAAATATTTGGACTTCCTGTAGGTTGACCAGCTAATTAATGAATTTGTATGGGAGCAGAATTTTTATGCGGGTTTAATAATTCTATTAGAGATGTGATTCCATAATTAAAATATTGCCAGGTTGGTAAGAATCACCCTATTATACTAATCACCTATTTATTCCTTGAGCCTAGACCAAAGGGCTACGTTTTACATGTTGCTTGAACACTAAATCAAATAGATTGCTAGTCGCATCATCTCTTGACTTCATAGCTTTTCACCCAACTGCAGTGCCCTAAATTGTCAGTTGGTCAAGATATAAAGCTTATTTTGGAGCAGAAATATCAGAACCCTGTTTCGGGTAGTGGTCCAGGCTCATCTTCTTACAGGTTAACCGATCTCATTTTATTTGGAAGATTATATTTGTTAATCGACAATCTGTAACACGTATGAATGAGTTGTAAGGTTACTCAACCCGCTCTACCTTGACGATTTACTACGAAATATTGTAATGAATCACACTGCTTTTTAAACCCGACGCACACAGCAGGAGGTGTGATCTCGCACAGCGCGGCCATAGAATGATGATTGAACTCTGACTCACGTCATCTACATACACGTCTATGGAAAAAATCGAAGGCCGAGATCTAGGATAAGATCTTACAATACCATGAATCACGTGATCAATTACTACGATCATGTGAATATGAACATTCTCGAAATAAGTATTTACGTCACTTTAACAGAATTTAATTCAATTGTTGGAGTTTTATTTCTTTCGATTTTTCTCGCAATTAAGTTAACAACGAATTGCTTCATACCACTTAGGTGACTTGGTCTCCTTGATATTTTTTGGTCTTGCGTGTCTTGTTTAAGGAATTGCGAAGGTTTTTTGGCTTAAAAAAACTTGCTATATTGTGACAGTTCTCCACCTTGCAAAACGGAATCATAGAATAGTTTAATGATTAGTATTACAACGTAATTTTATCGTCTTTTTAATTTCTTCTATTTCCGTTTTTCCTCTTTAACAATACCGGCCTTTAGAAATCAACTAAGCTTTACCGGCTTCGATCAGTTATCCAGCGATAAAAATTGATTGGTTTTTGTGTTATGACTAGTAGTCTTCGATTGTTGGTATCTAACAGCCACTTCTTATTAAGTAAAATAAAATGCCACATGTTCCGGAGTCGAGAAGACAACAATCTTTACGACCTCCATCATCTGTCATCAATCACCAACCATCAGCTGTCCCATTGGGCACGATAAAGGTCTCCGCGTTATCTTTGTAGGTGCTATGGGCGTAGCCAGTTTGAAGGCGTGAATGTTCGTCTTGCAAAAGTCCGCCGTACAAGATCCAGATAAAATGAGTACTGAAGTAAATACTTATGCGTACGCCATACTTTATACTAGAACTAGATAAAATTAAGAAGCACTAGAAGTTTTAACAATTATTATTCATTTTGTAATAAGTAGCTGAATAAAATTATTTAGGTCGCAGGTAGACTGAGTCTACCTGCGACCACGAACACTGTAAAGTGCTCGAAACGTTAGGTGTATAAATAATGTAATAAACGCGATAAAAACCGTATTAAAATAATTTTATTTAAATGTGTAACAATCGCGAAAACATAAGTAGCTGATTTATTGGCTATGGCTACTGACCAGATCTAGAAGAATATATTGTCTAGAAAGACAAAAAGCCATCTCAAAAGATGCCAAATCATCACAAACAGACATCGTAGAAACATTCAGTGGCTGGTCTGGCCAAAGCTCTCGCCTCATCGCAATACCTCCCTGAACCTATGCTTAGTACAATTTATACTCGCTTAAACACCCTAGAATTTATCCCTAGCTACGTCAGCGGTAGGTGCTAATGGATGCCCGATGTCCCACCGCGACTGACCTCCGATATCCGGCGATTTACCCACCGACAGAATTTTAAGTGCCACTCGTAAAATTAACTCTCTTAATGGCTCCATGAATTGCAGGAATTTTAAAATACGTCCGATCGGTTAGCTCCGTTGTTGTCTTAATTGCGATGTTTGTGGTCTTGTGTCGAAAGGGTGTAAGGGGTTTTCCTTGTTTTGATTAGTTTGCGGTTCTCAGGTCATTTGCTGGTCAGAGCTTTTAGCGTCATCATTTAATTTAAACATCTTTTGTGTTTCTTGTTATTTGGATTGCTACTTATTTCTGATAAGCAAAATATATCTTCAACTTATTCACGAACACTGTCTGAACCCGACAATAGAATTACTTCTACAGGAGTGTCCCGGAAAGTGTTAAGTAAATATTGATCACTGTAATAGGTTTCCTATGATATGTGCTGTCGCTGTCACTATCATGTGTACGTTAGTAAAACGTTCTAAAAAGTAAACTAGCCACGTAACGCACTTGGAATAGCCATTTCCCTCGTTTTTAGAACCCACACATCCCATCCTTCGACAGCACTAAAAGACAGTTAACACGTCGAAAGACATTCGTGAGAAATTGTTAAAGGGGGTTAACACGTCAACACCGTAAGACTCGTCACTTCGCTAATGGGGGTCTGTCATCGCACCGACCCTTAACTGGCGTTTCCTGGCTTCTAACAGTTCCTCTAATTTTGGATTTGAGAAACGGATATTGTTAGCCGGCTAAATTGTAGCACTTTAGTTTTTGTGGACGGTTTTTGTCGTCAGCAAAAATGCGTAGAACAATTGTTGGTAATTTGTTTGATTTCATACTATATTCAACTTTTTGGCTTCCTCGGATTTATTTCTGGCTTAATGTCTTTTTTTAATTTAAATAAAATTATTTTAAAACGGTTTTTATCGCGTTTATTACATTATTTATACACCTAACGTTTCGAGTGTTCGTGGTCGCAGGTAGACTAAGTTAACATTTGTCTAGTATTTTTGACTCCTTTTAATATTAAAATTAAACTGTTCGAAAAATGTGATGAATTCGTGGAAACAAATATTAATGAGCTTTTGTTCTTGATATTCCAAGAACAAAAGCTCCTTAAAGACTTGCATTTGATAGCACATAAAATAATTAACTAAGCGTTAATCTAGATTTGATGAGGGCGGGTTTTTGGTAAACAATTTCATTTCAGCATACCCTTACAAACATAAAGTCATAAATCTGAATTCTGTAACCGCATGAAGACAAACAAACGGGGAAACACGACAAAAGCCAAAGAAATAAGCTTTACTCATCACTGCTTCGGCAGCTGTAAATGTTTACACAACTTAGGGTTGCGACACAACGCGTAGAACATCTCATCTCGTGTGAAACTAGGGGTCTACTTAAAATGATATCACTGGAAAAAAAAAATCAGTCAAGTGCGAGTCGGACTCGCGCATGAAAGGTTCCGTATCTAATGTTGTATAGGTAGATAATCTACCTATACAACATTAGACTATCGAGCAAAAACGGTAATTAAATCCTATTTTTAGTATGGGATGTTGTTATAGCAGCAGCAGAACTAAATTGTCTGTGAAAATTTCAACTGAATAGCTATCACGGTTCAAGAGTTACAACCTGGTGACTAAGGGACAGTGAAGTCTCATGACTGGTGATAGACGGATAGTGAAGTCTTATGAATAGACCCTCGTTTTTACCCTCTGGGTACAGAACCTGAAACTGATATGTGCGAGCTAGCCTCGTGTATTTTATTTTTATTTTTATTCTTTTTCCATAAAATAAAGCAAAATCAACGGGACCATATAGGTGTTACTTACCTGGCGATTGTGCAAATGCGACATAAACGGTGCGTTGACTCTAATTTTTCACAGGTCCAAAGGCCAGTTTATTTTTTAACCTTGATACCTACACGCGTTTTTGAGAAAAATGTTTTTGTTAGCTTGGCGGGCAACAAAGTGATACTTAAAGTCTTTGACTATATACTCTCTAGACATGCCTGTCATGCCTTTCTTTTAATGATTAATAAACTGGCCAATTTTTTAATACTTGTGTGCGTGACAGCTTTGTGTCACACACGCGTCCTCTCAATTAATGCCATCAAAATCCGTCAAATTGGTAGCTTTGTGTTTACATGATAGACTATGGGTTGGACACAATTTTTTTCTAAGCTTTTAGGCTTTATATAATTTCAGCTTAATTAAATTCATTTATTGACATCAGATAACATTAGACCCAATTTGTTAGTAAAATACATAATTTAAAAAGAGTGTTAGTACTTAATCCTTAAATCCTATGAAAACATTTTGGTTGGGGACCCATGCCGGTGGCCCTACATGGTCAACTGATGCACAAGATGCCTCACTATAGGGGAGTCCAGTCTGTCTGCCACTGTTCTTAGAATGGTATTGTGACTCGATCTTATCCTCCTCATCAATGATGCCATTTTTAAAATCTCTTTTTTATTGTTAGAGAAACGGATCCCTGAAGACTTGCATTATTGATAGCACATAGAATAATGAACTTAGTGCTAGTCTATATTTAACAATTTAATTTTAGCATACCCTAACAAACCTAAAGAGCAACGGAACCCTGAAGAAGGTGTGTAGGCGTCTGCCAGATGTCACATAGGGGTCGCGATGACCGTAGTTAGTTTAACCACGTTTAACTGCAGGCTTCCGTAACCGGTGACCAGTGACACATTGTTCAGTGTTATTATCTTGTCGCCGAGGTCGTACAAGTATTATGTCGCGATACTAAGAAATATTTGTTTAAAAAGTTCTTATTTGAAACCATTTCCGCCCATTGTTGCGTACGGATCTTTTGATTCCGTAATCAGGAAGTTTATAGTATTTACTCAGACGATGAATGTACACCGAAGAGTGTAATGTGTCTTTATTTTGAACTCTATTTCGACGCAATAAGGCTAGCGGCAATTGTAGGTTGATTGGTGTATGTATTATAAAATTGTCATTCTATATTTTTGTACCGTTGTAGTATCTCAAAATAAAACTACTTCGTTATATTTTTTATTAATAATTATATTACGTGGAATCAGTATTTTTACCGATGTTTTCTGTAAATCGTGACAAATTTAGTTGTTCACTATTCCAGAAAACATAGCGGAAATGTATTACTATTTAAAAAAAAATTCACATCATAGTCACTCTCGTTTATAGTCGCTCACAGTGAAATTCAGAGATTTTTGCGTTTCATTCATTCATTCTTAGTTTTTAACTGTTCTCAGAATTCTTGTAAGATATTCATGTCATGCATGACATGATTTCTGTGAATTTGGTAGGAGTTTCATGAATGAATTTAAAAATAGGAGGATCTCCTTACGCGTAAAACCCATGAGGAAAACGTGGGCAAACAACTTATCAAATTGGGATCTGTACTCCAATAGTTTGAATACCTAATGAAAAATCTCAATAAAAATATAAGAAAAAATGTTAACAGTTTTTCCCTGAAGATTTGTAATTCAGCAGGTTCGTCCTTGACTTCATTATTGGCTAGAGGCTGTTAACCCGATAAAAAAATTGGCGCTTGAGTCACGTGCGATAAGCCTGTTCTAGTTATTCCAGCATTTATCGCAAATCCCACGGAAACTGCTGATCTTGTAGCTCGCGACACTTGTATCTCCTCCCATATCCTGCGAGCGGAAGTGAGTGGATGTTGCGTCATCGACCGGAAATAACCGCCCTCTGTGTCACCGCGTGTCGTCATATACATGCACGCATCGTCATAAAGCAGTTCATGAGTTCACTTGACTAATCAGCGCGCACCTAAGCCCTAAGCTCTCGCCTAATCGCGCACTCGCGTTAATGACTCCGGAAATGACTACCATTAAACAATTTTCAGTCCGCATACGAGTACGTGCTTAACTGTAAATGATGTCCCTGCCCCTAAACGAAGAACAAATGATTTAAAGCAAAAAACTAATGGAGACGATCGATCTCGCTGTTAACTTTCGGGACGTAATTATTACCCAGCGGAAACAGCTCAGAGATAATACTGTGATTATGCTTCTCTACATGTGGCCAATCATTTATTTGTTGAGCGGGCTCCTCCTGTACCCTTGCGATCGAAACATGAACGCACGTTATGCTTCCAGTGTTAATGCGTCGGGATATGAAGTCAAAGGATTGATGTAAACGTTTCCAGGGAGCATCATATTTATGGCATCTCTGAACACTTAATCAACGGCAGGAAGATGTTAACTGTCCGCTCGTATATTTTAATCCGATTTTAATACCGCGATGTTCGGTCGGCAGCGGCAGCTCCAACTCGTGGAATCAATTTGCAGCCCTGAAAATTTATGTTCATGTTTCCCCAATTAACTGGCAATTCGGTGGCTTCGATTATTTTGCATGAAATGTGCGGGCGACTCCCGCATCCGGTGATTACGTCTGGCGCATAATTTGTGATGCGCCTGCGCCGAGCCGACCAGCCTACTTCGCCCGCTCTTGATTTTTGTTAGATAAAAAACGGAAGGGTTCGTCGTGGTCGGCCGGTGTCTGCGGGCTGCTTTGCTCACTTGTTGTTTGTTTTTGCTAAATGCTCCTTTGCACCTGCGCCACTTTTGTTTTTAATGTATATTTAATACCCAACGCGGTGATGCCCTTAAATGAGATTACGCGGGCTCGTTTTCTCGGTTTTATTTTAATCCTGCGCAAGTGGATGTTGTTACTCTTTCCTTTTATGAACCTGAATATAAATCGACTTCATTTAAATGCAAGTGAATATTAATAAGAGTATAAATTATGCGTATAGTAAACTCCTGCGCAATGGCTGATTGCCTTTTAGACGTGGTTTAAATATGATTAGTGAAGTATGTTGTTGTTTGTTGCAGAGTCGGGCTCCGCTGGCGTGGTCGGGCGCGTGCGCGTGCCGACCGGATGCGCCACCGGCGACATAATGTGGCTTCTTGATGAGCCCAATCAGCCTTATGAAGGTGATTCTATTATCTAATGCGCAGTACACTCAATGCCGCTACGTGCTTGTACTAAACTCATATCTGGATTAAACATTCATGACTTGTAAGCTTCTACTTGCAGCTTGTACCCTTTTATTCACTTATTCACATATGTTTTTTTATCTTTGATTTCAGACTGTGAGCAGCTGCTCTGCTTTCGATATTACAATGGCGAAGGCGAAGAATGCGTGGCGGAGTCTCCAACCTTACCGCCACGGTTTAAAGTTGATCTTAAGAAACTGCCTCTCCGGCTCAAGGAAGGCATCTCGAGGAAGCGAAGCGGCGACCAAGTGTCGCCGTTCTCTTACAACAATGAAAGCTTCGAAATGAACTCGGAAAATCCGCCTCGGGTCGAATTCGTGCCCGGCACTAGCCAAGATATCAAGCATCTCAGCGATAACGTCAACAAATGCTCAATTAGTGCTTTAGAAAGTAACGGGAACTGTGTGAATCTCGGTCAAACAAAATGTGATCCTAGTAAATCTTTAGTTAGTAATGTAAGTAAAGAATCTCAATCTGTAAATAGTGAATCTCAGAGTGCTATGGATTGTAGGCCAACCTCCTCGGGTGTCAAGAAAAAATGTCCCCCTCCAGTAGATACAGGAGGCGGACACACATTGACTGGAATCAAAAAGAAGTCAAAAATTGCAAATAGTGGTTTTGAATCTCCTACTTCTCCGGGTACAGAATACTACAAAATATGGTCACCAAAGAATCCCTGCAAAATAATGAAGTTCGTATACGACGTGGAAGGTGCCAATGTGCCAAGTGATGCGGAAAAATCGCCGGTACCTCCTTTGCCCCCGAGACAATCACACAAACCGCTGGAGAGAATGCACGCATTGTCTCCGCCCCAGGTACCGCGGCATCGAAAGCCAAAAAAACTCACAAAGCCTGAAGACGCTTTTACGTTTGAGTTGATAGATATAGATGAACAGTTTTTTACGGATAACAATATTACGAATTCGGCAGTTTTACAAGGCGAGATTAATGATTTTAAACCTGGTGAATTTTATTCTGGAAAGCAAGGAGCTATGTCCTCAACTACGAGTTTTTGGAGGGCTGGCCCAAATGTCGCTCCTCTAGCAACACCGGAAACTGATGGTAGCTTATGTGAATCGACTATTTCTTCCATGAAATTGTCTAGGTTAAGTGAAGAAAAAAAATGTAAAGATGTACCTGAAGCCTCTTCTAGCGTTAGTAAAAGTAATATAATGTTTATAAAAGATATAGGACCTGACAATTACATCACGACGACGTTTGCCAGGAAAGATAAATCTAGTCCCCCGACTGATGTAGTTGACGGCGTTACTCTGACGCCTAACCACGCCAAGTCTGAAGAAAAAGCTCAAAATACGTTTTTGAATGATATAAGTAATCATTCTGAATTCGAAGATGATAATAGAAATCAAATTGAAGAGAAAGAAATCACAGTACTTAAAGGTCACAAGCCTTTGACGAGGCAGAGTTCCGGGCGCGCAACACCCACAATGATGACAGCTTTTTTAAACTCTTCGCATATCGATACTCCGAATAGGGAAATAGATAATAACAGTTCAAATGCACCTAGTTCTTGTAATTCTTCGCATTCCACATCACCCATAGAAGACACGAATAAGACGCTACCGAGCGTAGGAACGTTGTTGATGAACAGGAAATATTCGTGTGACAGTTCAACGCCCAAACATTCAAGCTTACCTCGACATCTGCTGAAGAACTTAGGATGCGAAGGAACTCCTAAACATTCTCCATCAAAAACTGTAAATAATGCGGAGAGTCCAGCGCGGCCTCATCCCAGGGTGTTGACTCGAGTGGCCGCGTTAGCCGGCGCTGCAGTGCCGCAGTGTCCTCCCACGCCTACCCATCACGCTAGGAGGCCGCGACCGATGCCTCCACAAGACCTTCATCCTCCGCCTATTAACAGTGAGAATAGATTACATGAAAACTTCGAAATGGTAGAATTTACAAGTGAATTGAGGACTTCGGAGATCAGATCGCCGAACCTTGAGTTTGTGAACAGCAACCATTTCACGATCGTTCACGCTGGGCCGCCAGACGACGTGGTGCTGCGGAGGCCGCGGCCAGTGGACGACAGTGATGACAACGACAACGCTGTGGCCTCCCCCACGCCCTTGAGGCACATGGCTGGAATAAGACTGCCTTCGATACCTGAGAGAGCATCGAGGCAGATGGCTTTGACGGGAGATTTTCCTGCCAATATGATTGGCGGGATTATCGAATGTGAAGAGCCCTTACCTGCAGGTACGTTAATATCAATACCATTAAGTGCTGATTTAATATTCAATTTCTCTTTAGGTAGATCTATCTACGCAATGCGTGGGCTTAGGGTTTTATTACATCTGTCTTAGCAGTCTATGGTGTATGTTCTGAACTCGAGTCGGCATACGCCGGCAAAAACTTGCATACTGCACACTTTCTATAGGCCGTATTTGGCCTTCTAAGCAGAATGACGATGACTATGATTGTATAGATAGTATTACGATTATGTGTTAAATACAACATATCTTTAAGGCATGTTTAAAATAATAACAATAATTAAAAACTTATTGTTGGTTTATTTGATTAATTGCAGGCTGGGAAGCGCGCATGGACAGTCACGGGCGCGTATTCTACATCGACCACATAAACAGGACGACCACGTGGCAGAGGCCGGGCGCCAACGGAACCTCTCCTAGGTCGCCTGCACCAGAGGTACAGAGGCGGCAGTTGGACAGAAGGTGGGTATCTGTAGTACATTAGCACTGAACGAGTGAATGAATGAATGTAATACTCTTTATTGCACCATAACATAAGTAAAAACAAATAATGTAAACAAAAGACGAAAATTCATAGGAACTGTTCTTTCATTAAAGGTTGGATTCAGTCTCACAAGAATATTATTATTATTGAAGAAAACTTACGTTTACATGTGTTTATTAACTATTGCTATTCAAAGCACAGTTCTATCTTAATACCTTAATATACGACATGAAAGTATAAGTCGGAATCGAACAGGAAGAGGAGACCTTCATGTGCAATGTAGTGCAGTGCCACATACAATATTTAACTGCAAAAAACGTTTTTAGTGTGACAGTATCAGCCCAGACAGACCTGTGATAGACAGACGGACGGACAGGCAACGGAGGTTTAGTAATAGGGGCTCTGTCTCTACCCTTTGGATACGAAATCCTTAAAAACAGACCGATGATGTCTAGTTATGGACTGTAGCCGGATGGTACAGGTGATGAGGTGACTGATAATGCTGCTATAATACTATGTAACCTGTATTTTTCATGTTATTTTTGGCTAAATAAACGTTTTATTTAATTTTATTTTAATTACAGGAATACCGAGTCTCATAACCAATCGTAAAAATGATGTTGATTTTGACTTTGCCATTTACTTTTTCCAGGTACCAATCCATCCGCCGCACCATGACCCGCACGCAACTAGCGGAGGAAGAAGCGGCGTGCGCGTCCCCCCCGCCCCCCGCCGCGGGCTCGTCGCGCGCCGCGCCGCACGCCCCGCACCCCGCCGCTGAGTTCCTCGCACGGCCAGACTTCTACTCTATACTGCATATGAACCAGGTTAGTATTTTCATAGACAATGATTCTATCAAATTTAGAGAGAGGTTTTGCGGCTAAAAGTCTCTTATCTACGATCATCTTCTTAGCGCAAAATCAAAATGATTTAACACCTCCCATTAGCGTTCCATTGATTAATTTTCCCATCAGCTTTTGTCGTATACTTTGTTGCTTAGTTAAAGCCACTTTTAATACAAATTACTACAATAAAAATCATATAGGTTTAAAATTAGCTTCAAAAAGCTTTAATGAAGCGAAGAAAATAAAAACAAAAAAAAATATATTAATAAGTGTGCCTCAAGGACCAATTTTAGGTCCTTCTTTTTTAATGATCTGCACTATTCGTTTGAAAAGTCTTACAGATAAGTAAGTACAGTGGCAATGTTGAGCGTCGGCCACGGCCGAAGGCCTCGCGTATATTTTGTTTTGTCCAAATATCGTCCACAGTCGATTTGGGGGGCCCCAATCATAAGCTAGGAGCTGAGGCCTGGATGAAAGTGCCTGCGCCCAGTTAGGTCTAGCAACGCAAATGAGTATGAGATATAGCTAGAAAATATAAAGGGCCTCGCAGAGCTGAAGTTGCTGACGTCCAAGTTTCGTCTAGCGTCTTCATTGGAGTAAATATTTGATAGAATAAATACTTGGGTATCGACTAACGACAGCACTGCGTGAATATATTGTATACAAAACATGACATAACAAGTGAAATCCATAATCAAACACATCACTCTAGAACGGCTCCAATGGGATAGGAAATTACCCGAATTATCCAATTAACGGACAACACGCACAATTCCGGCCGCACCCACCCAAATCACCAATTTGTAGCTCGTAGCAATCGGTCCAACCGATTCAATTAATTATAATTATTTCTGAACACGTTATACTCAGGAATATGCATGAAAAAAATATATGTGTTATCTTACCAGTTTATCCAAAAATATACAGTAGTAAAGTACTGAAAGTGAAAACAGAATAAAATTTTGTTGAAAATCGAACGAGATAAAATGATATTACGAAAATATGTCTACCTCACTCGCGAAAACACTATTTTATATGGCAAATATATACATGATATAGACTTTGACGTCACTAGTCCATATCGGACTTCTCTTTCTTATTTAAACTTTGAAGTATCACATCTCGTCGCTAATTAAGATATTTTAAAAGTTCTTTCATATTTTTTTACTGTGGTTATTAGGGATTATACTAAGCAAATAAAAAAAATACGTGCATATTCTCTATTATAATTATTGTTTATTTTTGTCCAAGTGTAATGTATTTTACATTAAATCCAGAATTCAGATGTGGCGGTCAAATAAACCGCTTTATTTGTTTTTGTTTAGGCACCTAAATAATATGATTCATTTTAGATTTAGATTTCTCTCGACATGAGTCTAAACTTTGTGAAGGAGCAGAGAAAATACAGACTTTACCATAATCATATTGTTAAAACCGGTCAGGACAAGAGGCCGAATAGGAAATTTTTGAAAGTGATATACAATGTATTTGGTATTGACCTAGCGATAATTTAAATTCGCGTTTTCACCATGAAAACGAAAATCAAAATATATAGTATACAATACTGCGTACATCCAAAACGTTATCAATAAATATTTTGCATATATCTTATAAAATAATAGACAAATGTCAACTTAGCCAACATGAACACCGTAAAGTGTTTGAAATGTTAGGTTTATTAATAATGTAATAAACGCGATAATACATAGTTTATATGGGATTTATTTTGCATTTACAATGCTATTTTACCTTATTTATTAAATAAAGAAATTCTTATTTTCTTTATTTAATAAATGCGATAATACATAAATGAGATAAAGTAATATGTGTAATAATGGCGAAAATATTAAAAGTCATTAATACAAGGTTTTTTTTTTTGTTTTCAGGAAGCGTCTTCTCTCTACAACTGTAACTCTACCCTCAAGCACATGATATCTAAGATCAGGAGGGACACGGCGTCGTTCGAGCGGTACCAACACAACAGAGACCTCGTGGCGCTCGTCAACATGTTCAGCGAGACTGACAGGGACCTGCCGCTCGGCTGGGACACCAAGCTGGACAGGAACGGCAAGGTGAGAGGAACTTATGTCATTGGAATAAAGATTGGTTACAAATAGACTGTTAATAGACAATTTGATGCTTGAAAAAACACTGATACTAGAAAAAATTTACGAATTCGATAATGAAACTATTGCGGTCTCAAAACTTTCGTTTTATCTGTTCAAGACAAACTGAACAAATTCATGCCGCCACTATAATCGAACTAACATATAAAAGACTAACTTAGATTTTAGAACGCTAACTAATTTACATTAATCATAACATAATGAATCTTGATTCTTTATATTATACATATATTATAGAATCAAGGTTTTTTTCCACGTTTGCTCGTTGAATTGCCGAATAGTTCGGTCTGTTACGAAGACTTATCTATCTCGATTCTGTGTGCAATGCTAACAAAATATAAAAATATATTTGCATAAGGTACCTCAAAAGACGTTAGTCACCTGAAGGAACATAGTTGTCGTCACCGCGTTGGATACTTTTCAGAATCATTGGCTCAGACTTGCAGCAAAATATAGAAATATATCTGATGTCCTAGGGTCGCGAAAAATATGTTCTAACGATAAAGGTCCATTATTACTGTACTCGTGCAAAGCAGTATAACACGCAATGTCCGCAGCGTTTCTTTGTGGACCACGTGATGCGACGCACCACGTTCATCGACCCGCGCGTGCCCCGCGCGCCCGCCGCCGGCCCCTTCTCCCCCCTGCTGCCACAAAGACGGCGACCCGCTGTCTTAGACCAGGTTTCTTTGATCAAAACACTTGTGTTGTTTGCTTGTTGTGTCGTTTTTGCACGCTTTTGGTAGTAGACTTAGCATAAATAATAGAAAATGTGCCAATTGACTTTCGCCGGTGACAAAAGAAAAGAACTGGTGACAACTATCAACGGTGTAGCCAGATCATGGACCACATTCATTAACAGTGTGGTCACACTTTTGATGAAAATGTATGGCTGGCTCCTTCGCCCCCCCTGCTGCCGCAGAGGCGACGACCCGCTGTCTTAGACCAGGTTCCGATCAAAACTCTTGAGTTGTTTGCTTGTTGTGTCGTGTTTGCACGCTTTCGATTGTAGACTTGCATCAATTATAAAAATCTATCAATTTAGGACTTTTGACGGTGACAAAAGTCCATGAACTGACTACATCCAACAACGGTGTAGCCAGATCATGGACTACATTCCCTAAAAGTGTAACAGGTCACATTTTTGATGGTCATCGCATGTATTTTTTTGTTACTTATTTTTCGGCCGTAAATTTGTCGAACTTGAGTTGCTCGTGTAGTGTGCTTGTGTTATGTAATTTTGCTTGGGTTTTATTAGTTTATATTGGTATATTTAGTTCTCATGTTTCCTTTCGTTATGCATACTTTTCAAGAAATGGTGTATACTCCAAACACAATGTACTTGCACGGACGGGAATACCTAGACAGGAGTTGTTGCAGGGAATTTTATTACCTACACTATCTGTTATGGGTCGTTCACAAGGTCGGAAAACTCGTTCTGTGTTGTTTTGTCAGTAGTGGCACGGTGTTGTTTTATCAGTAGTAGCACGATGTTGTTGTGTCATTAGTAGCATAGTCGATGTGAAATCATCTTAGCTAATATTCATATATATATATTCATGGTTGATGAATGAGTTTGTCTATTTTCCCATATATACTTTTATAATACATTGTAAAAGGTGTAGCTTATAATTATTTGAATAAAGATTTATTATTTTATTATTAATGATGCTGCTTGTTTATACACGACTAGGTTTGGTTCATTCGTTTCGTTGTTGTATAGTGTTGCATGCTTCAGAATTATTTATTAGTTAGATAAATAAGTTGCTGTATTTTTTCCAGTCCGCGCGTTTTTAATTTTAATGGTGCTTTTAACACATGATTTTGCCCTCTAGAATTAAACATAAATTTAAGAAAGTTTGTTATACATTTGTGACAAAAATTTGGCGTGCACTTTTTTTATGCAACGACAGACATGCGTCCCACCTGATGGACAGCGTTTATACGATAGCCTTAAGACACTTACAACACAAGGGGTTCGCCTCCACGAACGAGAGAATCGCGACGAGTCCTCTTATACTACTATATATATATCCTATTCTAAAGGGCATACGATTGACTTTCGCTCGTACTCGGCCACTCGTCATATCGTGTGTAAACACATGCTATGGGAATGTAAGGAAATAGGTGGCACGACGATAAAATCGTCGCTATTCTCTCGCTCGTGGAGAAGAATCATTCAGAAGAAACTTTTTCCAAAAGAAGTCTTTACGTGCCCTTAAAGACTCAAATTTGTAGTCTCTCGAGAAAACCATGACATGGGAGTTCGTTTCGCTTTAGCAATTATTGCCACAGCAAAGAACTTCCCTTGGCTTGCTTTTATTTAGTAACAAAAGAACAGCTCGAACAGATGGCACGATGTTGATATTTTTTTCGATTAAATTTACTTAAAAGTGCGTTATTTGTAATAAAATAGTATGACATTATGGATTTACCTATTATAACGCCGCCGCCGGCTACTTTAAAAACTAAGAAAAATGAAATCATGCTACCACCAAATATTACAAAGTCGGTTAAGATTCAACGACTTCGCTAAATGACATTCATTCAGTCAAGACGTTGAACGTTACATTCAACGACTTGACGAGCTGTCCTTCAGTCATTCAATTGAACGTCGCCATTCAATGAACGCGCTAGTCATTCAATCAAATAGCAAATTCAACCAGATGACTGCGACACATATATTACCAGAGCAGTCAAAGGATTTGGTCTTTACTCTGGCTCAGTAAAAAATGAAAATTTTCTAATGTTACAGTTTCAATACCTCAAAAAGTAAGAAGGATCACTTGTCTCGTCGGTCTGTGTGTGTTCTAACATTACATAATTTTGTGGCAGGCCCCAACGCCGCCGCCCCGGCCGCCGCTCACGTCGTCGGATACGCACGCGCACAACACGCAGAGTGAGATACCAGTCGCGTATAATGATAAGGTATGATACTTTCATATATTATAGCTGGCATAATGGAAAAATATGGGGAGGCCTTTGCCCAGCAGTGGGACAACATCGACAGGCTAGGTAAAAAAAATTGCTGGTATATAATGGAATCAATAATAAGGGTAATACACCGCATAAGGGTTTCATTCACGTGGTTTTGGGTCGGTATGGCCGACAAACTCCGAGTATTCCGCGCCCTGAAGAATCCTGGGATGAAGGTTGAAATTTGACGACGATTCTGGAAAAAGGGTGTGAAATCTTGGTTTTGATAAATATGCCATCTCGCATAACTTTTGATATTATCACTACATTAAGACACTCATCCGTCCAAGTTTAAGGAAAGCGTGAATTTTAGGGGTCAAGGAGAAGCGTGAATTTTAAGGGGTAACCCCCTATTTGAAATAAATCGTTAGACGAAAAACAGAGATATCATTTAAAATTTTGTTTGGCGAGGCCCTAGATAATCCTTCAAACTATTTTATGAATTACTGCTTAAAGCGAGAACTTGCAGCTTTTGTTAGAGTCTTTCTAAAAACGGCCACTTTTGGCCTAAAATGCTAAGTAAAGCTTCACGTTCACACTTTAAACTGAAAACAGTAGTTCTTATAACAGTTTTGAGGGTCATCTAAGGCCTTGCAAAATTTTAAATGATATTTCTGGTTTATTTCAAATTTTAATGAATGGTTGATTTATGTTAAATGGGGGCAGTACTGGAACTCTAAACATTATCTCAGCTGTGTTTATCGCCCAGAAAACTATTCCCGTATATCGCTGACAGCTGGCAAAGATTCACAAATTTGAAATTAAATATAAAACAAAACATTCTAGAACTTATTCGAATGTTAAAAGAAAAATTTCGGTAAGCACTGATCAGTGCTTACGCAGTCAACTGTGACGTACACAGAGCATTGCTTCCACATACGAGTAGTCAAAACAATTTTTGTTAACTCGTGTCCATTCAACAGGTGGTAGCCTTCCTCCGGCAGCCGAACATCATGTCGATACTCCGCGAGCGCTGTGGGGGCTGCGGGGGCGCCCTGCGAGACAAGGTGAACGCCGTCCGCGTGGAGGGCGCGCAGGCGCTCGCGCGCTACCAGAACGACGTTCAGCTCACCTGCATGCTGAGGTCAGTGTCTTGAAGTGAACACTTCTATAATTATACTCAATAGGTGGTAGCTTTCCTCCAGCAGTCGATCCAGCGGGGGCTGTGGGGGCTGCGGGGGCGCCCTGCGAGAAAAGGTGAACGCTGTGCGCGTAGAGGGCGCGCACGCGCTCGCGCGCTACATGCTGCATGCTGAGGTCAGTGCCTTGAAACAGACACTTCTATATAAACTAAGGACCTCATACAATGTGTTAATGAAAAAGCGCAAAGCCTGAAATTAGTTTGTTCACAATCGAGAGAGAATCGATTCCATATATATAAAAAAATAGGGGTCAAATTTTAAACAAAGATTTGAAACAGAAGATATTTTAATATATTTAATTGTCAACCGTAATAATTTAATTATTGCCGTCTCCAATCAACCATCATTTTTTAGACGTGCGACGACGACAGTGGACACCCAACATTTTGGCACCATAAAACTATCTATTGCCATCTTCCCTTCCATCAAATTTAGACGTGAACTGCGCCGTGCGGGTGTGTGTTTGAATGGACTACGTAGCTAGCTCCAAATGAGTTTTCGCTACTTCACCGGACTTTTTGAGGTGAGGGCAGACAGCCTTCGCGCCTTTAGGCACGTACCTACTTTGCCTTAGAGATAATCCGCCAGTGAAAAAGCATTGACAGTTGTAATATGTCAGGGAAACGCTGGATGCTAGCCGCTTCTAACTGGTCATTTTGAAAATCCTTAGACATCTTCGAAGGATTTCCAAAATTTCAAAAAAAGAACGCAATGCCACTGCTAAGTTAATGATGATTATTTATAGGGGTAGAACAGGAGTGTTTAAAAACCTACTGAGGTAGATACCACAATGCATTTTTTGTCTGTCTTAAATTGAGTAGGACTCTGATTTTCCCTATGGTACAATTATCTACCTTTATTTTAGTTTTATTAGAAACCAATTACATTTTCACCGACATACATTCGGATCCTCTAAACTGCATTCCATAATGTTATTCTTCATAGAGGTTACATACTTTGGGTTACTACTAGCGCCATCTATGTTTCCGCCATCGTAAGAATTTTATGACAAATGATTTAAAGATGGCTCTACTGGTTCAAATTTTACACAACATTTTTTGTAATGCAATATTATATAGTTTTTGGAGTAATAAATTGGATATTGGTTAGGTACCAGTCATTGCCATGCATGCCAGCTCTTTCAAATTACCATTTTATTATGATTCGATTAGGTACTTATATTCCTGTACTTACCAAGTTAATGTTATGGATTTTTTGGCTCTTAGAAGTACTTTAATTTTTTTGTTTTATTATATGGACTCAAAATTGTAATTATATGGAATGGACTTCACAATTTTTTTTTTAACAAAAAAGTATATGCTTACGTAATATGATCCTCCCACGCTGGTCTGGAAAACGTGGAATGTACCAGCTATCATGTCATTAGGTGATACGGCTAGCAATCCATCACTATTTCGATTCCGTTCTCCACCTGCAAGCCAACATTCTAAACGTGGACTTTGGGTTTGAAAGACCTGGGCTCTGTCTACCCCGGAAGGGAAAAAGACGTGATAGTGTGTATGTATGTACGTAATATTATTGCAGGTACTAATTAGTTGACGCAACCAAGATAACTAATGTAGGTACGTTTTGTAAAATTGTGGAGTACAAACACGCAGTGGGTTGTTACCTAAACAAAATGAGCATATATTATCATTTATATTACATTAGTTCTTTTACTTCTTTGATTATACCGAGTTGAATACTAATTATATAGAATTATATCATTCAATGTCATTAGGCCTATCTAGAACACAACTCATAATGGGCAAATAAGTAGTAGGCGCAGTATGCCACCGAAAATACCGCCGTCCTATATACTAGTACCAGCAATCAGACGCTAGGTACTAATTTAGGCATGAATCAGCTGATTGTCTGATAAAAAAAGATGATTCCGTGCTTCGCAAGGCACATTATGCCGTTGGTCCTGGCTGCCATCTGGTAGTCGTTAAAGGAACCACGTCAGAGGCCTAGAGGCGGTTCCGAAGAATTCTGACACCAGGGTGTGCATGGTCGACTGACCGTGTCACCTACACGAAATGATGATGATGGTACTAATTTGGCAAACCGTTATTTGGGCCATACAGTTACTGTATGAACTGATTCCCTGGATGATCAACGGGAACAGCCCCCCTATTTACTAACTCGGATGACAGGTGTCGATGCCTATCAATCTAGGATTTACTGTTACAATGCGGTTTTTATATTCCAAATAAAAATTTCGAGCAAGCAAAACCCGCATTGTAACAGTAAATTCTAGATTGATAGGCATCGACACCTGTCATCCGAGTTAGTAAATAAGGGGGCAGATTTCCATTGTGAAATACTGTACTCGTTGTGATAGTCCGGTAAACTTGTTTAGTTTTGGGTATTATTTGATTTTCAAATCTAGGTTTTCTTGGCCCAGTGGCTTTTTACAACGTCGCTTGGTACAGTTGGTATGAACTATTATGTTCACTACGGGACTTACCGCGATTATTTTTGAGTTCTGTCTGATATTTCGACAACATTGCAGTTGCCGGCAACTGCAATGTTGTCGAAATATCAGACAGAACTCAAAAATAATCGCGGTAAGTCCCGTAGTGAACATAATAGTGATTGTGACCGCGAAAGCTTAAAATCATATATAAATACCTAATCATAATAACCGATACGGGTCGGAAGTTGGTATGAACACTCTTATTCTACAAACCATCAAACCAACCCATCAAAATGAACATTATTACCACCAAACTTAGAAACTCGAAAATATCGACATATTCATACGAAGGTGTGCGGCCGACCCGGCAATTTGTCATATATAATATCATACATAAACTTACATGCTGTACCGACGAGGGCATGTTGCTTCTCCGTTGTTACTTCTTTTTCTTCCATACCTTCCTTCACAGACTTCTTTTGTTTGCCATTCCTCTCCCTCACGATTGATTTGCCCAGTCATATAAGCAAGAAATTTCAATGTAGCTCGAGGGCGCGAGCGACGAGATATTCCTTGCTCTGTGGATCCAGTAAATGGGTATACCAGAGATTAAAAAAGTAACACAAATTAGAAAGACGCATAAGTTGTATTTTATCTATAAGATAAATACGAACGTAAACAAACAATGCGTAATGAGCGTAATGACCCACGTTACAAACGCACAAAAGTGACATAAGTCCTTACGGCGCACCTGCCCTAATTAGCTACCATTACTGAACGACACATACTTACATGACATACTTATTTTTTTTTGCATCGATAAGTATTATGTTTTTGGTTAAACACAAACCTCTTTGGTCTACGCAAGGATAGGCAGGGTAGTAATCATACCTTTTTGTATTCTAGATTGCTTTTATGTTTTTAGTCTTAGACCTTCGATCCATTCGCCGATTTATTCATACAACCTCCCCGTCCCGAGAGCTATATCATAAATTACCCATACGATGGCTAGTGAGGAAGCGGTACAGACAGACCATTCGAAACTTAAATTTCCAAAGGTTTGTAAAAATTGTGTGTGTGTGTACAGTTATTGTTTTTTTTTGTTTAATGCCGATGAAGGAAAAGAATAAAAATACCTTGTTTCGTAAAGTCAAAGCTAAGGCTCTTTAGACACAATTTTACCTATCTTAACGATTATAAAATCACCTTTAGTTCTCTGCCTATTGCGGTGTCAAAGGATGACCGCCCTGTGACAGAGATGGACGGACAGCGTGGGCTTAGTAATAAAGTCACGTTGTATTTGGGGAAGATAATTCATGTCACTTCACACACAAATGATTCACTTGATCCTCAATCATGTAATCAATTATACTGAAACCTTAAAATAAATATTGCCATTATCAATTAATAAATCTATTAAGACTGTACTGCACGAAATTAAGGAATTTTAGGTATTTAATTAAGTAAAGTATTGGTTTGCATTAAAATAACCAAACATTAATTACAAAATTAGTTTTTCTTTGTAAACATGTATTTGCCTTTGATAAGTTCACAACTAATGAAAAGTCAACATCAGTGTAACCGCAAAACTATTTTTAAATCGGTAAACTCGTTTTAGACCATTTAATTAATAACACTTTGTTATGTTATCTGTTGTAACGAGACGGCATATTAAATTAAAACATTGTTGTGGTAATTGAATTTAAAAAAATAATGATATCATTCTTCTCAATTATTTTTTTAAATAACAATTGTTATTATTTGTTGTATTAGATATAAGTAGAAATTGAAGGTTACATGCTAGTCTGGGAAAAAAGAAAAATTAAGTGAAATATATATACAGCTTTTCTTCCCGCGCAGATCTCATATATTTTTTTTCGGTGGTGGAACTGTTCAGAGACTCGAGAGTTATTTTAAACCCCCCACGCAAAAAGAGGGATGTTATAAGTTTGAACGCTGTGTCTATTTGAGGCACCGTACCTAGCTGTAAATAGTGTAAACCGATTTGGATGCGGTTTTTTTTATTAAATGCATGTTTTTCGCGATGGTTCTTAGACATGTTTTAATGTTATATAACCATTATTTATTTATTTCCGCTAAGTTACATCCACCTAATAATATACTTATGTGTAGCACATAAACCATCTTGACTTTTATGATTATGATGATGAAGTTTTCACAAGTATATACCTGTAGTACCAATTTCATCCGTTAGAGTTCTTGAACAATAATAATATGTAACTATATTCACAGCTATTGTTATAACTGCTTATGTAATGTAATTTAACGTTATGTATTATTTGTTACTACCATCCACCGCATTTCATAAGCGTGCGTGCGAGATTCACTTAAGTTTAATCATATTTACGATTTAGCTGCCCATTAGGGGATGTACTTGGCTCAGTGGTCCGTCTATAATCTATATTCATGCTTCAGCCCACACCGCTGTATGGATGAAAATAGACTCGATTTAGGTCATATGTGGTCATATGACTTGATGATACCTGGCTCTCGTAGTAACAATTTGTTTTGATGTCCCAGTATTTCTCAGTCTTTAATAAACTTGAATGCTTTTAACATATTTATAAAACTCTTTATCATATAAACCACAAAATAGAGCCGATCCACATCAAAAGAGGCGTCGTTTTTTTTTAATTATACTTTAATTAACAAAGGTATAATGCAATTAACAAAGCGTTTTCTAAAGTACCTTGCATTGCACCTGATATCAGTATCTAGCAGTTATATCGAGTACCTAATTAATACAGTAAATAGGCGACCTATTTGTTTGTTTATTGGTAGTCCCTTGAAAGAAAGGAAAAAAAAATTTTTAAAACTATTTCGGATTTTCAGTAATAGTCCCACAACAAAAGTTGTTCATATTGACGGGCTGAATCTCCTCATTAAGGATCAGACAGGCTTTTATTAACATACTAGCTATTACCCGCGGCTTCGCCCGCGTGATATATAGCCTCTGTCCTTCTCAGTACCCTAACCTATGTGTATGCAAAATTTCATGATGATTGGTTCAGTAGATACGGCGTGAAAGCGTAATAAACAAACAAAGTAGTTAGGATTCTATACAAAATTGCTGAGGAAGTTGAACATAGTTTCATTGTAAATACACTATATTGTTGGTATATCTACTTGTTATAATCTCGATGCAGATCTGAGGTCGCCAACACTGAGGCGCGATACAATCAGCCCATGGTGAGATTGCGAGCGCACTCCGAGTGTATCATCAGCGGTACTGACGGCAAAACAGCATCTATACTAATATTACTAGCTGATGCCCGCGACTTCGTTCGCGTGGTCGTACCTCAATACGAACTAATGGATACAATCAGATAATGGTGAGATTGCGAGCGCACTCCGAGTGTATCATCAGCAGTACTGACGGCAAAACAGCATCTATACTAATATTACTAGCTGATGCCCGCGACTTCGTTCGCGTGGTCGTACCTCAATACGAACTAATGGATACAATCAGACCATGGTGAGATTGCGAGCGCACTCCGAGTGTATCATCAGCAGTACTGACGGCAAAACAGCATCTATACTAATATTACTAGCTGATGCCCGCGACTTCGTTCGCGTGGTCGTACCTCAATACGAACTAATGGATACAATCAGACCATGGTGAGATTGCGAGCGCACTCCGAGTGTATCATCAGCAGTACTGACGGCAAAACAGCATCTATACTAATATTATTAAGAGGAAAGATTTGATTGTTTGTTTGTTTGCATTGAATAAGCTCTGAAACCAATAAACCTATTTTTAAAATTCCTTCACCTATGGAAATCGAATTCATTTGAAGGCGGTAGGCTATAATTTACGCCAACGAAGTCTGGTAGAGTCTAAACTAAGTATTTGCTTACAAAAAACAATTACCTAGTTTGGTATGATATCTAGAAGACAAAAATTCGTAGAGTATAGTTTCAATTCACCGTCATATATAATTCAGTTAGTGTGGATTATCGCAGGTGTCTGACACTTGCAAAAACCCAGCGCAAACCCAACCCAATTTTAATTTCATAGCGATCTATTAATTTTTCTAGAATGCAAAAGCTTCTCTTACCAAGACCCAATACCATCCATTGATATTTTCAGGAACAAGTTTAAGCAGGAACCTAGTCCTTCGGCATTTGCAATATAAAAATTGAAAAAAAAAATCTGACTCCGTTGTTAGTCACTTACACACACGAAAAACGAACAAACTTGTATTATGAACCGAAAGAAACAAGTGCATTTGTGCTAACCGTACTCGACATGAGCGTTCCTACTGGTTTAGCTGTTCAGTCAATAGTTCTCAACTAGAACTGTTATGGTATGTTTACTGAACTGAAGGTCGTGATTCGCAAGCCTAAAAAAGATGCCAAATAACCATTTTTTTTAACTAATTAAAAAACTGTGTTCAATCGGCAGTTATTCTAAAAATAGGAATTAATTAGGCATACTTAACAACAGCTTTTTTTAATGTGCATTAAATATATAATTTTTTTTCCCAAGTTAGTTTTTATAAGTAATTCACTCTATCTTTATACATCTTAATTTTATTGCAATTGTATTTAATAGAAATACGTATGTTACTCCCAGAATGTTTTAATTCTGTTAATTGTGTATTTTTAAACAAATTAATATAAAAAAGCGTAAAAAGACCCTGAACTGATTTTGTACTGAATCCAATGTAACGGGACTAATAAACAATTATATCTGACGTAGAGAAAATTTCAATACAAATACATTTAACTGTTTTATTTGAATAACAAAGCGAGGGAGCAGTCGGCGCCAAGAGCCAAAGGTCGATCTTATTTAGGTTCCCAAAGTATTTCGGGGAAGCTAACTTTTCGTGTTATTGTTACCGTATATTGAACTCCAATGAAAGATTTATCTCGGGTGATGATTCATGGTGAGAGGAAACTAAAGACAGATGGTATTTTGGTTTTAATTATATCGCTAAAAACATAAGTCGCATCACGGACTACATAGGTACTCCGTGATGCGACCACCTATGTATATTACATATATTATGTGCTCCGTGGTCACATCAATCGAAGTATTAAAAAGTCTGACCATTCATAGTAAATATCAAAGCAAAAAAAAAAACGTAAAAGCAATTATTAGTTTGTGATGTTGTATTTCACTCTACTCTTTGTTGAAAGTTATCCCGAACTTAAATAGATTTAGCCACCCACATATAGCACGGAGTATTTCATTTAAATAATTTAAATTTACGTTCTTCAACATGAAAATGAATAACTTTTGTTCTGTGAACAAGACGGAAATCGAAAAAAAAAATCAGTTGCCAAAAAAACACATTTTATTAAATACATTTTAGATCAGAGGTAGGTATTCAACGTATTATGAAAAAACACATTACTTTTCTAGATTTCAGACTTGGTCACAGAACAAAAGTTGTTCGCTTTCATGTTGAGAAAGTAAATTTAAATTATTGCTAATTTAACACCAAACACCTTGTAAAGTAATTTTCAATTAGCATCAGCTCTAATGACCTCCACTTCGCTCATTACAACTACAATCGACTACAATCGATGCCGTTGTAGTAATCAAAAAGCCGAAGAAGTAAATCAAACCTTGTTTTTAGTAGCCCATATGCACAATTTTCGTACCTTCACCTACCTCGCTCACCTCCACTGTCCCTGCTGTTAGCTCATTCCTCGAGATACAGACTCACGTCTAGTTCGAGGATGGTCTTCCAAATTGGTAACGGTGTAGTTGTGCTTTGTTGTACAAATTTAAATTTGATACTTGTATTTTACATTTGTAATTTGTATGTACTGGAAATGTGTTGGCAAATAAACGAATTTTATATATTTATATTTAGTTGTACAATGCAGGTTTCATAGGTTTAATAAAAAAAATAAGATTATATAAACCGCAATGGAATGACAATGACTTTTATCATCATCATCTCAGCCGTGAGAAGTCCACTGCTGGACAAAGGCCTACTAAGAATTTCCTTCATGGGGGTATTGCAATTCTCACCACGCTCGGTTGACGGGTTGGTGGGCGCAGCGGTCATCACGCCTGACTGCGACACGGATGGTCCCGGGTTCGATCCCCGGTCAGGTCAAGATGAAAAATGATCTTTTTCAGATTGACCTGGGCCTTGGATGTTAATCTATATATGTATGTGTAATAAAATATAGTATCGTTGAGTTAGTATCCCATAAAACAAGTCTCGAACTTACTTTGGTGCTAGCTCATTCTGTATGATTTGTCCGTATATATTTATTTATTTATTCAAAAAATAAGTATTAAATTGAAATTGTGCTTCAAGCTTATTTCGTAATCAGTGGACGTCGCTAAAACTACAATGTTAGCTCAGCTAATGTATCAGACGCTAGTAAATTGGTCATGCAAACACCATCGCCATCCATAATTGACTCGACAACTGAACAGAGGGTTGTCTGTTCGTCTGTTTGTCCACCTTGCTCAATTTGAACAGCTTGCAGTAAATCAGCCAAGGTCCATGGCCTACGAAAATAGAGCTATTGCCACCTAATTATACATATGCCACAATAAAATAATGTAACAACTTGTACGCTTGAGACAATTAGTTGCGGTCGCGGCTTTGTGTGTCCAATGAATTAATAACATTGTAGATATTTTTAATTGCATTAATATTTGAGGTAAAGTAACGAGTTGAGTATTTGGATCGATGAAGTTATTTTTAGGGGTTTGTACCCAAATGGTAAAAACGGAAACCTATAGTTTAGCCTCCGATGTCTGCAGTCCCTTTGTCACAAATATTGAACCGTAAAAGGTAGAGACTTGTTGTTTTGCATTTAAAAGAATGTGTATATCTGTTGCCGCTAGAGCAACACAGTATGAAAATTAATTTAAAATAAAAATCAATATAAAAGCGTATATTGTAGTAAAATTATTGTTTGGTGGTACGGAACACCTCGTGTGCGATTCCAATTCGCACTTGGCCGGATTTTATATGTATAATGGAGCCGACAAACGCAGCCCCACAGGCAACCAAGTCGCTACCACCCAATGACTGACTACTTATTCAAAGTGCCTTAGTTCCACTGTTTCTTCGCATCTTATACCAGAACGCAATTGCTTTTAAAAGGTTTTATTTTGAATTTATGTCCTTTATATTTGTTTGGGGAGTGTGTTGTGGATGTTGAGAGAAAGCGTATGTTTTAAAGTCACTTCACTTTATTCTCGAAAATGGTTATTGTTACAAAACGTGTAATGTTATTGAATGCACCCGTCCTCGCGCATATCAAAAGTGCACTGATTTCGTAAGAAATACCTAAATGCGACGACGGCCTGGTGCTCGGTGTAACCGAATTTGTTGTTTATTTATGTATGCTCATAGTAAAACTATCTCAATCAGGGTTATCTCTAAGTGTTTTTTTTCTCTGTGTCTCTAAACACAACGGGACCTTCATATTTAGAGATAAGAAATCAAACTAGGATTAAAATGTCACATGCATGGATCCCATGATAAGGATCTGTTAAACACATATTTTACACAAATATTGCCTTTTTTTGTTGAGTAACTACGCTTATCTGCATAATATTATCCTAAAAGTCACATGTAATCTTAAGTATTTTTACTTATTTTTATTCTCAGCCACAATATTACATAAAAATACAAGTTTATAAATGTTATGTGTTTTTAAAGTGAGATTAATCTCATTCAAGAAACCTTAAAGGCCGTTTATTTGTTAAAAATTTATTGTGAAAAACAAAAATAAATATATACCAATATTTTTTTTTAATAGATACATAAATCTACAGTTAGCTTTGCGCTGCCACCCCTATTAATCAACTTGCATGTAAACTTTTTGAGATTGTCGCATGCACAGAAGTATCAATGAATAAAATTTTTTTTATCTATGGTCGCATGGAACATAATATTCACCCATAATGCTTGCACATCCGGTACAGTGCTCTTCCTGGCGTCAAATTCATAATATGTATACCTCAGTAATTCTTAGCATCGTGCTAATTATGAATAAGTCCCCCATACGAGATCGGACGTTAATCACAAAATGTTTCTAAGAATTTGATTTTATATACGTTAGCTTCCGTTGCCCGTCAGTTAATACTTTGTTCGTTCTCTACGCTCTACATTGAGCTGTCGTTATAAGAATTGCCCCTCTTATGCACTTCGCTCATTCAGTCCTTACGACCAACTCAGTTAGAAGGAGGAACTTTTATACTGAGAAATACAATATGTTAAACAAACCGTGTCCGATTCTAAAAGGGGTAACACAGTCCGTATCGAACTAAGGCTGGTAATTCGAAAAGAATTCAACAGTTTCTTCACATTTGAGACATAAATAACACCACCGACAACTCAGTCGGAGCTGTACGGTTCCCTGGGCGCACACCTTGCCCAGCGAGAAGATCTTCCTCTTGTGGCGGTCGAGCATACCACCTCGCTCCCGCTACATGTTCAGACAAATTGCCAGGGGGGCTGAACATTGTTGTATGGCAATGTCAAAACATTTTTCAAACTTCCAGCATTATTCCCATGTTGGTGGGCGATAGGTGGAAAATGAATGGAACAAAATTTGTGTAATTTAATAAACACTTCACGCACAAAGCTGTCGGCATCAGCTAGTAATGAATAAATCCCCAACACAATATCAGTTAAGCAGATGTTAATTAGAAATATTTCTAGGAATTCCGCTGTGTGCGATGGCATCCGCTGGATTCTGAGGATTCCGACTGCCAGTTATCGAGACGAGTGACATCAAACAGACAGACATAATTACCAACGTGTGGTACTCCTTTATTTTTGTCTGTATCTGTTATTTAAAAATCTATTGTTAGATTGAAAATTGAATGATGTATATTTAACCTTTGTAATCGACATCTAATTTTGGTTCTAGTTCGCTTTCTAAAACATTATTTATTTTGCAAAGTAATTGATATTGTTATTTATTACTGTAATTAGAGTCTATTTGCAACAATGTATGTCAGACCAAAATCAGACAAAACATTTTCTAACGAGCAATCTTTGAACTTTAGTTTCAATTAACTGATGAACTCGAAACTTATATGTGAGATATATTTTTATGGTAGAATAACTTTGAATTTATCGTCGGCAGTAGGTCAAAAGAATCTCAATTATTTTAATGTAATTTTTTTTCTTGAGTTGGTATTATAATGTAATTTTAACCAATACACAAATCAGCAACAAAAAACAATACACTGCGGTTTCAGATATGATTATTTGTACATTTTGTGTAAATTGACCCTTAACATTTCCTCGAAAGGGCAACTCAACCCATCAATATGAACAACTTGTCCTATCATGGTGAGAACTTTAAACAAAATCGTTCTCTCTCGTTATTTCAAGCGGTTGTTTGTTTTGTACTTTTGTGTAGATCTCAATAGATTCTTAAAGATAACTTTTGATTTTTAATTCATGACCTTAGTCATTTAGTCCCAACCTCTAATTCGTATGATTTGTTCTAAAAACTGCACAACTTGTGTCTACCACATTATAAGAAAATAAAGCACTATTCAAGAAATATATCTTCTAAAAAACTTAAAACAATTATTTTTGTAATTTTTCATATGTTTCATAATATTTAAAAATTATATCTTAGTTTTAGCAAATTTAGGCCAGTGCGGACGTCATCTGATGACGAGTGATTTTAACTAAAATCGTTCTGAAGTCTCGTTTTGTCACTATCTAGATTCAAGATAGTCAATTCTTAAGATTATTTTGTACAGGGTGGGCCAAAAGGGTGTTGGCGGTTTCAAAATCACTACATATTATAAAACAAAGTCCTCCGCCGCGTCTGTCTGTCTGTCTGTTCGCGATAAACTCAAAAACTACTCCACGGATTTTCATACGGTTTTCACCAATAGATAGAGTGATTCACGAGGAAGGTTTTAAGGTATAAAACATGCCTGGGCGCAGCCGGGTAGGGCTGCTAGTTAAATATAAAATAAACTACAAATCATACAACAATTTTATTTGTATTTTTGAAAAACAGAAGCCTTGGAATTTTAAAATAATGTTTTTCGAATGACGTCCCTGGGTTGTCTCCGCCCTCGTGCACCGCGCGTTTCCTAGAAATTGACGAATCAAATCGCCAACACCCTTATGGCCCACCCTGTATATTCAGGGGAATACTGCCTATCCTTGTAGCAGGCTTAATTTGGGCCATAGGCCTTAATTTGGTCCAATATTTTTTGGTGTTGGCAGGATAGTATTATATTGTCTTTGACCTGCAGGCCTATTTGCTAACTTTTAACAACTACGGTGTACATCATTTTCATGGTAACTTCAATATTCATTACGGCTTCCGTATGAATGTCAATTTTTATTTATGATATGAAAACCGTTATGGATGTTAAAGTGACTATCAAAACGTTGTACACCGAGTTAGCAAATAGGCCTGCTGGTCCTATAATATAATGTGCTCTTCATGTGCACTCGGCGATATCCAATGTTTCTTAATTAACCGGCGCAATCTCACTTTTCACTGAAAGTGGTTTACATTTACATTTTACCAGTGCACTACATAATGACTCGTTGGTATTTGAGGCCTGACCTCACTTAACATACATAATTTTAGTTTACAAATCTGTTTTATATAATTTGGGTATTTCACATACTACTTTTATTTAGCTAGTACTCTATAATCTTCTTCCTTTACCTAATCCCACTTTTTTATGTGGGGCCGGCACAGTATGTCAGTTCTCTCCATTTTGATCTGTCATATACCATTCTTTGATTTTAAATCTATACTCTGTAATAATCTATACTAATATATAAAACTGAAGAGTTTGTTTGTTTGGTTGAACGCGCTATCTACTCAAACTACTGGACTTTCGATTTTTTAATATTCGATTTCAAACATTCTTTCACCGTTGGATAGGTATGATATCCCTGAGTGCCATAGGCTAGTTATGTACCAAGGGCAAAGCCGGATCGGATTGCTAGTATAAGAAATATACATGAAAAATTTACTATTTCACAGTCGACACAACATTCGATTTTTTTAAAGGGGGTCAGGCAATTTATATCGATGTGCCACCAACCATTATCTTAAGCAAAAGTATCTTTATTAGCTTGTTGTTCGATGTTTGAATACTTTAAGCATGTTGTCCCAACGCCTTAATCGTACGATTTGTTCTCAGAGAGAGACTCGCATAGTCAGTTTTAGTAAGTTTCAAGCTAACGCAGATTAAATCAGCCCCTCGATACTAGATGGCGGTAGTCTGCACCGCCATACTTGGCCACACATACGACTCCTTTTCGCCACCTTAATTTGGTCTAATATTTTTGTATGAGGTGGGCAGTCTATACGTTAGTATTATATTGTCTTTGCTTTAAGTATTCTACAATAAGGAATTAATATACCTTTGTTTGTTAATGTACGTACGATAAATCAATGACTAAGTATAACCACTTCGTAAAATCCATCAGTTAGTGTATTCAAAATTTCATCACCTCGAATGTATTTTGCATCGGCCAAGCTTTGATCTTCAACTGCGAATATACAGAGTATTCTAAACATTAGCTGTCGAGATATTCCGATATGTAGAACTATGCCAGAGTATTTACGATCTCAGAGGTTTAATGTTTCCTGCGAACTCGAAAACAAGCAAACAGCATGATTTCATAAGTTTTGACAAAGAGCTCGTTGGTCGTTTTGAGATGAACTTTGCTTTTATTGTAGCGCTCATGTTTTTCTATTTTAAGTTATATTCGTGCACAAACTTTCAACACAACTACAGTGCTATCTTTTAAGCATAGGAAAACAACTGATTGTTTGACCGCCATACTTGTTATTAGAATACGAAGTTTAGCAGAATGATGATATGAACTAGAATTTATACTTAAACTCTTAGTTATTAAGAATCCATATACGGGGAGCCAGACACGACGCAAAAACACTAAATTGCAATAGGTCAGTAATCAATGATATAGGCGTGGAAATTTATGAATTACGTCGATTATTCTATGTAATTTGCATGGCTCATTACCGCCATATAAAGACCTAGTTTCCTATCTGGGATACCTATACAATTTTCTATTGCACTGTGAGTCACGCCGTTTGTCACCAGTTAATTACTATGCTTAGTGTGTAAGGATTTACATTGAGAAAGATAAATGAGCGAGTAGAGTGGTGAGTCTTTTTGAGTGTGACACTTAATAGAGTTTTGGTACAGTCTTTATTTGGGTGACATCAATTTATTGATATATAAGTATTTATTGACTTTTTCGATTGTATGCGTTTCTATATGATTATTTTCATTAACCAGTTAAGTTTTATAATCATCGCAACCTCACAAAGGTCATAAGCGCCACTAATCTTAGTGACGCTTATGTCTTTTGTGCCAAATTCAGCCATTGAAGAATGAACAGCCAAAGTCATGTAATTTTCGAACCTGCTCACAAATAACGAGAATCGGTTGAGAAATGCGACGTGTAGAGGAGAACAGCCGGTCATATATACCACATAAATTTTTGCCCAAACTGAAACAGACACGCATTGCTTTCGCTTGGCGCTCGCTCGGTCAATAATATAGTATACTAGCTGTGCCTATGTCCTTCTCGGTACCCTAACCCATGTGTATGCAAAATTTCATGATAGATCCGGTTCAGTAGATACGGCGTGAAAGCGTAACAAACTCACTTTCGCATTTATAATATTAGTTGGGATAGTTTAGCAAGTGTAGACAATTTGCAATTTAGTATAACGATGTTTGGATTTATCCACTTGCTAATCGACTCGCCTTACTTGAATTTAAAGGCTATTGTGCCTTATAAGGACGGATATCCTTAGTGGAAAGCTTCTGGGGCTTCTGGGAAAACCTAGTGCCTTATTCTACCAAATAAGCAAATTAAATAATAAAAAACCTTATTCTCAATGGCAAAGGGTCGGATTTAATAGAGCTCCAGTGTAGGTAGTAAATTTTTCCATCATTCGGATGCAATTATTCTAAGGTATAATCAATGATACAAATAACACGCATAAAGATTTGTATGCAATTATTTTCTTGTGTTGACTCTGATTCATTTTGGAACATTTGTTCGTGGAATATAATTTATAAACAAATTATAACAATTGAGCGGAAACTTTATGATGATAATTTTTAAATGACTAATGACATCGTACGTAAAATAAAACAATGTAAGTATCAAGCGACTTATAAACGTGTGAGAAGTCAACAAGCTTTTAAGTGGAGTGAAATGTGTCAAAAATTACTTAACTTATTTTTTATACTGGTATTAATGATACTTAAAAGTCAACTGACTTGTAAAATTTTAAGTGTCTTTGAGAGGACCTTATTGAATATATTCTACAATATCAGCGGTTATCCACGATTTGGTTGAATTGGCTGCACAATAAATTAATAAATTGATTTGGATCTTATGAAACCTGATTTCATCGAAGTCCTAGTGAAATAGGGCCTTTAGAATCTAAAGCTCCTAATTCCAAGAAAATTATATGTATGATGTTCAGAATAAATGCAAAGCCCAGTGTTTTTCAGCGAAGCTAATTCAGATAGCAAGTCCAAAATATTTGTTACCAATGTCATGTAATTTACCAATCAGATGGCCTGCAATCGGAGTGTACAGCAAATCCTAAAAGTCATGATTAAACTAATAAACGTTTCGGATACAAAATGCGATTCCATCTGTAATTAATCGCTTGATTAAGAGATGTTTACTCGTTCCAGTTGGAATGGGAAAATGCGGAGGAAAATGGAAAATTTGTGCGTGCTCGTCCATGTGGAACACGCGCAACGAAGCCTTTGGTATACGAAAATAGACAGTAGTAGCTTTAGTTCGTTGTTTTTAGATTTAAAGCGATGTTAATGAATTACATACGTCAAAGCTTTCTGGATAATTATAGATTTTTACACACCTACCAATAAACTAGTGTATTGTTTTTTTGGGTTCAATTCTCATAATGTATGTTTATTATACATGTGAATTTATAAATAAACATACATGTATGTAATTATAAATGTGAATTTCTTTATTACACTATAACTCAAAACTAAATACCTTAACTTCTTATTAAATAATTGGATTTATATATGGATTTGGTCGTATTATTTACGTACGTATTTAGTGACATAGGCTGTAATTTTTTTGCTAAGATAGTCGATAGTGTTTGTAGAGACTTGTTTGTTTATAATACATTTAATATAAAAGATATATAGGGCTGGAACATAAAATTTAAACCAAGTAAAAACTACCCAACTCCCAACTTCATTGATAAAACATTTAGAACAATTGCTGTATACAACAAGTGTATCAATAACTTTATTAAGTACAGAATGATTATTTATAAACCCTTTTATTTCATTATTAGTCTACCTAATCATATTTCTCACGGAATACGTAGTCCAAGCGAGTAAAACCGCGGGAAAGGGCGACCATAATGAGGTAATAAGTAAGTAGGTTGGGCCTACTTGATCAGCCATTACGACAACTGTACCATTATCCCAAAACGTCGTGGTTGTGGGTGGTGTACCTGTGTGGGAAGAAGCTGTAGCCCTCTCAACCTTGTTTTTACTCAATTTTAATCTATCTAAATTTCCCAAATAATAAACAACGATTTAAACCAGCAGTCTTTAGTCTGTGTATGACTAAGTACAAATACTAAAGCTTACATGTTCATCATCATCAACAGGTCTTTTTTAGTCTCCACTGCTGCAGCACGACCCTCTCTGTACTACCAGAGCCAAATTAGCCAGAGCAGTCAGAGGATTTGGCCTACACTCTCCACGCTGGCCAGACGGGTTGGAGAGGTCTATTTGATGTTTATAAACTTTGTTTAGCTTGTATTTCCTGAGTCGCCTTTTACGACATCCACGGTAAGACTTGGAGTGGTTCTATTCTACTCTGCCAGGAACCACACGGCTTACATGGTATTTTTTTCGATATCTTATTTCTTATTTTAAAAAGAATATAGTATCACAATAGCATTGTGAATGCATAAAAACTCCGATAAAATAATAAACAACAATTGATATTTTACCTGTATCTTATGAGACACTGAGATCGAGTAATACCTATTTAATAATTACTTTTCTTTATAACTACACTTGCTATGTAGTATTTTTAACTCTGAAAGCCTGTTATAATTTACGAGTACAATGACAACTGAAGAAGTTTTCAGCTAACCCACGCGATAACCTTTTGTGGCACGGCCGGACGAAAATAGACCGTTTCGCCTCCGCGGCGAACTTGCTGATTTTTGTGGGTTATTCTGTCCTTTAATGGAAATATTATAATGAGACACTGAGAGGAAATAATATGTACAAACAGGCTATGTCTAACATTGTCGTATGTCGTAATTCTGAAAGCATTTTATTATTTAGGAGTACAATTTTTCAGCTAACCCACGCCATGACCTTTTGTGGTAAGACCGGACAAAAATAGACCATTCCGCCTTCGCGGCAAAGTTACTTCAATTCAGTAAAATTAAAAAAAAATCCTGCTGCTGTGTCACTCATCAAACACTTCATTACACTTTGAACTCGTTGGCTTTGGTTCACTTGTATTAGGTAATACTTATTTGTAATTAAATGTGGGACGTACGTCTATTACCCTATCTGGAGTCATTCCTTTGCAGTAATGGTGCTGCCTAGCTAAGTTTTTACAATTTCTTACTAACCTATCTACTATTTGTTTGTTTCATATTTTAATAATTATTATCTATCTAGCTGTTACCCGCGGCTTCGCCCGCGTAATATATGTCCTTCTCGGTACACTAACTTATGTGTATGCAAAATTTCTTGATGATCGGTTCAGTAGATACGGCGTGAAAACGTAACAAACAAACTCACTTTCGCATTTATAATATTAAGTTAGGATAGAGAAAGAAACGTGAAAATATTTTACCCATATTTGATTACTGCAGGTGTATATACATTCCCTATTACTGCTGAATTTGTATGTTTTGTCCTAATGTTAAATAGGTTTTCGTATTATAGTACGCATTGGTGCAAACTTTAGGCTTAAGTTGTTTGTTTATCATGATAATAAAAAAAATGTTGTACTGCGATCATCACTAATCACATCAGTAATCCTATTCAAATCTCTTCGTAATTGAAATCTTGAGTTGGTCTTTGAGTAGCTGCAATTTTGTAAAGGTTTCTTATTAACACTTAAGTTGCACTCATGGTGCCAACTGATCAAGTGAACATTCCAAATGAGTGCTTCATCTATATCAAAATTAAGTATCACTCTAATTTATTCACACTGTGTGAATACAATTTAGAGATTATTATCGCTTTTAAGATTTTATATTTAAAAGTACGCAGAGTTTGAAAGATATTGAAATCGAAGTTTAAAACTTTCCAGACTTAATGTCGATTTCTTGAATAAATCTAAACTCCTTTATATACCTTGAAACGCTTACCATGTAATGTACCTTTAATAATATTCCAGTTGTTCTATCACCTTCCTAATTATTTATTAACACAGGGCCCCGTGGCGCAAGATGTGATTATTGATATAGAAATCTCGAGATAAACGACATCACTTAGATTTCTCAAATCTGTCTACACATAAGTGTTAGAATTGAGCTTGTTGTGGATTTTAAATTTCGAAAATTGGTAGAAAGTGGCTACAGATTACGGCGTTCCAGAATTGAGCAAGAAAGGGAATTCGACTACCTATCGAGTCGATAACAAGAAGACACATTTTTATCGTATCTTGAGATGTACCTATCGCACATTTTTATCTCGCTACAAAATATAATTATGCAAAGGAGCATCTTGAGATTGATTTATCAAGGGTTCCATCTACAACTCAATCATTTGCATACAATCGGCCGGCGACGACTCTAGCGCCGTTTAACCTACATCTAGTCGCCATTTGATTGACTGATTGTGAACCTTCGGCATTGTTCCATCAGACAATACTATTTGTTGAGGCTCAGTGACAATTAATGTTGTTTATCATACAACAATTCAATTTAAGTTAACCAAAGCTTATAAACATCAAAGAGACCTCTTCAACCCGTCTGACCAGCGTGGAGAGTGTAGGCCAAATCCTCTGAGTGCTCTGGCTAATATGACTTTGGTAGTACAGAGAGGGTCGTGCTCCTGCAGTGGAGACTAACAAAGACCTGATGATGTTGATAATATTACAAGTGAAGCGTACTTCACTTACTTACAATTAAGGGCGCTTCTGAGCCATCGCTTTTGCTTTTTAGTTAATTCAGGTCTTCCTATCGTCTATCGTGTTTGTTATATCATCAGTCTATCTTGTGATTGGACTTGTTATATCATCAGTCTATCTTGTGATTGGATTTGGATCTTCTTACGTTTTACATATTTATTTGTACAAATAATTAGTGAAAGAAAATACCCGACAGGGTTTTTAGTGTTATTATAAAACAGTTACTTTTAGTAGTAAGAACTGATTGTACATTATGAAATGCAATATGAATTGAAATTGAAAGAAGATAATATTTCTATTTTTGATTCTTAAGTATCGCGCATACGTTGCTCCAGTGTCGACAAACACGTGCGTAATGCTGACATCCTGTTGAATGTCCACCAGCCACCAGAAATAGATCGTGTGATCGTGTCCTGTTTTATATTCATCCAATTTCATTTGGTTGACATTTCTGAGCACCTCGCCTAATGAAAGCCTGTATCTTATTATGAATTTGTCGGCATATTGACAAATAACAGTACACTTTTTTGCGTCAGGGCGGCTGAAAATTACGGCTCATGTTGTTCCCGGCAGAGTAGAATAGAACCACTCCCGCGGATGTTGTAGAAGGTGACTTGTCTGGCTGCTTGCTCTGGCTTATATATGGTTGTGGAGTACAGAAAGGATCGTGTTCCTGCAGTTGAGATTAAAAAAGACTCGATGATGATAAATTAGTAGCCCACCACAACTTAACTTTTACAGACCACAAACTTTTTCTGGTTAAATTCATGGGGAAAAAGTAGTTCAAAAATAGGTGTTGTATATGTAAAATTTCACACTTTGACCATCAAAAGTCAGAAATTTTAAAGGGCCACTAATTTCCTTTTGTCTCGACCAGGGTCGTCGATTGTAACCACATGCCCGAAAGGCTGTCGCTAAGGAGGATTTGAAACACGCGATCGGAATATGAACGAATAACCTGGGGATATAATGAATATTGAATTGATTGATCGAAACAAGCGATATGGGCTAAGAATAATCGTCTAATTCATACAGTTGTATAAAGTTACATGTCACATTTGCAACGAGAACGTAATAAACTTTTTGGAAAAAACTTAAACTGCCGAAATAAACTGAATAGCGATAATTCACATCCCCTGCTTTTTCATCCTTAGGGTTCGATTAATTTTCCACCAATGGTACCAATGGTATACCCTTTGCAACAAAAAAAAAAAGAAATATCAAAATCGGACTAATCTTAGAAAATAAATCCGTGGTCATACATTAAAAAAAATATACGCGTCGCCTTTCGAACCTCCTCCGTTTTGTCGTCTGTTGAAAAAGGACTATAACTCAATACGCAAATGAACTGGCTATGAAGAACATATCACAACATGTGACAATATCCATGATCTATCACAAACATGTATCTCAACTTTGTGCTGGAATTTCATCCCCGCGTGCCTCAATCCTTATCAATCATCGGAATTTATGAGACAAGCGTTAAATATTGTGTTTGTGTCAAAATTGAGTTCTTTTGTATGTCTGTTGCATTTTTGTCGAAGAAGATGCTGAAGTAATTTATGATCTTTGACCAATTAAAATACGTTTTGCTGACATATATCGCTGTCGAGATTTGCGGTCCATTTAAATGCGATAATACTAAGAATCAGTTCGTGAATCTCACGACTGCTTAGATATTCTTTTTTCACAGTCTATTTTTGCCTAAAGTTATCTTTAATGTTAGCCTAAATTTATATTATCGTTATGCCGTGTGGTTCCCGGCAGAGAAGAATAGGACCACTCCAAGTCTTCCCGTGGATGTCGTAAAAGGCGACTTAGGAAACTAAAGCTAAACAAAGCTTTAAACATCAAAGATACCTCTCCAACCCGTCTGGCCAGCGTGGAGAGTGTAGGCCAAATCCTCTTACTGCTCTGGCAGTACAGACAGGGTCGTGCTCCTGCAGTGGAGACTAATAAAGACCTGATGATGATGATGATGATCTTTAAAATTTGAAACAATATGTATGACTTAAGTTATGAAATAAAACATGGGTTATTACTTAGTACATAGGTACATTTAATACTAGCAATTTTTCCACGAGTTCGTCCGCGTAAATCATAGCTTATGTCACCCGCAGGTAAATAAGCTCTTTCTTTCTATAGGTGAAGCAATTTTGAAAATAGGTTCATTAGTTTTGGAGCCTATTCAATGCAAACAAACAAACGAATCAAATCTTTCCTCTTTATAATATTAGTATAGATTATCATGTAAGGTGTATGTCTATATCAACAAAGCTGTGCTACAAAGTATCCAATTACCTGGATGGCAAATTTTAAAGGTATAGAAAAGTATATAAATTGTAGGTACTCGCTTTTGTCGTTGCGCTCTATTGGGCCTGCAAATTGGGTTGTTTGTTTCACATCTCAACTGTGCAAAGAGAGAATTAATTTCAATTGTATTTCTTCGTATTAGTGTGTGTTTGTAGCCAACGCTATAATATGTCAGGTTTATCCAGCCATCTAATGGTATCAGACATGACCAGATTCCAGGAAAAACAACAGTAAATAAGGATTTAACGGGTACAGTTCTAAAGACGGCATAGCGAGAGGTCAGTTCTTTTTTTTGTGTCGATGGGTCTTAGTGATTAAGGTCCCTCCATTTTTTGGCAAGACTGACACTACTCTCAGATGCGGACTGTAGATCGTCCTTTATGCAGTTGGTGGAGTATGAAGGGCATGAAAGGAGGTGCAACACGAGATTCAGTTTAAACATCGAATATTCAGTGCACAGCCAACATTGCTTGCCCTGCATGATCCTTAATCTAATCATCAGGTCTTTTTTAGTCTCCGAGTAGGAGCATGACCCTCTATGTACTACCAGAACCATATATCAGCCAGAGCAGCCCTCCACGCTGGCCAGACGGATTGAAGTGGTATCTTTTATAAGCTTTGTTTAGCTTGTGTTTCCTAAGTCGCCTTCTACAACATTCACGAGAAGATTTGAAGTGATCCTATTCTACTCTGTCAGGAACCATACGGCTCCCGGGAACCACACGGCCTAATGTGAATACACATGCATCAAGCAGGTCTGAACAAAGATGCGTCGCGTAGACATCTATTTTCGCGCGGACACCCCACCCCGACTATTTTCAGACTCCTGCGCACTTGCGAACAAAACAAACATAATCCTTCTCTTTATTATTACACGCAAACTCTTACTGCTGCACTTAAATCCGGAGATGATATGTGCACTTTGCACACACATTTCATTGAATGCACATGCATTCCTACGTATTACATTTAGTTTTTTTTCGTTCGTGAATAATTGGTAAGATTCCACATTTTACATATTTTTATTTATTTTGTTTAACTGCATTCTGTTCACTTCTTATATGATGCTAGTAATCCGTCCCGGCTTCGCCCGTGGTACATACCTATTGCACTCAGGGATATCGTTCCTATTCATCAATGAATGTGTTGCGTATGTATTATGCCGTTTATTTAAAATGTAATCTTTATTGTTACAGGTAAGAATTGCGTTTAAAATCTACAGATTTTGTAAGTACGAGGTCCTATTTATAAAAGTCGCTTATATCTGCCGCCAATCAGCTGTTTTTCCTCGGCAAGGGATGATGACATGAAATCTTAAGTCGCTCTAGCAGCTGCCCCTTAGCGCATCCTTAATGCTCCTGATATCACACCATAACAATGATGCGTCATCATATCATATTCTAAAAGGTTAGCTTTACATTATAAAAATATAAAAATGTAAGCGTATATATAAAAGATTTTATATGTAAATACACGTGAACACAAAGATTTTGCATTTGAATCACGGATCCGTTGGCAAACGTGACTTTAACGAACATACCGCAACCTACAACAACAAAATGAACGTTACCCACGCACAAGATTTGCACGCCTCCGTAGCTCGTAGCGAAGTTTCGAAGGCCTTACGTAGATTCCGTAGACGCCTACATCTCCCGTCACGTGACTAACGTGCACGTGAAATTCTGTAAGGGTAAATTGCGGTATTGACGTAGGTTGAGGGTTGCGTTTTGGTCGTGTCAAAGCCGATGGTTTGAATGTTTGCTGTTACCTACGTAGAATTCACATCACGTGACACGCACTTTGTGATAATTTTAGCTACATTATGTACAAGAAAGTTATAGAAAGATATTACGTAGGCCATACGAAATAAATACCTATAAAGTCAAGATTTGATTGTTAAATAAATAACATTTAAATGTAAATATTTCTGCCGTGTAGTTCCCGGCAGAGTAGAATAGGACCACTCCAAGTCATCCCGTGGATGTCGTATAAGGCGACTAAGGAAACACAAGCTAAACAAAGCTTATTAACATCAAAGATACCTCTCCAACCCGTCTGGCCAGCGTGGAGAGTGTAGGCCAAATCCTCTGACTACTCAGGCTAGTATATGGCTCTGGTAGTACAGAGAGGGTCGTGCTCCTGCAGTGGAGACTAGAAAGACCTGATGATGATGATGATGTAAATATTTAGGGATAAATGTCAGAAGTTAATGTTAGAAATGTTTGAAGGTTATTTCCATTAGGTGAAAAGTATTGAAAAGTTTTATCTTCAGTTTTTTGATTAAAACATAACGTGAGATGTTAACATTATTAATATGTAAAATAGAGGTCACTCACGTATGAAGTCAGCTACAGGCCGACATGTTTCAAGTGAGTGCGGACTGGGACGACTTCGTGCGCGCGTCTCGGTTCACATTCGCCCTGAGGAAGACCTCCGGATGAAGTTGAAACATGTCGGCCTGTAGCTGACTTCATACATGAGTGACCCGTATTTTACATAAGTATTAATAATTTTATCATCAGTTTTCACCATGCCCTTGGGCCTTTCTTGCTAGGTCCCGAAGAAATGTTGTTATTTATTTTCGAGAAATGTTGTTATATATTTTGACGAGCTCCGTGGCGCAGCGGTTACCACGCCAGCCTGCGACACGGGGGTCCCGGGTTCGATCCCCGGTCAGGTCATGATGGAAAACGATCTTTTTCAGATTGACCTGGGTCTTGGATGTTTATCTATATATGTATTTGTTATAAAATATAGTATCGTTGAGTTAGTATCCCATAACACAAGTCTTTCTTAAGAACTTACTTTGGGGCTAGCTCAATCTGTGTGATTTGTCAAAAAAAAAAAAAAAAAAAATTTAGTAAATCAATCACTTGAATCTACTAACGTTCATGTTAAGTAAATGTAATAAATATTATTAACTAAATTTATAGTTGAGTTAATTACCTCAAGCCTTGAAACTTTGACATTCTGTAAATTTTACTACCACATCTAACGGTTTATAGGGCTTATCTGGTTGGTCATTAAGGCATCGATGTTATCTCCTTGTTTGCACTGCGTCCCTCGCTAAACCCGTTGATACGTATGTGAAGGATTACCGTTTTGGGCCAAGGCCGCAATGGACAGTGTATACCGACTCGTCTATTGTACTGTCTAAGTAATCATGTTGTAAAGATTAGAATTTGGGACTGCAAATATAGATTTCCGATTTTAAAGTAGGTACATCTGTCTATTTTTTTTTCAATTTATTTGTGTAAGCAAACAACGGTACATTGTATAATACTAAAAGGTAAACTAAAAATATAAATAAATGGGCCATCAAAATCGCCAACCACAGGTTATGGGCGGTTGATAGGAAGATACTCATTGATATAATAATACATCAAACTTGTGGTATAGTAAAGATAGTATTCTACCTCTATAGTGTGAGTCATCATTTGCATTGCATGATGCAGTTTGTCAATGTGAAAGAATTTTAAATTAGTTGTAACTGGATCGAAATATCGAAAACTCAAAGAAACCACATTAATCACGATAAATATCCCGAAATGTTTAATTCTAAATCTCTTCCCGCCTAGTTTTCTTTAGCATCAACTCATTTTTAGGGTTCCGTAGTAAACAAGGAACCCTTATAGTTTCGCCATGTCTGTCTGTCTGTCTGTCTGTCTGTCTGTCTGTCTGTCCGTCCGCGGTTTTACGCAGAGACTATAAGTACTAGAAAGCTGTAATTTGGTATGGGTATGTATATTAATCATGGCAAAAAAGTGGTAGAATAAAATCTTGAAAAAAAATTTTTTTTAGGGTAGCTCCCATACAAGTAAAATGAGGGAGTAATTTTTTTTTCTCTATTTACCTATTGTGTGGGGTATCGTTAAATAGGTCTTTCAAAAATATTGTGAGGTTGAGAACACCATTTTTTGATTAAGGGCTCCGTTTTCGAAATATTTGGTTTTAAAGTGCGAATTTTTGTTAGAGGTAAGTGTCCCCCCCCTCTGTCTGCTAAACGGTTATATATAGATACGTGAAAAAAATTACAGCAGTAGCATATATACTGAAGTTGAAAGGAAAACTATCAGAGCTGAGTAGTAAGTACAAACTAAAAAGTTATAGGCAACCAACTTATAAACTGTAAAATTTCATACTATTTTCATTGTTAGATGTTTAGGTGCGAGTGTGAATAGTGTGAACTCAAAGTTGTCATTCGCAACTACGGAACCCTACACTGCGCGTGGCCCGACACGCACTTGGCCGGTTTTTAATTCATTAGTAGACTAAGATAAGCATAACTTTTCAAATCCACGCGATTATCAGGATAATATCATGATAGAGTTATGGATTTCTGTGAAACATATTCTCATTATCTCACCATATGTACTTATGACCAACCAAACCCATCTGTCTGTCAGTGCTCCAACTCTACAGATGCGATTCGTCGCGAGGAAATAACACGTCAACTTTGTGAATAAACTCTGATTCTATTATTACTTTTAAATGCTCTTTGGTTTAATTTTGGTAAATAAATACAGATTTTTCAGGTACCGTCTTTCGCAAAGTTTGTCAAAAATGATGGTGAATGAATAGAATAAAATCATGGGAATTGTAACTGAGCACCCCACTTCCCAAATACATAATAGAAAATGCGAAATGAGTGGTCTACCACCGAACCAGGGCATGTAGCTGGCCTTAAAATAATTAAAAGTAATTTTGTTGGCTTTTCTATTTGTCGTTCCTTTCTCAATAAATACCTAAATATAACAACCACCGATACTATCATTGCTTTCAACAGAAATAGGAAATTGTTAATTGATTGCATCATATGAGTGATATTGTTATGCTAGGTAACTTCCATTTTCCTGACGCAGCCACTTCACCGTAATAGCATTAATTGTTGAACTATGACGTATTACTGCGTCAAAGGTACCAAGTTTGAACCAAGTTTCTTAATTATCCTCCTTGTATTACTTCCTATTGTTACATGTAATTACTATTGTTTTACCGTTTATTTTAAATTCATCACCTAATGTCCCTATACAGTTATGTGTCATTTGCAGCTGAGATAGTGTTGATGTAATCCTCAAAGAGCAATAACATCGCATGTTTAGGCATATTTGTAAACTGCAAAAAAATGTTATTGTGCACATAAAATTATTTCCCACGAGGCAAATAAAAGATTACCAGAAGTGCATCCGCGCAATAATAGCCGTACAGACTACAACAGATGAAGGCGCTCCAATTTATTGCAAAGTAGCTTTTATTACAAGCGCAAGACGCGCGTTGGGTGATTTGACATGTAGTTGTGAGTACAGCTATGCGCGGGCGCAGGTGCGCTTGCAGTGAATGCATGCACCGGGTTTACTGGCGGGCGTAACTATCTTATTGTTGATCTCCTATTTCGAGGGATTTGATAACGGAATTGCATTTTTTGCAAGGTGTCTTATGGCAGAGTTGTGTCGTGTTCTTATAGTATATCACGTGATTACTGTGTTTTTTACGTGAAACACCCTGTAATGTTTTGTTGCGAATATAGTCTGCCAAACAGTCCGAATACCACAAATTTTGTGACTTCTTCAAATGAAATACTAAATTACTTTTTGATTTAAGCAGTTTTTATACTACTGATTGCTCCAATTTGTACAAACTTAATTGGCCGGTGATTGAATTGAAAGCAACTACAATATCAAAATAAATTTAGAAATTTGTTTCCGCTGATGAAACCCAATTTAATATTTAATTTACCAATATAATTGGGGAAAGCCTGTATCCGGTAAACGTCCCTAAAAGTAACTTCACATGTCAAGAGCATCTTCCATCTGTCGCTATTTCACGCGTTTCTATTATGTTTTTTGTGCATAATTGTGGTGCGGGTCAACCATGGCTATAATCGGGCCTTGCACCCTTCCACCGTTTTTTCCTTCGTTCGTATAACGGTAGACGTGAGTACGGCTGGCTGGCAGGTAGTCGGCGGCTGTGGCCTGCTCCAATCTATGATTTACTCCCCGCTTGTATTGGAGAAATGTTACCTTAGATGCGAAGAGATCGGGTGCATTGCATGTGGTATTTCTGTTTGTATTACTTTAGGTTTCATATTTAGAATATGAATAATATCTTACAACGAAGCGAATTTCATAGAATATTAAACCAATAAAGTAAATTATAATATACTTAAAATAGATTGTCAATAAGATTAATGTTATAGCTGAGTAAACGTTTTGCAAGAGTGGACTTGTGGTCGAGTAACTACTCGATAGAAATCACGAAATGTTTAGTTTCTACCAACTGACACAATATTGGTTCAAACGGCGCCGTATTATTTACATGTTACCAGATATTTGGCAAACAACTTGAAGGCCTTTCTGATCAAACATAGTTAAGTTACTTAAAAAGTGGACAGGTAGCTGAGGACCAGATATTTGTTCTTCAGAAGATGTCCCTTTGGTTATCATTATTTTTACCAATTTACTTGACCATTTGAGCTCAGATCAGTATAGATTAACAATGTATTGTGTTTTCATATTCGTCTTCTAATTAATTCGTAAACCAGTTTCTATGATTTTAATACGTGGCTAAATACATAACGAATTAACCATTAGTATGATCTCACATATAATCATGGGAATTCGAATTTATATTATACCTATGTAACAATCTATATCTAGGCAAGTGAAGCCAATAGTTGTTGTTATGCTATAAATATGACTAATTCCATTGCATTCCAAATATTTATTATGAATGTATAAAAATACTTTCTTATTTTAATAGTTGCTACTTAATCCTTGTCTAGAAAAACTTTACTGTAATAGTTACGCTGAACAGTCGCAACGTCTTTGAGCATGACGCGTGGCCCAGGCAACAACAATGGCTTGTAATAAAACCCTTTCTCGGCTAATGGCACCTAATTAGAGGACAGACAACATACCGCTACATCGGGCCATACAACAAAACCCCGCCAGCCTTTTGTCTCACCGGAGAAAGTAAAATCCATGTAGAAGGCGCCCGGTTTATGACAACTGACAACAGAGGCCCAATACTCCAAATAAATGAAAACGGCCCGAAACGTCCTCGGAGATCACTCGAAGCGTGGGTTTTTTACCGCTGCCTCGCAGGCCTGCACGGTTGCTTAATTTGAGTCATTCCAATCCAACCATTTGGAATTAGAGCCGATTTGTTTTATGTGCACTGATTTCTAGTAATTTATTAATCGGTGGAAGCTTAAAAGCTTACTTAATGAACTTTAATATGTTTTAAGGCAATAAAACAATATTTAGATGCGTTCCCAAAGTCACAAATCATAGACATTCAATTCTTAATCTATCTTCACGTGATGAGCATATAAATTATACATTTGAAGGACCATCTCGGGTTCTGAAACTGTACCTGCATTTATTTCATGAATAAAACATCCCCTTGAATACATTTTATCCTAGTTCATCTTTCTCTGTCACTTGAGCGTACAATTTAAATTTTGTATAACGATATGGTGGGCGTGAGAATACAGATAGATACGATTTTGGCTTATACATTTTAATTCGCCTCGAATTAATTTTAATATATGTTTATTTGAATCTCCTAAAGTTTTACGATGATGTCAAAACTCGAGAAAACAAAATCTTAGCAACAAACTTATATGAATAATGTTTCTCTTAGGGATAGATCATGGGAAAGATAGTAATAAAAATTAAATTCTTACGACATAAATAGATTTTGGAAGTAAAAAATACAAAAATGTATTCAAGTCAAAAGCCTGATTATTACTATAACAATAAATGACGGTTCATCATATGGAGGCGACAGAAAAACAGTGTAGAGTTTCTGTACAAAGTAGCTCAGTGATAACATCGCCACCCAGGCTATCTCTCTGGTAGCTGAAGTCCATGATGATTAAAATGCAGGTAGATCGGTACTGGCTGATTCCAGGTTAATGTGATGATTATCATCATAATTGTGTCCAATTATCATCCTCACCTTGTGAGGCACAATGAGAGGCCGGTCGTGACTCCAAAGCTAATGTCGATCGTCAGGCGATAGCATTTCGTTTTATGGTGTGCGATGTGCACGCACAGCCTAGGTTTTTTAGTTGCTTTATTGTTTAGAAAACCACCTTATCAAAGATTTTCAAAGTCTGGTGAGCTTAGATAAGGAAAAACGTTGAAAGAGAATATAAAATACACCGATCTGATTTACCAAACGGATCCACTGTTAATTCCTCAGGTGTCCCGCAGGGTTTTGTTTTAGGATTAATACGAAATAAGTTGTAAACATTGAACGACGCAAATTGTAATGACACGCTTAAAGCTTTAGCTTAAACTAGAATTTGTCCAAATTAAGTTTATGAGTCTAAAACTGATCCAGCTTAAATCAAAGATGTATAAATCTGTCTTCAAATTCATGTGTTGCCATTGTCATTGAAGTTGAAAGTATTACGAATAAAAAGTATTCTAGCTGAAGCAGCAGGGAGTCTCGCGGCTATGTCTGATCGTATATCGCTGTCAGTCTGGAGCATGGCAATGGCTCGTCGCATGACAGGAATGACAGGAGCCAGGAGTCACTGAACGGCTTCTGTGCACCATCCGGTTCGAACTTGTTCTCTGATGTTTTGCTTTTATTAGGTCAAATTTATAACTTATGAAGTAGTCAACTTTGTGATACGGAAGATATTCAAGTTAAAATGGGATATTGAAATACGTATGTCATTGAAGTTCAGAGTATTACGAATAAAAAAAGTATTATAGCTGAAGCAGCAGCAAGTCTCGTGGCTATGTCTGATCGTATATCGCTGTCGGTCTGGAGAATGGCGATGGCTCGTCGCATGACAGGAATGACAGGAGCCAGGAGTCACTGGACGGCTTCTGTGCACTATCCGGTTCCAACTTGTTCCTGATATTTTGCTTTTATTAGGTTGAGTTAATAACTTAATAAGTAGTCAACGTTGTAATACGGAAGATATTAAAGTTAAAATAGCATATTGAAATACGGATATGCAACGCGCAAATGATACGTACAGACACTAAAACGAAAAATAAGACATAATTAAGTACACTGTATAGACAGAGTCAGATATTTTAGACAATGTATAACATCTAAGAATAATTCTACGTCCCGTCAATAAATGCAAATGCCTGTTTATGAATCTTTTAAATATTTATTACTAAGCGTACATTTGTCATGAACAAAACCTTGTTATTTTATTTGATTTATGATTGACAGTTATTACTTATATTGCAGTTGGGGGAAAAATCAGTTCCTGCAGCTTTGTATTAATTTACAATTTTGGACATCACATCTATCTATAGCACAAAGCTTAACCTTTTAGGTTTTTGTTAGTTATAATCATTATGATTTAATACATCATTTATACTATAAAAACTATGTCTGGAAATGATGCATTCGCCGTTGCAGCCCTCGCCGGCCGTGCATGACGCCACTGCGTGATTAACTCGCACCAAATCGATGTTATTACCTGGTGTAAACATTGCTTGCTCTGTATTGTTAGTCCAAGGTTCGAGAATGTTATTCATATACGCAATTACGCATACAAAATTGAAATTATTAGTATGAAAACTGTTACATTTTCTTTCATTGACTAGATTAAGTATTTGTTCAAATTCACCGGCACAACAGCGATCATGTTCAAAATTTATTATTTCGACAATTTATATTGTAATTATATGTAGGTTTTGTCAACAATAAGGACTTGTGTACCTTGTCATCTGCTTCGATATCTGGTTGGTTTGTAGTTTACCCTATGCCTAATTGCTATAATCACAGCGAGTCATGGCTGAGAATGTGTAATTTTGTATTATATCATCACTAGGATTACACACGCCTATCCGTACGATCTATTATTTTATATATTATCCACCTGTTCGCGGATGCATTCATGTGGATACTGCAGTGTGCCGTGCAAAAAATTATATAATTAGTGAGTCACACCACAGTAGAATATTTTGTTATGTTTTAAATAACAAATTCACAATATACGATACAAAAGTGATCTAATGTTTATGACTAATAAGTTAATAAAATCCATATGAAAAGATTTTATTTTCAGATTATGATCACATATTTCTGATTTGAATAAGTATGAGAAATGAACAATATATTTTGTTAAGTCACTTTTTGTGAATTGCATATATTGCGTTGCATTAAAGCGACAGGAAGATGCTCGTACGAACATCTTATATTACTTGGGGCCGATTAGAAATTGGAAGCACGTCTAACCTTCGGGTTACTTTGTACTAGCCCCATACTTACTCACGCACACGTTGATTCCCGAAGAAGGACTGCGTAAGCTTCAGGATATCACCTGATGCGTAATGCCTGTAATCTTCTATATCAGGACCTAAGCCGATTTCTTTTGAATCGGCTTCCAAACGCTTACCAGCCAAAGAGTCGCAGTAACACAAGATGTGTGATGTACGAACATGCAATATGATAAACGCTAGCAATCAGCATCCCAGCATTTAGTTATGATCTCGCGCCTTGGTAAACTTTGTTGCGGCGCGTAACACGCAACGATCTATCCATTGTAAATTAAGGTTATTTTTTATCTAAATATCCAGTAATTGCATCGGCCTACATCTGTTTGCGTGTCTCCGCTAATTTTCTGCAATCTAAAAGTGACATAACACGTTTTGATTACCAGTAATAACAACCTTAGGCGTACGTTCGGGGTCAACATTTATTTAATTTGATTCTGTCAAATTATTGCGGTTTCGTTCTGGTTTGTATTTGTTGCAATGTTGACTTCCGCTGCGGGTTCGATCATGTTTTAATTGATATTTAACATTGCGGCCCTTTTATTTATTTCATAATAATTTAAATTAATTGAACATTAATCGATTTTGTTAAAAAAAATCATTTATCCCTAGGTATATTTTCTCTTGATCTGTGTAATGCTAATGAAACATAAAAAAGAAAGTTTGGACTTACCATAAATATATACTGTAAATTTTATATGTTACTCAGCAGTAAACAATTTGAATTGATATTTGAATTTCTTAAAATAAATTATATTTGTAATTTTAGACAATCATTAGTTGACTAACAAAGGTGCAATTATGACGTAGGTACTTAAAAGAAACAATCAAGAAAGTCACATTCACTTGACACCTTGTGATATTATTATGTAACTTATAATTTGTAACCTTTGTGATGCAGATCTCAGCTAGATCCTTCAAAAGCGTCTACGGCCAGCAAATTAGCGCTGGTTATACGTTTATTACCATACGTTACCACCATTACCGTTGGCAACCGTGTAAGACACGCTTTACGATACGCTCGTACTCTAATCTACTGTGACGATTTTCGCTTTACTTTGACACTGTTTGTTTTACGTTTCAAACCTTCCGTTTTAAATTTTACTACAACATGATACGGATTACGTGTATTTCGGTCAGCAACTGCAGCCCAAACAATGACTTCATAGTTATAACTTTTGACAAGTTATCACGAATAACACTTTTTGTTTTTATTCAGGACTGCCTGCTGAGTTAATTTTTACATTGTTGAATATGCACGCATGCCTAATTTGGTTATATGAGTCATAGTGACAGGTTACCGTGCATTTAATGCTGCAGTTATTTACATTGCCATTACATATACAATGTACACGCTGATGGAATTGATAAGGCTGCTAGGTCCTCATAATAATTCTAGCGACGCATGCTACAATAGGAAACCTTGTAAACTAGAACAAAACAAAGTCAGGTCCATCACAAATGTATAGATACCGTACTCTAGTCGTGCGAAACAAGATTTTTATGATGCCTTCACCATCCGAGCGTATTCCCGGTTGTATCCTCACCTCGGCGGTAATACTTCAGAGCCAGGAGTCCGCTTTCTATCCTAGATGATTTATCAAAGTTACTGGTTTTAACACGGAGAAACTGCCATCTGACCTCCGCAACCCAAAAGGTAAACCTGAACCAATCGAAGAATAATAACACTAGATGTCATTCGGGACCCACAGCTTATCGTACCATAGGTGATTAGCCTGCAATATCGTAGACTGAAATCTACCTTCACAAAGTATGCTTCCAATAGGATTTGAACCCACGATCTCCGGGTCCTAAGGCAAACACCTTGACCACTAGAGCACAAATCTATGATATGCCGCCTGTCAACATCTGCCGAAACGCGACCATCTACTTAATGACTGGTTAGCAAAACTACGATCAGATTCGTCATAAAAAGTAACCAAAAAAATATCACAGAAAAACATCGTTGTTATAAATCGTTAATGATTTCATAGAGTATCTTGCAAGAAATATCAATTCAATTGATAATTAGTGCTATAATGTTATCACAAGCACGCCTATTTATATTTTAGGTATACAGTCAATATTCAAGGAATTCTTACAAAATCCGCATCATCATAATCAAGTATTTTTTAGTCTCCATTGCAGGAGCACGACCCTCTCTGTACGACCAGAGTCATATATAAACCAAAGCAGTCAGAGGCGTCGGCCTCCACGCTGACCAGATGGGTTGGAGAAATCTCTTGGAAGTTTACAAGCTCTGTTTAGCTTATGTTTCCTAAGTCGCCTTCTACAACATCCACGGGACTTGGATGGTCCTATTCTACTCTGCCGGGAATCACACGGCTACTGTTACGTAACTGTAACAAAATAGATAATGCTAATACGGGTCCGGTCCATGGGTAACTCGCGTATACGGGATGCCCCAGCCAGATATAGGTCGAGATACCGAACACGTGTGCACAGAAAGCCAGCCGATGGCTGCCCCAAAACCGAGCTTTTGAGGTGGACTGAGCGAATTCGTGCTCTTGCAGTGGAGACTAAAAAAAGACCCGATGATGATGATGAGCGAATTGCGTAGAAAGTTACACAAAGAATTATTACTCTCATGTGAGGATAGTGATGCAATCGCCTTAAATGTAGAAAAAAGGCCAGGTGACAAAAATGATACAAAACTTTTGAAATTCGTGTTATTACACGCCTATTTAGATATAGAGACGATATCCAAGGAATTGTTACGAAATGGAACATGCTAATACGGGCCCGTTCCATGGGTGACTGGTGTATACGGGATGCCCCAGCCAGATATAGGCCGCGATACCGAACACGTGCACACCAAGCCAGGCGAGGGCTGCCCCAAAATCGAGCTTTCGAGGTGGACTGAGCGAACTGCGTAGAAAGATACACAATGAGAGTAACGCTCTTATGCGAGGCAAGCAATCTCCTTAAGGTCAGGTGACAAAATAAAGTTACAAAGCTTATGAACTGTAATTTAGGTACGTACATGACATATGAATTCGGTAACTGAAAGCATTGACATGTAAAATTGTTCCTTGGAGAAATTCACAAGTATAACATTATTGTATGTACCTAAATTGAACGATTTTATAGCGCAGTTGCATTAGGTTGAGCCTGTAATAACATGCTGTATTGAGGTTAAATAGATAAAGATTCAAGATTCAAAACGTTTATTCAGAAAATAGGCCCTTGCAGGCATTTTTTCACGTCAAATCACATTTAAAATTATCTTATTAAGTATTATGCATTTACTAATTATTGTTCAAAAGCTACAGCATTAGCTACTAGCATTTTAAATAATTGAATATTGATTATAATACTTATTTAATTCAATGATTAAACCGAGATATATGAAGCTTATCCGTGAAGTTGAAGTAGGTAAAGGTGCAAGATGTCAAATTTATTATGTACATATGATAAAATTAGTACTAGCTTTCGTGCGCGACTCCTCTCGCGTGAACGTCGATTCTTCGGAATCAGTACTTTTTACGGCCTAAAAGCCCTTTGTCTCTCTCCTCTCCTTACTCTAAGCAACATGCAAAATTCGTGATGACTCAGTTATTGCGACGTTAAAGCGTAACAAACCAACAAATGAATAGATAAACAAACAACCTCACTATTGCATTTATAATATTAGCAAGGATTGGGACACAGTATGAAGGGTATCAGACTAATAAACTATTACTGATAAATTATAGTTCTAGTGACATGTTTATTGTAGTTATTGATTATTTATTTATTACGTGTTTATAATAACTTGATTCTAGTTTTATTTTATTGCACATCAGTAGTCGGAAAGGGCGGATGATTACCATTATATAGGTACAATCGTCCAAGAGCAACGACTAAAAATTATATTTCTCACTATCAAAATATCTGTAATTTTTGTACCGACAATATGTTCTTTCGCAATTAATTCTTGATTTGGTCCTGTACCTGTTGTCGTACTTTTTAATTTGAGACTATTCCTTCCATTTTATTATTTGCATCGAGTGGAAAGTACCTTAACGACGATTTTTTAAATCTTTAGGTATAACACATGTCTGTTAGGTATTACTAAAGTCTCAGCCATATCAATAATAGTATATAGTGCTAGCAATTTTCTTGCAACTTGTTTTGCGTGAATTATAGCCTATGTCACTCGCATATAAATAAGCTTTCTATATAGGTGACTACTTAGTTTCTGAGCCCGTTCGATGCATACAATCAAATTTTTCCTCTTTATAATATTAGCAGTCCTGTGCTATGTCAAAATTTACCAATGACCATTTTAATACGCTCTTTCCGACTAACATTATATAAATAACTCTGGATATCAGGCATAGCGTAGTTCTTTGTGGTAACCCTTCATCACCACGCGATACGGCGGGTGAATCACAATGGCTATAGGTTTGTTTACAATTTAACTCGCACATAATTACAGCACCCGATTCTATTGTATGGGTTCTATGTGATCTGAATATCAAGTTGTTATTTAACTATGTATTTGAATCGATAAATATTTGATTATCTTCCGTCGCGAGAATATGATTTTGATTGGTCAGGAGTAAAAAGAGTTGAGCTTTGCCGGTCCTTCGTTTTTAAACTATGAGTACCTCAAATAACACGCTATTATTGTAATTGATGTTAAAAAGGTTTTAAATTATTAACTTTATTCATCCTTTCTGATCTTTATCAAGTTACTTACATATTTTTAATTCATCGTGCACTGTAATATTCGTAAGAATTTTAATATGCTAATGTATGAAGTCGGCGTGACGGTGTACTTTCATACAAGTTTTTGACAAACCTTGTTACATTCAAAGTTACAAGGCAACGTGTAATGGCGGAGCACTTTCTCAAATTACTAAGTTACATTAGGGCCATTTAGGACTGCTTATATTATGATGACTTGAAAAAATATAATAAATAAAAAAAATCTTATTAATTAACTCATCAGAAGGGAAGCAGTAGTACGTTTGAAATATTGAAGGTACTAGCCATTCGTTTTCCAATATTATGCCTTTTATAAATCCTGAGCTGACTCAGTTCAATGAGCTCATGCCACCACTGACATTAATCGACCGACATGCACATTTATTATGGATTTCACTTACTCCGCACTAAGTGCGTAGGTGGTTACGATCCTACAAAGTAAACCCTTGTCTGTATTGCAATTACATCGTTAATTTTTTTGCACGTTGTAACGAGAAGATAAATATAAATCAGCGTCGAAGTTCACAGGCGGTCAAGCCAGCACGCGACGCGCGCCCTCGGGCCCTGGAGGCTGAAAGCGAGAAGTGTGCGGATTGCGTGTAATTTTTGCGTGTGCAAGCCCGCCAGCGTCTCCGCCAAGATTTTCCGTGCAGCGGAATTGCACACTATGCAGCCCTCTGTGACAAAGACGTGCAGCGGGTGAGTCACGCGAGCTTTACGTCGCGCAGACACCCCCGTAGCGGCCGTAGCTTTCGACGCCGGTCTACGCCAGTGTCGTCCGCGCCACGCCGCCGCACACACGCATCGCGCTCCAGCGATGACAATCGCGTCTCTCGCGACGACGGTGCAGCCCACTTCATATTCAAATTGGACATTCGAATAAGTTGTCAAGAGTGCGCGATTGTATTGTAATGAGACAGCATCGGCAGTCGAGGGCGGATGCGCAGGACATCTTCATGGATGAGAGGAATTATGGCATTTGTGACCAGTGATAATCAGCCTTATTTGTGAAGTGACTCGAACAGTGATGAGGTTTCTACGGCGGTGGTAGAATCCGTCAAAATTAATCCTTACGCTGAGTTCGGGGTGCGCGCGGCGCCGTCCCACGGGGCGCGCCGCCGCCAGTTCATCAAGGGCTGGAAGAAAACCATGGGGGTCATCTCCAAAACCGTCGGCGTTGTTTTCAGTCTGTGAGTGTCTTAAGCTTATCTCATTGGTTTTATATTCATCATCTCATCACACCATTAAGTTTAAGACTAGAGATTTTGTTTTGTTAACTCTGAATATTTGGGCATAATCTTGGTAAACAATGTTTCTGACCCGGATATCTTAGCTCCATTTGTTTAAAATTTCTCTTAATCGGGTCACGTCATTAAATTTAAAACGTTGGACTGGAGTTTAAAATTGACTAGTTGAAGATAACTGGAGCAAAGCAAAGAGTGGTAATAAAGTGTCGGCAGCCGGCCGGCGCTGTCCCGGCTGCGCTTGCGCAAGCGCCCCTATTCGCACGTACTTTCTGCCGCACAATCGCAGCCTAATGGTCCCTTGTATCTCCATTATTCGACTTGGTTTCCGGCGCTCTCGCCGAGCCCAAAGCACTCGGTTATGCAAAAATTACGACACACACAACCATTAATTAATTGTCACCGTATCATCATTGTTTATGTCCACCATCTTCTCATAGACGCTTTCGTTTCATTTATGCTAATGACCGGCTTAATCTACAAAGAGATCATATCATGCCAGCACGTAACAGTGCGAACGAATTGCTTTTCCGAGTATGAGCGAAACCGAATGTAAATTTGCTCTATTGTAGGTACTCTTCCAGTTACAACAATCACTTTACGGTAGAGATTTTTGTTAAGTTTCATTTCGAATAATAGAATTTTCTTCTGCAATCAATATCATAAAGGTTTTATTATTCGTCAAATTGAATGTAACTTTTATTTTCCTTACTTTATCAAATCAATGGAAAGAATAATCGAATCCATGCTCTTCCCGTTTCAATAAATTGTGCGTTGCTCTAGATTTATCGCTTCCTCGGCTTTGTTTTGAATTTATTGTGAATGATCCGGCAGCCGTCTTCACGGGCCGTTCACGACTCGCATCGCCAGCTGCGGAACACAGACAGACCGGCGAATTCGTTGAAATATTTGTAACACGCTATACCTTTTTTAAACGATCTTTTTAAGCGTTCGAGTGAACAGTGAGCAACTTGGAAAAGAAGAGGGAACCAATAAACAAGGAAATGTGTTTAGTGTTCTGTTTCATTGGACTCCAGACTTGAAGATTGCAGCCCCAGACGTCCCTGCTCAAGCCCTATGCCAGTTTTTACAGTCCGCTGCGTATCGATAACAGTTCGTGGTCAGCAAGCATCTTAGCGTCTATTTAGCACACATAGCAAACAAGGATTTTTCCAATTTTTCATTAAACTGAAAGAAGTTAAACCGGTAAATTCGTTGTAAAATTTGCTTCCAAGATATATGGCGTATGAGCAAGGGTTTATACGCTGTGACTGGTAAGTGTTGGAAGCATTTTATCATTATCCATTGGTCTGCAAACGGGGTCTTTCTTACAATCAGTTATGCTGTCTAATTCTATTGAACAGGCTCCTAAAAGACGGGTTCCGGCAGAAATATTGGCTGTTCACAACTCACTTCACCAGCTGCAAATATAGACCGACAAAATTGTTCGAGCGTTTGCCATTAGGGTTTGTTTACATGGCCTCACATTATCATAATTTTGGAATCCCATCTGAATAAGATTGAATGGGTGCGATTTTAATGTTGCCAAACTTTTAAATTACTTCAAACTGCACATAAGTATGTTTAAAAAAATAGTATTATTATTTTGTTTGCATACTACCAAACCCGACGGTATAGCAGATTGTGGTTTGTATTAAAAATGATGGTTTTTTTTTCTTCTTAATTTTCATTTAATACTTATTTAGGTCCTTTTGCTAGAAATGGATATTATTCAACCTCGTAAAGCCAACTTGCCCATCTTAATTGTAATTCCAAGAAATGTAACAAATACCCTAACATCACGAATCTATGGCTTATATCGTTCACTTACAAAACATGCTGAATGAAAATCAATTCGAAGCACACCCTAATAGATAAAACTTGGAGAAAACTACCTAACATATATTACTAAACTAAGTTCTTGTAAACAAGACGTAAAGCAGCCCTGAGTGCAGCGATTCGGATATGCAATTATGACGTCACCAGCATTGGCCAACTGCAGACCGAGCGGCCCCATCACCTCCATCGGAAATTAATAGTGAGCCGTAAATGTGGAAACCTGGCTATCTTGATTGACCTAAAACTTGCCTACAATCGCTCAGACGTGTTCAATGGTCCCCTGCTCAAGTACGCCGCAGTCGATTTATAGACCAATTTGTCTCTATTTTGCTGTACAGCTCCGTAAATATTTTCATTCTGGTATAGGCAAATAAGTAGTATTTCAAAATTGAGATAGATAAAGACCTTTTTGTTGTTGTGTTTGAACTACCACACTCTTGTCGGTTTCATGTTGTTAAAGGGATAAAAAAAAACTACAAACATTTTTCATTAAATATCAAACTCATTTAATTACCTTGTAATGTCATAGGTGATAGAGAATTTTAAAGGAATTGATCGAAACCCTGAAACGTAATCAAATAATTGTTGTTACCATTATGAGAGTAAAATTTGTGGCTTCTCACATTTCATCAAAGGCGTCAACCGATCCGTGCGACTACAAAAGTTCAAAAGCAATCTATCGGCGTCAGAGTACAAAATATTTTAAGATTCTACTTTTACTGTATCGGTTTATGAAGTCCATATGATTCTATTATAGTATAGGGCGCCCCCCACTTCAAAGACCAATGGTGTAGTCGGTCTTGGATGGCAGCTGTATTATCTCCCTGATAGCAGCTTTAGTGCCGGATTTACAATCCCGGCGTGGGTACAAGGAAAGGTCCTCTGTTGTGAAGGATCGCTATTGTGAAGTCCACCTCGGCCCCGCCGGTCGCGACGAAGCGGCACCTTTATTCACCTGTGCGGCGGCAGTTTGAAGATACGGGTAACTGCGGATAACAACCTTTTTTAAATCGTTCTACCATGTTGTTCTGTTTGGATCGGAGAAAGTATTTATGTTTTGACTCTATATGTATTCTGAATACTATTACGATTTAACTTCATAAGTAAAGGTACTGACATTAAACTTATTTAGAAATGGGGCTTTTCACATATATCAAAAGCTGTATTCATAAAAAATCCATTATTACTAAGTGCTACAGTAAGTATCCAAGTAAAGCACATTTGTTACAACTCTTACTACTACAGCACCTTTTTTCGATATTAGGTTTGATTTTTATGAATACGGTAATACATTCTAAAGACCTTTAGAAGAAATATTTACATTCACATTCAAAAGCTTTCTTAAATTATGTGTTTGAAAATATTGTTATCTCGAGCGTTATCCACAAGTATTTCAATTCTAGTAATTGCTTATTTACCTACTGATTAAAAGCTCTAATTAGTTTTAACTCGTTTTAAAGTATTGCCATCGTTGTTTATCGTCAGGAAGTGGACAAAGGTTGGCTTCATTAGCGGCCATTTCTTCAAAACACTGGACTTGAACAAAAGCGCCTTGATAACAATTTACTAATGAATACAATATTTTTAACTTATCGTCATTTACACAATACAAATGTTCATTTTTCTACGCTCTCTGTATAACTAAGTGATTTATTACTGTGAAGAGTTGTTATTGTTCTTCCTTACTTTGTCACAGTTAATACTTTTAAATGTTTAATATGACGATTAACCTTTTATACTACCTGTAATAAAACTACGTGTGAGGGTATGATTTCATCTTCCGACTTCTTCAGTAGACGGCCTTTAACGAACCTAAATAAACTCGGTTATGTGTGATTTACACCCCGGTATTGGTTTTAAATTATCATTAATAGAACGTCTTGATCTTTTATAGTTGTCGTAAATCGCTCGCTTTTTACGCGTAGTCCTGCAGGTTCGTGCTCCATATCGTTAGTCGCGGTCCAATCAAATCCTCGTAAAGGGTAATGGTTTCGGTCGTAACTCGTAATCTCCTCGTTCGATATGGGAACGGCCATTGTCGGAGATCGAGCTGATACGGTATCGATACGCCGACGTATCTATTGCAATCTAGATAACCGAAACACATCCTTATGAGCCTCGTTATAGGTATCTGTCCGAGTGTAGGAATTTCTGGTGTGTTGTCTTGGAGCGCGTTAGTATCGGTCATCACGTTTGGACAAACACCATGTTACGGATTAGAACGAGTGTGTATAATTGGCGTTTCTTGCGCTCATTGATTCTGTAACGACAGGTTTTATTGTTTCGAATGTTGCTTACCAGCGTGTAAAGTACGGTGGAGTCAACTGTGTAAGATCAAATCTAATTTTGGGTTATCCATGAGTAAACCACACACATCGTTCGTAGTCCAGAATAAGATTCTGCTTCAAGCCAGAGATGTGCAAACTGAGTCAGTTTCTCGGAATTCAGTGTGACATTAAACAATTTTAGAATTTTCTTATAACGTTAATTCATGATGCCTAAACATTACCCAACATGAGTAGTACGTTAAGGATTTTAACCATCAGGTGCATAATATTTATGTATCGTGCTTACTATTAATCAATTTATCACATTCAAATTATCCGCGCCTATATCCTTTATTATCAATAAATTAGAATTGAAAGGACCGGGCAGCCTCAGGCTATAACAGTGTTTAGGAATAAAATAGACATCGGCGTGGTGCGAAATGTTAACAACGACGTTATTATTAGAACTTGTTCTAAACAATGCTTTATGGCCGCCTAACGGTGGACCTTTTGGATAATTTTGAATTTCGTTGACAAATTATGAGTAAAATCTCCTAGTACCTTAAAAAAAACCTCCTGGCTACAGAGAATTCTTCGTTTTCCAAACTAACAGGTTTTTGCAAAGTCACAAGTTATAGAATTAAATGCCCGTCTCTCTCCATGGCGATAAGTGGAATATACCTTTCTGTTGTCTCTTTCTCTAAGTCATGGAGAAACACGACTGTTGGATGTGACAAAAACAACATTTTTGCTCAGTGCCATATCAAAAGTATAAAAAGGTGGTCCCAAGTTACCAGCGATCCACCCATTGTTCCCTTGTGTCTACGTCTTTGTTTCATTGAAATTGCTATTTACCAGTTTTTTGCGAACAATAGTTTGGGGTGATGGCCACCTGGCCTGTCCTCCTCGACCCTGCTGTTCCAGTCCGCCAAGGACGTCGGCTTCAACTGTCTCCTATTACAATGGAACTGGCTACTTCATTATTACTTTGACTTGCACATGTGTATCTATTCTGCCCTTTAATTCTCTACGCAGTACCAAGACAACCACAGCGTTTGATCTTGTGCCTTTGTCATAAAATCAAGCAAATAAGAGCTGTTATTTTTGCTATATTAACGAAATTAAGAATTCTTAAAAATTATGTTAGTTAATCGGCAGACTGCAATTATGAAAAAGATCGCGTCACACCATCATCCTTTGTATTGTAAACAATGCAAGCGAACAATATGCATCTTGCATGAAGAGTATATTTTAGAATAAAATCGTACGTAAGTAACGTGCAGGTAAGTTTTGTTGAAGTCAGTTTAAAAAGTGCATTTCAAATACATATATGAAAATTTTAAAAATCTCATATAACCTTAAAATAGCATTTCAAATTTGTAGCAAATTTAGTTATGAAGCCATTTCCATAAATGCAATAATAGCACACATCATCCATTCATAATGCTAAAGAAGTGACCACTTGTCTGTTGTTTTTGTTAGCGACGTTTAAGCAGAGAGGAAAATTTTTGAAAAAAAATGTGAGCTCGTTCACATTGATATATTTTAAATGTTATTTCCAAAGTTACAGCAAATACAATTAATTTAATATTTCGAAAGTCATTTTGGAATAACAATTTAAAACAACATTGAAAGGATTACAATGGGGAACAAACAAGTGTTTATGAAATTAGGACGCACACAGCTATAGTTCAACCTCGTTTTATAAAACCACCGGACACCGCTGACCTTTCACAACCTATAATAATGTCATGATGAACAGCGCTTTTACCGAAACAGATACCGTCGATGGCTATTCATAATTTTCCATTAAAAAATCAATAGATAATTGCTCCGTTCGACATTCATGTGGTTTACTGTTTTCGAGCGCTATTTATGCCGCTGTGACCTTATCAGGCTGAAATTGGAGCAGTATGGAGTGGGTGGTGGAAAGAGTGACGTGCTGACGCTCGGCATACGAGAGTGTAATAAACGGCTTCCACTTTTACATAAATTGATTGGTATCGGTTTTATGTTACTGTAGTTCTCGTGTCGAAGACGGTTAATGTGGTTAATATTACATTAACACTTCACCATAGACTAAAAGCACTAGTATTTCCATAAATGTCTGCTGTTAAGAATGAGTCTCTTGACTTTATTCAATTTTAAGTAGATCTTTTCAAGACATCCTTACATTACAAAATGATATCGAGGATGGAATTTTTCCAATATAAAATTAACGAACCTTTTTATATTATTTTACTAGCAATTCCGCATAAAACCTCACCCCCTATTTCGCCCCCTTAGGGGATGAAAGGGGATTTCTAAAGATCCATTCGTAGTCCTCACATCATGAAAGGAACCCCTGTACCAATTTTTAAGTTTTTAGATACAGAAGTTTAGGTTGTGCGTTAATATACAAGTCAGTGAGTCAGTAAGGTTTGCCTTTTATATATAAAATACCTATGTATGTATATAGATAAATTATAAAGCGTCTATTACGCCATATAACAATAGACACCTCGAACGGAACCCCGGCTTACAAGTTGTGCCAATCGGTCATTGTCTCCATCGATAGTACTGATTGTGTCACGTTCATTCATTTTTCGGCTATCGCAACAGAGGATTAGCCGTAATCGGTGATAATGGTGGCTTTATCGATGACATTGTAGTGTTTACTGACCTGGAGGATGAGCAAGGCGTATACCAGAATAGAATATACTTTTTTGAACCAGAAAACGGACAAAATTATCGCTTTGGCGATGTCTTCCAGTCAACCTTAGAGTACATGGAGTTGGCGTTGGCGCAGAACAGAGAAATATGAAAACAGGAAGACGTCATAATGCCTTTATTCGAATAAAAACAATTAGAGAAAATAAAATTTGAGAGCAAGGAAATTTAAGAAAATGTGGAGATAGTAGGACTAAACGAGATGTTTGAAATTGGTAAAAGGTCTTGGAGGACCTTCGACTAAATAGTACGATCGCAGTAATCTATTAGCGTAAAACAAAATCTGAGTGTAAACCTATTTTGTAGATCTTCAAGTACCAAAATCCAAAAGACGCATTATCATACTAGGTTATAGATAATGTGTTTAGTATTTTTTTCATATTAGACATCGATCAACAATCGAGAAGGTACATTTTGCTCATGATGTTGATTTGACGAGCTTTCCTACAGGATGGTTTGTTTTGTAGACTTGTAATTTCAAGTCCTCGTGCTTTTGAAGCGAGCGAGCCCTCTGCTTCGAAACAGTACAACGGAATATGCAATTGATGTTTTTCTAACAAAGACTGTTATCAATATCTCAGCCTCTAGAAGTCCACTGCTGGACATAGGCCACGCCCAAAGGATTGCCAATACGACTGGTTGGAAGCCTGCATCCAGCGCCTTCCTGAATATTATGTTTGCACTCAAACTAAAATACCTTCGTTGCATCACTCAGCATTTGTAAAGCGCCTAATTCAAAGTACAAACACACTTTTATAGCAATTGTAACAAAACAGACTTGATTAAGTGGCGTGCGTGCAATGGGGGGCTGGCCTGTGCCCCTATTGTTCCATGGCATTGTCCTGCTTCCTGCCCACAACGACGCAAAACGAATTAATTGAGGAGACATTAAGGACAAGCACTAACGCATTAAAACTATTGAAAGAGAGTACTTGGGACAAATTGTAGCTAAGTTTTGTTGCTGTGTCCCATAGGAATCAGAAGTTTGTCCCGTCTTAAACTTCATGTTTATGTGCTTTGCCCTTTATTTTTGTTCAAACAGGGTAGTAATAAATGTAAGTGTTTGGAGTGATTTTCAAAGCTTTTAGAAGTTTGAAGAACTTTGGAAATAATGCAATTGACCAAACTTATAAAGTTTTTCAGCAATATTGGAATAGAAAGATTGAAAGTAATAGATTTAAATAATCACTTAGGTTTAATAATAACCCAAGATTTACTTTTATTAAAAACGAGAAGATAGGAACCAAACAGAACCTTTCAGACAATACAGCATTTTTGATACAACTGCAGCTGAAATGGATGGCCTTAAGGATATTTGTTAATAGAGAGCGAGCCATGTGTTGTGCAAATGTATTGCGTACTTACATATAAATGTCTGTTTGTCGGACTGTAGCTATGGAAGTGGCGGAAGTCCTTCGTAATACCCTAATTGGTGTGACGTGGCCGTTTGCACCACCCCACTAACTTGCTGCATTTTTATGTGAATGCTAATTTTTTTGGCCCCAGGCTAAACTCTTCATGGGCCGATTGTCGTGTTTGATTACTGAAATCGTTTGAGGTCACGTTACGCCATTGTTTATAGCAACTCGTGTGATCTTGAAATAGATTAACTTGAAGTAAACGGAAATTGCAATACAGCGCTAAATATCTTAATTATGTCGAATTAAGAGTTAACTTGATGAAATCTAGTGCAGAGTATTTGCCAATTCTCAAAGTGCTTATTGATTATTTGTAAATTTAGCTATTTATAAATAAAAGATGCACACAAATCCTCCATGAGTTTTTCTGGAGGCGCGCAGTGAAACCTTTAGTAAAACAACTTAATTTAACGCAAATTTAATTTTGTTGCAAAGCCCTACTATTATAACACATTATCCCGGAGATTTTTCAATTTATTATTTTCTGAGAACCGCAATTTATTAGCGTAAAAAGGATCATCTGTTATACAAGACCCCGCTACGATTAATTTGCGATGGGATTTTTTTAGGTTGGATAGATATTGAACATTTTATTATGAACCAGAAATAAAATACAATGTATGCGATTATAATAAATGATTCTGCGCGTAAACTAATAAGTCTAGATTTAATGACCACAGATCATGCGAGGCTGAGTCACAGGAAGCAACTATTTAGAAGGAAGCGAACTATTAATATGTTGTTGTTACGAGTACTAATATTTTTCAAGTGCCTTACCATGAAGAATCATAAGGAAATGCTGCACACTAGAATGTAGCTTTTAAAATTTACAGCCGCGGACACAATGCGAGATGTCATTTTACGACAGCCTTGGAGACGCGGCCAGAAATTAGTGGTTAAAGAGCTCATAGAAGCACAGAATATGGTCATTAACGAAACAATGAAAAGTACTAGACACGCTTGCTCCTTACCTAATCGCTTAATAATTACGATTGTAAATAATTTTTCAATATTTTATGAATGTATTGCTTTAAGTTCTCGTATCTTGAAACATACCTCGGAGGCTCAGTGTCCAGCATCTATTTCAACCCGGTTAGTCAAACAACATAAACATACCGGCTCGGCCACGCCCACTGCTGTTGAAATTGTTTATGGTAAGCAACATAAACAATGTTTCCGTTTCATTGTTAATATTCCGAAGAACATTCATCATAGGAAGTAATTTGTTACGATATAAGACACGTATCTGCTTCTATTTCCAATGAGGCCGCGTCAATGCCGGCTCTCTCATTTACTTTTGCCTTCTAGAAATAAATCATTTGATAGTTTATTTTAGAATTTAAAACGCTCTAATGTGCTGGAACAATTGGATCCGTTGCAGTCGGCTCTACGTGTCAATATTAGAGTTTAATTCTCGGAAGTAATTTGATACTTTTTGGAGTCCTCCAAAATTGTGCCGGACTTTGTCCCGCGTATTATTTTATCGTATTGATTACTATTTATTGTTCAAGATTTTTATTAAAATGGCTTCTGGCTCGGGTTCTAACTTCAAAATAGTATTTTCAAAAATATATATATTGAAGGTAATTTGAGTCATGATATTTCTGTTACTAAGTATCTACAAACATACATAATGTATTAAAGCTTATCTTTAAACCGCTTAAAAATTATCTCTATGTTAGGCCGCCAAATAACGGCCACAGCATGAAATATTATTTCATCCAAATAAATCAAATCAGTTTGTATTTCTTGATACAACTGAAATTAAATAAAAGCTTGTAAAAAGGTAAATTGTCTAACCTAACTGTTGATTCATCGGATCCTCGACACGCAGTGTTCAGCATTGCTCTCGTAATTACAGGCAACAGGTGCTGCAGGGCTTCTGCCTATTACTGGCTTTCTACCTCCGTCCACCTGCAGCAGGCTGCGCCCGGGGCTCCCCGCTCATTACTCATGATTAGGCAACGGCCCGACCGCTTCGTGCTAGCCGTTCACAATACAGAGTATTTCCCAAATTCAATCTTCAGTGTTTTGCATATTAAGGATGTCTCCTTTTTTTGCTCACTTGCGTTTATTTCAATTTTTATTAGTTATGCTTAGTTTTAAAGCAGTTTCAAAGTAATGTATTTTGTATTTCATGTCCCTCGCATCGAACTATGGCCGCTGGCCACTGACAAATTGGTTACGGTGAAAGTACACAGTTTAACTGAGACACAAGTTCAGTTACTCAATTTATCATTAGCGCGTTGCCCTCCGTGGGTCCCTTTGAAATACAAACACTGATTGAATAACTGTTGCCACATCATCCTGACGCAGATCAACAGAATCAAGACGTCATATCGTTATCAGATCACAGATGGTGGTGGCCAGAGGCTGCCACACCTCGCACACCTGTGCCTGCCCGAGAGCCGGGTCCGGCCGCGGAAGGTGCGCACGGTACGTGACCGGCGCAGGCAGGCCGCGCGCGCGCCGACGGCGAATGCCTCCGATAGTCATTAAGTTTCGGGGATTGCTGGCCCTCCAATGATATATGTGTGGGATGTGTCGGATGCCTATATAATGACTATGAGGAAGGTGCTATTACGATACTGCTGGAAATTTTGAATTTTGATGGAATTTAAAATCTGACCGTCGAGAAAAGATGTACTTACTGTTATTCAGAATACCTATGGTATTTTTGTTGATTATGGTATAAGTTAATATGCTTACCTTTTTGTAAAAATGTTTACATTTTATTGCTTTTATTAGTAATCTGGATAGTTTAGGAAGATTTTTGCGTCCGCGCGGTGCTAATTAAATAGAAATATGATCTGAAATTGTATCACTGTTCAAATAACAAAAAAATCAGTTTATTAATACGAATTTCAATTTTATTTTTCATTCATATTTCTTACGAATAAAACTAATTTATGTGCATCGATCCTTTTAAAAAAAATATGATTAGATTTTTTTTCCAACCATACAGCAAAGATACGAATGTGAACGAATGTTGATACTGCCATAATTTTAGGTCATTCCCACTGCGATGTCGATTGTCGGCGAGTGCGGCGCACGCGCAGCCTCCGAGACCATTTCCTCGATCTCCGGCCTTTGTCATTCAAATCGCTACAAATAAATTTTTACAAGCCCAGTCGAGGACAATAATTATCACTACCATTGCGCCATGATTGCAATTAGGCTCGTGTCTCGCAATAGATTTACTCGAAGGCTTGTCTTTATAAGGGATGCCTTATATTTGGGTGGTGACACGGCCGCAGCCGGCACGTTTCTGCGAACCCATTGTTTTATCCGGCATATTCGGCCGAAAATCACGCGTATTGTTATGTCTGCGACCACGGCGACGACGCAGCGATCACACCTGGATAACAATGGATAAAATTATACACCTAAATGCTAGTTTGGATTCCGGGCACACATTACGAGATAGAAATTTATCCGGCGATCGGCGCGCGCGCTGCCCTCACGTATAATTCACCGGTCCAAATGAAATTATTATACTAATTACCGAATCTCGATCACGCGCGGGGCGGGGTCGGCTCTAAATCTCGACGCTCGCCTAAATCGATTACGGGTATTACTAGCCTAGAGCCCGCGTTTTGTCTCTGTCTAATGCTGCCCGGCCTTGCCTCCTCTTTTTGGATAATCTTCGGTTCATTGCACCTCGTGGCGTTTTGGCCGTCGGTTTACTGGAAATGGGAAAGTGGCTTACATAACAGCCGGCTAATGGTTGGCGGTAATTATTTGTAATGCAGAAATGTTTGGGTCGTGTGCCCGAGCCCCCATTAGCGCGAGATCATGTTCGGATTGATGAGGGACCGGCAATTAGCCGCTTCTCACCGTGATGATGATCACGAGAACAACACGATTATTATAATTTTAATAGTTCACGCTCTACTAAATACCGAAGTCTTACTTTCTCACGCAGTGACTATTTTAATTACATTCAAAAGTGACTCGGATATGAATTCGCGAATTAGTATATTTTTCGCACAACTTTCTTCGCTAGACAATGTTATCTGCTGTGAAGTCAAAACTGACATTGGGAGCAGACACTGGTTTCCGCGACGTCTGCAGACAGCACGGCTTATTATAAACAAACAGCCAATTATCCAAATATATGCAATTGCATTGTGGCTGAAAGTATACGTTAACGCAATGTCAAATGTATTGTTGTTCAATGTCACAGAATCTATTAAATTCCATATTTCTAAATATCACATATTATGAGAATCTTCGTTACGGTCACAGAATAAGTAATATTAGGTACTAACGTAGGTATAAGTAGATATTATTGCTGTCTGGGATCAGTGTTTTTCCAAAGCACCAAAGAAAAATGGAATGTTAATTATATTCGAAGATGAAATCAGCAAACGAATCAAACTCACTGCACCATATCAAGAATTCAAGATCATTTGGTGGCACTGTCAAAACTGTTATACTACAAAATAAACTTACCGATAAAAAGGACATTGCCTATGTAATAGGAATATTTCGGAGCCTTTTGCGCTTCAAATAACACCTACATCCCTCTGGATGTAAACCTCAAAGTATTTTTTTTTGTCCTTAATTTTAATTCAACGATTATCTAGTATTTAGCGTACTTGTTTCCTACGACCATTTCAATAAACATTATCCTTTTTCTTTGACAGCCTGTTCGAGCAGGAGATCATGAGCTACGTGCCGGCGGGCGGGTGCTCGGCCTCCAGCCTGGGCGCGTCGCCCGCCGCCTCGCCAGCCGCCACGCGCAGCACGCGAGCGCCCGCGCCCCAAAGACGGGACTTCGAGGCCAAGCTGCGGGCTTTCTATAGAAAGCTGGAGAGCAAGGGCTACGGACAAGGACCTGGGAAGCTCAAGTAAGTTGTGTTGGTATCAGGTATCTTCATAGGGACCTTGAAGCGCCCTGACAGATGCCTTCAGGCATTTTAGACGTAAGGTAAAATACCAAACTACGCATCTTCTTTACTTATAGAGAGTTCGAGAGCAAAGGCAAAAGGTGAAGTAAGTTGACACTTATTTGTCAATGGACGGCTTAGTCATAAGCCGCGTCACCAGCAGCCGCAGCGACGGGTGAATGTGCGCGCCTTCTATAACAAACTGAAAAGCGAGGCCTACAGGCAAGGATGACTTCGTGTGAACAGGGTCCGATCATGATAAGATATTCGTAGGAGATCATGTGTTTTTGCCATCTGTTCAAAAATTACTGGCGCAAAAGTTAGTGGTTCGCTAATTGAGTATTCAGATATCCTCAGATTTTTTTATGACAGAAAGTTAATATAACCGTTCCTGATTTTCAGGCTCCACATCCGCCGCGAGCATCTCCTTGAAGACGCGTTCAGGCGGATAATGTCCTGCGGGAAGAAGGAGCTCCAGAAGGGCAAGCTCTGCGTGCTGTGGGACGGCGAAGAGGGGCTGGACTACGGCGGGCCCAGTCGCGAGTTCTTCTTCCTCCTGTCGCGGGAACTCTTCAACCCGTACTACGGCTTGTTCGAGTACTCCGCTAACGACACGTACACCGTGCACGTCTCCCCAATGTCGGCCTTCGTAGATAACCATCATGAATGGTGAGTGCATTGACACCTCATAGATTTCTGACGTTAATGTATTTCTAGCTTTTTTAGAAAATAGCTTTATACCTGTTGCAAGACTTATACAAAGGCGAACTTTAGTGGGGGTAGGCTACGTCGAGTCTTCGGAAGACCTTTCTATTATTCTTCGACCAGTTTTAAGACTTTATTCGAGACTCTGCTAGTGCAAATGATATGAACAGTGGCGTAGCTAGGAGCGAGGGTGGTCCTTCTAGGGTTGCACTCCATATCTAAACTGTACCAGGGAGACCATCGTTGAGCACTGTCTTCAAAGTAGCTGGTGTTTTGATTTGCACCCTCCCCTTCCCGTCTCTGGGGTGACTACCAGGTCGACCTCCCCGGGTGATAACCATGCTAGCAACTGTAAACGAATCCTAGCTGAAAACCAGAGAAAAATCTATATTAATCATGCTACCCGATGTAGGCACCCATTACAACGCGTATGTTTAAATGTTTTTTTATTCGAATGCTCAGACTTATTCCCATAAGAAAAGTTGTTCATATTGACGGGCTGAGACGCCCCTTTATGGATTGGATACGGTTTTATTAACATACTGTAAACATAAATTGCTGACAAGTCGAGAATTCTTCGTATTAAAATGCTTATTCATGTCTATCTTTAAAAGACAGAGATGTTTAAGTGATATTTTACTCAATCAACAAGTTGAGATTTTTGGATCCCTTTCCCTAATCTAGCTAAATCTATACATAGGTACAAAGTACATATACTTATATAAAGGGTCGATTTAAAACGTACAAAGGTAAATTCTGCTTTAGTTTGCACATCTTCAGGCTTCAGCTTATGTTGAAGACGAAACTTGAATATGAAAATAGCTCCTAAATAGGTCACTGGAATACGTAATGAATCCAAAGATGGGCTGTCACTGCGAGTTCCAATCTAGGTCATCTGGCATCTTGTTAGGTTAAAGCTATCTAGGGATATGCATGTTAAATCAGTGCTAGCGAGCGATAGCTATTTATGCCGTGTGGTTCTCGGCGGAGTAGAATATGACCACTCCAAGTCTTTTAAGTATTACAAAGTATTCAAAATAGTCAATTTGTTCAAGATATATAACTAGAGACAGTACCTTTGGAAGATATTGTTCCTGACACCGTGACAAATAAATTGTTAGTTTACTTAGTTGTCTTTCCTTGGTCAAGTTACACGGTAACCTCATGCTTCCGGCGTTACTAACGTTTATTGCATGATTATATTGTTCAACAATAATTGTTGGCATCTGGGAACGTCATTCGCTAATAGTGGTGTATTTGACATTGTATTAAATGTATTCTTACGTTTTAAAACTCTATTAATTATAACTCTTTGGCCAATATACATATAACTATTTCGAAATTAGATACAAAATTATATTTTGACCAGGCAAAGAAAGTGTTTATTTGACAAATATCTTCTGTGGTTTTAATAAAGAAATAAATGTAAACAGAAAAATCACAAAGATTGAGCAAGCCTCACAGACTTCGAGACTTGTTTTATTACTTATTATGGGATACTAACTAAATTATAATTATATTATAAATAACTATACTATATTTTATAAAAAAATTATATGTAGATAAACAAACAAGGCCCAGATTAATCTGAAAAGATCACTTTCTACCTTGGCCTTACAAGAGATCGAACCCGGGACCTGCGGCGTGACAGCCTGTCTGATATGATAACCACTAAGCCGCAAGGGTCGTCAAACAATGTTTGCTCTCAGCCGCCTCCTGTGACGTCCACGGGAAAGAGATAGAGTAGTCCTATTTGTCAAGTTTTTAAATATTATATTGTTATAACTAATAACAACACTTTTGATTTAGGATATTTCTGGGGTACTATTTTTTAAAGCGAGTCTTTAAAGACAATAAAAAAATATACATTTTCGAGCATTTTGTTTAAATAATAGCATTCTGTTTGCTCTCTCCTTTGCCTTTTTCAGTGACCGCACGCTATCTTTAATAATTTAATTAAAATCAATAAAAACCGTACAAGTATGTAATACTTAGTGTTTGCTGTGCCCTTTGCTCACCGCTACTCTGTTATCTATAGGGATTTGATTGTTTATTTGTTTGCATTGAAAAGGCTCCGAAACTATTGGGCCGATTTTCAAAATTCTTTCGTCTATAGAAAGCTGATTTATATGCGGGTGACATAGGCTATATTGTCGGGGGAAAATTGCTAGTCCATAATAATATTCTTACCGGAAACACTCAGTATTGACTATTTTTAAGACAATAACACAAATAATTTGTTTGTCAGTTTACTTAGTTGTCTCTCGGCCAACTCCTTTGTCAACCCGCTTCCTGCTGTTAGTTGACGTGTTATTAGCTTATTAGTACTAACCACCAGTACTGGCTACTTGTAAACCATCGTCCATTACTTGTAATACGCGTCATTATGCGCTCAAAGCTGTCGGTGAGCGCAATACGTTTATGCAATTGCACTATTAAATGTTTATTGTATCTAACGTCATTCGCTAATTGTGGTGTACTTAGCCGCCATTATAAAGTCCTACGTAATAACTTGATTTGAGTTATTTGTTAGATAAATAAATAAACAAGTCATTTGCAAACGATCTTATGTTTGATATGAGATTTTGAATGTCGAGCTCCGTGGCGCAGCGGTCAACACGCCAGCCTGCGACACGGAGGTCCCGGGTTCGATCCCCGGTCAGGTCATGATGGAAAACGATCTTTTTCAGAGTGACCTGGGTCTTGGATGTTTATCTATAATAAGTATATATTATAAAATATAGTATCGTTGAGTTAGTATCCTGCGACACAAGTTCACAACTTACTGTGGGGCTAGCTCAATTTGTGTGATATGTCCCTATATATTTATTTATTTATTTTATTTATTTTTTTAAAGGTTTTTTCGTCGAACTTACGTTACGTAAGCTGAGATAACTTCAATCAAATGACAGCCTCCGTAGTCCAGTGGTTAAGGCGTTTGACCGGGCCTTGATGACCTTGATGGTCGTGGGTTCGATTCCCACGGAAAGCATACCTTGTTAAGTTGTTTCCAGTTTAGTTCGGACATTGCAGGCATGAATCACCTGATTGTCTGATAAGAAAGATGATTCTGTGCTTCGGAAGGCACGTTAAGCCATTGGTCCCGGCTTCCATCTGGTAGTCGTTAAAGGAACCACGTCGGAGGCTGAGAGGAAGTTCCGAAGAACTCTGACCTGAAACCTCGACTGACCGTGTCACCTACAGGAAATGATGATAATGAATCAAATGTGAAGGATCTATAGTGGTTATATTATAACTCGGTGATAAGAGTAAAAACCGTAAAGTGCGAGTCGGAATCGAAGACGAAGGGTTCTGTGCCACGATGCAATATTTAAGACCAAAAAACACGTTCTTTGTATATTTAAATTAAGTATTATTATAGCGGCAATAGATATAGCACATTCTGGAAAAATTTCAAGTCTGCCTATTACAGTTCAATAGCTACACACACAGCTATAGATATTATAATTCTACAGGAATAGATATGTCATCCGGAGGCATGTGCTCTGGCAAACGCTTTGGCGCGCTAAGTTTCAAAAAGTTACCGTTAGATGGCACTGCTTGTCAACTGGACTAATTCAAATCTTTTTAGGCTTAAACAAGATAGTACGCGTTCATTTAAAAGATAGAAATGTAATCTGACCAAATGCAATAACCGAAAATGCTTTTTGTAGTTATTTGTAATATAAATATTTATTAAATATTGCACGAAGCGCCATCTGTGTATAGTTGGAGCGCAACATTAGTTTGGTATGAAATCTCGTGGACACGTCAAAGATGATACCATCATGATAGAGCTGCCGACGGAGGGATGGACGGACGGACACCGGAGGCTTAATAATAAGGTTCCATTGTTCTTATGGGTATGGAACCCTAAAAAATTACATAAGCTTGAATTTTAAGTGCTGTTGCGTTTAGCGCCAAAAAACTATTCCCTTACTGCTGACAGTTGGCGGAAATTCGCAAATTTGTAAAAAAACTTTTGTAATCTTTGTTTAAAAAAAAATCAATGTTTTTAAACTTTTTTTTTTAATTCTCTGTCTGTTACATACTTAGGCGATCTTGGTTAGCACTGATCAGTGCTTCCGCAACAAAAAAGCTCCTGTTTACTTTCCGTACAAGCCAGTGTGACAAAATGCGCAATATTAATAAATGTATGGGCTGCTATATTTAGCGGCCTAGTTCCGGCGCCCGCGCGGCCCCAGCAGCGGCGCTCCGGTGACGGCCCGGTGTCCGGTTACCAAACACTGCACGCACAGTACGCGAAAACAAAGATTTTTTGTGTTCGCTTTAATGTCGTTGTAATAAGATATAAGGCAAGTGAGGCGCGACGTACGTTACTTGCTTGTTTGCGAATGAACTGGAGCTGTTAGTTATTTGATATCGAATTTTTTGTTGGATATTTGGCACAAAGTTGGGACAATGAATTCGTTAACTTTGATTTAATAGGTTCAAATTCTACACTAACTACACCGTTGGAAGTTTGAATGTAAACGAGTAGATTGTAAATAAATAATAAAGTTGTTATAGTTTAAAAATATAAACTTATTTTCATTTTTAACAGTTCAACTTAAAGGGGTGATTCAGACCGTTAATTTGAACAACTTTTCATGTGGGACCAATGCTGGGAACTCGTTTTTTTTAACTTTCCCATAATTATTGCCAGGCAGGTTGAACACTTGTATCAAAAATGACAAAATTTTATTTTGGGTTCCCAGCATTGATCCCACAGGAAAATTTATTTATATTGACGGGCTGAGTCACCCCTTTAAAGGTCAATTTACAATTACACGCTGTATAATCATAGTCGTTACTACTGTATGGGGTTCGCCCTAAGGTATCAGAGTTTACCCGCTACGATAATGTTTTTGTAGAGACTTTGGTTTTAATGGTTTTTTGGGAGATGATCAGTCACACCACACACCCGGAATGGTAATTAAAGTATTTAATGCGCTTCACTAAAATATATTAAAATTACACAAAGTTACGATTGTGATTGTATGAACTTTATTTCCCCGTTTTGTTTCGGATCATCGAAGGAAAATCAAAGACTGAAGTTTATTTTTTATTAGCCTTATTTTTAACCTCAATTTGTCTATATTGCCTTTAGGTTCCGGTTCTCGGGGCGCGTGCTGGGCCTGGCGCTGGTGCACGGCTACCTGCTGGAGGCGTGGTTCACGCGCGCGCTGTACCGCGCGCTGCTGCGACTGCCGCCCGCGCTCGAGGACGTGGACGCGCTCGATGCGCAGTTCGCCGCCTCTCTGCGCTGGTTGCAGGTAACACTTTGGCTTTATTTGTTTTGCTGTTTATAATGTATGTCTGAATTTATTATACACAAGTGGAAAAAAACGTTCGCAACGAAAATAAGAAGAAAATGACAAATAGTATAAAATATTGTACTATTTTAAATAATTAGCAGAAAATAACAAATAGTCTCAAGAAATATTTGCAACTTGCAACCTTGCCCTAGTTTCCGTTATCCAGTTCCTTTCTAACACCAATAGTCGTAAACTTCAGAGACGATTTTTCGCGAAATCAAGAGTCACAGAGTTAAATTGAAAAGAACAAACGTGGCTTATTTTGAGATCTATTAATCATAACAACAATAAAAATAGGTCATTCGTATATCAAAATGTTAATTTAAAGTGTTGTCTCAAAACTTGCGCACCTTTCGCTACACTTTAACGGAAAACTTAAAAAAAAAAGAAAAAATATGGCATACTTACAATGACCTTCCCTTCTCTAAAACGTTATACGTATAAGAGATTTTGAAATCGATGTTTTCCCAGATGGCTGTTCTATTACGAGATGTTTTATTCCACCAATCATGTTAAATCATCATTTTTAATGATTGGCGTATTTATAGGCAACTGTTGTCAAAAATAACTTTCATCACAGTGTTCTAGGGAAAAAATTGATTACAAAACCCTCATTGATGAATGTCCCTTATAACAAAATGTGTGGCGCCAAAGCGTGTTGCGTGTCGTCGTTGGAACTGACGTTCGCGGTGTTGAAGCGGAAGGCTGAAACCTATCCCCCCTCCCTAGATGCTTACGTAATTCATAGATGCCGTACTATATGTATATCGTATGAGTGTTCAGAGCGCGCGCTGCGTGTCGTAGTTGATGCTGACGATCGCGGTGTCGGAGAGGCTAGCTGAAACCCCTATCTTCTCTAGAACACCTAACGTAATTGTTGGATGTCCCCTAATGTGTGTATATCGTTTGTGTGTTCAGAGCGCGCGCTGCGTGTCGTCGCTGGAGCTGACGTTCGCGGTGTCGGAGCGGCTGGCGGACGGGCGCGTGCTGGAGCGCGAGCTGCGGCCCGGCGGCCGCGAGCTGCCCGTCACGGAGCGCAACAAGAAGGACTACCTCGAGCGCGTCGTGCGCTGGCGCGTCGAGCGCGGCGTGGCCGACCAGACCGAGTGGCTCGTGCGGGGCTTCCACGAGGTGAGACTACGCTGATGGAGCCAATAGGGCTGATAAGACGGCAAATAAAATTCAGGTTAATCTAAATTCAGTAGCCTAAGTGATTGAGTTATTTAATTCAGCCAAATGTAAAATAGCATTAAGTCATGTAAATAGCATTAAAATCCATGATTATTATCAGAATAGCATTGTGAATGCATAAAAACACCTATTTAAGGATCCATCACCTGTGCGAACATTATTTACTAGGTAAGTAGATTCAGATTTCGACTAGTGAGCACATTTTCAAAAAAAATATGTATATCCTCAAATTAATATTAGTAGTAGGTTTATGCTTTAATTTCATTGTAAATTACGTTAAGGAGGTTTTGAAGAGTCAATGAAATCTCTTAAAGTGGTTCCTTGAGGTTTGCCTATTTATCACAAAAGCGACGCTGCATGTACCCAGAGAAGGCTTAATAACGCAATTACCTTTACCTTTGTTTGTGAAAAGGTTATAAATTAAAATGGTGCAAACGAAACATTCATAAAATGTTTATTATTAGGCATGATATGGAATCATTAATCAAGACCTAATCCTTCTCGTTTTAAGTCACCCTTAACACGTATGAAAAGTCAAAAATCGGATAAATTTGTGCACATGTATATTATTTTCGCCTCTCCTTGATTGAACAATAACACCATAAATTTCTTCTTTACACTTTTAAAAACATTCAAGTAAAACAATATTTATCTTATTTCCGTTAGCGGCACCACTGACTGAAATATGGTAAAACTGACCTCATAAAGTAACTTAGTTCCGGGTATGAACGCGCCAAATCCGACAAGTTCATGAGTGGGCATGTGTGACTCACCTCAGCGTGTTTATCATTGTTCGGCCAAACTTGCAGCGATAAGGTTAACCACGTGCTTTTGGCACATTGTGTGCAAAAGTTTACATAATGAAATATATATTTGTTTTAAATGATTGTGTTAGGAAAAAAGCAGAAGAGAATATGCTAGTTACTAAATCTATGAAATCGTAAAATCTGATCAAGGGAATGGACTTGAAACCACGAGGAAATAAAACCTAAAGATCAGAATAACAAATGCCATTTTTGTTCTCTTGGATGTAAAGTCCAACAAGGGTTTTTAACATGCTGCTTGACAAGACTATAACAATATGTTTTCAGAAATGGTCAATATGGCAACAGGTAAAGTGCAACATATGAGTACTAATGGTGGTAATGGTAATAGTGTTAAACTATTGTTAAATGCCTTGGAAGATCCGGACACTGGTGTAACTTACCTACCTATGTATAATTAATTAATTGGGTTGGTAATTTTCTTCATTTTGAAGAAAATTACCAAACCATTAGATTACCAATTTTTTTTTTTTATGGAATAGGACGACAATACCAATTAGATTATTTTCGCCGCCCAAAACCATTCCAATGTCTTTGCACATCTGTATACCAATCGCCCACCGGATCTAGGGGTAGCTAGCCGGGGGCCGGGGGCAGGAACCAGCAATGTAGCCATAACAGCGCCCAAACCGCGTCCCCGTCACAAAGGGTGAACCTCGCGCCTACCTTCTCCAAAAAAATCTAGATCCAGGGCTGACGCTATAATAGTGATAGTTAATTTCGATAGGTGTTTTTATGCATTCACAATGCTATTCTGATATATTCTTATTAAATCTTCTTGACGAGCTCCGTGGCGCAGCGGTCAACACGCCGGCCTGTGACACGGATGGTGCCGGGTTCGATCCTCAGTCAGATCAAGATGAAAAACGATCTTTTCCAGATTGACTTGGGTCTTGGATGTTTACCTAAGTATCTATTATAAAATATAGTATCGTTGAGTTAGTACCTATCCCATAACACAAGTCTCGAACTTACTTTGGGGCTAGCTCAATCTGTGTGATTTGTCCGTATAATTATACTCATTTATTTGCTAATATTTATTTATTTATAGAAGACGAAGAAAAGGCTAACAATCGCGTTTGTCTCTAGGTGGTAGATCCCCGTTTGGTGGCGGCTTTCGACGCTCGCGAACTGGAGTTGGTGATCGCGGGCGCGCCCGAGCTGGACGTGGCGGACTGGCGCAACAACACGGAGTACCGCGGCGGGTACCACGACGCACACCCCGTCATAGTGTGGTTCTGGCAGGCCATCGACAGGTGAGATATCGTCACCGGAGCACATTTAATTAATTTAGGGCTAGCCGTGTGGTTCCCGGCAGAGTCAAATAGGAACCTTCCAAGTCTTCCCGTGGATGTCGGAGAAGGCGACTTAGCACAAGCTTAACAAAGCTTAGCTTCAAACAGACCTCTACAACCCGTCTGGCCAGCGTGGAGATTTGCCTGCCGAATCCTCTGAATGCTCTGGCTAATATATGGCTCTGGTAGTATAGAAAGGGTCATTGCTTCTGCAGTGTAGACTAAAAATGTAACTGACTTATGATGATGTTGACTGAATAGGCAAACAGACTAAAGAAAAAAATATTGTCTGTTAGATTCAGAATCAGAGGGATAAGAAAAGTATAATCCTACTATCAGTCGACCCCGGCTTCGCCCGTGGTTTATACATAGCCTATGTCACTCACGGATAATAACATATCTATCCAATGGAGAAAGAATTTTTGAAATCGGTCCCGTGGTTCCTGAGACTAGCGCGTTCAACCAAACAAACAAACTTCATATTTATAATATTATTATAAAATACCTATCTACAAAATTATAACTGAGATAAATTATTGTGACCAAATTATATTTTTTGAACTTTCTAAGTTGTTCTAGTTCGAAGAGTTAGCTATGAGGAAAAGCCTTTCTCGAATTGGCTAGTCAAATAATAGTACAATCGATTGTCGTCAGGTTCACGAACGAGCAGCGTCTGCGGCTGGTGCAGTTCGTGACGGGCACGTCGTCCATCCCTTACGAGGGGTTCGCGGCTCTACGCGGCTCAACGGGCCCGCGCCGCTTCTGCGTCGAGCGCTGGGGGCGCGTCGACTCGTTGCCCCGGGCACACACCTGCTTCAACCGGCTCGACCTGCCGCCCTACCCCACGCCACAGCTGCTGCACGAGAAGCTGCTGCTGGCCGTCGAGGAAACCAACACCTTTGGCATCGAGTGAACGCTGAACTACATGGCGACTACGAATTCTATGCGTATGGGCTCTATCTACCCTAGGATAAAGACGTGATACTAAATATGAACTGCAAACTCGGTATAATACGTTTCGTTCGTGTCAAGTTTTCGGAGTATCGATTGTCATGTTGGCTTCCGAAAATTTTTTTTATGTTGAGAAAAATCTTTATGTGGAAGATATACTAGATGCAGGCATTTCATGTCCCTGCATCACCGCTCGACTAAATTTTGCATGTATAGTGTCAACTAAAGACCGCTTCGCTGGCCGATAGAGGTCGCTAACAGCCGATGTAATGAGAAGGCCCGGAGCGCAGGCGAGACGCCTGCCTGCCCCCGTCATAATTGTTTATCCGTGAAAGTTCCAATTGTACCGATAAGAATTATCTATAAGGTCATTGTTCTATAAATGCGTATTCGAAATGCATTGGTCGATGTAAATAATCGTGATTAATTCTGTTGTCAATGTAAATAATAGTCAATTGATAGTGTAGCCGAGAAACAAACAAAGATAGCTGTAGTCCTATAGTTAGGAATACAAGTGTATATGTAGATGAGCCTCTAGACATTTACTGTCATACCTAACTAGCCACTTCCTATGTATGAGGTTTGTACTTTATTAACGCTTTTATTGTAATTGAAGTATATTGTGGCTGTGAAACGGGATTCGCATCCCAAGTTTATTAGATAGTATGCTTACGTCACTAATTTATATAATGTAACCTTTCGACAACCCTAGATATGATAATATCCAATAGTCGCATCTATATCACTGCTAGGACATGTTTCGTATTTTAAATAACTTCCAAGTTATAAGACTCATCGTTTATTTGTTTAATCAAAAACGATATGAAAATATTTCCAATCAAAAACAGCACTAGATGGCTAATGTTATTGCTGGAAACGCTTACGAGTTAACAATTGTTTTCAACAATATTTCTAGCAAAATCTTGAATGCAACGCTCACCTGCTACCAAGCTGCTCTATTTATTCTAATTTATACTATATATTTGCGACCAGTTTATCTGGAACATAAATCTGGTTTTGTTACCACCAGTATTATCTTCCGTTTGTAATCTAGTACTAGAAGAGAACCTCTTATACACACTTTGTCACTAATTTATTGTGATTCTAATTATACACTCACATATTTTACGAGTCTGTAAATAGATATCACTTAAGTTGTCCGGGGTGCTTTGTCCATATCATCACAGCTTTTCTAACTTTTATAATGCCAAATATCCAAAATCACATAAAAACATTAAAATGCTGAATATGTACTCAAGCACCTGCAGACAAAATATTTAATTTTGAAAATGTAAATACATTATTTATTGCATACTCAAAACTGATGTTAATTTACGTTTATTTTTGTAAGTAATAGGTCTATTATGTTGAATATTTAATAACCTTTGTGTATTATTTTATTGTGTAAATTTTAAATTGTTTTGTGCGAGTGATAAAATGTGTCAATATACATTATTACTTACAAATACTTCTAGTTTCATTTCATGAATGGCTGTTTTATATTTTGATCATAATTCAAGTGATCAAATCAGGTGCCAGTCAACTCACCCGTGATCCAAAACTTAACACCTTTTCCCCTAGTTCTTTCCCTATACTCCTATTCAAGCTAATGGACATTCAGATTCCATCATTGAGCCAGTTGATGCAATTAGGCAACATACATTATGTTATCAGGGGGAGGAATCACCCATGATACAAAAGGAAAAAAGTTAATAATTAGAAAATAATGACGAATAGATCACACATACAAAATGTTTATTTTTCAGAAGTTTGTGTAACAACAAAAATCAACCTTGTTAAGACCTTATCTTTTAAACATATATAACTATTTACAGTTCCCAAAGTCTGCATTTGTCAACACAAACTCATGATATAAAATGCAACAAGTGTTATCTTCCACAATGTTCTACACTAAGTTGTGACGGAGTTAGTTCATTAAAGTTTGTCACAGTCTGTAAGTTTAAAACCTTACTTCAAGTTAATCATAAGCTGATGTGATTACAATATCATAAAAGCTACAGTAGTCATATATTCATATGCATTATTGTAGCTGTATATCAGAATAAAAACTTAAAAATATATCCTCCCCCTCAGGCAAAATCCTATGTGACATAAGGATAGCGAACCCCATATCACAAGAACAACTGAAAGCAAACCCAACAATGTTGACTTGCAGAAAGATGATACCAACATTAAAACTGACAAAAATCAATGTAATATAATACACACTTGTGTAAATATTTTGTATATTTACTTCAAAAATAACGGTACATACAATATTTAATTTGTATTTCTATCATACTTTCCAAAGGGAGATGAGCGATCGCTCAAGAGTTTAACCAAGAGAGGGGAAATCCTTGTTATCATCGACCTTAGGAGGTGCGACCTGCTGACGGGGCTGTGGACGCTCCTCAACTGGCATTTCCTCGCGGGGTGGGCCCGTACGCCCGCCTCTGCCGCGGCCGCGGCCGCGACCACGTGTACCTGTGCCTCCACGGCGGGCAGTATCATTGAACGTAAACTCGATCCCGAGCACACGCTTCTGACGACCAACACGCTGAGGGAAGTCGGCAATGTCATATTCCTCATCAGAGTCATCATCATCACCACCTTCCTTCTTTTTCTCAAGCATAACCAAATTCTTCCACTGACTGAGGTCCTCACCTTCCCCAGCCTTGCGCAGGTTATACTGTGGAGCAGTGCGCTGAGCATTCCGCAGAGCCTTGTACTCGTCCAAAGTGAGCTCCCGCGGTTCCTCCTCAGTAGGCGCGGCGCGCTCGGCCTCCGGTTGCTGCCCGTCGCCGGCACCAGCCTCAGCAGCCACCTTCTCCTCAACAACCTCTCCCTCAGAGCCGGTTTTGTTCAAATCATCGATGTCATCCTTCAGCGTTCCCCAGTTGTGGGATCCGCCACCGTCGCGTTTGTCGACAGGCTTCACGCCGGTCTTATCAGAGCCCGACCTCCTGTCGAACTCGCGCTTGCCTCGGTTGTCGTAACCCGGACGCGGCCCGCGCTGTCCGTCCCGAGGCTCACGCGGCGGTCGGGGTCCTCGCCGCTCAGCTCCATCTGGATTCTCGCTGAAATTGCGCCGCTCGTAATTAGGCCTGCGGTCGCTGAACTCACGCCTTGGGGGTCTCGGCGCGCCTTCCTTGTTCTCGACGGCTCCGTTCTGCGGCCGGTCCTCGCGGCGGCGTGGAGGCGGACGTTCTGCGTTTCGCTCGTTGTTTCGAGCAGGGCCCTTGCCCTTTTGTTGTTCGCCGCTCTTATTTTCCTGTGATTTCACATTCTGAGTTTCCTTGATTCCTTTCCTGGCTGTGGTTATGGCAGCCTTGGGCTTTATTTCAGGCTTGCCCTTGTTCTCCTTTTCGGCCTCTTTGGTCTTCTTTTTCAGCTCTTTCGCCTGCTCTCGCGCTTTTAACGCATCAAGAGGATCGGACTCATCGTCCAAAAAAAGAGCGTATCTGTTATCAACCCCCACACCATAGGAATTCTCCATTGTGATCCTCTTGATGATTTAATCACACAGAAACTGGATGTTAATGGATTTTTACACGCACTTTAGTAAGGCGACATTTTGTCTTGTTTTATTGATTTCATTTAATATGGCGGACGAACGCGAAACTCACTGCACGCCATATGACGAAAGGAATAGAGAAAAGAACAAAAATGGCGCAGAACACCTACAACTTTTTTATTTTACTTTATGGTTTACTTTTCTTTGAAGCACTGGTGTCGAATTATCTCGATTATGTATTTCTCGATTATGATTCATTTTATTTTATTTGCCAGATAACTTTCCGCGGCCGTGCTGAAGAATATGCTGCTGCTGAGCTGCTGCTACAAAGGAGTGAGATTATAAGCTAATATACCCCTACGAATCTCTACTATAGTCCTCCCTGCCTGCCCTACAGTACACGGAAAGAGTCCATGCTTCCGTACCATACATACTGTATGAGTATGATAGGTAGGATTATAGGTACCTATTCTCCCTCTCCATAGACAGGAATACTCATGGGAATACTATTTTTGTGAGCAGCTTAACAAAACAGGACGCACGATTTTTCCATATAAAGATCATTCGTTTTCGAGCCGTCACTGATTTAAAAATAGGTACGTTAGGTAGGGCTAGAGCCTGGGCCTTGTACTGTACTGCAATACACTATCTATTATATATACCCCTAGGAGTAATAAAATATATTAACAATACAGTACATCTACAAGGTGTACTAATATTGAAGATGTAACGCACGCTTGCACTAAAAATAAACCTCTTGCTTGCCTGAGGCATTTTTGAATGAGGAGTGTGAGTAACGCTCGAAAAAGAATGATTTTTGCAATGTATGGAAAAATCACACGTCTTGTGATATCACGGTCTCACGCACGTAGTTTCGGAGTGCTATATTTGAACGCATGACTCACTAAAACGCAAGTCGTGCACGACTACAAGTCACACTCGTCTTCCAAGTCACGAAATGCCATTTTGCCTTATTTTTAAACCATCGCTTGAACTGTAGTGCTGCCAACCTTCAGCAAAAAATATTTAATTTCTTCATATTTCACGCAGAATGTTTTAAAAACATTTTTAAGGTTATTAAGGATTTTTAAAATTATTAAGAAGTATAGCGTCAAACGGAACGTAAAATGATGACAGATGAACTTCAAATGACAGGAAGTGACTTTGACATAAAAGCGTTCGTCGCCTGATGAAACGAGCGGTCTCAACCGTTCGTTGCAATCACTCGTCAAATAACGATTTAAAAATGAGGCTGTTTGGAAACACTCGCGTCAATCACTCGTTTAGTGAGTCACGCGTTCAAAAATAGCACTCCTGGGGTACTATTTTTGAACGCGGGACACTCGTTTTCGAACGATTATTCCATACAAAAATCGTTCGAAGACGAGTGTCCCGCGTTCAAAAATAGTACCCCTGGAGTGCTATTTTTGAACGCGTGACTCACTAAAATAACGCCTTTATGTCAAAGTGACTGCCTGTCATTGGAAGTTCATCTGTCATGATTTTACGTTCCGTTTGAAAAATAGCTCGTCTTCCAAGTCACGAAATATCATTTAGCCGTATTTTTGAAACCATCGCTTGAACTGTAGTGCTGCCAACCTTCCGCGAAAAACATTTAATTTCTTCCTATTTCACGCAGAATTTTTAAAACTTTTTTAAGTTTTTTAAGGATTTTTAAAATGTTCAAGAAGTGTAGGGTCAAACGGAACGTAGAATCATGACAGGTGAACTTCCAATGACAGGCAGTCACTTTGACATAAAGGCGTTCTTCGCCTGCGGAAACGAGCGGTCTCACTCAACCGCTCGCAATCCTTGCAATCCTTCGTCAACGAACGATTCAAAAGTGAGGCTTTTTGTAAACACTCGCGTCAATTACTCGTTTAGTGAGTCACGCGTTCAAAAATAGCACCCCAGGAGTACTATTTTTGAAATGCTGTCCCACCAAAACGCAAGGCGTGCATGACTACAAGTCACACTCATCTTCCAAGTCATGAAATGCTATTTGGCCGTATTTTCGAAACAATCGCTTGTACAACCAACTTTCAGCGAAAAATAATTAATTTCTTCCTATTTCACTCAGAATATTTTATATACTTTTTTAAGGTTATTAGGGATTTTCAAAATGTTTATGAAATGTAGCGTCAAACGGAACGTAAAATCATGACCGATACTTTTTTTTCCATACAAAAATCATTCGAATACGAGTGGCACGCGTTCAAAAATAGCACTCAAACTCTTCGAAGATTTTTGAAATTTTGGAAATTTCGCCGTCCAAACGAGTGGATTTTTCATAAAAAAATCGTTTAAAGACGAGTGGTCTGGTCACACGTTCAAAAATAGTACCCCAGAAGACATAGAGTACGACTTGCTTACTAATGCCTTGGATTCCTTCCTACCTTCGAGCAACACGACCTCCGTACCGGACGGAGGGAGTGGGCAAAGCGACAATTTACTATGACAATTTTTCTGGCGTTTTTTGCGGGGGGAAATGTGCACACAAGTTTAGTTCCGCACACCTACATACAAAACTTAAACTGTCACTTGATAGTTATTATGACATTGTCACAAAAAATGACATAAAAAGAAAAAATAATTTGTGTACAGATGAGTCACACACAACTAACACATAGACATGCATATATGCCTATTATGTTCCCTTCCAATACAGAGCGTTGTCGATGAGAGACGCGCCTATAGACTTTCCCGTTTATACCAACCGATATACCATAATTGTCGATGGTTCTCCATAAATAACTTCATCACTAGCAGCTGCTGGCAACTCTCTTGTAATGTCAAATAACATTGACAGCATTTTTCATAGCGTTTGTGATTTTCCCGCGTAACGGTTCTCAAGCGAAGAAAATCTTTCAAAACTTTATTGAAAAGTTAGATATAGTGTACATTTCTAGCAATATTAGTACAAAATATTGATTACTATCTACGGATAGTTGAATTATGGTGAATTGTGCGTGGTTAGGCGAATACGCGAATGCACCATGCGAACAAATTTTGTACACCCAACAGAGCAAAATCCTTTTGTGGGCTTGTACGGCTAAACTTGTCTTGTCTCCGGAAGACAAATAGCCCGCTCCCGCTGCCGAACAAGCTACAAAGATGTAAGTACGTTTCCAATAAAAATATCATTATGATTGGAGAGTTATCTTGTTGTTGAGATGACTAGGTACTTGAAAAAAACTATGGCTGACCAAAGTATCAAACTTTAGATACCAATAACGAAAGTTATCACATGACAAATTATATTTTCATATTATTTATTTTCTGTCTGCTGACAAAAAGCACGTGAAAAAAGGCCATCCTAATTTTTTACCCTGGATCATAACCCAGGTCATTATTCCATTGGAAGTTTTTGAGAATTTTATCAATATAAAGGTAAATTTATCTTTATCATATGGAACTTTATTTTGAGCAAATCAGGTATGTCTTATCTTTATAGGACTACTATTGTAGTAACTGTTTAGAGTAAACTGTGTTTAAAAATAATAATGCAAATAATTATGTGACAAAACATTTGCATGACTGCAAGACAGGGTTGATACTGTCCAGCTCTGCTCCTTGTGACTTGAACTTATTTGTGCAATGACAAACTTATTAAATACCCCTAGTTACTGCAATTCAATAACATTACATTGGATACCTACCTTGTCTTGGTGATGCAGCTAGTTCAATTATTTATATGGAGAATTAAATTGTAAGTATAATGAGTTAGGTAAAGTGTGATGGGCCATACAGAGGCAACAACCTCACATGCTTAAAAGCAATGATGTGTAGCTGCGCTAACCACTTAGCAGCCCTTGCACATTTTGCATTTTTTCCTCTTACTGGATTGCGGAAATCCTGAGGATTGGAGACATTTTTCTCCGAGACTACTAGAAGAATACTCTGCTAGCTACCATTAGTGGCAGTGACTTCAACTATCTGATTTGGAATTTTTAAGTAAACTAATGTAAACAACAATATGTTGCCGAATTACTCTCTATACATATGTATATGTAATCTTCATCATAATATAAATTAAATTATTAACTCAAGTAAAGAGATGCCTACTGCTTCCATGCTATTTTCCACACTTCGGCCACCTATTTGGGCCCATTGTGTGTGAACAGAAGGTGTTGATTTTTCTGTCTTCTGTTGATAGGAGATACCGTGGAGATATCACACCTCCTTCCTAAGTGAAACCATTGTTGTATTGTCAATTTCACTAAGTGATCTATCACGCAGTTTCAGAGTAAAGCCATAATAGTAAAACCCTACCAACTCAACCCTACCCTGCCTACCTTTACCTATACAGATAACTTTAGAATCTACTTACTCTCACAGAGTGCTATATTTCATGCAGAAGTTATGACTTTTCTTAATTAAGTCTACACATACAAAAAAGTGGGGGGGGGGAGGGGGGAGATAGAGTTTATGGTGCCCATACTATCAAAAAATACTCCACAACAGCTATGTAACTTATGTACCATGCAAAAGACAAGCTGTTCATTACTTTGTAGGCGCATCGCATGCATCCTCCACATATAGAAAATAAAAATGAGTCTAACTCAGGTAGTCTAAGATTTCTGGCAATAGTGCTTAGTACAGTTTGTGTAGTCAAATACCTGTAAAAAATCTAATACAGTCCTAAAATTGGATTATTGTTCCACATATACATACTGGGACGTTTTTATACCTTAAGGGCCAAACAGAGCCCAGGAATGTAGTACCCAGAGACTACTTATAGTATAAGGCATAAATTCTTATTTTTGTTCAATACATGAGAATACAAAAGTAATTTTTCTCATTGCATTATAGGCACAACAAACAATTTGTGTTTGTCATGTCATGTCAGAAAATCTTAGCCGTCAGAGGATAACCAGTCCAAGACTTGGGGCACTTGGCTATCTGAGGCCACGGAGGCCATGTTTAAAACGAATATGTAATATTCATTAGTTAATAACTGAATACGCAGTATACTAAGTGTAAGCTTAGACACATGTTGCTGTATAAGTAACAAGAGGCTTTTGTAATCTACAGATTAAAATGAAACCTACATTGGTTATTTTATAGGCCAGAGCCAGTATAAATAGGTCTGAGCCACCCTAAATCACAGACCTACTGAAGGTCCTTATAGAATAACAATCCACTCTTGATTTTACTTTTCTGGATCCAATGATTTTGGTTATGGGACTAACAGACCACAGAGTCGTTTCAGTCAAACCTGCGGAAGGTGTTTATAGACCTGTAGAGGGTCATAATATGTCCTCTATGGACTAAATAAATTGAACAATGATTTTGGTTAGTGGACCTACCAGGTAACAGCCTGTTGGAACTTTTTCAGATTAATGGACCTGCGGAAGGTCATAATATGTCTTCTATGGACTCAATAAATTGAACAATGATTTTGGCTAGTGGACCTACCTATAGGTCACAGCCTGTCTGAGCTTTTTCAGATTAATAGACCTACGGAAGGTTATAATATGTCCTCTATGGACTCAATAAATTGAACAATGAGTTTGGCTAGTGGACCTACTTACAGGTCACAGCCTGTCTGAACTTTTTCAGATTAATAGACCTGCGGAAGGTTATAATATGTCCTGTATGGAATCAATAAATTGAACAATGAGTTTGGCTAATGGACCTACCTACAGGTCACAGCCTGTCTGAGCTTTTTCAGATTAATAGACCTGCAGAAGGTTATAATATGTCCTCTATGGACTCAAAAAATTGAACAATGATTTTGGCTATCAGACAACAGGTCACAGCCTGTCCGAGCTTTTTCAGATTTATACACCTGTGGAAGGTCATAATATGTCCTCTACGAACTCAATAAATTGAACAAAGATTTAGGCTATCGGACGTACAGGTCACACAGCCTGTCCGAGCTTTTTCAGATTAACATACATACCTGCAGAAGGTCCTTTATGGTCGCAATAAATTGAACAATGTTCTGATAGTACCTTTTTTGTACCCAAATTTTTATTTTTTTTTATTGAATTATAGACCTGCGGAAGGTTCTAATATGTACTTCTTAGAAGTTCATAAATTGAAAATTATTCTCTCAGAATCAAATATGTTTGGTTGAAGGACTTAGAAACCACAGCTTTATTAAAACTACTCCAAAACACAGACATGTGGAAGGTCCTATTAATTTATCTCTATGGTAGACTAAACAGTATTCTGATATATTGTTGGATTTATGGCTCACATACTTACAGACTTGCGGAAGGTTCTGTTAGATGGAAATAAACTCTGATAGAGTATTGTTTTGAGACTCAATGTTTGGTGAGATCTAAGTAGCCTATAAGTTACCATCTTATTCAACCTATTCCAGATCAGGAACCTGCAGAAGGTTCTTGTGGACAAATTGTTCTTCCAGGATCAAAATATTGTAGGGCAGATGTTTAAAATATGAACCAATAAAAGTATGATAAATCCTGAAGAAACATTTTACAATTGGTTGAGGATTCAATCCTCAGATTTAATTTTCACTAATTTAGAAATAGTTACTAGATATATATGTTTGTAGATTTTACAAAGGCTGTGGCAGGATAAACTTTTCATGATAAAATCCTAAACTTATATAATAAAACCAATGGACTCATACATTAGACATCAAAAGATGCGTAAAGATCTTTACTATACACCTGAACAACAGTTTTATTGTAAACCTAGGAATGAAGGCTCATTTATGATTTTTATCCTGCCTAAAATTGCTGAATAGGGCATTAATATACCATGCGATCTGATGGTAAATGAATACAGAGTGTGCTCATGTATTTGTGGAAAAAAGTTGATGGTAACAGCTTAAGATCTATATTTGATTTTCCTTACTATTACTTGTCTACTAAAATCTAGTTAAGACATTTGAGAGGAAAAGTAAGGAGGCAGTTGAACGAGTGTTCAGATTTAAATCACTGCTATATTTATTTAGATTTTTGCAAATCAAACCTAGAATTATTAATATTCTTAGAAAACAGCTGTTATTATCACATTATTTTAAATGACATGTATAATATTTATGAAAGTTTATTTGTTTCAGCTTCTTTTACTGTTCATTCACATAGCGTTTGTGTCTCTTGCTCATTCCTCATCACCAGCAGATAACAAACAGGTCTCATCGACAACGCTCTGTATTGGAAGGGAACATAATATTACTGTTTTGCATTCCAACAAAACAGGTATTATGTGACCGAAAATACAGAGCGTTGGAGCAAGGCTCTTGCTGGATGAAGACTTCTATGAAAAATGCTGTCAATGTTATTTGACATTACAAGAGAGTTGCCAGCAGCTGCTAGTGATGAAGTTATTTATGGAGAACCATCGACAATTATGGTATATCGGTTGGTATAAACGGGAAAGTCTATAGGCGCGTCTCTCATCGACAACGCTCTGTATTTTCGGTCACATAATACCTGTTTTGTTGGAATGCAAAACAGTAATAATTTTGGCTTGTACCTTGACAGAGGGGAATGCAGCGTATGGCTACTCCCTTCCGTGTTGCTCGAAGCTTCCTACATTGCGGTGCCGCACTTGGCGCCCGTTTGAGCAGGACAGGCCTTTAAAGTGTTCTGAGAAAACTTTATATGGTTCTGAGCTAATGAACTAATTTAAATGGCGCTACTATCTATGAATATGACAAAATAAAGTATGAAGTTAATCATAGTTCCAATTTTGTCCACTGGTAAAAAAAAAATTTCGTATTGTAGGTGTGCCACAGACCACACACACTGCCGAAAAACTGCCTGTACGGATTTTAGGCAATAGAAACCGCGTAGTTCTCAGCTATATATTCGTCTCTTTCTTTTTAGCGTATATCAAAAAGAGACAAATATAGGTTTATCAAAAGTGCTAATGATACACTTGAGAAATGTCACTTTTGATATCTTGATATCTTTATGCGACCAATTTGAAAAGACAGTTTTGAAAGGGTAATTGTCAATTACTATGTTCATCTTAAATCGTTCGTATAAAATGTTGACTCGTCTGAGTTGGAGGTGCAGTGATAAAATTAAATTTTCGCTGGGAATTAAAGATACTTTCGCAGTGTGAAAGTGTTAACCAGAAACTTTAATAAATGGACAATATCCTGGACTACGGTGCAATGGGAATCACGCTATGCTGGTAAAGATATCAACTCCGAAAACACAAGGTTTCACCGGTAGGTCACGTTTCATGTATTTATACACGATTTTCCAGTGATAGACATTGATGTCTTTTATTATATTACTGTAAAATCTAAGGATGTGTCTATATCAAATGTTTTTTTGGCTATTTTAAAGCAATAAAACTGAAATATTGCTGTACAAAGATAAAAATTAAAATTTTGACTCTAGTGTTGTGAAATTTGTATCGACTTTATAGATTATCGATATTTTACGACCATTAAGTTGGGTACACACGTCCGATTTTTCCATCCGACAATCGGACGGTTTTGCCGTTTTAGGCCTTCAGAACGTTGAAAAGTACTATGGTATGCAATTTTTTTTCCTTGTCTCTGTCGGTATTTTGTGGTTATGCTTTATTTTTCAATCCTACTTAAAAAAAAAAAGAATGTCATCAATTTGGCATATAATAAGTAATATTACCCAGTTTGTGAATATGTTAGTCTTTTACAGCTTCTAAACATGTGTACACAATTTCATTAGAGTATGTATACTTTTATGATTGTATGTTCTTCCGCACATATCTTAAAAATCATACATCAGTTTGCAAAAAATCCTGAACTAGGTATTGTCCAACTTAAGGAACCATTTAAGTTTCATCATAATTGGTTTAGTAGTTATATTTATGTGTTCATTTTTAAATCGTTGTTGTTTACGACTGGATTTGATTGATTACAGATTTCCCACGGACATCAAGACAAAAATGGATCGACGTTGCAATTGAGAGTGGAAAAAGTATCACAGTGTTTGTTCCAGACATTTGACAGATGACAGTATAATTATTGTTGAATATGCACGGGCACGGCACGGGCTGAAATAGAATACACTACATCTGCGGGATAACATACATTATATAGTGAAGTTTATTATAGCAAATCTGTGACATTGCAATTGGAAGTCAATCAATAAATATATTTTCACCGTTGTTATACTTATTGCGATTGGAACTCAAAACCTGAAATTAAATATTTTGAATTCGAATAAATTATATTTAAAATATTATTGTTGTATTATTTAATCCCACATTGTATTATAAAAGCAAAGTTTTGTATGTTTGTTACTTAATCTCGTTGAAACTATATAATTGATTTGGATAAAATTTGGCGCATAGAGTTTTTTTTACCTGAATTAATACGTTGTATTATTTCTATATCGATTTTTTTTCTTAGCTAGCGTGATATTACCGATATATATAAGCAGGTAGCTGTTAATTTCTTCTGCAAAAGATCACTTTGTCAAAGGACCGTAACAAGTTTTTTTTATTGGTATTTGTTAGTAATACTTTATCGAGAATACGTAACTCACAACATGAGGTTTGTGAGTCATGTAATTACGGTGAAATACAAAAGGTAAGCGTACAGCGTGGAGAGTGAAGGCCAAATCCTCTGACTGCTCTTGCTAATATATGGCTCTGGTAGTACAGAGAGAGTCGTGCTTCTGCAGTGGAGACTAAAAAGACCTGATGATGATGATGATAAAAATTAAAAAAAAATTGCGTCTTGAAACTCAAATTTCGTATAAAACCAAGTTAATAAGTGCGCTATTGTAGGATATCACTGTAAGATTAATAAATACCGCCGTGTGGTTCCCAGCAGAATAGAATAGGTGCACTCCAAGTCTTTCCGTGGATGTAGTAGAAGGCGTCTTAGAAAATACAAGCTAAACGAAGCTTAAGCATCAAACCTTAAAGATACCTTTCCAACCCGTCTGGCCAGTGTGGAGAAAGTAGGATAAATCCTCTAACTGTTCTGGCAATATAAAATATATGGCTCTCATAGTACAGAGAGGGTCGGGCACCTGCAGTGGAGATTAAAAAAGAACTGATGATGGTGATGATGACTGTGAGATAACTAAGTATTAACTATTTACTACAGAATATTTAGCAATATCCAACTATTTTCATTGTCATTCTTCTCCATTTATATTTTGACTGTTCTACGTTTCATGTTACTCCGCGTGCGTAATTATCATGTAGATATTAATTCATTGATTATTTTTGTCAGGCATCATATCATAAGCCGACTGTATTACACCATAGACAAAAAGACCAGCCCCCCTATTTACTAACTCAGATGACAGGTGTCGATGCCTATGAATCTAGAATTTACAATTACAATGCGGGTTTTGCTAGCTCGAACTTTTTATTTGAAATACAAAAACCGCAGTGTAACAGCAAATCCTAGATCGATAGGCATCGACACCTGTCATCCGAGTTAGTAAATAGGCCGGCAGAATCGATATCGGCATCTATTACATGACTGTCACATCCCTAGTAAAAACTCTATTGTCTACGACCGTGTACGTTTTGTTTCTTCGAAGCTCCTTCTATGAGAATACATATTCTTTGGATTTTAGGGCATAGAACACACGTCATTTGAGTTTGAATTTGTGGCCCCAATAGAAACTCAAACGTAATTGTATGGCATTTTTTTCATTTTCACCCTCACTCCCTTATTTGTCTATGATCTTTATTGCCTAGAGAAAACATAAGGCAGTCGGTCGTCTGATACTAGTAATAGTATCTTCTTCGTAGTTTGTGCAACCCAGTTGCTTGTGAGGTGTACTCACAAAGGTACTCACAGATATGTTTTTTTTTATTAGCTTTAAATAAGACTCAATTTAAACATGTATGTTACTATACTATAAACGCTTAGTCTCGCTTTTTATTATTCAGCTGTTATAAAAAAAATTTTTAAAAATTAAATGAAGGACATACAAAATTTGTATGTCCTTAATTTGATTTTTACAATTTGTTACAACGGCAATGAGTCTTATCTGGTCTCATTCTAGTACTGCCCAATAGATAGGTACAGCCAAGCGGTAGATCGACAGACGGACAGCGTATGCTTATTAATAGGTTTTAGCCTTAGGGTACGGAATACGCGAGTCAGACTCGCGCTCAAAGGGTACCGTTCCATTAGATGATAGAGCAAAAAAAAAACAATGCCTGCTGTGGTATTTTTCTTTGATCCTTAGTTTTGATTAAATATTTAGTTTTTTATTGAATTCACAACTAAATACTCTGTGGATATTTCAGGTGTCTACTTGCCGTTACACCGAGCAAAGAAACGTATGGGAGCCCTTTTATCATTCTATGTTTAGTACATATTTGATAATTAAGCGACAACAGAACTATCACGGTTCATGAGAAACAGCGTGACAGACAGTGAAGTCTCGTGAAGTTTTTATTCTTCGGGTACGGAACCCTAAAAAGGTTACTAATTACTTAATAAAACAATAAAAATAATTTAATTCATATATTAAAATATATTTTTTTCAACACCTACAAATACTAGGCTAGATTCACACCTTATTTTCAGTAAAACAGTTCATCTTATTACAATAGTCAGTCTTATCAATGTTAAAAAATACTAGAGCTCGACACACCATAGGCGCACTGACGACTTGTTGACACTACACGATCGGATGCTTATTGTACGACGAAGTCATAGTGGTGACACTCCATGTACCTGCGTGAGAGTTCGGTGACTGGTGAGTACGTTCACTGCAGCCCTATTTGCTAACTTTTGACAGCTACGGTGTACATCATTTTCATGGTAACTTAAATATTCATTACGGCTTCGGTATGAATGATTATTTTTATTTAAGATATGAAAACCGTAATGGATGCTAAAGTGACAATCAAATCGTTGTACACTGAGTTAGCAAATCGGCCTGCTGGTAACCTTGAGCCGGGGCGTGTTAGCGCTAGGGTTGACAACGCGTAGGGTTGATAACTCACTTCGGGCCTGCCGAGCGAGCCGCGCGAAAGACGCAAACACAACTTAAACAGCCCTCGAGCTAGACAGTCGGCGACGGCCTGTTTCGCGCCCCGCGCCTCTCGCTGCCCCACGCACATCCAGACACCCACACATAGCCGCAAGCGATTTTTCGTGCACACATGCTTAAGTGCCGTTTCTTTTCGCGTAGTTTAAATATTCTTTGACGAAGTATCGACGACTTAAATCATGGCGATAAATTTTATCGAGTGCACGCCCAGTTGCCCTGCCTGTGTGTGCCCTTTGACACACGAGTACAGCGATAGTTCGAGCAAGCGCGAAGCTCATCAAATCTTCTCAGTTTCAGTCTGAGCAAAAATTCTTTTGTATAACAGACTGCCCCGCTGTTCTTCTACAGGTCACATTTCTCAACAGATAAATCGAAATACCCTCAGATTTTGTCGCTTTGTCACCTGTACAGGTCATACTTTGTCACCTATTCAGGATCGTCATCGTATTGCCCGTCAATCAGGCGTCAACCTAACGTAAGCACGTAACCAAACCTCCTAGTGTAGTTAGTATTATCATAGATATTATTACTCAACAGGTATTATTGACATTTATGCCGACTTTCAATGATTAGATGGGCCAACACACAGAACATGTCAGTCTGTCAGTGAACGATATTTAGAACCCATCATGTATATGGCAGATCCCGCTGCAACATTGCCTTATTACTTATAATAATTCTGTGTCTGCGACGCCGTTTATATCGTGCTGTGAACAATCAATTCGTTCTTTCTTATTATGACGTAGTGTTTTTCTCATTGTAATATGATTTAATCACGATAGCGAGTCTTGAAACGTCGTCATGGGTGCCATGCTAATCGAACAGAAGTAACGCCCTTTGTCCGATCAGGTCCAAGGGCCAGACACAACCTGCAACAAAAGATACTCGCATAAGTATCTGTAGATTTAATGTCCAAAAATGTATGTTCTACTGCAGAACTTCTGCATACAGTCAATCATCACGACTTGCTGTGCTTTGCACATTGGAAAATTCCAAGAAAAGTTCAGACAGCTCAAGATTTAAAAAAAAAATTGCTGTAGAGCCGTGTGATTCCAGGCGGAGTACAATAGGACCATTCCAAGTCTTCGCATGGATATTGTAGTAGGCGATTTAAGGAAAATAAGTTTAAAAGTTTAACTCATTTATTTCAACTCCCGTAGGTATTAATGTGTTAGTTATTATTGCCTGTGAATTTATGTGTGTTGGTTTCGGTTTCATAGTAAAAAATTGCTAATTGGACCTTTTGAGATTATTTAATTAATCATATAACTGAAACTGTAACTTGTAAATCCAACCCTAATATTAAGCATATAACCTGGTATTGTATATGTATTGTGAATTGGAAATAAACGTTATATTATTATTATTATAACTTACCAAGTTTGTTGTTGCTCTCTTATAAATGGCCATGGCTAGTCCACCCGATGAAGGTAATAACTCATTCAAGTCATATTCCTAGTTGCACTGCTTATAACATGATGGGATACGAGATATCTCTGATCTTAAGAGATAAAGGTATTGTTGACACATGTGGCATGTTGTTTGCAGCCATGAATGTAGCTTGTCAAACCTGCGACCCACTCGTAGAAAGGACCATCTGCAATATAATAAAATAGCATTAAATGATTTGGTAGGCAAAACAAGGCCGCAAGTGAAGCAACAATAAAAATGGAATTAGTAGTATGCTAGTGGGAATTCATATTGGGTATATAATTTTACTTAATCTAATGAACTTACATTCTAAAATATCTGAATGAGCCAATTACAAGTTTTCACACAGAAAAAAAACATGTAAATAAGTAGGAACTTAATTACTTCAAGGTAACTCATCTCTCTCTCATTCATCATCATGAAATTTATCTTATTTAGCATAGCACAAAAAATAAATTAAGAGAATGAAGACCTTAAAAGAAACTTTCAATAACCAATTAAAATAGAAACTATCTATAAATAATTCACAAATTGTTAAATCGTTAAGGGACTGGGTGGAAATTTAAAAAAATTGTTTATAGTTATTTCAGACAAGTTAATGGCTGGCAGTCAAGGGTATCAGATTTTTTGGGACAGCCTGAAGGCATCTGGTGTAGCTAATGAAGTTATAATAATAAATTTTACACACCTGCCTTACCTAGTAGGAGTCAATTTATCTGACGCTTACTAGGTTCACATTTAGTGCTAGGTATTAAACACGGAAGATATCAACTGAGCTTCCGAAGCTGGTTCCATTGCCGACACACGCACTTGCTGCAAAGGCTGAGCCTCTTGGTGGCTCTTAGCACCAACTGTCAAGAGGCCAGGCCTCTCGCGCTCCAGCCAAACCTGTATGATAGGGGACGGCGTTCTAGTCTCTCGCTTTATAGTTGGCTCTACAATACATTGCTGATGGACTGACTGCTCTAAGAGTCTGCTTGAGGAATTTGAACAGACTCTAGATCTATCTTCAACACAGTCTAGTGAGTTATCAAGTACTTCAAAGTCATCAGTGCACATCCCATTATTTAGCTTGTACCCCATAGACCTTATGTAGTCAGCTGAGATTTTATCCATGAGGACTATACGTCTGATGAGCCCTTCTTCTACTATTATGTCCTCCACTTTCCAGCTAGCCGTCCGCAGAACTGGGTGAGCTCTTTGCATCAGACGTAGGACTCTGCTATTGTCTGTGATTACATAGTTGCGGGTCATCCACGCCATTTTGACAGGTTTAGGAAGGTCTTTGACATTAACAACTTTTACCCTTCTGCCGTCTATAATCTCACCATTAAAAGTACTGCAAACCCATTCAACATCACTCTCAGTTTTACAGGAGATGTGAATAGCACCTGCAACTATCCCTTCGACATCAACTTTGGGCAGTTCTGTAGCTTCTTCCAGCCTTGTGAACATGAAGGGACTGAATGCTGTCCATCCATCACCTTTGAACTGCTTGTTTGGAAACCCTTCGGGGATGATAGCTATTTTAAAAGGGAATGCTGTTAAACTCGAAGAGTTTGTCCTTTCGGTTTTCTGATTAGCATCTTCCTGGCCTTGCTCCTGTTCAACCACCATTTCTATGCGGAGTCTGCCATTATTTTCAGGGTCTATGTCAGAGTGAGCATCCTCATCAGACACCTCTACATCTGACTCAGGCGACTGGTCCTCTGGACACTTGTCTTCCAAAATTGCCAGAATTTTGGAGTTCAAATCAGATTTTTTTTCATAAGAGAGATCTCCTGATGTACTACTTTGGTCCATTTGTCGCATAGCTTCAGCATTAACATCTCTAGCTTTTTTTTTCAGATCCCGCCATGTCTGCAATTATTATACGACAAATATTATTCCATAGTTATACTAGAGAGCATTTAGTAGAATTAAATGATTTGGTAGAAATGTGTATATTTGTTTCTGCAGTGCATTTTTAGCTGTATCTACAGGGTGGGAACAACATTTGCTCATTAAATTAAATCAATGGCAAAAGGGTGATGATAAAAGTAGGTACTGTTCACAAGGGACGGACCCCAACGCTAAAGGATATATGGACAAAAGCTAGTTAAGTACAACTATAGTATGTATAACTTACATGCTTCCATTGTTCTATGGACTTTTTGGGTCCATATTGTGACAAAATAATCCGTAGGTTATCCCACTGCTTTAAGACTTTTTTCATGCCAAGTGGTCCTCGATTTCCATCAATACCTTTGGCAAATCTTCTATGTTTTGACATGTAATCCACTAACATATGAAGTTGCATTTGATTACTTCGTACTCTGAAATGAAAGAAATTAGAAGCCAGCTTACTTACATGTTTGTCTCACGCAGGTTCTCTGAGTTACTGATTCTCAAATTTCAATGAATATTTAGTAATCATAAAAGGTCATGGGATCAAAGAGAACTAGCCTTGTACCTACAGCTACAGCCCAATCTGACATTAAAATACCTCAACTTGCTACCAGAAAAGCAAACTAGTTAACTTTAATCGTGAAGAAACCTATGAGAAACTTAACGTTTATTGTGATCCTATATAAATTGCAATTGGATATCTTCATTTTCTATTACACAATAATGGTAACCGTAAGATTCTGTCCTAGACAGACAGCAGTGTGTTTTTAATTCAACAATAAAGATTGTAAAAACTTACTTCTTCTTGGGTGGTTCTGGCGGCCAAACCATTTTGTTTACAAACCAATTTCCGATTCCTTCCTACCAATGCAATGCGATAATATAGAGAAAAACTTTTATATGATTTTGCAGCGCGATAAAACAGCAAATTTTTATCGCGCACTACAAAATGGCAGTTTTCAACTTTTCATGTTTGTTTGTAGCATACTGCTGTCAATGTCAGATCAGACAAGGATCAGACGCCTTAAATGTCATGTCAACGTCAACTACACAACGGAAACCGTACCGAAAACCGAAACGGAACATCGAGTGCTATTTTTGAAATGGCGCGTACCTATTCACTAAACGAGTGATTGACAAAATCCTTTTCATCATCATCATTTCGTGTAGGTGACATGGTCAGTCGACCATCCACACCCTGGTGTCAGAGTTCTTCGGAACCACCCCTCGGCTTCTGACGTGGATGGCAGCCGGGACCAACGGCTTTACGTGCCGTCCGAAGCACGGAATCATCTTTCTTATCAGACAATCAGGTGATTCATGCCTTTGTTTTTGTTTTGTTTGTTTTTCGTATGTGTAAGTGGCCAACACTGGTGTCAGATTTTTCAAGCTGCCTTATGGCATCTGACATAGCTTAACGACTGCCATCAACGATGACAGCCGGGACCAACGGCTTAACGTGCCTTCCGAAGCACGGAGGAGCTCGAGATATTTTTATGCCACTTGCGGTCACCCATCCAAGTAGGGACTGCACCAGGGGTTGCTTAACATACGTAAGCGCTCACAGAGCTCACACCTACTGGACCACCGGGCTCCTTTCATGCATTCATGCCTGCAATGTCCTAACCAAACTGGAAACAACTTAACAAAGTATGCTTCCCGTGGAAATCGAACCACGACCCCCGGGTCAACAAGGCAAACGCCACCACTCGACTCGGAGGTTGTTAGAAAAGCCTGTTGTAAATGTTAGTCTATGCCAGCTTCTAAACAGCTGTTTCCCGAGACTGCGCCCGCGTGGGTTTCGGTTATATCGCATCACAGTCTTTTTCGAATTGTTTGTTTTTCGAATTAAAAGTAGCCTACGTCTTTTCTCAGGCTCTAGACTATCTGTGGACTAAATTTCATTTAAATCGGTTTAGTTAGGTAGTTTTTGAGATAGAGAGGTGTGTTTCAGATTCAGTCATTAGAAAAAAATTAAGGCTGATATTTTTTTTAAATTAGAGAATACTATAAGATACTTATTTAGCAATGTATCAATAAATCATCGCGATGACTGCGATGCGAGGTACCTATGTCGCGGATGAAACAACTTTGGCAGCACTCGGGTGTATTGGGCGTTTATTTCATCATCATCATCAACAGATTTTTGTTTGTTAGTCTCCACTGCAGGAGCTCGACCCTCTAAATGCCATATATTAACCACGGCAGTCAGAGGATTTGGCCTACACTCTCCGCGCTGGCCAGACGGATTGGAGAGGTCTCTTTGATGTTATAGCTTTGTTTAGCTTGTTTCCTTAGTCGGGCGTTTATTTACTAGCATCATAATAACCACGATGACTACCCCGCATGGCATACATAAGGGGGAAACTTTAAAGTTCAGCAAGTGTTGCGCAGATGTTTCATACAAAATGCACAACACTTACCGCTGTCGCCGATCTTTAAAGATATCTTGTAAGCTAGCAATAAAACAGAAAAAAAAAAAAAACAATTTTATTTAAATTTGCTAGAACAACATTGAAGAAATAATTAAAGCGATTCAAAAGAAAAACTCGTTCATTATAGACATATGTTGACAGTTATATAAAGCGATACTACCATAAAATTGAGAATCAACCGAAACGTAGACATCTGAATTACTTTTTGCAAGGGTTTCCACCACCGCCGCCTGGGCCCGCTCCCAAGCAAGTTTCCATTAGAAGGCCGCACACCTGGTATGGATCACAGTCACCTGCCGGACGCCTGTCTTCGAAGAATCCCTTACCCTTTGCCTTTACGCTCCTCTGTAACCGAACTGAAGCTGATCTACTAGCAACACCCCACGAGAACTTCTCGAACGGGGCAGTCTCAAATTTACCAGAGAGACGCATTCTGTTACCGGCTTCGTCGTTGCCGTATACTTTCATATGTTTCATGTGATTAGTTTCTAACTTTTTCATGCATTCCTCAATGAATTTATAACCACCGTCGGAACGCATTCGTTTAGTACTAAAATTGTGATGCATGCCTACACCAGGATGCAACATCCCCATTGGCTTGGGATGATAAGTTATGTCCACACCGTATTCTTCACCTACTCGAGACATAATGTAACGAGACATCCATAGATCGTCCGGGGCCTTTATACCAAGTGTGGTTCCAATTTGCCACTCCCAGCAAGCATACATCACTTCTGCGTTCGTACCTTCAAAGTCGAGGCCAGCGTATAAGCAGGCTCGTGTGTGTGCTTCGGACACTTCTCGTCCGGCAATGTATTTGGCTCCTACGCCACAGTAAGAATACTGGTATTTAACTGCAGGAAACCCGCCACCTTTCGGCCATCCGAGGCCCCAACCATCATTGTCTAGCATGGTATATTCTTGTTCAAGTCCAAACCAAGGTTCTTCATCAGCCCATGCCATACATAAATCATTACATTTCTTTCGATGATTAGTTGGTGCTGGATTGTCTCCATCTCCTAAATAAACCTCACACAAAACCAATACATGTGGTTCCATCCGGAAAGGATCTCTATATACTGCAGCTGCTTGTAACCTAGTGTCTGAGGCGTCAGTGGTAGCTTGTCCTGTCGAGCTTCCGTCGAAAGCCCACCCGGGAGCTACGTCAGCAGAATAAGGTACACAGTTCAAAATTCTATCTTTACATCTCATATTAATACCGGAACCGTCTATCCAAACATAGGTAGCCAAAACTTTGTTACATGGCCATGGAAGTCTTATGTATCTATCTATTACTTTCTTGCTGATGATATGATTGATGTTATGTTTCAAAATATTTCTTGATGGTACCATTAATGCCGTCGAACGGCCACTTAATAATTTTAACGCGCTAAACATTTTTTAAAAGATTTTGTACACTTTATGGAAATTATTTATCACCGTAATTTTTAAGAGTATGTACTGACATTTTTAGTATGAAAACATGAGAATATCTACATAATGACATTTGTCATAAAAATAAATATTCAAAAAACGAAAGTGCCAGTACGAAATCTACGGCCACTGTGTGGTGCCAACTTATTCGTAGCCTTAACCCTAGGATTAGAAACCCAAGGCAAGGCATAAGTAAATCCGCTACAGCCGCACCATGACAGTCTATTTTAGTTATTTCACACACTGTTTATGAGTTTGAGCATTTATAACACCAAATTACACCAATTTCGCATTATAAAGTCCACTAGAATGAATTTGCAAAACAATGGACTATATTACACCGGTGTAATGTAGTCGGCCTAAAACGAACACCGTGCTTCGAGCAACACGGTCTCCGTACCGGTACGGAAGGACGTGTTGCTCGAAGACACCGTGTAATCCGCAAAAATTCCCGCCAAGAACGTCATGTCACATTGACGCCCGAGTCGCCCGACATCAAACTGACAGCGTCTCATCGCCAAATCGCCAACGGAGTTCTTGGCGGGAATTTTAGCGTCCTACACAGTGTTTGTTTTGGATTGTTTCGCAAATTGATTCTAGTGGACTTTATAATGTGAAATTGGTGTTATTTTGTGTTATAAATGCCCATATTTAAGAACAATGTGTAGAATAACTAAAATAGACTGTCATTGTGCGGCTGTAGTGAGATTTACATAGTGGCCTTGCTGCGTCGTCAATGATGAAACCAGTGGATTCGCGAAGAGTTGTCGCCAGGGGCTCCGTGAAAACAACGAAATGAATTACACCATCATTTCGTTGACAACAATCAAGAATAACTCGCCAACTGGCGAAATAAATGAAGAAAGGCTCAAAAGGACTTGTATCCAGGGCGGTAAAACAAAATTTAAAAAAAAAATCGCCAACAGCTGTCAGTTCACGAAGTTGGTTGGTTTGTTTTGGTTTTGCCTGTTTTGAAAATCGAAAGTATATTAAAAACCAAATTGTTTTTTTTTTTGTAATATTAGCATAGAATGAAATATCCAAAACCTAAGTGATAGTTTTTTCTTTCCCATTTTTGCACTTGCCTGATATCATGGAAACGTAAGTTAATTTATCCCGTTTTCTGTCTGTACTGCAATGTCTGCAATAATCAGCCCGGTGTTTGGTTATAACTGACATACAATGAGCTGATCTGCTAATACTTTTCTTCTTCGTGCAATAGCTCGGTCAGTAAATGCATGATGAAGTCATTTTTGCAATTAGGATAGAATAGACGGGACGTCCTACGAATTCTATGTAAAGGGCGCTAGACGACCTAGTAGGCGTACGTTTTATTAGATTTTACTCTTAGTAATATTACCTAGGTGTGGTTCCTACTGGTATGGGCAAGGACAAATTGCATTAAGGAATTTCGAGCTCCTTAAATCACATGACTATGAGCAGCTTGAAAAATCTGTCATTAATAACCTGTACTCAAACAAAAACAAAAAAAAAAGCTAGAGTGCCAGTGTGCAATGTATTGGATTACTCAGTAAAGCAATGCTCAAGAGTTACTTGTCATGCATAGGAGCTAATTTAATTATTCACTTAAAGGTCACTGTAGCCAAGCAAAATAAATTGTGTTCTGCTCTTCTTTGCAGGATTAAGGTGAATGCTGCCTTTCTGTGCAACTACGAAGTTATGCAAATTCTTCAGCAGCTTAAGGATACGACACAGAAAAAGCACAAACGAGAAGGTTCCTTAGCCACCGTAACCTATGAAGTGAGTTATTTTTATTCCATAGGTACACTTCTATTACTGGTAGATGTAGGCAAAGGAATGCCTGTGCTGCCGCAAACAGGTGTTTTAGGTAGAATGCTGAACATAGTTTTCAGCAGTATTTTATGGGAACTTAACTGGATACACCTATAGATACACAAGATGTATAGCTAGTGACGATTAGCTCAAGTCAGGTTGGTTCCATGCTGAGGTCACATGCAACTTAGTTCAAATATGTGAATGTTGTCCATTTAAATTCCAAATATTTTTACTACTCTACAACTCTACTGACGACATTGCTATTAAAGACTGGCTAAACTTCTTAAAATGTTCAAATCTTTGTAGACTGTACATTACCTTCAAGACACCGAATGTAAAAACCAAAGTGCGCAAGCGATTACTAAGGCCCTGGAGGCCATGAAGAAATTCAAGTTGACCAAAACGGAGAAGCTGATGATAGTGAATACTCCGCCAAGGACTGAACTAGAGATTCAACTGGTGAGTACTGTTACAGGCGAGTAAGGCTTTATGCTAAAAAGAATAACACTGAATCTATAGTATATTTATTTTTCAATTTAATATTCATTCATATCTATGTCCTCGTATGAGGTACGGAAGACAACTTCTGTGTCACAATAACCATTTCTTCATAAAGGAGCACAGACAATACTTTTTTTTTTGAATGCATCAAAAAAGTTTCAAGTTTCCTAATGAAACCTCCTTGCTACACTACTACATTTTGGCAGAACTTTGCATTCAATGCATATTTGGATAGCTTCCATTTACCTGGTTTAACTGGTTCCTGGCAGTTTTCCACATCTAGGCCTCTTGTCCAGACAAGAGTTATTTGTGTTCGAGCTGAAGACTTTTTGTCTTTTAGATAGCTTTCATTTACATTTAATGTAAATCAATTACACCAACTGTAGACAGACCTATATCTCTTTATATGGATGTCATACTACGACAAATAAAAAAAGCATTAGTGTGAAGCCCAACAGAGATGGCTGGTTGATCTTGATTCTTTCTGTAAGGATTGGTCTACAAAAGCCCTCCATCATGAGAGTTGGAAGGATGGTAGGCCTTAGCCCTGCAGTGGGATAGTATTAGCTAAAAATAGAAATATAGATTATGGTAAACCATACCTAAGATAAGTTTGTATCAAGCTAACAAACAGGTAGGTCATAATAAGACTTCTAGATTATATTATACTAAACTTGTAAAAAGGAAAGATATGTGTGTTTGTTTGTCTCTTCCCATATTATCAAAAGAAAGGATTTGATTGTTAGTTTGTTCATTTGCATTAAATAGGCTCCGAATCAACTGGACTGAGTATCAAAATTCTTACTCCAATAGATAAAATAGTATCAGTGACTCGCTGATACTGTTATCGAAGCAAGGTGCTCGATGTTTACTAACATCGAACAAAGAACGTTTCGCAGTATCGAGACATCGCTTGAGGAAGGCTTCGCTGTCAGGTTAGCGATGTGTCAATTCTCGAAGAAAAGTGATTCACAGACACGTAGGGGACCCACTGCAATCAATACTGATTGATTGCACAAATGCTGTGAACACTACTGATATCTTGTCATCTAAGTGTGTTCCCAGTTGCAACCTAATCCGCCAGGGTCGGCCCAGGGCCCAGTGGCCTAGATGGGCTGTATAAAAAATGGCTTTTAAAAAAAAACAGTAGAATAGGGCCACATCCAAGTCTTCCTGTGGATGTTGTAGAAGGCGAGTTAGGAAACAAGCTAAACAAAGCATAAAAACATCAAAGAGACCTCTCCAACTCATCTGGCCAGCGTGGAGAGTGTAGGCCAAATCTTCTGAATGCTCTGGCTCATATATGGCTCTGGTAGTATAGAGAGGTTTGTGCTCCTTTAGTAAAGACTAAGAAAGACCAGATCATGATGATCATCATCAAACTAAAGAGCTGAGCTTCTTTCGGCGGTGCTTCTTCCATTCCTCTCTTTTTTCCGCCAGTTTTTTTTTACTTCTCTGTAAGTAGCAACTTTAGAGTATCAATATTAACTAGTTAGTTATATGGATACTCTAAGGTAGCAACGTTATTTTTTTTTTTATTTGTTTAACTAGCTGACCCGGCGAACTTCGTACCGCTTAACAGTAAATTTCTGAACGCTCACATTATTTTAAAGATTTATTCTGCTATTCGAGGCGGAGACAAATCCGACGAATCAATAACCATGAAAATTGGTTCAGCAGATCTTGAGTTATAAGTGTTGTAACAAACCCGTCTTTGTTTATATATATATAGATGATGATGGATGATAAAAACAATAACTTTGCAGATAGTGCAAGAAAGCGAGGAGCGCCTGACAGAAGAGGAAGTCCAAGAGATCATCAGCATAGTAAATGAGCACCTGCCTGCTAGTGAGGCGGTTTAGACATAGAAGTAAACCGAGTTAGAGTTTTATGAAATCTATGGGAATTGTTTAAGTTAAGATTTAAAATAAAGTTAAGTATATTTTTGTATGTAACTTCATTTGTTTTTATTTTTTGCCCTTTATTATATTATATTTTTGCCTAAGTGAATGTACATTCTGTAGGTATATAGTTTTTTATGCCTTTTATTTTCTTTCCCTTTATGAAGATATTATAAATAAATAAATAATAAATATATAGGGACATATCACACAAATTGAGCTAGCCCCACAGTAAGTTGTGAACTTGTGTCGCAGGATACTAACTCAACGATACCATATTTTATAACATATACTTATATAGATAAACATCCAAGACTCAGGTCAATCTGAAAAAGATCGTTTTTCATCTTGACCTGACCGGGGATCGAACCCGGGACCCCCGTGTCGCAGGCAGGCGTGTTGACCACTGCGCCACGGAGCTCGTCAATAATATTTTTGCACAAGTGAATGTACATCCTGTATTAATGCCATCTACTAACTAGAGCCAATCACAGTTACGAACTCAAAGTATATTACAGTTACATGGAGGGTATAAGTCTAAAACTGAGTTAAATTTTGCCAACATTTTGAAAATAACTTTTACTACTATTAATACTTTATTATTTATTTAAAATTAATGTTTCTTTAGTCATATAATTGACGTCTTCAATCATTGATTAGGACATCTCTAATATCGCTTCATGTAATAACCGCTTTAAAGCATACACAAGTTAACCCAATAAAAGAAAAAAAAGAGATATACACGCGAAAAACATAACACTACTTCTGAAAAGTCGGCTACAAAAATGCGCGCGCGCAGCGCACGAGGTCTCTCACCGCTATTGCGGTCTTTGACCTTTCACTACGTATTTACACTTTGGTTTGTTTCCTGCGCCAGTGCATAACATTTTATAATCTTTATTGTTTTGATATCGTAGTGTTTATCAATCAGTATAGGTGGTTAGTAGGAGCCGGCAGGTGTGAGGTATCGGAGCAAAGAGCAAGGTCGCAGAATTTGAGGTTAATAATAAAAATATGAGATAACAAACGAAGTCAGCGCAGATATTTGCTGATTACTATATAAATTGATGGTGAGTGTTTGGAGTAATTAATAACATTATACTTGATTTTTACTATATAGGTAGGTACTGAGCACAGACATGAAAAACTTTATATGCTTCTGAGCTGTTTGTGTTCATCACAGAGCACGAAATATCGCTCGCACGAGCGACACCGACAGTCACTTTCCCTGTTCTGTGGTATTCATTCATGAGTTAAGAGTTGAGTGTGTTGCATTATTAAAAACTGTTTTACATTGAATCCAAAAGAAGTGTGTTTATGTTTAGATATGCACAAGAGATGATCCTTTTTTAGGATTTCATACTCAAAGGGTAAAAACGGGACTTTATTACTAAGACTTCGATAAAAGGGTTTTAGCATTATGTTATTATATATTATTAAAAATAAGGGTCTTTATGTGTAGCTCGGAGGACGGATGGCCTTTGGGGCATTAAAGTCTTAAGCGGGCTCTTCACTCGCGCCGCGAACACCCGCGAACGCCGCGAACCGTGAATGTGGATGGCTTTCGCGGCCGTTCGCGGGCTTCGCGCTTGTTCGCGCCGTGTTCCCCGATCGGTGTCGGTATTTGCGCCCGCGACAAAGGGATTTCGCGGCGCGAAACTCCCGTGAATACGAACGTATCTACATTCGCGCGTGAAAACAGAATCGCGCGAGTCTCGGTGCCGTGAGGTTGTATTTTGCAGATTTCGCAAGTATATTACTGTCAAACGGACGGTGCGTCAAAATAATTGTTAGTTGGACAAACGAGCAGGAACTAATTTTAATTGAATGCTACCATGCCGAACCCCTCTTATGGGATGCAAGACACAAAAGAGCATAAAAATAAAATGAAAATACCTACATGACGCTTGGATGCTTCGAGCAACACGGCCTCCGTATGCGAATAAAAGACATAAGTAGGTACCTAATGAACATTGAAGTGACCGAGTTAAAAAAAGAGAAAAAGGTCAAGGATTCTGAAAACAAATCATTTCTTTTTAATTTTTTTTTATTTTTTATACATATTACACGTAATATAGTGAGCGCAGAGCGTCACGTGGCCATATAGCAGTGCATGTTTCGGCGTCCATCCTAGATGACCGCGCGAACTAGACTGTGAACGAACGTGAATGTGGAGAGACACGTTTTTGGCGCCGAGTTCGCGGCAAAATCACGCCGCGAATTCACGCTGTGAATCACGCATGAGTGTGGAGCTCGCTTTACGCAAAACGAAGCGCAGCGTGAGAGAACCGGCGCCGGAGTCGGTTGGACTCGGCATGAACACGACCGCAATTTGTCGCGATCTATCGAGGCCACAGATCGAGGCCTGGCCTGATCTGTGGCCAGAAAGTGTTTTATAAATAAATAAATAAATAATAAACAAAAAGCTAAAAAGCAACTTCGAAATTTTGAAAATTTGTAAAACATCGCTGTCGCATATCTTTTATAGCTCGTACGTTGTGTTTTTTTTACCTTGCTGTGGTGGCTGCTGCGGAGGTTGTTGCTGCCCGTGCATCAAAATCTACACCCTGCTGTACCAAGATCTGCTAGTTTCGTGGCTGCCCTAGCCCGCGGAGCGCTATGAGTCCTCGCGTGCCCGGGCGCCCCGACGCCTCGTCGGTCGTCGGTGCTCAATGGATACTAGTGTCGTCTTGTGAAATAATGTAATATAATTGCAAGCTAAACAAAACTTAAAATCATCAAAGAGACCGTCCAACCCATCTGGCCAGCGTGGAGAGTGTAGGTCAAATCCTCTGACTGCTCTGGCTAATATATGCCTTTGGTTGTACGAAGAGGGTCGTGCTCCTGCAGTGGAGACTAATAAAGATTTGATGATGATGATCATTTCAGAACCCTTCGCCATGTCCCGGCTAGTGTTGTACATGGCGCCGGCTAGCCCGCCGAGCAGGGCTGTCATGATGCTGGCAGACATGCTCGACTTGCAGCTCGACTGCAAGCTGGTCAACTTGCTAAAGCTGGAGCACAAAACGCCGGAGTTTAGAAAGGTAAAGTAATGAATAAACAATTGCAGAACTACCTATTCGCCATGTCCGGGCTGGTGTTGTACCTACATGAAGTCGAGCGGGGTAATTGTCATATTTTATGAGCAAACCCTAAATCGTTCATATAAAAGACGAAGAAAAGAATTTGTGTCCTTACTCGAATGCTTGTCAAATGTTGCGATATCTTATATGTAATCGACGATTATGTTCCTATCACTGGTTCCTATCCTCTATCAGAGAAATTCTAGATTTCTAGTCCGTGTGTAAAGTTAAATCATAATTTTTGTTTCTTGCAGTTAAATCCCTTGGAGAAAGTACCAGTACTACAAGATGGAGACTTCATCCTTCCTGAGAGGTAGGTCATTATTTTGAACAAATCATAATAAAAAGTCACACCGTGGTAAGGTTACTGGGGAAAATTTTATGGGTGTACCCGGCTGCCTTTTTTTAGGGTTCCGTACCCAAAGGGTAAAAACGATATATACCTAATTCCTTTTCACGACTTCGATGTCCGTCCGTCTGTCACCAGGCTGTATCTCAAGAACCGTAATAGCTAGACGGTTAAAATTTTCACAGATTGTGTATTTCTGTTGCCGCTATAACAACAAATACTAAAAACAAAATTGCAATAAACGTGATATTTTAGCCCTTTTTCATGGCTACCATTCGCCGAGCTAGATCTCAAGAACCGTAATATCTAGACAGTTAAAATTTGCACAGATTATTTTATTTTTATTGTGGCTACAACAACAAATACTAAAATCAAAATAATAGTAATAATTAAGGGGGGCTCCCATACAACAGAATAGTTGTTGGCGTTTTTTGCTGTATCTCATGAACCGTTATAGCCAGGAGGTTAATTTTTTTACAGATATTGTATTTTTATTGCCACAATAACGACAAATACTAAAAATTATAAAAATAAAATTAAAAACATTATGTACCTACTACTCATTTTGGAACAGCCACGCCATCCTGAAGTACCTGGTGTCGCAATATGGAGGGCAACAAGCAGAGGCGCTGTACCCGGGAGAGCCCTGCGCCCGCGCCGTGGTGGACCAGCGCCTGTTCTTCAACGCAGCTGTCTTCTTCAACAAGATGGGCGCCGTCGCTGTAGGTACTTCTTAAAAGTAGCTTATAAGTCAACTGGTGGCGAGTTACGGCAGGCGGGGGTGCTGTACCCGGGAGAAACTCGCGCGCGCGCCGTGGTGGACCAGCGCCTGTTGTTCAAGGCGGCTGTCTTCTTCAACAAGATGGGTGCCGTCGCTGTGTAGGTACTTCTTAAAAGTAGCTTGTAAGTCAACTGGTATATAGTGGGTGGCAGGCGGGGGCGCTTTACTCGGGAGCCTCCCGGTTCGGTGAGTGAGGGAGCCGGAGGACTAACCCCTCCTTCCGTCTGGGTAAGGAAAAATTAAAGGCCGGCAACTCTCCTGTCACAGTCCTTGTGTTGCATTAGTCCATGGGCAGCGGTGATCACTTAACTATCAGGTGAACCGATTGCTTGTTTGTCGTCCAATGTAAAAAAATACGATTCATGAGATACAGCCTGGTGAAGAATATTCATTTAAGTAATTATTAATTTCCAGATTCCAACGCTCCTTGGAAAAATAAAAGGTCCCACTCAAAAGCACATAGATGACATTGACGCGGCGTACGCGGTCCTAGAGCAATACCTGCAGAGTTCCCTGTACATAGCAGCCGACCGGCTCACGATAGCCGACCTCAGCGTGGGGACCACTGCTAGCGCCTCGCAGATCCTGCACAGGATAGATGCTAAAAGGTACCACATCAATATGGGTACATTAAGACATAAGACATAAGAGATTCTAGAGCAATACCTGCAAAGCTCACTGTATATAGCAGCCGACCGGCTCACGATAATAGCCGACCTCATCGTGGGGATCACTGCCAGCGCCTCGCAGATCCTGCACAGGATAGCCGCTTAAAGGTACCACATCAATGCTGTTACATTAAGACAAGAGATTCTAGAGTAATATCACAGAGTTCCCTGTACATCGGTACATAGCAGCCGACCGGCTCACGATAATAGCCGACCTCATCGTGGGGATCACTGCCAGCGCCTCGCAGATCCTGCACAGGATAGACGCTTAAAGGTACCACATCAATGCAGTTACATTAAGACAGAAGACATAAGAGATTCTAGAGCAATACCTGCAGAGTTTTCTCACTATAGTTAACCTCAGCGTGGAACCACTGCTAGCGCCTCGCAGATCCTGCACAGGATAGCCGCTTAAAGGTACCACATCAATGCTGTTACATTAAGACAAGAGATTCTAGAGCAATATCACAGAGTTCCCTGTACATCGGTACATAGCAGCCGACCGGCTCACGATAATAGCCGACCTCATCGTGGGGATCACTGCCAGCGCCTCGCAGATCCTGCACAGGATAGCCGCTTAAAGGTACCACATCAATGCTGTTACATTAAGACAAGAGATTCTAGAGCAATATCACAGAGTTCCCTGTACATCGGTACATAGCAGCCGACCGGCTCACGATAATAGCCGACCTCATCGTGGGGATCACTGCCAGCGCCTCGCAGATCCTGCACAGGATAGACGCTTAAAGGTACCACATCAATGCAGTTACATTAAGACAGAAGACATAAGAGATTCTAGAGCAATACCTGCAGAGTTTTCTCACTATAGTTAACCTCAGCGTGAAACCACTGCTAGCGCCTCGCAGATCCTGCACAGGATAGGCGCTAGAAGGTACCACATCAATGCAGTTACATTAAGACATAAGAGATTCTAGAGCAATATCACAGAGTTCCCTGTACATCGGTACATAGCAGCCGACCGGCTCACGATAATAGCCGACCTCATCGTGGGGATCACTGCCAGCGCCTCGCAGATCCTGCACAGGATAGCCGCTTAAAGGTACCACATCAATGCTGTTACATTAAGACAAGAGATTCTAGAGTAATATCACAGAGTTCCCTGTACATCGGTACATAGCAGCCGACCGGCTCACGATAGCCGACCTCAGCGTAGGGACCACTGCTAGCGCCTCGCAGATCCTGCACAGGATAGACACTAAAAGGTACCACATTAATGCAGTTATATTAAGACAGAAGAGATTCTAGAGCAATACCTGCAGAGTTTTCTCACGATAGGCAACCTCAGCATGGGGACCACTGCTAGCGCCTCGCAGATCCTGCACAGGATAGACGCTAGAATGTACCACATCAATGCAGTTACATTAAGACAGAAGAGATTCTAGAGCAATATCACAGTTTCCTGTACATAGCAGCTGACCGACTCACGATAGCCGACCTCAGCGTGGGGACCACTGCTAGCGCCTCGCAGATCCTGCACAGGATAGACGCTAAAGGCATTAATGCAGTTACAATAATACATAAGACTATGCCATGTGGTTCCCGGTAGAGCAGAATAGGACCACTCCAAGTCTTCCAGTGGATGTCGTAGAAGGCGACTTAGGAAACACAAGCTAAGTATAAACAAAGCATATAAACGTCAAACAGACCCATCTGGTCAGCGTGGAGAGTGTAGGGCAAATCCTCTGACTGCTCTGGCTAATATCTTATTTCTGATACACTTCAATACTTATTTCAGGTACCCACGCAGTGCTGAATGGCTGGCTAGGCTGGAGAAAGAGCCGGTGTTCCAGAAGATAAACGCTCCGGGAGTGGAATACCTCGCTAAACTCTTGACCAAGTTCTGGGAGAGGAACAAAGCTGCCTGAATGAAGTAGTAAAGTATAAGTTTCAAATGCTGTTATCTATTTTTGTAATATATTGGTTTTTTTTTTTAATTTGCTTTTTATTTACCATTGGATAGACCTGAAGGCCCATGTGCATCTTTTGCCTCGACGATTCCCGAAACGACGAAATCCGAGTATTGTTTAGGAAACTCCACCTTTTGGAATACTGCATTGACAGCGCTTGGTGCAACTTTTCGTCTTGGTAGAGCCACGCTACCGGTGAAAATCCCTTACGCTAGTAGCATGAATAGGCCGACTCGTCCGGGGAAGTACCACACTCTCACAGAAAAACGTGCTTTACCGCTGCTATGGTTAAACGCTTGCTCGTTTGCCGACCTATGACATAAAAAAACTCACAAACTTAAATTGGAATACATTATAGAAGATGCATTGTTTTTTCGTTGAGCCCAAAAATAAGCACATTTGTGAAAAACATAGGTTCCTGAATTTTTTTTAGATATAACGTTTCAAAGTAATTTTTTTGGCGAACCCTTAGTGGACCTTACTCAATCTTGATAAGACCAGTCACTTACATGTCGGTTTTGTACGGTGAATTAATTACTGATACTTATGAGATGTTATGATACCTATGAGATGCTCCAAAACAACGGATATCAAGTGACTAAAAGATACAGGCAACCGAGAAGGAGAAGCAAGCATCCGGAGGTAAGCAGACAGCCAGCATACTTGCCCTACTTAAGAGGAGTAACAGATAAGATTGGTGCTGTACTTAAAACCTACTTTATCCCAACGGTATACACACCGGGGGCGAAAATTAACAACATAGTGGGCACTCCGAAGGATGTATTGCCGCTACAAACTCCAGGCGTATACAAAGTGGATTGCAGCTGCGGTAGTTCATACATAGGCAAAACGAAGCGGACTATAGCGGAAAGGGTCAGAGAACATATCGCTGCTGTAAGAAAAAAACCGACAGAGCACTAAATCGGCTATTGCAGAACACCTGTTGGAAGCTGGCGCTAACCACTGGATTGAATTCCATCGTACGCAGGTCCTCTCCGCGGACTGCCATTATTATTCAAGAATGGTACGTAAGGGAATTGAAATTAAAAAGCACCCAAATAATTTCAATCGTGAGGACGACCTTAAGTTGTCACCAGCGTGGAATCCAGTGGTTGCTAAAACACAACTTATGTTTTGTGAACGGTTGGTTAAGGCATCGGTTGCCATTAACATACGTAATAAGGACACTGTTAGTGTGGTGTGTGACGGTAGTTGGAAAACTAGGAATATGCCGGTGGATGAAGATGTCATCGCGCCGACGGGGCACTAACACCGCTGCAACAGTCATCCAGTGACCACGGTCGGTGTAACCCGGCCGAAACGTCTGGAGAAAAACGGTATGTTTTCGCGGTAATTCCCGACATTGCATTTAATAATCATGCAACGCTAAAGTTTAAAAGTAGTTATATAATCTTGTTATCTAATATTAATCTTATCGCCAAAAGCGTAGATACCTATTGTTCGCGGCTGATTGCCAATGATTCGCTCTACGGCTTGCCGCTTGATAAGTGACATGTAAGTGCAGTCGATATTTTATTATATTTTTATATAATTAGTCGAAGACGGCCTCCGTGGCGTAGTGGTTAACGCACTTGCATCACGAGGGCACCGGGTTCAGTTCCCGGCGCTGACAAATAATTGTACACCATTTTCACTGGTATTTGGCTGTAGTTCTAGTGTTACCCATGGTGGATTGGCGTTAAGCAGACAACCGGCCGTAATAACTTTCGCCAAATCATATCAAGTTCTGATGTCAATGAATGTTAAACCATTTCTTAGTTCAGAATTCAGAAATCATGTATGTTATGTATGTGTGTTTTTTTATTCCGCTAAAACTTTTAATGTCAAAATATAAAGTATATTACGAGATAATCTTTGACGTACAAGAATGACATAGGCTATAATTTTTTGGAACGGCAGAAATGTATCTATGTACATATATTTCTTTTAAAAATCTTGTCGAAATCTCAGTAGCAGATTTAATGAGACACTAGCGCTACCCAGCAATTAATTCTTTTAATCCTCAAACATATCAAATTAAAAAATTAAAAGCTGAATGCTCTAGTAAATTACTTGTAGTATTCTTGGCACAAGTTTTCACTTTTTTAATTTGATGAATTAAGAGAACTACTGTAATGAGTAAAAATAATGTTTTCTCTATTCACACACTATAAAATGTCTACAACGATATCAGAAATGTTTATTAATAGGTAATAGGTATCATTACGTCAATCACATTTATAACATGTTTGTGTTCACTTTTGCAAACTGCTTTCATTCATTTCAAGGGAGTACCTATATATGTCTTGCTCTTGTAAAACATTATTAATGTGTAATTAAATTAAAAAAAAAAAAGAATTCGTGCTATCTGTACTGTATTAAACTAAAAATGTAAATCTGTTTTTGGCTGTAAGTGTAATTTATAAGATTTTTTATTGTAATATTCATAAGAGCTGTGAATTTTGTGATAATAAATACAAATAAAATAAATAAAAATAAAATAACAAAAATTTTATCGTCTCTAGCCGTAGGTAACTGACTTTCAAATTTCCAATGTCTTCATTTGAAAAGAAATCATGGTCAATTTTTTAAAAATAGAACTACGTCGCTGAGCTCGGTCGTCCACACCACGCATCCTTGACGTGAGTTTGATTTGCCGCCATTGCGAAATAGGTAGATTTATTTGTAATAAAAAGTGAATGATAGTGAATCGAAAGGTGTGAAAAAAGTGATAAGGAAGCAACTATGTACACTACCCAAAATTCTCTACAGGGCAGCGAACATAATCAACAATTTGTTGCCAGATAAGTCCAGAATCCAGAATGAAGTACATATAAAAAAGTTTTTAGAACAGTTTCTGAAACATTATAGACACTTTATAGTGTGTTTGTAGATAAAATATTGTATGCAACTGTTCATAATTGTTACCCACGTCCTCATGGCACCAGCTAAAAATTAGCGCTGTGGCTCCCCGATATCAACATAAAGCTGAGCTGACCGCCTTTTCGGCAATTATCCTTTGTTACATCGTAAATATTGCCCATTTTTTTGTTGTAATTGTTTATTTTGCCGATTAAAGATTTTCTTTCTTTCTTTCTTTATTGAACTTTTTGAATCAGCTCCAGAATGTCTCCGCTCGTGCTGTACAAACATGACGCCAGCCCGCCCTCGGCCGCCGTGAGGGCGCTCGGCAAGCTACTGGGGCTGGAGTTCGACTTGCGACAGGTCGACATGGTTGGACTCGAACACAAGTCAGAGGATATTAAAAAGGTCAGTTTGAATCAACTAGACCAAATATGAGTTCCAAATATTATTGCTGAGGTTGGAGTTCGACTTGCGACAGGTTGACTTGGTTGGACTCGAACACAAGTCAGAGGATAGTTTGAATCGACTAAACTACGTGTCGTCTCTTATAAGTACATAGGTTTATAGGTACTTGAATTCATTCTGCATGGTCGACCCTGATGAAAGATTACTCACACACAGACGTGAGCACATTTAAAATTTCGTTTGTAGCAAAGAGCTATGGCAGATTTCTAGTTCGGGGCACCAAAAGCGTCTTAAAAACTCATTGCAACCAAAAAGCATATAATATTTTTATACGCTTTTTAGTTTTATTCTTTATTATTTTTTGGTTTTATAAAGTAATAAAAAAATATTGTTGCGTATATACTAAATACATAATAATGTTTACTCGTAATACTGATATAACCTATAAAACTTCTTAGCATCATAACTAAAAAATCTGAAGTTCTATAATTATGATTTATTTACCTTTAGAATCAACAAGGTATATATCATTCATAGACACTATTATAACTTTGATTATTAACCAAAATAATGTATGGGACGCTGCCATAGCTATTTAGGTATAAATATCACTCCGCTTTTATAAAGCGCCATATCTATGTCAGTCAGCTTCTTTTCTTCCCGCACAGACCGTAAAAGCCGGTCAAGGGATTAGAAAAAAATCTAAGGAATTACATCAATAGGCGATGCGGCTAGCAACCCATCCCTATTTTGATTCCGCTTTACGCCCACTATGTTGCTAAATGTGGCCGGGTCTTATGTCCTTAGGCTCTGTCTACCCCATTGGGGATAAAGACGTGATAATATGTATGTATGTACTATGTATGTATGTATGTAACTAGGTACAACACAGTCATAGTTTGCCAAATAATGATTTATGTTTTCAGTTAAACCCAATGGGTACGATTCCAATCCTGAGTGACGGTGATTTTACTGTTTCTGAGAGGTAAGACTAATTCCGCTAAGTTTGGCATTCAAATTCGGTATTTGCCTAACGTTAATATTATATAAAATTTGTTTCCAATGATACTAATTTCTATCTAAAAACACTATAAAAAACACTTTTAATTTGATATCGATTCGTTAAATGTTCTTAAAGCTTCTTTAAAGTTGGGTGAATAGGACATTTTTAAAAGTAGGAAAATCTTAAATTACAATTATACTGTATTGTAGTCCGCTAAATTTATAGCAACTTTTATTATGAAACCATTACCACAAACGTAATATTTCGTATAGCTACCAAACAAAGTTCTCACGCCGCCCATATAAAATTGTGACGTCACAAATATGTAGGCAATTCAGCAGTGCGTTTTCACGTCTAACAATTAACGTCTAAAAATATGTGTCTTTAAAACTTCTATATCTGAAAGAGGCTTTTGTTTAGAAATGTATTTCGGTCACTATTGTGTTTATTTTTGGCAGGTCTTTACATAACGACATGAAATTTTTTTTAGTCAAGTAGCCAATTGCAAAACACCTGCAATAGAATAGTTATATAATTTGATTTTAATGTTTTATCGATTTCTCTTACTAGTTCCTTTTCTTATGTTTGTTCCTATAATAACTACACAAATATTTAAATATTTATAGGTTCTTACTTGTTTTGCTACTATAGTTGCTTTTTTCTTTTTTCATATCATGTATACTTTTTCTCGTGCATGTATCTGATGTTTTACTGGCAAATAAAATATTTTTATTCTGATGTTTTGGAGCCATATTCGTAAAATCTAATAGATATCCGAATTTTTTTATTCATAATAAATTACAGCTACTGCCATGTAAGCAACCGATAAATATTATTTTAGTAAGACTTCGTACGAGTATCTATGTAGGTAGGTACATTCTTACATCCAAATTTCATACCCCCTTATGAGCTACATGGCTGAGGGGCTGAGCCTATAAGGGCTGAGCCTACCGTAATTGGTATCAACTTTGAAATTTTGAGGATGTGTCACACTAACTAGAGTTGCGCTTCAACTAAACACAGAGGGCGTTACGTGCTACATTTAACAGATTTTGTACAATTAAAAAACAATAACAAACATTTTCGATTTTTAAATCTATTCACATATTTTTTATACCTCATTTAAATAAATTTATTATACATAATTATACATTTAAACGCTCTAAACACATTCTAAATAGTCTAGTTAACTAGCAGTAGACCTACTGCTATCTAACAAGGACTTTTGGAACTAAGCGTGGATATCTATTCCCGTAGAATACGGAACTTGCGCACATTTTTTTCGTGGTCTTATGAAAAGAGTTCTCAAAAATAGGAACATCAGACAATTTTTCCTCTCGGCGTAAACGCCTCTAACAAAAATCAACGAAGAATCGACGTTTTGTATGGGTGATGTGAGAACTTTGTTTGGCAGCCATGTTGAATATTACGTTTATGGAATTGACCTTATAACATTTTTTTTTCTTAGCCGTTTATGTCCCACTGCTGGGCAAAGGCCTCCCCTCGTTGTTTCCACACATCCCTTTCCTTTGATATTATCTTCCAATCTTTCTTAAACTGATTAAGATATATTCTTATGGTAATATTAGATATTTTTAAATGACTTTTTCAACCACACTTAATGTAGTAAAACGGGGGAAATAGGAACGGCGGGGTAAATTGCAATAAAAATCTGCTTTTCTAAACGTCTATTTCACTGTCACTTCTATCCTTATGACATAAACACTTTTTTGTTTTTGAACGAGCTTATAGTTTTTACTACTGGCTACACCGGGTATTTAAGCCAGCCAATCGGGATTCACTTAAAAAAAGCCATGTTTTTGGAAAGCTGTTGCAGCCACTTAAAAAATATTCGCAAGAACTTTGTATTTTAAGAGTGATAAATTAAGAAAAAGTGCTGAAATCAGAGTTATTCTTATTAAGACAGGAATCCGTTATTAGAAGAAACATAAAGGTAAGTGAATAATTACGTAATTTCATTAAAACTCTTACTTTTCGTGAAATACTTGTTTTTAGGCTTTTATGGTGTTAATAAGAACGCGAAAGGGGGAAATAGGCATTAGAACGTGTATAATAGGAACAACATAGGGGTTATTTGGTTTGATGAGGGGGTAAATTGGAATTCCTGAATAGGGTTGTCCAAATTTAGAATTTATTAACAAAATACGGTTTTATCACATTTATTATATTTTTTTGCAAAATTTAGTTCAGTTATTTAATTTTAACAATCACTTAAACTATAAAATAGAAGAAAAGATATGAAATTATTAGGTTTGTCCACAAATCCAAAACATTAAACCCTCAGGTGACTCAAATTTTAGTAACTAGGTAATCGTTTTGAATTTATTTATTTTTATTTTTACGTAGGTAGTTGTAGAAATCTGAATTTATCACTATCTACCTATTTAGTTTGTTTGTGTAACCGTAGCTCCCAAACAGCCGAACCGATTTCGATGCAGTTTTTAAAGCAAAATTATACTGCGTCGTATTTTAAATTTAATATTTAGAACTTTGTGCATTTTCTTTCATTTAGTAGTAGTGGTAGTGCAACATTTCTAATATAACATACCTTTTTTGTAGAATGCCACGCAACTACGTGCCAAAGCCTGGTGCAAAACGGTATAAACAATACGACCATCAAATTATACAACAGGCTCTAGACGGAATAACAACCACAAATACAAGCTTAAGTTATATTGCCGAAAAATATGACATAGCTAAATCAGTACTATGTCGCCACAAAAATCGGCAAATGAATGCTCATGGTCGGCCAACAGCACTAACCAAAGAGGAAGAGCTATATTTAGTAGAAAATGCAAATGTTTGTGGTGATTGGGGCTACCCAATAGACTGGTATAGTTTTTTTTTTTAAATAAAATATGATCTCATAAAAGAGTTTTTTTCGTTACCTTGTCGTTGAGTGAAAATAAGGTTAGGTAGGTACCTACCTACCTACTAACTTTGACTAGATGAGTGACAGCCCTAGTTAAATTTCCGATTTACCTCTGCCACGTACCTATTATCCCCGCTAGGGGTAAATTGGAATACACTAGGGTTTTCGACGAATTCCTCAAAACTTTATGATAATTTTGGAATTTTAAGCTATTTAACATAAAAAGGGGCTTTTCATGCATCCTTCACTAAACCTTGATAGACCCTATACGTTATAGAAGAAGGTTTAAAGTCCACTTGAAAGTGAAGATTGGACCAATTTACCCCGTTTTACGGTATCGATATAAAATTCAAAGTGTCCGTACCAGTCTCTTGTCGTTGGATGTTTTCATAATCAGACATATTTTTCAAAATCTATTCTTCATGTAAGTTATAATAAATCTAGGGTACATTGTACATCCTACATGGTATCCTGAAGATTCTTACAACCTCGAAGTGCAGATTTCATACTTCTCCTTTATATTCATCATGTTCATTTTGCAGCCACGCGATCATGAAATACTTGCTGGAGAAGTATGGCGGTGAACATCGCGAGAAGTTGTACCCGAGCGACATCCGCGTCCGTTCGCTCATTGACACCTGCATGTTCTTCAACACCGGAGTCTTCTTCATCAGGCTAAAAGTGGTTGCAGTAAGTATTCTAAATTAAAAAAAATTGTAGGACATGTCTTCAGAATCTTTTAGCTGTGAGAAGTTTGATGTGTTAAACAGCTGAACCATACTTTGCAACTGAAACTAGATATTTCTTCTTCTTGCTGATATTGGCGAATGATTTTCAACAGGATTGATTGAAAACTTGCGTTGCTGTTGATGTTTTTCGTGTGTGTTAGTAGCCAACACTGGTGTCAGATTTTTCAAGCAGCCTAAAGGCATCTGACATCGCTTGCGTTTATCCAGTATTCCTGGTACCAGGTTTGCTTACCCACCACCTTGGTAGTCAAAAACATGACGTTTACGACCTTGTTTCGGAAAATTTGCAGTAAAAGCGGAAAGCTCGAACTGCCAATAAATTCCACCTGAAATTATCCGAAACCAAAAATCTATACAACGTGTAAAGGATCATGTGCGTAATAAATCGACATGGTCGAAAAAGAAAAAGTAAATGAACATTTTCATAGAATGTCTGAAAACACTTTAGTATGAAGATACCGATTTTAGATATTTTAAATACCTAACTTGTACGTGTGATATCTCCGTTCAGCGGTTTCAGCGTGATTGAGCATCAAACACACAAACTTTCGCATGTATAATATGAGGAGAATGTCTTTCACACGTTGCATATTAAAAAAAATATATCAACTGAATTTATATTTTTCAGTTGCCCACCTTCCTGGAAGGCTTGGCCGGGCCCTCGGCCCGCCAGTTGGAGGACATTGACGCCGCCTACGCAATCGTGGAGGACTACCTGACCCGCAACCGCTTCGTGGCGGCCGACCACATCACGCTGGCAGATCTGTCGCTAGCCTCTACCGCTGCAGCCATGCAGGCCATTAGAAAGATCGACCCCGCTAGGCTAGTATTTCTTTTGTTTGTAAATAATATATATACGGACAATTTACGGACGGGATTGGGTGAAAATCTAAGAAATCTCGTCAGAAGGCGATGCAGCTAGCGACCCAGCACTATTTTAATTCCGCTTTCATACTTTACGCCCACTTACACGCTAAACATAGCTTTTAGGTCCTATAATATAACCTTGGGCTCGGTCTTCCTCGCAAGGGATAAAGACGTGAGAATACCTATGTATGTATAGTACAGTGCGCGGCACGAAAGTAGAATCTGCGCAGTGCGCGAAAAACAGATCCTGGTTGAGGTAGGGTTCGCGGGGGGAAGTGCGTTACTATAGCAACCGCCGGCGCGGGTGGACGCGACGCGTGCCCCCGCGCAATGCTGCCACGTCTCCCGCTGCCCACGCACGCTGTCGTCACAAGTACTGGCCATGGATCTAAGAATAATCAGGATATGCCCTTGGAAAATGTAACAGTGACGCACATAAAAATCCCTACACTCGTGTCGCGACACTAGCGCACGCACACATCGGCACAAAAATCCCTACACTTTTCCCCGGTTGAACGAAATGTCAAATTTCCCAAATGTCAAATACACGCTGCACACATGTGACTTGATGTGACGTAAGTTATGCTTCACTTTTGATGTGTAATGCCGGGTCCATATTATTCCTAGGTCCACGGTACAGGCAGCAGCAGCGATTATATTCTATTAATTTTCATAGTATTTTTAATAAGATGAATAGAGTTTTAAGAAGGCAAACACGTAAAATGATTTACGATGTTTACTGTTATTTTAAAAAGTTTTCTTTTCGTCTTTGTTTCATTAAGGTTATTTTTTATTTGTAGGATTAAACACACTAATCTCAAACTTTCTCTGCTTTCACTAATACACTATATGGTATGACATTTAAGAAGTACTGGTTTTTCCTGACTGACACATCAACAAGAACCTGTACCAGTACTTAGTTTATCAATTCATTACATATATATCTATTTATATATAAATTACGTGGGACATTGTTTGTCCGCACGATAATAATAAATAAATAAATAAATATATACGGACAAATCACACAGATTGAGCTAGCCCCAAGTTAGTTCTTAAGAAAGACTTGTGTTATGGGATACTAACTCAACGATACTATATTTTATAACAAATACATATATAGATAAACATCCAAGACCCAGGTCAATCTGAAAAAGATCGTTTTCCATCTTGACCTGACCGGGGATCGAACCCGGGACCATCCGTGTCGCAGGCAGGCGTGATGACCGCTGCGCCACGGAGCTCGTATCAATAAAAAGTAATCGTAGGTACCACACTAAAAGTTTTAACATGGTAGCTTCACATGCATGATGCGAAATGTCAAACCACGCCGCGGGATTTTCGGACTTTAGCCAACATTTTTTTTTGTATGTCATAGGACGGCAAACCAGCAAGCGGGTCACCTGATGGTAAGTGATCACCGCTGCCCATGGACAACTGGAACACCAGGGGTGTCACAGGAGCGTCGCCGGCCTTTTATTTTTCCCTCCCCAGAGGGGAGAGGGGATGGGCCTCCGGCTCCTTCACTCACCAAACGAAGCATAGCAGCGGTAAAGCTACTACTCAAACGTCGATTTTCTGTGATAGTGTGGTACTTCCCCGGACGAGCCGGCCCATTCATGCTACAAGCAAAAGTGATTTTCGCCGGTAGCGAGGCTCTACCATATTGCTTGATTAGAATGAATGAAGTACGATATCCACTCTGTGTATCCCCAAAGTGATTTTACAATAAGGGCGGGTGGTGCAAGCCGGTCCAAATACTGTCCTCCTGTGAACGGGTATGATTATCAAAACATTGAATAATATCACTATTATGTTCACTACGGGACTTACTGCGATTATTTTTGAGTTCTGTCTGATATCAGATCAGGCTAATTTACACATTTTCAGATAATCTGTAAAAATGGCAGCTGCAATGTTGTCAAAATATCAGACAGAACTCAAAAATAATCGCGGTAAGTCCCGTAGTGAACATAATAGTGATTGTAACCGCGAAAGCTTAAAATCATATTGAATAATATGATTTATTTAAAAATATTTTATTTCTAGATATCCCCGTGTAGTCGAATGGCTCGCGCGTCTCGACAAGGAGTCTTGGTTCCATGAGCACATGTCAACTTGTGTCACGACGTTCACCGCTGGTATAGAGGCGTCCTGGAAGAAAAATAAGAAAGAGTAAATAACAATAAAGTGTTGTTATTCACATTCTGACTGTTTTATTGTACTGGCACAATACCTATTGGAAATGTAAGGCTGGATTTTATTCACAAACTCCACTTGCCTTTTGATTTACCAATCGTTTTCTGCCTATATACCTTACTCAACTAGTCTTTACTAACAACAACAGTTATTAACAATAGCAATATAAATAATGATTAGCCTGCCGTTTTTAACAGTTTACGGCAGCCATATTGATTTTTTGCTTACGTATATAACACTACGAGAACGTTTTCCCTCAGAACAATACTAAAGCAATTATTATAATGAGGTATTGTATATTATTGAACTTAAAGTATAATTTTTGTCTGGTTTCTTAAGAAACAAGCTTATGCTTAGTAGAACCCCTGTATAATATCGAAATATTACACTTTGCTAGATTCTTTTCAATACTCCCTTTTAAATAAAATCTTACATAATTTATTGAAAACCGGTTTTCCAAGTTACAAGCAGCGCTTAGTTTGGGAACTCCTGGTAATTCTTATTCCATGTAAATAACACTAACATGTAAACTCTTGTAAACTCAATCTAGATACCTATGATAAAATTGTAATGTAGTTGTGAACCTCTAGTACTCCACATTAATATTTTGTTGATGGTGTTAGTGTGAAAAATTGTATCAATACAAATAACTGTTTACATGTTAACTTCACGAAGTGTAAAATTCGTTTTGAAATAAACTTATTTTATTTAGGTCTTTCCCGGAAAGAATACAAAATTAATGACACCTCACACTTCAAAATCAGTCAAGCCGTTTAGGCTACAGGAGGTAATAATGGAACATACATACTAAATACATACATACGTACACGAGAAAGACATTACTTTCCTTCCGGATGGGTCAGTCTCAGTCGAGTAAACATTCAAAGATTCGCGGTTATACTATAAACTTTCTCTATCCTGCCATCTAATGGTTCTTGGAATAACTAGCAATGGATGTTAAGTTGAAATAGTAATTGTTCAAGCACAAGTATCGATAGATGGCGTCATAGGCATCAAAATGGAAAAAGGGCCTTCAATAAATCCGTTTTATGTACTTCTTGTTAATTAATTATAATGCTAGTCACGTATATTTCCTTTAATTATTATAAACTACACTAATAAAAATGGTTCAATCAAAGGACATTAGTCTTACGAAAATAGTTTAGTTAATAGTTAAGCGCCATCTACCGCCAAGGCACAGCATTACTAAGCTACGAGCCGTTCGTCCTTGCCATGCAACTTTCAAACTTAGAACGTCAGAATTTGAATGGTGCGTGCGTTCTCCAAGTTGCCACAAACGGCAGAAACGTGTACGGCGAAGTGCGGTCGACTCGTCGATACGCAGCTGTCCTGCCGCGCTTGTCAAGTTTTAGTTTTTTCGAAACGCGTGTGTAAATAAACAACTTATTACTTTTCATTGCGAATTATGATGAAGTGATACAAAAGTTTGTTTAATAATCGTGTCAATATACAGTGGAGCGTTTGAATGAAACCGTAACCGCTTCTCGCAATGACAAGGGAGAGCACTCGGTTACCTTTTGAAAAACCAGAGGCATTAAAATGTTTCATGTGGTCTAATTGATGCCTTTTTTACATGAATAAGTGTATACGTTGATTGTAAGGACTATTGTGAATCGTTTAGTGACACTTGGAAGTTTACATCGCGGTTTCGACTCGGTCGTTAGTCGTCTACACGTTAAAAATGAGTGTTTTGAGTGGTTTGAGTAAGGCTGACTTCAAGACAGCGAGTGATGGCCTGCTGGAGTTGCCCGAGGAGAAACTCCGCAACATCATGCGCTCGGAGCCGATCACAGACGTCTACCACGTCGAACAAACACCCTTTGCAAGGTCAGTCGCGTTCCTATCGTTAGTTGAAATCAGTGAGTGAATCATCGTGAAATAGCTATCAAATTGATACTTGATACACGTACATATCGCAAGCACTTTTTCAAGTTCATTACCTGACATTGACAGGTAAACAAAAACCATGGCAACAAAAAAAAATTAAGTTTGCAAAAACATCTCTGCTGGTACAGCCTACACTTACTAATCAAAGGCTAACAATTCCGTTTGTTGCCCGTGTTACTACTGGCCTTACTACTAGTAGTAACACCGGTAATTGAATTACTACTTCAGTTGAAAGTTGTTAGAACAGCAATAGAAAATTGCCAGTATTACTAATATCAAATTAGAATTACAAAAACAAACAAAATGTGACGAATTTGAATTTTAAATAACATACCTACCCAGTATTACCACACATAATGGGGAAAATGAATACTTATATGTACAGGGTACCTAAGATGATACCCTATATATTTATTTTATAATGTCAACTTAATGAGCCAAGTGTGTGGAGGTACACTTCATGTAAGAATTACATTAAATGCATAGTCTACAGAGCCAATTACTTTCTTATAAAAGTGTGTCTGGTGCACTAAAATTGGCCAATTTTGATGGCTTTTACCATTAGTCATAGGTACAACTCACGTCTTGAGAAAAATTATTGAGATGCAAAATTTCTTATTTATATAAACTTGCTTTGTTAGCCAATACATATCTTGATCATATGTTTAATATTCAAGTTTAAGTGCACAGTTTCTTGTCTATTCACTATCTCTGTATGCGTCATGTACTCATGTAACAATAAATGTGAGGCGACAAATTTGTAAAGTCAGCTATCTTGTAGGATACTTTACTATTCTGCGTTTATGTGTTACACCTTATCATAACACTTACTCAAGATAACTATGACTGATGAATACTGAACAGTGTGATAAAACTGATAAGAATATTTTTTTGCTGTATTCAGGATTTTTATTATGTACGTACAATGAGTAAAGAGTATAATAATTTTCACCATGGGCTTTACTAGAATACTATCACATAGGTACAAAAAAAGTATAGATAGCCAATTAGATTCTGGTCTAACCATGTAGAGCTATATATCCATGCGGGTATACTTAGTGTACAGGCATTTTCAGTACAAAGAAATACACATTTGTTTTTGGTTTCAAACAATTGATGCAGTTATAATATTGATATTGATTTTGTTATTTCTCTGCTAAGAAAAAGTGCTAACTACAATTTCCTTTTATATTTGAGAGTACTCCACCGACAAGAACACAGTTCTTAAATTATAGATAGATAGATAGACCATTTCTATTGATACCTATGAAGATTTTTTTAATATTTTCTAGTATCTAATTGAACTAAAATGTATAAGTACTTATACAATTACGAAACAAAAAAATAAAAATAGCAACATATTCTGTCTACTTTATGTGTGGCAGTAAGTACTGCTCAATGGTCTAAAGACATATTTTATATTTTTTCAATAATTCAATGACTATAAGGTGTATTTAGTTAATAATTTACTCACTAATCATAATGCCAAGAACCTGTCTTGTTCAGTAGGTGTAAGTACCTGTGATTAGGCAACTTGTTGTGTTGGTGCTTAATCAATGACCAATATCAGGATATTTACTTCACATTCATTAATAGGTACCTGTTAAGTAAATAACTAATCTTCTAACAACTTCAAATTAGGCTTGTATGTGATAAAATAAAACTTCATAGTCATAGGCTTGTACTATATTTTGATTGATTATCATAACAAGGCTTAGTTCAAATCAAACAGTTCTCTCTAACTATAGGCCTTTTAAAATAGGATAGGACCCAAGAGTATTATTAGAGTTTTGAATCTAACTGGCTTTTGCCATTCTTCCTGACCCTGCACACACCAGAGCAGTATCACAGAATAGATCAAGAAATTTATGGAGCCACTAGCAATTTTGCGACTTCTTTCGCGTAATTTACAGCCTATAACTCCCAACAGATAAATGAGCCTTCATTAGGTGAAAAAATTTTGAAAACCCGGTCCATCAGTTCATGTCATCATTGCCAATAGAAATAAACAATCAAATCTTTCGACTATATAATAATAAGTATAGGTATAGATGTGATGTAGCGGCTGTAGCGGTAACTTACATTTTTTGTTGTAATATTGAACACTAGGTACAAATAGTGTTGTTATTTAAACATGTTGGTTATTTACTTGACCATGCTATTTTGTGGCTGGCCAATGATGTCTTGGCACCATTTTATGAGTTGAAAGAACTAACTTGACCCCCTGGAGTAAAAGAAGACAGATGCAAATATCATTACAATGCGAACACATATCCATGGAGTAAGTGAATAATTTAGCATACCTCTATCTATCTATAATTTAAGAACTGTGTTCTTGTCGGTTCGCATACCTCTATGTACCACATATTATTTTCATTAAATTAATCTTCAATCAGCTATCACTTGCAAAATGTAACTAAAACAAAGCAAATCAAATACTTTTTGCCCGCGTCACTTACAGAAATTACTACTAATAACCACTGCCGAAAAACTGCATTTACGGATTTTAGGGCATAGAACACACGTCAATTGAGTTTGAATTTGTGGCCCCCAAAAGAAACTCAAACGTATAATTGTATAGCATTTTTTTAATTTTCACCCTCACTGCCTTATATGTCTATGATTTTTATTGCCAAGAGAAAACATAGGGCAGTGGGTCGTCTGATACTAGTAATAGTATCTTCTTCGTAGTTTATTTATGCTAATAACGCGCGAATTTTTTAAATGTCTTTTTTAATAGAGGCGAAGTGGTCTATCAAAACCTTCGAGCAACACGGCCTCCGTGATCAAAACAGCCAAATAACAGTGTGCGAAAAATTAATATTACCTACTTTTTTCGCGACTGTCAAGCAAGAAGGATGCGTGTCGCGTGTATCTTGTAAACTTGTAAACAAGTATGTTTGTAAATTTTTGATACAGTCATCACATCTTAGCTTAGTCTCACTCAGTGACCCTGTCAGTCCAGTCCAGCCCCAACAGTCCTCAGGTGATAGGTGTTAAAAAAGAGTCTGATCTTCAATTTAGAAATTCATAGCATATTTTTTACTCGGTATTGTGAATATTGTCGTAAACAAACACATTCTGTACCTAGGTAGTTATATGAAGATTTGCAGAACAGACGTACGACCTTGCGATGTTCGGTTAGTCATCGCAAACACTAAACAATGCGGCTGTATTTGTCTTGTTTGCTAACTAATATAATACGTAAAGGCAACCATATAGAATGTTTAAAATATTGTGAAAAATTAATAACATGGCACTTTTTTTAATTGCATTGCGTTTTCTTATAATACTTCTGCAGTGCGCATCACAGTAGCAAATATTTGATTACGTACTACGTTATTTAGTACAAAATGTATAATTTACTTCACCTGATTAAATTCTTCACTGACGACATCCATGCAGTTTAAAAGGTTATTGAACATTTGCCACAAGATGCTACATAAAAAGTGTTTTACTGAGACTTGTCTCTTTTATTAACCATAGATTTTTTTTATATACTGATGTTGTCCTTAAAATCACGGGGCACAGGTCTCCCCTATATCCTTCTATACCTCATTATTCGGTGACACTACCGACCATTTTTTTTTCTAAATCTAAAGATCTATAATGTCACGCCAACGTTTCCGGGGCGCGCCCCGCGCAAACTACGAAGAAGATAGTATAATAAGTACTACCCAGTTTCTCCTCCGTCCATCAAAAAGGACTGCAAATAACAAGTTCTCTCTTTAGTAGAGGCGATAGTTTCACTGCTCACGATAGGTAGGGTTACCTTGCTTAAATGGTTGCTCATACACATTAAACTACGTGTCATAAATTATTAGTTGTTTATTTGCAGCATTGCATTGATATAGGTACTTAGGTACTTACTACGTGAGATCATTTTCTTCCTTAGCATCATATAGTATAATGTAGTATAGTGAGATAGTGACGTTTCGTCCGTGACGCGCAAGGTCGAACCGCCACTATCGGCCAACGTTGCAATGGCCGGCTAATTGCACTTTTTGTTTGAGCGTTGCTATTATCCCGCTCCCCTTCGAGGCCGATCGGAACTGGTTTCAAGCGGGTTCCACTGGTTTGTTAAATCCATTTCCCCTTGCCGGCTTCGTTTCGTGACAGTTTTTAATTTTAGAACTTTGTATTGTGACTGTTTATCAAAAATCTTTGAGACAAATCAAATTGTGTGCCTACCAGTGCCGACAAACTGCCTTTATGGATATTAGGGCATAGAACACGTGTCAACTGAGTTTGATTTTGGGGCCCCCAATAGAAATTCAAACTACCTACATTGTAAATCACTTTTACCCTCACTCCAGTATTTGTCTATGGTCTCTATTGCCTAAAGAAAACATGAGGCAGTCGGTCGTCTGATACCTACTAACTAGGTAGTAATATAATCCTCTTCGTAGTGGTGCCTAGGAACTTGATTTTATTCTAGCGGACCTGTGATAACGTGATAACCTTTAATAAATATCGTCCATACGTGCAAATTTGTGGAACAGTTGATTTGCCTCACTTCACAGATTAGATTGAACTAATTAGTGACGTTTTCATTAGCGAATATTTCTCTAATGAAGTGCGAAGTTTCTGAAAATTGCTTAGCTTTACGTGTTAATTTCTTCCAACATTAGGGTTCCGTGAAATTTTCTGAGAGTTATGAGTTTAAACGACTTTGTCACGATGCGAGGTGCGATCATGACATTATTGTAAACAATTTAAAGCGAAAGCAATGCAGTCGAAGGCCGGAGTGATGATCGGGCAGATTTGACGTGGCGACTAAGGTCAATGTGAAATGGTGAAATTCTGTGCTTTGATTTTTAGAAATAGGCTATTTTATTTCTTTGTCTTTATTATGTTACCAGTACTGGAAATAATAATAATAGAATGATACATAGGAAATGCACTGGCCGGTCCGACATAAACAAATAAAAAAGTCGGACATTCGTCTTTCAAAAATATGCGACTTTTTAATTATGTCCTATGTACCTTAGCTATGTATCTACCTGAGGTATCTACCTACCTCTTCTGTCACAGAAATAACCGAGTTAGCAGTTGGTTAGCAGTGAGTTTAGAATGGAAATTAAATAGTTGTGCCTGACTGCGAAATGTATGTTAATGGCGTTATCTATTGCTTAAGTGGAGATTCAACTCGATGCGAATATTTTAATGAACGCGCATATTTTTTTTTATTTTTTATTATCTTTGTATTTGCACATAAACGCTTTCATATGAAAAGTTATGATAAAAAGTTATCAAACCGGATTCACAGCTCTTTCGGCAATTTCTTCGCTTGCACACGGACATAAAAGCAACGTTAGATAATTCCTACGATTAGAGCCGGGTGATTTATTTCGTGTGTACACAACGATAGCCTCGGGTCACTCGGTTACGGAGTTTAAGTGAAATTCAACGTTTCAAAGGCGGGTTGGCGTTTAAGTAAATGAAAGGAATCGTTTAGCGAGTGCTGGCAGCTATTGGCAATTTCTCCGCGCGACGTCGCCCGGGGCGCCTCGTTTCCCGGGAGCCCGGCGCGGAGATAGCAGTTTTTGCTCGTCCGGCGACGCCGCTGAGATGTAATCGTGGACTTTCTACAGCTGAGCGGTGGCTCGTCGAAGCGGTTTCACTTTCATGCGGCGGCGGAATGCGGCCGGACCTCCGACCCGCGCCCGTCGTGTCACCGCCTCCACCCCGCACCCCGCAGCCCTTGTCGATTGCACGATGCCCGCTGCACATGCATTCAACACGTTTTGCATATTATCGACTTGGAAACATTCGCATTATACGCGGCCTATTGAATAATTTTCTCGTCGCAGTAATAACGGTCACGCCGGCGGCGGCGCAACATGTCAGTCAACGAGGTGGAGACAACGTTATGAAAATACAATCGGTCGTTTAGATGCGATTGTGCGGCTGCGGCCCGAATTCCATTGGATGCGGCGCGGCGCCGGCTGGCGAGCTATCCGCACTAATATCTTATTCGTGTCATTAGTGCAAAATGCCAGCCGCTTGGCACCGCGGCGCCGGCCTCAGCGTGCCTCGCGGCCGATGCACCGGCCCGACCCGCACCAGCTAATTTCGGGACCGTTGCATCACGCATCACTTTCGGTTTCGTTTGTCACGGCGCTATTTTAGATCGAGTGTCGATTATTAGAACTCTGTTTTTAGCCGAGCCGACCGGTGGTCGCTCGAGCCATGTTAGTCTTCATGACTAACTCGTTTGGCGTACAGGAAAATTAATTGATCAGCGGCAATCTCAACCTCGCATTTCTTATTCAAATAGAACGCCGCCGGCTAAAAGGGACACAAAAGGCTAGATACGAGTTTCAAAGTCGATTCCAAGTATGCAGCGACTGTAGCAGCGAGCTGCAGTTATCTCGAGTTTGCGGAACGAAACCCGATCTGTATGCAGTGGCACGCGAGCGAGGCCACTGTGTCCGTCGCCTCGCCAGTCGCCACAGCGCAACCCTCACTATCGTACTCTTTACTTATAAATCCGCTACATCTAGCGTTCCCACGTGCGCTGCTTTTTTTCTGAGCTCCGTACATACTGCGTATCCGGTCACGCCGGTTATCCAGTATAAAAATACAGGCTTGCAAGTCGAGGGGCGTCGCCGCCTGGAGAGTCGTCACGCTCCGCGGGCGTCCCGGAATGGCAGCGTATGGCCGGCGGGCGAGCGGTCGTGCCCTTCATTCGCAAGGCCGCTCAATGGGCAAATTCACCTGCGGCCGGGAGTCGCGAGCGGCCGCCGAGTGTCGCCCATGCTGGTTGTGCAACACCGCGACACCTCGCCACACGTGGGTGCCTCGAGAACAATCGCGCCTCTCATTCAAATAAGTACTGGAATGCGGGCCGCTGATATCGTTACAAAACCGAACGTAGCGGTGGGCCAATGTCAACACGGCTCCTGTGTTGACGCTGGCTGGATTGTCTCTATGTAAATACTCGTGTAAAGCCCCGGGCAGGTACCTGCTATCCGTGCTAGTCGTGTAGGCGACTCGATTTTCCGACGCTCGGGTTGGGCACTCGTATAATGTAGCCACGGAGCATGTTTGTGTAGCGAAAGTCTGGCCGACCTTCGGCGTCTAGATATGGGCGGTAATATGTACCTCGGATCTCGAGACACCTAATTAAGATTCGAATTAGAAACCGTTCGAGTCAAATATGGCTGACATGTTCGGTTAACATTTTAAAAACCCAGTTAATTAAACGATCTGGAATCTTTTAAAAGTACGTTTAACGTTCCCATGTTATACTGTAGATAATAGCCGTCCTTTTAAACATGATGGTGGGAATTTAAGAGTTGCGGAATATTGATTGTCATCAGTAGGAAAGATTCAAGCCTCATCCAAAGTACTTACTTACATCGTAGTAATCTACATAAAGAAATGATTATATGTTAGTGACAGAATGAATTAAGTTGCAGATATTCTAGGGCCGCTGACAGGATTGACATGCCAATAATTCTAGCATTGCAATCGCTGGATGCATCTCGTGCCGGCGATGGGCCCGAGATATCGCCAGCCCTTCCCGTGTTGACAGTATTTTTAGTAGTAACCATCCTAACTATGCACGTGAGATTGCATCTTTTATCAGTGCGTGTCAGCGGTTAAATATAACCTGCCACAGGATGGAATGTCTCCAACCTTTTTGTCCTATTTAATGGGCTAATTAAAAGGTAGTTTCTGAGGTTGCTATGTTAAGCATGATGTTTAAATAAGAACACAGATTTGTAGATCGAAGGTCGTCTTGATCGAGTTACTTCGTGAGATATAAATACATAAGATGGCACTCGTTAAAATATGTTAGGTGACATAAAAAAATTAAAAATCTGATGAGATGAGGTTACACACACCCAAAGAACAACAATTGAAAAGAGTTTGAACTGAACTTGTTAATGCTGCAAGATCAAAAATTCAAAAATCACCTCAACAATACGATTATTTATTGCGTAATTCAAACAACTGGTTCGGCTCTGCATCCCGAACCGGCGGCGATTAGCGCTCCGCTCCTTTGAATCATGTCATGTGAATCAGTGTGATGTAATGCACTCTAGCTCCGTCGTGTCACGGCCCTTGGGCATTTCCGCGCCCCACACGAATCCGAACGCGTCCTTAAAACGAGATTGCTGCATATTAACAGCGTCTTTCGAAACTCACGTCAAATTGTCCACTTTCGTTCACGCCCGACTATTCTGGTTAGTTCCATCTTTTAACATTTTTGTTGTATTTGTACTAAATCAAAAATACAGTTACTAACACCGGGAAATTTCTTGAATTTTCTGTTTGTTTATCATGAATTTTCACAAGCCAGATTCCGTTATCGTGTGTGTGAGTGTTTATCGCGGTCTTTATCTTAAATTGCAAATTCTATATGCTCTGATACGTGCCGCACGGCCTCGCGAGAGAGCTAATATTGACGCGTCTCGATTCCACTGTTTGCTCTGCTGATGGATGCGGTTCTGTTCACTCTGTTTACGCTCCCTTCCTTAACCTTGGCGCGGGTTCACTGACTCGCATCACAACGCATCGCTCCCGGCTTTAATTGTACGCTTCCGGACTATTTCCATACACAGCCCGGACCTAAGACGGCGAGTCTGTCACGTGCGTCCCTTCCTTATACATCGAATGCATCACGTAATAAACTAGATTTGTAGCTTTACAGAACTTGATGGCCGGCAGCATTGAAACGAAAATAGACATCCAAGTGCAAGGTGATGTGCAGAGTTATTAGCTTTTATCGCTGGATGCCTAATTTCGAAGTGATACAAGCGTCATCGGTGATGGATCTTATGACTGGGGTGTGGGTATGGCCGTAAACGGCGGAGTTATCCCGGCATTCCTGCGGGATTTATCGCGCGGCGGCCGGCGCAGCGTAAATATAATTAGAGAGGCTATTTATCAGCGCGGCGGAAGGGCGCCGCTATCGCCGCCGTAAATCTACCGGCATCGCTGACGGCTCAATCCGGCGAAGAAGCGGAATGTCATACAGGCCCTTTAAATTTACTTCAAGAAATATAGGTTCATATTTTCATATATTTTATCACGAAACAACAAGGCAGCAGAGATTTTACACCGTTGCCCTGTTGAAATCTTCTAAAAAAAGTGCATCTTAAAAATAAAAACTTTACCGGTAATCCAAATTTTGCGTTCAATCTTATTTGTTGCCCTGGGCTCTAGGTCCTGTCTGTAGGCACACCCTCGCTATATCACGGATGACATTTTGCAAAAAACACATATGTTAACTTTTTGTTCTTGTTAGAGGCGGACTAATGGCATCCCAACAAATATAAAAGCAAACTAAAGTCTGTATAATAAACCGTCAAGTGCACGTCAGACTCGCACACTAAGGATTCCGTACCACCATGTACAGTTACAATTATACATTTTGTTGTTATAGCGGCAATAGATATACCATATTCTGTAACAAAGTCTCTAGGTACCTATTTCGGCTCAATAGATACAGCCCTGTGACAGACGGCCGAACATGACGAATTTGGGTACGGAACCCTAGAAACTGATATTCCCCAACAGATCTATCTATCCTTCTCGAAGAATTTGGATAGGTCAATACAGGCCGGTGCATGTCGCGCGGATCTACATCTCATACGTCACAATCAGGCAGGATTACCGGCCTATTTGCGTGCGGAGCAGACTAGACGAGCCGTCTTCGGGATTATACGAATTTATGACGCTGGATTCCTGTCTGAGTTTAGAAATTATACTGTAAGTTCTGAATTAATAATAGAACCGTATCAATGTACAGAACGAAATTTCCGATCCTTGAAAATAGGTATCTATCCTTCTACGCGATTCATGATTACTTAAATAAGGGCTGTGTCGCTTACACCTTGAAAGGCTTAAGGCGTTCTGACGCACATATGGACATATGTTCAACTTCATTTGTTTTGGATGTACGTATGTACAATACGTATTTAAAGATTATAAAAGTCATTCCTAAATCCTCCTCTTTTCCATAAATGTTCATACCCTCTGCACTTAGAGCACACAATAAAAAAATATTTTATAAAACACCTCAAAGACAAATGGTACGTATGTCATATTAATTATAATGTATTTAATAATAAGAAACCAGAAGAGGAGAATATGGCATAGAATAGAAATTTTTCAAACTATTCTTCCTGGAACCAATAATCACGATTAGTAATATGTCGTCGACTATAATAACAGTGGTACGCCTATACCAGCAGTGTAGAAATATTATGGACATTAGTATCCCGGCAAGCGTGGGCCGTGACGTCACGCTTTATGGTAATTCTGACGCTGCATCGATGGGGCTGACCGACCACCTCTAACAGTCCCCGCGGGCAATATTCAGCACATACTATAGCTATACAAATTATATTGAACCAGCGTCGCACTCGCTTTCGCACGGATGTAAATAAACCCTTTAGCGTCGGATACACGAGTAGAGTAAGTGGTAGACAGTGGCGTAGCGTGCCCAAAATTGGGCGTGTGCGAAGTGGCTTTGCGAGGCCCCCCTAGGGTTTGGAGGCCCCCCTTTTTAATTAGTAAGTAAGGTAATGTATAGAAATAAAATCAACATTGCGACAGGGCCCGATTTTCGAACGTTTATTTATTTTTATTAGATATTAGTAAGTTGACATTGAAGCAGGTATTTTTTGGCCTGACATCTTCCCTGAATAAAATTTGAAAACATTGCCAACGAATTCAGGGCCAAGGGTGGCCGTGCCCGTCCCAGTGCCAGGCCATGGGTGCCTCAAGCCGCCGGCCTGCCAGCCGGCGGCGTGAGACCCTCCCGAGGCCCCCCCTGCCCGGAGGCCGAGTGCGGTCGCACACTTCGCACACACCTCGCTACGCCACTGGTGGTAGAGTACATAATGGCTACTACTCTTACGAATTGGGAAAGTCTATAGCCTCCGGTACATGCGTAGAATAAACGGTATAGTAGACGGTAGAATAACTAAATAGTAGCATAATAAGTACTCTAGTACCAGTAGGAATAGGTAGGTCTATTAATAGGTAGTATAAAGGAGGCTTACCGAATTGGGTAAAGATGATCCTACACGTACATTAGAATTTTGTTAGTAGAGTTGAAACGCCGCAGCTGTCTCTACGACTCGAACTTTACTAAGCGTATACATAGAGTCACCAAAATTGGAGAGTACATTGTAAAGTGGAAGCAGTAGTGGGGGAAAGCTTTGGTATAACTATAGAGCACCTTATCCCGAACGTGGACAAGAGAATTGAGCAATTTTTCTATTTCTTTTTTATTTTAAAGGCATTTTTACTATAAAACTTAACATAAAAAGGTATTTTTTTTAACAAATATTGTAAAGTACCGACTAATATTCTGTCATGGATGGCTATTTTGTGAGCATTTCCAAGTGCACGCTTATGGTAATGCTGATGCAGCATCTCTCCGGTCAACTCGCCAGCTATCGTCATGGACCATGCATTATTAATGTCCCAGGGTTTTACATTAGGTTCTAGTATTATTTTCTTCTTCCTGTGGATATTCTTGTATTCCCTACATAGTATCATTCGTATTAGACAAGAATATCTTTTAAGAATTTTAGTTGTTACCGGAAAGAGATTTCAACTAACTATGTATAATTGATAGAATAATTACCATCATTAGTATGTAGGGAAGACAAGAATATCCACAGATATAGGTTTTGTATCTCTATAGCTAAGGATGAAGTACGGCTAGGAGGCAAGCGTCTTCGGTGCAACTTGCTCTTAAATATTCATACTAATATTATAAATATAAATAAATACATCTATAGTAATATTATAAATAGAAAAGATTTGACTGTTTGCCTGCATTGCATATCTAAACTAACTGTACCGATTTTCAATTAATATCTTCCCCTTCTTTTCTTCACATTCTTCACCAATAGTAAGCTTACTTAGGTGGCGTTGGCTATAATTTACGCAGAAGAAAATTTACTAGTCATAGAATATATTCATCAAATAAATCATATAATAAAAATATATCAATGCAAAAATAAAGATGCATACGGAAGGAATGTTTAAAGAATCCCAGCAACGATTTGTAATAATGAAGCAATAGACTAAACGCATATTACACATTCATAACGTAAACGTTACGGCCCCGGCTAGCCACAAGTATTACGTCTCGTTTCAGCTTTAATTGACTAGTGTAATCTGGGTAGTCTTAGTAACGTGATGTTTATCAAATGGAACGAATTTTAAGTTGGCAGCACACGTGTGGCGCGGTTTGGCGACACGGTCTCAAAATATGGGCGGAACAGAAGTTGATTCTTGATGATGCTAGACGATTTTCGTGTATAATAGATAGATAGAAAACACTATCGAAAAAAATACAAATAGAACATCTAGCACTATACGTCTGAAATCAGCATGAGAATAGTTGGCTGTGCAACATCTCAGGGGCGATCACTGATAGGTAATGCCCCTATACCATCCGAGTTGAACGGCTGCGAAAGAAGATGAGCCTACAATCCTTGTCTCGGACAAAATTAATTGTAGCTGGTACACACAAAATTGACATGTGTGTGACGTGGTGTTTGCACGAATATTAAGCACACTTCACTACTAGTGAGGTTTCATGTCAACAAACAAAAGCCTTTTCCTCTCTCCTTTGATTTCTAAACATGGCTAGTGTATTACTACTACTGTGAGCCTCACTAAAATACTTCCGAACATAAAGAAAACTTGCTACAACAGCCATTGCGTTACACCAGAATGTGCTATAATGATTTACTTTCTAAAGATGATAAATAACACAAGCCCTATCTGTATTGGTATATAAAAGGCAACTGACTCACTGACTTATGTATCAACGCGTAGCCGAAACTAGTGTACCTAGAACCCTAGAAACTTGAACTTTGGTACAAGGGTTCCTTGCATGATGTAAGCAAGCACAAGGAAGGGATTTTTGAAAATTCCATTCCTAAGGGGGTGAAGTTTTAGGCGGACGATATCCTAGGAAAATTGCTAGTTGTAGATAAAAGTAAAGCACAAAACATAGGCTACCGTTCTATGCTATCCATATTTCAAGACCCAGCTCCGATTACGCGGCCCGATGCGCGCGCACAGCAAGACGGTCACTAACCGATACTTGTTCCATTACATATTTATCAGAACCGTTTCCCGTAGAGGGAAAGCCTAGATAGACTCTATTAGCCTAAAAGCGTAGAAAAAATAGTGTCCAACCCATAGTCTATCGCGCACACACACATCTACCAATTCGACGGATTTTGAGGACATTAATTGACAGGACGCGTGTGCTAACACAAAGCTGATACGCACACACGCCTTGAAAAATTGGCCATTTTTTTTAATCATTGTAATAAAGGCATCACTCACTGTGTCTAGAAAGTATAATAGTTAAAGGGTAAACGTTTCATAGCAAAATTAACTGTGCAGTGGCGTAGCGAGGTGTGTGCGAAGTGTGCGACCGCACTCGGCCTCCGGGCAGGGGGGGCCCCGGGAGGGTCTCACGCTGCCGGCCGGTAGGCCGGCGGCTGAGGCAACCATGGCCTGGCACTGGGACGGGCTCGGCCACCCTTGGCCCTGAATTCGAAAAGTTAAATTTTGCTAATCCTTTTTTTCTTTTTTATGAATCTCGTATTACATAAATTATAACTGTAAGTCAGCAATGTTGATTTTATTTCTATACATTACCTTACTTACTAATTAAAAAGGGGGGCCTCCAAACCCTAGGGGGGCCTCGCAAAGCCACTTCGCACACACCCAATTTTGGGCACGCTATGCCACTGTAACTGTGCAGTATCTACATAGTAGCTATGATCCCTACTTCTTAACCAGTCATCATCATCATCAGGTCTTTTACAGTCTTCACTGCAGAAGCATGAAACTCTCTGTACTACCAGAGTCATATATGAGCTAGAGCACTCAGAGGCTTTGGCCTACACTCTCCACGCTGACCAGACGGGTTGGAGAGATCTCTTTGATGTGTATATGCTTTGTTTTGCTTGTGTTTCCTATGTCGCCTTCTACGATATCCACGGGAAGAGTTGGAGTCGTCCTATTCTACTCTGTCCGGAGCCATAATGCGTTCGTTACCAATTCTTTTTAATTAAATCTTTAATTCGAAATAATGTTACATTAAACCAGCCATTTAGACCGTCCTGACTGAGTTCCTTGCCGTTTAGCTTGATTTGAAATTCCCAACCCTTTAGTTTACTCTACTCTTAAACTTAAAACTTCCTTGTAGACCTAATTCTTTGTGTTAACCTCAATATCTTTTTGCTTGCGTAAGACTCGGTCCTTGTAGATGTAAAATCTTCATATTCTCTTAGTCATTATTGGCTGAAGTCCTAAATTTAAAAAATGCGTCAAGTAGCTGACAATTATTACGTCTTTTTCCCTTGCTGGGTAGACAGAGCCCAGGTCTCTATATAAAACCTAAGGCCACGTTTCGCATGTTGGTGGGCTTGTAGGTGTGGAGTGGAGAACGGAGTCAAAAGTGATGGGTTGCTAGCCGCAGCGCCTATTGACATGATTCCTCACGCCCATTCCCTCGATCGGCTATAACGATCTGCGCGGGAAGAGAAAGTAGCTGGCACATTCTACGTTTGTTCTTTTCTCCCAGACCAGCGTGGAAGAAAGGTCAAAACAATGTTAAAAACGTTATCGTAGCATTCGTGTATTGATCACATCTATCTTATGTTCCATTTACGTCTCCAAGGCTATGCGTGAAAAGGCCATACTTATTTTTTCACTTCATATGTTATGCTGTTTCGCTCTTTTATTGTCTTCAAATGTCATTTAACAAAGGATGCAAATAAAATTTGATTGCACGGAAATGAACTTTTGACTGTAGCGCAGAAACTGCAAAATGAACATTAACCAAGACGCCTGGCCAGGGTTGTGTTATGTTAATGCATGATCATTGTTTAATTTTTTTAATATTCTGTTATTATTTTGTGCAAAACACTTTGCGGTCGAATTATTCTCTACTTCTAGCAAACGTTGTCATTACGACAATGAAACATAATTGAAATAGATTGGATAAATTATTACTTGCGAGAAGATTTAAGACTACTATGTTTTTGATTCATCCAATCTCTTATCAAAGACACTTTCTTTCTAAAGTAAAATTCTAATAAATCTATTTAAAAAGATGTTTATTTTTAAAATGTATGTTTTTTTTTCAACCCTAGCACCAACGGAGGTCCGTCAATAGCATTAAGAACGCCCGCGTGTGTTGCGCTCGCGCATAAAAATATTTTCTCTGTACAATATGCGAATGCGCCATGAATACTTAATGGGCTGGCGCGACCTTTATTTTGGCCTTTTTGGCCTTTCCCTGCGGCCATTGTTGTCTCTATCTAATGTTTGCTTGTTGTTACAGGTACTTACTGATAGAAAGCGAGATGCATGTGGACTTATGTAAGCTTTTGTTACTCAATGTTATTTACAAACAGTGACCTGGCCTGGCCTAGGCACGGTTTGTTGATGAAGCTCTGATTTTATTGATGACACTGCCACCAGCTTGCCAAATGATTGTAGGTCTAACCCATAAGACCTTTAATTATTGTTGTGCAAAATGCTTGAGCACCACCACTTTTAAGACTTATAAGAGCCCAGGAGGCAAAGACGGCTCAGAACAAAATTAATTTTATTTTTACAGTTAAATAACTTATTACTATTTGGATGATGAGATGATATCATCCTCAAAATGACGTAAAATTAGGTAGCAGTGTTGCATCGACTATTTTATTGCATCGATAGGTCAAGATTTGACCTGCGCTAGTTTTTAGGATACCAACACAGAAAAACCCTCCGAGCTTACGTAACCGATGAGAGATCTAACCGAAATCGATTATCCTCGTGACTCACCAAGCATCGCCTCCTCAGGCAAAATATGCAAATTCGATTTAATTAACCTTTTTCTATATGACTAACTCGAATATTCCACCGAGAGAATAAAGAAAAAGGTAAATTTAAGTCAGCCAGGAAGTGACGGGATGTCGACGGTGTAAAATTGTAGGAGGGACAGACCCCTAGATGGATGAAACATGAATAATAAACTTCATGGAATAAATATCTGTATAATAGTTACGTATTTATCATATGATGTACATGACTATGATGTAGTGACTTACACATGCAAATATTGAACTTTATTACGGAATGCAGAAAAACGCACCAAAGAGTGCTCCAAAAACTGTGGACTATGGGGAGTATCGATCAGCTCGCTTTTAGTTTAGCGAAAATCTGGATTGTTTAACAATAGACTCACGATTATCGTCGGAGAAATTCAGAAAACATTCAGTCATGTCGATTCCGCATCTCAGCCGCAAGAAGTCCACTAGTGGACATAGGGTTCCCCCAAGTTTCCAATACGACTGGCTCGAAGCGGCCTGCATCCAGCGCCTTCCTGTGACCTAGGTCCGGTCGTCCGGCCATTTCTCTAGTTTCGCATATTTATGACCAAATAATATTTCGATTCACTGTGCACGACAACTGTTAATAGATAGGTTAAAGAGTCAAGGAGTTCAAAAGCCAAATCGGGCACATTACCACCACGCGTATAATGACAAAACAACTAGAGGTGGAAGAAGTTTATAATGAAGAACATATCTTTCATTGAATTTGTATTTGGTACGTATAGTCATATCGCACGCCATTCAAGCGGCGATAAAAGATCCGATGCTTCGCCGCATATGGAGCGGTGTATTTCTCGATCGGGCGATTCCTTGAAACGCGATAGTATTTCGCTGTAGCGGGTTCAATGCTCGTGCTGTAAAACTCTTGGGAGAGACGTGGACGTGTCTAAATTCCCATTAGTCTTCGTACAAATTAAGAAGTCGATAGAGGGGAAGCTCGTTTATGCGTATGGCAATTCTAAGAAAGAAATGCATTTATTGCACTGCAAAGTGATACTTGTTCAAATGACTTAAATTTAGAATTTTAGGCGTTCAACCTGTTAACAAATCGTCTCGTAACTCTAATCCTTTTAGAATGGTGTAATGTATATCTGGCTATCTCGATCTTGTGTGACTTTACCATCTAATTAAGATGGTTTCGTCTTTGGCAGCATGAACCCTATTCGAGGTTCAGGTAACCTGTTACTTCGATTATCCTCCTCGTCATGCATGGAATGCCTGTTGATGCCAATACTTCTTTCAAGAACCTGTGAAAAAAAGCGTGTTTACCCTTGCTATGAGAAACCCAGGTTCTCTAGTGTGGCAAGCCGGCGTGTTGACCGCTGCGTTACAAACGGATACAGTCAAACTTGCCTGCTTCTTTGACTTTATAATCCACTGCAAGATAGATTTCTACGCGATATTTCTCTACTTTCATTGTCGCGCGTCATTAGTGTGTCCGTCGGCTGCCTGTCGTCACCGCTCAGGTTTTTGCCGTCTTCTCGGCAGCTCTTTGATTAACGAGCGTAACCAGATATCGCGTGGTTTCGTATCCCTCCTGCCCGGCCCACATAAATAAATTAATTCTGCCTCTTTAGGGCTGCCTCCGTCCAGCCACTAATCGGGAAACTACGCATTGAAGGTTTTATTCGAATAAAATCTTCAGATAAAGAAAGCTATTAGCCAAGATTTAGTAAAGTCTTAAAAGATTTCAGCACCACGAAGGAGGTAAATAAAGAATCTTTAAAAGACTCCTTGTTTTTAGAATTTATATAATTGGGTAGAGATCGGTCGAATTAATTCTGGTATTATTTCGAAAAAGTCAGTTTAATTCTGGTTCCGTTAGACTTTTTCTAAAAGTTACAGCCCTGGTCACATACAGTCTCATACACCCACATACGTCGAATATGGACACTTGTAACGACCGCCAATTAATAAGAGAATCCATTTGAGACGCAAATCGTCCTAATCGTAGTTATAATCGCAAAAAACACTGCGATTCGTCAATAGATTTATCACGATCGTCGGAAATAGGCATAGGATTATGTTTTACCTGCTTGTTAATAGGCTTAATTTAATTTAACCATGCTCGTATTCTATACATCACATTGTATGCAAATAAATAAGAAGTCTGTGATTGAATTTTGTTTTGTTTCCGGGATATTCTCAAGCTGAGATCATGAATGTGACAATACTTGAGATTGGATGGTTCCATGAAGAATTTGTTACAAGAGTTAAACTGATTAAATGTCAAGGAAAACTGAACGACGCTAATAAAGTTTTACTAGTTATAAATATATAACATGGTTATTCAGTGGAATTGAATTTAATGATGTCACCGGAAATTGTATCCAATACCAGCGCACGGTTTGCCGCTCTGTAATCGAGGTGAATAAGTTGCCGAGTTCAATATTTGTTCACCTGTTGCGAAACGAGCCAACAAGCCAACGAGCCCGGATAAATCGATGTCCAGCTGTCCAGATCGCGTTCGTACCGTACAGACGCCGTCAGAACGGAATCCGATAAATGCGCGAGATCAAACAACCCGTGAACACTCGGATGCCGGCGCGCCAACCAAATGTGCGACTTCACAATAATCTCCTATCCCTTTCTTCTATATGTCGAAGATGATTATCGGTCTCGCTCGCGCGTCAGTTTGTTCGATTTTGGGCGAGTGTGCCGATGACAAAGCGTCACTTTCTACGGGCGCACGCGCAGCGGCAAATGAAGTGTGTCGTGCTCGCATGCAGACAGACGCGATAGCCTACTCTAATGTACGCCGGAAACCATCCATTTAGATAGTGCGCCGGATTGCCGCGAAGCTTCTGTAGGATGCAACTATTATATGGAGGAAACCGTGATTTATGACCTTCATTGTTTTGTGTTCATGATCTCTTACTCTGCATCCTCATTTCGCCGTTTAATTAAACGGCTTCTTGGAACCGTTCGTCTGATATAGGTATTTATTAGTGGATACATTGCACATGTATGTTGTACTTGAATAATAATAAAACACGAATATAACAAACACATTAACATTCTCCCCTTCATTTAACTTCCTCTTATTCGCATCCCTTCCCCTTCGAGTCGGGTATTGTTGACCTAATTTTAGTTGAAAATCACGTTATTTGCTTCAAATACACCAACCAAGTGAGCAGATGACGCGAAATTCGAATACCGCAACATCTGCTCGTCTCTCCCGGGGCAAAATCCACTTATCCGCACCCAACCCTCAGAATAGACAACCATTTGTCTCTATTAGAGGCGCATCCGATGGAAATGTTTATCACATGGTTCGTTTATTTTACTTCCAATAACGCTTCGTTTTGTTTTGGAAACTGTTTTCATGTCGAGTTGTTTAGGCATCGTAACAATTCTCACGGCAGTTAAAATCGATTCGCGACTCGGTAAAGCTTTTCCGTGGCGAATCGAACATTATCTTGCATCGACGTGGCCAGATCCAGCGCCGATGGCATCGAGCCCGTGGGTTTCGTATCTGTTAAATTGATATACGCGTCGTCTTGCATGTTATCGACTACTTTCTCGCAGCGCTGCGCTGCCCAAGTATTGTTTAAGAAAAGCGGGTCAGAAGAAAGCGATAGAGGGGCGAGAGCGGCTGGTCACTCGCTGATATCTCCCGGTGAAGAGGTCACGGCCATTATACGAAAATAAACCGAAGACACGTCGCGCGATCACAAACTTCAAACACTCCGTTTATCGCTACCGTAACTGTAGCAGCGGTTTTTTTAATCGGATCCGTGAACAGTCGATAATGGTACCGATTTCTCTTTTTGCTCATTTTTATGATGTTAATTGACGCTGCGTTTACTGTCCAAGTTTTAATTTTGTGTAGGAATTTGAGTGTTAAGAAAAAGTTTGTTGCGTGAACGGAGACGGTTAATATTCATTTGAGCGTGTGTTTTGCGGCGACCTGTCCGCGTGCGCCCGCACAGCTCCGAGGCGAATTAGGAATACGTTTGCACAGCATGCGCGGAGCAACGAGACAGTAATGTCGTTTATATGCGACGCAGACAATGCTCCCGCGGCTGTGAGAACTCTTTGTTCCACGTCTTCTCTCAAGGTCACGCGCGCTGCCGCTGCTGCTGTGAGGAGTAACGGTTCCACTCCACAACCAATTTAAGTGGCGGTGTTGGGTGTTGCAGCGGAGAAAATGATAGTTTAGCTATCGTATGATTTCGCGCTTGACGTATTTCTTCTGCCTGATGGATGTAAAATTATTATGATAGAAAAATTGCTTGACTCTATTTATAATTTCCAGCAAATCACTAGTAAGTTGTAACTATTTTTCTACATAAAATGTAGAAACCCGAAGAAAATCCAGTCTAAGCCATGTACAATGTACATGCGTTTCAGGAAATAAATTCACTTAAATGTACCGTAGTAACGACAACTTATAAAATTTATAAGGACAGTTTTTGCGTTAACTATGCAAATGCTCAAGCTGTACGAATCCATAGTAAATAAGTAAATGCCGACACAACCCCGGCAAATCGGAGCGGCTCGCGCCCATATTTCACCGCCGCATGGTCCAGTAATTGGTATCCAGCATTTTGTCCTCACAATCGCAGAGTCCATAATTTAACCTCTCTTCTTCTCCTGAACTGACTTAAGCTCTTATTGGCCCCGGAGATTTAGAGGGCCCACGTGGAATAAATCCAGATTCTACACAAGTTTAATGCATGTTGAGATTGTTAGTAATAGTAGGTCTAATGCGGAGTGCGTGGAATGGGATGGATTTATGTTGCAACGCCTTGGGCAAATGTTGAAATGGATTTATTGAAGATATCCGTTACGTAGCCCTGCTATAAGTTTCTTCTTTATCCAATAACTTTTTTGGAATGTCTGTTGACGCTGACAGCAATCGCCATGCAACATGTGCAATATATTCTTCTTTTTACGAGCCATAAAACATCATGCAATAAGAGCGATAGATTCTAGTCCTTATGTTTTAGTTTAGATCAAAGAGCGCTGTGATCCTCGGTATGGCTTGTGTATCTTCATGTTAAATATCTTTTGAAGCCTTTTGCTCGAGATGTGATCTCGATAGATAGAAGAGTATCAATAGAATTTGTCTGTAAGTTGTGCCTTCAGCAAAATTTGTTATAAGCTTGCTGGGATTATATTATTAGTTCCAATATTCGTATTAATTTAATTCTATTCTCGCCCGGTTTATAAATATTTTGCAATAATGTGTCACTGTTTTGCGACAGAAAACGTTAAGTATCTATAAAAATTCTATTAGCATCTTTATTCGGGGCTTAATCTTAATCCTATGACACAACACAACGGCTATCGAGTAGAAGCCAGCAGGTGTAACCCAAACCCGTCAGATTAGTTACCCGCCTTAACTAATTAGATTAACTCTAACCGGAACGCGCCCTTACTGACGTAACGACTCATTAAGTCATTGCTAGTTCTTGCCCGCGACGTTGTCTGCATAATCATTATCTCCTCTTTCTTGACTGATCTCCTTATACATATGTGTGTGGCCAATACTATGGTGTCAGATTTTACAACCTACCTTAATAAAGGATTTACATACTTTATTACATTACATAAGTAATTAAATATTGACGTAATGAGAGCTTGAGATAATTTATGTAATTTTAGTCACGACTCCATATGTACGTGTCAACCACTAGCTATCAAGACCCCCTTTCCTTTGTTGATAAATTATTATTCAATAGGAAGTTGTGGTAGGGCCTCGCTACCGGCGAAAATCACTTTTGCTAGTAGCATGAATGGGCCGGCTCGTCCGGGGAAGTACCACACTCTCACAGAAAATCGACGTTTGATTAGTAGCTTTACCGCTGCTATGCTTCGTTCGGTGAGTGAAATAGCCGGAGACCCATCTCCCTCTCCCCTCTGGGGAGAGAAAATAAAAGGCCGGCAACGCTCCTGTGACACCCCTGGTGTTGCAGTTGTCCATGGGCAGCGGTGATCATTTACCATCAGGTGACCCGCTTGCACGTTTGCCGTCCTATGACATAAAAAATAACCATCCAAGAATTTCACTTGCAAATAAACAGGGTCGATAAAATTTGCCAAAACTAATGAAGAAATAAAACTAGCACAGTTTTTCAATAGCTTAGATTCCATTCTTCTGTCAATCGCGAGCCAGCCATTGTCTCCATCACCCAGTTCTCACGAAATGTCATAAAGTTATACCGTGACACGTGATCTAACTCAAACGAAATCCCAAGAATGTCAACTTGAGTAAACAAATCGTACTACGTGCCTTTTCTGATCCATGACGACAGCAGACCATAAAGTTTCACCTTTTGACATTTCCAAACAAAAACTAACGACGCAGATCATAAGTACAATAGAGCCAAGTCTGTTGCCTAGAGGTTGTTCTGAAACAATCGGCAGCACTAAGGCATCGGGTATGGTAAGCTGTGATTGGGCCACAATGTGTCAGTTGCTTCTTATCAAATATAATCCAATGAAAGCTTATTAAGGTCGGCGCCTTAGTCCTGCCATCTAATGGTGAGTATTTCAGAAAACCCTTGTTATTTTGCTGGTAGTAATATTTGGAATTACGGAGTTCGCAGTAGTAGTAAACCACCAGTGGTTTGGTGAGTCTAAAGATACCCGATTAATAAACGAACGAACGTTTCGAATCCTATTCGTCCCACAGGTAGAATAATGTAACTCATGGACGAGTTAGTTATATTTCTCACTTGGTATGTAAGTTCTAATCCCTTAACCTTGAGGTAGTTTGAAAACCGTCACCGTTGGTTCTTTTCTAACACACTATTATATTCAAATCCTGTAGCATTATATTACCTTTCTATCGACATAGAAAACTGGATCTGTATCACGACTAGTAATCAACGTAATTGGCCGTATTTGGGTGAGAACAAAAACAGACAATCGTTTTTATTATACCTATTTATAATTAACGTCCATTTAATTAATATGCAAAAACGAATTAGAATAAGTGTTTGAATAGCGGCGCGTGGGAGCTGCGCCTACGCAGCCCACTTCAATAAATCACAGGACTGCAACGTCCGCGATCTTTTCAACAACTACACACTACGTTTCAACAGAATATGGAGAGCTCAAAGGGATTTTATTTATTCTTACATATAGGTTCATCCCAATACATGATTGAATAAAATTACTGACCCAGTAACTCGACGAGAACTGCACTTCTGATTACAGTTTATTTAGATTAAGGACGTAGGTATCACATACCCGACGTATAACGTACCCTATTGCTGAATAAGTGATTCGAATTTCTGAAATGCTCACCACCAGATAGCGGCAATGAGGCGTTGACCTCGATAAACCGCTGTTATTGGAGGATATTTGACAAGCAGCAATAATAGACACATTGTGGGCCAATCACAGCTTACCTGACCCGACGCCTCAATGCTGCAGCAGCTTATTTCAGAACACTTTTAATGGAACTAGCAATACAGTAAGTATAAACGTTTAACTCTTACTTACGGGAGTTTAAAATAATTGAAGGCGACTCCGCATCTACATGACATGAATTACACCTCTGTACTGTCGGTAATTTACAACACTACATGTTACAGAACTCGAAAATTTACGACAAACGACGCCTTGGCATTTTCCGATGTAAAGGTTATTATGCATAAAGAAAATCGAGACAATTAAGGAGTTCATTGCAATAAAGCCTTACCCTTCAATTGTAAGGGATATAATATGTGATCGGAAGGATTAATTGATGTCAGTACAACAAAAGTGCAATTGACGATGTGCAGTTGGATGTAAACTCGTAAATATTTACGCGCTTTTGAATTCATAAGAGTATCGCATATTATATAGGCTATTATATAGGTCTTTGAAAGAACTGGAAGTGTCCGACTGGTCAGATTTGGCACAGAATAGGGAAGAATGGCGCACTTTAATGTCGGAGGCCAAGATCCACGTCGGGTCGCTGAGCCAGCGAAGTAAGTAAGTAAGTTAAGTATTATATAAGTCTTCTGGCTAAATGAAAAGTCTGATCAGATCAGTCCAATTTTTTTTTGTTAAGCCATAATTTCTATAGGTGTTTTTATACATTCACAATGTTACTTGATATATTCTTCTAAATTTAAGAAATCAGATATGGGAAGAATGATCCACGCAGGCAGGGCTTTTATAGGGCTCTTAATAAACATAATTTACCATTTGTTTTTAACTAAAATTAATGATTATAGGGAAGTACATGTCTCTTCCTTCAACTTTTTATGAAAAGCTCGTGGTGCCGGATAAAAGGTTTTAATGCGACTACGAATTAGTTACGAGTTTGGTGAAAGAAAATAGATTAGCGAGTGATGCAAATCCCATTTCGCCATTGTAGATGTTCCGTATCGAAGTAAAAGGTTAGCATATAACTCTCATGAAGCAGCTCGTTTTTGCCATAAAATATTGCAACAAGCTCACGTGTTTGCAGCACAGGCAACCAGCATGAACATTCAAGTAATTGTTCTCCCATTTTGTAAGGCATGGGAACAAAGCCAAGTGGCGTGATGCGCGCAGGCATGCAATACCGTAGGTACTCTGTTGTGTGTATCCAGCTTAGAATACAAATATTTGCACTGCTACTCGTCGTTTTATCATCGCTTATGTAAGATTTTGCACATACTTTAAAGTACCTCATCTGTATTACGGTTTTTTAATTTGATTTTTTTATATTTTTGATTACATACGCAAATTGCCATTCTTAAGTATCATATTGTTTTGCTCTTTACCGGTAACAATTTCTCCTAATACTTCCTCTGTATTAGCTCATACCTCAGTTACGCTGGTTCTTCGGTTTAAAGCATACTTAACAGTCAGAAGACATGCACTAAAATCTAATTTAACTTCAGAGTGCTTTGATACGTTATATCGTTACTTTTTTTGTCCAAACAACAATTCGGTTTTAATAACTGTGCGTAACAGCGCTCCTTATTTAAAAGAACTAATCTGTTAAAGATTTGCATAAGTAATGCTTGTAATCCGACAACTATGGGAATCGCCCAAAGCGATTCAAGCCTAGGTGTCGTTGACACCGAACAAAATATATTGTTTTGCCGTCTGTATTCATCTTGTAGTATTTATATTTGCCTTTCGTTCTACCTAAACATTTTAACTTCAAAACGTGCAACATTCATATCAAACAAACTCGGAAGCGACCTTTTTCTTCTCTCGGAAAACTTGATGTATTTCTTAATCAAACGCCACATTTACTGGGGAACCATGCTATGAATCATCTTTGCCGGAATGATGTCGTGTAAATTTAGAAGAAAGCGTTCTTTACACACGGAAGTGTTGTATGCTAAACGTTTCAACATGATTTAAAATATAAACATGAAAATGCAGCTAAGTCAAACGCGTCCTTATTGCTATTCTAGTATTCAATATTTTATTAAAAAAATATTTTTGTTTTAAGATATGTACTCAATGTTGAGCCTAATTTTGATGAAAGCTAGCTCAAATATCAGGAAATCAGACCAAATACTGAATAAGAGACTGTATGTGTCTGTATTTTAATTATTGATCACCAATTTATCTGTCCTGCAGCAACCGATTAAGACCACGGTTTCAATAATATACAGACAAAATAAATAGTGTCTGTCTAAACGCTTCCGCATACAAGTGATCCCAAACACGTGTCTAGTACAAATTTGTATTAAGTGAGAACCGATTCGAACCCGATGTGGGTGGTAAGCATAGCTTTAGAAGTACTTTTTGTGTACCAAATATATTTGGTGATTCAGACCTCCTGCGTCGCAAACTTAAAGATATAATTTCGGGTATCATTAATAGGACGAGTTAGATTAGCAATAAGAAACGGGAAGTGGTCTCTGATGTTATTAATTCTGGGATTGATTTGATGCTTACTGTTGTGTAACTCCAATGGTAATTTAAATTTGAGTTTAACTTCACCGAAATTACTGATCGATAAAAAATATTGATTGCAATGGCGTTACAAAGATTACATTCTATTCTAATGTCATTGGATCTTACTTTAAATATTTTGATGACAGTTTTTTTTTGTTTCTGTACACCATATGTTGTTATCATTGCGTTCTGTACCAAGTTCACCGCCTATATTTGGAGTTGTTTATAGCCATAGGCTGGGTATCGATCACGACGGTAATAACAGATTAAACATCGATATGTCAGCATTAGCTTCTTAGGATTTCGGTAATCCACCCGCAAGGTGACACCATGAACGATGTGTGCCTAATTTTATACTGTGCCATGTTTGGATACGTCTCGTAATTGCTTGCACTCAATTTGATTGATTGTATTTCGTCCATGAGCTATTTCCGGCACTTCTATGATTTACGCTCCTTGGTACGTCCAGTCGTAACTTCTTTATTTTAGTCAATAAAAGTGCAGATCGATCGACGCGTACCTTTTCCTGCCGAGTCGGCTATAAACAACACTTTATTTCTCACCCGCGATAAAATCATGAAATGTGATATTGCATCTTTAATTTCACGAATTACGTTTATAACAATCAATTCAGTTACAAGTGGAACGACGGAAGCGAGCTGGCTAATTAATTTCAGTTGATATTTCTCTCGTAAAACAGCTAAGTTATTGGCTGTTAACGCGGAATTAATGGTTCAGCCCGAGTGACCTCCGCGCGGCCGACTTGCGTCTTTGTGGCTTAATTTTATCTGAATAGGGCCACTTTGTTGTAGAGCGTTTATCGCGGTCCACTAAATCGTTTTTCACCTTTTAAAGCGCAGCCATTTTATAATATTTTGACTTCCGCGCCTTTGTTCTCTATCATTAAGCTATTAAAATTAATAATTCTAGCATTAAAGTTATTTAGCTGGATATTGCTTCATCAATCGCGGCTTTAAATCGCTGCTCTTTGTAACGTTCATTAATTTCATTGGCATTCACATTTTATATCACAATAGGAGTGGTAGTAATTGATAATTCATGGTGTCTATCGTGTTAGGAAGCAGCTCTTGCATTCAGGTCGTAAATAGCGTAATATCCTGCATGTCATTTATCACAATATTGTCTGGCGGCGGCGTTTTATCTCGTCCGTGGCCGGCAGGTGGGTGTCCACCGTTTTAATATTAATTGATCCTGCATTATTTCTGCTGTATCCGTGCAGAATTGCTCCGTCTGTATGTACATCACTGTCAGACGCGATTTCCTTCTATTATGATTAGATTAGATGAAACTAGAAACTGACATTTCTCATTTACTCTCCGCTATTATAAATAGCCGGAGGATGTCTATTGCTGCATACGCCACTAATATTCAGTAAATTTATAATGATTGGATTGAAAACCACACATTGGAATGTTCCAGCTCTAATTCTTTTCGACTTGCCCTAGTATCTGTTAACATTTGACTACCTGTCGGATGGATTTGATGAAGCGGGGTTATCGATTCGATCAATAAAACATGACTCTCATGTACCGTGACTTTAATTTGATGATCATTGCCAATGTTTATTTGAACAGTTATTCGGCACACATTTCCTACCGGTCGTGTCTGCCGCTTTGACGGCACAAACTAGCCAATGTACCGATCTCGACCTCCCGACCTTTATTCGCAGTGTTGGGGAAAGACCAGTTTTCATAGAGCCTGCACTCGTATGCCTCTGTTCGCTACAATGTATTTTCCCGTAGGTCACGTCATTCTGGACGTTGTGGAAGGACGCCCGTTAGTCCGGAGGTCATCGGCAGGTGCTGATTTGCACTTGACGAGGTTGGTTTTCCTATTTTGGTTTTCAATTGTTGAGCAATGATCGTCTAGCTATGGGTTCTTTTTAAGTTCCCATGGTTGGATGAACTCGCTGAATCAACATTAGAATGCTTTGAAGGCATTGTGTCTATCGATGTGTTTTGTTGATTAATGACTAGTGATAATTAGACTGTAGATTTCTCTTTATTTCAAATGCAGCAAATGTTGTTTGTTATTGTTGTTAAATAACATTTGCTCAATTTCTTAAATATCCTTTCCATGTAATTGACCAACCGACCGATTTAATCGCAAATGCAGGATATGTTATAGCTTTAAGTTGCTAAGAAAATTTCTCATAGCCTCGTTTGATTTTCGACGAGCTCCGTGGCGCAGCGGTCAACACGCCAGGCTGTGACACGGATGGTCCCGGGTTCGGTCCCCGGTCAGGTCAAGATGAAAACGATCTTTTTCAGATTGACCTGGGTCTTGGCTGTTTATCTATATATGTATTTGTTATAAAATATTGTATCGTTGAGTTAGTATCCCATAACACAAGTCTCGAACTTACTTTGGGGCTAACTAGCTCAATCTGTATGATTTGTCCGTATATATTTATTTATTTTGGATCATTATAGTCTGTTTGCGTTACCTAAATAATGTTATTGTAGGCATGCAATAAATCCGCTTGAACACAATTATCCTCTGTCAGTGTCGCTATCGGGTATATTAATTACAAAACACGGCCCACCTCATTGCGGAAGAATTTATACACAGCCCATTGTTTACGCCGGTACACCGTATAAAACATTTAACGCGCTTTACGAGAGTAAATTGATTATTAATAACACATCCATTAATAATGAAATAGCCAAAAAGGATCGAGCTGGACGATCGCCGCCTCCTTCCAGTAATTTATGTTATTACTGCCCCATCTTCTCGTAATGTATCCGACATTTTAAACATTCACTCATTATAATAATATTTTGTCGATCTCCCTTCGAGAACAAAGTTGACGCATATCGAGAGACGAGGAAACAATGAACGATATTTTGCGACAATAGCAAAAATGCATTCAGATTTTATTTATTCGATTGTTATAGTTCTCATTTTGGCGTTTTGTCAATAAGCTTCACATGTTTCGCGATTTTTTATTCATGAAGCGTATGATAAACCGGAATTTATGGTTGGTTCTGTATGTTCGTCATGTCTGATGGCTGCGGCTCCATCATGATAAGGCGTTGTGTTAACTGCTTGTGATTTTCCATTGCGGGAAGTTGTGGAAATGCTAAGCGATGTGTCACCTCACCTGCGTACTGCGGGTCATTGAACTATCTGCGAATAATTCTGGTCTGTTATTTAAATGTATGACACATTATTTTTTTATTTTATATAGATTTGTTTAGGTATTTCATATTCAACGTTATGAATATGTTATATTTCCATACTCGTATTATATTGTAATACGCAACAGTACGCAACGAAACAGAACTACTCAAGTCAATTGTTGGCTCTTTTATCATAGTGCTTGAAATAATCTGATTCAGACAGTTTATGCTTGCAATATAAATATTTGTTTATTTGTTGGTTATGGTTCGAAATGTTCAGCTAGATTCTAATAGCAATGTTTAAAAAAACATATCGTAAGTCCGTATAATGTCGTACACACACGGTGAAATTTGTAAAGGTGGTCCGTAAATGCCTAGTAAATTTAGTCTTGGTCGTGATCGTGACTTTGCACTGATTATGTAGTTACTTGAATTGAACGGTCTCCAAAGTTAATTTGTTATGTACTCAAACTTTCATTAATTTCATTTTCTAGAATCCAAATTTTAATATTTTCTCGAGACGCACGAGCACTTTGCAGCCGTTTAATAAGTCACCAGTTAAGTTAGTCGTGACATTGCATTGATGCTGGACTTGAATGGTCTTCATTATAGGCCTCATTTGTTTCGTACGCACGTACTGACACACATCAAGCAGCATCATGAATCTTGAACAGTTACTGCTCTTTATGGCTGGGGGTTTAGGGTTGCCAGATTCTAAGATTTATACGTGAACTTCTCGTGCAGGGTATAAAAATATTATTGTGTCAATATTATTTTGCCAGATATACAGAGGTAGATCTTTAATTGTTTTTCTTGGATTTAAGTATTCAAATGTTACTATTGCTTGTTTTAAAGAAACTGATTACTTATAAATAAAATATGCATTCGTTCATTTAAGGAATCCTAGATTTAAAGTCTTCAATTTTCTTCCCGGCCTTGACTCAGCTCGGTATGTCTAATCTACAAAATACTATCAGATATATTAGAAATAAGCGAAAAAAAAAAGTAGCTTGTTTGGATCTTAGTTTGAAATCCTTTCCAATTGCTTTCTTCGTATGGTAACCCTGCATGGACCCCGTCATCCAGTGATCTTCAGGTACCTACTGCCAGTGTCTCAATGTCAATGCCGACTGTTCCGAGTTTTAAACCTCAGCTGACAGTTCCCACAGCTGCATGAAATGTAATGACGGACCGTTATGTGGTCGAGTGAAGCCGCATGGGATAATACTGTTGCGGAATAATAGACGGAATGGAAGTGTAGTTTGTTGTAACCATTAATGACGGCGGTTTTAATACTGTCTCGTATATTGGCCGTGTGGTTCCCGGCAGAGTAGAAAAGGATCACTCCAAGTCTTCCCGTGAGTGTCGCAAAAACGACTTAGGGAACACAAGCTAAACAAAGCTTATAAACATCAAAGAACCTTTCCAACCCGTATGACCAGCTAGATTTGGCCAAATCATCTGACTGCTCTGGCTGACATATGGCTCTGGTAGTACAGAGAAGGTCGTGCTCCTGCAGTGGAGACTAAAATAGATATATTGACCTGTTGGATACGACGACCCATTGAGAGCAAGATGATGGTAATGTTTTACTTCTTATTAAATGTTACTAGCGATATCTCATAGTTAAATATCGTAACACGACTCATTAATGGAGATAATAGCAGCTGGGTTACGTTGGATCAGAAACAAGTGACTAAGCGGATGTAACCTAAATATAATTATTTGATAATTACTTCCACTGTCTGTAGCATGCATCATGAAGAGACATATTTTATGTGATGAGTTGAATTAAATTCTTATGTAACTGACTGACATTTAGCCCTTTCCGGCACTTTTATAAACAAACTAACATTCGCCCGCGGCTCTGCTCGCGTTACGAGTCGCCTGGACGCGCATACAATACAATACAATACAAGAACACTTTATTGCAACAAAAGAAAAACATTACAAAGAAAATAAATACAATTTACACGAAAATTGGATGTCTCCCTCCATACAAACGGAAATAAGGAATTGTGGCAATATTTGATAATTTTGGTTTGAGAAATATAAGCCTTTTCAAATTTGTATGGAAATCTTGAGAGGCGTATAATTCTCAAACTATTGATATTTTTACCAAGCTGTATAGGAACGTACGTAGATTATAATGAGATTAATTGATTGAATGCTTAATTTTACCCCAAAATTATCAAATATTGCCACAATTCCTTATTTCCGTTGGTATGGAGACATACGCGTCCAGGCGACTCTCAGTATTTTTTCCGAGATGAAAGGTAGTCTATATCCTTCGTACTCTAGACAAAGTGTATGCAAAATTTCATGATGATCGGTTCAGCAAACAAAGTCACTTTCGCATTTATGATATTAGTTGGGATAATTAGGGTTGGGAATTGGGATTCCAGCTCGCGAGACGCCAGTCGCGACAGATTAGAAGTACTCACGTCCGCAGTTGCATGTGAGCTGCTAACTGTTTCTATTCATCATCATTTCGAGTAGGTGACACGGTCAGTCGATCATGCACACCCTGGTGTCAGAGTTCTTCGGAACCGCCTCTCGGCCTCTGACGTGGTTCCTTTAACGACGATGGCAGCCGGGACCAACGGCTTAACGTGCCTTCCGAAGCATGGAATCATCTTTCTTATCAGACAATCAGGTGATTCAAGCCTGCATTGTCCTAACCAAACTGGAAACAACTTAACAAAGTATGCTTCCCGTGGGAATCGAACCCACGACCCCCGAGTCAGTAAAGCAAACGCTTAAACCAATGGACCACAGAGGCTGTTTCTATTGATCCCAGCTATAGTCCCTGAGATTCCCCTGCGAATTGAAAACCATCTCGTGCCTCAAATCGAGGTTTACGCGGGTAACCGTTTCTCGTTAATGGAGACACGGAAGCTGATGACTGGGCGTAATACGGAACTCGGCGCGTATTTTACGTCTGCAAATCAGCGCCGCGTATTTTACGTCTATGCAAATCCGCGCCGCGTGGCGAAGTTGCCGGCAAGCGCGACGTCGTTAACAGCTGGTGATTTTGAAGTGGTAACGCACATTGTAATTGATTTTCAAGTCGACCTGAATAGTTTGTCGTCTTAATGATTGGCGTCTCCAACTTCCTTAACTGCTGTTTTCTTGGTTACGCTGATTCGTCATTGTTGGTTTGGCGCATGTTTATTAGTATTATGCTTTGTCAAAATGCTCGTCTATCTATTTACTTTGAAGTGCTCTGTTACTATGGAGCCTCAGATGACCTGTGCAATTCAGATAGAACAGAGCATGAAGTAGTCAACTTCCTAATTAAATCGACGATGCGTCCCAAAAGCAAGCCTCCATGGCACAGTGGTTAACACGCGCCAGCCTGTGGCACTAGGGGCCCGCGTTCCATTCCCGGCCAGTTCATGACAGAAAACTTCGTCTTTTTCAGATTGGCCTGGGTCTTGGGTGATTGATTATCTAATATAAGTTTCTATTATAAAATGTAGTATCGTTGAGTTAGTATCCTATGACACAAATTCACGACTTACTGTAGGGCAAGCTACAGAATATCGCAAGACAGAGGTGAACACCATTTGCCCAAACAAGTTGGCCAAAATGCTCATTTCCCTTAAAAATTAAGTGTCTAGGAGTTATGTACCTACCTACCTTCTATAACTTTTATTACTGCTATTAAATAGAAAGCACAGGCAGTAATTAGATCGGCTACCGTTAATTCGTGTCGGGCAATGATCCACCGATTTATTGGCGACGCAATCGGGTCTTGCGGTATATCCCTCTACCTCTTCCCGCGTTGGTTGGAAAATTTTAAGAAGGCTAGGTTTTTTGTGGAGTAATTTATTATTTTAGTTTTTGTTTAATGGAACGTAATATACCTTAGACTTAATATAAAACTTTTGCTCTTAACCTGTAATTATGTCCACCTGTCAAAGGCTTGCCTCTTGTTTCTTCATTTATCTTTGGCCAATATTGCAATATATTGTAAATATTTAATCCTCATCATCATTGGCAATGGCAGCCTCCTAATAGTAGGCCTCTCTCAAATGATACAGGGATGGTAGCAAAGAACTAATAAGGTTACGAGAATAACGTGCATATTGCAAATAAATTGTCTTAAAGTGATCACATAAATACTTTACGCTTTCGTTACATACATACTGCGTTGCGTACAACAAACGTTCTAAGATACTCTCTCAAATATTACAGGGAAGGTAACATAGAACAAATAAGGTAACGTTCGAATTGAAAATAAATGGTCTTAAATTGTTCACGTTATAATTAACAGTTCCGAATTTAGTATCGTACGAGTACGTTCGTTGTACGAGACGCATACTTTAAATGTTATCGTCTCGTTCTATAATAGATTAAGATTCAGGGCCCAAGTAGCAAGAGCAAGTCATAACACAAGCTCCTATATGGCCGTGCGCCATAGACAACCTATCTCGATTTAAAGCCTGCAACATGGACAAACATAAAAAGTTACGCAACGGAACCCACTCGGGAAGCATTTGTACAAATCCTTACTATATGGCCAGCGTGGAGAGTGTAAACCAAATCCACTGACTGCTCTGGCTTATATATACAGAGAGGGTCATGCTGCAGTGGAGACTATAAAAAAAACTTCTTTTTCTTTAACTTTCTAATTTTCTTGAACGAAACTTTGGAAAAGTCTCATCTGTTGGAAACAGACAGTAAGTTGATTGTGTTGCTTGCCCAAAGGGGATTGGCGTCAGGGGTGCGGCCGGCCGTAAAAACTGCCAAATCGTAATGCTGCCATATAAGCGAACCCTAAACTCGACAAAGGAGGTCCAGAAAGGACCAGGAAAACGCTCAGAAGGAGATTTTGCGAAACTATAAAAGTGTAGCTTTTTGTATTGTTCAAAATTAAGACTTTTTAGTAGTTACTTAATGTTATTTAACTTTACATACTTGAAGAAACAAACAAAATAGAGATTAGAAAACCATTCTCGTGATTGAAGTACTTAGTAAATACGCAGCCGGGTCTTTGGACCGCGCACCGAGTCCCCCATACGATTTCCCATCAAAGTTTTTGTCTTTGTGTCGACGTTAAAAATGCGCTTAATGCGTCTCGTTAACCTTTAGCAAAAACGCACGTATGTACTTACAATTGCGGAAGCCCTGGTCTTAGGGTTGCCAACCGCCTGTGTTTCTCGGGACGTCCCTTATTTGTAAGATTTTGAATGTACTGCCGGACTATGACCTTAGTTCAGTTAAAATCTACGCCTATCCTCTCTATTCTACCAACAGTCGCAGCTCTTATTATTTATTATTATTATTTCGAGCCATCATGTGTCCCACTGCTGCGCAAAGGCATCCCTCCACTTCGCAGCTCTTACTGTTTATGTTAATTATTACTTTGGATTTTATCAGAGATTTGATAATTCACCACAGATGAAATAGGTAAGTTAGTGCAGTAAACAAAAAAAATATATAGTTACTCGTATATCACCTTCTAACAAAGGCGGAGGTACTCAAATCGGTTGTATTTTTTTACATGATGTGACCGTCATTAACATTGTAAAACGATTTAAATTAAAAAAAAAAGTTGTTTCGATGGGTATACTTCCGATTTAGTTCCATTTAAAATTCATTAAAATCGGTTCAGTAGTTTGTTTGGTTTTTTTATATATATTTAGGTACATTTAAAATATTATTCGAAGTTCTTTATCATTTGGGCCTTATTTTTTACAATAAACAGGCATACGGCCCACCTAATGGAACGGGTTATCGTAGCCTATAGACGCTTGCAACACCAGGGGAGCGCCAGATACGCGCGTTGCCGATCCCGAAGAAATATTTTCATCTCCTTGATGTGGTCTTGTTCCCTTTAATTTTATGATAGAATAAAAGGTTGGCAACCCTACCAGGTTCCTATCTTTACTTATCTCCGCCATCTGTAATTTCTTTGTCGTCTCAGTACGAGATAAGATGACAAATGAGAATATTTAGTGGATTAATGCACCCCATTTGAAGTAAGTGTTCCTTGTTGATAAAACTTCGATTAAGTTGGTAATATTCAATGCAACGTTGTTGGAAATTATTTTTTTATGATACGCAATCAATCTTACTATAATGCCGTGTAATTCAATTTATTTTTTACCATATTGCCGGCAAAAACCTTGGAAGCCTGATGTCCAAAACTTTTGTCGACCAGTTTGTAATAAAGTTTTTATACAAGTATTTGCCCGCGGCTTCGCTTGCGTGTTTGAAGATCCCGCAGTATTTTTTTTTCTGGAAGAAATGTTCCTTATATCTTTCTCCATATCATTACTACTATTCCGAGTTTTAAGCCATGAGTTAGTTAATTATAAAGTTTCCATACCACCTTATTACCCTTATTTGAACCCTTTCAGGGAAGAGTTTTCTTGTTTTGTGGATAGCGATTTCAGCGAAATCGAGAAATAGATATGCTTTCGATTTATTTCCCCACTCCGCGGACCTGCTTCACGAATGTGTTTCATGGACCGTTACACCGTCATTTACAATCACACATTCATTCATCTGCATTCGTTCCAATTGTCCAATAAGCTCATTGAGTCTCCACTCAACGCGGGTTGACGAGCCAGCCTGGTTTGTAAACTGAAAGGCGCACATATCCTGGCGATCTAGTTCAGGGTTGTTGCAAATATCCAGTACTAGCAATATTCCAGCAAATTCTACCGCGTAAAAGTTAACTCAATATTTTACCCCCCTTGGGATTGAATTTCTAAAACACTACTAACACTACACTACACACTAACACTAACAACATGAAAGCAACCCCTGTACCAAATTTTAAGTTTCTAGGTACAGTTGTTTCGGCTGTGCGTTGATATAATAGTTAGTGGGTCAGGTTTTCCTTTTTTTATGTTTATAGAAGATATGTGGTGGAGCCGTTACTTTATATATCAGGATCAGGCGTCTCGTTGATGATGAGCCAACCTCGAAAGATGCGCATATGATATGGCAGTCTCGACCAGGGTTGCTGCAAGCATCGAGTATATGGTACGAGAATATAACAGGCGTATATATCCTGGCGGTCTTAGTTATGATCATTTGCACTGCATCTGTGTGACTTGGCAGAATTTGGAAAATTTGAACCAGCATTAATTTGCCTCCGTCAGCTTTTTAAAAATAATTAGCGTCAGTTTGCTGAATTCGCGTCGCACTTCTTGCGTCTGAGGGCGGGTTATCTGCATTGATCAAATATTTACGCGCAAGGTTATTTTCGGTCTCACTGTGTGTGGAACTATATTTGTTCTTTTCTCATTGACCACTAGTTGCTTCGAGTGCGAAAATTGTACCTTTAAACGTAAATGTTTTAAAGGAACTCAAAAATCGGAATCCTAGGCTGGCTGATGATTCATCTCATATGAGCTGGTAAAATATCTTTCAGTAACAACCCTGGTCTAGAATGTCCTAGTCAACTGATTCGTTCCCCAGATTGTTGACATAGATGAGATCATAACCTAAATACTGAAGTAGGATATACGAGTATTTGATATCGTCCTTTTGATCTACAATTCATAGAGGAATAGCGCTTTGTTCAAGCCAGTTTTAAAGAGCAATTGCCAACTCGTTAAAGTTTAATTTTATCTGAAAATGCAGATCTTCCATAAAAAACGTAATAAAAATCTATAACATCTCCTTTATTACGAGTACTTTGTGTCTTACAAACCCCTTGATACTCAAAAGGATTTTAACTAATGACATTCTTAAGTATCAAGCTGTCTTTGTCTTGCTAGGTATTGTCTAGACAGTGACAGAAAGAGATTTTTTTAAATTTTTTTTAGGCTTTTACGCATAACGTATTTAGCCAAAAACAAGTAAAAAAACTATGCAGCGCGCGATACACATAAATTCAAGGGGATATTTAAAAAATTAAACCACCTAGATAGTTTTGAAGCAGAACGAGATTTGAGAAAGTAATATTTTATGATGTCCAATTTTATGAATGTGAATAAACTTTTATTCCACGTTAAAACAATCATGTAGCGTCCACGTTTTGCCCTTCGTTTCACACAGAAATGACTTATTAAACAAGTGTATTAAAACTTAAGCTAATTCAAACACAAATTTGTATCGACTCCTAGCGCTTGTAACCTGCCTTTCGAGCATGATTAATGCGGTCCCACCCACCGGTTTTATTAATTAGTCAGCGGACCAGGCGTCCAGGATGATAAGGTATAGCGAAGGATCCCACTGTCCTACATTTCTTCCTTTCATCTATTTATTTTGATAAAAACTTTGTAAAAATTTTTGCGGCAAGTCATTACGTGATGATTTATTAAACAACAAAGACTTTTGAGACTTTTCTCATACCTATTGGTTTCCATTTTTTAACAAAATTTACACGAAATACCTCTATGTTGACAAGATTCGTATCGGTGTCATTGTGTGAAAAAGAAATGTATAATTTTTTCCCTTAGGCTGAGAACGACAACTTTCTAAAACGACAACATACCAAAACCGACTTTTACAAAATAATAAATTTCCAAAAACGACGATTTCCGAAAACGACAATTTCCTATTAAACAATTTAACGCTGGTTTTAAAAGAGCAAATGAACAGAAACATTCTGCAGCAGGATCCTAGCCCGATGATAAGACTGACGTTGAGCTAGCTAAGCGCTCACGCACGATTTACGCGGCGCCGGCGCATGGCCGCGTCCAGCCACTCATGTTGAGGTTTTTGAAGCTGGGGGCGGAATCACGACTCTGCTGACAGAAAATTGCAACTGACCTTCTATTAAATGTCTTGTTTTTAATTTTGCCACTGAATCTTTAAGCCTTCCTCTATATACATCTTGTCGGAGAATTACATTCATTTGCCTTACAGTTCATTTGCCTAGTTTGTAATTTTGTACAAGCCATTGGTGAATTCAGTCATTGAATTTTCTGCTACACAATTTGGAATCAGGGAGACTAAAAGGGGAGACCCAAACCGAAGTTATGTTTGTTATCTTTTAAGTTACGTTTTTTTCTCTCTGGACAGAAGGATCGTCTCGTGTTCTGAAAAGTGTATAGTCAAAACATTTGCCTATAACGTGTTTGATGATGATAATAAAACATTATTATTATATTGATAATTTTATGTCCACTTCAAGGCGAAATTACTCAATCACCAATCGACACAAACATCAATTTAACATTGACATAATTCCAGATAATTGAAATGTCATCTCTAGTAGACATGCTTTCAAAAAGCAGCCCTTGACTTGGTGGTCGTGAGGAGAGATATGTTAAGGTGGTCGTAAACCGGTGGTGTTAGTGCTGTCAAGGTCATCGGGGTCACGCTGACACGTCACGCCGGGTCACGCACACGTCAACTCCCGACCACGAAATCCACTCGATCATATTCATAATCGCACCGTTGGGCAATCGATTCAGATGAAAGTGACAAGGTCACGATTAAATCAAACGTCAATGAACGCTTTAATTGAGATTTAAAAGCCATTTATCTATAATTAAGAAACAATATTACTTACGCCTAAGCTATAATTAAAGTCACTGCTCCATTTAATTCGATACCTAGTGACGAAATATTGTGGTTACAATCGGAGATAAATGGAATCGATAAGGGACAACGATCAAGTTATTACTCGGTTAGCACTCGGAAAGTAATTTAACATTAGTGTTACAAGCTCACACCTCTTCACTATTCAATTTCCATTGCGTAAAGTCATGAAATCTATAATGTTAGCCATAATTCTGCCACAAACATCACAAAGGCTGTGTTTGTATGCAACAGCGAAACGGTCTGTTTTCTATGCCGCTGAATCAATCATTCACATTTCATCCACCGCAACGGCTGTCAACAAACTATGATAAATTTTCCGATGCGATGCCACGATCGACGTCACGTCAAAATCGTTACGAAATCGAGCGTATCGAGAGCTCGATTATTGAACCCAACCCTGAACTTAGAATTGGCTACACAATGAGTGCTATTTAATCTATGGTTATTAATTGAGTAGCGTGACAGGATCGGAGTATTGTCGCCAAGTCCATGACCGGTGTTAACCTACATGGTGATTGTGCAAGAATCGATATTGTATCGAATCGGAATCGAATCGGCCCGTCTGCGTTGCGAAAGAGGCCCTACGATGACGATGATGAATTATAATTAGTGGCCATTGTGCTGTGTGCGGCTGGCGCTCAAGGAGAGGTAATAGATTGTTTTGGTGCAGTCGACAATAGTAGGAAGATTGCATAAGACATTAAGCGTGGAAGTCTAATAAAAACTAATGAAAGATCTTCGAAACAGCAGCAGACTAAAGGCTTTTAGATTGATTGGAAACCTTATAAAATTCATAGAAATCAAATATATAAAAAAATAACATACCGTATTGTCTATGTCTTATTTCTGACAACGTTCGATTCAGTTCTCACCTCTCCACTGCTTTTCTACCATTATTTATTACTCTTCTAGATCACTCAAATTCTGTCCAAATCCCCTCAACAAGACCTGGTTTCCCTTGGACTAGAGCACTACAAAAACTTTTGGCTATCGTCTGTTTCATATCATAACGCATATCGAGTTCTGTGAATGACTTCTTTTGCTACGCAAGCGGTATTTGTCTGCCAGTAATCAGTCAGTTAGGCCTATCATCATTTGAAAACAGTATTTCATCATCACTTAACCCTTATTTCTCTAATTATAAAGCACCACCCAAGATGAAGTGTTCGACCCAGTTGGCCGTCATCTGCCCATCTGCTTCTTCACTGAATTTCTGAGCAAAAGTCGTCTAGTCCTTAGTTAATAATTATCGCTTTTTATATTACGACAACTGAATTATTTTACTACTCATTCAGTCCTCTTATAAATTAAAGTAGTCTCTTCTATTCAACTAGGCCTTATTTCTCTAGATATAGAGCACCACCCAAGGTGAAGTCGTCCCAGTTGGCCGTCTGTCCATCTGTTTCATCAACAGTTAATTTGTTTTATTAGCCGAGATTGGCTCGCGGGTCAGCACTTGTTTAGAATTCGAGCAGCAATTGCTATTGAGCTATTTGATGATATTAATTTGCTTTCGACATGCTGGATGGGATGTTCGAGTTGTTTCTTTGATCTTCGTAGTTTCGAGTCTTAAACCTTATGCCTTCAGCCAGTTGGGAAAGCCTGACATCAGTTTTGGTCTCTAACAGATTAGAGAAGTAAGAAGTTGTCAAAAGGCATCAAGACTAAAGGGACTTAAAGCGTAACGTAACGATCGTACATAATTCGAACACTCGTAATATCAAAAATATTTCGTCTTACTGGATTGATAGATATGAGGAAACTGATCTTCCTTTTAAAAAAAACCGGCCAAGTGCGTGTCGGGCCACGCGCAGTGTAGGGTTCCGTAGTAGCGAATGACAACTTTGAGTTCACACTATTTACACTCGCACCTTACAGTTTAACGACCAAAAACATCTAACAATGAAAATAGTATGAAATTTTACAGTTTATAAGTTGGTTGCCTATAACTTTTAAGTTTGTACTTAGTACTCAGCTCTGATAGTTTTCCTTTCAACTTCAGTATATATACTACTGCTGTAATTTTTTTCACGTGTCTATATATAACCGTTTAGCAGATAGAGGGGGGGGGACACGTACGTCTAACAAAAATTTTCACTTTAAAACCAAATATTTCGGAAACGGATTCCTAAATCGAAAAGTGGTGTTCTCAACCTCACAATATTTTTCAAAGACCTATTTAACGATACCCCACACGATGGGTAAATAGGGAAAAAAAAATTACTCCCCCACTTCACTTGTATGGGAGCTACCCTAAAAAAAATTTTTTTTCTAGATTTTATTCTACCACTTTTTTGCCAGGATTAATATACATACCCATACCAAATTACAGCTTTCTAATACTTATAGTCTCTGCGTAAAACCGCGGACGGACAGACAGACAGACAGACAGACAGACATGGCGAAACTATAAGGGTTCCTTGTTTACTACGGAACCCTAAAAAACACACAGCTAAAGGAGTTCAGTAATTTAAGTTCATATGTTCAATCATAATGTTGCCCTTTTGATCATAATTTATTCAGAATAGAGTGCAATGGGAGAGAACAGGAGTGCTATTTTTGAACGCGTGACTCACTAAAACGGAAGACGTGCACGACTACAAGTCACACTCGTCTTCCAAGTCAGGAAATGCCATTTTGCCATATTTTTGAAACCATCGCTTGAACTGTAGTGCTGCCAACCTTCAACGAAAAATATTTCATTTCTTCTTATTTCACGCAGAATTTCTTATATACTTTTTTAAGGTTCTTAAGGATTTTTAAAATGTTTAAGAAGTGTAGCGTCAAACGTAACGAAAAATGATGACAGATGAACTTATAATGACAGGAAGTGACTTTGACATAAAAGCGTTCGTCGCCTGCGGAAACGAGCGGTCTCAACCGCTCGTTGCAATCACTCGTCAACGTATGATTCAAAAATGAGGCTTTTTGGAAACACTCGCGCCAATCACTCGTTTAGTGAGTCACGCGTTCAAAAATAGCACTCCAGATAAGAGACTAATCCTATTACTCGTAGCTATGAAGATGTAGCGTTTGTTTTTTTTTTATAAAAATCTTTCTTTTAGTAATAATATTTTTTTGTTCCAGGTAAATGACTACGATTTCTAAAAACAACCGATAAGCTTCGTTCGTATGTGGGTAAGTTAATTGAGTACGCGATTACCAAGTAACGCTATTTCCGATAAGGGAAACGTGAAAATAAATTAAAACGGTAAGGTCCATATATGTGCTTGGTTACTTGCGGATCTTATATAGCGTACTATATATAGATATCCCTTTATTAGATTAGAAAGCTTCCATTCATTCTCTAACCATCATGGAAATGAATATCTACATGGTTCAAATTTATATATTTACTATTCTTTGGGCTGATACTGTTACCATACGTCTTTCAACGATGGAAATAATACGTACTCGTACAACTCCCAACCCTACCCTTCGACACACTTAATCGAGATGCCGATCAATTTATCAATTGATTTATTCGATCAGCCCTGAAATTAATTAATGTAGCACGCATGTCGATTAATTATCTTAATGAAAATCACTAATTCGGGCTGCGCGGGCGCAGCCCTTGGTAATTAAATGTCGACTGTAGATTATGCAATCCGGAATGAAACTCACACTTCGGGGATGTGTTATTCTAAATCTTTTTTTGCAATTCCGGGATTGATGCGTCGAATGTCGCAATCGCAATTCCAAATGTTTCACGTCCAATCTCAACGGTAGCTTATATGCATCTTAATAAACTCTTGAATAATCAGGGGTTAGCGTCTGAGAAAATCGACGTAAGTTGCTGTTTCTACTTCAATAAAGCGAGAAAAAAATCTTTCATACGCAATCGTCATAGTGTGAAAAGAGTTCATATTATATAGATGCCGTGCATTGCGATTTGCGATAGTTACACTATTGCAGTTCAGCGTTGATACATATTTTTTTTTTGCTGATTATTTATTTCATTTTTATACCAGTCATAATGACGTTTTCTTATGTTTTCGCGATTGTTACACATTTAAATAAAATTATTTTAATACGGTTTTTATCGCGTTTATTACATTATTTATACACCTAACATTTCGAGCACTTTACAGTGTTCGTGGTCGCAGGTAGACTAAGTTGACATTTGTCTAGTATTTTATAAGAACTGCAAAATCTACCGCCTAAAATATTTATTGATAACGTTCCGGATGTACGCAGTATTGGCTCACGGTGTCTGAAGGTCTTGCAGTCTTCTGCTTAGCTTGAGATTTGATTAAATTGATGACTGGATCCCAAGCTGGTGGTAACTGCCAACCATCCTCTCTATTGAAATTAGGATGTTTTTTAATTTCAATAGCCTCACGAAGCATTCTTGGAATGTATCTGTTTTCTTTAACGCGATAAAAACCGTATTAAAATAATTTTATTTAAATCAGTCATAATGACGTTAACTCTAGAAGACAAGACTAGCTCTTGATCACATGGAGATATATGTACTCCGTGCTTGATCATATCTTGACAAATGTGTCATATGAAGGAAATCATGTCGGAATTCCGAAACGAAAAGTTCGGTATTGCACGCTCTAGTCGATTGCGGGATCTGCGGGCCAATTTGTCGTTGTGTCGTGGCGTGGCATGTTTAATAGTTAATTAGGACGCGATTTAGCAACGGTATTAATAATATTATTCATTATTTGCATTCGTGAGAGACCTACATTCTATTAAGCTTGCTTCACGATTGTGTTTCATGTAAATTTATTAAAGAGATGCAAAAACTATGGCGTTCATCGCCTCTAGTATTTAGCGATAGTATACTTAAATTCAAAGTTTTACCAACAAGTAATGTCATTAAAAATTCAATAGGTAAGAACTTTGTAATCGACTTAAAAATGCGGCACTGGCGCTCATATATCGCACGTGTAATTGAGTCGCGTTTTTGTAAAAGCATATTGTTTGAGCTGGCATTGTAGGTTTTGTAAAAGAACTAGAGATGATTGATTGATCGATTAGGGTTTAGAGCACGCATTGTTTTAAAGAGGAAAATATTTTTTGTCCCATTGTGATTGTTGTATTTAAAAGTCAATGCACTTCAGTTTATTATTCTAAAAACCCGAATGTTTGGCTATCTTATCTTTAAATACATTGTCATGTCTTTAAAAACTAACTACTAAATATTATGTACGAAGTATTGATTGATAATTTGGTAGTAACTGTTTACTTATTATTACATCACAAATGCCGGAAAACAAGCGGAAAGCCTTCGACCTAACTTCGCGGCAACCTTCGATACATTAGAGCCGTATCAGCATGACCTCACAGCAGCGACAATGTTATGTCATACGCGCAATACGTGACGCAAGCTTGCCAAAAAAATTGTAAGCCTTGGTTTTACTCAACATTTTGTCAAATAGACTAAGCTTCTCGTAAAAGTTTATACCTTTCTAAAGCAGCTGCTGAATTTAATTTTTTTTATTGTATTTTTAGGGTTCGCTCTTGACCAATTATTAACGAAATCACCGTATGAGCATTTATTAATTCAGTAACCAATATCTTCATTTTCGTCATCTCTTCCCATTTACCCATCTTCTTTCATCTATAACCAATATACAAAACAATTGCTTCCCCATACAAAACAAGGTAATCAGAGACATATATTTTTTTCATATTTCGACCTATATTCCAAGGAGAGAATTATTTAGTATAGGTACAAAAATATGGTAAGGCTACATAACACAGTGTTTTCATTTATGGATTTTAAGAATTGTAAGTAGTTACTGTAGCTCGAGAATTGAATATTGACTTGCCTACTTACTTGCGCGCCTCAGTTCCATATAACACAAAGCGTGTAGATCAGTACTGTCAATACAAAAATCATTAGAAGGTAAAACTAGCAAATTTTAAAGCTAACCATAAACCGAATAAAAACAATGATATCTTAAGGTAATTTAATAAAATAACCTAAAGAATGTTGTGGTCCAGGTGTTAAAAACAGAACAATATTATCGATACAATTAACGATTTTTTGAGGTGCCACTAAAACAGATAAGATATAAGGTGATAAAATTCAAGGCTCCTTAACGGTAGTTGTAAATTGACTAGTTAAACGGTGTCATTTTGTTGATAACACTGAAAAGTATACAACAATAGTTAAATCTTATCCACCAAAAATGCGACTCTCACTCAACAGAATAGCTTTTCACCTGCCGGCATTTATTGTATAATTAACATCTTCTACTCTTCAAACGACCTTCAGTCTGGCTTAGAAACCATTATTTTCTGTTATTTTCTTCTGGATTATTGCTAATGTCAGGTCATTCCATTCTTTCTCATTAAATAACCCTTTTATGTTCCTTGTAACATTCTTATCTGCCTGAAAAACTCACCCGTCGTCTGACTTATTCGTATGTACATTGTTTTAAATTCCACTTTACGTAGTCATAGAATACCTAAGTCAACGGGCGCAGGACTATTAGGTATACTATTATGAATACTATTAATAATGTTTATTGTTGTTTTCCTGTTAATTAAATTATCTCCTTGCTTACGCGATACATATACAGTATTGATAGTATAAGACCGTTTTAACCTGTCAGGCCCATCTTTTTTATGTTGTTTGTAAAGATAACAGTAAAAACTATTCTTTGTTTAGGTATCCGCTTTACTTTTTTATTCTATAAACATGTTGAATGTAATAAGCCCAATATTAAGCAGCTATATCTATTACTAGAGAAACATCCATAGCAATACTACTTCCATCAAATATCTCTCAATATTTCGAGTCACTTCTACTTGTTCCATTTAGCCTCGGACAGTTAAAGAAATTGCCGTTCAGTGGAGTTATACGATCAGATAGTTTTACTTACGTCGTAATTCAACCGCACTTAGGATATTGCAAGTCAGTATTTTAAATATAGGCAGGTTGGGCTCATAACAGATTCATGGCCTTCGCACACATAGATAAAACGGTTCGAAATATACCTCTAAATGTCAGCCGTATTTATTACGCTATTTCGCCTTCTATCCTTTATGGTTAGTTGAATGTTTGGTGTTCTGTAATATTTACATTATTTTCAGTCTTTTAGGGTTTATCTTTAATGCAAAGAACACCTTTCTAATCCCATCAGATTTTGATAATTAATTTATACTTAGGGTTTTCTCTATTGGGGTCTGCCTAATTTCTAAATTGTATATTTAAATCCATTGCTTTTTATCGTCTATCATCTTCCTATTGGCTAAAAGATTCCATACTTGATAAGTCGGTATCTACTTGATTAACAATTTTACTATATGAATACAGAAATATGTGTAAGTGTATATCATGACATGAGAATGTATCTTGCTAAATTCCTTGTCTTTGCTCTAGAATCCATATCCAAAGACATTCGTAGGTGGCCTAGTGAATACAAGGCTTTATGTGCTAAATGTTGAGTCGACAAGTGGGTGGCTGGTGGCATGCGCCGGCGCCGACTTCGCTGCCTACTTGGAGATTTACGAGAACGGCAGCGAACACACGACGGTAGCAGGCACTGCTAACTTTCAACTATGCTCATTTCTGCAAGCCATAAAGCAAAGATTTCCCTTTGAGAGCATACTGTTATTTATTGATGGCGATAATTATTATGCGGATGTTTTGGTTTTTTATGTTGTGTGTTCAAAGCTACAAAGTAAAAATATTTATTGAAAACAGGGAAAAAATGGCAGTCATTCGCTGAGTGCTTTTTAATGTGAAGAGGTGAATATTTCTCACTATTTGACATCTATGTTAACAAACAGTATTGGTCAATAAAAGATCACCACTATCTCGTACGTCATACACTTATAAAAATTATTTTGCTCACTTACTCATTAAATTATCTAGTAATCACTAATTTGTTTCTCATTACTTGCCTGCTAATCGTTATTTAAAAGTCTAATCCTAGTACTTATCATCATTGCGAAACATTTGCACTTGAGCTTGAGCGATGTTACGTATTTAATTTATCCGTCGATAATTAGCCATTAGCTCTGGTCGTTACATTAAACATTTTCAACATGACATTAACGCCACGGGTCAAATGTATTCTTACGAAATATTATCTTTGGCACGCCGTTTGGCAGTTTGAAAGTCATGATCTTGAACCTAGAAGCTGGACGAGCGTCCAAGATGGCGGATCGAAATCAGCTGTCAATCGCAGCTTTCGCGCCAACCGGAAATTTGTAAACATGCGAAGAAAGGTGAATGTCAGGTTTGTTTTGGATGTACGGTGTGATGTGACCGTCAAATTGGTGGCGTAACAACCGATTAGCTGGTCGGGCTCGCTTCGTTGCTTATCGTGAGAAATTGCTATGAACGTAGCGTCTTTTGCTCATGCCTGTAATTAGGTATTAAGCTAATGTTAATATACTCCGTAGACTGTAGACTCGACTCAGGCATTAAGGCAGATCAATCGTAAAGAACTTACAAACCATTTCGTTCTTTCTCGATAACAGTTTTATATTTTTTGGTACATTCGTATCTGCTTGGAAAACACATTTGTCGCCTAAAATAAATACGTGCATACGTATTTATTTTAGACGACAAATGTATTGTTCCAAATTCCTCATAACGTACTTAGTCTAGAATATCTAAGTTAACGGATGCAAGACTATCTATTAGGTATACTATTATGGATACTTTTTATAATCGGTGGTTGTTTTCTTACAAAGATTTTAAAATTTACTTACTTACTAAGGAAAGACAAACTTGTGTTGGTAACATGATAAATAGAATTTTTAATTTTCATGCTAAAATTTTTGGAATTAGGTAATCAGATCAGAATATATTTTTAAAAACAATTTACATAACACGATGATTTAGATTGCTTTCATTTGAATAATCAAAGGTCATATGCATAATCTAGATGTCGACATAAATCTATTCAGCTAGTTTATCGGCTCACATTTTTTTTATGAAAATAAAAATAAAATATTTCCTTACATGGTCCTAACATTGATACTTGCGGAACGCCACTTCCAATTTCCAAGTATTTATTTATACTATAGTATCATCTGTAAAAAAAACTGTTGAATGTATCATTCGACTTGATGTGATGAAGAGACAAAGAATGGAAAAGAAAATGCAAACGGAACTACATTTGCACCATTTCTTGTAAATCACTAACCTTTGCTCTATGATTACAATGTACAGTTCTCACGGCTATGTTATTAACGAAAAGCGAAGTTATATAACATTTTGTTTATGAACACAAGTGTCGGTAAACGACCAAGCCTAGGGTTGTCAAAAGTAAAATTACCTGACTTGTCCCTGACATTCATCATCTCAGCCACAAGAAGTCCACTGCTGGACATAGGTTGGAAGCGCCCTGCATCCAGCGCCTTTCTGCGACCTTTATCAGGTCGTCCGACGACCCTGCCATTATTGGGCCCTTCAATTTTAAAACCTTTTTCTAACCGAGCCAGTTTTAAGGATTAATTAAGTCTTAGTGTTCTGCGGACTGTTGAATTTGTTTCAGATTATGTTCTTTTTATACTTGCGCGCTTTAAATACAAAACTGTGTTTATAAATAAGACTAAGCACGAACACTAGCCACCGAGGTTGGTGCTGTTTATATACATAATTATTTGCTTCATATCAAACCTTAATCCTGAGTGCTAACCCTATCTAGCTCGGCTTGCATCGGAAGTGCGGATTAGAAAATTGCGCCAGCGCATCGTACGCGCACAACACCGCGCGACCACTTTCACTGACATTGAAACAGAGGGTCTAGTGGGCTGAGTTGAACGATTACTATCATAATTATGGTGTTTAGCTCTATGTAAATTATGTTTGGAAATAAAAGAAAACTTTTACAAATAACACTACGTTTTGTATGCAAATCGACGTGGTAAAGACTCGATAAACGATTGCAAATGGCGTATTAAGGATTCTTTTAGATGTCAACGAAAAAAAGCATTTCTCCCAAAGCTTGTTTCGTTTTATTATGTTTTTAGGTTTTCGTATCCGGCTGGCAAAAAATACTGCAAGTGTGTTCGCGGTTTAACCCAGAGACTTTTAAGTACCAAAATGCTATAATTTGGCATGGCAAAAAATTTATATATAAATTTATATATATAATCAGACCGACAAGGCGATAAAATAAAATGAGTAGAATCAAGTGCTCCCCACTGCAAGCTAAATAGCTGTTTATGGATACGTGAAAAAATAAACAGGGCAGTGGCATATACCTATAACGAAGTTTAAAGTAAAACTATCACAGCTTAGAACGGTTTACATATCAAAGAGTTATAGTCGACTAACTTATAAAATGACGTGACATTACGGAACCCTACACTGATACGCACTTGGCCGGTTCTCTCGAATTCGGTTTCTTTCGAAATTCTAATTCATTCAGTTTACAAATAAAAAACCGGCGACTTTTAAGTCTGTGATGCACAAAAAAAGCCGCCGGGAGAAAACCTTTTTCATTTAGCCATCGTGCATACCGTAGACCCCGTAGACAATAAAATTGTTAGTTGCTCCAGTACTCGTTTAGTACGTGAAATGTTGGTGGTTGCGCAAGCGCACCATGGGAAAGAGCGAGTGACCCGTGTTTGCGTACGAGAAAAAGCCGGCCCTTTCAAACGTAATTCGTGGAAAGTGGACGCATAGAGTTCGGTGACTGGCAGAGACAACGGGCCCTTTGTCTGCCTGGCGTTATGGTGTACCTTTTTTATAAACATTGCATAATACACTTTCAAAGTGTATTATTGAGGTCCACTTGTCTTGTCTTCAATATCGACTACTTTCTTTAACGTTAGAAGACTTGAAAATTACGTCAGGTATCATAAAGAGTTCTTATATTGCGAAATATTCCCACACTATTTGTTTGTACGTATCATTCTGCATTTCTGAGGTTAACCGTTGACGCATATAATCTTAATTTTGATAGAATCCTACGACACTAATTTACAAGTTACTGTGGGGTAGCTCCATTTGTGTGAAATGTCCCTAGATATAATATAAATTTATTATTTATTTAGTCTTGTCCAGTGCATTTACCATTTCGTGGATTGAATACTATTCAATAACAACTGTCGTCTGCGTTTCTTTTGCTGATATGACCCAAAATATTTACTAAGACCCAACATTACCACGACCATATTACACATTATCAAACGGCTCGCACCTGCAATTATTCCTCAAATTATTCAGATATTCGTTGGCGCCGTGTTGTGTTGGTGTTCCGCAAAATGAGGCGTCTGTCACTCGGGTCTCCCTGACACGTTTCGCGCCATTAGCATGCAATCACCGCTCACCGCGTTTGTCTATGTCTCAGGCCTAGGATACACAGGCGCTTGACGCAGTCGAGCTTCTGGGGAAAAGGCGTTGTTGTTTTGTATAAGCTGGAAATGGCTGCTCAAATTCGATGGAGGCTATTCGCCCTCCTAAATATAAACCACAATACTCCTTTCGTCGCAGTTTTGGAGGAATTGATATGGAATTATTTAGGATTGATTCTAGTAGGGTCGATTGGACTTCAATTTACGAGGTGGACACTATTGATGGTAAAGTGGAAAAGCTTAATAGCATTATTTTGAGCCTCTTCAATAAACATGCACCATTGAAACGCATTAAAATAAAACGTAACCCTGCTCCGTGGCTTTCCCATGATATCAGACAGGCAATGGCGCGCAGGGACAAAGCTAAACGTAGGTACAAGTGTTGCCCGACAGAGCGTAACCTTATTTTATTTAAAACCCTTCGCAACCGCTGCAATCGCATGTGTAGAGATGCCAAAAAAGCATATTTTCATAACTCTCTTGTCGACCGTAGCCCAGCGGAAGTTTGGAGGTTTCTGAAGTCTGTTGGAGTCGGTAAATCTCCTTTAGAAACCGTGTCTAATACTGACCCAACGGATATCAACAGACATTTCTCCCAACCCCCTGTTACCATCCCCCTGAATATTAAAAACAATACTCTGGCTCAACTCTCTAGTCTGCCTCTTCCTTCTTTTCCATCCTTTTCTTTTGCTGCAGTTTCTGAGGAAGAAGTTAAAAAATGCATTACTCATGTCACTTCGAATGCTGCAGGCAATGACTTATTATCTTCTAAAATGGTTACCCCTCTTCTACCCGTCATTCTGCCTGTTCTTACTCATATCTTCAACTTCTCTCTATCCTCTGGCATTTTTCCTACAACGTGGAAATCAGCATATATTATACCTTTACCCAAAAAAAATAATCCTGTTTCAGTATCTGACCTGAGGCCTATTTCGATCTTACCTTATCTATCCAAAATTTTAGAGCTAATCGTTCACAATCAACTTTCAAATTTCCTTTATTCTAATAACATCATTAGCAAATTTCAGTCAGGTTTTCGAGCTGGTCATAGTACAGTCACAGCATTGCTTAATGTTACAGAAGATATCCGATGGGCTATGGAAAACAAAAAGATTACTCTCTTGGTACTTCTTGACTTTAGCAACGCCTTTAATTCCGTTGATTTTGACATTCTTCTTGGGAGTCTACAGTCTATTAATATTTCACCTTCAGCTGTAAAATGGTTTGATTCTTATCTTCGGGGGCGCTCACAATGTGTTCGCCTTGGAGAAACCTTCTCCGAGTGGTGTGAACTCAGCACAGGTGTCCCCCAGGGCGGCGTCCTTTCCCCTCTGCTCTTTTCAATTTTCATTAACTCTGTTACCAATGTTTTATCCTGTAACTTCCATCTCTACGCGGACGATTTGCAGCTCTATCAGCATTTTGAATTGTCTAATTTAAATCTAGCTATTGGTGATATGAATAAGGAACTCGGTCGGGTAAGTGAGTGGGCTAAATCCTTTGGTGTCAAAATCAACCCCAAAAAATCACAGGCCATGCTCATTGGTAGCCGTTATTTCCAAAGGTCAATTGACCTTCGCAATCTTTCTCCTTTATTTATAGATGGTTCTCCAATAGAATATTCTGAAACTGCTAAAAACTTAGGGGTCGTTATAGGATCCACCTTAAACTGGGTGCCTCATGTCTCTGAAGTAAGTCGTAAGGTTCACTTTTCTCTTCACTCCCTTAAATATCTCCAAAATTTCTTACCTTTACAAACAAAAATTTCGCTTTGTCATTCTCTCTTGCTACCTTTATTGGACTATGCTGATGCCTGCTATCTTGACGCTACAGAAGAGTTACTCTCGAAGCTTGAACGTTTGCAAAACCTATGCATTAGATTTATCTTTGGTTTGAGAAAATTCGATCACGTCTCCCATTTCCGCAAACAACTCAAGTGGCTCCCTATCCGTTATCGCCGGAACACTAGAATTCTGTGTCTTCTCTTTAATGTCCTCTACAATCCTTGTTATCCCCCCTACCTGCGTGAGCGTTTTTCCTTCATCCGTCCCATTGAAGTTCCTTCGAGATCTAATCTGAGATCAGTCCTTAGATTCCCGACCCATACCACCGCCACTTACTCCCGCTCCTTTTCCGTTCTAGCTGTAAGGCTATGGAATCAACTACCATCGGACATACGCGATTCTCAATCCATTTCTATTTTCAAGAAACGAGTAAAAGAATACTATCTATCCTTAACATCCTGATATTTATTTATATATGTGTATATATGTATATGTTGTTAATTAGTAATATGTATGTATTTATGTAAATTGTTATTTGTATCTATTTAAGTATGTTTATGCGGTATGTTATCTGTGTAGGTAAATATTGTTTTTTATTTGTCAAATTCGTGCACGCCATTTACCTTTTATCTCCCTTTTCCTCTCGCAGGTCTGCTGGAAGAAATTTCTTTTGAAATAAGTAGTACCTATGTACTGAAGTCTCCTTTTGTAACTTTGTTTCTTTTACTGTTTAATGTGTACATGAATAAATAAATGAAATGAAATGAGGCTATGTAAACTTCTAATTTTTTTCATGCCGATTTAATGCGTGTTTATTGTGCCAAATTGCAAAATAGTTTATGTGTAATACAGAGCGCGCGCAGTCATGATAAGAACAGATTTTTTGCTTCGCTTATCTTACTTACAAAAATTTATTATAAGATAAATTAATCATCAGGCTGTTCTCTTAACATGATAGTTAAACTTATAATTAAGAATTGACTCATTAGTATTCATAAATATTCTTTCATTAAAAAATTATAATTGTGAAATTAACTGTAATTAATATCGATTAAGATGTTAAATGCGACCTTGCCGAAATCATCAATCAGATATTTTTACACCATGACACATTTTTTTTTTTAAAAAGCATAAAGTAATAATAAATTAGTTTCTTTGTTCGTCTGTATGTTCATGCCCTTGCGAGTTATTGGAGATATGATCGATAGATACGTTCAATTTACGATAATTTTGCACTCGACAAATAAGCGAATGCACTTTACTCGAAGGTCACTTACATAATTTTAAAATTACATCAAGTCCGCCTCTGACAAGTTCAATAGTCCGGCAATGCCAAGTTTTGCATTATACCAATTGCCACGCAGTAAGTAAACACTTCATGGCATTCATGTCTTGATTGTAATTATGTATTGTCAATCAATTCAATACAAAGTAATAAGACAAAATCAATATTAAAAAGTTAAGCTTTCCAAAAAAGGAGTAGGCGTATTATCATTTTTTTTTTAATAAATAAATATATACGGACAAGATATATAATCTTTTTAGGGTTCCGTAGTAAACAAGGAACCCTTATAGTTTCGCCATGTCTGTCTGTCTGTCCGTCCGCGGTTTTACGCAGAGACTATAAGTGGTAGAAAGCTGTAATTTGGCATGGGTATTTATATTAACCAAGGCAAAAAAGTGGCAGAAAAAATCAAAAAAAAATTTTTTTAGGGTAGCTCCCATACAAGTAAAGTGGGGGAGTAATTTTTTTTCTCTATTTACCCATCGTGTGGGGTATCGTTAAATAGGTCTTTAAAAAATATTGTGAGGTTGAGAACACCATTTTTCGATTTAGGGATCCGTTTCCGAAATATTTGGTTTTAAAGTGCGAAATTTTGTTAGAGGTAAGTGTCCCCCCCCCCTCTATCTCCTAAACGGTTATATATAGATACGTGAAAAAAATTACAGCAGTACTATATATACTGAAGTTGAAAGGAAAACTATCAAAGCTAGCTAAGAACAAACTAAAAATTTCTAGGCAACGAACTTATAAAATGCACTCGAAAATGTAAAATTTCATACAATTTTCATTGTTAGATGTTTTTGGTCGTTAAACTGTGAGGTGCGAGTGTGAACAGTGTGAACTCAAAGTTGTCATTCGCAACTACGGAACCCTACACTGCGCGTAGCCCGACACGCACTTAGCCGGTTTTTTTTTATTGAAACGACGATGTTTAATGGTTCTATTTAACAATCAAAACCCGAATTTAAAAATTTGCATCTTGCATTTCAATTTGTATTTCGATGATATACTTAATGGCCATTGCACTCACTACAACGCACTACAGAATAGTCTTTTGTAAAAAGACATTCAATAAAACATTATTAGTTATGCGTTTTGTATATATTTTTAAATTAGCGAAGAAATTTTCAAACAAATTATTTCGCTAATCGATACATCGTCTCGATTTTGCAACCCATCAAGAAAATCACATAGCAGATGCTCTTGCTGTCCAGCGATGACCCTAATAGCGATGGTCTGAAAAGATAACCCGATGTTAACTCGACGTGTCTTGATGACTTAATCAGCCAATCTGCATGCCGCAAACCTCGCAACTGTTCGTTGTTGCGACAGACACATTGTTAACTTAATGACGAATGTGTGTTTAAGTGCTTTGGGAATTTCTCGTTTTTGAAAACATGAGATGAGACATTCGAGTACATTTTAAAACTTAAATTTATTTTAAGTAGTGGCAGAAAGATACTAAATCTAATATTCAATTAGAGAAAACAGTCGTTTCCTAACGTCCATGGATTTCTTTGAGAGTTTCATCTTTTGTGTCGTCGTTTCGTTTATCTTAATATCAATCGATAATAGGTATCGGCTATATTCTATAAGCTAGCTCATAACCACCTCTGAACATGTTCATTAGCAAAGTTTATCAGAAACCTTCAAGACTTAAATGGAAATTTCATTTTAACAACGATTACATAAGTTTGCAGAGAGAATAGTTGTTAGGCGCTAACATGGCTCAACAATTGAGCTATTAAAAATCCTAGTGCCGTCCCAGTATTGCCCACGGCTGATGTGAACATTACTATGGAAATCCGAGCTGGACGCTATTTCCACCACTCGCTTCTCGGAACAAGTTGGTTGCGTCAATGATTCGATTAATTCTGGTGTGATTGCGCCTGCATTTGCAATATTGTGAATTCTAACACTGAACAACTAGGGTTGCTAAACGGCAATCGGAACAATCTCAACAAATGCCAGATTTTCTGTCCAAGTGTTTGATTTACTCGTTTGGGATCGTGATTTAACGCTGTAACGGTTTTGAATTCTCGGCTTTCCTTATTTCTTAAGACATTTTAAATTAAATATATATCAAGCCGTCCAAAAAATAAGCTGAGAAGAAGTGAGCTCCATAAATATTCCATTGCCGCATTAGAAATCCTTATAATCCAAAAATTTCAGGGCAAATCCCATGGGATTTGCCCTGAAATTTTTTATGTATATAATAAATACCGCGGCCGGTCTATATTATTCCTAACGCCATGGCCCTAGGAATAATATAGACCGGCCGCGGGCAAGTGACGCTATCTTTTTACGTCACATGAGTGCAGCAAAAAAAGGTACTAATTGAACATTAGAAAGGGTTTAAATTTCGAATAGAAGAAAATGTAGGAAAAATTGCATGCATAATTAATGTCGATGTGTGCATGAGCTTGAGAACACGTTTGCGTGTATTTGCATCACTGTTACGTTTCTTAGAGGTTTGCTTATTCTTAAATCCATGGCAAAACCTACTGAAGTAACCCTACATGTTACTAGCTGTTGGGTTGCTTTAGTGCCCGAGGAAGTAATAGACCGATGACAATTTTGATAGGTTTATGTAAATCGCCTTTTGAGACAAGATCGTTATGGCTCATGATCTAGGAATAACGGGAGTCTGCCTGTTTATTATGATAATGCTGATGTCTTCATACCCTCCCGCAAAAAGAGGAAGTTTTATGTACACGCATAGCTCGCGTCTTGCTAACATGAACAAGACTGCATGATTTTTTTTTTATTTGTTGTTGTATCCTAGGCTAACTGCTTTTATGGCTTGTTTATTATATTTTCTTTCAACCCACTGTCAGAAAGTACGTAGTAGTATTTTGATGACCTCTGTGGCCTAGTGATGATCATGCCTGGCTGTCACATCGCAACTAAGTAACTGAGGATCGAACCGAGTACGTTCAATAAAGTCAAGATGGAAAATGTTCTTTTTCAGACTGGTCTGGGTCTTTGATACTTTAACATTGTAGGTATTGTACATGTATCGGTGAGTTATTGTCTCATTTACCTGCGGGTGACATAGACATAGAGTACAAATTACGCGAACGAAGTCGCATGAAAATTGCTAGTATTTTATACATTTGTTCATTTTTGCTAGGTGACTTATTTCTGGGAAAATAGGATACCTGCCCACACTGGCTTTTCTCAGAAACTTGTCGTCGGCGTCTAACGTCGTTTCGGCTACGCACAATTGGCTCTTAACAGCCCGTCAGATTTATTCGCCTACGTGAGTTAGGATTAGGACCACTCACAGAAACAGGCTTTTAAAGTGCTTAAACAACACACTTTGACACCTCCGCCTAACTCGGGTTTAAGTTTATGTCGACGTTAAAGACCAAGTCCCCGTGAGAAAGTCGTCTCATAACAATAATTATGACGCCTCTATCCAACAACGGAATAGACTTGTCAAAGCGACAAACAACTGTGGTTTCACGAAAGTTTGCAGCACTTTCAGAAATATCTCTCGCCTCGCTTGCGAAAATCGATGCCAGCAAATTCCTTATTAATTTTCGAAATCGTTTAAATGTTTAACCGAGTGTGAATTTGGTCGTTAGCGGATTTTAAAAGCTGGCTTGGCAATTAACTGCAAATTGCGTCATTCTCTGAACTCCGATTTCAAAAGTTCTGCATTTGATTTTAAGGTGTGCACGTTAAATGGTTGTTATGTTCCTCAACTACTGTAAGTAACAATTTTGACTATTGTTCCAGTGTCTTAATTTATTAACTTTCAGGAATGTTTGGAACACGAAGTTGAGCCCTTTGAAGTCTTGTTGTTTTTTCGTAGAAAAGCTTGTTATTCCGGCAGCCGGCCGCCGGACACGGCGCCGCTAACGACCCGCAACGCGATATTCGGAGCAGTTACCTTCCAGCTCCGAGAATTACTTATTATTAGTACCTGGAACAACGCCTTGTCTAATCCACGTCGCGCCGAACCCAACACCATGTCGCGTACGAGTTATAGGTAACAACTAACGCATTCCTTAGTTTATGGGATGTGCTAAATTAGCGCGTTGACGGGAATGGCAAATAAACGCAAAGCATCGTGTTTTACGGTGGCACGACTAATCTCTGTTTGGAGATTGGACACTGTGCTGATTGCACGACAGATTAGTTCAGTCTATTTGCTATTGAACCGTTGGGAATTTCCATTAGGTTGTTGACCCTTCATGTTTTATTCTTCGCCCCTTTTAAATATTCAAGAGTATCATCGAAGGCTACCACCCAACACGCGTCATATCACTTGACTTACAAAAGTGCACTTTGATGATTGAAGTGTAAGCAGCGTACGTAATGAAACAACACAAACAAAGGTCTTATCTAAAATATGCACTTAAATGGTAAAATACCGCTTATCTTCGTACTTTCCTCATGCATATGCACTGAATCAGAATTTACTCTGAGGATTAAATTCGTGACAATGCTCGTTTGAAGAAACGCCGACGTCCTCAGTCGCGGAACACGAGCCAGCGAACAAGCGTCACGTACAACGCGGAACATTTGCATGGTGGATGCTCTATGGTCTGTGGTCGTGGGCTCGTAACAATGGCGCCGGTACAGCCTCGCGATGCCCGCAGCTTCCACCGATAACGCTCCCCGCTATAGGATGTTGACGACCTGTTGTTAGTTTCTGCAAGCCTAGTACTTTGATTCTCTGATTGTTTAGAAGAGAATTCTCTAAAGTTTTCGTTTAGTAATTTCATTACGCGTTGCTTTCAATCAAATAAAATGAAGACTTTGTTGACGTCCATGTAGGTAATAATGGACACCGAAATAAAAAACAGCCATGAATTAAAATAATACTTTTGTCAATAAAATTTTATCTACGATGTTGGAAAACGGCATGCTAAAGTTATTAATCTTTACCTACGACACTCATTTTCAATTTCAGCTTCAGTATCGCCTATGTTATATGCTCAGTTCATATAAATGTAGAAAAATCTCTTGAAAGCGACAGAAGCAAAAGCTGTATAATTCCACCGATCTCCTTTCCGTAACCAGTTCTAGACTGCGACGGAAGGCTCCATTAATATGCAGCCCTCGATATTACTCAAAAGTATAACAAGCTATTCTCACATTCCCGAGCGATGTTTTATTTATGAACGTCGCCTGACCACTGGCGTGACGGCTCCATCCATTCTATTTCCAACGTCTCCAACTACGCGGGGATTGACAAGTCGTCATAAAATATTCAAAGGTCTCGATAGTATGTGCTTAGCGCTTAAACATTGCAATTGGGGCAAGTTTAGTGGCACTTCCCTTGAGATCATGATGGCGGATGGATGTATCTTTAATAAAGGCCCTAAGTGAATGGATCAAATTATAATGCTTTTAGCTTGTTAATTCAAGAAGCCAAAATGACCAAAGAAAATATTAAGGTCAATACTCAGAATAGGTCAATATCAGCTCGAATTATGTAACGAGGATCTACGTTAAACTGACGTAAGTTCGGAACTTTTATCTAAACCTTTAATTTCATTTCATTCTGATCTAGTAAAACTGCTTCTTCACGCTCCACTGGGAAGTAAAACTTAGACCCTTTCCAGTTTAACATAGTCGTGCCTAGTGGGACGTATATGGGTTGACTTAACATAAAATATTCAAGGAGCGCACCCTGTGCAGCGGGCACTGCGCAGCGATGTGGCGTGCGCCGGCGCCGGCTCCTCTAATAATAGGCGCATTCCAATCCCGGCCCTGGAAGGGCTCACCTCGGGTACACCTGCTGCACTTTCCTTTTTCATTCGCCAAGCTTTTCCCTTAACATAATCGCGATTATGGCATTTTAACAATCCTCTAAATAAAGGCAAATTACTTTATTTGCTCTTACATAACCCACTTGTTGCACACCGTGGGAAGCGCGGACAATATTGAACTACACGATAATACTTATTGGATGTCGCGTCGAGCCTGGAGCGCGATATCGTAAATTATTAAAAGTGTAATTTGCCTCCATCGTGGGCAGAATTTGCCAAGTAATGTGACATAATTGCATAACATTCCCGCAGCCACCGAGGCTGCTCGTAGCGATTCTGGTCCATTTAACAACATTGTTGCTGTTGATTCCTTATTTGATTATGTTTGTTGAGGGCATGCAGTGAGCGTAATCATAGTTTCCAACGGCTACGGTGAGGGCAACGTTTCTGGAGCCATTAGGGCGCTCAGGAGGCGTGCAATGCAAGTGCGCCGGCGCGGAACCGGCGCACGCTAGCGTAGGGCGCATGCGTTACACTTACCTCTCGTGAGAACACAGCCGATATAAATATTTATTTCTATACACGATAGCGATTTGCCGCGACTTTCACACGCGCGAGAGGTGGTAAATGGTAAAAGTTGTTCCGCCGTGCTCAAGACCGGGAGCGGAGCCGACAATTTGATTTTTGTTGCACCGCGGTTGGGACATTCAAAGCCGGGTATTGAACTATTGTATTTAGATTGGGGATTGTGTGGCTGTTGCTGCTGGAAACCGCAGTCGCGTGTCACATTGTCGCGGTAATTGCGAACTGGAAATCGAGCGAAATGAACAACATAACGACTATTTGATTTCAAGCTTCTAATTGCTGCCCATTGTTGGCTCTAGAGCTTCGATTTCCTTATTTACATTGGGATTCGATTTACGACTTACAGCGTGCATAATGCGATTTTCTATCTACAAATCGCTTCTTCAGCAAAAGTTACCTATCTTCATTACGGGTTTAGGTGGTTGAAAGGACAATTTTGTTTATTTCGAGAGTTGCGTGCAAGAGAAATTATTATAATATTTATTATAATTATGGACCACCCTACGAGTCTTGAGTCTGACCTATATTTACCAGCAAAATGACTTTCATAAATGCGATCATACATAAGTATTAATTCGTCATCAGTCGAACCGGTTACTCCTAAGAAAAATAAATAACAAGTACTCTATAGTGTTATAATAGTGTTTTACCAGCACGCCATTGTAGACCCTTACGCATTTGGCTGGGGGCAGGGAAACCATTCTATGAATGCCATAATTTCAAAAGAATAAAAATTGCTCTGGGCCCAGCCATTAAAGAAACTTTTTGTTTGGTTGACTACTGAAAAAGTATTTTCCTAGTTGCCCGTGTTACTGGCTAGTGTTACAGATATATTTGATGATAACCACTTTCTAACGCATAAAGATAAAGAAGTTAAAATAAATTTACTGTCAGGAACAGGGCCGTTCTTCCCAAGAACCAGACTTAAATAGTACCGTCCACTGGTCTGCTATCGTCTACTATCTCACATTAATTACCAGCATTGAATATTCAAGACGTGCTGCCGGAAGGGCCGCTTCCGCGCCGTCAGGATCTGATCGGGATGGCGCTATAGATGCCGTCATGTTGACTTTGATATCTTGTATTTGTTTGGACATGTATCTTTGAGGTGGTCCCTATCCCGTAACAAATTATGATTACCCTCCATAGTTATCTGATCCTTTCGTATAGAGAGCCCTTAGGAAAGTTGGATATACTAGCTAATCTCATGGTGTAAGAAATGTGATGGTTTTGGTATCTCTTGTTTGTCTTCCAGTTGGTTTTCTTTCTTTCAACTTTCCATGTTTCCCCTAAATAATCCTTTAGTACAGAAAGCCACTAGGAAAGTTGGAATGTCCTGTTAACCAATCTCCTGTTGCAAGAAATGCTATATGGTTTCGGTTTTCCACATCTTCCATGAAACCGACTATATCCTTAATCGTGTTTGTATCACACCTGACAATTGTTGACATATCATTGACCATCCATTTCAAACAAAAGTCAATAACCTCCAAAAGGGTGCACTAGCATTAATGAGGTTTAGAGGTTTAACCTTTTCTTCCCAAGAACAAACCCTCAAAAGCCTCCATAACCTCCATTCATTTCCGCTGTGCCCGTTGAGGCGGCAAAACACAACACCATAAAGGCTCGCTTCAAACATTGTGATGAAAGTGGCTACAATGTATGTCCTCGTAAAAGACACAGCTAATTACCTCATTGTGGCGAATATTAACGGTTTCCCTGTAGAAGCTTATGTTAACGGGCCGAGGTTTTCTGGAAACCCGTCTGTTCTGAGTACTCGTGACTAATCGGAAACTATTTGCATTGCTTTTAAAGCGATAGAGAGTTGTAGACCGACAGGACAATACGATTGCTGTGTTTAATAAAATAAAATATTACGTACTTACATAAGTCTGAACGTAATATGTGTACTACGACAGATTTTTTGAAGTTATGTAAGAAAAAGGGATTTATGGTGTAAAATTTAAATTTATATTAGACTAACTGGTACCCGCAACTTCGTCTGCAAATTCAAATTCAAACTGTTTATGATGACGTAGTTCTTCAGGAACAGGATGTTCAGGATTTGTATTGAGATATCATAGAGCAGTTTACTTCAGGGCATTGCAACCTTGACTTATGTTTGATGAAAGAGTCAATAAATTGGTGTCAAGCAGGCGATCAGCTAAAACTTTTGCCAAATCATTTTCCAACATGAATAGTTTAAACTAACGTGCTATCATAAAATCATACCCTAAACTCGAAAGCAACAACATGAGTTGTAACCAGCACCGGGATAATGCTCGGAAGAAGAGGAGGTGGAAAGGGTCCATAATTGGTGACTTGTTACGTTGCATGACGTTTGGTTTCCCATGTTATTTTGCTTCAGCATTGAAATAGTTGAGAATTATAGAACTAATAATATTGCATTAAGTATTGGAATTATATGCATATGTGCATAATTTTTCCTGTTCTAATGTTAGGTTTGCAACTCCTAAAGCTTAGTTTTCCTTGTTATATTTTGATAGAGGTTATCTATCAGGCAAGGACTGGTCTTTTTACACACAGCTTCTCACTATTATGTAACAGTCTGAACATTTAAAAACTTTGCAAATAGTGAAATCTCATTAAGACTCTAGACTTATCGCACTGCGGTAAATAAATGTCAATAAGGGAAATAAACATACTCACTCACGACATAAAATAAAGAGTAACACATAAGCATAACCCATGATTTTCTCATAGCTTTGACATGTACACATGCCATGACGCCCATTGACGTTGAAAGTATTCGAATTGGTCCCTAATCGTAACCAATCAATTTCTGGGACAGTAGAGTGTTGACTAAAAACGACAAGTCAGGTGCGAAGCGAAGATTATCGGGTATGAGGAGCGAATCGAATATTTAAAGGGGCCAATTCAAAATCGGAAGCTCGTCTAACCTTTGGATTGTTTTGTACAAACTTAACTTACGAAGGACTGCATGAGCTTCAGTATATCTCCTAGTGCGTAGTGCCTGTCTTCTAGATTAAGATAGGCCGATCCTAAGAGGGCCGCCTGGTAAGCGTTTGGACCTCTTCGGATCTGGAAGGCCTCGAGTCACGGAGCCACAAAAAATGTGTCTTATTGTCTCCTCCGATTCCTCAGATGTCCTACATAAAGGGCTTTCGAAAACTTTCTATGAGGGACGAATCATTAGTGGACAGTTGTACCTCAGATTAACCGAACCGGTGCAGAGACTTTCGTAGTTAGTATATTTTCCTCATTAATTTGCACTGACGATCATTATCTAAATGCGCCAATCGTTCACACCGCCATTATCTGAGCACCTGCCGTATGCTAATGCTTACGTAAATCACAGGTGGCTATCTGGTGTCTGCGACAGTCACGATCGCTCCTTTTTGGCCTGAAGCCCAATTACAGCCGCCTGGTTAGGCCTTTCTAGGAGTATCGCGATCAGATCTCAATCCGACGTCGTGTTTACATCTAAGACTTCTGAATCATCGTTGTGTCGTACCTTAATACTGAAGCGGCGATTTTTTTTAACTTACATATTATGAAATTTATTTCTGAAATATATGTTCTAAACAAAACTTTAAATGAAAAAGTCCTTTGTTTTGTTTCGAAGTAGTAGTTTTTGTTTTTCACGTGTGCCGACAAGTAGCCGACACAGGTGTCAGATTTTTTCAAGTAGCCTAGAAACAGTAGTAGTAAACAGTTACTACTTATTTTCAAACTACAAATGGTTAATATCCTTCAGTCGCAATTGTTTCTACGAATAGGCGTGGTCTTGCTTGTTATGTTTTAGTACCACCAGATCAGTTAAACTAATGCGACTATGTCAAGATCTTTGATAACATCTTTATCTTGATCCATCTTGTTTACATCCTCGACCATTGAATCATAGCAATGACTATTGTCATAAAAATGCGTGATTGTTTTCATAGATGAGTGCGCACTTTTATTATTATAGTTGTCATCAGTGCTTGAAATTTACTCCAACGAGCAAATAAAACATAAATCTGACTGTCATTAAGTTAATTCTGAAAGGAATCCAACAAAAGACACCTCGCCATCCAATCATGTCAACGTATCTTTTACTTGATATGAATGTTCAAAAGATTGCTCATGGCGTTTGCGAATTAATCTTGACTGTCACCGCCGAAGGTCGGCCGTTTAAGGCGATGGTTAATTAAAGTTAGCTCCTGACTTCAGCACGCGTCGCGTCGCGCCGCGATGCGTCGGCGACGATTTCCTTGTTAAACGCTTTGATTTACGCACCTCGGGCATCCTTGGCCGGTAAGGTTCACCGTGCGACCTTCCGCAAAAGGCTTCTCAAGATGAATCACGAATATTTGCGCTGTGCGTTGTTTTTGCCTCGCTAGATCTAACCATATAGGACGGCCGCGGGCGTGCTGCGGGCGCTTTGTTTTGGCGATCAGTCAACGACCGGCCCGCGGTTTCCTGACACATTCCTGCGGGGTTCGTCACCGGGAGATTCATGCAAACGATATGCAGGCTCGCCGTTAGGAGCGCGCCTTCACCTCTCGTGAACCGAATCCAAGTGACGATTTTTCGCCGAGATACCCGCTGCAAGCTCGACCGCCTCTCGGAATCCTTCACGTCCATCGTTAAATGTTTCCCCATTGCGAACACGTTTGCTGTTATTAATGCCTTTGTATTTATAAATTGAGCTGTTTTCGCAAAAGTGTTGCACAATTTGTGTTTTATGAATAAAACTGACATAACGATCGAGTGTGAATGCTAATTGGCTGGCCATCCTAAACAAATTGATCGCGATGGAAACAGATTCGATTGCCGCTCAAAGCTCACTCAGTTCGTTTTGCACCAGTAAACACGCGAGGAGCCGACGGCCGTTTTTTGTGTTTACAAATTAAGGTAATTACAGTACCCCTGTCACAACCTTTTAAGTTCAACGCACGCATTACGGGCTTCGGACTGCCGTTTTGGGCATTGTGAGATTTTGATTCTTATTGCGTTGAGATTAAGGTATTAGCCGAATTTTGGAATGCGTAAAATATTGTATAGTCGCCTGCCCTTGAACAATCTGTTCCGTATGTTTTAATGTCGTTTAAATTAAAAATATGTGCGCTTAAGGCGATATAATTGCCGCGAGAGGAGCCGCAAATCACGGCTACAACTGCTGTCCACACGCACCATACATTGTAGCTTGTCCATGTTTTTCCACAACATTTAGCTGTGGCGTTCATAAAGTATTCATTTTATTTTACATCTTGTATTTCGTCGGAAACGACTACGGAAAATTTGTACGGTAAATTATGGCATTCCTGTGCTCTTTCACCATTCGTGTCCATGAAGCAGGTAAACAACAAGCATGAAATGTTTAAGAATTTTATAACTTCCTAAACTGTGCCTGCACACACTATTGCTTTGAGATTATCTCGCGCGGCTCATATCGGGCTGGGGGACTATTTACAGCTGGCTATTGTAAAGTTGTTTGGAGTTCCCATCGAGGCTTGTAGCGTTCAAACATAACGCCGGTGATGGCGCGAGCGCTTGTAATCTGGCATCTTATGGCCGTCGCTATCTCGCCGACGGTGCGATCGTATCGGCTACAACCACGTTTCCCGTGTACTGGGGTAATAATCTTTTATGCGTTGCCGGGATGAAGTTATTAAGCCATCGATTTGCTCGGCCGGCGCTGTACGATGTCCTTGTCGCGTCGTGGTCATTATGAAATTTACTGTCTTGTTTATTTTGATTATTAAAACAGGAATCAGAGGGTCACCAACTTTGATACAGCAAAAAGATTATTGAGGTTCTAGTGGGCGTCGGGAGTTGCGTCATTTTATCTTCATTACCCGTCGATTTGCTTACACGCACGAGGGTCGCACCACAAGTTCAGATAACAATGTCGCGCGTTGACGCCTGACCCCGGTGCCGGCGCCCGTCCGCGTGCCTGCGTCGCGACCAGTAATGCGATTACGATGATGCCTGCTTCGCAAATTGGCAGTGACCCACTTGCGAGCCGGTGGGCGGCCAAAGGCCTCAGTAGCTGTCAGTCTTCTTCGCTCAAATTATTGGCTATTCATTTTTATTAGCTTTTATTGGGCTATCTTTACAGCGGTTTTGACAGGTTTTTCAACGTTTGGATTTATGACAGTGTCAGAATTACGCTCAATCAACCAACATATATTTTGATTATTAATTACCTTGAGCTTTTTTATTAATTACCTTTCATAATAATTGCTAGGGCTAAGAACAAATAATGTCAAGGAAACATTAAGATAATGAGAAAAAAACAGTATGAAAATGTGGTATGTACAGAAGAAAAATAGAGGTAAGTAGTAAGAAGTAAAATTCACAAAGGTACAAATTACGTATATGTAGGGTTTAAAAAAATTTATACAGATAAAAAAAAACGATGATCAGAAAGACCTAGTCGCATTGACTGCGGACTCCCGTCACCGCGCCCTATCGCAATATTAATACAGGAACGCATTACACGCCACTTGCCAATTAGAACGCCTCAGATCACGACGTGTTGAATAACCATGTGACAAAATATGCTCCACATCGATTACGACTTCGATTTGCCAATCCCGTTAGATTTTTCGATTATTTTGTTTCGGCGCGTAACGCCGAGTTGCGCAATCAGTGTGATCGAATAGAGGGTCATTGTTTGTAACGGAACGGCTGGTGCACGGCCGAGGTGTGAGATGAATTCCATTACGCAGGTGCCACCAGGAGGTCGTTTACACCAACGCGCCAAGCACCAGTGCGCGTCGCAAATTTCGCGGAAAGTATTCAAAAACCGTGAAAAAGCAGTAAACCCTCAACCAGTCTATGCACCTTGATCTTTAAGTCACTACTAACTGTATGCGTCCTACATGTCAATCTGTAAACCTACATGTAGAATATCCGCGATACCAGAAGTGGTCTTTGAAAGTGTTTGCCTTGACACAATACACTATACTTCAGAGGTTTGCTGCTGCGCAATTGGTGTTTATGCGTCCTTTATAAATAAATGTGGGTTTTATGTCCACAATGACTGTTATTTCTGAGCCGAAATGGTTACGTACAAACACTTAAATACCCATAATGTTGGGGACATAAAAGCCGTTCCATGTTTGTTTAACCGCACGATGATTAATGAAGGATATGATATGAGCTGCGTATTTGTTAGGCAGTTAATATTCCACCCGTGCGTCCTCGGCCGCCATTTCGCCAGGCTCTTCCTAGAAAGCGAAGTGGCCCACTCGACGCCAGGGAGCCTCCATCACCGGATATGGCGACGACGTCATACTAACTGTTGATTTTCACTTTTATTATGCACATGTGCAACGCAATGGAAAATTAAATAAGACGCATGAGTAATTAATTGTATATTAAACAAGGCCCGACGATAATAATGACGCTAGTTGAGAAACTCTTGCAACAATTTATTTAGTACTTGTCCCAGTTGAGGTGCGGCGATAATGAACACAATAAATTAGGGGAGAACACGGAGTCAATTATCTTATCAGCATACACACGGCTAGACAATGCGCCCGCTGAGATGCGGCGCGGCTCTTATCGCGACCACCCGTCGCCGAACAACATTATTATGGGAACTCCTCCGAACTCCCCTGGAGAAACCTCGGTGTTCTCGGAACGAGCGGTTCTATCAGCTCTATGCTAAGTATACAACACGGTGTGATCGAACTCATAAAAATTCCGCTTGCTGGGTGCGACCATATCTTGTTCCGTGGTGACTGGCAAGAATCTTGTCTTCTCATAATCAGATGAAGGGCTCACTACCGCCGCTTCCATGAAGTCGTTAACGACCCGGTGACACCTCGTCTAATGACTGCGTGCACATTTAACTATGCAAATGATTGCGTCTCGATCGCTGTTCTCCTCTCGAGTGGAACTGGCGCCCAGCCTTACACAATTCATTATTTCACTTGAAAATATTACCCTTGCATAATGCACCTGATAAATGATCACTATCAATTTATTGTTGCCCGCAGTCAGCCTTGGTGAAATTGTTAAACAGCCATTTCGCCATTCCCGTGGCGCATGATTCTTTCAGGCGTTATTTATGACAGCCGCGGTATTATCTCGTCGTGCCGTGCCTAATAATGTCTCGTTATGGGAAACTCTCGTTTGCGGCCAATAAAATAATTGAATGTCGGTGGACCAGCTCTTATCTGGAGCGTAATAAATCGGCGCTGCCGATCGCGCCGGCCGAAGCTGCACCGGTGCCCGCGCCTGATAAATGAGTTAACATTTTTTTAATTAACGATAATTTCTCTGCTCTGTGACGTCCTGAGAGTTGAGAGTTAGGCGCGCTTTGACCACTCCGATTGGCGACCACCGACCACACTGCAATGAGAAACTCTCTCGCTACTTGTTCTCCTAAATTATAGGCGAGCCCGTCTAAAGAGTTAATTGCATGTTTACTATCGACATTTAGCTGTTGCTCGCGAGATTATGGCGCGGGGCGGTCGTGTCGTGATCGAATGTTTTCCAGCGTTATGCAACTCTTTGTTGCATTCGGTTCACATGCTGCACGTAGCCGGGAGACAACCTACGAACCGCGATCAGTATCGGTTTCGATAATAGCTCAAGTACTTCATTTTTGTCATTGGTCTCACGAATCGTTTACGACATCCCCGTCACGATTTCTGATGTAATTCTCCTTAGTTTCCACGCTCCGATGACACATTGTGTTATTACAGTGTTTCGCTGTTGGCGTAGTTTCTTGTGGTTATTCGTCGTTAGTCTATATTTGCACGTTTGTGGATTTAACCGCAGTTTGACTTGACATAAATGCTTATTGCAACGTTAGAGATATCGTTAGCGTGCGTGACCCCGGCTTTGGCTCAAGTGTGTTTCCTGTCAGGTTCTCATGACAGTTCGTCAGCTTGGTTAAGGGTCGACATGCCGGAGAACTCGCCGTCGTTGACCTGCGCGATCCCGCGCGAAATCATGTGACAAGGGCCTCACATTGTTAAACACAAGAGAAATACCACCTTGCCTCTCTCGAGGGAAATTGACGTCTCAAGTATGAACGTTGACTTCGAGTGCCGGCTTCGTTTAGATATTCTAAGGATAATTCAATGACGCTCTTACTTGAAGGAATAACGCGCCGCATTCCTCAGACTTGTTTGTCTAGTAGTCTAGAGGGCAAAGATTGCTATTACAGTGTAAAATGCAAATGCTACATTGCGTTCTCCTAAACTGCGTATGAAACGGTGGATATCTTCATCAGTGTGTTTACTTGTGAATTAAGTACTATCTACAACAGTGTACAATTTCAATTATACTCGTGTTATCTTATCAAAGGAACGTGACACGCATTTAGAAGCGAGCCGCGGTATTGCGCCACAGATGTAAGACTCTATTAGATAGATTCTATGCGAGATTAAAAAGCCACCTTGAACCGATTCCGTGGTTTCGCGTCCGATGGTTACACAACGCGTTTGTTCTCAGCGATCGCTACCAATTCGTTTCGTTTGTAATTCAATTATGGAAACACATGTAAATGTCATAGTGGTAATGAAACTATTGCATCTCTCCGCAGGCTCGGTCGGTAGTTACGTTGCGCAAGCGTCTCCCGCAGGTCGGCGGCTCTTAGCGTTCGTTTTATAAGGCAATTGTTACTTTATTTACGAGTACTTGATTATTGTTTTATTATTGAATTACGTTGATCGTTAAATAACTGGCATTTGGCTTGGGTGATTGAGCAAGATTATGAGCCTATTAGGATTATTCCTTTCAATCGCTTTCTGAACAAAAATTACAGAGTATTAATGCAGTTGTTTTTTTTTTGTTTCAGGTACGTTGTAGAAATTAAGCAGATAGAAGAGACTTAGAGAGCCACGAAAGGACATGAACTAAGAAACGGTAATGTGATTAAAATACTTGAGACACTTCTCACCTCACTTGGTATATCATTCTCATCCAAAAATATTACTAAAAATGCAACTTAATGCATAGGTAAAACAAACTTGCCAAATGGATACTTTCTTTGTTCTTGATGAGACAGCAAGTCCAAAGGATATTATTATGTTATGGAAAATTCTGGGAGTCGTGCGTGCGTCAGCCGCTGTCAGTATGTGCTGGGTATGAGTGTCAGTAATACATGGAGTCTCGTTAGGCATTCACGGAGGGCCGCGGTCGTGCCCGCATCAATATGCGCCCGCGCGCCTCCAGCCACTATAAAGAAACTACGGAATATACTCATAATAATATATCTTACAACACATAGAAACACGGAACAGTATCACATTGGAATTCAATGAAGCTAGAACACCAAATGACGAATACATGACTAAGGAACGTTCTGCTGAATAGGCAGAAAGTTCAGAATGCGCGGATTCGCATGATTTGAAGTTGAACCGCAAATAGTGCTGCCGTGCCGATTCTAGGGTAGAGTGAGTAGAGCGGTCACTCTGGGCACTACTTTTGTAAGGGCGCACTGCCGAGAGGAACGAATTTAAATACGGTGCTACCAGAATTGTAACGCAAGAATTTGGGACTCCCCTCAACCCCGTGGTCGGTCACACCTTAATGGAAAGATTTCACTTAAGTCCGTCGAAAGGCAATCTTGGACCGGCACATTTGCTAATACCACTCAATTCGAACTATCAAATGAGTATTACACGTGAGGTTACTCTTCTGTGCTCTCGCTAATTTATGCCCCAGGACACGATTTGACGCATGAATCACTAGCGCGGTGTTCACGTGACGTCACGATTTTGGTGTCGCACGCGCACCAACCACGAAATTAAATTATGCATTTCCGCTTGTATAATTGTTTGATCTTAATAGTGCTTCTCTAGGAACAGGATTTTGAAATGCCTATTCTATACAGGTATTTATGTCTATGGCTGGCAAGCTAAACAACTGTGCTCGTTGTAGACAGCGCAAAAGTATTATATTGATAACACTTTATTCTCACGCGCTCACATTTATAGCATAAAGTTAACAATAATATTGGGCATATTGACACCTGAGTAGTTGTCAATCTGCCTAATATTTTTTCTAACCTAACTGTACGTTAGGTTGTGGTATTCTGTCGCTTAAGTTATTCTGTAGTGTTACGTAAGCAGAATAAATATAAATAAATAAATAATAAATAAATATAAATAAATATATACGGACAAATCACACAGATTGAGCTAGCCCCAAAGTAAGTTCTAATGAAAGACTTGTGTTATGGGATACTAACTCAACGATACTATATTTTATAACAAATACATATATAGATAAACATCCAAGACCCAAGTCAATCTAAAAAAAGGTCGTTTTCCATCTTGACCTGACCGGGGATCGAACCCGGGACCATCCGTGTCGCAGGCAGGCGTGATGACCGCTGCGCCACGGAACTCGTCACGTCAGAATATTAACTATGTTTAACCTAGGGGGTTAGGTGACCCCTGAAGTAAAAGTAGAAAAAGTTCTTCGCCTATCCCCTCAAGCTTACGTAAACATAGCACCCCGTACCACTGCGAAATTTGACTGAAATAAAATATATAGTGATAATACGTACTCGTAGACTGAAATTAAATAGTGATAATACGTAAAAGTCTACAAACTTCACTTGCAATGAAACAAAGATCGCTGTTTTGCGCTAGATTTGCATCATAACAAGCATCTTGTTGATGCCAACAAGGCAGGATATTAACGCGACACGTGCGTGGTGAATGCCTGCTCACGTGCGCAGGGTCTCGTGTTCCGGACGGCTTTCCTGTAATGTGCTTGCTGCCAGAAATAGAAAACGGAGATGTGAATGAAGGAAGATTGTACACTTATTTGGGTACTAGCATCTTACCCGCGACTTCGTCCGCGCATATGTCACCCGCAGATAAATTCGCTTACTATAAGTGAAAGAATTTTCAAAATCGCTCCTGTAGTTTCGGAGCCTGCCCAATGCAAACAAACTATATATATAAAGTATAGAAATACAGTCATTTTAATTAGTCACTATTACTTATTCCCGTTTCCAACTCCATCTCTTGCTGGCAGATGGCAGTCGTTATACTATGAAGGATGCTGTAAGGTAGCTTAAATATGCTGATAAAGTGTGCCACTAACCCTTAGACTGCGGAGCACTAAACAGTGGCGCGGAAATAACCCACGTGCCACCCAAGTGGTTTTAATATGTTGGTCTTCATAGTCACATAAGGTCTAAAATTGTTTTTATTCTATTTTTCCCATCCATTCCATTTCCATTTTGCCTATATGAATACGAATATGAACCTAGAACCAAAACCCGTGCATCCGTATACTAAACAAATGCGTATAAAGTACGATTGCCGCTTTCCATAAGGTAGAGCTGGGCTTGTTAGAAATCTGGTGACATTAAGAATGATTCGAGAGCAAATTCTCATAGTATGTTGAAGTCGTAGGACTAGCTTCACAGTTTTCAACGGGTTGCCGACATATATCATGCATGACATATTCTGTCTTGATACATAAATACGTATAATCGTCGGTGAAAAAGATTAGCAATTTACCAGATGAATTTGTTTTTTATCCCATGAGACGTGCGCGTACGTACATATTGATTAGTTCTGTAATGCATTTATAAATTATCTAACAACAATTGTTCATCATCGATAAATACAGCCTGCAGAACATAATGAAGTCGAATGTATGGTAACATTCATCATACACGGCATTCAATACTCCACCGCTAGAGCGGGACAAAGCTATCGGACCAGCCGCAACAGCTTTATGGCCAATCGGTCAAATGTCGACGGAAACCATTTAGTTCCTGCCATCTTTTACGATGGCCGCCCGCCATTGTGCGAGTGCTCATTGCGACTCCGCCATCGCCTTATACAAGCCCTGAACAATGGCTGCAGAGTGCGGCTCTGGAAACTCGCTCACTTTTATTGTACCGGTCCTGCCTGCATAATGCTAGATGCGTTTATTCCGAGCTGGAATGCAATATTGTCTAGAATTGTTAGTGTTAGAGCGCGTGCCTGGAACAGATAGCGAGCCTGCCTCGATGGCTCGCCCGATATGCAGGCATCGGACCGGCCCCCATTGCTATCATTATGCGAGTCTACCTACCCCGCTCTTATCTGGCGCGAGCATCGCATACGCTGAAAAACGGCGCACGAGGAACCGGCGCGAAATTGAGTTGGAGTAGCGGTCCCACCTCAGGGCAGGCAGGGAACAAGTAGGCCGCGGCGATTACGGCGTTTCCTCAAAGTTATTAAGCGTCGACAAAGCCGATCGCTCCCGCCGCCGGCCTGTTTGTCAGAGCGTTTTCCAGCAATATTCATGTTACACATCCGCGGTTGTCGCTCACGGTTGAAACGGACACTCGTAACTCGATACTGCCTTCCGAGCAACTCTCTCCTTTTACCGCACATATAGAAATGCAGAGCGGAACGTTTCCTGCTGTACGTATCCCTGCAGCGTGCAATAGCATAGGTTTCGTTTCCATTGTGTTTGGTGGCGTGTGTGCCGCGATTCGGTCGCATGTAGTTCAGAGGGCAGTCGCCGTTCCGGCGCCGAGTTCTCACAATGGAAGCGAGAGTCGGCTCCTGTAAGTTCAGCTTCCGCAGATCGCTATCGCGCCAGTAGACTCCGATAGGTCCGACACGACTTCCGATATACGCGGTGAAATCTCACTCGCCGGAGATATTGTTGGATTATATAGTGCAAAAATTAATATACCTAACAATGTTCCTTTGTTCTACCTATTCAACTTATTGTTTATTTGACTCTCCTCACACCGCGTCACGGGATCTTGTAAGACGGACGTATTGCTTCCAAGTGAACGAATTTAAAATAAATATTTCAATATTTGCTTAACAGAAACATTAAGTATTTTATTTTAACCCCATAACTCCTATAGGTTATGGGCCCAGTATAAAAAGGACATTTAGTAGTGCATAGTGAAAGTTAAGTGCATAGTGTTTATGTGATAAAAACAAAATTTGTGACAATGGAAAAAGTGAAAAGGAACATTAAGCCCTTTGATGGTGAAAAGTACAGTGTGTGGAAATTCAGGATTCGTACATTGCTTTCCGAATTAAACTTGATCAGTATTATCGACGACGAAATTCCTGGAACGCGATCCGCTGAGTGGGATAAGAGTAATAGGGCTGCCAAAAGTATTTTGGTCGAATATTTGACGGACTCGTATCTAAGTTTCGTTGATGAAAGTAGTACTGCACGAGATGTTTTCAAACATTTTGATTCAATATATGAAACAAAAAGTGTAGCAACTCAATTGGCTTTAAGAAAACAGTTATTAGGTTTGAAATTAAAAGGAGATGTATCATTGATAAAACATTTCTCAGTATTTGATGATCTGCTGACGGAGTTATTTGCTGCCGGAGCCAAATTAGAGGAAACAGATAAAGTGGCTCATTTGCTACTTACTCTCCCAAATACTTATGATGGTGTTATCACAGCAATTGAAACACTATCAGAAGATAATATCACTCTCGCATTTGTGAAGACGAGACTTCTTGACCATGAAGTAAAATTGAAAAATGAAAGTAGTGACACAACTCTCAAAATACTTCACGTCGAAGAAAAATATAATAATAATAAAAAAGATCACTCACAACAAAATGTTTCGAGAAACAAAACATTTAAAAGACCGTATAACAGAAAATTTATTAAATGTTATCACTGTGGTCGCAAGGGACATAAGAAACAGGATTGCATTTATTTTAAAAGAATAAATATTCAAAATAATGCTCCAGAAAAGACTAGACACGTCCAAAATATTGCCCTGCAAGAGGCATCGACTTCTCATACTTCTTTTTCAGGATTTGCGTTTATGACTGGCGCATACCATTTTGAAAAAGATAACTCTACAATCCAATTTCTATTAGATTCAGGAGCGTCTGACCATATAATCAATAGAGATGATATATTCACTTCCTTTGAATATTTAAATCCCCCCGTTAAAATCTCTATCGCTAAAAATAATCAATTTATTTCAGCAACTAAAAGGGGTAATGTAAATCTTATCAGTAATACAGGAGTTCAAGGAGTGCTGTCCAATGTGTTATTCTGCAGTGAGGTACCACACAATCTGTTATCGGTGACAAAAATGCAGCAAGCTGGGTTTACAGTAGTGTTTGATGAGAAAGGCACACATATCACAAAAAATGGTAAAATCATCATGAAAGGTAAGACTTTGAATAATTTGGTCGCTTTAGAGTTTAAAATACCTGCAATTAACGGTGAGTCTCTTTCCCAAGCATGTCATGTTAATTCAAATAAATATGAACTATGGCATCAACGCTTAGGACATATAAGTAAAACTAAGTTCTTAGAGTTGAAACATAATAAAATGATTGAAGACATAGATGAAATAGAATCAGTTTCTCCTCACGATAAATTGTGCGTAGCATGTATAAATGGGAAGCAGACTCGCCTGCCTTTTAATAAAGTCAAAGACAAGAGTTATATAAAACGCCCTCTCTATATAGTGCATTCAGATGTTTGTGGGCCAATCACACCTCCATCAGTTGACAATAGAAACTATTTTGTGTTATTTGTTGATGATTTCACACATTATTGTGTGGTGTATCTGTTAACTTACAAATCTGAAGTGTTCTCTGCATTTAAAGACTATGTAGCTAAAAGTGAAGCAAAGTTCAATTTAAAAATAGTTAATTTTTACACTGATAACGGTGGTGAATATTTATCTACCGAGATGAAAAACTATTGTAAAGAAAAAGGTATAAGCTATCACTTAACAGTTCCTAGAACCCCACAGTTAAATGGTGTCGCAGAACGAATGGTTCGCACAATAACGGAAAAAGCTCGAGCTATGTTAGATGGTAGTAAAGTAGAAAAATGTTTCTGGGGAAATGCAGTCTTAACTGCAGTTAATTTAATCAACATTACGCCTACAAGAGCTTTGAGTCAATCTAAAACACCATACGAGATGTGGCATGATAGAAAACCGAGTATTAAAAATCTCAGAGTGTTTGGTTCAACTGTGTATGTTCATAACAAAGCCAGTAAAAATAAATTTGACAACAGGTCATGGAATGGAATATTGGTAGATTATGAACCCAATGGTTATAAAGTTTGGAACACAGAATGCGAAAAGTTTGAAACTGTAAGGGACGTTGTTATTGATGAGACTAATTTCATCGAATCCAGGCATATATTAAGACCTGAAGGGAGTAATAACAAATATTCCCAAGACGAAACTGATATTGTGAAATCAGTGTCTGATAAGTCTCATAATACAGGTCTGAAATCAGATATCTCTAAATCTGATGAAGAATGCAGTAGAAACAAAATTCGTAGAATCGGTAGTGAAATGCCGTGTGAACCTGAAAGTGAATCTGAGAGTAGTTTATCGAATGAAAATCAGGAAAAACCTGATGAATTGTTAAATTTGCGAAGGAGTGAAAGACTCAAAACTCGGTCACCAATATCATATAATGAAAATGAATATGATATATATAGCGCTTTATCAATCACAAGTAATGTACCTAAGTCATTAGAAGAAATAAAATCTCTAGATGATAGGGATCAATGGGAAAAGGCATTCAGGGAAGAAATTAATTCTCTTGAAAAGAATAATACGTGGACTTTAGTACCTAAACCATGTAATAAAAATATCGTTGATTGTAAATGGATATTTACTATTAAAAATGACGGTTTCGGTAAACCTTCAAGATATAAGGCACGTCTTGTTGCTAGAGGTTTTACTCAAGAATATCTTACTGATTACAATGAAACATTTGCACCAGTTGCTAGGATAGCAAGCTTTCGATTTTTAATCAGCTTTGCAAATCAATACAATCTATTAATTCATCATATGGATGTAAAAACAGCATTTTTAAATGGTACACTGAAGGAAGAAATATATATGGAAATTCCTGAAGGTGTTACCTGTAAAGATAATTACGTATGCAAATTAAATAAAGCACTTTACGGTTTGAAACAAGCTGCCAGATGTTGGTATGAAACATTTGAACAGTCTCTCAAAGAAATAGGTTTTCAAAACTCTCCAGTTGATAGGTGTATATATGTGAAGGATAGGGGAGACATTACTAAAAACATTTACGTCATATTGTACGTTGATGATTTAGTAATAACGTGTGCAGATTTACAAATTATGAATAATTTTAAAACTTACTTAATGACAAAATTTGAAATGACCGACTTACAAGACATTAAATTATTCTTAGGCATTAAAGTAGAGAGATACAACGACAAAATTACTTTAGACCAAAGTGCTTACATAAAATCAGTTTTGCATAAATTTAACATGAGTGAGTGCAACCCTATTAGCACACCAACCGAGCTCAAGTTAAACTACGAAGCTCTTAACTCTGATAAGAAGTGTGACGCACCATGCCGTCACTTGATCGGTTGTTTAATGTATGTTATGCTTTGTACGCGTCCGGATTTAAGCGCTAGTGTGAATATTCTAAGCCGGTACACGAATAAGAATAACAAAGAATTGTGGTTGTGTTTAAAGCGAGTTTTAAGGTATATTAAAGGCACGATTGATTTGAAGTTAACATATACGAGAAATAATTATGAGAATATTCTATGTGGATATGTCGACTCTGATTGGGGTGGCCACGATTATAATGATAGGAAAAGCACAACTGGATATGTGTTTAAATTATTTGACCAGTGTACTATAACATGGTGTACAAAGAGACAAACATCGGTAGCGGCCTCATCTACTGAATCCGAGTATATGGCTTTGTATGAAGCTGTAAAGGAAGCATTATGGCTTAAGTCTCTGGCAAAAAGTATAAACTTAAACATAAATAAGCCCATTATTTTATATGAAGATAACAACGGCTGCATTAGCATAGCTAGTAATCCAACAAGTCACAAGAGATCGAAGCACATTGATATAAAATATCATTTCTCGAGAGAGCAGGTTGAGAAAAATGTAGTAAAGTTAAACTATATTTCCACAGGTGACCAGTTGGCAGATTTATTGACAAAACCGTTACCACCGGTGACTTTTATGAGATTGAGAAAAGAATTGGGTTTAGAATAAGTTTTAGTTTTAAAGTACAATTTCTTTAGATATAATGAAATGGTCTGGTCAGGTTTTTCTGGGTTTTTCCTGATCCATAGCAACAAATGTTGGACCATAATTGTACAGTTCTCCCAGACCCCACTTGGAAGTACATATGTTCCGATCTGTCGTATTCATAAGTTGATGTTCAGTTATTTTGTAATGTTGAGCTGTATACCATATACTGGATTGTAAACTAGCGATGAGCTAGAAGTTAGGGATTAATTTTTGAGGGGGCGTGTTGGATTATATAGTGCAAAAATTAATATACCTAACAATGTTCCTTTGTTCTACCTATTCAACTTATTGTTTATTTGACTCTCCTCACACCGCGTCACGGGATCTTGTAAGACGGACGTATTGCTTCCAAGTGAACGAATTTAAAATAAATATTTCAATATTTGCTTAACAGAAACATTAAGTATTTTATTTTAACCCCATAACTCCTATAGATATTGCTCGAGATAAATTGTCCGTATTGTTTGCACGAGAATTATGATAGGAAGACAAAACGATTCAAACGCTGTAGGCCTTTATTTATGTTTGTGATTGTGCTTGATGTCTTCTATAGTAATAAATTTGATTACCGGGTTAACGACAGTCCTACGCAAATTGTTTATGAGGCCCTTTTAAGAGGCGTCCTTGCCAAAGACGTCCAGTCTTGGGCTCTGTCATTAAGTATTTTTGCGTGGCGACGTGCTGCTTCGCCATTTAAGGACAGTCACGCGGCTCGCAGTAAACTGTGTAACGAGGCACGTCCACACCGTGGGTGTACCACCAGCTCGATATGCCGATTTTCGTTGAAAAACAGCGGATGTCACGTCGGAGGTCGTGATGATCGCCAAATCGGCAGTTTGAGGTCCCTCGTTTGTTATTACTAATTCTATGAGCAATATTCCTTAAACGTAGCTACTTAGTACATATATTTCCGGCAAGTATCTATCTAATTTATTCCTCGAAAGGGCTGGCATGAACTGACGTGCAGCGTTTCGACACGTATCTATTGTTGAGTAACAGCGACGGAGGAGAATGAAGTAGGTTAAACAATATTCCGTGATATTGAAGTCGGGAGCGCCGCGAGCGTGGTTGCATTACCGGAGATGTCGGCCACCCTGACAGCCCTCACTGGCAAGCCCTGAAATTGCATGTCCATTTATCGAGAGCTCCTTTAAAGAGCACCACTGACTGACGTTAGCCATCTAAGTAATCCAACCACGTTTATTAAAACCAGACGTTGCATTGTAACCACGCTTTTTCACGTTGACAAGTCATTCATTGTCTCGAGATAGTACCAGTTGTCAATGATTGGGCTTAATTAATAGATATGCAAGAAACAAAGCAGCTGTAAAACACTGATGGATTTACGAGTATATACGACTGCCATAAACATATTATTTTTGTTTGTTCTCCTTTAAAAGTCAAGTTCAAAATGAACGTCTGCTTCACGTCAAACCTGTGGGTCGTAAACATAGGCTATCAATTTAAAATTCACCAAAGCACGTCAGCTTCTGGCAATGGCTGCTAAGCACACTAAATCTTTTCACCTCGAACAATGGGGCTTGCTAACCGGTGATTATTTTCAAGTGTCGGACATTTGCATGAGTTTGTCTGTTTGCCGCGACCCCTTAACCAGGGGCATTGTTTCCTTCGATTTGAATGGCTAATATTAACCGAGCCTTCAGCGGGTTTCGTAAGTGGAACGGACGCACAGCACTGCTCTTTAGAAACTTGTGAATTATGCGGATTTTAGACGTCTCCAACAGTAGCGTATTGTTGGAGTAAGTTTCCTAAATCGTTGAGGCCGTGATTTATAGTTTTAGTTACTGAGTATCGTATCCTATGGTCTGTTCATATCGCTATTTACGATATTAGTTCTTCTTTGATTATGTACATCTTAATCAAAAGACGAATTCAAATCAAAAAACGACAACGATCGATTGTCACGATGCACGATTTCAGATGCTTGATTAAATAATGTTTTTTCAATGTCTCATGCAACATTGATTCCATGAATATTGCAAGCCGTTCAGCTAATCGCATTGAGTTCTACGAACTCCATGGCACTGCCGGGGCTGGACCCTCGCAGGGCTCTGTCACTGACCCTCGCGCGGCGGCGCCCATTAATTATTCTATTACTCCAATGCCTCGTGATGGCAGCGCGCGCGCACTCCTTTGATCCCATCCTGCTCTCCAATTCAATGCATCACTTTACTCCTCACTCGAGCAGTGTCCTTTTTTCCGACGCTTTACAAGTGTTTTTATCTCGATGCCTTCGCCCGCCTCGGAGCTACTTCTATTTTTAAGATGCACTTGCAAATTCCAGTAAGCTATTATGTTACGAATGTATTTCGCTATAGTAATAACATTTTTATGCGGGCCCACTTTTTGATCTTTTTCGCATCGCCCGTCATTTCTCATATCTTCATCACGTCAATCAAGTGGCATTGCAGTTTTATGCGATGTTTACAATCTTTTGAATTCCGACTGGCTTTTGTTGAGCTTTATTAAGGTCGATGAATAGTCTGTGTGCTGGCCTTTGCCTCGGTGAAATTAAGTGAGTCGCTACGGTTGATCGACGGGTGTAACAGTAGTCCGAAACTGTCAATAAGTAATTCATCACCGGAGAATTGATATTAATAATGGGCACGAATCGGTGAGATACGTGACCTCAGCTAATTCAGCATTAGGTGAAAGGCGACGCTTCGGGTGCTGCGCACGCGCACGCTGCACGCTGCTCCAATTCTGCTAAGTGGCCGCCCGCTGATGAATGGGGATTAATTTTAACCTGAGATAAACACCTTATTGCACATATTTCATACGTATCTCCTAACATTTTATTATAAATGGTAATGGGCTGTTTGCTAAGTACCCTCGTTTGATTACATTATGTTCGTACAAATGAGGCCAATAATGTTCGAGCGCAGCAGGTGCTCGTTTTCATTTTGTGCCATTTCGCAGATGCATCTGTCTCTGGTTGTTTTTGCAACGAGATATAGGTCAAACATGTTTGTGGTGCCTAACTAAACAGTGTGGGGCTGGTCCGTCGTTTTGTTTTCGTATCAGATGTTGATTTATTCGATCCTTTTGTCAAGAGAAACAAGTTGTTAATTAGTTTCGGAGAAAATTTTGCTTCTAATTCCAAATTTGACCGTATTGAAATTAATTGGAACTTAGAATCTGAACGTCAATTTCAATCAAGAATCAATCAAATTAGCTGCTGCAGCGTCTAATACTAGTGGTTTAATGCGCTTGCCACTGATCTGCGCGATTTATCGAAAGCCTCCCATTCAGCAGCCTATCTCTAGTTCGGTATCAGCAATTCGATTCACTAATAACGTATCTGCAGGTTGGTATTACTGGGCGGTACAGTTCAATGAGCGCTCATGTATCAGTTACACGTAAGATAGGTTGCCGTGCTACTAAATCGTTGTAAAATATGTAGACAAGTTTTGCAGAATTTACCATGTATGTTATCGTTTTGAAGTTTAAGACCAATTAACCACAACATCTGATAAGTATCACTTTCTTGGTTTTAGTCTTACAATATTTATCTCAGTGTTCATTACATTACCCTGTTCATGTCTATCCAATATAGGATTTCCTTCATTATCATATCCTGTTCCATTGATTGACGCAATGAATCAAGTCAGACGTCTTCATTTGGAACAAATCTATTCCTTTCCCATATGGCAGCAAGTGCTTATTATTGAGGCTATTCATTTTGCGCATGCGCGTTGGAATCAGCTTCTAATTGTCCGTAATGAGGCATATCCTCTCGTTGGCGCCAGTGAGTGCGATGCGTCAGGGCACTGCAACGCCTGAAACATGTTCATGTGTTGACGTTTCGTCTGTATTTGCTTTGCGAAGATTTTTTTCTGACAGTTCACACATTTTTTGTTAAAAATATTTACACTTATGTCTAAACACATATTTTCTTATTCCATAGTACTTATAAGAATAATATTTTCGAAAGCATAATGTAAACATATGAAATTCACAAATAAAAGTGATGGATATTGACATGACAAAGCCGACTCAACATTTTTTTCCTTGGGCCACAAACGAGCAAATATTTTTAAAGCGGCTTACCATGTTCGCATCACAATGCTGATCATACAGACAGCTGCAAAATAATTTTTGGGTAGATATTGTTATGAGAAAAATGGTCCTTTGTGTCCAAATTTCGTTAAGTCATAAGGTTACTCTTTGTTCAAAGTGCACGTCCCTTTCAATCTTAAGAAGATTTGATAATCTGAATCAGATTGCTAGATTTAGTTCCATTGAGACTGCTTCCTTACAAAGGTGATATTACCAAACCAAATTACATTTAAGGTCATAAGGCTTATCGATACACAAACCCAAAATGTCACCGAAGTACAACAAGCAGTGAAGGTGCGCGCTAAACGAACACAATGGAATATTTAGCCGCCATTAGAATACAATACCAAGGTCGGCGATCCAATTTGCTATTAGATTATAACACTGCAAATATCTTAGATCACGCAAATGCTATGTAAGATTTTAAGTAGACAAACCAAGTTTTATACCCCATTAGTAAGATTGACGGCTGAATGTCTAAGATGTCATTGCCTGACTAGCGGCCAGTGGTCTATCTCTTGTCTATGTCTTGTAATTAGGCGGTCCAATGTCAAGTCGCGTCGTGTGGGCTTCAATAGAAGGACATGCGCCCATAGTTTTCGTTTTGTCTATGCAAATGCGAAGTGATTAATATTTGAATAGTGGTCGCTAGCGTGGTTGTATTAGCGCAAACAAAGGTCGTGAGGTCATTTCTGGTATTTATAAAATTGTTATCTTGTCATTTGTGAAAGTTCTTTACAGCATAATGTTTTTATTGATAAATATCATTAACTATAAAATCTGTGGCTTTATTAGCTTAGCCAACTCCCAATACGTATTTGTAACAAATCTGTTTTGTCATGCCAAATTGCAGAAGCCTCGGCCATTTGTTTGCTTCTAGACGTTACTGTTTTTGCACAACGTGTCGTAAAATGCAAATAGGACCTCACGTATCGCCCCACTGACATCGATCTTACTTGCCGATGTCACCATGTCAAGATCATTCTCATCCGAATCTTATGCTAACGTTTGGCCCTCTTTCTAAACATTTGCTAAACTTCAGTCTACTTAAGGCTCAAATTGTAGATAATAATATAATCTATCAAATGAAAAAACATCGTCAACAACCGTTAATTTAATGAGACCAATTCGAAAGTTTACCCTTTCAAATAAAAAAAGGAAATATAAAATCAGTTATGGAGTTATGATCATATGAGGTACGTAAACATTAAGAAATCCAACCAAATTGCAAACCTCCTCCTTTTTAAAAGTCCTTTTAGGTAATTAAAAAAACCGGCCAAGTGTGAGTCAAACTCGCGCAATGAGGGTTCCGTACAATATGCTTCGTGAACACACACACAATGTGCAAAAATGTTTTATTCAATAGACTAGCGCTATCTAGTGGTGTTTTAGTGAACTATTTCCCTAGGTGAACTTATTATAGTGAGTTTACCACTTTATTTTCAACTGATAGAATCTTTATTATTTTTCCTGTAATCTTCAAGCAATAAACTATATATTGTAATTTTTTCGAAATTTTAGGCCCAGTAGTTTCGGAGATCAGGGGGGGGAATGGTCAAATTTTGCCTTCTTTCGTGAATAAAATCAAAAGTATTGATTTTTCCCGAACAAAAAAATATATTTTTGAGATCCTCATAACAAGCCCTTTCATTTGATATATAACACGGTAAGGTTTGCAAAACTTTTTTTTAACATTTTCTATTTGGACCCCCTAAACTGACCCTTATTTAAAAAAAAAATATATTTCTCTGCACATCCGTGTTTGGGTCATAGGTTTACACCATCTTACCAAATTTCATTTAATTTGGTTCAGTAGATTCGGAGAAAATCGACTGTGACAGACGGACGGACGGACAGACAGACGCTCGAGTGATCCTATAAGGGTTCCGTTTTTCATTTTTTGTACGGAACCCTAAAAATAGTAATTTGTTCGTTTCCTGTTATTTTTTATCAAAACTAGACTTCTGTAGCGGACATTTAATATTATCAGAATATTATCAGTATCGTTTTATAAAATATTAAGGTGCAAATTAAATACATGAATGATTCGGTGATCCTCTTAAGTAGTTTATAAGGTCTAACTAGAATTGTGAGTTGACGTCGCTTGGAGAAAATGCGCTGTGCAGTTTGTTGCCGCTTCTTCTGCACTCCGCTTTGGAAGCGGCCTAAACTTAGCCATAAGTAATTATTGACGTCAACAAAATTTTTTTGTTGTAAAAATTGTAAACACAAATATGACAATTTAATAAGTGTTCAAAGAAACCTATATTAAATAAACGATTGAATCTTGAATCTTACTTATAATATTATAGCATGCTAATATTTGTATATTTCTCGGGTTTTTTAGCAAACGGTGACTCATATCGAAATCAGGTGAATGTACCCAATCGAAACTTGTTTTGTCCGAGTGTTGTAAATTGGAAATTAATATATCGACTCTGTATTAAATAATGAGTAGTTGATTTGAATGAAACCGCTATTAAATATTATGATTTCGATGCGTTGGTAGTTCACAGTTTGACTATGTTTAAATACAGGTTAAAAGCTTAGAACTCTGACACCAGGGTGTGCATGGTCGACTGACCGTGTCACCTACTCGAAATGATGATGATGACAGTTAAAAGCAGTTTAATTTCAGATAACAGACATTATTGATCTTGGTAAAGCAATACAAAGTATAAAGATAGGAGGATTTAAAGCGTACTTCAATAACAGTTACTCCCAATTTGTCCAATAAATCAGATTTTATAGTTGTCGCAAGCAATAACTAGATTCATCTTATAGATATGCCGTCCTCCAGATAGGATCATGACTTATAACCATTGCGGCCGCAGGATCGACTCCCATTTCCTACACGACATTACGTTACATTGTATTGTTGAATTCTGCAAACGAAATGTCTTGGATGTTATTTTTTATAATTTAATAAGAGCCAATATGTATTATTTTTACTTATTTTTCTTCTAAATTGGTCTTGATTTGGGAGATTTTTTGAGTCTACCGAATGACATTTTCCATCCTATAATATTTCTTATTTTTTCTGTTCCTTGTTTTATATTCATCGTGAGCAACAACAAGGCGATTCCTTAAGATGTATCACAAATTCTTCTGATAAATCGACATGCTCCGGTTTTGAAACTCGTGTTCACCTTTGGACATGTAACGCGAAACATTACCCTCGATATCTCCGTGACTCCGTGTGACCTAGCTCAATATTCAAATTCTCGAATAACTGTCTCATCGCGGCAAAAGCTAATTGAACTTTGACATTAACTGTAATATACAGTTAAATTGTTATATCAACTATGACAGCGACTAGAATAATGTAGTAATAACTATTTTTCGTTCGCTTCTCTTCTGCCTCACTATAAATCTATCGGGATTCGGGAACAGTTTTTTCTGGAAACTCTTGAGTCTTGTCAATGTGTAGTTATGCAAAATTTTACGATGATCGATACTGTAATATGAAAGCGCGAAAGCTATCAACAAATATACCAACCCCTTTTTTGCTTCTATTAGTATGGACATCGGAGGATCATTTTTGGTTTTCCATCCTTTCTGAAAGCTACGAGGCAAAAATCTCTATGCTAGGTTATAGAAATATTATCTAAGAATCCATTTAGATGTCGCCAGCTAATACAATCATTATGGACTGAGTTTTATATTTATTCCGGTTTCGCAAATGCTTTATTTTTCCAGTTTATAAAAAGAGGTTATCTACTGGTTTAATAACTAGTTTTATAAAATAAAATCTGTCCAGTTCACCTAGTCGTCGTTCTGTTATTCTATTATTTATTGTCACTTAATTATTTTTTTTTCTTTATTCTCCTTCCTTTGCTTGTCCCACTATTTTTTTTTTATTCAGAAAGGATACCAATGTTTCATCAAATAATACCCAGAATCGGGAAAGGTTCATACAATAAGTCATTTCATACAAATAGTCATACTTCATTCAGTCATTTCATACAAAGTTGATCAATAGTAGGTATATCACAACATTGTCAGGTCTTTTTTAGTCTCCACATCAGGCGCCGCTATTCTTGGATTTTTCGCGTGGATATTTTTCGCTTATTCTTAATTTGATAAGAGTATATCAAAATAGCATTGTAAAATGCATAAACAATACCTATGAAATATAGTAACGATAAATTTAGGTATTGGTGTTCATAATGAAGAATTTTATATTTTTTTGACAAGAAGATACTTAACAGGAAAGATTATTAACGTCTGGCGCACCCTGGGCAACAATCATTCAGTACTTCACGCTGATTGGCCATTTCTTTCACCACCATGGTACCTAATGGATGCCACCGACAACGCGATTGGGGTGGCTAATTTCTGGGCCGCGACAATTTAATGTTTTTGCCATCGAAACGCTAAGAAGAAAGATTGTTAAGAAGAATACATACCTACGACCGCTCCAACCAGTCTAGCCAGCGTTAAAAACTTAATTTTACAAGCGTTTGTCGTTACTATTTAAGAATTTAAACGGTTTCTGTCGGATGACGTCCCCCGCTCCTGGTGAGTCACGAGGTCGCTGGACAGCCGCGCCTGTTAGTGGACCGGCCGTTTTGCGAGCCCAAATGACCGTTGTGTTTGAGTTTCAATTTGGGAGATTGTTATCTGAAACCTGTTTTTATTTTGCATGGAGTTTGTGTGATTTTAACACCTGGCAGTGACGAAAATTGTTTAGGATGATTTTGTTGGTGCTTCTCTATATTCACTTTTGCTTTTGAAAAGTAAGATTAGTTGGTTATTTTAAGCTGTAGTATGACAATAAAACCAAATTGTTATGTATGACGATGTAATATTAATCTAATATATGAGCAGATCGAGCAGGGCAACTTTTGCTCACGGCTTCGCTTGTGTTACATACAAAGCTTTGGACTCCCGTTTCACTCCTGTAGGGGGTGAATTTGAGAAAATCCTTTCTTTGCCTAATGCCTACGTCATTATAACTATCTGGGTGCCCAATTTGAGCGCAATCCGTTTAGTGGTTCAAGCTGTGTGTTAAGAGATCATATATTAACAGTTGCCCTTTATGAACCCTTTATATATTAATGATATTGGTCTGCAAATTATAGTTAGTCTAACACTAAATTCAAATCGTTGAAATGACGACCACGTCATCAACGTAAAATAATGTGTAATTGATGTAAAAAATAATACAGTTGTATGTATTTACCAAATCGTTATTTAAATTCATTTCGCTTTTGCGATCACCATTTTATAACCACATCTCCCTAAAAGAGAGCATTTTTAACGAAAATTATGAAAGAAATATAGCAGTTCTAAAACGCTCCTTTGCACATACTAATGCGCCAGGCAGGAACCATGTCGTCATGCTAGGTGGATGCGCCAGACAGCTGTGAACACCGTGACCTTACAGCGACACTGTTGATACAGTTGCACCGCTCTCATTGTCTCCTAGTATCGATAACAACATTCCACAGCCTCGAACAATAGTGTTGACAATCCACATAACTATTGTTACTCATAGGTCAAACATAACCGGCCCGGTGCATCACAACTATAATTGCTTTCTAGGAAACCGCAGCGTTAAGTAACGGAAGCTAAAACGATGTAACACATTGTTCTAATGGGTTTGCGATACCGTTCAGCCTTCGAGGTGAAAAAACACAGTTTAGCGCTCGAGGTGATAAGTGTTGCGAACTTTTTCCCCCTGACTCACAATGCACACTCATTTGCATACTCTTTGGTGTGCGACGTGGACTAAGGATGTGTTATTTTTAAACCGTCTGGCATTCACTAGACACAAAGGCGACGCTCATCTCGCCCGCCTATTCTTTAAGTATTTACAGAGCGGGAAGTATGTCCGCACTGGACACGGATTCGACATAAATACAAAGCGATCGTACGCTTTTCCGAACTATACGCAACGCATGGGCTGACAATGGCTTTTGTTGCATATTTGTCGTGCGGCGTTCCCACGCCGGTCAGGTTGCCGATCGAGAGGCGATCGTTGCTTTGTGCGCGAGCCATTGTGGACAATCGCCTCGTTCCCGGGCGCCCTTCGAATGATTGATATGATAATATAAGGACTATGTAACTTATGCGCAGCCTCAATCGCCCACCAGCGATTTGCGAAAACGCGATAAGAGAAGCAATTTGGAACGACCCAAATAAAAGCGTGTGATGCGCTCGCCGATACCACTATTGCGAAGCGAGATAAATCTGTGTACATTGCCGTAATTGTAACACAATATCATATTAATTTGAGGCACGCCAACGTCGTGAGAGCGAGTGGGAAGCGAGGATACTCGGCCGATCCGACTGTTTCGTCATCCGATCGTCTGCGATATGGTCTTTCACAATTACAACATTATACGGAACGGCGTTGCTATTAAAACAGAGTACTTTATCGTGTGCCACCTCCCGCGGAGCTGGTTCCCTTTGATTAGTTGTATTCCGTGTTAAACAGACGCCGTGTTTTCCGTGATCTGTAAATTGTGCGGTACAAGAGTTTCGCACAGGGTTGCGAAATGTCGTGTCGCGGTGCGATGTCGCAAGCGCATTGTCTCCGCGCATCTAGAGCGACGACGACTCGCGCAGCACTAACGCCTACCGTTCATTGCGCAAGCGCCTAGCCAAATACGCGAATATGGACATTGAAATGCAACTTTATTACGAGTATCTCACCGCTTCATTAGCTAGACCGCGATCAGGAATGTGTAACTGGTTCAATCAGCGTTTACCTAAGAAGCTGTGAGTCATGTACTTGTCACAGAGATAAAAAGGTAATGTCACTAGCGGTACTCGACTGCCCTATATTCGGTTGCAGCGTTTAGTTTCGCAAGTGTGGCGCATCTTATCGTTGATAACGATTGTGCAAGTGAACAAGTGCGGGATTAGCCGCGGCTAATTGAAATGTCTTCGCAGTGGGCGGCTCGCGCGGACGGCTTAATTACCTCTGTAAACAGCTCGTTGTGCAACGAGACAGTGACCGAGGGCCTACGCGCGATGTACCAACAAATATTGCGGCACCATCGGTTGCATGCTGTGACCAAAACCAAAATTATAAATACTTTTGGATACATGAAACTTTCGAGTTGATACGAGTTCTAGTAGCAATAGCGATAAATTAATTACAAATATTCTTAAACGAAATGGACGTGTGTATCCCTAAATAAACGGGAACAATTCGCGGAGAATAGTATATGATGACGATTACTTATATTAGGTTGCGCAGTGTGCTACAAATATTTTACTTAGTTTAATATAAGCGGTAGTCAAAAAGGGACCTTTGGTGCTCCCCTTACTTGGTGCCCTGGTCAGCCACCCAACCACAACCCACAAACAGCTACCTACTTCTATCTTGCATTTTCGCCGCCTCATTGTCTGCCTGACATATGGCAAGCTGACTTTGACATGTAATGAGTGTAAGTTTATTGGCGTTATTGTTTCTTGTCCATAGATCGGAGCCTTGACCTGCCTGTTAATCGGCTACAATTAACCGGGCCGCCCGCGCATGCTGTCATAAGATAGTAGACCAAGATCCAACTGCATGGTCACTACTTTCATTTTATGACCTCGTGTATTTCGGCAGTATTCTTTTTTATACTTTAAAATACAATAAATAAAAATAATAACAATTAAGGATCTTCTATTTAATTACCAACTATTGTTCTAGAAAAAAACTGAGTCAGTTTATGTTTTTGGTTTGACATTATTCGTACACTGAATAGGAACCCGGAACATTAAAGCTATAATCGGCAAAAATGCTGTAAAATATGACCTTAAGGAAGGTTTATGCCTAGCAGTGGGTTATGTAAAGCTGACGATGATGATAATGGCCGTAAATGTATTTTACGTATATTGGTAGCGTCTAGCCGCTTGACATTCCAGGCAGTAAGTATACAACAAACAAACATATCCAAATATTTTGACTATTACATTTATGTAGCATTTATGAGAGGTGATCCGGAGTTCGGACAAATGATCGTGGAAATCTTACTGTAAGATCTTGCACTACATATCGCACTCTCGCGCGTGGGAGAGCCGCATAAACGCAATCTCTACATTTAATATAAATTAATTTTCCCACATCGCGGCGCTAATTACACGGCTACACTATCAGCCTAGCTAGCGGTAATGGCGGCCGACTTCATCTTCCAGACTATTATTAAGTCTAAATGAGGATTAACAGCACCGCGGATTATTAGCGCTTATTCGCTTGTAGGTCTCTCTCTCATTCTGCTATAAACCCCGGTTGCATCCTAAGATTTGATAATATCTTCCTTTTAATTCCTAAAATAATTTGGAATCCTTCAGCCTGCTGCTAGTTGCTTCTGATTCAAGGATATTCTTTTGCATAGGAAGATGGCGCGTTTGTCATTTGTTTATCCAATAGATATCGGGTTAAGGCAACTCAATGCCGTGTGGTTCCCGGCAAAGTAGAATAAGACCACTCCAAGTCTTCCCGTGGATGTCGTAGAAAGTGACTTAGGAAACGCAAGCTACAAGCTTACAAACATGAAAAAGACCTCTCCAACCCGTCTGGCTTGAGGAGCCCGATGGTCCAGTGGTTGTGAGCTCTATGAGCGCTTACGTATGTTAAGCAACCCCTGGTGCAGTCCCTACTTGGATGGGTGACCGCAAGTGGCATAAAAATATCTCGTGCTCCTCCGTGCTTCGGAAGGCACGTTAAGCCGTTGGTCCCGGCTGTCATCGTTGATGGCAGTCGTTAAGCTATGTCAGATGCCTTATAAAGCAGCTTGAAAAATCTGACACCAGTGTTGGCCACTTACACATACGAAAAACAACAAACAAAACCCGTCTGGCCAGCGTGGAGAGAGAAGGCCGAATTCTCTGACTGCTCTGGGTAATATATGGCTCTGGTAGTACAGAGAGGATCATACTTCTGCAGTGGAGACTAACGACAAAGATGATGACGATGATGAAGGCAACTCAATCGAGTTACCCTATCCTGAGCCAAAAACTGTGCATACGAGGAATACTAATACTAACCTCCGCAGTAAACTTGTTAATCGGTCACTGTGTTTACAAGTAAGTGCACCAATGACCCGTGGTAATGCCAGCAACCTGGCGAGGCCGCCGAACGTAACAGCCAGACTGTGTGAACCGCGGACCCTGAGGTGTTATTTCCGGGAAGTAACACCTCGAAACAGTTTATAATGCTATAATACTCAAAACGCTGTATGCCTTATGGTTCCCAGGCGGGATTAGCGCGAGGTGACTGAAGAAAACAATCACTAGCATACCCAGAGTTAATTGATGTCAGGCAATCGGCCAGGCGTTAAAACTTTGTAAATTTACGTAACAGCATAATTAAAAAGAGAAAGTAAATGAAAAAAATAAAAAATAGCGTTAATGTTTTAAAACTGACCCCAACACAAAACACAGGAAGAAGAGCTTTGAAGTGCTAGAGCTGTAGAGCCAAAAGTTTTTTAGATGATTCTTAAACCCGTGATGAATTGATTAGCTAAAAGATATGTCGGTATTTAAGTCAGTCCTCAACACTTATTTCAGCGATAGAGGATTCGAAACACTCTACATCTCTTGTGGCAAATGATACATTCTTATAATAGGTTACACGCAAGAATGGGATCCTTCCATAGGAAGTTTTGTTTCGCTGCTGATAAACCTAATCTCCCGGACGTCCGTTGTCAACCGCGTCGACTACCGAATGTAAACACGCGTCCACTTCCTTTCTTCCCGCTTCGTCGAAGTTCTCCTCCCCGAAACTAAATAAACAAACGAACAACAGGCAACAGCTTGCTAAAAGAGCGACACTCTCGCTAACGTAAGGAAGGCAAATGCGTTTATAGTGATATGTTTACCTTTTCGTGTTACCTAGTTTATATGTCAATACACGTGTGTTAGAAAAATTGGGTTTAAATTGGAAACCTTGCGCATCTTTATCATTATTTGTTTATTATTATTGTAAACTAACACAATGCAGAAAATAATCTGGCACCCACTATCGAACTGTTTTGATGAGAATGTCGAAGAAAGCTCCTAATAATGCTCCTAATTAAACAAGATAAAGGACGCCGTCTTATTATTAACCGAGGATTATCTTTCGTACCTGGTTCAAACTATTATCCGACCAATACCAATTGACAATGACAGCTGAGAAAACGTTAAAGTGTAGACTAACTTTGGTCGGATAGTGAAAAGCAGGTATTAAAGTTAGTCTATGTTTATAATAAGACGGATTCTGTTTAGGTCCAATTAATTTGGCATGACAAGCAATTTAATTCCCACGAAATAAAAGTAAAAAAAAAACCCTGAAATATATGTATCTTTTTCAAAGCCCTGAGGGCGATAAAATGCCAGCCAGGGCCTGGCTTGACCAAACACCGTCACCGTCGATAGTGATCACCGACAATTAGTGGGACATAATCGCATTACGCAGACAATAGCGATATGCTAATAAATGAACTGTCAAAGCTGACCTTACGTTCACTTGCATTGCTATCTACATTAAACCAAGTAGCATTACCTATCAATTTATACAAATGATAATAGATAAAGATAACGAATGTATTTTTCATTTAGACCCAGCGTACAGTACGAAAAACAAATGATATAATTACGTTCACTTGCATTGCTATCAACATTGAACCAAGTGGCATTACCTATCAATTTAAACAAATGATAATGGATAAAGATAATATAACGGACGTATTTTTCATTGAGACCCAGCGTGCAGTAACCAAAATGAATGATATAATTGCAGCTCCTTACGGCAATTTGTTCCGGACGCTTAGCCACCTGGTTTAGTAGTAACGAGGAAACGACATCAAGGTTGTTATCAAATGTGCATTGTAATATAATGTTTGTGCTTTGTAATATATAACTATCATTTTGTTTCTCTTTGGTTTTCCTTCATGTTCATAGGAAGCCGAGAATTATACAAATTCTCTTTGGTCTCTTTACTCGTCGAAATTCTGATTGATGGTTCTGTTATATTAAAATTTCTATTAATAACCTACGTCTTACGTCGTTAAGTCTGTGGGTCCTAAATTAGGCAGTTTTTAACCGTCTATATGTATTTCAGGTTCAGGTGGTACACATATAAAAAATGCTGAATTAAATTAAAGGCTTCCCTTTTTGTTTTAAATTTGACCTACTTATTGCTATCTCTTTCCAAGTCATCTTGCCATTTACTTTTAGGTTTTCCTCTTGATCGTTTCTTGTCAGTAGGGTAAAAGGTTTATAAGCCCATTTCTTCCTTCTGCAAAACGGATTAAATCAAAAGGTAAAACTAGAACTAATACTGAGGCGGAAATGTCAAATTAAAAGGTTATTTTAAAAGTGCATTGTAATAGTTTAAGACAATTGCTCGGTCGGGCCGCTCGCTTTGTCTCCGGCACCCGGGGCGCGTCCGTTTGACAGATACATGTCTATCGGATCCGACAATGGCGGTCGTTTGCAATGACCTTGCCGGCGTTGTCAATGGTGAACAATACTCGTCTTTTGTCCGCGTCGCAGATGCATTGCGTTCAAAATCCAGGTGTAATACCTCAGGTAGACGCAGCTGCCCATGAATGGTGGTTGAAAAACGCCTTTCAAGAAGTTGGAAAAAACTTGACGACTTGTCAAATTATTCATAAATATTTGCTGTCACATCACACCCTTCGATAATTCTTAGTAGTAAAGCTTTAGGTTTATTCAAAATCTTTTAATCGAAACATGCCTGAAGACACCATGAAGAATCTGATCCTAGTGTTAGCTACTTACACTCAATCAAATCAACTTAGTTTCGCTTCGGCGGCGACACGTTTTTGCTTCAACAACGTAAAATATTTCTAGTTCTAAAACAAGTTTTCCATTTTATATGTCTGGTGTCTTGGTTTCATGTAGGACAAAGTTTATTACATGTTACTTGTTATATTATTCAGTGCCGTTTTTACTGCCACTTCGTAAATTATCCCTGTTTCCTTTACAAGAAACTTTTCTAAATAAAAAGTTGTAAATATTTATAAACGAGTCTTCGCATTGAATATCAAATCGTAAGCATTTCCTTTTCGAGGCAATATGTTTTTTAATAATAAAGGTTTATAATGTTTATCACCAGAAAGCAGTCTGCTTTCTGTGTTGCGACGTTTTAGTTCTGCTTAAAGCAGAACTAAAACGTAAGACGTACGTAAAACGCAGCCTAAAACAAACAGACAAACTATTGTTCTCAAATAACAGTTTTGAACCAGTTTCACGGTATCCAGAGATTTTTAGCGAGCCCAATTGACAACAAAGAAAACCCTTAACACGCATTGCAAAATAAAAAGAGGAGAGCCGTAACCAAATGAATACGGCAAAGAAAAAGAACAGAAGAACTTTGTTTTAGTGCTACCATATCGTGTTACATAAATTTCTTCATAACAAAATCATCGTTATCGTCATCGTTATGTCTTTGTTAGTCTCCATTGCAGGAGCACTACCCTCTCTGTATAACTAGAGTCATGTATCAGCCAGAGCAGTCAGAGGATTTGGCCTACACTCTTCACGCTGGCCAGACGGGTTAGAGTCTTTAAAAAGTTTATAAGCTTTGTTTAGCTTGTGTTTCCTAATTCGCCTTCTATGACATCTATAACAAAATACAATCCATACAATTCAGAGTAACAGGGTGTCGATTAAACCCTACGTAGCATAGACAACATTGTCCACAGTCTGGACGTGGCAGAGCGTTCCTAAAAATAATGAATAAGGTATAGAAAACAGCTTTTGTTTTAATGCTTCCGTAGTCGGCCGAAGTAAGATGAATATGAACAGGTGGGGTTACAGCTCGGAAATCTCCTGTCCGTGTGGTGCTACTCCTCAGACTATGGCACACCTTCTGTCTTGCCCTGCGTGTCCTACCACCTGTACACGCGAGGACCTTTACAATGCTACTGATAACGCTGTGTAAGTGTCAAAATTCAAGTCAACACAAATATAATTCGCCCGAGTCGACACGCTAAGAAGTGCTACCTTATCGTGTTTCATAACTTTCTTGATAACAAAATGCAATCCATAAAATTCAGAGCAACAAGGTGTTGATTAAACCCTACGTCGCATAGATAACATTGTCCGTAGCCTGGAGTTGGCATCGGTTCCGTGCGCTGACCGGGTCAGCCCACTGTCCGACATCCACACGGCTTTTTTCTTTCCCAACTAACTCAGCCAGCTCTCGGAACGACTAATTGTCTCTTTGAGCGGCATTTTTGATGTGTTTTTGCCGCGCCCCACCTGACTCACGTTTCACTTCGATATGGGTGAATAGTTTGCTTGTGGATTCTTCTTTTTTTGCACGGATTATCTTAGCAGCAGATTTGACAGTTCTTACCAGGCTCGATGGCGCTAGTCATGTTTGTATACCAAAACTTTCGTTTAATAAGCTGTTATTAGATCGAAAATATAGTCAGCTATTGCTGCTGTTGACAACATTTGTGATACACATAAAGAAACTTTCAAAATTTCGTATTTTTATGATGCACAAGCGTCGATTTGCTTCATTGGGAGACTAAAAGGTATATCTGTAAGTAATTAAGCGATTAATGATATTGATATCGCTTCATGGAATGCTTTATACATTGAATACAATATAAGTGTATATGTATAGTGCTTATGACTGCGTGTGTCACTTGGAGTTACATTAGCTCTAAGAAAAAGCGCGATCACGTTCTGGTCATTATATTCACAATCTATTGTTTGTGACAATGCCTTCCCACTAGCAGTGACATGATTTATACTGAAGATCAGCAGCATGGCTTGTTCTAGACACCCCGTGCCACCATTTATCTGGAGCTCTTTCATCATTTTGCTAAAATACTCTATAAAATAAAATGGTGACTGCATGGGTCACTTGATATCCCATGAGCTTTCAGAAAAAGCGCCGTCATGGTGGGATCGTTGTATCCATGATCCTTCTCACTGGCTGCGATTGCCACATTATTTATACTGAAGATCAGTGGCATAGCTTGATCAAGACGATCCCTGCCAACATTTGTCTGGAGCTCTTTCATCCAACCTTAAAATACTCAATTAAAATATGTGCTTACGATTGCATGGGTCATTTAAAGTCGCTTTATCTTTCAGAAATGCACCATCACGTTCAGATCGTTACATCCACAATCTATTGTTGTAATGCCTTCCCACTGGCAGCGAGTGCGGTATGATTTAAATGCTGCAGATCAGTGGCGTAGCTTTTTCTAAACTCTCCCTGTGCCAACATTTATCTGGGGCCCTTTCATCAAACTGCTGCGAAGTTTCGCTTAATTACTCAATAAATCCTAATCCTAACTAATTTTATAAATGCGAAAGTGAGTTTGTTTATTTGTTTGTTTGTTACGCCTTCACGCCCTATCTACTGGACCGATTATCATTAAATTTCGCATACACATAGGTTAGGGTACTGGGAAGGACATAGGCTCTAAATCACGCGGGCGAAGCCGCGGATATTAGCTAGTTTAAATATATACTTATGATTGCTTGGCTCAGTTAAGGTTGCTTTAGCTCTCAGGAAAAGAAACATTATGTTCACATCGCTAAATCCACAATCTATTGTTGTAATGCCTTCCCACTGGCAGCGAGTGCGGTATGATTCAAATGCTGTAGATCAGTGGCGTAGCTACCTCTAGAAGGGCTCTATACCAATTTTTATCTAGTTCCATCAAACTTCGACAAAATATTAATAAAAGACCTTTAAAAAAAATAAAAGATAGCTCGCCTTTGCTTTCATTCTTGCGACTATTTTCACAGTGAACTTGCAGATAAAAAAAATTGAAAATTGCTTTTACATATTTAAAGAGTGCCACAGTCAAGGGTTTAAAATGCAATTGGGCACAAAACGACAGCTATAGAGATGAACCCGGGTCCCGGATCGATGAAACAGAGATGTCAAGTAGTTGCATCCATGGCTTACCGACCACATCTGGGTGCAAGAGTCACTGAACTCGGTAAAATTAAGTGATATGGAGGAGGGCATTATGTCCGGAAGGGATATCAGAATACCGGCTATCGATAGATAACTGACCCCTCAATTTCAGGTGCCGGTAAGTTGTATCATACGTCAGATACGGCGGTAGCTACGCCCCTGCAGATCGTATTGCGCTGGATGTTTTTCTGCCTGTTGCGGCGTATCGTGATTCCATGCGGCTGATCGTGCCATGCTTCGCTTTTAATTATAGTAAATCATGGGAAATATTTCTATCGCGGTGTTCCTCTTTGCTGTGGAAGATTTATTAGTCTATTTTATAGTTTTTATTGGTTTGTTTTGTTGTTTTTCGTATGTGTAAGTGGCCAACACTGGTGTCAGATTTTTCTAGCTGCCTTAAGGCATCTGACATAGCTTAACGACTGCCATCAACGATGACAGCCGGGACCAACGGCTTAACGTGCCTTCCGAAGCACGGAGGAGCTTGAGATATTTTTATGCCACTTGCGGTCACCCATCCAAGTAGGGACTGCACCAGGGGTTGCTTAACATACGTAAGCGCTCATAGAGCTCACACCCACTGGACCATCGGGCTCCTCAGTTTTTATTTGTAATATAGTTTTAATAAGATAGGTTAGTTACAAGGAATACTTGGCTATATTTTGGCTATTTTTAGGGTTCCGTACAAAAGTTGAAAAACGGAACCCTTATAGGATCACTCGAGCGTCTGTCTGTCCGTCCGTCCGTCTGTCACAGCCGCTTTTCTCCGAATATACTGAACCAAATTAGATGAAATTTGGTAAGATAGTGTAATCCTATGACCCAAACACGAATATGCAAGGTAAATAAAGATTTTTTTAAAATAAGGGTCATTTTGAGGCCCCAATTACAAAATTAAAAAAAAAAGTTTTGCAAACCTTACTGTGTCATATATCAAATGAAAGGGCTCATTATGAGGATCTCAAAAATATTTTTTTTTGTTCGGGTAAAATCAATACTTTTGATTTTATTCACGAAAGAAGGCAAAAATTGACCATTCCCCCCCCCTGATCTCTGAAACTACTGGGCCGAAAATTTTGAAAAAATTACAAAATATAGTTCATTCCTTGAAGATTACAGGAAAAATAATAAGAATTCTATCACTTGAAAATTAAGTGGTAAACTCACAATAATAAGTTCATCTAGGGAAATAGTTCTCTAAAACACCACTAGATGGCGCTAGTCAATTGAATAAAACATTTTTTGCACATTGTGTGTGTGTTCACGAAGCATATTGTACGGAACCCTCATTGCGCGAGTTTGACTCACACTTGGCCGGTTTTTTTAGTATAAGTCAACATTTTCAGTAATTTGATATGTTATTTCACAATTCAGTTTATTCTTTATATTGTAAATACTATTTGTGAATCTTAGTCTTAAGTCCAGTCAGTACTGCACATTAATGGCATTAAAACAAGCTGATCAGATGATCCGGTGTCTAATAATGATATCAATCACTTGTCACAAGGACAAGAGTCTTCCTTCACACTTGTCCAGAAAATAGGCCTAGGCCTACTTTAAAGCTAACTCATTTAGAAACAAATCAAACAACGTTTACTTTTGTAAATTTGCTAATGATAAAGTCCTGAAAATACTAGACAAATTCATCCTATAAGTATATATTTCTTACATACCATTACTTATAAAAGAGTCATGTAATTTATAAGCGGATCCTCATCTCCCAATCTCCGTTCATTATTTACATTATATTCTCGTCAAGTCCTAAGAACGCCAGACATATTCAGCGACAATGTATTGCTTAATAATGTTAATGTGGACATTCAAGGTTTCCAGGGCGAGCCCTCTTTACATAGTCAACGATAATGCTTAATTAATGTGATGTAATTACCTGAGAATGCCGGGTAAAGCAACTCACTTCTGGGTCAATGGATTAACAAGTTTTCGGCGCCGCTCTCACGGAGTTTGGAAATGATAAGACTGTGTCCGCAGAGCTACATTGCATTTTTCCATAAGTATACACCTTATATAAGCGTACAAAAACGGCAATGAATAGTGAAGTGACGGAATTTGTGACGAGGTAATGTGCGGAGCCCTAGCGTATCTGGTTACGTGTGATTTTATGGAGATTGCTCAGGTTCGGGTTTGAGGATGTTTTAATTGTACCAATTTGGGAGACCTGTCTTTTCTCGAGCAGTCTTTATTCTGAAGTTAACAATGCCCATATGCTACTTAAATCTTGCAAATGCAATATTAATTCCTTTCAATATGAACTTGACAAAAGTTCTCCTAATTCTAAAACCCTTAAAAACACCCTTTCTTAGCGTCTTAATTCAACACCTATGTCATATAATTTTAGATTTTGAGTTACTATTTACCTGCCCTCTTCTAAGAAAGCCTCCAATCTGTTCACGGTTTGTCCGACACGAAATAATAACAAAATAAATAAAGTCAATAAAGCTTTAATAATGTCGAGGATTTCAAAAGAAGCATGCAATCATAATAAAGTAAACAAACACGATAGTTGCAAAAGTAGGAAAGTGGTCCGTACGCCCACTCAGATCACGTTCGCCTAATAAGTGAGTGAATGTGAGGCTTGATTTTTACGTCCTTGACGAGGATACTATGTCTAGGAGTCACACGTAGATAATATCAATGCCTCATGCACTAACTCACATGCCCCGTGTGCACAAACTCCTGCACAAGGGACAATCTTATTGTGGCCAAAGATAGTGGTACTAATGTGGCCTACCTTAGTACCACTATCTTTGGCCACAACTAGAGCGACATTTGACAATATAAGTATCATCTATACGCTAAGAAGAAGAATGCCTCATTGACTATTGTTTGGTCACTATATACGCGGATCTTTTTGTCCTACTTAGCTCTAGTGTTATAATTGCAAATTCTTTAAAAATGATCTAAATTTTAGGCACATCGCGTTCGCCAAGGATGAGTGAATGCGAGGCTGCGGTTCTTCACGTCCTTGTCAAGGATACTGGGTCAAGCACAGAACACAGAGGGTCAAGGACGCACGTAGGTTATTAAGCCCCTAGTTATTTAATTGACCATTGGTTTGATTAAACATGTCAATGTGGAACTTTTGGTTCTGCTTTGCGTTCTAGTTTTGTTTTTGCAAATTATCGAAATAGTGGCTACATTTGTCAAATTCTTGTCGATGATCTGGGTCTTGAAGACGTATGTAGCTAACAAGAATCAGTTAAGGTTCATTGGCTATTGATAGAACAATGGATGGAACTAGAACATGACCATAGTAAATGGCGTAACAAAAAGGAGGCCGATTTCCAGCAGCACTATTGGGCCTCACTTTTTTTTACACATCCGCCCACTGTGAGCTGATTTTTGGCTGAGAATGCGAATGATGAATGAAAAGTCCTTTCTTTAGTTACATTAAAGCTCCGTATTTTCTTACGTTTTCTAATAGAAAATATTGCTGTCTTTTTTGGAAGTTCCAAAAAATACGCACAACTATTCATTCAGTACCATCTTATTATTTTTACAAACGGTGTTCCTTTGTCTATTGTTTGAACTGCGTTGGTTTCCATATAGCTGTTTACTCTTGTATATTATAAACAACAAAGTTCAAACCATAATACCATGCCATAAAAAATAAACAATTAGTATCGTAAACAATTGCGTGCAAATGACATCAGTAGTAATAGTACACCAACAGATGTAAATAGTTAATTCTACTCGTAGTATCATTCGTTTCTTCGTATCATCCAAAACACTATAATCATGAAAGTTTACATAATTTGACAGAATGCCGGCAGTAGAAAGGCCTGAAGAAGATCTCTCGGAATTTACCATCCACAAATTGCCTATAATTACAAGTATTCCGTCATTTATCATTATTAGATACGTGTAGTCGGCCCATGTGAGCTCAAACTATGAAAGGAAAAACGAAAGCCATTACGGCAGCTGAGCTAGCCCGCAAACGCTTTCTAGGATTTCTGCAAAAGGTAAATCAAATTAGTATAGTTCGATTTACCCGCTTCCTAGTCCGCGATTTCACCTATTGCGGCCATTGTGGTTTCGAAATTGAAGTTATGTTTATTCCCTTTTTGAGTGCTCTGGACCTTTGCTCTTTGGCGCTTTCGTGGCGCGCGGCCATTTTGTAAACCAGCGGCTTGCAACCTTTGGTTGACTTAGTTTGTCCTAGTGATCCACCTGTGGTACAGTCGTATACGAGTAAACCGAAATTTCGGGCGGGTCTAAAGTAAACGTGACGAGGCTGTTTGTAAAATAGGCCAGTAAATAAAAAGACTTAATTTCGTTGAAACTTTGGTTTTTGTATTAAAATATGTATATTGATGTAGAGATATTTGTTTAGTCAAATTAACTTTTATATTGTAAATCGTTTTTACTACCTCGATGATACACTATGTTACATACATACAGCTTATTGCAATTTGAACGACCATAACTAAAACTTTTGTGTACGTTTTAATAAAAAGATTGAGCACAGCTGTTGTACCACGATTTGACAATAGCAATTCTCAGTCCGGCATCAGCTTTATAGTTTGGCTGCGGCGGTAAGTGTGTCGCTTCGACTTTCGTGTCCCGGGCAAGGGCAGAGGGTAGCCCTTTGAACCGGCCGCGGCGCCGGCGGCGCGGGGGCAGCCCATGAAGTCTGCAGTTAACCGTGCCACGGCGCACGTTCGGGCTCAAATGCCAATTCTTCGAAGGTGTGGCTCTTTCCCTTGTTACAACTCGCGCCAAACTTTATAGAGCCTCAGGGGTACGATTTTTGAAATTTTGCCTTTCGCAAACGAACTGTTTTTCCATTAAAAATCGTTTGAAGACGAGTGGTCACACGTTCAAAGATAGTAACCCAGAACATCGCGCGAGTCGATTTGCAGTACACAATATTAGGTTAAGCGGGGCACGCGCGGGGAGGCGGGGTGCGTACTGCGCAGCTCACAGCTAATATCCGATCCGCAATAAAGTTTAACGCGACATGTACACTTCGAGATCGCATTGGCAAAGTAGAACTACGTTTACGACGGGTGTAAACTTGAGTGAGCCTATGTATGTATCTTCCTTTTTGTTAAGTACTTGTATGGTTTTACGAGTAGCATCGTGTATTCGAAACATATGTGGAACTTATGGGTTAATCATAATCAGTGCGTTTTGCGAAACGACTCACGATAAGTTTCACGGTATAAAAATGCTAAAAGATTTTGATTTGATATTCTGAAAGTTCTCTTACTATCAAGGTACTTCATAATCGGTATAAAGCATTATCATCGCAGTTAAAATGGCTTCAATGTGTATGTGTAGCGAGGCCAGTATTATTATTGATTCATACGCAACAGTGTATTTAGTTCAGTTAATAAAAACCATACATGTTTTATCTGCCATAGCAACCTACAACAAAAAATACGTCACAAATCCCAAGCAACTGTTTTTTTGTCGAGTACCATTCATACTGTCATCTATAGCCGTCAAACAGTCGAACATGATACGAGGATATCTATCGTATTTCTCGATAATCGTCGCTTGATGTATCAGACAGACCGCCTTCAAGGTATTGATAATTTGATGTAACTTGCCTTTAGCCAGTTTTTTAGTATCGACATATCCTGAGAAATTGATGTCTGCCTGTCTCGGTGACCAAGTCGTTCGCATATTATATACTATCAGTTCGGGCCGGCTATGTCACTTAAAAAAAAGGTACCTGTGAAATAATTTTAAGAACCAGTCCAGTAATTCTTAAATTAGCGCGTTCCACCAAACTAAGTCTTCAGCTTTATAACATTAGTCATTAATCCATCAATTGACTCCCTCCTATCTCGCTTTCTTGGACGGAAAACCTCACAGTGTGTCAAATAGCGAAGTAGTACGTAGTGATATGCCCAATGGATACCTTAGGCGTGGAGTACTTAACACAGTTTAAAATCATTGTAACCAAGGGTCAAATTTTTAAAGATAATCCTAGTGACCATCAACCCTTCAAAGATAAATACTTTTCAGGTCCGCTAGGACTATGTACTTACTAAGCAAATGGTGTATTTCGCGTACGTGTATTGTATACATTACAAACTTAGTTACATCGCTATAAGGGATGTGGTCAAGTTAGTTGGCCTTGAAAGTTAACCCTCGCTTGTCTAACCCTATGACATGCAAAGCCAAAGCCACCATCTTATGCCCGGGTGTTAAACCGCAACATCGGAAGCAGTGATATTTGTTGCTCTACTAAGGGAACATATTCCATATTACAAACTTTTCTATATGGCTTTCTAGCAATAGCTTTTATACTTAAAAATAGTCTTTTCATTCCAGTCACATTTATGAGTATAATGATGTCGTCATTATGATAATGATAATTTATTCACATAAAATAGAGTACATACTATCTTAAATAATAAAAATGTCCTTATTCTATTTTGCTTATACCTAACAAGCATGTGAAATTAATAAATAAGTCAGTAATTATAATAATAATAAATTAAATTAACATGACAAAAAGACTTTAAAGCACGCACGATGTCAACATTAAGATAAATTTATAATTTAATTCAATTCATTAATAATTTACAAAAATGTCATCAATTTTATAGTAAGTTTTTTCAATGAGCCATGACTTTATTTTTTTCTTAAAAACGGGTAATGGGAGGTCCTTTATATCTGGAGGCAGTTTATTATATATTTTTTTTACAAAAATGTCATCAATTTTATAGTAAGTTTTTACAATGAGCCATGACTTTATTTTTTTCTTAAAAACGGGTAATGGGAGGTCCTTTATATCTGGAGGCAGTTTATTATATATTTTTACACATGGCAATTAAATTGTATGGCAATCCATACAATTTAATTGCCATACATTGGTTAATTAATAAAGCGCATTCTATCTTGTAGCCATTGGCACACTAAACTTTTCTGACACAACCGTGCGTGACTACTGCCCACTTTGCTTTGATCCCGTGCGTAGGGCCATTTCTTTAAACTATGATTACTTACCATTAGGTGACCCACTTGCTCGTTTGCGGTCCTAAAGTGTCATAAAACTATATTGGTATTATAATACCTATTACATGTTATGGTTTCTATAAACTATCTTCTTCTTCCTTTACCTTATCCCACTTTTTTATGTCGGGTCGGCACAGTATGTCAGTTCTTTCCACCTTGATCTATCATCCACTATAGCCTTTGTCACTCCCTTCCTGTTCATACTTTCTGTGATACTATCGATCCATCGTTTCTTAGGTCTCCCTCTGTTCCGCGTTCCTTTCAAATCTAATGCCTTTCTTGTGATATGACTTTCTTCTCTCCTCATCACATGCCCATACCAACTCAGTCTATGACTATGGAGCTTCTCTATTACTGGCGCAACTTTCATACTTCCTCTTATATACTCATTCCGTATTTTATCCATTCGTGTTACTCCACACATCCACCTCAACATTCGCATCTTTGTTACATGCAGTTTTCTTTCTTCCATCCCTTTTGTGGCCCAACATTCTGATCCGTACAATAAGACAGGTCTGATTACTGTTTTGTAAATTTTGCCTTTAAGTTTAAGGGGCATACGACTGTCACAAATTACTCCTGTGACCTATCTCCCCTTTGCCCACCATATAATAATATGGAATATAGTTTCTATAAACTATATTCCATATTATTATATGGTGGCGCCCTCCTGTCGTGAAGATGTCTGTATAAGTACTAATAGAAACAACACAATAGCGCCAGTAACGACTCGGACGCGGGTGGTCTGATATCGGGTGCTAAACGGCCTGTTTGTATTGGATCAGGATTGTTCCGAGAAAGCTTATGTGAAATGCGAAATGATACGCAAGAATCTTGAAAGCAAATAGAGTAGGCTGATATAAATGCCAATCATTGATGTGTTATGGAGTAATTGATAATCTTTCAGACAAAATCTGATTTCAACCTAAAACTACTAAACCGGTTTTTATGAAATTTATAAGGGCCCTATTGGAATGTATTCCCTTTTAAAATACAAGATAATTTTCCAAATCGGTCTAGATCTCTCTTCGATTAATCGGAGGACGCACATTAAAAAAACAAGATTCCGGCGGATTCAGACCTAGCTTCTTATTTGAAGCCGGTTGAAAATTTAAATTTGTTTATGGTTTAATCAAGATTCATTACGTCGTGTCTGTCGTCGGCTCTTACGGTCTGAAAAACTAACTCTTGGCCACCTAACCAATATTTTCTGATTATTTTACTACCGACTGCGCCCTTTATTTATCTGATACGTACGCACACTTGAGAGACAAAACATTGTTATTTCAGATGAGTTTTATAGACAAGCAAGGAAAAAAAGGAGTTCTTACATTAATTTAGACGAGGATACCCAATCTTGTCAATCAGTCAAATATTTTTGTCAATATATCTACGTAAGACTTGTTGTACGTCTTCTTTACATATGTACTTCATGACTTATTTAAAGAGCGTTGAGTATTTCTAGTGCCGATGTGTATAGGTAGAGTTCAAAATCATCAGAAAAAATCATCAGAAAGTTGTATGATCTTCCGCCCAACGTGTTGCTATAAATCTAATATGCAGTAATCGATTTAGAAAATATCGAGTGTAATCGAATATGATGTCTTAACATTTTGTTAACTAGTATAATTAAGCTAACTTTCCCAACCTCCAATTAGCGATTTTCAAGGGATTTTCGCTCTTATGTCTATAGTTATAGGGTCATGAGGTCTAGGTGTCTACGGTCGGAAGGGACGGCATTTTCACTGAGCTACCGTGTTCGTGTTCGACTACGTAATATAGTTATTACGGTACCATTTATCATAGTGCGTAAAACGCCGGGAAACAACTATTACTCCAGTTTTGTAGAGAAACGCGCGTTTTGTAGAATCTTGTCCACTTCACAAATATTTTCAATTAATCAAAACTTGATACTTTATACCTATATAAGCGACTCGATTGATTGTCGAATATATTTCATTTTTTCTGAAAAATACTAAGGTATCAAAAAATCAAAACTTATTACCAGGTAATTCTCACGTTAAATCACATTTACAATGATTTTTTAATTGTTACGTATTTTATTAATTATTTTCAAAAGAAACAGACTAACTAGCTTTTTGGAACCGAACACTAGAAAAAACGCTGTAAGAAACTCTTTTATACACACAGTATTAGGTATGATTTAATAAAGGTACTCTAAATTTAATATATTAAATGTAGTTTCTAATTCTAAATGTATAGGTGCAAAACTACTTTATATTTTTCTTCTTCATCTGTATTTTAAAGGCAGCCGGCTTACTTACTGACTAACTGATCTATCACACAGCTTAAGCCACCCATCGAAGTTGATCTATCACACAACTTAAACCACCCATCGAAGTTCGCTGAAATTTGTCACGCAGAAAAAGGATTTTTAAAAATTTACCTTCTAAGGGGGTGAAACGGGAGTTTCAAGGTTTATATTTAACAGCCGCGGGCAAGTTAGTTTTCATTATAATTTTAAATTAATTCAAACGCTAAACTAAATCAGAATTATACAAAGGGGCAGTAAACTTAGGAATTAGCTGAAGTCACGATTTTTGCAAGCCTTAATCGCCATTTAATGGCATTGTTACGAGTCCATTATTATGTTATGTAATAAAATCTAACGCCTAAAATACACACAATTACTCAGCCTCATTTCCGATTGCACTGCGTTTTACAGTGGTCTACAAATTATGTGCATCATAGCAACTTAAAAATACTTTTTTCAAAAAATCGGCCAAGTGCGAGTAGGACTCGCGCATATAGGTTTTTGTTTTGTTATATAAGCTTTATTGTACTTACACAGAAAGAGCAGATACAAAACAGAAAAACATAAAATTAATATACCTACAACGGGGCGGACCTATCCCATGAAGGGATCTCTTCCAGTCAACCGGCCATTAGCTTGCAATGTATGGAAGCCCCTGAATTTTTTTAATTTTATTCTGTTTTTAGAATTTTTTGTTAAAGCCGCTACAGATATATATGATCCGTGAAAATTTTAACTATCTAGCCACAGTTTATGAGATAGTCTGGTGACAGACGTACATCGATGTCTCAGTACTAGGGTCCCGTTTTTACTCTTTGGCTAGAGAACCGTAAAAAAGATTTTTTTTAACAAGTATTAAGTGACTACTGTTCTTTAAATCGTTTTATACTCAACGTGAGCTATCCTCATTGTACCTATTATTAAAGGCTCTAGGTATCCCGTAAAAGCTGAATATAACACACATTTTTCTCATAGTCGTGACAATTTTCTGCTAGATGCCATTAACAGCAAGCCAAAGGTCTAAAGGCAAAGTCGGGACGGGGCGATATCCGGGTGAAATCTCATTAGAAACTAATGTTATTATTAACTTACACTTTGTGATTAACCTCTTGAACTTCTTCTTACTCCTCTTATCCTATATGCTGTGATGGCGAAAATTGTTAGCATTCAATTTTACTGTCTTTAGAGTAACGTGTTAATTAAAGAGAATTAAACCAGTATTCTCCTTAGTTTAAAACATTTTTAGGGTTATCGGCCGTCTGCTATATCTATGTATATATATAAAAGGCAAATCCGACTCTCACTGACTTATATATCAACGTACATCCGAAAACACTGTACCTAGAAACTTGAAATTTGGTACAGGGATTCATTCCTTTCATATTGTAAGTGATCTCCAGGAAAGGATTTTTAGAAATTCAACCCCTAAGGGGGTGAAATAAGGGGGTAAATTTTTATGCGGACGAAGTCGCGGGAAAATTGCTAGTTTATTTATATTGAATCTCTACCTCCCATCTGAGCGTGTTGTGTCACAACTGTGACGCTTCGGCGTCCGATGTCCGAACGAGCGTTAGTAGATTGAGGGGTTTGTTACCATGAAATATTATAAGAAAACTTATACTTAATAGAAAATCAATATTTTGGTGGGCGTAGCACATAGCGCGAAGAAACGATGGCCGATGGGGCAGAAAGGTTCTTGAATGGCGACCACGTACCGGCAAGCGCAGCTTTGGAGTCCAATGCTGCCGTACTACAAAGTCGTCCGACCACCTCGTCGGTGGTCGCTGGACCAGGTGGTCGGATGACCTGACCAGGGTAGGCGCTGGATGCAGGCCGCTTCCAACCCGTCGTAATGGAAGTCCTTGGGGGAGGCCTATGTGTAAGCAGTGGACTTCCTGTGCCTGAGATGATTTTGGTGTCGCATATTTTTTTTATAGTTTGTATCAGTCAGCTGTCTTTTACTAACTTACCTAGAATAACTAATAAGGTAACTGAGAATACATAAAAGAACAAAGAAAACTAAAGCTAGTTCTTAAAAGCCATCCTTGCTCCGATACACGCACAGATCCTCCAATTCAATTACATACTTCTCATTAAAATGATTTAAGCAACCGTCCATAGTAATTACGCGCCAGTTGTGCCATAGGTGACGTGTGGTTTACGGCAGAGTAGAAGTGGTCCTAACCACTCCAAGTCTTCGCGTGTATGTCGTAGAAGTCGACTTAGGAAACACAAGCTAAACAAAGCTTATAAACATCAAAGAGACCTCTCCAACCCGTCTGGCCAGCGTGGAGAGTGCTATCCTCTGACTGCTCTGGCTCTGATAGTACACAGAGGGTCATGCTCCTGCAGTGGAGTCTAAAAACTTGATGATGAACTGAGATATACATAGAAGAACAAACATAAATAAGCCTAGTTCTTAAAAGCCACCCTTGCTCCGATACACGCACAGATCCTCCAATTCAATTACTTCGCATTAAAATGATTTAAGCAACCGTCCATAGTAATTACGCGCCAGTTGTGCCATTGGTGGCGTGTGGTTTACGGCAGAGTAGAATAGGACCACTCCAAGTCTTCACGTGTATGTCGTAGAAGTCGACTTAGGAAACACAAGCTAAACAAAGCTTATAAACATTAAAGAGACCTCTCCAACCAGTCTGGCCAGCGTGGAGAGTGCTATCCTCTGACTGCTCTGGCTCTGGTAGTACACAGAGGGTCATGCTCCTGCAGTGGAGTCTAAAAACTTGATGATGAACTGAGATATACATAGAAGAACAAAGATAAATAAGCCTAGTTCTTAAAAGCCATCCTTGCTCCGATACACGCACAGATCCTCCAATTCAATCACTTCGCATTAAAATTATTTAAGCAACCGTCCATAATAATTACGCGCAAGTTGTGCCATTGTTTCCATACAAGTTGAGTGCGCGTGCGCAGGCCGCTTCCGGTATACTTGACCCGATTCGCGGTTATTAAGCCTAGTTCACACTGTAGAGGGCTTTCTAACAGATAAAGGGCTTTGGCACTTAGTGTCTGGCTACGTGCCAAGAATATAAGGATTTGTTATTTTATCAGTGTTTTCCACCCAAAGTTGACAAAATTACTGTCAGATAGTATTTCACTCTCAATAAAAAAGTGAATGCAGTAACTTTCCGCTATGCGACAAAATGAACACTAAACTAACCCAGTAGGATAAAAACCCTTAGATAAGCTTCACGGTCTCACTTTAAATTCAAAAATATTTCGAAGGGTTTCGCAGAAAAAAAATTTGAATGATATCTGCGTTTTTTTTAAATTGATTTATCAAATAGGGCATCACTGGATCCCTAAAAGTTCATGCTTCCCCTTTAACTCGCTTGTTACGTTATTGTTTACTAGCTGTGCCCGCGACTTCGTCCGCGTGGAATAGCCTATATCCTTTCTCAGGCTATAGACTATCTGTATAGCAAATTTCATTCAGTAGTTATGGCGTGAAAGTGGGATAGAAAGACAGAGTTACTTTCAGATTTCAAATGTGAACACCGCCTAACTCCAATACAAACAGGAGGATTTGCTACATTAGTTATTGATTCTCACGAGAGACAATAAGGTCACATTGCACAATACTCGATAGTGTTAATGTTAATGATTGATAAATTACTGCTTGTCGTTTAACAGCGATAGTACTCGTAAGTAGGGTTACGAAATACGCGCACTCGTTAACATTGCCTATTAGTCGGTAATTATTGTGAACATTAGATTTGAGGTGATTTGTCGTGAATGATCAAGGTAGATGGAATCTGTATGTCTGCATTCTTTGCGCCAACTAGCTTCAACCTATTTGGAAGTAAATTTTTCGTATAAGGAACTTATTGACTTGGCGCTGAAATTGGCACGCTGATAGTTATTATGTCGTAGGCATTCGCTAACACCCGAGTGAGGCCGCAGGCAAAAGCTAGTTTTATAAAAAAATCGCGACACTTACTGTTGTTGCCGAACTTCAAAGTCAACCTTTAGGGACGCGTTTGGAGTCTTCCCCCTTCCTTGTTTACCGTTTTTAATTGTAATTATATTTTCTCGAGCAGTTTTAATAACATTTTTAGATTATTAATTTTGTATAGGTGTGTGTGTGTGTGTGTATGTTTACATCTGTGTGGATGGATGGAAGGCAAGCGTCAGATTGATGCATGGTTTCAGGTGCACAGTGATCAAAAGGACTCTAACCAATATTGTTTCACATATGACAGAGTTTGTGTCCCACGTTCTATATTCTACAAATTCGCGTGAAACGGTTTTCTAATACTTTAAATCATTCATAGAATTCAATCAAAAAATCTTTACAGTTACGATTTTCGCAGAACCGCCATTGTAATTCTTTTATTTTGTACAACATTCTTTCATTCACTAACTGAAACGAGTTGCCACTTGCCAGTGCTATCCCGTTCGATTCTTTATTTACCTACTTTCATAAATGTATTTTTATAGCATCAATATTATATTATATTTATAGTAAGCCATCGAAGTCTCAAGTTAGAAGTTAAAATACCTTGACCTAATTAGGGTTCTTATTAGCATCCGTTAAATGCCTATTTCCTTATCAAATAACAGGCAATTTCCCCCGTTTCAATTCGATTTTACGAGCATAACGGTACAGCCTTAACACTTTATAATATACTTGTAATGGTCAGACTACAAGCCATTTAGGTATTTGATATGCAGTCGATTTACAAGCACGATAGTGGCTGTTTGCTAGTAAGTGAACATATTCTCAGATACGAAACAATAGATAATCATAGTCTATTACAATAATTCATGAGGAGTTGAATTTGTGATATGTTTCATTATACATATTTGTTAACCAGTATGCAACTGATGTAAAGAGGTACCTCTAATATTCTTTGACTCTATTAGTTAATATTCATAGTTTTTCAATTGTAAACTAGTGCTGAATGTGAAGTCGGGAGAGTGAATGTAAAGTTAAATAATTACACACATCAATTGCATTTTGATTGCAATTTAAAAGGTATTAAACTTTCAAATACTGTTATTCAAAACACTATTAGCAAATCGTGTTTGGCACAAAAGCATTTGAAAGCAAATATGAACAAGCACTGCAGTTTTTGTGCATTATTAGTATGAACAAAAGCCTAATATAAAAGCCACTTACCTAAGACCTTATACAATATTTACACCAACGTTCAAAGAAAATTACACAATATTGCAACTATATTTTCTGCGATATTACATCCAATGACAACACTTTAAATCTCTATTACGACGATAATCTTCGGCCGTCAAAACCGCTTTATGACATCCATCAGGGTAACGGTGTTTCTGCGGTGCCAATGCTAGTACTCGACCGTGGACCATTTTACGACCCCCATCAGGAACGGTGCTAACATACGGGAATTGTTACTGCCGAGGTGTAAAGCTGTGGCCGGTTTATGATGGGGATATCTATGGGCCCATCTACCGTTGCATATGAGGACTATAAAGTGTAAAGCCTAGGTTTAGCTGTAGCCATTTAAATAAAATGTAAAATACCGTTACTATTAACTTTTACTGTGGCTTACAGAAGTCTTAAGATTTCTTTAGTATAAGTATATTATCTACTTTAGGCTTTGAGCTTACGTATTAAATATCGGTCTCATCTAAACAGTAAAATGTAGAAATACCAGGAACAGACGTAAAAATCTAATTATTGTGCCAATTTAAATGTTAACCATTACTCTCTGACAAGTACCTGTGTTATTTATTATCTCAATTTAAACGTAATTACTAATGCACGATATTTCGCAAGTTACAATAACATATATGCTACCGACATACTATCACTTCTAACCAGTAGCCGACCTCAAAAAACTATAATTGAACTACTGTCAAAGTAAGAAATATTGTTTGTTGTATGAATGGTTATTTGTTAGCTGTTGGCTGCCAAATTACCTTAACCTGAGGTCACGCTCTTGCGGTTTACCCTGATTCTTCCATTAGTATTATATTCAATACAAATTTCAATGAGAATATACACAAAAATATAAGGCGTAATCAGAATCATGTGTACTTTCAAAATAACGATCGATTGAATAAAACAATATAAAAAGGTAACTGTATCTTCTGTACTGGCTCGAAGGACCATAAGATTAGAAGCCGCATAGGGTCACTTAGTGCAGAAAAATAATAATTCACCTTTAATAGGTATATCGATCAATACGATACCGCTCGCGTGGGTTATTACAGTTACCTACGGTTAGTTCATTCAATGAACCATAAACTCCTTAAATAGAAGCGAAATACATACAATCAGGTATTGAATTAGTTTTTCAGCATAGCCTTATAGAGTATAGTAGCGACCACACACACGCCATGATGCATCGCGGACGACAACCACAGACAAGATTTATTGGCCCAACGAGGTTCGTGTACTGCAAGTGCTTACACCGTCTACAAGTGGATTTATTTTGTTTATGGTCGGCCACGGGAACATAGGACGTAACACACTTCGGCTCAGGTGTGCCGTGTTTAGTTTATCGGGTATTGGCTAGCTAGGGATATGTAAGCGCAATGAATATTTAATTCTAAACTTTCGAAGCCGATGCAGACCGGTGTAATCTACACGGTTGAAACATTTAACTAGTCCAATGTTCAATTCCTACACTAATGACAACTATTCGAGACTGAACTGTATTTATAATCACTTGAAATAACTTTTTTATTTATCCATGTTTTGAATGACTATTGAATGATCAAAAATATCAGCTTGCTTCGTGTTTTTATTTAATATGACTAATTTAAAAAGTTACAAAATCTTAATGTTTTTTTTTGGAAGGGCAGGAATATCAAAGACGGGTCAGTAATGGGCCCTACCCTAATTGCACTTTTGACATAGGCCTCTAGTGTAATTATCAGGGTAGCGCCACCTATTAATATTAATCATGTATTATCGATGATGTATTATAAATTTATGGTATTAATGTATAGATTCAACATATACAACCTTAATTCATTCTAGAAGCATGTTAATTCCAGTTTCAATCTTACCGTCTTGGTTTCCGCCGTTGTAAGCAACAACCGCGGAAACCCTACGTCATCAGTAGGTTTACAACGATGAATTCGATAACGCCAGTGTCGTTATCGCTCGATATGCAGTCCACGAGCCCGGGTTCCGCATCTGATAAGGAGCAGGTGATACCGCCCGACCCTGCAGGGGCGAAGTGCGAATGGCCACACAGATCGATATATTGCCGCTTTAAAAAAAATGTTATTCTAACTTAACAGGATACTCGTACATCAGTCCAATGCTGCTCATTTGAAATAAAATAATTTGAAAACGATGAGGTCATTTAAAATTTTGTTCCATTCATACATTCCATAAGTTAGAAGAGTTGGGAGGCAGCGTAATTTTCGTCACAAACGTGTTACTAATATATCTGCTACTCCTTAGAAGCCCTGCTAGGATCATAGGAACGAGAAAAAAATGTATGACATATTTCGGGGTATACGAAATCGCATCACTCTCCTCTGTGGTTGCTCTTGTCATTTGGGATGGTACTTGCTCGGATGGATTCGGGATGAGAAAGTAGGAGCTCGGGATTCCGGGCGCGCGTACCTGATGCCATGTCTGGACCAACCATAATTATTAATTTATTTTTATTATTACCATTGTCTCGTGGTTGCAGGTTGAGTATGACACTCCTGAACTAATTTTCTTTAATTGCTTCTTATTCTTCTCTTCCATGCTGGTTTGGGAGAAAAGAAAAAACATAGAATATACCAGCTGCTTTTCTTCCCGCGCAGACCGTAAAAGTCGGTCAAGGGATTGGGCGAAAATCTCAGGAATCACATGGATAGGCGATGCGGCTAGCAACCCATCACTATTTTGATTCCGCTTTCCACCTTTACGCCCACGACGATGCTAAACGTGGCCTGTAGGTTTTATGACCTTGGGCTCTGTCTACCCCGCAAGGGATAAAGACGTGATAGTATGTATTTATGTATGCTTGCTTGTATTGCAGTATCTATGCTTCTTATTAATCCAAACTACTTACGAGAAATTTCTTTTTCCAACGACACGTTACTGTTAACCTAGAGTTAAAGGATTAAAAATGTAATATTTCCATTTACTCTGCGTTAATTAGAAGCCAAGCGACACGGATACAATATTTAATCAGTAATGCGGCTTATGACCATAAACTATACTTATAAATTGTAGAATTTCCTTTCTGTTCCTAAGGAAATTTCTAATAAATACACAGCAGAAATTTATTTTGTATGTGCTTATCTTTTATTTCAGGTTTTATTTAGGTTCACCTGTTTCTGGCATCTTTGTTCTGTATAAAATCTTGCAAATTAATATTAACCTACTTGTAATATTTTATGTACACATGTAAATCGTATTACAATAGCAAAAATTAAATCAACGATGGTCTGTTCATGGAAAACAACCCAATACCTACTAAATATTTCAGTTACCCAATTTTGCAGCACTTATTGACTCATCTTAAAAGCTTCTCCCAATTTTATTATTTTTTAACTAGTCTTGTTTATGATTTTTTGCGGAATTTAAAAGTGACCTACTGATAATATTTAGATATATCTATCTATACATATGTCCCTAAACAATTGATGTACCTATGTAACTGTTTTCTTATCAGAATTATCAGTAAATTATGTGCATTAAACCAAGCGATAAGATATAATTCACTTCGAATCGTTCTTTGGTACATAAGTACTTGTTTTTATTGACTTCAACATTACTGTATTTGTTATTGTCCCAGTCTTTTATATGTTTTTGAAAGCAAAGGCAGTTAAGTCTTTATATTTATAAAAAGACTTATACGGCAAAACATTGATAGCGGAATATTTAGTGTTATGTTATTATCGTAAATCCTGGCCATATATGTTCTTTCACAGGCTATATGTATTCTCATATTTCTCTTAGAAGATGAGCTTATGAGCGTATTAACTATCTGTTTAGTTATTATTGAAGTAATCTTATTCAATCCATCACTTCTTTTACATAAATTTTCTGACATTCCAAATTCCAACTGCATGACACGGTAGTTAAAACAAGTATGTATACTTGATGACACGATCATACATCGATTGTTTTGTTTCTTTCCATATCATATTAATAATTTGATAAGAATATATGAGAATAGCATTTCGAATACATAAAAAAACAATATAAAGTATACTTTAGTTACATGAAGTAGACAAGAAAAAATAAATGATGAAAATCATTACGAAGGATGCAAGATACAGTTAGTAACGAACGAAAGAAACAATTTTTTTAAGTTCACTAAGTTAAAAGAAAACCCTTACAATTCCATATATTATCCCATTCAGTTTTATAGCCACAGTTCCCAAGTTTCTTGAGCTTAATTTAGCGTTTGATTTATAATATATTTACGGCTGTGAGTAGGTCATTTGTCTTCCCAAAGTGCAATAAATTCACACAATCCATCGAACCGGGCTGGAACACTATACGCTTGCGAAACGCGCAGCTGATATTTAGAATATAAATGGTAGGCTCTGGCGGGCCTTTGTTTCCACCCGCTTGTGTCACGATGTGTAGGGCCACGGAAATTACGATTTTACGAATTTTTCTACGATTTAAAGATTTTCGTCGGGTCAAAAAAAAATCTCCTAAAATTTACCCACTCTGATTGCTCCATCGTTGGACTGTTGTTTTCTACTATAAATTTATTTTTGAGTTATATTTTTTTCCTGTTATTCTTTTTTATATTATTTTCCTTTTTCAATTGTCACACCGATAGTCCTTTGATGTTTTGTTAGTGACCCTTCTGAAGGATGAACATACTGATATTGTTACCTTACCTACTTATTGACAGTGGGTATTATCTGACTAAAGGTCCTTAATGTCTTCAACTGGGCTACACTCACCGTGTGGATCCCGGCAGAGTAGAATAGGACCACTCCAAGTCATCCCGTGGATGTCGTAAAAGGCGACTAAGGAAACACAAACTAAACAAAGCTTATTAACATCAACGAGACCTCTCCAACCCGTCTGGCCAGCGTGGAGAGTGTAGGCCAAATCCTCTGACTACTCAGGCTAGTATATGGCTCTGGTAATACAGAGAGGGTCGTGCTCCTGCAGTGGAGACTAGAAAGACCTGATGATGATGATTATAATACATCAATCTGACATTTTGTGAACATCGTAAAAAGGAAGCCAAAAGAATATACGAGTACTCGTACGTATCGTATTTACATAATGCGCCAAATGATATTTTCTTTCTTTGTAGTAAGTCCATTTTGTGAAATCTGTACTCTTTTGCGATATTTGCATTTTGTTATTGTATATACAGTTTATATTCAATTAGATGTGTAATATGAAATATAATTACGTATATCATGGCTTATCGTCTAATAAGCTTGTTTATTACTGACATTCTTCGAATATAAAGTATTGATACTGCACAATTGATAAGCAATTGTATTAACATCTTAAAATATTCATTCGATCACTAAACAGCACATGATTATGTTGTAGAATAAACATGTGACGTTTAAAGCCATATTGCTCGGAATAATAACATAAAATATTCATTACCATGTGGACGAACGACTACGAACTGGCGCTCCACAATAAAAATGGTAGTTATTGTAAATTATTATCAAAACGGCCGTATTATTGCCTGCATAAGAGGTTCGCTCGGAGTTAGTTGTATTTTAAATAGTGAGTTTGCATTTTATTAATATAAAGTACGAGCTTATACGAATGCACAATACAGACGTATTGTGCATTCCACTTATGTCTCATAGATCACGTATATTTTCTTTTTGTTTAAAGATGCCGGGCTGATGCTTAACGTATTGCGACTAAATATTTAATCTTTTTATTTCGAAAGATTGGCTCTATAGTAATCTTATAATACAATTGGTTGTCTTTTTTTTAAATTAAATTTAACTTTTTAAAACTGCATTAGGATCATGATTTTACCATTTTGAGTTGTTATTTAATTTTACCATACATACCATTTCACATCACACATTCGAAAAGTCCCCGTATATGCGCTTCAGACTCACACGCATTTAGAACTTTTATAAAACTTTGAACGGTTGGACTTTTTGTCTTTCTCGATACTATATATAATATTTTTTTTGTAAGAAGCTATTTTCATAGCTCCACATTGAACCTAAGTACTAACCTTATCGTCTTTGTTTCAGGTAAGAGCGGCAATTGATGCAACAGTTCTGCGAACGATACCCGACGTTTCGTTTATCAATATTATATTTGACAAGTAAGTAATACAAACATCAGTTACATTTGATATTGTACTTACAATGTTGAGGCAATAGAAATGGAAATGATATCGTCTCGTCTTTTAGTAGTTTAGGTTTGATTAAGTTAAACTGTTTCGAAACAAGGCTGGGCAGTATTTGAATTACTTGGCTAAAATTGTTTCATCATCAGGTCTTTATTAGTCTCCACTGCCAGAGCAGTCAGAGGATTTAGCCTACACTCTCCACGCTGGCCAGACGGGTTGGAGAGGTATCTTTGATGTTTATAAACTTTGTTTAGCTTGAGTTTCCTAAGTCGCCTTTTACGACATCCACGGGAAGATTTGGAGTGGTCCTATAAAATTGTATATGTAAAGAAAAATCTTAATTTGTAGTTTTTATAACTAGCAGCTTTCCCCGGCTGCACCCGGGAATGTATTATACTTAAACCTTCCTTATGAATCAATATCTATTGTTGAATCCGCTGAGTAGTATAAAAGATATAAGCGAACAGTCAGCGGCATAAGGAAGGATCTGTAAATTTTATTTTATAGTTTATGATTGAAAAGTAATTAGTATTTAAAAAATGTGCGAGATTTGTGATTTGTATTTTAATTAAAGTAAAGAATGTATTTGCCCAGCCCAGCATAGTTAGCTGTTATGATACTAACCCGAACAATGTTTATCGAAGGTGTAATATTACTTTACACTAACTACTTGTTTGTGTTACCTGAAATCCAGTTGTGGTTCTATGGGAAATTTCAGATCTGGGAATACTGTTATTTTAAACCGAAAAGATTTAAATTATTTTTTCCTAAAAATGAATTTATATCGGGGTTTATGATAATATTTCTGTACTATTTGCAGGGCAGATTTCATGAATACATTTTAATCAAATTAACTCAGAACCTCAAGCCATAAAACTAAAAGGCCACATGACAGCTCTACTTCAAGTAAATTTCTTAACTAAACTTTGAATTTATCCATACATAGAATTATTACGTTTCAGGCGTGGGATTTTACAATATAATATTTCCATATACCAGAAGCATTATTGTCCATTGTGGCCACTGGCCGACCTGACCCACTTAGCCGGCAGGTGTTCAAACAGCCATTCCGATAATTCTAGTATTCGAAACACTAGTATTTATAGTTACCGAAACCATTAATTCCTTTTGACATTTATCAACGGTACATAATGAGGCACTTGAAGGCGCATGCGCACTCACCCATTATATTATTTACGCGAACGGAAAATTGTTTTGCGTAACAAACTCACCTTATCCAGTCTAAAGGACCCTCAGGCTACACCTTTTACCTAAGCCGATTGTTACAATTGTGTCCACATGCGTCTTGTAAAAACTTATTAAATTTACCTAAGACCATAAGTTGGGTCCACTCCACATGCTTTTGGAAAATCGTTATAACACCGTTCTGCATCATCCTCATCATTATCATTATTTTAATAAAATTGTGACTCTACCTATGCTACCAACATTTCAACCCCTTAAATAAAATGAGTTTGAAAGTCGTAAAAACAATTGAATAGCGAAAAAGATGTCATGGCTTAAACTTTCATAAGTAAAATTTAAACATCCTGAAAATCGATGAAGGTCACTTTAAAGCCAAATGTTTAAATTAGGAATATTCTCCCAATACGCCTATAATATAAATTTCCCTAGGCCAGCTGCCGCTGCCAGCTCCTACAATTACCAGCCGCAATTGGCCAAAGCCATTAGTCTCTATCTATAGAGACATGTATCTGAATATTGATCAGGTCCTTGGGTATGTGGTTCCCTGGTACTTGCTGGACCAGCAACATTTTCCTTGCTAATAAGGTAGATCGCGGAAAAGTCTCTACCATAAATTTTGTGGCTACAGATGTGGCACACCGTACAAAGTCGTTTAAGCAATGCACACAGTTACACCTGTTTGTGCGTGTTTGAATACAATGTGGCATACGCTAGTGCTCCTCTGACCACAGTGTTTAGAAACGTGCGTGTCTTCTTCTACCCTCTTACATAATGACATCGGTTTTTCGTATTACGAGTTTCCAGCTACTCTATGTTTTGCATCTTGTAATTTTGTTACTTTAGATTCAGGCATTTATATATGCCTTATAGATAGATAGTCGTCAACTAAGCAGTTACAGGTGATACCTGTAACTGCTTATATGTAACGGCCATTGATTTCTCTTGGCTCTTGATAAGCACAGAGAGACCACCTCTGGCCTTCAGCCTTCTCACCCGAGACCGCCTCTGTAGACAATATCTGCCATTAACTAAATACAGTTCTATATGTGTGTTAACGTACTTAAGCTCAGTGGATATGGAGGGTCATATCTGTGGCTACTTAATTTGTACAGCACCTCCCGCTGCCGCAATTATTGGCTTTAAAAGGATTCCTCAGGAGTTATTCCCGGCAATAACAATTTGTAGCAGAAGCTGACACATGTTAATATGGAAACGGTAATTGCCAATCTGTGGTAAACGAAAATTCCTCAAGGAATATTGACCGTGAAACATAGTTCGTAGCATATGCTATATGCCATAGTGTATCTGACACAGGAGACAGCAAACTTCGTAAAAAATACTTGCTTACTCTTGAGCTCAAACTAGAGAAGTTAATAATCAACTGTTTCAATACTGCCGAGTCATGTGTGTTATTTCCCCATAATAATGACGTACCTCCGTATCGAAAACGACTCGCTATCGCTCTCCTCATCAATTATCAAGCGTCGATGTGTCCGCATGAATACAAATACATATGCGCACGATAGGCTTTTATTTTCATTCGAAGGAGAGTGCATAGTGAGACGCATCTCTGAACGGTATCAGAGTTGCGTGCGCGTGGTTATGCAACGCGGGCGACGTCCTTGCTGCGCGGGCGCAGGGGCGCGGGGAGCGAAGGCCGCGTGAGGGCAGCGACCCGGCCGTTCGGTAACCAGCAGTAACTACCCTGCTTTTTATTGCGGCCCAACCCGCCTGCAAACCCGTCCCGACGACTTATATGCACCGATAAAGTAGGCGTAAGTACGCCGGGAATTGCAAATTCTATGCGCTTTTTTTGCCGTGCCTCGGCCACGTTCATTCTATGTTAGAAAGGTATTTTGCTGCAGCAACTGCTTTTAATGGTTTAATTTGGATTTTTTCATTGCGTGTTCTGAACTGTTTGTTGGCTAAGTTAATACTGTTTTCAAGTGTAGTAAAGACGCTTGAAGCACCTCTTATTTCCACTTATTCAATGCTCTTGTCTCATGAAAGGATTTTGTATTTTATTCTTGATTTGAGGTTCCTTCTAAGATTGACGGATGTCGAACATCAACGACAACTTGAGCTCATAAAGCTCCAGTTGTCCGTCGATGGTGTTGTCTTGCAACTCTAGCTTTTACCATATTTTCGATGAGACTAGGGGATCCTCCCGGTACAGGTCTATCAAAGAAAGTACTCTGATTTTAACTTGTGGATATACTAATATTTGATTAACTAGGTTATGTTTATCAGCAATCGGTTCTGGATTGAAGTGCGCGGATCCAATCCGGTCGGTTCCCGGCGCGTCCCGGCGCCGCACTAAATAACCTCCAGATACCCGGGCGGCGCCGGGCGATATCACTGCTTGCTTTTGGCGTTTCTCACAATAAACCACTTGCAGTAAAGCGTCATGTTTGATTTATGAACCAGTGCAGAATGACTAAAGACTTTCACTGGACGAGTTTGGATGATTTGCTACGGAAACGGTGGTAGTTTTCTTCAAAAAAAATATTCTAATTTTGATTTCAACCGGCCTTTATTTGGCTTTGCTGTCTGCTGCATAAAGGTTGTTATCGATTCGTATAACATAGAGTGATCGAATGCTGTCGTAATAGCGGTGCTTGGTCTCCAAAGCACCGCGGTTGCAGATACGACCGTGATAATGCACAGATGAGGAAGAGGAAAGGTCGTATTCTAAGCCAGGTACCAAACTACTTGAAGACATCGCATGCATGATGCCACACTAGTAACTTTGAGAATACAAGGGGGCCTTGATACATCACGCCTTTTACCCAAGGGCAGCCAGACACAACTCAAAGAATTCTAAGAGAAACTACTAATAATTGTAATAATGATTCAAAAATTCCGACCCACCACACAGCAATGATCCAAGTATCAGATGCGTTTCCCCGCTGAACAGCAATACTTATCGCTAAGCTTAATAAGTTCCAGCATGAGGATAGCCCATTGCCTGGACGACATACATAGAGAGCAAGACCAGACGTTAAAATGAGTTCAGAAACATAATCCAATATTGTCCACATCAGAACAGTGCCACTACAACCGCAGCATTTTGCCTGGTTGCGTCACCTAATGCATCCGTGACGTAATTGCGCATATCGTGTGATGTTTTTGCAAATGATGCCTTGCCGGCGGAAGACAGCGAATTAGAGATCCGGAGTGATGATGAGAAATCATCATGGCTTTTGATGACACCGGTTTTCTAATGCCTCTGTTTTGTGGATCCGGTCGGAAGTCTGATCATTTGAAAGATTACGTTGAATTCACTTTTCTTTGATTACAATATCGATGGACATTGCTTATTTATTTTGACCTTATTATAGCGATGTAAGATAACCTCTTCCTCTTTCAATAATTATGTGTTTACAGCTAATTAATAAATTCTTTTCATTGCTGTTAAATAACCAAATTCACTGAGTATAAATGACAGCAGCAATGTATGAAAGAAAACCGTGGCATGTTTCAACCATTTTATTCTATGACTTCAGCTGGTAGCATGAATGGAAGTACCACACTCTCACAGCAAATCGACGTTTGAGTAGTAGTTTTACAGCTTCTATGCTTCGTTCGGTGAGTGAGAGAGCCGGAGGCCAAAAGGCCGGCAACGCTCTTGTCATACCCCTGGTGTTACATTAGTCCATGGGCAGCGGTGATCACTTACCATAAGGTGACCCGCTTGCTCGTTTGCCGTCCTCTGACATAAAAAAAAAATGTGATCTGAATATCGCCACAGGAGCACCTAGGATCTGTTGCAAAATAAACAACACGTCTCACAATATCGCATTTCTTCGAACCTGATTGTCAAAAGTAATTGCGCATAACGTCGTCAAGCTATCATTAAGCCATGAAATATTAATAATTCTAGCTAAAGACCTATTGGCCATCCATAATAAGCGTGACATTGACCCGATATAGGCGTGTTCCTTGCCACGCTTTGTTTGCTATCGTTTTCCTCGACGTTACATCATCTGTTGTATCATAGTCGTTGTTGACCATTGTCTGTGGTTATTAATGCCCAATGATTGTTGTTGATATGTGCACATTAACTGCGATGATCAGATTATGTTAATTGTCCTGTCTAATTAACGGTATGATATTATATCATGTAAGCCGTGGAAAACTTGTGTCAGAATATGAAATAAAATAAAGAAAATTGCATAATTGGTAATTTTAATTTTAGCCATCGATTGGAGAATTGACATGATTCTTTAAATAAAATTAATACTGAATTGAGTTGGATTTTATGTAGCTTGTAATAATGTAATGTAACGTCTTTAAAATATAATGCAAAATAAATAATCATTCAAATATACAAGGTAATATAGATAACATGTTTTTCTATATAGTTCTAAATAATCTCAGTTCATTCAAAACTCTTGGCATTAGCGGATTTCACTTACTTTTGACTTTAAAAAAGAAGACAGTATCTTTACAGTACTGTTAGTTTAAAAAGTTTGTATTTGGCAGATGGCAGAAGGATACACAAGTAGGTTTATGTGGGTTTTGGTGAGAAGTCAAGGGGTTCAGTTGTCGTTTGCCTTATACAATTTTGCAAATTGATTTAAGTGGACTTTATAATATGAAATTGGTGTAGTTTGGTGTTATAATTGCTCGTGCTCGAGAACAATTTGTGAAATAGTTAAAGTAGACTGTTAAATGGACTCGTATAGATTTGTCGCCAAAAGCATCCACGAGGCTGCCAAAGAACATACGCTATCTTTTATGCCACATACCGTACAACACCGATACTTTGTATCTCATTATACTGGACATTGGCAGAATCACTGAAATCTCGGTGGAAGCCATAATTAAAAAGAAGAAAGAAAGAAGAAGAAGAAAGTAGGTTTATCCATAGTGCATGCATAATGCTTTCGAGATATTTACATCTTCTTGCGAGTTCTAACATAGATCTGATCTTACAATTTTCTAACAAGATTGTAAGCAGCATTTCAAACAGGGGTCGCTCCCATAAAGAAGACATAGCTATTTTAACATTTCTAGTCTATAATTTTATAGCAGAAATGTAAGCAGCCATTCCGAGCTATTCGCCTTCATAGGACATAGCCATTTTAACATTTCTTTTCTATAATTTTATAGCAAAAACGTTCTATCACTAATATCCTTATCCTTAGAGTACTCACTGGGAAGTCCTATCTTGTAACCAAGATTACTGTAATAAATGACTTAATTTTTATTTTATTTGATGTAAGCAGCCATTCCGAACAGTTGTCGTCTTCATAAAATAAGACAAAGCTATTTTAACATTTCTATTCTACAATTTTCTATCAGAAATGTAAGCAGCCATTCCTTGCTGGTCGTCTCGATAAATCCTGTTCGACGCGGCCAAGGGCGGCTATTTTTAGCGCGTCCCGACTCCGAAGGCCGGTTGTCCCGGGCGGGCGAAGGACGCACGGTCGCCAGGGACGATGGCAGGGCTGTCCAACACTTGCTGTCATATCTATGTATAATAAACTAATATTATAAAGCTGAAAAACTTCTTTGTTTAGTGAACGCGCTAATTTAAGGAACTACAGGCCCGATTTCAAAAATCTTTAACCGTCGGATTGGTACGTTATCCCTTAGTGTCTTATTATAAACCGCGGACTAAAGTTAGTACATGGTTTAAACCTTTTCAAGGCAGTGGCAAATATATAGCCACCAAAAAATGAACCTTATGTACCGGAGATAAGGTCCAAAAACAATGACTTTTGAATACACCTACTGCCTTGTAAAGGGCCCATCGGCCTGCCAAACAAATTGACAAATTTTTTAGTTTTAGTTAATATAGGTTTCTTTGAACACTTATAATTTGATTGAATATTACAACTCCAAAAATTGTTGACGTCAGTAAACTTATGGAAACCGTCAAAGATACTAAGTTAGCCAAACATGTTTAAACTTATCACTGAAGTTGGTTTTTTTGTTTAATAAAATAAAGAAGAAAAATACCACTGTCATATTGTATCCCTCATCATATATATTCAGTTTCAGATACACTGGTATTCTTCTTCTCTCTTACTTTTGTTTTTTTTTTGTGTGCGGGCGGCCAGTTGTACGGAATTTTCCTTCAAAACTTCAAATTTTCTTCGTTTTGTACCAGAGCCTCCCAACTCCCATAGCTTTCGTCACTCCTTTCCTTAATTCTTTATAGTTTTACTAGCAGCCCTACCCGGCTGCGCCCGGGCATGTATTATACCTTAAAACCTTCCTCGTGAATCACTCTATCCATTGGTGAAAACCGTATAAAAATCCGTGGAGTAGTTTTTGAGTTTATCGCGAACAGACAGACAGACAGACGCGGCGGAGGACTTTGTTTTATAATGTGTAGTGATGATTCTTATAATGAGTGATAAATAATATAGGTATGATAAATTAATAATATTTAATTTTTCTTTAAATTCTTTAAGTCCTATGCAAAGCACGAGTACCTATGGCTATAATTGTAGTTTGGATTCATAAGTCATGAGCCTTACGTATGATATAGCATTGTTTATAAAAGTATTATTATTTATTATTAACCGACTTCAAAAAAATGAGAAGGTTCTCGATTCGTCGAAATGATTTTTTTTTTATGTATGTTCCCCGATTTCTCGAAGACTCCTGGACCGATTTAAGAAATTCTTTTTTGTTAAAAAAGTAATACTTTACAGATGGTCCCATTAAATTTTTATCGAAATGTGTGGAGCGCTTTTTGAAAAAATACACAAAAACCAAAAAAATGTTTACAGGTATGCCGTTCGGATTTTTTATATTTGATATTTCCATTCTTTTACTTATACTTATTAAAAAAAATTATTGGGTTGAAGTCGGTTTTTGTTTTTTGTTGAAATATCTTAAATTATTTAAGACTTATGTGTAAACAATGCTACTTATTATATGGCTTGTTTGTAAGGCGTCTTTTTATTTATAATACCTAACTACAAAACCCTTTGTTACTGATAAAAGGAAAATAATACAAATGAAATATTTTATAAAACTAGGACATACGTAAGAGGTGACATAATCGAATAGCTATTTCTTCCAGGCAACCTTGCGTTTGAGTTTGAGTAACGACTTAAAGTTAATCAGGAGCTGTCGCTGTACGATTTTCATTATGCGTCACCTGATATTATGCATTTCTGACAATTTGCTAATTTGTTATTTTGCATTTCTGACGTCGGGCGTTGCGCCAGTCGCCTGTGTATAGCAGTATGTCAAATGTGACATGTCCGGCTTAACATAGAGTTGATCCATCTTATAATAAATTGATGACTAACTTTATTCCTGGTTAAACTCATGAATTTTCAAAATAACTCAACTAATGATAATCTTAAAACTCAAGGTTATCTATCTAGGCAGTGACAGAACGAGACTTGAGAACAATTTTAGTTAAGATGTATCAAAGATGCCTTAAGTCATTCGTTATCGACCAAAATAAGTAAATAGTATTCGCACCAAATAACTGCTGAAAAATCTGGAATGTGGACAATGGCCATCGTTTAAGAGTTAGTAGTTTCTGTTTCAACAAAAAAAAACTAATATGAAACGATTTTTTGAAATTTTCGGGGAAAATTCTGTGAAATGTCATGTTTAAGTAGCATTGTGCGTAGATTGGTCAGATTGTGGATTATGAATGAATGAATGAATGAATGTATTTATTGCTTTAAACATGGTCATATGGTGATGGTAAATATCAAATTATGGAAACACACATTTAGTCATTACTGACATGCAATAGACAACGTTAAGGTGTCACGAGATATTAAAATATAGTTAAATATTAGGTAAATGTCAGTCTGCTTTCAATTATTTTACAATCAAACTAAAGTCCTTACATATTTTCTAGTGTCAGTGTTTAATTAAGAGATGTCAATTTAAAAAAATCAAGTAAGATAATTAATACTCAAAATAACTTAATTTAATGTCGCAAATATTCATCAACACTATACAAACATTTGCTTGCAAGCCAGTTATAGAGATCCTTTTTGAATTTATTTGCCGGTAACAGTTTAAATTTGCTGGGTAACTTATTATAAATTTTTACCGCCATTGCATAACAGTTTACGCTATACAAACTTGTTTTCAGTATCGGGGTGACCAATTTCTCTGGGTAGTGACCAATTTCTCTGGGTAATTATGGAGTTATTTGCTAAAAAAGGCGACGAGAAGATTTGTTTTTGACAGATTTTACTTGAATCCGCGTTGTTATTAAATAAACTAATTCTGAACAGACTTAAAACGTAGGGTGTGTCTTGCTAAAATATATTGGAAATCTAACCAAAAACAAATCTCGGTAACCCTACTCCTACAGACTGCGCCTGCGCCGCCCGAATTATAATGCGTTTCCACGAATTCGTCAAAGACACCGCCCGAACCAGGTACGGCCTGCGCCCGAAACACGGGACGATTAGTAAACTTTGAATTAGCCATCTTTGACGGATGACAGGAAAGGGGAATATAAATTACACCTTTTGCCATTCGGGCTGAAATGATGCCTTCCTGCGCTCAGCCCTAAGGTTGTGAATCTGAGGTCAAAATTTAATTCGAGTTCTAGACTTAGTCTAGACTAGTATTATTATTACTCAAACGGGGATGCGCCCCGTTAACCCCGGTAACCTAAGTTAAAGTATTTAAAATATAGCCTACTATAAAGATAATGAATGTAGCTTTCCGCTACATAGAATAATTTTTACAATCCGTTTAGCATTTTTTAAATCGGTTTAGCAGATCTAAAGCTTATTCCTACAAACAAATTTAATTTGCGCATAAGACATTACCCTCCTTCTGGGTCAGTCGGGTATTGTTTTTCGCGCGTTTATATGTAAGTCATCATCATCATCATCAGGTCTTTCTAGTCTCCACTGCAGGAGCATGACCCTCTCTGTACTACCAGAGTCATATCTAGCCTGAGTAGTCAGAGGATTTGGCCTACACTCTCCACGCTGGCCAGACAGGTTGGAGAGGTCTCTTTGATATTAATAAGCTTTGTTTAGCTTGTTTATCCTTAGTCGCCTTTTACGACATCCACGGGATGACTTGGAGTGGTCCTATTCTACTCTGCCGAGAACCACACGGTCTGTATGTAAGATGTCTGTTCAAATAGTGCTTATTGTAAGCCTAAACGTACTTAGACTTTTGGCTCGGTCAGCGATTAAGATATGACGCTTTGAATGATTGGAGTTATATTTACTTACGAGCTCCGTGGCGCAGCGGTTACCACGCCAGCCTGCGACACGGGGGTCCCGGGTTCGATCCCCGGTCAGGTCAAGATGGAAAACGATCTTTTTCAGATTGACCTGGGTCTTGGATGTTTATCTATATATGTATTTGTTATAAAATATAGTATCGTTGAGTTAGTATCCCATAACACAAGTCTTTCTTAAGAACTTACTTTGGGGCTAGCTCAATCTGTGTGATTTGTCCGTATATATTTATTTATTTACTTAGTATTCAAATCGTCACACTTGCACTTAGCATTTTAAGTTGTAGTTGTAATACAATTTGAATTTCCCTTTCCAAAAAAGACCAGTTTGTGGTTGAATACCTCAGAATTTATAGCCTTATTTGTTTGAACAATGAATAGCTAAACAAAAGTATTATGTTTAATATATAATATTATTATGGGTTTACCGCATTACCTAACGCAGATGTTTATAATTACGTATTTTATGTACTCATACGCGGAAAATACATGTCTGTTGTTCTTTTGTTTAACTGCAATGGTTTTACTTTAAACTTTATTTCAATTATATGTTACTATCAGTTACCCGCGACTTCGTCCGCGGTGACTTCAGGTTTGGAATGCGGGGATTATAAAATATGACGCTACAAAGCGGTAAACTAAACATATACCCCGATTTACCCCCTTAGAGTTTTAATTTCGGTAAATTATTACTAAAATTCGGTAAATTATTGCTATTAAAAATGTTACTCATTATTTTTGCCGTTCTCAATTCACACGAAATTTCATACAAATATGTCCAAGGAATAAAAAGTTTCATATAAACTTTAATCCTCTATTTCACCCCCTTAGGGGATGACTTTTGAAAAATCCTTCCTTAGTGGATGCTTACGTCATAAGAGGAATACGTGAGCAAAATTTCAAATTTCTAGCTCTAAGGGTTTGGCCTGCGCGTGATCTTTGATAATTGCCCATTTTTTTAAAGTATTAAAATGAATATAGTATGTTATCCTTAATATATAGACATATGCCATCGCGGACTTTTCTGTAGACCTAAATAAGATACACAATTCCACCATACATTGTTTTGTTATATCTCAAAGGGTTTAGACAGCGTTTTCGTTGAAAGCTCCCAAATGGCTCATTTTTTTACGACACCTCCAACAAATATCGCTGGTATATACAAAAATGTATACAAAAACTTAACAAACTATATACTAAAACCTTCCTCGAGAACCATACTATCCATTGGAGAAAACTGCATAAAAATCGGTTCGGTAGTTTTGGAGTTTATTGCGAACAGACAGACAGACAGACAGACAGACGCGGCGGGGGACTTTGTTTTATAATATGTATAAGTAGTGATAGTGATTTGCAACGTTGCCAGGGTTAGCGAAACGTACGATTCTAACCTCAATCAAGAAAAAATATATTCCATCGTCGGGATCTACACTGATCAAAAGTCCGTAGCTTCGTGTTAATCTAAAAATACAAATAGTTGGGCACACGAAGTGGTCGCTTACCTCCACTGTTCCATACATTTTTATTTTGTTAAGTATTGTTCATTTTTTGTACTTAAAAGGGTATACTAGCAGTGCGTTTTCCATACAAATGTATTTCTCTATTTTCTCGCTGAAAACTGCTTCTAGAGGCACAATTCTTTTTACATACATTACATACTAGAATCAGTTTTCAGCGAGAAAATAGAGAAATACATTTGTATGGAAACCATATTGAAAAAATACTGCTAGGATACGCTCTTAACTTCCTAAGGATATTCGGATTTTTAAGACCAACCTTATAACGATGTCGAAAACCGTCTAGCCGTTATTTTAGGTAGTTATTAGGTGAGTTATAACCATCAAAAAATAGGATTAGATAAACATCCTTGCAAGCCCTTACAAATCTGCGCTATCTTTTAATGACGAGCTCCGTGGCGCAGCGGTTACCACGCCAGCCTGCGACACGGGGGTCCCGGGTTCGATCCCCGGTCAGGTCATGATGGAAAACGATCTTTTTCAGATTGATCTGGGTCTTGGATGTTTATCTATATATGTATTTGTTATAAAATATAGTATCGTTGAGTTAGTATCCCATAACACAAGTCTTTCTTAAGAACTTACTTTGGGGCTAGCTCAATCTGTGTGATTTGTCCGTATATATATATATATATATTTATTTTGCTTTTATTTGGCACTGTATGTTTTCTATGATGCGTCGCAGTTGAGTGCAACTATCTACGTCTATATATTATTCCATCATGTCGTTGTCTGCAGTCATTCATCGCCCATTTAATGCTTAATGCACTTGCTTTTACTAGCTGGTGCACACAAAAATGCATTATTGTTTCATATTTCTCTTTAAGGGACCACCTTATGCACAGAGGCGGCCTCAATTGAATGAATTATTAAATGGTTAAATTAAATCTTGCCATTTTAAATAACACTTCAAATTCTCTTTCTCATCTGTGCGTTTTCGCACTTGCATATTTATCTGACACTTGTGTTATGGGATACTAACTCAACGATACTATATTTTATTACAAATACATATACGTCGTATACACTGTATTGAAAGACGTAGCAAGCTTTTTACATATTTTTAATACCTTAAAAAAATAGACTATATGATTTCCTTGCAAACTTGGTCTTAGGCTTTTTATTAAGCATTCAATAATATAACTATCATAAATTGCCTACTTAAAAAAGTACCTAAGTTTTCCCAAAATTTGCGTCCTTGTAATTATTAAAACAGGCGGCGCCACTGTACCCAACTTGCCACCTTAAAGCTACAGTTTTATCTTTTAATGGAAGTACGTGGGGGTACGCGTCTTGAAATACTGTCATACATAATGTTTATTTTTAAAGATGTATGTGAATGCATTAAATGCGTTACGGGATATCGGTACACGTGGGCCATTAGTGCCCCAAACATGTACGAGCATGCATTATACCAGGGGCCACATATAGATCGTAACAGACTACTCCTTAGCCCGATGGCCCATTGGTAGCGCTTACGCATATTAAGCAAACTCGGGGGCAGTCCCCACTTCGATGGGTGACCGTAAGTGGCATAATATCTCGAGCTACTTCGTGCTTTGGAAGGCACGTTAAGCCGTAGGTCCCGGCTGTCCACATAGATGACAGTCGTTAAGTTATGTCATAAGGTTGTCTGATACCAGTGTTTTACACACACAAATATAAAAAACACTCCAAATATGGAGGTACAACGTTTAAATTAACCACCGATTTCCCTTGAAAGGGGTGACTCAACCCGACAGTATGTCCAACTGTTCCTGGAGGACCAACTGTTCAATGCTGGAAACTCGAATTTATTTTCGACAATTTCATAAAGTGTTCAACCGCCCGGGCAATGTAATTGGGAATCTAATTAGAAAATTTTATTTAGTTTTTCATTAATCTCATAGAATAAGTTCTTGATGGAAGTCACTACTTCAAAAGTATTTTTTTTAATTTGTAAAAGAAATTATAAACGTTACCTCATTTAATTTACCTATGAAACAATTTAATACTTATAACAAAAAATATTCGAACATTGCGTAATACACGTTTTCATTGTAGGTGTCATATTATATATAGAATAAGTACGCTTACATATATTGCTTAGTACATATTTCCACACTTAGTTTATAATTTACATAGAATTATTATTCATTTACTACGAGTTTAGCTTGTGTCTCGTCAACTGATACAGCTGACGACATACTTACGCCGTAGTCTATACCGATAAGTAGTTTTACGTGTCAAATGCGTGAACGAATAACAGGACTGAGGACCGTCTTCTTCTTGTCGAGTCGAAAAGGTTTTCTTCTGACTTTATTTATTTTTTCCCTTAATATTCCAATACTCACAGAGCTTACAGTTCCCAACGCGCTCTGTGAGTTATGGTAAATCATAGACCATTTGGCTAGCGATTGCGTTAGCCTCATTCGGATTCTGTACTGTGCAAGTAGTAAGTAAAGGAGCAGTTAGGGCACGACAGAAGATGAGGCATGGACTGATTGGCACCGCAGTCACACGAATTGTTGAGAGAGAAACTCCGCCTAACTCGATTTTCTCGACATCTCCCAAAACCAGCTCGGAGTCGGCTTAGGGACTTCCAAACTGCCCAGGAGATCTACACCGTCGAAATGCATTTACTGCATTTTTAACCACAAACTTCGAATAATAATTCAGATTCTTATCTCGGAAAATATGAACGTTCCCCGTGCATTCGCCATCGAATGTAAACGGTTTTATTATAAGGAAATTACAATATTTAAAGCGACATAATTACTTTAAATTGAAGTTCCAGACGTTGCGACTGTCGACTCGCAGTGTGTAGCGAGAATATAATAATTTATACGCTGTTATTAACAGTACAATGGTTCTCGTTTGTTATTATGGGCAGACTGGACACGTGTCGAGCTGAGAGGGTTCCGTAGGGCGCGAATGCTCACCAGGCGGTCTTTGCTCATGGAGCTGTGAAATATAAACATGGGAGACTTTGCTGATGATTATTATGGTTTCGCCTCCCGTTTGTACTTATTGCGAGTTATTGGCAATGAATGAATGTGTAGTATCATAAACTGTAACAGAGTGTGTAATATAATATCACGGAGGACCTCGAGATATTTTTATGCCACTTGTAGTCACCCATCCGAGTGGGGACCGTGCCAGGAATTGCCTTACATGCGTAAGCGCTTACAGTGCTTACCCACTGGGCCATCGATCTCGAAACCTAACAATCCGATACCCAAACATATCAAGTCGAACTGGAGTTAGCCATTATCTGCCAAAATATTGACAATGTCAGTCAACTTAGAAATGTATAATATCTTCATCATCGGGTCTTTTTTAGTCTCTACAGAAGGAGCACGCACGACGACCCTCTCTGACTACCAGAGCCTTATGTATGTTAGCCAGAGTAGTCAAAGGATTTGGCCTGCATTCACCACTCTGGAATACGGGTTCCGGAGGTCTCTTTGATGTTTAAAACCATTGTTAAGCTTGCGTGCTCTAATAAATAAGTGAAGTTAATCCATTTTTAATTTAAATAAATATTAAGTGTTTAGTCTGCGTTTAATAACAGAATCGTTGTTTATCTTCGAAAGAGCAGCGTATTTGGATGACCCCTCGCAAACAAACGTTTTCGCGGGTGTGCATTAACGCTAAGCAATGTTTGAACAATGGCTGCAGCCGGCCGCCGCCCCGGCGCCGCGGATTATGCGTCCGGCGCGTGCGGCGCACTCCCCATCCACATCTCATGTATATACTAGCTTTTGTTCGCGACTTCGTCCGTACGGACTTGACTATGGAAATATCACAAACCACGGAATGTTGCTAGCGCCCTACTAGGGACGAAAGCATTAATAATACAGCGTGTCCACCACTCCACCCGTGCCCGGCTAGCTGTAAAATAAAACATTCAAATGTTGTCTCAATCGTCTCATAACATATATAATTATTGTGTTCGTTCGTTGGCACATTTAAAAATAACATGCCTTCGCACATTTAGGACGAGCGCGCACGGGGTCACCCATTGTCTAAGCATAACGGTTATCTAAATACTTCAAGATTCTATAAATTCAAATTTTATGCGTAACGGTCTTTGTCGTTTTTTCCATAATGAGCATAACGCCCATAACATTGTAAGCAACGCGGGATTTTATCGCGGCGCCCACACATGTCGCATAAATGATAATTAATAGTATTGCCGGCTGACAATATCGTTTACAGGGCCCCACTGCCGCCCGGCATCTCTTGACTTGCACAAGCTTGCGACATCTTGTATAAATCAAGACAAACACAAGTTAGGTCGATGCTTAGCTGACGCGATTCTGTGCGTAGTATTAGATTAGCTGGAAAGACGAGAATTGCCGCCTCAGAATTTCGTTTAAAGTGCCTCTACTGCCGCCCTTTATCACTAAAGGCTTGCATAAACTTGTGGTCGATGCTTAGCTCAGGCGATTCTGTGCGCAGCACTAGTATAGCTGGTAGGACGAGGATTGCAGCGTCGGAATATCGTTGACAGTGCCCTATTGCCGCCTGGTATCACTTAAGTGTTGCTTAACTCGCGGCATAATTATAAATTATGCCGCAAGTTGTGATAGCCTTCAAGACAAACAGAAGTTACATCGCTGCTTCACGACGCGATTCTACGTGTAGCACTAGAGAAGTTGAAGCTGGAAAGACGATGATTGCCGCCTGACAATATCGTTTTCAGTTATTTCACTACTGACACACAAAAATATACTAACGTTATTGTTAATTCAATGTCCCAGTACATATGATTGAGGATAGTCACACAAAACGGTACACTAACAAATTGCACGTCGATAACAAAAGAGAAAAGCGACGATGGCTGCTGAGAAATAAATGCGATGACATGGGACATTATTCATACACGAGATTTATTTTGTGATGCGAAATAAATTTTAGTACCTATACCAACAAAACAAATTTAATCTCAACGTTGTTGTCATATTTTGGACGATAAAATTTATGGTTGATAGAAAATGTATATCTTTTTCAGATATACAAACTTTATGACATCAAAAGTAAATAGCCACATTCTCCTGAATTTCACACAATTATTTTCACCTTATTTTAATATTCGTCTATCGTAGCCTTGTTGACTTTTGTGGGGTATTAGAAGTTTAAACTTTTTGAGTCTTGACAGGGGCTTATAAAATCAAGAACTTCTATTGTTCTTATCTAAAACATGCATTTTACACATAAGTGATCTGTCATTCCAATTATATCAATAATTGAAGGATTAGCGCGCGGGAGGAGCAATCAATTAATAAAAACATTTGCCATTGTAAATAGGTCTGATTGCAATGCAAAACGAACGCCAGATAATTCGCGGTGGGCGGCTGCATACGTTAGCTCCTGTCGGAAGTCACCTTAACGAAGGCTTCAATATCGTAAACGATGCCTGTCATTGCCATTAGGTCTCTTTGCAAGTATTTATTAGTATCAATATCAATATTCGTTGGTCTATTCCTGTGTGAAAACATCGTCGAATCGGGAACATGCACACATTTTTTTCCTAGTGTTATGTTAAGTTCTCATAAAATAAAGCACAATAGTAAAAAAATAAGTACCATGTTGTCCAAACACTCTTCGAGGTATAAAAGTTCTAAAGTCACATTTTTTAGGCGAGTCCATAACGTTTCTACACTTGAGATCCTTACAGCACTAGAAATCATTTTCTAAATCTTCTCATCATGCAGGTGCTCGTGGTTTAGTATTTCCTTCAGTCTTTCTTTTAAATTTATTCACTGTAGTACCAAGTTTTAATCCTAAATTACATGAGCGAACGACACGACAAGAAGAATTACCAAAAAGACTAAAAGAAATCATGATAGTGATGCAGATTCAACTAGATCTTTTTTATCGACTTTCAAACGATAATATAAGCACATTTATTCAATTAGAACAACGCTGACAAACATACCATATTCGGGATGGTTGTTTTTGCATTTAATAGGTATACGTTAGAATATATTAGCAGGTTATGGTATTAACAGTGATTGGTTAAGACATTCTTCCCGTAAAGGCATTTCTAGTGACATGTGTCCATTGTGGACTTCCGTGTTCAGTTTTTGTTCGAGTTTTTATTATGACTGTACATTTCACTAGTGTGGTAAAATGCATTGGTCTCAGCTGATAGCAGCTACTAACCTTTATCAGATGGATATTGGCAGGTTGAAACATCTGACACCAATATTATACACCTTCTTATATAGAAAAAGAATATTTACTTCTTACATATCAATTAAGTACTTAGATCGCTTCTATTATGGTGTAAGGTTAGTCATGAAACAACGGGAACGTAAAGAACAAAACTTATGTTTATGTCTCGTTGAAGCTTTTACCTACATATTAAAATTTATTAATTAATCATTAGATTTTAATTGATTACAACCGCGGATATTATCAAATTGACTATAATAAAACTTATTATGTACTACTCGTAATATTCTTCTATGTGTGCATTACTTATTAATGCCGGATTATAATTGCTTCGCTGGTAGCTGATGTAATGAAGATCACAAATACGAACAAGTTGTATTTTACCATTTATTATTATCTGTTATTCGTTTCATGGTATGTAGACGATGTGAAATCAATAAGACATTAGTCCTGGTGGCGCCCGTCGTCTACAAATCTTCAGTCGGCATTAAGGGGGTTTATGGAGTTATTCTACTCCTGTTCCGGTCTAGACGACTACCCGAGCCAAGCTTACTTTATTCCACGACTAGCAATTTTCCCGCGAATTGGTTCGCCTAAATTACAGCCTATGTCACCCGCAGATAAATTTTCTTTCTTTCGGTAAAGAATTTTGAAAATCGGTCCGTTAGGTTCGGAGTTTATTCGATGCAAACAATAAAAAAACAATCAAATCTTTCCTCCTTATGATTTTAGATTTCTCATCAGGCTAATCCACAATCTGAGATTTCTTACTTAACTAACAAATATTTTAGCTTCTTAGCTTATTTTGAATTTAGTTCAATTATTATTTTACATGTTATTTCGTTAGTTATTATTATTTTTGTCATTTCGTTACTACAAAAATGTTGACAACTAATAATTTGTCCCTCTAAGAATTCGAAATCATCTGATCAGTCCCAGAGGTTGCGCTCGATAATTTTTTCATTATATTGGTTTCTACTGGTTGCATCTCTTTTAACTTTTCATGTATTCGTTAAAGCCTTCTCAAAACTGTTTCGAAATACAACGTTGAAACAAGGAAGTAAGAGCTTAGCGTATTTGTAACTCGAAACTGTCGTTCAATTTTTCAAGTGACAACTCCACATCATAGATGGTAAACAATTCATAATTGTTTTTAAATCGCCTAGAAGATTAAGAGGCGCACAATGCACCGCCCACTACCGCCGGCTCGCTTACATTTGTCACAGTAATGAGACGGCCGTTTTCACAAAGATCTCGTTCGTTATCTCTCACTCACGTTTCGTCATTTGTCAGATGAATGGTGTGTGAACGCCCTATTATTGCCGGGGCTGGGTAGACCTTTTGATAAGTGCATCCAGGTGGCCAAATTCTGGTCTAATATAATATAAAATTAATAGATACAGCCTTTTTGACTCGAAAAGAAGAAAATGAAGGAGCGCATTAGAGAAAATGATTGAAAAATGAAGCCGTGTTGTTCTTGGCAGAGTAGAATAGGACCTTTAGGTAAATTACTGCTGGGGCTGGTTAGACCATTTGATAAGTGCATTGGAGAATAGGAAATCACAGTATGCTTTGATTCTCTGCTGATTTAGTCTATGAATAATTAGGCTTGTTCGTGTACTAAGACAATTTTTAAATATAATGTAAGCTAGTTTATTGTGTTTTTTTATGCATTTATAATGCTATTCTGAAAAACTCTTATTAAAATTAAGAAATAAGATGAGGGAAAAAATTCCACGCAGGTAATATTTGGACCACAGCAGTGTACGACTAACTCCTTACCAATTAGGCCACCGCGCTTCATGTATCTTAATTGAATAAGAGTAAACAATGTAAGCGTTTATTCAGGAAGGTTAATACTTCAAGTAAATAATTAATACATTTTGCATTGTTACAGGTACTGTACTGGCTAGTACATGCAAGGTTTTTATAACCGTTTTACTTGACTGATGGTTTTACTTGAATGTGAGTAGAAGCAGCTGACATATTTTAATCTTCATTTCTCATATATCGTATACGTAATAATCTTTTCACTTGCATCAGTATTGATCGAATACCCATTGTCCATACTTGCTACATAATGCTATGCGCATATTACAAAGTAGCAAAAGCAACCTGATGACCAAAATAATGAAAGGTCAAAAATATAGTTCATTCTTAGTGTAAATACTGAAATCTTACAACTAAATATAAAAAGGAGGGACAAACTATTTTTTGATTAATTTTCTAAAAAAAAACTTTCGTTTTTGCTTCCTCATGTAGTCTGTCTGAGCTAGTACGAAAAAGAATTATGATCATGAATTCATACTGTAGTCCTACCGCTCTGTGGCTCTATGGTCTGAGACCACGTTGGAGGCAGTTAAACTACATATTCTGTAGTTTTCTTGTAATGCGTGTTTGTTTTTCTGTAATATCCTTAGTTTGTGCAATGTCGTTGATCGGGCGGGCCAGGCCACTTGAGAATTGTAAACAAAGCCAGCCTGGATCAGGGAAACGTTGCAACTTTTTCTGCAGCTAGACCACATAATTATGCTGTAGTTTTCTTGTAATTTATTTATTTAATTTATTGCACATACAATAAATAGATTTTTCACAAAGGGTAACAATGCTAATGCATTGTCTACCAGTAATGTCTGTTTGTTTTTCTGTGCAATCCTTAGTTTGTGCAATGTCGTTGATCGGGCGGCGCCAAGCCACTAGAGAAACGTAAACAAAGCCAGCCCGAATCAAGGAAACATTAATTGGCAACTTTTTCTGATCGACAGCTGTGAGGACCGGTCGTGGCGTTGTTGTCGCGACAGATCGTGATTGGCTTGCTAAATAGTTGACACTTTTGCCATTGCTTAAATTACCATCTGTAGTTAATACCACAAGTCATCCAGCTGTACTAATGTTTTTTACTACATTCAATTATGGATGAGATATAAATAAATAAATATATACGGACAAAACACACAGATTGAGCTAGCCCCAAAGTAAGTTCGAGACATGTGTTATGGGACACTAACTCAACGATACTATATTTTATAATAGATACTTAGATAGTACAGACAAGAGTCGTACTCAGTGGAGACTTAAAAGACTTGATGATAAATAAATAAATATATACGGACAAATCACACAGATTGAGCTAGCCCCAAAGTAAGTTCTTAAGTAAGACTTGTGTTATGGTATACTAACTCAACGATACCATATTTTATAACAAATACATATATAGATAAACATCCAAGACCCAGGTCAATCTGAAAAAGATCATTTTCCATCTTGACCTGACCGGGGATCGAACCGGGACGATCCGTGTCGCAGGCAGGCGTGTTGACCGCTGCACCACGGAGCTCGTCTGAGATATAGCCAATTACTACGCAAAACATCGATGTTAGCTTCAGTTCAGTTCTTCTCTATTTTTCTGAAAGGCTGGCAACATTCTTATTACACCCATTATACATACATTGATTCATTTCTCCATGGGCAGCGGTGATCACTTACCATCTGGTAATCCGCTTGTTTGTTTGCCGATCTATATCATAATAATAAAAAGTTCTGATAACATTTGTATAAGGAATGAAAACCGCATATAAATTCTTGTTGTAGTTTTTGAGCTTATCTCGAACAGACAGAAATACGCGGCGGAGGACTTTATTTTATAAAATGTAGTGATAGTGATGAGTTGTCTAGCGCGAAATCCTTGTATTTTTCTACCTATTCTTGGCCCCCTTCTGTATCTTCGTGCCATTGCCATAATGCCCATAATGACATCGAATCGCAACAAGTTATTTTTAGGGTACCGTACAAAAAATGAAAAACGGAACCTTTATAGGATCACTCGTGCGTCTGTCTGTCCGTCCGTCCGTCTGTCACAGTCGATTTTCTCCGAATCTACGGAACCAAATTAAATGAAATTTGGTAAGATGGTGTAAACCTATGACCCAAACACGGATGTGCAAAGTAAATATATATATATTTTTTAATAAGGGTTAGTTTAAGGGGTCGAAATAGAAAATGTTAAAAAAATGTTTTGCAAACCTTACCGTGTTATATATCAAATGAAAGGGCTTGTTATGAGGATCTTAAAAATATTTTTTTTGTTCGAGAAAAATCACTAATCTCCGAAACTACTGGGCCTAAAATTTCGAAAAAATTACAGTATATATTTCATTGCTTGAAGATTACAGGAAAAATAATAAGAATTCTATCACTTGAAAATAAAGTGGTAAAATCACTATAATAAGTTTACCTAGGGAAATAGTTCACTAAAACACCACTAGATAGCGCTAGTCAATTGAATAAAACATTTTTGCACATTGTGTGTGTGTTCACGAAGCATGTTGTACGGAACCCTCATTGCGCGAGTTTGACTCACACTTGGCCGGTTTTTTAATACTCTTTTCTTTCTCGTGTTACAAAGAGTTATTTGCATTATTCCAGTTAATCGGTGGATAAACAACTCTGAAATAATTGAAAACAAATTGCCGGCCACACATTCCGCGCTTGTTCGTCGGAATGTCGTGTTTAACTTATCGCGTTATGTTTAATCAGAATTCTCTGATGTTATAATTTCTGAGTACTGTGCGAGGTTACGGAGAAATTGTAAAGTGCTTCGTCATATTTACGATTTAAACTTGAAGCATTTGTATTTCTTCATTTCTTTTACAGTACTTATGATAGGCTAGCAACACGTCAGGTTCAGGACTAGCCACTGGAATAAACTAAAGCTTATGTTCGATAGTGATAATGTCTTATATTCTATTGGTGCTGGGTTTTGTAGGATTAGCTTGCTCATTAAAGTAATTCCAAAGATTTCTACAAATAAATCAAAGAAAATATTTTGTTTTTGTTTTTCGTGTGTGTAAGTGGCCAATATTGAGATATGAAGGAGGGAGAAGACAAGGAGACCAAAGAAAAGTTTTGTGATAAACAAAAGAAAAGAATAGTAGGTATACTAATAATAATAGTCACTACAATAAAATAAGCAGAATATATTTTTTAAAACATGTTCAAGGTTTACCTATAAGTATAAGAGTTCCTTATCTAAATGTGCATACAGCACCTATACGGTAAACACAACTAGGTACCGCTACAGTTTTTGTATGCAAATGCTAAAACACCCATTAGACAGTCTGCGAGGGGAGACCCAGACTAAGTACTAACTAACGTTCAAACTTCACATGACAACTTTCCAGAATTCCATCGTTCCATCTCTTTCACTCCCAAAGGGTTCGAAAGAGAAGGCAAATGCCCGTGTTGTGGGGTGCAGCACTAAAACAGAGTGCACGCAACACGCACTTCAATCAGGATGCATCCGTAATGTGCAATGTCTGGGGATTTCGCCGCCGACATTTGAGGGATTATGCTTTAACATTCATCACTCGCGGAGATTTTTGCGTAATCACTCCGAAATATTTCCCTTGGGGTGTTTAGAAGAATGTTTTTTTCATGTGCATCTTTCTGTTGTGGTTTTAAACCTATAGGTTCCCTCTATTATCTAAATTTAACCAAAATATTTATTATCATAGATTACATAAGGTCAATGTGGCCAAAACCGTCTGCGGGGCTAAACCATATAAACAAGTTTGTGACCAATCTAAGAACAGCACGCAATTTCTACTACGAGTCGATAAAACAGCATTACTTTTAGGTTCAAACTAAATTTAAAAGATGGCGCTTTATCCTCCGCCAATGAAAAAACTTGCGATTGAAATTCAATTTTCTTGCTAACGCAAAACACGAGTGTGGAGAGGTGCAGAAAAAAAATAGTTTTACTGTCTAATTCTACATTTACGGGGTCGATAGAATCAAAAACGAATTGTTTAAGGTATGTTTTCACGTTTTTTAATACATATCATACATTAAAACTAATTGCGTGTGAGTTATAAAAGGTCAAAAATGTACAACCTCAAAACTGTAAAGTGGGAAAAACCGTCAAAAAATGACGGGGCTATATCAACGTATGGCGGTTTTTCCCGATTCCTGAAATAGTCAACATTTTTGAGAAGAGGAACATATTTATGCACTTATGGATATACCTAGTTTTAGGAATTAAAAATGCGCATCAATGAAAGGATATAATATCTCGGATAGCAAGAATACAAAAGGGCATAATTCTATATATATTATCGTTTTGCCTATAAAATTTTCTTAAAATTCTAATCAGAAATAGAGTTATTTTTGATTACCGAACAGTTAAAGAAAATTCTAAAAATTACGCTTGCTTGTTTAAATTACTATCCTGTTTTTGTTGACTGGATTTTGTTTAATATTTTAACAAGCTGGCGCCCGCGAATTTGTTCGCGTAAAATTCAGAAATGGTGATAACTTTTTCTCAGTCAACAGATTTTTATGAAACAAAGCCTATATGTTACTTCAAGCTGATTTTAATTTATTGCTGAAATACGCTTCGAAATCACACACAGTTTATGATAGATAAATTTAATACATTTACATATACGCAATTTTTACTATTTTATTAATGTATGATTTATTAAAACTTTATTGATCCACAAATAAAAATTGTTTATGATTGGCGGGTTTAACGGTAAAATCGTTCTGTCCCAGTCAATTTTCATATGAAACTTTTTTCTTTGCAGTCATTCATCACAATCAAAATGGTTAGAAATGATAAGAGAAAAACGGACAGAGGATGTTATAGTACAGAAAGCTTAAAAGCAGCGGTTCTTGCTGTGTAAAATGGCACATTATCTGGTTATAAAGCCAGCCAAATCATACCAAGGAACACAATAATGGACCAAGTAAACAAAAAAAAAAATTGTGTACTTGGAAAAAGATCTACATTACCTTTGAATATAGAAAAAAAAATTATTGCTAACATAATACGTTAGCAAAAATAATATAAAACCTGTTTTAAAAATGGAATTCAATAGATAATAAATTAATAATGTAAATAATATATTTTTTAATTTTTTTGTTATATCTAATATAAGCACTACGATATTTTTATTGTCATATATTTCTGAATGTCATACATTTCAACTGTGATGAGTAAATAAAAACTTAATTTTACAAGACTACTCCTATTTTTAGATGATAATGTATTTTAATTAATATATTTATCGAACTTCCTAAAAATGTTATTCACCTCTGGTCTCAGAAATATGCCGGTTAAGCCCCGATATTTTTCATTTTCTAATACAAGCTAATTTAAACGTAATTTATAGGACTTTAAGAAAGAAACTTGGTCATCATTCTAATATGAATGTATGACATTTGCTTATTTTTCATAAAACTGCCTATTTCTTACAGAATTTCACACTCGATGGTTTCGCCCCACTTAAGCGGGTAAAACCGCCTATCGACATCTTTTTAAAAAACGTATGTTATTTAAATATGCACAATAGATAATTTATTGTAATGATAAAATACCAATAGCCAATGAAATTCTTAACCGATTTCATTAATCAGATCCGTATAAAATATAAATAAACATGTACAAAAGTTCAATCAAAGTGAACTAGCAAAAAAGTATGACGGTTTTGGCCACACAGACCTTATACATATTATCATGTCTCCTTCCGTAACATGATAAAATGTATCTACCCCGTGGTAGACAGAGCCCATGGTCATAAGACCCAAAGGCCACCTTTATCACTGTAGTATTTACTGGTAGAAAGCGGATTCTTATGATGTGTTGCTAGCCGCATCGACTATTTACTTGATTCCTTTGATTTTCGACCAATGCCTGCAAATAAACAAATACATAAACTTGCATTTAACAAGTAAATATATATTAATATGACGATTAAAAGATTAAAAATATATATAATTATTTTAATATAAATTAAATATATCAGGCGCCGCCTATTTGCAATACCTGTAGAAGGTACTAAGTTGTAAAGTACAAGTATCAATACTAGATATAAAACCTTTTTGTATACACTTAGTTGGCAAATAAATGATTATGTCTTGACCGGTTTGGCATAGATTATCAAATGAGATAAAAAAGTAACGTGATGTAGCGCTAAAATGTTTATTTTTGTCACCGTTTTCCTAAGCGTAGATGATAATTATTTGATTAAAATCTTTGTTGTTTACTTTAATTCTAACCTAGTTTTAGCCGCTAGCTTGAAGACCTCCTAGTAACCGAGCATGACATCATTCCATTTCCATGTAACATCGGCTAGAACTATTCAGACTAACTTTAAATGTAGAGTTTAATTATATTTATACTATATCAGTATTTGGGACGCTACTTGCTCGGATGGACTGGGGATGAGAAAGTAGCAGCTCAGGAGGCGAGCGCGTACGCGATCAACCCGATGCCAACCTGCAACCACCAGAAAGGCTGTTGGACCCCCCTGACCATAAAGCCTATGTAGTTTAATTCTAACCTAGTTTTAGCCGCTAGGTTAAAGACCTCCTGCATGACATCATTCCATTTGCATGCAACACCGGCTAGAGCTATTCAGAAAAACTTTAAATCTTTACTTGAGACAATGGTGAGAAGTGACGCGGAGGAAATACGCGCATACCACAGCAAGGTCGTCGTCGTGCCGTTATTGCTGACGATCTTGACGATTAAGATTTTATCTCGATTGTTCTGATAATTTTTCTTTTCGCTTACTTGCTAAAGACTAGGGCCTAATTGTTGGTCCTTTGTCACTAGAAAGTTTGCATAGCTTTGAACAATCGCGTATTGAAATGGTTGTTCTTCACTTTAAAGAATGGTTTTATTCTCGCTGAATTGTTTTTCTTGTTTGTAAATAGATATCTCACCTTTCGTTTGTTCTCTTTTTATGTTTGAAAGGGCCAGGAACATTATCTTTCCCTTTCATACACACGGTAAGGAAAAAACAGAAGATATACGAATTACATTCAAATTCAATCGTTCGTTGTCTCAAAAAAATCATTTTTTTTTTATTTTCGTTACTAGTTTTTATTAAGAGTGACTCATGCTGTAAATTAAACACGAGTTTTTTTGACAAATCAAATATGAGTTTTTTTTTTCTTTAGTTTAGAAGTGCCTGCCTATAGCCACCTTCCGACTCCATTTTCTGATCAGCCCCCTTATTTACTAACTCGGATGACAGGTGTCGATGCCTATCAATCCAGGATTTACAGTTACAATGCGGTTTTTGTTTTTAGTAAATAGGGGGGCAGGTCTATGGTACCATATAAAATTCACAAACGTTCAGCTTAATCGGTAAAGGATAAGTGCTTCAAATTTATTTGCAAAGTCAGACCTACAAACAAGAATGCACACTGCAAATTATGATGCTCCCACACTGCTGTTAAAAATAAATATAAATAAATATATACGGACAAATCACACAGATTGAGCTAGCCCCAAAGTTAGTAAGACTTGTGTTATGGGATACTAACTCAACGATACTATATTTTATGATAGATACTTATTTATATAAACATCCAAGACCCAGGTCAATCTGAAAAAGATCATTTTCCATCTTGACCTGACCGGGGATCGAACCCGGGATTTTCCGTGTCGCAGGCAGGCGTGTTGACCGCTGCGCCACGGAGCTCGTTAAAAAAATGTTTACTAATATTTTCTAACATTCAAATAGCATAACTTATAGTTGTAAATTTGTTTTAAAAAGTACTTGTCATTCATATTTATATTCAATATTAGCTGTAATAGATTTTTATTTTAATGTTAATACCTATGCATTTTTATCATGTAAGAAAATGTTTGTTAACATATTTAACAGCTGTGTAAAAAAAGGTTCTCGATTTTATGTTGGTGAAATTTCCTTGAGTAGTATAATCTTTTTGATATTTTATTTTCTGCTGCCATTTTCATTCTATCGATGCAATTTGTTGGCAATATGAATGTATTTATTAGTAAAGAACAAAACATCTAGTTGTATTTGACATTCATGGCTGGTTCAGTTGCATCAATTTACGACCGTCTTCCTGCATCGTATGTTTGTGTTAACCGCTAATTTACGGTTAAATATGAATAGTCGTGTGATTATGTTGTAATATATGATATTATTATCATAATTTATCATATCGTATGCAAACTAATCAGTGAATCATTCACCCTTGGTAATAATAAATTACCCAATCATCTCAGCTGCAAGAAGTCCACTGCTGGACATAGGAGTCCCAGGATCCAGAATCCAGGATTTCCAACATTGTGGGGGTTTTGCCATGAGGGCCGGGCGCGCGTACCCGATGCCATACGTACAGCTACCGGACAGCAGGGATTGAAAACGGTAAAGGTATAAGGGTACGGTACCGGTATAAAATTACGATACACCTTAGATTTAAAGGTAGAACCAAATTGGTTGACAATCACGGTTGTGATACAGCTAAATATAAATAATGGTATTTATACATGTACGATATCGTTATGTATCGATACCTTTATAATTATAATTACTGGTACCTTAACTGAAATATTTTCAGTACCGAAAAAAATATGCGACGAAGAACATTGAGGCGAATCCTCGGCGGTAAAATTTAATGAAAACCTTTATTTCATAATTCCAATATCGAAAAAAATAACGATACCGCAATCTTACAATACCAAAACCATACAGGTACCGTTTCTTTATGGTATGGTAATTTGAAGGTACCATTATTCTAAGGTATCGAAATATAAAAGTATGACGTCATACCGCTTACCGATTTACCCCGTATTTTTTTTCGGTTATTCAATCCCTGCCGGACAGTTGAGGATGACACCCCTGACCTTTTAATACTACCTTTACAAATAAATTTTCTACATTCTTCCATACTGGGTTTGGGAGAAAGGAAAAAACAAAGAATATATTAGCTGCTTTTGTTACTGTGCAGACCGTTAAAGTCGGTCAAAGGATTGGGTGAAAATGTCCGTCACATCACATAGGCGCAATAGGCGATGCGGCTAGCAACCCTTGATTCCGCTTTCCACCTTTACGCCCACTACGTTGCTAAATGTGGCCATTGGGTCTTACGACCTTCGGCTTTGTCTACCCTGCTAAGGATAAATACGTGATAATATGTATGTATGTTTCAATATTTCATGACACTTTTTTTAACCCAATAGGTATAAGAAACAAATGGGAATAAGCAAAGACCGTTGAAGTGTGGCATATTGCCAAAGTCTGTGGCGTCGCCGTCGTTGAGAGACCATTGTTTCCCAACCCGCGATAGCTCGCGCGATAGGCTGCGACATTATATGAACTATTGCTAATAGATTTCAGCCCATGAGCACAATCGAGATGACTTAATATCCGCCCATTAGGGCCTGTACACAAAGCGGACATAGACCACAGAGCACGGAATTTCGCTTGCGCCTGATCGTAATAATAATATCGCGTGGCAGCCTGCGCCCAGTTAGTATAGTAGGCGAAAGTCGCACATGTACTCAGCCTATCAATTCGGGCTCAACCCGATAGGAATAATTATACCGCGTGTCAGCCTGCGCCCGGCTAGTAGGCGAAAATCGCATAAGTACTCAGCCTATCAGTTCGGGCTAAAAAAACGTAAAATTGCCCCAATGCGCTGTGATATACAGTGTAGTATCATAATTTCAATATTAAACAAAATTCTGATGTTACCTACATCACAAGTAAATAGAAAATAGTAGATTTTTTATTCCTACCTCATTACTCAAAACCCCAATAAACGGTACCGCCCCTTGACACGTTTTTTTTTGTATGAAATGTGTCGAAAAGGCGTCTCTCTTTAGAAGCGCGCGAGCGACAGTCACATTCCTTGCTCTGTGACATAGCCATACGCGCCGGCGACAATGGCGCGACACACCGGCGATAAATCGGCCGCGTGTTATTGTTGTGTTGTCGCGCCGCATTGTGTCGCAACGCACGCCCGTCTGTTGCCCCTTTGTTGTGTCTGAACAACATGGAAACGCGGTAAATTGCCTCATTCACCGGGATAAATTACTTAAGCTAGATCCAGAACGTGATTCGTGCAGCACTAACTACGCTGGCGCTGTGGCGGCTCACGCAAATATTTTGTAATGGCGCCATCGGCGTGTTTAAGCAATAATTAACAGCGTTTAAGACGACTGTTTCTTCCCTTAACCGTTTCTCCGGAACTATAAAATTACGGCAGCGGTATGCCGTCCCGTCTGGTCGGTCGGCAAAAACGGCTATGATAGCGGACAGAGGAGCTAAAAATACGCGTCCCCCGATGTTAATGAAGACTGTAACCGGACCGGCCGCGTAGCCCTGACGGATTATAGTCGGAGATTTTTTGTTTTTGCCCTATTGCTTCGCGAATTCGAGCGTTCACCCGTGGCGCCTATTTCGCAAGCGATGTATGGCGACCTATTTCGATTAGATCGCTGCAACGACAATTGTGTTACCGATCACGATTCCTTTCGCAAAGGTGAAAAATACGTTGAGAATGCCACGACTTGTCATTTCGCAGTCACGATCCGAGTTAGCTGAGAAATGTCAACGGTCGTATGGAGATAGTTTCCATAAACTTGCGAAAATTCTGAAACATTGCACATTCTGCGCACTGATGGAGAATGCACGACGCGTGCTATTTTATTAAACAACACTAAGTATCATTATGAATGTCAAAATCAAAAATCAAAAAATCAAAAATTATTTATTTGCGATAAATAGGGTACATTCAACATGGTATACATAATTATTATTGTAGTATGAACAAGCCTATTTAGCTATTTTTAATAGCATGCAAATTTTTGTAAGTAAAAAATGTGTTAATTACAAAATCATCATCAATATTTCAATATTACAATATAAATTAAAATGTCAATATATTATTGTTATTTAGATGTCAAAAATTCGTTAACACTGTAGAAACACTTGTCCAAAAGCCATTTTTGTAAACTAGTCTTAAAGTGATTATAAGGTAATTCCCGTATTGATTTCGGGATTTTATTATATATTTTTCTAACCATATAATTACAATTTTTTTGAAAATATTTTGTTCTAGAACAGGGTAAAAGTAATTTCGTGGGATCTCTTGACAAGTGTTTCCTGTTTACATTCGCTTTTATAAACAGCTCTGGATGTTTCCTCACAAATATACCGGCTTCTAAAATATATAAAGATGGCAATGTTAATAACTTTAATTTCTTAAATAAAGGCCTGCATGGGTCAAATGGATATGCAAGACACATCGCACGCAAGCATTTTTTTGTGTGATGAATGCTTTATTAAATAACGTAGAGCTTCCCCATAATAACAGACCGTATCGTAATAGTGATGCTACGTATCCGTGATAGGCTGTTAATGCTGCATTTGCCCCAACTGTTAGGCGTAGTTTTTTAAGTGCGTATACGAATTTATTTAATTTTTGTCATAGAAATAATATTGATTACCAAACATATGTTGGCTGCTCTACCAAAAACAAGTATAACCTATGATATGACACTGAGGATAAGGCAAGGATACCCTACTCATCCAAATCTGATACGGCATTAAGAAGTGACGACAGAATAAAGAAAGTTACATAAATGTACATACATGAAGTCTGAAAACATAACACTTTCTTAAAGTGCAGTCGAGTAAAATTATTAGCTTTACCTTTTATGGCAAGGCAATCTTCTGTTTCATTTGTTTATTACGTTTATTTATATACGAGCTCCGTGGCGCAGCGGTCAACACGCCTGCCTGCGACACGGATGGTCCCGGGTTCGATTCCCGGTCAGGTCAAGATGGAAAATGATCTTTTTCAGATTGACCTGGGTCTTGGATGTTTATCTATATAAGTATCTATTATAAAATATAGTATCGTTGAGTTAGTATCCCATAACACAAGTCTCGAACTTACTTTGGGGCTAGCTCAATCTGTGTGATTTGTCCGTATTTATTTATTTGTATCCTGTCTATCGGGATAGGCTACCGTACCTATTACTACTACTCCAGTATTACTATGATGATATGTGATAGTATTTAAGGTGTTTTCATAGGCAAGCCAGTATAACGGATGGACTTCAACATTGGTACTAAATATGAGAAAGTAGCAAAGCGTGTGGTGTAAAAGTTGTAATGGTTGCCGTACAAGTTGAAGTACGTATAATGGGACGGATAACAAGAAGCCCGCCGCCGCGTTTACGACTTCCTAATGCTGTGAACAGCTGGGTGCTCTTCTACAAACTAGTTACCTTTGATATATACTTATTTATACTTATTTTTACTTACTGTGGGGCTAGCTCAATAGGACATATTACTGAAAGCTGTGCCGCCAGAGTGCACCACTAGCACATACAGTAAAAGAGGTTTGACACTGAAAAGTATGTACTTGAAAATGTCAAAGTCGCTATTAATTTGTAAAATTATACATTATTCCGTTATTAATTTGATTTTAAAACACTCCTATGAGTATTTATATATAAAAACATATTTGTGCTGCGTTATTTGTTTGTAAAATAAAGGCAATTTATTGCGACTTTGACAGACTTGTCAATGTCAAACATTTGTTTACTGTCTCTGCTAATGCTGCCCTCTGGCGGGAGAACATTGCAGTATTATCTCCTATTTGTGTGATATGTCCCTATGTATTTATTTATTTATATCTATAGGTGTATGTATATGTTAACAATCCTATAAATTGTTACCGCGTTTTAGCAACCTTAGTTTTAGCGCTGGCCGTGTGGTTCCCGGCAGAGTAGGACTACTTCAAGTCTTCCCGTGGATGTCGTAGAAGGCGACTAAGGAAACACAAGCTAAACAAAGCTTATAAACATCAAAAAGACCTCTCTAACCCGTCTGGCCAGCGTGAAGAGTGTAGGCCAAATCCTCTGAATAGCAAACCTCTATCGAGGTTGCCGCCTCAGTGCTTCTATCTGGTGGTGAGCATTTCAGAAAACCCTCACTAACCGTACGAACTCTCCCGTAGTGGTAGTCTCATGCCATTTTAGCAGCACACACAGCATTCGGTACACTTCCTCGAATGAAGATAAGTAGAGGAGGTATGTGGCCCAGGCACCGACCTCTTCAGTTTATTTTTATACCCCACTCAATGGAAGAGCTCTGTTTACAACCGACTAATGAATACGCCTAGAAAAAGAACTAATTGTACATTCCTTTCGGCTGGAGTTCCGTAGCGAAATGGTAGTTATAAACCCGTATAATGTCACACTTCGTTTGTCTTTAGTAGAAATAAATACTCTTATCATTTATTATTTAATCTTTGAAATCAATGGAAATTCTAGAAGATCGCTCCGCATTTGCATACGTCATTATTCTATTCTACTTTTCTAAACAATGTCACTTCATGTATAGTAACTGAAAACCGTTTCTAAGTCAGCCCATCATTTTGTAAAATAAGCCTGTATAGACATACGCAATGGACTTCCAGTGGTTGGAATGATGACGCAAACTGATGATCTGAAAATGAATTTACGTAAGACTAGCGTTCACTTTCTCCCTCGACATCCATCAAGCAACGCCTCGCCTTGAAGGGGCCCATGAGCTTCAGGGCAACGGGAATGTCGAAGACGGGTTCAGCAGAAACAGTAGGCCGTTACACCTAGACTATAATAATTAAAACAGAAATGAAGATATTTGTAGAAGAACAAGGGTTTTCGACATAGTGACATAGCGGATCAGCTCTTTGTAGTGGCAGTGGCTGACATAGCGCGCAGAACCAAACCAGATGGCCAGCAGAACAAAGGTTCTCGAATGACAACCAGCATCGGCAAGTGCAGTGTTGAACACCTATTGACCAGGAGGTCGGTCTGGAAGGCGCTGGATACAGGCCGCTTCATCTTTGGTAGCGGCCTATGTTCAGCAGTGGACTTCTTGCGCCAGAGATAATGAAGATGATGAAAGAGGAATCTTATAGTGATGTCCAAAATTAATAAGGAACCCTTATTTTTCCGATCCGACTTGCTCTTGGCCAGTTTTTTTTTAAACGTATGTGTAAAGGTCATCCGTGCAAATGGATTAAAAGCGTTCAATTAAGTGCGATTTCGCTCCCAGGCAGATTTTAATAAGCGAACAAGAAAAGCCGCTTACGCCGGATTAAGATAACGCTGGGGTTATTTTGAGATACTTTTTATAAAAAGTTCGTTGCACCTCTGAATGCTCATGTTATGGACCCTTCATGTATAAACTTGTATAGTTAAGTTCAACTGTACCTCACTAAGGCAAATAATGTCATTGACTCAAATCTTATGCCAGTTGCCACATTCAATTGAATTTACCTCATCCGCTTAAAATGACAATGGCCCATCTGCCAATCTGTCCTCTGTAACCTCTGTTCCCTACTTCCTGCATCAGGGATAATCATCATCATCATCAGGTTTTTCTAGTCTCCACTGCAGAAGCACGATCCTCTCTGTACAACCAGAGCCATATACTAGCCTGAGTAGTCAAAGGATTTGGCCTACACTCTCCACGCTGGCCAGACGGGTTGGAGAGGTCTCTTTGATGTTAATAAGCTTTTTTGAGCTTGTGTTTCCTTAGTCGCCTTTTACGACATCCACGGGATGACTTGGAGTGGTCCTATTCTACTCTGCCGAGAACCACACGGCTAATCAGGGATAATCAAAGTTAATAATCTAAGCTCAAAATGCGCTCAAGTATTAATGTGATAATCAAAGAAAAATCATACCGCATTCCAAAGGAATTTCTGCAAATAGTTACGAAATGAGCGCATTGTCATATTAGTTGGCAGGCACGTCTGTATTTACTGATGATTTTTACAAAATCTTATTTGTTTTCTTGTCGCTTACTGGAGCATCGACTTCCGAAAACTTGCACTAAAGCCTTGTTGACATTACGTCTGTGTTTGATGCAGTTCGATGCAGTTTTCACTGAATTTATTATTTGTTGGTTCATTACTGGTGCATAGACTTGAAAAGACTTCCACTGGAGCCCTTAATTAACCTAGAACGATTTCCGACACATTCGCCAGATTCCTTTTTCGTCAGAATTAATTATGGGCTGTTTTTTTTCTGACTAAAACGGAATTCCAAAGCAAGGACACATTCGCCAGATACCTTTTTCTTCAGATTTTTATCAGACTAAAACGGAATTCCAAAAAAGGACACATTCGTCAGATTCCTTTTTCGTCAGAATAAATTATAGGCTGTTTCTTTTCTGACTAAAACGGAATTCCTTTTTGACCGGAAAAATAACTTAGGTTAATTTTGACAATATTTATTTATACTTACTAACATCTACTAAAATAATAATAATTTTTAACAAAAAAGTAAAACCGACTTCAACCCTATACAGTACGACCAAAAAGAGTAGAAATTAAATAATGAGAAACTAATGATCTGTTAGGTAATGGCAACACTTGAATAGTGTCAAAATTTGTAAACATTGATCTCACTTTTTCGTTTCGAGGTGTATTATTAATATTTACCAGCATTTCTGTAGATAACTCGTCAACTTTCATCAATATGAACAGGACAATTCATGGTAGTGATCGAAAAGTAATTTATAAAATTTTTCTGCGTTGCTTAGCGGAATATCAAACCGGCAAACTTTAGACCGAGTTAGAGGATATTTACAAAAGAACAGCGGACCTTACTGGTGAGTAAATGCTATATGTTATGAGTGATACGCTTATATCTTGTAACTGTAACGTAAAAAGCAAAACTTATACCGTTTAAGGTATGTTACAGATTTTTTAAAGGTTTTGTTGCAGAATTCGCCGATGACAACAAATTATAGCGCGATTATGGATCTAATCCCTAGGTCCATGGTATGTTGTCTGTCATATCAAAAGTAAGGAATCTTAAAAAAGACGCGAAATGTACCAACATTCTAAACAATTGGCCTTTCTTTTTAGCCAAATGGCTACCTAATAAAGGATCTAATCTTTCCATGTTCTATAGATTCTTGGATTCTTTTAGTGCTTTTTGTATTTTGATCTTGTATCTTATGTTTGTTACAGGAAAATCTTAAAAAAACTTTCAGAATGATAGATAAAGAAGGAAGTAAAACAGACGGGCAATTTGGAACACATCGCAAAAGCAGGCAAAGCTGCCTTGATTGTGATATTTGACAGAAACACTCAATATGAAGAATATTTCAATGTGAAGAATATTACTTATTTATTAGAATAAGTTTTCTTGGGAATAAGACAATAGTTTCTTTAATTACTAATGATTAAAATAATTATCTTCCCTAATATTTGTAGCTTTTTTTTATTTGCCCTCCATTCCCAGAACAGTCTCTTAAGTTTGGTTGCCGATATTCTAGAACACGTAATAGTATGTGCATACAAATATTATGTTTCTGAAAGTATTTCTAGTCTGTCTTTCTGTTATCTTTTCACGCTTAAACTAATTCTTGATTTAGATAACATTTGGTATGGAGATACTTTGAGACCCTGGCAACGATATAGTTTTTCATTAAACGAGCAATTCTTGTAAATATATGAGTATATGTTTATCCATAAATAAAATAGGGATATCTATACATATTATAAAAGGGAAGACCCTTTTAATAAGAAATTAACGCAACAAAACCAAACAGATTGTTAGATTTTTTTACCGTTTATTTATTAGTCTGTGCCTTTTTGAACACTTATCTCAAAAACGGCTTAACAAATTTAGGTTCTGTTTTATCAATCGGTTCTTATATCATGAAGTTATCCCTTAGAAGGTACAGTGTTTATTGAAATAAAGTCATGTGGATAAAGTTGCGGGCAACAGCTGGTTTAAAATCGATCTGAGTTCCGGCTAAATAGAGTAAAGCTCGGTCGGCCAGGTAGTATCAATTAATGGAACGTAATGAATATGAAAATTATACTAAAAACCCAAGTATCAAAACAGTTTTTTCACGCTTGTTGGTGTTCCCCGCTAAACTGCAGTGGCGCCCTCATTTATTTTCTACTCTTTTTGGTCGTACTGTACGTAAATGTACAAACTGGAACTAAAAATTAGGTTTTAGTGGGGGTGGTAGTTCAATCAAAATAGAGGAACAATGTCGTCATCTACTTGTCTTGATTCGCGAAAACAAACAGAAATAAAATTAAACCAAACGGCATACCTGTACAATTTTACGAACTATCTCTTTAAAAAAATATCTTCTAAATGAGTTCAGCGGTTGAAGTGTGAAGAAGTAACAGACAGACAAATCGAGAGACAGCTACTCTCGCATTAATATATTAAGTATGGACTTATATTAGTATAGATGTTCTTCCCCGAGACTGAAACTATCTCCTTATCAAATGAAATGAAAATAGTGTACGTAGCCAAGAAATTTGGAAACTTAGCTGGGAAACCGGCACGCAGCGTCACGCGAGATCAGTTGCTAACGCATTGTTTTGTTTTGTTTTTCGTGTAAAAGGCCAAATCTGGTATCAGATTTTTCAAGCTGCCTAAAGGCATCTGACATTAGTTAACGCGTTACTAACCGCTTAGCAACTAATAGCGTCGTGCGCGAACCTCTATGAGATCTTGTGTAATTTGAGTTTGTAACCAGTGAACAGTTTGAACATAGTAATGGGACTACGAGAAACAGTTCTCCCTCGTGGTCCAATCCTGGGACCATGAGAAAACAGCGGTATTTTTCAGTTCCATGTGAGCTCTTCTGACGCAAAAGAATCTGACGAATGTGCCATTTTTTTTAATTCCGTTTTAGTCAGAAAAAAATCTCTGACGAAAAAGGAATCTGGCGAAAGTTTCCTTGCTTTAGAATTCCGTTTTAGTCAGAAAAAAAAACAGCCCATAGTTAATTCTGACGAAAAAAGAATCTGGCGAATGTTTCGGAAATCTTATTTTAGTAGATGTTAGTAAGTATAAACAAATAATGTCAAAATTAACCTAAGTTTTTTTCCGGTCAAAGAGGAATTCCGTTTTAGTCAGAAAAAAAACAGCCTATAATTTATTCTGACGAAAAAGGAATCTGGCGAATGTGTCGGAAACCCCTAGAACGTATTCTTACATAACTTCTACCTATTTTTGACAGCTACTCGTTTATTTTTATTAAACTAAAGCAAGACAATAACATATAGATGGTAAAGTAAACATTTTAAATTATTTAATAGATGACGATGTTTTGTTTCATTAGTATTTGTACCTACATAATTTTCGTTAGGAATGTAGGTTCATTTTTAATAAATGTCAAAATAAAATAACTGTAAGTACATCATTTACTTAAATGTCACACACATATTTGCGCTAAGTAGTCAAGAATTCGCAATACAAAGCGCGTCAAATACGGCAATTTCGAGGTGATATTTACCAACAAAGGGCAGGCGTAATGTCCTTATAATAAGCGATGTTAACATAACTGTGGTTTTGCTAAAAACCGCATGTCTATCCAGTACTAGGAAACGCAAATCTATGGAGTAAAGTCACATCCACAGGGTACTATAAAAATTTACTTTTAAATACTTAAATCCGATGGGATCATTGTCTAATCAAAACTCCGACGATATTTCGATCAGGCTGATCATGGCTGATGCCATAAACCGAATAAATATAGCAATTGGTGCAGCCAATTCCCTTCTTTGATTTAATGGATGAGCAACATCTTTAATTGAAATCAGGCAAAGTTGTTTCTGAAGAGGTTTGGTCATTTACACGTACAAAACATAAAACAACAATTGAGCCTTTTACAAAATGGCAGATGTAGACATAACCTTACCAAGAAATACGTATTGCATACAAATATTACCAGTTGATTGATTGTTTTGGTTTTGAGACTGGCTTTGATAATAGGTCAAGCGGAAGAATGGTCTCTTGTGATACAAATCAAAATATTATCATCATCATCATCAGGTCTTTGTTAGTATCTACTGCAGGAGCACGATCCCTCTATACTACCAAAGCCATATATTAATTAGCCAGGGCAGTCAGAAGATTTGGCCTACACTCTCTACGCTTGCCAGACGGTTGGAGAGGTGTCTTTGATGTTTGTTTCCTAAATCGCCTTCCTAAATCGGGAAGACTTGGAGTGGTCCTATTCTAATCTGCCGGGAACCACAGGGCTATACTTATCAAATGAAAATTAATACAATATTCATGCAGTGTCCCTATAAAATAAACGTTCTTCGCATCTGCGTTACCCCGAAGTACCGTCCATCACGCGTTTGCATTTCGCTGTCCTGGGGTTCAATTATTTAACGTGTGACCACTCATCTTCGAACGATTTTTGTATAGAAAAACCACTCGTTTGCGTACGGCAATTTCAAAACCCAGTATACTGTAACATCGACCTAACCTCCCAGCTGTTAATTGAGAATGCTGTGAATGCGGGCCGACGCGTAAACACTGCAAGAAGCGTCGGATTCATCACGCGAATTATGACCACTTAAGCCACGGTTTAAGTAGTTATGTGGAACAGGAGCTGCGTAAAATCATTTCAGAGATCAGCCTTTGACCCTCGCTTAAGTCCCCTATGCATGAAGTTTGAATACCTACTGTCAGAGAAACATTTCAAATTATTAGAAAGTTTTCAAGTTTCGACATTCGACATGCCTTCACTTCGGGATTTTACCAGGAAAACTCATTTTCCGACCTGACCCTTGATCCTCGCTTAAGGTTACCTTAAGCGAGGGTCAAAAGCTGATATCAGAAATGGTTTTACGCAACTCCTGTTCCACATAACTACTTAAACCGCGGTGTAGTCATAATTCGCGTGATGAATCCGACGCTTCTTGCTATGATTCTGGTTGTAAAGAGAGACCAACTAAAAAGACCTGATGATGATGTGATTAGAAGAATAAACACTCCACATTCAAATGGAATTGCCGCAAATATTTTGTGAATGAGCTCACTGTCATAGTTTTCCCTTAGCATGAAGTTCATTTATAATATATGTCTTTACTCCGCCTCGCATCAAACCACCCCTCACTCCGCCAGGGGTTTTACCAGGAAAACTTATTTTCCGACCTGGTAACCTTAAGCGAGGGTCAAAGGCTGATCTCTGAAATGATTTTACGCAGCTCCTGTTCCACATAACTACTTAAACCGTGGCTTAAGTGGTCATAATTCGCGTGATGAATCCGACGCTTCTTGCAGTGTTTACGCGTCGGCCCGCATTCACAGCATTCTCAATTAACAGCTGGGAGGTTAGGTCGATGTTACAGTATACTGGGTTTTGAAATTGCCGTACGCAAACGAGTGGTTTTTCTATACAAAAATCGTTCGAAGATGAGTGGTCACACGTTAAATAATTGAACCCCAGGACAGCGAAATGCAAACGCGTGATGGACGGTACTTCGGGGTAACGCAGATGCGAAGAACGTTTATTTTATAGGGACACTGCATGAATATTGTATTAATTTTCATTTGATAAGTATAGCCCTGTGGTTCCCGGCAGATTAGAATAGGACCACTCCAAGTCTTCCCGATTTAGGAAGGCGATTTAGGAAACAAACATCAAAGACACCTCTCCAACCGTCTGGCAAGCGTAGAGAGTGTAGGCCAAATCTTCTGACTGCCCTGGCTAATTAATATATGGCTTTGGTAGTATAGAGGGATCGTGCTCCTGCAGTAGATACTAACAAAGACCTGATGATGATGATGATAATATTTTGATTTGTATCACAAGAGACCATTCTTCCGCTTGACCTATTATCAAAGCCAGTCTCAAAACCAAAACAATCAATCAACTGGTAATATTTGTATGCAATACGTATTTCTTGGTAAGGTTATGTCTACATCTGCCATTTTGTAAAAGGCTCAATTGTTGTTTTATGTTTTGTACGTGTAAATGACCAAACCTCTTCAGAAACAACTTTGCCTGATTTCAATTAAAGATGTTGCTCATCCATTAAATCAAAGAAGGGAATTGGCTGCACCAATTGCTATATTTATTCGGTTTATGGCATCAGCCATGATCAGCCTGATCGAAATATCGTCGGAGTTTTGATTAGACAATGATCCCATCGGATTTAAGTATTTAAAAGTAAATTTTTATAGTACCCTGTGGATGTGACTTTACTCCATAGATTTGCGTTTCCTAGTACTGGATAGACATGCGGTTTTTAGCAAAACCACAGTTATGTTAACATCGCTTATTATAAGGACATTACGCCTGCCCTTTGTTGGTAAATATCACCTCGAAATTGCCGTATTTGACGCGCTTTGTATTGCGAATTCTTGACTACTTAGCGCAAATATGTGTGTGACATTTAAGTAAATGATGTACTTACAGTTATTTTATTTTGACATTTATTAAAAACGAACCTACATTCCTAACGAAAATTATGTAGGTACAAATACTAATGAAACAAAACATCGTCATCTATTAAATAATTTAAAATGTTTACTTTACCATCTATATGTTATTGTCTTGCTTTAGTTTAATAAAAATAAACGAGTAGCTGTCAAAAATAGGTAGAAGTTATGTAAGAATACGTTCTAGGTTAATTAAGGGCTCCAGTGGAAGTCTTTTCAAGTCTATGCACCAGTAATGAACCAACAAATAATAAATTCAGTGAAAACTGCATCGAACTGCATCAAACACAGACGTAATGTCAACAAGGCTTTAGTGCAAGTTTTCGGAAGTCGATGCTCCAGTAAGCGACAAGAAAACAAATAAGATTTTGTAAAAATCATCAGTAAATACAGACGTGCCTGCCAACTAACACAGTTTAAAAACCGGTCACAGGACAAAGCCTAGTTCCATATCAGCTGTATCAACATGAGAATGGGGCAGTGTCCGCGTCACTCCGCGTCACGTCACAAAGTGGGGCGTGCGAACCGGCACGGGACTCCGCTTATGGCAGCCCTGATGAGCTACGGCTACGTTCGGGATTTGTCGCAGAACGTGCTGGTCGCAAAATGTCTACCTCAGGTGCACAACATCTGAGTCACGGCTCAAGTTGGAGTGCCTGAACTGCTGTGGGACTAAGCTGAGCCTAGACTAAGCCTGATGAGCTACTATATGATGGGGTACGTTCTCGCTGTTCGATGGCGCTTGATCCAAAAATTTTAATTTTGGCACACACTTGCACCTTACATAAGGATTTACTTTTTAATACGAGCAAGTATCGCAGCTCAGTAAAATTGTCTGAACAAAAGAAATAATAATAATAAAGATTTGTCGCATTCGACATCTACTTTGACAGCCCGCAAAACTGCAACAAATACCGACTCTGCATTTTGAGAAGTCTACATAACGCGTCCAAACCCTACGTTCTTGGGCTTCTAATTACCACAGCCATTGAAGCCGTCACTGCATCAATGTGAATGCGGCCTAACGACTAGTGGTAGTAATTTTAACAGAATTCAATAGCCCGCAACTGCAACAAATACCGACTCTACATTTTGAGAATTAAACGTTATCAAACCCTACGTTCGTGGGCTTCTAATTACCACAGCCATTGAAGACATCACTGCATCAATGTGAACGCGGCATAACGACTAGTGCATTTCAACGGATTTCAACAGCCCGCAACTGATACAAATACCGACTCTGCATTTTGAGAATTTAACATTAGGCGTCAAACCCTACGTTCGTGGGCTTCTAATTACCACAGCCATTGAAGACATCACTGCATCAATGTGAACGCAGCCTAACGACTACTCATAGTAAATGCAGCTGAATTCAACCGCAACAATACTGATTCTGCATTTTGAGAAGTCTACGCTACGCGCCAAACCCTACGTTCGTGGTCTTCTAATTACCAAAGCCATTGAACGCATCACTGCATCAATGTGAACGCGGCCTAACGACTAGTGCATTTCAACGGATTTCAACAGCCCGCTCCAAATAGAGGCGCTGGTATTGTAATCTGCCTTTCTGCTGTTATGCGTGAGAACAATAGCCGTATCTTAGTGAAATATTGTAGCGATATACATATAGTAAAAATGTGATTTATTTCTTCATAAAAAAAGTAAACAAAGTATGAAAAATCTCACAACTAATAGTTTGGAGACTGACGACTGTAGAAGGCTAAACCTGTGTTACAGTTCGCCAGTGCTTTCACATCTGGAAGTAATTATTGAGGCGGTTTACGTTAAGTATCTTAACTTATATATTCGATACATACATATATTTCGATACAGTGGACGTTCTGGCACAGTGGACATTTTGATGCAGTGGTCTTTGCGCAACTAGAGGATACAAACCTTTTACTTCTTTATCTTCCAGGAGAAGTTATGGTCACAAAAGAAGGTTTTTAATTTTCAGTTTTGGCCCATTCCCGCGTAGCAGCTAGTCCATTCGACAAAGTTTCTTTCTCCCATACCAACATGGTAGGGCTTAAGCATAGAGTTAGATTTTTAAAGCAGCATACCTATAGAGGCTTCTGACAATAAAATAAGAATACCTACCTACTCCTAACTTAACATCCAATAATTAGCGATTAGGTGCTTTCCGAAAAATGCACATTATAGAATCCATCTTTTGCGTTGTTAATTTAATTTTAAGACATTAAGGTGACAAATATGGTGCCTGGTCTGAAATACTATACTCAAATAGTAATAGTCATACATATTCTGCCGCTAAAGTCCTAAAAATTAAATCGTTTGAAAAATGATGTGGTCAATAGGTGGTCAAGAAGCTATTTTAGCTGACGGTCGGCTTCATCGCACTCATCAAGACATAGAATTGGAAGTACGAATATTCGCGGTCACGTTTCGCTCATCAGCGTCGAGGAAGCGGCGAGATGTCATTAGTGACGATTAAGAAGCCTTGCGTAATTACGAGTGACCGTGCGCAAGCGCAAGCGCAAGGCCGCGAGGACAAGGAGAGAACTCATTTTCAATAGTAAAATACTCTAGGTTATGATTTTTGAAATTTCGCCGTTCGCAAACGGTTTTTCATACAAAAATCGATCGAAGAAGAGCGGTTACACCTTCAAAAATAGGACCTAGGGAATGTGATTGTTGCTCGCGCGCTACTAGAGAAGTCTTTTCAATACTTATGTTTTATACGAAACAAGCATGTTAGGAGGGTTCCCAATATTAAGGTTTTGGGTTTCAAGTTTTAAAGTAATTGGAAATATGCAAAAATCGGCTATTTTCTACTTATTTTTGGTATAATCATCAGAATGTTGTTTATTAATTTTTTTACTGTAATTATATGATACCATGTCACAGCATATTGGGGCATTGTTGTGTTTTTTTTGAGCACGAACTGACAGGCCGAGCGACTTTCCCTCGCCGATAGTAAAGTAGGTTCTTTAGATAAGGACAATCATGAGTCAGATTGATTTAAACATAGGTTCAAAAAACCGTGTCTTCAGCGCTGAAGTGAAGGATCACTTGCTTCTTTTGGGAATCAGAAACTTCGATCATCATCATCATCATATTCGATCATCATCATCATTTATAATAATTATGATCAAACACATTAAATTGTCATCGCCAGACTCTTTATGATTCTTTTTCTATAGAAAAGGTTAATTACATAGCCGAAGTTCCGAAGGTTTCTAATAACAATAAAGAACAATAATAATAAATAAAGGCACGACATTTCAAAATGAATGCCACAGGCTCTAACAAAAGACGATCTTTATGTGTTTGGCTATTATCAGATAGTTAATTGGGAGCTGGTAATGAGATGCATCATTTTGATTTACGCAGATCACAAATTACATGTTGAAATATTTAAATTAAACATCTTAAATCTAATGTAATGTAATAAAAATAAAACATGACTATTTGATTGTCAATATAATATTTGACATTTATATTTGTAAATCTAATTTCAAGCAATGAAAATGTCGGAATATATCTTCATTTGTTTGAATATATTATTTGACATTTATATTTTTCAAATATTAAATGAAATAAGTCAATACAGTTTAGTTGCCTAAACACTTTTTTGTGATGTCTTAGTAATTAGTATACGATCGAAGTGGCTTAGTAATAAACTTACTCAAAGCAATAATACTAGGAGAATTTAGTGAGTAAAAAAAGAGGAGGAAGCCGAAGTAAGAAGTTTTTTTTTCCAGTTAGCCAAACAAAGGTTCAAGATAAGGCCGTAAATTAAATATATAAAAGGGACAATGCAGGGAGAGGATAGAGGATTTTTCACTTTAATAGTAAATCAACGATAGCCATCATATTTTCTCAGTATTATATTATCACAAGTAAAATCCTCCTAATCTTTACATACATGGTATAAAACAAAATAGCTTTGCGCTGTCCGTCTGTCTCTATGTTTAAATCTTTGACACTACGGACAGAACGGATTTTGATGCGGTTTTTCCTAATAGATAGAGTGATTCAAGAGGAAAGGTTGAAATGTATAATACATGCCCGGGCATAGCCCGGGTGGGTTGCTAGTAGATATTATATGTATGTTGAAGAATTTAACATACACTACATAACATAAAATACATAAGGAGATATATTTATCTCCTTATGTATTTGCTGTAACATGGGTATGACCATTTGATCGGATATTAAAGAGATCAATATCGCCGGCCGACTACTGCCTTACCATCAATTATTGCTACGAGTCAAGGTTGACAGAAGAGTTATGGTACTGTATTCGTGGCTGGAGGCATTGCTATTATGTCGGCTTCAATCAATAATACCAATAATAATTATAAATAATTATACCGAACCGTTTCGTATGTATGTATGTAATTTCTTTATTGCACAAATAACAACTTAAAAGAAACAGTTTTCCAAGAAAAGGACCTTTGTACAAAGGCGGACTTATCCCTAGAAGGGATCTCTTCCAGTCAACCAAGTGCTTGAAAAAGAAATAAGAAAAGTTTCGTATTTTGCAATTGAAGTGTCTATGATCACATGATCAGTCTAAAATGTCACTTGTTACAAAGGCAATGTTGTTTTTATTTCACAAATCGTGAGGTTCCCGGTAGAGTAGAATAGGACCTCTCCAAATCTTCCCGTGGATATCGTAGGAAGCCACTTGGGAGAACTACAAGCTAAACAAAGCTTATAAACATCCAGACTAACAGACACGTCTGGCCAGCGTGGAGACTGTTCGCCAAATCCTCTGGCTAATATATGGCTCTGGTAGTGCAGAGAGGGTCGTGCTCCTCTCATAAGCTACCGTGAGCTACTTTGTAGGATAAGGCTGGTCAGAGTGACGCTGGCGGCACGCGCCGGTTGCCAGCGCGTCTCAACAGCGCGCGTTTGACCGGGCGGCGTTACTCTGAAACTAAAACACGAAAAAAACTGCGTGACTTAGAAACGCTGCTACTATATTCTAGTGTAACCGCAAGCGCGCGCGTTCGCCGGCTGGTCAAACGCGTCACTCTGAAACCAGCCTAAAGTTGTGCAAAGAATATCAGCATGCAAGTTACGAGTACGCAAGCGAAGCGCACGCGCCATTGTTAGCGGGCGATGCGATCGCGCGACATACATCGCCCGTCGATAAATTTAATTAACCACCTGCGCGCGATTACCTTATCTACCGCGAAATACGAGCGAAAAAATCGAAGGAGATAGCATATCGCGGCTTAATGAACGAGCTGAGTGCATAGGGCTAGGGAAAATGGTGAGTTATGGAGAGAAAGTTATTATGTCTTGAACGGTGGTAATAATTTAAGATAGGTATAAAAAATGTTTTATCAAAATGTTAATAAATAAAATACTTAATTATGTTTTGCCTTGCGGTGTTTAGGCTATAATACTATGATAATCATATATCCAGACCTTCGAAGTCGTGGGTACGACCGGAAACATCATCCAACGAGAGAGGTACACCTGCCCCCCTATTTACTAACTCGGATGACAGGTGTCGATGCCTATGAATCTAGAATTTACAAGTACAATGCGGGTTTTGCTTGCTCGAACTTTTTATTTGAAATACAAAAACCGCATTGTAATAGCAAATCCTAGATCGATAGGCATCGACACCTGTCATCCGAGATAGTAAATAGGCCGGCAGGTAGTGAGTTAGACCACTGTTAATACACTGCGGTACATATCACTATGCTGGTCACATTGAAAACCAAACCGCACAAACATACATTTGTATGTATGTATGTTCGTAAACGTTGATGTGGTGGAGAAAAAGTCGTCGTAAAACCAGATCCCTGTCTGAAACATCAGCTTAAGATGAAACGGGAAAGGAAGTGAAAGAGATCCTAAATATTTCCTTTCCCTTAGAACCTTAAGAAATGTTGACTTACACTTAATTCCTTTCTTTATAATTCCAGACTGTGAGCATCGTTAACAGCCCAAACGCAGAACGTTGCATCGTAAAGCATTCATTATGCACTCAAAATTTATTTTCTGCCGACGGCCCCCGCTTCCGGCCCGCTAATGACTACAAACATTTCGTTTTAAACTCTTTCGGTGCATTTAAACCCTTTACACCCAAGGGACATAAACACATGTTTTCTAAAGCGTTTAAAAGGCAGCGATGACACAGAAATATGGCCACAATTAGTATTATTAATTTGCAGTTTTCCTCCTAATTTATCACCGTTCTAATTCGTTTTACAACTCCGTGTTAAGACATTCCGTGGCTGCAAAATAAAGATGGATGAATCGTAACTTAAATACTGTTACAGAAAAGTAATGACAGACAATATTTTGTCTTCTAATTACAGTTTTCTTTCAGACATAATGATCTTAGATTTAGTTAGTGAACGGACTTTAAAATCTGTAAGAGAAACACCTATTTGTTTAAAAGTAGTTTATATAAACTCCGTTCGCTTAAATAAATAAAATAAATTCAGTTACCGTAAGCAAACATAAATTTTATATAATAAATATTGATGCTCTTCGATGTTATAAAACTGTAGATATAGTTTCACAGCGGAATCTTTTTAAAGAGCGAAGGAAATGCGTTTTACCGATTTGAATAACTGAACGAATAGAATTTAGAAGGGTGGTTAACAAACAATAGAAATATAATTCGGATATTTTATATTTTGTGCCCTTAGTATATTAAAATAGTGCAATTATTCCGCATGCTCACACGACATGCAAAATTCTTGCGTAAATGTTTGCATTTAAGTTTCCTGCGCTTGCGCACGTGAATAAATCGATATTAAATCGAACGAATGCAGCGCCACGGTCCCCAGCGACGAGAATCAATTCGGCACCATAGACCTAGGAATAATATGGACCCGGCATTAGACACATCAAAAGTGAAGCATAACTTACGTCACTTCTAGTCACATGTGTGCAGCATGTATTTGACATTTGGGAAATTTGACATTTCGTTCGACCGGGGAAAAGTGTAGGGATTTTTGTGCCGATGTGTGCGTGCGCTAGTGTCGCGACACGAGTGTAGGGATTTTTATGTGCGTCACTGTTACATTTTCCAAGCTGATTATTCTTAGATCCATGTTCGGCACACGAGCACCACGTTTTTGTCGGAGCCACAGAACAGAGAGGACGGAGTTTCTTTCGGCGTATTCTTCTCAGCAGTAGTCTTTCGGGAACGTTAGTAGTTTGTCGTTTTTGCAAAAAAATATATGACGTTTCAAAATTAATACATGATATCCAAATTTGAATAAAATTTCATTTCTTGTCGCTAGTCACTAGTGACGCCTTTTCAAAACATATCATACGAAACAAGCGTGTCCGTGTGACACGTTACCGTATAATGAGGATTTCGGTTTCAATGTAATTGTAGAAATGCAAAAATCTTCTATTTTCTACTTATGTGATAAAGGTTACATCACAATTTAGTTAATAACCTTTTAACTAAAATTATAATACTATACCTATTACAGCACATTAGTACGTCTTTTTGAGAACGAACTGACAGGCCGTGGATGCGACTTTCGCGTACTAGCCGGGTTGTCACGCGGTATTATTATTGCTTCTCTGCCGTGTGGTTCCCGGGAGAGAAGAATAGGACCACTCCAGCTGGCCGATTTGCTAACTCGGTGTACGACGATTGTCACTATAGCATTCATTACGGTTTTCATATCATAGATAAAAATAGTCATTAATACCGAAGCCGTAATGAATATTGAAGTTACCATGAAAGTGATGTACACCGTAGTTGTTAAAAGTTAGTAAATAGACCTGCAGGTCTTCCCGTGGATGTCGTAGAAGGCGACTTACGAAACACAAGCTAAACAAAGCTTATAAACATCAAAGAGACCTCTCCGACCCGTCTGGCCAGCGTGGAGATTGGCTACTTAATGGCTCTGGCAGTACAGATAGGGTCGTGCTCCTGCAGTGGAGACTAAAAAAGACGCGATGATGATGATGATGATTATTATTACTTTCGTCTCTCGTAGGGTGCGAACCACATTCTTTGCTCTGTGACAGCTAACAGATGCTTGACCGAACATCTGAGCAGTTCATTTGCGTTGCGGTAACACAAACAAAAACTCACTTGAATAGGAAATAATTCCCTTAATGTCCATGCGGATGCGTTTTTTTGTCAATTAAGCAATATTTAAATAGCGTTGGTCATTAATTCTAAGCACACTATTTGCGTTAATGACTGTCCGTGGCTTTATCGGATAAATCTGAGGTTACAAATTTAAATGCTTGACCGTGTATAAATCTTATTAGAGGAGAATAATGCTTAGCCATGTATGTAGAAAATGAGTTTCGTAAGAAATTTTTTTCACACTTTAAAAACCCTCTTTCCCTTGTCGAATTCGACCTGATCACGACTACTCTAATTAGTATTATTTTCGCATGAATGGAATATCGCAACTGTGGCACGACAATTTTCTTGTAAAGCTTTCAAGGCTATTAAAATATTCAGTATACATTTTTCATAAAACGGCTCTATGTTAGCCGGATCATCATAAGCCGGTATGTAGTTCAATCATATCAAAGAGGCTAGTTTCCTAAAAAATATAATTAGTCCGTTAGTTAGATTATCACAAAAACCATTTAACACTATTTTTTCTTTCGTTAATCAAACAAACAATATAACAAGATATAACACGTTATAATTCCATGTGAGTGTAACGCCACTTTTTAGCGAACTGTGATGTCACGAGCCACTCGTGAACTTTCAAGCGCTTTATTTTTATTGTTTAATTATAGAAAGCAAAAATACGTGTCCAGTATTCTTGATTATCTAACTGACGGACTAATTTTGTTATTATTATTTCGATCCAGGAAATTAACCTAGTATTTGACAACATAAAAAAATATCGCTGTTTCAAACTCATTGCCAGCTAGATAACCTTTGTCTAAACCAGCTTCATGACATACGTCAAAGTGTCAGAATCGCTCGAATTCCACGGCGACCCCTGAACTTTGCAAGTCACGGCAGACCTTGGGCCCTGGGCATTGGGAGCAGACACCCAGGTCTTTCTAATCGTGACTGGAGCGCGGCCTTCGCCGCTCGCTTTTAAATCCGCGATATTGATCTGCTTGTCTTTATTTATTTCGTTTTTCTCGGTTAATATTGGCTAACTGTGGGAATCTGAGATTATAATAGATTATAAGAATTATGATTATCCAATTGATAGACTGCAAAAGTTATCTGTTAGCATTATTGAACTTATTTTTACGCCTTTGATTAGAAGGTATTGTGACGGGGTTATTCGTTTTATGCTCAATGAATATTGCACATCATCAGGTCCCTGCCAGCCTCCACCGCAGGAGCACGACCCTCTCTGCACTACCAGAGCCATATTATTAGCCTGCGCAGTCAGAGGACTTGGCCCACACTCTCCACGCTGGCCAGGCAACCGCCTGGCCAGCGTGGAGAGTGGAGTCCAAGGAGTGTGGAGAGTGGTGGACTGGAGTCCAAGGAGAGGTCTGTTTGATGATCATAAGCTTTGTTTAGCTAGTGTTTCTTTAGTCGCCTTCTACAACATCCACGGGAAGACTTGGAGTAATACTATTCTACTCTGCCGGGAACCAGACGGCTATATATTATTGCTGAAACAAAACTTATAAATATATTAAACTTATAAATGTATACGGACAAATCACACAGATTGAGCTAGCCCCAAAGTAAGTTCGAGACTTGTTATGGGATACTAACTCAACGATACTATATTTTAAAATAGATACTTATATAGATAAACATCCAAGACCCGGATCAATCTAAAAAAGATCATTTTCCATCTTGACCTGACCGGGGATCGAACCCGGGACCATCCGTGTCGCTGGTAGGCGTGTTGACCGCTGCGCCACGGAGCTCGTCAACTTAATAAGTAATAAAAGTACTATCCACCAACAGTCTAAGAAAATGAAGATTGCTAGAACACGGAGAACTGGTAACTAATAAAATATTATACAAATGAAAGCATCAAATCTTAACATTTAGATTTACATTAGATATGAAGTTCGATGGAATAAAAATAACGTGGTGCTGTTTCAGAGTGCCTGCAGCAAGAAATGGCGATACCGCGCTTCACTAATTTGGTATCTTTTTATTTGATCATGTCGGAATCCGAAATTCATTAATTATCTCAAAAATCCCGATTTAAAGTATATCATCCGAAGCGTCAAATCGTTACGTTTAGAAACGGCATTCGGATTTTATAGTCAATTAGATCAAAAATAACGAAGTGATGCAGTTTTCCTAGTGCAACACGAACCGATTCGCTTTCGCGCCTCACTAATAGAGTGATTTTATTATTGCATCTTGTCGGAATCCCGAATTTAGTTTTTATCTCAAACAATTATTTGTACATAAAGGGCATCACCCGTAGCATCAAATCGTTCAATAAGAAACGGAATTCGGAGTTTATAGTCAATTAGAATAAGAATAATGAAGTAATGCACTTTTATTATTGCACTAAGTCGAAATTCCGAATCCAGTCTTCATCTCAAAAAGGTATTATTTGTACATAAAGAGTAATCATCCGTAGCATCAAATCGTTTGTTTAGAAACGGAATCCGGAGTTTATAGCCAATTAGAATAAAAAATAAAGAAACTGGTGCGCTTATCCGAGTGAAGCACGAGCGATGCGCTGTCGCGTATCATTAATTTACTGATTTTATTGCTCTATATTATCTCACGCAACACTAGATGAAACATTTTTTTTTTAATTAATTGCTTCTAATTTTATTCTATAATAAAAAATAATGTTTAGCATTTATTCGCTTAATTTGGTATGCTAAGGTTTTGACAATAAGTTTGATAAGCGTTGGCAGGTTTTATTGTACTTATGTATTTCTTCTTTATGGTTACGTTACATTCAATTAATTTATGTAGGTATTCAGAGATATGTTTGTATTACAATTCATGCATATCTAACTTAACATCCAGTGTTAATATTTTTATAGGTGTTTTTAGGCATTCACAATTCTGGTAACATTTTATGAAATTGTTACGAATCCTGCCCGTGTGAAATATTTTTTCCATATATATATTTACTTATCCACTGTGAATCTTTACGTATGTTTTACCTACCTAAACAGAGAACTGTAGGCGTATATTTACAATACAACCACACCGCTCCCATTACCTCCTTAAACGTTAAAACATACAAACATATTTCAGATTTTATTCTCCTATACTACCACATATGGCTAGAAAACAACATAGTCCAGTGCACGTGATAATATGACTCACTCGGTTATAAAGTTATAACAACCTTATTTTAATACCATACCATACAATTCCATTAACATTTCGAAGACGACATACCACACCGCACGACTTCTTTTATCTTCTTTTTAGTTTTTTTTTTCTCATAAAGCTCAGAGCCACCAATTTGTCATGCCAATAAAATGTTATTCGCTATCGTAAAATTCAAATGGTTTGATATGAAGAATTAGTTCGGGGCGAGTGTGAGTTCATAACGAAGTGGCACTCAAGCAAAGATATGCGAAGCGGAGTGCTGATGGAGGTAAATTGATTTCGTGTCGAGAAACCATGTTTTTTGTTGATGTAGAGTACTTGTACTTGAATGATTGCTAAAAGCTACAGATCAACCAAGAACGCCGAAAGCCGCACAAGTTGAGGATAAAAGCTGAAAAGTGAACCCCGGGCTCCCAAGCATTATGAGGACGCAACTGGGAACACATGAGAGAGCTAAAAGCTTTTGAGTAAAATATAAAATAGATATCATAATAATATTAGCAATAAAGCCTTTATTACTTACAATCAGCATAATTTGCCGTAACTAAGTATAACAGCGCATAATAGTAAAAGTTCACCTCAAGGGTCCAAACATAGGCTAAGTCTTGAGAAAACTCAATACCTAGTAAGATTTGTATAGATAAGTGAATCTACCTACTTTTGATGTATACTGGTCGTAACCAATCGTAAATTTTCGTCCGGATTATAAAATGCGTAATAAAAAATAACTATTTTTGTAACATCGACCTTGTTCGTGGCGATCCCTTCGTGTCCATTAGTTTCGCTTCGGAGCATCGGACATAAAATTGACCGTATGCGGTCGCCGTTACAATCCGCCAAAGATGCTAAATGTAGGTATTATGTGATTGTTTGTGTCGCGACCACCGTGGCTGCTGCCGCATATGGCAGGATAATCGGGTGTTTCTGAGCACCATGTAATCTATTGTAGGAGACGCAAATTTGCCTTCCGCGTGTACGTAGTGCTGTGGAGAACTTGAGTCTTTGTGGCATTTTTATTAGAAGAATACAGAACTCTACTCAGTCGAGAGTTCGAGACAGCTGAAAACTAGGACATAAAATTGACCGTATGTTGTCGCCGCTACAATCCGCCAAAGATGCTAAATGTAGGTGTCGTGCAATTGTTTGTGTCGCGACCACCGTGGCTGCTGCCGCATATGGCAGGGTAATCGGGTGTTTCTGAGCACCATGTAATCTATTGTAGGAGACGCAAATTTGCCTTCCGCGTGTACGTAGTGCTGTTGAGAACTTGAGTCTTTGTGGCATTTTTATAAGAAGAATACAGAACTCTACTGTAGAATAGCTAGGGCAATGAAATCTATATTATTTTGAGCGCAAAATGAGACCTCTGTCTTTTACAACTAAGAGACAGACCTTCCTCGTCTCGTGTTTGAAGCCTTAAACTTAGCTTGGGGCATTAGTTATAATCGCGTTTTTACGCGGAGAGGTCCCTCAGGAACTAGTAATAATTACAAGATAAAAATGAAGCCTCCGCTTCACTATGCCAAATAAAAATCACACCACATTACGCAAAGAGTCGGAACCCAGGACTCATCATCATCATCGGTGTGGCAATGGCAGTGGTCAGGGCACATTGCGCGAAGAACCAATGGCCGATGAGACAGAAAGGTTCTTGAATGGCAACCACGTACCGGCAAGCGCAGCGTCAGATACCATCCGACCAGATAGATGGTCGGACGACCTGGTCAAGTCGCAGCAAGGAGCTGGATGCAGGGCGTTTCCAAACACTCGTATTGGAAATCCTTGGGGGAGGCATATGCCCAGCTGTGGACTTCTTGCGGCTGAAATGATGGTGATATTCATGTTTGAACTTTAGGCTCTGACTGAACCTAGTTTAAAACTACGACTTGTAAGACCACAGCACTAGTTCCACACCTAATCGCTCGCCATTGTATGTGGTTACTAATTCGAGTATGGGCGTTTAATGGCTTGCTGATTGCCGCCGCGACGATTCGTTTCGGCTGCGGAACGCGGAACCCAACGATCAGCCAGGTTTTGACATTGCGTTGCGAGTGGAACGAACCTTGAACTTCTTTCGGCGGTTTCGCGTTAAAAATGTAAAATGGCGGCAAATTTAAAACGAGACTTGTTTTTTTTCGTCGTGAAATCTTCAAAATACATTTGTCGATTTTACAGCACTAATAGACTTTTTGTACCGGTTTAAGTCAAGCTGTTAAAGAGCGTGACTTCTGACCGTAAGGTTTCGGGTGCTGTCCCCGTTTGACGTGGAAAATTTGTTGCAGTCTTTATTGGGATGTGATCGGGATATATTATGTACTTACGTACTTATTATCTCGTTGATTGTCTCATATGTATACGTATATGCTAAGGTAGTCTTCATCGGCCATCACTTGTTTTTAGTGAAGAAAATCATTGTGTGGAAACCGTCATACTAGAATTGAATGAAGCAATGAAAAACAACTCCAATATTTTTTCAACAATAGTAGTAATTGAATTATTAATGAATATAGAGGGACAAATCACCCAAATTGAGCTAGCCCCATAGTAAGTTGTGAATTTGTGGTAGGAAACTTACTCAACGATACTATATTTTGGACTTAGATAGACCCAGGCCGACCTGAAAAAGTCCATTTTCCATCATATCCCGGCCGAGGAGGGACTCTTCATTGTTGCAGGCAGGCGTGTTAACCACTGCGGCACGGAGGTTGCGATTCTTTAGACACGACAACAACAAACAATAATCTATCCCACAAAAAATAACTGCTCGTTTATGGTTATAATGATTGGCGGATTGAAGTCACGTTGCTCGATATCGCGCCCTAGGATTATTTTAATCGATGTTTATAATTGGAATCGCTGTATCGATAAACGAGCGACAAATAGATAAACTGGTTGATTAGGATTCGACGGCGGAGTTATCTTTGTCGAGTATCTGATACGAGATGAAACGACATCGGTATGACAGTCATATTTGCTGACTTTTTGTGTTGATTTAGCTGGATACAAACCTGTTGGACGTTGAAAGCTGTCTTCTATATTTATGAAATTATCATTAGAATCAAGATATGTTTGACATCAAAAAGAACATGAACCGATTTGTATCTTGTTTTTTTTTTCTTTTGTTACAGCAATTTCAAATAAGACTTAACATCGAATATTTAATATGGTTAATGGCGATTTTGATAAAAACATGTCTGAGAACCATCGGCGAGAAACCTGCTTTCAAATAAATAAATGAATAAACCACATCCAAAACGGTTTATTAATTTAAGAGCTACGGTAAATCAGACAGACAGACACACCCTCACACAGACTTATAGCACTCCACTTTTTGCGTTTGGGGTTAAAATCGTCTATATATATCTATAATTTAAGAACTGTGATCTTGTCGTAAAATCGTATGTGGGTTAAATTGCGCTACACGTATTCTGATTTGACTAAAATAAAATATCACTGTTATACAAAATGAGAGAATTTAATAATTATTTACGTCAGTTTACCATTCATTTCCTAGCATTTAACATAGCAAAATCTCTTGGGAATCCACTTGCAGGCGGTTTAGAAATGTTGGACCATTCCCGGCGTGGACGCCGCCATAAAAACGGGGTGCCATCAGCGGCGGCACGTAGCCACATCCGCCATATGGGCGGCGCCGACGCTTTTTGTTGCTTCCACTGAAGTGCAGAACAGAAGCATAGGGCTACCTCACAGAGCACGGAATGGCCTCGTGAGTGACAGTCACATTCCCCGTTCTGTGGGCTACCTAGTGTCGAGTGGGAATCTGCCAAACTGGAGGGCCGTATGGGAGCTACTAGTCTTTTTCCTTAGAGCCTTGTGGTCCAACTCTCTCCTTGTTCTTCACATAAAGAGAAAGATGATTTATGAATCCGCTAATATGTTCGTATAGATAATGTAATTATGTTGTAGTTCTAGGTGTCTAAAAAATATTATTTTTCTAAAGACAAATACAATGAGATATATCTAAATTTAAGTTATTTAAGTAACTAGAAGTAAGGGCATAAACAAACTTATATACACACAAACACACACACATACATTGAACTTTGAAAATTGAGCTTATTTGGGCTTAACCTGTGTGCCACGTCTGTGTGCCCTTATTTTAGTACTTTCACCCCAAGATGTGTGAAAGTAATGTCATGTGACCATGTACATCCGGAGTATGGTAACCCTACCCGTCGCCTGGACCACACCCACGTCTCCCGAGCCTGCTCTCACCTGTTTACACATGGAAACATGTGTGGTCCGCCACGCTCGTAAACTATAGGCAAACTGCGGCAACAGTCCTCGTACCAAATTATTGACTAAAGGTTAAATAGACAAGCGAATCTATTACTTCCAAAAAGGATCTGTTTTGAAGTCTTCACTAACTGGAGCAGCCATTTTCGAAGCGTGCTCCGCTGACCTCTAGGTTTCCTCAGACCCTCAACAAAGCTTCGCAAAAATACTAGACATAACGAATAAGAAAATGGACGAGGGGATAGTTTCGCCTCTGGTGGCAATAAAATTAATTTTGGGATAAAAGGATCTTTTCGCTGCAAAAAAAAAAGATTGATAACCACTGAACCAGGTTAAATTCAGTATAAAATAAACACTGACTACTGAGCCCGCTTTCGAAAGACCCAAACGACGGTGCCGGTGTTTGAGTGGTCTATTTAGATGTTGATCTACGCCTTTTCGACGGAACAAGCACCGAGTTAATTTATTTACCCAACACCACTGGCCACTTGTCGCCTGCGCTATAAAACTGAGCCAGTTTCGGACACGTCTTGTTTAACATTTAGAACACGGATTTGCCCTTGGGTAATTGACCATAAAACCTCATACTCATAAAGTTTCTTTTTTTTTTTCAGGTAAGCGAGTGCGAGAGTACATAAAATAGGGCGAGACAGAGATGTTACGTGCGAGTAAGTAAGTTATAGATAGCATTAATGTGTATTTATTTGAGCATAATACTAACAAATAATGTCAGTGGCTTGTGGCGGGAACTTGTGCATGCCCAATTCAGGTCTTTGTGACGACTGTGTATAATGTTCTAGATGGTAAATCTAATATCATCGCCCATGTACGCACAACCCCTCCTAGTGATAGACGCTACTGGTACAGTAACGTAACGTAAGGCATTATATATAGGTAAAATAGCATTGTGAATACAAAATAATTCCCATATAAACTATTGTAAGGCATTATATCAAAATACTCTGTAGCATACTAATATTTTTAAAATTAATTTAAGGTTTTCACCAATAGATAGTGATTCATGAGGAAGGTTCATAGGTATAATTCATGCCCGGGCGCAGCCGGGAGGTGTAGTAGGCGTATAGAATAGCTGGGTGGTGGTAGTTTCGCATATCTCAATGCCCTAATGTTTATGAACTAGGCAGCAAGAGTCTCCTTCTTTTCCTTATGCCACTTTTTGAAGTAGTCGAAAGTCGAAATGTTTTTATTTTTACCTTTTTCACTTACCCTATCCCTGATTAATTTCAAAGCGACATTTACGTGGGCGAAGAGTCAAATGTTCTTCATTGCATACAGGATGTGTCATATTTTCTATTATTCTTCGTTACGCCCGTCCTGCGCCGTCTATTATAGCTTTTTCATGTAATACGAGAACAGTACGGAGTGTCAAATAACTCACACTAACAATTCCTTTCAAGTTATCAGAAATCGGAATTGGAAAGGGAAGGCCACCCGGCAATCGTTAATAAGGCTCCCGTGGCCGATGTAAATGTGCGGTGTATTGGATGCTTATCTATTTAATAAATTGATGTTTTGATATTTTTCATACTTAATAACATTTTATAGACGTTTATGGTAATATTTATTTTAATAATTGGGATAATAAGCATTAAATTTTATCAAAAGTTTGTCGGTATGTTTTGGTTAGGAGTAATAAATTTTAGATTGATAGTAATCAGCGCTCGATATGAAACTTTACTCTCATATACAGTGTGATTGGTATTGAACAAAAAAAAAGCAATAATTTAAAATTTACATTCTCCACATGAAAACCAACAACTTTTGTTCTGAAACCAAGTCTGAAATCGAAAAAAAAAAAGTAATGGACATTTCCATAGTGCGTTGAATCTCGATTTCAGGCATGGTCACATAACAAAAGCTATTCGTTATCATGTTAAGGACGTGAATTTAAATTATAGATAGTTCAATACCAAACACATTGTATTTTTTAGGGTTCCATACAAAAAATGAAAAACGGAACCCTTATAGGATCACTCGTGCGTCTGTCTGTCCGTCCGTCCGTCTGTCACAGTCGATTTTCTCCGAATCCACTGAACCAAATTAAATGAAATTTGGTAAGATGGTGTAAGGCTATGACCCAAACAAGGATGTGTAAAGCAAATTTTTTTTTAAATAAAGGTCAGTTTAGGGGGACCAAATAGAAAATGTTAAAAAAAAGTTTTGCAAATCTTACCGTGTTATATATCAAATGAAAGGGCTTGTTATGAGGATCTCAAAAATATTTTTTTTTTGTTCGGGAAAAATCAATCCTTTTGATTTTATTCACGAAAGAAGGCAAAATTTGACCATTCTCCCCCCCCCCCCCCCCCCTGATCTCCGAAACTACTGGCCCTAAAATTTCGAAAAAAATACAATATATAGTTCATTGCTTGAAGATTACATAAAAAATAATAAGAATTCTATCAGTTGAAAATAAAGTGGTAAACTCACTATAATAAGTTCACCCAGGGAAATAGTTCACTAAAACACCACTAGATAGCGCTAGTCAATTGAATAAAACATTTTTGCACATTGTGTGTGTGCATATTGTACGGAACCCACTTGCGCGAGTTTGACTCACACTTGGCCGGTTTTTTTTTTAATATATACGGACAAATCACACAGATTAAGCTAGCCCCAAACTAAATTCTAAAGAAAGACTTGTGTTATGGGATACTAACTCAACGATACTATATTTTATAACAAAAACATATATAGATAAACATCCAAGGCCCAGGTCAATCTGAAAAAGATCATTTTTCATCTTGCCCTGACCGGGAATCGAACCCGGGACCATCCGTGTCACAGGCCGGCGTGTTGACCGCTGCGCCACGGAGCAAACATACAGTATATTTGCCTTTTATTATTATACATTTAGCTGACGCTGATATCTACAGTTGTCAATGACGTATATTTCAGCCACGTTTTGTTATTCTACATCACAATTTAATTCATCGATCTTTTACTAATCCTGATCTTATTTTGGAAAGTAACATTAACAGAGTAATAAAGGCTATAATTACCGCACATTAACATCCCCAATCATTTCCATCACGCGTCTTGATTATAACAATACGCAATCCGGCGCAGGCGCATGCGAGCGCATTAGGGCGCATTGTGTACGCATTACGAGGCATTGTTCACCCCGCCACGCAAGGCAGGTGCCTGAGGCGCCTCGGCCCATCCGCCAACTAGCGCCATTGTTTTGGGCAGCACGCACCAGGTTTCGTCTGTATTGTAAGTGGGTTCATGTTACAATACTCCCAAATTTGTGTCAGTGAGTACAATATAACAATACTTCAAAAATGAAATTCTTTGACAGAAATGTATTCACCTTCACTTCTAGGGTTATTAAGTTCAGCACTAAGTTTTATTTTAATTTGTATTCCAATTAATCTTATGTAGTCAAAGACTCGTATTCTCTCTCTCGCTCGAACTGATCGTTACTTCCCCAAGGCTGAGTCTATTCAAGTTTTTATACTTTCTTTATTATCATTATTTATTTATCTGTTTACCTGTGCTTTAATCTTTTCCTTGGTCATTTATGAATCAGTCGTCAGTTTATTCAATACTACACCATCATCATCTTTCGTTCAGAAAACATCAATATTCTATACAGCCTCCCATAGATGTCGTCCCTTCGGTGATCCATTAAGAAAATTGCACACAAAAAAGAGTTCGTCGAAGATAATGAGCAAAACCTTGGAACTAGTGAAGATTTCCGTCCGCTGACAGATGCGTGTAATGAGGTCGCCGCTCATCCGCATTATTCGCCAATTAGCCATAAATCCTCGGCTTCCTCGTCGATTATGACGTCGCCCTCCCGATATATTTCACCCGTGTCACGGAAAGGGTAATTGGTACGATCACGGTGAAAGTCGGGCCGCCATGGGCCCTCCATCATTTCGTGCGACTTCTCGTCCCGGTTCGCTCTCGACACACTTCGCATGAAGTATTGTCCGAAATAATGGCCGCTCCGGTTTCCAGAATTTACCGCCGCAATTTATATTCCGGTGTCTCGCGCGGTACGCTTTCGGCGCGGGGAAATCGATCAGTTTTCAATTTTCTGCCAGAAATGACACTGTCATATCTGTTACGCGGTAATAAATATAACAGTTGTTTCGCACATTTTTCATCAGCAGATTTCGATCAGAGGTACCGTTGCGAAGTAATTTTTCCGTCCGCTTTGTCCAGTCCTGGTCTCTCCATAAGTCAAAGCTTAATCTCATGCAAATTGCGTCCGCATCTCTCTACTTATGAACTTCGGCGGTGACCGATACCATGCAAATTTATGCTAAAGTGTGACCCAAAAACTGAGATAAGATTTAAAGTACATCGACTTTGATATACGGCTGTTGTAATTGTTGTTGTATAACGCGCGGTAATCTGTTCGGAAATTATTTTTAAATATTCCCATTAAAGTTGATAGGTTCGTGATGTAATGGTGTGGTGCGTTTAGTGGATGGGTCGTACGGCGTGTTATTGTTGTTATGTAAATCCGGGTACAGTTGGATGGGCAGCGGTGGCGTAAGCCGGTAGCGCTAGTTTTTCTACAGGGACTTGTCACTCGTGTTAGCTGTAACAAAATTTATGGAGTGAGTGGTTACCAGGTCGTGCGAGTTATCTCTGCGGTGCTTGGCAAGTAGTTCTTACTGTTTCAACGGTTAGTTGGCGAGGCGACAGTCTCGCTCAGCAAGCGTCACCGGTCTGTTTGTTCATCTGATAAAATAACTCTTTGACATCCTTCATATTATCTTCAGTTTATTCTCTGTTCGCCGTTTGTTTGGATAAGTTTGTCATCAGTATACGAAAATGTATGCTCTGTCTATTGGAAGAACTTGTACGATTTTGTGTCGATCGTGCTTCTCCATAAACTAAGACAGACAGATGAACAGTTCACAAATTGTCAGAAATTTGTGAACTGTTCATCTGTCTTAGATTTTACCTTAATGTAGAAACCAATAGTAAATTTCTGCTTGATTTCTTCCAAAAGTTGTATTTCGTGCCTCACAATGACTATGACATCCAAAAACCCGCCTATTTCTTAAATATCAGAGAGTCTGCTAGGAATCAAAAGTAGAATTTTAGCTCATTATACCAACTTTTCTAATCTTAATGCCATCTCGTTGCATTTCGTAATTGAGTTGTCATTTCGTCCCAGTTTCACACTTGATTTACATCCGAGTCCACTTTCCGTTTTTCTCAAAGACGTGGCCAGTGGAGTGTGTCCCCGGGATGCGATCGCCGAGAAAGGTGTTGCGCAACAGCTGGACCACTTTTCATGCTTTCTAATTAATTGCATAATTAAATCGGCCGATGGAGTCGCTGCCTTTTGTCTGCTGGTGACGATTTTGATCTATGATATAAAGGCTAAAGATAATTCGAAGTATGTTTCGAAGAAAGCTAGGGGGGATGTAATTCGAAAATCATTCTGTCCTGCTCCCGCCCTATTTTGGGGTAAAAACATTCTTCCCGCCGTCCCTAGTTTCGCCCTCCGCGTCTCTAACCCCGCCCATTTTCATGTGATTTTGCCGCCCCATCAACTTGGCTAGCCACTCCTCAATCCGGGCTGACAAAGGGCATAGATTGTAGTTAGGAGAGTTTCTGAGGAGAACATGCCCCCCCCTCCCTATGTCATCATTGGGCAAGATCCGATGAAACTGGTCTAGCTGTAGTAAAAAATAAATCCTGAGTATACTATAAGTTCCGAATGGCTGAGCTGAGTTGATGGCACTATTAGCAAATAGGTTTATGTATTATCCTTCTGAATTCTGCACTCTGTGATCTCGGTATCGTTAAAGAAATTTACAACACCGTAAATCTTCATGTGTGTCGAATATTTTTATCCACCTAAAACTAGTTCCATGAAATCCACTAACCCCGTTGCGGGAACCCGTTCCGTCATTAGTCCCCGTTTTGAGAAACAAGTAGCATCGGATATTTTATCGATTCTCCAATTCGACTTTAATAAACAAACGTTTCCGATTAATCGCCGCGGCCGACTCGGTGGGAAGGGTTATTCACTCACTGGACACTGTGTAACTGGTAATAATGTCGGTCCAGTTGTTTGGACTCGAAATAGTTTGTCGGTTTGAACCTGGGACTTTGTTTATTATCTTTTTCATATGTGTAAGTGACGAGCTTCGATCCTACTGGAAAAGCTAAATTTCAATTGCCTTCGATCGCAATAGTTGGAATAAAAGAAAGGGAGGCCTTTGCTCTGCACTGGGACAGCATAGTCTAGAAATAGACTGTGGAAGTGGCCAAAACTGGTGTAGGATTTTTCAAGCTGCCCAAGGCAACTGACATAGCCTAACTATAGCCATCAATAATGACAGTCGGGACCAAAGGACGTGCCTGCCGAAGCACGGAGGAGATCGAGATCTTTTTAATGTCACCCGCCCGCTACTGACTGAAATTTTAATGAATAATCATTACATTTTTCAAGTTAATTCCGCCAACGAATTCTTGGCCTATTTACCAGGCTGCTTAGTTATTGATGCTAAAGTCGAATTAACCGGACACAAGTGTCCACATTTATATGTCTAGTTTCTGAATAACCCGCTTCCCCGCCGGCTTGATGAAAAGATCGATTTAAGTTTCCTTAATGTTATTGCTTGCCTCATTATCATAAGTTATTAAGTGTAGTGGCAATTTAAACTATGCGTTATTTGGTTCATTTTCAAATAAAGCTAATGTGATTGACAACAATAAATAAATCTGCATGTTAATTTGATTTTTAATTACATAAAATTTTAAGAAAATATACTCAAAGGCTCACACTTAGCTTTATACCTGCGTCATAGGTCTGCTAGATTCTTAAAAACTCAAATAATTTTACGCCTTATTGCGGGTGGGACTCTGGAAGATTCTGTTCTGTACGTTAGTACTTATCTCAAAATCAAAACGTTTATTCTGCCTAAACGTGCCTTTGCAGACACATTTTCACGTCAAATAACATTGAAAACTTATAATATGTATTTAATTACTCGTTCAAAAGCTATAGACTACTAACGGTTCGGAACCGACCACTGCAGAGAAGAAGCACCGAAAGAAGCTCTTTTCAAGATATTTTAATTTTGTGCCCATAGCCCATAGGTTTGTTTGACAAGCATTTTAATTTATACCAAATTCCAACTAAGGCTGGTCTAAATCTAGTCATTAAATATAGTAATTGTAAAAGAACGTTGTAATGAAGGTTATTGGCCAACAAATCTCCAAAGGCTAAGCAGGGGCTGATTGATAACCTATTGTCTCGTGTCCGTGTAAACATGTAATTAACACCGAGATGCGTTCACAGCCGTCATGTTAACTCGGCAATAAATAAAATTAAACAGTATGAGTGTTTCGCAGGCTGCGGCGACAAAATAAAAAGAACGCAGAACAATTCTGATTCTCCAGACGTCTTTTTTTTATTTTTAGTAAAAAGTAGCAATTTTCCCGCGACCTCGTCCGCATAAATAACGCCTATGTTGATAAAAGTAGCTTTCTATAGCTGAAAAAGTCACTTTATTGCTCTTTTTAATGGTCTGATAGGAGCTAAATCGTTTTAAATTTCCCTGGATTTGGATTATTACCACTCGTCCAGCAGTGGACGAGTATAGGCTGATGATGATGATGATGATGGATTATTACCACTTCAATTCCTGTGTACGACAAATATTGATTTTATGTCTTTGCCAGTTCTTGGCTGCATCTAGTTTAGGTTCCGAACAAAGCCACATAACTGAGCGCTTGGAGACACGGAGTATGTTTCCAAGCGCTCAGTTATGTGGCTTTGTTGTGGCGAGCTCCGTGGCGCAGCGGTCAACACGCCTGCCTGCGACACGGATGGTCCCGGGTTCGATCCCCGGTCAGGTCAAGATGGAAAATGATCTTTTTCAGATTGACCTGGGTCTTGGATGTTTATCTATATATGTATTTGTTATAAATATAGTATCGTTGAGTTAGTATCCCATAACACAAGTCTTGCTTAAGAACTTACTTTGGGGCTAGCTCAATCTGTGTGATTTGTCCGTATATATATTTGTTGTTCTCAGAAGATCATTTTATGAAGTTAACATTCTTCTTCTTCTTCCTCACCTTATCCCACTTTATGTGGGGTCGGGAAGTTGATGAAGTTAACATTCTGTACTTTAGCTATTCTATGCTACAATCATTATTTACCCGTCATGTCATGTACAAATCATGTTGCAGTTTTTTTTGAGTCGTGACCACGTCGTGACAGGTCAGTCAGTGTAAGCGTTTTGTATGGAATTGTGGCCAATGGTCGCCCACGCTGCCACATTGTTGGTGAGGCTCAGAGGCTCTAGTGGCGAAAGTTTAATGTTGCAGTCTTCGAAAGCTCTTAAACGGTCGTTATATATATAATAGTTTGTGTAAATATGTAATGAAATCTTGCTGATATATACATATGTATAATTTCTTAATAAATATGACGCTCGACACTAATATCGACTTGCTAAAAAATGTTATCTACCTAAAATATAGGTGAGGAGAACGTCCAGAGGTCCTCTTCAGTAGGGCAGGCTCCTTAAGAGTGATGATGGTTTTTTAAAATACATATGGCCCTGCTTGACATCAGTTAAATTATAAAATAAATAATATATAAATATATACGGACAAATCACACAGATTGAACTAGCCCCAAAGTAAGTTCTTAAGTAACTTGTGTTATGGGATACTAACTCAACGATACTATGTTTTATAACAAATACATATATAGATAAACATCCAAGACCCAGGTCAATCTGAAAAAGATCATTTTTCATCTTGACCTGACCGGGGATCGAACCCGGGACCATCCGTGTCACAGGCCGGCGTGTTGACCGCTGCGCCACGGAGCTCGCAAAAGACGTTTAAAATCGCATTTTTGTTGCATGTCACGAAATATACGACTCCTATTGATCTGACTTATTTAATATATGAAGAGACGAGCTCCGTGGCGCAGCGGTCAACACGCCAGCCTGCGACACGGGGGTCCCGGGTTCAATCCCCGGTCAGGTCATGATGGAAAGCGATCTTTTTCAGTATGACCTGGGTCTATATAAGTATATGTTATAAAATATAGTATCGTTGAGTTAGTATCCTGCGAGACAAGTTCACAACTTACTATGGGGCTAGCTCAATTTGTGTGATATGTCTTTATATATTTATATTTATTGCAACCTGGATCAACTTTTCAAAAAAATAAATCCGGGCAAGGATGTGCATAAATTGATTTGTTATTTTATTAAAATTATTAAGTAATGCATTTTGCTTCGGGGACCAGTGGGCACCAAGACCGGAAACAAAGTAGTTAAAGGCACTGTAATTGTCTAAGACATAAATTTCATGTCATCACCATTCATCCAAGCAGCATCGTCGCTTTTCAACTGTCACAGCGAAGTGACTGTGACGTAACCAGCTATGACATGCTGTGACTGTGACAAAACGCAACAAAAGGAAAAGGTGCGTCCTTAATTAGAGCAATTTGGGCGGTGAGGATCGTAGCTATCATTAGTAATGTTGCTATCTATAGTGACGAGCTCCATGGTGCAGTGGTTATCACGCCTGCCAGCGACACCAGGGGCTCGATCCCTGGTCAGCTCATAATGGAATATTATAGTTTTCAGTTTGGCCTGGTTCTTGAATTTATATGACGTTAGTTTTATACAGTTACGTAAATATAAATTGGTATTAACGTTTTTAGTCACTAAGTAAGCAAACACTACATCAGGCATATGCTATACTGTTAGAAATAACCAGCTACCTGCGGCTTCGCTTTTGTTAATGTAATAGACTTTGAAAATGTCGAAATATATAGGAAAAGTGCATTTTGACGCGCTGGTTTGATAGTACTTATAGGATAAGAGTGTACATACTAACAGCCAGTATAAGCTTCTTCCAAAAAAAAGATAGAAAACGTTATAATTAAAAATTGATCTAACAAGACTATCACAGAAACAGGGCGTTTATAAATAGCTAAAGTCGGGATGGCTTACAGTAGATCTCCTGGCAACACCAGTGATTAAGGCTACGGAGGCGATCAGGAGTGCCATTTTTGAACGCGTGCCACTCGTCTTCGAAGGATTTTTGTATGGAAAAATCGTTCGAAGACGAGTGGCACGCGTTCAAAAATAGTAATTCAGATAAGTTCACTTGATCGGCCGCGGCATGTGTGAATGTAACCTTCCGCCAACATGTGTGAATGTAATTTACAGTTGTACCGGAGACACTCGAGTGACTTTTTAAAATCTAATGAGCGTAAAATATGAATTTTTTTACCTAAACAAATGGGATACGTTATAATATAATTAAAAATTAATCTAACCAGACACTCCGTATATAAGCGGCTGAAATCGGGATGTCCCACAGTGGGTCTCCTGGCAACACGAGTGATTAAGGCCACGGAGACGATCGGATAAGTTCACATGATGGATGCCGCGCCCGTGTAACGGGCCCTTCCGCCGCATGTGTGAATGTAATTTACAGTTGTGCCGAAGACGCTGAGTGTGAGGCGTGGTGAGATGCAGATCTTGTTCGTCGTGAATGAATTCATTGATGAATTTCGTCGTACAATGTTTTGTTTAGGATTTACTATAGTTCTTTCGTTTGTTCTTATTGTTCTGTAGTGTGTATTACGTGAGTGTACAGTTTAGGCTATTTCAGGTTGTAGGTTGTCAAGTTTGCATTTAGAAGTTGGCATAGACAGAAACGAACGTGGAATTATTATATATACGTGGTTTTCTTAAATGCTCAACATCAGATGGCAGTGACACTGTACCGATGAGTTCGACTTGTCTATATTTTGGTCAGTTATGTTATCAAAGTGGTATACCAAACAGTTAAATATAAGGGAGTGACGTCATGTTTTCGGTCACATGCACTTACAAAATAACTAATTTATAATCAGTAAATTGAATGTATTCACAGTGGCCCCTTCCTTTCGGTACAACACAACGAAATCACTGCGCAATTACTGTAATAGTTGTTGTTATTAGATAGTCAAATAGCGGCATAATTCGATTATCGCTTGGGTACGCTGTAATTTAAAACAAATTACAGTGCCATTGTCACTGAGAAAAGCGTCAAAGGAGCAGGCTGCAGGATCTATGACTCCTTTAGTTAGGACAACATGGGCAGACTGACACTAGATACGTTACTGACCGCAGGGAATTTGTTTTTAAAAACTACAATAATTGAATAACATAGGTTTATTGAGATTACATTAATTAAGAAAATACATAAGAATTAATTAAGGTGATATGTGCGATCGCTTCCGCGATTGAAGCAATACAGCCCTCGGTGTTCGGGCCCGTCTTCTCACGAAGGATGCGTCACGATGCACCTGCAGTTTCGCCGTGTCAGCCGTTCGGTTTCGGGGAAGTGATTCAGTGTTTATGATTTCGTAAGGCCGGTCATGGGATTCTATACGTAACATCTCCCCTCCAAGATGAGCAACTATTTGCCCATGTCTAATGCAAATGTTGCGGCTCTATGCTTCTCCAAAGATTTGATGCTGCTTTCAGATCTCGCTTTAGGTAGTTCAATATCAGTTTGAGTTGATTTCGATGGCCCTTGTTGGCGGCAGTAGATCAGGAACAAAAGCAGGATTGCACCGGATATCACAATGATATAGGTAGGTATCGTGGTGTGGTAGATGCTTGCGAAATCCGTCGCTTCAATCTTTGTTGGAGGTTCCATGAGAACTTGGTGTTGTATGTTGTGCAATGTATTCAAGTCAATGGTGGTAAGGTTGAAATGAGTCATCGGTTTCTGAGTATTTGGTGTAGAGAGTGTCATGATTTCAACAGCGTGTCCGAGAATTTTGTCATCGATGTTAATTACTGCGAACTCAGGTGTCCTTATGCTGCAGTTTCTTGGAATAGTTGCCAGGAAGCTGCCGTTCAGGATACGATATTCTTCATGACCACAGGATATCTTGACTCTGGTCTCCATCGGGAATGATATGACGTAATGCTGGCTATCTAATTCCAAAAGAGCCCCTTTGGTAAGTGTGACCGGAACAGGGTGGCAGGACGGTGTTATTTCTTGCTCGTGTATAAGGTGAGAAATACAGTCACGCTGAGTTCTGGACTGATGCATAGTCTTCTGATGGCAGATGTACCACGTTTCAAACTTCGGGCATTCTGCCTCCATGTACACGAATTCCTTTGAACTGGTTGCTATGTATGGGAATGGCGGAATAATAGTTTGGGTATGCCTATTGGGTACAGGACAAAGTCTGTAAAGGATATAAGTGGTGGAATACAGGATAGGAAAGTAAAAAACAATAACTATTCTATCATCTATGAAATACGAACCTATTCTAATTATATCGTAATAATGCCTTACGTCTAAATTCAGGATCGAATCAGTGCCGTAAAGCTCTTTTAATTTGCTTAGAATATTAGTTATATCATTAATTGATAATATAGAGTGGTGCATAGTATTCGTGCGACTAAAAGCTACTATATTTTCTAACCTAGATATCTCAAGGAATAGATCTTGAGTGTTTTCGCTAAGAAAGTCAAATATCTGCGATATTTGAGCGTATCGGTTAATTCCGTCTTTATTGGAATCGGAAACGTTAATAAAATGCGTAACTATTTGTTCCAATCTCTTTTGGTTAAGCGTCAAATTGGTAAGGATTTGAGTTTGCTGATAAGTTAAATTTTTGTAAATGCTAATATGTCTATTGAAACTAGTGGAGAATTCTTGATCATTTTTCTGTAAAATTTTAATAGCATTTTCAAATTTAAGGGCATCATCATGATCTAAATTTCCTGTTACGCTTTTGATGAACGTACCTAGAGGGTTTATAAGGCCACGCCTTACACGTCTAGGTTTGAAAGAATCTATTTGCTGAGTAATTTTACTGAGCTTGTTCAACAAGTAAACTATTTTACTTTTGAAGAGAGAAAAACTGTAATTTGTAATTTTATTAGAAGTATCTGTCAATTGAATCCGTATAGAGTCTACTAGTTTTTGAATTTTGTCAAGGTCTATGTCTTGTAGGAAAGTGTGGTCGTGAGATATAATTTTGGTGAATCCTAGTTTAAAAGGAAGGATACCAGGTCCGTCGGATAGACTGTCAAGTTTTATGTTGTTCGCTGGTTGATGGTTGGCTTGTGAGTTGCAGTTGGTCGCCACGAGTATTATCGTCCTGTAACAATGCGGAGGATTTAGTTTTCTTCTTCCGCTTCAGCCTATTTTTTGCAACAGGGCCACGTTTCTTTGAAGTATAGATGTGGACGGGTAAGTTATTTATAACCTTGTCATGAGTATATCGAGCTGCCAATTTTTGTCTAGATGCAAGAGGGTTTTTGATAAATACCTCTTCATTTTCGTCATAGTTAACCTCTGGTTCTCTGTCACGATTGCGCCTATTCATTATATTTAAACGATTAGAATAAGATTCATCGTGAACTATTTTATATACGACTTCCATTTTATCTCTATGGTCTTGTAGGTACTGTTGGAGTAGTCTTTCGGTAAGGTCAAGGTCTGTCGGATCCCTAGGGTCAAAGTGACCTGTTATCAGATCGAATGGTCTGCACTTCGTCAAACTGTGTATGGAGCTATTGTAGGCGATTAGCGCGTATGGAATCAGGTTAAAAGCAGGCTCATTTCTATGCTGTAATTTTAATAGTCTTAGGTGTTCTAGTAAAGTGGCATGAAATTTTTCTATCATGCCATTTTCATTTGGCGTGTGAGCGGCTGTCGTATGGTGATGAATTTTATGTAGTTTCAGGAATTCTTTAACTACCTGATTAGCGAATTCTGTTCCCTGGTCCGTGGTAATGGCTATAGGGAATCCATGATGAGTGCAATAGGTAATCAGTGACTTAACTATATTCGGGGCAGTGCAATCAGGTAAGCGATACGCTTGTGCGTATTTAGAGAATGAGTCTATGATCGTGAAGTATTTATCTTGTTCGATAGTAAGTACATCGGCGTGCATTTGTTCGAAGGGTCTAGAAGGTGGTGGAACAATTTGGAACTCAGGTCTTACGGGATCACGGTCGTATTTTGCGCGGTTACATATGGTGCATTCGTTTATAAAATAGGTTATAGAGTCTTTTAGTTTAGGCCAAAAATACCGTTGAGAAAGGCAAAGATACGTTTCGTTAATGCCTCTATGATTCGTTTTGCCATCATGATACTTTGCAATTATATCTTGCTGGTTCAGATAGTCACTTATATCTTGTACTTCACGTTTTACTAATACAAGTTTCATTGAAGCATTTTTAAAATGATTCTGAAGAATGGGTACTATGTTATACATTTTGTTAACTGGGTTAACCATTATAGCAGTGCGGAATTTCGGGTCAATGTACCTTTTTATGACAGAAATTAAATCTTGTTCCAAATTGTTTTCAGATACGTGAACAATGGTTTTCTTGAATGTATCGAATGGTTTTAGTATTGAAGGTTTAATAGGGGTCGATTTGTCACTGATTTTAATTACTAGTTGCCGTCTGAATTTGTTAAGAGGATCATCAGTTACCGGTATTTCAAGAACAGGATGTTCGGCACTAGTATGTACTGTATTCAGAGGTAAGTTGTCTTGTTGGTCGATGTCAGGTATCCCATCTGGGTCATCAAGTTGGTCAAGAGATGCAATGCTACTTAGGGGCCTTTGGCTAGGTGCTGTATCCGTAGACGACTGACTAATTATGGGTCTATCATCAGGGGCAGTAATGGTAGAGATGGACGAGCGCCGTGAAGAAGATTCTGAACTAATGTTAACAACAACAGAATCCAGTTCTTCATTGTGAATTTCTACGCGTGAAAGGGCATCGGCGTTCGTATTAGCTTTTCCCTTTTTATAGACTATAGTGAAATCAAATTCAGACAATTTAAGTCTCCAACGCGTAAGGCGTGAGCTAGATTCTTTTAAATTAAGGAGCCATTGTAAAGGCTTATGATCTGTCACAATTTTGAATTTTCTCCCATAAAGGTAGGGTCTGAAATATTTTGTAGACCAAACTATGGCGAGCAATTCTTTCTCTATTGTAGAATAATTGATTTCACTATCGTTCAATGTCCTTGATGCGTAGGCTATTGGTCTATCGGATCCTATTGTACCTTGTGAGAGTACCGCACCCAAGGCTACGTTAGATGCGTCGGTAGTTAAGATGAAATCTTTTGAGAAGTCTGGATATTGAAGGATAGGGTCATTTGTTAAAAGAGTCTTACAGTAGTTAAAACATTTAATATAGTCGGGTGTTAGTTGAATTTTCGCTCCTTTTTTGAGGCAAACGGTTAAGGGTTTAGTAAGTCGGGCAAAGTCGGGTATAAAGCGTCGGTAATATCCTAGGAGTCCTAAAAATCCCTTGATTTGTTTAGTTGTTTCTGGGATGGGGTATTTAAGGATTGCAGCTATTTTATCTGGATTTGGTTTTACACCCTCGGGCGTTATAATATGGCCTAAATATGGAGTCTCATGCTTCAGAAACTCGGACTTGTCTAATTGAATTTTGAAGTTACTTTCCCTGAGCCTGTCAAAGATCTTCCTGAGGTTAATCATGTGTTCCTGAAGGGAAGTTGAGAAAACTAAAATGTCATCTAGGTACACGGTGCAAATAACGTTCTGCAAGCCTCGCAGAACATTATCCATGACCCTCTGGAAGGTCGCTGGACTATTTTTCAGACCCATCGGCATTCTTAGATATTCAAAATGCCCGTTACCATCTGCTACGCTGAATGCGGTCTTGTGGATGTCGTCTGGGTGCATTTCCACCTGATAAAATCCGCTTGCAAGGTCAATTGAGCTGAAATATTGACATTTGCCTAGCTTGTCCAAGATGTCTGCTATGTTAGGGATAGGATATTTGTCATCCACCGTCTTTTCGTTGAGTTTCCTAAAATCGACAACTAACCTCCACTTAACTTTACCGGACGCATCAGATTTCTTAGGTACGATCCAGATAGGTGCATTCCAAGCCGAGGTAGATGGCCTAATAATACCCTGATCTAACATTTTCTCGATTTGACTCTGTACCTCTTGCCTATGGATATATGGGTACCTATATGTTTTGCTGTGGACAGGCATTTCGTCAGTAGTGTGGATTCTGTGTTTTATTTTACTAGTAAAAGTCAAAGCTTCGTTTTCTAAATAAAATATATCTGAATATTGTTTGCACAGTTCAATTAAATTGGCTTTTTCCTCTTCATTCATATGTGACGTACGCAACCGAGATAAAACCTCGCGAGTCCTTTCGTCATCAGAACTTAAGGTGGTGAGAGGTGTTGTCTGTTCATTAAATAAATAAGCATGTATAGGTTCAGAAATAGAAAAAGTTACATCTTTTGAATTTGGATTAAAAATTTCAACATGAGCATAGCCATCCTCTGCAGTGGATATGCAATCTGTAATATAACAACTACACATAGTTTGATGGTCTATGTATATATCACCTGTGGTAATATCTGTTGGCACCTTAACAATCCGGCTAGACCCGGCAGGTATAACTGTTTCAAGTAAGTTGAAACTTTGCGACTCATGCATAAGAATAGGGTTGCGAGCAAACCGCGTTTTTAAGACTTGTGAGCTGAGGTCGATTTTCGACTGCCACTGCTTTAGTAAATCTAGTCCGATTAAACCATCGAAGTATTTATGAAAACGATAAATGAACAACTTAATAGGATCCTGATCTCTAAACTCGGGGAAACACGGAATAGTTATGGAATAATCATTTTTTGTAGTTGCATGTATGTTTGATACGATAAAAGGGTCGTAGTTAATTGGAAAATTAGGGAAAAACATCTGGACAGCTTCTGGGCTTAGAAAAGATTTATTTGCGCCTGTATCAAGGAGAAGTTTTAAAGGTGGGTTAGTAATTCGAATATAGGGAAGTTGCCTTTTATTCTGTATGTGTATCTCTATTCTGGGGATGTCATTTGAGGCTTCGTATAAAAATTTGTCGGCTTAGTTTCTTTATCACCATCGGATTTTTCCTTTTCATCAGAATTGGAAACATCAGCTATTGTAGTCGGTGTTGAATACAAGTACTGTTCACAGTCCGCGTATTGGTCATAGTCTACGTACTGGTCGTAGTCGATGTATTGGTCGTAGTTATAGTCTAGGGGATAGTCATCGTCGTAATAAGAGTTAAAGATTTCATTCATATTAACTTGTGGATGTTGAGGCGTTAAAGGTAAATTACGAGCAACGGGGTGACTTATACCACTCATAGGGGTAGGTACATTTTGAATTGGCCGTTGAAAGAACGGTCGGGGAGGAATTCTAAAACCAGTGGACATGTTAGACCTAGGCAAGGCTCGCATCATCTGTTGCGTCCTTGTGAGTCTTGGACCTTGAAAACCGAAATTTTGATATTGATTAGGGTTTAAAAATCTGTTATTGTTATTTTGAGGGACAAAATTTCGGAACTGGAATGGGCTGGAATTAAATTTATTGGGAAAATTATTGGTACTTTGTATTTTATTACCAGGTTGTGAGGGTCCAGAGTGAGGTCTATTCTGATAACTAGGCGAAGGTGAGGGGTAACTGAATTGTTTTGGAATTAATTGATTAGATGGGGTCATTTGTGGCATGTTAAAAGACGATAAATTAGAATTGAATCCTGTGTTAAATTGAGGTAATCTCTTGGACATGGGACCGCTACCATTTTTCTGCTGCAAATAGAGAACATTTAGTTCTTCTTGGGCAAATTCTAATGCTTTTTCTAAAGTTTCGGGCCGCATGCACCGAATTCTTGAGCCGAGAGGCTCATGCAGGCCTTTAAGATAAGATTGTAAAGCTAGTTTCTTATAGAGAGTACGTTTAGCCTCGACTGTAGTGGAAACCGATTCATGTAGCTCGACATACGTCATTATAGTACTAAGCAAAGTCTGAACACGTTCGTAGAAAACATGTGGCGTATCATTGCTCTGAGATAACGACGACAAATCAGTGTAAAGTGCTGATTCGTCTCTATGATCTGAAAAAGAATTTATTAGAGCATTTCTTATGCCATTCCAGTCTCTAGGTGTGCCATTGGCGGCCAAAGTGGTCGCAGCGCGCCCTGTAACCTTTAATTATTATTAGGATTACATTAATTAGATACATTATCCTATTAATAGGATATAGGAAAACAACCAATACAGGAATAGTGCAAGTTACTCACAGGATCGTGGCCATCTGCATTCTTACTTGTTGACCCATCGATGTCTGGATGATGTCGTTTCAGGAACTCCCGCGGCCGGTCGTAGGTTCGAAGATAGTCGACGCGCCGACGATTCGACTATTAGGCGTACTCGATGCTAGTAACACGCACTAACGCGACTATCCGCTCCGACTGCGCCAGATACGTTACTGACCGCAGGGAATTTGTTTTTAAAAACTACAATAATTGAATAACATAGGTTTATTGAGATTACATTAATTAAGAAAATACATAAGAATTAATTAAGGTGATATGTGCGATCGCTTCCGCGATTGAAGCAATACAGCCCTCGGTGTTCGGGCCCGTCTTCTCACGAAGGATGCGTCACGATGCACCTGCAGTTTCGCCGTGTCAGCCGTTCGGTTTCGGGGAAGTGATTCAGTGTTTATGATTTCGTAAGGCCGGTCATGGGATTCTATACGTAACACACTTGTCAATAATAATGAGTTTTATTTGCACATTCTTCGTTTTATTCTCTCACTCACAGAGCAAGAAAAATCTTGTCGCGCGCGAACTACATTGAAATTCCTTGCTCTATGAGCATCCATTCCTATGAAAAACCGCTCGTTTGCGAACAGCGCAATTCAAAAATCGTACCCCTGAACATTGGGCTGTTTACATAGTGATAAAAGGCGATCTTATGTTAATTATTTCTTGAGTTAAACCTAGGTGGTCAGTTGAACTGGAATATAAATGGTGTAAAATATATCTTATTGAATCCTCTGGTCACTGTTTTCACAGCGAATGATGGATGACTCCGCATTTGGCGATAATGACGACAATTTCGGTATCGGCGTCGCCGGGCCGTCGCATCAATCAGCGGCGCAATCAAAATGTTTGTACACCGATTCACTCTTAATTAGCGCGAAGGCCGCAGCCTTAACTTTGGATTGACTCATAATTGCTCGTAGTTTTTGGCTGATATTCATTCTTTGATGTAGGTCTTCGGCTTCGGACAGAGAAAGATAGAGCGCAAGGAAATAAGGTTCTTGAATTGCGCAGTAAATGCTCCGTGGCGCAATGGTCATCACGCCAGCCTGCGACACGGAGGTCCCGGGTTCGATCCCCGGCCAGGTCAAGATGGAAAACGATCTTTTTCAGATTGGCCTGGGTCTTAAATGTTTATCTATATAGGTATATATTATAAAATATAGTATCGTTGAGTTAGTATCCCACGACCCAAGTTCACAACTTACTGTGGGGCTAGCTCAATTTGTGTGATGAGTCTAAAAAAAAGGATGATGTTACCGGTCTAGCAAAATAACATAATAAAGAACAATAATATTAATCAGACTAGGGATCTTACTTATGGGCATTGAATTTTCAACAATAAAACAAAGGTGTCATTCTCAATTGTCTGTCTGGTAATTGCGGGTATGGCATTAGGTACGCCCGCCCGGCCACCCGAGCTGCTAACTTACCCTCAATGAAAGCAATTACGATCCCAAAACCTTTATCCCGTTCCTCCAGTCCAACAAAGTCCTATCCTCTCCTCGCTTAAAAAATATTTCTTTGGGCAGCAGTGTTGGAACCGATATGAGCCAAACCAACTGTGCTCACCATTTTCCGCTTGCCAAGCGTGGTGAGTATTGCAAAACCCCTTCAGTGATGCAAATCCTTGGGGGACGCCTATGTCTTAACAGTGGACTTCATCGACAGCTATAATGACGATGAAAAATAAAACAAAAATATTATACCTACCTACTTGATTGTTTCATAGAAAGATTAGGATTTATTTTTCGTATATTTCGAGTACATATTGTTAGAGAAACAATTCTAAATACAATAAGAGGGAAATTGTGTCTTTATGAGCCGGACTTGAACTTAAGTATTTTTTTTATTGATCACGTAATTATTTTAATCAATGCACTTATTCGTCTAGACATTCAGCATGTGTGATTGCGGTATACTCGTGAGAATACCCTGTAGCCGACGTCTGAGTAATGATGCGATTAGCGTATTATATTTAGCCGTATATGGCGAGCCAGGCTTAGCGACAATACAACTTAGATAGGGTATAGAAATTTCATCATCATCATGCCTCCGTGGTCCAGTGGTTAAGGCGTTTGCCTTGTTGACCCAGGGGTCGTGGGTTCGATTCCCACGGGAAGCATACTTTGTTGTTTCCAGTTTGGTTAGGACATTGCAGGCATGAATCCCCTGATTGTCTGATAAGAAAGATGATTCCGTGCTTCGGAAGGCACGTTAAGCCGGTGGTCCCGGCTGCCATCTGGTAGTCGTTAAAGGAACCACGTCAGAGGCCGAGAGGCGGTTCCGAAGAACTCTGACACCAGGGTGTGCAAGGTCGACTGACCGTGTCACCTACACGAAATGATGATGATCATCATCATCAGGTCTGTTTAAGTCTCCACTGCAGGAGCACGACCCTCTGTGCTACCGGAGCCATAAAGCCAGAGAAGTCCGAGGATTTGGCCTACACTCTCCGTGCTGGCCAGACGGGTTGGAGAGGAAATATAAATTTAACTACAGGTTATCCCACGCTGGTCTGGGAGAAAAGAAAAACGTAGAATGTACCAGCTGATCAATAATGTTATACCACAAAAAAACTACAATAAAAAAAATCTCTAGCACTGTTGAATTGTTAAGTCAATAAATGTATTAATCGTCGATTTGACATTTAGTTTAGCTCATTGATATTTAATCACACATTCTTAGAAGAATACGTACAACGTCGAAATATATCAAATGTCGAACATGCTGATAAAAACGTACAAAGCTACCTAGGGCTTCTCTACAGCTACTTAAGTAGCGGTGTCTTTACCAAAAACAACATTGTATTTAACCTTAAATTGAATACAATGTTAAAATACGCTAGTAATCCTTCTCTACATTCACAATTTTGCACTAACAGAAATGAATGCAAACAAATCTAGATAGAACGATTATAAAATAACCACAGCATTCAAATAATACCCCGTGTCGTGAATAAGATGAATTCAAAGCAATTTAATGTCAAATATGGACATAAATTATATGAGTGACTCGATTCAATTCAATGCTTCAATCGACAATGCCCACTGGACTGTCAATACTTATTATAAATGGCGAGTGACTTTTATTTATTAATAGCCATTTTTATTATATATATCACTCTTTCGAAGTATCGTTATAATTATCGTAATTTATAGCGTATTTACTACGCAATTGTGATTGTGTTAATATGTTTTGTATGAATATGTTTACATGGCACTATCTTTTTATTATAATTAGACAAACGTGACTTGACGCAGCGGTCAACACGCCTGCCTGCGACACGGAAGGTCCCGGGTTCGATCCCCGGTCAGGTCAAGATGGAAAATGATCTTTTTCAGATTGACCTGGGTCTTGGATGTTTATCTATATATGTATTTGTTATAAAATATAGTATCGTTGAGTTAGTATCCCATAACACAAGTCTTGCTTAAGAACTTACTTTGGGGCTAGCTCAATCTGTGTGATTTGTCCGTATATATTTATTTATATGTATATCAATGCACAGCCAAAGCTGCTGTACGTAGAAACATGAAATTCGGTACAGGGGTTTCCCGAAAGGCTTTCATGGTGCAAATGAGCACTACGAAAGGATTTTTAAAATATAACCTCTAAGGGGGTGAAGTTTTACGCGGACGAAGTCGCGGGAAAATGGCTAGTAATATATCAATGTAATTCAAAGCATTGATACTTAAAAAGTGGGAACAATATTTATATATTGTTTGACCCATAGAAGTAGGAATAGACGATTTGTTTTTAAGTCTATGGTTTGATCTTAACTGTAACAAGAAAACTATGAAGTACTCTTTCAATGTGGTGTGTTTCAAAATTCCAACAAAAGTGGACCATTGTTATTGTACTTGGCATCATCAATAAGTTGTCGATAAAATTTTTATCGCGTTACACGTGTTCCACACAAGATGGAAGACATTTATTTCAAGTCCACTCGATATTAAGCGGTATAAGCGTATCCCAGCGCACCTGACAACAAAGTAGCAGCTACTGCAGTCTAGTGCATATTTCTCACGCCGCGTCAAAGCTAAGAGCTTGTCTAAGCACCGCTGAGATCCCTTGTCTAACGCTTAATGCAGGAATCTTATTGTTGTTGCATAGTTATTTGTCGGATGGATAATGGATATCTAGTTTTTCATCTCGATGTGTGTTGCCTTATTTAGCTAAGAACTCTTTGCAACAATGTTTTAGCTGCAATAGATTGAGATGAGAGATTTTAGATTCAGATAAAACCAATATTATATGGCCAAACGGATCCCTATTTGATGTCGTTCCTATCTCTTGATCCTATACGTGGGCCGCAAATACTGACTTTTTCATTCACACTTGCTCGAAAAATTTTAAAAATCAAAAATTTTAATCACTATCCCACACGATCATCCCTCCATATTGTTAACGGTTGAACCGATTTTGATAATACACGTGTAAGGACAATCGACAAGAAACTGGCTAACAAATCATAAAAAACGCATCCAAATCATCCATTTTAGAGCGACGGCGTGTCAGACAAACATCCACAGAGAGCGGCTAAACTTATTTAACTCCTCTTTTTCGTCAGGGATTACAAAATGGATTCTGTTCAGACGTTGATGTCCGAGCCTTTGATTTGCACGCCGGCAGTCGAATTATGAACGGCCGTAAAACACCGGATCCTGTTATACCGTGGGACCAGCTCGAGGCCGCCAAAAATGGTCATGGAACAGCGAAGATTGGATGGGTCTTATGTACGAGCGCGCTGATCTTCCAATCACTGTAAATACCAGGTCCTGTTATACCGTAGGTCATATCTTGCCCGAGGGAATTGCGCCGTAGAATAAATGGGTCATTTGATGACCTGCAAAGCTATACAATATTGCGTAAAAGTCCTCCCAATCTCACAAAAGTTATAATAACTAACAACGATACTATATTTTATATTATTATTGATACTTATATAGATAGACATTAAGGCCCAGGGCAATCTGAATTTTTTTTTCCATCATGACCTGATCACTCGTGTCGCAGGCTGGCGTGTTAGCCTCTGCTGGCCCTAGTAAGGAAATCTAGAAGTAAAAACAAGACTGTGTAGGCTTCAAATAACATTTCTTAGTGGTTCGTTGTACCAGTATTCGCAGAGTGTTTGCAGTTCTTGTCACAATGCGCAGGCGCACGCTAGGCGCTAATTTACGAACTTCTCCGAAGATCCGTGATTTTGCTCGAACGAATGACAGGTGTGCTTCTGCCATAAAATTCGATCGGCATTAGCGATCGGTCGCGGCGATGGTGGTAATCTATAATTGCTCGATTAGAGTGTTTTGCATAGTTATATGATTTTTTGCTGACGGACTTTTCTCTTAACGACTTTGGGTAACGAAACGCTTAAGACATTTATTTCTTACACTTTTATTCTTATCTTATTCTTCTGTAAACCACAGATACCTTATATAAGGGCATCTGCGATTTATAGTACCCAAATCTTAATGGTCTTTTAAATGACAACCAACTACATCATCATCGTCATGTCAGCCGCAAGAAGTCCACTGCTAGACATAGGCCTCCCCAATGACAACCATACAAAAATCCAATCGATCAAAATGTGTTACAATATTAAAATGTACTTGGGTATTCCTACTATACGTCCTACCTATATTAATTATCATTAAACTTCCAATATCTAAACTCCCCGCCACGAGAAGCTATAAATTAAGTACGTCAATAAACTTCTAGTCTGAGTTGGAGTTACCTAGCGACAATATTATGAGTTAACCAAATACAATTGACTTAAATTACTATACGAGTAATACGAAACTAAAGACCAATTCTTATTAGTCGAGTTATATTTTAACGATACAAAACGCTGTCGCTCAATGTTTTTTGGTACAGGAACGAGTCCGACTCCGTCAATGTAAACATTTGGCGCATTTCTGATTTATAATAAAGTTTCTGTAACAGTTTTTGCTATAAATTGTTTTTTTTTTATTAGCTATGAGTCTCAAATTCTCAATGCAGGGCAAAAGATTTTTTACGTTGCCAAATAATTACTTCACCGGCAAACTCCCTCCATTCTTTATGGAATTACTAACCATCTCTTACTTGGTTTATTTTTTTACACAAAAAACAACAATATTATTATTTCATCCAAATGTTGCGAACCCCTGAACATTTGTTTACACAATTTATAGCTTCTTATGAAAGGGACTTTATAGGCTGATTTTGAACCTATGAGCTATATATTAAAATCTAGGGATCAGAATCCCTAATGGAAGACAGAATTGTAAGAAGATTAGACTTCCTATAGAAACCTGCCCAGCTGATCAGTGACTTTGTATGGAAGGTGTAGTTTTCGTTTTATGTCTCTCTTTTCTTGCAGTTCTCTGATTCCGAGATTATAAGTCATAGTCATGTATATAAAAAATCGGCTTTCTTTCTTCTTAATATTTTAATCTACTGCAGGTGGTAACAAAATGTGTTTTGGCTCCTAAATAATGCTCATTCGTTCATTTTAGTGCGTGGGTTATACTTAAAATTAAAAATAATTATTTATAATTTCGTGCTGATTAGCATATAAATTGGCCATAACGACGCTTCATTAGCGTTTGCGGATGTTAGCTGTACATACTAACATACAGTTTCGCAGACATTAGTCATATTGTTAACTAGTTTGGCCAACCGGTAGGTGTTTGCTGTAATTATGTTGTAATTAATTGTTGTAAACTGTCCAGTTTAATTTTATAAACATACAGAAAGACATCGATGTTAACACTTCCTGTGGGATCTTTATCAATTTCGCTATATCTTCATTAATTCGGATGTTAATTAACAAGCTGACGTTTAAATATAGTTCTGTTTCTTTTTTTTTCATAGTATTTTCGAAAATAATGTTGTATAAAGTTAATATTATATAAAGTTTGTTTTTTCTTTACAATAAAAGGGATTAGTAATAATACCTATAAAGCAGATAAACAACAAATGAAATAGCAATAAAAATTCAAATAAACACTGATAAAAATTCAAGAGATAAAAGCAACTTGCTATTTATAAATTAAGACAGATAAGAAGGTTCACGACGAATATGCATAAAACATAACCAAATGATGCCGCATTTAATTAAAATTATGCGGAACGAAAATCATGTAACGAAAAGAGTTTTGGAAATGGTAAGAGAGGACATATATAAGAAGTGTGTAACAGAGAATATTACCAGCGATAGAGTGAGGTGAAAGAAACTGACATGCTGTGCCGACCCCAAATAAAGGGGAAAAGGTGAGGAAGAAAAATTAAAAAGAAAATCTAATCATTATTTAACTTGTTCCAGGTACGGCTGATTTGATGCACATACAGACACACGACACAGGTAGAAATGACCTAACGATTATGATAATATCGCGTGCATACACCCGGCTCTCGTTGCATCATCGGCGCACGCGCATGCAACATCATGTCTCTTTGTTCCCATCGTCCTTGCTGTTACGTGGCGATAGGACGTAATATGTCCGATGATTGATACAGTACTCATATAACTGATATGACTAAAGGTACAGTTTCGTAGCCGACAGCAACTGCAGGCGATTACTCCCTCCATCATTAAAACCGTTTCTAACTGTGTAAAATCACAGGGGGAAGGTAGCTAAATTTCAGCAAATCAGGCTTTTTAAGTCTCCAGTGGAGACTCTCCACAGCAGAATCTCGACCCTCTCTGTACTACCGGAGCTATATATTAGTCAGAGCTGTCAGAGGATTGATTTCCTAAGTCGCCTTCTACGACATCCACGGGAAGGACTTGGAGTGGTCCTATTCTACTCAGCCGGGAACCACACGGCAAACAAAGAGACACTTTGCAATGGCTGTATAAAACGGAAGCTAGCTAAATTAATTTTACTTTAAATGTTTAATTTGGCTGCTATTAATAATACAGAAATCTGGAAAAAATAACGTATGGTACTCGTTTTTGTTTAGTAACTGTTAATTGTACAGATCTTGTAATTTGTCTCAGTGATGAGATACATAAATACATAATAAGCATAACTTAACTGACCTTTCTTCTCGTACAAGCGCTTACAGCTCTTTCCAACTCTACATTAGAGCTTAGTACAAAGGCGGAGACCCTTTTATTAGTCACACTGTTGGGTTCCGCGATCCCTGATAGCGGCAGTCTCTTGTCCCATTTATTTGTCTAATTTGGGCTTTTCCCATGCTTTTTGTAGCCACTTCCTTATTTATGTATGTGACTGTCTACTCTTTATCAGAATTGTTAGTTTCAGTTATACTCAAAACGATCAATGTCGCGTTTATGTACAATTGTACGGCTTTCTAAAAGGCACATTTCTAGCGAAATACGAAAGTGAAGTTGTTTGTTTGTTGTTCGTGTGTGTAAGTGGCCAACACTGATGTCAGATTTATAAAGTGAAGTGTCGACCACCCATACACCAACGCTATGAAACTATCAACAAAATGATGTACAAACGATCACTTTTTTTGTTTCAATCCACATATCTTCCTGATACAGTTTTAGTGGGATACAAACCCTAAGGATTCGGAATGAACAATGAATCCCTTTTTTTGTGGTCACGTGATTTACGGTGTCTGGCTCCGATACGATGAGTGATGGACGGCGCGGTGGCATCTCTGTTTTAAGACTCCTGTCATGTTACCTGTTTCTTAGGGTTCCGTGCCCAAAGGGTAAAATGGGACCCTATTACTGAGTTTTGGACGTTCGTCCGTCTGTCTGTCTGTCACCAGGCTGTATGCCAAGAACCATGAAAGCTAGACAGTTAGGATAGTAACCCCGAGGATTAAGGATTCGAAATGAATAATGAATCCCTTTTTTGTGGTCACGTGATTTACAGTGTCTGGTTCCTATACGATGAGTGATGGACGGCGCGGTTGCATCCCTTATTTTAGGCTCTTGTCATGTTACTTGTCATCTTTTAGGGTTCCGTGCCCAAAGGGTAAAATGGGACCCTATTACTGAGTCTTAGACGTTCGTCCGTCTGTCTGTCTGTCACCAGGCTGTATGTCATGAACCATGATAGCTAGACAGTTAGGATACAAGCCCCGAGGATCAAGGATTCGGAATGAATAATGAATCCCTTTTTTGTGGTCACGTTATTTACAGTGTCTGGTTCCTATACGATGAGTGATGGACGACGCGGTTGCATCCCTTATTTTAAGCTCTTGTCATATTACTTGTTACCTCTTAGGGTTCCGTACCCAAAGGGTAAAACGAAACTCGATATCTGCACGTCTGTCTGTCTGTCACCAGACTTTTCCTATCTCTTGAACCGTATATCTAGACAGTTGAAATTTTCAAAAATGATGTGCAACAGGAAGACGCATAAATATTACGTTGTAATTCACTTAATAATTTTTATTTGCGGTTTTTTTGCTCGATAGTCTAAAGGTGTATAGATAATGTTACGGTGCCCTGCGTGCGCGAGTCCGACTCGCACTTGGCCGGTTTTTTTTATGTCTCCTGTCATGTACCTGTTACTTTTTGTTGAACGTTTGTTATCGTTGGAATTTTATCTCTGTTCTATTTAATTAGCCAATGTTTGTTTTCGCATTGTTATTGGAAATCTATTTGATTTAGGAGCGACACGGTTTATCCATTTGTGAAATGGTGATAAATTATGTTTTATTGTAATCTCGCTGAATTAGCAACATCCTTCTGCAATCTGCGTGCCTAACCCGGTTATTTTGTCGGCTTCATGGATTCCCAAAACTATGTTATCGCCGATTTTCTATTTTCGAATATTGCTGTTCACTTTTTTTTTAGGATTCCGTAGCAAGGGTAAAAACGGGACCATCATTCAAGTGAAATACAGGAAAATGCTTTATTCTTCAAAACATATCAATATCTTTGTAAATTATTGTGTGCCATCTCTCAAGTTCAAATATAGTTCCCCGTGTGGATATGAATAACCTTTGGATGGTGTTTGGATGGATAATACTTTAAAAATATCATATCTTGAACTCTTTAGTGCTAATTGAATTGAACTTTTCTCAAATATATAATCGACAAAAATACACAAATCTAGTTTTGAAGCTTCAAATACAAGAAAACAAGTCCAAATATCGATTTCTATTCGCGCCTTCACAATATTTATTCGACCATTACCTTTCCCATGCTCTCATGTATTTTGGTGCGTGTCCATGAATAAATTATGAGATGGGCAGTTGTGTGTGGACCACTATCGGAGCCTATAGTTTTTGTTTCGAAGCCCATAACTCACGGTGGCCATTTGTTTTGGGTTCAAAACACCTTTTTGTTTATTATAATACTCAAAATGTAATCCAAAAAAGGAGCACGTCAGTGTTGTTTCGTCAACATGTACATGATAATAATAAGTGAAAAGCATTTCTTAAAAACTTTTTAATCTAACTTAAACTAAGTGTGTCAATTCTAATGCGATGCGCAAAAAAGCAGCTAGCACTCTTGTCACCAGGTTTTTTTAAATAAATCATTTTCTCAGTTCCCTATCATTATAAGATGCACTCGTACAAGCTGCATTTCAAATCAAATATAGGTATCAATCAAACCATAAAATATTATTTCTCAATTTAAGGTAATTATTTTGTATAGTATTCATTCTCATTTTAAGTATAAATAAAATATAGAAAGTTGGGGACTAATTATGTATAATTTTTATACAGATAAATTTCTTACAAAGTACTGTCATGATAAGAAATTTTAATGAATCACTTATTACTGCAACTAACTAGTACTGAGTCGCGCACAGGTCAGGAAATAGCTAGAAATCTATAAATTATTCTGCCTATAGGGATAACTCAGCCCATAGGCATTCAAGGCAGAATAAAATTACTATCCATTATACTAATTAAAAAACAAGAGTTTCTTTCAAATACCGCAACGCCACAGGATACAGATTTATAACTACACGAAAATATGTTTATGAGAATGACACAGTGTAACAAAATCGATCGAACCAATTTCAGTGTCTTCGAAACGTACCTGCGGGCGGTCGATTGGGGGCAGGGTTGCCACCTTTATTTTGTACGTAAAGTATTTTTTTGAAATTTTGGTAGAACAAAAATAAAGTATACAGTATAAAAAAGTTTTTAAGAGTTTTTATAATTTTGCTCATGATTTGTCCTTTAAAACATATTTTTTGTTGCTTTTTGCGATATTTAATAAATAATTGTCTTTCTTGTAGATAATCTATAATTTTTCTAATAAATTTAGGGCAGCTCTATTCTCTTAGTCTCTTCTAAAAGACATTCATTTGATTTTTACTTGACCTGAAATTGACACTAGATTTAACGTTTCACGTGGCGTTCAGAAACGTTCAATATATTCAAACGCCCATATTTTATGCTTGCAAATACCATTTTGTTTAGTTTCATGTAAACAGAATATTTCAGCGCAATATATTGGTGTCGTAGAGATTATAATGTACGCGTAAATGAAAAAGAGGACATACACTCTAGTTTAGAGTAGGTGCGAGTGGTAACCTTATTTGGGAACCTTTACTTTTTATTAACACATAGTGACCATTCTGGTCGATTTTTATGATGACGTGGGTGCGCAGGGTCGCTCGTATTTCAGACGATGGTTTTTTATTAATTTATTGAACGGTATTAACGGTTCTTGTCACGGTGGTACCGTTGGGACCCTTTGGAACGTATTGTGAAGTGGTAAGTCTTGTAGGTGATCTATGGCTGTTAGAAATTCGGCCTCATGAGCTGATTGCGTGAATGGAGTCATAAAAGTTGATTCTTGAGAAAATGTATTGTGTTGTATTGTGGCAGAGTTATTACAATGGTAATGTTGATGAGTAGTTTCGTTTGATATATCTAATAAAGCTAACTATGAGCCCTTTGCTTTGGTGAAAGTTTTTATTTTATCACTACATATTATAAAACAAAGTCCTCCGCCGCGTCTGTCCGTCTGTTGGCGATAAACTTAAAAAAATACTACACGGATTTTATGTGGTTTTCATCAATAGATAGAGTGATTCATAACGAAGAGTTATAGGTATAATTCATGCCCGGCCGGGGAAGGCTGTTAGAATTTTAATAACAATCCCAATCCCATCCCAACTAATATTATAAATGCGAAAGTGAGTTTGTTTGTTTGTTTATTTGTTTGTTACGCTTTCACGCCAAATCTACTGAACCAATCATCATGAAATTTTGCATACACATAGGTGAGGGTACTGAGAAGGATATAGGCTATATATCACGCGGGCGAAGCCGCGGGTAACAGCTAGTTTAATATATAGATAATAATCTATCTTGACCTGACCGGGGATCGCATCAGGGTCTTACGGTGTGCCAACCTGGCATGACCTTACTTTGATCAACATAAATACCAATTAACTTTGACGAGCTCCGTGGCGCAGCAGTCAACACGCCTGCCTGCAACACGAATGGGCCCGGGTTCGATCCCCGGTCAGGTCAAGATGGAAAATGATCTTTTTCGGATTGACCTGGGTCTTGGATGTTTATCTATATAAGTATCTATTATAAAATATAGTATCGTTGAGTTAGTATCCCATAACACAAATCTCGAACTTACTTTGGGGCTGGCTCAATCTGTGTGATTTGTCCGAATATATTTATTTAACTCCATTCATGCGTCGTATGCAAAACCATGTTAATCGAATAAGCTCGCACAACGTCACGTGTTACTCTACTCATGCATCTAACATGCAAATGCGTACCAATTTGCTAAATGCCACTTAATGACAATTAATTATGCATTTTCCTGCCCTGCTATAGCGCCTTTCCTGTCGACGTTACAAGGGCGGCCATTTGCAAGTATGTAAATAATGCCCGCACTAATGTGACGAAATGACAGTCATTTATTATGCAGTAAATTAAATGATTGGGTAAAATCAGTGGCAACGTACCTCTACGCCAGCAGGCGTATTCGCTAACTTTTGACCACTACGGTGTACGTTTTTATGGTCACTTCAACATCCATTACGGTTCAAATATCACTACATATTATAAAACAAAGTCCTCTGCCTGCCACGTCTGTCTGTCTGTCTGTTCGCGATAAACTCAAAAACTACTCCACGGATTTTCATACGGTTTTTACCAATAGAAAGAGTGATTCATGAGGAAGGTTTTAAGGTATAAAACATGCCCGGGCGCAGCCGGGTAGGACTGCTAGTCTTAAATAAAATAGTCAATCATACGAAAGCCTTAATAGATGTTGAAGTAATCATCAAAACGTTGTACAGTGTAGTTGTTAAAAGTTAACAAATAAGCCTGCTGTTACAATTAGCCATTATCCAAAGAAACAAACAAACGAATCATAATTTTTTTCCTCTTTACAATATAAGTAAAGATTAGATAAATATGTAATTGTTTCCCTTAACACATAATCTTACCTCTTACATAACCAAGAAACACGTAATAAAATGCACTCATAAATCAAAACACAAATCGTCCATCAGGGTGAATCCCAAATCGGCTTATCTCGAAACCGCGCGGCTTTGAACTGCGATTGAACTCGCCGCCTCTCGATGAGATGCGGTCTCCCAGACTCCCGGACCTGCATCTGATATGACGTCAGACGTGGGAAGAAAAATATGGCAATTCTAAGTCAAGCTGCATATAATGTTGCAGCTTATAGATAAAACTAAGTAATCAATTACAAGCCGTGTGGTTTCCGGCAGAGTAGAATAGGACCACTCCAAGTCATTCCGTGGATGTCGTAAAAGGCGACTAAGGAAACACAAGCTAAACAAAGAGTTTATTAACATCAAAGAGACCTCTCCAACCCGTCTGGCCAGCGTGGAGAGTGTAGGCCAAGTCCTCTGACTACTCAGGGTAGTATATGGCTCTGGTAGTACAGAGAGGGTCGTGCTCTTGCAGTGGAGACTGGAAAGACCTGATGATGATGCTGATGATGAATCAATTACAAGAAATCATAAATGGCACAGTAAAATTAATTCTCCTTAAAATATTATCATTTGGGCTATGTGTTTGCATTACATACTCACAAGAAGTTAAACCTAAAGACTGGAGCCCACGCTTCCTAAGGACCACCTAAAGACTGGACCTTAGTAAAGCCTGAAAAAGTCATACTCTAAAGATTATCTTCACAGTAAGACAGCATGCTTTTTTCTGGCTTCACTTAGGTATTTGGTAGCGTGGGCTCCAGTCTTTAGTTTAAACTTCTTGCTAACTCGCTTGTGATCTTGTTTCCTTTATCGTTCTGTTTTTAAATCATGAGTTTAATTCATCATCATCATCATTATCAGGTCTTTTTAGTCTCCACTGCAGGAGCACGACCCTCTCTGACTATCATAACCATTTATTAGCCAGATCAGTCAGAGGATTTGGCCTACACTCTCCACGCTGGCCAGACGGGTTGGAGAGGTCTCTTTGATGTTAAAAAAAGCTTTGTGTAGCTTGTGTTCCCTAAGTCGCCTTTTACGACATCCACGGGAAGACTTGGAGTAGTCTTATAATCTTATTCTACGCTGCCGCGAACCACACGGCCATGTGGTCTCAACGCCTCAATCGTACGATTTGTTCTCAGAGACCCGCATAGATGGCGCCACTCGAAACTACACAACATTGTATCTACCGTATTATGAGAATATAAAAATATGATTCACAAAATATATCTTATTAAAAATCAAAACAATACTTTAGGCATACTATTTTAAAATGACACCGTATATTTAATAAGTTAAAGGCTAACGCCATCTAGTATCGAGTAGCAAGCAACTCTCCTGCACCATACATTCGCCTGCTTTTCGCAACCTTAATTTGGTCCAATATTTTTGTATGAGGTGGGCAGTCTATTACGTTAGTATTATATTGTCTTTGACACGGCTAATGTGAGCCATGAGTTTAATTAACGGAACATAATTTTACTTTGGATCTTTCTGGTACGTTCGAATATCACACTGAATTTAAATAAATGTAATTAACAGGAAAATAAAGTGTCGAAAGTGACTAAGCGTTAAATCCTGTCGTGTTGTCTCTTTTACGTCCACCTAATTAGACAGAGACGTACTCATCGGAACACGTGGCTTTAATGGGCTCTTAATCGAGGGGAGACAGCGGAACGAATCTGATGATGAGGATTACAGCTTTCGGGGCAGTTCTTCTTGAGACGCCTCGCCGTCTACTTCAAACACAATGAGACTCAAATTATGTATAAAAAAATAACAACTGTATTAATAATGGTTACTATTGAAATTGAGGTTACCCTTAATCATCATCGAATTGGATAACTAGTGCTGTAAAATTCTTATATATATCGGTAAACTTTTTTAGTTTTTTCATCTACGTTTGTGTAACTTCAACCAGCTCTTTAGGTACGCATATATCTGCTTAAAAATTGATGTTAGTATTGTTAAAGTCACACAATTGGTAAAGTCTGCAGATGATGAGATGCAGTTTTAATGTTACTTATTTAATTTAACCTAAATAATCTACACTTAGTGAAAGCTCCTATCAATTACTTAATGACAACAGGTCCATTCATCCTCCTACCAATAAGATTAAGACATGTGCCGCTAAGAACACATGTACCGTTCGCATTTCACGCCCACTGACTATCAAAATCTCGCTTGTATGAAATTTCATCGCTTTTACTGAAGCCGTGGGTCGTTGACCCCAGCTTTTGAACCCAGGTTCATGACCGTTCCGGGCGTTTAACTGCAAAAAAGTATAGCCGTCTGCCAGATGCAAGCCAGCGGTTCTTTTGATCGCAACGCCGCGCGGGTGTCCGCCGAATAAACACGAGTTCGCATAATATTACCCCTCGTGGAACACCGAGCTCGGTCCCATATTGTTTGACGTTTAAATTCCTCTTGAGCAATTTATGGCAAGATTCTGAGCGGCCCCAGACGCGGGAATAACGTCTCTAATAAATTCTCGATTTTTCCTTTTTGCGCGAAACGCGAGCGCCGTAAACATTACATTCCACGTTCCATTTTTGTCACAAATCGTAAACGTCCACTTCAAATTCATATGTAACTTTTATGTAACATAACACTTGGTGCATAAATAACGACAGAAACGTGAAGTTTTCCAAAATAACAGTCTTCCCACACCGGAATGCCGAAGTCATAAAAGGCTCGCAGAATATTGAAAATTCCGAAAGCGTTCGCGAGTTATTTTAAAAGGAGGTTGTTGTAAATCAGCCCGCATTCCTGGGTTCTCGATATGTAAACATAATGACGAATGTGAGATATGCAGATAAACACACAACAATTGAAACGCCATTACGTTTCCGTCTGAGAGATGGGCTTTTTGTGCTATTCTAGATTGTTGGTTCGCCACGGTTCACTTACTAGTTCCGTGATATGGGAAGATGATATACTAGATAAGTCCAAATGATTGACATGAGACGCAGCCTTGGGTCCAAAGAAAATTCCATTTGTTGGAATAGAGCGGACGGAATATAAAGACGTAAATTTAAATACATGACCATTTTTCTTTGTCAATTCTTGATAAATGCTGGCGCTAAGAATATTGAGTGGACTTTTATGTGTTTTGTCTGGCATCGTGCCAAATACATTATATTACAGTTTTGAAGAAGGCAACAGCGTTCGTTAAGTTTTATTTTAAACAGCTGACTGAACATGTTGATCGTAAGAATACGATTATTAAAGTAATTGTACCAATTTTTTTAACATCTATCCAAAAAGAGTTGGCGTCAGGCAGGCAGCCGCGACCATAAAAACTAACGCAAATCATATCGCAGCACAAATATAGTAGACCTCAGCTTCGACGTATCAACTCAAGGCTACGGTTGCAACCCGGCGGCCTTGAGTTCGACTGTACGGGTCCCGTCCGGTCGGATGAAGAAAGGGGTTCTTTTTTAAGATCAATGGCTGATGGCTGCTGTCCTGTTTGGCAGGAAAGGTCGTAAAAGATCTACAAACTTATGTTGACAGCAATAAAACTACCAAAATAGAGCATAGAAACAAATCTCTACATTCCGCTCTTGGTGATGCACAACTCCAAACTGATATAAACAAGAAATATCGCCTCAATAAAACGGAGATGGCTCGTTAAGCAGATGGCGAGTCGCCAGCTCCCATGGCTTCCACCGCACAGGCAGCTCGGCGCGCCGGCGCCTGCCTCTCATACAATATTAATACTGCGACGGCGTCGATTACTGACAATAATTACCGATGCGGTCGGAAAAAATGCTGAGAGGCGCAGATACGCGAGGGATTAGAAGAAAATGGCTTGTGACCAGGATTTAGATCGCGGAAAAGTATTTTTATGATTTGCAGTCTCAATATATGAACACCGTGTACTTTACGCTTGAAATATGGTTTTGGTAGTAACCACTACTTTTGTAAATGTCTTCTCTCTTATCCATTTATCAATATTATGCTACCAATTCACATTTTTTATTCAGGTCTTTGCGATCAGGTGAGAAAGATGATAAATCATCATAAATAGATTTTAGAATGTATAGTTACACTTACGTCATCTTAATTAACAATTGATAAAATGTACTTGATGTTGATTAAAATGTATGCCTCAGAATTAGACGGCGTAATTTCTCATCGTAAGCGGAAAGATAAACTAGAAAACGGCATCGTTGAAACGTCAAGAAATATCAGCTCTGATATCTTTCCAGCTGCCTTCGAGTCTCCATATCAATTAGCTCATAATTAATGACAGAAGTCATCTGTGCTTTCGCTTGCAGCTACCCGGCGATTGCTCTATTACTCGAGATGGATTTAAATATCACCATTTGTCTCTTAGATTGCTGTGATTTGTACTGCGCGAAACGCTGGAATGTTCTAGATTGCAGCAATGTATCTCCCGTCTGTGATTTATGCCGAGTCCTCTATTTTCGTGTCTCGTTATGAGCGCTGGTTGTTCGCAACTACAAACAAATAATTTGGACTTCCTCTAACGATTTTGTTGAGTTGTTGTATTATTCAGTGCAGATTTATTCAAGTATTAAACAAAATTATTTGGAATTTTTAAGCTTTTGGGAACTGTTGAATCTGTACCAAAATCAGCTTTTCCTACGTACAATGTAAGTGGGAAACGTTTCTCCATACTACCAGTCGAAGTGTCACAACGAGGAAGCAGACATTACCATGTACGACTGATAAGAGATAAAAAATGCAGTAAGATCAAAACGAAGCGAGCTGGTATCGGAAAGGCGTAGCCACTGTTTTTCTTTACGCCTTACAGGGCCGCTGCGCGCCATCGAGACACTTTTTTGCACCAATAAAGCCAACAAATTATGCCTTTAACAGTAATTAGACGATTTCCACAGCTTTCTAGGCAATAATCCGCGCGGTGTTTGCTTGACCCGTCACACATTTAGCAAGAAAGTTGTTGACGATCGAATGTGACACCCTCCTAATATGTCTAGGAAAGATAATAGCAAAAGAGGGTCAATGCATCTCGATGAACGCCGTAAGGTATCGGTGTCCTATTAACATTATTGATTGTTTTGTTAGCGTCTTGTAGTGGGTTGGCATTGGCATCCTTGTTGACAATAACTTTCTATAGGTCACCTAAATCATGTTTAATATACTTTCGGTTAGTATCTGAATCAGTATAAATATATTTGCTTTCATTATAAGTTGTTATTCAGATGTATCTTCGTCTGCTTTAAACACACGACAATTTCGATGTAAATGTAGATGCGTACAAGCAATATCTCGTGCGATTATTGTTGGCATGTGACATTTCGTAACGCAATATGTCATTAATTATTTATTTAACATTCGCAATGCGTCGAGGCGGCGCCCCGGGCACGCGCCGTCCGTATGCCGACTATTCTCGTGTTTATTATTGATTTATCGATCCATTGCTTCGATTAATGTAGATCTGTCTTGAGGTTTAACATTATTATCGATTAGCAATTATGCATGTAAAATATTGACGTGATTGCGAACGTACATACGATTAGTACCTAAAAGGGAATTGTGTTCTCGTTGTTGAGTTTTAATTACATGTAATGTTAAAATTATGTGGTGTTTTTCTTCGCCAACAAGTTTATTAGTAACTGAAAAGGACATTTATTGTTAATCCATTGGATGTGAAACACGTGTCAAAGAATGCGTTGTGGGAACCAGGCTGCAGCGAATCGGTTATCTTACTGTTGTTTGTTTTGTTTTTCGTATGTGTAAGTGGCCAACACTGGTGTCAGATTTACTAATATTATAAAAAGAAAAGATCTGTTTCTTGTTTGCATTGGATAGGCTCCAGAACTCACCTTTAGAAAGATAATTTATCTGCGGGTGTCGAAGGCTATAATGTACTCAGCGATAATTGATATTTTTTTAAGATGAAAATCAGCATCCACCAGAAATTGAAATAATACCTATATTTTTAGTCGGTCCATAAATGACGGGCGATATGCAATAAGAAAAAACTATTTGACTTCTTCTTCGAAGTAGGTTAGAAAAAGGTTCTTATACTCCATTATAATTTATTTCCATAAATGCTTTAAGTTGCACAAGTCAGCATAATCATGGGTATTTCTTACAAAATCTTTGTCTTTCAACATTTTTATTACGATTACGTGTCAGATCCGCATATTTGTTTGTTACTGAGTTGAATCGAGTTTTTTCGCTCCGTACTAACGTTTGGCTTAATTTTGGTTTATATTTCCATCCATTGTACGAACAGTTGTATGTAATATATTGAATCTCTTTGATTTAACATAATGGTATTTATTGACGGCTGGGTGACGTGCGACGCCATCGGTTGCTGTCTCGACGCTTTGGCGCCGCCTCCACGAGCGAGAGAATCGCGAAGAGACTGCACTTCTATCTATCTCAATAATTCTATGGGCGATACTCGTCTGATCGTCGCGATACTCGCGATAACATCGTATCATTCGTGGCGCGGCGATAAATTTGCTTACGATTCTCTTGCTACTGAAGACGGCCCCTTAGACTTTTGATTTGTTACACACTTTATTGAATGGTTGTTATGCTCTTTTCATTCAATTATAAGTAAAATTCAATAACATCTACTGTAATAATGTATAATGATTGGCAAAAAAAAAAGTGAAACACTTTATTCTACAATTAATTGAAATTCTTGTTTTTAAGTTTTTTTCGTATGTGTTACATGATTTTATTTTGGGGAATTGTTAAAAAAAAATAATCTACAACTGTTTTATTCTCATGTTTAAAATCACTAAAAACTCGATGCACGTACCAACCGATGATATTTTATGCAGGAATCATTTCATTTCCTCACAATGTCGTCTACGATTCTAAAAATTTCTTGCTCAATCATCGGAGTATGAACTGAATAATTTATGTGGTATTTCACTTAGCATAATGGCCTAGGAACAGACTGCGGATGTCTGGGATGCCTGCAATGCCTGTTATTACTGGGTCGTTGGGCCGCTATTAGCAATTGTGCTTGTGTGGTCAAATGCCAACCAAATAGGTTACTTGATTTGAGAAATATGACATGTTCTTGTTAAGAAGCTGAAAAGAGAGTTCTTGGCGGGAATTTTAGCGGACTACACGGTGTCTGTTTTGGATTGTTTCGCAAATTGATTCTATTGGACTTTATAATGTAAAATTGGTGTTATTTTGTGTTATAAATGCCCATATTTAAGAACAATGTGTAGAATAACTAAAATAGACTGTCATTGTGCGGCTGTAGTGAGATTTACATAGCGGGCTGGTGGTTGTCCGCCTTGCTGAGTCGTCAATGATGAAACCAGTGGATTCGCGAAGAGTTGTCGCCAGGGGCTCCGTAAAAACAACGAAATGAATTACACCATCATTTCGTTGACAACAATCAAGAATAACTCTCCAACTGGCGAAATAAATGAAGAAAGGCTTAAACGGACTTGCATCCAGGGCCGTAAAACAAGTTAAAAAAAAAAGCTGAAAAGAGGTTACATACATCCTTATTATTACGTCTTTATACCTCACGTTGTTAAGAGAACCCGAGGCTGTCAGGCCCGAAAGCCACATTTAGCGTGTTGGTGGAAGCATAAGGTGGGGAAATCGAAATATTTACATGATTTAATAAACTTTTGCCCATTGGCACATATTTTAGAAAATTAAAGGTCAGAAACGTAAAATACAGCGAAATATAGAGGTGAAATTAAAAGAAAAGCAGTAAAGACGCCAAGAACCATGAATTAAATTAAATATTAAATATATACGGACAAATCACACAGATTGAGCTAGCCCCAAAGTAAGTTCTTAAGAAAGACTTGTGTTATGGGATACTAACGCAACGATACTATATTTTATAACAAATACATATATAGATAAACATCCAAGACCCAGGTCAATCTGAAAAAGATCATTTTCCATCTTGACCTGACCGGGGATCGAACCCGGGACCATCCGTGTCACAGGCCGGCGTGTTGACCGCTGCGCCACGGAGCTCGTCAATGAATTAAAAAGTATAATTAGCATAGTGCGTAAATCAGTAGATTTCATATCAATTCATTCTGAAATAATCATACATTAGAATATTTACTGTAAAATATAAGCGAATAATCTAAAGCCAAGAGGTCTAGACTAGACAATAGCTGACCATAATGAAAATAGCCTCGCAATAACAACGATCCATCTACCGTTAAAAATTCCCCATAAGCAACGTTTTCGACGTTAACACAATCTCCCGTAAGTGATTATTAAATTCTGAAAGATGCGCAGATAGGTTCCCAACCAGGGTTACAGGGATCGCGGCGGATAGCCAGAGGTACTTATTTACCAGGTCGCCAACCGGTCTAGGGTCAATTTACTCAACCCGTTAGGACCCCTTTCTCACGCCTCTAAAACAATCCTATACAAATATTTGTACCCTTTACTCATTATTGATCTAAGATCGTGATATTTTTGTTGACCCACTTTTTCTAATCGATTTTACTCTGAACTTGAAGTCAGGGTTGACGACCAAGGTTCACGGACGTAGCGGCATTAAAATATCATTTTCCTTTACACAAAAACTGGACTCGTTTCGTATTTCGAGTTTCTCCGACTTGAGTTTAAATAACTGTCGTCTATTTTTTTTTCGATCTTCAATACTATTTAGAGGTTTTGCTACGAGTAGTTTATTTTCCTCATTCTTGGACATAACAGTTTCGTCCTAGCCGTTTCTACCTCTATGCTATATCGGCAGAAAAAAACCTTAAATATTAGCGATGAGTTTTCGTAACGATTTCATTCAATCTTTCTACAGTTTGCGTGGTATGTCGCCACTAATAAAATGAATCAACGATATCTGATATTTCGATAGTTTCACTTGCCTAATAGGAATCTCAAAAATTGATTGAAGTTTTTATTTAGGTTATCGCAATAAATGAGATTACTGTCGCTGGCAACTGAAGCGTTTCTCACGTGATTTTTCACAAATCTTTCTATAGTCGCTTGATGGCAGTGTCCAATTGGAATGTTTGATTACGAAATGTGGCATTTCTCCGTGATGACAGTGTCAGGCAAGGTGAAGGGCGGTTAGGTTGTGTTGCGACATCAGTGGTGTCCGGTCGTTCGTGACGCCGGCCCCGGCGCCATCCTTTGCGGTTTGTGTTGCGTCACCAAATTGGGCACCATGCTTGTGGTTCTTAACCCCAGTGGAGTCCATTTGTCGTTATGCTCTATGACTTGACAATTTTGACTTGTTGCTTTTCTGTAATTTCCTGCTACGCTTGTTTCTTATGTGGTATGCTTTCATTATGGGATCTTTGAACTTGAATGTTAACTCGCAGTTTATGTGGCTTGGTCATAAAAGGGCGCAAACAATGAGTAGTAAATAAAGAATATTTAGCATCTTTAATGTCAGTCTTTTTGTATTTAATTACACAGTTGTCAGCCTTGTCAATGTTTGAGGACAAGAGTAAAGCACCCTCAACAATGTCGATTGACAAGGCTGTCTCGGCAGGGATGACGCTGCGTTTTGCTGCGTGCATGCAGTGGTCGGTCACGCATGGCTTGCCTCGACCGGCGTTTAGTGGTTCCTGCTTTTTGAACGACTGTGGTTCACTGACTCCACGAAGGTTATTGATTTGGACCACTGTTGCAGAACGTCAATTCAATGTCAGCTTATTTATGTGCAACATTAATAGTTTTAGTGCTTGTCAGTAAAACTAGCAAATGTAGAATGCCTCGGCGATTTTAATGAAGTGGATTTGATGAATTTTTATCTCGTTATTTGGACCCAAGGTGATCATAATTAACAAAATCCTCGTTGTTGTCCGCCCAAAAAACATCTCAACGGCCTTGCATTCCATCAATTAATCTTATTGCTCAGCGTTTCGCGTTTACCTCAATTATCCGATCGTTATTTTTTGGAGTATTTCTAATTCATTTGGCGCTTCCTTGACCTGACGCGAAACCAATTGGTATTAAAATTTACGCTGGCAAATTGCGCACGCATCCAATCCAGTTTCGACGTGATCATTGTCTTCTCCGTGTTCCGTATTTAGTTTTCCCACGACCCGTGCTCTACTTGGGAAATTACTATATTTCACTTGTTCATAGTGCGTTCATTACGTGCGTGGGGGTGCGAAACTCCATTGTGAGCATTCTATTAGCGAACTGGCTTAAACTCGCTTTTTCTCTTCGTTTTAGACCTACAATTAATCCGATTTTTACTGAACTTCAAATTGATGTTTCGGGGCTATAATTTTCGTAATTGTTACTTTGTAATTGTAGGTCGAATGAGTTAAATTTTTAAAATTTATTGTTTTGGTTCGGAAATTGCTGATTGGATAGGTAATGTAATGAGTGTTCAAAGTCTGTAGAATTCACGTTATCTAATGAATGCGTAGTTCGTTGCCAGGTCAATCGGGAACAAGGAACGCGTGGGTCGCCTGAATGGCCGTTACGTGAATGGGCCCCTTTAATGCCAGCCGGCGCATGAATGGGACTCCCATTCAGAAATGCAGTCGCAGGACTTGTGACATTTGACGACTTTGAGTCGAGCATATTTGCAGTTCCAAGTTTACATTGTTTCGTATTTGTCTATGGTTCTTACGTATAGAACTGTCTTTCGAGAGTTTTGAAAATAATTACATCCTCAAGTTATGTTCAGTACCGTCAAAATAATGATGTTTAAAAGCTAACTATAATATTTTCTTAATAAGTGCCGTACTTAAAATAACAACTTGTTTAGTAGGCAATTTATTCAAATGGGTAATAGATATTCCTAAGTGGCTCTTTAAACAATGGCCATAAATATCTTCATAATTTCGCCATAAAATTTATAAATTGGTCGCAAGTCACCTCTGGCTTGGTGGCGCTATTTCCATAAGTGGTGTAAGTACTGGTAAGGCAGACGACACACGCGCCTAATAAGGATTTATTGCTATTAATACATTTAATTGGCCCCTTGCTTCATCTGCCATATTAGTTAATAAATACCCGTAATGTGCCGCTATAAAAATAAATCTAGGTGTGTGGTATTTAATCACAGCAACACCTGCATTAGAATCGATTAAAGTAAATACTTTCCAGCATAAAAATAAGGACAATTCAAGTGAATTAAATGCAAATATGGTGTATTAGATAAAGCTTTAGCCAAGGCTCTGCCAATATGACCATATTATACTGATCTTAATGCGATTATTTTTTTCTGTTTCCTACGATTATTCAAATTAAGATTGAGTGCGTGTAACTGTTAGAGACAAAGTTGCTAATGTTGTCAACAGATTTGTTTAACACATTGGTCATGCGTTAACTACCCTGACTAAACACATGTTAACAAATGAACCATTAAGCGACTTAAACATGTAATTTATGAGATCAAAAAAACAATGTACCTACTGCACATACGTTAGTATTACCATACGTATTAACGTTACCCTAGAATATGTAGCAAAATACATAAACATGTATTTCAGTATCAGTTTCAATCGCAACACCGGCAAATGCTTGTAGGACAACCTGCTGTCATAATAGCAGGCATCAAAGTTGTAAATTAAACTAGAATAACGATCGTACTGAATTTTGATCTACCTTCTATTCTCGGCGCCTAATCGAGAGCCCCGCGATCTAAACATTACCTGATGACCTATGCCTACTTCCCCAGTACTCCATAATACATGCCTTCGCAGCAATGCATGAATAACATTGAATTACGTGGAGTGTGACTTAACGTGACGCCCATGTTGTCACGCCACGTCACGTCATTATTTCCACGTTACACGCTACATTAGTGTCGATAATGAAATCTACGGGACATTTCATTATCGATATATTAACTTCAGCACGGTTATATTTTATCACATGCAACTTTTTTCAAACAATACTTCGGGTACCAATAGAAATATTATCGATAAACTAAATTGTTAAGTTGCTATCAAAGGTTACTTCAGTCAGTATCTGTTCATCCTTTTGATGGCTTCTGTCTTTTCTTTAAGACAACCCTTTAAAGGACCTTGCGGTTTTAGGAAATCAATTTTTTTTCAAATCTTTGGAAAAGGTAACTTAATATTTTACAACTTCATTTTGTAGTAATAATTTAGATGAACGCTCAAAATCACATTAAAGCTGAACACTCTCTTAAGCTTAAAACGTGCTTCTAAATCAGTTTGCTTATGTGTGAACATTTGTAATATTGTGTTTTCAAACTTAAAACTATAATAATAATGCTACGAATATAATAATTAAGTTTTAAAGTCACACTAAAGTTGTTAAATAGTGCACGTCTTTAGACAAGCAGTGAATCTCTTAAACAGTCATATTACTACTATTGTCAGTGACTTAGCATTCATTATGTACTCCTGAATATAACGAGCGTTTTCCTGCGCGCTGTTCAATAAACTGTAAGACAGATAATTGATGGGCGCCGGCACTCCTATTACGCGTGCATACACTTTCATGTAATTGATAGAAATGAGCCGATCAGATGAATTGTTAAATGGTGCATTCAAATTTAGCTATCTTGTTCTAGTATTCTCACCATAATTTGAAATATTTCAATTATTTCTACTATTATCTTGTCCCCTTGCCTGCCTTCCTAATTTTCTTTCGCATCTTTATATTATAATTGGTCCCATATTATTTTAACTTCAGTTTGGCTTACTCATTTTTTTATTCATCAATCTTTCTTTTTTTCTTATCTCCTTAGGAATTCTTTCAACTTAAACACATTTTTACCGATTGTGTTTTGGCGTGATCATGTATACATGTGTCTCTACCCAACTTCTGCACGTCTCGTTCCCATTGTTTCGAATGCAGGCAGGGACCTGCCATCCCAGCCTCATTCCCGTAGACAATGTATTCCGTTCAATCATGCGCGTTAGTACAATTCAACGCACATTTGTTTAAACCTCAAACCCGGAATTACATTTAAGTACGTATTCTAGCCAGTGTCTCCTGAACCGTTACATCGAGGAGGTGGTCAAGTCTAGACGATGTCGCCCACAAAGCTTCAATTTATTCGACGACCTCAAAGGGGTCACCCGTATGTTAATACTGCGCATTGTCTACGGGAATGAGGCTGGGATGGCAGGTCCCTGCCTGCATTCGAAACAATGGGAACGAGACGTGCAGAAGTTGGGTAGAGACACATGTATACATGATCACGCCAAAACACAATCGGTAAAAATGTGTTTAAGTTGAAAGAATTCCTAAGGAGATAAGAAAAAAAGAAAGATTGATGAATAAAAAAATGAGTAAGCCAAACTGAAGTTAAAATAATATGGGACCAATTATAATATAAAGATGCGAAAGAAAATTAGGAAGGCAGGCAAGGGGACAAGATAATAGTAGAAATAATTGAAATATTTCAAATTATGGTGAGAATACTAGAACAAGATAGCTAAATTTGAATGCACCATTTAACAATTCATCTGATCGGCTCATTTCTATCAATTACATGAAAGTGTATGCACGCGTAATAGGAGTGCCGGCGCCCATCAATTATCTGTCTTACAGTTTATTGAACAGCGCGCAGGAAAACGCTCGTTATATTCAGGAGTACATAATGAATGCTAAGTCACTGACAATAGTAGTAATATGACTGTTTAAGAGATTCACTGCTTGTCTAAAGACGTGCACTATTTAACAACTTTAGTGTGACTTTAAAACTTAATTATTATATTCGTAGCATTATTATTATAGTTTTAAGTTTGAAAACACAATATTACAAATGTTCACACATAAGCAAACTGATTTAGAAGCACGTTTTAAGCTTAAGAGAGTGTTCAGCTTTAATGTGATTTTGAGCGTTCATCTAAATTATTACTACAAAATGAAGTTGTAAAATATTAAGTTACCTTTTCCAAAGATTTGAAAAAAAATTGATTTCCTAAAACCGCAAGGTCCTTTAAAGGGTTGTCTTAAAGAAAAGACAGAAGCCATCAAAAGGATGAACAGATACTGACTGAAGTAACCTTTGATAGCAACTTAACAATTTAGTTTATCGATAATATTTCTATTGGTACCCGAAGTATTGTTTGAAAAAAGTTGCATGTGATAAAATATAACCGTGCTGAAGTTAATATATCGATAATGAAATGTCCCGTAGATTTCATTATCGACACTAATGTAGCGTGTAACGTGGAAATAATGACGTGACGTGGCGTGACAACATGGGCGTCACGTTAAGTCACACTCCACGTAATTCAATGTTATTCATGCATTGCTGCGAAGGCATGTATTATGGAGTACTGGGGAAGTAGGCATAGGTCATCAGGTAATGTTTAGATCGCGGGGCTCTCGATTAGGCGCCGAGAATAGAAGGTAGATCAAAATTCAGTACGATCGTTATTCTAGTTTAATTTACAACTTTGATGCCTGCTATTATGACAGCAGGTTGTCCTACAAGCATTTGCCGGTGTTGCGATTGAAACTGATACTGAAATACATGTTTATGTATTTTGCTACATATTCTAGGGTAACGTTAATACGTATGGTAATACTAACGTATGTGCAGTAGGTACATTGTTTTTTTGATCTCATAAATTACATGTTTAAGTCGCTTAATGGTTCATTTGTTAACATGTGTTTAGTCAGGGTAGTTAACGCATGACCAATGTGTTAAACAAATCTGTTGACAACATTAGCAACTTTGTCTCTAACAGTTACACGCACTCAATCTTAATTTGAATAATCGTAGGAAACAGAAAAAAATAATCGCATTAAGATCAGTATAATATGGTCATATTGGCAGAGCCTTGGCTAAAGCTTTATCTAATACACCATATTTGCATTTAATTCACTTGAATTGTCCTTATTTTTATGCTGGAAAGTATTTACTTTAATCGATTCTAATGCAGGTGTTGCTGTGATTAAATACCACACACCTAGATTTATTTTTATAGCGGCACATTACGGGTATTTATTAACTAATATGGCAGATGAAGCAAGGGGCCAATTAAATGTATTAATAGCAATAAATCCTTATTAGGCGCGTGTGTCGTCTGCCTTACCAGTACTTACACCACTTATGGAAATAGCGCCACCAAGCCAGAGGTGACTTGCGACCAATTTATAAATTTTATGGCGAAATTATGAAGATATTTATGGCCATTGTTTAAAGAGCCACTTAGGAATATCTATTACCCATTTGAATAAATTGCCTACTAAACAAGTTGTTATTTTAAGTACGGCACTTATTAAGAAAATGTCTCGGTTCACATTCGCCCTGAGGAAGACCTCCGGATGAGGTTGAAACATGTCGGCCTGTAGCTGACTTCATACGTGAGTGACCCGTATTTTACATATTAATAATGTTAACATCTCACGTTAGTTTTAATCAAAAAAAAACTCGTGCCATATTTTTCAAGCTGTCTAGAGACATCTGACTGCCATCAATGTTGACAGCCGGGACCAACGGCATAACGTGCCTTTCGAAGCACGGAGGAGCTCGTGATATTTTTTTTTTTTGCCACTTGTGGTGACCCATCCAAGTAGGAAACGCACCCGGGGTTGCTTACCTGCGTAAACGCTTACAGTGATTACACCCACTGGGCCATCGAGCTCCCCTTGATACTGAAATTCATGATACAAACATATAATTTGTGAAACATTTGATAAAATCATGTTAATATGATGTTTGTAATGATGAATGATAGATGGCTTCTAATCTAATAAAGTTTCAAGATACACTGTTCATGATTTTTGTACTATTTACAATTTATTGTTCGACACCTATTTGGCTGGAAACCCACGGTCATCTACGTAGAATCAAGTACCAAGCACATTTATTAATAAATCATAAAGACTTCTAAGTAAATAATGATCGTATGTTTAAGCAATAAATCACTTATATTAAATTATGGCATGACTGCATGGTGCCGGCCTTTTCGGACGACGGACAAATTGAATTGCCGCGTCTCGTTAAAGCCATCATTTTGTGTAAACATCAGTTTGTTTCGACACCCGGCATCTGATGAAATGCGGCGGCGAATTCCAGTGTTTTTGTCATTTCCGCACTTCATTTTCCAATTGAATCTCGCCCTAATAGAAATTCGGTTTTGCCTAACTGTTGATTAAACTAATTTATAACTAACCGCAATTTCGCGATAGTATTGCAGTTGAATAAAAACTATATCGAATTTTTCATCACTGCCGTTATTGCTTTGCAGTTATGAGAAAAAACGGCATTAAAAAGTTTTGCTAACATATTTTTAACGGTTCGTTAGCATTGGTATAATAACCTTACAACAGGAAAAAGTTACTAAACACTCAGCAATAATATTAGTATTTATTGAGATAAAAAAGAGTACCATAGTATGAAAGCTTTCAATTTAAAATTGCACCAACCGTATGAAATCCTGTGATAAAAATATGAGATGTTTTTGCAATTTGTTCACCGAGCTGCAGTGGTTTTGCCAATCAACGCCTATAATATTGAAAAAAATACCTAATCTTACTTGACCTAACCAAAACAGAATATTCTTTTAATAAGCACAGATTTTAAATTTATCTAGCCACCGGAACCGAAAAATAATAGCCGGACTTCTGCCACGTCATTGAACCTTCCGTCCTAACTGATCATCTCGTTCATAATCGAGCACAGGGTATCATTATTGGGCATCTATCATATAGGAGTTATTATCGTTTTGGACCGCGTGGGTGCACCTCAGGTCGGTGGTTGCTCCCACGCTCGTGTTGCAACATGGGCCGGCCAGTGACCAAATCTGACTTTTTGACAGCACTGTTAACACCTCGCCACAATGTATGCTTATGCCTAACCAGTGCGGGGGCGAGGAAAGCATTTATGAATGTAATTGGCAGGTACATGACAAGTGCGAAAGAAGTAATAAGAGAGTTATTACTTCTTTCGCACTTGTCATGTACCATGGTCCAAAGTCGGAATTATTATGTCTCTTGTCAAACTGTCACCGGTATTCGACTTTGAGATACAACGTTTATTTTCAGAAAAGTTGTTTTCATTTATTTCTTCTTTGAAACAAACAATAATAAAACACTAAACAATTTAAGCTTCAGTGTATTTTTAAGTTGGTATACATAACAGCGTTTACTAGTCATTGTATTATAGTCATGTCATAAATGTCAATGTTATTTACGTTTAGTTTGTTTAGCATATAATGAATACTTAGCGTAATTATTTTGTCTAGTCACAACTAGTGCTCATTAATTCTGTTTTTGTTTCAGGTAAGTTGATGAAAGAATGTTTTTATCATCATCACGGGTAAGTAATTCTTCACGCTAGCTTCACACGTCGATTGATGTTTCACGTTTTTCTAAAGTTATTTGATATTGGTTCATTAAAATTATTTTAGTTTGCGACGAGGATAGAAGTAACGGTTTTGGTAAATGCTATTTGTATGATTTGGTTGTTGTTTTTAAAAAGTGACTCTTAAATAAGAGCAATGACCTATACTCGTGGATGATCTTAAATTAATCAATCCTCATTCAATAGCACCCTTATTCTTTTGTTGTATTTTAAAGTTTCACAAATTGATTGCTGTTATACTAGCAGTCGTACTTCCATTAATTATGGTATTCTACTCTTATAACCTGTCGAGCTAAAACAAAGAGTCTAGTTTGAGATACAGAGACATTCGACTACCATCCCACGACAAGTTAGAAAAGTCGTATCTATTTTCTCTATACCTTGATTTATACGACTGTCTTCAAACAATGTACAGCTGAGCTGGCCGCACCACCCAGCAGGCGCTCATTAGAGCGTTTGTCCGCAGATTGACTGTGACAATGGCCCGTTAATTGAACTTGCGACGGACAGGCACTGCTGTTGTGACGTCAGATGATTAGCTATATAAAGTTTTAGTATCAAAAATTCCAATATTCATAGGTCTATTGACGACTATTAATTGCTTTTTATTTAAGGAATTCCTGTTGACGGAATGAAAATAAAACAAAATGATTTCTAATATTTTCGCTATTGCTACACACATAAATAAAATAACTTATAAGTTGTTTAGTACAATTAATTTTAAACGCTTAAAGTCTTTTATTGCCTAAACAACACTTTTAGACCACCAGCTTTGTCGTTATGATTTGCCCCCTTCTCATATGCGCTTAGGACCACCATTGATTTAAAAATAATGTCTAATCACAAAAAAAACCGGCCAAGTGCGTGTCGGGCCACGCGCAGTATAGGGTTCCGTAGTTGCGAATGACAACTTTGAGTTCACACTGTTTACACTCGCACCTCACAGTTTAACGACCAAAAACATCTAACAATAAAGATTGTATAAAATTTTACATTTTCCAGTACATTTTATAAGTTGCCTATAACTTTTTAGTTTGCACTTAGTACCCAGCTCTGATAGTTTTCCTTTCAACTTCAGTATATATACTACTGCTGTAATTTTTTTCACGTATCCATATATAACCGTTTAGCAGATAGAGGGGGGGGACACGTACCTCTAACAAAAATTTTCACTTTAAAACCAAATATTTCGGAAACGGATCCCTAAATCGAAAAATGGTGTTCTCAACCTCACAATATTTTTCAAAAACCTTTTTAACGATACCCCACACGATGGGTAAGTAGAGAAAAAAAAATTACTCCCCCACTTTACTTGTATGGGAGCTACCCAAAAAAAATTTTTTTTCAAGATTTTTTTCTACGACTTTTTTGCCATCATTAATATACATACTCATACCAAATTACAGCTTTCTAGTACTTATAGTCTCTGAGTAAAACCGCGGACGGACAGACAGACAGACAGACAGACAGACAGACATGGCGAAACTATAAGGGTTCCTAGTTTACTACGGAACCCTAAAAAGCAAGTGCGCGAGCTGCTTCTCCTTCATGTTCCGGTTTTAGGTTCTGATATACGAAGATTGATCAGATAGTTTCGGTTATATTTTATTGAATGGTATTGTAACATTTATGCTCAATATTGTTTCTTTATGTGTGACCACTGCTCTGATTCATATGCTTGACATTTACTCCAACTCATGACATGACCATTTTAGAAAATACAAGACCTTTAAAGTCGACGTCTTTAAACTTTTTTTGTTCTCTGTGTTTATGTCAGTATCTGCATTTTCGTAATCCTCGATTTACATAAATATGTTTATGTTATAAATATAAACGGCGCCACAATTCGTTTTATTTTTCCTGTCAGCTTGTTATAAGGTTGTATAACTGATTTTATCGTTTCTAGCAAAAAGTGCTCCTAAATATAAGATAAGAATTTGAAATGGGTCTGTCACGAATATGTTTCAACTGTTTGTAGATTGTTTAATGAGATATGTTAATTGACATTAGATATTCGTAGATAAATGAGTCAGTTCTAATAATTTTAAATACTTACATCAGTAACTGTAATTCTCAGTCATGTTTCGTAGCGTTATAGGTAAACATTTGATTAGTCTTCCTTCCTTAGCACCTTTAATTATACGTATATAAGTACTTACATTTTATACTGGATGTATTAATACAGATAGCTCTGTAAAATTTGCGTTATATTTTCACAAGTTTTACCTTTTCCGCTTCACATTTTTCTTCTACTGTCTCTGCTTTGGGCGATAAAGGGCCTATTATTACCTGTCTTATATTATTTCGATTTTTTTTTCAATAGGTATATAGACATCTCTCGGAATATCAGTTTTTCTTTACTTCAATTTACGCCCTTTTCGATTGTCCTCGCAACGTGACTCAGCACGCGTCCATATGTGACATGTTGTGGGCGCCAGCAAATCAATAGCTAACTCATCTTGCACTTGAGATTCGAAAATAAATACATTACCACCTTTCAACTTTGTATATAGTTGTAGGATTTACATTACAAGGAGTTTTCATATTCTCCTAAATAAAGAAACGTATCATAGGGCTTAAAAAAAATTATGTCGTTGGTTGTCCCTAAGATAAATGATGATGAGATTCATAAGTGATAATGATATATCACTTATGAATCTCATCATCATTTATGTTGACGAAACACCAGATTCTCTCCAGTATTTTAAGCCTTATCAATAATTTGAAAAATACCGCAAAAATACCAATATGGTCATAATTGAACATTGGCTGCTGAATGGTTTTGTTTTGGCATATTCGCCTCCGTTCGCGTGTTTACGTTCCATTTCTGTCAGTAGCTTTTAAAGATATTGGGATTTTATTTCTTTGTTTACCGCTAGACCTCTTATAAGGTACGCACTTCGATGTACTTTTCATTTTCGCCAAGATAACAAACAAGACAAAAACAAGTAAATTTCATAAAATAACTTTTAGTTTTTCTGATAGACTACGTGAATGGAGAAGCCTGAAAACCCCAGAGTTTAAAGCGGTATACCTGAAGTTTGACATGACTGGGAACGCACCCATATGAAAGAGAAATAATCAGATCCCTACGAAATGATGATGATGATGAAGACTAAACTTTATCGTAGAAAATTCTGATATGCCATATTAAAGATTTAAAATAGTTCACCACAGTCAAATTAAAAAATAATAAATTATACAAGGCAATGCATTTTGCTGACAGCATAGATTAAAAGCAGATTTAATTACGGTTCCATTACCTGTATTAGTTATAAAGTCATTAATCGACGGCAGACTAGCAGCAATGCAGCCAAGGTAAAACCGAGGCCCAGTTAGCATTACTACAAGTATTTGTTGGTATCTACTTCAGCTGGTAACAAATCAATCCAATCCAAAACAAAACACAAATCTCTTTTCTCGTATGTTAGTCGGTATTGCAGACAAGTTCAGTTCCCTGAAGATGAATAATATAATAAAAACAATTGTTACGAAAAAATAAACACACTCTTATTCTCTGTTTTGATAATTTTGAACACATCTTAAAATACCTAAATGAATACGAGATCGGTCATAGTAGAAGGGATTAGTAATTCATATTATTACCGCCTAGCTAGTTTAAAAAAAAGAATAATGCGTTAGCTTGGCTTGCTAAGTGAAGCTCCAAATTTAGACATGTTCAAGCAAGCAAAATATCTATAAAGTTTATGTCTTTAGTTGTGGCCATAATATTAACTACGAGATAGAGTATGATAATAATATGTAATCATTAAATAAGCTCCGCGCTTGTAGTCCTCTCACATTGAAATTTATTTACAAAGGCCTGTACTTCTTTGCGCGATAATTACTATTTAAAGTTTTACGTTGAATCGGGATTAGAATAAAATGCACGGTTAATGGCCGCCCTTACCTCACTTGTTAATGTGACAGCACCACAATAAATACGATAGTTTAGTGTGGCGGTGGCCTAAGTTATCACGGGGATTACCTACTGTCTAGCCCTTAGTAATCTACTCTCTAATTTTATGCCCTTGAAACTAACAATGAATGTTTAATACATGTCCCTTTCTTCGTCGGTAGAAGATGCTGAAATTAAATTATATTTCAAACTCGGGGTGTTTATTAGTCCCGTAGTAGAAATACAGCTTTATGTTTAGTTTGGGGTGTGTGACAGCAGTTTTTTCATTGCCTTTTGTTTCGACTTGTTCAATAAAAGATTGTGCAATTGACTGCTTAAAATTGATGGGAGGTGCACATACATAACCACATATTTGATTCTTAATTCATCAGTTGTCTTGAATGACTTAAATGATGTAGGTACTTAATATTAAAATAAGTATGAAATTAATTATGACAGTGAAATATTAGAACCCATGAATCGTCTGAAGAGACTTCATTGCAAAGTACATGTTAATAGGAGAGACGTGTGCACCCTACATTGTTGTTAAGCCGGGAGCCCTCGAATATCGGAGACTTGAGTGGCTTCCAAACGAGCCGCATTCCTCCAGCTCGAGTTACACCGACACGTGCCACGTGCCAGGGAATTTGTCACCAGTGTCACCACCCGCTTTCACTTTCCATACTAGAGCAGCGACCTGTCAGCCGAGGTATTCTCGGTGCTCGCCGCGGTTCGACGAACCAAAGCCCTGTTTATCTTAGACACCGACGGATTCCGTCAGGCCGCCGTTAATGAGCTATAAATTCATTTAGTATCATTGAGAGCCGGCGTTGACCGCCCGGCATCTCATTCATGCGAAGGCCGAGGAAAAACAAACGAGAAGCGCACCGCCGTCGCATCCGACCGTTTCCGTTAGTCTAAATTTAAAATCACATGCAGCGTCCAGACTCCAGACGCCCGAATCGAAAGTGAACTCTCCGACCGATGGAATTGAGGACAGACTCGCTGCAAACACGAAAAATGAAAAAGAACTCTGCGGGAGTCGCCATCACAATGGATGCGATACGCGAATCCATTCGGATTACAGAGTTGCGGATGATTCACGCGACTCAGATCTTTTGTCAGACGTACTACAGACGGTACTACAGGATCTTGAAATTTTGCCAATGGGAGTTTCGCAATTATCGTAAAATTCAACAGAGGCTTGGCAGTGACCCATATTGGGGCAGGTCACGGGCGCAGATCGACTACTAATAGACATATCAGCGGGGTCAATGGCTCACTGGTTTACAACGCCTCGCCGTTATTCCACGGCTGTGCGGAGATAAGCGGCTAATTTACGGGCTCTTTGATGTGGTGCGCATGCAGTGGGCGGAATACCAAATGTCCCGCCGCGAGTTATTGTCGGGTCGGTACAGTTAGTGCGTCGCGATGCCGCTCCCAGACAAAGACTCAACTTGAAGCTCAAGGGACTAAACGGCTCTTCTGACGCGCACACGTAAACTAAAGCTTGAGCCAACAGCTTAACCGTTGCTCCAGTGAAGTCGGTTCGTATCCCGCTCTAACATTGTGTACACAGAAAATAAATGCCAGCCTCAGAGCCTACAAACTGAAAAGCTCTCTCGAGCGTTGGCGATCTCTTGAATGTCTTTGTTTACACGCGCCTCAATGAATTCTGAATAAAGCGTTTAATGGTGTCTACTTAGCATACATTACGGCTCAGCGGCCTCCGGCGCGGGCGCATCTTTATCATAATATGCATTTCCGCTGATACCGTCGGCCGGCCCTCCCTGCGGTGCGTCAACCTCGCCGATGATTTATTGCATCTCATTATCTATCGCGATTAGATACTTTACAGCGTAATCGAGATCTCGTGCGCTGATCTCTGTAATTAGCGCGAAACGTATGATCTATAGAGTTGCGATAAGCAATTAGCAGTGCTACCATCAATCATGGATTCGAGTGATAATTTTGCGTGCGCTTTAAAGAGCGCGTTGGCCGTGGGCGAATTGTGTTGGCAATTTTTCATGACCAGAGGCTGAATGTGAGATACGGCAGTGGTTGGCAATTAGCTGGTAGCAAGCCGGCGATGTCGCCCGCGGCGCGTTGACAAAGCATTAATTGCTGGACTGGCAAGCGCTATGACAAATGTTACCGATTGCGCTGAAATCGTAAGCAATACGTTGTGGGATTGAGCTGATTTATTTCAAGTCAGTTGAGATTTTGAATTTAACTAGACTTGTATTAAACATATACTTTTGACCAGAATTTATTTGCCCTGCTAAAAAATTTTATGAATTAAACCACTGGATAAGGCAAGAATTTTAACGATACCTGACGTACCCAAATCTTGTAACGCATTTAGACGTAGGTAATGGTGGAATAAAAAAATTGTAAGTTAACAAATAACGTATCCAAAAGAGTTTTCGCATATACTCGTATTATAGTTAATACGCACAGATCTGCACAAAATGCAATGCATAACCATTACATTTGGTATTCTGGCATATAGGAGATTACGAAAGCAATATTTTTCTGATGTGTGAATTTTTTGGGAGGATAATCCGAACAACAACTTTTTTTATGAAGAAAATGTAATAAAAACGCCAATTATTTATTTGTTTCTAAACGTCCTGAATCATAGCGAAATCTCAAGGCTGCAATTAAGGCGTGACGAAAGCCCAGGGTGGTGGGAGTGCCGATGAGTTTACTCTAATTGCTCCTGTAAGCGAAGCAGTGACGGCCTAACTCGCACATTGCATAGAGACCGCTCGTTTGAACGGCGTTATTAAGAAAAATATGTGTCTCCAAGTGGGACCTTCGCATTGTCATTAAATGCAGACCATCTACGAGACGCGGAGTCAAATCTCTTTCGGCGTGACTGAGTTTGTGATCTGTAAACTCAGATGTACATGTCACGCTTGTCTGTTGCATGAACGGTCATTTTCGAAACCACCACTTGCCATCCGTGAAGAAAACGGCGGCGGTGTATCTCCACACTAATTGCTCCTGCAAGGTATCAACCCTGACAACTTAGTTGGTATGCTTATGTGGTTTGAATTAAAAGCTTTTAATTTGATTGCATTCATCATATGGAAACTTATAACTGCAAGTCAACTATCAATGCAATATAACAAGAAACGTGAAAAGAAGTAGCTTGGCTCTCTCGTGATGATAACAAAAACTTTAAAATATGGAAAGACGATATCAAATTTGTGGAAAACCCAGAAGCAAATATGTCAAATAGACATTCAAGCGGAACAGAAGACAAGGCCAGAAGTAGCATCATGATTGAAATAATATTAAAAAGCATGCTCTGTAATGACAATGCCCCAGTTTAGTTGAAAAATAGTAGATTATCGAGCAGTAAAAACAATATCTCCAACATCGGAGTCTCCAGGCGACAACAATGGCCGCGCCTGCCACACAATGGCTGCGACCTTGCGCCCGTTGCCTATCACCAGCATCTGATCGATGGAGACCTGCGAGGAATGCTGATCTATGTGCCTTTGTCTATGGATGTTTTGCTGTACCTCCGTTCGATTTAGTGTCGCTACACCAGAACGGAATGTCTCTCATATCTACGCATATCATCAGCTCTATCTTAAGCATCCGAGTAACCAATGTTGTGTTGCGAAGAACTTTATTTAGGGAGCAGATATTTACGAGCATTAAAATCAGTACCCTTGATTTACCCGTTTTTCGGGTGTATACTGCATACTTAACATGGCGCTGTAATTTGATAGGCTTTAACAAAGTGGACACAACTCGACATTCTAGTAAATAGGGATTTAATAGATTTCTTTCATTCCACTAGAAAATTATTTGGTTTACTTGCTGAAACGGTACCAAAAGCATCCGATGTGCTTCAACAAAGGGTATGTTGGATCTAACCAAAAAGCAATTCGGTGCAACTAATTAAGCCAATTTTCGAAAGTTACCTATTAACACTGCGGGCTTAACACGGCGCAGTAATTTGATAGTATTTAACAATGTGAAACGACACTACATGACATTTTAGTAAATATGGTCAACCTATTAACATGGTAGAAGCTAAGATAGATTTCTTTCATTCCACTATAAGATTATTTGGTGTAGTTGCTGAAATGATACCTACAGCATCAGATGTGCTTGAGCAAATGGTCCGTTGGAACTGAATAGCAATGATGTCCCGATGAGATGGGCGCGTAGACTAGAAAGCAGCTGCCGCATATGGACGCGCGATTGAAAGAAGGCGAGTGCTCGTGAGGTCGGCTCAAGATCGCGATGCCAAATACCGACAGCACAGATGGATACTTAAGTAGAATTGCATCTACTGTGTACAGCGTGATCACTTATCACCACCACTTACCAGTGACCCGCTTGATCGTTTGAATAAATTACAAAAAAAAACACACACTTGTGCAACTTGAACTACAGATTACATAAAAGATCGCCGTAGATATGGACATTAACACATGCCTTATCTACGGCGCCTGAGATTGGGCTTTACTCAGATATTATTTGCTGAAGGCTGCGGCAAAGATTTCTTACTAGCCGGGATTACTATGTCTTCTATCTTACTTGCCCATTTTCAAAGATACATGGACTGTTTTGATTTTGACAATGAGTCCTTAAGTACTTACATGACGTAGAGCCCGTGAGTAGTAGTAGTAGAGCCCCTTTTTTTTCTCCCAACCATATCAAAAGGAAAACTGAAACCAAATAGCTTAAATAGTAAAATATTCAGGTTTGTTTCTTATGTTAGTTCTTCCGTAACGCACAGTGCGTCTGTCGACGTTTTTATTATGCAATACGAGTTGTATATGACTTCCACTAGGAATAATAAATAAGGGCTTGCATGAGTGAACTATTCTGTACCGTATTTACTTTGCAATCGCGATGCATTCCCGGGAAAGGTTATCGAGAGAAAGTAGACACGACTCGCGCATCGTTTTGTAGCAGGCAGCTAACGAGTGGCCGAAGTTTGGGTAAATAAGCAACGTGGGAGCGATCGCAAACAAGCGATGTACAGGTGGCCGAAAAATTGGTCAAAAGGTACATTAACAAAAAAAAATAGTTATTTAATATTATATAAATATTTATATAAATAAGAAACTAATCGATAAACCTAACGAGTTATGAATGAAAATAGCAGTCACCAAAAATAGCAAATGAGCCAATGTAGATTTGGTTTTAGTAGGGCCAAACATGTCAAGCTGTAGACGTAAAATATAACTTATTTAGACATAAATCTACCATCTGGCAGACTAATGACTTATGCACAGAACTATATCAAGATAGAAGGAAGAAGTGTACGTACCTCGCGTGGAAAAATTAAGCCTCAATGGCTCAAATGTTCGGCGCGAAGCTCAGTCGGCGAGCGACCGCAGTCCGCGTGCGACGTCAAGTTCTTAAAACAAAATGTCTCGTAGTTCGGTAATTAACTGTGCAAACAACACCAATAAAGGTGGAGCGGGAGATCAAGGTATTTCCTTTTATTGGTTAGTATTATTTGTTCTGAAATATCCGTAAATATTTAAAAAACGTTTATTTTGTTGCTCCGTATTACTTTTACCACAATAATAATAGAGCGATTATGTATCAAATGCTAGTTTTCCATTGCGTGTTTAATTTTACGAGCCAGACTTGAGATCCATTTAAAACCAGCAATGTAAAAGTAAGCTTTTTAAATTGTTGAGTAGCGTCCAAGGTCAATTTATCAGTTTGTCTGTCAAAAATAAGAATAGTGATGTGCACTGCAATTTTCTTACTCGATTATATATATCGAATTTGAAAGCAGATTAACTGATAATTTGAATGATTTCTTTTTTATTTATTTAACTTTCCGTAGTAAAAAGCAAATATTACTAAACACTGATTTTATAGGTTATATAATTTAACTTTTTTCAGTTTTCCTCATATCTAAATTAAGTGGATTGAAGCAACAGGCCGTAAAAAATGGTTGCTTACAAAAAACAGCCGGATTTCTTCTAAACATTTCCACGAAGACGCCTATACTGCCCCATCAAAGAAACGACGAATAATTAACACAGCTTATCCGACTATTGATGTAGTCATAATGTCAAATGATGAAAAGGTACAAATACATAAATCTAGGTATTTTTTTTTCTTTTTATAGTCTTCTAATAAAAGCTTGTTTTTAAAAATGGTTTTAATTTATTCTTATTATTTATTTTGTTTCTTGATTGTCGCACACTCCACTCCCTTTCCCTCTTTAATTAACTATGCAAAGTCTCGAACTCTGCTTTACCCCATTCCACTCCACTCCTTTGCCTAAATAACCTAGTTCCCTCATAAGATGATACTCCTGGCATTAGGTGATCGGAATTTCAGCTGAATTACTTTAAGATATCTGCCGTAAGCTAATCTGATAATTAGTTTAGGTAATTATCAGTTAGTCTGTCGACAGATAAACAGATGTTTTGATGGTGACCTATCATAAACAAGAATAGGTTATATGTACGAATTTTAAAACACCGAAAACGTTTCGAATTTTTTTTGTTTTCCATTCAGTTCCATTTGACCGAAAATCCAATTGCTATATTGTTGAAATTCCGATTTTTGATAGTTATTTTTTTGGAAGCTATATGGTTTGTATTGCAACCCTACGTTAATATACTATACTTCTATTGCTATATGTCCCAAAATTTGTGTAGCCTTTGCTATACTCCAATAATATAACTTTTACTACTAATCTCGATTTGTCGACTGTAAGTAGGTAGTTATTGAAAATCGGTGTGAATAACAATATGGAAAAAGTTACTTCTATCTTTAATATTTCTAGAAAAGGAAATTATTCTTACCAAAACTCATATCAAAATAAAATTAAATGATTTGATTTTCGGTCGACAGTTTTTCTAAAAGATCATCATCATTCCGTGTAGGTGACACGGTCAGTCGACCATGCACATCCTGGTGTCAGAGTTCTTCGGAACCGCCTCTCGGCCTCTGACATGGTTCCTTTAACGACTACCAGATGGCAGCCGGGACCAACGGCTTTACGTGCCTTCCAAAGCACCGGAATCATCTCTTATCAGACAATCAGGTGATTCATGCCTGCAATGTCCTAACCAAACTGGAAACAACTTAACAAAGTATGCTTCCCGTGGGAATCGAACCCTCGACCCCCGGGTCACCAAGGCAAACACTTTAACCACTGGACCACGGTGGCTGATGAAAAAGACTGTTCTAAAAGATGAAAAATATGTTTATTAAGTTTATAGTAGAAAATATGGTAAAGAAGCCATTTGGAATTTAAAACTTCGTCGTACCGTTTTCGGCCATCTTAAATTCGAAGAGAAAAAAAGCTTGTTTGTGATAGGTTACCGATTAGATTAAGTAATTATCAGTTTGTCTGTCGGTCAAATAAAGTTTGCTTATCGATATTTTGAATCTATTAATATTAACCTGGAATAATTTACGTAAATAATTGAGTGACAATTAGGTAAAAATAAATAGGTATAAAAGAGAAAATCTAAGTACTACCACTACATGTGTAACTGTTAGAAATAGTTATGTACTATATATGTTGTACTAAAGAAACTAAAGTTATTGATAGCTGATTCCAAACTTACCTACTTATACAGATTAACATCAATTCAATGTTAACAGAATTGTATGTTTTCCTTATTAACTTCACGGGGGATCGAACCCAGGCGGGGCGGTTCCACTGCGCCACAGAGGTCGTCGATATCGTAATTAGATAGGCAGAAATTGTTTGGGTAGCACGAATAAAGTAAAGTGTACTTAATTCTTTTCACTACAAATATGTAGATCGATATTTTAGACTTCGCTGCGCAGCGCGTACACAACCTCCCGCTTCCAGATTTTGTTGGTACCGCGGGCGGGGTGGGACGAGGGCGATATTCTAAGGTATTATCGGTATTTCATTTTTTAATCGATGGTTTGAAATCGTTTTCGCGCGGCATATATTTCCCATCACTAAATTATACTCGTGACGTCAAAATACCTACGCAAAATGTTACACGCTCGGTGTCGATACAAATCGACGAGCATTTTTCTTCTATCTTGATATAGTTCTGTGGACTTATGCCTATGCCTATAGGAAGAAAAATTTTAGAATAGTGCTGGTAATTTATATGCATGAAACTATCAACAAACATCAGCCTCTTCCCTATACGTAAAATAATTTCACCCGCTTGCTCGTTTGCCGATAAATTTCATAAAAAAGTCAAGATATATTCCTACCAATTACCATAGTTGAGTTCTAAATGTAAAGTAAGGACTGTATACCAAAAAGACGTAGCAATTAGCATTGTTACCACGCGAACCTGAAATTTGTCCTATTGGGTCAAAACGTAAAATAATAACCACTTTTCTTGATGACTGTGTTCTCCAATGCTGAATAAAGGAGGCCGGCGGCCCGCGGCCTTGGAACTTTCTTCGGCATTGTTGACATGCGAAACCGCGCGGCACGCACTAACTTAATTAGCGGCGTAATTAACACTCGACTCTTTGTGGGGTGAGTCAAGAGCTGCGTTATCTGGAATGTAAATCTCAATTGGAGGCTGCAATGGGTTGTAATGTAAGATCTTTCTTTTTTATCTAAGCTTGCTACGCTCAACCGTCAAACATACGGTCTACATCTTTCGTAGTTGTGAAACATTTACCACACCTTTCTGGTCTGAGAGAAATAAAACGACATAGGATGTTACCAGCTGCCTTTGCAACACAGACAAGCTGTCGCTTAATACGATATCGAACTCTCCTGCATTGGCCATGGAGGTATTCCTGCTCACCTTACCATTTTGTGGAACACGAAACTTAATTCCTGCGACTTTTGCTAAAACTAACAAGCGAGAGTTGAGTGATACGGTATTTTCACAAATTCAATGATCACGTAATTACTTTAGTCTTACTTATAGAAAGGAATGTTAATGGCTTATTATGTTTATCTATGGTCCTGATTTCCTTTACATAAACCGTTTAGATTAGCAGATATAGTTGATCCGGTAGCCGTTAGTATCGTTTCCATGGCCGGGTGTCGCATGACCAGACAGGCAGATGTTCGAAGGACATCGCACCTCCTTCCGGGTGTCCAGTATGTCAAGCTCAAACCTGAAACAATTAATCATGATTTACTACAACTTGGTAGTGTTACTTTGGTGGAATTCGGTCACGTTCAATATATTTGTGATGGAAATCCAGTAAAAGAACGCCCGAATCTAGACGGCATCCGGAAACCTCACATCAAACCGTTTGCTAATGTTAATGGTCGTGCTTATGAGGAGGGTGTTGTAAAAAGTCATAGACTTCTATACGAAAGCTTGGATTTTCCAATGAAAGCCAGTCTAATATCTTTGAAGCTATTGATGCCATCGTCGCGACCATTGTTACCCAGTGCACTTGACACAGATGCAAAATAAACCTGTTCGCTATTATTCACCGCGGCGCTTCAAAGAGACGCGTGTGGGCGACACTTAATTGCGTTTTTAACTTCCGCAGGGCGACTCGCCCGCGCTTTGTTTGCTTAGGTGCCACTTAGCTAATAACAGGGGCTTAGTCGTGATGACAAATCGTTATTACAGTGTAGAAAAAAGACCATCTTACTTATTACTAGACTTTGGACACTCTTTCTTTTCATTCTCTATTTAACTTGCACTTCTTTTCTCTCAACTTGATCGTTCTTTATTGTTACTGTAGCAAGGAGGTTTCATTAAAGTATTTGAAATGCGTTTGATGTATTCCAAAGGAAAATATTGTCTCTATTGTTTCTTTAAGAAGAAATGGGAGTGTTGACGCTGAAGTCATGCTGCGTACCTCGTGTGAAGATATAAATGTAATTCTTTAATTATTCTCAAAAATATAACAGGTGAAAGGTAGAATCAGTGTTTCCTTTCAGCACGAAACCCTACTCAATCCCGTTTACACTACTTTATCAGATATACTCATTCCTTCTTGAAACATAATTCTCGGCCTCACTCATGTAAGTAATGTAGTTCATCTTGAAAATTTCGAAGTTTCATTGGAATTAATGAAGGATGGATAAAAGAATGATAAATTTATAAGAACTCGACTGAAAAGATCTTCGGAAGCTTCTCAACGATGTTTTTGGGATAAATTGAACAAAATTTGCCATGAAACATGGGTTTGCAGCAATTTCAATTGGTAGCAGTAAATTCTGCCCATCCGGAAACTGCCTATGACTCGTTGACTTCCTAGGCCCTCTTGCTATTTGCCACTTTATTAGAAAAGTTAATGACTTCCTCAAAATATTTCCACAATAATAAAAGAATAATTAAACCGCCATTGCTTAGCCATAAAGTGAAATAGATGCGCGAATTGCGCATTCTAAAATAAGACATAGACAATGGACGATTAACATTCCTCCCGAAATTGGGGTCAGTTGTAACACGGACAAAGAGCAATTCATTAGCGTACTGCCTCCGGAACTTGACACTGCGTTACCAGCTCATCGCTGCAGGCATTATCAGCAGGGCTGGCTGAAGCCTGCCTGAGATTGACATGTTCTTTAATCTATGAAACAGACGTATCTAAGTTTGCAGTGAAGCACTGGATGCAGGCCGCTTCCAACCGCGTCATTATCAAAATCGGCAGTGAACTTTTTGTGAATGGCAATAAGCGAAAAAAAACATCGTGTGTGAACGCTTATTCAGTTATGAAGAGCAGTCATATTCACTACTCAAGAAACGTTATGCCTGTCCTACATAATAAGCACGTCATGCGAATAATGATAGTTTTCCAAACTGTTTCCCACGCCCATAATGACCATAGTGAACGAGACGTCTCAATAATTCTAACCTGTCATAAAGTTGGATAGAATACGCAAGCAGGATCCGTCTCTTTAGCTTTCGCAGAACACAAAGGTTTAGTAAGGTTACTGGGACTGGGATGCATTCAATCAATTGATATATGTATGTTAAAATCTCTCATCTCATCAAGTGCGTGCATAAGGCCTATTGAAATAATGTAGAATTTAATATCATAGGAATCGATACATATATATTTGATCCATTTCCGCCAAAGAGTTATAAGTACCAGTCTAGAATTTGAGATATACATTAAAGGAAGTGCTATCACGGATATCAAGAGTCGTTGAGATTTGGCCAGTTACAAAACAACACCAATGGTAAGCATAAGGGAAATTGTCTTCTAATATCAGAAAGCTGGATCAGGAATAATGGATGAAAAGACAGCTAAATCATCAAAGAAACGCCATAACTTCAATATAACTAATCTAAATAATAACACCAGCAGCATTAATGGAAGTGAAACCAGCATTTTCCTGCAGGCAGCCCTAATTGATAAACAAACAAACGGTAGAATAATATGCCATTGTGTTCTTTATTGCGGCGCAGTCATTAAAACCACTTAGCGCGTTTCCGCGGTTCGCCTGCCCGGCGGCGGACACGCACTTTTGTATGCAAATTTGTGACAAGAACTAACGTGTTCTATAAGTGTATATTGGAAATACGAATACCCTACAAATTTTACTAGGATCAAATTTTACATTAATTTCCGCGTCAGCTTCATCGTTATCCTTAATTGCGGAGCGCGAATTCTACCATTGAGATAGTATCTTAAAGAAAGAAGAAAGAAAGAAAGAAAAATAGTTTATTTGATACATACATCTTAATTTTGTATTGTTCATATATTCATAGATTTAACAAAAAAATCTTTTCTTCGACCATATTTTTCTCGGCGTCTCTGGCCGTTTTCCACTTTAAAAATTGTATACATCCATTCAACGAAATATTAAAATGCGAAAGTAACCCTGACTGCAGTTTCAACCATTGTACCAATTTAGATGAAATTTGGCAGGAAGATTCCTTTCTATTTTAAAGTTGTCCCGAGGCCTTGAACCGCCATGAGGTCCAACTACATAGCTACATAGCTGGAAACACTTTATAAGAGACTAGACGCATCAGGTTTTTGATTAATTGCTATAGTGCAAAGCTCCTGTTTTCGTAGTCAGTAGTCCTTAAGATATGCAGCTCTAAGTGCCTCAGTCGTTTGCCTGTCATATAGATGAGGCAGATGATAAGTCACTGTCACAGCTTTGCATGTCTTCACCTAACGCCAACATCAGTATGTATATAAGATATTTAATTGTTGATTGATGACTCTCAGAAGATGCTGTTACTAGGTATCGAAATTCAAGAAGAACGAAAAGATTAATTTATCGCAATTGAAATGTTGCGATTTGATATTTCATTGCTTTCAGATTAATCTGTAGTATTCCGAGAATCATCAATATTGAATTCCGTTGTTCTTCATTTGTCACCAGTATATTTCATATCCAAATTCCCGGTAATCCTGCTGTTTGATCAAATTTATGAGGTTTGAATAGATTAACCTAAATATCTCGATCCATGCTCCATTTCTGATATCGAGCCGCTTGGCCGACGATACGAATTTAACATTGTATCCAACCGCACTTGGCTGCACTGTCGCCGTCACCGATGCTATCGCGTAAATAACAATCGGAACGCTCCCGACTCGGTGTAATACATTCAGGATCTCCATATTCAGGGCCAGCTGCGCACGCGCAGACTGCAGGTGCAAACTGTACACACAGATTGCGATCCCCACCTACCTAACCACCCTCATTCTTCACCTGATATCTGGCTCCTTTCTTATTTTGTGTAATGTCAAATAGATAGTACTAGTATTGTCAATTATATTTGACTTCACCTACTTCATAACGTTTCGGTGAGTCAAAAGGCATAGTTGAGGTCTTACCCTATGTGGCACATGTGGCACGACAAAAGGTGTGACATGGTCTGTTCTATACCTACTTACTAGAATTATATGTTTTTCCATAAAATCCTTACGAAATTGAAAATGTCGTTCAAGTCCCTTTTTTTGTTCGACCAAGGGTTCTTAATTTTTTAAAATTTTACCTTTCATACACATTGGCCGAGCTGGTGTAATACCAATAGAAGATCGAGCGTTTTTTATGAAAATTTAGGTTCGTGTTTCAGTAGTAATTTTCCCAATCCACCTGGTCTAATTCCTAGCAGATATTGGCGCAGACGAGCGTGCGGGGGCACGGCTGGCACATTCGCAGGGAATGTTAATCAGATCTGCATGTTGCAGCGACACGCCCGGCAGAATTAGTCCACGCCGGCGCGCGCGCAGTCGCTAAGGAATTCTCTCTGACCGACATCTGAGCAAATCTGCTGTTACTTGTTCTTACATCATTAATCGTTTCGGTGGAAATTTAAATTTTGTTTTAAATTACTTGGGAAGGATGCGAGGGTTTGGCCAAATTGCTGTTGAATATCTTTTTAGTTCTGACCCTGGCTGGTCAATAGTTTGACTGTTCTTCCCAGCAGATAGCCTGCCTTACACTAAAACACATGATTTCAGTTGTTGTTTTATAAATAACGCGTTAAATAGAAGGTATTTTGAGATAAACGTTGAGACTGAACGATAAGCGATATCTAGACCTGTGATTTGATTCGTCATATCTAGGAATTCCTCACTTTCCGTCACCTTGGCCCGGTTTGCCGGCAATCAGGTCAATACAACCATCTCCGTTCTTTTCCCTAATTGGAGCGAGTCTGCTTTGCAAATGAGATTAGGTGGCCCTCGTTTATTGCCGCAATGTAAAATAATTAATGGAAGGTGAACGTTAATAAGAAGCATTTTATAAGGAAATCCTTTCATTTTATAGTTTCCACCTGCTAGAAATTCAAACGAGCGATACTAATAAACGATTCGCAAGTTTGATTTTCAATTCAGTTGTACAAGAAAAGTGCAAACATGAAATGGTGTGTGTTCTAGCACAGACCTTAAAATTTGAAAATTATGATATTAACGAAAGATTGGGTGCATTTCCACCTTACTTCTCGTATGGCTCCACTTCTTCTCTGTCTTGTTCTATTGTCATCTTATTGTATTCTTACAACTCTTTACTTAAGATTCACATTTTGGAGGACAAAGAAGAACTGCCAAGTCACAATACTAGACAGTACAAATTAACTCAAAAATAAAACAAAAATATAAGATCAATCATAAACTAAAGCTGACGGTAGAGCAGCAATACAATGAAGATGTCAAATGCCTCAGAACTGAGTCACGTTAAGTGTCCTATGAATCTGAGTCGGAATAAATCTTTATTTGTGCAGCAGTCTTGCTAATAGCAGATCTAAGATAGGCAAAGTTGCTGACTCATACTGAATACCCTTTACGTTGGGGAGAAAATGCAAAAAAAACCTATAGGTTTTTTTTGCACTTAAATACGTACGTATACAGTTTTACGTTAGCAGTTTTTTCAAGTATTGACATTAATTATTTTTATGCTGCATTTCTTTTATGGCATTATAAATTATGTTTGTTTGTTTATCGTGCGTGTAAGTGTACAACACTGTTTTCTGATTTTTCAAACTGGCTGTATCTGAAATAGCTTACTGAGTGACAGTAATGATGAAAAATCACTGGACCATCTCGGTTCAAGAAGATATTACTTTTCCAGTAATTCTCTTGCTTATCACCAAAACAGATAAGCTTAATGAAAAATCAGATGCCCTAATTTATCATTATCACCTGCTCGTCCGAAGGTCGCGTAACGACGTGGCATTTGTTTACACATGATAACTTATCGCACTCGAGGGTCGTAGATTGCGCAGTATTCATTATCTATCTGCTAATTAAAATTATTCTACGTATGTTCATCATTTATGTCATCCGCGTTAGAATTTATATGTCTTCTAGTTACATCCGTCTGGTAATTTACAAATAGGCAAAATTTTAATACACCCCGGTATCCATAAGCTATAACGCAGTTAATTTCAACAATATCCGTCTCGTACTTTTTACGTACAGGAGAAGCAAACATTTCCCCATCCTACCAAGAGTACACATTTATAATATCGTCGTTTCACGTTTGTATTTGTTACATCGTCTTCATAAACAGATAATTCAAACATACTAGCTTCTTTCATACGCTGTTTATGCCTTAGGATAAATTCTACTGCTCATCTGTCTGCCATTACGACTCCTCTGCAAATCACGTTTCTAGACCCACCGGCTTAGGTGGGCGTTGTCTTGTCCGTCAGTCATGGTTACTATTTTTATTATTACTACACTTGCACCATGCACGTTACAATTCTGCAGATCAGGCGCTTGCTACATTTAGTTTACTACCTTCGTCACATTACCTTGGATATGTAGCTTAGCGTTACTGCTGATAATGCAACCTGGAATACGCTGGAGTGATGATAATGTGTGTGATGCCTTTTATTGCACTTTTTATAAGACTTCTATCTTGCCTGATGGGAAGCAACAGTCTGGTTTTGGGTGGTACCTACACGCAAACTCAAACAATGCCTATTCACTCTTGCCTGAAAAATCGCAAAAAGAAGCCAGTTCAACATGGCTCTCGCTTTTCAAAATGTACCTGTTCCTGTCACTAATCATATTGAACTTCTTGGTATTGACGTTTCCCCCACCCACCCCAACCTTAACTTCGATAGCTATAGTGTGACACTGAGGAGATAAAATATAAGTATTTATGGTTATCTCTCAGTTTCTAAATTAATGTAATATGTATTAACCAATCCCAGTAAAATGTTAATAATCTTAGCACAAACAAGCCACATTGCTGGGCATACTGACTTCTAAAAAGTCTCCATTATCCTACTGCGTAAGAATGCCGCAATTGTGGGGTAGAGGCCCTTAATGTCAACCTTTACCCTCGTGACACCAGCGTAGTATTCCATTACATGTTTGCACACTTTATCGCCGGAGCCTCAGATTCTCGATCGCACGCGTCGTACCACAGATAAGAATACGAGGACTCGTGATGAATTGTCCGCGCCTCCCATCCATCCGTCAGTTGCGTAAACCGAACCGACGGAATCTGATATTGAGCAATCGCCTCGTGATCCTAGATACAGATATCTCATGATAATGTTACGGCCCCTTGGCGTCGAAACAAAAGAAATAAAATATATCTCGCCACGCCGTTGAAACCTTGGTAGTATTAAGTTCTACTCCTCATCAGGGGTACTATTTTTGAAAGGGTTCGCACAATTATTTAGTATGAAAAACACGCTCGACTTGTAAACTCACGCTTACATAAATAGTACTGAGAGGTTTTCCGGTTACATCTTCAGCTGTGGTACGTCGGATCCCAGTGCTTCCTAAGTCCTATATGAGCTGTCATATAGGACTTAGGAAGCACTGGGACTTCGTCAAATCATAGTACAGGATGCATGCTGATGCATCCTGTACTATGATTTGACGAAGTTTTTATGGACTGGCGCCTACATTACATTTTGGGTAAATCCAGACAGACTTGTATAAAATCAAGGACAAGAATTTGTTTGCGCTAAGAATTGAACCCAGGGCCGCTCCTTTAGCGTGTGAACCACTACGCCACCTGCCTTCTAGCATACATACAGATATCGGCAGCCTGATAATGTTACCAATCCCTTGGCAAGTAAAAAAAAGAATTATGTTATCTGCCTACGCAATAAAAAAAAACTGGGAAGTAGTAACTAGTGTGTAATCCAAAAACCCGACCCCAAATCCAATTAACTCGTCTAATCGAGTGTGATTCATTTACAACGCAACACAATACGATTGTTCACATTTCTAATTTAAAATTTTGATTGTAACCGCGCGGGAGACGGCCACCCTTTGCCAGACTGTCATGTTAGCTGTGCAAGGCAGTAGTGGCCGCCACACTCGTCCCCAACTCCTTTTCATTTGCATGCGAGCTTAATGCTTCATATAAAGCGGCGAGGGTCCGACAACAAGCAGTAAAGTTTAATTTAACGACTTCCGTCCCTCGTCCCGATGCATTTGCTTACGTTTCTTGCGCTATTCGCGGGTTCACCGCTCGCCCTTTTATTGTTTCTCCACTCCACATTTACATTGCTATTTACTCGGACTTTACGAACTGGCTGGCTTTGTCTCCTTTAGCTGCAACAGTTAGGCGTCTCAAGAACGTAATTGTGACCAAAACGGGCTCCGGCTACGGCATTTTCCGACATGATTATTCCACATCGAAGCGCCTAACCGTAATTGCTTCTAGTTCACGCCATTTTTGTCTGGCGCCGGCGTCGCCATCGCAAGGGCAGCGCGTTATGGCAACTAAAACTTTTATGTGGCTGACTCATGTCTCGAGTTGTATTTCATGGTTTAACGCTCGCAGTATCTGTATCTCGGAGGCGCGATTAAGAAATATGAGCTATTTGATGGATGGTGCGAGATGCGCGCGTCCTGTTTCGGCGTCTGATCGATCGATAACGTTGATAGCGATCGCTGTGGTGCGGTGGCCGCTCGCGGTCGCCGGCTGTTGGGCAACAGCTTATGAATAATTACAGCGGCATCGCTAAGACGGACGCGCTTGATTCACTGCCAAGGACGCCTTTTCGCTTTTAGTCGGTCATCGATCTGTTGCGCAAGAGCCGCTCTGCTTGGCCTGCACGCGGCTAATGACGTTGCTTAACTCTGCACCCGCCCACAAATCGCTTTATTATACGGAAAGTGAGTCGGGAACATCAGGAGCGCTGAAAGCGAACGCGGGAGTGATTCGCGGATTTATCACATCATGATTGTGATTTATAAGAGGACTGGTCGCAGGTTATATGGAAAAATGGCCGTTTTATCACGGCTCGCATATTCATATAAGTTGACGGGTGGTCATAAATATGTGTTGCTCCTCGGTAGCTCCTCGAGGGAACGATCACTTACGCAATTAGAGAGATTGCGCTGCATCCGATTATGACATTCTAATGGCATATTATCCAATCTGTAATACGGGCGATTGTTGCATCAAATCAGAGATAATCTGCGCGGGGAATTGACTGCTGTCCGCATCAAAAAACAATCAAATGATGTTTTCATTTCAACGCCGCTTCGGTTGGGAGAGCGTTTTGCTTTTGCTCTTTTTTCGTTCATAGAGATAAATTGGTTGTGAAGATAAAAATGAAACATTGAATCGACAGGAATCTATAATGTTCGTTCGTATACTCAGATTGATTGTAAAACAACATATTTGATTATAATATGGAAAACGATCCCACACATTTTAATAATAGATGACTATGATCGATTGGATTGTAATAATCGAAAAAACTTTATAGAAGCGCCATCTCCTAAAAATATGTATAATTGACAATAACCAAGAGTAGTTTACATTAGTTTATAATAAAAAATGGTTTCAAAGACTCAAACTACAAAATAGTAATTGTGAAAATGAAGTAAGTAAAAGTATATATTGAACTAGAGCGTTAACATCGTGGTTTATCAAATAATTAATCATTTAAAATGATTGTTATTAGTTTCGATTGGTATCCATTAGTGTTGCCCTGTCAGACCGATCACTACCAGAATGTAGACCATCGCAAGCCGCAGTGCAATCGAGTCGGGGTGAGAGGTGATCGTATCCGACGTCTTAATGCAACAAACCAATTAAAAGTACGCCATTGTAATGTAAAACGAAACGTTACATTATTATTGCTGTAACAAAATATGGACTGCACAGAATTGACATTTGATTAGAATGTGAGTTTATGCACTTTGAGTTAATTTATTTTGTGTGCTTTCTCAAAGTGCATGTAACTTTGACTTACGCAAAGTAACGCCTGAATCAATTAAATAATGTAAGTTTAGTAACATTCACAAAGATGTCAATTATTTTACTAGTCTTGTTGATCGTAATTAACTACATTCAGGTAACATTTACTATATGATCTGCTTTTTCTTCTCATGTCATGAGATGGTGTACTGAGTGAGATACAGACTCTGCTCAGATAAAACATAGACTCTCACTTCTGTTTTTTTTTGTTACTGTGAATATTTTCTTACACTGCATACGTAAAACTGTAAAGAAAAGCGATAATTGATACCCTCTTTATGAGCCACACACAGAAAGGGAAAACGTTCTCTCAATCGTATGTGCAATGTATGTAGATCGACATAATAATAATTTCTGTAACAGATAAAAGGATAATCTCAATCTGACTCTATTGATAACTTCCACCCTCTTTAGCATCTGAGAATGCCAGTCCTTCCCCTGGTAACATCCTAAACGATGATACTTGGAAGGCCGTTGTTTATATTTCTGGATTTTTTTTCCTCATTAATCGTACAAAATTCTGTGTAGTTTATAGCTGATAGAACAAAAAATCTTGTATTGTTCTGGATAGAAGGTTTATGAAATCAAATTTACCAATACATAAATTTTCGCAAGTAAATACATGAGATATGCTTATTTAATATTTTTAATTTGTGCTAATAGTTGGCAAAGTGGTTGCGAAATGCACGTAATTGTGGGATCGGAGATATTACGCAGTTTTGATTTACATCCATCAATTAATTGCTTTTAGATCGGCCGTAAATTGAGAATGTCTGCCCTCATAGCTATAATCGTGAGAATTTATATAATTGGATGCCTTTAGTTGCACTAAACCTTAAGCTTTAACGAAGTAGTTGGTATAATTACAAAATTTTACTTATCTCTCAGTCGTTATGGGACTAAATAATATTCGCTTATCTTAATGACAACAAAAAAGTTTATAATATAATATTTTCATATATTCTTCTTCTTATCGAGTCGAAATGGTTGCATACTATTATATTAAATATCTTTTGACCAGTATTTGGCAACGCTAAATATATTTTATATATTACTTCTCTGTCACGTTCTCATTTTATGTCCTCATATTATATAACTACTTTTAAACTTTCGCGTTGCATGTTTATTAAATGCAAAATCTGGAACGTCTGGAGAAAAACGGTATGTTCGCGTTAATTCCCGATTTTGAATTTAATAGCCATATTATATATTTTGCTGTCAAAATGCCTACAAAATTGCACACAAAAAGGTTTCTGCCCTTCCGCAAATGTCACCAAACGATTTTAATCATTCTCATTTAAGATTTAAGCACCTTTATCAGCACGCGGCAAAAAGACACCGCGTCCTCCTGCCCATATCTAAAATCGCTCGGGCCCAAACCAAACGTTTATGCCGCAAAAAGTTATCGGCCGTATAAAATAGCTAAATTATAGAGAGGATTCTTTGTAATGTGAGAGAGAACGGGAAGTAAGGCCTGAATGAATCACTACATAGTTTCAAAAAATAGCTTATCGCTGTCTGTCCCTGTGTATGTATGCTTAGATCTTTAAAACAACGCAACGGATTATGATGCGGTTTTTTTGAGTTGAAAGAGTCACTCAAGAAAAAGGTTTACATGTATAAAGCTAGTAAAAAATAAAAATTAACCGTCATTTCAAACTTTCATACTTTGGTCTGGCGACCTTAAGCATTAGGTCAAAGAGTCGCTTTTGTGACTATACAATGAAGACGTGAATCTGTATCTGAACTAGAACCTTCATTCTGGCGGCCATACTGGGGCATAGAACCATTATTCCACTCGTTCTACCCTAGGATCGGCTCTCAATGCGTCATAATTTAAGTTCTGCGTAGTTATAGCTCCTTTAGCGATGATGGTCGGATTAGCTGTAGGAACCATACCTATTACCTGTACCCTGAGTCTAACAGTTCAGAATTATCTTTTATATTGAACCCTGGGCTACGAAACTTGCCCAAGTGTCGCGTCATTTTTAACGTCCTAGACGGAGGAATTATTATAGCGTCACTTCTGTTCCATTATTACTGCGTCCTGGCGGTTAGTTTTTTGGCAGAAGGTTACATCCAACAGCTGCCGCGGCAGGTGCGGGCGATTCAACGAACTCGCGTGTAGGCTGCCTGCACACTAAAACCGTCTGAGATTTATTAGTTTGCCATATTATTATGCCGAAGAAAGAGCTTGCGACTTTGTGGTCATAAGTAGGCATATATCCCTAATGTATAATAATTTCTTCGGAGGTTCTCAGTCTTAAATATTTCTCTTCAATTGTTCAAATCAATTGAAGTTTCATCCCTACCACCTGGATCTCAGATAACCACCGTACGTTTTAAAGGAAACTTGGCACGTAAGGCCCTACTGTGGAATCAAACTCCTGCTGGGTATTCCCGAATCGATATGACATATGAACCTTCAAAAAACGAGGCTATGATTTCTTAAAAGGCCTGCAACGCTCTTGTCACACCCCAGGTATTGCAGTTGTCCTTGGGCACCGGTGATCACTTACCATTAAGGTCACTAAATGGTAAGTGATCACCATTTGCTTGGCAGATATCAATAAAAGGGTTCTCATTCAGCTCACCTTTATTCCTCTTCTTCTTTTCGAGTTACATTTCTATTGAAATGAAATGAAATGAAATGAAATGAAATGAAATGAAATGATTTATTTCGCTTAAGCGTGGTTACACTTAGCCGTTTCCAGCATGCAAAATTTGAATATATACCTATCATGTTTACTTTATTACACTAATACAAAATCAATTCAAGTCAATGTGAAACAATTTATAAGTAAATTTCAATTATATAAAATTAGGATCAGAAAATTTATTTGATTTCAATAAATGCGGCATTTGAAACTGTTATAAAAATATTGTAAGTATAAGTATTATTCTAAAAATTCATTTACATTATAAAATGCTTTCTCAGTCAGCCATGCATACAGTTTATTTTTAAATGAATTATAAGGGAGGCACTTGATTTGTTCAGGTAGACGGTTATAGATTTTTGCACTCATGAAGCCGCAATTCCTGGAGCAAATTGTTGTTTTGCTATTTGGTAACAAAAGTCTGTTTGGCCGTCTAGAGCTGTAGTTTGAATAATCTCCCTGCCGTTTATATAAATTCAAATTATTTTTTACAAAAATACATGACTCGTATATATATATGCATGGAAGAGTTAACAATTTCAATTTTACAAATAAAGATTTGCAACTGGTGCGAGGAGGAACATTGCACATAGCTCTTATGCATTTTTTTTGCGTAATAAAAAGTCTATTTAATTCAACACAATTTCCCCACATTAATGTTACTTACTTAAATTGACTGCCCAATATGGGGCCACGGAGCCGCTGTCAATCGGAGATAGTCGTCAACGTTTGACTGAAGTATTTTTATTGTTTTTTTCTTAATTCTTATGTTTATTTTAATATTACATAAAATGACAGTGTAGTGGACAGCCAGCCTTGTCTTGCATACACCGCTCTGCAATCAGCGAACGTGCAACACCGCTCAATTAAGTGCCGCGATTTTAAGGGCATTTTTATTGGGCCTAATTAGCTCTTCAGCTTTTTGTTCAGCCTTAAAGTGTAGCCGCGTTACCTCTTGTTATAGCAGGAGAAATGGCGGTTTGCCACGTCATAAAGACTTGATTTCTTATTTTGTATAAAAATTCGGCCGGTTTTGTGGTGTAAAGTCGAGGGGCGAAGTTGGAGTTTGCCTTAGACGATTTTGCAAATCGATTTTAGTGGTCTTTATAATATGAAATTTATGTAGTTTGGTGTTATAAATGCTCGTGCTCATGAACAATTTGTAAAATAGTTAAAGAATGTTATATGGACTCGTATAGAATTCTTTAAAATATCTCGACAGAGAATCTTGACCGTCGAGATATTTTTAAACTCCTTCCGCGCTTTGGACAATTGTTATTAGTCAGTACTAAAGGAAAATAACTCTAAATAGTTGGACCAGGCATAAACAACAATGTCACAATTATGTATTGTTTACTACCTCTAATTATAAATTAACATGACACAATAATTCACGGCGATAACAGGGTTATTTATAGTGCTGTGTTGTTTATTTAGTAGTATCGGCCGATCACAACAGAACAGTTGTATCAATATACAATCCTGAAATATCTGCGAACCTGATTAATTGAAGTTATTTAGCTTCAAAGAAATTTCTGTTTTGTAATTAGAGTTTCAAACCAGCAAACCTAATTGTGAGTGGTATAACTAGTCCGTATTTACTGTGCACCACACTGCTCAATAATGTCAATGATACTTGCATAGTAATGTTATTAATGCGAAACTCGTCTCGTAAATTTCCACGATCAATATGCTGAAATAATTTAAATGAAATTTAGTATGCAGATAGTTCATGAACTAGTATTCCCCTGATCCAGATGTGATCGTGAATGTGGAGAAATAAAACTCAACCAACGCAGACGATATCACCGGAAAAAGATATATAAAATAAAACACCTGGTTTAACAATTTGTAAGTGTTTATACCCAGGTTTCTTTGATATCTCTGGACAAAGACCTCTTTCCTTCCATTGTTTTCCAATCTTTGTCGTTTCGAAGTGTTGTGTCGTACATCCACACACTTATTAAATGTTCTAAAATAATTAGCTTTTCTTGTTCTTGTGCTTTCTTTATTTCGTAATTTTAGGAAGGTTTTCGTTCACAATTTATGTAGATCGATTTCTGATAGTTTGACTTGTAACCATTCAGAGCAGAGGTTAGCATGGCTCTCACAAAATTCCACAAATCTAGCTCAATGTCGTCAACCTCGTGTTATTTATAGTCGCATATTTCTCACAGCCGCTTGTCCAAGTTGTGTTTCAGTCTCGTTACTTTTGTCATTAGTCCTTCGGAATCTTGGCCAGCTTTGAATGAAGGTATAATTTCTACATGTATCTTCTTTGGTTTATGTGACAGTGGCCATAAAGACGCAACTTAACGGTCAGTTAACTAAGGCAGTTTTGTAGCAAATACGAGTAGTTACGGGGTTGGCCAATACGTCTTTTTGTATTTGAGTTTTAGAAGATAAGTTAAAATCGTTGAAACTTACGCTTTATTAATTTTTTTATATTAAACAATCGGTTCCACGCACGTATTTTTCGGAAAATGTCGACAGTTGCAGCATCAGCATCATCAGTAGGCCATCTCCAGGGTTACCTATTACTGGTGATATTGGCACTATTTTGCTTACAGCTGTTAATTTATCAATTTCGCTAAATGTGTAATCGATATTGCATTGCGTTATGGTCCCACACAGCAGAACTGAAATGGACGTTGAGCTGTCAAGGGTGACCGTATCGAATCGAGATCGAAATTCGCCGAAACAATGATAAACCACAAGATTACTGGTAATTCTGTGCATGGCGTCGAAGTAAAAGCAGCCTTGACTCCGTTAGCATAACAGATAACCGTCACACGCGGTCGCCGATTACATCAGCGTAACAATAATGAGAATCGTAAAATTTATGACCCGGCACGGAACGCATCGGGGTCAATGTCGGCTTTGGCCCGGGTGTCCGGTATATAAGTCCAAGTTCTGAAAAAAAAGGATCGTGGTTATACGAGTATGCTGGGCGAAGGGGTAAACAGTCTTCGGGTAAAAGAGCTACAAATAAAAGCCAGCCCCTGGTACACGCATAGAGTAAACTGCAGAGTACTTACTATGCTACTAGTAAGTAACAAAGTAACGGAGGCTTAAAGGTTAATTACCTGTATATTTCCTCTAGGTCCTTTGGGCCTAGCTAACTAGTCGCGATAGCTCCACCTTGCCCACCTTCCTTCCTGGTTATTTGGCATCGCGAGTTAGCTGGTTTTCAGTGGGTGCGAGTCCCGCATAACCGTCCTGTATCCTCGTAACAGAGCGGTATTCACAATGCATGTAAAAAAAGTCCAGGCTAGAGTTACCTGTTTTGGGTTTTCAAATACCTGCCATCAACAATTAGAACAATATAAAAAGAGACTAATAAATTTTAAAACTAGACCTTATTCTAACTATCCTAACTTATATAATATAATTTATATTATATTATCCTAACTAATATTATAAATGCGAAAGTGAGTTTGTTTGTTTGTTACGCTTTAACGCCGTATCTACTGAACCGATCATCATGAAATTTTGCATACATATAGGTTAGGGTACTGAGAAGGATATAGACTATATGTCACGCGGGCGAAGCCGTGGGTAACAGCTAGTTTAATATATCTTGATCTACATAATTGTTTGCGTGTTTTGCGACAAAGTGAATACAAATTATAGCGAATAGTAAAACTAGTGACCTATGGCCTGTGATGGATGCATGTATCCTGGGACCTAGGTTATCAGTACAAGATAGTCTAAACCAGGCCAGGCTCCAAATACCAGGTCGTCCTTACTCACAACAAAAATGTTTTGTTTATACTCAAAATATATGAGGATTCTTTATTTATATAATCATCATCATCATCATCATTTCAGCCGCACGAAGTCCACTGTTGGACATAGACATTTAAATAAACGTTTACAATTTTCTTAAACAATTCAACTTACTGTAGCTTTAAGTTTTATTGGTTCACAAAAATAAGTATGATAATTCTTCAACTTCACTTGTACTGTCGTTTTTTCTCAAATAATACAGTAAAAATTAGAGAAGTACCTTGACATTTTTACATGAATTTATACGTCGTATTTGTACATCCATAGGTCGCTGGTTCAATCCGGCTCGAAGGACCACAAAGATGTACAGTCCAGGACGATACACCTTAGATTTTAGTTATTATGTTGTTTTATAAATAATAGATGTTCGAACTTTACACACGATTTATTTCCGATTTCACAATAGTTGATTTTAATGTATAAATGGGAATGTGTTATACGTTTGAATGCTGATTACGGACTAAATTGAAAATGAAGTCTTTACTTAATTGTCGCGAGTAGGCATGCTGAGTTGGCAGTGTACGTGTCTCGTACATGTCATATTTTATGATTGGGGGGAAACGGCTCCAAATTTCAATTTTGTTCGGGAGAAAAGAAACCGGGGCATACATAACGCTATTAACCCGAATTTATGTTACTCATGGCATATATGAAATAACATTCACGAGAAAATAGGAGAATTACTGCGGCTATGTGACCCGTAGTACAGAAATCAATACACCATGGGCCCCGTGACCTACTTCGCAATGTAGTCCACGGTCCCGGGTTTCCCAGCTGCAGCGAAGAAGTTAGTCATGCTCTCAACGGGCAATATCGTTTTATAGTCGTTCCACTTTCACGTCGCAACACTCGCATTCATCATACGTAATGTTCATTGACTCATAATTTGTATCTCGACATGCATATTCAATATTTAAGACCCAATAAAATTTACAGCAATAATTACGGGCAAGTTCATTAGGTGAACATAAAACTTTCCAAACAAACCGAGTACTTTTCACAGCATAATATTTGATTTCTTTTTCGTATTTCTTTATTATTTACTAGCAGTTTCGCCGTGACTTCGTCTGCGTGTATAGCTTAAGTTACCGGCTAATAATAAAGCTTAAAATCGGCTAAAGAATTAAAAAGTAGGTTCAATAGATTTTGTGTTTATACATTACTAACAAACTTAAAAACACAATCAAATCTGTCCTTGTTATAACATTAGCATAGAAGTAAACATTATCGTTCGTGGTATCTATCAAGAATATTATAATAGAAATTACCTGAGAGCATTGACATAATATTGTTAGTATCTGTTGTCATTTTATGCTGACTTGGAGCATCAAAGTAGTCATTAATTATCCTAATTTTCTAACTTTAGGCGTCTTGCGAACTTTGGAACGCCCTGCTCTGTAAGCGACAAAGACGTTTTTTTTTTTTTTTTTCTTATTTTTATTTTGTACAGTACCCCTACACAAAACTACTTCCATACATACAAACACACATCTTACAATCACACACTTTACATACTATGACAGCCGCAAACTTATATATTAATATACTAGCATGTAAGCCAAACCATAAGGTTAAATAAAAACAAAAATGTAATTCTAGATTAATACTAAACAAGTAATTTTATAGGTTTAGATAAACATACATATATATCATTATGCATTGTTTTATAATTTCTGTTACTATAAGCAGCTACGACTATAGCTAGTATTCCAAGGGAGGGGCCTAGTTACCTGTAGCACAGGACTCTTATAAGACCTATTCAGGAGCTAGTCTCTTCAATAAGTGTACAAGTTCATGTCATACACCAGACTTATATTACAATAAACTAAATTTGAATAATTTTGTACAGTCGTAAATACACATCGCGCGAGTCGATGCGCAGTACACAATATTAGGTCTGCGCGGGGCGCGCGCGGGGAGGCGGGGCGCGTACTGCGCAGCTCGCAACTAATATCAGAGCCGCCATCAAGTTTGATTCGGACTGTACATACTTATTATTTAGGACGTTAGGTAAAATTACCCGACTTTTGCCGCGTCGCCTTACTTTTGATTTTTATCGGCCTACATCAGTTCACGAGTGCTAAACAAAGGTTTCTGTCTTACAAAACGTCGGCTGCATCCGTGATCCATTTGCGTTATGCAACCGTTGCACAACGACCTGCGGCGAGATGCAGATCGCCACGGCCATGCGGGTTTCTCTTCCTGTACGCTGCTACTCTTGGAATCGTTATGGTTGTATTATGAAGATGAGAAGCACCTTAGTTGGCATAGACAAGGACTCTATGGATATTGAAAACAATCATAGATATTAAATATATATATTGTAACTGGCGAATGACTTGTTTTTTTTTTATTGCTTTTCTAGGGATCGTATTTTTTTAAGTTATAGCTCTTCCACAGATGGGCATAACCTCTCTTATATGAAAAAAAAACCGGCCAAGTGCGTGTCGGGCCACGCGCAGTATAGGGTTCCGTAGTTGCGAATGACAACTTTGAGTTCACACTGTTTACACTCGCACCTCACAGTTTAACGACCAAAAACATCTAACAATAAAGATTATATAAAATTTTACATTTTCCAGTACATTTTATAAGTTGGTTGCCTATAACTTTTTAGTTTGCACTTAGTACCCAGCTCTGATAGTTTTCCTTTCAACTTCAGTATATATACTACTACTGTAATTTTTTTCACGTTCACGACACGTACCTCTAACAAAAATTTTCACTTTAAAACCAAATATTTCGGAAACGGATCCCTAAATCGAAAAATGGTGTTCTCAACCTCACAATATTTTTCAAAAACCTTTTTAACGATACCCCACACGATGGGTAAGTAGAGAAAAAAAAATTACTCCCCCACTTTACTTGTATGGGAGCTACCCAAGATTTTTTTCTACGACTTTTGCCATGATTAATATACATACTCATACAAAATTACAGCTTTCTAGTACTTATAGTCTCTGAGTAAAACCGCGGACGGACAGACAGACAGACAGACAGACAGACAGACATGGCGAAACTATAAGGGTTCCTAGTTTACTACGGAACCCTAAAAATGAGAGATCAAATAGGATAATAGGATATATCTTGGTTTTTTTTTATCTTCGTATGTATTATGATGATTATTCATGAAATCATCATATTGGTTAGATAAAAGTAGCACCCTAGGCCTTAGTCTTTTACTTTTATCTAACATTTTCTGGTCTTCTTCTTTTCGTGTCGGTGGCAAACCAATTATTTTTAATTTATATTTTTTGCTCCCAAAATGCAGCCACTTGGATGGCCTTAGTATTAGCTATCATCAGATCATCACATTTTCTGGTGAGAAGCAACGACTCATTGTTGATTAAAATACATATCAATAAAAAATAAACACAATTTAAGTTCTGAAAATGGCTTTATGTTAACATAATGCACAACCTCTAACGCTCCGCGATATGACGCGAGAAAAAAAAGATTTGATTTCTGAGATCACAGATGCAAGAAATTTTGTTAGTTTTCTCTGTGAGTTTAAAACAATTATCTAATAATAACTGCTAACTAAGTACCCTTGTGTTGAATGTCATTCATAGGTGTCACGTTGTTGTTCAGTGATGTTATTTTGCCGCATTCCTTCGCGTCAGTCGTCAGTCGCATTCCCCGCCGAATATAACAAACTATTTTCGTGTAAAACACACCGTCTCACCTCACCGGTGATTTACCATGTAAAACAGGATATGGTAAAATGTGTAATGCTGGGTGTAGCAAATTGTCCTATTCGCAAATGGTCAGGTCAGAGAAATTACCGATTCTGGTCCTATAAGTCCCATTATGCAAAACAAAGATATGGCATGCGCGAGTATCTGATGTTTTGATATCTACTATATCTTTCTAGATTAAACAATATGAAACTTATATATGTATTATCGTTGTTCACCTGCTTCGTCAGTTCGATTAATGAAATATCCTTTTATTTTTATGAAAATAATTAAAGGTTTTACACAGTAATATTTCCCAACCCCCCGTCTGGCCAGCGAGAGTGTAGGCCAAATCCTCTGACTGCTTATATATGGCTCTGGCAGTACAGCGAGGGTTGTGCTCCTGCAGTGGAGACTAAAAAGGACCTGATGGACCTGAGGAGTAATATTTTGATGTATCTAAATGTTAAATTTAACAATGTCTCTGAAACTTTAGTGAACATGGAGGTCTGAGATTCAGGGTGTCCTATAAAATCAGTGGGTCTATCAATAGGTTTGCCGTACTTAATTTTCACGAATTGCACATTTCGCCCCTTGAACATTTTGTATGACATTCTGCCGTTCAGATACTGTGCTTTCCCATCGTATGAAGACCAAACTCCGCACACATTCATATTAGTCGTCGGCGGCGCTGACAGGCCGACGCGGTAGCGACAGGGCGCCGGCGCCGGCCCCCGCGCTTAGCCAGGGCTACCGAAGGATTTGCCTTGAGTTTATCAACTTAAGCTGAAAAAGCTTATAAATACCAAAGAGACCTCTCCTCTTCTCAAACTAACATAAGCTAAACAGATCTTATAAACGTCAAAAAGACCTCTCCAACCTATCGGGCCAGCGTGGAGAGTGTAGGCAAAATCTTCTCACTGCTCCGGCTAATAGCTCTGGTAGAACAGAGAGGGTCATGACCCTGCAGTGGAGAGACTAAAAAGGACCTGACGACGATGATGATAACAATTTAGACTCTTTTCAGGATATTTTAGGATGACAAGGAAATTCTGAATATTAATGAATTTAAATAAAACTTAGATGGGTTGAGTGGATTGTTGCACCCAAGGAAACCTCGTGCGCACTTCTTATATTAACACTAGTACCGTGCGCCACCTGATCTTTATGCTTTTGTTAAAATTTGAAATAGTATCGTTCAATTTTCAAAATTTAATAAACATACACTTTCATATGAAGTAGGCAGTTACATTTTTCATCTGGTAACCCTAGTCGCGCGGCTAATTGCAACATACGCAAAGCAATTTATACTTAGAAATTAGCTGTAAATGCTTCACACCTCTCACGTCCCGCTTACTTCAAATTATGCCTTGTTTACATCGGTAACTTACTAAGCGCTTACCCACTCTTAATAAAATCGGCATTTAGTTTAAACGATCCGCCCACGACAAGCCGACATTTCCCAGTGGTCCATGTTAATTTGATCTGGCGAGTTATGATATAATTTGAACCAATTCCATCTTTGGTTCGAGTTTTGTAATAAAGGTGTCTGTGTGTTTATATTTCTAGCAGCCAGTTAGAATAAAGACAGGCAGTACCATCCAGTTTACATTCTTTTCCAACCCGAAATAAATCTTATTCTGTTCTTAGTTTTTGGGTAAAATTCTGTAAAATCAATTCATCATCATTCATTTTCAGTAAATATATCAAATATAGCCACGGTAACCTACATAATTACGAATATATGTTCAGCATATAAAAAGTTAAATTATGCTCTGGATATTAAAAATGAAGTTTCTAATTAGTATGTTCATTGTTAAGTGGTTGAAAATTTTGGAAAGAAGAATCAAGGAGCAACTTATTTCGCCAATGTATTAACCAGAAACTTAACACAAAGTTCCTAACGCCGTCTAAACTAACCATAATTCACACCGCATGTAAATAAGCCATTGTTCTAGCGATATATCACGTCGGATTCGCGCGTCTAACAGGACCCTTTATTTCTTTAATGGCGGAAATGAACCCGCACTCGATCAGTCTAATGATGGTTTGTGTGACGCTGAACTAATGTTAATGGGAGGAAAGTCAGCGACGGTGTGAGTAACGCGGTGCTGGCTGGCGCCCGCCATTTTCTGGGTTGGTTTCCATGGCCCTTCCCGATATAAAATATTTTTATTACATTTATTGCAACTAGTCTTGCGTTTGCAAGACCGGACTGAATGGAAGAAGTGGAATGAGGCCTTTGCCCAGCAGTGGGACAACGGATGGCTTGAAATACAAATCAATTAGTTATTGCACCTACCTATTTAATCTTTTCTCTCTCATTTCTTTTCTCGTTCGTGTAGTAAGGCACCTGTTGCATATTTTTTTTATATTTGACTGCCTCAACAATAAAAATAAGTAAATCCAAACGATGGAAAAAACTCAGTGAAATCCAAGGCAAATGATTTTATTATATTATTGCCACTGTTTAGGGGCAAAAACTCGATTTATCTTGGGAAAAATGCGTTTTTATCATTGCTTATTTATTACGTAAAAAGCAGATAACTACCTGGTAAAAGATAAACGTTGCCCCGGGAGGCCTGTTGCAGTTGCAGGGGCTGGTGCAGATAAATACTATGAAGAAACCTGTGTGCTAGTTTTCTCAAGTTTTATCGGGTATTTACTAAGTGACTGTAAATGTTATATTATTAAACTAGCAGCCCTACCCGGCTGCGCCCGGGCATGTATTATACCTTAAAACCTTCCTCGTGAATCACTCTATCTATTGGTGAAAACCGTATGAAAATCCGTGGAGTAGTTTTTGAGTTTATCGCGAACAGACAGACAGACAGACGCGGCGGAGGACTTTGTTTTATAATATGTAGTGTTAGTGATAAGACGTTTATCGTTGCTTAGTCGTCCAGTTCAAGATCACAGGGGGCTGTTTTCGAAAACGTGAGTCACGAAAACCATGATTTTTTCGGGGTCCAGAGATGTCCCCATCGCCGAAAGTGTCCATTATTGAGAGAAATGCTTAGAAAAGCTTCACGTCCTCACTTTAAATTGTAAACAGTAGTTCTTAAAACAGTTTGAAAGGTTTTCTAGGGCTTCGTAGGTACAAATTTTTTATTGATCTCCGTTTTCTTTATATAAAGCAAGCTTATAGTATTAGAATGGAAGTTTTATAGAAATTCGATTCCTGAGTAAAATTTGCAGCACCCATGGAAACGGTACTTCCACGTCTAATGAATGTCGTTCAGTGCGTGCGACAAGCAGCTATGAAATAACACAATTACACGCGCTGGGCCTTTCTCAACCGCTTTCAATACAAATTTTCACAGCACTAAAGCCTCATGAAAACCCCCAAGTACCTTTCTCTCAGGGTCGTTAGATTTTATCAGCAATTTCTTTGTAAGACAAATTTGAACGTGAAATATTGTTGGACAGACTGTCTATAATTGTTGCCTTTTCGTTTTCTAGTTTTAGTATGTAAGTTAAATTTAATGTTAATTACCGGATGTAATAATTACAGTTGTAAACATTAATTATTAAATGAATGAATGCATTGTATAAAATTAGTGCCTTTTAGCTAGTGTTAACAGAATATTGACCCCTGCTTGAGACTTCAATGGGTCGTACTTGTATTTCACTTTGTAAACATCTTATAACATGAAACTTTTAAGCGAAAAGAATTGGCTTGGACTCTCCTATATGAAGGATGATATAGCAATTTATCTCGATTCCTAATACCTTTCACAAGATCACCACCACCTTTATGCCCACTTGGCCATGCGTCATGTTAAGCAACCCCGGACGCGGTCCCCACTAGGGTAGGGTGCCTACAAATGACATAAAAATACCTCGAGCTCGTCCGTACTTTGGAATCCACGTTAAACTGTTGTTCCCGGTTTTAAAGCTGTGACAGATGCCTTTAGGTACCTTGAAAAAGTGTTGGACACTCTACACACACGTTGCTACTTACACATACGGAAAAAAGACCGAAGTCTTTAACTGGTCACATCCCTCTCTTGTCTATAAACGATAAATACGTCCTTTTACTAAACATTTAAGTAACCTTAAATTTTCTTCATTTCCAGGGGCAAATTCGCGTCAGTCCGCAAGATCCGCCACCTTGTGTCCGGCGAGGAGTACGCAGCCAAGTTCATTCGCAAGCGACGGCGCGCCGCCGACACGACCAGGGAGATCCAGCACGAGGTGGCCGTGCTAGCGCTGTGCCATGACTGCACACGAGTCGTGCGTCTACATGAGGTATACAATTTTCTTCATTAAGTCTTTTGTAGTCTCCACTGCAGGAGCATGACCCTCTGTACTACCAGAGCCAGAGCAGTCAGAGGATTTGGCCTTCGCTGTCCCCGCTGGCCAAACTGGTTGGAGAGGTATCTTTGATGTTTATAAGCTTTGTTTAGCTTGTGTTTTTAAGTAGCTTTCTACGACATCCACGGGAAGACTTGGAGTCGTCCTGTTCTACTCTGCCGGGAATCACACGGCTGAGTAGAATAGGACCACTCTACGTCTTTCCGTACATATCCAAGTACATGAGGTATACACTTCTCTTATTTATGTCCTATAGACTCAACGGAACATCACCTTGACATGAAGGAAGCATATATCTGTTCTATTTTTATGGTATTTCATCAGGGCTTGCATCTTGTATGTAGAGAATTTACCACTTCCTTAGTTGACAATTTGACCATTATATTCTACATGTATGTAGTAACTAGTAATCTGTAGACCCTAAAAGTCATAAAAATCTCCATCAATTCCAGGTATACGAAACCCGTTCAGAAGTTGCCATCGTGCTGGAACTATGTGCCGGTGGGGAGCTCCAACGGCTCTTGGACGATGACGAGCGTCTACCCGAAGGCGCTGCCCGCCGCGCCCTCCGCCACGTCCTCGAAGGCCTGGCGCATCTCCACGCCCGCAGGGTCGCGCACTTGGACCTGAAGCCACAGAACCTGCTGCTCACCGCTGGAGGCGAGGAGCTGCTGATTTGCGACTTTGGGATCTCGAGGGCGATACAGCCGGGCGCGCACGTCAGGGAAATATTGGGCACGAGGGATTATGTCGGTGAGTGTATCATGTCATGTATTTTACAGTGATTCAGTGAATAGTGGTAGTTGAAAGTATAAAAAAGGTTTGATAATTTTGAAGAATTTGAACATTAAAATCGTTGAAGTACCTAAGCCTAGTTACACAAGCATTAAGAATGACGTTAACAGGAAGTGCTGTTTCGTTATTCTATAATTTTATACTTCTACGGTCATTATCCCCCACACCTTATCCCCATTACTTGGGGTTGGCGCATATGTCATTTTTCCAAGAAATATTTTTATCATATTTTTCTTTACTTAATCCTTCCACTACTGAAATTGCTTTTGGTCTATTCCTTTCACATCCACTTTCATATTTAAAACCCCTGATCGTAGCCCGTCTAACGTGAGTTGCACTAGATTCACCAGTGTAAATGTTAAATTCTTTTGCTTGTTTGTTCTATGAGATCGAGTCAGGAACTCGATCTCATAGAACAATGTATTTTTCCAGCACCCGAGATCTTATCCTACGAGCCCCTCACCCTCGCCGCAGACATCTGGTCAGTCGGCGTGCTGGCCTACGTGCTGCTCAGCGGCTATTCCCCGTTCGCGGGCGACACCAAACAAGAGACGTACCTTAACATCGCGCAGTGCCAGCTCAGCTTCCCGCGCGACATCTTCCGGGGCGTCTCGCAGCGAGCCATCCAGTTCATTAGAGACACTCTTGTCGTGGATCCAAAGTGAGTATGATCATCTTCGTTTCTTTTCGTTTCTGTAGTTAGGATTTGCTTCGAAAGATTCATCATCATCAGACTTTTTTAGTCTCCATTGCATTGGCACGACCCTCTTTGTACTACCAGAGCCATATATAAGCCAGAGCAGTGAGAGGATTTGGTCTATACTTTCCATGCTGGCCAGACGGGTCCTGGACGGAGAGGTCTCTTGGATGTTTGTAAGCTTTGTTTAGCTTGTGTGTCCTTTTGCCTTCTACGACATCCTCGGGAAGACTTGTGGTCCTATTCTTCTCCACCAGGAACCACACGGTATTAAATAGTGTTCTTAAATATATTTTTTCCGTTCTCAGGGGTCGTCTCACAGTGGAAGAGTGCCTGGAGCACCCATGGTTGAAAGACGAGTCGGACATCCCGCGGGCGATCGTCGGCCTGGGCTTCGATGCCCAGCTCTCCGCCTCCGACCACGAGGGGGACTCCGACGACGGGGACTGCGACAACGGGGGCTGCGGCAACGGGGACTGCAGCAACGTCAACGGGGTCAATGGGGTCAACGGACATAATGGCGTCAATGGCGTCGCGAACGGCATCAATGGACATAAAGACGTGAATGGATGCAATGGGACAAATGGGACACATGAGGATGATAAAGGTGAGTATTTGGTACTTTTAGAACTTAGTGGATTGTTTAGTTTCTTTGTGTTCATTATTGTTTTTGTTGTTGAGAGATCAGATCACTTAAATTGAACTACTATTAAAACGTATGTATAATATAGAAATTAAAATACTCACTATCACTACTTAGTATAAAACCAAGGGGGAAATAATATAACTAAGCTTGCCAGAGTCTGCCAGAGCGCGTGGCTCCAGATGAGAAAACTATTCCCGTTTCAAGATTCAATTGTTTATTTAATATAGGTTTCTTTGAACACTTATTAATTGTCATTCTCGTGTTTATAATTTTTACACCAAAATTTTTTGTTGGCGGCAATAATTACTTATGGCTAAGTTTAGGCCGCTTTCAAAGTGGATTGCAGAAGAAGTAAAGCGGCAACAAACTGCACAGCGATTTTCAACATAGATATTTTAGATATATATCTATATTTAAAGCGTTTATCGCATCTACAGAAATCTAAATTAGAATGTATGAACGTTCGTCCCGGATGATTTCAAGACTTGGTTACTCTAGAATTTTGTGGGAATTATTTTTCTTTTAATCAATAAATTTGAGTGCGTTTAACAATCTTGTCTGATGGGAAGCAACGATGAGGATCGTTGCTGTATGCAAGAGTTCTATCTAGGGTGGTACACGAAAACTCAAGCCTATTTCCCTTTTGCTTTGAAAATACCTAAATTGAACGATTCAGGAAACAGCGAAGAGTTTTAAGTAGATAGAAGATTTATCTCATAATATTAATGAATTCCCTCCCCTCAGAGTGCGCGTCCCGGCCGCTGTCGGCGTGCGGCGCGCGCGAGGAGCTGGAGGAGCGCGACAAGCCGCTGAAGCACGCGCACGCGCGCGACCTCTCGCCGCCCTTCCCCGACGCGCCCTCCACGCCCAAGGTCGGTATTCGCTGGTGTAGCCGTTCAAATATAATACGAATTGTAGTGCTTTCTGCTAAGTCTTTCTAGTAGCCGTAGATACTAATTAAACCAATAAGCTACGAACCAAACAGCATTTATTCATACTACGAATAAATAGGGTGAGACGGATATTAATAAAAAACATTTTTCATGTTTGTGGGGTGGGATGGGATCTTTCAAGAGTGACGTAGTTTCGAAAAAAAAAACATTTTTATAGAAATTGCCCGGCCGGAAAAAGCCTGAAATCTCGGGACTAATCCTGAGATATGGTAACCCTAGTCCCATAGAAAAATTGGACATTTGGACGAGAATCTTTTAGGATCGGACAGGGCTTTATTGACATGTTGTATACGTAAAAGAGAAGTTGTAAAGCTTCCTCGCTCTGTCATATGGGTACAGTACTACCACTTTTATAAGTTACACCGATGTACCTGCGCAGAAATCAAATTTTTGCATTGCGCTAAGTTATCCGTTTGCTATTGGCTGATGAGTACGCCCCATGCTGAGTCTCGGCCATTCTCGGCAGGCGTACAAGTATTGTGAGCGAGATAGCAATAGTCCTACTGCTTTTGGCAATCTTGTGTTGTAGCAATAAGTTCGTTATTTCACTGATGTTCTCATTCGGGCCGAGTCGGCGGTCGTTTGCGCTTTTCTGCGCCATCGAACAATGCCGAGGTAACTTATAAACGTGGTACTACTGTATATCCCGCTCTGTTAAATGGCAAATTTACGTTATTTAACAACGCTGACCCCCGCAGGTGTCGCGCAAGTCCGCGCCGCCGCCGCCGTCGGTGCTGGCGCTGTGCAAGAAGTTCCAGCCGGACTACGAGAAGCCGGCCGTGCTGGAGTGCCGCGGGCCGGCGGAGGGCCCCCCGCGCCTGCGCCCGCCGCCCCCCGACCGCGCCGTGCTGTGCTAGCGCTGGCTGTGCTGGGCCCCTCGCCGCTAGCGCCGTGCCACGCTAGCGCTGGCTATGCTGCGCCCCTCGCCGCTAGCGCTGGCTATGCTGCGCCCCCCGCCGCTAGCACCGTGCTGTACATATTACTTAAGATAGCGTAGTTTTAGAGGTAGGGCCCCGATTACGCGAACCGATGTACCGCGGTACGGGTTGGCCGCAATCGCGGCCCTACGGCGACGGTACAAAGCATAATGCCGCGGGCGCGCCGTGTACAGACAGGCGCCCTCGCTAGCGTCTACTTAGTTAATAAATTGTTAATGTGTCGATCACACCTATAACATTATATTGTAGAATCTAAGTGTTTACATGATTTTAACAGAGTAATGTATGTTATGTAGGTTGAATTGAACCTAGAAGATGCCGCCGGCGTGTTGGGACCAAATTGAGTAGGCGATTCCATATCGGTGTAGATTATTGTCATGTTCGATGTGAAATGTTGAAATTTTATCACTAGGAGTGTCCGTTTTCGGGTTGTTGTTAGATAGTCGAATTGTTGACGTAGATCGCCGGACTAAGAGCTCAAACAAGCGACTTAATTTTTATAAATTTTAATGAATTCATCGAGTGCCTTGGCGCAGTTGTCTATACATAGTTAAAAGTTCTCCGTAATGAAGAGGTCTATTTACCGGAGTCGTGGCCGCTCACGACAAGATTAATTTTAACAATTTGTCAACTTAACGTGAACATTGTGAGAGCTGTTGTGATCTTATAACCCATTTGTAAAAATAAATTATTGTGATACAAGACGTTGTTTCTTTGTTACTGTCCTTCACCAGTGTTTATACCAATAAAAGTACCTGTATGGTCCATGTTTTTCGAGCATAGCTCGCACATGGGGGTGACCCGTGGCCTACATCATGTAGGTCGTGTGTCAACTTTATTAGTAACAAATTGAGTCACTATCAAGCATCAGCTGAGATACTTTCAAGCGGCGGTCCAAGTGCTGCTGAGCTGCCATCGAGAAAGGATTCGGCGTACCCAGCTGCAGCCAATGTAACTTCGAGAGAAATAACTCTCTTTGCGATGTGATCTTGTGTCTCCACACCAACATCCACAACCTACAATCAATATCTCGTCATATACGTTGTATGGCTAACACCATTGCCTTCGTCGTACATATGTTTATGATTAGACTCAGTGCAGAAAGAGCACTGCTGTAGCTCTAGTAGAATTGAATAAGGTTCTTTAAAAAACTTACCTGTGGATTTTTTCGTTATTATATTTAACTAAAAGCACAATTTGAACACGAGTCTGGCATAAAATATAATATAACGACTTCATTGCTGTTCAGAAAGTTAAGGGTGGTGTAAAAGGGAACAACAATACTTCTGGGTTCTCTACGTTGTTACGTTTGAGCTTCTGATGATCGTTAGTTACGTGATGGAGACCCAATAAGGGATCTCTACGTTAAGTTACGTCTGAGGAGGTTATAGCAGCATTGAGGCGTCGAGCCCGGTAATGCTCTGGTTACCTCCATTGCAGCACCGAAATAGTGCGTCCTTCCAAGTAGGACAGACAAATACGTAAAAACCCTTATATCTTTCCATTTTAGTATTATATGTCTGTCCCACAGAGATGATTTTTTTTATCTTCTAATATCTGTGGTCTGTTCAGCTCAGACGGACGCAAATGTGTGACACCGCAATGTAGGAAACCAAAACATTAGTTGTCATTGGGGGCAACAAGTGTTAGTTGTTGCCACGCCACGGAAGTATTATATATTACATAGTTGGTGGTTGTTGCTGTTGCAAAATGTGTTGGAAAATTCAGTGCAGCCATCTGGTGGTATGCATTTCTAGGTAACTTTCAAATGATTTCTCCGATTTCTTTCTAATGATTAATTTCATAGGGGTCAGCACTGGACTCATGTATCTCCCAATATCTCTTGTAATTTTTGTTACAAGTTATGTCGTACAGGGTAAAAAACCTTATGCAGTTCGAGAGAAACAGCTGCGCAGTCAAATAAAACGTCCTATACACGTTACAGAGCGAAATGTAGCTTCGAACAAGATTAAAAAACTTGATAACACTATACCAACTAAAATATGCAGGGTGCATATGAAATTTAGATAGATGACGACATGTTTAGTTTTCGAAATTCAACTTTATGGTATACAAGTAAGGTTGGTTTGGCATTGACGTAGGTATATAAAACAATATGTATTTGTATGGGACTGTGTATCTAGTTTTTTATACTAGATCGAAGGTGTGTGTGTAGGACGTTTCCAACTCTGGCAGCGCTGCTGTTTGTCTCGAGTAAGTCCCAGTGGTCCCATTGACTCAGTTCCATGGTGGGAAAGTGGGAGGATTTGTGGCGAAAAATTTACAATAATAGATGTTGTCTCACAAAAGAAATATTTCTAAGTCACTACAGAATATTTTAATTTAGAATTAAAATAACAACACAGTCGTTTCCATGAAAAGTTTTATTTCTACAAAACAGTCTTGCTGTTAACGGTTCATATGATATTGCTTGGCACAGCGTAGGCACTACAACCAAAGTAAGTATACATTTCTGATAATATATTGTCCTATACAACGTGCAAAAGACATATGCGTAGATAATAAATCGAACAACGGGCACAAATTAAAATAACAGTTTTAAAAAATACTGGAATTTTAATCTCTATACCTGCGACCTTTATTATTATTATAGATTACCTTAAGTATATCGGCGATTGGCGATTCAGTCCATCAATATGAACAACTTTCCCAATGGGACCAATGATGCTACCTCGCAAAAATTTTAACATTTCCATACTGGTACAAGTGTTCAGCTGCTTAAGTAATTTGTATGGAAATGTCGAAAGTTTTTTGAGTTCATTGGTTGCACAGGTAAGGTTGTTCATATTGACGTCACCCCAGTGTATATTCACACGTTGTATAAGTAGTATGACCGTGGATCGATTTATTACCCATGTATGTTTTTACACATTCTAATAGGAGGTGCAAAATTAATTTGCCAGCATTAAATTACAATTGTTTATGATACATTTTGTGCTTTTCTTCGTATTTTTTAATTAGGAATACCAATTTGACTAGAATGTCTAAAACAAAGCTACAGTGTACCAAAATGTGTATCTTAAAACAGGAACGAAGGTCTTCTCCAGATGGCAGCACTGAATGGGAGGTTACAATTAGCCGCTGTCATTGGTTACATTTGACGAGAAGCAATATATGACGCATTGTTGGTCAAAACAGCTTGCCGGACCTGACGCCTCAGTGTTGCCGCCACTTATTTCAGATAACCTTCATTGGTATTGTTGTTGTTTTTGTTTGTTTTTCGTGTGTATAAGTGGCCAACACTGGTGTCAGATTTTTCAAGCTGTCTAAAGGCATCTGACAAAGCTTAACGACTGCCATCAGTGATGACAGCCGGGACCAACGGCTTTACGTGCCTTCCGAAGCACGGAGGAGCTCGAGATATTTTTATGCTACTTGCGGTCACCCATCCAAGTGGGAGTGCGCCTAGGGTTGCTTAACATGCGGAAGCGCTTATTATGCTCACGCTCACGCCCACTAGGCCATCGGACTCCTACATTGGTATTAAAAACTTTTGAACAGTGTATAGTAATTTACAAGAGTGTCAAAAAGTAAAGATTGAGGGGCTATAATATAAATGGATGTTTTACTTTTCTTTTAAAAACGTAGTTTATTTTCATTGGAAAAGCTTATAGCTTATATACATAATATATATAATAATAAGCTGTGTTAGCTATGCCTAGGCTTTGGGCAACGGCAATTTAATACTAACGTATAGACTGAAAATATCATCGAAAATATTGGCCCACCTAACTTATGGCCAGCTATTAGCAAGTACATCGTAGGCGATATTTTAGTTCCAATAACCGCCACGGCTGCCACTATGGGCGGCAACGACGGCGCTGCAGTGCAAAGTGGTCGTTTCCCACCCATAATTAGATGGCGCTAGCGAAAACTTGCTAATACAGTGAAATAATAGTAAAAGCCGATAATATTGTATATTTTTGCCATTATAAGAACAAATTATACGATAAAGAGTTCAGACCACGAAAGAGAAGACTAAGGATTGGCAGTAAAAGGCTTAATTTGTAAGTATTCAAATGCACCTTTTGGGTTATCTTTACAAAACTACGGTTTTACATACTATGAACAAGTGATTATATATTTATATTTCTTTCTTACTCTAGTTGGTGTGTAACATGATATAGTCTTAATATACTCTCTTCACACATACTAATGCACTTGTAAGCACACTACATACATATACCTTCGCAAATACTTCACGAATCAACCGAAGTCAAACCATTTTTGTATTTCTGAACATTATCGTCAAATACTTTTGAATTTAGTCAATAATTTAAGATCAATTTTTTTGACAAACAATTCTGACTAGTTACAATTTCGAATTTCTTGCCTATCTATCAAATGCATAATTAATAAGTTCGTATGTGCAGTTTTATGCAGTGATCGGTTTTAAATAATTTTGGACACAACCACAAATATACAAAGTTAGCCTGATATTTCAAGTAACATTGGAGAAAACTCGAGTCCTTGGGTCTACGTTTTTCTGAACGGGATCCAGGAGCCCAGTGCTGCCCTCATTTGTAAGAAAACTCCAATTTTAAATAACACTGGATAATCAGGTCTTTTTTAGTCTCTACTGCAGGAGCACGACCCTCTCTGTACTACTAGAGCCATATGTTAGCCAAAGCAGCCAGAGGATTTGCCACACTCTCCACGCTGGCAAAACGGGTTGGAGAGGTCTCTTTGATATTTATAAGCTTTGTTTAGCTTGTGTTTCCTAAGTCGCCTTCTACGACATCCACGGGAAGTCTTGGAGTGGTCCTATTCTACTCTGCCGGAAACCACACGATAAACTGGACACATTGATCCCCTTAATCATGAGGCAGTTGAGGATGACACCCTGACCCTGAGAAGTGGACTCGTAGAACATACAGTTTTGTTTATAATGTTAGCTATCTACTCCTGCGAGGTTACTGGTGTTTTACTGGTAACCTGTATAAAAATGGACTTAAGGACTCGGAGTTTTTTGAAAACAATTTCAAGCCATAAATGTTATTAATATGAATAACTTAATAAAAGTTTTCCCTACCTAACAAAAAGTTCATTAACCCCCTAAAATTTGATATAGGTACCCTTTCGACATACATGCATTACGTCATTGTCGATATACACAACACTAGATTCATAATAATATTTCTTGATGAAATTTTAATAAAATTATTCTTTAGTTTAAAAATACTTAGGATAGGCGGCAAATTCAAACCACTTATATTTAAAATAATATAAAGTAAATACGTATTATACGGTATACATGGTTAAAATAAGGGGTCATTTGCGATATTAAGATAAATAATTTCATCACAATTTTGCTTAAAACTTAAAATATTCGAATCCATATATCAATATCAAATACCATGAGCCAATTTTTGAACTGGTAGAATCGATCCATCACTCGTCTAGCTTCTGCATGGTGAATCTTAAACTCATTTTTAAACAATTATTAAAATAGAAATTTCGAATGGACGAACGAATCACTCTGAGTCAAAGGTGGGTTCGATCTGGTACATTCGGATTCTACCATCATCGGGTTCCATCGAGTTTCATCGGGCCCAATCTAGCACCATCGGCCTTTGAGTACCATATCCTACCATCAGTGAACCATAAACAATCACCATGAGTAAATGCACCTTGGTACATAAGAAATGACGACCTGCATCGGGACCTTAACATAAAGTTTATTGATAGAGAAATCAAAAAATACGCTGAAGCACATGAGCATAGATTGCTTCATCATGTGAACGTCGAGGCGATCCAGCTCCTTGACAATACGGACATAGTGCGAAGACTTTAAAGGACTAAACCATTTGAATTAGTGTAGTGTAGTGATAAAAAACAATACAACAGTGCAGTAAAAGTGCGATTAAAGACACATGAACAAAGTGCCTTCCCCTTAATAGAGACAGTAAATTGCCGATGGACACATTCTTATTCTATACGTAATAATCTAGGTCAATGTAAATTTACTCATTAGCCAACTAATAGGCTAGATTGTAATAATATTCGCGTATGTATGTATTTAAATACAAACATCGCGAAATAAAAAAAACCATGGTTCAAAAACACGTAAAATCAGGACCACTAGCCGATTCAATGAAGGTTTTCAGAATTGTTTTTTCCCCCAGATGGCGACTCTGTGTCAAGAGGTATTTTTGACAGCTGCTGTCAAAATCCACCAATCATGTTTAATCATCAATTTTACGATTGGTGGATTTTGACAGCTCGACCTCTCGACACAGAGCCGCCATCTGGGGCAAAAATCAATTCTGAAAACCGTCATTCACATGAATACGTACGTAGTGCTGACGTCACGAGTGGTGGATCGATTCTACCAGTTTAAAAAATTTGCTTCATTTCGTCTTTAAAAACTTATAACACAATTCATATGATGTTGTCAATTTAAAAACGTTTTTACACACTTCTGATCTGACTGCAAACACAACTACCATAATAAGCCGTTTATACATGGCCTGTTGGTACTAGGTCAGGCCAATAACTAACCATTCAATATAATTCACTGACGTATAGATTATCTTACTGGCCTTATATACTTTAAAAGGCCCACAATAGATGCTCACTCTTTGATGGTGAACTTAGCTAACTTAACCTTCAATTTCATTCAAAATTAGAAAAGTGTGAATTAATGTATTTAGTATTCACAGGAAGTCAGCAAGAACTCATTTAACTAGCCAGACTTCATTCGACGTCAGCTTAAAGTAATGACGCGACGTCAGTGGCCGTTCATAACAGCAGTAGCGGCCTGTTTGTCATTGGGTTGTTCACAGTTCTCAGTATATTAAGTATTCACAGAACTGAGTAAAAACACATTAAATTAGCCAGACGTCGTTCGACGTCAGCTAAAAGTAGTGACGCGACGTCAGTGGCCGTTCATAACAGTAGTAGCAACTTGTTTGATATCGTATTCACGGTTCTTAGTGTTTTAAGTATTCACAAGAATGAGTAAGAACACATTAAATTTGCCGCACGTCATTGGACATCAGCTAAAAGTAGTGACGCGACGTCAGTGGCCGTTCGTAACAGCAGCAGCGGCCAGTTCTTAGTGTATTAAGTATTCACAGGACTGAGTTACAACACATTAAATTAGCCAGACGTCATTGGACGTCAGCTAAAAGTAGTGGCTCGACGTCACTTTCAGCGTCTTGGAGTCGTTCATAGTTCTTAGTGTACTAAGTATTCACATTATGTCAGCATAAACACATTAAATTAGCCAGACGTTGTTAGACGTCAGCTAAAAGTAGTGACGCGACGTCAGTGGCCGTTCATAACAGCTGTAGCGGCCTGTTTGATGTCGTTGAGCTGCTCGGAGTACTCGGTGTACATGCGCTGCCATCGCAGTTGGCGCACGAGGAGAGATAGCATCTCTTCCAGAATGTCGTGCTTTTTGATGCCCTGCAAAAACATTAATATGTATGTGTGTGTGTATGACTGATGTTAGGAATGACACAGTTTGAAGAAACGCTGGTAGTCTGAACTTTTTTTGTTTGTTACGCTTTCACGCCCCATCTACTAAACCGATTATCATGAAATTTTGCATACACATAGTTTAGGGTTACTGAAAAGGACATAAGCTATATATCACGCGGGCAAAGCCGTGGGTAACAGCTAGTAAATTAAATAAATAACCAGTTGCTTACCAATATTGTGGACTGCCACTTCTTAGGAGTGGATGTACAATGACTTGGTCCCAGCATGTCTTCTAATATATTTCTTAATTGGTCCTCTGTGCCTGAAATGCAAAACATACTTTTTTGAGATAAGAATTTAATAAAATGTGGCAGTTATTACACAAATTACGAAACCAATACTATTACTAGTATCAGACGACCGACTGCCTTATGTTTATTTTAGACCACAGATTTTAGAAGTAAGAGATATGTTATGGGGGCCATGTGGTCTCAACGCCTTAATCGTACGATTTGTTCTCAGAGACTCGCATAGATGGCGCCACTCGAAACTAAACGACATTGTATCTACCGTATTATGAGAATATAAAAACATGATTCACAAAATATATCTTATTAAAAATCAAAACAATATTTTAGGCATAATATTTTAAAATGACACCGTATATTTAGTAAGTTAAAGGCTAACGCAGATTACCGCCATCTAGTATCGACTACCAAGCAACTCTCCTGCGCCATACATTCGCCTGCTTTTCGCAACCTTAATTTGATCCAATATTTTTGTATGAGGTGGGCAGTCTATTACGTTAGTATTATATTGTCTTTGCGGGGGCGTGCCATGCGTCGCCATGTCCTTGCGCGATTTCAAACTTATTCCGAGGACCTTAAGTTGTAAGTAATTTTCTTAAAATATAATGCCATCTGTTGATTTATGGCTGAACTTTTTCGTTAATCGTAGCTTGTAGACTCAAGATACTAAAACATCGTAAATACTCTCTGTGAACTCTGTTTCACAAGTCAGCTGTGTTTTCGCTTAGCAGTTTGTATGATTCAAGTTCAACAGCGGTTCAAGTATTAAATTTCCGTATCGCACTTCCCCTGTTTTTTCACTTCCGTGTTCTAGATAAAAGAGAACATAGACAATATGTTCTCTTTTATCTAGAACGTATGGTTCCCGGCAGAGTAGAATAGGACCACTCCAAGTCTTCCCGTGGATGTCGTAAAAGGCGACTAAGGAAACACAAGCTAAACAAAGCTTACAAACATCAAAAAGACCCTCCAACCCGTCAGGCCAGCGTGGAGAGTGTAGGCCAAATCCTCTGACTACTCTGGCTAATATGTTGCTGTGGTGGTGCGGAGAGGGTCGTGCTCCTGCAGTGGAGACTGGAAAGGACCTGATGGATGGATAGACAATATAATTCTTGTTACTTGACCACGATTATGTGACCCCCCCCCCCCGCCCCTCCCTCCAACGCCCTTGAGTGAAACTCACCGTGGCTAACAAGATGCGAGAACAGCGCTGTGAGCCAGTGCCGGTAGTCCGCCGACAGTCGTAAATGCAGACACGACGACACCTGCGCTTCGAGCCAGCTGCGAGCCGCGCCCGCGCTGTAGTTATTGCTATAAAAAGTTTATTTGTATAAGTATTAAAGTTCTTTGCGAAATCTCCCTGAAAAGAGGAGATCCGTAAAAGAACAAAGGTCACCGATATAGTTTAGCGGATAGATAGCTTAGCGGAGCTTTTATAAGTGGCAGTGGACGGGATTCAAAGCGCGCAGAACCATTGACCGATGGGGCAGAAAGCACCCACCGAACAGGTGGTTGGATTAGATAAAGGTCACAGGCAGGCGTTGGATGCTGGCCGCTTCCAAACGGTGGTATCTTTAGGGGAGAACTATGTCCAGCATTGGACTTCTTGCGGCTGAGACAATGATGATTACAGTTTTTACAAATCACTAAGTCAATAGCGATTTACTAATGTCAAATATATTATGAAAACACGGCTTTACTCACGTTTTATTACGTCGGATCTGCCGACTAGTTTCATAATGAATTAAATGAAGCCGTGTTTTCATAATGAATTTATCTCGCGTAAGTTTTAATAATATTAATGTCAAATATAGTTGGGAAGATAACACAATGGAAGTCTAGAACTTTTCCGAACATTGTCTGTCTCGCCCACACATATTCCATTCTGCTCAAACACAGACTGGAATAAGGTTGTTCTCAAATAAGCGGTAGCAGATCTAAGGCTGTGCCGGATGTGAGCATCCGGTATTGATTGGGCCACAATGTGATTGTTGCTGTTTGTCAAATATTATCCAAAGACAGTGGCTATCGAGGTCAACTCCTCAGTGTTGTGGTGAGCATTTCAGAAAACCCTCATATTCTGGAATATTCTGGCTGTCAGGACCGGAAGAATATGGAACTTTCTAGAAACTCATAAGATCGTATGGAATGGTGTGTGAATAAGTGATATTATTTTCTACGACCCCAGCGACGAACCAGGATACTGATTGGTTTACGTATTGGATTTTCGACGTGTTGGAAGACCACCAGGCCTATTTGCTAACTTTTGACAGTTACGGTGTACATAATTTTCATGGTAACTTCTATATTCATTAGGCTTAGGTATGAATGACTATTTTTATTTATGATACGAAAACCGTAATGGATGCTAAAGTGACGATCAAATCGTTGTACACTGAGTTAGCAAATCGGCCTGCAGACAGTATCTGGTTTGGGATTTTATAGTAAAAGAAATTTTGGTTGATTGTAAGTTACGAACAGTGGCGGCTCGTGACTTCAAGGAGTGGTGGTTCACCTGCTTACCTATTGTCTCTCAAAAGCAAAACGACCTATTGAAATGCCGTATGTTCGTCAATTATTTGTAGTCGACTGCCCCTATGCACCTACTTAATAATATTTGTACATACATAATCAGTTACTCTAGGTACAATTCTTGTTAATATTAATGCATGTTGTAAAACCATTTCTGTATAAAAAGTATCAGGTACTTATGTACATGCAGTGAAATATCTCATCATCTTGACTTACTATTGGTTTAGTGAGAGGAGCTGCGCGCTAATGAATATTCTAATAGGTACTTAACTATTTCAAGTTGAAAAGCACGAGAAGATGGTTTCAAAAAACAGATTAGGCGGCATACCGCCTAAATAAGCCATAGCCTATTTTTTTTTTTAGTTCTTGTTCAAATAATCCCATTAACAACACACTTTGAAGCCACTTTCAACCGCTACACTTTGAAGCACACACAAAGTAGAAAACCATAACTATAATTAATTATTGGGTAATTTCGCGCGCGTTATCTATCACACCGTGTCACAGGTGCGAAATAAAACAAACAAACTGATTTGAGTAGGTCAAGGACACGCCTTCGCAACAAAAATCTTCAACGAGCGAGCGAGACAACCCGGCCGATGCCGCCCGAGCGAGTTCGGGAGTATTCGGGACTCGTGCGCCGACCCGATTTTTCAATTTTTCTTATACATTGAGTACGGGCCATCTTCCGTTTCACCTGCCGGAGCATTTCTGTCTCATTCCCTATAGTTTCTATGGAGATGCTTCGTGCGCACTTTGAAAGCGCTCGCCTAATTTTTGGTTTAGCTAAAATGAGTCTTAAATTTTAGGTTATAAAGATCAAGCTTGTTTGAAAATATTTTCTTCTTCAGTGTGTAATTAAAGTTACATACTTTTGGATAAATAATAATTGTGTCGAAAAAAAAATTGGGAAATACATAAAAATCTGGTAGTGCAGTGCACGAGTGCACTAAAGGAGCGGCCGCCACTGGTTACGAACCTGGGGGTTTGTGGTGGGAAGTCAAGGGGTGCAATTGGGGTTTGCCTTCGACGATTTTGATAATTGATTTTAGTACACTTTATAATATGAAATTGGTGTAGTTTGGTGTTATAAATGCTCGTGAACAATTTGTGAAATAGTTAAAGTAGACTGTTATATGGACTCGTATAGATTTGTCACCAGAAGCTCCCACGAGGCATCAAAGGACATACGCCATCTTTGATGTTACTTTTACTTTCAACTTTACCGTAGAACACCGATACTTGGTACTAAATTTACTGGACATTGGCACAATCACTGAAATCTCGGTGGGAGTCATATCATAACGTAAAACAGAAGAAGAAGAGTAACGAACCTGGCTCCGAAGGTGGGTCGTGGCGGTTTGGCCTTGGTGTGCGAGTAGAGCGCGCTGGAGAGCGCGTGGTGCGCGCGCGGAGCCCTGCTGGCGGCGTGCACCGAGCCTGCGCGCCACACGGGGTCCGACGAGTCGGCCCACACCACCCTGTGACGGCGGGGAGGGTGAAGGAAAATTATTATTAGTTTTTCATTTGAAAAATTGACTTCAGCCAATATACTGAAACGATTTTGATGATATTTATGTAATACTAATTGCATTTCAAATTAAAAAAATATATTTTAAAATCGACTTACAAATTACAGAGGTATGAGTAACATACATGGTGAAAAATTTTTCAATTTGGGCACTTTTAAGGGTAATTCAATCCATCGATATAAGCAACCTTTTCTATGGGACCAATGCTCCAATGGCAATCAGTATTTCACAGTGTAAATTAAACATAAGCTTTACGTAGTTAAGTTAATGTATTTGAACTACGTTCGAATTATAGAGCATTCACCACTTTTAAAGATCAGAAATAAATCGATTTTAGACAAATATAACCCGAATTCTTTTTACTTTCTATTTGCAAAAAAAGTATATTAATAAACAATGTTTACGAATTCCTACGTAAAAACAAGAGAGAAAGAATATTAAAATGATGAATATGTTTGCTCGCTCTTTTTTATCATACGATATAAAATAAAACGCGCATCTCAAAATAAAAGGTAATAATCAAATAAAAGTAATAATCATAAAAATATAAGGAATAGTCCTTTCTATAAAAAATGAGTACTTACCAAGCACACAGCTTCTTACTGTAGATATAACTCTTACTATTGCTAAGTGAGATCAAAGGGTTCCCGTCTTCCAGGAGAGAACAATTTGTGACCGTCACTGAAAACAATAAAAAAAATTATCAACTTTTTTTAAACTACCAGTCTGTAAGAAATTGCTGTCCAAATAAAACTTTTTAATAAATTATAAGGTTATTTATGGTATGTACTAAGAGTTGATTGTTTAGACGCGCGACCTTAACGTTCAACACGATGAAAATCGACCTCGTTTTATCATAAACAAAATTAGTACAAAGTTATTTTTTGAACTAAAAAAATAAACATATAATATAACATACCGCCTTCAGACAGCAGAGCCCTGAAGCTGAGCGGGCGCACGAGGCAGGAGGCAGTGGCTATATCCCAGATGGTCAGCTCGGCCGTGCTCGTCACCGCCGCCAGGGTGTCCCCGGCTATAGTCAGCTTGGCCGCGGGAGACGATAACGCTGGCAATAATAACAAGTTGTTAATGTTTCTCTTGCTGTTGTTCCGGCAAAGACTTCTATATAAACTGAGGTAGACGAGCCATACATACCAAATTCTGAAGCATTCAAAGGGTGCTAATTAACACCGTTGCGCTTAGCTCACACCGAAACTGTGTCGTGAAGACGCCGGCCACGTCACGGGACACGATGGCTCTTGAATGTATGTTTCTTGGAGTAGGGTACGTCTACCTCAGTTTATATAGGAGTCTTTGTGTTCAGGGGTGTAACCCTTAAGACGATACAGGATTTTTTTGGAATCTAGTAAAATATGAAATAAATCGTTTGAAAGAAAATGGAGATATTCTTTAAAATGTTGATATTCTAGGCCCTGGATAATTCTTCATTTAATAAACTACTGTTTACAGTTTAAAGTGTGAACGTGATGCCTTTCTTAGCGTTTTTGTCAAAGACAAAACATACCTCATACAAAACTATTGGCTCAAGTGACGATCTGGTATAAAAGGAAATCCTAAGCCATGTCTAGAAGAAAAAAATGTTTTTTTTTTGGGACAGCGATCCCAGTTGCCGAATCCAATAGTAGATTGTTATACAAGGGTCGTAAGGTAACAATTACACCCGAGATATTTGAGCGCACGAGCGAGCGAAGCGAGCGAGGGTGCAATTGAACATCTACACTCGAGTTGAATACTCTACATCCTGATGGCGAGGAAAAATATATGTAATTTGCAACAAAGAATAAAACAAGTTCTCTCTACTCTTGATGCAATCAGCTATTAGAGGTGGACAGTGGGCTTGTTATTAAAAAAAAATGAGTATTATAGGAGCCGATGCGCGGCGCGTGACCGCCTTCGATTTTAAAATTTACTTACCTCTCTAAGGATGTAAATCGAACTTACAACCCGGATTTTGAGTAAAAAACAACCTCCTTTCAGAGCTTAAACGATGTAAATAAACAAAAACCCATTTTTTTAAAAGGATGCCGTTTTTGGTTTAAACTTATTTCTATTTTATTCTTATGTGAATCAAGACAAATTGATGAGAACGTTACTCCTCTGTTTTGACTGAATTTCAAAGGTGGTCCTATTATTTGAAACTAACGATGTGTCATACTCACCGAGCGGGGGCAGGGCGCGCGAGGCGTGGTCCCTGGCCAGCCGCCACACGTGCAGCTGGGCGTCGGCCGTGCCCACCGCCGCCCAGCGCGCGTCGCACGCGATCACCGTCACCGCCGCGCCTGCCGACAGAACGGACGTCACAACCAGGGTAACGAAACGTTACCGTTTTACGTTGTAGGTTTGATAGATAAATAATAAATATATACGGACAAATCACACAGATTGAGCTAGCCCCAAAGTAAGTTCGAGACTTGTGTTATGGGATACTACTCATAATATATAAACATCCAAGACCCAGGTCAATCTGAAAAAGATCATTTTCCATCTTGACCTGACCGGGGATCGAACCCGGGACCATCCGTGTTGCAGGCAGGAGGATTGAACGCTGCGCCATTTAAAACAGGAGAAACTGCAAGTATATAATATCGATGTGCACGTGAGCTAGTGTTGCGACAACTTTGCATGCATTAGTATTAGCGTCACTGTTACGTTACGGGCCTATCCAGAGTCTAATGGTGGCACTTTACATCGCTACTTGCGATTTTTTGCGCCTTTGTTCGTAAATTTGTGATAAATCCGAACATTACGAATACACACTACCAATAATTCAATAACAGCGAATATGTCAAACATTAACAAATATTTTTGGTATCAAACGCTAAGCCGTGTTCACAGTAGCTGCGACTTACTATTTCCATTTTAATCACAAACATTTTAAAATATCCAAACGTTAAGTAAGTTCTCTTTAAAAGTGCAAGTCAAAAACTTACCCAAGTAAATCTCCCAGACAGGATCGTTCAGCACCGAATTGTTGGGTATGAGTTGCAACTTGGACAGCGTGCCATAGTGTGTGTTGCACGCTTTATTCACGACCTGCAAACAGAGAAGTAACTCGTCTGGAAAGCTGTGTAACCTTGGCGTTGGTCACATTCTTGACCTATTCCGACAACAATAAAGGATATTATACAATATATATAACAATATTCCATGGTGGTATCAACTTTAACGTGTCCACAAATTCATATACAAACGGGAGTTGTACTTTAACTATGCATAGATGGCGCTACGTGCTTATTAGATATTCATTATTATAACTAATTAAAATAGCATTTTCGATTATTGCATTCAATCAGAATCACATTTTTATCTTCCAAATAAATGCGTACTATCTTTTTAACGTAAAATCATTCTAATTAGTCTAGTTGACTAGTAGTAAACCTACTGCCATCTAACGGAGGCTTCTAAAAACTGAGTTTGCCAGAGCGTTTGTCAGAGCGCATGCCTTCGGATGAGATATCTATTCTTGATTGATTGATTGATTCCTGTAGAATTTTAATATCTATGCATATTCCTATTTCTACCTGCAAACAGTGGAAAGCTGTGTGACTTTAGCGTTAGTCACATTCTAAAGCTATTGCTATTTAACCTGCATGAAACGGGTGCGCCTCGTAAGCGAGGGAGATGACACGACGATTATGCCTAAATTCGAAGGTTATATAACGCGTCCTTCGAGAAAATGCCTTGAAAACACTTTTGAGTAACCAAACTAAGTGCCAAGTGAAAAATATTTGAATCTTTAAAAACTAAGTAAATGGTGTTTATTTATATCTTAAGTTGGAATAAAAATAGTACTAAAATATTTTGAAGTTTATAATTTTTTAACCATTGATTTTTTAACCAAGCTGTATAAGAATTTATTATTTTATTACATTTTTATACCTCCGAACGTGTAGCGTTCGAAACTTTAGGTGTATACATACATAAAATAATAAACGCGATAAAAACGTATTAAAAAATATTTGCCTCCCTGTCCCCTCATAATTTTAAATTTAATTTATTTTATATTGTAATAGCGGTATTAAATATACACTTGGCTCACTAGATAAAGCTCTATGATAGACGGACAGACAGACAGCGGAAGCTTTGAGAATCCTGATTTTACGCTTCAGGTACGGAACCAATAACGGAAGATAGGCATGTAACATACTCGTCTTCATCTTCACTTACCAACGGGTGAGATGGGAGACAAATACCTAATTGAATAATTAATAAAAAATCCCAAAAAAAGCGAATGTTAACTTAGCTAGCAAACTTGTATACCTGCAGCCTGAGCGGGCCGGCGGCGCGCACGACGGGCCCGGCGGAGCCCAGCGGCGGGGGCGCCAGGCAGGGCGCCGGGCCCCGCGGCGTGCCCACGGCGCTGGGCGGCGCGCTGGGCGCCAAGGGCCGCTTGGCCGCCACCTCGTCGGCGCGGGGCCCGGGCAGTGACGCTGCGCTGCGCTTGCGCAGCCGGTTGTCCAGACCGCTGCAAGGTAAGAGAAACAATTTTGGAACGAAATAATTTATTGTACAGCATAACAAAATTACGAAATATTTTTTAAGGGGCATGATAAGTCTATGATTTTGAATTTTTGCCTAATGGAAAATGCGTAATACTTTAGTTTTTCGTTGATGCATACACACTTAACACTATCATCATCATCATCAGATATAGTCTCCACTGCAGGAGCACGACCCTCTCTGTACTCTGTACTATCAGAACCATATATAAGTATAAGCCTGAGCAGTCAGAGGATTTGACCTACACTCTCCACGCTGGCCAGACGGGTTGAAAAGGTCTCTTTGATGTTTATAACCTTTGTATAGCTTATAAACTTTGTATAGCTTATAAGCTTTGTATAGCTTGGATTTCCTAAGTCGCCTTCTACGACATCCACGGGAAGACTTGGAGTGGTCCCTGTTAGAAGTGTCTTAGTTTTGATGATCGGTCAATCATTGAGTAACAAAATTAAGAAACTAGACTAGTTATAATTCTTAAAGTACTGGTTCAAATTAAATGAAATTTGAAGTATAACGTGTTTATACATTGCCTGCTTGGTAAATGAAATGCAGACTTCTAGTTTTATTCATAACGAAGTAATAAGGCGTCGAAACTGGCCAGAACTGCTCCGAAAAAAGGATGGTACGGCCGTGCCGCTTTTTTTGCTCCCAGATGTCCTTCGAGTAGAATGTTTTTCGAAATGAATACCTAAAAGACTAAAACCGGCCCAGCGCGAGTCGGACTCGCGCACCGAGGGTCCCGTACAAAAAAAAAATTCTTTATGTAAATTCAAAATTTACGTGATTAATTTCGACTTGATACGTCCGCGCGTTAAGATAAGATAAATTTATTTGCATAAACATGTGTAAGTTACAAAAGTAGGTGTAGGATACATACATACAGAAAGACGTACAAACGAGTGATTCTATTTGGGTTCCTTATTACCCTTTGTAGTTCGGAACCTTAATAGTAGATTGTTATACAAGGGTTGTAAGTGATCAATTACACCCGAGTTGAACACTACTTTACATCATGAATGCGAGGAAAAATATATGCAATTTGCAAGAAAGAATAAAACAGTTAATGCGCGCCAAACTGTTTTTTTTTTTAATGGCCTGGCGCTCTTGATGTAATCAGCCATTGCGCTTGTAATAAAAAAATATGAGAATTTAGGAGCCGATGCGTGGTGCGTGGTCGCCTTCGGCTTTCAAATTTGCTTATCTCCCTCAGGATGTACTTACAACCCGGATTTTGGGTTAAACACAACCTCCTTTCAGAGCTTGAATGAAGTAAAAATAATTCATTGACATAATACATAGGGCTATTCATAACGTGATGTTTTTTTAGCATTTTTTGATCCCATCTCACGTGATTAATGGACGGCCCCTAACAAATTATAATAATCGAATATAATAATGAAATTAGACAGACCGCCGTGTGGTTCCCGGCAGAGTAGAATAGGACCACTCCAAGTCCTCCCGTGGATGTCGTAAAAGGCGACTCAGAAAACACAAGCTAATCAAAGCTTACAAACATCAAAAAGACCTCTCCAACCCGTCTGGCCAGCGTGGAGAGTGTAGGCCAAATCCTCTGACTACTTTGTCTAATATATTTGGTGTGGTAGTACAGAGAGGGTCGTGCTCCTGCAGTGGAGACTAAAAAAGACCTGATGGATGGATGGAATGAAATTGGACACTTACTTATCCGTAGTGTGTATTGTAGCATGGTTGCTGACATTCGGATGTATGACGATGTCATCCCTCACTTCCACCCTGATCCTGGACTTGCTTTGTGAGGAGGTGCTGAAACACTTCTCTGAGTCGCCGCCAGGGAGGGATCCGAGAGATTCACTGAAACATAATTTAACATATTAAAAAAAAAAAAAACAAAAACCGACTTCACCCTATCAATTTGTTTGAATAAGAATAAAATGGAAATAAGTGTAAACCGAACGGCATGTGTGTAAATATTTTTTTGTTTTTTGTGTATTATTTCAAAAAGGACTCGCCACATTTCGATAAAAATTTAATGGGACCATATGTAAACTATTACCTATCGAACAAAAAAAGAATTTCTTAAATCGGTCCAGGTGTCTTTGAGAAATAGGGGAACATACACAAAAAAGAAAGATTTCGACGAATCGAGAACCTCCTCCCTTTTTGAAGTCGGTTAAAAATGCCCAAGTAAGCATTATTAGTATGGTAGATGGAATGCGGGTGTTCTGGAATAAGTGGCGGTAGTACTGCAGAGGCAGGTACGGTGGGCTGTCATTGGGCTACAGTCAGTCAGTTGTAGCTGCTAATCAAATATTACCCAATAAATAAATATATGCGGACAAATCACACAGATTGAGCTAACCCCAAAGAAAGTTCGAGACTTGTGTTATGGGATACTAACTCAACGATACTATATTATATAACAAATACATATATAGATAAACATCCAAGACCCAGGCCAATCTGAAAAAGATAGTTTTCCATCTTGACCTGACCGGGATTCGAACCCGTAAACTCCAGAGTAACAGCCTGGCATGATGACCACTAGGCCACGGAGCTCGACAATGATAACAACTTATCGAAATCGACGCCTCAGTGCTGCCATCTGGTGGTGAGTATTTCAGAAAACCCTCCTGACATGAAAATAGAACATATAATAGAGCTATGCTTCTATCATGACAAGGTGAAGACAAAAATGAACTTGGGGAAGTGATCTCTTAAGCCAAAAGGAAGATGGAAAGTGTAGTGAAGTCGTGATTGCCTTTTTGGATATGACCCGTTGAGTCTATATGACATAACTATAAAAATGTGTGTGAGCGTGGATGTCGTAGTAGGCGGCTCAGGGAACATAAGCTAAACAAAGCTTATAAACATTAAAAACATTCAACCCGTCTGGCCCGCGTGGAGTATAGACCAAACCTTTTATTGCTCAGGCTCTGGTAATGCAGAGAGGGTCTTGGAAGTCCTTGAACAGACTTCGGACTCAAGTCGGCCGAGGAGAATATGAACTGGTGGGGCTACAGCTCGGAAATCTCTTGTTGCTGTGGTGCCACCCCTCAGATCATGGCACACTTATTATCCTGCCTTTCCTGTCCTACCACCTGTACACGCGAGGACCTATACAATGCTACTGATTACGCTGTATCAGTATCAGGGTACGCTTATATTACTTTATTTCATAAGGACACTAGTATCGACGGCCAACGAGGCGTCGCGGCGCCCTGGCAAGGCGGGACACCCATAGCTCTCCACGGACCAGGGCAGCCAGGAAACGAGTAGATCTTGGTGCAGCAGTTGTAGATTGCGATGCATGGGCAGCAAAATTATAGTATAATTATTATTATAATTAGTATGTTACGAGACCATATTTTTTTAAATTAGGGACATATCACACAAATTGAGCTAGCCCCACAGTAAGTTGTGAACTTGTGTCGCAGGATTCTAATTCAACGATACTATATTTTATAACATATACTTTATAAAGATAAACATCGAAGACCCAGGTCATTATGAAAAAGATCGTTTTCCATCATGACCTGACCGGGGATCGAACCCGGACACCCGTGTCGCAAGATGGCGTGTTGACCGCTGCGCCACGGAGCTCGTCAAATATATAACGAATTTATACCCAGACTATTATAAATATCTTCGGGATACTGGGAATTAGAATTGGCTTGGACGTCGCTTACTTATACCCATGTATGTATAACTAATTTTTATGTTGACGACTACTTCGTCTACTTTTGTTCCTTCGCAACTTGAGGCACGTCAGTCTTGGTGAAAGCCCCGGCTTTCGGCCGTCAGTCACAGTTATTATGAATGCTTAAATGCTATACTAACATATAAAAACAGTTTTAGCTGGATGTTCGATCGAATAGGTATGCCGAAAAAAAGAACGTTTTGAGCGGGGTCAGTTTCGGCACAGACCCAAAGATGTGACGTCAGTCTACCTAAGACCGATTAAGCTAAATAATAAAGCATTATACTCTACATTGAAAGGATGTTATGAAAAGATAAATAAAAGAATTTAAAAAAATAAAATAAAACAAAATATATTTCTAACAGTTGGCCCCGGACGGACCCATGCCGTCAGTCACGTAGTGCTACCTTTATTACCTAGTCTAGATAAAATCGTTCGAATAGGTCACTGGCTATTGACCTCCCGGACTAACTGTAATATCTATCTGAACCCTTCTTACTATAATCCGGACCCATCCCAGCGTGAGCTGGAATATACAAAAATTTTGAATATTTTTGGATAAACAATATAACATGCTATTTCTAATGCTATGTTTAAGTCTTATAATATTTCAAAAAACTACTGATAGCGAGTTTTAAATTTCGCCGAGCGCCATCTAGAGGCAACGGTCAAAATCTCAAACGTAGTTGCGAATGACAACTTTGAGGACTGGTTTTAGTCAATTATTTAACATTTTTAGAGATAAAATACGATAAAGTACGACCTCAACTACGCCTCAGCAAGTGGCGTGGCAGTTGCAACATACTTGGAGGGATAGAACATAAGATTTTTACCTAATAAATAAATATATAAAAATTTTTTTTGGACATTTTGAGCCTTCGACACGATTAGAAGAAGAAGAGATAAAATTCAGCTAAATCTGCCTTTGAAATAATATGACCTTTGTAAGTACAGTGGGTCGAAATTAGCGCGACAAAAATTTACGGTAATATTGTTTTGTGAAATAATTGAATTATTACTCGTACTAAAACTAATATCGATACCTACATCTCACTAAAATACCAGCTTTTTTTTGACTAAGCTGTACACTTGTCTCGCTATATTCTATACGTGAGCGCAATGCAGTGTTCGCAGAGCAAGATGATGAAACCGAACCCTAAAAAGACGAATAGATGTATGTTAGAAGATACGACGATAGAAAGAGAAGTGGATGAACACGCAACAGGGCTGCATAACCTGTTGTAATTTAATAAAATAGCAAGATGACAATTTACGTGTTTTGTTTGAAAGAGATACCACCACAGAGAAAATGCCTCCACAAGCCTAGTGATGTAGTTCCAATCGACAATGAGAGGGCTAAAATTAGTTATAGATTACCCATAGATTTAAAAAAAATTTTTTTTCGTTTTTCTGAATAGATGTCACATAAAGCCATTTTTGTATGAAAACCTAGCATGTCGAGTCGGGGGGAGTGAGACAGAGGAGAGGGGGCCGTGTTGATAGGGGTGTTATTTTTGAACGGGTGATATCATGAAGACGTACAAAAATTTACATAGAAATCGTTCGTTTGATTTTTCAAACAACCGAAATTCAATCCAGAAAATTTAGTCGTCAGTTTGAAAATAGCACTCATGACTTTTGACACTGCTGTCATAAGTGATGTGTCAACACTGAGTAATGTCGATATCGAGAACACAAAACAAGGCATTTTGTTGCCAATTTTATAATATGAAGAATAGGGTAACTGTAAACAACATAATTTATTTAGTGATTTAGAACGTAGTTTGTGAATGAAAAATTAAGTTTTTATTATTAATACGTAGCTGCACAGTATAGCAAAACTGAATATATACTATGACCCGAATTTCACAAAGTGGTAAAGAGCCCTAGTTTCACTATTGTAATGATGTAAAATGTACCAAGAAAGATAAAACTGGCAAAGGGAATGAGTGAAAATGTAACGAATCCTTTTAATTGGTTATATCCTGTTGATAAGTTTGAATCCATTTTCCACATATTTACACGCCCACAAACACTCTAAACGTGGCATTTGAGCTCTGGCTCCTTGTAAGGGAAGCAGACGTGATAATATAAATGTAGTATGTTTTACAACCACCTGCCTGACGCCACATCTCCTTGGGTAGCTCCAGAACAGCAGAACAAAACATATAAAATTGAAGTTTAAGTATTTGCCCCGCCAGGAATCAAATCTGGTCGCTGACGTGTCAACTACTGCACTACAGAGGTCGCCTTTATGGTTGAGTATCCAAAGGGCAAAAAGGAAACATTATTACTGAAACTTCGATGTACATATGTCTGTCCGTCTGTCACCAGGCTGTATCTCATAAACCGTGATAGCTAGACAGTTGAATTTTTCTCAGATGATGTATTTCTGTTGCGCCTTAACAACAAATACTAAAAACAGAATTAACTACATAATATGTCTAAGTGGGGCTCACATGAGGAACAACAAAAGTGATTTATTTTACGGTTTTTTGCTCGATAATAATAACGGCAACCGGTAGGCGCTTGACAGAATATTTAGTTGCATACTCACTTAAAAAGTTAATCATAATAAAATAAATATTTAAGCACATACAACAAACTTGTTGTTTTTTGCAGTTTTTCATAAATTACCTCTTTTTCTTGCAATTGGTTTGCAGTTTGGAAATCTCTACTAATATACTTCTTGTACACTAATTAGTATTCATTTACATTGTTTATCGATATTTTGAAAGAAATAGGTAGGGGCAGCACTATTCGTACTATCGTCTTTTACTTACTAAGGATTTTGACATTTTCAATGGCGGATAAATACATCTATTATTTCTATTATATACATGGCGAAATTTTGATCGTTCTGGACCCTTAAAGGGGTGATTCAGCCCGTCGATATGAACCATTTTTCCTATGGGACCAATGCTGGAAACTCAAATTTTATTTCGACATTTTCATACAAAAGTGTTCAGCCGCCGGGGCAATTTGTATAGGAATGTCGAAATTTTTTTCGAGTTTACAGCATTTGTCCCATAGAAAAAGTTTATATTGACAGGCTGAATCACCCCTTTAATGGTCCGGAACGATCAAAATTTCGCCATGTATATAAAACAAAGACGGGTTTGTTACAACACTTATAACTCGAGATCTGCTGAACCAATTTTCATGGTTATTGATTCGTTGGATTTGTCTCCGCCCCGAATAGCAGAATACATCTTAAAAACAATAAAAACTCGATATCTGTAATGAATACTTGACTTGACTGTTAGGCGGTACGAAGTTCGCCGGGTCAGCTAGTTTACAATATTTTAAATAAAACGACCTTCGCGTTACATAATGTAAAAAGTTACAGTTCAGGATTGAATTTAAGTATTTCTATCAGTGTTTTTACTGCACAACAAGGTATGTTCAACAGCTTTAAAAAATAAATTTTGTTCCGTTATTTGATCTTCGACAGTCCAATGACTGGGGTCGCGGAAAAGCCGCGGGTACGATTTCAGTGTACTAGTGGTAGGTAACGCAGATCAAACAATAATCTCATTCTAGAGAGTATTCATACTTCTATGTTCTGACCAATAGAAACATTAGTTAGGTCTTAGGAGTTAGTTATATACCGTGTGGTTCCATACCGTGTGGTTCCCGGCAGAGAAGAATAGGACCACTCCAAATCTTCCCGTGGATGTCGTAAAAGGCGACTTAGGAAACTAAAGCTAAACAAAGCTTATAAACATCAAAGAATCCTCTCCAATCCGTCTGGCCAGCGTGGAGAGTGTAGGCCAAATCCTCTTACTGCTCTGGCAGTACAGAGAGTGTCGTGCTCCTGCAGTGGAGACTAATAAAGACCTGATGATGATGAGTTAGTTATATCGAGAACACTGTATGATATACGTGATATCTTATAGGATCCTACAGTTCTCGTGGTTTATTTATTCCATCCCAGCAAAATATGCTGGAATATCAAAAAAATTTGAAACAAACATAATAATATACAATGGATTTTTTTTTTTGAATGGACTACGTAGCTAGCTCCAAGTGAGCTTTCGCTACTTCACTGGACTTTTGAGGTGAGGGCAGAATGCCCTCAACCTATAAGGCAAACATCACCAAAGGGTTCCCAGGAGGGACGAACCTCGGCTTTGGGCGTTGCCTGGGTGCGCAAGGCTTGGAGAGACAGCAAACTCTCATATGCCTGATGGGCCGCGATTTGCATGCATGACCTGAAGGGCCGAACTGAGAAACAATGGCAAAGCCTTTAGAGAGCAGCAACTCTCATGTTTTGCCGTATGGGCCGAAATACAATGGAATGCTGTGTGTAAGACTTAAATTTTTTCAAAAAACTACTGATAGCGAGTTATAAATTTCGCCGACCGCCAACTAGCGGCAACGGTCAAAATCTCAAACTTGCACGTTTGCCGCCCTCTGCGTCCTCATAACAAAACCGGCCAAGTGCGTGTCGGGCCCCGCGCAGTTTAGGGTTCCGTAGTTGCGAATGACAACTTTCAGTTCACACTCGCACCTCACAGTTTAACGACCAAAAACATCTAACAATTACAATGGTATGAAATTTTACATTTTCGAGTAAATTTTATAAGTACTCAGCTCTGATAGTTTTCCTTTCAACTTCAGCACGTATATCTAATAGTGCTGTAATTTTTTTCACGTATCCATATATAACGGACGGAGGAGACGGATGGACGGAGGGGATGTAAAGGTTCCGCTCTCCATCTTGCCATCAGGAACCCAAGCCAACCTCACCTGCACGTGGTGCATCCTGCTAGCTAACAAAGGAGGAGCCTAACGATCGGGGTGACCGTCTAATTCAGTTTGCTTTTTGGCAAAAAATAAAAATTGCCAACAGTTTCTTTAAAAACCACTACAAAGGCGTTGGACTTGGGTAGCACTTAAACCTGAAGTCAAAAATGAAATAGACTTTGTGATTACGAGTGACATGCATATAATTAAAGATGTAGGTGCCATAAGCAAAATAAAATTCAGTTTCAATCATAGGCCGGTAAGAGCCAAAATCAGATTTGACTTCAAAATTCACAGGGTAGCTCAGTTCAAAATTAAAATGTGCAGTAAGCTCGGCGACATACTCACTTGGCGTCGGCCTGCGTGAGCGGGATGAAGACGGGCGTGATGCGTCTCTTGCCGTCGGAGGTGCGGGTCTCGATCTGGCGGTCCATGGGGCGGAGCGCCGGCGACGCGGGGGACGGCGTGAGAGACGGCAGCGCTACCCGGGACTGCTGAAAACAATAAATAAAGATGACAAAAACAAATAAAGAAGAAATATATAAGGATTGAAAATGAAAAAAAAAATGAAAAAGTAATTTTATTTCCTCATCTACAAGTTGATTTGTATAAACTAGTTGACGAAGTAGTACTAGTTGATTGAGCTAGCCCCCAGCACAGTGGCGATATTCCCTGTACGTGAGAGTTCGGGATCCGAGCGTCAACCATGAGTTTATAATACGTGAGTAGTAAACGATTCGATCTAAAGTAAACTATTCGATGGCTCGTAATAGTAAACTATTGTCAACCAAGGTCAGTTTTGTAACCCATGGTGCCGATACTGCAGAAAATGTTCCTGTAAACACAGGATCGTATTCGTTTACATTCAACCTTGAGGCGTGTTTAATTTAATTTAATGGCCGCTCCCCTTTGTCTGTTCTTTTATTCCTAATTAAACTTCCCTGGACTAATTAAACTTCTACCGTCGCCGACTGACTTGCTCGAGGGCTGTCGTGTGTTGTGTTTGCGTCTCTCGCACAGCTCGCACCGCAGGCACGAAATGATTAGTGAATTCTGGTACCCCCCCCCCCCCCCCCCGGCTCAAGGTCACCGGAGCGTCAACCATTGTGTAAATGACGTTCAAATAGTAATATAATCCATCAATTTGATATATATAATTTAATTGAATAAAAACTATTCATTTCATTAAGTACAAAATTTTATTCAGTGATTTCAATTTATTCATTCAACACATTCTACAAACGTTTACGACTTCTCAATCTAGACCTATCTGGATTCTCGCTAAATCTCTTCTTCTCACACATCCAAACTTTGCATTCGCAGTAACTTGTGATTTGCTAAAAATAGTGTAGAATTATCCCCTGCTTTCTCACTTAACTTCCTGTTTCTCGGCCAAAACATATACTCAAAGGTTGAGTGTTAGGTAATGGTTTCATTAAATCCACCTATTATGCATTTAAATTGTATTTGTGCAATAAAGATTACATATTTAAATAAATATGTGTTGATTGCAATAAAATATACTAACCTGTGATTTATCAGCCTTAGGCGTGGTCTCCTCCTTGGTTTCTCGCTTGGCTTCTTGTTTTTCTCGCGCCAACATGATTTCGGCGCATTCAACCAACAGATTTGAAGATAAATCTCCACCACCTTCGTTTGCTAGGCATTTGCCGTAGATTTTCTCATAAAATGAGTTCTGCAACATACGTTTTTCCCAAGTTATTTGACTTAATTAATTTACTAGCTGTTACCCGCGGCTCCCCGCCCGCGTGATATATGGCCTATGTCCTTCTCAGTACCCTAACCTATGTATATGCAAAATTTCATGAAGATCGGTTCAGTAGATACGGCGTGAAAGCGTAACAAACAAACAAACAAATAAACAAACTCACTTTCGCATTTATAATACTAGTTAGGATTAGGATTTTGACTAGAAAAGGTTAATTTTTTAAGAAGCCGGCCACCAATGAATTTCCCATACAAACTTAATACCAAAATAATTTTTAGTTCGAGCATATTTCAACACAAATATGCTATTATTTGTATTAAGACAGTATTTATCTATGTTCCTGTTAAACTTTTTTTTTCAAAATATTAACGTACTTACAAATATTTGCGTTTTAATTTCGTTCATTTTTACGACATTTTCGACATATTTTCCGCCTATTTGTTTTGTATTAAAAACTAAACCAATCATTATGTAATTATAATAGAAACACGCCTTATATTGTCTAGTTACGCAATGTCTGAAAGAAAATGAAAATATTATCAATTTTCATTCATCATTTTTGGTATTCACAAATACGCTCAAATTAGTGAGAAATTTTGAACAGTCATCTAGCTGTTTCCTCTCGCACGGGGCGGACGAACGGCGGTCATTTTCGAAATCTACAGGCCAAAAAACTATGTCGATTTTGCACGTCTTCGATGAAGGAACGCACGCACACATTCTCACTATCGCGCGGAGAGTTCGGGGCGCGGCGCATGGTTAGCCGTCGGCCCGCTCGCGACGAATGAGATAGCGATATGTCCAACAAACTTAGGCGCTCGCCTCAAATTCGATTTGAGCGGGCGGTCCGCCGGCTTCTTAAGTGTCGTTGAGTTTGTGGTGGGAAGTCAAGGGGTACAGTTGAAGTTTGCCTTAGACATTTTTGCAAATTGATTTTAGTGGACTTTATAATATGAAATTTGTGTAGTTTGGTGTTATAAATGCTCGTGCTCATGAACAATTTGTGAAATAGTTAAAGTGGACTAATAAATGGACTCGTATAGATTTGCCACCAGAAGCTCCCACAAGGCATCAAAGAACATACGCCATCTTTGATGCTACTTGGAAAAACTTTAGCGTACAACACCGATACTTAGTATCTCATTATACTGGATATTGGCAGAATCACTGAAATTTTGGAAGCCATAATATAAAACAGAAGAAGAAGTGTCGTTACCGTCAGAGTAGAATACGACTGCTCCAAGTCCTCCCGTGAATGTCTTAGAAGACTGCTAAGGAAACACAAGCTAAACAAAGCTTATAAACATCAAAGGCACCCCTCCAACTCGTCTGGCGCGCGTAGAGAATGTAAACTAAATAACTGCTCTGGCAAATATATGGCTCTAAAATGGATGGTAATTTATCTTTTCAATGTTTTATTTAGTATTTAATATGTATTGTCTGTATTGTCCTGTGTTGTTGTTGTGTCAAAATAAATATTTTTCATTTCATTTCTCTCACTCATCAAAGGGTCGAACATTGGCTATATTATACTTAGAAACACTAACCTTTTCGTCCTTGGACAATGGGGTACCAATTTCCTTGTTAGTGAACTGTATGCACGCCACTGTTCCGTCTGAACTGCACGCCAGGAGATTCAACCCTGAAAGCAAAAATTAAGATTGTCTATAAGTGACTAACCGATGTCTGATCGCTCGCACATATGCAATTGTATTAAAACTATACTTTTATGTATCCCAATCCCAACTAATATTATAAATGCGAAAGTGAGTTTCGTTTGTTTGTTTATTTGTTTGTTTGTTACGCTTTTACGCCGTATCTACTGAACCGATCATAATGAAATTTTGCATACACATAGGTTAGGGTTCCGAGAAGGACATAGGCTATAAATCAGTCGAGCGAAGCCGCGGGTAACAGCTAGTATTATATACAATTGCATGTGTGCGAGCGAGACACCAACCTGAAGTATATCCGTCTCACAGTCAGACATAAATCTTTGCACAGAAATATGTTCACTAATGTATTATACATAAGGGTAAATATTGTATATCAAAAATTGAAAGAGTCTATCGGTTACTAAGGAGAAGACGTTTACTATACAAGCTGATTTTGAACCTACGAGCTATATTGAAATCTCGGAATCAGAATCCTTAGCGGAATACAGAATTGCAAGAAAAAAAAGATATAAAACAAAAAAAAATTGGACCTCCCATACAAAGTCACTGATCAGCTGAGCAAATTTCTACAAGAAGTCTAATTTTCATTTTGGTTTTTCACCCTTTATAGGGTTCCGTACAAAAGTTGAAAAACGGAACCCTTATAGGATCACTCGAGCGTCTGTCTGTCCGTCCGTCCGTCTGTCACAGCCGATTTTCTCCGAATCTACTGAACCAAATTAGATGAAATTTGGTAAGATAGTGTAATCCTATGACCCAAACACGGATGTGCAAAGTAAATAAAGATTTTTTTGAAATAAGGGTCATTTTGGGGGAGCCCAATTACAAAATTTTAAAAGTTTTGCATACCTTACTGTGTCATATATCAAATGAAAGGGCTTATTAAGAGGATCTCAAAAATATTTTTTTTGTTCGGGTAAAATCAATACTTTTGATTTTATTCACGAAAGAAGGCAAAAATTGACCATTCCCCCCCCCCCCCTGATCTCCGAAACTACTGGGCCGAATTTTGAAAAAATTACAAAATATAGTTCATTCCCTGAAGATTACAGGAAAAATAATAAGAATTCTATCACTTAAAAATTAAGTGGTAAACTCACAATTATAAGTTCATCTAGGGAAATAGTTCACTAAAACACCACTAGATGGCGCTAGTCAATTGAATAAAACATTTTTTGCACATTGTGTGTGTGTTCACGAATCATATTGTACGGAACCCTCATTGCGCGAGTTTGACTCACACTTGGCCGGTTTTTTTATTCCATTTCTGTATTTCATTAAGGATTCTAATTCTAAGATTTTAATATAGCTCATAGGTTCAAAATCATCCTGTAAAGATGTCTTCAACTTACCATCTGAGCTCCAAGACAGGTCCAAGACAGAATCGCTGAACAGATCGTGGACGACCACTAGTGGCCTTTTGAGCGACGTCAGCCAGATAGACAGCGCACGATCTCGGGACCCCACGGCGGCACAGCAGCACTTCTTGCCTTCTTTCACGAATATGTTGTTGTTGAATCTCTGTAACGATGGAATCGATGGATATTAAGTTCCATTAGAAAAAATATAATTACAACAATTTTTCTCACTAGATGGCGTTGATGTAAGTTTCAAATAAGGCTGTATTCAGCCCTAGTTACAGTGCTGCAAGCATAAATTTAAAAAAAATTTTTTTCGTCTCTGCCAGGATCTTTTGGCACGTGGCCATAATCGGAACTAAACGCTGCCATTGCCGTCATCTTGTAAAGCGTCACTTTTGAAAGATCGAATCGATTTTTGTTACGGATATTTCGTGCTTTTAATTCTATTTATAAAACTAAGAACATTTTGTTAGCTGGTGTTCCTAATAACACTCGTAATTACACACAGCGCCCCCATTTCAATGGCATCCAAGTGCCAAATGATGGAACTGTAAAAAAATAAATTCACGAAAATTTTTAGCGTTCATGACATTGTCACTTGCCGTTTTATCAACGCCATTTATCGAACGTTGTCTTTTTGTTTTTAAATGTCACTTTGAAAACCCCCATTGGCACATTGAGTGTAGGTGTACCCGATGGTCCAGTGGGCTTAAGCGTTATTAGAGCTTACGTATGTTAAGCAATCCCCGGCAAAGTCCGCACTTGGATGGGTTATCTCAAGTGGCACAAAAATATCTCGAGCTTCTGAAGACACGTTAAGTTGTTACTCCCAGCTGTCATCATTGATGGCAGTCGTAAAACTATGCCAGTTGCCTCGATTGTCAATATCTGAGGCTAAGAGAGGGTAATACATGGAAATACGAGTCTGAAAATGAAATCATAGTTATAGCGCCAACCAGGCTTTGCCGCCGTTTATAGCGTGGCCGACAGCATGCCAGCAACACCTGAGACTAGGAAAGGGTAATACAAACACATAGGAGCTCCCACCGGGCAGGTTCAATGAAATCCTGGTCACAGCGCCAACCAGCCCTACATAGCTAGTACATTACCGAGTGTCTTAGCTTATGTTCTTTCTGACTTAACCTCAATGTCAATACACTTTGAGGTATTGACATTGAGGTCAATACACAGATGTTGAGGTTAAGTAAGTAATTTAACCACAGAATTAGGAGGGTTATACAACAAAATAAGAATCTTACCGCGCAGGTAACAGCTTTCCTATGTCCAACGAAGTCTTTGTCACAGCGCCAACCATCCCGCTCCACGACTTGGGCAGTGGGCCCGCCACCGTTCATGGCGTGCGCCGACAGCACGTACTGCCCGTCAGGCGACCACGACAGGCGCAACACATGGGTTGTACCTGGGAATGATACGAATACTACATTACAGCACTGCAGAAGAGCAGTACACAAGCCTTGGCCGGTATTAAAGGCATTGATGGACGAACGGAGCCGAAGCACACGTAAGTCCATCAATGCCTGATTGCACCCAAGGCTTGTACAGTGCTTTTCTAAAATATTGCGCGGAAATTAAAAATAATAATATTTATTCGGGAACATTTTATCACCTGTTTACCCATACGAGGTAGACGGCCTCCAAAAGTTTCCTCTCCACGTTTAGTGTGTTAGTTTTTATATTTAGGGTTTATATGTTAAAAAGCTTAATTAAAATAGTGATGAGTTGCTAGCCGCATCATAATCATCATCCTTAGATTTTCACTCACTTCCTCGGCCCTCTTTACCACCTGCGCGGGAAGACAATCAGCTGGTGTATTTTTTTTTCTTTGGAAAAATAATGAGAATAAGATTTTTTTTCTCAATCATGCTTGGAATTTCTAACATCATTTTGACAACCTTAACATTGCCGTACTGGCCAAATACACGCCAGCAAAGTATGTATGAAAATCCATCGTGTTTTAGCGGCCAGCAATATTACTACAAAAACTCATATCTGGCGATTTATTTTAAAATGTAACGCCGGGTTTCCAAACAAATTCGAATTTCAAATTCGAACTGGCATACTTAAAAACAAAAAAAAATAAAGTATTTGGCGCAAGTAACGCTAACTAAACTCTGTTAATAATTGCAGCGCAACTCTCGTTATATGAAACATCAAAGATGATACCACCATAGTAATGAAAAAAAAATCGTCAATTTTTACCCACCTCCGCATTCTTCGAAGGGTTCTGTTATAACGGTTTCTTGCGCCCAATCTGCTGTCTTCCAGACTCTGAGGGATTTGTCATCTGACTGAGAAGCAAGGTACTTTCCTACCTGTAAATGTAATAATAGAAATTAATTCAATACAAAAACTAAAAAAATATGGTAAGTCACAAGATCAATTTTAGTTTCTGAAAATCAGGCAAAATTCTTATTTACTTGATTAGTAACTGAGACATTATGAAACCAGCTAACTACATGAACTTTTGCCCGCGCCTCCACTCGCTTTAATATCGATCCCCGGGATGAAAAGTGGCCTGTCTTTATCCATACCCCGGGCAAAGTGTATGCAAAATTTCATTACGATTAGTTCAGTAGTTAATATTAGGTCGGATAATAATGTAAAATACGTCAAATATGAATTTAGGTGTCTATCGACATACTGCAGTCCCAGTAAGAATAACACAAAGTTGGTTATAGCGTTTTCTGTTTAAGAAGTTTGATGTCAAAGTTACAGCTCTTTTGTATGGACAGATCATACATATCAGGTTTTTTTTAGTCTCCACTGCAGGAGTATGACCCTTTTCGTACTACCAGAGCCATAAATTAGCTAGAAAATCTTCAAACAAAATACGAAAATACTTTTATCCCAACCTAGTATAAATAAAAATAAAATAAAATCTTTTTTTTTCAGGTTTTACAACCCATAAAGTGTTAGTAACAAAGAAAACTTATAACTATGTTAATAAAATTTCTAAATCGAAATTTCTTGACGGCTTCGTGTCTTTGACTAGATGTAATATTTATTTAAATAAATCAACACACAAAACTAACTTTCAAATTTATAATATTTCTTAGATGGAGTACCTATGGAGAATGGATTGCTAAACACAGTGTTGAGCAATCCATTATCACATCCAGCAAAATCAGTATACCCCTTATGGAGGTGTATAACGTTGCTAAGATAAATTTTATACTAGAGGTCCCCCATGAGGCTGGCATAGTCACATCAAGTGTACTGAAGCCTCGAAAAAAATAGATTGAAAAAAAAAACAATTATAATATTAGTTAGGATACATATATATTAAGTCCGTGAAAGTTGCATAAATAGTAGTTTCTTTTTTCGAACAGGCTACTTACTGGATCCCAAGCAACTCCTTTCACCAAGCCTGTATGTCCGTTCAACACGCACACCATTTCCGGAAACTTCTCAGCGTTCCAGATGATGATCGTATTGTCCACGCTGCAGCTTGCCAGCCATTTGTCTAGTGGAGACCAGGCCAGGTCTAGAACATCGCCTGCAAACAGGAAAAAAATCTTGTTACGTGTCACATTATTGTTATTACAAGCCATTGCCGTCCCAACGTTGAGAGGCCTCTCTTTGTCTGTCGGTCTGTTGATTTTTTTTTTGCTAGCTTTTACTGTCCACTGTTTTTAAAATTGTCAAGCTCATTGCGCCATTTAGTTCTTGATCGGCCACCTCCCTCTTTGCCATTTGGCTTCCAGTCTGTTACTCGCAGCCACGTCCAGTATTCTGGTCTGGGAGTGAAGGGTGGTGTTTGGTACTCAATCAATTAATTTGTTTGAATTTGATTGGTCAATAGATCAATATTGTCACACAACTATTTATTTTTACCCAACTGACTCACACAGACGAGGAACCAATGGCCGATGGGGCAGAAAGATTCATGTCTTCTTGATCGTTTGAAGGGTTAACTGATTTTCATCTTCAGGTAGTTACGTTAGGTGACACAAGCAATAATGTGTATAAGGGGAATTAGATGTGGTAGAGAAATTCGACGTGTAGGGTATGAAGCGCGGTGGCCTAATTGGTGAGGCGCTACTCGTACAAAGAGTAAAGACTGCCGGTTCAAATCATGCACATTTAATTTTTTTATTATTTCAATAAGAGTATAGGTAATCAAAATAGCATTATATATGCATAAACACACTTAGAAAGTAGGGTTATCTAGAGACCCACAGAACAAAATTTCAAATGATATATCCATTTTCCTTCATATAATTTATTAAAAACTAGCTGTTACCCGCGGCTTCGCCCGCGTGATATATAGCCTATGTCCTTTGCAGTACCCTAAGCTATGTGTATGCAAAATTTCATGATGATCGGTCCAGTAGATAGGGCGTGAAAGCGTAAAAAACAAACAAACAAATAAACAAACAAACTCACTTTCGCATATATAATATTAGTTAGGATGGGGGCAGCACTAAAACCCAAAAAATATACAAATGGATTCACTTAAGGATTACCTTGGCTATTAATCTCATGTAAAAAATAAATGGTATAGACCTGCATGTCCCCTCAAAGTCGACAGGCATCTCCAAGTCTCCGCCTTGTGTTTGCCAGCAGCTCCAGCAGCCACACTGAGGCCCCACACCATCACAAGTCTGTCGTCTCCCCCAGAGGCCAGGTAGCGACCACCGTTGCTCCATCTTACACAGTTGACACATGCTGAAATACATATTTTTAAATCTATATTATTTTTTCAAAGTTGAATAAATGAGTCGGGTTATGTTTTACTATATGCCCTACATGCCATTATTCTAACTTAGACCAGCCGGCCTATTTACTAACTCGGATGACAGGTGTCAATGCCTATCAATCAAGAATTTAGTGTTACAATGCGGTTTTTGTATTTCAAATAAAAAGTTCGAGCAAGCAAAACCCGCAATGCAACAGTAAATTCTAGATTGATAGGCATCGACACCTGTCATCCGAGTTAGTAAATAGGGGGGCAGACCAACCAGATGGCATTTTACAATATGCAATAGAGAATATTTAATTGTCTAACAGGAATCACAGTTCAAATTCCTGTCACATCACATTTCACAACGGCTGTACGGCTCCAGAAGTTTCCCGACGGCTCCATACATCTCCTGCATAACGCACTCCGCAACAAAGTGTCGGGTCAGTCTTATTGCCCCAAATTCTTTCTGCCACATAATGATAATTGCAGGTAAAACACCTCATTTGATGTGATTAAATTTTCGAAGTCTTAATTTAAATCTAAGTGTTGGTCATGTTCAAGGGTATTTATTTGGTCTATTTTAATGTCCAGAAAAAAAGTATCAGCATATTCCAGAAAAGGAAGAAACAGTGATTGCGCTAGCGCAATTTTAGTGTCAGTAGGTAAAAAGTTGCCCATCCAAGGAAGCGTACCTACAACAGCAAAAAAGTTTCTACCGATCTCGTTGATTTGATGCAGGAGTGCTATTTTTGAACGCGTGACTCACTAAAACGCAAGTCGTGCACGACTGCAAGTCACACTCGTCTTCCAAGTCACGAATTGCCATTTTGCCTTATTTTTGAAACCATCGCTTAAACTGTAGTGCTGCCAACCTTCAACGAAAATATTTCATTTCTTCTTATTTCACGCAGAATTTTTTTTAAATATTTTTATGGTAATTAAGGATTTTTAAAATGATTAAGAAGTGTAGCTTCAAACGGAACATAAAATGATGACAGATGAACTTCAAATGACAGGAAGTGACTTTGACATAAAAGCGTTCGTCGCCTGCGGAAACGAGCGGTCTCAACCGCTCGTTGCAATCACTCGTCAACTAACGATTCAAAAATGCGGCCGTTTGGAAACACTCGCGTCAATCACTCGTTTAGTGAGTCACGCGTTCAAAAATAGCACTCCATGAGTGATAATGTTTATCAAAAAATAAGCCCTAGGTTTTAAATACTTACTTTACTACCACTTGGTTATGAATCACAATAAACAAACAGCTCAACCGAGTCAGTTTCCCATTTTTAAATATTAATTACATACAAAGGCAGATTTATTACATTACAGATCCATTGTTAGTGTGACAACCTTGATTGAATTCAAGTCTATCATCTAACTTAGATTGTATAATGGGTGTTTAAACATTTGATTAGCATTGTGACGCATGACCAAAATTTATCAGATTATTACTAGCATACTTACATATTAAAAATTGATAACACTATAGTAAGCAGAGTGGAGTGATTTCTTTTGAGGGTATTGTGCTAACTAGAAGAGTGATAGTTCCTGCCCAGGGAACAGGTTTTTTACTGCAGACAAAGTACCAATAATAGAAAAGGCAAACCTAACTCACCGAAAATACTGTAACTAGAAACTTGAAATTTTTTACAGGGTTTCTTTTTATTGTAAATGAGCACTAAGAAATGACTTTTAAAAATTCAATCCCTAAGGGGGTGAAATAGGAGGGTGAATTTTTATGCAGACGAAGTCGAATTAAGAAGCAGATAAAGTTGCTCGTCCCAACTAATATTATAAATGTGAAAGTGAGTTTGTTTGTTTGTTTGTTACGCTTTCACGCCATATCTACTGAACCTATCATCATGAAATTTTGCATATACATAGGTTAGGGTACCAAGAAGGATAAAGGCTATATATTATGCGGGCGAAGCCGCGGGTAACAGGTAGTTACCTATAAAATGAAGTAAAAGTTAGTTTGTTAATAAGGCAAGAAAAAAGAAGATCATAGCTGGCTAATAGCTCCAACACGCAACAGCCAAGGATGCAACTGCTAACATGCTCAGATACCAAGGGAGGTATTATAATGTACAAGTTCTGTTTATGCTCCAATGAACAGAACCTGAAGTACTGTGAAAGTGAGGTAGGTATAATATAAGTATTTCCTGAGGGAACGGTTTCCAAAATATAACATGGTAGTAATAATAAGATATATTTGAAAACCCTAAACAAATGAAGAAAATATTTTAAAAACAACCTAAGTGATTGTCCATTTGACACAGCATCTTGGGTATGTTAGGGTCCACCTCCACGGACTCGTCCAGGACCGAATTGAGGTTCCACACCACGACGCGGCCCGAGTCGCCGCCCTGACCACCGGTCGCAAACCGCTTGCCCGCCGGGTGAATATCCACAGAAAATATAGGTTTCTCTACAAAAATAACAATCGCTTATATTAATCTCATGTACTATTTACAAAACCAATCTCAAATAGCACACTTGCATACAAAAGCCAGGTATTTGCCCTGCATTTTATCACATAATTACATCAGTAAATAAACAATCCGACTGGCCGCCGTAATGAGGATTTGAGAATTGAATGAAACAGAATCAACTTACCATCGTGGTTAACCCAACTGGGCTTTAAAAGCTTCATTTATGACGAGTTTCAATTACGAAATAATGATGGAAAACGTAAAATAACTCCGGCTGCTTTATTTATTTTTCATGGGAAACAAACTTGCCCAAAATTTATTTGACGTTTAGAATGACATTGACAACCGGAAATACAAAACAGCGGCGTTCTTTCCATAAACTGAGCCATAAACATTGAAATCTAGTGCATCTATAGACGATCTATAGCATTGATCCTTTCTCGAAAGTCGCTAATCTGCTTTGTACGCCGGCCCAATAAGGCCAACGTAAAGGAAAAATAAAAAACATCATCTGTCATGTCACTGTCGCCCGTCGCCCCTGCCTGTCGCTATGACATTGTTGACAGTAAACAAATATAAACCTGTGATTTTCGCAGCGTAAAGTTTGAAAAGTTTCCTCAAAAATATCTGAGGAAGGCATGAGAGGAGCCAGCACTTTAATACCAGCTCGTTTCCTGACCCTGGTAGGCCACCTGTGCGTACTGGTGACGCTGCTATGGGAGAGCAACACGAGCGTACGGCACTGTTTGCCGAAACAGCACCACGATCATTTCCCAATATATCACAGCCGGTGAGTACAATGACCTAGTTTTCCGCTCATACTTTGCAGTCAAGACTTGTATTGCTATGACGATGATATAAAAATCGTAGTTGTGCAAGGTTAAGTTATAATTTTAACTGGTCCTTGAAAACCCGCATTACGTCTGCGCCATTGCGTATTTCCTCATTTTCTCCTTCTTGTAGCCGTAGTTCTCTGTAAGCATAACGCAGTAACTGCAACAATTTGCTAATCTTAAAAAATATTAAGAGTATGGGAAAAGGTACATTCTAGTTTATTCACTAGCCAACAATAAAATTAGCTGCCGCGGCCGGCTCGGCTGCCTCGCACGTGCTTGGATACTGTAGAACCCAACGCTCGTCATTTCACTCGCAACCTACTCCTAGATATTTCAGACACCATATTTTTAATTCTTGGTCACATTTTTCACAAAACCATGAATGGCAGAAAGAATTGAAAAGAGCTAAAGAGGTTTTTTTGGGTCTACTACCTTAATGATTACAACAATAAAAATATATCTTAAAATATTTGCCAGGTGCACTCTTAGCCCTGTTTAAAATTTTTATATTCCTAACTACAAAACCTTAAAGAAACTCACTTGAAAGACACACTTTGTTTGTGAGATTAGCACTTTTTTCAGAAACCGCAAAAATAACGTTGTCATCCATACAAACACTATGAAAAATGAAGTAATCTTTGCTGGTGAAAAATTATAAAAAGTATTTTGGCTAATTTAAGCTTGCTACTATGGACTATGGAACCCTTCATGGGCGAGCCCGACTCGCACTTGGCCAATTTTATTTGTATATGCAGTAGAATTAGTAGTACAGAGAGGGTCATGCTCCTGCAGTGGAGACTAGAAAGACCTGATGATGATGATGCAGTAGAAAATATAGTTTTACATAAAATATCAGTCTCAGACTTTAGTATACAAGAGAAAATAAATTAAAGAAATAATAATATAAGCTACACTACAGTGATGTGGTTTGAATTATTCATTAAGGCGCTCCTATAGTAACACTAGCGCCACCCGGCAACGAATTCTTTTAAACCTAAATTATATCAAATTTTTAAAATCTAACAAGTAGGTACATAACTAGTAAATTACTTGTAGTATTTTTGTATTCATTTTCACTAATTTTTGTTTGATAAAATAAGAGAAAAACAGGTTAACCGATTTTTCTCTTTAAATATGGCACTAGTAAATTACATGTAATATAAAAAAAAATACTATATGCAATTTAGTAGTTTTGTACTTGTTAGATTTTTAAAATTTGATGCAATTTATGATTTTTAGGAATTTAATTGCTGGGTGGCGGACTAAAAACAAAGAACTAAACTTAGATTATAAACTATAACTAGTTTTAATAAATAAATAAATTATACAGTTTTAATAAATAAATAAATATAACATATCACAAAAATTGAGCTAGCCCTGCAGTAAGTTATCATTTTTTCATTTTTTTTAATGCAGATATGTAGGTACTTAATACATATTCAGGATAATAAATCATATTGAAGACTAAAATACTGCCTTAACAAGAAATAGTTCACTTCTAGATCAGCTGGCGTGTTTGGTGTGGTTTGTGAACATTGATGAATGGAAATCTGGTTTGAACCGGTTTACGTTGGTTTGCAGGGTATTTTTGTTTGGGTTTCACTGCCATTGTAGGTAGCGTGTCTGGATTTACTATGCATCTGTCTTTGTGAGTGCCAGGGCTGGTGCACATTTTCGTTTTTAAAACAGGTAACTAAATGAAAATTTTCTTGAACCCCTCTGCTCCTGTATTTAGTTCCCTGTATCCCGTTTAGTTGTGTCAAAAAAGCCCCTATTTTTGATCTGTCATACAGCCTTGTGGTGTTGTGGTCCATAAACTTAAATAAAATACCCGCCAGAATTTAAATTGATTTTGCATGATTAAAAAAAACGTACTTACATATTTTCATGGATGAAAAACCAAGTTTAGTACAAATATAATTATGCAATTTATAATGTTTACAATAATCTGAACGAAAACATAACACAATCATTGTATAAATAAAACAAGAAGTAGCAGCAATGTGATAATAAATTAAACTTGACATTGATAATGCTAAAACACATAAATATAATTGTGATTGTTAATTCTTAGTTATATTTACTAATTAAATACCTACTACATAGAAATCTTATCTATCAGTGCATTCATAATTGCAATTGCATATTAGTCAATATAGGAAGTGTCTGTTTCTAGAAATCTATGTCATAAAGATATTGCGTTTCAATATTAAATTTATGTAAATACTTGTATCAATTAATTAGTTTTTAAACCTTAAACAGTTGTTGTTTGTCTCGAAATCAAATCAAGCTGTGGTCCTACTGCTGGGTTAATTTTTTCAATGAAGAGTCGCCTGGAAGCGCATGTCTCCATACAAACGGAAAAAGGGAATTGTGACAATATTTGATAATTTTGGAGTAAAATTATGCATTTAATCAATCAATCTCATTATAATCTACGTACGTTCCTATACAGCTTGGTTAAAATACCAATGGTTTGAGAATTACAAGCCTTTTTAAATTTGTATGGAAATCTTGAGAAACGTATAATTCTCAATCTATTGATAATTTAACCAATCTGTATAGGAACGTATGTAGATTATAAGAAGATTAATTGATTGGATGTTTAATTTTACTCCAAAATTATCAAATATTGCCACAATTCCCTTTTTCCGTTTGTATGGAGACATGCGCGTCCAGGCGACTCTTAAGTGCGTTTGATCCCTATCTTGGCTGATGAGAAGCACTGATGAGGTCTACGGTGGCATACGGAAACTCAAATAATGCCTATCGACTCTTGCCTTGATTATCCCTAAATTGAACGAGTCGCGAAACACTGACGCGGGCAGCGACAATTTTTCTATGTAACTTAAGTGTAAGAGCTATAGGATTTATCTCCATAGCTCTGCCCTTAATCTGTAGCTGCCTTATCCAGATATTCCTATTATTAATAAATGCAAGGACGAAAACTAAAATTACGATTTTTTTTGAGGCAATACAAAGATGCGATTATCATACTGGCTGTACAAAAAAAAGATGAAAAATGCATCACTATTTTTGGTGATCTTAAAATAAGTTCGATTAGCCAAAAAATTGTATTTATACCTCATTATTTATTATTTGGCCGAGAGGCGGTTCCGAAGAACTTTGACACCAGGGTGTGCATGGTCGACTGACGGTGTCACCTACACGAAATGATGATGATGATTACCTATTTGACGGAAGGTTTTGATAGCATATAAATGTAACTACAGTTTTGGGATATGAGTAAAGGGTCAGCCCTATCCTTTCCAGCCACACCTTTATCCAGTTTTATTCAGTTACAATGGCAAACACGTGAAAGTTTACTAAACACGAGGTAACGTGACCGGCTACGCTGCCTCGCTCGTAGTCCGCCTGTCGGTCTCTCGTCCAGCGGTGGCTGTACTTTAGGCGCGAAAATTATTTTCAGCCAGCTATTTTTGTAGTAATTCTAGAATTCCAATTTTAACTGTTCAAATTTTTGTGTTTAGTAATTACATTCCATATTTGAATTTAGATTTTTTAGTTCCACATTGTGATATAGTAAACAAAATAGTAAAGCCGATTTATTTCTTTCGACTGTTATCAAAGTTGTTTGTCGTGTGTTACGATAAAAAGTCCCATTCAGACCAATTTATGGGTTCATCGGCCTCTAGCGAGGTAAGTCTTTTAATGTTTGTTTATTTGTATGCCTTTTATAAAGGGAAAAATACAGATCACCTGCTTTAAGTCTACTAGGTACAACCTTTGCTACAGTAAATGAGTTGTCAGAAAGCTGTGTTTTCAGACGTTCGTCCCGTATTATACCTATTTAGAGATATTAATGGGCTAAAACTCTTCGATATTGTGAATGAGAATTAATTCTATCTAAAATAAAGTTGAGTGACAGCGTTTTCTGTCCGCCACACCGACACATAGATCTTACTCAAAAAGATCTGTCGCCAGCTTCTCATCTTCTAAGTCTGCCTTAACTGCATGGTTATATTTAACAAAAATATTCAAAACTGCCTCTAATTCCGGATTTAAACTTGTTGGAAACCCCCTAACAAACAAAAAGCCTCGTTACCCTTAGCCGTGGCATATCCAGTTATCAGGATAGGCTGCTAAGTAACGTTACAGTGAAGGTAATACCAATGCATTGCAAATTTTCCCTACATTTTCTCCTGTTCAAAATTCAAACTTTTCAAAATGCTAAATTCCTACCTATTTATGCCGCAAAGCGTTGGCGTCACTTGTAATGTCTACAGCGCCCGATCTTACAACTTCTAATTTTTAAAATCTATTTAATCGATTATAAGCTACGTCAGGAGTTACTAACAATTGATAAGAAGAAGATGATACTATATTCGTATGCTCAATAAATTAAAAGATAAAATACAAAAGATAAAAAATTTACCAAAACAAACATTGTTTGTTGGCACAATGGTAAGATACGCGCAAGACATGACCTGCCTTAATATTACAAAATATCGTGTCGTGCCTTCAAATGTCGTGATCCTCTTGTGACTTCAATTTTTTTTTAATGTTTTATACTACCAAAACAAACATTGTTGGTTGGCACAATGGTAAGATACGTGCGATACATGACCTGCCTTAAGAGCGTATACTAGCAGTATTTTTTCAATATGGTTTCCATACAAATGTATTTCTCTATTTTCTCGCTGAAAACTGATTCTAGAGGCACGATTCTTTTTTCATCTATCAATCTAGTACTAAAATAGGAAGGCCCCTATTTTTTATTTTTTCCAAAAAAACTGTTTTTGTTCAATTTTTTTTTCTTTTTAACAGGTTTTTAGAAAAAAATAAAACATAGGGACATGCCTATTTTAGTTATAGATTTTATGTAAAAAGAATTGTGCCTCTAGAAGCAGTTTTCAGCGAGAAAATAGAGAAATACATTTGTATGGAAAGCGCACTGCTAGTATACCCTCTTAATATTCAAAATATCGTGACGTGATCCTCTCGTGACTTTCTATTTAATCGTTCGTTTTCCTTCCATCATATTATATGCTACCAAGTCAGAGAAACCAAAACGAACAAGAACAAGATCTTCAGTTCACGTTCCAATGGTATTGTATTGTCGATGTGCGTGCTATATTCCTTTAGGACCAATGGGACGCAACGGGACCTTATAGTATCGATGGTGTCCCAATACCAATTGGGGTCCTATGGAGTCAAATTTGTTCTTTGAATCCAAGTGGTCTCGTGCGACCATTCTGAAAACCCATTAGAACAATGGTTCAAAAATAGAACTAATAAGGATTCACCTTGGAGAAGCTTTACGACGAGTGGCGGATCGATTCTAAGTATCAAAATTTGAGCTCCAAGGCCAACATTCCTGTAACACACATCGGCAAAGTGAGTAAGACCGTATAGCTCTGACATAAACTTTAGGTTATTACGTAACTATGGGGCTTACTCGGGTCTAGGGATTGCAATCCAGCGGCCTTTTCAATCCAGCTGGATTCTTGCTGGATTGACCTGAATCCAGCTGGGTCCAGCGCGGATCCAGCAAAATGTGGAATGAAATAAAAAGACAACATTTTTAAGTCTTTTTTTATCAATTTGTATTTCTTACTATAATCTATGAAATCTTTTACTCATTTGGCGATATCTTATATCAATTTGCTTTGGTTTCTTAATCATTACGGACGCACCATCGGTAGTGATACCAATGGTATAGGTTTCCATCACTAAGCCGAAAATATTCAGCGTTTCTGACACTTATTCAAACAAGGATGTGCATGATCGACTGACTGTGTCACCTATACGAAATGATGATGATGATGAATGAGAATCTATGTCCTTTTTGTGTTAAATTAGTAAATTCTTTAATGAAATCCGCTTTAATATTCTCTGCATGCCTGTAAATGATAGCTCTGATCGTATTTGGAGAAGTCGGCAATTGAAATGCTGATTTTGCGAATAATAATCTCAGGTCAGATCATATACAAAATTTAGTTAGATTAAAGCCATCTTTACACACCATTCTAGTGACCAAACTCTCCAAGAATTTTCTTTTTCAAAGTAGGAATCAATAATCTTCTTTGTCTTCTTGCTCGGAACTACTTCCTGATAATCTTAATTTTCTGAAGTGGTTGCTAATTTGCTATAACATCAGTGGGAGCTTGTGAATCTGCATTATGCAAATCTTTGTTGGATGAACTAGCTTTGTTGCCACTGATATTATTTATGACACTGATACAGTGCACTTTTAGTAAATGCCCTTTTAACCCTGTGGTGGAGCGGTTGCTAATAAGCAATGTTTTTAAACATAGCGAGCACTTGGCACTTCGACTATCCAACTTTACGGTACAGGTGGTAAGGGGATTCGCACATGTGGCACGTACTATGCTATGGTGACAGAACGGCAACGTTGCCGCGCCGTTTTGAAAATGGCGGCAACTCAAAACTAGAAATTGATACGTTTGCGGATCCGCATCGCTGGATCCAGCACTGTATGCTGGATCCAGCATGTTTAAAAAGGCGCTGGATCCAGCTGGATTGCTGTATGCTGGATCCAGCAATTGCAATCCCTACTCGGGTCAGCAATTCAGCATCACGAAATTGGTGGTACAACGAAGGGTAACCAGTTGTTAACTTCCTCCGGTGGTTCTACCATGGTCTACTCATGAGATAGGACCTTAATTCCTCTGAAAATCAAGTGAACTCAAAAATCACACGGTCATGTTAGCAGGCCATGTTTCATGTTTATTTGCCAGTGTGTGAAGTGGCAAATGTTATCGAAATGGTAGCTTGTTTACAACTTGGTCACACGAGTACGCGATCTCGTGACGTGAATTCATCAGCGAAAGGATAAATAAATAGAAATCCAACAGTATCCTTCATATATCAGAGCATCTTCCTCCTGGCCATGATCTACCTTGGCTGACATGGAAGTCCCTAAACAGACTCCGGACCCATGTCGGCCAAAGTAAGGAGAATATGAACAGGTGGGATTACAGCTCGGAAATTGCCTGTCCGTGTGGTGCTACTCCTCAGACCATGGCAAACCTTCTGTCTTGTCCTGCGTGTCTTACAACCTCCACACGCGTGGGCCTTTACAATGCTACTAATAACGCTGTTTCAGTGGCAGTTCTGATCAACAATAATTTAAGATATTTTTAACAAAAAACAAAAACCGACTTCAACCCTATAATTTTTTTTAAAAGCATAAGAAATAAAAATGGATATATGTGTAATCCGAACGGCATACCTGTAATTTTTTTTTTGGTTTTTGTTTATTTTTTCAAAAAGCGCTCGACATATTTCGATAAAATTTTAATGGGACCATCTGTAAAGTATTACCTATCGAACAAATAAAGAATTTCTTAAATCGGTCCAGGTGTCTTCGAGACATCGGAAACATACATAAAAAAAATTACGACGAATTGTAAACCTCCTCCTTTTTTTGAAGTCGGTTAAAAATATTCGCCCGAATCGACACGCTAACAAGAAAAATATAATCCCGTGTATCAGGCAGGTCGAGTGCCATGTTTATGTCCCATTGTGCGAAACGATAAATGTTATGAATCAAAGAGGTCAGTTGTTTAGAACTTACCACACTTCGAGCAACACGGCTTCACGGAAGGCGTGTTGCTCGAAGTTACCACACGAGTGCCCCATCACGTGTCGTAAGTTCATCAGAAAATAGACATCAAGCAAGAGTATCAAGCGGTCGAGTTGCACGTTTACTTGCCTTTGTGTGAAACAACGAGTGTTATGATATATGAAACAAAGCGGTCACTTGTTTACAACCAAGCTCACGAGACTATCGCGCGACGCGAATTCGTCAGATAATAGAAAGCACGAGTTTCGGTTAAGAATCGCCTGGACGCGCATGTCTCCATACAAACGGAAATAAGGAATTGTGGCAATATTTGATAATTTTGGAGTAAAATTAAGCATTTAATGAATTAATCTCATTATAATCTACGTACTTCCTATACAGCTTGGTTAAATACCAATGGTTTGAGAATTACAAGCGTTTTCAAATTTGTATGGAAATCTTGAGAGGCGTATAATTCTCAAACTATTGATAATTTTACCAAGCTGTACGGGAACGTACGTAAATTATAATGAGATTAATTGATTGAATGCTCAATTTTACCCCAAAATTGTCAAATATTGCCACTTATTTCCGTTTGTATGGAGCCATGCGCGTCCAGGCGACTCTTAAGTCTTGTTCCACGTTTACCGGGAATTGTCCTTCCCATCCGAGCCTATTCTCGATTGCAATTATCAGCCCGACCGAGATCCATCTTGAAGTTATGCGACCAGTAAGCTGGTCGAGTTCTGCGTTTACTTTTGTAAAACGACAAATGTTATTAAAAGCGGTTGTTTATTTACAACCAACCACATGAGTGCGCGATCACGTGACGTTAATTCGTCAAATTATTTACAGCATTCGTGGTCCAGTGGAGGCGTTTGCTTTGTTGACCCGAGGGTCGTGGGTTCGATTCCCATGGGAAGCATACTTTGTTATGATGTTTCCAGTTTGGTTAGGACATTGCAGGCATCCATAATGATTGTCTGATAAGAGAGATGATTCCGTGCTTTGGAAGGCACGTTAAGTCGTTGGTACCGGTTGCTATCTGATAGTCGTTAAAGGAACCACGTCAGAGGCGGAGAGGCGGTTCCGAAGAACTCTGACACCGGGGTGTGCATGGTCGACCGTGTCACCTACTCGAAATGATGATGATGATGATGTCAAATGATAGAAAGCACGGGTATTGGTTAAGTCTCGTTCAACATTTATCAGGGATTGTGCTCCCGTCTGAGCGTATTTGTGATTGCAATTATCAGTTCCACGTTTATTTCCCATTGTGGAAAACGATGAATGTTATGAATCAAAGAAGTGGTTTGTTTAGAACTAACCACACGAGCGCGCAGTCACGAGATGTAAATCGTCATACATAACATAAAGTAGAGTAAAAAGTATTTATTTTCTCCAAAAGGACAAGAAAATCATTCATATTGTTTACAAAAATATTGTTTGAGACTGGCGTCTGTTGAAAGCATATGCCTGTGTAACCATCAAGTAGGCAGTGCTCTCACATCTGGATGTGAATAATAGTAATAATACAGTATTATTTATAAAACTAAAAGCATAGAATTTAATTACAAGCTATGGGTTAATACATCGATCGATCGAGCTCCGTGGCGCAGTGGTTAACACGCCAGCCTGCGACACGGGGGTCCCGCCACTGATGGAAAGCGGAGTTTCGGTTGAGTCTAGTAATCTAGTTCCACGTTTAGCGGGAAATATCCTCTTCATCCAAATTTGTTCTCCATTGCAGTTATCAGACAGCATTCGCGCGATAGCTCTAATATTACAAAGAGGAAAAATTTAATTGTTTGTTTGAATGGACAATCTCAAAAACAAATTAACTGATTTTATATTAAAATCAGTTAATTAGTATTAAAATCATACACCTTTATAAGGCATAAGGATGCCTTTATTCCGGATATTAACCGTTCCTGGAACTTTGTACGCGGAATGCGGCCTTCCGCATTCCGCGTACAAAGTTCCAGGAACGGTTCTAGATAAATTAATTCAGGAAAAATAGATTGGCGTAGATATCTCGGGTTGCCTTCAACGCTATCATTGTAAGAGTGAGTCATCGAAAAGGTCATCGACCATACTCTACATTCAGTGTGGTAGAGTCCATCATGTCATGACTCAAATTCTTTCGTTTCTTTACTAACAATCTCACGCGTTCGTATCACGAGATGAATCGATATCGCGTTAGTTTTATTGAATCGAGTACTAAAGTAATTCACTAATGGCATAAATAAACAGTTATACTTTCAATGTCTACAAAATCAGTTAAGATTAAAGAAGAACGTGTCTAGGAAGATTATTGTATTTTTTGTTAGCAATATATCGATTTTATTGTTATTTTCACAAAGGTATTTCGAAAAATATTTAATTTGCAAATTTAATTGTGTTAACTATTTGTCGGAAAATCAATTTACGAACGTGTTTTAACTTTGTGGCGATTTAAATTAAATTTACAACTTTTCATTCTGCATCCTAGGTCCATGTCATTCTGTCGTACTTTATTATTTACCCCAACTCTTACCTAATGACATTATGATTAGATTAAATAAGCAACATTATTAAAAAATGTAAAATATATTTAGGGATATGTATATTTACAACATTGTAGACTTGTTAATGTTTCTTAAATATAATCTTAGAACTGAAATGTATAGTACTTAGTAAAGTTACAATAACATGTGCTTAAAATCTATAATAGAATACTAGACCATGTCAAGGATCTTCCTCCTTCCGTTTAATAAATTTAAAAAAAGCGTATTTGCCATGTTATGCTAAAAATATATTATCCAGTAGACGAACTCTTGAATGAATAATACTTATGGATTAAATATGTCCATAGTTTTACTAAAATAATTTATACCAATTGAATGTGTCATATTAATGCCACAGTTGACACCCATTTTTAGCAAAAAAACCATTTCATTTAAATTCCCTTTTAGCAAATTGACATAGTATAGAGAAGATATCGCCTATCCATATAACACCAAACTCGCATTTTTAAAAATCTATGGTATAATAGCTGTTTTTCGCTCAAACCCATCCTATCAATATTAGTTGAGTTAAATCTGACACCAGTGTTGGCCACTTACACATACGAAAAAGAAAGAAGAATATTAGTTTATCGCGGTTATGTTAAACACATAACGCCACTTTTCGTATCCGAGTTCAAGGTGACTGTCCCGTATCGTAACCAGTTACCATTAGCACAGACTCTACCCACATTAACGCCAAGCACGCGCGCCGGTTAACTTGTGTTAGCTGCCAGTAATATCGGCAGAATGGTACGCCAGCATGACGAGAAAAAGGTGTGTTTAAGTTTGTGCTCTATGTTCTATTTTGAATTTGGAATCGTGATTGTGGAGCAAGGAGTTCCGAAGTCCCGCAGGATTTTGAATTTTTAAGGTTGGAATGCACGTGGCTATGTTGAATCAGGAGAATATGAGAGTAGGTCAAGTCTTTGAATCGGCGTTTGGTTTTCTAATTTTAAATGCGAATGTCTCCAATAATATATGAGTTAGGTATAGTCAAAGGAGTTAAGTTCATTTAATTTAGGAAATAAAGATCAGAATACTTTATGACTAACGGTACGTAACTGTAAAAATTTTCAGAGATTATTTACTACTGCATTATTTACTTTGCTGTTAAAGTTCGTCAATTTTCCTCATTTCATTTGTAGTGTTCCTATCCATGCATGTTTCTTTTATTTTTATATGATTTATTGGTCCTTCGCCAGCCAGACATCTATTGCGTTTGCGCATGCTGCTTATTATTGGATATTGTGTCTTTAACTACTTGTTTATACGTTTGGACTAGTAATAAATTGAAAAAATGTTTAACTTTAAGTTCATATCATATCATCTCATGCTTCTATTATCCATTAATCTGTGTCTAAACTATTATGTGTATTACTCGACAACTCTTAGCCAATTTAAAAATTATAAGTTGTCCATCCATTTGTTTATCTTCCACACTGGTCTGGGAGAAAAGATAAAACGTAGAATGTGCCCAACTGCTTCTCCCGCGTAGATAGTAAAAGCCGTTCGAAGGAATGGGGAATATCTAAAGAATGATATTATTAGGTGATGCGGTTAGCAACCCATTACTCTTTCGATTCCGTTTTACACCCACAAACCCACCATCTACCAGCACCATGAAACCTAAAGGCCACGTTTAGCATGTTGCTTAACGGGTGAATATAAATTAATAAAACGGACCCCTAAAGGGGTGAATATTGGAAAATTCTTAGCGAATGCCTATGTCATAATATCTATCGGCGTGCGTAAATTTCAGCGCAATCGATTTAAGGGGTTTGAACTATGTGTTGGTTGATGGACCAGTCGGTAACGGCTGCATACAGGGGTACTATTTTTGAACGTAGGACACTCGTTTTCGAACGATTTTTCCATACAAAAGTCGTTCGAAGACGAGTGCGCGTTCAAAAATAGTACCCCTGAATGTTGGAGTAATCACTGGTATTTTTATACTAATTTCTTTGTCATAAAACGATAGTGTCATTTTTTTAGTCCCCAGCATTGGTCCCATAGAGAAAGTTGTTCATTATGACCGGCTGGTTTGATGATTTAACGGCCATGAATTAGTAGTTAAAGGGACAACTTGTTTAACTTGTATACATTGCAAAAAAAAATGTTGGCTTTGAACAATAAATTGATCAGCTTCACTAAAGAGACTTCAATTAATTAAATCGATGGTGTTTGTTCCCCCGGTAACAATTAGTTAAAACCTCCCAGATGAATCGAACTCCCGACACGGCCCAACGGCCCAACCCACTGCACTTCAATATTTACGACTTAAGGTTCTTATAAAGACAAATAACACAAATTGTGCTTTTCCCACAGTAAAATGTGAACTGTGTTGTAGGATATGAGCTCAACGAAACAATACTTTAAAATAGTTACTTATAAATAAAAACAGCCAATCTGAAAATACAAATAATTTATTTCATAACAAACATACATTAGTGTTGAAAATGTAGTGACTAAGCCTCCCCCGAACATATCCAATACGACCAGCTGGAAACGGCCAGCATCCAGCGCCTACGAGCTTAGTCGGTCGGGCGACCCGCTGTTGCCCGTGTTACTACTTAAGGTCTTACTACTAGTAGTAACACCGAGCCGGTAATTGAATTACCCTACGTACTACTTTAGTTGAAAGTTTAAACTTTGACCTTAAATATAAAAATATAAATAGCCCCTCTCCTATTGCAGCGCCCGTCAGGGCCCTTAATTGGTTCTAATGTAATAAAACACCTAATGTAACATTAAGGAAGCAATAAAGTATTGAGTATTGAGTATTGTTAGAACAGCAATAGAAAATTGCTAAATTAGAATTACAAAAACAAACAAAATGTGACAAATTTGTATTTTAAATAACACTATGCTTATGAAAAAATACACCCATACGTATTCATTATTTCTACGCTACTTTCATGAAATAAAGTATAATCTAAAAAGTAAACTCGAGTAAGTGCACAATTTGCGCGATAAGATTTGTAGGTGTTAAGTGAAATCAAAGCAAATCAACATAGCCAGATATCGATAGGATTTTACGATAATAATCTGAAGCAGTGTAATCTAGCAATAAATATGTTGTAAATACGATGTTAGGGATAATAATTTATAATTAGTTAGAAAAGTTATGTTGTAAATACGATGTTAGGGATAATAATTTATAATTAGTTAGAAAAGCTAAAAACACGCTTTTAGCACGCTTGTCGTGTATTGTCATCAGAACTCAGAGCGTGTGCAAAATTTCATCCTAATCGAAGACCGGAAAGTGGGTCAAATTAAGATTTCAAGATTTTCTTACATACAAGTGAAGCTAATAAAAGCGTGTTAATTAGTTTAAAAACTAAAAATCACGCTTTTAGCACGCTAATCATGTATTGTCATCAAAACTTAGAGAGCGCAAAATTTCATCCTAATCGAAGATCGGGAAGTGGGTCAAATTAAGATTCCACAAGTGAAGCTCATATAAGCGTGTTAAAAAGCGGGTGCATTTTTGATGTTTATCTTAGACGGGTAACGTGTAGGGTTGAAGCGCGGTAGCTCAATGGCGGATCACAGATCATGCATAGATCTAAAGGTCGTCGGTTCAAACCCTGCCTGCATCAAATTTTTTCACCATATTTTAGTTAATAAATAAATGAATTTAAAGGGACAAATCAAACAGATTGATCTAGCCCCGCACTAAGTTGTGATATTTATTTCGTAGGATACTAACTCAACCATAATATATTTTATAATAGATACTTAGATCATTTACCATCTTGAGGGATCGAACCCGGGAACAGCGATGTGACAGCCTAGCATGTTGATCACTAGGACACAGAGATCTTAAATAACTTATGTAGAGTTGTCGAGTAACGATGTGTGTGCATGATTGCAGGTTGGTAGGCGGCTTCGCGGCATCCATAGCTCTCATCCTGGTCGAGATGACCACCTTCATCCTAGGACTAACCATGTTCTCACCTACCGTCTCACTGATCTGTATCCTTTTAACACTTCTCATTTTCATTTCTTCCGTTTATACTGTCTAATTTAAAACTGAAAGCTCCTGCGTTTATACATCAAAAAGTTAATTAAAGATACTGGCACTTTATATGGCTATTCGTTTGTTTTTTTTTTTTTTATTTGGCAAAATAACTAATATTTAGCAGTAGAAGGCAATGTTGCTGTTGTCGCTTTTAAAGCACTATTCACACATTTCCGAGTCCGTCTCTGAGGGTTGGCTGGTCAGAGAAAAATCGATTGAAAACGATTTGTGTGAACTCGTTCACACAGTTCAGGGCCAGACCGCCAGTGTCCTGGTGACCATCCGATTTTTAACTTTATCTTATTGTACACGCAGAAAGCCGTTTTCTGACAGACTTATACATACATACATATTATCACGCCTTGTTCTCATAGGCAGAGACTATGTATCTCCACTTGCTACGATCCTGACAAATTACTCTAGCTTCATCTACACTCATCACTCTCCCCATGCATGCTGTTCGGTTTCGGGTACTTCTTTCATCTCCTTTCTTAAGAACGTCAGCAATCTGATCACAGTACGTTCGACGAGGTCGACAACAATATACAATGACCGAAAATGACATGTAACCTGTTGGTGTACCTAATAAATAAATAAATAAATAAAATTACTGACAAATTTTGTCGAACAAGGATTACACTGATACCAATTTCAATTATATATGTGAACACAGATCCCAAACCCTGACGGAAAAACGGACACGGACGGCGCTCGGAGCCCGTATAGCCTTGCCCCGGAAATATGTGAACAGCGCTTAAATGTGACCGCTGTGTGGTTAATTTGCTATTTGCCTGTTTGACCCCTTTGATGTGCGTCGAGAAACCGACAAGCGGGCGGTAACACGTGTTTGATATTAGCCATATTTGACAAAATAGGCAATTCTATACACATGCTGATTGTTAGCCAAAATAAGTATGCCAGGTACGCACACAAATATCCATTTGAAGTGCTACCATCAAGTTTGTTATTTGCCATTGGTATTCCAAAGGTCTTTCCAAATTCCCGAAAGGCCAGATTTGTTACCCAACTAGCCCAAAAATACACATTGAAATTATCACGATAAGTGGACCGTTTGTGTATGTATGTGGACTGGGGCGTTCAGTTTTAGAATGGGCTATGTTTAACCAATCACAACTTTTCACGATATTTATCTACGAATAAGAATATCTCTTATTCGTAGATATTTATGTATGATAATTTAGTATGCATCCATTGTCGATTGTCAGCTCCGTGTGAAATTTTAACAAGTATACCGTCGTATGGATGCTTACAACCCTTGAATATTTATTTATCATTCTTTGATTTCTTCTGATAATTATTTATCAATAAAAGGAAATATGTAGATGTACCCAACTGCACAAAAATTGTATGTAACGGATGATCTATTAAACTGTTTTGAAAATTCTCTTATACCTACCTACATGGCAAGCTACGTTATCAGCGAGTAATATAGCCTATAAGCATAATATAATTTACATGACTTGTCTACGTCACGGACAAACGTTTTTGTAAGACTAAATAAGGCTATCAATGGTCGATAAAATATTTTGTACACCAATCAACACCATGACTAACCAATCAGTAATCATTCTCATGAAGGGTTCGTTGTCGTGAACACCAATACACTAATATCTGCTCTCCATATTTATTAATATAGGTCACATACGTATTTGAGTCACTTTGCATACGATAATGTTGATGAGTCATTATATGTATTATTTTTCTTTGTTTATTCATTTGAACACAAGTTCATGAGGGGCAAATTTTGTCCACCATTCCAAAATATGGTTGACATCGGAAAATGTAGCTGTTTCATTGTAGAGTTATGTAAACAAAGGCACTTGAAACTTTCATTTACAAGACTTACAGGTTTAAAATTTTCGGTGGAAATACTTGACTTTATAATATTTTTTGATTAAATCTAACGTGAGATATTAACATTATTAATATGTAAATTACGGGTCACTCACGTATCAAGCGCGCACGAAGTCGTCCCAGTCCGCACTGTGGACTGGGAAGACTTCGTGCACGTCTCGGTCCACATTCGCCCTGAAGAACCTCCGAATGAGTTTGAAACATGTCAGCCTGTAGCTGACTTCATACGTGAGTGACCCGGTTTTTTACATATTAATGACTTAAAATACCTTTATAGCATCTCTAAATATTTTATAAACTAATCGCTACTAAGTACAGAGGGGAAAAAAACAACCTAATTGTCTTACATCCAATTTCAAGTCAGCAAAAAATTAATGAATATAATGCGCATATTAAAGCTCGTTTTGTTTGGTCGTGTGGTTTTCCTAAATAGGACCACTGCGTATTTCTAAAAACACTCTTCCAATGCTGGGAACCCTACTTTTAAAGGAACGCAAATAAAAATATTTCCATCTCTTCCGTACTTTGGAAGGCGCGTTAAGGCGTTGGTCTTGGATGCGAGCGATTGATAATGGCATAAATTAAAAATGGGACATTAGAGTTGATCACTTGAAACATATAGCGCGTAGAACCGATGGCCGATGGGGCAAAAAGGTTCTTGAATCGTGACTAAATTACCGGCAAGCGCAGCGTCGGACACCCACCGATCAGGTGGTCGGACGACCTGACCAAGTTCGCAGGGAAACGCTGGATGTAGGCCGCTTCCAACTGGTCATTTAAGAGAGGCCTATGTCCACCAGTAGACCTTTAGCGGCTGAAAAAAAAGGATGATGATGACGACATGAAAAACAAAATAACGTTGATTAATCTGTTTGTGCCAACGAGTGAACAAACCAATAAACAATGTAATTGTTTTAAGTCCAATTCGAGTCAGCATTAAAAACGTCTCACAAAACAGTCATAGGTCAAACAAACACTCAATAGTTATGCGCATAGTAATTATCTACTTGCGCTTGTTTGGACTCTGGATCAGTACGATCAAACATACAAAGCACGTCGATTGAGCTAAAATTTAGCGCATCGGATGAGAATACAATATGAAAATTAAAATATATTTAATTCCCATAAATTTTCATGGAATTACAGCTGTTTTTAAAACATGTTAACATTATAATAACATAATCAGTAATACAATTTCTTGCGTCTCCATACTAGGCAGAGCCGGTATTATGGCTACAAAAAATGGAATTACAAGCTTTTCAGATGATGCAGTCTAAAGGTGGCCATAGGACATCCTAAATGTAGGTAACTGATTGTGTTGGACACATTTGGTTTCTCTTGGAAAGCCCTTTACAGAATGATCACTTCCAAAAATTATCAAAAACCTTAATTTTGGGAAAAATTCTTATTTTTATCTCTATAATTAAAAATACAAGGTACCGACCACATTACACGCGTATTGCTTTGAAATATCTCTATACAATTTGAATGTCTATGAAAAATATCCTTAACCGCTCATCCAGCGATTGGCGCGCACGGGTCAGCATCCATAGCCCTCTCGTACTTCGTACTGGACGGCTGGCTGTGTGACTGGTACTGGCCAATCTTCGCCATTTGCTCAGTTCTGCCGGCATTGGCCGATATCGTCGTCGCTCTAATCTCTGTTTGCACGGCCAAGTGGTGAAAGTGTTCCATGTTTAAATATTAAGAAGAAATGCTTTAAATGTATGTGTTTGCATGTGGTGCAAAGAGTTCCTTTTTTGAAAATGAATGTTTTAACCTGTCTTAAACCTCTTTATTATATCTAATGAATGAAGTGTTCCATGTTTAAAATATTAAGAAGAATTGCCTTTTGCATTTAGTGCAAGGACAAAATAAGGGTTCCTATTTTGAAAATGAAAGATTTATTCTGTCTTAAACTTCTCCATTCTATCTATTGAATGAAGTGTTCCATGATTAAATATGCTTTAAATGTATGTGTTTGCATGTGGTGCAAGGACAATATAAGTGTAAACCTTTTTTGAAAACGAATGTTTAACCCGTCTTAAACCTCTTTATTCTATCTATTGAATAGTGTTAAAATATTAAGAAGAAATGCTTGTATGTGTTTGCGTTTGGCGCAAGGACAAATGAGTGTATCTTTTTTTTAATTAATGTTAAAACTGGTCTTAAACCTCTTTATTCTATCTATTGAAAGAAGTGTTCCATGTTTAAATGCTAAGAAGAGTTATGCTTTCGTAGTTTACGCTATAACTGTATTCATGTAACAATCATCGCATGTAGTGAAAGAGCATAAAATAAGTATTCCTTGTTTAAAAGTTTCACTAGTAATATCCATCGTGGTCGTAAGAGAAAAATGTTCCAAAATAAATAATGTGCTTTGACTTTGTCGTCTGCATGTGATGGTAAAAGACATAAATAAGTGTAAAATAAAATTAATGTTCTGTTACGTCTAGCTAGTATCTGTGCATGTTAAGTTAGCAAGATTCTCTTAATCTGTGTATAAAGTAGTGATAGAACTTATCTGTGGATAGAACTCTTGATTCTGTGTTTTATATTTGTCTTGTGTAACTTTTTTCTAATATGGTGCTGAAGAAGTTGGTGAAGATTTTCGTAAGTTGCCAGTTAAAATTTGATCCTGTTATTTTCCACTTTTATTGTTTGTTTTTCGTTTGAGTAATTGGCCAACGCTGATGTTAGATTTTTCAAGCACTAGCACAATGACTTTCGTGCTAAATTCCAAAGCTCGCGAACTCGTGTTGTTTTACATGACAGTAAAAAAAAAGGTATAATGTTTTTAGGATATGATATATATGTATGTATGTAAGTGCCTTGTATATTTATTCATTTTATCGTAACTGCTAAAATCCTGAACAAATTGAGATCCTTGGGTGCGATTTATTGCGTGACACTGGGTATGATTGTTTGATGGTCGTGGTTTTTAGGGTTCCGTAGTAAACTAGGAACCCTTATAGTTTCGCCATGTCTGTCTGTCTGTCTGTCCGTCTGTCCGTCCGCGGTTTTACTCAGAGAATATAAGTACTACAAAGCTGTAATTTAGTATGAGTATGTATATTTATCATGGCAAAAAAGTCGTAGAAAAAATTTTAAAAAATTTTTTTTTTAGGGTAAATAGGGAGTAATATTTTTTTTCTATACAAACCCATCGTGTTGGGTATTGTTAAATAGGTCTTTTAAAAATATTGTGAGGTTGAGAACACCATTTTTCGATTTAGGGATCCGTTTCCGAAATATTTGGTTTTAAAGTTTTGTTAGAAGTAAGTGTCCCCCCCCCCTCTATCTGCTAAACGGTTATATATGGATACGTTAAAAAATTACAGCAGTAGTATATATACTGAATCAGAGCTGAGTACTAAGCACAAACTAAAAGTTAATGGCAACCAACTAATAAAATATACTCGAAAATGTAAAATTTCATACAATTTTCATTGTTAGATGTTTTTAGTCGTTAAACTGTGAGGTGCGAGTGTGAAGAGTGTGAACTCAAAGTTGTCATTCGCAACTACGGAACCCTACACTGCGTGTGGCCCGTCACGCACTTGGCCTTTTGTTTTTCCATTGAAACTACTTGAGGTAGAATCGTACCAATATCAGTCCGTCCCGGCTTCGCTGTGGTACATAACTAGCATGACACTCAGGGATAACGAACCTATCCATCGGTGAAAGTATTTTTGAAATCGGTCCAGGAATTCCTGAGATTAGCGCTTTCAACTTAACAAACAAACGAACGTTTCAGCTTTATATTATTAGTATATATTAATCAATCATCATAGAAAAATTGCCTATCAGCATAACAATCCTTGCATTTTGAAAAGTGACTGCCGTTATTTATATTCGACCTCCATTTCGTGAACAACAATAGAAATTTAACCTTATTGCTCAGATTCAAATCGAATATCGTGACAACAATGCATTGTTAGCAGTTTACTATTTAACATAGTGATAAAGAAATGCACCAACGAAACTAATAATAGCAACAGTAAAGATTATAACGTATAAGAGAAAATAGGCAAATAAAGTTATAAATAAAAAAAAATATAGGGACAAATCACACTAATTGAGCTAGCACCACACTAAGTTATTAGCGAGAATGCATTACGACAATACCAAGAGGCCGGGCGTATGATCAAAGATAAAAAGTGTTTGCTGGTCTGGCGATAGAACCATCAAACTCATCAAAAATTTCTTACCCAGTGCCGGCGTAATCTAACTAGCGGCCCAGGCGTGATTTCTATGCGCGCCCACTCACATACACACTTGCAAATCGCTTCACGCTGCCCTGCGCACCTTACTTAAGAGCGTATACTAGCAGTATTTTTTCAATATGGTTTCCATACAAATGTATTTCTCTATTTTCTCGCTGAAAACTGATTCTAGAGCCACAATTCTTTTTTCATAAAATCTAGTACTAAAATAGGAATGCCTCTATTTTTTCCAAAAAAACTATTTTTGTACATTTTTTTTCTTTTAAGCAGGTTATTAGAAAAAAATAAAACATAGGAGCATACCTATTTTAGTAATAGATTGTATGTAAAAAGAATTGTGCCTCTAGAAGCAGTTTTCAGCGAGAAAAAAGAGAAATACATTTGTATGGAAAACGCACTGCTAGTATACCCTCTTAACTGATTTTGATTCGCCTCTTTAAACCCAGCGCCCTGGGCGGTTGCCCAACCGCGCGCCACTTTAACGCCGCTACTGGTCTTCCCTCTGGCTCTGGCAAGAGGCCGTAAACTAAGCAACAAACATATTGATGTATGTTACGGTTTCTATAAGCTTAATTTATTGATTGTATACATATGTAAATTGCATTGTACAGTGGTTTTTACTCTTACCACGCACTAGAGCCTCCGTACACGGGTAGTGTTGGTGGAGGACACTTCTTCTTCTTCATCATCCCCGCCTTTTACCCAGTTTGGGGTCTGCTCTGTATGTCAACCCTCTCCAAAGCTATCTATTCCCAACCATATCGGCACTTGCTCCTAGTTTCTTAATATCATTCTTTACACATACCCTCCACGACCTTCTCGATCTTCCTTTTCCTCTATTTCCCTTTTAATATGGTCATATTTTGCCATTTAACCTACAAATACTCTTATTTACTTTATTAGGTGTGACAAGATTAAACAAATATTGGTAGAGTGCACGGCAAAGTAATGTGACGTCAAGGGTCGTACGTAAGTGATAAAGTAGCTTGTCTTCGTTGCTAGTTACTCGACTACAAATGCTATTTAATGATATAGTGGGTAGCGAAGTTTATACTCTACTATCTTACTCTGCCCGTGTGCCTAAGATTTAAAAGTAAAGAAACATTACTGTTAATGTTTCTGGTCTAGACCTCTAGGTAAACAGATGAAGTCCAACTGAGGGATATTAAGGGTGATTTGATTTCTGTTGTGTTAAGCTCTAAGTTGGCGGCACATATAACTACATAATCTAACGTTTAAAATTTAATTTGTTTGTTATACCTTAAAAATAGTTATTTGATCACGCTGCGAATTCGAAATCATGCCAGAATATTCTTTTTTAATTTATACGTATTATGTTATCGGTAATAATAAATACTTTCACAGGTAACCAACGAACACCAGCAATTGACTCAATCGGGTGAATACAAGGCAGGATGGTCGCTTTACTTGGTGTTAGCTGGAGTGGCGACCACGCTAGGCTCCTCTCTGCCGGTGGGGTACAACATCGGAGTGGTTAATACCCCTGCAGAGGTGAGTGAAATGTAATAACAGCTCAAAGTTGTGTACAAGGCAGGATGGTCGCTTTACTTGGTGCTAGCTGGGGTGGCGACCACACTAGGCTTCTTCTTAGACTAGTGGGTTACAACATCGCAAATGTCAATACCCCTGCTGGGAAAAATAAATAAAAAAAGAATACAATGTGTTGTTTCAATAGTCAAACAATTGGTAGGGATAGCGACGACATAGAAGTGGTTTATATGGGATTTAGAAATGCTAATTGTCGAGCTCCGTGGCGCAGCGGTCATCACGCCTGCCTGCGACACGGATGGTCCCGGGTTCGATTCCCGGTCAGGTCAAGATGGAAAACGATCTTTTTCAGATTGACCTGGGTCTTGGATGTTTATCTATATATGTATTTGTTATAAAATATTCTATCGTTGAGTTAGTATCCCATAACACAAGTCTTTCATAAGAACTTACTTTGGGGCTAGCTCAATCTGTGTGATTTGTCCGTATATATTTATTTATTTATTATTATTTATATTTATGGGATTTATTTTGCATTCACAATGCTATTTTACCTTATTTTTTATTTCTTTATTTAATAGACATAGAAGTGGTTGTCCATTAAAGGTTAACTCACAATAGGCCTTTTTTCAAAACCTAAATTTTTTAATGTAATTATACAATTTCTTGGTATATTTTATCCCGCAGGTGATAAAAGACTTCTGCAACCAGAGCTTCATCAGCCGCTACGATGTCGAGCTGGACTCGGGCTGGATGGAGGTGCTGTGGGCGTCCGTGGTGTCAATCTTCATCGTGGGCGGCTGCACCGGCTCCATCCTGGGCTCGTTGCTCGCTGATACGCTGGGAAGGTACACACATGTTTTTTTTATTTGGACCAATGCTAGATATTTTGACATTTCTAAATCCATAAAAAAGGCTTAAATATTGATGAGTTGAGATAAGTATAATAATATTTTTGACTTCCCTTCTATTCCCATACATAATGAAAAAGTCTATTAACCCACTTTAAAAATATTATTTACCCGTATGTTTGTATATATATATGATTGTAAGGGGTTGATGAGCGGGGCGACAAATCAGAGATGGCGTAGTAAGAGGGTGATGATTTATTATGAATTTTAGTAACAATGTTAATTTACAATGTAGGTGTTTCAGTCCTGTGTGAGACCCACCACGTGCATGCTCAATAGGCTCGGCTCTGTAACAATTATTTAGGTAACTAACAGTTATTTAGATTCAGTCCTGTGGGAGACCCACTACGTGGATGCTCTAGGCACTGAACGTTATTCTAAGTGCTATAGGACGACAATACATAATTCCTTCCGAGAGGTCATTAACTGCAAAAAATAACGATAGCGCGTTCTATCATACACACAGCGCCATCTGTTGGTAGGTTGAGTAACTACATACGTGTAGTTAATTTGGTGTGTTACATGATTGTTTTTTTTTTATTTTATTTTTTATTTGGGTAAGCAAACAAAAACACAATAAATCACACTATACTAATCTTATGCTATGCTGACATGTAAGTAATTGTGCTTTCAGCACCGCTTACCACATGTTACTAATAAGGTATAAAAAAATGAACTAACACTGAGAATCTGAATGTTGCAATTATATCAAAAGTTCTCTGATCATTTTTTTAAAGGCACCAGCGGACACACATGTTATATCTATACTATTAAAATAAATATTAAAAGAATTTGTTAACCTATAAATAGGTGAGCGTGCACCTGAGTTTGTACGACATACAGGAATCGCAAACATATGACATCTATTACGGTTACGCACTTGGCTTTTACGTGGAATTCTGTACCTTAACTTATTAACTAATTGACAGCAATCGTACCGGTTATTAAACAGATCAAAAAGTAACATGGCTTCAAGATGTGTACGTCTCACATTTAATTTGCTTATTTTAAATTTGACAAGAAGTTCCCCATAGGTGAGCTTTTGTTTGTAGCATCTATAGTACATACATCTCATAAACTTTTTTTGTACAGATTCTAGGGCATTGATATACTTAGCATAGTAAGGATTCCATATGGGCACAGCGTATTCAATTTGGGATCGGATTAGAGATTTGTATAAATAAATATATGTTGTGGGTCGAGTGAAGTTTAAACTCGAACGCATGACAAATCCGTACATTTTATAAGCTTTTTTAATAATATTATCTATATGTAGATCTAAGTGTAACTGGCTATCTAGGGTCACTCCTAGGTCTTTATTATATTGAGTAGTATCTAAAATTTCACCACATAGACGATAAGAAAATTTGCTGATTTTTTTCTTTTTTGTGAAAGTTATTACTTTGCACTTAGGAAGGCTTAATGCTAATTTATTTTCAAAACAATAGTTGGTAAAGCGATCAAGATCTTCTTGTAATTTATTACGACTTTCTGTACTATCGATATTATAAAAAATCTTAACGTCATCAGCATAAAGCAAAAAATTACTATATTTAAAACAAGTATGTATGTCATTAATAAAAAGGAGAGGACCCAGGATAGATCTTTGTGGAACACCAGATGTAATAGGAATCAGTTCAGATTCATATCCATTAATAACGACTTTTTGTGTACGGTTAGTTATATAAGATTTGAACCATGTTAACAAGTCACCACGTATCCCATTAAAGGCAAGCTTATCTAATAGCAATTTATGATCTACTTTGTCGAAAGCTTTCTGAAAGTCTGTGTAAATACTGTCCGTCTGCTTATTTCTGTCCATTGACTCGAAAAGATATGAGGTGTATACCATCAAGTTTGTCACTGTGGACCGTCGTTTGACAAATCCGTGCTGTTGTTCAATTATAGAAGTATGTAACAAAGGATAGATATAATTATGAACTAGTCTTTCAAAAAGCCTCGCCAAAGCAGAAAGGATTGATATCCGCGATTGTCCGCGATTATCTCGTGTTTGGCTGGCCAATTTTGTTGCGGTTTTAAGAAAAGTATTTGATATATTCTGCACAAACTTGTGCATACAACGAGTTGTGAAGGCAGTTCCTTTTAATTAAAGAAATTATTTTCTTTCATATTTCAAAATTTCTGAGAACTTGTTTTAAATCTCGAACTTAACGTGTCCTTTAAATATTACTGTATTTCTGATAATAAATTAATTCGGTAAGTAATTAGTTATTACTTTTATTGTTTAGTCACGTAGTCACAATAGGACTTATTACTTCGTTTCACAACCATATGGTGTATTCGACAAACAATGTATCGAGTACGAGTAGGTACCTATCTGTTTGTCTTGTACGGTCATAAAGTTGTTTGGTTAATGACGTAGGTACATAATAGTGAATTTCATTTTGTTTGCGATGTATTGTTTGATATATTTATTGATATTGCAAATGGACAAATATTTTATGAACATGTATGTCGTGTTTGTGACCTGCTGGAAAGTAAGGTTGCCGTTTATCAAGTCAACATTGAAGTTCTATGTGTCGAAACACAGTATGCCGAAGATACGCGTCCGAAATTCGGCGTCTGATAATACGCAGACTTATTCGGCTGATAATCCACACTATTTAAATTAGCAAAATTCGGTTGCGCAAAGATGTGTGTTGGGCCTTCTATTCCGCAACCTTGCCCCGGCAATCGAATCGAACTACGATCACCTATAAAATGTTACATCGCCGCTGAACTTACGCCCAACCGAAGTTTGACTGTACGCTATAACGCGACGTAATTTCGGCATAATGTGTCAGTTCAAATAGCATTGTAGTCGTAATTACGCCGAACTCTCGCCTTGCTGTTCTATAACGCCTGAATAATTTCATTCATTCATTCATTCATCAACAGCCTTCTGTATCCCACTGCTGGGTATAGGCCTCTCTCAATGCATGCCATCCATTGCGATCTTGTGCCTTACGTAGCCAGTTTCGACCTGCGATTTTCCTAACATCATCAATCCACCTAGCTCTCGGACGACCTACGCTTCGCCTGCCATCTATTGGCCACCATTCTGTCAAAACCCTACTCCACCTATCATCACCTCGCCTTGCCAGGTTAATAATTTACCCGATAATAATCTAGTTATACGTATAAGGTACGCCCCCTGCTCATATGGCCTGTGTAAATTCAACAACGACTTTTTTATTATCCTCATTGTTTTTGTTACAGAAAGAAGGCGACCATAGTAACGAGTCTTCTGTCTATGGTCGGAGCTCTAATGTTCCTACTATGTCGGTCAGCAAACTCTGTGGAATTGCTCATTCTTGGAAGACTGGTAGTCGGTCTGGCTGGAGGTAAGAGATAACAGCTATTATTAGGGTTCCGTACAAAAAATTTAAAACCGGATCCCTTACAGGATCACTCGTGCATCTGTCTGTCTTTCCGTCCGGTCATACATAAGCCGATTTCCTCCGAATCTACTGGAACAAATCAGGTGAAATTTAGAAGAATTGAGTAAACTTATGACCCAAACACAGATGTGCAAATTAATTTTTTTTTTAAATTAATCATTTTCGGGGTGTATATTAGGAAAAAAATTTGTTAAGCTCTTGATCCAGGCTGTCATCATTGATGGCAGTCGTTAAGCTATGTTAGATGTCTTTAGGCAGCTCGAAAATCTGATACCAGTGCTAGCCACTTACACACATGAAAAACAAAGAAAACTACCGTGTAATTCCTACGTAGACAAATGCGACCCAATATTTGTGCACGTGTGTAAATATCGTACTGCATTATCTGATACGGAAGTGAATGTTTGTTCACGAGTCACGTGCCCAGGAAATATAATTAAAAGTTTACAATGTGGTTATTCTAATTAGCTATCGGATGGAAAAGCAAAGGCATTCGCCTAATTTGCCAATTTTTACGTTTCCTTTAATGTAGCCCATTGCCTATTTAGAGGAAACGTAAAAATTGGCAAATTAGGCGAATCCCTTGGCACTTACTACATACATACATACTATCACGTCTTTCTCCCTTGCGCGAAGACAGAACCCAGGTCTAAAAGACATTAAGCAACGTTTAGCATGTTGATATTTTAGGATAACGGAATCAAAACAGTGATTGGTTGCTAGCCCCATCGCCTATTGCCATGATTCCTTAGATTCTCGCCCAATTCCTCGATCGTCTTATACGATCTGCGCGGGAAGAGAAGCAGCTGGTACATTCTATGTTTGTTCTTTACTCCCAGACGTGGAAGTAATAATAATAATAATAAATATATAGGGACATATCACACAAATTGAGCTAGCCCCACAGTAAGTTGTTAACTTGTGTCGCAGGATACTAACTCAACGATACTATATTTTATAATATATAATTATATAGATAAACATCCAAGACCCAGGTCAATATGAAAAAGATCTTTTTCCATCTTGACCTGACCGGGGATCGAACCCGGGACCCCCGTGTCGCAGGCTAGCGTGTTGACCGCTGCGCCACGGAGCTCGACGAGTAATAAAGCTAATGAAATTAAGAAATTAGTAATGGGATGTAATTTCACGCGGGCAGGATTCGAATTAGCTATCTTTAGTCTTTGTACGACGATACTACTACTAAAAGGCTAAGTCGTGTCACGCAATCTCTATGTGCCTTTGTTAGAAAAAATCGCACTTATTAGAGGTTGAGACCAAATTAAGATAAAGTTCATCCGCTGAAATGATGTGCACGCTTTGTCGCCGCACGCCGACACAGCAGTGTCGGCGCCCGTCAAAGGCGGTATCGGCGGCTTCAAAGACGCCGTATAGACGCAGTGTGCGTTAGTGCGTCGCGCGGTACGGTCGTTTAATTTTATTAGTAAATTACACGAATAAAAATGTTTTTTATTCGTGTAATTTACTAATCAAATTCACGAATAAAAAAAAGTATGAGATTGACGAAATGGCGGCAAGCAATGGTTTCGAAGTTGTGCTTCTTCCGCCATATCATTGTATATTTAATCCAATAGAGCAAGTTTGGTCAAAAGTCAAACATGACATAAGGGCGCGCAATTGCACCTGACTAACAGTCATGCCGTCAGGTATGTCAAATGTGACACCCGATTTATGGAATAGATATGTTGAACATGCAAAATAGATATTTCTGTGCAGACCACGATGTTGATCTCCACCGAGAATCATTTATTATAAATACAGGAAGTGATTCGGAAGACTGATTAGGAAGCAATTTTTTTTAAATATTTCATGTTCTGATTCCGGACTAATAAAAATATTTTCCAAGTGAAATAATTAAATTATTATTTTTATTTACTTTCCAAAATCTCTTGTGGGTGTGCTGCACATCATTTGCCGGGATACACTTTAAACTCCATATCTTCTCTGCATTTTTCTATTATATGCCTGACTATAAGTAAAGTGCACTTACATTAAACCTTTTATTTTGCATTTTTTTCTATTACAGGCCTGACTACAAGTATAGTGCCAATGTACTTATCTGAGCTGGCCCCGCTCAGTCTAACGGGGCCGATGGGTGTAGCATGCCCCATGGGGGTCAATGTCGGTGTCCTAGTTGGTCAAGTCATGGGGCTGAAATCTATTTTGGGTGAGTGATATTTTTATAGTGACAATGTACTTATCTGAGCTGGCCCCGCTCAGTCTCACGGGGCCGATGGGTGTAGCATACCCCATGGGGGTCAATGTCGGTGTCCTAGTTGGTCAAGTCATGGCGCTTCGATCTATTTTGGGTGAGTGATATTTTTTCATCATCATCATTAGGTCATTTTTAATCTCAATTGCAGGAGCACGACCCTCTCTGTACTTACTACTACCAGAGTTATTAATTAGCTCGAGCAGTCAGAGGATTTGGCGTACTCTCTCCACGATGGCCAGACGGGTTTGAGAGGTCTCTTTGATGTTTATAAGCTTTGTTTAGCTTGTGTTTCCTAAGTCACCTTCTATGACATCCACGAGAAGGCTTGGAGTGGTCTTATTCTACTCTGCCGAGAACCACACGGCTTGATTAAACGACTACTATCTAAATGAAGCAAACGACAAATCGGTCACCGTGGCTACCTATTTGTTAAATTCAATATGATCTTTTAAATAATTATAACTAAGTATAACGATTTGAAAAAATGAAGAAGCTTTATTTTTAGTCTATCAATAGATAGAAATGCACATTATGAAAAAAAAATCTGTTACTCAGTTTAAATTAAAATCCTTCGAAATAATTGGAGATTGCTTTTTCCAGGCGGTGTCGACGACTGGCCCTACCTCCTATCCGTCTACGCGTTGCTAGTCATTTTATGTTTACCTGTACTGTTTATGCTGCCTGAGAGTCCGAAGTATCTTTTTGTAGTTAAGAGGAATGAAAATAGTGCTTTAAAAGGTGAGTGTCTCCTTATTTTTCGAAACGCTTTTCAGATCATCGTCAGTTTCTTTGTTCATGTGTCAATGAAATGTAACTTTATTTTTCCTTAAGTATTTCTCACCACGAGAAGTATGAATCTATTTTATAATTATCAATACAAGATGTCTGAATCGATATATATTAAAAAGCGTCAAATTACAATAAGTAAAATTCAACTCAACATATTTAAATTCGTTTGTCTCGCCATAAGAAATAGAGTCTATCTAATGCTCAATGTAATATTGATTTATCAATCAAATGTTTTGACAGTGGGGGTAAATGTTTACCGACCTGTTTCTAAAGATTGCATTTGTCAAAATTCTTATTACTTACGATTAAGTTCCATATAAATTAGTTTTATTTACATTTATTACAGAATTAAGTCGCCTACGCGGCGTATCGCCAAGCATTCTCACCGAAGATGTAGAACTGCTTCGCGAAGAAACCCGTGCGGCAACAGCTGCTAGTCTCAGTGGGGAACGATGGAGTATGGCTCGTGTTTTACGGGAACCTTCATTGAGGTTACCACTCCTGTTGGCTTGTTCGATGCAAGCAGGACAACAAACTAGTGGTATCAATGCGGTAAGTATTGCAAATTAAACATTAGGTCGTTGCATTAAAGTAGAAATTTGCTAGGACCTCGTGTGGCAATGGCTTCTAGAATCAGTGGGGAACGATGGAGTATTGCGCGAGTACTAAGAGAACCATCGCTAAGGCTGCCACTACTGTAAGCATGCTCGATGCAAGCTGGACAGCAAACAAGCTGTGAGTATTGTGATTTTAACTTTATGACATGGTAATAAGGTAGAATTTTGTGAAGAAACCCGCAAGGCAATGACTACTAGAATCAGTGGGGAATGATGGAGTATGGCGCGAGTTCTAAGAAAACCATCGCTAAGGCTGTCACTACTGTTGTCATGCTCGATGCAAGCAAGACAACAAACTAGCGGTATCAATGCGGAGAGTATTGTAAAGTAGACTTTATGTCGTACAAATAAGGTTTAGCTGTGTGGCAACGGCTGCTAGACTTAGTGGTAACGATGTACCTAATAAAATTTAGCTAAGTCTGGTACTACTGTTGGCGTGTTCTTTGACCAAACATGAAAAACGTGAAGAAGATTTTGGGGGTGCATCGAAAATCAAATCAGAGAAGTGTATACGTATGACCAAAATATTAAGTGCCATATGTTTCTCATATGAGAAACATATTGAGTGCAATAAGTGTTCTCGTACGTATCGGTGGTCGTAGTCCCTTTTAAGACAAGCAACCAGATAAATGACTTAGAAGCGTTTTGGGGTGCATCTTCAAAACAAACTAAACCAGAGATAAAGATGTTAGTTTTGGGAGTGCACCTCCCTCCAAAACAAAACCAAATTGTGCTATAACGATGTGTAATTATTCGCTATTCGTATTTACTTCTTATCACGGAATTGTTTAACCTAAACCTGCCGCAAAATTTCACCACCCGACATAAATTGAAGTTTCATCCGTCGTTAGGTTTCTGTAGTAAACAAGGAACCCTTATAGTTTTGCCATGTCTGTCTGTCTGTCCGTCCGCGGTTTTACGCAGAGACTATTAGTACTAGAGAGCTGTAATTTGGTATGGGTATGTATATTAATCATACCAAGAAAGTGGTAGAAAAAATCTTGAAAAAAAATTTTTTTTAGGGTAGCTCCTATACAAGTAAATGGGGGAGTATTTTTTTTTCTATATTTACCCATCGTGTACCCCTATCGTTAAATAGGTCTTTTAAAAAATATTGTGAGGTTGTGAACACCATTTTTCGATTTAGGGATCCGTTTCCGAAATATTTTTTAAAGTGCGAATTTTTGCTTGAGGTAAGTGTCCCCCCCCCCCCCTCTATCTGCTAAACGGTTATATAGATACGTGAAAAAATTACAGCAGTAGTAAACTAAAAAGTTATTGGCAACCAACTTATAAAATGTACTCGAAAATGTACAATTTTATACAATTTTCATTGTTAGATGTTTTTGGTCGTTAAACTGTGAGGTGCGAGTGTAAACAGTGTGAACTCAAAGTTGTAATTCGCAACTACGGAACCCTACACTACGCGTGGCCCGACACGCACTTGGCCGGTTTTTTTAAAAGATGCTTCCTGCCACGTACGATCGATCTGTGGAATCGATTTTCTGCGGCGGTATTCACGAATTGATACGATATAGGAGACTTCAAAAAACGACTCTTCGTTTTCTTAAAATGCCGGCAACGCTCTTGTCACACCTGTTGTTGCAGTTGTCCATGGGCAGCGGCGATCACTTACCATCAGATGACTAAATGGCTCGTTTGCCGTCGTATACAATAAAAAAAATACACAAACGCTAATCTGTTTAATTTCTATTTATCCACAGGTGTTCTACTACTCCATAACCATCTTCAAACAAGCCGGCCTATCAGAGCTGCAGTCTCAGTACGCCACCATCGGCTGTGGCTCCATCAACGTATGCACGGCGATTCTCATGCTGTACCTACTACCCAAGTTTGGAAGACGGCCGCTACTGCTGGGTTCTATATTCGCGGCCACACTGATTCTGGCCGCTCTTGCAGCTTCTATGAAGTTTATTGTAAGTCATAAGTTTATTGTAACAGCCTCTATGGTCCTGTGGTTAAGGCGTTTGCCTAATTGACCCGGGGGTCGTGGGTTCGATTTTCACGGGAAGCATACTTTAAGTTGTTTCTAGTTTGGTTAGGACATTGCAGGCATGAATCACCTGATTGTCTAATGAGAAAGATGATTCCGTGCTTCGGAAGGCACGTTAAGCCGATGGTCCCGACTGCTATCTGTTGGTCGTTAAAGGAACCACGTCAGAGGAAGAGAGGCGGTTCCGAACAACTCTGACACCAGGGTTTGCATGGACGACTGACCGAGTCACCTACACGAAATGATGACTGTAAGACATCATCATCATTATCTCAGCCACAGGAAGTCCACTACTGGACATAGGTCTCCCCCAAGAATTTCCGATACGACCAGTTGGAGGCGACCTACATCCTGCTTTATCTTGCGACTTTGGTCAGGTCGTCCGACCACCTGGTTGGTGGGTGTCCAACGCTGCGCTTGACGTTACGTGGTTGCCATGTAATAACCTTTCCAGCCATCGGCTCTTCGTGTTATATTATTGTAAGTGTAGGTGTGTGTTGAGTTGTTTTCTCCATCACAAGCTGTCATTTTGCGTGGTGCCGAAAATGATAGGTTTTTAGATTGGAGGACGCCTTCTATGCTTTTTTCGTCTTCCTTACCTTGTGCCACGCCATGAGTAAAATATTGACCGTTGCTTGAACAGCTTTGCTGATAAATAATGCCCACAAATTCACTCATCTCTATTCATTCTATCGATCTATCTCTGTTTTACTCTCTATGGATAAATGACGTCCTATCAGAGCATAAGTCCTCTGTATTTATATTTTTAATTTACTTAAATGGTTTTTAAATAGCATTACAATGCTCGGTATATTATTAAAATAGGTAGGATTTGAATCCTACCTGTGGCGAATTCTTTTTCATCATATATTTTCAATTTTAATAATATACCGAGCATTGTAATGCTATTTAAAAACCATTTAAGTGAGAGCTTTCTTCAATTTAATCAACTTTCTATTCATCTGATATGAATGAAGTAGAATACCACACTACTAAATAGTGGGTAGTATTGAAGAAATACGCATGCTTTGAATGCGTTATACCCTACGGGGTAATATGTGATGAGAGAATTCGACGCGGTGATTCGAAGTCACGGTGGTGTAGTTGGTAACACACTTAGGGCGCAGACCTAAGACTCGTGGGTTCAAATCCTACCTGTGGCGAATTCTTTTTCATCACATATTTTCAATTTTTAATTTAAATACACGTTCTGTATATATCTAACTAAAGGACTAATTTTAATGTTATTATTTTGACCCAGGAAACTAGCCTATCATAATATCTACGGTTGCAATGTCACGTTATTATATTAATAATTGGAGTTTAATGAACTATTAAACTGTTTATTTAATTGTTGACGTTATACCTATTTTTCCAGGACGCGATGTCGTGGATGCCGTACGTGTGCATGGCGGCAGTGTTGTGTTACGTTCTAGTCTACGGGTTCGGACTCGGCCCGATACCTTATTTCATAGCTTCAGGTCAGTAGTGAATACAATAGTAAATATCATCACGCCTTTATCCTTTAGTCGATACTCACACTGAACCGCACCACGCTGCGGGATGCGTGGCAACGCAGCCACGCGCGTGGTTGCGGGAGTACAGATCTGCCTCATCGTGCGGATTTCTCCGCAATAACGCGCGGGTAGCAGATAGTAATGTGGGGGGGGGGGGGGGGGCACTCTAGGCCTCATTTGACTGCAGGTTGTAGTGCAGTGCAGAGCATTATTTTCTATTATTATATAAAAATGGTTAGTAATGTAAGACTCATTCAAGATGCTGCAATCATATTTTCTGTTTGGTTTTTGTATAACCAAAATAAGAAGAAATCGCTCTAATAAACGATATTGAGTATATCCCTCCCTATTTACGAACGAGATCGATAAATGGGTTATTTATTAAAAATAATTTAGAGTTAATAAATTTTGGTTTTTTTTTTCAATTATACCTGTATATCAACTCGATCATATCATTATTTGTTAAGCAATATAAATCTATCGATATCGAGATCCAATATGAAAAGGCTTGAATTGATTTAATTTTAAAATAAAGTTTAATCTTTCGTTTTTCATTCAACAGAACTTTTCGAAGTGGCGCCTCGTCCCGCGGGCATGGCGTGGGGCTCGCTAGCCAACTGGGGCGGCAACTTCCTGGTGGGGATGTCGTTCCCCAGCATGAGGGAGGCCATAGGGCCCTACTCCTTCTTGGTCTTCTCGGCCATCACGGCCGCCCTGTTTGTATTCCAAAAGTAAGTAATAAGAAATCACATCATTAACTCTTTTATAAACTTTTGAGCTTTAAACACATAATTATGTTTATCTATACACACACTATAAAGTGTCTATAACGAGATCAGAAACTGGCCATTAATAACCACCATTACGTCAATCACATTTATAATAACAATTATATTGTCCCTGGCCGTAGGTAATATAGTACGTATTTTCATTACAACATCGACTTTCAAATTTCAAACCCACTTTCGTATTTGAAGGGCCCTTATTACTTGACCTTTTATTTATTTGTTTCCGCTGATATGATTGTGTTCGATGCGACCACGATGGATGTTACTCCATTGAAACGACAGCAGAAACAAAATTAAAACGTTCATGCTAAGTCCTGTTTATATACATAACTAGCTGACCCGGCGAACTTCGTACCGCCTAACAGTCAATGATTAAGTATTCATTACACATATCGAGTTTTCATTGTTTTATGTATTCTGCTACTCGGGGCGGAGACAAATCCAACGAATCAATAACCATGACAATTGGTTTAGCAGATCTCGAGTTATAAGTGTTGTAACACACCCGTCTTTGTTTTATATATATATATCTTTGTTATATATATAGATGTATTCTGCTATTTGGGGTAGAGACAAATCCAACGAATCAATAACCATGAAAATTGGTTCAGCAGATCTCGAGTTATAAGTGTTGTAACAAACCCGTCTTTGTTTTATATATATAGATTATATTATTATCTCAGCCGCAAGAAGTCCATTGCTGGACATACATTTTCCCTGGAGCTATAGGCTTCCAACCCTTGCGTTCGTTTGCGGCCTGCACCCAGCGCCTTTCTGCGACTTCGGTCAGACCGCTCGACCACATAATTATGACGTCACACTGCTGACGTGACGTGGACTTACTTTTGATAACTACGGTGTACAATGTTTGATGGTCACGCTGACGGGCTCCGTGGCGCAGCGGTCAACACGCCGGCCTGCGGCACGGATGGTCCCGGGTTCGATCCCCGGTCAGGTCAAGATGAAAAATTATCTTTGTCAGATTGACCTGGGTCTTGGATATTGATCTATATATGTGTTTGTAATAAAATACAGTACCATTGAGATAGTACAGTCCGGAAGGCGTAAGCTGAGCTTTGCATTTGTGTGAGTAGTCACCAAAAGTAGAGTCAGACAAAAATCTTTTAAAAATATATGTTATTTTGTATTGTTCATGTCTGTAAAAAAAAACTATTCAAATTACATAATATTTCTCTTACTTGTCTATTTAAAGGTTTTCGTACTCTTCGTTTACTTGTGTTTGCAGCCATTTCACTAATAAATCGAACACAAGAACAAAATATAAATAATTAAATACGTCACGCTGCTACCAGTACAAGGGTGAAGTGTGACAGGTGCGCGGCGGAGATGCGCCGCGCTTTTGGCCGATGTCACACCTACACTATCTGTGTGCACTCACACAAATGCTAAGCTCAGCTTAGGCCTCGCGAACTGTATCCCATAACACAAGTCTCGAACTTACTTTGGGCCTAGCTCAATCTGTGTGATTTGTCCGTATATATTTATTTATAAAAAAAAAATTAAACATGCATTACGGCTGTCGTAGATTGACTATTTTTATTAAGGCTATATAAACCGTAATAGATGTTGAAGTGACCATCACAACGTTTTACGCCGTGGTTGTCAAAAGTTAGCAAATAGGCCTGCAGTTAACCAGAGTCCAGGCACCTGGTGGGAGGGATATTTTTGACATATTTCTCTAAATGTTTTTGCGGAAATGCGTTCAGTACAATCGGGTACTGAACTTGTGAAAAAAAATGGATACTGTTTCAAAAATCACCCAGCATGAAATATGTAAACGTATTGATTGCTGTTTCTATTTTAGTTTAAGGGCTTTCACTAGGTCAACTAGCAACATCAATAATTTTATTCCTAATACTATATATGCCTTAGTAAATAACCAAGATTTTTGGAATCATGTTTTAATATTATGAGAATCAGTCATTAAGAGATCTACTGATTACCGCCAATAACGTCGTTTTTTTTTTAAGAATAAAATTATTGGGGTCTCTACATGGCCTAGTACGGGCCCTTAACCCTTTACAAGGCAGCAGGTATATTCAAAAGTCGTTTTGGACCTTATCTCCGGGGCATAAGGTTCAATTTTTGGTGGCTTTATATTTACCACCGCCTTGAAAAGGTTGAAAATGTGATTTCATGATTAATCAGTATAACATTGTGTCACAGGATGTACTTCCCCGAGACCCGCGGCAAGACCCCCACGCAGGTGGCCCAGATCTGCAGCCGCGGGCTCAAGTCCCGCCCCGCGCGCCGAGCCCCGCTCGGACACGTATGACGTCACACTGCTGACGTGGCGGACGGAGAAGTATACTATATTGATAGCTGATTTTAAGATTTATTTCAGACCAGATGGATAAATTTTTAAACAATTTTAAAGTGGCAGACTAGATGGAAAAAGTTTGAACAATTTTAATGTGGCTTTTAAGGAGCTCAGACCAGCCTACTAGCCCCATCCCTTATTTTTTCTTTTTATTTCAGTACTTTATAAGTAAATTACTTGTAGTACATAAATTTGGTATATTTTTTCATTATTTAGCATTTGGGAAATTAAGAGAACTACTAATTATCGTTAAAAGCGGCCGTTTTTTGGCGGTAATTTTCTACATACTTTTAATATGTACTACAAATAATTTACTGCCTAAGTAATTAAGATTTTTCAATTTGGTCTTATTTAGGAGTACAAGAACGAAATTATGAGTGGCGCTAGTTTTGCCAATAATTCAACGCTGAAAATAGAATGCACCAGTGAAATGGCAAATTATTTGATTTATGATTTAACTGTATAATATTGGTGACAAAATTAAAACACGTTTTTCCATCTAGTCTAAGTGACCATGGTTTGACAGTGAAAGTGCTTTATACTGAAATGTAATAGAAGAGAGGTAAAAATTCTAAATTTGAACCTTATGTCCTTTGTATAAGACTCAATATCTATGAAGTTAGATATGAAGTTTTTATTTCACCATATTTTCTAAATACTGTAGGTATTACTGGGTATCGTTAGAATCCCTACACCCCCCCCCCCCCCCCCCAATCTTAATTTTTTCGTCAAGGCAGGTCTGTAATATATTGAAATTTTTTTTTTTCTTACATAACTAGCATTGAACAAATTTAAACCATTGTTCCTATATTTTGTTGTGTGTGAATGTTGCCTTCGTTTTGTCCTTCTGTATCCGCCACCAATATTTTTTTTATAAATATTCATATAATCCATACAAGTTTAAGTGCCAATTTTGATCCGAAATAAGTTGAAACAAAAAACGTGTAAATGTAAGAGTGCTTACGTCATTCGGGTGCAAGGCAGTCATATGTGTGATTTGAAAGTTGTGCTCCTGTAGATTGGAACAAAGAATGGTTGTGAGACTAAGTTAGATCGAGTATAGATGGCGTTTACACCAAGCTTATTGCAAAAAATATTTCAAAAATAAAACTGCGTGTCATGTCACCACACTACTGCTAAAGGCACTGATGAGTACATAAGCACTGATAAGTGCTCGCCGAAACCGCCTAAGAGACGAGTAGGCGATTTTTTTTAAATTACAATAAAATCTCATTGAAATAAGGTCCAACAAGCTTTGTACTATATTTATTTATGAAAATTTTAAATCTGCATATTTCAACCATTTTTCCGCATTTGAGGTTTGACTGGTTTTTGTCTCGTGATGGCAGATAATAAATGTTGTTCAGCATTTTCGCGGTGGCGTGGTGAGAAATTCGAAAGTTAGAAGCATCCTATAGTATAATTACTATTTATAAGAAAACTATACAAATACACATACAAAATCAGTTGACGAAGGTAGTTTTTGTTGCAAGAACAATTAAAAAATTAAATCTTCCACATATTGTCCTAACTACAACTACTGTTTTATCCTTTTTTTTGTAATCTAATCAAGAAAATTACGATCTATGGAGATGTCACTTACAAACAGTACAGTGAAGGAAGACCAAGTATTTGACTCTTCGGAGAGGGTGGAGCATTTTATATCAAACTAAAAAAAAATCTTAAAAAGATATTATAAAGATAGATATAAATAGAAGATAGAAGCCCGTATGTTATCTACACTTATTCGTAGACACACGGTCGTCTTCAAGAATTTGAAACATTTTCTCTCCTGTATGTAAGATCTCCATAGGGTATAATCTTCGCGAATCTATTACTTCTCTTGCCTATGATCACAAAATATTTGAAAATATGGTTTTATGTACTTAACGTAATATTTAGTTAATTAATATGGTTTTTATACACTTTATTATACAAGATACAAGTACAAATGTCTAAATTCAATAGGACCGGTTTTATTTTTACAAGTTGCTCATTTTATTTGTCCTATTGTTTAGCCTCTAGATTTTTTTTATATACTTATGACAAAATGCTTTTATATTTTTTTAGCTATAAGAAAAAATGCTGTTGTTTTTAAGAAAAGACTTCAGCATTTTTTGAGTTGTTTGAATAATTTTAACTTGAGTAATTAAGATTTTTAATTTTAGCGCTTTAACTAATTCCATGGCATTATCAATTGGTAATTGTAAATTGAATTGTGTTGTGTGACAAAATAGTGTCAAAAAATTCACATGACTTCCACTTTTGTAATAAAATGTGATAGGAATCCGTCGCTCAATTACTTTAGGAAATATATCTGGTGCTAGAGTTGAAGGCATTCGAGGTATTGGATTATTAAATAATAAATAAAAACTCTCCCACAGAGATAATATTATCTGTGTGACACTTTCTGGCTTGGCCACCATCACTCATTTAAATTCTGACCATGCCAAACTTTACTCGATAGTTAGTCGAAAGTAGTCTCCAAGCCTTTAAATATTTTTTGTCGATTATCTTACTAGGAGTATAAGAGTTTCGCCTCCTCCTTCATTCTTAGATTATATAAAACATAGATAGACTCTTTTAGCCTATAAGTGTAGAAAAATCTAGTGTCCAACGCATAGTTGGTCGCGCACACACACAACTACCAATTTGACGGATTTTGAGGGCATAAATTGACAGGACGCTTGTAATAACACAAAGCTGTCACGCACACAAGCATTGAAAAATTGGCCTCTTTTTGAATCATTGAAATATAGGCATGACGGTGTCTAGAGAGTATATAGCAAAGACAATATAATATAGGTATATAGTCAAAGTCTTCATTATGCGAACCGCGAAAGAATGGAATTTCGCCGCATCGCTGTTAGGCAAGAGTGAATAGGCATTATTTGACTATGCGTGTACCATCCCAGACCTAATCGTTGCTTTCCATCAGAAAAGATAGAGGTCAAACGCACTCAAATTATTCATAAAAAAAATCTCGTCGAGCTACCGAGGGAAAATCACCAGACATAAAAAAAAATGGCGACCGATGGCGCCATTAAAAGATCCTAGTGAGATTAAAAACTTCAAGAAAGTGTAGGTTCCAGACTTCGAATGCATTCAACTCGTATGCATACTTTTAACGCATCACATGTAGCATAATTAATAAAGGCGTGTTTTTTTATTTAATCTTGATACGCCGACGAGTACAGTGTATTTATGTACGTATGCCTATTAAAGACTTATACAAAATTGTTGTTTTATTTCATACATTAAGATCTGTACTGGTGGAAGGGATATGAAAGGAAAAAAAATGTCTGAAAACGTAAATAAACTTTATTATGTATTACTTAATGAAATGGAATGATTAATTGCTTATAAATTCGTTTGTTAAAGTCATTTGTCACAACTTATTAAATCATGATGGTATATTAAAAAATGTACCTACCTAATAAAGCAAAAAAGATAATTATAAATCCAAACAAAATTATAGAAAAATAATATATATAAGAACTAAGTTATATGTTGCACTAAAAACTTTGGTACGAAAAAAGTTGGTAAAAATTTTAAGAAGAGCTAAGTATAAACATAGTTTAAAAATATGTATAAGAATGTTGTTCTTTGATTACTATCTACATTTAAGTACGCCTATAATAATGACTCTTGCAAGTGCACTGCCATAATACAGGCTGACTGGTAAACCACAATGATCACATATAAATAAATAAATAAATATATACGGACAAATCACACAGACTGAGCTAGCCCCAAAGTAAGTTCTTAAATAAGACTTGTGTTATGGGATACTAACTTAACGATACTATATTTTATAACAAATACATATATAGATAAACATCCAAGACCCAGGTCAATCTGAAAAAGATCATTTTTCATCTTGACCTGACCGGGGATCGAACCCGGGACCATCCGTGTCACAGGCCGGCGTGTTGACCGCTGCGCCACGGAGCTCGTCGTACATATAACGCCAAAAAATATAAAACACCTAGATAGACGGCCCGCGGCCGACACGCAACGCGCGAACATGTTTCCAACTAAGCGCTTTGTCCTTAATTTTTGTTTTATTGGATAATTTGGTACACTTTTAGCACCTTATTTTTGTAAACTAACGAATAACGATTTGTTAGTTAAGAAAAAAAAGGTGCTATAAGTTTACCAAATTATCCAATAAAAACAATACATAATGCAGCTTGGACGTCACATCGACTCGTTAGTCGATGTGACGTCCAAGCTACATTATGTACGTAAACTGTGTAATATCATATAAAAAAAACCGGCCAAGTGTGAGTCAAACTCGCGCAATGAGGGTTCCGTACAATATGCTACGTGAACACACACACAATGTGCAATAAATGTTTTATTCAATTGACTAGCGCCATCTAGTGGTGTTTTAGTGAACTATTTCCCTAGATGAACTTATTATTGTGAGTTTACCACTTAATTTTCAAGTGATAGAATTCTTATTATTTTTCCTGTAATCTTCAGAGAATAAACAATATTTTGTAATTTTTTCAAAATTTTCGGCCTAGTAGTTTCGGAGATCAGGGGGGGGGGGGGGGGAATGGTCAATTTTTGCCTTCTTTCGTGAATAAAATCAAATTACCCAAACAAAAAAAATATTTTTGAGATCCTCATAATGAGCCCTTTCATTTGATATATGACACAGTAAGGTTTGCAAAACTTTTTTTTTAAATTTTGTAATTGGGCCCCCCAAAATGACCCTTATTTCAAAAAAATCTTTATTTACTTTGCACATCCGTGTTTGGGTCATAGGATTACACTATCTTACCAAATTTCATCTAATTTGGTTCAGTAGATTCGGAGAAAATCGGCTGTGACAGACGGACGGACGGACAGACAGACGCTCGAGTGATCCTATAAGGGTTCCGTTTTTCAACTTTTGTACGGAACCCTAAAAACAGTGGCGTGGCCACTGGCCACACAGAATAACACCAAATAGTTGGCAATACGGTTAGGTACAAATAGCAATTTTTGTTTATACAATTTTCGTAACTTACTGCAATACATATGTGATGGTAGGACAATAGGATATCCTATCGACAGAAAACTGGAACCCTTTTCACCATGGGCTCGAATATGCGGCCTAAGTGTGGAAAATAGCCCACGTTGCTTACGTGGGCTATTTTCCACATTAAGTAAGCATTGTAAATGTAGTAAGTAAGTAAAAAAGTATGGTAGTAGCCGTTAGACTCAAGTACAGTCGTGCAAATTAACCTGACCCCCTATAATTTCAAATCTGTTTGTAAAGAGGTCAGGTTTATCTGCCCCCGACTGTACACAAAAGATATTCGCTTATCTAAATCACTTCAACGCTGTCATCTTCTTAAATAGTCTTCAAGTATCTTCAGTTGGTCCCAGCAGACCAATAACAACACAGTGTGGGGCCCTAGGCGCAGGTAGTTGGCAGTCAGGCCTTTGTACAGGGACATGGGGCCTTCTTTGCTGATCATCTTCACGAAGCAGTCCACCATCCCGCTGTAGAGCTTGCCTTTGTTTTGGCTGTCCACGGCTGAAATTATAACAAGTAAAAAGTTACATACTTTGACGAGCTTCGTGGCGCAGCGGTCAACACGCCTGCCTGCGACACGGATGGTCCCGGGTTCGATCCCCGGTCAGGTCAAGATCGAAAATGATCTTTTTCAGATTGACCTGGTTCTTGGATGTTTATCTATACTTATAAGCATTCTATTATAAAATATAGTATCGTTTAGTTAGTATGCCATAACACAAGTCTCGAACTTACTTTGGGGCTAGCTTAATCTGTGTGATTTGTCCGTATATATTTCTTTTTTTTTTTCTGGACTTACCCACCAGAATGAGTATAATGTTTTTTGGCGCGTATGTATGTATGTCTGTTCCATTGTCGCTTACTGTAGACTAAACGGCTTGACCGATTTTGTCATTAGATTCGTATTCTTCCCCGAGTGTCATAGGCTGTGCAACGTCAGCAAAAAAACAATATAGCAGACGCAAACTATCAAAGTTGGGTGTATTTAATTTTAAGTAATAATGCTAGATGTTCATTAAAAATCCTTACTTCATAATGAACAAAATTAACACGTTTCAGAATAGCTATTTCCATTCGTCTGTCGTAATAATGATTATTATACTCACTACGCTAGCAGCTAATTTGGTAATAAGTACTATCGACCATTAACCAAAAGTCTGAGACAACCTGCGATGCCGGATCCAGATACTTACTATGAGGAATAGCTTATTCAGTTATAATTTCGACAGAATAACACATTTCCTTGTGGCGAGGGTGTTCTAAAATAAACAACGGCAAGTTGTATTGGGCCACAGTGTGTTAGTTGTTGCTTGTCTAATATTATCCAATGACAGCGGCTTAACGAACTTCAGTGCTGCTATATGGTGGTGACCATTTCCGGAAACCCTCAGTGCTATACATTCTACTTCTCTGTACCGTCTTCCTTTGATTATTTCGTCTACTTTAAGTATCCACTAACCTTGGTTAGACAATCTAGTGGCGACGACATCAAAGGGGTTCAGACACACCGTCATGACGATACCGCCGAGTACAGCTCCGAAGAAGGACAGCGTTATAGGTGAGTGAGTGAACAGGTTGCGTTCTAGCAGCCATTCTTTGGCGTACGCGAAGCTGACCATTTGCGAGCTGCTGCCGACGGCCCCGCGCGGGATTTGGGGCTGCACCCCGCGGAATAGTCCTGAAAGAATCACTGGGATGAACCCGATTTTTTCTGATCTTCAGTCTGTCTCTACTCTATTTTAGAATATGTACTAGTTTCAGTTTTGATTTAAAAAGTATTTTCTTAACGTTTTCAGGAATTTATTATACGTAAGTATTAACAGGGAAAGGGAGGTCTTCTGAAGACGTGGTATGCGATACTAGCATCACTCCATACATACATACATACTTCCAGAAATACCAAAATACTACAAGTAATGGATTAGTGTATGAGACTATCAGATTTTAAAATTTAATATGATTTACAATTAAAATAATTAATTGCTGGGAGGTGCTAGTTTCGCATACCACATACCCTTAAAGCTCCGTTTAAAATTGTAGATGAGGCAGGCAATAAGCTCCGTAGCCTACCCTATGTCTCCAGGCTTCAACGGCAAAAGCAGTGATTCAAGGTGGAAGAATAAAATTCAGTGATAGTGCACATACAAGAGTTTCAACTGTCCAGGATGCAAATGAAAGTCAGAAGGAGCACTGAAGGAAAGAGTACAAGAGATAGATAAGAAAAACAGAAAGCGATAGGTAATCAATAGCACTAAGTACAAGCGCACGCGGCGGCGACAGGTGAGGTACATAGGCGGCGAGCTATTGGTCATATACCTTTGGTGCCTTCGTTCCTATAGATTTCAGCTAACGCCGCGAACGTGCCGGCGTGCTTGTGTTGGTGTCCCACTGCGATGGCTCTCGCCGCTTGCGCCTGCAGCCTGGTCTTCACGAGGAAAAAAGGGGTGCCAGCGATAGAGCCGAGCGCGCCTCCGATGCCGGCTGCCATGGCGCCCTTAATGATGGAGGTTCTACCGGTTGAATCGGTGGTAAAGCCACGACGTTCCGAGATGCGGTACACGCCTAATCTGGAATTAAATCATCACCATCATCAGAGCCTTCCAGGGTTAGGTTAAGACAGTCTATGCAAGTCATCCATGGAGATACATTAGCGTGGCAAGAACAGACAGACATAGAGGATTTGCAGCCTGGTCATCATGAGGAAGAACGGGGTGCCAGCGATGGAGCCAAGCGCGCCTCCGATTCCAGCCGCCGGCTGAACCTCCATCTTCAAAGGTGCCATACCTTGATGATGGAGGTTCGGCCAGTCGAGTCGGTGGCAAAACCACGACGTTCCGAAAGTCGGTAGAAGCCTAATCTCATTTTATTTCATTTATAAGTATATTACATTTACATTTATGATATTAAGACATCACCATCATCTGAGGCTTCCAGAGTTAGGTTAGGTTTGATGTCCCCCGCGATGGCTCTCGCTGCTTAAGCGTGTAATCTGGTCTTCACGAGAAAGAACGGGGTGCCAGCGATGGAGGCGAGCGCGCCTCCGATTCCAGCCGCCATGGCACCTTTGATGATGGAGGTTCGACCAGTCGAGACGGTGGTAAAACCACGACGTTCCGAGATGCGGTACAAGCCTAATCAGGTGACACGGGCAGTCGACCATGCACACCCAAGTTTCCCCAAACTGAGCGGGTTGCCGCTAAGTTGGGGGAAACTGGGGTGTGCAGCGGAAACACAGAAAGCCCCTTTACTTTCAAAGACATTGTAGCTCAGCGGTTCCGCAAGTGCCTTCGGAACGCAGAGCCCTGGGTTTTATTCCCGGTGAGGCAGGACCTTAAGTTGCCCTTGTTTTTACCATAAAATGTTGAGAAAGAACTGGAACAACATCATCGGGGGCAGTCAGATCTGCAGCGCCACAAGCCCCTTTGTTTTGGCGATTACAAACAGCCCCTTTGGCATGGTAGAACATGGATTGATGACCTTTAGCCCCCTGCAGTATACCTGAATGTGTTCAAGAAGAACTGGAACCCAAGCATCGCGGGCAGTCCGTTCTGCAGCGCCACGAGGCCCTCTGTCTTGGCGATTACAAACAGTCCGTGTGGCACACTCCGGTAGAACACAGAGTGTTGACCCTTGACCTTTAGCTCCCCTGTAGTATACCTGAATGTGTTCAAAAAGAACTGGAACCCAAGCATCGCGGGCAGTCCGTTTTGCAGCGCCACGAGACCCTCTGTCTTGGCGATTACAAACAACCCGTGTGGCACACTGCGATAGAACACTGAGTGATGACCTTTGGCCTTTAGCTCTCCTTGCAGCTGCAGCCTTGTTTTGACTACCTGTGGAACATTTAAATTTGGCATTTATCGTCTTTATACCGAAAGTTCTGGATAGCAAGAGTTACCATTGAAAATATACTGGTTATGTAAAATAAAAACGGCGCTATAAAATACAATACACCCAGAACGGGGACAAGTGCGCTATATTGCGGGGAGGAAGAGTCCAATTAAGAATGTTGCCAGACTACCCCAATGAGCCTACCATTCGAGGATAAGGGTAAAAATCTAATCAATTGGCTATACGGTTAGAAACCCATCACTATTTAGATTTCCCAAAATTAAAAAATATATAATTTAAAAATTGGTTTGCCACCGATACTTTAAGAAAATAAAGATTTAGACTTCGTTTTCAACCTTTGACACACAACACGCGTAACTTTGCTTCTTATGGCTCTGTGTATCCCATAAGGGATAGGGACGTAAAATTAATTTTGCACTCCACTTTGGAAGCGGTCCGAAACTTAGCCATAAGCATGTGGTCTCAAAGCCTTAATCGTACGATTTGTTCTCAGAGACTGGCATAGATGGCGCCACTCGAAACTACACAACATTGTATCTACCGTATTATGAGAATATAAAAACATGATTCACAAAATATATCTTATTAAAAATCAAAACAATATTTAAGGCATAATAATTTAAACACCTTATATTTAGTAAGTTAAAGGCTAACGCAGATTACCGCCATCTACTATCGAGTAGCAAGCAACTCTCCTGCGCCATACATTCGCCTGCTTTTCGCAACCTTAATTTGGTCCAATATTTTTGTATGAGGTGGGCAGTCTATTATGTTAGTACCTATATTATATTGTATTTGCCATAAGTAATTGTTGACGTCAACAATAATATACTTACTTAACGTTGTAAACAAATTGTAGGTAATGAAAATTGACTTTCACCAAATGATAATATCTTACGATGAATAAATTAGTTGAGTTTAAGTGTTTAAAAGTAAATTGGCCTACCTCAATGGGGTTTGTAAAGATCGTTGCAAACATGGCTGACACGCCGCCCATCGCCATGTCTGTCAGGTCCCTTCCGAAACCGTGGACTTGCAGGCCTTTGACCATCTTTAAGCTGGAAGAAATATTTTAGCAAATAAGATGTAAACGTTCCGATAGAAAATAATCGGCCAAGTCAGGGTCGGACTCGCCTACTAAAGGTTCCGTACTTTTACCTATATAGCATTAGAATATCAATTAAAATAACACCATTGTTGTATGCGACACCTCTATATTTTATCTGTATATTGATATAATTATTTATTTTTAAAATTAGTAAATAACTAAATATTCTGTGAATATTTCAAGCGTCTACCTGTTGCCGTTATTAGATAATCTCGAGCAACTAACGGCAAATAATCACGTTTGTTGTATGGGCACACACTTTGTATTTGTGTGAGGTATAGCGGCATTAGAAATACATAAATCATCTGCGACAGTTTTTACCTGTCTAGTTATGACGGCTCATGAGGTACAGCCTGGAGACAGACAGAGACACGAGACAGTTAAGTCTCATGAAAAGGCTCCCGTTTTTACCCTTTACATACCTACGTAACCCTAAAGATCACGTTCCTAATTTCCCGACAGTTTTTTTTTTAAATTCATCAATCATCAATTCTTACGCACACTTCATCTTTGACAAGATTTTATTTTTGTATAAGATACATGAATGCATACTTTCACGTCTTTCCCCTTGCGGGGAAGATATAGCCCACGGACTAAAAGCCATGTTTAGCATGTTAGATAAATATCCAAAATCCAGGTCAATCTGTAAAAGATCATTTTCATATCATTATCTAGCTGGGGATCGAACCCGGGACTCGCGATTCAAAGGCACTAGCATTACCACTAAGTCTCAGAGGTCGTAAAAATATATGAGCTAGGAGCTATCTATACTTGTTTATTTGGTGCAATATTTTAAATTCTTCTTCCTGATACTGTGCATATTTGTTTTGTTTTGTTTTGTTTTGCTTTATTAGGGTTAACAAACAGTAGCACAATAAATTTTTAAGATAACAATTTCACTTAAAAATAACTTACATAACTGTTCTACCAACACCGCTAACCACATATTACTATATTATATTGTAATTAAGTTGAGAGTGCAATTCTAAAAAAAAACTAAATTTAGACATACACCAGAATAAAAAAAGAAATATATAATAATAATAAAATGTAAGTGTATATATAATAATAAAAAGCTTATAAATAATAAATATGGAGACTCATTCTACATAAGATTGGGCCCAGCTGCCATTTAATAAAAAAATTGGTTAAATTAGCACTATGCGGGATACTCGTCCGTCCCACCCAGTTCTACGTAGGAAACAACTCAATCAATTTCTGAGTTGCCGCATATTTAAAAGTTGACCTAGTCGTAGCAAATATATCAATTTCATTAAACTTTTCGTTGTATGATTTTACTATTCTATTTAAGGGTAACCGAGAGCCTGCATTTGTGCGACTTCTATTGATTGCAAATAATTCTTGTTTCCGAGAGCTTCTCATTCTAGAGCGTGAGGGAACACGATAACATATTTGATTCATTAATGAGGAACAATCATATTTAGAGTGGACTAAATCATACAAAAAAGTTACTTCCAACAAGGAACGCCTAGACTTCAAATCTAGTACATTGTATTTACATAAAAGTTCAGGATAAGAGATTCTATTACGACAAAACTTAAATTGTATACGTCGTAAATATTTTTTTTGGACTTTTTCAATTTTGTCTGAATAAACTTTATAGTAAGGATTCCAAACTGTTACTGCGTATTCAAGTTGACAACGAATTAAACTTTTATAAAGATACATGTATGTGGAGGGCCGCTTAAACTCTACTGCATTTCTCATAACAAAGCCATACATTTTATATGCCTTATTAAGCCATATTGATTAGCACAATAGGAATGGGGTAAAATAAATAAAACAATTTATAAATCAACAACATTTTTATTTAAAAACATTCAATTACCTACTTATATTACAATATATTGCTTGAGACTAGACCTGGTTTGCACTAAGTATTTGTTTATAATTTTCATGTACAGTTGGGGGCAGATAAACCTGACCAGAGACGAACAGATTTTAAATTGTACGGGTCAGGGTTATCTGCCCCCGACTGTACTTTGATCACCACATTAATATTTCTCTATTTCAATATTCAATTTGTGTGACATAGCCTTTTCGATCAGATAGCCTACCCCTTTTTAAATTTTTAAATCTCAACGTGCGTGGGATATCTCGAGACAGTGGATTCTACGGATAAGTGCGGGGCCCGTAGCTAATGTTACTCAGGGGCCCGATCGTTATAAAGGGGATGGTGGATTATGTGAAAATCGGAAATAAACGCCAACTTGGGCATCTTTATGCTATTCGTTTGACCAGCAATTAAGAATGGAACCTCTTTAGTGCGGGACCCCTATTTTGCGCAGGGCTCGAATCATTTGCTACTGTGTTAGTCTGGCACTGGCTCGAGATTATTTATACAGATATATATTAGTTTTATAATATATACATTGTCAATCAAGGGCGCTGCTGAGTCAGTGGGGGCAGAAACGGCCAAGATCAGGAGGGGTGATATTTTTAGTTAATATATTTAACGGTGACAACTAGATTAAAAGGTTTGGAGGAACACCTTCAGTCAGCAGTGATAGATTTGTAGATTGGGTAAAAAAAATACCGAGCCTCTAGGGAGGGGCAATAGCCTCCTCCTGCCCCCCCTTGGCGACGATTTCCTACGACGCCCTTGTTATTAATTACGTTATAATTTTAGGTAGACGAATACAAAGTCGCACCAATCTACGACATAACTTAAAAATAACAAATTCACTACACCAAATTCTTTCAGATCGTTGATTCTGACAGAGATTCTAAACAAAATAATCATATTAACGTTGTATTCTTAAATTGTGAGACGGTTTTTGTTGTACTTGTAAGTGGCTAAAGCGTTTTAAGAAATTTATCATTGTAGTATGTACCTAACATAGACTGAATACAGCTATTAAACGATAACAAAAAATCAAATATTTCACTATTTTTAACATATCAACACTTAAAACTAGTTAGGGATTTAAACTTTTTGGCTGCTCTAGGCTGTTTAATTATTGTCGTCTTCTATCAACCTTTGTAGTACGACGACGAGGGCAAAAATATTTTACCACCCCCCCAAAATGTGTAGCCTTAGGCTCCAGTACTCACTCAGCTCGCTAGACCATAGTTCCAACGCGATTTTATGAATGTGCAAGATAGTATTTGGACACTTTTATACATTGATGCGCAGTTCATTGGTGAACATAGGTACTTAGGTACATTTATAATCTAATTTCTTACACCCGGATAGGAAGCTTACTTATAACAGCTATCGCAGGTCGAATGTTTTGCAATGATTGATTATACAGTGAGGAGTGGCTGGTATCCCATGAGCCTATGCACGCGCTTTCTATTTCTTATTACAATTACTGCCCACAGATGTGAATCTCTTAGCTGCATTATTTACTATAGGGCGTATCCAGTACGGTCTATATGCGTACAAAATTAAATGCTGAACTAGAGTAACTATACTAAAAAACAATACAAATTCACTGGACAATACAGCTATGGCATAGTAACAACGTAAAATACCAACAAAGGTTACTTAAAACTTAATTACAATGCTTAAAAATAAATAAACTATAATACTGTACTTTGGGATTTACTAGGAATCTTTTGGTCAGAAAGGTAATCGTAAGTTGCCTATATCGTATGCTGAAACTATGATAAGCACTATTAATAATATTTTGTACCTCACTTTGGGTCACGGGTGATACCCCAGGTTGAGAACTGGAAGAGGCCATTAAGTTAATGCAATTGAATGCATTAACTCGCTCTATGAGCGCTTACGTATGTTAAGCAACATCTGGTGCAGTCCCTTCTTGGATGGGTGACCGCAAGTGGCATAAAAATATCTCGAGCTCCTCCGTGCTTCGGAAGGCACGTTAAGCCGTTGGTCCCAGCTGTCATCGTTGATGGCAGTCGTTAAGCTATGTCAGATGCCTTAAGGCAGCTTGAAAAATCTGACACCAGTGTTGGCCACTACACATACGAAAAAGAAAGAAATTGAATGCAGGTCTCTACCAATGTATGATATGAAGGATGGAAAAAAAACTGTTGGCCAGAACGAAAAACAAAGGTGCTGAAAATCGTGAGCCGTGTGGTTCAGGGTAGAATAGGACCACTCCAAGTCTTCCCGTGGATGTCGTAGAAGGTGACTTAGGAAACACAACTTGAACAAAACTTATAAAAAAATCAAAGATACCTCTCCAACCCGTCTGGCCAGCGTGGAGAGTGAAGGCCAAATCCTCGGTCTGCTCTGGCTTTTGTATGGCTCTGGTAGTACAGAGAGGGTTGTGAGAGAGAAAAGAAGACTGATAAACGAAGTGAATAGAAGAGGTAATAAAATTGGTCACTTGATACGACATGATGCCTTCTTTAAAAACATTTTAGAGGGTAAGGTAAAAGGAAAGAAAGGTCCAGAGAGACCAAGGTAAAGTTTTGTTGACCAACTAAAGGAGAAGGTTGGTGACATGTCGTAGAACTTAAGTCTAAAATAGAGGATAGACTAGTTTTGGCGCGTACTCCATCGACAAGAGCTACAAAGCTCTTAAATAATTAAGCAATATTAAAAATTTTGAAAAAAACCCACGCCACAACATTGTTTTGCACTAATATTGTGGCGCCCTCTAGTGAGTTACAGCCATGACACCTGTCTTAAGAACATGAACTCGTCAAACACAAACACGTTATTTAAAACCGCATCAAAATCAGATCATTAATTTAGAAGATAGGTGGGAACATTACTTTGCACACACAAACAAACATCTCTCACCCTAAACGCATATACCTGCTCCGTTTCGTCGTGGGTAAAAAGACAATATGTCCTTGAACAAGTCTCTTCGACTAGAGACTTGTTCAAGGACATATTGTCTTTTTGCATTATAAAATAGGAATTAGGGTACTTTTTTCTTTCTTTCTTTATGGAAGAGATAGGGTTAGTTAGAACCGCGTTCAACATTGACTGGAAGCATAAAAAAATATGGTATTCACAGGAATATTTCAAATGCTCAAAGAGCTATCATTAAGACGTTGGCAATTTTGCAGAAGGCCACATGTATGGTGTCACATACAAGCGGAGTAACGTTTATGCGTTATACAACTATTACACGGAGTTACATGAAACGGATATTACATCCGTGCACACGTCAATGTCTGAGTCAGGGTCGCCACCACAGAATGAATGCAAGTACTAATGTATAATAGACGTCGCGTAACGTGCGACTAGCGACAGTAACAGCTAACCCAGTTTTTCAAAGTTCTCAACACACCCGAGAACAGGGGAGGTGCGGGGACGCCATATTGCGGGGGACGCTGCGACTTTCGTTCTGTACGTTAGCACTTATATTAATTCTTTGTCTTTGTATAAATATAACATTCTTTCTAAAATATGTAACAACGGACTACTCACGTACAAAGTCAGCTACTGGCCGACATATTTTAATAATATCTATATCTCACGTTAGTAATAAATAAATCATAGTTTCTTTGAAATAACACATATTTTAGCACCAATCATAACTCATATCAATGGTCGGAACGCAAAGCACATAAATTCTAAGAGTGAATAATACCACTGCCAAAAAGTGCGCGCTTGTAAGCGTGCAGTAGATATCATCCGTACTGTTACTATCCACTTCTTAAAAGAAATAAATATAAGGACAAATCTTACAGATCGAGCGACCCCCACAGTTCGAGACTTGTGTTATGAGATACTAATAAACATCCAAGACCAGATCAATTTGATAAAGATCATTTTCCATCTTGATCTGATTGGGGATCGAACTAGGGACCTGCGACGAAGTTGAGTTTGCGCCTTGCGTCTCGACCATTGCTCATTATCATATAATCAACAGCAACCAAAAACATTTGTATGGAAAAAAAAATACTTCGTTCTACTATTTTTTCCCTCATTCATATGAGCAAGAAGCAAGCAGGTTTATTACTAGCAACCAGGGGCGTAGCTACCACGGATATCATCCCTAGGGTGCACTGCACCCTGCACCCTTCGTACTTTTTTATCGTATCATGCCTAAGGATAAATTTATTTTTGTTGGTGGCATTCAGGGCGGTCCGCCCACACTGCCCCCTCTAGCTACACTCCTGCTATCAAAGATCGTTTTCCATCATGACCTGGCTGGGGATCCAACCCGAGACCTTGTACAAAGGCACTTGCGGTACCCCCGAGCCGAGCCACACAGCGATAAAATGGAGGGTCTACCGAGCATTAACTCCTTGAACTAAATCCTGCTGCTCGAATCTCTTCTGCACATCCTTGAGCATATCCCAGAAGACCAGCAATAGCACCGTGTGAGGCGCTTGGCGCAGGTACGAAGGCCCCATGCCCTTGTAGAAGGCCAGTAGGCCTTCGGTCTTGGTGATCTTACGCGCACAGTCCACTATGCCTGAGTATAGCAGTCCTCGACCTTCTGCGTCCACCGCTGGAACAATGGAGTTTTTATTTATTATTTTATTGCAAGCTGTTATTATTATGTAATGCAAAATAAAAGAATTTGTATTTAGTTGCTTGAAAAAAGAATGAGAAATCATTTATTTGGCTTTCCTGCTAATTTGTCTTAATTAAAGCAACCCGATGACAATAATGGAACAATATTACAGGTTCATCGAATATGTATCTCAAACTAACATAATCAGCTCCTTTAATTGGCAGTCGACCACGCACCGGCAAGCACAGCGTCGGACTCCCACCTACCATGTGTCAGTCTAGGCCGCAAGGAAACGCTGGATGCAGGCCACTTCCAACCGGTAATTTTTTTAAATCCCTAGAAGAGGCCTGAGGGCAGTGGACTTCTTGCGGCTGAAATGATGATGATGGCCGAAAGATTTCTGCCAGCCAGCCAGAATTTCACCTCAATGAAAGTTGCCATTTTCTCAGTTGGGACCCGCATCACAAAAGACATGTATGTAACTGCCGCTTACATACAAATAATAACTTCTTATCGCAGCCATACTCATGTACTACCTATCTATATATACCTTGATTGTACAGCCTCGTCATGATGACGTCCATGGGAGTCAGCGCTACGGTCTTGACGATGGCACCAATATTACTTGCGACGAACGCCGATAGATACTTCGACTGCTGGAACATATCGTGGCTGTCCATCCATTCCTTACACCTGGAAACAAATTTTTAGATACAGTTTCACGTCTTTGTTTGAAGAGCCTGTTGGTAGGAAGCCGGAGGATCGTATAATCTTTATATTTTTAACTGCATGAATTTCACGTTTTACATTTACTAAAGTATGTAAGTACTGGTTACTTACGCAAATAATCACCTACTGGCCGACATGTTTCAACCTTATCCGGAGTCTTCGTCAGGGCGAATATGAATCAAGACGCGCGCACAATTACCAATCCGCACCGATACCAATGTCATATTCGCCCCGAGAAAGACCTCCAGATGAGGTCGAAACATGACGGGCATTAGCTGACTATTTACTTTAATTAAAAAAAACATTTACTTTTTCAACCATCAATGGTGGCTTAGGATTGCTACCTAAACCAATGATATAAAATATGGACTAATAGTTAATAAGGAAAGATTTGTGTGATTAGATTATTTGTAATGGATAAACTAAAAGACTATTAGATTGTGTGATTATTTGTAATGAGTAAAGTAAAAGACTATTGCATCATTTTTAAATAATTCTTTCAACAATGGAAAGCTACATTATCAATGAGTAACATAGGCTATATTATATTTAAAATTAGGTATTCATCCTATAATTGCATCAATACCACAGATCAATACAACCCTTTTTTCAAACAAATTCATGTCATTATTGGGCGAGCGTTGCGAAAGCTATTGATGTTTCTGTCTGTCATCAAAGTGTCATCCCTGCTGTCTGGCCGGGGGTTAGACTAGGGGCCCGAAACCCACAAGGAAGAATTCGTAAATAAATAAAATATACCAGATGCTTTTTCTCCAAATAGATAATAAAAGTCAAATAAAGGGAGTGGTAGTTATTGGTAACACTGTTTAAATAAAAAACCGGCCAAGTGCGTGTCGGGCCACGCGCAGTGTAGGGTTCCGTAGTTGCGAATGACAACTTTGAGTTCACACTATTCACACTCGCACCTTACAGTTTAGCGACCAAAAACATCTAACAATGAAAATAGTATGAAATTTTACAGTTTATAAGTTGGTTGCCTATAACTTTTTAGTTTGTACTTAGTACTCAGCTCTGATAGTTTTCCTTTAAACTTCAGTATATATACTACTGCTGTAATTTTTTTCACGTATCTATATATAACCGTTTGGCAGATAGAGGGGGGGACACTTACCTCTAACAAAAATTCGCACTTTAAAACCAAATATTTCGGAAACGGATCCCTAAATCGGAAAATGGTGTTCTCAACCTCATAATATTTTTGAAAGACCTATTTAACGATACCCCACACGATGGGTATAGAGAAAAAAAAATTACTCCCCCAATTTACTTGTATGGGAGCTACCCTAAAAAAAATTTTTTTTCATGTTTTTATTCTACCACTTTTTTGCCATGATTAATATACATATCCATACCAAATTACAGCTTTCTAGTACTTATAGTCTCTGCGTAAAACCGCGGACGGACAGACAGACAGACAGACAGACAGACAGACAGACAGACAGACAGACAGACATGGCGAAACTATAAGGGTTCCTTGTTTACTACGGAACCCTAAAAACAATGATTACACACCCCCTTACTCAACATGGCCTTACGACCTTTGGCTTTGCGTCGTCATAATATATGACGTAATTATTATGTATTACATACATATTATGTTCTCAGTGTAAGTACAAATCGTTATCTTTATGAGGGACAATCGAAACAAATAACGTATTTATCTAAGATACTCGAGGTGGTGACGAATGGGATACACTCGACGCAATTTGTGCAAAATACGTCAGTATTTATGAATTAAACCACAGAATCTTAATTCAATGCAGTAAGGTTTAAAATTAAGTACAAATAAAACAACACTTACATGGCAAATGACACAATTTGTGATGCAGATCCTATAGAATTTCTGATCATCATGCCGTGGGCCCCTCTCCACAAGCCACGCAGGCCGTTCTTCTTATAAATCTTCATTATAGCATACGAGAAGCCACTATGTGCATGCTGAGTCCCAACAGCAATTTTCTCTGAGGAGTATGACATCAGTTGGGTTTTAACCAACTGGAGAGGGCTTCCGAAAAACGCTCCTGCCATACCAGCTACAGCACCAAAGAAAACGCTGTTAACAAATCTTGTATTTCCTTTTTTGTCTCGTATTAATTCAAAGTCATCAGCGTGTTGGTATATACCCAACCTGAAATGTAATTTTAATTTTATGCACTTTATATGAACTTTTAATATAAAAATATTTGCAGAGCATACACTATAAACTGATGCAAGCAGAAAATTTTAGGTTTATTTTATTAAATATATTTCCTATAAAAATATTAAGTAATTTAATTATAACACCCTTCTTTTTATTGGTTAAAAATATGTATATTCAAGTAAGTTGCCAAATTAGTAGACATATATGTAATAAAAAGTGAGTTATTTCACAAGTCTAAGCAACAAAGCATTAGTCATACCATAATTTAAGTATTTTACTTTTCACATTCTGTCATATCACTTTTTTGCCACACACAAGAAACTTACCGTACTCCATTGACAACCAACTGAAACCACAAAGCAGGCACCAGTCCTTTCTGCAACGCACTGATCCCGTCATGTTTGACAATAGTGTACATGGCATGCGGTATGTTCCTATAGTAGACGGCATGTTGTCCCCGCGCCCGCAGTTCCCCCTGGAGTTGCATGCGGGTCTTCACCACATCAAACGGGTTGCTGAAGAAGCCAGCCCCCACTCCCGCTAAGCCTCCCACAACGAAGTCCATCGTGCTATGAATATGCAATCCACATTTCACTTTCTTTTTTAACTGGGGTTTGTTTTTTTTTATTTTCAATTGAATTTGGATTGTTGAAAATCATTTATATACAAATTACTCAGTGATATTTAAGTATAATTTTAGAAAACAAAAAAAATAATTACACAAATAATAAAATGATTTTATAGAAGTAGTTCTAGTTTTATAAAGTAATATGTATAAGTAGAGCTTCCCTTAAAGAACTTTTTTTTTTAGTTTTCTTTAGTTATGTATGATGATATAATATATTTTCTACACCTTAGTGTAATTTTCACAGTCAACCATAAGTTAGAAAGATTACAATAAAAATTTGAAAAAAAAATAAAAAAAAAATAAAGGCAAATTTATTTAAAAACTTTACAGATACAAAAGTAGATATGTTGATTTATATTTACAAAATAAAACAGGTAGATGTGTCAATTTATAAATAACAATTATAAGTGATATACGTAACTGGTTAAAATGAATGAGTTACCTATTAATAATTTGAACAATATTTTCTCCTTAAAAACTGCATACCATTGTTAATGTAGTTAGAATAAGGAATATAGCTTAAATAGAGTTCATAGTTTATGCCATATTCAGTTAATAATATTCATAATTATTGTTAAAACCATGGCAAGTAAACAAATGATGGTAAAAATAAACCTACCCTTATAGTTGGTATTTAAGATAAAACTACAAAGTTATACAATCGGGACTGAAACGTAAGTACTCTTCACACATAGTAATGGTTATCTGCGCGCGAGTATATCTTTTATAACCTTTGAAATAAGTGTAATGTTAGGAAAGTTTACCGAGCATTGTAAAACACAGAAATGACGAAAATTATCAGTATTTACCTTATTAATACACGTGTCTGCAATAAGTCATCTATAATCCCAGACAAACATTGATACGCACATAACTAATTCTCCGAAAAATTCGGAAAATTACCTATATTTAACACTAATGTTTCGTAATACCATTCTTCGCCGAATTTGTGCATTGTCAAAGTTGACAGCTGACCTGACAGTGACAGTCAGTCAGCTGATTATACGTTCAGAAATCAGAAGTTTCAATCGTACGTAACATAACAGAGGTTGAGTATTTTCCACAAACTACGAATCTATACTTCTTAGATCACAGAACAATATTACTCCTGGGTGATTCAGACCGTCAATATGAACGCGGCCAATGTTAGGAACTCGATTTTTTTAAACTTCCATTTACAAATTACCCGGGTGGCTTTAAAAACTTTGTGTGAAAAGGTCCAAAAAATTTTTGAGGTCTGAGAAGTTGTTGATATTGACGGGCTTAATCAACCCTTTAAGTACCCTTAAAGGGGTGATTAAGCCCGTCGAGCGAGAGTCAATTTACACTGTAAACAAGTTATTATTTCATTACGATCGTTTTTCGATTCGACTTTCAACTTTCGAATACCATCATCAGACAAGTTTATTTATAGTTTCAGAAGCATTATTAACCGACTAACCATTAGCGACCTTAGAGCCGGTATTTTTATAAAAATTTTGCATAAATTAAATGAAATGATTTTAAAAACACCCACCCAGGAGGAACGTCAGTCTTGGTAAGACCCCGGTTTCCGAACGTCAGTCACCGTTATTATGAATGCTTAAATGCTATAACAACAACTAATGGTACTAACACATAAAAACAGTTTCAGCTGGATGTTCGATCGAATAGGTATAACGAAAAAAGTCACTTTTGTCCGGGGTCAGTTTCGGTACAGACACAAAGATGTGTCGTCAGTCTACGTAATCCTGATTTAGCTAAATATGCAGAACGTTATGCTTTATGTATTTCAAGGATGTTATGAAAGTTTACCATTACGCCAGCCTGCGACACGGGGGTCCCGGGTTCGATCCCCGGTCAGGTCATGATGGAAAACGATCTTTTTCAGATTGACCTGGGACTTGGATGTTTATCTATATGTGTATTTGTTATAAAAATATAGTATCGTTGAGTTAGTAGGTATCCCATAACACAGGTCTATCTTAAGAACTTACTTTGGGGCTATCTCAATCTGTGTGATTTGTCCGTATATATTTATTTATTTTATTTATTATGGGTCCTCAACTTTAGGCGCGTCAGTCTTGGTAAAGGCCCCGGTTTCCGACCGTCAGTCACCGTTATTATGAATGCATAAATGCTATACTAACTATATAAAGACAGTTTCAGATGGATGTTCGATCGAATAGGTAGAACGAAAAAAAGTACAAGCACAGACCCAAGGATGTGACGTCAGTCTGCCTAAGACCGATTAAGCTAAATATGCAGAGCATTACACTATACATATTGAAACGATGTTATGAAAAGATAGATTAAACGATTTTAAATTATTTTTAAAAATCTTATTTTTAACAGATGGCCCCGGATCCATGCCGTCAGTCACGTAGTGATATCTTCTATTACCTAGTCTAAATAAATAAAAAAACGTATTCCAGATGGATGTTCGTTCGAATAGGTCACTGGCTATTGGCCTCCCGTATTAGTAGTGTCTTATGCTATGTATGTAACATCAGTAAAAATCAATATGGTTAACGTAAACTGTCAAAACCGGAGTCGCTAGTGAGTCCCACAGTAAGTTAGGAACTTGTGTCATTCTAAACGATACCTACTACTTATATTTTATAATTTATAATAATAATAATCCTCCGGCCAAGAACTGTTCAAGGGCGTATCATGCATTGATATTCCCAGGACCGGGTCCTGGCTGGAGACCTACACTACATCAACTTCTCCAAAGGGCCTCTACGTGTTGGATCTGTATCCCCACGCAAGCCTCTCAAAGGACCGGGGTAACACCCGTGACCCAAAAGGAGATACAAATATAATAATAACTAATATAATAATAATAACTTAATAACTAATATTATAAATGCGAAAGTTTGTTTGTTACGCTTTCACGCCGTATCTACTGAACCGATCATCATGAAATTTCGCATACACATAGGTTAGGGTACTGAGAAGGACATAGGCTATATACCACGCGGGCGAAGCCGCGGGTAACAGCTATTATTTTATAAAAGACACTAGGTATACTTACCTAAAGATAAACATCTAAGAACAAGGCCAATTTGAAAAATTTCGTTTTCCAATGACCTGACCGGGGGCCGTTGTTGACCGCTGCGCCTCGGAAGTCGTCGAAATTATTGGCTAAAACAATATATTTGTCAGAGCGGATAAAGCTATAGAATATCATACATCATACTATTGGGTCTTTTTCCCTTGTGGGGTAGACAGAGCCCAGGTCTATCTAAAGGTCACGTTTAGCATGTTGGTGGGCTTGTAGGTGGAGAACGGAATCAAAATAGTGAAGGGTCGCTAGCCGCATCGCCTATTGACATGATTCCTCACTCCCATTCCCTCGATCGGCTTTTACGATCTGCGCAGGAAGAGAAGCAGCTGGCACATTCTATGTTTTTTTTTCTCCCAGACCATCGTGGAATACTTTACATAAGTACCGACTCGTATACTTTACATAAGTACTTACTTAATCACGCAAGATGTCTTTTTTTAACGCTTCACTCGATTAATTATTGTATTTTAATTATTATGATTTCTAATCAAAACTTTTTGCACAAAGATTGCAATAATAACGAGTAAAATATAAACTCTACGTCAAAAACTCTCCTCTTTATGTCGTTAGTTTGGTTCACAAACTATATAGAGATACTAGTTTGGTTACCCAAAAAAACAGTTACACTTCATATAGTCCGAATAAGAAATTTATTTTCGACCGTACTATTTGCTTGAATTGTTATCGAATAATTTAGTATAAAAACATAATACCTACTTAATTTGTGAATTACACTATTCGATCTAACGATATTTCGAGACTTAGCGTTTACTTATTGATTTTGATGCATTGATGTACTCTTAGAGTATAATTAATTAATTATTCCAGAGGATAATGATTCACAGAACTTTTTCCATCCTGCTTTCTTTTTTTTGGCTAGGAATCTTTTAGACCGAGCGCAAATTCTTTTATAATCAGTGGCGGATTTACCAATAGGCTTAGTAGGCTGAAGCCTAGGGCGGCATATTTAGAGGGGCGGCAAATTTAGCGCAAATAATAAAAAAAAAATATAATTATATTTATACACATTACGTTCGTAATCCGTATATAAAAGACTAGCTGTTACCCGCGGCTACTTCACTATATCACCTACTTCACAATCATACTAATAACGGGAAAAAGTCGATGTAATGAGGACGATAGAACACATCATAAAGTAGCAATTTCTGAATAACTAAATGTAATTAATATGATTGTGATTAAGACTACTAGCGGCAAATTTGTAAATCCGCCGCTGTTTATAATTTATTTAATTAGACATAGATAAATCAACACAAAATTGATTCTCTGCCGCTTTTCGATCCTCAATGCAGGAGGTGCATTCAGAGTCCCACCAAGGAGGAGAGGGAATTTTTGTACAGAGTTTTTTAATTGGGATAGTTTTATCAGCCGCTCTTTGTATACTATCTATAGAGCACACTGATTGTGATCTATCATCATCAGGTATTTTTGTCTCCACTGCAGGAGCACGACCCTCTCTGTACTACTCCAGCCTTTTATAAGCCAGAGCAGTCAGAGGATTTGGCCTACACTCTCCACGCTGGCTAGATGGATTAGAGAGGACAAATTAATTGAGTAAAGGTGTTCGAGCATAATGTTTGAATAAATGGCATTAGATTTCGAAATAGTCACTTCTTGAGTACGAGTATTTCCAAATTTGTTTATGCATTTAGGAGGCATGGTGAAAAAAAAATTAATTCCCATAATACTACATAATTATTTACATTCTTGATGTCGAGAAACAATACCTTTATTTGGCAGTTGCGTGAAACCAGCCGAAAGCATTTGACTGTACAGCTCACGATATGAGGTAACCTATGTGTATGCATTTCATGATGATCGGTTCTGTAGATACACGGCGTGAAACAAACAAACTCACTTTCGTATTTATATTATTAGTTGGGATTGGGATGAAATAAACACCGCATACTTAACAGTATAGGACATCACTTACTAATCACTATGCGCTAAACAGTACACTAAGGCTGGTTTCAGAGTGACGCTGGCGGCACGCGCCGTTGGCCAGCGCGTCTCACGAACGGCGCGTGTGAACGCGTGTCTTTGAAACGCTGCTTCTATTCTAGTGTAATTGCAAGCGCGCGCGTGTTGCTGGCGCTGGTCAAACGCGTCACTCTGAAACCAGCCTAAACCCTAAACCCTTAGCTCTTGTCTAATCAAGTGTATAGGTTAATTAAGTGGGGCGAGCGCGGGAAGGCGGGGCGCGTATTGCGTAGCTCGCAACTAATATCCGACTCGCAATAAAGCTTGGCGCACTCTGTACACTCATGGTAGACAAAGTAGATATAGTAAACTAAACTATGACGGTCTTAAAGACGTTAAGTACTGTATACTACTGCCGTAAATGCCATATACAAACTCATGGTTAGCCATTGGTTGATGCTCTCTACGTTCTTTCAAAAGTAACTTCGATAAACGTGATTTCTGGAAATAATAACTTCTGCTATTGATAGATCAAGTGTGATCATTATGTATATCGGTATAACGTCCAGCACCAACAAAAATATAGTTTATGGAGAGTTTAATGGGGATACTTTTATCTCATACAATGATGAATTTTGCAATGCAATTCCACTCAGCACGAGGTGCTACGACGCATAGTATCATCGTAGCACTGTGCATGTTCAGATGACCGTGCACCGTCTCGGCTCGAGTAAGCTACGGTTACTAAAAATGAAGTTTAATATTGTACTTTTAGGTGTTTCCTGAGAGTGCGAATTTTGGCTGTCCGGGGCAAAAAGTCCCCCGTTTCCTTGAATTAGACATGCGAGTTCTTTTTTAAAATAATGTTTGATCTTTATTCTTACTTAGAAACTATAATAATTGAACATTATAATAAATCAAGTGGTCTAAACAGAACTCAAAACACCTAAAAATTGATTATTATGGCGCGTCCTTTTACCCCCGTTTTGTTGAAACAATCCTTATTTTCATGGTTTAATATTCAATAAATTTATTTGCGTTGTAGCAAATAAACAAGTAAAAACAATAAAGATTTACATAAAATATAATTTACTTTAGTATTATTATTATAGTTTTCTAAATAGACGATTGAATTGTTGTCCTGACCTTTACTGTGACTGTCCTGCGGCGCGTCACTAAATCGTTAGCACATCCCTATCCATGCGTTTTGGTAACTCGCTGTCCCCCTCCGTACGATCCACCGGTCTAACTTGAAGTGTCACTGGGAGAGGTCACGCATTCTGCTGCCACATTCTCAGGATACAGACGTAAGTACTTGATTGTCCTGGTATTGGTTCTTGTATGTGATTGATTGTTCTGGTCCGATTTTTTTTATTTGAAATTTGTGTAATAACTATAATAATATAGTGTATATGTCATGAACCTTGTTTATATTGTTGTGTTATACAGTGTTCAGTGCTAGATAAACTCTAATAGCAGCAAACGACAATTATCTAACTTTTCTTGATTTGTCTGGCATTGATTGTCCTGGCGTTTTAGCCAGGATAATCAATTTTGAACTATCAATTCTACTTTTAATACATGTATATGGCTTTTTTTGTCGTTAATGGGCACATAATGCAATACCAGCCTCCGTTGTCAATATTTTAGCACATAGGTCTCAAGATCCGGAGGTCCCGGGTTTGATGCCCGAGGGGTACAACAAAAAATACGTTTGAATTACTGATGCCTTTAGAGCTCAAAGAGTTCCGCGGGACTATGAGTGTGCACCATTATTTATTAGTATATCATCTCCTTTATGTATTTCAAAAATATGCGTTGTTATCTTTGTGTGTGAACAGTTTGGTCAATCATCCCCACAAGCCCTAGTGTCAGATTTTTTAACCCGTCATAGGGCTTCTAATATGGTTTTCTGAACGAACGCCAGATGACAGAATGATCGGAAACTGATGATGTACCTACTAACTGAAGTAATATTATTGTCTTTTGACACAATATCAATTTTTGTTTTAGAATGCCTCGAAATAAGCAGAGTAGAGAGGAAAGACTTAGAAAAAGCGAGAAGCAGAGCAACGCAGATTTAATAAAATTAAAAACCGGCCAAGTGCGTGTCAGGCCACGAGCAGTGTAGGGTTCCGTAGTTGCGAATGACAACTTTGAGTTCACACTGTTTACACTCGCACCTCACAGTTTAACGACCAAAAACATCTAACAATGAAGATTGTATGAAATTTTACATTTTCCAGTACATTTTAGAAGTTGGTTGCCTATAACTTTTTATTTTGCACTTAGTACCCAGCTCTGATAGTTTTCCTTTCAACTTCAGTATACATACTACTGCTGTAATTTTTTTCACGTATCCATATATAACCGTTTAGCAGATAGAGGGGGGGGACACGTACCTCTAACAAAAATTAGCAAATTTCCAAATATTTCGGAAACGGATCCTTAAATCTAAAAATGGTGTTACAACCTCATAATATTTTTCAAAGACCTTTTTAACGATACCCACGATGGGTAAATAGAGAAAAAAAAATTACTCCCTCACTTTACTTGTATGGGAGTTACCCAAAAAAAATTTTTTTTCAAGATTTTTTTCTACCACTTTTTTGCCATGATTAAAATACATACCTACCAAACTACAGCTTTCTAGTACTTATAGTCTCTGAGTAAAACCGCGGACGGACAGACAGACAGACAGTGATGGCGAAACTATAAGGGTTCCTAGTTTACTACGGAACCCTAAAAATGATCCCATTCTCTATGCTGAAATGAAGGCTTAACAACATTATAACAATTAAGAAAAATCACATTTTGTACAAGATAATAAAGATTTTTTATTACTTTTGATAAAAGTCTGTTATTTTTTCATGTAATTTTGATTGTCCTGGACATGCGTATTGATTGTCCTGGTCACGAAATCTGAACTTGAAATATCTTCGAAGTTTTTAACTCAAAATGAGTGCCTACCAAAAAAATACATTTCTTTTACGTTCAATATTGATATTATATACAAAGTTTTACTTTAACTTCATGTTTAAAAAATGCCAGGATAATCAACTCAAGAATCATATTTCCAGGAATCACCCTTTTACACATGATTAGAATATGTTAATTAAGCTCAGTTGGCTCAGGACATAATTTGTGTTTGTCTGCATTCATTGTTGATTTTATACACTAAATCAATATATTTCTTCTTCTTTCTTCTTTATGTAAGAATATAATATTTTAATAAAATAATGTCTGGGCATTTAACAGCAAAAAAAATGTTTTTCATGTCTGCATTTAACAGAATTTTAATTAAGGAGGTTCTATTCGGGTAAGGCGTTACAGAAACAAATTTGTTCTTGTTTTTATAAATAATTGGTAAGCTTATCGTGCGTGTGGATGCCTTTTTAATTGCAAAAGGTCGCAAAGTGTTCTAACTCATCCATAATATATATTAGCCTCACAGATATTAGATAATAGTAGGTACTTATAAAGTAAAGAAAGTAAAATAAAAATTTTCATGTCTGTGATTAATTAGCATAGAAGTATGAGCAGACAATAAATATTTTTTTAAATCTATGGTGATTAGCCTACTCGATTGAAGTTGAAGAGTCATTTTAACGAAAGTATGTACAGAAAAAAATAAGCATTGTCATTTTGATAGGTCCGCAATGATGCACATTGCATAAAATTTTTAGTGTAAATAAATCAATTAAAAACTATAAAAATGGCAGTTACATGTGGTATGTTCCTGTTCGAAGTGGTTGTACAGAAGGTGAACAGCTTGGTTGACACGCAAAGTCTGGTCATAAGGAGCGACTTCGGCGACATATTTTCATTGGAATTGAAGGACCCTAAACAAATGCACATTGTGATGCCCGAACCTCTTCCGTTGCCGCCGGATCCACCTGGAAAAAAGAAAAAACCAAAGCCGAAACCAAAAAAAGGGAAAAAAGGCGCTATTGTACTGCCTCCCCCTGAGCCTGTAATACAGGCGGGACAATCTGTATTATTCTCAAGCACCGCTGAATTCCTCATCCAAACTATGAAGAGTTTTCCAATGGAGATCTCGCTGTGGAATAAAGAAGAGAAAGCTTTTATTGGGGTTTCCAGAATTGAATGGGATCCCATTTTTGTGAAATACTTAGAATTAATATACAATGCCCAAGAACCACCACCGGTGACACTAAATGAAGAATACAATGTTTTTGAGGAAGGCACTGCTAAATTGATGGCGAAAATTGGTCTTCAAGTCAAATTATCGTATTTGACAGACAAGGTTACAACAGCCTTTCGGACCCTGTCAGAGGATCCAGCCGTCAAGAAATATTTATATACGGGTATAAATTCCAAAACAACGTCATTCATGTGCACAATGAAGACGACGGATGAAGTTTTCGAAGAGAATTGTAATAAGATCGAGAACACCTTCATCAAAGATAAGCCGAAGAATGATAAACTTATTTTTGCCGACTATAAGAATGCACCCGGTGCCAATCTTACTTTCTTCAATGAGGGTGACTATTGTTGTATGGGCAATGCGGATAAGCCTCCCGAGTCGATCTACAAATCTCCGGAAACTCTTCCTGATATTAATTTCATAATGGACTATGTTAGGAAGATCATTGTGTCCTGTAACGACAACATGAGGATGCTGACCCCTCGTCCCACTATCAGACCTAGAGTCAGAGCCACTGATATTGATAGGCTTTGTTACTGTCAAGAAACTAAGTGGCCTGATAGTGAATTGGCTGATAGATTTAAAGGAGAAGTGCAGAAAGAACCTTGTCCTATTTGCATAAATGCTGGAAAGAGGCCAGAAGGTCCCCGGCCAGCTACTTTCGACCTAGCTAACATAAGAGGTCCATGTGGAAGATTTGATTGCAGGATTGCTAGAGATATGAGAGCTTATATTGAAAATCTTGTAGAGGAGGATAACAAAGAATTCGATATTAACACATTATTGGGTCCTTGTGGCAGTGAAGCTTGTACTCTTGTCAAAAAGATGCAAGAATTCATAAGGCACGAGGGGGCTTTCACGCATGAAAATAATAAAGCGGGACTGTCGACGCAATGTGGGTGCATGGAGCGAATGCAAAAGGCTTTGCAGGTAAAAGATTCTTGCTCATCAGTCTGCTCTAAAGATTGCCAAGAAGCTGAAAGCGGCAGCGAACGCTGCGAAGGAAAAGCTTGTCCCTTTTCTAGCAGAAATAAAATCTACAATGTTTTCTATTTTACTGTAGAGCATGACTTCGAAAAGGAAAACGCTGAGTCAAATGCTAACTCGTCAAATGCAGATTCGGAAAAATTTAAATACTGTGCCAAGGATTGCCCTAGCATGAAGTCTTCAGAAAAGACGTCTTGTTCTAAAACCCTATGCAGTAGTGTATCTGGGAAGATACCCGAAGACCCGGAGGAGTCGACGTGCAAAATGGTATGTCCCGGCAAAAGAGAGGTTTTACCCAGTCCAGCCGACAGCGATATCGTGATACATTTTGAGAATATACATAATCCGTGTTGTGTTAAGTCATGTGATGTGGCAGAGACCGTGAAAGACTTTATTGCTGAATCAGTAATGAATAAGAAGAAAACTCAAGACGATAATCCCTGTTATTGCGACTGCGACTGTACTTTTAAATTTTCAAATAAAACTACGTACTGCCCTGTGTGCGGAGGATACGAGAGCTTAGGAAAAGATATGGAAGACCAACCTTCCTACATCAAGCCACATCCGTGTCCCATATACCACAAGCTTTATGACAAAAAATATATCAAGACACCAAATCCATTCCCTGAGGATGAGAAAGAAAAAAAACAGGAAACAGCTAGTACAAAAACGAGCGCGACGGCCAAAGGAAGTCCGCAGCAATTTGAGAGAAGAATGACATCCTCACGTTCCATGAGAAATGTGTCAGAAAAAAAATCTGAACGGGATCAAAAACCTGCGCCTGAAGAAAAGAAGAAAAAAAAGGCGGAGACGAAAGCAGTGGGGAAGTTGACAGCAAACGTGGAAGCAACAGGTAGGTAACAGCAACAATAAACTGCCGTTTTGTTGATAGGCTTTTCCATCTGGCTCTTGAAACGACTGCTATCTAGTATTGCGATGTTTTCTTGTCAGAAAAACAATTCAGTCGATGAAAAAAGGCTTAGTAATGAGTCAAAACATGAGGAAAATATTTTCCTTTTTTACATGGAAGTGTAGTGAGTATCTGAAGACAACCAATAAACACGTTTATTTGTTGCTCTCTAGTCGCGCGTAACGCGTACGTAACCATGGGTACTAGATCTTCCATTAATATAAACTACTTAGCAATTTTCCTGCGACTTCGTCCGCGTAAATTATGGGCTTTGTCTCCCGAAAGCCCGCAGAAAAGAAAGAATTTTGAAAAACGGTTCGGGGGTTTCAGAGTATTCAATACAAACAAATAAAATAAATAAATATAGGTATACCTACGAATAAGTAATATCAGGAAGCATAACTAAACTTCAAAAGTGACCCCACTTAAAAAGGGAACCACGGCCGCTTTCAGTCATCGCTGTAACTTCGACGAAACAACTTCTCTATAAGTATATTCTTATTCGTAGAGGTATACACACAAATTGAGTTAGCCCCAAAGTAAGTTCAAGATTTGTGTTATGTGATACTAATTCAGCGATATCATATTTTATAATAGATACTTATATATATATATATATATATATATATATATATATATATATATATATATATATATATATATATATATATATCATATTATTATTATTCTAGATAAACATCCAAGGCCCAGGCTAATCTGATGAAGATCATTTTCCATCTTGACCTTACCGGGAACGAACCCGGGACCATCCATGTCATAGGTCTTTCCATCTGTGGCTTGGACGCGTTAACGTACTTTACATCATAATTTGTTATTTAGATACAGCAGTGGTGGAAAAGAAACCAGTACAGAAATATCGATACCCATCAGTTCCAAAACACATGGGTTGGAATTGGATGGCAGAAGACATTCCAGGAATGAAAGTGAGTTATACTCCTATAACGTTATTCTGACTAAAGTAATACGAGTAACTTTCTAGAGATAAGTTGAGCGTAACTCCTCTACTATGAATTTAAATCATAGTATCACATGCATAGAAAAACGTCTCGAAGATTTTATTGCCGGTGTTTACCCAAGTTAATATTGAAATAGATATAATCTTCCTTTAAATGAATACTGAAATTATGGAGGAGGCTAAAGTTTTTTTGAACATTTATTTTTATTTATTCCATGAGGTAAATCTTTTTTTTGTAGCCTCGTCCACAATGGAAACCAGGCGCCGCTAACAAAATCCTTGTCAGAAGGTATCGAGCAGTCAGAGAAGGTATGGACAGTATTATAGCCAAGAAGAAACGCGCTTTGTTGCAACGAAAAAAGAAAGTTGACTTCAAGCCAACGTTGTTAATTAAGAAAACAGATGGAGAATACACGGTACAGATGGAAGTATTCAAGAAATATTCAAAAGAACGAATGGTGTTTCAAAATCCATACGAAGACAAACCACCACTAATTTATACAATTGGGAAAACAGAAGAAGAAAAAAGAAAGATACAGATACAGAGGGAAAGAAGGGAGCGGCGAGAAACGAGACGAAAATGTAGGTTATTGCAGTCCACCTTCAGAGATAGGTGCCAGGAGATTTGCGTGAAAGCTTACAATCAAGCCATCGGAATCCTTCCTCTGCCGGACCCCAATAATCCCGAATGCCCGTGCGACACGAAACCTCCAAATGATTCCCCACCCATCGATTCATGCTCTTGTTCTGATGAAGGGAACATCTCCAGCGAAGACACGGACGGTGACGACTGGATCATCGAGTTTTCTCCCCCGGCAGCCATGTACGATCCAAAAGCGAAACACCCCCCGATACTGGCTGATAACGAAACCCAATACACTTATTTAGACTACAAAGTTAAAATATTAGATAAATACGGCAATCCCATACCACGATTTTTCAAGGGCCCAGATGGAAAACAGGTGTGCAGTGATTTAGGTGGATTCTGGAGTCCTGATCACGTTTGGCTAGAAATTAATAAAGATGGGTACATAGGGCCCGACCAGCGATGGGTGCCTATGAATTTTACAGGACCTGATGGAATGCTTTATTCAGCAGAAGACGGATTTTTCGTTGATAGTAAAGGTCAAAACCTAAAGATAGGTATAGACGGTTACTTAGATAAAGATGCAAAATGGGTATGGTATCCTAAGCGAAAACAACCAACAAAAGGACCTAAGTCCTCAGTATCATCTACTGCGGACAGTAAGAAAGCTGCTAGACAAGCCAAGGGAGAGCCTGATCCAAAATCTAAAGCTGGCAAAGCGGCGTCGGCACCTAGTAAAAGTAAATCCCCGGCTTCGACTATAAAAGGAGGAGACAAGGGAAAAGTAAATAAAACTGTGTCTTACGCTTCTAAGACTAAGAGTCCGTTAGTGATGAATGTTTCAGTAAATTTCGAGAAGAATAGGTTTAGGACGACTAATAGGTATCTCTATGGTGAAGCTAAGAAACCTTTAGTAGATCAAAGAAAACTGTCCAAATATCAGGAAATTATGCGAGGCCTTATGATGTACGACGATATAGGATCGTTGAAAGTCCCGGCTAAGGCAAACCGGGCTTCAAATACTCCGAGGAAGCAGATTAATTCTTACAAAAGTTACAACCAATCTCCAACCATGCTGCCTCTCATCCAGTCATTTGACAACGTAGACTCTGTGACTGAAGCTTCTTCGTATAATAATTAAACAAGATACCCAACATAAAATATACAAGTTGTCATTTATAATTTTTGTATTTTATTAAAATTTCAGTTTTAATAATATCATTTAAAGTTTGTTGTCGAACTTTCTAGTAGGTATTTCTTTACTCTTCTAAAATCAATATTTTTTCATTACCTACTAAAAAACTAGAGGAGCTGGAACTATCGGTAGTTGATTCCCATTTGACAAGAACTGTGAATATTTTAATTCACGACGTCCTCTGCTAACCTAAATCTTTTGTTTGGCCCGAAACTCGAATATCTTAGGCGATTAACACACTATCCCGCACCTCACTGCGGGCTGCGGGATTGCGTGGTCTCACGTTGCTTATAAGTACCACCTCATTATGTATTGAAAAAAGCGAGTAGTGCAACACACTGAACTCGCGTCTCCACGCGCGGTGATGCAGAGAACATGCGACCCCGCCGCGCGCGTATGGTGCGTGATTTTCAGTTGACACACGCGTAAAGTATAATTGAAAAAAATCTTCTTCATATGTTCTTAAATCAAAGTAATTCCAAAAAAATTAACCATTTATCGATCTTCTTCGTAAATAGGGATGTGTATTCAATATCGTATTGAGAATGATTTCTTGTTATTTGGCTATACGAAAACCTAACAGAAAATATAATTGCAACATCTTGAATAAGTTCACCATTAATAACCACTTTTTAAACCGACTTCAAAAAAAAAATACACACGAATTGAGACCTCCTTCCCAATTCGTCTGTATGTTTGTTACGCGATTACTCAGTCAGTTATGGATCGATTTTAGTGATTCTTTTTTCGCAATGTATCGAGCACTTTTTGAAAAAATAAACTAAAATCCAAAAAAAATTGTTACAGGATGACATTCGGTTTAAACTTATTTCTATTTTATTCTTATGCGAAGACAAATTGATGTAAACGTTACTCCTATGTTTTGACTGAACTTCAAAGGGGATCCTATATTTTTTTATCGAAATGTATCTAATGCTTTCAGAAAAAATCAACAAAAACAAAAAAAAATTACAAGTAAGCCGTTTGGTTTAATTTTATTTCTGTTTAATTCTGTCGCGAATCCAGACAAGTTTATGACGATGTTGTTCCTCTATTTTGATTGAACTACCACACCCACTAAAACCTAATTTTTAATTCCAGTTTTACATTTACGTATAGGGTTGAAGTCGGTTTTAGATTTTTGTTAAAAATAATTATATATAATAATAGAAAGAAGAAGAACAATAGAAAACAGAAATCCATATACATATAATAAAACAGTAAGAAAATGTGTCTGTACATTGAATATATTTCCAAAAACAATTAGGCGATGGAGACAGTACTAAAAGAGATGTCAGTCTGGTTGTACACGCTAATCTTCGGAAATACTGAAGGGATTTGAATGAAACTTTTGTAGCTGTTAAACCTAGGCAAAATAAAGGAATTTAAGGAATAATACCTGAAGCAGAACTGTAAGGGTCCAGCTAAGCTATAATAAATATGAAAAAGGCGCCTTAGCAAAAGTTGTTCAGCGATAAGAGATTTGTTGAGGAATAAAAATCGAAGATTTGGATGCAGAACCAAGTTAAATATATTTGCGTAAACATGATACAGTCCACGCGAACGAAGTCTATGTCTATTTTGTTCAAATGAGGCCTAGAGTGCCCCGCATGGTATCTGCAGCCTCGCGCGTTATTCCGGAGAAATCTGCAAGATGATGCATTAGACCAGACAGTAGACGCATCCCGCAGCGGGATAGTGTGAGAATCGCCAGAAAATGCAAGTTATGCAAGAGCTGAATCTTGTTTCATATATGCTTTCATTTTCACATACTTTTGCTATGGTTATAGAGATTAGATTTAGCTGCACCTAATATTGGTAGGCATGAGTCTGATAATTAGCACATATGCGGTATACTTGATAAACCACGTATTTTGCAACGACTGTGCTAACCGCATCTCGTGATTGTGATGAAGTCACGTTACCTATGGGTTCTACATAATGTAAATTAACTACTGCAATATTCAACAAAACTACAAAACCAAATACCTATTGCTAAAATTCCAAGCATAGCAATGGATAATGACTACTAGATTTGATAGATAAAAAACTTTTTTAGGAAACTCTTCTTTGCCAGGCTTCAATGAGATGCCCATATTAGTTACCAATGAAATTGGCGTTTTCTGTAGAGAATATCGAGTAAAATGAATTTTTCATACTAACGTTTTTAGGGTTCCGTAGTAAACTAGGAACCCTTATAGTTTCGCCATGTCTGTCTGTCTGTCTGTCTGTCCGTCCGCGGTTTTACTCAGAGACCATAAGTACTAGAAAGCTGTAATTTGGTATGAGTATGTATATTAATCATGGCAAAAAAGTCGTAGAAAAAAATCTTGAAAAAAAATTTTTTTTTGGGTAGCTCCCATACAAGTAAAGTGGGGGAGTCATTTTTTTTTCTCTGCTTACCCATCTTGTGGGGTATCGTTAAAAAGGTCTTTGAAAAATATTGTGAGGTTGAGAACACCATTTTTCGATTTAGGGATCCGTTTCCGAAATATTTGGTTTTAAAGTGCAAATTTTTGTTAGAGGTACGTGTCCCCCCCCTCTATCTCCTAAACGGTTATATATAGATACGTGAAAAAAATTACAGCAGTAGTATATATACTGAAGTTGAAAGGAAAACTATCAGAGCTAAGTACTAAGTACAACTAAAAAGTTATAGGCAACCAACTTATAAAATGTACTGGAAAATGTAAAATTTCATACAATCTTTATTGTTAGATGTTTTTGGTCGTTAAACTGTGAGGTGCGAGTGTAAACAGTGTGTACTCAAAGTTGTCATTCGCAACTACGGAACCCTATACTGCGCGTGGCCCGACACGCACTTGGCCGGTTTTTAGTATTACTATAGTATTATAAAATTCAACAAAAGTGAAATTTTGCATGTAGTTACGGACAACAGTAAGCCAAATTTCATAGATTAAAAAAAATATGCCTAAGACATTATTAAATTTACAAAACGTTAGAAAAAGAATAGAAAAATTACCTACTACATTTTTGATTAAAACAAACAGACCTGCAGGCCTATTTGCTAACTTTTGACAACTGCGGTGTACATCATTTTCATAGTAACTTCAGTATTCATTACGGCTTTGGTATGAAAGACTATTTTTATTTAAGAGTCCCACGTAAAGCCGCAATCCCATACAAACGTAGTTTCGTTGTAGTTTTACAACAGTTAAGCCAATCTCAACCAAATTTCGTACATACGACCGGATAAGGCATATTGATGTTTATAATCAGATTTCAATTTTAAAAACAATACCTATACAAAATTACAGCGAGTACAAGTTTTCGATACGAAACTTTAAATCGTGGGACTCTTATGATATGAAAACCGTAATGGATGCTAAAGTGACAACCAAATCGTTGTACACCGAGTTAGCAAATCGGCCTGCTGAAACAAGTTCTATCCATGAACATTTTTAATTTACTCAAATTCACATAAGCAAAAAAAAAATATGCATGCAGAATGAATTATGAATGCAATACACCACTTTAATGTGAAACTAAAAAAAATGTGTTTACCTGAAAATTATTGTCATGAGAAAAAAGGGGCAATGAGGAAAAAACGTTCTTTGGTAAGTAAGGACCTAATATTAAAAAAATATCGGGAAACTTAGCCACAGGTATGGCATTTCAAACAAGCGGAGTGATATTTATGCCTAAAACGACAGAGAAACTTTACATCCAGATTCAACTGTGTGTGATTCAACAGTCAATAGTCATCCATCACACAGGTCTGTGGGGAGTTAATTATCAGGGTCGACTCCGCAGAATTAATTCAAGTATATACTAACGTGCGTATTAGAAAATGCGCTTACACTTTGGAAAAAAGTACCCACCCAGTCCGACCGATATTCCACCTGTTAAGAAGCGCCACCGGTGCAGACCTCCCCTGGGCAACCTTTCCAGGTTTAGGGACTTCCGTCCCTACACCGACTCCGAGCTGGCGTTGGGAGATGTCGAGAAAACAGGGTCAGGTGGGTTGTGAGTGTGGTGCGGATCAGACTATGCCTCACCTTCTGTCGTGCCCTTACTGCCCCATTACTTGCACAGTACAAGACCTTAATGAGGCAATCAGCGGGGCCAAATACTGGTCAAAGGGTATTTAATTGAAAGAAGCCATTTCGACTCGATAAGAAGAAGAGACTACGCGTAAAGTGCGACTGAGAACAGTAGCAGTAGGTGAAGTGAAGGTAGCGCCATATTGCGAGGGACGCTAGAGTTTCCGTTCTGTGCGATAGCTCTGGTTTATGCTATTACGAAACAGCGGACCGATGTTGAGCCGTGAGTCACACTTAAATTCAGCCGTTGGGCAATGCTGCTGAATTTAACACAATAATTGGCCTACAAAAACGCGCCATCAGATCGGTATATAAACTGGGTTTCAACTTAGTTTTAATATTACCTTCATGGCTGTATAGTTCTGTTTGTAGTATTATTATGTATTAGGTATAAAATTTATATATTTACATGTTCTCTGGGTGAATTCAGTAAAATTGCTTTATTAGTTATACTTATGTAGTAAAAAAATATGTAATTACACCATTGTATTAGGGTAAGACCTGTAACAACAGCTGTAAAAGTGAAATAAATGTAATGAAAAAAATCTGAGCAAAAATCAAAACCTGAAGATGATACAAGGTTGTATCATTTGTACTACCAGTTGTACTTTTCGGTAGTACTTCTGACACGGAGCGGAAGTAAAACTTAAGCCAAGTAGCTCCACTAAGTGCGTGTTCACACCAAACGTATATTCAGCCGCCGATTGTGAGCAGGTACAATTGGCCCATATAATAGTAATGGCGTATTGTCGGTTTTAGGTGTGAACGAAAAAGCGAATATGTATGGAATTACAATACACTGCGTAACGCTCGCTCACTGTCGGCGGCTGACAGTCGGATTGGTCTGAACGCGGCCTAAGGTTCGAATTAATATGTGTCCACTGGACCGAGCGGTTTGGCCGCAGAATCCAGCGGTCGCGTCGCTTTTCTTTTTGTTGGAGATGAAAAGACGTGACGATGAAACTAAAAAAAAACATGTTGCTTTGTTTTTACGTATAATATTCATCTTAAATGAAGAAAATTGAGTAGGTGTTGGATACACCTCGTAGCAGTAGGAGCCGAGCGGTTGCGCCGACAAGCAACTGCTTGTAATTTTGCGTCTATGGATTCGAATAAAATTGTAAAAAATAACAAACCTGTTTTGGTTCCTAAATGTTATTATAAAATTAAAAGAAAAAGCTTCTGACACATTTTGTCACATTCATAAAATTATTTGTTTGGCTAAGTCAAAAATTTCAAGTACATATTTCAAATATAATTTATTAATAATGTATTAGAATGAAAAATGGCTTTTTCGGATTCGATATTTTTGATTGAGGTAGTAGCGGAGAAATTGACAAGTTTCATAAATTGCAAGAATTTTGTGATAAGAGGTCAATTTGCCGATGTATTTTCTATCGAACTCAGAGATCCTGATGAAATTGTTGTCTCAGTGCCAAGAAAAAAGAAAATAAAATGTAAAACTGTGCGAGTTATAAAACCTACTCCGAAGAAACAAGAAGGACCCAAGCTTCAATTTGGACAGTCGATACTGCTAGCCAGGAATGTAGAAAGACTGAAATCGGACATGAGGACCTTCCCCATTGAACTGTCTCTATGGAGTTGTAAGGATCCTGAGAGTAAACTGGGAGTAACTGAAATTTTTTGGAGCCAAAAATACATCAACTATTTAAATAAAATTGACAGAAAAAAGCCGCCCAAATCAGTGGCAGAATCAGGAGAATATAACGTGTTTGATGAAGTAACATCAAAACGCATGGCCATTATCAGTCTTAAAATTAAACTTAATCATATTAAAAATGGCATAGAGAGACCGATTACTTCGATACAAGACAATAACATCGAGAAATTTATCAGTACTGCAAATAAACCTGAATCGGAACTTGTAGGTAATATTGGCAATAATCAGAAACAAAACGACAAATTTGAAATCGGTATCGTCAAGGCTAAGTTTGCAAATGATAGAAGAAGAAAAGATAAAAAAGTAAACCCGACTAGAAGTAAAACTAGGAAACCTGTTAAACAAACCAAAGCTTGTCACGAAAAAAATATAGAACCCGTTCGAAAAGGAGAAATGAAACCGAATAAGAAACAAACTGTTTTATCCAGAATAAGTACAAGTCTGGTAAATATTCAACAAGTTGAGCCGGAGCACGAAAATGTTCACAATACCTTAATTAAGTCGAAATCTTTTACCTCAATAAAATATGAGAACAATCTCAATCCATTGAATTACATATTTGGTGATCAAACTCGTCCACAAGGAAATAAAGTGTACTATGTAGGATACTGTACTGTCCAAAATGATACATCTCAATCCCAAAAGGCAACTCCTTCTCGAGGATCATCGACTGGAGTTTCTGAAGTTCAAAGTTCAGGAAAAAATGAAGAGGGTAATCGTTACAAAATACAGATTTGTGACAGCGAATGCCATGCAAAAAAACATGCAACGGACTCAAAGAGCTACTTGTCTGTAGATCTACCTGCAGATGCTGCGAATTTAATATGTGTAAAAAAGTGTGATGCCGTCGAGTGTAACGCTAAGCCACATAAGGAACCGCCACCTAGACCAGATGATCGCATTCTAATTAGACTAGCAAAACCACTATTTACCGAGAAAGTAGAAGAAGTAGTAGGTGGCGTAGATGCCCAGCTGAAATTCAGTACAGATCCTTGTTATTGTACTTGCGAGTGTAGATTTGGGTTTACAAAAAAAACAACATATTGCAATGTTTGTGGAGGATTCGAAGTAGTCGGCGACGAACTCGTTGGAAAAGCCGGTCAATTACCTTTCCCTTGTCCTATATTTCACAAGTTGGTGGACAAAAGTAAAGGAAAAGCATTGAGTACCTCTGGAAGTGACAGCAAGCGAACTCCCAAGGCCGGTTCCAGAACAGATAAAGCAGAACCCGAAAAGAAAGCCGCAGAATCCGAAAAGAAAGCCGGGGAACCCGAAAAGAAAGCCGCAGAACCCGAAAAGAAAGCCGGGGTACCCGAAAAGAAAACCGGAGAACCCGAAAAGCCTGCCAAAAAAGGAACACAAAAAAAGACGGATGACAGATTTAAGTTTAACTATGGTTACGAAGGTATACGTATGTATAAATAACCATTTTTTTTTCTTTTTGTTTATCTACAATACCTGATTATTCTTGTGTAAACACAAAATAAATGATGGATTCCGTTTCAGCTCCTCATATTGGGCATAGTCATTGTCATATGCCATGTGGTGGGACGTTAGGTGCCGTACCTAAACACATGGGCTGGCTTTGGACAGCTGAAGATATACCAGGAATGAAGGTAAATAAAATAAAAACAGCCCGTTATAAAATTCAGCCCCTTAGATAATTTTTTTTTTTCCTATTTGTAATTTTTTTAATATTTGTAGTTTCGTCCATCGTGGAGGCCTGGTGCAACTAATAAACAAGTAGTAAGATTACTTAGAATGGCTAAAAATCCTGGCGAAGTATTAATTAAAAAGAGAAGAAGAGATAATAAGCCAAAGAAATCTTTGGTAAGACCTTTACTCATAGTGCATAAAAAACATGGCGAATATACGGTCACGATGGAGACAATGAAGACGTATAGTAAACCTCGTGCTATTAACCAGCATCCATATGAAGACAAACCTCTGTTGACATATACTATAGGGCGAACAGAGGAGGAGAACTTGGATAGACAGAAGAAGAAGGAACGAGAGCAAAGGCGATTGGAAAGAATGCAACGCAACTTTATTCAAAGCGCCTTCAGAGACATGTGTCATGAAATATGTCTCAAAACATACCAACAGGCACTCGGCATACTTCCTACTACCGAGAGCCCAGACTGCCACTGTTTCCCGGCTCACCCAGACGCTAGTCAAGCAAATATAGATGTTTCTTGTTCCTGTTCTGAAGAGTCGATGAGGAGCAGTGACACTGATTCCGATGAATGGATTGTAGAGTTTACACCACCATGTGCTAAATTCGATCCCAAATTTAAAACAAAAAAGGTCGTTAAAGTAGATAACGGATCTCAATATAATTATTTAGATTACAGAGTTAAACTTATGGATCGATACGGTAATCCCGTACCCAGGTATTTCAGAGGACAGGATGGAAAACAAATCTGCAGTGACTTGGGAGGATTTTGGGGTCCGGGTCACAAGTGGTTGGAAATAAACGTCGATGGATATGTAGCGCCTGATGGGCGTTGGGCTCCGAATAATTTCTTTGGACCAAATGGAGAATTAGTGGAAGCTGTAATAGGGAAATTCCAAGCAGCCAACGGAAAATGGTATGTTGTGGGAATAGATGGTTACGTCGATTGTCAGAACAAGTGGAAAGCTTATCCGAGACCGCGACAAGCGCCCCAGACCCAAAAGAAGCGTTCTGTGAAGGAGAAAGGAGCAGGAGGTGACAAGAAAGGAAAACAGATAGCCAGCAAACCGTCTGAAGGCACTTTCAGCTGCTTCGGTGGCGTTTCGCCGAAACTGTTGTCCGAGATGGGTATAGTAGGACATGGAGTGGACAAAAAAATATTGTTATCGGCTTTAAAGAAAATGATAGCACGAGGCGAGGATGTGAAGATACCACAGCCGCAACTAGTGCCTCGAGCACCGATGAAAAAAGGCAAGAAGATTCGAATAAGTACGCGTAATATTTACGACGCTCGAAGTGCCAAATGCATACACCCTACGCCTTCGTCAAAGGGGATTTTGGCTGTTAGTCCCCGAGGCAATAAAATTTATTTCCGTTTGAAGGATCCAAAAAATCGGAGGCCGAAGCAGAGGCTGAGAGATTTGGGTGAACAGGGAATAAGTTTGAGTTCTTTCCATGTTCCCTGTTTCCATTCTTTTATCAACAGTGAAATGATGAAAAAGCAGCAACAGGAGAGATTGCTAGCAATGAATGCTCAAAGAGAGACTGGCACCCAAGCCCATGCACATTGGGGGAATACCCTGGTATAATCGTTTCCAGGCATCTTGCGTCCTAGGTATACCTTCTGACCGAGGGACCAAGCTCATTTGGAATAGGAATTTGTGAATTTAATGTTAATTTATCTAACTTAAGTGAAATTTGTTTTTTTTTTGGTATTGTCCTAAGTAAATTTGGTAACGTAACGTAACTGTAAGTTGTTTAAAATAAATATTTGAAATTTTCTTTAAAGTTTCATTTATATCTTAGTTATTCGATCAATGTTACAATTAGGTCACATTTTAATAACAGAGATGTTTAGTTTAATCAGTGATAACATGTATTTTTTAATGATTTCTTTTTGTGATATATACGGATACTCTTATGGACAAAAAATATCAATGTAACGATGAAGCCTGCATTAAGTGTCGATGAGTATTATTTTTGTTTTTTTTTCTTATAATTTTTTGAAGAACAAATAAAACATGAAACTAATATAAACTTTATAACTTTCCAATTCAGGTCGCTCAAGGTTGGAGACCAGGCGCCGTCTCTAAAGGCCTACTGCGGAAGCTGAAATCGGCAAAGCAGCAGATATCTTTCACCACGTTTCAGAAAAAACAAAGAAAGATTAAGAAACGAATGGAGAACACGAAGCCTGGACTCATTGTCAGCAAGGTGAACGGAGAATACCGCGTTGAGATGCAGGTTATCCCAGAAAATCAAGAGGGGATTGAGAACCAGACCTATTCTCCACTGATTTATAAGATAGTTCGTCCGAACAACGCGGAAAGATTGATGAAAAGGGAGAAGAAGACGCGGCGATTGGTGAAGGAAGTTGTTGGCAATTGGCCTGATCCTTACCACCCTGAGTACTGCGAGAGGACTTGTCTTAGGGCTTTCAACCAGGCAGTTGGCTTGGCACCTTACGATCCCGAGAACCCGGGCTGTACGTGTGTACCGGAGGAAGAAGAATGCTCTTGCAGTGACGGGGATGATGACCTCAGTTCAGACTGCAGCTCTTTGGATATCAATTGGGAAATACATTTTACTCCGCCCAATCTAAGAAAAGTCCATGATGATGAGGTCTGATGAGTCAAATAAAATCTCGATTTGTTCATATGGCGCAATGTAATATTTTAACAGAAAGCTGTTAACAAGTTTTATAAAACATAGTTTTGAAGGTGATTTATAAAGTTATTTAAATAAAAGATTGTTTTTTAATTCATCTAGTTTTATTTCTGCTTTTGGTCAGTATATTATTGAGCATGTCCCAAATGACGAGGGACAGTGTGGTGTGGGGCGCTATCCTGAGGTACAGGGGGCCGAGCCCCTTGTACAGCCCGTGTAGACCTTCAGTCCGGTAGATTTTGGTGAGGCAGTCGATAACGCCGGTGTAGAGCAGCCCGCCGGATGCAGGACCTGCAATTTGTAAGTATATGTAAATTCATTATCTACTGAATAGTCGGCTACCTCGATAAAGAGGGAGAAAGAGCTTAGAACTTTTGTACAAAATGCAGCCGCATGCAGATTATTCGTCTGCTAAAACCAAAAAATAAATAAATAAAGAGGAAAGCTAGTCTCATTTGCATACCTATTTTATTGGTAGCCTATGTTGTGCTTATCGTTTAAATAAAAAAAGTTAAAGCTATTGTTGTTACTTTCTCAAAATCCATACAGTAGTTTTTACGTGAAGGATTAGGTAACCAACAGCCATTCGTATTCATATCCATACGAATTCACGCTCTCTATTTATAATATCGAATTTAAATTAGGTAAGTAAATAACGTTTCAATCAATTATTTAACATAATGCCAGTGAGAAAGAGCAGCGTTAGTTTTGTAGGTAAAAGAAGTCAAGATATGACGATATATGCAAGGAAGATGAGACAAGGACAGATTTAAGCATTTGGAAAGACCAGGGTACCAATAAAACAAATAGACTTGAACAAACTTGCAAGTTAGATCCCTTGATGTTTATGCTCGTGAAAAAATGTATATTATGTTATTTACCGGGTCAAGTGATAGCCTGTTTGAAAATATCCGGATTGATCAAATTACGACAAAATCTAGGATAGTTTCTAACCGCGTTTTGACCAGATAGACTTTATTGATCAAATAAAAGTTTGGACCAACTGCTGAATGAATTTTTGCTCGAAGTAAGAGTGGCCGTATGGTTCCCGGTGTTTTATAATAGGACCAATCCAAGTCTTCCCGTGGATGCCATAGAAGGCGACTTAGGAAAACAAGCTAAACAAAGCTCATAAACATCAAAGAGACCCAACCCGTCTGGCTAGCGAGGAGAGTGTAGGCCAAATCCTCTGACTGCACTGACTAATATATGGCTCTGGTAGTACAAAGAAGGTCGTGCTCCTGCAGTGGTGACTAAAAAAGATCTGAAGAAGAAAGATGATGAAGAGTCCCTCAAAGCTTTGATTTTCTAGTAAGAAACCCCCACCAAATCCAGCCCCCGATTGTCATGCAGATTTATAGCGGCATACCCTGGTTGTAAAGCCGCGTATTGACCAGATCCAGTGGGGATTCGACACACACAACGATGACACCGCTCACTACGCTCGACACACATGACAACAGTACGGGCGACTGCTCGCAGTATCCTCGAGCTAGCAGGCTCTGTTTTACTCTGTAAGAGAGAGGTCTGGGTCACGCAGACGACCGGCTTCAGTAGGCAGATTGTTGGGGAAACTACAGTGGCTCCGCAAATTTTCATTGATTCCATGCAAAATGGCTTTCAATGTGAATAGGAATGGAACTATGCTATACTACATGCAACTATGAACAGAAATGATTTTACTAGACCAGGAGCAGATGTCTGTATTTTCCGCTCCGTGTCAGAAGTACTACCGAAAAGTACAACTGGTAGTACAAATGATACAACCTTTTTCAACAAGATATCAGGGTATAACGATTGTTATATTATGTTCAATGCACAATCTATATAGGGTACCTAAGTCAGTAAAAGACTAACACATAAAACAAAAATGTTGGTATGACACTATATGTCTATTAGCTGATAAGTAACAGCACATGATATCTGCGTGGAACTAATAAAATAATCTGCAAATTTCGTAGTAATAATCTTCGCAATTTCAAGATATATTCTATACTGATAGCCAGAAATCTATCATATATTCTTTATGATAGATTTCTGGCTCAATGAAGCCGGTGGCCTGCGTGACGTCATGAGTCCTACCCTGGTTGTACAGACGGACGGTGGCAACGTCGAAGGGGCAGATGGCAAGCGCCACGACGACGCCGCTTATAGCGCTCGCGCCGAATGCCAGCGCGAACGGTGACCTTCCCAGAAACCCGCGCGTCTGCAACGATTCTTTTGCGCTGCGGGGTTTGTACACAGTTATTTTAAAGGCGTTCTAACAAGAGTCAATATAGCCTTTAATGTGATGATGATGTTCATCACCATATTAATAGCTCGATTGACTGTGCCTCGAAGTCTACGCAAGTGCTGAGCTTCCGTCCGAGAGACGGCGTGATTGCTGCGCATTTTTTTTGTGGCTTGTACATCGTAATCGTATCAGTAGCCAAATTTACAGACTGTGGGTCGAAAGCTAGCGTGTACCGCGAGCTCCTGAGAAACCTGCGCGACTGCTGAAAAGGTTTTATGGGGTTCAATAGAATAGCTAAACAGTGGGAAATATTATGGACTGCGTGTCGAAAGACTTGCATGGGCGTGAGATTTGAAGAGAAAGCATCGCAAAGCGGCGCGTTAGGCATTTTTGAGATGGGAAAAAACCATCGAATTCGCAACACCTTTACCAAAAAACCGTCACTTCTGTAGACATAAAAGTATTTTCTGCACAGAAAACTTAAAAATACACACACGTACTAAGCATATTTTTATATCAGGTTTTCACTTCTATCGGCAATCCTAAGGTGTCGTAGTTTTTTTTAATTATTTCTTATTTAAGCGTACTTATTTCTTGCAAAGTTTTAACAGCTGGCCCTCGAAAGCCCAAAAACCGTAGACTCGCTATTCGCACGAGCTTTCTGAACAAACCCCGGGCGTTGAAAGCCATGCTTTCAACCAGAAACAGATGATACCTGTGACTGCTAACGACGTTCAAGTATTGCCTACTCTAGGAATCAAACGTGGGACAACTTACAAGGAGAACGTGGTGAGCTGTGCCGCGCTGCCGATAGCCAGCCTGGTGCAGGTCGCGCTGACTCCAGCAAAGAAGCCGCGAAGGCCTTCATGCTTGTAGATCTTACGGCAGCCGTCCCACAAGCCTGGAATACAGCTAGGTTTTATTTCCGGAGTAGAAATCGATATTTTTATACAAACGTGTTCAGCCGGGCCAAATGAAAATGTCGAAATTTCTTTTGAGTTCCTCGAAATAAGAAATATTCATTTTGACGTGCTAAGTATTTGATGGTTTGCGGGACAACGATTGTTACGAACTCCTTAGTTTTTGTATACATTTTTCTTTTTATAAATATAATTTTGCTTTTGTTTTTTATATTGTTAGTTTTTGTGGTTGATGGCAATACAAAGTTTACCAAGGAAGTGCTTAAGATTCATTTGTCTTCTACATTTTCGCCTTTTTATTTAGTTTTCATCTACATACAGTCCGCCCGCTACAACGATGTTTATCCAAACGCAACTGAATGGAAGAATATTTATACAAGTTACAAAGATTATAAATAAGTACAAAATTTGGCTCTATACACCGTGAAAATCTGTAACTGACAAGGTTCTCAAACGTACCTATAAACTGATCATACTGAACAACTTTCCCCAAGGAGTATACATCGAATTATTGTTTTTATTTGTGTCCCACTGCTGGGTAAAGGCTTCCCCTGGGTTCTACTACACTCATTCCTAACGTTCGCTGTTGAGGTCGAAAAAAAAATGCTTTGATTCGAACACAATTTTCATAGTTTGACCTTTGCTCTTTGGAGAAAGTAGTTCAGTATAATCAGTAAAAGCATGTTCGAGAGTATATGGTATAAATCTGTGACAAGTTGTCATATTTTTTTTATGATATAGGACGGCAGACGAGCAACCGGACACCTGATGGTAAGTGATCTCCGCTGCCCATGGACAACTGCAACTCCAGGGGTGTGTCATATAAAAATTTGTACTCATGTAGTACTTTCAGTAGGTATACCTTTATACCTATGCTGTCTCCCCACGGCTATGCTCGGATGCGCGGCTGCCTGTATCCTGGTCTTCAGAACCGACGCCGGGTTGCCAGTCACCCCGCTCAGGATGCCACTCACGCTTGACCAAAACACGGCCTTTCCGAAATTCACATCCCCATTTTTGCTTTTTGTCCAGCCTTGGACTTCTGCTATATGATATGTACCTAACCTGTTGACAAAATGTCCTTACTTGAGCCGTTATCATTCCGAAGTAGAGTAGTACAGTGACACAGTATCTTCACTAAATAATTTAAATACCCGTTTCCCTCTTACAAAAAAGTGAATATATGCGCGTCGTGCCTTCAAAATTAAGTTAATATCTTTCATTCCTTACTTAAGTATAACTTTTATAAGATCCATACTTAAGGGTACGCTAGTCAGGTGTTTCGCCATACAAATTCTGTAGGGTGATGACTCCGTTGTTCGGTATCGTCTGATTTAAGTTTTTAATTCTATCGATTTGACTTGTCGTTATCTATGCTTGTATGGAATCATAATTGTAAAATTATAAGTACTTTAAAAGTTATGAGTCTCAAAACATTCCGTTTCAACACGTAATTTTAACGCAACTTTGGGGAAAATTAAATACCGGAAGGAGTATAAAATCTCTAAAACAAAATTCATACAAGCAAAGTTTGGTTATTAAAAAATTTAAATAACTTTACTTTTAATTAAAACATTCAGCTGTTTTATCACAAGAACACTTCTCCCAAACGCATACTCGAAATTTTTAGACGACGAAGATTTAGATTTTCAACAATATTTGTGTTTGCACACACTAGACTGTAGTTCCGATGTGCTTATACATCGGTGTAAATAGTTTCGCACTGTTCATAACCAAGTCTATCCCTTTCTCAGCGAAATAGCACGCAAATTAGCCACGTGTGCCGACGAGTTCGAGTTCCGGACTAGCGCATCCTTAAGCTTATACTCATATCATTCATAAAGTCAAAAATAGTGATTGGTACAGCAAAACCTTCAAGTAACCGTAGGATAATTAAAAGACCAGATGCTATAACTCTCTTATCCACCTCAAGGTAATATCTACTCTATTACACCTGACAACGACGATCAACGAGGACATTATGAACAGATCCGAAATTCCAACTAGGCTGGGCCATACATTCGGTTTCCTAATTAGGTTTCCTGATCAGATAAATAAGATTCGGAATTCCGTGAAACTAGCGCAAACGTTCCGGTTTTTAGGGTTCCGTAGTAAACTAGGAACCCTTATAGTTTCGCCATGTCTGTCTGTCTGTCTGTCTGTCTGTCTGTCCGTCCGCGGTTTTACTCAGAGACTATAAGTACTAGAAAGCTGTAATTTGGTATGAGTATGTATATTAATTATGGCAAAAAAGTCGTAGAAAAAAATCTTGAAAAAAAATTTTTTTTTGTGTTGCTCCCATACAAGTAAACTGGGGGAGTAATTTTTTTTTCTCTACTTACCCATCGTGTGGGGTATCGTTAAAAAGGTCTTTGAAAAATATTGTGAGGTTGAGAACACCATTTTTCGATTTAGGGATCCGTTTCCGAAATATTTGGTTTTAAAGTGAAAATTTTTGTTAGAGGTACGTGTCCCCCCCCTCTATCTGCTAAACGGTTATATATGGAAACGTGAAAAAAATTACAGCAGTAGTATATATACTGAAGTTGAAAGGAAAACTATCAGAGCTGGGTACTAACTGCAAACTAAAAAGTTATAGGCAACCAACTTATAAAATGTACTGGAAAATGTAAAATTTCATACAATTTTCATTGTTAGATGTTTTTGGTCGTTAAACTGTGAGGTGCGAGTGTGAACAGTGTTTACTCAAAGTTGTCATTCGCAACTACGGAACCCTATACTGCGCGTGGCCTGACACGCACTTGGCCGGTTTTTTGTATTAGGAATTTATACGATCAGTACGTTCAGAGAAACAATCGTGAAAGCACGCCATCATGGACGACGACGAATTCATTGCTATTGCACTTTTACTGGCGCTAAACAAGAAGACAAAAAAGTGTCGTTACGGGTGCGGGTAAGAACGTGTGCTTTTTGAACATTTTGTATGAAAGTCGAGCATTCAGGTTTCCGAATCTAAATTCCTGATCAGGAAACCTAATTAAGAAACCGAATGTGTGCGGCCGGCCTTAAGGTTCTCACCTAACTGAATTCATAGTAAATCCTAAAAGCATAGCCGGCGCCAGCCCTTTCTGCAATGCCATGACCCCATCAGCCTTAGCTATGACGAACAGTGCGTGGAAGATCCCCTTGTATCTCGCAGCATGCTCGGTCTTGGCTTTGAGTTCCCCCTGCAACTGCATGCGGGTTTTCACCACATCCATGGGGTTGGTGAAGATGGTAGCTCCGGCGCCGGCTAACCCGCCGATCATGAAGTCCATATTGCCTTATATCTGGAAAATAACTTCAGTTTAATAGGATACCTATGCAGGTTGTTAGGGTAAACACCGCCATCTCATCAAATCAACAAATTTTCCTATGGGACCAATACTGGGATGGATGGCTAAACTTTTTTCAACAAAGAATAAAACAAGAAAATGCGCGCCTAACTTTTTTTTAAATGGCCTGTCGCTCTTGATGCAGTCAGCTGTTTGTGGTGGCCAGTACGCTTGCTTTAAAAATAAAAATAAATTGATGAGTATTATAGGAGCCGATACGTGACGCGCGGCCCCCTTCGATTTTCAAATTTACTTATTTACCTCCCTCAGGAGGTAAATCGAACTTACAACCCGGATTTCGATTGAAATACAACCTCCTTTCAGAGCTTGAATGATGTAAAATAATTGATTGCTAACCTAGTTCAAACATTACAAGGAAAACTAACGTGAGATAAAGACATATTATAAAAAAAGGCACTCACGTGCTATTTCACTTTGAATAGGTTTCAAAATTAGTGGACCGATTTTCAAAATACCTACTTTCACCTCTATCTATAAAGCTACTTTATCTGCGGCCTGCGGGTGGTATTTACGCGGACGAAGTTGCGGAAAAATTGCAAGTTATACCATAAAGTTTGAGTTCGTAATATGAGGACTAGGTATCTGATGATGACTGAAGGGCTTCGTGTTATTAACTTATATTATTAGATTCGCGTGAACTAGAGCATGCTTCATGGTGCATTGATAGATAATGCATATAATTTTATAGATTGTTACAACACAAAACACTTTAAAAAAACCAAACTGCCTTGGCGCATAAATTGTAGCCTATGTCACTTGGGAGGGTGTAAGATTTTTAATGACACTCTATGCGACCAAATCCGTTGAGGTTTCTAATGGAAGCTTTTATTTTATTTTTCTTAATTATAGACGTAGGTAATCCTTACGTCTATAATTAAGAAAAGTACTTAGTTAACGGCAAGCTGCAATTATTATAAACTGAAACATACAGTACCAGTCACAGGAGGAAACTGTCAAGGACTGTACATGTGAATCTACTTAGGTACCTATCTCTATGCAGTTGTAAATATTCAAAACTTACCTGTATACCTTTATAATTTACTTAGGTAGGGAAAAATGCTACAAAATACTCCGTTTTTCAATACTTACAGTTCAGTTATCACATCACCAAATCGTTCTTATGCAAATAACACTATATATTTTTTGGCGATCGTATAACACTATTTCATAGCACACTTAACTTTTCGACAAGAAACATATTCAAAAAATTAAAAACCCACTTTTTGGAACTGTTTTCAGGCACAACCATAAAATAATCCTACAAATTATACTATAGTGAAGTTAACTTGACGTGTTCTACTTATCGCCTCGGCCATGTGACTGACATTGAACGACTGGTATCTCGACGTAACTACGCGTGACGTCATCAGCGCGTAATCGTCAGTGAATTTGGCAACTCGTGCGGCGGCATACCCGCGCGAGAGGAGGCATGGTCACGGCCAGGGAGGATGGTCGACCACGGCCTCACGTGTGGTATGTCATTCTCTTCGCAGTGTCATAGTGGGTTTTGTAGTGTATGGGGGTAATATATAAAAAACTATTTTGTATCTACCGTTACTTGGTGACAATAAATTAGTCTCGTTCCATCTGCCATTGTTTCATTTGATATATTTCATGGCGACGAGTTTTTAATAAAATTAATCACGATGCCGATCGGAAAAGTGCACGAATTTAACTTAGACGGGCCGGGTAATTGGCCAGCTTACGTTCGTTTAGTAGAACAGTTCATAAAACTAAATGACATTCAAGTTGAACTACGCGTGGCCACGTTGCTGACACACGTCGGGTCAGCTACTTACGCGCTTATGTGCGACTTGTGTGCTCCCGAACATCCAGAAAGCAAAACCTTCGAAGTGCTGGTGACTTTAGTAAAAAACCACCTGGAACCTAAGCGCTCGGAAATTGCTGAGCGGTACACTTTTCGTCAGAGGAGGCAAGGTGATGGCGAATCAATAGGAGTGTTTTTGCAAAGCCTAAAACACTTAGCAACCCACTGTAACTTCGGCACCAATCTCGAGGAGAACATTCGCGATCAGTTTGTATCAGGGTTACGTAGTGAGGATATGCGCTCCCGTTTGTTCGCGGAGCCCTCGCTCGACTACAAGAAGGCGGTGGAGCTAGCGCTGGCGCTGGAGGCGGCCGAGCGGCACGCGGCGGAGGCCGCGAGCGGCGCGCGGGCTGCGCTGTGGCCGGCGGCCGGCTCGGCGAGACTCGGAGCGGGCGAAGCCGCTGCAGATTCCGGGCTGTATCGCAACGCGGCCGCGAACAGGGCGCGGGCGGCGAGCGAGACCGGCCGGACGAGGGCGGCCTGCTGGCGGTGCACCAAGGAGGGGCACGCGCCGAACAAGTGCAGATATAAGGCTTATGTGTGTGATAAGTGTAAGGTGAAAGGTCATTTAAGTGCTGCGTGTACGAGGAACCCGAGGGAGCCAGGACAATCCAGGTACCAAAATTATTTAGAAAGTGACTCGGAGTCGGACCGCGACGGGTACGAGGGATTATTTAACGTCCAAGGCATTTCTGCTAAAAATTTAGACGATGGGCCATACTTTTGTGAATTATTTGTAAATAATAAGAAAATATTGTTTGAAATTGATACTGGCAGTAAAATATCGGCAATATCCAAGTCATTTTATGATCGTTTCTTTCCCAATATACCTATTATCATAGACCGAATGAAATTGCAATCGTACACTGGAGATGCAATAGTACCGTTAGGTCGCATCGATGTGTGCGTGCACTGTGATGATAACGTTAGCACAGCAGCTGTTAGGCCGGGTGACGTCATGCTACCTTTGTTTGTTTTCGAGCACGGCGGGCCGCCTTTACTAGGCCGCCGCTGGCTACGGGAGCTTAAATTACAATCAATTAATTTATTTCACATCAGTGAAGACGTCGATCCGATAGTTTTCCAATTGAGAAATGAATTCCCAGAAGTCTTTTCAGAAAAGTTAGGGACATTTAAACATAAAATTAAATTGCATTTAAAGGAAAATACGCCAATATTTTACAAAGCCCGTCCCCTTCCCTTAGCGCTGCGGGCTCCAGTTGAGTGTGAGTTAGAACGATTACAGCGTGAGCAAATTATTTATAAAGTGGATCGCTCTGACTATGGAACGCCGATTGTCCCCGTAATCAAACCGGACGGCTCCATACGCTTATGCGGTGATTACAAGATAACAGTAAATAAGCTACTGAAGGATTTTCACTACCCCTTGCCCCGCATTGAACAGTTATTTGCAGCGTTAAGTGGAGGAGAATTATATACTAAATTAGATTTAAAAATGGCTTACATGCAACTGTTACTCTCGGAGGAATCTCAGCCATTGTCTGCTATAACCACACACATAGGGACTTTTTTTTATCGCAGGGCTCCTTTTGGTTTGAAATGCTTACCAGAAATGTTTCAAAAGTTGATTGAGGAGACCCTAGTAGGGTTAAATTGTTGTGTATTTATTGATGACATCTGCGTCACGGGTAGAAATAAAGCTGAGCATTTGGAGAACTTAAGAGCGGTCCTTTCCCGTTTGAAAGAAGCTGGGTTAACTGTAAAGTTTGAGAAGTGCGAATTTTTCAAAACAGAAGTTTGTTATTTAGGATTTAGAATTAATAAGCATGGATTACATACTGATAGTAGTAAAGTTGAGGCTATCAGTAATATGCCCGCACCTGAAAATATTACACAGTTGAGAGCTGCTCTGGGTTTTATTAACTACTATGCTCGATTTATTCCGAATATAAGTGCTATTTTACAACCTCTGTATACACTTTTTAAAAAGGGTATGAAATGGGTGTGGTCGGAGGCCTGTAATGACGCATTCAACACAATTAAGGTGAAATTATCGAGTGATCCCGTGCTAGCTCACTATGACCCGGCGTTACCACTGGTACTGGCTGTGGACAGCAGCGCGTACGGGTTGGGCGCGGTGCTGTCACACCGCTACCCCGACGGCAGCGAGCGGCTGGTCAGCTGCGCCTCGCGCACGCTCAACCAGGCGGAGCAGGCCTACAGTCAGATTGACAAGGAGGCGCTCGCGATACTGTACGGTGTCACGCGTCATCATCAGTACTTGTTTGCACGTAAATTTAAATTGCGTAGTGATCATAAGGCTCTTAGTTATATCTTTGGTCCAAAAAAGGGTATTCCACAAACGGCAGCAAGCCGCCTTCAGCGGTATGCGGTTCGGTTGGCAGCATACGACTTTGAAATCGAATATGTGTCAACACTTAATAATGGTAACGCTGATGGCTTATCGCGCCTTCCACTGGTAAAAGATAAACCGGAATCAGATAGGGGAGAGGCATCTTTTTTGCATTATGTGGAAGACAGTTTCCCATTGTGTTACAAAGATGTAGCTAATGAAGTTAAGAAAGATAAAATTCTGTGTAAGATATACAGTTACATAATGAGCGGATGGCCGTTTGAAGTACTGTTAGAAGAAGAAAAGCCTTATTTTCACAGACGTGAAAACTTGTACATCGATCATGGTTGTGTACTGTGGGGATACAGGGTGGTCATACCAAGTACTTTAAGAGCTCAGGTGTTGGAGGAAATACACTCAGGGCACATGGGAATGGTACGTATGAAGCAAGTAGCGCGCAACTACGTGTGGTGGCCTCGTCTGGACGCGGACATAGAGGAGTGTGCGCGCAGCTGCGCGGCGTGCCGCGAGCAACGCGACGCGCCGCACCACTCTGCGCCGGTGCCCTACGCATGGCCCACTGAACCTTGGATTAGGCTGCACATCGATTTTCTTCAACTAGGAGGTAAATACTATTTTTTGATTATTGATGCTCACTCAAAATGGCTAGAAGTTTACCAGATGTCAAATGGTACTTCTGCTAACTTAGTTATAAATAAATTAAGGGAAACTTTTAGCCGGTTTGGGTTACCAAAACAACTAGTGAGCGACGGAGGTCCACCTTTCAGATCGGCGGAATTTGAAAGGTTTCTTAAATGTAATGGGGTAAAACACATACTAATTGCGCCCTACCATCCTTCCAGCAACGGGGCCGCTGAAAACGCGGTCAAGACGGTAAAGAAGACCCTTAAAAAAGCGCAAGCTACGGGAGAGAACACTGAAAGGGCGTTATATAACTTCTTATTACAATATAGGAATAGCACCCACGCGACTACGCAGAAAGAACCGGCGATGGCCATGCTTGGACGACGTTTAAGGATGCGACTGGACTTGTTGCGAGGAGACACTAGGGGCGTGGTGGAGAGCTGAGGAGGCTCAGGTAAGAAATTCAAAGCGAATTACTGTGCGGGAAGTAGAGCCTGGGGACCAGGTGTACGTTCAAAACTTTTCTAAAAACGGACCTAAGTGGAAAGAGGGTCTCGTTACAGAACGTACGGGGGCAGTAACTTATAAGATAAAAACGGACCAGGGAGAGCAGCGGAAACACATCGATCAGGTAGTGCCAGGTAGAAAATCAATTAAATTCCCGACTCCGGTGATGGAGAACACAGGTACTTCGAATAAGTCACACTCCTGCCAGACCCCTTCCCCGGGCGAGGACCGGTGGGACTCAGCTCCAAGCACACCTATTTCTGATAAACATGTAACGGCATCCCCCGGGCAGGACTCAACGGAACCTCAGGGTCACGATTCTTGGGTTAATACTAAGCCACGCAAAAACAATCGTTGTAACTCAGACAGTGAATAAGTCATACATTACATGAGTTAAGTATACATGTAAATTATTTAAGTTTAGTGAGTTAAGTTCGCTAGGACAGAATTTTGTTTTCTGTACGTATTTACCAAGTTTTTATATTATATACATTTTCTTTTTTTTTATGTTTTTGAGATATTATAGATAACCATTGTCAAGAGAATTCTAAAATAGACTACGTATTAGTTTTTATTTAATAAGGTTCCTTATAGGTATATGTTTGTTTTTATTCAACACATTTTTTTCTAAGGGGGGAAATTATGTAGTGTATGGGGGTAATATATAAAAAACTATTTTGTATCTACCGTTACTTGGTGACAATAAATTAGTCTCGTTCCATCTGCCATTGTTTCATTTGATATATTTCAGGTTTCAAAGAAAACGGGCGCACGAATTTAGATACTATATAAATATATATTATATATATACGGACAAATCACACAGATTGAGCTAGCTCCAAAGTAAGTTCGAGACTTGTGCTATGGGATACTTACTCAACGATATTATATTTTATTACAAATACATATAGATAAACATCCAAGACCCACATCAATCTGAAAATGACCAATCTGATCATTTTTCATCTTGATCTGGCCGGGGATTGAACCGGGACTATCCGTGCCGCAGGCAGGCGTGCTGACCGCTGCGCTGCGGATTGGAATCGATAGAACTCACTTTACTCTTTATAAAGACATAATTTTTAAAGCGCGGAGTCGGTTTATTTTCCAATAAGCTCATTAACTTTCACATATTACATGCAAAATGACAAAAAAAAACAAGATGATCACAGAAGGTAGGTTACTTTTTTCCTTGTGATCAAAACAGAGCGAGCTAGCGAAGCTGGAACTTAGCGCAAAATCCCAACTTTTTTATACTTTTAAAAATTTAGATGTGCGCTTAAAAATCAGGTTGTTGAGGAGAGGCTTTTGTTTTAAAATGACTCTTCAGTGTCAAAATAAAATTAAAAACAAAAGTTATGATACATCCAATCTTCAGAAATAACAAATGCTAAGCTGAATAGCTTAACACATATTTGTTATTTCTAAGATTTAAAATTAAGGCTCACCCTGTCCATATATACTTAATTTATTTAACTTAGCTATGTAGGTCTTTAAGCATTCAATTTTTATTTCGATGCGCCATTATCTTGCCCAAACCTTTGTTTACACAAACATTGGTATAACAAGATAACGTTATCTTTCATCATATTGCAGTACTTTAATGTCACCATTTCAATTATCACTCGATAACAGTGGTTATGAAAGTTTGTTATCTCACCTTCTTTACGATGGCAGACAAATGACTGAGATTGTTTCGAGGTGTGCCACTGCCTTATTAATGTTTCAAGATTTCCCGCTAAAATGACTGATTAACAAATAATGTATCAATTAAACAATATAAAAAAAAATAACAAATAAATTCTCGACAGTCGTAAGTAAAGGATTAAAATTTCAAATAAAAACAATGTTTTCTTTACCTCGACACCGACTTATAAACTCATTCTAAATAATCAACGTAACATAAATTCAAATGATAACTTCAATTAGCTTAATTACTTGACGTTTGGCCTCCATTGGAAAGAGTTGGATATTTGCGAATGACACAGTATTAACTGAGACGTGGCTAGGCAGTTAGAATTTTTGTAAATTTTGGGACACTGAATGCCAAATTGGAAATAAGCATGATTTTGAAGAACACTTCTAAGTATGTAATAGTGTAGCTTGAACAGGCTGTTTTGTTTTTATTATTAGTTGTTTTTTAGTGTTAGTTTTATTTTTAGTATTTAGGCACATTTTTAAATATTTTTAAAATATGGTTGGTTTTATAGGAATAGTAAAATGTTGGTTTTAAATGCATTATCGGGAATTAACGCGAAACATACCGTTTTTAGGGTTCCGTAGTAAACTAGGAACTCTTATAGTTTCGCCATGTCTGTCTGTCTGTCTGTCTGTCTGTCCGTCCGCGGTTTTACTCAGAGACTATAAGTACTAGAAATATGGGTATGTATATTAATCAGGCCAAAAAAATTTTTTTCTCTATTTACTCATCGTGTGAGGTATCGTTAAACAGGTCTAAAAAATATTGTGAGGTTGAGAACACCACTTTTCGATTTAGGGATCCGTTTCCGAAATATTTGATTTTAAAGTGCAAAATTTTGTTAGAGGTAAGTACCCCCCCCCCCCCCCTCTATCTGCTAAACGGTTATATATGGATACGTGAAAAAATTACAGCAGTAGTATATATACTGAAATTGAAAGGAAAACTATCAGAGCTGAGTACGAAGTGCAAACTAAAACGTTATAGGCAACCAACTTATAAAATGTACTGGAAAATGTAAAATTTCATACAATTTTCATTGTTAGATGTTTTTGGTCGTTAAACTGTGAGGTGCGAGTGTGAACAGTGTAAACTCAAAGTTGTCATTCGCAACTACGGAACCCTACACTGCGCGTGGCCCGACACGCACTTGGCCGGTTTTTTTTCTCCAGACGTTTCGGCCGGGTTACACCGACCGTGGTCACGGGATGGCACGGATGACAAAAAAAAGAATAGTAAATTAAAAAATATTGATTAATATCCCTTAAAATTTATAGCAACGTTAATTATAACGCCATTCTCATAAACACAATATTTAACATAGCTGCCAAACAAACTTGTCCTATCGACCGTACAAAAGCAACATGTGTGATGTCACAAGTATCTGGTCTAAAACGGCAGCGTCTTTAAAGGACTTGTCAAAAGAAATGTGACAGAAACGTTTATATCTCAAAGAGATTTTTTGACTATTTAGGTATTTTTTGAGTAATGTACCCATGTTAGAGACGTCTGTCCATCATACATAGTAAAACGATTTTTTTATAAAAAACAATGCAAATGAAGGCTTCATTAAAATGCTAGTCATTCTAGATTCATGCCAAATTATAACCCTTAGCTCAATTTCCACGCCCGTGACCGACACCAATGATTCAGCAGTTCGCAACAACCCCTCGAACTTGACCTTTGGTTATCTCACTCCACCTGTGATGCGGTGCGGACTTTGGTTCCATTTATCCAAGTCACGGTCACGCCGACGCAATATGAGTCACTCACTGGGCTTATCGCGTCGATCTGTGTTCATAAACTACCCTTTGGATAACAAAGGGAGTGATGCGTAATCGCTTGTAGGTATTACGCGTAATGATTTATCATCAAGGTGCCTTCGTGACGTTTTTATGGCACTGAGGGAACATAGCCATTACTACCTAACTCATGAAACAACTTCAAAAAAATTAGGAGGTTCTCAATTCGTCGGAATCTTTTTTTTTATGTATGTTCCCCGGTTTCTCGAAGACGCCTGGAGTGCTATTTTTGAACGCGTGACTCACTAAAACGGAAATCGTGCATGACCACAAGTCACACTCGTCTTGCAAGTCAGGAAATGCCATTTTGCCATATTTTTGAAACCATCGCTTGAACTGTAGTGCTGCCAACCTTCAACGAAAAATATTTCATTTCTTCTAATTTCACGAAGAATTTTTATAAGATTACTATGGATTTTTAAAATGTTTAAGAAGTGTAGCGTCAAACGGAACGTAAAATCATGACATAGGAACTTCAAATGACAGGAAGTGACTTTCACATAAAAGCGTTCGTCGCCTGCGGAAACGGCGGTCTCAACCGCTCGTTGCAATCACTCGCCAACTAACGATTCAAAAATGCGGCCTTTTGGAAACACTCGCGTCAATCACTCGTTTAGTGAGTCACGCGTTCAAAAATAGCACTCCTGGACCGATTTATGAAATTCTTTTTTCGTTCGATAGGTAATACTTTACAAATGGTCCCATTAAATTTTTATCGAAAGGTGTCGAGCGCTTTTTGAAAAATACACAAAAAAAAATTATACACGAATGCCGTTCGGTTTACACTTACGAGTATTTTCATTTTATTCTTTGACAAATCGATAGGGTCGAAGTCGGTTTATGTTTTTTGTTAAAAAATTATTATTTTTTACAACTCTTCAAACCCGTTAAAGTATTGTTTCTCTTACTCCTGAACTTTGATGCGCAAAGTTATGTATCTAATATTTTACGTTCTACAAAACTATTTTTTCTTAAGAATCATGCTTTTTGCCGGGCAATTGTAGTGCCGCTTATATGTGTCTGACAACGGTTTTCCTCAGAAAAGTTGTAAATTACAATATTAACATATGAAATGTCGTCCCGAAAATGTTTGTAAATATTTGTAACAGTAGTGTGGGAGCACAATACGTCCCACACTGCTGTTACAAATGTTTACAAACATTTTCTCACATGATAATAATGCATAATAACATAAATAATAAACTATTACAGCTAATCTATACATATAATAAAACAGTAAAAATATTTTGTCTTACAATTAGTATTTTTGACTAAAATGGATAGAGGGACATTTAAAAAGAATAACAGAAAGCAAAAAAATTTTTTTAGAATTTCTTGTCTGTCTGTATGTATTGTCGCGTAGCACGCTGAATGACAATGTCAACGTCATGAATTCGAATGAAAAAGAATTCATGTAAAGGGAAATTTCAACATTGACGTCAGAACATCTCTGGCCTAACGGTCTAGGCGTTGGGCTAAGAACCGGAAGACCCCGGTTCGAATCACAGCCCACGTTACTCTGTTTTGTAAGTTTAAAAGAATTTTCTAGGCTATTCTAGATTAAATAGAAGTGAAAATACAGGACAGAAGATGTGTGAGAGAGAAGGGGATACTGGAAGAAATTTCTAGATTGTCCCAGACCAAATGGAAGGGAAAGAAAGAGAAGGCGATAGAAAATTTATGGTTTGAATTTAGAACATCCATGATGCGATTTTGTTCGCATTCGGGGGGTATATAAGCAGTACTAGGCGCGGCGTGAGGCCAGTTAGTTGAAAAGTGAAATCCGAAGAAGAAAGAAGGAAGAAAAAAAGGAAAAACAGTGAGTAGTAAGTGAAGTGAAAAGTGAAGTGAACAGTGCAGTGATAGTACCGCGCAAGTGACAGTTCTGCGCGAGTGACAGTTCCGTGCAAGTGACAGTTCCGCGTGAGCGACAGTTCCACGCGAGTGACAGTTCTGCGCAAGTGACAGTTCCGCGCAAGTAACAGTTCCGCGCAAGTGACAGTTCCGTGCGAGTGTATAGTGCCGCGTCAGTTCCGCGTGTGAGTGAGTGTTGTGTGTACACGTTTGGCACTTAAATAAAGGCATTTTCATAAGATCGGCCTTTTCTTTCCTATCCCCAACCCACTCTCGTGACAATTGGTGTCAGAAGTGGGATAGGAAAGATGCCAATCGTGCCCAGAAACGAAAAAGGGGTAACCACCCGAGCAGGAGCTGCAGCGGCAGAGGAACAGCAACTCGAGGAGTCCAATCCTGGAAGCGCTGCAACTGTAACACCAGCCGCCTCACCAGCTGCTATACCGGACATGGGCGCGCTCCTACAGCAAATGACTGTAATGATGCAAGAACAAGCGCGTCGCCAGGAGGAACAAGCGCGCCGCCAAGAGGAGCAACTGCGTGCATTGCAGGAAGAGCAAGCGCACCACCGGGAGGAGCAAGCGCGCTGCCAGGAGGAACAAGCGCGTCGCCAGGAGGAACAAGCGCGTCGCCAGGAGGAACAAGCGCGTCGCCAGGAGGAACAAGCGCGTCGCCAGGAGGAACAAGCGCGCCGCCAAGAGGAGCAACTGCGTGCATTGCAGGAAGAGCAAGCGCACCACCGGGAGGAGCAAGCGCGCTGCCAGGAGGAGCAAGCACGCCAGCTTCAGGTCCTTTCCAAAGACGTTTTGGCTGCGGTTCAGGCTAATGCCGCTCGAATGGATAACTTCGAGAAGGAAGTTGCAGATGTAAGGGGGACGCTTCAACAGCTGGATAGAGAAGTCAAACTACTGAAAGCAGGTGGCCCTGTCGCTAGCCCTGTGATAACCCCTTTTACTAAAAATTTAAAGGTTCCGCCCTACGACGGCAAATCATCCTGGGCTGCCTTTAAGTTGCAGCTGGAGACAGTCAAACAGGCCAGCCGTTGGGATGAACAGGAGGCGAAGTCTGCATTGACCTTAGCGCTTCGAGATGACGCTCTATCTGTATTGGAAGCACTAGGCGCCGGAAAGAAGGAGGTCACCTATGATGAACTCATGGATGCTCTTGAAGCAAGATACGGCGACAGTCACCTCGAACACGTATATAGGGCGCAACTCAAAGATCGCTGTCAGCGGGCTAGCGAGACTATACAACAGTGGTCCGTTGAAGTGGAGAGACTGGTGCGCAAGGCGTATCAATCATCGCCATCTGTCGTGGAGGAGATGCTTTTACAGGTTTTCATCGATGGAATAAGGGATTCTGAAGTCAGGGCGTCTGTGCGACTAGAACACCACACTACCCTGAAGGAAGCAGTAGCTCACGCATTGGAAGTAGAAGCAGTGCGTCATGACTCACGAGCTCTTAGAGTACGGGAGGTTGTAGCCACAGAAAACAGCAAACGACGACCCTACAACCCAATGTGCTATGAGTGCGGAGAACGGGGTCACATTCGAAGCACTTGCCCGAAGCGTGAACGAACAACTTTCCGACGTCAGGTGGATGCGGCGGTCTCGACGTCGGAGCAGCCACAGGAAAACTAGAGAAGGCCAGGGCTGCGGGGTGGGCGCTGGCCGGTAGTAGCAAAGCCCCGGAAATTCTTGTGAAGCAGACAAGTGATGGAAACACTTTAGTGATTGACGGTTCAATAAACGGAAAACCTTGCCAGTTGACGTTAGACACTGGAGCCTCACGAACTGTCATCAGTTATCACAGGTTTAAGAACATTGAAGGTCGGTATGTTCAAACGAATAGAAATCTGACATTAACGACTGCTACCGGCCAACGTATCCCGTCTCGAGGAGAAAAGATTGTGGCCATCAAGATCGGGGCAACACTTTATTGGCAGAAAGTGATTATTGCCGACATCACCGACGAATGCATTATTGGTTTAGACTTTCTGAAAAATCATAAGTGTAATATTGACTTGAAAAATGGTGTCTTAAAACATGGAAATGATGAAATTCCGATGAAAGGTGGAAATTTCGGCAAGGTGTCATGTTTAAAGGACACTATCCTTAACCCGAGAACTCAGACAATAGTTCCTGTTATGCTACCACCTAACAATGGAACAAGTCCACGAAGATGTGCCATTATAGAGAGAGGAATCTGGGACACACCATGGATCCCAGCCAGAACCTTAGTAGGAGATGACCAAATTGCGTTGGTACCTGTTTTTAATCCTCATGACGTGGAGCACACACTACGAAAAGGAACGGTTATTGGAAACTGTGAGGAAATAGCCTGGTTAAGGAAGTGTGAAGAAGGACAAAAGCGGACAATCACAAATAAGGAAGAAAACGTAACAAAGCTTCTGGAGGGTTGCAAAGGTAATCTAACTAAATTGCAATTAATAAAAGCAAGAAATTTCTTATTGAGATATTCTGATTTGTTCTCGAAAAATGATGGGGATATTGGCAGAACCGATTTGGTGAAACATAAAATTGATACTGGCGACACAGTACCCATTCGGCAGAGGCCAAGACGTGTTCCTTTTGCCCGCGAGCAAGAAGTTGAAGACATGATACAGGAGATGAAGAAAAACGGTGTGATAGAACCTTCATCAAGCCCATGGTGCTCTCCGGTGGTATTAGTTAAAAAAAAGGATGGATCGACTAGGTTCTGCGTGGACTATCGGCGTCTTAATGACGTAACTAAGAAGGACAGTTACCCGCTCCCCAGAATCAATGACACTTTGGATTCACTTTGTGGCATGACTTGGTTCTCTACTCTTGATTTAAAAAGCGGGTATTGGCAAGTAGATTTGGATCCCAAAGATAAAGAGAAGACTGCGTTTTCAACGGGTAAGGGTTTATGGCAATTCAAAACAATGCCATTTGGACTTTGCAATGCGCCCGCTACATTTGAGAGATTGATGGAGCATGTGCTAGCAGGTATGCTTGGAGAAACCTGCTTGGTCTATTTAGATGACATCATCATAATGGGGCGAGATTTTGACGATCATCTCCAGAAACTGGAAAGTGTATTCTCAAAACTACGGGGTGCAAATTTGAAGCTAAGTCCAAAGAAATGCTCATTCTTTCAACGTCAAGTCAACTACTTGGGTCACATTATATCGGAACAAGGTATCGCTACTGATCCATCTAAAATAAGTGCAGTTAAAGATTGGCCAACGCCGACAGATAAAACTCAGGTGAGAGCATTCTTGGGTCTATGCTCTTATTACCGTCGTTTTGTAAAAGGATTTTCTGATATTGCTAAGCCGTTACATCGGTTGACCGAAGAGAAACGAGCATTTTCTTGGGATGAAGATTGTGAGCAAGCTTTCCAGGAACTTAAAAAGCGCTTATGTGAAACTCCTATCCTCGGATATCCTGACACGAAGCACAGTTTCATTGTGGACGCTGACGCGAGTAACACCGGAATTGGTGGTGTTTTATCCCAGCAGAGAGGAGATCAGGAAGTTGTAATCGCCTACTTCAGCAAATCTTTATCAAAGCCAGAGAGAAATTATTGTGTTACTCGCAGAGAATTATTAGCCGTGGTAAAAACATTGCAACATTTCAAGAAATATTTGCTTGGTCGCAAATTTTTGGTAAGAACTGATCACGCTGCATTAAAATGGTTATTGGAATTTAAAAATCCTGAAGGACAAGTTGCCAGGTGGATTGAACAACTCCAGGAGTATGAATTTGAAATCGAACATCGAGGAGGAAAGAGTCATGGCAACGCAGATGCTCTGTCTCGAAGACCTTGCTCGAAGGACTGTAAGCATTGCAATCGGCAGGAACAAAAGGAGAACGTGAAAATCAGGCTGATCCGAACTGATTCTATAGATGACAATTGGTGCAACGATGCTATGAAAAAGGCTCAAGAAGAAGACAAAGATTTGCAACCACTCTTGAACTGGCTAAGAAGTGGAACTGCTAAACCGAAATGGTCAGAAGTGGCCAAATACAGTACGGCTACAAAGAGTCTTTGGGCGCAATGGGACAGCCTGGTGCTGCACGATGGATTACTCTGCCGCAAATGGGAAAGTCCTCAAGGGAAAGATTGCCATCTGCAATTGGTCGTCCCCAGGGCAAAGATTAACGAAATTCTGAAGACTTATCATGATGGTTCTTCAGGAGGACATCTGGGAATAAGAAGAACTCTCACAAAAATAAAAGAACGTTTTTACTGGTTGCACTGTCGAGATGATGTAGAAGACTGGTGTCGTAAATGCACGAGTTGTGCAGGTGTAAAGGGACCCCAAACTAGAAGCAGAGGAGCCATGAGGTTGTATAACGTTGGGGCACCTTGGGAACGGGTGGCTCTTGACATAGCCGGACCGTTTCCAATCACGAATGCTGGCAACCGCTACATTTTGGTAGTTATGGATTATTTCACGAAATGGCCAGAAGCGTTTGCACTACCTAACCAGGAGGCTACGACCGTAGCGACAAAGCTTGTAACTGAAGTATTCTGCAGATTTGGGGTGCCATTGGAGATGCACAGTGATCAGGGACGAAACTTTGAGTCACAAGTATTTAGAGAAGTCTGTGAAATCATGGGGATTCATAAGACTCGAACGACGCCATATCATCCGCAGTCTGATGGAATGGTGGAGAGATTCAACCAAACGTTGGAACGGCATCTGGCAAAAGTAGTGGATAGCCATCAGAAGAACTGGGACGAGTATATTGCGCTATTCCTCATGTCTTATAGGACTGCTGTACATGAGACTACTACAGTTACTCCAGCGTATGCAAATTTTGGAAGAGAACTGAGATTGCCAGCTGATCTATTAGCGGGTTGTCCAACAGATACCCCAAAAAGGATAACCGACTACGCTAATGATCTACGGACCAGGATGATTGACGTTTATGAACAAATTAGAGAGGCTGGATTTAAAGCTAGTGAACGAATGAAGACCCGCTACGATCGTAAAGCTAACGGTTTTAGTTTCCAAGAAGGAACCCTGGTCTGTCTTCATAATCCAGTTAGACGAAAAGGGAAGTCCCCGAAGCTACAACCAAGCTGGGAAGGACCTTATAGGATAATCACCAAAATCAATGACGTTACATTCCGGATTCAGCGTACCCCTCGCAGTCCCTTAAAAATAGTTCATGTGGACCGTTTGGCACGTTATTATGGAAGCAATGATGATCGGGACGATCATGTCTTGGGAGGGGGCAGTGTCGCGTAGCACGCTGAATGACAATGTCAACGTCATGAATTCGAATGAAAAAGAATTCATGTAAAGGGAAATTTCAACATTGACGTCAGAACATCTCTGGCCTAACGGTCTAGGCGTTGGGCTAAGAACCGGAAGACCCCGGTTCGAATCACAGCCCACGTTACTCTGTTTTGTAAGTTTAAAAGAATTTTCTAGGCTATTCTAGATTAAATAGAAGTGAAAATACAGGACAGAAGATGTGTGAGAGAGAAGGGGATACTGGAAGAAATTTCTAGATTGTCCCAGACCAAATGGAAGGGAAAGAAAGAGAAGGCGATAGAAAATTTATGGTTTGAATTTAGAACATCCATGATGCGATTTTGTTCGCATTCGGGGGGTATATAAGCAGTACTAGGCGCGGCGTGAGGCCAGTTAGTTGAAAAGTGAAATCCGAAGAAGAAAGAAGGAAGAAAAAAAGGAAAAACAGTGAGTAGTAAGTGAAGTGAAAAGTGAAGTGAACAGTGCAGTGATAGTACCGCGCAAGTGACAGTTCTGCGCGAGTGACAGTTCCGTGCAAGTGACAGTTCCGCGTGAGCGACAGTTCCACGCGAGTGACAGTTCTGCGCAAGTGACAGTTCCGCGCAAGTAACAGTTCCGCGCAAGTGACAGTTCCGTGCGAGTGTATAGTGCCGCGTCAGTTCCGCGTGTGAGTGAGTGTTGTGTGTACACGTTTGGCACTTAAATAAAGGCATTTTCATAAGATCGGCCTTTTCTTTCCTATCCCCAACCCACTCTCGTGACAGTATGATCACGTTTATCTCCGGCAATATTGGACGGATTCGAATGAAACTTTTTTTAGCTATATAGCTATTAAGCCGGGGCAACATATAGGGTAGAAATAATTTTGGAAAATGGAACATCTGATGCAGCATCATAATAGTCCAGCTAAACTATAGGAAATATAAAAGTGGAGCCTTAGCAAAAGTTGTTAAGCCTGATCAGCATTTTTGTTGAGGTATAAAAAAAGAAGATTTAGAACATCTGATACACTACCATGTAAAATTTTATATAGACAATTTTACAGAGTCACACTCTCAACTGGGATAGAGTGCGTAGAATACGATTAGCTCATATTACTGGTGACCGCCCAGCGATTGCCCTTTTGGCAACGTAGTTTTCAGCCCATAAGTACGGCAGAACATGAGAGTTTGCTGTCTCTTCAAGCCTTGAACCCACAGGCAACACCTAAAGCCGAGGTCCGTACCTCCCGAAGGCTCCCTTTGGAGATGTGCGATAGGTTGAGGGCACTCTGCCCATACCTCAAAGCTTGTTGAATTAGCGCAAGCTCACTTGGAGCTAACTATATATATAGTCTTCTTATCGTGTCGGTGGCTCAAAAAATCTAAAAGGGTCCTATATTTTATCCCTCCAGTATTTAGCAACAGCCAATGCAATGCCATAGGTACAATTTTATAACAATGCTACAAGTATTTTCCTATGTAGGTATGTTTAGTTCGTTTTAAGGTATATTAATTCGCCGGAGTCATAAAGTCCACGCGATTGAAGTCGCGGGCATTAGCTAGTATTTATTATAAATATGCCTAACAAATAGCTTTAACACAAAATTACATCAATAAGTTACAATAAACATTTTTAACAGCACTGTACCAGTGCACCAGTAGGTAAAAATTGGGTGGCCCTGGCGGGGCGTCCGGTCACCAGGACACTGACGGCCCGGCCCTGAACTGTGTGTTCGATATTTTATAGGTATTTATTTTTTATGTATTCACAATGCTTTCTGATGAACTTATTAAATTAAGAAAATATATGGGAACATATGGCCTAATTGGCAAGCCGTTACTCGTACAAGGAGTAAAGACTGCTGCTTCAAGTCCGGCCCGCGTGGAATTTTTTCCCATAGTTCGAGCTCATACAAATCGTATGTGATAGCTTTTCCTCTGACACGGCCGTGTCCCGTCGTCATCTTTGACAGAAATGTGTCTTCTTCCTTTACCTATTTCCCACTTTTTTATGTGGGGGCAGTAATGTGTAATAGCCCTTTAGCCAATAGTAACCAAAAAGAAACACGATCTATAATTGATCACAGCCGCGGTTATTTCGTCCTCGTTGTCACGTGTTATGCGTCGTCGTCATCGTCTTCAGGTCTTAAGTCTCCACTGCAGGAGCACAACCCTCTCTCAACTACCAGAGCCATATATTAGCCAGAGCAGTTAGAGAATTTGGCCTACACTCTGCCTACACTCTCGCTGGCCAGACGGGTTGGAGAGGTCTCTAAGATGTTTATAAGATTTGTTAGCTTGTGCTTCCAAAGTCGCCATCTACAACATCCACGGGAAGACTTGGAGTGGTCCTATTCTACTCTGCCGGGAACCACACGCTTTAATAAATAGCCAATAGTAACCAAAAACAAACACGATCTAAAATTGATCACCGCCGCGGTAATTTCGTCCTCGCTGACACGTGTCCGACTCCAAAACTTATGCGTTATCATCATCATCATCAACAGGTCTTTGTAAGTCTCCACTGCAGGAGCACAATCCTCTAGGTACTACCAGAGCCATATATATTAGCCAGAACAGTCAGAGGAGAGGATTTAGCCTACACTCTCAACGCTGGCCAGACGGATTGAAGAGGTCTCTTAGAAGTTATTAAGATTTGTTAGCTTGTGTTTCTTAAGTCGCCTTCTACGACATCCGCGGAAAGAATTGGAGTGGTCCTATTCTCCTCTGCCGGGAACCACACGGCTTTAATAATAGCCAACAATAACCAAAAACAAACACGATCTAAAATTGATCACCGCCTCGGTAATTTCGTCCTCGCTGACACGTGTCCGACTCCAAACTTATGCGCTTGACCCAAATTCGACTTTAGTTATAGGTCAGCCCGATGCCGATCTAACTCTCGTAATGATCATCAAACCATAGTGATTGTGTGTTTACAATAGCTAATGATGTGCATGTGAAAATAAATGGGAAATAAACTTCTTAATAAAAACAAGTCACTGAAAACACTAAAAAATCTAAATATATATAACTCAAAGGTGACTGACTGACTGACATAGTGATCTATCAACGCACAGCCCAAAGCACTGGACTGATCGGGCTGAAATTTGGCATGCAAGTAGATGTTATGACGTAGGTATCCGCTAAGAAAGGATTTTGATTAATTCTACTTCTTAACGCGAGCGTAGCCGCAGGCAAAAGCTAGTATGAAATAAAAGTGTTTGTGACTGGGAAATGTTAAGGCATGTTTGAATAATAAATGTATCGATGGCACACTGTTTTGTGTGAGAAACGACTTTTTTAGGGTTCCGTAGTAAACAAGGAACCCTTATAGTTTCGCCATGTCTGTCTGTCTGTCCGTCCGCGGTTTTACGCAGAGACTATAAGTACTAGAAAGCTGTAATTTGGTATGGGTGTGTTTATTAATCATGGCAAAAAAGTGGTAGAATAAAAACTTGAAAAAAAATTTTTTTTAGGGTAGCTCCCATACAAGTAAAGCAGGGGAGTAATTTTTTTTTCTCTATTTACCCACCGTGTGGGGTATCGTTAAATAGGTCTTTCAAAAATATTGTGAGGTTGAGAACACCATTTTTCGATTTAGGGATCCGTTTCCGAAATATTTGGTTTTAAAGTGCGAATTTTTGTTAGAGGTAAGTGTCCCCCCCTCTATCTGCTTAACGGTTATATATAGATACGTGAAAAAAATTACAGCAGTAGTATATATACTGAAATTTAAAGGAAAACTATCAGAGCTGAGTACTAAGTACAAACTAAAAAGTTATAGGCAACCAACTTATAAACTGTAAAATTTCATACTATTTTCATTGTTAGATGTTTTTGGTCGTTAGACTGTAAGGTGCGAGTGTGAATAGTGTGAACTCAATGTTGTCATTCGCAACTACGGAACCCTACACTGCGCGTGGCCCGACACGCACTTGGCCGGTTCTTTTATACTTTGTGTATGTAAAGAGAACCATAGTACTAGAAAAGTACTGAATATGAAAGTTACTGGAAACCAGAATAGAGGCAGGCCTAAGAAAAGATGGATGGAGTGTGTGAAGGAGGATATGGGGAAAAAGAAGGTAACGAAGGAGATGGCTCAAGATAGAGCAAAATGGAAGAAACTTACATACTGTCCCGACCCCACATAAAGTGGGATAAGGTGTGGAAGAAGAAGAAGTATGTAACCCATGTGGTTCTCGGCAGAGTAGAATAGGAGCACTCCAAGTCTTCCCGTGGATGACGTCGAAGGCGACTTAACGAACACAAGCTAAACAAAGCTTTTAAACATCAAAGAGACTTCTCCAACCCGTCTGGCTAGCGTGGAGAGTGAAGGCCAAATCCTCTGACTGCCCTAGCTATATGGCTCTGGTAGTACAGAGAGGGTCGTGCACCTGCAGTGGAGACTAAAAAAGACCTGATGATGATGATGACTATGTGTAAGGCAAAGACTTTTAAAATAAATCACACTTGGGAAAATATCTTAAATATACTTATTATGACAACGGTTAATCCATCACTATCACATTATCTATCATCATCAACAGGTCTCTGTTAGTCTCCACTGCAGGAGCACGACCCTCTCTGTACCACTAGAACCATAAATTAGCCATAGCAGTCAGAGGATTTGGCCTACACTCTCCACGCTGGCCAGACGGGTTGGAGGGGTCTCTTGAATGTTCATAAGCTCTGTTTAGCTTGTGTTTCCTAAGTCGCCTTTTACGACATCCATGGGAAGACTTGGAGTGGTCCTATTCTACTCTGCCGGGAACCACACGACATTATCTATACCGAGTGTAAATTGTTCGACGACCTCAGTGGCGCAGTCTGCAGAAACAAATCGTACGCCATAGGAGTTGGTTTGATTACGATTTTGTTCCGATAGAATAATGTATATAATCTGTAATATACAGGAAATATTTGATTCTTTATTGTTTGCATTAAATAGGCTTCGAAACTATAGAACCGATTTTCAAAATTCTTTCACCTATAGAAAGCGGATGACATAGGCTATAATTTACGCGAAACTAGTCACCGGAAAATTGCTAGTAATTCATAATGTGATGCAGCTGTTTGTTCGGGTCCGGCCTTTAGTAATAAATATTCTTACACTACCTGATACCTGCGACTTCGTTCACGTGGACTTTATGACTCCGGTGTATTAATTACTTTAATTCGAACTAATGTCGATACATAAGAAGATACTTGTAGCAGTGTTATATGTTATATATTAAAAGTTAAGGCTTGGAGCGACAGTCAACTCTCATGTTTTGCCGTATGGGCTGAAAGCTACGTTGTCAAAAGGGCATAACCTGGTTGTGAGTGACGTGGGACCGCTGGGCGGTCACCAATAATATGAGCTAATCTTCTCTACGCACTCTATGCCATTGGAGAGTGTGACTCTGTAAAATTGTCGATATAAAATATGACATGGTTTTGTATCAGATGTTCTAAATCTTCAATTTTTATACCTCAACAAAAAATGCTCATCACGTTGAATAAGTTTTGCTAAGGCGTCTAAAAATTTTTTTTTTGCTTTCTATTATTCTTTTTTAACAGTCTGTCTATCCATTTTAGTCAAAAATACTAAATGTACAGACAAAATATTTTTCTGTTTTATTGTATAGATATAATAAATAATATTAAATCACCCCCTCTCCTACTTAGCCATCTGGTGAAGTTCAAGTTTAATTATTTTGAACCTTGACATTCTTCGCAATGGCTGGTAATTGCTCATACTTCCAGCATGGCAGATTCCCAGCAAAACTGACACAATCAATTTAGACCACTATGCGTGTCGCAATAAAGCATATAATGGTGAAAACAGGCGGCCGCCCACCTGCTACATCCCATGGCACTTAACTTCATTGATTGAGGAGAAAGCCTGTCGAGTGTCAGACTGGTTAATAGTTGATTTATTAAGTTACCTTGTAAAAACATCAAAAATGCTTTGTTTAGGCTTACGTAGTAGCTTTTGTTAGAAATTATGATATCAACTGTTTTGAAAGAAATAAAAAAATCCTTAGTCTATTTTTCTCACACGTTTGCAGATGGTCAAGTTGCCCAACATGATTTAAAAATCATGTCATACTTATTTAAAATAAGTATATTGCCTATTGGGAACACACTCACGCCTCTACAACAACTACATGTGCCTTCTGCAAAAGCAAATCATGATTAAATGCCATTAGCCGACGTACCCATCATGCATAAATACTTTAAATTGATAAGTACCTAACACCTAGACCAACTATTTCATATACAAGTCTTCTTCTTTCGCGACCTTATCCCATCTCTAATTGGGGTCGGCCCTTCTGGTAGCTCTGGTTAGCGCTGTGGCTTCCGTCAGGTTATGATTTTTCAGATCCTTGCGGATCGTCGTCGACCAAGTAGTCGGGGGTCTTCCATCCTTTCTTATTAGTTTTTAGGTCTAGCGCCACTCTGACCATATGCGTATTCGGCCTCCTCATTAAGTGGCCATACCAGCGTTAACCCATACCATTTCATGTACAAGTAACAAACAAATCTAATTACGTCCCAAAACAAACTTACAACGATCGATATTACAAAGAACAAACCTTTGAAATATTGACGGACCATTCTACCCCGCTATGTTATGATGTGAGTGACAAACATAGAGCAGGGAATGAGACTGCCATTAGTACATACATACATACATACATATTATCACGTCATTAAAAATTAAAAATAATAAGAAAGTAAAAAATATGTCGTTCAAAAAGAGATACAATTATCCAATTTTGAATAAAAATCTTTGACTTTGACTTTGTTTTTATCCCTTGCGGGGTAGACAGAGCCCAAGGTCATAAAACCTAAAGGCAACGTTTAGCGTGTTAATAGGGCGTTATGGTGGAAAGCAGAATCAAAACAGTGATGGGTTGCTAACCGCATCGCCTATTGCCGTTAGTACGTAGTACATATATCTCCATTCTCCATGCATGCCGTGCTCTGTGGTGACAAACAATATCATTGGTGGAATTATGCGCTGAAGGCCACCCGATCGATGTAATAACGGTCATTACAGTGTCCATCGAAACCGCCACATATGATACCATGTCAGAATTGCCGCCATTATAGGTAATAGATGTGAAACTTTTAATGAATTGGCGTTTAAATACATGTCTGATGTGAGACTATAGTTTTAGGCATAGATTAAAAAAAATTTTTTTTTTGATCCTAAAAATTAGTTAAGTAGGTTCGGAGCCTATTTAATGCAAACAAACAAACAATCAAATATTTCGTCTTTATAATATAAGTCTAACTCATGGAGATATATGTGTTTGGTATAATACTAGTATAACCAAAGACAATATAATACTAAGTATAACTAATAGATACCTATCCATCATTGTAGAGTCGGAAGAATATTAGTTTATGATGTAAAGTAAAAAAAGAGTGAACAGATTACCTACGAAATGAGAACATAAGAAGAGTAGGTATAAAATGTGTATCAGACGAAAAGAAAAAAAACAGGCCAAGGGCGAGTCGGAATCGCACACTAACGGTTCCGTACTACTATCCAATATTTACCTACAAAACATGTTTCGTGTGAAGGGGACACGAAAACTTTAGTATTAATAAAATTTTCACATGGGTTCAACATTAACGCGAAAGCTTGTATAAAAATAAGTGGGGCTATGTTTTATTTTTCTTAAACTTAAACTAGAGGAATTAGAGAAGCAATTTTGGCACTGAAACTAATTATTGATAGACGCTTAGATTTAGGTATTAATACACATATAGGATATATAGATTTAGAAAAAGCTTTTGATAAGGTGGATTGGAAGATCATGATGGATTTACTAAAGGAAGCTGGGTTAGATTTTTACGAGCTCTACAAGGAACAAGAAACCGTGATAGAGTTAGGAGATGAAACACAGCATGCAATAATAAAACAAGGCATAAGACAAGGATGCCCACTATCACCATTAATAATTAATATATACATAGAAAAAGTAATTCGAAAAATACAGGAGTTCGATATAGGAGGAATTAAAGTCAAAGGAAAAAAATACATTTTTTATTCGTTTTGCAGACGATATTGCAGCTCTGGGTAATACAAAGCAAGATATCGAACAATTACTGCAACTAATCGACAAAACATTTCAAGAATTTGGCCTAAAAATCAATAAATCTAAAAGAAAAACTATGATTACATACAAAAAATTAGAAGTCAGAGATCCCGTATACCTTAATGGAACACCTATTAAGCAGGTTGATAAGTTTAAATATTTAGGAAGTACACTAACAGTAACAGCAGACTCCAGAAATTCAACTGAGATTAAAACTAGAATTGCAATAGCAAAAAAGCCTTACAATAATAAAAAGCAACTATTTACATCAAAAATATCTAGAAAATTAAGAAAACGTCTAATAAAAACCTATATATGGAGCATAGCTTTATACGGATGTGAAACGTGGACAGTCACAAATGTGGTGCTGGAGAAGGATGGAAAAAATCAGTTGGACAGAACGAAAAAGTAATGAAGAGGTGCTATAAATTGTAGGAGAGAAATGAAGACTGATAAACAAAATAGAGAATAGGAGGGGTAGGATGATTGGTCACTTGACACGACATGATGCCTTCTTTAAAAACATACTGGAGGGTAAGGTAAAAGGAAAGAAAGGTCCAGGAAGACCAAGGAAAAGTTTTGTTGACCAACTAAAGAAGAAGGCTGGTGTCATGTCGTATCAAGAACTAAAGACTAAATCAGAAGATAGAGAAGTTTGGCGAATACTCCATCGACAAGAGCTATAAAACTCTTAAATAAGAAGAAGAAACTTAAACTTTCTCTTGAGCGAAGGAAAAACGCAGAATGAGCTATAGCTGATTTTCATTTCTCCGTAATCATAAAGGCATCGTGTAACAGAGATCTGTTAAGAATTTTTGTGGAGGTGCCTCAGAACAGAATACAAATTTCTGAGGTAGGTTTGTACCAAAGACGTATAAGAGTGTTAATATCTATATTGTAGAGCGTTGAAGAGCAAAGATGTTCAGAATAACCGAAGTTGCGTCAATCATTCTTTCTAAGAGAAAATCTGTCCATATGAACCCGAAACCTACGCATGAAATCAACATCTGTGGCTGTTGAATAATTCTAGGCAATTTGTTCAATACAAAAAGTATATATTCTATTGAAGTTGATGAGTGCCGATTACTGGCCATTAATAAAAGTCACAATGACAACCTTTTTGACGTAAAAGGGAAATATTTCAGAGCTTTCACAAAATCTACAGAAAATAGTCGGCAAAGTGTTGTAAGTTGATCAGATCCCTATCTGTGACGTGGTGCGTCCATGCAGCGGGGTGCGCCGTTACGTGGTTGCGGTGACTGGTCACGCGGGCTATCGCGCGTGAGCTGTTCGATTGTGGGAGGAGGGAATGGGCGGCATTCCGCCCAAGGTCAGCGGCGGCTGTCGGCGCGCGGGCCCGCGCTCGTCCGCACGCCCCATGCTGCCCGGCCCACTCGCGCCGCTCGACCCGCGGAAAACGCGCGCGCTCACCACCATCTACGCGCCGCGGAAACTCAAGACTCGAAAACATAAGACCGCGCAAACCAGGATGCTGGACAACGACATACCTATCAAACCGACACTATCCCCGTTCCATCCACTCCCGGCCATCGGACAGAAGAACGAAAAACCCAAAACTAAAGTTATTGTTTTCGATCTCAACAAAGGTGATCGAACGCACCGCTTAGATACCGCCTCCTCTATCAAATTACACGATGTTCTCAAACCTTTAACACCGCTCAGGATACATGGCTACGCGAGGAAGAGCTCTTTAGACCTGGATAAGAAGCCTCAGCCTCAACAGCTGCTCCGAGAAAACACGTACGACGTCTTAGAACCAATTTACGTGAACGCTGCTAAAGTCAGAAAAAGAGACCCATCTATAACAAGAACGTTAACACCAATGTCCGCAGACTCTGAAAATACTGAAAAGGAAGAAACACAGAAAGAGCCAAAATTATCGCCGAAGACGAGGTTTAAGAAAGCAGCTATACAAGTGGCGAAACTCTCCTCCATGCCCGAAACAGGGAAGTTATTATGTTTAAGAGAAAGAGAAACCTTCAATATTTGTAGAAGAGAAGACAAATCTTCGTGTAAATTGGAAGAGTTGCCAAAGAGTCCCACCCAGAAACTGAATAAACTGACGGAGATATTCCAGGGTCTGGAGATGAATGGCCGATATAGGGACAAACTGAAAAAGGAGAACAGTTGGTTTTAAATTAAAAATAATATTAGGATAAGGAAGATTGATTTTATTTACGTGTTTTTTATGTGAAAGACAAATAAGAGGAAACAATTTAAGTGATAACGTTAGTCGGATAAGGGTTTGTCTATTTTTGTTGACCGTCCAATGTTTACGAGATTGTTGCTCAAAGTTTTGGTGTCGTGTACCGTCTGTGTACTCGCGTAAATGTTTTATTAAAGTGTGTCGTTTTTAATACGCTTTTATTTTTTTCAAATCCGCCTCTTGTGTTTCTACCACGTTTGTGCACAAGTTTCAAGTACTTACCAATGAGTGATGAATATTCGATTCTAAATACCTTTTGGTCGTGGCTTCCTGCGTTTATCCGCAAAACTCAAATATCAGGATAACTTTTCTGTTAGAAAACGGTCCATCCATGAGCCAAGTTAAAGGCATGATTAAGAAACAAATATCGTCTATTTACAATAACGAATTGTGAAAATTATGTAGAAATACCATAGAAAAACTGTGATTTTTAGGGACGGCAACCGTCAAATGTAGACAAACTGTCAAATGTATGGTCTTTTGACTTTTTCAAGATGTCTAATTATCTTTCACTAAATCTCAATAATAATATTTTGCATTACTTTCTTAAGCAAAAGGTAATAATCAAAGATAACAACATATACAAGTAGGATTATTTTAGTTTCTTGGCAAAAATTTAAATATTTTTCATTAGTACAAAACTACGCACTGACTTTTGAATGAAAATGTGCTGCCAACCCTATTATCTCATCGTAATGTCTTTTTGATGATAAACCTGAGTGATAAACACAGTAAGTCACCTAAATTATCCTTTGGTTGGCTCATGGGACGGCAGTCGCTGCTATAGTCGTCTTCAAGCAGTCTGACACCAGTTGGCTGTTCGTACACACATGAGGCCATACCACAAAAGGACCTTATACTGAGTATACTCGTATGTGGGACTCTATTTTTTAAAGGACTGTAGTACTCCAAGTGATCTTTTGCTACTTCACCGGACTTTTTCAGGTGAGGGCCAAAGGGCCCTCAACCTGTAAGGTGAACATAACCAAAGGGCCCCAGGAGCGACGGATCTCGACTTTGGGCGTTGCCTCTGTGCACAGAAAGGGCCTAAACCATCCAAAAATAAATAAACAAAACCTTCAAGATCTTCATCATTGTTCACACCACGCCATACGGTTATTTTAGAGGGCTACTCCACGGCTTACCACATAATGTTTTCCGTGAAAAGTCTTGACCTTGAGCGGAGTTCACTTTGATAATAAGTACTTCGAAACTTATGTACTTAAGGACATTAAATACACGTTCGTTCGTTTTTATTGTATAACTATCTGTTGCCTGCGGCTTCGCTCACATGATAAATAGCCTATTTCCTTTTCCGTAGCATTATCAACTTTTATACAAAATTTCATGGTTCAGTAGATATGGCGTGAAAGCGAACAAACAAACAAACTCACTTTCGCATTTATAATATTAGTTGGGATTGTCATGTATAAATAATGTTTTATTCTTATAAAACATTATTTATTATTTATAATGAAGTCAATAATACATGAATCTTTTGCTACACGAACATAGGCCAGACAAGATCGCGATTTTTTTAAATGTTGTAGAGACCCCTAAAATAAGCTTACCCCAAGTTTGCAAATTTCTTAATATTTCGTAAAGGTAGGTATCCTTATGGTTGTTTGTTCGAAAAAACTGAAAAAAGTCTCATACATTCGGCCCTCCCAGTATCACAGGGCCAGGGCTAAGAAAGATGCAAACTTGTGTGTAGGCTATTCTTAGCGGTCTCTACAATATATAAAATAATCGTCGTAAATTGCGCGTCTATAGTTCGCCTAGTGCGGGACCTTAAGAGGGCTCGTTCGAAAACTGCAAAAATTATGCCATTACAATTACACATTGAATTACATATTGAATATGAATCAACACCATACAATAGGCCTCTAAAATTACCCTATTGTGTATAGGGTAATTTTAGAGGGCTGCAGAACCGTAATGTTTTTAGTGGAAAGTCTTGACCTTGCCGGAGCCCTACTCTGTCAACAAGTGGGCGATTGCGTGCCTTACCTCCATCCAGCCGCAGTAAATCCCTCTCATTCAAGTTTATTTAATGAGGGAGAAGCGCAATTTAGTAAAATCTGATTAATACATAGATAACTTTATAAAGGAGAGAGATTTGATTAATTGCATTGAATAGGCTCCGAAACTACTCAACCGTTTTTAAGAATTCTTTTACCAACTTTTTTTAAGAAAGCTTATTTATCTTCGGACGAAATAGGCTATAATTTACGCGGACGAAGTCACGTGAAAATTGCTAGTATGCAATAGATAATAAATAAATGTATACGGAAAAATCACACAGATTGAGCTAGCCCCAAAGTAAGTTCGAGACTTGTGACAACGATACTATATTTTATAATAAATGCTTATATAGATAAACATCCAAGACCCAGGTCCGTTTGAAATGTGCAATAAATATACCTCTCATAATATTCCAGTTTTACACCAGAGAAATAGACCAAATGATAAAATTAAAATTTCTGGGGTCTGAGGGCAACACTTCTCTCATATTTTCCTGCCACTCTCTCTCTCTCGCATCTGAGCTTGTGGGAACCGGGAGGTTGCATCCTTAGCTGGAGTGCTTCGGAACCCGGGGTCCACTAACAGTGCAGTAGTTTCTGTGTACACTTATAGTAAGTAGTTTTTAGATGTTCACATATTGGTTATGCTGATTTCATTAGCGTTAGGATATTCGTATCAAATTACTTTAGTAATTTTAGCTATTATACATTTAATAATTATTATTTTTAATTATTAAATGTATAATAATATAGTTGTGGTAGAGCCTCGCTACCGGCGAAAATCACTTTTGCTAGTAGCATGAATGGGCCGGCTCGTCCGGGGAAGTACCACACTCTCACAGAAAATCGACGTTTGAGTAGTAGCTTTACCGCTGCTATGCTTCGTTTGGTGAGTGAGAGAGCCGGAGGCCCATCCCCTCTCCCCTCTGGGGAGGGAAAAATAAAAGGCCGGCAACGCTCCTGTGACACCCCTGGTGTTGCAGTTGTCCATGGGCAGCGGTGATCACTTACCATCAGGTGACCCTCTTGCTCGTTTGCCGTCCTATGACATAAAAAAAAAAAAAATAACAAAAAAGTAAAACCGACTTCAACCCTTTACGTAAATGTACAAACTGGAACTTAAAATTAGGTTTTAGTGGGTGTGGTAGTTGAATCAAAATAGAGGAACAACGTCGTCATCAACTTTTCTTGATTCGCAAAAGAATTAAACAGAAATAAAATTAAACCAAACGGCATACTTGTACAATGTTTTTTGGTTTTTTCTTAAAGCACTGCATACGTCTTTCGTTACATCGCTTCCGGTAATAAGTTGTTAATAACCACACGCCGTGTGGTTCCCGGCAGAGTTGAATAGAACCACTCCAAGTGTTTCCGATGTCGTAGAAGGCGACTTAGGAAACAAACACGAGCTAAATAAAGCTATAAACATCAAAGACTCTGCAACCCTTCTGGCCAGCGTGGAGAGTGTAGGCCAAATCCTCTGATTGCTCGACTAATATATGGATTTGGTAGTACAGAGAGGGTCGTGCTCCTGCAGTGGAGACTAAAATAAGACCTGATCATGGTGACGATGTACCACACGTACCTTTATTTCAAGTTTGTTGAGTTCCTTTATTTCAAGTTCGTCGAGTTCCTGAAAATGCTTGTTTATGTTAGTGTAGCCTTGATCTGAACCTTGAATGAATATTTCAAAGCCCTTTCACGAGTTAACTATACAAATTGCTCTCATAAAGTATTGGCGTGCGGTTTCTTCGGGTCAACGTATAATCACGGGCGTGACCTTAACGAATATTTTAACTTAACAGTATATGGTTTGATTAAAATTGGTTTCGATGACAACACATATTTTTTTTATATTTGTGCGATAAAACAATCGAGCATACGAAATATCTGATCTGAGTTGTAACAGAGCGCTGCATGAAAGAAAGAAAAAATTAAATAGCCTTCAAAAAATTAAGTAGATCGGTAATATATATACATACAAACCTTAAGGCTACGTTTAGTATGTTGGTGGGCTTGTGGGTGGAGAACGAAATCAAAATAGTGTTGTGTTGCTAGCCGCATCGCCTATGGACATAATTCCTCACGCCCATTCCCTCTATCAGCTTTTACGATCTGCGTGGGAAGAGAAGCAGCTGACACATACTACTTTTTTCTCTTTACCCAGACCAGCGTGAAAGTAATCGGTAATATAAGTGAGTTGTAAACTAAGTAAAGGTTTTGATTTAATTTTTAAGAACGACACACATTTTTGTCCTGTAAATAGAATAAATAATGCCGTTTATTTTTCGCGTTTTACAGTAACTATAGTAGATTTACAAGTCGATTTAATTAATTTTGTAAAAAAGTTTTTTGCATATTGCGCAAATATACATATGTATAATGTATGTATGTGTAGAGCACAACGCTACGATTTCCTAACTTTCAAAATAGTCATAGCCCCTGTTACAAGAATTGTAGCTTAGCTACGAAAATTGTAGCTGGGCTACGAAATTTTGTAGCTAGGCGATGAAATTCGTAGGTAGGCTACGAAATTTGTAGCTAGTCTACAAATATAACCTTTCCTACTTTGAACGTTTTCGCGATTGTTAATAAACGCGATAAAAGCGTAACAAAAGTAATTTTATTTAAATATCGACACCCAGTTTCGAATTCTGTTTATGGACAAAACTATTGTGCAGAGCTGCATTGTTGTCCAGTAAACTCGAGGTCATTCAACTAAGTACTCATACTAAGTAAATAGCAAAATCAATTTATTGAAAGGTTTGTCTTTTAAAAATCTTATGTAGGTTTTTAAATTAACACGCCCTCTTATTAGGTGTTTGTTGTGGGCCAAGTCTTGGTAGCTACTCAGACCCGTTTTCTGATTGAGCTGAAATGCTGTATACTTTTCAACCGACGAAAAACGGAAGAGGTTTTCAAGTCAACGGCTTACGCATATATATTTTTTATGTATAGCCACGCATATATTTTTACAGAGTACATAGTCCGACTTTGATAATTATTTTTTTATTATAAAGGTATTATATCCCAAAGTTGGTCCCATATAAATTTGGAAATCCATAGATAGGAAAACAGGGATACTTGAGGTTTTGCTTTTCGTTTTATTTTTTGTCAAAACTTTTGCTATTAGGCCCTCTATTATGACAGCATTCGTGCCGGAATTATGATTTGGCATAGGTTTGTGGCCGGCCGCCTGCATAACGCTTACCCTAAAGTAGCTCTAGAATCCCAGACAAATACCAGTCGAAATAGTGTACAAGTCTTAGCCGGGAGTGTCACCCTACACTGACTGTCCGGTGGTTGAAGGTTGGGTACGCGCGCGCGGCTTTCCGCGCTGTTGCTTTCTCATCCCCGATCCTTCCGAATTAGCATCCCCAATAACTATCCTGCTCCCGCAATCCAAAAACCGTTTTTTCGCTTAAAACGTTATCGTTGGGCAGCAGTTTATTATATTACAGCAGCAGTATATCCCTAATTGCTTTCGACTGATATAGGCTACATTTAAATGTCCAAAAACTTGTTTATCAAAATAAAGTACCTAATTACATCGTGAACTGACTTCATCCGACATTTAGGTTTTCCAAACAAGTGTAAGTGGGTCGTGCAAACATCATGCTGCAGCCAGGTATCGACAGATCGCGTGCCAGAGAAACGGACGGCTTGGCTTTAACACAATGACCATTTAACACCTCGCTGGGGCGTTCCGTACAGATATTGCTGTTCGTTTTTATTGGATAGGATGGGACTCTTCTATAGTAACATTATAAAAAGGAAAGATTTGATTAAAACTAACGTGAGATGTTAACATTATTGATATGTAAAATACGGGTCACTCACGTATGAAGTCAGCTACAGGCCGACATGTTTCAACCTCATCCGGAGGTCTTCCTCAGGGCGAATGTGAACCGAGACGCGCGCACGAAGTCGTCCCAGTCCGCAGTGCGGACTGGGATGACTTCGGATGAGGTTGGAGGACTCCGGATGAGGTTGAAACATGTCGGCCTGTAGCTGACTCCATACGTGAGTGACCCGTTTTTAGGGTTCCGTAGTAAACAAGGAACCCTTATAGTTTCGCCATGTCTGTCTGTCTGTCTGTCTGTCCGTCCGCGGTTTTACGCAGAGACTATAAGTACTAGAAAGCTGTAATTTGGTATGGGTATGTATATTATACATGGCAAAAAAGTGGTAGAATAAAATCTTGAAAAAAAATTTTTTTTAGGGTAGCTCCCATACAAGTAAAGTGAGGGAGTAATTTTTTTTTCTCTATTTACCTATTGTGTGGGGTATCGTTAAGTAGGTCTTTCAAAAATATTGTGAGGTTGAGAACACCATTTTTTGATTAAGGGCTCCGTTTCCGAAATATTTGGTTTTAAAGTGCGAATTTTTGTTAGAGGTAAGTGTCCCCCCCCTCTATCTGCTAAACGGATATATATAGATACGTGAAAAAAATTACAGCAGTAGCATATATACTGAAGTTGAAAGGAAAACTATCAGAGCTGAGTAGTAAGTACAAACTAAAAAGTTATAGGCAACCAACTTATAAACTGTAAAATTTCATACTATTTTCATTGTTAGATGTTTTTGGTCGTTAAACTGTAAGGTGCGAGTGTGAATAGTGTGAACTCAAAGTTGTCATTCGCAACTACGGAACCCTACACTGCGCGTGGCCCGACACGCACTTGGCCGGTTTTTTACATATTAATAAGGAAAGATTTGGTTGTTTCTCTGCATTGAATAGGCTCCGAAATTACTGGACCGATTTCCAAAATTCTTTCGCCTATAGAAAGCTAATTTTGCTATGATTATTAAACAATATGCGTGTTGAGCAATGAGCCGTGTGGTTCCCGGCAGAGTAGAATAGGACCACCCCAAGTCTTTCCGTGGATGTCGTAGTCGTAGAAGGCGACTTAGGAACACAAGCTAAACTCCTCTCCAACCCGTCTGGCCAGCGTGGAGATAGAAGGCCAAATCTCTTACTGCTCTAGCTAATATATGGCTCTGGTAGTACAAAAACCGGCCAAGTGCGAGTCAAACTCGCGCAATGAGGGTTCCGTACAATATGCTTCGTGAACACACACACAATGTGCAAAAAATGTTTTATTCAATTGACTAGCGCCATCTAGTGGTGTTTTAGTGAACTATTTCTCTAGATGAACTTATTATTGTGAGTTTACCACTTAATTTTCAAGTGATAGAATTCTTATTATTTTTCCTGTAATCTTCAAGGAATTAACTATATTTAGTAATTTTTTCAAAATTTTCGGCTCAGTAGTTTCGGAGATCAGGGGGGGGAATGGTCAATTTTTGCCTTCTTTCGTGAATAAAATCAAAAGTATTGATTTTACGCGAACAAAAAAAAATTTTTTGAGATCCTCATAATGAGCCCTTTCATTTGATATATGACACAGTAAGGTTTGCAAAACTTTTTTTTAATTTTGTAGTTGGGCCCCTCAAAATGACCCTTATTTCAAAAAAATCTTTATTTACTTTGCACATCCGTGTTTGGGTCACAGGATTACACTATCTTACCAAATTTCATCTAATTTGGTTCAGTAGATTCGGAGAAAATCGGCTGTGACAGACGGACGGACGGACAGACAGACGCTCGAGTAATCCTATAAGGGTTCCGTTTTTCAACTTTTGTACGGAACCCTAAAAAGGGTCGTGCTCCTGCAGTGGAGATTAAAAAAGACACGATGATGATGAGCAATGAGTAATTAGGTCCTAATTAGGTATAACATGGTATAACTTCAAAGGCAGACAAGCATGACATGACACGTGACTTCGCCCTTATTGCTATGAATGCCAATATTCCAATTATCATGAAGTTTCAGCGTGTTAGCCGTGGCCAGTTGAAAATCGATAGCACTCGAGTTATTGAAATGCTAAAAATACGGTAAATGACGATGTTCCGTTGATTGCTTTACACACACACACACACTCCAACATACCTTGTAACTACATGACACACGCATACGCCTATTAAGGGTTGTTTTCATGTTTCTGTTTGATATGTCTGCATTATTTATAACTACTCGAGCCAACTAAAGGCATATCACAGCTGATAGGGAAAAAATCCGATCGAACAAATTTCTTAATTCATCGTTCTAAGAGAGCATAGAGTATCTTCCATGCTGGTATGGTAGAAAAGAAAAACGTAGAATGTACCATTTTATTTATTTATTTAATAGTTTATGTACACAACACAATACAAACAATAATAACATTAAAAATAAAAATTTGTACAAAGGCACTACTTATTTCTTGAGAAATCTCTTCCAGATTCATCTGTTTCTCTTCCCGCGTAGATTGTAAAAGCCGAGGGAATGAGCGTAACGTAAGGAATCATGTCGGCTAGCAACCAATCACTATTTTGATTATATTCTCCACCTACAAGCCCAGCAACATGCGAAACGTGGCCTTTAGGTTTATTAGACTGGACTCTGCTTAACCCGCAAGGGAAAAATACGTCATAGTATGTATCGTTCGAAGAGTCTTCTCGTAGACAGAAATTGATTTGACTCGAAGATCACTAATCAACTCGTAAACGGAACATAAACATATAGGCAAAGACAATATAATACTAACGTAATAGACTGCCCACTTCATACAAAAATATTGGACCAAATTAAGGTTGCGAAAAGCAGGCGAATGTATGGCGCAGGAGAGTTGCTTGCTACTGGATACTAGATGGCGGTAATCTGCGTTAGCCTTTAACTTACTAAATATACGGTGTAATTTTAAAATAGTATGCCTAAAATATTGTTTTGATTTTTAATGAGATATATTTTGTGAATCATGTTTTTATTTTCACATAATACGGTAGATACAATGTTGTGTAGTTTCGAGTGGCGCCATCTATGCGAGTCTCTGAGAACAAATCGTACGATTAAGGCGTTGAGACCACATGATATAGGTATCAACTCGAGCAGCTTCTGTATTTTTTGTATGAAACTCCTTACTGCAACGCACACTTAAGGGTCCCACGTAAAGCCGCAATCCCATACAAACGTAGTTTCGTTTTAGTTTTACAACAGTTAAGCCAATCTCAATCAAATTCCGTACATACGACCGGATAAGGCATATTGATGTTTATAATCAGATTTCAATTTAAAAAAAAAAATACCTATACAAAATTACAGCGATTTGAAGTTTCGTATCGAAAACTTGTACTCGCTGTAATTTTGTATAGGTATTGTTTTTAAAATTGAAATCTGATTATAAACATCAATATGCCTTATCCGGTCCTATGTACGGAATTTGGTTGAGATTGGCTTAACTGTTGTAAAAATAAAACGAAACTACGTTTGTATGGGATTGCGGCTTTACGTGGGACTCTTAAGGAATCGTAGCGTAATCGCCTCGCCTCGGAAACAGCTCATGAACCGTTTTGCGAGTCGGTCAATTTGCGGTCGCTGCGCTTACGGCTTATCATCATCGTGCTTACGTCTATCTGTAACTCATATTGAAGAAATGAGAAAATATCCCGTAAGCGCGGCGTCGCCTAGCCATAACCGAGACGACAACGTGTCGAAGCCCGAAGCTGATCCGGTATGGTTACGTGCTAACGTTAGGTTAGGTTAGGTGGTTGACGTCCACTGAGGCAAAAGGCGATCCCTTTCGGAATTGATAAGTATACTGTGTCCTTTCTACGTGCACCCCAACCACGCCTGCATTTAGCTCGGACTCACCTGCCGCCGCTACTGCTTAGAGCTTTAGGATTTGCTCATTACGTACGAGCACTTCTTAACATTAAAGTACGATTTAGAAAAGGACAACAAAACTGACAACCAATCTTTTCTCCGATAAAAAACAATAATAATTATTTCATACTAGCTGTTACCCGCGGCTTCGCCCGCGTAATATATAGCCTATGTCCTTCTCGGTACCCTAACCTATGTATATGCAAAATTTCATGATGATCGGTTCAGTAGAAACGGCGTGAAAGCGTAACAAACAAACAAATAAACAAACAAACAAACTCACTTTCGCATTTATAATATTAGTTGGGATATTGTATACCGCGTAATATATAGCCTATGTCGTTCTCGGTACCCTAACCTATGTATATGCAAAATTTTTCATGATGATCGGTTCAGTAGAAACGGCGTGAAAGCGTAACAAACAAACAAATAAACAAACAAACAAACTCACTTTCGCATTTATAATATTAGTTGGGATATTGTATAGTCAGTGGCGGCGCTACATACGCGTAGGTAGAGTAAGTATGTCACCGCCTACGACTTTGCACTTTCAGGGGTCGCGCTTGGTGTAGACGACCTTTTAGGAGGGACATCAGCAGTAACCACTGCTTAAAGGCCTCGCCATCTCGCAAATAGAATTTGCCCACATAATATGATGCCGTGTGGTTATCGGCAGAGTAGAATAAGATCACTCTAAGTCTTCCCGTGGAGTTCGTAGAAGACGACTTAAGAAACACAAGCTAAACAAAGCTGATAAATATCAAAGAGACCTCTCCAATCCGTCTTACCAGCGTGGAGAGTGTAGACTGCTCTGGCTTATATATAGCTCCGGTAGTACAGAGGGCCTCGTGCTCCTGCAATGGAGACTTACTAAGACCTAATGATAATGGCATAATATGTTCGTCTTGCCACGAGACAGTAAAAAGTATAAAGACAAAAAAAAAGCTTGAGAGAGAGTGAGTGAGGAGACAAGTTCAGGGTTAGGGTATCATTACCTATGTACATGAGTATATAGGTAATGATACGTACCTATGAAGGTACGTTCTGCTGCAAAATAAGCCGAATGCTGTCTTCCTAATGTGAAGATAAGTCACTAGGTAGGTACTTTACTAACATTTTTTAGTTGTGGTAGAGCCACGCTACCGGCGAAATTCACTTTTGCTAATAGCATGAATGTGCCGGCTCGTTCGGGGAACTACACTCTTAAAGAAAATCGACGTATGAGTAGTAGTTATATCGCTGCTATGCTTCGTTCGGTGAGTGAGAGAGCCGGAAGCCCATCCCCTCTCCTCTCTGGGAGGGAAAAATAAAAGGCTGGCAACGCTATTGTCACACTCCTGGTGTTACACTTGTCCATGGGCAGCGGTGATCACTTACCATAATCAGGTGACCTGCTTGCTCGTTTGCCGTCTTATGACATATATGGCTGTAAAAAAACAGCTCCGCATGCTTTTTAGCGTAAGTACCAAGTTTTTCATGGTTGGTCTCTTTTATCTTTTAAATTATCTCTATTATTTGAAGTAGTTAGATTGGAAAGTACTGTGTGGTAAGTACATGTTTCTATTGATCTAATAACCTTCGGACTACTAATAAACTAACGACGGTTCATTTATATTCTTACCTATTTGCTCGTCAAGTGTTCAATACACTTGATTGAATTACAATACAATTGATTACACGATTGAATTTGAACACAAGTAATTGATTGAACTATTTGTCCGCGCTTGACCTTGAAGAATCAAATGAAAAGTAAATAGTGTAAAATACATTACAATACAATGTTCGATTCGCAGTAATTCTATTTGTGTACAACATTTGCCAAATTAAACGTCCCCCCTTGTAGATATTCAATTTTAGTTTTACCCCTTTTAACTAAAACCCTTTTAGTACAAGTAGGTTACGTACCAAGAAACTATATACAGGGTGCATTAACTCCTATCCAATTGCAAACAAAGGGGTTTCTAATATAAGTATAAGCTACTGGTGATGATAATGCCAAATGTAGTCAAATTTTTCAAGTTTTAGCAGAATTTAGTAAGTACATTAAGTTCTGACAGTCGCACGGCGGTAATGGTTGCGTGCGTCACAACTTTTCATTTACTAAAACCACTATTCACGAAAATATCTTATTTTAAATTAAAACAATATATTGTATTTGGCTTACTGTATCTCAGTTTTAGCACTTTTAGCACGTTTAGGCGAACGCGGATTAAAGTCATCTAAGTAATGACGAGTGGTAACTAGTCAGGCAGACAGGCCTTATAAGGGTATTCATCATCAGGTCCTTGTAAGTTTCTACTGCAGGAGCACGACACCCTCTGCGCCGCCCAAGCCATATACCTATTAGCCAGAGCTGTCAGAGGATTTGGCCTACACTCTCCACGATGGCCAGACAGGTTGGACAGGTCTCTTTGATATTTGTAAACTTTCCTTAACTTGTGTTTCCTAAGTCGCCTTCTACGACATCCACGGGAAATCTTGGAGTGGTCCTATTCTATATATATAGTCTGCCGCGAACCACATATCGCTCTACGTGTCTAACGTATTGCTGCGTCCCTCTCGTCAGAGACTGAATTTCGGACGATATACCCCTTTTAATTTGGTTGGTTGGGGAGTTTATACCTTCATAGTATTTGTCTTTGCCATATATTCTGATATCTATGGTCTTTGCCTTGGGTTACATCAAATAAAATTTCGTACGGATTCCATTTTTAGCGTTCGGGAACATAAATGAATGGCAAAAAACGGAACCCTTATAGATTCGTCATGTCTGTCTGTCTGTACACTACGTCATAGCCATTTATATTAGGAGAATACAGTGAAAACTTGATAGTTGATTTGTTTCTGTAAACCGCTTTACGATTTTGATACAAATAATACATTTAGGGAGGGCTGCATTTGCATGGAAATGCAACTAAGATAGTTTTTGAGTCTAGAAGTCTGGACAAGTGGCTTTAAACATCTTACTATCGTCAGAGGTATGGTGCTGTATTCTGTGCTGTGTTTAGTTCTGGTTGTTATCATTAGAAAACAGTTGTTAAGGTATGTTTGCCTTCAGCGGCAGCTGGTAAAATATCACCACTACTTCGATCACAAAGCACCACTAAGAGCAGCAAGATATCCTAACTAATATTAAAAATGCGAAAGTTAGTTTGTTTGTTTGTTACGCTTTCACGCCGTATCTACGGAACTGATCATCATGAAATTTTGCATACACATAGGTTAGGGTACTGAGAAGGACATAGGCTATATATCACGCGGGCGGAGCTGCGGGTAACAGCTAGTATGTGATATATATATATATACTATAGAATCACAGTTTTCGTAATAAACACAAACTAGCCAGCGATTGTGATTCTTGAAACAGTAAAATGAAAGTACACAAGTATTATGCTTAAATTTATTCATGTACAAAAAGTTCTAACTAACCTAAACACATAATAACATTTATTATCTCTAAATCAGTCATACATATTCAATACAATACAACTTCTTGCTACTGCAGGGCATACATACATATTTGATTACAACTTTTCAATGGTGAAGGCATTTCTTTCTGAGCCTGTTTTATACAAGGTAGAACAACATATGCATAATGTAAGTAAACAAACCATATACTGATATACTCTTATTAATTTGGTTATACTAGATCACTATAGTATAAAGAAATTAAAATAACAGTCAAGAAACCATGTAATTTTCTACATTATTTCTGTTAAAAAATCTCAATGCATCTACAGTGGCTATGTATTTTAGTTTTATTCGTGTCTGTGGTACCAAGTTGAATTAGAGACATTGAACCTTGATTTAACACAACATTTTATGCAGTTTAAAAAAAGGGGTTCATACAGCTGATATCCAAAATTAAGTTTCTCCAAAATCACTGGATGAATTTTAATGTGTATTTGCATACCATCAGATATACTTACCACTAGTATTATGGGATACGATTTAAAATGCATATGTCTTATACACCTTGAAACTATACATATATCTAAATTATTATAAAGCACAGTCACCATACCTAAATTATGTATTTCTAATCTTGGAAGCTTTTGGGAAGGTTCATTGAATGTGTATAATACAAATAGGAAGCGGGTCACTACTTGCAACATAATTATGTCAATTGCAAACACTTCAGTCTTTTCAAAACTGCTTCAGCAAATGATTGACCACTTTAGCTACTTGAAGAGCTTGAGGTCTCTTCGTAGACAACTCTGCACAGGCACACTTTTGGAGGTCTCTATAACCCCGGCAAGCTGGACTTATCGCTGTTCTGGATCTTGGCAATCTCATCCTTGAATTTGGAAATGGTCTCTTTGGCGAGGTGAAGTTTTTCCTTCAGTTCTGAGATTTCATTTCTCACTTTCGATTGAGCAGCAACTATCTTTTCTAGAGTCTTTTCTTTTTTATCTTCAACTGAAATAGAAAAAAAAATATAGATTAATCAAAAGAAACAACTTGAGACTTAAGCAATTGGTTCCCTGGGGCTTCAAATATTACGTTAGCTGCATATAAGCTCATATCTCCCTACCTTGGAATCCCTTATTAATGACGACATTGCCATGCAAACTCCTTGTCCCCCACAGAACAAAGAAAGACATGTTTATATCTTTCTGTGTTCTGTGCTGTCTATATGTATATCATCAAAAATAAATCAAGCATAGACCCCACCCCATCCTCCTTTTGATACAATAAATTTGAATGACCCCTAAGAGTCACCCATAACATCAAAAATAATGCGTCTAAATAAGTAGGTAATGTAATTTTAAGTTACTCAAATGCAATATTTACAATCAGTATCATGTGTCCATGGTCCATTGGTGATAGGTTTCACACTGTTCAGCAGATGTTGCATCAGTTGTGTGGGCTCCTGGAAGACTATTTCCTCGTAAGACTCGCTGACAAGGGCTCGGCCCACAGTTGGGGGAGCACCATCCGTCACTGGAGATTGAAAGAGCTTGAGTATGTGGTATAGGGTCACCTGAAATGTCAAACTGATTAATATATTTCTTAATGAAATACCATGTTACAGAACTGATAAAGACAAAGTTAAAATTTTGGATTACTACTCACAAACTGGCATTTCACTTCATCATGCAGGCTTCACAGAAACACATTAACATGCCATTAAAAAAAGTAAAGTTTGAATTATATGGTCCGTTCCATTTTTATTACTGTTTAAAAAAACTGAAGGAAAGAGCCCCAATAAAATTAAACAAAAATATCACAAATCTAAGAACAAAGCTGGATCAAGTTTCAAGGAAATGAATGAAGAGATATTTAGTGATCACTTACTGGTCTCTCATTAGGATCATGAAAGTATATCTTGATGACAATCTCGAACTCACCCCACCCTGTCTCGGTGAGCTCGTAGGGCGGCTTAGTGATGATCCTGTTGGGGTTGGCGTAGCTCTCGTGCAACTTGAAGTGCACCTTCTTGATGTACGCCGACATGTCTTCATTGGCGTACGGTTTTACATACACAGTCCATTGATGCGTGTGCCCGTCCTCCTCACGCTTTTTACCGAAATATCGGGCTACATTCCCGTAAACTATTGGCTTGACTATCGTCAGACCCTGGAAGAAGTAATATTAAAGATTAAATAAAGATTTTAGCGGTATAATCATTAAGAAGAACAAATAGTGTATGTCAAACCTTTACTCTTCCGCCGGAATCCGGCCCGAAATCTGGTTGGAGGCTCATATCAAAATCTATTTTCGACGTCAGCTTGGCAGTTTTAGGTGCGCAGAGTAGATTCACAAGATATATTGATATTTTGTTGGTAAGCAGAATAAACAGGACCACGAAACGAAAAGCGATGGATACTGCGCGGCGCCGGGCGCGGAGCCGGTTCGGGAAAATAATGTGGATGGATCAGTGTTGCCAGATTTTAAAACCAGTATTCCGTAATTTCAATTTCCAAAATCCGTATGAAATCCGTATGGGAAGTTTCTAATCAAATCCGTATAAAATCCGTATATAAACAAAAATTTAAACTCATCTTATCTTTGATTGACATAATTTAGAACAGTTTTATGAACAATTTTTAAGGAAAACGTTTACAAAAAGTAGACTCAATACTGGTATTTAAGCAATATGGTTTGATGTACCTTATTTATTGAAAAAATATCTTAAGTCATTTTAGCAATCATTTAAGAATCAATTTCTAGCTTGTAACACTACTTTCCAGCTAATAACACCTTGGTATATAATAGCCATTGATAGTCTCTGTGGTTAACTCAGGTTTTAACTTTGTTTTTATTTAAATAACTGATAAGAAAACCCATCAAACAGATGCACTGGAATAAATAAATACTAAAAATATGCAAACAGCCGTGTTATTTCAAATATTTTTCTTTGAAATATAAAAAAATATATACTGTAAGCAGTTTCTTGAAAATTCCGTATAAAAATCCGTATTCGTTCACAGTCCGGTATGATCATCAAAATTCCGTATAATACGGACAAATCCGTATATATGGCAACACTGGGATGGATGGATGTCACAACACAAATCTGTCACTGTTCTGTCAATATGTTTTTTTTTTTGCTTTTACGCCTGATGTATTTAGCCAGTAGTATAGACTGGTAAAATTTGCCGCGCTTCTTGTAGTCTTGGATGCATTGCATGATATATGTCCACTAAAATCTATTTGTAAAACAATCTCCGTATTCACTAAAAATCACGATATGTTATATATTAGTTTATTTTTTCGGTCAAATCTTGCAACTGAATTTTAAAGGAGTTATCCTTTTCCACTGTAATTTTGCATAGGTACCTCAAATCGGATTTCATTACTAACAATATTATGAAGTTAATGTTATACTAGTATGGATCTTAGAGCATTAAACCAACGTTGGTTTAATGCTCTAAGGTATGGATGGAATGAAAATACAGTGCCTAAGGCTTATATTTGTATAGAGCAATATTACTTATATGTATCTTTTTTCAATGAAGAGTTTGTTTTGTCTGCTTGGTTGAACGCGCTAATTTCAGGAATAACTGGACGAATTACAATTACAATAAATATAGGTGTGTACCATGGGCGAAGCCGGGGCGGACTGCTAACTAATAAATATACTTACGTGGTAGGCATAGTATAGAGTCGCATACAATGGCGGGATAGGGTGGGGGGAGGTCTTTTAAATTAAACGCACTATCGGCATTTAGAGAATAATTTATTTCTTAAAGAAGGCAAGTGAACAATGGTCCAACAAGCTCAATACCTTACAATTAAATGCAGTACAATATTTTAATAACATTTAAACTATCTACTATCAGAGTTCGCTCTACGTTACAATGAGCACATATCGATAAAAACAGTCACAATTATTCACAACATTGAGATTGACGCTCGTTCAGGTATAGACAGCAGGGGTCATCGGTTAGGCCGTGGTAGGCCGACAGAAAGTAATATGACATCAAAATATCTCTAAGTACTATTACATCGATGTATTGGCGGTAACTGGATTTGCTCAATCAAAGTATCGTCAGAACTTGTGATCAAGTTTCATTTGTTCGATTTCTGATAGCAGAGGATTGCTTTCCTCTTCGGCCCGCGAGGATCTTAAGACGTGTCGTGACGCCAGCACTCTCGGGGCCAAGTGCAGGAGATTGGGGACTAGGGGGTTGCAGGGCGTGACGGGCGCGGAGCGAGACGACGCGCGCGCTCCAGGAGACCTTCGCGACGTCCGCGCTGGGTACGCCACCGACAGTGGCATGTATAAGCTCGACTTCCTTGCTCTGGGAGACTTTTTGGTGGTTTCTGTCCGCCGGTGTCTCCTTTCATCACTCGGCCTTCTTAACGTAGACTCTCTAGAGGTCTGTGTTGGGCTTGTGGGTTGTGGTGGAGACTCGCACGAGCCGGGTACCTCTATGGGTGCAGACCTGAACATGTGCTTCAGGCCGTAAGGCTCGTTTTCGTAGTTGACTGTGAGGTCTTCGTCGTCGAGGTTGGAGGGCGAGCGCCCCACCGGCGGCGATGCTCCCAGACGAGGCTTGCAGGCGCCGTCACAGTACATTTCACAATCGATGAGATCCAACTCTAAATCAAATGCTGGGTCCTGGAATGAAAAAAAAGTAAAAGGTGATATTGGGATTCCACATTTCGTTTGGGCAAGAAATGGGTAGATATTGATAGAATCTGGCAGAGCATCAGCGTTCTGGCGCCTAATAAGGCAAGTATTTCGTTCATACAAGTCTAGCACTCGATAAGGATATGTAGTTATACCTAGGGTGTGCCAGTCGCGTTTACGACGGTGTCATTAAAAGTGTAAATACCTAGTAAAAGTCGAGTGATCAACCTGTCAACCCGTTCCCTTACTTCAGGAAATTCTGCTAAATAGGTCACAAGTTAACCACCAGTTTTTGATCCCCGTTTTTTAATCTTGCAAAACCAAGTCCTCAGACTTGTGATCTTTCCCTTTGTTAAACACAGAAGGGTTAAAATATTAAAAAGAAAATTACTTACCAATGGTTGCACAGGCGACGTAATCAGGTTCTCTCTGAAGATGGTCGCGCTATCTCTCGCTCTCTGGGGCTGCGGGGCGGGGGACACGTCGGGGGTGGTGCGGGCGCGGGGTGGGGGCGGCGCCCGGGGCTCGGTCAGCGAGGACAGCGAGCGTAGCAGGGAGCGCCCGCAGCCCACGCCCGCGCAGTCCTCGTAGTTGCTCGCGCACGAGTATGGAGGCGGGATGATGGTATTTGCCTGGAACATATATTCATAGTTAAACATTCAAAAAATTCTGAGCTTCTCTAGCTTGGTTGGTTAATAAAAAATAAATATTTTTGGGCAAAATACACAAATTGAGCTAGCCCCACAGTAAGTTGCATACTGTAGACCGGAGATTGAACCCAGAATCACTCGTATCATCGTTTGGCGTGTTAACCACTCTGCTACGGAAGTCGGAATCCCAGGATCCGGAGATTTAAAATAGGATAAAGTCCCAGATTCCAGTATATAAAATGGTTAATGCTCACCTCATTTGCCGCATTACATAAGAAACTGGAGTTGAGAGATTCGGCAGTACTCGTCGCTGAGAGAGAACCTGAAAACCGATAAAATATGTAACTAGTTATCAAAGGCACGTTTAATGCTAGTTTCAAATTTTACCTTTCTCACACACACATTCACACATTCGTTATCTAAGCTTTTAAGACAAGGGGGTTCATGTAAGTGTGACTGCATATTATACAGGAGAAACTACAAAAGACAAGGATCTGATAATTATTACTTTTGAATCGCATTCTTGCTTTCGTTTAAAAGTCGACTTGTCCAAAACCATTATTTAGAAAAAGACACCACCAATAGGCTTCATCAGACTCTTGTCGATGGAATGAAATTCTAATTTTCCATTTCTTGGTTATTGCTACCAGAAGATCAAGACCCCAAAAGTCTATTTATAGCTTGGCTATAAGTAAAGTAGGATACTGACTGTCTTCACATTAAGTTTCGCCAGCCGAAGTCCGCCTTCGTGCTTCTTGTAAACTTTTTTTACAGGGTCCAGCATGGTTGGTCTCCAAGTCGCGCTCTTTGGAACAGTCAGAAAAGTACTGCCCGAGCTAGAGCGGGTAATTCAATTAGGTCTGCTTCCGTTCATTGCTTTTTAAGCCAATTAACTGGACTCATTGAGTGCATAAAGAGGTGACTTTACTTGAGATTGACTTTAAATCTTATTAAAATAAAGTATCTTAGAAGAGTTCATTCAACAACCTTTGATTATAATTGATCGTGCTCCAAAGACTCTATTAGATGCTAAGGGTAAGTATTTTCTACATAAACTATTTCATTGTTCAGTAATACTTAGTAAGTATCTTTCCAATGATATCATCATCATCATAACTGCCTCCGTGGTCCGGTGGTTAAGGCGTTTGCCTTGTTGACCCGGGGGTCGTGGGAAGCATACTTTGTTAAGTTGATTCAAGTTTGGTTAGGACATTGCAGGCATGAATCACCTGATTGTCTGATAAGAAAGATGATTCCGTGCTTCGGAAGGCACGTAAAGCCGGTGCTCCCGGCTGCCATCTGGTAGTCGTTATAGGAACCACGTCAGAGGCCGAGAGGCGGTTCCGAAGAACTCTGACACCAGGGTGTGCATGGTCGACTGACCGTGTCACCTACACGAAATGATGATGATGATCATCAGGTCTTTCTAGTCTCCACTGCAGGAGCACGACCCTCTCATCACTACCAGAGCCATATACTAGCCTGAGTAATTCCAATGATATACAGCGTGTCAATACCCTCGATCCTTAAGGAGTGATTCAGTCCGTCAACTTATGAGCAACTTTTCCAATGGGATCAAGGATAAAAAAAATCATAAGTACAAAAGTCTTTAGCCGCCCGGGTAGTACATGTTGACGGTCTGAGTCACCACTTTTTAAGGAAGTGTCGAGGGTCATTTTGCAGGGTGTATAATGCCTCCTAAAATATTTTTGTAACTCACCTGGCGCGCGAATTACGTAGTTCCTGAAGTATTGCACCATAAGATAGTTCCCACCTGTCTTACCGTCGCCCTCTCCGCAGGTAATGACCAGGGGATATAGATCGGGTTTAGAAGTAACCTGCGTAGATGCGAACACACAGAAGTTAGAAAATTAGATTGTGCTACGCGACAAGGATGGGTCTTCATGTGCAATAAGGGTTTTCTGAAACGCTCACTACCTACTAGATGGCAGCAGTGAGGCATCGACTTCCATAAGCCGCTGCCATTGGATAATATTTGACAAGCAGCAACTACTGAACCATTGTAGCCCAATCACAGCCGTATGCTATACCGGACCTGACGCCTCAGTGCCGCCACCGATTGCTTCAGAACACCCTCATGGCAGCGTGCATTGAATTTGCCTCATAAAAGACTTTGATATGGATAGACTTACTCTTTATAGACCATGGATCTATATAAACCTTACAGTTTATCTTGATTTGGAGCAACTCTATTATATAAATCATGTCGTTTGGCATGATTAAGTGTTTTCTAAGAATCATATCCGTTAAGTTTGTTCCGTCTGTCTATGTTTCTGTGTATCTGCCTGTGGTATCGTAGCTCCCAAACGGATAAACCGATTTCCGTTTAGTTTTTTTAGTGTCATAGATAATTTCATCCCGATTGTTCTTAGCCATGTTTCATGAAAATCTGTTCAGCCGTTGGAAGATCATCAGTTCTTTTCTAGTTGATGATTCTGACTAACGTCCTTATTGATCTTGATCGATTTAAAATTAGGTACCGTGTTACTTTAATGATATTGAAAAAAAAAACTGAAAAGTGAAAACCCCCTATTTAAATTTTTCTTTTTTATTTAAACACTAGCTGTTACCCGCGGCTTCGCCCGCGTAATATATAGCCTATGTCCTTCTCGGTACCCTCACCTATGTGTATGCAAAATTTCATGATGATCGGTTCAGTAGGTACGGCGTGAAAGCGTAACAAACAAACAAACAAAAAAACAAACAAACCCACTTTCGCATTAATAATAATAATATATCGTTTATTTCAGGCAACTCAATTTTTATAATATTAGTTGGGATTGGGATTGCGTCTAGGTCACACAGAAGTAACTTAATTTAGATTGTTTTCATTGTAAGCGATTATGTACATCTCGGTAACCCAGACGTAAATTAGAGAAATTGTTATTTACTCCCCGGCAAAAGCACTAAAAAAGCTGTAAAGTACTTTTATTGAGATCGAACGAAACCAAGGCCGGTTTTAGGTTATGAATTTGGTACGCAAGGATATTATCTGAGTCTCGCAGACGATCGGCCTTGGCTCTATGCCGGAGTTTTGTGACGAAAGTGAATTAAAGATGAGCGCCCGAGAGTCTCCGTTGCATCGTCTTGTAACCTCATGACGTGCCGCAACCGTTAATTTCTCAAGTAGAATATTTCCAAAAAATGAAATAATCCGTCTACCCTTTTTTTGACAGCTTACGTCCGCGTCCGCCATATTAATTTTTGTTGACGTCACATAAGCCTATGACAATCCGGGGAAGAATATGAATCTAATAATAATTTTATTTTTATATCACTTCCACCAAATAAATATTTTCTATTTCTATTAATAGCTCCTCACATTTCAAAATCAAGCCGTTAAGGCTACAGGATGGAACAATGGAACAGACATACTTACATCCATATATACATAGATATATTAGTGATTAGAAGTTTTTAGTAGAAAAAAATGCTATAAAAAGAGAACTAGAGTCAATCTCATCTCTCCGGAGCTTGTTCCCGGTATATCCTCAGCTGTGCTGCTTCGTGTTACATACTTAATTAGGTAGCATTATCAGGGAAATGCATGTTCATAAAAATAGCACACCCATGCAACATCGATTTAAGTTAGTTCACTTAAATAGTGTCGTTTGTCATACTCTCAGACTCACAGCTAAGACTTTTGCGTTTTTTGTGATTATGCGATAAATTTTCAATTTGTGTAAGATGTATTTGTTGATATAATAAATGTAGTTGCCAAAAAACGCCAAAGCATGGAATGTCGCTCGACTCGCCCCCTATACTAGAGACGAAATTAATAGTAATACGGCGTGTCAGCCTGCTCTCGGCTAGTAGGCGAAAGTAGCATACACGGCCTGTCAATTCGGTATTAAATAAAAAATGCCCCAATGTGCTGTTATGGTTTCATTATAACAGTAAAAAAGGTTATGAAACAAAGTTCTGATGTAATATTTATCACAAGTATCTACTTAAGTAGAAATTTTTGCATTTCTACAACCTTGAAACACAAAATCTCAATAAACGGTACCGCCCCAAGACACGCTTATTTCGTATAAAATGTGTCGAAAAGGGTTTCTAGTAGCGTGCGAGCGACTGTCACATTCCATGCTTTGTGGTAGTTAGAAACTATTTAAGCGAACAGACTTTACATAACCATGACAGCCTAGAAGTAATCATCTCCCAAATGAAAAATATCATAAAAATAAACTGGCCGAACTGAATAAACTTCAAAATAAGTTCACAATAAGAATATCACTTCAGAATATGGAGGTGGTGCCTGATGAAAGGAGCCGCAGCGGGAGTAGCGGGGGGGCGGATAGAGGGAGCCGGCGGAGTCCTGGTTGGAGGTGGGGCGTCGCACGCAGCACGAGAGGGAGCACATGTAGACGCTGTTGGGAGGAGAGCGCTTGCAGAAGAGGCAGTAGATGCAGCAGATCACGATCCCGCCGAGTGTCCCCAGCAGGAACAGGACTGGCCTAGGGGTAAAGAAAGGTTTTATTAATCTTGATGTAAGGACGGTGCGAGATTTAATAATTTTAAAACAAGATCTTATGCTCTAAACTCAGTCTTAAGGCGAGGTGAGTTCACACACTAGCGCCACCCAGGAATTAATTCATTTACTTCTAAATCAAATCAAATTTAAAAATGTAATAGCTGATTGCCCTAGTAAATTACTTGTAGTATTCTTTTTGTTACTTTTCATTGATTAATATCAATGAAAAGTAACAAAAAGAATACAATCTAAGTTTAAGAGCCGAAAAAAATAAAAATTCGTTCTCTTATTTCATCAAATTAAAAATAATGAAAACTTGTACCAATAACACTACAAGTAATTTACTAGGGAATTCAGCTATTAGATTTTTTAAATTTGATATGATTTAGGTTATAGAATTAACTGTTGGGTGGCGCTAGTGTGTGAACTCACCTCGCCTTAATATAGTTCTTCTCTTATAAATAATAATGGTGCGCTTAGAAACACAGCATAATACATTTATACTTAATTATTTCTTGAATTATATTTATCAATCTGTGTTTTGTATTTATCTCTTAACTCTGAAAACTCTCTCGCAAAAACGTAAGACTGAGTTCTTACGTTTTTGTCTTATACCTGTGCCACGTTGTTTTTCTAGAGTAATCTAAGTACAACCCGGTCACATTATCTCGAGACCTGGCGTCGATGACGTCACGTCACGAGAACGGGGCGGGAGGTTCGCATTCCAGCGAGGTCTCGAGATAATGTGACCGGATCAACCCGGTGACATTATCTCGAGACCTGGCGTCGATGACGTCACGTCACGAGAACGGGGCGGGAGGTTCGCATTCCAGCGAGGCCTCGAGATAATGTGACCGGATTGTAGTTAATAGTTTTAAAAAATTAGAAGGCGACAAGGTGTTTCCACATAAAAAAATCTTGTAGCTTTAAATTTTTAGCAAAGAGATTTTGATGTCTAACTAAATGCTGTACATAAGTTTTTCAGGGTCCAGTGCTACCCCTGTTTGAAATAAATAATTTTAATGGAAACGCGGAGATTTCATTTAAAGAATTATCTTTAAATAATGATAATTAGAAAGGTACTTACCACTGAGCATACCAAGGATGCTCCTTGTGGTCATGTTCCCGGCGAGGAGGGACGCTGCCCGGGGCGCAGCAGCCCGTGTCGCAGCACTGCCACGGGATGGGGCAGCTCTTACCGTCCCCGCACGGGATCTCCGTCATGCACTGCCCAAAGAAAACACGGCAATTAAGACGTTTTTAATAACAAGCAATTTACTCGCGATTTCCGTGAATTATAGCCTATGTCACTCGCAGACAAATTAGTTTTCTATAAGTGAAAGAATTGTAAAAATCGGTCCAGTGATTTCGGAGCCTGTTCCATGCAAACAAAAAACAGACAATCAAATCTGACCGCTTTTTAATATTAGTATAGATTACTAGCAGTTTTCCTGCGGACTTGTCCGCGTAAATCAGAGTCCATGTCACCCGCATATAAGTAATTAGCTTTCTATAGGTAAAAGAATTTTGGAAAAAGGTCCAGTCGCTTTGGAGCCTATTCAATGCAAAGAAACAAACAATCCTTTAAATAAAATTATTTTAATACGGTTTTTATCGCGTTTATTACATTATTTATACACCTAACGTTTCGAGCACTTTACAGTGTTCGTGGTCGCAGGTAGACTAAGTTGACATTTGTCTAGTATTTTATAAGAACTGCAAAATCTACCGCCTAAAATATTTATTGATAACGTTCCGGATGAACGCAGTATTGGCTCACGGTGTCTGAAGGTCTTCCAGTCTTCTGCTTAGCTTGAGATTTGATTAAATTGATGACTGGATCCCAAGCTGGTGGTAACTGCCAACCATCCTCTCTATTGAAATTAGGATGTTTTTTAATTTCAATAGCCTCACGAAGCATTCTTGGAATGTATCTGTTTTCTTTTGCAAGGACTTGAGGATTATCAAAACGCATATAATGGTTGGGTTTGTCTAGGGCATGTTCACAGACTGCAGACTTCGTTGAGCGGCTATGCTTCATGTCAGCTATATGTTCTTTTATGTAATAATGTAATAAACGCGATAAAAACCGTATTAAAATAATGTTATTTAAATGTGTAACAATCGCGAAAACATAAGAAAACATTAACAAACAATCCTCTTTAAAATATTTGTATAGATTTCACAAGACGATAGTAGTAAAGGCGACCTACGAAGAACAGAGGCATCGGGGCGCCCCGGCGACGCAACGTAGAGACAGAGCGAAACAGAATATTTTGCCAAAACGTTTCGGCCAAATCTGATAAGACACTTTTTAAACGTGAGAATAATTACCATTCATCATCAGATGCCAGATGGATTGCCGTATGGTTCCGGGCAGAGTAGAATAGGACCACTCCAAGTCTTCCCGTGGATTTCGTAAAAGGCGACTTAGGAAACACAAGCTAAACAAAGCTTATAAATATCAAGATAACTCTCCAACCCGTCTGGCCAGCGTGGAGAGTGTAGGCCGAATCCTCTGACTGCTCTGGTTAATATAGCTTTGGTAGTACAGAGAGGATCGTGCTCCTGCAGTGGAGACAAAAAGATCTGATGATGATCATCATCACATCAGAGCTTCTTCTAATAGCTTGGATACATACGTAACCGTCTGTTTTGGGGTCTGGAAATATAAATCATAACATGCAATAAGATGTAAAAAATAACGCTGAATTCCAAAGCATATTTTTGCAATCAGATAAAAGTATATGCCTAACAATTATTAATTTATTACTTTTAAAAACCCGAGAATAAAGTTTAAACAAAATTCTTGTTCAATCGCAAACGTTGATGAGGATGTCAAGCTATATTTAGAAACCTCATTTCTCTCAATCCCTTTGAACCAGGCTCTCCACTCTCAAGACCTTAGCTCTCCGAAGCGATGAAGCGCTTTCATATTGTGTTTACCTAGCTTGTGCAGTGGCTTTGAATGCATTTCAAAAAGAAAAATTCTTTACTTTACATGGGATTTTATTTTGCATTCACAATGCTATTTTACCTTATTTATTAAATAAAGAAAATAAGAAATCGAGAAAAAACTGCACCTCTATTGATATAGTATTTTACTTTAGTATATCTACCTACTTTACAATATTTTTTTTTATGATTATGTCATTTTCAGCCATTGTTTTCTTCTATTGCAGGAAATGTTTCTGTGAAAGTAAAAGTCGGTGTACTTGTAAACTTTCTAAATGATATCTATGTGCTGTGTTTTTTAATCTTTCGATGTATTTATTTAAGTAACTGTGTAGGACGACAAACGAGCAAGCACCCAGAGCCAGAGTCCGTTGTAAGACGTACTCATTTATCATATAACTACACTTAACTTATAACATTTACTGTTGGCAAATGGAGAAAATAAATAAAGTTGCCCCTCAATTGAAAGTTTCATTACTCGCGAGTGGTACCTATAGCTGAGTAAATAACAAGGAAAAGTAATTTCTCGTGCAATTCATTTAGCTTCCATGCTGGTCTATAGGGAAAAGAAACATATGACGTTAGAAATGTAATATGTGGAGTTCCCCAAGGAAGTGTATTGTGACCTTTGATTTTATACTTCTCTTACATCAATGATATGCCTAGTCCCACAACCCAACCAATGATACTTTTCGGACAGTGACAGTGATGACAGTACCATATCGTGTAAAAAGCAATAACCTAAATGACCATGAAAAAAATATAAATGACGCTTTAAATAATGTAACTAAATGGCTTGACAACAATAACATAATAATTCATTTGAAAACAAATTGCATTATGCACTTTATAAATAAATATATCATCATCATCCTCATCAGCCTATACTCGTCCACTGTTGGACATAAATAAATAAATATATATATATATATTTATTTATAAATGTATATGGACAAATCACACAGATTGAGCTAGCCCAAAAGTGTTCTGACATTATATTTTTTTTTACCTTTGGCACTTATTTATTAATGCAAATAGTTAATTTATAAGATTAGGTCTATATTAAAATCAAATTGAATGACATTTTAATAATTTGTAATATAATATTTATATGATTCATCGAGCAAAACATAGCGGTCTACCACTGTTTATTTTATCATCTGTATTATTGTACCTATGTTTCACAAATCTGCATTTCTTCCCGCGGAGATCGAAAAGACCAATCGAGAGAATTGGCGAAAATCAGAGGAATCATGTCGATAGGCGATGCGGCTAGCAACCCATCACTATTATTGATTCCGTTTTCCACCTACACACCCATTAACGTGCTAAACGTGGCGTTCAGGTCTTTTAGACCTGAGCTCTGTCTACTCCGAAAAGGAGAAAGACGTGACAATATATATGTATTCATTTAGAACCGCTAATAAGTATATAGCAAATAAATAAAGTTATTCCAGCACACGTAGTCATTTCAATACAAACTAACGCTCTATATTTTCTAAATTAAATAACGCGAGGTATAAAATTTACAAGAGCAAATATACAAATCAAATATAAAAATCATCGAACAGGGAAATTAATTGGACAATATCGATAACATCACGAGTTCCGATTAAGCGCGCAACAGGCGCTGTTACTAGGCTACTTTTCATACTGGTCGAGTGCTTGAATAGGTACTGTTTTGTTTGTTTTTCGTATGTGTAAGTGGCCAACACTGGTGTCAGATTTTTCAAGCTGCCTTAAGGCATCTGACATAGCTTAACGACTGCCATCAACGATGACAGCCGGGACCAACGGCTTAACGTGCCTTCCGAAGCACGGAGGAGCTCGAGATATTTTTATGCCACTTGCGGTCACCCATCCAAGTAGGGACTGCACCAGGGGTTGCTTAACATATGTAAGCGCTCATAGAGCTCACACCCACTGGACCATCGGGCTCCTCTTGAATAGGTACTTTTAATATGGTAAGTACTCAATTATAAGAACTCAAGAAGACCAGTACTCGCCACTTGAATCTCAACTGCACAACTTGAAATTATCGCCCGAGTCGAAGAATAACCAAAAAAAACTGCATATGTGCCCCATCGTTACGCGTCCGTAGCAAGCTACGAACTGTCGTAGAAACCGTTGTTGTAGCTTCGTAGCGCTTGCTATAATAATCTTAGTTGCTACACTAGTTCCTCATAATGTTGTCAAAAGTGGGTGATTCTGAACAACTTAACAATATTTTAATGATAGAATTAGATTATAGAAACTACATAAGCAAGAAAAAAGGCAAAATTCTAAGAAAAAAAATGTCCCTTAGAAATATGACCAGCACACAGGTGAATTTGTTCGGGACGTTCAATTTTGTTTTTCATCTTTTACCTTTTTTCTTGTGAGGTTTAACGTGCGTTTTAATATAACCAAAGACAGGCTCGCGAGGTCTACATCTTACGGAGTACGGAGCTACTAGTAATATACAAGAAGCCCTCGCCCAACTTCGTAGACAGTCTACGCCACCGCTACGAGTTCGTAGCAAATCGTAGCAATATTCCAATGTGAACCAGGCTACGCCCAGACGGGTTTTGCTAGTGCCGTTACCGAGTCTATTTATAACAAATCGATACAGGTGCATGTGCAGCGTTACGTCCCGGCCGGAGGTTCAGTTACAACGATTTTAAGCGAAGTGCAAGCAGGTAATAAACTTAGGACCAAATTGTCACGGATTAATTTTTGTGACGTACGTCATCCGTTCCTTTCATATGGTTTTGGAGAAAAAAAAGTAGCATTCAGTTTTGTGAAAGAAAAAATGATCAGATCTTTAAATATACAGCGTATTAATTGATTCTCGACAAAAAGCCCTCAAAGTGTCCTTAAAGTGGCGATTAAGACTGTCAATATGAACCACTGAAAAGTGGTTGGGACAAATTCTGGGTACTTGAAAAAAACCACAATCCCAAGTTGTTTTCATAATTTCGCATCACTGAATATAAATAAATTAGATAGTTAAAAGTTTATTGATGTGATAAGAAGTAGAACATCGAACTCTTCCGTATTAAATATGTACCTTGACGTGGGGTTGATGACCGTCTCTACGTCCGCCAATCACTAATAAAATCAATCAATTGCTTCATAACATAAGCTATGTATACTAAGTGCCTACCTTATAATAATGCAGTGAATTACCTCTACTAGTTCTTTATCATGATATATTATAGTACTACTACTATAATACTATATGGTGCACACACAATATGTTCTAACAGAAATTCTAAGTGATTTGCCATATCTTTTCTATTTCACACGTTTGTGAACAATCCCCAAGCCGTGTCGTGATTAACAAAGAAGGAATTTATGTAACAAAGAAATAAACTGCTTCGTGTTTTATTTAAGTTTATCCCTAGCTTAGTTTCTAAGACTTTAATGTAAAATTAAGTAAGTATATAGTAGACCTAGTAGAACCTACCAACTACCTAAAGAGGCTGGGCGTCAGGCAGGCAGGCGGCCGGCCCTCAAACCTATGATAAGGAGTGTGTAAGTGGATGTAGAAATGGAGAGTGGAATCAAAATAGAGATGAGTGGCTAGCCGCATCACCTACTTACATAACAAATAAATAATAAATATACACGGACAAATCACACAGATTGACCTAGCCCCAAAGTAAGTTCGAGACTTGTGTTATGGGATACTAACTCAACGATACTATATTTTATAATAGATACTTATATAGATAAACATCCAAGACCCAGGTCAATCTGAAAAAGATCATTTTCCATCTTGACCTGACCGGGGATCGAACCCGGGACCATCCATGTCGCAGGCAGGCGTGTTGACCGCTGCGCCACGGAGCTCGTCAATATCGCTCGTCAATCCTTACATTTTCGCCCAATCCCTTGACCGGTTTTTGCGGTCTGCCGCGAAAGAAAAGCAGCTGGTATATTCTATGTTTCTCCTTTTCTCCCAAACCGGCATGGAAGATAATAATATACCTATAATAATAATATACCTAATAGCTTGAGCCTTGCTCCGCTGCTGGTGGCACTCTAGGTTTAGGTTTTTATAAAGTTTTTATGTTTTGTATTATATTTTTATATTTTACTTTTTATGTCAATTTTATAAAAACCTAAATCTAAGATTAAAGATATAAATAGAGAGAATATACCTAATAATATAGCCTATAGATTGGATAAATCAGACAGGTGGCGAGTGCTTAAAATAGCTTTTTTGTTATCCAGTTTTCGCGGGAAAATGATTGAGCACGGCGCATGTTTCCCCCCAATCGATCGCAACCACGTTCCAGGAAGGCGAATCTTGGCGATGTTGCCGTAGACACGGCTTTAGGACGACCACGCTTTCGCGGAAAACTGGCAACATAGTTGTGTCTCTCGCGTTTTCTCGTGGAAGGAACGCAGTTGTCAAAATAAAACCATTGTCTGATGAAGATATAAATAGACTGGCTATGATTCAATCTTAGGCTTCATTTGATTATTATATATGTGATTTTTTTCCGATATTCACATATATGCACATGTTTACTAAGTTTAAAGGTTTACAAAATCAATGCAAATATAGTATTACCTAGAAAGGTATAAGGTGCTTCTTTACCATATGGTAACAAAACTGCCGCATTATTTTATTCCAAGCCCTTGTTCATACATTTTATTAATAATATAGTTACTTTTATTACTGAATAATGACTTCAACCAAAACTGATTAATTTATCACCATTTTATCACAATGACAAAGATAATTAAAATAGCAAAAATTGGTAAGGTACTTTTAATACAGCTTAGAATATGCGAAAATTAAGTTTAAAGATTATTTTACAGCAAAGAAATATAAAAATTAACTCACAGGAATAGGTTTAATCATAAGCATCCCCATCAAGATGACAGATAGTAAGGCAAGAACCATCGTGATGGCAAGCAGCGGCGTGTAGTGCTTGAGTTTCTGCGACATGGGCCCTGCTGCTGGCACTGCTGGCTGCACATGCAGTTGCACCGAGCGCGTCACGCGCGGCAATAACACTCTCCAGGTCCTCGGGACGCCATCCCCGCGCCAGCCGGTCGCCCCGAAGGGTCGCGCCTCACTGAATACCCGTACGCCCGTCTTAGTAAAACCAAAATAGCTTGAGCTACCCCGCCCTGCGCGCTGTTGCCGCCCTTACGTGAGAGTGGTAGGCTCCGCTTTTAGTCGGAGCTCTCTCGACACTGGGCAGATGTAATATTGTACAATTTTACGTTTGCAGGCGACGTAAGAGCTGCGCTGTGCCCTATATTGTGTGACGTAGCGGCTGGAGAGAGTTTGCAGGGTAGTGGGCTGGTGTGGCCGCAAATATATGTTGGTTTTCGAATGAAGTTCGCAGATTGATGCCATGATAGTGGGAATTATTGGGAGGTGCAGCGCGGCCGGGACGCACTTGCTGTCGTCATTGCAATGTCCCTGAATATTTACTAGGAAATTGAATCAATAACAAATAACTTTCAACATAGTCTCTACAGAGATTTTGTGATACAACATTTTTGATTATCTGACAATCGAATCTGATGATTTAAACTAAATCTAGACATAAGTATGTTGATAAGAAAAGGTTTTAAAATGAAAAATTTAAAAGGCACGAAGAATGCTCAAAATGGAAAGCCAGTTACTTGGAATAAGCAGTGCCTGATTAAACCACGTGGGGACACGTGGCGCAAATGAGTAAAAGGATATCCGGCGCTGCGGTTTTCCCAAGACGAGGATAAACGACAACGATAGTCTCTAAGCAATCGCTTACTTTTGGGCGAACAAAAATCATGAAACTTGCGTCATCATTACCGAACGCTTTGTAGTAAAGTTAATTAGTTTTCACTTCTATCGACAGTCCCATAAGACTGCCGTATAGTTTTTTTAAATTTGTAACGTAACGTAAGGATTCTAGCGATATTCCACACATCAAAAAATTTTTATTTAGATTTTGAGTTAAAATAAAAAAATCACACAAGTAGGTACATACAGGACCTTCAATACATTACGCTCCTTTAATTGGACAGTCGTGAAAAAGAATGCATGCCAATCTACTCAGAAGATGGCGCAGTAGAGCGTGATTGGCATCGCGCTAATTGAACGGTCCCCGGAATCTTTTCCGCCATTCAGCGTGTTTATAGGACGTCCCTTGACCTACCTATCTATCGCAAATTACAGAGGGGTAGATCCGACACTCACGCACTACTCTAGCAATATGTGTAACAGAAAAAAACATACGTTACAGATACCGTTGACTGGAAGAGATTCCATCCTGGGATAAGTCCACCATTGTTCATATTTTCTGTTGAGTTTTTAAGTTTAGTTCCATTAGACTGTATGCTAATTATTGTACAATAAAGAATTTAAAATAGCCCTGTAAGTTGCGAACTTGTGTCGTGGGATATAACTATATTATATTCAGCAATAAATACTTATATCTTCAACGCTGGTGTTGGAGAATAGTAAAGACGTAGAATGTGCCAGCAGCTTCTTTTCCCACGCAGATCGCAAAAGCCGATCGAGGGACTGGGAAAAAGACTTGATACCCAGGAAGACCCAGGCCAACTGAAAAAGATAGCCTGTATATTGCAATTTGCACGCAACGCTTAACTTGGAAAGACATTCCTTATAATTCAATTTATATACTCAACATACATACAGTAGGTACATATTATTACCACATTCAACAACAAGACACTCACACACAAATAATAAAAACCGGCCAAATGCGTGTCAGGCCACGCGCATTGTAGGGTTCCGTAGTTGCGAATGACAACTTTGAGTTCACACTGTTCACACTCGCACAAATTGTATGAAATTTTTAATTTTCGAGTACATCTTATAAGTTGGTTGCCTATAACTTTTTAGTTTGTACTTAGTACTTAATTCTGATAGTTTTTTTTCACGTATCCATATATAACCGTTTAGCAGATAGAGGGGACACGTACCTCTAACAAAAATTTGCACATTAAAACCAAATATTTCGGAAACGGATCCCTAAATCGAAAAATTGATCTCAACCTCACAATACTTTTTAAAGACCTATTTAACAATACCCAACACTATGTATTTATATATAAAAAAAATATTACTCCCTCTTTACTTGTATGGGAGCTACCCTAAAAAAAGTTATTTCAAGATTTTTTTCTACCACTTTTTTGCCAAGATTAATATACATACCCATACCAAATTATAGTTTCTAGTACTTATAGTCTCTGAGTAAAACCGCGGACGAACAGACAGACAGAGAGACATGGCGAAACTATAAGGGATATTAACTTTACTACGGAACCCTAAAAACAGACAGTCATAATGAAATGTTAATTTTCAATTATTATTAAGTATTATATTTATGTCATTATCGCTTTCATAAATCTTCCTCAGCTAAATTTTCAGACAGCAAACGCTTGTTTGGAAGTTAGGCAAGGTTAACCAAATTAATGGTCCAAATACAAACTTAGAAAGGTAAGTTCATAATTCTGTACACAATTACTGTATACAATTGTATTTCTGACGGAGATTGAAACACACACACGCTTACGCTCACATATGAATGAAAATAGTGTCATATATACGTAAAGACGATATACTGTGTATAGCAAGCGCTACGCAGTGACTTTCTTAGTCTATAACTTGCTTCGGACATGTATCAACGGTGAGCTTTTAAATATGTATAAAATAAAATTATTTTATTTCCATCTTTGATGTAATGAGATAAAATTGAGTCACATATATCATTGCTGTCTAGGACGCCTGTCTGCAGCAGCTTAAGCTGAGGCAGTCCTTTGCCTACATATAATCAATGGAAGTGTATCTAAAGTATGGCAATAAATCGATTTTTATTCTATTTTACATGACCGCAAGTGCTACGATGCCACTTTTTATGTTCGACCGTTCCTCAACGTCCACGTAGCAGCGGCGTAGACCGTCTACGACGGTGGACGATAACCTCACAAAATATAATGTGTATGCAACAATTCAAATTTAGGTATTTTTAGTATTCCATCGTGTATAAGTGAAGTAAGTATATAAACTGTGTAGCATAATTATGTAGCAAGAGCTACGAAGAGAACTTCTGCGAGATCTACGTCAGTTCGAACCTTGCTATGGTTGAGTGTGTAGCGTTGGCGTAGACTGTCTACGAAGTCGGGCTACAGCATCTCACTCACATAATTCGCTTTTTATTTGACTATCTGAATCCGATCCATCTCAATGTATACCTATGCTAAAGTAACAAAATTATAATACGGTAATTTTAATAAAAAGTACCTACGTTACCTAAAATCATATTTTTTTTAATCTATGCCTAAAATATTGCGTATGTGACGTCAAAAATAATTCGTATTTAACATGACTTTATTTTTTAAATTATAATCAAACAAAAAGTCATTAAAGTGCAGCCGTAAAAATGACGTCACCTTCAGGAAATTCACATTTCAAGTTATTGAATGTCACTCGTAAATGTAAAAAGGTTTCTTTTCGATAAACAGATTTCAAATAAAAACTTTTAAGGGAATATCTCCTCGGTATCCTAACCTATGTGTATGCAAAATTTCATGATGATCGGTTCAGTAGCTACGGCGTAAAAGCGTAACAAACAAATAAACTCACTTTCAAATTTATAATATTAGTTGGAATTTTCACCATCACTTCATCCTTACTTTTACATCAGTCCATACTGATGCGTAGCATTAGCGTAGACTATCTACGAAGGTGGCCGACTGACATGAGATGACGCGACATATATCGACTATATACGTAATTCTCATGTTTGAGAGATAATATGTATGTATGATAAGATGGAATAGTCTCACACTCGTTATTTTCTACGATATTTCATAATTTGTTACGGTTGCGTAGCGGTGGCGTAGACAGTCTACGAAGTTTAGCAAATGATTCATCATAGTTTTTTTTTTATGTCATAGAACAACAAACGAGCAGGCGGGTTACCTGATGGTAAGTGACCACCGCTGCCCATCGACAACTGCAACACCAGGAGTGTGACAAAAGCGTTGCTGGCCTTTTATTTTTCCCTCCCAGAGGGGACAGGGCTTAAGGCTCTCTCATTCTCACCAAACGAAGCAGAGCAGCGGTAAAGCTACTACTCAAAAGAAGGTTTTCTGTGAGAGACCGACTTTCCAGGATGAAACGGCCCTTGACGATGAATTTCTTCGGTAGCGTGGCTCTACCACAACAATAAATAGTTCATTAATATGATGATATAAAATAGTGTAAGTATCATATAAACGTAGAAAGTTATCGCGTAGCAAGCACTAGGAGATAACTTTCTACGACAGTTCGTAACTTGTTCCGGACGCGTAGCGGTGTCGTGGATCGTCTACGAAGTTGGGCGACAGTTTCTATCTAGTCTATGGTTTCCACTTACATCTCAGACATACATTTTCATAATTTAACCAAGATTTTTAGGGTTCCGTAGTAAACTAGGAACCCTTATAGTTTCGCCATGTCTGTCTGTCCGTCCGCGGTTTTACTCAGAGACTATAGGTACTAGTGAGCTACAATTTGGTATGGGTATGTATATTAATCATGTCAAAAAAGTGGTAGAAGAAAATCTTGAAAAAAAAAAAATTTTTTAGGATAGCTCCCATACAAGTAAAGAGGGAGTAATATTTTTTTTTCTATACAAACCCATCGTGTTGGGTATCGTTAGATAGGTCTTTAAAAAATATTGTGAGGTTGAGACAACCATTTTTCGATTTAGGGATCCGTTTCCGAAATATTTGGTTTTAAAGTGCAAAATTTTGTTAGAGGTAAGTGTCCCCCCCCTCTATCTACTAAACGGTAGATAGAGGGGGGTAGATATATGGATACGTGAAAAAAATTACAGCAGTAGTATATATACTGAAGTTGAAAGGAAAATTATCAGAGCTGAGTACCAAGTACAAACTAAAAAGTTATAGGCAACCATCTTATAAAATGTACTCAAAAATTTTAAATTTAATACATTTTCATTGTTACATGTTTTTGGTCGTTAAACTGTGAGTTGCGAGTGGAAACAGTGTGAAGTCAAAGTTGTCATTCGCAACTACGGAACCCTACACTGCGCGTGGCCCGACACGCACTTGGCCGGTTTTTTTTTTATACAACCTAGTAGGCAAAAACCGGCCAAGTGCGTGTCGGGCCACGCGCAGTGTAGGGTTCCGTAGTTGCGAATGACAACTTTGAGTTCACACTGTTTACACTCGCACCTCACAGTTTAACGACCAAAAACATCTAACAATGAAGATTGTATGAAATTTTACATTTTCCACTACATTTTATAAATAGGTTGCCTATAACTTTTTAGTTTGCACTTAGTACCCAGCTCTGATAGTTTTCCTTTCAACTTCAGTATATATACTACTGCTGTAATTTTTTTCACGTACCCATATATAACCGTTTAGCAGATAGAGAGGGGGGACACGTACCTCTAACAAAAATTCGCACTTTAAAACCAAATATTTCGGAAACGGATCCATAACTCGAAAAATGGTGTTCTCAACCTCACAATATTTTTCAAAGACCTTTTTAACGATACCACACACGATGGGTAAATAGAGAAAAAAAAAATACTCCCCCACTTTAGTTGTATGGGAGCTAACCAAAAAAAAAATTTTTTTCAAGATTTTCTTTTACCACTTTTTTACCATGATTAATATACATACCCATACCAAATTACAGCTTTCTAGTATTTATAGTCTCTGAGTAAAACCGCGGACGGACAGACAGACAGACAGACAGACAGACAGACAGACAGACATGGCGAAACTATAAGGGTTCCTAGTTTACTACGGAACCCTAAAAAAGGCAAACAGCTTCTGATGGAAAGCGGTTACGGAAGTCTATGGATGCCTGTAACACCAAGGATACAACTCGCGCGATGCCGACGCTGAAGAAATCTTATCAAGCCTTTTTGAAAAAATCCATTTTGTAGTCACTGGGGAAAATTAAGGCAAGGAGTTAGTTCCACAAATTTAGCGTACATGGAAGAAAGTTCCTTGGAAGTAATGAGAAAAAGTAGTCATCGCAATGGTGACGTATAGACCACGTTTTCTTCCTGTTAAGGCGCAGTGGTATACGAAACTAGCGCCACTCAGCAATTAATTGTTTTAATAGGGGTGGCAGCGCAAAGCTAATTGTAGATGTCGCTGCGTACGTTCATCCTTAACAAAAATATATATATCTATATTTTTAGATTTTGATGCAATTAATTAGTGCATAAGAATAGTGACAAAACATTAAACCTTTCGTAAAAAAAGGTATAAAACGCATATATGTTCCCTTATCAAAAGATTTTTAAGTGTTTTGCAAACATAACCTACAATAATATTTTTTATTATAGTAACAATAAAATATATATGCCAATTTGTGGGAAACTAGCTAGTATAAACAATTTAATAGTTTATTTCACGAGATTTGGTCTGATTATGAAGAAAAATATTGATTAGTGTAAAAGTCCATACATTTGGCAGTTGTATCGGAACAACCCTACTAAACTGTAACGTGACAGTTGCTATGTCCACGTAAGTGCTACGTCGTAGACATTCTATTCCACGGAAGTTTGATGCTACGAGCTCGCTTGTAGCGGCGGTGGACAGCCTACAAAGTCAGAATGAAAACCATTGTTTTATAGGTGGTGGCATGAAAAGATGGCTTGACACGCTGCCGCGTTTCTAGATACAAATAACATTTGGATGAGTTTGAGTTTCGAACAGAGTGCATGGTTATTTAGTTCCGTTGATGTTCTAATATTCTCTTATTAATATAGAGGTATGTAAATATCAGAGCATTGTGAATGCAAAAAAATACCTATAAGGTATTTTGGATGCTACTTACTCTGATGGTTTGGGCATGAGATACTGGCAGTTTGGGAGACGGGGCGCGTAGCCAATGTCATACCTGTAACTACTGGATAGGCAGTTTAAGAAGACACTGACCAAAGGAATAATACACAAAAATATTTTTGATAACAATTTTATTCTACAAAAACTTTATTTGCTGTTCTCGAACATTCCGTCTGTGATGCACGTCACTGATGTGACGTCACTGGTGGTCAATTTTGATTATAAATAAATCACTTTTGTCTTTCGCGTCACGTCAAAATAACTTGAGGAAGAGCGTAAACGTAGGGCCATATCTCTAGGCATTGCAACCTTATCAAATTATCACTAGCCAAAGACAATATAATACTAACATACTCTAGCAATACTGTATGTGTGTAACATCAAAAAGAACTCTCCAACCCGTCTGGCCAGCGTGGAGAGTGTAGGCCAAATCTTCTGATGGCTCTGGCTAATTATAATGGCTCTAGTGATCAGAGAGGGTCGTACTCCTGCAGTGGAGAATAAAAAAGACCTGATGATGATGATGATCAATACTGTATACGGTTGTACGGATGACCAATGGTCAAGGTTACGTCCTACGAATAAATAAATATACAAATCACACAAAGTGAGCTAGCCCCACAGTAACTTGTGTCGTAAGACACTAACTCAATGATACTGTATTTTTTAATAGATACGTTTAAATAATAAATATTTACGGACAAATCACACAGATTGAGCTAGCCCCAAAGTAAGTTCTAAGACTTGTGTTTTGGGATACAAACTCAACGATACTATATTTTATAACAAATACATATATAGATTAACATCCAAGACCCAGGCCAATCTGAAAAGATCGTTTTCCATCATGATTTGACCGGGGATCGAACCCGGCTCCACCCGTGTCGCAGACTGGCGTGTTGATCACCGCGCCACGGAGGTCGTCGGCCTGTTTATGAAAAAGTAATTCGTAGGTTCTGGCTTAGAATCTCAGATAAAGATAGACCCCTTCTGTTTTATAAATAACTAGCAATTTTTTCGCGACATCGTCCGCGTTAATTATAGCCTACATCACTCGCAGATAAATTAGCTTTGTACAGGTGAAAGAATTTTGAAAAACGGTCTTAGTTTCGGAGCCTTTTTAATGCAAACAAACAAACGTTCCCTCATCATAATATTTGTAAAGATAAATACAAAATAAACACCCGAACAGACTGCATTCAGGCTCGCTGAGTGATGGAGGGGATTGGTTGAGCAACCAAAGATATGACCCATTTTAAATACGTCTTTACGAAGAGGCTTCCAGTCCGTTTTGGAGTTTCTCGGAGTCGTCTGGCAACTCTTCTTCTCTCTGTTCATCTTCTTCTTCCTTCTGCTTCTGTTTCCTCACCATGTCTGATAGGTACCTACACCGCTGCATGCATTCTTCCTGCAGACAAATAATATAATGTTAAATATGTGGAGGTGGAATTTATCAAAAATTGAGTTACCAGTAGAAACGCAAACTAAACAAAGCTTATAAATATCAAAGAGACCTCTCCAACCCGTCTGTCCAGCGTGAAGAGTGTAGGACAAATCCTCTGACTGATATGGCTGTGGTTGTACAGAGAGAGTCGTGCTCCTGCAGTGGAGACTAAAACAGAACTGATGATGATAAGCAAACTAGAATCCCTTTTTGCTAACTATTGACAACTAGCAGGCTAAACGAGGCCTTTGAGTTTTATTGCGTTAGCCTATATCTACCCCATCATCATCATCATCATCAGGTCTTTCTAGTCTCCACTGCAGGAGCACGACCCTCTCTGTACTACCAGAGCCATATACTAGCCTGAGTAGTCAGAGGATTTGGCCTACACTCTCCACGCTGGCCAGACGGGTTGGAGAGGTCTCTTTGATGTTAATAAGCTTTGTTAAGCTTGTGTTTCCTTAGTCGCCTTTTACGACATCCACGAGACGACTTGGAGTGGTCTTAATCTACTCTGCCGGGAACCACACGGCACTGACACTACCCCGCAAGTGATAAAAACGTGATAATATGTTATAATAAATAAATATATACGAACAAATCACACAGATTGAGCTAGCCCCAAAGTAAGTTCGAGACTTGTGTTATGGGATACTAACTCAACGATACTATATTTTATAATAGATACTTATATAAATAAACATCCAAGACCCAGGTCAATCTGAAAAAGATCATTTTTCATCTTGACCTGACCGGGTATCGAACCCGGGACCATCCGTGTCGCAGGCAGGCGTGTTGACCGCTGCGCCACGGAGCTCGTCCTTTTATTATATAGAAGAAGTAGTGAGCTTGAGTGAGTATGAGACACAGATAAAACTATATGGCGGCTCGGATATTAGCTGCTCACTGCTTGTTCGCGCCCCACCTCCCCACGCGCGCCCCGCTAATAGAGGTGTTACTGATATATCAGAACCGATACCGCGAACATAATATGAGCGCTGCAGAACATAATACAAATATATTAGGTTATGTGATATCCGATGAACGCGTTCCCGAAGAACCGTCAAGAACAGTTTAATATCCAGAGTATCGTATCGGTGAACCGGCTGCGTTACTGCGTTCCGCGCCCGTTCGCGTTCCGCATCCGTTCGCATCCTAACTACGACGATACGAAATAGAGGTGTTAAAAGCATCATGGAAAAAATTGTCGCCTAAAAAATAAATAATGGTCACATCTCTTATGTTCTTAATGCATTTTATATTGATAGGTAGATGTAAAATGCCTCAAAAAATAATATCGCCTGCAAAATCCCAGCCTGTTCTTCACCGTTCTTGGAGAACGTTTAACGGAACATAATATCGGTAAACTAATATATTCGATAACATGGTTCTTGATATCTGACCCTAATATAACACCTCGGTAATCTGCGTAAGTCTTAGCAGTACACAATATTAGGTTTAGCGGGTAAACCTAATATTGTGTACTGCCAAAGACAATATAATACTAACGGTACTGCTAAGACTTACGCGATGTTCCGAGCAGCAAAAGTTTTTCGCGGCCTCTATGTCATAAGCCCATCCCCTCTCCCCTCTGGGAGGAAAAAGCAAAAGCCCGGCAACGCTCTTGTCACACCCGTAGTGGTGCAGTTGTCCATGGGCAGTGGTAATCACTTATAATCAGGTGACCCACTTACTCGTTTGCCGTTTTATGACATAAAAAAACAACGGGTTGCACTCTAGGAGTTTTTCATTCAGGTCAAGTGTCCTGACGAATCTATCGGTCACGTGATCCGACGCGATTTAAAAAAAAATTTTCCCCATCACAAAAAGTCACCGCACTAGGCACACTAGCGACGCCAATAATTTGATTCCTAATACTTTACAAATAGAATTAAATTCGAGAATATAAGTAATATAAGCCTTAGTAAATAACCTGAAGTATTTGTCTTAAATTTTAATCTTATGAAAATCAGTCATTAAGAGAACTACTGATTACCGCCTAAAACGGCCGTTTTTGGCGGTAATCAGTAACAAAGACAATATAATACTAACGTAATAGACTGCCCACCTCATACAAAAATATTGGACCAAATTAAGGTTGCGAAAAGCAGGCGAATGTATGGCGCAGGAGAGTTGCTTGCTACTCGATACTAGATGGCGGTAATCTGCGTTAGCCTTTAACTTTTTAAATATACAGTGTCATTTTAAAATATTATGCCTAAAATATTGTTTTGATTTTTAATAAGATATATTTTGTGAATCATGTTTTTATATTCTCATAATACGGTAGATACAATGTTGTGTAGTTTCGAGTGGCGCCATCTATGCGAGTCTCTGAGAACAAATCGTACGATTAAGGCGATGAGAACACATGTCAGTAATAATAATAAGATCTTTATTTTACATAGTAGTTCTCTTATTGACTGATTCTCGTAATATTAAAACAGGATTCCAAAAATACTTAGGTTATTTACTAAGGCTTATATTGCTTACATTCTTGAATTTCATTCTATTTGTAAAGTATAAGGAATAAAATTATTGGCGTCGCTAGTGTGCCTAGTGCAGGCTTTTAAGAAGTTTTCAAAAAAATAAAACGTACTTTGGTCTTGCCGGGCACGGCGGCGGCGATCTTCTGCCAGCGGTCGCCGGCGCCGCCCTTGGGGTGCTTGGCCAGCGCCGCCTCCAGCGCCTTCTGCTGGCTCTGCGACCAGTTGCCCGCTGCCACTTCTTCTGTCTTGCGCGTCTTCACCTGGAATGATTTTATGTTTTGATATTGCCATTCATTTATAACGAAGGACGATTTTTGCCATACATATTTGATTTTTTTTGTTTTTAACCCATAAGTACTAACCACACTACACTAATTTGTAGCAGTTGTCCTTGAGCTTCGCGGCCATGTGCGTGAACTCCGGCATGGCACGGACCAAGGCCACTACTTCTACCAATTTGAACCATTAATAGTTTTATTTTCTACCTTTTAACGGGCTCCGGCGGCGGTGCTTCACTGGCCTCCTGTCCTGGCAGTTTATACCAGTTGTCCTTGAGCTCCATATTACAAACTTGGCAGGTAAACTTAGCTCTGCGGCTTATGCTGTCAGGAAAATTAGACAACTGACCGATGTTGAAACCGCGCGTTTGGTATATTTTAGTTACTTTCATAGTGTTATGTCTTATGGAATTTTACTATGGGGTAACGCTGCAGAAGTGAACACAATATTTATCCTGCAGAAACGAGCTATTAGATCTATATATAAACTTGGTGCTAGAGAATCTCTTAGAGAATTGTTTAAAGATTTTAATATTTTAACCTTACCTTCTCAGTACATATTTGCGAATATTATGTTTGTACACCATAATTTACATTTATATGAGAAAAATAGTGACATTCATGACCGAAACACAAGAAATAAAAATAAGTTGGCTACACCAGCTCTGCGATTGCAGAAAACTAAGCGTTCATTTATGGGTCTCGGAGCACGCTTCTATAATAAAATTCCCGCAGAAATATCGGGTCTACCTTTACATAAGTTTAAAACTGCTGTTAAAAACCAGTTAGTAAAAAAGGCATATTATTGTATTAATGATTATTTAAATGATAAAAATGCGTGGCAGTAATTTAATTGATTGTAATTTATTGTAATTAATATAAATAACATTAGAAATAAATAATTACTTGTAAAATATTGTAATCGAAGCCCCTCAGGCACGTAGGGACCAAGTCTGGATTGAGTTTCTTTCGGCGTATTGTTCTCACCAGTGGTCATTACGAAACGCTAGTAGTTTTTTCGATTTTGCATATTAAAAATTAAAAATAATAAAGTAAAAAATATGACGTTCAAAAAGAGATACAATTATCCAATTTTGAATAAAAATCTTTGACTTTGACTTCGCGGCCATGTGCGTGACCTCGGGCACGGCGCGGCCCATGGCTCGGTACTTCTTACCAATTAAAACCATTAATAGTCCTATTTTCCTACCTTTTTAACAGGCTCCGGCGGCGGCGCCTCGCTGGCCTCCTGCCCTGGCAGTTTGTAGCAGTTGTCCTTGAGTTTGGCGGCCATGTGCGTGACCTCGGGCACGGCGCGGCCCATGGCTTGGTACTTCTTACCAATTAAAACCATTAATAGTCCTATTTTCCTACCTTTTTAACAGGCTCCGGCGGCGGCGCCTCGCTGGCCTCTTGCCCTGGCAGTTTGTACCAGTTGTCCTTCAGCTTCGCGGCCATGTGCGTGACCTCTGGCACGGCGAGGACCAATGCCCACTACTTCTACCAATCAGAACATTGAATAGTAATATTTTTCCTACCTTTTTAACGGGCTCTGGCGGCGGCGCCTCGCTGGCCTCCTGCCCTGGCAGTTTGTAGCAGTTGTCCTTGAGTTTGGCGGCCATGTGCGTGACCTCGGGCACGGCGCGGCCCATGGCTTGGTACTTCTTACCAATTAAAACCATTAATAGTCCTATTTTCCTACCTTTTTAACAGGCTCCGGCGGCGGCGCCTCGCTGGCCTCTTGCCCTGGCAGTTTGTACCAGTTGTCCTTCAGCTTCGCGGCCATGTGCGTGACCTCTGGCACGGCGAGGACCAATGCCCATTACTTCTACCAATCAGAACATTGAATAGTAATATTTTTCCTACCTTTTTAACGGGCTCTGGCGGCGGCGCCTCGCTGGCCTCCTGCCCTGGCAGTTTGTAGCAGTTGTCCTTGAGTTTGGCGGCCATGTGCGTGACCTCGGGCACGGCGCGGCCCATGGCCTCGGCGATGCGCTCCCAGCGCTCGCTGGACCCGCCCGGGTACTTCTTCACGAGCCGGACGAGCTCCGCTAGGTCGTCGTCTGTCCAGAGACCACCGGATATGACTGGTGGAGACTAAAAACAAGTAATTTTTAATGATAATATAATCCTGATCCTAACTATTCTAACTATATATATGTGAAGAAAAAAGGAAATGTTGTAAAAAATACATACATACTATCACGTCCTTATCCCTTGCGGGGTAGACGAGCCTAAGGTCATAAAACCTACAGGCCACGTTTAGCATAGTAGTAGGCGAAAAAGTGGAAAGCGGAATCACAATAGTGATGGGTTGCTAGCCGCATCGCCTATCAATGTGATTCTTTAGATTTTCGCCCAATCCCTTGACCGGCTTTTATGGTCTGCGCGGGAAGAAAAGCAGTTGGTATATTCTATGTTTATATATATATAAAATAAAGTTCCTTTTATCACTCACGGGTCTGACCGGCACGGCAACCGGTCCGCCGTGCTCGGGCTCGTCGGCCGGGTCGAGCACGCAGCCCTCGCGCTCCGGCGGCGCCCAGCGGCGGCGCCGCACCGTCTTGGGCTGCGCCGCTATGGCTGCCTCGCGTTCTGCCCTCAGGCGGTCCTCTTCCTCTCTGCATACAAATTTAACACTAGAATTATTCTTCATATGGAGTCGAAATGGTTTCAGTCTATTAAATATCTTTAAACCAGTATTTGGCCTCGCTGATTGCCCTGTCGTTGGCCTCATTAAGATCCTGTACGGTGCAAGTAATGGGGCAGTTTGGGCACGACAGAAGGTGAGACATGGTCTGATCGGCACCGCAGTCACACAAATTGTTGGTAGAGAAACCCCTGGCCCTATTTTCTCGACATCTCCCAATCGGGTAGAATTATTATTTTCTAGGCCGTTTTTGATCAACCCTCTTAGTGGAGGACTGCGGTAGTCAGAGAGAGACGAACCTATATAATAGAACGAGAAACGCTTACAACTTCTCTTTTACGTATCAACATCAATATAGTAAGCGTCTTCTCCTTAGTACTCTGATAGAACTTTTTAAATTTTTGATATTCGATATTTACCCCTATTGTTCTTATAATAGAGATCATAATTCTGTGCGAAGATTTATGGATGACAGTGAGACAGAAATACTACAGGTCGGTATCCTGCTTGCATATAGGCAATTGTATATAATATAAAGTTCCTATATCTATGGTTTTTATACATTTGAATATATGCCAGCGGGACACCAACCTGTAGTATTCCGTCTCTTTCTATGCCAGTTAAGAGGCTTACAGCACCGAAACTAGCGACCCCCGTTATTTAATTCTTGTTCTCCGAAAAAAGAACAAATTGAAAAAATCTACGTAAGTACTTCCTTAGTAAATTACTTGTAGTATTTTTAGAAGAACTTTTCATCGACATCAGCATTTCAGATTGAGAGAACTACTCATTACCGCCACAAGTGGCCGCTTTTGGCGGTAATGCGTAGTTCTCTTGATTTACCAAATACAAAATAATGAAAAGCAATACAAAAATTACTAGAAGTCATTTACTAGTGAAGTACTTACGTCGATTTTGTCAATTTGATCTTATTTATTAGCAAAAGAAATAAAACCAAGGGTGGCGCTAGTTGGCTGGTGTAAGCACCTTGGTCCGTCCTGGTCCGACGGCGCGGCGGATACCACAACTATGGTATCGTGACAAAACCACAAACAGGTATAATTATTTATTTTTAGTAATATTATTTATCTACACACTTTATTTTACGTGTAGATGCAGTATTGCTTGCAATTAGGCCTTAAAACACTTATGTAACCTTATCAAGACTCTAGCAGAGCTTTGTTTTTAATAAAAACACACTCGTATTTTAAGAACCCTTATTACATGAAAGTGCATGAAACAACATATTATATCGCGCTCGGATATTAGCTGGTCACTGGGCAGTACGCGCCCCGCCTCTCCGCGCACGTGCCCCGCTGAACCTAATATTATGTACTGACAGAAAAAGAAACATCAGAAAGGCATTACTAAGAAATTAGTAACACAAACCTCTTTTTCTGCCGCCGTGCCTCTTCCTCTTGCTCCTTCCGTCTCCGCTTCAGCTCTGCAACACCTCGAGGTATCGCCGTCACAGACCACCACAGGAACCGGGGGATTTGGAAGGGCAAGGTGTCCTTGACACTGGGCTTCGGCAGTTGCTCCAAGATTTCTGCCAGCCCAGTGTCGAAGCCTGACTTCTTGGATGATTTCTTCCCTCTGCTGCTTATTATTTGCTCCTGTTTAAGAATCACATAGTAATTTAAAATAGAAATACTTAGCGAGTTTAATTTTCAAACAATTGGTCTTTTACCAACGCTGTATAGCTGTAAAGTACATGGTTTAAGATAAAATAAAATAGATTTAATACTTATTTTTAAACCAACATTATCGAACACTAGCTTTTAATCGCGGCTTCACTCGCGTATATTTTTGCCGAATCTTATATCGCAAATCAGGATGAAAGGTACCCTTATCTTTTTGGTATCCTAACCTTTGCGTAAACCAAATTTCAAGAAGATTGGTTCAGTAGATAAAGTTTGAAGAGGTAACAAACAAACACAACGAGCTCCGTGGCACAGTGGTCAACACGCCAGCCTGCGTCACGGAGGTCCCCGGGTTCGATTCCCGGCCAGGCGAAGATGGAAAACGATCTTTTTCAGATTGGCCTGGGTCTTGGATGTTTATCTGTATAAATATATATTATAAAATATAGTATCGTTGAGTTACTATCCCACGACACAAGTTCATAACTTACTGTAGGGCTACCTCAATTTGTGTGATAATGTCCCTATATATTTATTTATTTATTTTATTTAAACTATTGTGGTGGACTCCTGAGGATGGTTACAGGAAGCGTGGTAGGCCTAGGAAGCGTTGGTGTGATGATATACACAAATTTGAAAAGAAATGGTCGGAGATAGCGCAGAAAAGAGAGGAGTGGAAGAAAATGGGGGAGACCTTTGCCCAGCAGTGGGACAGCATAGGTTAGGTAAAAAAAAAAAATTAAACTATTAGGATTAGTTAGGACTTATATGCAGATATCCACCTCCAGGGCACAATTAAGTATGTTGTATACTAACAGCTGTAAATCTCTTCTCGGCATACGCCGCCCAGCCGACGGCATACTGGCCAAAGCTGATGATGATGAACAGGATAATAGATCCTTCAGCCAGACCCATCTTCCTGACATGGCGGTAGTAATATACTGCTGAACGCCAGTTGGGCAGACCATTCTTGAGTACTTCATTGTATCTGAAAAATAAATTGAACTTGTATATTAACTTACAAAGCTAAACAAAGCTTATAAACATCAAAGAGACCTCTCCAACCCGTTTGGCCAGCGTGGAGAGTGTAGGCCAAATCCTCTGACTGCTCTGGCAGTACAGAGAGGGTCGTGCTCCTGCAGTGGAGACTAGCAAAGACCTGAAGATGATGATGATATTAACTTACATACATAATATTACATCTTTCTTCCTTGCAGGGTAGACAGAGCCCAGGTCTTAAAAACCATAAGGCCACATTCGTTTAGCATGTTGGTGGGTTTGTAAGTGAGAACGGAATCAAAATAGTGATGGGTTGGTAGCCACACCGCATATTGACATCAATCCTGACTCCTGCCTGACGCCCATTCTCTCGATCGGCTATTAACTAACACGTCTTAATTCCTTACAGAGGCCAGAGGCCATAACACCCAAAGGCAAGTTTAGTCATATAGGTGAAAAGCAGAATGATAATAGCATCAGGAAGGAGATCGAGGTTTCCAGGGTGTAACTGCGTTAGGCCATACAGCCATACACTACATAATAATAATGAAGTTAGAAGTATTATTTACTAGTGGATCTGTAAGCTTTAATATCCAGAGGTCTATCTTTGAATATAATAAAACAAATTTTCACAATATATCCTAAAATAATGCTAAAAGGCGTTTATTAATTTGGGATTTAACACAATTATGACAAAAAATTATTATTTTAAAAGAGAAACCAAATAAAAATTCACTAAAAAATGTTGCAAAAAATTAATACCCAAAAAGTATACACCATCCACACTTTAGTGTTTACTTTGATTCAAACTTAAGACTTCAAAAATGTATTATGATAATAGCTAACAGCACCTTAGCTATTCTGCTGAAGACGTTGTCGGTATAAATATCCGTGGAAAATGTAAAGTGAATATTGACTTTATTTTGTTTTTTTCACCATAAGGAATTCAATTGCATTGGTATATGTCGAGCTCCGTGGCGCAGCGGTCAACACGCTAGCCTGCGACACGGGGGTCCCGGGTTCGATCCCCGGTCAGGTCACTATTTTATAGTATAAGTATATATTATAAAATATAGTATCGTTGAGTTATTATCCTGCGACACAAGTTCACAACTTACTGTGGGGCTAGCTCAATTTGTGTGATATGTCCCTATATATTTATTTATTTATATGTACTTTAGTGATCTAGCCTAGCCCATGGTTCTATTTATTATGCATGTCTTTAATGCATCATATTAACTTGTATGTGTACATTATAATTATTGTTTTAACATCTGGGCTGCTAAGTAGATATAATTATGACTTACTGGCATAATATTGAACCAGCCTATGTATAGTATATAAGTAATTATGCTTATTATGCTATAACGCAAGACCGGACTGAATGGAAGAAGTGGAGGGAGGCCTTTGCCCAGCAGTGGGATATGTGGTGGCTCGAAATAATAAATAAATAAGTATGCTATATTATCAAAGAGTGATAGTTTTAATTGTTATTAATTATAAAAATTTGCTCAAAAAGTAAGTAAGTGTATTAAAATAAATTTAAAGATGTGATTTCAACAAAAATTTAAGTTTAGTTTTAAAGTGTATAAAAAATAAAACAATGGTAGATAAGTCTATAAAAATAATATAAGAAGACTGAACATTGTGTATCCTAAGTATGTATTAAATAGTTGTATTTTTTCAGCTACTAATGTTGCTCAGCTCTGCAAATCTCTACAAAATTATTAGGGTCCCATAAGGATCCCATACGTAAAGAGCAGGACCCTATTACTAAACCTCTTAGAGCTGTATCTATTGAACCGTAATAGGTAGAGACTTGAATTTTTCACAGAATGTGTCTTTTGCCACTAAAACAACAAAAAATAAAATTAAATTAATGGGGATCCCCATACAAGGTTTTATTTTGGATACAAATGTGTATACAATGTGCATACTGTGAGGCAGGCTAAACCTTGTGCAATTGTAGGAATAATCTTAAATTGAGTTTATTCTCTTCTTTTTCATCTAGAGCAGATGAGCAAATGTAGGAAGGATAAAGTTCTATGATATATATAATGACGACCAACATTGTTATGTTATAAGTTAAACGAAAACAATCGCAATATTATTCATACTTCTCCCTTTTTCCTGGATCTTTGAGTATGTTGTGTACGGAGACTAGATTCCTGAACTGCACATCTGCATCGGGAGCATCATTTTTATCCGGGTGCAGTTTTAGTGTCAGCTTCTTGAATGCCGACTTGATTTGATTTGGAGTTGCATCCTGCAAAAAAAATAATAGGTTTTATTGTACACATCATTACACATCATTGATCTAATGTTAACGATGGTTATATAAGCATATTTAACTCTTTATATATATAATACTAACTTTTATAGACCAGAATCTGACTGAATAAACAAAAGACATAGGCAAATTATTAATGAAAATTTGGTTACATCACATTGAGTAAGTATTCAAAAATCTGTATAAATATTGAATAAATTAAAAAAAGCGACCTAACCTGCTCAACACCCAGCAATTCGTAGAAATTTTGGTTCACTTCTTCAACCACGTCGAACACCTCTAGATCATCGTCATCCCACGCTGATGCACAGTAAATCAACGTGCAAAACACTAACAATACCAGCCGCATGATTCTACAGGATACTTAAGTGATAATTAATTCATAGTCCAAATACAAATAAACCGCAAATAAATTTAGAGAGCACTTTCGTTTCACAAATTTTGACAACTCACCAACCAGCTGTTGGGGCAGTGTTGCCAGACGTCAATAAGAAATTCTCCCCAAATCTTCCCCGAAATCCCCCCAAAATTTCGGTATTTTGAATAAAAAACCCCCGGTATTGGAAAAAACATTTATTAATAAAAAATAATTAAAAATAGTTAAAAGCAAAGACGCAAACAAAACAGCAATGGCGATAAAAACCTGTCTGCCGGACCAAGCGACTGATCGACTTAGCGTAGCGCGGCAACTTCGGAACGATTCGAGTCGCGTCTTTGCTGCGCACCCCACCCAAGGTGTCACTTGCAGCTAACTTCCGAGCCACCAAGTTGTTTGTAGAGGTGTTACTGATATATCAGAACCGATACCGCGAACATAATATGAACGCTGCAGAACATAATACAAATATATTAGGTTATGTGATATCCGAAGAACGCGTTCCCGAAGAACCGTCAAGAACAGGTTAATATCCAAAGTATCGTATCGGTGAACCGGCTGCGTTACTGCGTTCCGCGCCCGTTCGCGTTCCGCATCCGTTCGCGTCCTAACTACGACGATACGAAACGTTATATATTGATAGGTACATGTAAATTGCCTCAAAAAATAATATTGCCTGCAAAATCCCAGCCTGTTCTTCACCGTTCTTGGAGAACGTTTAACGGAACATAATATCGGTAAACTAATATATTCGATAACATGGTTCGTGATATCTGACCCTAATATAACACCTCTAGTTGTTTGGCGCGATCTATCATCGACACGGTTGATGTGTGCAGTGTTAAGCTAGTGTGTGTGCGTACTTATAGTGCGTTCTGATAACTTAAAGGAAGGATTAATCGCGTTCAGTAAAAAAAATTCATTCATTGTTTTTTTTAAAAACCCCTAATTCCCCCAAGGCAATTTTATTCCCCCCGCAGAACCCCCCAAAGGATTTGTCCCCCCAAAATTCCCCCCCGTGAGCTAAAAAACCCCCGAATTTGGGGGGAATCCCCCCCATCTGGCATCACTGTGTTGGGGATGCTAGTATTGCCAGTCTACAGAAAAATATAGGCTCAGGGTATGATGGTACCAAACGTACCAAACACATCTTAGAAACACATAGATAGCCTCCCTCCAGATTTGGTATTTTTCTGGGCTTGGATTTAGAATCGTGCGCCCCGATTGCGACTGAGGGCAGAAAAGAAGTTAGGTTCAGGGTGGGTTCAGGTTATTTTTTTTTTTATGACCACCCAGAACGACTTAGGGCAGAAAAGAAGTTAGGTTCAGGTTATTTTTTTATGACCACCCGGAACGACTGAGGGCAGAAAAGCACACGGGCGCACGATTCTAAATCATTTCAAATCTTTTCTGACTAGTCCGGCTATTCGACCCTAGATGGCGTTAGTTTTTGTGGTGAAAATCTAGTGAAAACAGTGAAAATCTATGTGAGATATTTAAAAAAAAGTGATGACCGTGGTGGGTGACAGATCGTTTGTTGTGATGACATTGACGTTTCTCTTATCAATACGGAGTACTGTACAGAGTCGGTCGATTATTTTGCGTAAATTGGTCTAATAAATAAAAATAGAGGAATTAATACGAATATAACGCTGTTATTGTTTCAAATAAAATGGGTGACCTCCTGGAAGAAGACTTGGAGTTCCGCGGCGGCACTCTGCAGCTTTCTACTGACCATATAGCAGCCGAACATAGGGCAAATAATGAAAACACTGTGGCAGAAACATCCAATAAAAATAAACCGAAACCCACGGCACACTCGTCAGTGTTATCTGGTGCAGATTCATTAACATCTTCGACGTCATCTTTCGCAGGTACAATATTAATTACACACTGCCTTTTGCTATATGAATTTCGTTTTTCATGATGTCGTATTATAAACATTTTTCTTTACATTTACAGCTTCAGCTTTCCGTAAGTTAAGAAATGCAGTTTCAGTATGTCATGTTAAACTTTCTAACTTAAAAAACAAGATCAAACTCAGAAGAAACTATTCTTGCATCCATACTTATGAACATGCGCTTTTTCATAGTAATTATTAATTTAATTTTTATTTAATAATTATAAGTTGATTATTTTTCAAGATTTTCATTTCATTTCAATCTGTTAGATAAGAGTGTTCCTGTAAAAAGTCAACCTTATTAACTAAATTAGTTTAGCTGGTGGATTACTTAGAAGAAAGTTTGGCATATTATTATTATACTTACCTTCTATATGATTCACTGACATCTTTGGACAGTCTACTATAATCATCCATCATTTTTAGGCAGTATAGAGACCAAGATACACAGCATAAATATACCATATTTTTTATTACCGAATTTACATTTGTTGACTAGTTTAGAAAAATACAAATACATTTTTCTTACATAGCATTCCACTTATTTTTGTCTTACCTCCATGTTCAGATGCAAGAACTGATGAGCAAAGGCCAGAAGAGGCTGCAGCATCCTCAGTTCCTTCAGACAATACACACACGGTGTATCCCCGCTATGACGTGCCATTCAACAGAGAGAACATCAAAGATTTCTTCACATTCAGAAAGGGAGTGGTGGAGCATGCTATTCAGGAGTGCATCACGGGGCTATTGTTCCCTGAAGATGGAGAGTACCTGGGCTCATGGCTGTTGACTGAGTATGCTATTATTATGTGTATATTTATTCCCTCTTTATTATTAATATTATTATGCTGATAGTAAAAAACCTGTAAAGGTTTGTTATTTTAAAAACTGAACTGATATACTGTAGTTAATGTTCATAATTAATTAAAGTTCTGATAAAACTCTAAAATCATATTGATTAAAAAATACATGTTTGATTACAAATTGTTTTTGTTTTTTCAGTGTAAGAGGCCCACACAGGTGGTGGAATTTTTAAGTCGCCTTAAGCCCCTTTCTTATATTAACAACTGTCATTGATGAAAACAGACAGTACCAATACCAATAGCTCAACATACCTCCTGCATGGGAGAGCTTAGGATTATTTTATCCTAATCCTAACTTCCTAACTAATATTATAAATGCGAAAGTGAGTTTGTTTGTTTGTTTGTTACGCTTTCACCCCGTATCTACTGAACCGATCATCATGAAATTTTGCATACACATAGGTTATGGTACCGAGAAGGACATAGGCTATATATTACGCGGGCGAAGCCGCGGGTAACAGCTAGTGTTAAATAAATCCAATTATTTTTTCTACAGGATTACTCTTTGGGATAATGAAAAGGAAAGGATTGTTCTGCTCACCTCCAGACTGGTCATGACCATCAAATACGACTTCATTGCCATGAAACAGCTGGACTTCAAGAAGACATACCTAGACGATTTGGACACCCTCGTCATTGGAGAGCTGGTGTATCCTCCGTCTTCATTAGTTCCGTGAGTACTCATAATATATATTAAAAAATTGAAAGCAACTGGGATTTATGTTTGATGTAAATGTCAACTTGTCTCACCTATCGTTTGGATCACCTATCTTGGAAGAATGGTGATGTATAAGTATTTCTCTGTATTTAAACATAAATAGCACTTGAATTGTATCTGTCTAACACCTCAGTGTTAATATAAATCAGTGTTAGTCTAATCTAAATTCACTTTACATGAATATGGGATTTGCATGGTGTTGGTGTAAAGAACATAATGCAGTTTAAATAAACGTATTTTGTGAAAATTGTACCAAATTTTTACATAACTTGACAGGTGGGGAGAAAAGCCTTTCTTATTTTTGTTGACAACAGCGGTTATGTTAGCTGATATGATCAGATAGCTAAAACATTAAGAGTCCCATGTAAAGCCGAAATCCCATACAAACGTAGGTTGGTTTTAGTTTTACAACAGTTAAGCCAATCTCAATCAAATTTCGTACATACGACCGGATAAGGCATATTAAATAAATATAAATAAATAATATTTATTTCGGACATAATCCATATTTTGTTAGTAGCTTAACCTAGTGTTAGTAACAGGACATAATTATAAAACCACACAATACAAAATATTTTCCTAACAGTGAGGTTCCCACCCTCTGGCCATCGGTATCTTTATATCCACCTCTGTATGAAGGCGCATCCAGTGGCCCAGTAGTGGGGAGTCCCATCTGTTAGATAACACGCACAGAATACTATTTGAGCTAGCCATATTGATGTTTATAATCAGATTTCAATTTTAAAAACAATACCTATACAAAATTACAGCGAGTAGAAGTTTTCGATACGATGTATGAATAATTTTGTATCGATGAAATCTGATTATAGACATCTTGTGCCTTATCCGGTCGTATGTACGAAATTTGGTTGAGATTGGCTTAACTGTTGTAAAACTAAAACCAAACTACGTTTGTATAGGATTTCGGCTTTACGTGGGACTCTTAACATCTTGAATTGAGCCCAAAAATGGGCCATTGAATTCTCGATAAAGACAATATAATACTTACGTAAAGACTACCAAATTCATACAGAAACATTCAACCAAATAAGGTCCTATAGTTAGTTCCACTAACTGCCACAGGTGACACAAAGGGCGGCGGTGAAGATGGCGCTGCAGTGCGCTTTTCTGCTTGTCATTAGATGGCGTTGGTCTCAACTTGCTAAAACTTAGAAATAATTTATAAATGTATGCCAAAAATCTTATTTTAATTCTAAATAAGATAAATTTCATGAATTGTGCTTTTATTTTCTCATGACATGGTAAAAATAGTTATTACGCAACCAGTGCCGCCATCTATGGAAGTTGGAACCAAATATTCTCAGTTAAATCTAGATTCATTCAAAATGCCATTAACATTACTTTAATTGTACTGAAATATAATTAGACAAAATAAATAAAATCGCCAAAGTTGTTTTGTAAAGAGCAGTAATATCAAAGGATAGAGAAAGATGAGAAATTTCTCTGCCGATAAGAATATACTCATTGTGAATGAATTTTATGGTTTACAGTATTTTTATTCATCAGGTCATCATCATATCAGGTCTTTAGTCTCCAGTGCAGGGGCATGACCCTCCCTGTACCAGAGCCATATATTAGACAGAGCAGTCAGAGGATTTGGCCTACACTCTCCGCATTGACCAGACCAGTTAGAGAAGTCTCTTTGATGTTTTTAAGCTTTCTTTAGCTGGTGCTTTCTAAGTCGCCTTCTGCGACATCCACGGCAAAGACAATATAATACTAACGTATAGATTCCCAACGTCATACAAACATATTGGAGCAAATTAAGGTGGCGAAAAGTAGGCGCATGTATGGCGCTGCAGAGCTGCTTGCTAATCGATACTAGATGGCAGTAATGGCTGCGAAAGCCTAAACCTACTAAAACTAGGGTGTAATTTTAAAATAATAAGTCAAAAATATTGTTTTAATTATTGATAAGATATATTTTGTGAATAATGCTTTTATTTCTCATAATACGGAAGATACAATGTTGTGTAGCGCCATGTATGTGAGTATGTGAGAACAAATCGTACTATTAAGGGGTTGGGACCATATGCCTAAGGAAACACTTGGAATAGTCCTATTCTACTCTGCGGGGAACCACACGATAAATAATGCACAACATCAATTAATATTTCATACTTGGTCCATCCGGGTGATCAAATCTCACCACTCATCGGTCTGGTAGATATAACTGAATAAACAGCGAAGGATCTTAAAAAAGTTCGACTAGGGCATGGAATTTTCTTAAAGGAAATGCTGAAATACAAATCAACAGATAGTATTTAAAGCCTTAAGCTTATGTTATAGTTAATAATTTATATGGTCTCACGTGGTATAAAGACTTTGACTTATATTGACTTGACTTATCCCAACGCAGCCGCCTGAATGGCATTGCGACAGGCGTGTCGACGGTAGTCAAAGACTGCGTCATCGACCGGCTGTGCCGGCGGCCGAGCCCTACCAGCGAGGAGTCCAAACTGTTCGATCCCAAGTATTTTGAACCTAGGTACCTTCTGTTGCAGTAGCCGCATGTTTTGTTCATTGTCTTGTCTGCAAGCTTAAACACGCTATTTAAGACTACCTATAAATTTTTATACACAAACCGATAACGCTTCCCACCCCTTATTTCAATATTTTTTATTACACATTATTGATAAATTGGAGAAGTAGGGCTGTACGTTTTGATATTTAAGATATATTGCTTACAACAAAAGTTATGAGCATCTAAGTAAATATCCATATTTTTTACATAAAAAATAACCGGGGCATTTTAATTTATTTAAATTAATCTAAACCGAATCAATAAAAAAGAAAAACGGTTAGCCCTAGATTAAGGTGTGCTAAATCGAATGACACCAAAATTTCCTCATTTCGTTATGGTTTAGGGGGGGGTTATGGTTAAGAGTTATCGCTTTTTGTATGAAAATTACAGATAGTCTATCCTCTTAACACAGGACAGAGAACGGCTATAGCAGTTATTACAGTCCGAATCAAATTTCATGCGCAGTACGCGTCCCGCCAACCCCCGCGCTCCCCGCTGAACCTAATATTGTGTTTGCATTGCTCGCGCGATGTTCCGCCATTAAGTTTGATTCGTACTGTACAATAAAACTTCTATTGTTTAGTGTCCAGTAATGAATTCAGTAGTTGTTTGTAGCTCAAGTAATGCATAGTTCGGCTTTTTAAATATCTTATTTACATTGTAGTGTTTTTATTATTCTTAACACTTCTTTTTTGAATGATTTATATTCCTGACTTGTTCTGTGTGTGTGTGTGTGCACTTCATCCTTAATAATCTTATTTTTCATCATTTTAGTATATTTTAGTAATAAAATGAGTTTCCCAAATGTAAGGCTATTCGTCGAGAAGTACACCTCCGAGCTTATAAATTTATGTAATATTTTCTTATTATGCCTCGGATCATTTTTGCATTTTACTATTGGCCGATTTACTATTTAGATTGCATTGCATAGGTATGTAAAAAATCAGCATATTGTGATATCATAGTGAAACAGGGAAAGGCTACCTGATTGATAATTGACAAGATGGAGATAATAAATCTCTTTGGTCTACAGGTTCTGACTAGGAGAGAATCCCTTATGACATCCCCACTTTTTTTTATTCGTATATTTGTGCAATAAAGTTTATATAAAGAAATCAATAGAGATAAACTAGATAGCGGAATTATCTTCGCTTTTAGAGTTATGTTTTTCGTGCGTATATATATCTATGTATGCAAGTAAGTATGTCTGATCCATTGTTGCTTCCTGTAGCCCAAAGGGCTGGACCGATTTTGAAGTGTGAGGTATTTTCCCTGGAGAGTCATAGGGTATGTAACGTCAGCAAAAAAACTGCCTTACCATACTTTCTATATTTTTAAAAATGTATCTCCGTATTACAGGGAGCGTAATTTACGCGGTGTCCGCCTGATGTGGAACAAAGGGGAGCCTCTGTCGCTGAAGACTGTGTGGAATCCCTTCAGCCAGGACGTGCCTTTCTTGACCTTCGCCTCGCATCCTATCTATTGGCATAAAGGTAATTACGCTAATGCTTTTTTATAGTGAAGCCATTTGATGAAGGCATCAAGAAAAACTAAACTATAACTTGTAATATCGTGGGAAATAATTTTCTGATGAGGGTATTCGACCCTAGAAAATTATTCTCCCAGATGGCAGCACTGTGTCGAGAGGTATTTTTGACAGCAGCTGTCAATCTTCTTTTAAATTATGGCTTCCACCGAGATTTCAGTGATTCTGCCAATGTCCAGTATTATGAGATACTAAGTATCGGTGTTGTACGGTATGTGGCATCAAAGATGGCGTATGTTCTTTGGCAGCCTCGTGGGAGCTTCTGGTGACAAATCTATACGAGTCCATTTAATGATTGATGGATTTTGACAGCTGCTGTCAAAAATACCTTTCGACACAGTGCCGCCATCTGGGGGAATTCTTGAATCCGAACATCCTCATTGTGGTGTTCTCTACGAGTATCATTCCTTTGGGAAGAGTCATTTAATTCTATGCTCATATGAAATCGATAAAAATAACAAACAGCACTAATTTTCCATTTATTGCATCATCACTTCGAAATTTCACTGCATGCGTTAAGAAGAATCTTAATTATGAATGGTTTGGTGGAAAAGAAGATGAGTGAAGTAAGTTATCTCATTTTGTTTCTTTTCTATGACATTTTGATTTTTTTTCTCAAGTTTTTTTATAAGTTCCTTCCCTCTCTCACACTCCACAAACTTACAGTATTGATTTATATTATTTTTTTTTATTTAAAATTAAAGTTAAATTGCCTCTGATTCAAGATGGCGGTCCCGAAGAGAAATCTACGTACGATATGGAGATATTTGCTCAAAAGCTGCAGCGGGCGATCGAATCCATGCCCTCATCAGCCTGCTGCATCCACCACTCACCCATCGTCATCCAGAGCTACGTCGGCGTGACGTCACTGCTACACAACAAGACCAGTATGGGCTTCTTTAAAGTCAGAGGCAAGTTCAGTTTCTAAGTGGATGAAGTCTACGGCATATTCAGATTTAGTATTCCCTTGACAGTTTATCGTGAAATGGTCTTTAATTTTATAGTCATAGAATTGATATTCCACTACAATACTTTCCGGAGAAGAGTTTAAGCACCGCTGTTTAAAATGTTTATAAAAATGTAAGTTAACATTTCACAAGAAACTGCAGCAAGTTATCGATGTTTTTCAAATTATAAATTGTGAATGACTAATGAAATGTAACAAATGTTTGTGGCTGTTGCAGTGTTTGATAATATTCGTAAATGTTTAACAACGGCATTTTGAATAGACCATAAAATAAAGTGAATAAAGTCGATTTTTTATTAATTTTGAGCTGTCAGGGGAAAATAACATTAGACGGATAGCAATGGCTAGACAGCGACTGGCGTTATGGTGTTCATGGATTTGTATAAGGTTGATGTTATTTACGCGATAGATAGATTAATTTGCGGACGTCACGCAGTTTATACTCGTATTGAAGTTATTGCGTCTTATGTACGCTCTTAAGTCACAGCAATAAGGGTGAAAATTGCTTAACATTGTATAACTCGATTTAAATTTTATGGCGATATATCGTAACTACATCTAGCAACATGGATCACAATTTCCTATGTTTCTATCCTTTTGTATCACTCGGAACCGTCAATTACCGGAGCGAGGAAAAGAGCGGGAGTGACCGCTTGCGGCGGAATCGCCGTTGCGCTTTTTCTCTTTCCAAATAGTTCAACCCTAATAACCCAAGAAAATGCAATTTTAACATGCAAATATTGGCAGTTGACGGAACGTTTGGAGTAAAGCCTAAACTGAACAAAGCGGATAGTAACAGCGCATCATACCATCGTCACACGAACGATTACGTGTTTTGATCACTGATTATCAGATTTATATTATTCGAACGAAAGCATTTAAAAAGTAGGATAGTATGCAATGTGTTTGATACTGAGCTAGCGATGATTGAAATTAACTTTCTCAACATGAAAACGAAAAACTGTTCTGTAACATCCCATCCCAATCCCAACTAATATTATGAATGTGAAAGTGAGTTTGTTTGTTTGTTTGTTTGTTACGCTTTCACGCCGTATCTACTGAACCGATCATCATGAAATTTTGCATACACATAGGTTAGGGTACTGTGAAGGACATAGGCTATATATCACGCGGGCGAAGCCGCGGGTAACAGCTAGTAGATTTAAAAAAATCGTCTTGTAAACAAGCCCCGAAATAAAAACTTATCAGCATAAATGGTTTAAAAAAAAGCATTACAATGCTCGGTATATTATTAAAATTGAAAATATGTGATAAGAAAGAATTTACCACGGGTAGGATTCGAACCCACGAGTCTTAGGTCGAGTCGCCGCGTCGAATTCGCTCATCATGTTATACCCTACGGGGTAATACGTCATGAGAGAATTCAACGCGGTGATTCGAAGTCACTGTGGTGTAGTTGGTAAACACACTAAGGGCGCAGACCTAAGACTCGTGGGTTCGAATCCTACCTGTGGCGAATTCTTTTTCATCACATATTTTCAATTTTAACTTATCAGCTACTCCATATATTTTGGATCAGTGGGTATTCGACGTAGTATGGAGAAGCTCATTAATTTTTCTCGATTTCAGACTTGGTCACAGAACAAAGTTGCTAGTTTTCAGGTTAAGTACTTAAATTATCGCTAGTTCAGTAACAAACACATTGAATAGAAGATAAAGTTACAATACCTTCTTTACACCGAAATAATATTATGTGTCCAGCTCATATAAAGTTTAAATCGAATTATATTTTGTTAGTACTTTTGTTAGAGCTATGCTAAATGCTAAGTTGTTCGCAGCTTCGGAACTCAGTTCGTATTGTCAATGTATATTTTGATCAGGAGTACCTACAGTTATTAACGTTTCAGAGGTTATTTATATTTCATTGTACATTATAATGCAATTACGGTAAGCTAGATATTAAAGTTGAAGCGTTTATAGGCACGAGGCAAAGCCGAGTGCTTATAATAAACCGATGACTATAATAGCCAGCTTACTGAGTAAGAGCATCATACTACGTTTTTCAATACATATGCGATTACCATGAAGTAAATTCAGCAATTATGATTGTTGTAAAGAACAAGAACCTAGTTCGAAAATACATCACTATAATCCAATGTTCATAAATTGCAAATGTATTGAAAAATAATGTTTATATTGTGATATTAAATTTTTGTGTTTTTAATTTTGCTGGTTTAGCTATATTTCCATTTTAATTATAAATATTTTTTTATTTGTGTTCATTTTTATTATCATGAAAGATAAGCGATTTTTAAAAGCGTAATATAATAATAAATTTAGGCGAGGCACGAAAACGGAATGTATGTCATAATTTGAATAATAATCTTATGCCTTTTCATTGATAATGATGTAACGTTAATATATGCATAGTTCGATTTAGCTTATAACGAAATGTATTGTTAATGATATAATTAATCGTTGTGATAGTTGATTGTGTTAGTTAATTATTTTGATAATTTATCAGTGTAACTGTTTTTACTGACGTATTAATTTTATTTTGAGATTATACGAGTAGATATTTTGGTGTAATATTTATTTACTATTACATTTTTAGAAATATAAAATTTTAATGAGATCTGTAATATAGATTATATTGTATTGAATTAAAATGAAATATATAATGTTCAGTTGCAATTTTTATATAGTATATGAGCTATTTATATGTAGCATTAATATTTCAATATTCGGGCTAAACTATTGTGTATTTTAAGGCCATTTACATCTCGTATACAGCATGTAAATTTGCCCTGAACATTCCCTTAAAGGGGTGACTCAGCCCGTCAATATGAACAACTTTTCCTATGGGACTAATGTTGGGAATTCAAGTCATTTTGACGTTTTCGTACAAACTGCCGGGCCGCCCAAACGCTTTGGTATGAAAATGTATTTTTTTATCAAATTTAACTGCAATACTACACTTTATTTACAGTTTTATAAAATTAATTTAATTTATTATTTTACTTGTAAATTTGGGATTTCAAAAAAATATTTATGTTATAAAATACAGACGTAGTATTTTTTCTTTCAATGTATTCTTAGTACAGCATAGTTTCTTTGTGACCCGAAGGCATTTTTCGCGGTTCCGGCCCATTTTGTGTATCCGTTTTACCCGTTTTTACAGGCTGTCATGCATTTCACAGTGATATTGTATAACTTAGACATTATGTCAGTGTGCTCTTGGATAATTATTATATTTATTTATTTAAAAACTTATCGAGCCTAAGGAGCTACAGTAGGTGGACTTAATGCTAAGAGCATTCTCTCCCAGTCAACCTCGAGAATAGTAAACAGATAAAAAAAATGGTGGCAAAAAGTAAATAAATACGATATAGTGAAGTATTAAGAAAGAGATAATAGGGATAATTATATTAATCATTCTCACATCTACGACACTACCCGTGATTACAAAATAGTTTGACTAAAGGTCAATTTAAGGGCTGAATAATGTTTATACATTTAAAAAATGAGAAGTAGTTACAACCATGTTAAATATGTAGTAATTGACGCACAGGATAATCTCGCTAACATCCGTTGGGTGGTTTCTCGGTATTAAATGTTGATAATAATGTTGTAAACATATATATTTACTGTTAAAAGTAGCTTTTTCATAAATAACGTTAAGATGTTACGCCATTTGATGGATTACAATTGTCCAGTGTTATAAAATATAGATAGTCGAAATCCCGGTTTGAAGGACCTTCAAAGTAGGCGCAATCGATACCCGAATGTGTAAAGGCACCTCTTGCATTTGAACTTTCAGGGTTGGCAAGGACAAGAAGACTGTATGGGAGATCTCGCATACATACACCGAAGTGCAGACATCATTTTTGACCGTAAAAATTTCTGGTATTTCCGCGGTCTCTTTCTGTACCATTTGTATGAAAGAGAAAGATCTTTTTCAATACATTTGCTAATAATACGGTTCTTATGACATCGAAATCTGTATCGTAATGATGTATTTAACGGCACTTGTGCTTTTTACTTTACACCAATCACAACCGCGCAATAGCCCAAGGCCACAGATGCAAAATTTAAACATTTTCATAGAATCCGAGCGAAGAGTTTCAAGTTCAGCATGAAAACTTTTTTCTGATTCGTGAGATGTGATTTTTTAACCGACTTCGAAAAGGAGAAGGTTATCAATGTACTTTTTTGGAGAAAATAAACCTGAGTAAATGTACCTGATTATTATAAATGTATTTTTACAAACTGCTCTAGTTCTTAACTTTTATAAATCCCTATTTGCTGAACTTTAATCTTGTTTTACTTTAAGGTAATCGCAAATGGATTGAAAAACGTCGTATGATACTCGTACGGTAAGCAGTCTATTATAGTCGTCGGTTTAATATAAACACTCTGCTTCGCCTCGTGCCTATAAACACCTCGACTATAATATCCAGCTTACCGTACTTGTATCATAATGTACTATTACCTGTCTCTTTCATATACGGGAAGAGATAGAAGACGAACGGGTCGTCTTCAAGGTCAAATAGTCCCTCGATTTCAACTGAGACATAAATATGTCAGTAACGTTGATATTTGTATAATATGATGTACCCGTGCGAAGTTGAAAACTATATACTATTAGTAGATATATGTGGTCTTTCAAATCGGAATACTGGTATTGGTAAACATCCGTTACTGTAAATTATTTGCCAAATGCTATTTACGATGTAACTTTTACATTCTAATTATCAAAAATATTTCGCTATACTCGAATTAAAATATTTAGGTAGTATTCCAATAAAGTTATCGGATAAAAAAGACATTTTCAAGTGAAATTAGTTGTTTCTTTTTAAGTAAGTAGGAAAAATCTAGATTTTTTTTCAGAACTACTTGAATAGATTATTTAAAAATTAACAGAATTACCAGATTGGAACTATGCTTAGTGTGGCAAATAATCCATTCAGTTTGTTCTGAAATTGATTTTTAATAATGTTTTTGACAACTAGCAATTACGAGTAGGTGCGGGCCACTTGAAGAATAGCAAATGAGATATTAAAACGGCCTATTATGTATGGCAAACTTTTATACTTAAGATTTGCATTGTGATATGATTGTATTAATTAAAACAATAATACGTGGATGGGTTCAATCATGTAATATTTAGATAGTATTAAAATACCTATACATTGTGCAATTGTGTTGCTTCGTGTAACGTCTATGTTTGAATCTTGTCATTTGAACTTAAATATACTTAATAATCTTACTATCTTTGCAAATTATTAAAGTTTGGGATCGCAATACGTTGTTTCATTGAAAATTTTATCCTAGATATTTCAAAAAAGGCAGAATTATATTAAAAACTCCTTAAGTAAATAGTCTCTGGTTTAATAATAGTCGAGCTCCGTGGCGCAGCGGTCAACACGCCAGCCTGCGACACGGGGGTCCCGGGTTCGATCCCCGGTCAGGTCATGCTGGAAAACGATCTTTTTCAGTATGACCTGGGTCTTGGATGTTTATCTATATAAGTATATATTATAAAATATAGTATCGTTGAGTCAGTATCCTGCGACACAAGTTCACAACTTACTGTGGGGCTGGCTCAATTTGTGTGATATGTCCCTATATTTATTTATTTATTTATTTATTTAATAATATCTATGGTGGCTAAAGTTATTATAGCTTATTATTCACAAGTAATTCATATACGTGAGTAATTAGTGAAATTTTGACATGCCTGCAATAATATTGTGCACAGATTGCGATACAAATTTAGGATTTAATACAAAAAGTCCCGGTCATTCCAATTGGCGGGCAAATCAAATGTATCCCAAAAACTGTCATCATAATATTTTAGTTTGGGATCAATTTCTTCGGGGGCGATTTCTCTGACATATCGTATATTTTCGAGCCATGATAAATCGTTTACAACGTTGTTATTATAGACTATTCTTATGGGATCACTTTGGATATCTGAAGGTATTTCAATAACTGAGTTGATCAAAATATTGTTTTTCAGACGTCTAGTAGGTACACTTTTGGTATCGTTTACACTAATATCTTTGATCTGCTGTGTTTTCGAAGTTATATTCTTGCGCCTTCTTTTGGGTTTCAGGCTATCATTTAGTTCTGTTTGTTTGGTTACGGCTTTTTTCCTTCCTTTTCTTTTTTTAACTATATTTTGGGGTATCGTGTCCTCAATATGTTGGATCTTGCGAATGGTTTGACTATTTGAAGTAGCTTCAGTAGGAACGAAGCTATTACTGATTTCATTATGTCCAGCTGTAACTATAATATCTTGATGATGATAAGATGATGTTATCTGTGGTATTTCCAGGCTAGTACAAGATTGATTATAATATTTAGATCCTTGTGATACTTTCCGTACTGTTCTAAGGCTGGTAGTTTGTTGTTCTACCTCATTTACTGTTTTGATTGCAAGCTGGGAAAGAGATCTTTCTATATCTTTTATAGGAGAATTGCAAACATTGATTTGTGCTTCTGTTACTATTATATTATTACTATTGTTGTCTTCCTCACTTAATGTGATGGTATCATACTCATATCTATCGGTTGTATTATCCATTCTTTTACTTGTATTTTTTTCATACGTATCGATTGCTAAACCGTCATTCGCTTTAGCCACTGGCTCGATTAGGGAGTTATCCCTAGTAATAGTACTATCCGCTTTATATCCATTACTACATTCACTTCCATTTACTTCGTTATTATCATCTAAAGGATCTTTTTCTTGAAACACATCTATTTCTCGGTCAGAATAAGTGGGAGACGGTAAGCACACAGCAATACTATTTTCAATTACTTCTTGAACGTTCCAAGAATAGGTCGTATCTTGTTCTTCTATCACGCCCTTCAGTTGCCGTATCAGCTTTTCTGTAACCTGAAGAAAATTATATTGTTTTGCAACTGAATCAGTGTAATTGAGGATTTCGCCTTCATCAGGCTAATTTGATGGCGTACCTAATCATATAGTAATGTATACTAAATGTACACATTACTATATGAGTATGTGTATGCAAATTTTTCTCTAAACAGGTCATTTGGGAGTAGTTGGATCATATTTGACAACAGAACCACAGCCACCGGGACAGGTTAACTTTAATAAAAGATCGAAAAATATGTGCTCTTTTTGCCAATATTTTTTTTACGTTTTCCAATCCGCGCGGATTGTGACGACATCGTGAACGCGTCTCACATCCGCCCTGAGGAAGACATCTGGATGATGTCGAAGCATGTCGGCCAGTAGCTTACTATTTACGTGAGTAACCCGTCGTTACGTATTTCAATAAGTTCTAAGGTTACATAAACAGCGTTAGCTGCTAGTGTTCTCAGTCGCACGTTACGAGCCGCCTCATATACGTACGTTATATAATACTTGAAGTCATTCTGCAGTGTCAAGCCTTACAGTTTACTCACACACAGACGTGTGTATGGATGTAAAGTTCCGTCTGTTGTAGTTTTTGTCAAAAATATAACTCCGCTTGCATGAAGCGCTATACATGTGCCCCAGGTGCTATTTCACGTCTAAAATTCAGACCTAGTTTATTACAACAATATCTACTTAAAATCTTTACAAAAGCTGACTTTAACTGCAGTCACAGTATAAAGCTAGTGTAGCGCGTGGTACGCTACGCCCACTCACTCCATGAAATGCATGGGCGACGTGTAGCCGCTGCACCTACGTGCATCCTATGTCCGTCCGTTTGTCCGCCTTGACCGCCTAACCGAAAGTAGGTTGACAGCGCCGCTTAGGCGTCGATCATAAAGCATTAAGTTAACATTTGAATTTTTTAGAAGAATTGTAGATTTACTTTCCAAATATCTATTGAACCCAATCTTTTTTCCGGGCTCCAAGGATGCAACCAAGAGGAGGCACAAGCAGTCATAAGTAAGACTTACTAAGGCAACACACGGATTGTTGGTGTAAGTAAACGAACTCTATGGCTTAGATAGTTTTAATGCCAAGGCTCTCACACCACTCATGATCTTTTTCAAATTAAGCTGGGTCTCGGATGTTTATCTTTATATGTATTTGTTATAACATATAGTATCGTTAAGTAAGCATCCCGTAGGTACTTTGGGGCTAGCTCAATCAAAAATGTGATTTGCCCTAGAGAGTCTGTAGTGACGCTTACATGAATTGAATAATAATACACCTAATGCAATTTTCCTTATGACTGAAAGCCTTCTATGATAATGTACAAATGCTATATTAAGTACTAAATTTCAGAGTAGAAAGTCGTATCGTACAGAGTGCCGTGTGGTTCCCGGCAGAGTAGAATAGGACCACTCCAAGTCTTCCCGTGGATGTCGTAAAAGGTGACTTAAGAAACACAAGCTAAACAAAGCTTACAAACATCAAAAAGACCTCTCCAACCCGTCTGGCCAGCGTGGAGAGTCTAGGCTAAGTCCTCTGACTACTCTGGCTAATATATTGCTGTGGTAGTACAGGTCGTGCTCCTGCAGTGGAGACTAAAAAGGCCTGATGGATGGATGGATAGACAGAGAGGTCAAAGAGATAGCGGAGGATAGAAAAATATGGACAATACTCCACCGACAAGCTCAAAGCTCTTAAATATGGGATGATGATGAATCAGAGTAGCGCTGAACTCCACACTAGGATTCCCTGCAATTTGAAGCGCAGCTCCTTTCCCGAAATACCTAAGTTTATACATATAGAAGAAAAAAGAGACAACATGATTTTTGTAGAGATAGAGAAGTAGTCCCTTTTAATCTTGCTCACACACGGATACTTATTTGCAACTACCTACTCAGTTTTAAAATGATGAATTTATTAAGAGGTAGAGCCATCGACCCTCCATTTTATAGTTCAGCTGAAAATCAGCGTGTCATATTTGTATTTATTTAACAAAACGCTGAGCTGAAACCTTTTTGGTTGCATATCATAGAAATAAAACTATGTTTAAAATTAATTCTAGTATATATTTGTGTTTGTTGTTTATTTTTGTTCATATGTTTGTTGATTTTATGCCCCAAATAAATATATTTCTTTCTTTCTTTCTGTATTATATGAATATATTAAGAAGAGAGACGTTTGTATGCTCTAGATACCAACCTGGAAGATGCGAGCGTCTTTGCCATATTGATATTTGTATGAGGAAACCTCTTCAACAAACCGTGCAGCATCTTGCAGTGATATCGGCCGGTTTTTGTATATGTAGTTGTCAATTTTTAAGCTTATCTCCATCAACCTCGATTCTATCAATTTCAGCTGAAATTTCAATCAAAACTTTAATAACAATATGCCGGTATCCTTGTATCTAATCTTATTGGTCGAGCTCCGTGGCGCAGCGGTCAACACGCTAGCCTGCGACACGGGGGTCCCGGGTTCGATCCCCGGTCAGGTCAAGATGGAAAAAGATCTTTTTCATATTGACCTGGGTCTTGGATGTTTATCTATATAATTATATATTATAAAATATAGTATCGTTGAGTTAGTATCCTGCGACACAAGTTAACAACTTACTGTGGGGCTAGCTCAATTTGTGTGATATGTTCCTATATATTTATTTTATATTTTATTTATTTTATCTAATAAGGTTATATTATACAATTATTATACGTATATATGTACTCAACGAAAATATTACTATCTTTGACTATATCTAACTATAGATCACTTACCTGTTTTTTAGCGCGTTGTGCTTTCTGCTTTCTTTTGTTTTTTAAGGGCGGCATTTTATTGCACTGTGCAAGTATGTTCAACTCAGTAGCTACGTATTTATTTCAGTCGGTACTCAGTTACCCTTAAAACACTGAAATTAAATTGTTTCTAAAAAGCCAAAACATGTCGCCATGGCATGCAAAAATTTTATCACATCATTTACATGTATTTTTTTCTTTTATTTTTAAATATTTCCCGCTGTTTTTGAAAAAAGAACATACGTATTTATATTGTCCAAAATAGGTACGTATTTTTTAATCACCATGAAAAATATTGTGCATAATGCCTAACATTATTTCGAATCAAATCCTGCATTTACAGATAATTCAGTACTTATCAAAGGATGACATTAAATATTTATCCGTCATATTATACATGTGTATCCTGAAATGTTTATGTAATAGAAGATAATGTAATAGCACATAACCATTCAGGAGTCAGTTCGGTTGAAGGCACCGGAGCCTACACTACTGTGACATATCATAATAGTTGAATAATTATAATTAAGTGATCATAACTATGAGAATTTAAAAGCAAATTCAAAATGAATTTGTTGTTACAAGAATTAATATTCCTGCTTGGGATATACCTTTGTGATGGAGGATATGGAGTACCAGCGCCACAATCTTCATTGGAAAGCAATCCGTAAGTTTTATTTAGATTGAATTTGTGTAAATGAAAACCTGGACTAGGCTGTATGGGGTAGGCCCCTTTGCTTTTTTTTATAAAATAAGGAAATCCCCCGAAAGTAATGGTATGTTTAACTCGCTTCTAAAAGGAAGAGGAACTTAATGCGTCGTGTTTCTTTTTTATGTTTTTGACTTCCGTCATAGGAACCGATTTGTTTTTTTTTATTTGAAAGTGCTTGCTTCCCTATTTACCTCTATTAAATTTATTAAAATTGGTTCAGTAATCTGCTCGAAGTCTGTTTTGTATAACTGTCTGTTTTTATCTGATTAAACTTACTACAAATTACAAAGTCGGCTGAGATGCCAAATCTTTTGAGTGCTTTCAGGAATTTGCGACATCCATAAAAATGTGTTATTACCTTAGAGTATCAAGTTATTACCTCTGAGGTTTAGGGCCAGTCGTGCAGGGCTATTTGAGTGTAGGTAATGAGAAAATCTATTCATGGCAGTGTCGCATGGCACCCTTTCTAGTCTTGTGACGTAAATAAGTATCGTTCGATTGCGCCCATTGCTGGGGGCCTAGGCAGTTGCCTTGTTTGCGTGCTAATCCGGCACTGGTTCCCTCATCTTAGATGTCGGGAAATAGAAATATATATCTAGAGTTCTTGGGATTTTAAATACTTAGTAAAGCTTTTCATCTATCAGATCTGTGGATCTCTTCGTTTTGTTGCTTGTGCCTAATCGGTCATTGCAAATAATAATTAAAAGCGCCTTATGGTATATCTTGATTCCTTTTTTTTTTGCGAATCTTTGGATTCTATGCATTTTCGTTTTATTTCGATTCCGAGGTCAGATAATCTAATAAGCACTACATGTATAATCGCATCATTACTTTCCATATTGATATTCGAAATAAATTTTATTATAAAAAAATATATTGAAAAGCGGGTGAGGTAAGTGTCGGGTAACCAAGGGACTGCCAATTTTTTGGAATAAAGAATAACTATTCCAATACAACGTGACAATGCAATGTGATAATGCTGGGTTTTTATTTTTTGGTTTAGTTTTACTTTTAATTAACTCACTAATTTGATCTCAATATAAATCATAGCTATATCTAAGTGACCTGTATTTTCTCTTTAACTTATTTTTCAGCCAAAGCGACGTTCAAGCACCGGCATACCTTCCGTCCAATTTGAGAAATGCTCCTGAAGAAATGTATCCCAGTGTACCATCCGACCTAAGCTATAGATACATGAGGAATAGATATTCTGGTACAAAAACCGGTTACGGAGGCACAAAAACAGGATACGGTGGTACAAAAACCGCCTATTCGGGCACTAAATCTGGATATTCGGGAACGAAAACCGGTTACGGTTATTCGGGAACTAAAAGCGGGTATTCAGGTACCAAATCTGGATACTCGAACTCTTACGGGGAGAAGAGAACTTGGTACACTGACAATAATGCGTAAGTGTGTTTTTTATTTATTTTTATTTTTAATGAAATACCAATTGTTAATTTGGACCCGCATCAATTATGAAAATGGTTAAAAACTATTTCGAAAAACTTTTTTGGTTCTGTATCAATAATTTTAACTAGGTACCTTCGAATGTATTTATTATAGGTACTGTATGTAGACAACATAATAGATAGATATATAAATAATTTATTGTACCATCAGAATCATTCAATCATCATCATCATCTCAGCCACAGGAAGTCCACTGCTCTGAACATAGGCCTCCCCCAAGGATTTCGACCTTCTGCAACCTTATTCAATACCTTCAATCATCGTATTCGCAGAGAATTTCTAGTTTTAATACGACCCACAAATATAAGGGATATTTGTGCCATCGACTTTGATCGATTACTTCTTGCGTGGGTTTGGTGGTCCCGGCTGCCATCTGGTAGTCGTTAAAGGAACCACGTCAGAGGCCGAGAGGCGGTTCCGAAGAACTCTGACTCCAGGGTGTGCGTGGTCGACCGACCGTCAGGTGTATGGCTGACCGTAATCTCTACGACAAAATATTACAAACTAGCTGTTATCCGCGGCTTCGCCCGCGTGATATATAGCCTATGTCCTTCTCAGTACCCTTACTTAACTTATATGTATGCAAAATTTCCTGATGATCGGTTCAGTAGATAGGGCGTGAAAGCGTAACAAAGCAACAAACTCCCTTTTGCATTTATAATATTAGTTAGGATTAGGATTACAGCATGGATTTTGTCTAAATCGTCGGATCGCGTCACAGTTGAAGATGCAACCGGAAAAACGCTATGAGATTTATTTTGCGATTATGCTTTGCCCTCCAATCAGAAAAATCATTATTTTTCTCATAAATTTTTTTTATTAAATTTTTGTTTTTTGCAGCCCCTCGTTCGAAGACTTTCATGGAAATGCTAACGCACCATACACGGGTAAGTTGAAGTTAATAATAATAAATAATAATTTTACTGCAAAAATAACCTTTCATATGAAAAAACTAGAGCCCTGAGCATCTGTTCCGCGCAGTTTATATACATACTATTACGTATTTTTCGCTTGCGGGGTAGACAGAGCCCGTCTGTAAAACCTTAAGGCCACGTTTAGCATGTTGGTGGGCTTGTAGATGAGAACGGAATTAAAATAGTAATCGGTTGCTAGCCGCATCGCCTATTGACATGATTCCTGACGCCCACTCCTTCGATCGGCTTTTACGATCTGCGCGGGAAGAGAAGCAGTTGTTGCATTCTATGTTTTTTCTTTTCTCCCAGACTAGGGTGGAATGCTTATAAACGTGTAATAAATATAAATATCGAAGCCGTGTGTTTCCCGGCAGAGTAGAATAGGACCACTCCAAGTCTTCCCGTGGATATCGTTGAAGGTGACTTAGGCTAAATAAAGCTTTTAAACATCAAAGAGACCTCTCCAACTCGGCTGCCCAGCGTGGAAGTTGTAGGCCAAATCCTCTGACTGCTCTGGTAATATATGACTAGTAACTAGTACAGAGAGGGTCGTGCTGAAATATAAATGTAGGGCCAAATAACACAGTTTGAGCTAGCCCCAAAGTAAGTTATAAACAAATGTTTTTTTATTATATACATTTGAATGAACAACAGCAAAATAAGCAACTTGAATATACAGTAGCAAACATTAAAGCCAATAACAAACAATTATTTAACTATAACAATTCCTTAGCTTTTCACAATTCCTTCGACCGAATATTACGAGTAAAATATAGCTCATTTAAAATATAAAACTCTTATATATCTACGCGAGTGATCAATTCTTAAAATAATAAAATCCCTAAACTTCAATTATCATAAGCGTGGGTGGGCATATTCGCTATCTATTTGACCGGAAGCCGCTTCAAATCCCTACCGGATGTCTGCTGAATTACTGTGCTCTTTTAATTATTAAATACTCGCTGCATGTCACTATGTCCTATATAATAACCAATGTCATTGATAATATTTACCCTTCCTTCGGGCAAACAGCAATTGTTATAGGTCATGGTCGCCTATTAGATAGCACCTACTGTATCTACACCCAAAGTCCAAAGGTTTTTAACATTGTATTGTGCTTTACCCGATACGTATACACAGTTAATTGAGAGGCAAAGGTTTGGAACTACAGTTAACAAACAGACTTAAGAAAATAAAAGCGAATATAAAAAAAAAATTGGACAATCCGAAAAAAGCCAAATATAAATAAGTATTGTAGGGATAGAGATTTTTCCGATGCTTTTCCAGCACCACATTTCAAATTAGACAGAACGAAAAAGTAATGAAGAGGTGCTGGAAATTGTAGGAGAGAAAAGAAGACTAATAAACGAAATAGAGAATAGGAGGGGTAGGATGATTGGTCACTTGATACGACATGATACCTTCTTTAAAAACATACTGGAGGGTAAGGTAAAAGGAAAGAAAGGTCCAGGGAGACAAAGGAAAAGTTTTGTTGACCAACTAAAGAAGAAGGCTGGTGTTATGTCGTATCAAGAACTAAAGTCAGCAGAGGATAGAAAAGTTTGGCCTCTATTCCATCGATAAGAGCAACAAAGCTCTTAAAAAAGAAGAAGAAGAGATAGAGATCTTTATTTTATAAGTACAAAAAGGAGACAAATACATAAAAATCACGTCAATCAAAAATGCCCCCATGGATAGTACCCGGCTCAAAGGTACCAATTATGTTAGCTGCATTTCCTCTCTGAATAGCAATGGATATCCTTTGAACCAGCCAGAGCAGTTGTCATAACCACGATCTCTCAAACGACGTCCTATCGCACTAACCAAGTCTCTTGCTTCCTGACACCATAGGCCAGCTGTCTCTACGGTGACTGTTACAAAATCATAATTTAAGTATTGTAGTATTTACTTTTAAAAAAGAGTAAATAAGTAAGGGTTTCTTAAAAAATATATGAGTTAGGTTTAGTTGTTTCGTAATCAGAAATGAATTTCAATAATTATTTGATTGTGATGATACCATTAACCGCTAACCCCAAACAAAAAATATTTATTCCATAACTAACTAAGATAACAATGGTTATGTACCTTAAATTGTCTTAGAACCAAATGACAGAAGTTTTAAAGGTCTCTACATTATATTTTATCCTCATTGTAAGAGATGAAAAAGTTTAATATATACCAGCTTCCCTGGTACAGTGGTTTACACGCGAGCCTGCGACACAAGGGGTCCCGGGTTCGATCTCCGGCCAGGTCATGATCACAAACAGTCTTATTCAAATTGGCCTTGGTCTTGGATGTTTATCTTTATAAGTTTCTATTATAAAACATAGTATCGATGAGTTAGTATGTTACGATACAAGTTCACAACTTACTGTGGGGATAGTTCAATCTGTGTGATTTGTCCCTATATATTTATTTATTTCTTGAATATTAACAGCGAAATGCGACCCGGAATGCAAAAACAGCGGCATTTGCGTGGACACCAACACCTGCCACTGTCCTGCGAATTTCCACGGCCGCTACTGCGAGTTCGAGAAGAAACCATGCCTCGTCTATCCCCCGCTGCCTATGAACTCCAGGAGGAACTGCTCTAATGAGTGAGTATCATACTGTTCCTCTATATTATTCTTCTTTACAAGTCAAATATTGTATTTATATATTACTCGTATATTAAGTCAAACCAGAATTTGTCGCCATTATTGTTTGCCATAGTCAAGTCTTATTCAGTGCGAGAAGTAGGAGAGCTGAGGCAATTTGTATTTATATTGAACCCGTCTGGCCAGCGCGGAGAGTGTAGGCCAAATCCTCTGACTACTCAGCCTAGTATCTCTGGTAGTACAGAGAGGGTCGTGCTCCTGGAGTGGAGACTAAAAAGACCTGATGATGATGATTGTTTATATGAACTTTATCTGAAGCTGAGATGATGATAGAAACATTGTAACGTTTGATATTAAATTTCATTGTTCTACAGTTTCTGCACCGTCCAATGCCAGGAAGGCCACAAGTTCATCGACGGCTCCACGATTGCCAACCTGCGCTGTGTCGACGGCCAATGGCAGCCGACTCGGGCAGACTTCACCTCCATCCCCGACTGCCTGCCAGAATGCGACCCCCCATGCCAGAACGGAGGGGTGTGCCTTGCCTTGAACACTTGCCAATGCCCTGACGGCTTTAGGGGACCGGCGTGTCAATATTGTAAGTAGAATTCCACATACTCTAGGTATACAAGCCAAAATGCACTGTCTCTGACCCAAAAGACTTCACCTCCTTCCCTGACTGCCTGCCCGAGTGCGACCCCCCGTGCCAGTATGGAGGGGTGTGCCTTGCCTTGAACACCTGACAATGCCCTGACGGCTTTAGGGAACCGGCGTGTCAATATTGTAAGTAGAATTCTACATACATCAGGTATACCAACATGCCCTGGGTCGACGGCCAATGGCAGCCGACACGGGCAGAGTTCACCTTCATACCTGACTGTCTGCCAGAGTGCGACCCCCCGTGCCAGAACGGAGGCGTGTGCCTTGCCTTGAACACTTGCCAATGCCCTGATGGCTTTAGCGAACCGGTGTGTCAATCAATATTGTAAGTAGAATTCCCCATCTCCTCTGTAGGAATTTTTTCGAGTAATGTATTCAAGAGTGCTGATGGGGATACGTAAATTCTGCAATACTTTAGGATGTTTGCAGAGAATAATGTAGATTGTTTTTATGCTACAATGCAGAAGCGATGCGCATCTCTGGTACGCAGAGTGCGAACCAGCCCCAACAACATTCTGAGTATGGTAGCCAGTAGATTGGACTGTGTTTACATTGGTCGCTGCTGTGCAGTCTCTCCCGGGACTGTTCAGCAGTGACTGGGCTAACCCTAAGCTAAGATACTAATTCTACTAACAAAAATGTATCTGAAATAAAAGTTTTATTAGTAAACTTTTTATATATTGGTGGGTCTTTTTCATAGTTATATAGTTTATCCCAATGATGATGATGTAGAACCAACATATATAAAACTTCTTCAAAACATCTATAGTAACAGTACAGCATCAGTTAAACTACAATCATCAGGACCCACATTTAATATAGAAAGGGGTGTGAAGCAGGGCGACCCATTGTCACCAAAACTTTTAAATAGTACTCTCCAAGAAGTTTTTAAAGATTTAGAAAGTAAATGGATTAATACAGAAGTAGGCATCAATATAGGGACCAACAAGTTAACCAACCTACGGTTTGCTGATGACGTGGTTGTGTTTGCTTCTTCTGCCACTAAACTAGAAGAAATGCTAGAAGATCTACGCTTGGCAAGTCTTCGGTGGGGCTTCGGATGAATATGTCAAAGACCAAGGTCATGACCAATAACATCGAACATCGGGTGAGTGTTGAGGGGGAAGATGTTGCATATGTTCAGGAGTACGTATATTTAGGCCAAATAGTCTCTTTCTTAGACCGACAAGACAAAGAGGTCGATCGTCGTGTCCAAAATGCTTGGAAGAGCTATTGGTCTTTAAAAGATCACATGAAAGGCAATCTTTCACTTAGCCTTAAACGAAAGCTCATGGACATGTGCATACTTCCCATACTCACTTACGGAGCCCAAACTTGGTCTTTGACTGACATCCAAAAGCATAAACTGAAGGTTTGCCAACGCAACATGGAACGCAGTATGCTCGGAGTGAAACTCGTAGATCGCATACGCAATTCTACCCTGCGTTCTCAGACCAGAATTGTTGACGTGGCTAGAAGAGCAGCTGGCTTGAAGTGGGACTGGGCTGGACACGTTTCTCGAATGTCTGACGATCGCTGGGCCAAGAGAGTTACAGACTGGAGGCCCAGTGGCAAACGGGGACGTGGTCGACCAAGGACGAGGTGGTGCGATGAGCTCAATAACTACAGCAAAGACTGGAGAACAAAAACGACAGATAGACAAAAATGGAAAGGAGAGAAAGAGGCCTTTGCCCAGCACTGGGATACTCAAGGCTCGTAATAATAATAATAATAGTTTATCCCGGTGTTTTACCCCGGTGCTTTGGAAGGTTTGCGTGGGGATAAAATTCCAACACATAGAGGCCCTTAGAAGTTGATATAATGTAGGTCTATTATATTGACAGGCCTTAAAGTTACACCTTCAAGGGAGTGAGATTAAATTACATTCCGTTTAGATAGATACAGTCCCGATGCAAACTTTACGTCTCAGATATTAGCTGCTAGCTGCGCAGTACGCGCCCCGCTAAGCCTTAAGGATGCGCTAGTCCGGAACTCGAACTCGTCGGCGCACGTGGCTAATTTGCGTGCTATTTCGCTGAGAAAGGGATAGACTCGGTTATGAACAGTGCGGAACTATTTACACCGATTTATAAGAATATCGGAACTACAGTCTAGTGTGTGCAAGCAAACACAAATATTGTTGAAAATCTAAATTTTTGTCGTCTAAAAATTCGCGAGTATATCGCGTTTGGGAGAAGTGTTCTTGTGATAAAACAGCTAAATGTTTTAATTAAAAGTAAAGTTATTTAAATTATTTAATAACCAAACTATGCTTGTATTAATTTTGTTTTACAGATTTTATACTCTTTCCGGTATTTAATTGTCCCCAAAGTTGCGTTAAAATTACGTGTTGAAACGGAATGTTTTGAGACTCATAACTTTTAAAGTACTTGTAATTCTACAATTATGATTCCATACAAGCATAGTTAACGCCAAGACAAATCGATAGAATTAAAAACTTTAAACAGACGATACCGAACAACGGAGTCACTCTACAGAATTTGCATGGCGAAACACCTGACTAGCGTACCCTGCGGAATGTTCCGAGCCGGCATAAAGTTTACATCGGAACGTAACAAGAGTCTCTTTGTACAGCGGCGAGCGTGTGCGACATGCGCAAGCTGGCTTTCAACGGCGGCTACTCGTGCTTTGGGGATGACGAGTCGTTCTCGTGCAAGCTGCGCTGCCCCTCCGGATCCACCTTCAGCTCGCCGCCGGCGGCTTTGTACACGTGCAAGTACAGCACTGGCCAGTTCGAACCGCAGCCCGTCCCGCATTGCGTGTTCAGTGAGTATGCGGTCTCTTAAGTATAAAAGAATGTAAAATAAAAAAAACCGGCCAAGTGTGAGTCAAACTCGCGCAATGAGGGTTCCGTACAATATGCTTCGTGAACACACACACAATGTGCAAAAAATGTTTTATTCAATATACTAGCGCCATCTAGTGGTGTTTAAGTGAACTATTTCCCTAGATGAACTTATTATTGTGAGTTTACCACTTAATTTTCAAGTGATAGAATTCTTATTATTTTTCCTGTAATCTTCAAGGAATGAACTATATTTTGTAATTTTTTCAAAATTTTCGGCCCAGTAATTTCGGAGATCAGGGGGGGGGAATGGTCAATTTTTGCCTTCTTTCGTGAATAAAATCAAATGTATTGATTTTACCCGAACAAAAAAAAATATTTTTGAGATCCTCATAATGAGCCCTTTCATTTGATATATGACACAGTAAGGTTTGCAAAACTTTTTTTTTTAATTTTGTAATTGGGCCCCTCAAAATGACCCTTATTTCAAAAAAATCTTTATTTATTTTGCACATCCGTGTTTGGGTCATAGGATTACACTATCTTCCCAAATTTCATCTAATTTGGTTCAGTAGATTCGGAGAAAATCGGCTGTGACAGACGGACGGACGGACAGACAGACGCTCGAGTGATCCTATAAGGGTTCCGTTTTTCAACTTTTGTACGGAACCCTAAAAAAAAAGTAAAATCAAAGTATTGTTTTAACTTTGACTTGAAATACAACGTGTTAATGAAATAGCGCAAAACCTCAGACACCCCAAACTTATTTATTTTTATTATAAAAGAATTATATAAATTATTAAGTAAATTTTCGTGAACTTTCAAAGACTCTGGTAATTACGCGCGATCTAGGGCGATACGTTGCCGCTGCATGTTAGAATAAAAAAATGCAGAGTTAGAATAAAAAAATTAAATAATAATAAACACGGCGTAATTGAAATATATTTTTGATTAAAATTTGACCATTATTTTATATTTGTGGAATCGAATCGACACTCGATTCTGGACGAACTAATTTTAGGTTTTGCGCTTTTTATTAATACGTTGTATAAACTGAGGTACTCCAAGAATTGAATGTCTGTTTCATTCCAAAGCAATCGTGTCACGTGACGTGGACTACTTTGGCGAGAGTTCAGCTCGCTCCTTTAAACGCTTCAGAATTTATTACATACGGCTCGTCTACCTCAGTTCATATAGAAGTTTTTGATCAAATTACGTAACGACGGGTTACTCACGTAAATAGTCCGCTACTGGCCGACATGTTTCGACCTTATCCGGAGGTCTTCGTCATGGCGAAACATGTCAGTGAGTTTTTGCGATGACTTAGCTGGCGAGTCGCTTGGGAGTGAGTTGAAGTTATTAATATAATTATTTTCTATTGTAAATTGATGTTTAGCTCTGTTTGCAGAGGATGTCATGATCATCACACCCAGCAACTACGTCAATAAGGTGAGGCAACCAGTTATATACATACCTATTATTCCACTTACACCTAGAAACTGTTATATACGAAAAGCAGTGTTTGTAATGTTCAAGTTCATAAATGGAGAGTAAAGGCCAAAACCTCTGACAGCTCTGGCTATATGTGTGATATATAATATATATGGCTTGGGAAGTACAGAGAGGGTCGTGCTCCTGCAGTGGAGACTTATAAGGACCTGATGATGATGATGATGAAGTTCATAAATAAAATTTCATAATATCAAAACGTATACCCTATTAAGCCATGTAGTTCAACGAATAAGTAGGTAATAAGATGTTGTTCCAATCTGTCAGTTGTACGATTATTTCTGACATTATAGCAGGCCTTAATTTGGTGCAATATATTTGTATGAGGTTGGCACATTAGTAGTTGAGACAGTTAGAAAAAAAACCGGCCAAGTGCGTGTCAGGCCACGCGCAGTGTAGGGTTCCGTAGTTGCGAATGACAACTTTGAGTTCACACTATTCACACTCGCACCTTACAGTTTAACGACCAAAAACATCTAACAATGAAAATAGTATGAAATTTTACAGTTTATAAGTTGGTTGCCTATAACTTTTTAGTTTGTACTTATTACTCAGCTCTGATAGTTTCCCTTTCAACTTCAGTATATATACTACTGCTGTAATTTTTTTCACGTGTCTATATATAACCGTTTAGCAGGTAGAGGGGGGGGGGGGTGACACTTACGTCTAACAAAACTTCGCACTTTAAAACCAAATATTTCGGAAACGGATCCCTAAATCGAAAAATGGTGTTCCCAGCCTCACAATATTTTTGAAAGACCTATTTAACGATACCCCACACGATGGGTAAATAGAGAAAAAAAAATTACTCCCCCACTTTACTTGTATGGGAGCTACCCTAAAAAAAATTTTTTTCAAGATTTTATTCTACCACTTTTTTGCCATGATTAATATACATACCCATACCAAATTACAGCTTTCTAGTACTTATAGTCTCTGCGTAAAACCGCGGACGGACAGACAGACAGACATGGCGAAACTATAAGGGTTCCTTGTTTACTACGGAACCCTAATAAAAAGCCACGTTTATCAACATAGTGGGAAATAAAAAGGCAAACAGCAATCGGAAATAATGTGAATTATGTATATAATAAACCTCATTGACATCGTTATCATCATCATCATCATCAGGTCTTTGTAAGTCTCCACTGCAGGCGCACGACCCTCTCTGTACTACCAGAGCCATATATTAGCCAAAGCAGAAATCCTCTGACTGCTTTAAAGTAATCTCTTATTCTTGGTCTACTTTAACAATCTACACCAATATGAAAGCCACTGGCCATCGTGGAAGACTTGGAACTGTCTTTATTTTTTCCATTCCAGACCTACTCAAGCAGTGAGAGCTGGAACATTTCGACCAGCGGCAGCAGTCACAGCTACGGCTACGGCATGGGGGAGAGCCACACAGAGCAGGGGAAGTACGGCTACGGTATCGGGGAGAGCCACACTAAGCAGGGGAAGTACGGCTACGGCGTGGGGGAGAGCTATGCGGAGCACGGAAAGTACGGCGGAGGGGAGAGCGGGGTCATGACAGTAGTCATTCAAGATCTGACGCCTAAGGGTGGCACTTGCTTGACGTGGGCTGGAGTGCATTACAAGACCTTTGATGGGAAGATTTATAGGTATGAGTTATTTTTGGCTAGTAAATATTGGCATTTAATAAGAAATTCAGGGAATACTGCTGATGATAATAGATGGTGAATTATTGTTTTAACGATAAGTGTTAAAATGTAGAGTGAAAAATCCCTAGACGAATTTAAATAAAATGCTATATTTTGCTAAGTTAGACAATATATATTTCACCATTTTTGACATGACTTAAACAATGACTAGACTAAACATTTATTTTCTTTCACATAAAGGTTTTATACACGTCTCGGTCGTTTTATGCAAGCGAAGTAATATTTATGATACTACTACAAACGAACCTTGACATCCTTGCACACGCCAATGTGTGAGTTAACAATCGGAGTCACCGCAAAATAAATTAAAGTATAGCTATACTACTAGCAAAAGTTGCAGCTTCCCTGTTTTTTAAAGCTAACAAGCACACCTGAGAACAGGTAAGAGATGACGCCATATTGCGGGGGACATTTATGAATTCTGTAGCCTAGATTAAGACTATATAGAGAATTTAGTTAATTCTCCCTGAATATTTGTATTTTTTAAATACAGCTTCCAGTCTCCCTGCCAACATGTGCTAGTCCGCGATGCTTCAGAGCACAAGTACACCATTGCAGTGAGGCACGGCGAATGCGAGAACAAGGCGTTCTGCCCGAGCGAGCTGACGATCTACTTGGAAGACAAGCCTTATGTTCTTTCTGTTGGAGGTTAGTTGCTGAGTATTTCTTTAAAACAGTTGCCAACCTCCCGTCCAATAGGTATTAGTCCGCGATGCTTCAGAGCACAAGTACGCCATTGCAGTGAGGCACGGCGAGCCTATCTACTTGGAAGACAAGCCTTATGTCCGGTTTGTTGGAGGTAAATGTCTGTTTATTTCTTCAATGGAGCTTGGAGTCTCCCTGCTAACATGTGTTAGTCTGCGATGCTTCAGAGCATAAGTACACCATTGCAGTGAGGCACGGACAGTGCCAAGTCAGTAAAAAAATACCAAATATGTTCTATCTAGAATAAAACCTGGTAGTTCTTTAATTTTGCCATTGCCATGTTCGGCCATGTTAAGCGGAGAGAAGAGAGCCATATTACTTGAAAGGTATTGGAAATGAAAGTTACTGGAAACCAGAATAGAAGAAGGCCAAAGAAAAGATGGATGGAGTGTGCGAAGGAGGATATGGAGAAAAAGAAGGTGACGAAGGAGATAGCTCGTGATAGAGCGAAAAGGAAAAAGCTTACATGCTGTCCCGACCCCACATAAGTGGGATAAGGTAAGGAAGAAGAAAGAAGTTCTTTAATTTTGCAAATATACAAAAAGGAAAATAATGACGTTAATTTTATTTTATCGTAGGAGAGGAATGCTCAGGCGCAATTACTTGAAGTAATATTGAGAAATAAAGGAAAAAGTGGGAAGTGTTTCATACCAGGGTTCAAAGAGATTGGCAGAGGATAAAGAAAGATGGAGGGAGCTCCATCGACAAGAGCTTCGCTCTTAAATTTTAATGATGATGATGAATACAAATGTAATATCATTCTGATTTCAACTTAGTTTTTCTGTGGCACGACTCAGAAATGTTGGAAGGTCCTGTAACAGTGTTGAATTAATAAATTCAAAGTGCATGTAGATACTATAGAGATTTTTTCTAGAATTAAATGACTGCGTTTGATCGTATCTTACCTAATGAGAAGCACCGATAAGGTCCAGGGTGGTACACACAAACTCAAATAATGCCCATTCATGTCGTATCTTTCTTTGTACAGAGGACGGCACTGTCGCATTCCGCAGCACCAAGCGTCTCATCCCAATCCCAGCTTCTCTTCCCGGCATCAGAGTGTCTATGCCCAGTGATTACGTACTTGTCAACTTGGATATGGCTGGGGTTACCTTGAAGTGGGATACAGAGGTACGTATTCACACATTAGATTAATTTTGATAGTTAGATCTCCGGAACATAGTAATATGAACGTTACTTCGCTCCCAAGATAAAACAATGCCGATTGGCTTGACGAAGAATGTACCAACTGAAAGATACTCATAAAGCCAGGTACAGTCCGAATCAAATTTTATGGTGGCTCGGATATTAGCTGCTCACTACGCAGTACGCGCCCCGCCTCCCCGCCCAGACCTAATATTGTGTAGTGCACTAAGACTCGCGCGATGATGTTTGATTCGAACTGTAACAGACTGTGAGCTCCGAAGTGTTATGGTGTATCCACATTACAGTAACTTTTGGTAGAGCAACGTTTCTGAACCTTACTGTGCAACATCCAATAGCAAAACTTGAGATCTTTTGTCTAAGCTTGTAAATAATACAAGTTTTAATAAAAAAAACCATTTTGTAGAATTTGGTGTTGGTGGAAGGAACAGTCCAGCTGTGGAACAACACCGAGGGTCTCTGCGGCTCTCTGGATGGGAACCCGGAGAACGACTTGAAGACCAAGGAGGGCGCTATCGCCATGTCCAAGACTGCTATGGCTTCTTCGTGGCAACTCAATAAAATTGGTGGTAAGGATATAGTATAGCTTTAAATTTTCAATTTCTTTTGTAAATGACTTTTAAATTTGCTATTGCATGAATTATATTTTTAAGTGAGTCAAATCAAAATTAAAAAGTTATTTGTTGAGTTTTATACATATACACATACAGGGTGTATAACATGACCCTCGATATACCCTTAAAGGGTGACTCAGACCGTCCATATGAACAACTTTTCCCATGGAAGTTGTTCATATTGATGGGCTGAGTAAACAAAACACCATATATGCTGATCAGCCTATATAGAGTTTATGAACTTTAGTATAATCCTTAAATGTATTTTCGCCTTATTTTCTTAAGATTTTGTGATCTATTTGCTTTGCTTCCAAGACTTCAACGTAGCTAGGGGGTGTAAGCTACCGATAGTTCTTGTTGTATTGACGCATCATCGTGTAGAGATTGGTTTACTTAATAAGTCCTGTTATCGTCTGATCGATTGATGCTGAGTGGATGACAGATCAAGGTGGAAAGAACTGACATACTGTGCCGACCCCACATAAAAAAGTGGGATAAGGTAAAGGAAGAAAATCGTCTGATCGATTGATCGTCACTCGGGGAGATACCTTACGTGTACCCCTACGCTTATCTAAACTAGCGATAGTTTATGTCTGCAATACAAGCTTACTGTGGCATAGACTTCTTGAAATTTATCTAACGTTTTATGCCGATAGTAAATCTGATTAATTCTTACCTAGTCGAAATGTATAGTTGTTTCTCGTTTTTCGATATATTTCACCCATCTTTTACATGATTTAAAATACTGAAAAATCATGTGATAATATACTTTTTGTATTTCTAGATATCTGTGAAAGTAGTCCAACGGAGGTTAAGGCCTGCTCTTCTAAAAAAGATGACGACATGAAGAAGGCGCTCCAATTCTGTACCAAAGTCTTCAGCAAGGAAAAGTTCCGGAAGTGTTCCAAGGTCAGTTTGGTATACTATTCTATATTTTAGTTAAAACTACTAAAAGGATAGCGGTTACCGTAGCCTATGGACGCCTGCAACACCTACGGGGCTACTCGCGCGTCGCCGACCCTGAAGAAATCTTTTCATGCCCTTAAAGAAGAATCTACTGAAAGAAGTATAGGACCTGCTTCTTAGGGCTTTCTATGCTTTCATCAGTATTAAAATTTGTTTAATGAATATAAATGTTGGCAAATTTAAACTTGTATAAATATTAGTAAAATAGCTAGTGACTGGAACGTGCAAGCCATATTTATTTAAGCTTCATGGCAACGAATGATAATAGAGCTGATAGTAACTACACTACGCTTACGAGCGCTCTTTGCGGTGGTTATATTATTGCTCTTGCTATTTATCACTCTAAGTTTAGGTAATCTTGCTCTTACGCGTTTAAAGAAAGATCACTATAGTTCGAATCAACCTTTTTGGCGTCTCTGATATTATCTGCTCACTGCTTGTACGCGCCCCGCCTCCCCGCGCGCGCCCGACGCAGACCTAAATTGTGTACTGCGCTAAGACTCGCGCGTTGTTCCGAGTTCCATAAAATTTGATTCGGACTGTCCCTAGCTCTACTGATGTACATTTGTATTATATTTTCAGGTTATGGATGTGTCAATGTTGTTAGAGACATGCCAATGGGATTACTGCGCTTGCGCAGCAAGTCTGAGTAAGTCACCCAGAACTTATTTCTTTATTCATATTTTTTTTACATCTCTAAATCCGTATGCCTTAAGATGCCCTCTGGTTGGACATTTTATGCAACAACCATGGTCTGTAAGGGTAATATTTTGATACACGTATCTTTATTGGTTCCTTATGTTACAGGTCCTGAAGAATGTGCTTGCAGAACGGTATCGGTTTACGCAAAGGAATGCTTGAGGCAGGGTGTCGAGGAGATGAAGTCCTGGCGGGACGAGGACACGTGCCGTGAGTACTCTCTGTACTTTATGTTAAACCACGTTGGTATCATCTACGAAGTTTCCACGACGTTTCGTACATACTACAGTTGCGCTGTTAGTAAACATAGAGGGCGTGCTACATTTAACAGATATTCATACTACAACTAACAATAACAAGCATTCAAGTATTACGTTTATTTAGGTAACATTTTTATCATTAATACTTTATATCTAAATAAATGCCAATAAATGCTTTATATCTATTTTTACGATTTAATATATTCTAAATAGTCTAGGTAACTAGCAGTGGACCTGCTGGCATCCAACGATTACTTTTGGAACTAAACTTGCCAGAGCCTTTTTGAAAGCGCGTGCCGTCGGATAAGGATAATCACATGATGATAACATAGTTGAGAAACAATTGTATAACATATCTTTCTCTGAACAGCTGTAAAGTGCCCAGAAGGCAAGATCTACAAAGCGTGTGGGCCGGACTCCCAGCCTAGCTGCATGCTGCCCCAACTCCCGGGCAAGGTGGACAACGCCACCTGCATTGAAGGCTGCTTCTGTCCCGAGGGTCTATTGTTGGAAGGAGGCCGATGCGTGCCGAAAACAGAGTGTCCTTGTAGATTGAGAAACAAAAGCTTCAAGCCTGGACAGACCATCAAGAAGGAGTGTAATACTTGGTGAGTGATTGCTTCCTGTGTCGAAGGTTGCTTCTGTCCTGAAGGCCTGTTGTTGAAAGGAGGCCGATGCGTGCCGAAGAAGAAGTGTTCTTGTCGACTGAGAAACAAGAGCTTCAAGTCTAGACAGACTATCAAAAAGAAGTGTAATACTTGGTGAGTGATTTTATTTACCAAGTTCATTTAGAGGTTTGTAAAGGAGGCCAACGTCACCTGCATCGAAGGCTGCTTTTGTCCCGAAGGCGTATTGTTGGAAGGACGCCGATGTGTGCCAAAGGCGGAGTGTCCTTGTAGACTGAGAAATATCAGCTTCAAGCCTGGACAGACCATCAAGAAGGAGTGTAATACTAGGTGAGTGATTTTGATGAACAACTTTTTATATAGGTCAACGCCACCTGTATCGAAGGTAGCTTCTTCCCGAAAGCCTGCTGTTGGAAAGAGGCCGATGTGTGCCGAAGACCGAGTGTCCTTGTAGACTGAGAATTATCAGCTTCAAGCCTGGACAGACCATCAAGAAGGAGTGTAATACTAGGTGAGTGATTTTGATGAACAACTTTTTATATAGGTCAACGCCACCTGTATCGAAGGTAGCTTCTGTCCCGAAAGCCTACTGTTGGAAGGAGGCCGATGTGTGCCGAAGACCGAGTGTCCTTGTAGACTGAGAAACAAGAGCTTCAAGCCTGGGCAGACTATCAAAAAGGAATGTTATACTTGGTGAGTGATTTTATTAAACAAGTTCATATAGTTTGTAGGTCAACGCCACATGTTTTGAATGTTGTTCCTGTGCTGAAGATTTAGATAGATAGATAGATAAAAGATTTCTAACGTGCCGTGGACAGAGTGTCCTTGTAGACTGAGAAACAAGACCTTCAAGCCTGGACAGACCATCAAGAAGGAGTGTAATACTTGGTGAGTGATTTTATTGAATAGGTAATATAGACAACGCCACCTGCATCGAAGGTTGCTTCTGTCCCGAAGTACAATTGTTGGAAATTTCTAGGTGGTCCGCGATATTCTTTTCTTTCCGTCAATTTGATAGAGCTTCCTTTCGATGGCCTACTTAGCAACTCCATTATATAACTTGTTTTTAAGAATCTTATCCAAAGGGTCCCGTTCGGTCCCCTATTAAACAGGATTGTATCTATTGAACCGGTATAGGTAAAGACTTGTTATTTTTTTAGAGAGCGAGAGATATTAGCCGCTATAACATTAAAAAACCGGCCAAGTGTGAGTCAAACTCGCGCAATGAGGGTTCCGTACAATATGCTTCGTGAACACACACACAATGTGCAAAAATGTTTTATTCAATTGACTAGCGCTATCTAGTGGTGTTTTAGTGAACTATTTCCCTAGGTGAAGTGAGTTTATCACTTTATTTTCAACTGATAGAATTCTTATTATTTTTCCTGTAATCTTCAAGCAATAAACTATATATTGTAATTTTTTTGAAATTTTAGGCCCAGTAGTTTCGGAGATCAGGGGGGGGGGGGAGAATGGTCAAATTTTGCCTTCTTTCGTGAACAAAATCAAAAGTATTGATTTTTCCCGAACAAAAAAAAATATTTTTGAGATCCTCATAACAAGCCCTTTCATTTGATATATAACACGGTAAGGTTTGCAAAACTTTTTTTTAACATTTTCTATTTGAACCTCCTAAACTGACACTTATTTAAAAAAAAAAACTTACTTTACACATACGTGTTTGTGTCATAGGTTTACACCATCTTACCAAATTTCATTTAATTTGGTTCAGTAGATTCGGAGAAAATCGACTGTGACAGACGGACGGACGGACAGACAGACGCTCGAGTGATCCTATGGGTTCCGTTTTTCATTTTTTGTACGGAACCCTAAAAATAAAAATTACGGGGCGCCCATACAACTAACGTATTTTTTTAACGTTCTTATATTAAATATTGTGTGTTGGTTGTGGACAGAACTGAACCCCTTGTGTGCGATTCTGACTTGCACATCACCTATTTCAGTACGTGCCAAGCGGGCGAGTGGACGTGCACGCAGGTGGCTTGCGGCGCGCGCTGCAGCGCCGTCGGCGACCCGCACTACACAACCTTCGATGGACTGCGATACGATTTTATGGGGCACTGTACTTACAACTTGCTGAAGACTGACAATTTTACTATTGAAGTGGAGAATGTTGCTTGCTCGGGGGCTATTACTGAGGTTTGTATTGTTTTGGTAATGAATCATCATTATTATCTCAGCCGCAAGAAGTCCACTGCTGGACATAGGCCTCCCCTAAGGATTTTCAATACGACCGGTTGGTAGTGGCCTGTATTCAGCGTCTTCTTGCGATATGGTGGGATTTCCACGCTTCGCTTGCCGGCACAAGTCGCCATTTAAGAACTTTTTTGCCCCATCGACCATTGGTTCCTCGCGCTATGTGCCCCGCCCACTGCCACTTCAGAGAGCCACTTATAGCTCAGCGGAGCTATGTCGGTGAATAAATGGTTATAAATACTCCCAATTTTTATGTTTGTCCGTTACTCGCGTAGTTTTGAATAATTTCATTATTGTCTTAAATTTGATGATAAATTAATGGCTTTAGGTATTTTAGTCAAATAAGTGTCGCCAATTTTTTTTTAGCATCGATGTTTTGTGCTTCTTAAAAGTACATTTTCCAAACTTGGGTTGAAAATCTCAAAGTTTATTTTGTATCCAAACAGGCTATGAACCTAGCACCCTACAAGGGCGAAGGCAAGCCGTCGTGCACCAAGGCAGTGAGGGTGAACTACGACGGAGCCGACATCCACCTCAAGCAAGGAGGATTTATCCTCGTCAACGGCAAAGAGGTGACGTCACTGCCTGTTACTGTCGGGAAGGTTAGGATTCGCGCTGCGTCATCTCTGTTTATTATTGGTAAGATTATTTTCTTCTTTAAGAGTGTATAAAACAAAGATCATGATCTATATTCTTCTATATATATATTAATAACATTATTATTATAATTATTTATTTAATATTAATCCTATTTTTAGTGCAACTGCCGCTTAAGGTTGATGTGTGGTGGGATGGCAGCACCAGAGTTTTCGTTGACGTGCCTCCGACACTTCAAGGGAAAACACAGGTACTTCTTCTTCCTTTACCTTATCCCACTTTTTTATGTGGGGTCGGCACAGTATGTCAGTTCTTTCCACCTTGATCTGTCATCCACCATAGCCTTGGTCACTCCCTTCCTGTTCATACTTTCTGTGACACTATCGATCCATCGTTTCTTAGGTCTCCCTCTGTTCCGCGTTCCATCTACTTTCAAATCTAATACCTTAAAGGGAAAACACAGGTACATTACTTTTAATTATAATAATTATCGAAAACTATGCCTAAATGGTATTTTTTTTTATACTTTTCACCAATTCAAGACGAATTTTTCGATTTGCGACATCTTTCCTCTCTTAAATGGTTTTTAAATAGCATTACAATGCTCGGTATATTATTAAAATTGAAAATATATGATGAGAAAGAATTCGCCACAGGTAGGATTCGAACCCGCTATGTCTTAGGTCTGCGCCCTAAGTCTGTTACCAACTACACCACCGTGACTTTGAATCACCGCGTCCTCTCGCTTTCCTGCGAACTATGGGAGTGATTTAGTTAAATAGTACGGAAATTTATAACAGGAAGCTGGGCTGTCAGAATTCACATCACGTGTCTGTAGTAAGGCGCTGTCTACACGAGTGAGAGAATCGCGACAAGTCCGCGCTTCTATCATACATAATTATGTACTCTATTCTTTGGCCCCCGCTCGCACTCTTGCTACTCGTCGGATCGTCGCGATAACATCATACACACACGTTTGTAGACACGTCCTATGAGAGTGTATAGAAATACGTGGCACGGCGATAATATCGCCGCGCTTCTCCCGCTCGTGGAGACGGCCCTAAGGCTCGCTCGTTTTTTTTTCTTCAATATACAGCATTTTATATAATTTGTATATTCCATCAGGGTCTATGCGGAACCTTCAATTTGAACCAAAAAGACGACTTCCTAACCCCTGAAGGAGACATCGAACAGTCGACCCTAGCCTTCGCCAATAAGTGGAAGACCAGAGAGCTGTGTGATGACGTCATGAATACCGAGCCTGAACATCCCTGCAAAGCCAATGTAGAGAATAAGGAGGCTGCCGAGAAGTATTGTAACAGACTGAAGTCCAAACTCTTTGAAGGTATGTTACGGTTTGAAAGTCGGTTCAAGGCTTCCTAGCTCTCGGGGCTTATATCGAACAGTCCATCTTTGCCCTAGCTAATAAATAAAAAAAATAGAGCTGTGTGACGTTATCACTATTTAACCAAGGTTAATATTTTCGCATGTAACTGTTCCATTGTAACGTCCTGTAGCCTAAACGGTTTGACCGACTGTAAAGTGTGACGTGCCATTAGATTCGTATTGTTCCTCAGAGTGTTATATGTCGTCACCAAAACAAGTAAATCACGAACGTAATCTATCAAAAACTGGAAACCATTTTACCCTCTTGTAAGCAAACTGTTAACCGATTTTGAAGTGTGTGTGTAATTACATCCGTATTCTTTTCCGTAATGTTATCGATTATGTGACGTTGGCAAAAACTCAATAAGGATGGGCAGTTAGGATTGTTATATTACTTATATATGTTTAATAATACTAAATGTCTCATTGCGTTTCACACGTCAATTGTGGCCTATATTACTAAAAAGCTGTGGATCTGTCCACCTTGTAAGAGACAAGGACGTGATTAATATGTTTGTATTTTATTTTGTGCACATCGGTTCGTGATATAAATGTAAAATTGTAAATTACCCCCGTCACGAAAATACGTAAATCTTGTTAACGGTTACGGTTAACCGATTTTGACAAAACATGTCTAAGAACCACCGTCAAGAGACCAGCTTAAAAAAAAACCCGCATCAAAATCGGTGTACCCGTTTTAGTGCTCCTTTGCCTCAGACAGTCACACACAGAGCGGGCAAACTTATAACACCCCTTTTTTGCGTCGGGGGTTATTAAAAATAATGTCTTTACCTATTATTAAACAGAGTGCCATTGGTACGTTGACGTGGAGCCCTACTACGAGTCGTGTCTGTACGATATGTGTGCGTGCAGCGGCGACGTGTCGAAGTGTCTGTGTCCCATCATCGGCGACTATGCCATGGCGTGTGCCCAGAATGGCGTGAAGGTCCAGTGGCGGTACAACGTGAAGGAGTGTGGTAAGGATACTCATTTACTACTCTTGATAGGTTTTAAGAAAACATTACTTACATTTATTTCTATACTTGGTAAGTTAGGAGATGCCTCGTAGTTTTACTTCTTGGCAAAGTTACGGGACAAAGGTATTTGGGATACTACTTCCTTGGATGGTTGAGGGGTGAGAAATTAGCAGTCGGGCGCGCGTACCCGTACCTTCAACCACTAGACAGGCAGTTGAGAATGACACCCCTGACCATAGTTCGTCAAACCTGGACTATACTTAATCTCTCTTCAAAAATACCTGTATATATGACAACACAGAGGACTTAACATTGTTACTTCTACAGAGCTGCAATGCCCCGGAGGTCAAGAGTACACCGTGTGCGCTGACAGCTGCCTGCGACAGTGCTCTGACATCGCGATTATATCGGCAGGATCAAGCACTTGCAAGCCTTGTTGTGTGGAAGGATGTGCTTGCCCGCCAGGACAGGTAATTACACACTGATACACATACGATTAGTTCCTCATACAGCTTAACCTTTATATAACTTGACCCTCGACACTCGTTTAAAGGGGTGACTCATACAGTCAATATGAACAACTTTTTCTTCGTTGCCAATGTTGAGAACTCATTTTTGTTTTTAGTTTCCAGTATTGATTCCATATGATAAGTTGTTCATATTGACGGTCTGAGTCACCCGTTTAAGGGACTGTCTAGAGTCAAGTAGCACGGTGTGTACACAGTTCAATTTCAGTGAGAAACATATGTGAACAAAATTTAAGAGTGCATTATTTCTCTCCATATGTTTCTCACTTTCTGTGGCATTGACTTCATCGAAAAACCTTAAAAATTTGGTTATATAAGTTGATGATGGTCTTGGAATTGAAGTTTTCAGTATTTATTATTTTTTACTACATTTTAGCTCCTAGACGAAAGCGGCGTATGCGTACCAGTAGCGATGTGTCCATGCTACCACAAAGGCATGAAATTCAACGCAGAGTACAAGGAAGTGAGGGCTGGCAGACGCGAGAGGGAGTTATGGTAAGCATTTTTTTCCCACATCCTTTTAAAATTTATTTTCATTCGTAAAGCAGTCCGTACATGTGCGATATAAATTCACATGGATGTTTAAAGGACACTGAAGAATTTCCTAGTGGAACAAATACTTGTATATGAATAAAATTGGTCATCATGTAGAAATTAACCATTGAGCTAATAGAATATCAGCGTAAGTGTTTCTATTATTACAACAAACGGTTTCTCCCACATATTTAAGATAGTATCGCTGAAAAGTTTCAACCTATTTAAAAGGCCACTTTCAGGGCCAAGTGTTCTTCAAAATAAGTGAGTTGTAATAAATAAGTATGCCGAAACTTTAACTGAAGCGTTTCTCAATGTGAGTGACAGAATTTTGGGCGCAAATATTTTTTTATTAATTATTGAATTAGGCATTTATGTCCCATCTCACCTGATGGAAAGTGACGATGAAGACGAGGATGTTACATGCCTATCCAAGAGATACCCATTTATTCTACTTTTAAATATATTTTTTGCGGTTTTCTAATCGTCCAAACGGGAATTCCTGTGAATTGCGGTTTGATTTATGGTTATTCCCCTGTCAGCACATGCGTGGGCGGGCTGTGGGAGTGCGTGCCGGCGACGCCGGCCGACATCGCGCGCTACCCGCCGGCCGAGGACCTGCGCAGCAACTGCAGCGCCACCAAGAACATGGAGTTCACCACCTGCGAAGTCGCTGAGCCTCTCACCTGCAAGGTAAGTGTTTTACATTCATACCTCAAGTCCAGGGGCGCGTCCGATTATAATAATTATTACAATTGACATAGTGTCCATGTTAGGTCGTGATGGCTATCGGGGTATGAGGTTACGCAACGGGACACCCCGCACACGCGCACTCTCGCTACATCTTAGGCATAGGATTGCACGAGTCCGCATTGACCGCATTTATCGATCAATCGATCAATCTCACTCACATTGTTCTGTGTTGTTGTGTTTTAAAATGAAATACTTCGGTTGCTTTCTCGACAGGTGTTGTAACAAAAATAAAACAAAAAAATATTCTCATGCATGCGGACTAGCCAAAAAAGTATAAGAAAATTGTGTTATTGAACAAAGAATCAATTATTGTTTCTCTGGTATTGGATAAGGCTATGTTACATCAGCTTATCGAAAAGAATGAAGAATCTCTTATTTTTTTAATAGTAAAAAAATATTGATTGATATGAGAGAAATTGAGACTACTTAGTACGTGGGATACTAGTACGTACCTAAATTATTATTAGTGATTAAGTACAGGGGAGCTAATATGCCTTTTGGAGGGACATAGTAAATAGAGGCTTAGTTTTGTTGGTATCAGTCTATTTCAAAAATACACTCGAAAAGCCATTATATAGCTTTTTTATTAAGTTTCATTAACTTAAAATGTAAAAGAATCTATAATTCTAATCAGAACATGCATCTGCCACCGTCCCGGACGAGCGAAGAATGCCGGCCAGGCTGCCAATGCACCAAGGGCTACGTGTTGGACACGTCGTCCAAGCAATGCGTGCTGGCCACGCAGTGCCCGTGCCACCACGGCGGACGCAGCTACCCGGACGGACACACGATGCAGGAGGAGTGTAACACATGGTAAGTTTTTTTACCTGACTGACCCGCCCAAGAGGAGGATAATGCTTTTACGCGTAAGTATGTTTTTTTTTTTTTTTTTTTTTTTTTTTTTTATGTCAGAGGACGGCAAACGAGCAAGCGGGTCACCTGATGGTAAGTGATCACCGCTGCCCATGGACTAATGTAACACCAGGGGTATGACAAGAGCGTTGCCGGCCTTTTGTTTTCCCTCCCCAGAGGGGAGGGGGGATGGGCCTCCGGCTCTCTCACTCACCGAACGAAGCATAGAAGCTGTAAAACTACTACTCAAACGTCGATTTTCTGTGAGAGTGTGGTACTTCCCCGGACGAGCCGGCCCATTCATGCTACCAGCTGAAGTGATTTTTGCCGGTAGCGTGGCTCTACCACAACTAGACAATCATGTATGTATACACCGTGTAAATTGACCCTTGACATTCCCTTAAAAGGGTGATTCAGTCCGTCGATATGAACTTTTCATATGGGAGCAATGCTGGAAACAAAAAACATTCTCATTCAAATCGACTGGGTGGCTCAATATTTTTATATGAAAACGTAATTTCTTTTCAGTTTCCATAGAAAAAGTTTTTTTTATATCGACAGGTTATCTTATCTTATCTTATCTACATTGGGGCCGATTATAAATCGGAAGCACGTCTAACCTTTGGGTTATTTTGTACTTACCCCATGCCTTACTCACCCACACGGTGATTCTGAAGAGAAGGCAGGCATAAGCTTCAGGATATCACCTGGTGCGTAGTGCCTGTAGTCCTCTAGATCAGGATACGCCGATCCGAAAAGGTGCAAACGCTTACCAACCAAAGAGTCGCAGTAGCACATATGTGTCTCATGGTCTCCTCTGATTCCTCACATGCCCTACATAGAGGGCTCTCTCTAGATAGATAGAGGGCTAGATCGACAGGTTAAATCACACATCTAAATCTGAAACCTTGCCATATTCTGCAACGTACCTATAATGCTCATACTAAACAACTTTCCCCAGGGAACTTAGTCGAAATATGAACAAAGAGAAGAGATCACGAAAATAAATTTCAATTCAATTTTCAATTCATTTATTCACAAACAACATGACATTGTGTTCGAATATAATCTTAGACTTACTTTAAATTTATTCTTAAAACTACAATTAATTTAAACCTTTGTTACATAAAATTAGTTATTTTCAAGACAAAAACGAAACATGCATTAAGAGAGTCCTATTGAACATTTAATTAAAAGTAATCAATTGAATAACAGCATTTCTCTAATAATAATGTCTTTAATTGTCCTTTAAAAATCGAAAGCTTCCTAACTACTTTCAAGTCGATTGGTAATCTATTAAAGATGGTCACTGTCTGATTGCGTGCACGACTAAAACGACTAAAAGTGCATGAAATATGTAACTGTAATACTTATTCATAAGAGCCAAGACGTTCAGTCAATTTGGTAAACAACGGCGGCGGTAGGTAGTAGAGAGAGCGAATCCAAAAGACACTATTGTTATAATCAGTAATAACAAGAAGTTATAACGCTCGCCTCATTATATCTTATTACTTATACTCTACTTATTACTAGCAATTTTCCTGCGACTTTGCTCGTGTAAATAAGAACCTATGACACCCACAAAAAATTAGAGAAATATAAAAAAGTGAAAGTTTTCTTTTCTTCTTTTTCTGTGAGTGAAAAAGTTTCTTAATAATCGGTCCCGTAGTTTCGGAGCCTATTCAATGCAAACAAACAAACAAATCTTTACTCTTTATAATTTTAGAATAGACTATCACTACATATTATAAAACAAAGCCATCTGCCGCGTCTGTCTGTCTGTTTACGAAAAACTCAAAAACTACTGCACGGATTTTCATGCGATTTTCACCAACAGATAGAGATATTTATGAGGAAGGTTTAAACTTTAAAGGTATAATACATGCTCAGGCGCAGCTGGAGAGGGCTGCTAGTATATTATGAATATTAATATCATTACTTTTATCTTTGGGGAGGGTTTGAACCCTCAAAACCCTCCCCGTGACTCCGCCCGTGACTAGGTAGTCTACTTTAAGATACTTATTTAAAATAATATTAAAAACAAGTAAGTTACATAACAAGTTGACAGTCGTTTCGTCGGCGTCGTCACTGGTACTGAATTAAACAACAGTCGAGTTATGAATGAACTGGTTCGGCGTTGGCCTTACGCGCGAGTGAAAGTTGACTTTGAAGGCGAACTTACGCATTACGCATACTTGATCTATATCGGAGAACTAGTCTACTTGAAGTAATGCCTCGATTTGACCACTACACCACCGGGGGCGTAGCTCAGATGGTAGAGCGCTCGCTTAGCATGTGAGAGGTACCGGGATCGATACCCGGCGCCTCCAATTATCCTTTTTGTTAAACTGCATCATTTTATAATATGTAAGAAGTAATTTACTTGAAGTAATGAAATGATTTGACCGCTACACCACCGGGGGCGTAGCTCAGATGGTAGAGCGCTCGCTTAGCATGTGAGAGGTACCGGGATCGATACCCGGCGCCTCCAATAATTATCCGTTTTGTTAAACTGCATCGTTTTTAATGTGTTGCTAAGAACGTTTTATAGTAATCCAACGATTTGACCACCACACTACAGGGGGCGTAGCTCAGATGGTAGAGCGCTCGCTTAGCATGTGAGAGGTACCGGGATCGATACCCGGCGCCTCCAATTATCCTTTTTGTTTAACTGCAATATTTTATTACTTAATCATACGAGTCTAAAGCATTATTATGTACCTTTCTGCAATGGGCCAAGGAATTGACAAGCTCCGTGGCACAGCGGTCCACACGCCTGCCTGCGACATGGATGGTCCAGTTTTCGATCCCCGGTCAGGTCAAGATAAAAAATTATCTTTTTCAGATAGTTAGTATCCCATAACACAAGTCTCGAACTTACTTTGGGGCTAGCTCAATCTATGTGATTTGTCCGTATATATTTATTTATTTATTATATGGGGCGACCGAGGAGGACGACACAAGTAGGAACTAATTTAAAATTTAGAATATTAAAATTATATGCTTATTTAATGTCGATGTGTCCGTGAGCTTTTTCGGCCAAGACGGCGGGAATTAAATATAATAAGGAGTTAATAGAGTAAATATGCTTCTTCGGGGTGTAGTCGCTCCATCTAAGGGCTCTAGCCTAGATGTTGGTCAAGAGACCCACTTCATATGAAAAAACTGGAAAAAATCTCGAAAAAATTGTTATTTTGCCTGATGACAATGTACTTAAATATTTTTAACAGTGAATGCAAGAACGGAAATTGGTCGTGCAGCGCGCGCAAATGCGCAGGCGTTTGTAGCGCGTGGGGAGACTCTCACGTCGTCACCTTCGACGGCGCAGACTACGACTTTGAAGGCGTTTGCACGTATCTACTGGCTAAAGGATCTATGGACGCGAATGATGGATTTGACGTGGAAATACAGGTAAAATGTTTCTTTAGCAATTATAGAACAGATAGTGTCTCGTGAAGGTTTGTAGCGTGCGGAGAGACTCTCACGTTGTCACTTTTGACGGTGTAGACTACGACTTTGAAGGCGTTTGCACGTATCTGCTGGCTAAAGGGTCTTTGGATGCGAATGATGGATTCGATGTGGAAATACAGGTAAAATGTCATGTCTTTAGCAATGATAGGACATATAGTGCCTCGTGAAGGTTTGTAGCGTGCGGGGAGACTCTCACGTCGTAACTATCGACGGCGCAGACTACGACTTTAAAGGCGTTTGTATGTATCTGTTCTGTTAGCTAAAGGGTCTATGAACCCGAATGATAGATTCGATGTTGAAATACTGGTAAAATGTCACGTCTTTAGCCATTAAGTGGAGTGACTCTCACGTCATCACTTTTGAAGGTAAACTCGGTTTTTCTCACTCACTATATCTGTTTCTCATTTTTAACATCTCCTATCGTAGGAATCCATTAAGACTTATTGACGGATGGTAAAATACAGGTAAAAAGGCTTAATTAGACGTCAAAATACTACATAGTTTAAATAAGGTATTTAGAATGAGAAATGCAGGGGAGCGAAAATGATAGACGGATAACCGGTTGCTTGCAAGGCATTCAATATTTGTCTCTTTTCCTCTTCGAACCATATGGAGAAGAATAACTTTAAAAGAAAAGTCACGACACGATTGCGGTCGTCAACCTGTTCAAATAAAAATAGAAGATTTTTCTGATCGTGTAAACTGATTTGATGCGCTTTTACAATACAGTAGGAGATATATGTGACTATTTTTGCCGTACTCCAAATTTTTAAGTGTTTCTCACTCACTTTATCTGTTTCTCATTTTTATCATGTCATGTTTAAAGGACACTGAAGAATTTCCTAGTGGAACAAATACTTGTATATGAATAAAATTGGTCATCATATAGAAATTAACCATTGAGCTAATAGAATATCAGCGTAAGTGTTTCTATTATTACAACAAACGGTTTCTCCCACATATTTAAGACAGTATCGCTGAAAAGTTTCAACCTATTTAAAAGGCCACTTTCAGGGCCAAGTGTTCTTCAAAATAAGTGAGTTGTAATAAATAAGTATGCCGAAACTTTAACTGAAGCGTTTCTCAATGTGAGTGACAGAATTTTGGGCGCAAATATTTTTTTATTAATTATTTTTCAAGTTCAAATAAAAATAGAAGATTTTTCTGATCGTGTAAACTGATTTGATGCGCTTTTACAATACAGTAGGAGATATATGTGACTATTTTTGCCGTACTCCAAATTTTTAAGTGTTTCTCACTCACTTTATCTGTTTCTCATTTTTATCATGTGTTTCTCGATAGAATGTACCCTGTGGGACCACAGGCGCTACTTGCTCCAAGTCAGTGGTGCTCAAAGTAGGCGCTCCGGGCAACGAGGAAGTCGTGTCACTGACTAGAAACTCGCCACTGCCTGACACTTCAAAACAAAAGAGGTAAGCAAACGAATCCTAGAAAATATGTGGATATTTGTACATTGAGTATTTTTTTGTGTATAAAGTATCATCAATGCAATATCATTTCTTTCACCAAAACTATAATTTTCATGTTGCATACAAGATGCAATTCAACATTTCATCTATTGACATACGAGTACGAAATATTTCACACAAGTTAATTAATTGACCTCAGCTCAAAAGTTCTTTTAAATATTTACTCGACTCAGTGCTGGACTTTTAACTATATTTATTTATTTTCATCATCATCATCAGGTCTTTTTTAGTCTCCACTGCAGGAGCACGACCCTCTCTGTACTACCAGAGCCATTATATTAGTCAGAGCAGTAAGAGGATTTGGCCTACACTCTCCACGCTGCCAGACGGGTTAGGGAGGTCTCTATAATGTTTAATAGCTTTGTTTAGCTTGTGTTTACTAAGTCGCTTTCTACGACATCCACGGAAAGACTTAGAGTGGTCCTATTCTACTCTGCTGGATTGTTATTTGTTTTAAAGATAATCTTTTATCAACAGAATAAAGCTGCGTCTGGCCGGTGCATACGTCTTCCTGGATGTGCCTTCACTCGGAGTCAGCCTGCGGTGGGACCGGGAACTGCGCGTTTATGTCAAAGTTGACTCACTATGGCAAGGCAGAGTGAGTATGAGCTTTCATGATTTTAATCCATCTACTTTTATTTTTAATTTTGTTACACAAATATTATAGTTACTTCCTCTCTATTACACTTATTCCCGAAACACAGATGTATCTAGTTTGGGAGTTACTGAACATATTTTTTAGAGCTCATTTATGTTTTTCTTTAACATAGGGTAATATTAAGATTGGGCCCTCTGCGAGGCTCCCCACCACTCGAGATACAGGTTTGTTCCTAGTTCGATGGTGGGTTGCTGAGCTAAAGGCCCAAATTCATAACATTGTAATATAACATAACTGTTAATTTACCAACCTATGTTAAACGTCAATAAATATATTTTTATTTATTTCCAAAGGGTGTCGTAGTTTTCTGTCTTTTTGCTGGTTTTTCTAAGCTTACGATATATACGGACAGATAAATAAATATATACGGATAAATCACACAGATTGAGCTAGCCCCAAATTAAGTTGGAGACTTGCGCTAAGGGATGCTAACTCAACGATACTATATTTTTTTACAAATACATAATATATAGATAAAAAGACCTAGGTTAATCCGAAACATATAATTTTTTATCTTGACTTGACCGGGGCTCGAACCTGGGACCATCCGTGTCGCAGGCCGGCGTGTTGACCGCTGCGCGGACGGAGCTCGTCACGATGATGATGATGTCATCAGGTCTTTTTTAGTCTCCGCTGCAGAAGCACGACCCTCTCTGTTTTACCAGAGCCATATATTAGCCAGAGCAGTCAGAAGATTACTACTACGGTAACGTCTTCTTGACTTCTGAATTCTGTTAATAAACACCAGGATATTAGGGTCTCTTGGTTTTGAAACAATGGTTATTCATTATGAAATTATCACCTATGCAATTTTGGTTTTATTGTTAACTAGCCGTTACCCGCGGCTTGGCCCACGTTATATATAGCCTATGTCCTTCACAGTACCCTAACCTATGTGTATGCAAAATGTCATGATGATCGGTTCAGTAGACAGGGCGTGAAAGCGTAACAAATAAACAAAGTCACTTTCGCATTTATAATAGTTAGGATTAGTTAGGAGTAGCTATTACCCGCGGTTTTGCCCGCGTAATATATAGCCTATGTCCTTCTCGGTACCCTAACCTATGTGTATGTAAAATTTCATGATGATCGGTTCAGTAGATACGGCGTGAAAGCGTAACAAACAAACAAACTCACTTTCGCATTTATAATATTAGTTGGGATTAGGATAGTTGGGATTGGGATGTCCTTTTCGGTACCCCAACCTATATGTATGCAAAATTTCATGATGAGCGGTTCAGTAGATACGGCGTGAAAGCGTAACAAACAAAGAAACAAACAAACTCACATTCGCATTTATAATATTAGTTGGGATTGGGATAGTTACGATTAGGATAATATCTTGTAACTAGGAGTAAGTTTTTTTTATTATTTTATCCAGGTGAAAGGTCTGTGCGGCAACTACAACGCGGACACTCGCGACGACTTCCAAACCCCGTCGGGCGGCGGTATGGCGGAGTCCTCGCCGCTCATCTTCGCCGACTCCTGGAAGCTCAAGTCCACCTGCCCTAAACCTCAGCCCGTTGGTGTAAGTCATTTCAAATTAATTGATTAAATTTGAAGTTATATTAATGTTGAAAAATTGATATCAAAAAGGAATAATCAATAAACAAACTCAGCTGTAACAGAGGACCCAGAGTAGACCCTTGTGGTCCTCCAGTCGCTACAATTGTGCTAAGTAATACATTTGCAATTTGACATTGTAACGTTTAATTAATTAATTACGAGTCAATAATGAATCTCCCAATGTTGGTCAAAGCGTCCCGTTTCTATGTCTAAAAATGAAATAAATAATCTGTACTGTAGTAAACGCTTGATGTAGTAAACGCTACAATAGATGTTGTCTCAGTAAAAATTTAAAGTGGATCTAGATTAAAAACCCTGTCGTAGACCAGAGCCCAAATAATGACACATTTTAATTTCTTACATATATGTAATTGTATGATTGTTGAGGTACATTTAATGTGGGTAAAGTGCTTTATATGAAAATGGTAAAAGCCTTTGTGATGATCATGAAGTACTTTGTGATAGTCGGGGGCAGGTTTATCAGCCCCCGACTGTATCAATTACTTTTCAAAACTTCGTCCCTTATTATACAGGACCACTGCAAGCAACGTCCAGAGCGCAACGAATGGGCTGTCAGCACTTGCGGCGCTCTCAAGCGCTTCCCATTCTCGCTCTGCCACTCCGAAGTCCCGGCCGACAAATGGCTGCAGCGCTGCGAGAAAGATGCCTGTGCCTGTGACGCTGGCGGAGACTGTGCCTGCGCTTGCGCAGCATTGGCTGCGTACGCGCATGCCTGTGCTATGCGGGGAGTCACTTTCAAGTGGAGAACTCCCGAATTGTGTCGTAAGTATTGATTTAAAAGTGGACTTTTATTATACAAATGACAAAAGCAGTGTAAAAAGATGTCTGTGCCTGTGACGCTGGGGGAAACAGTACCTGCGCTTGCGCAGCATTGGCTGCGTACGCGCATGCTTGTGCTATGCGCGTAGTCACTTTCAAATGGAGAACTCCGGAGCTGTGTTGTAAGTATTGTATGGTGTAAGAAAGATGCCTGTGCCTGTGACGCTGGGGGAGTTGTGTGTAAGTATTGTATTAGAAATGGACTTGTATCAGACAAATGGCTACAGTGGTGTGAGGAAGAAGCCTGTGACTGTGACACTGGGAGAGACTGTGCGTGCGCCTGCGCAGCATTCTGCTGCGTACGCGCATGCGTGTGGTATGCGGGGAGTCACTTTCGTATGTGTTGTCATTGTTTGTATGTGTTGGTGGTAGACTTGTATTAGACAAATAGCTGCATTTGTGTAAGAAAGATGCCTGCGCTTGTGAAACTAGGAGAGATTGTGCTTGCGCTTGCGCAGCATTGGCGGCGTAAGCGCATGCGTGTGCTATATGTGGAGTTCTTTCAAATGGAGAACTCTGGAGATGTGTCGGTAAGTATTTTATGTGTTAGAAGTGGGCTTTTAGCAGACAAATGGCTGCAGCGGTGTAAGAAAGATGCCTGTGACGCTGGGGGAGACTGTGCCTGATGAGCGCAGCATTGGCTACCTATGCGCATATGCTATCTCTTTCTCTACTATGTAAAAATATCTTCTTCACCGTTGTTTATTCTTGCATTTTTTCCATGCTATATGATTTATCAGATCTAATGTTACTCAGTGACGACCTCCGTGGCGCAGTGGTTAACACGCCAGACTGCGTCACGGGCGGACCTGGGTCATCATCGTGGATGTTTATCTATTTAAGTATCTATAATAAAATATAGTGTCGTTGAGTTAGTATCCTACGACACAAGTCCACCACTTACCGTGGGTACGTTAGTATAATATTGTCTTTGCCGTGGGGCTAGCTTAATCTATGTAATTTGTCCTGATATATTTATTATTTACAGCTATGCAGTGTGACAAGGAATGCTCCAACTACGACGCCTGCCTGTCTCCGTGTCCGCTGGAGACTTGCGACAACACCATTGATTACGCAGACATGAAGGTGCAATGCGAGCAAGATACGTGCGTTGAAGGCAAGTCGAAGTCTTATCAATATCATCATACTATACAATTTCAATCAATATATTAAAAACTAGTTTTTCCGTGACTTCATCATCATCATCATCATCAGCCTATACTCGTCCACTGCTGGACATAGGCTTCCCGTGACTTCGTCCGTGTAAATTATAACCTATGTCACCCACATCATCATCATCAGGTCTTTTCTAGTCTCCACTGCAGGAGCACGACCTTCTCTGTACTACCAGAGCTATATATTAGTCAAAGCAGTCTGATAATTTTACACCTACCCTTTCCACGCTGGCCAGACGGGTTGGAGAGGTCTTTTTGATGTTTATAAGATTTGTTTAGCTTGTGTTTCCTAAGTCGCCTTCTACGACATCCACGGGAAGACTTGGAGTGGTCCTATTCTACTCTACCTGGAACCTCACGGCACGGATGTCACTCACATGTAAATTAGCTACGTATTGGTGAGAGAATTTGGAAAATCGGTCCAGTAATTTCAGAGCCTTTTCAATGCAAATTCTGAAACCATGCTTTATTACAAAAAAATATATCTTCTGTATAAATTCTTATATCCAAAATGCAGCCGTTATAGGCTGACTGATCTATCAACACATAGCTCAAATCACGGAACGGATTAAGCTGAAATTGCAAATAGTTGTTAATACGTAGGCATTCGCTAACAAAGGATTTTCAAAAATTCACCCCGCAATCTAGAAGGGTGGTACGGGGATCCGAAGTTTGTATTAACGCGAGTGAAGCCATGGGCAAAGGCTATTCTGCATGTACAGTTTGTTGGTAAAACCCTGTCCAATGAAACAGGGTCCGTCAGCCCGTCAATATGAACAACTTTTCCTAGCAAACTAAGCAAATCAAAAGTGTTCAGCCGTCGTGGCAATTTGTATGAAAATGTTGAGTTTTTTCGAATTTCCAGCATTATATAGTTACATACATACATATTTTCACGTCTTTTTCCCTTGCGGGGTAGACAGAGCTCAGGTCTAAAAGACCTAAAGCAACATTTAGCATGTTGGTGGACGTCGAGTGGATCAAAACATTGATGGGTTGCTAGCCGCATCGCCTATTACCATAATTCCTTAGATTTTCGCCCATTCCCTCGATCGGCTTTTACGATCTGCGCGGGAAGAAAAGAAGCTGGTACATTCTTCGTTTTTTCTTTTCTCCCACACCAAGCGTGGAAGAAGCCTTCGAGTATTGAAGCGTAAGACACAAATCTTGTTGTATCCAGGTTGCAAGCCCAAGAGGTCATGTCCTGAAGGCTCAGTGTACACCAACAGTTCATTCACTGAATGCGTGCCCCGCGCCAAGTGCAAGCCCGTGTGCATGACTCTGGAGGATGGCACGGAGATTCCAGAAGGAGGCATCATTGAGGAAGACGCCTGTCACTCGTGCAGATGCTCCAAGAAACACAAAGTGTGCACGGGACAGCCTTGCTCTACAGTTGCGGTAAGTAGATTCTTATTATGTCTATAAGAATCCGCGCCAAGTGCAAGCCTGTGTGCATGATTCTGGAGGACGGCACGGAGATTCCAGAAGGAGGCATCATTGAGGAAGACGCCTGTCACTCGTGCAGATGCTCCAAGAAGCACAAAGTGTGCACGGGACAGCCTTGCTCTACAGTTGCGGTAAGTAGATTCTTATTATGTCTATAAGAATCCGCGCCAAGTGCAAGCCTGTGTGCATGATTCTGGAGGATGGCACGGAGATTCCAGAAGGAGGCATCATTGAGGAAGACGCCTGTCACTCGTGCAGATGCTCCAAGAAGCACAAAGTGTGCACGGGACAGCCTTGCTCTACAGTTGCGGTAAGTAGATTCTTATTATGTCTATAAGAATCCGCGCCAAGTGCAAGCCTGTGTGCATGACTCTGGAGGACGGCACGGAGATTCCAGAAGGAGGCATCATTGAGGAGGACGCGTGTCACTCGTGCAGATGCTCCAAGAAGCACAAAGTGTGCACGGGACAGCCTTGCTCTACAGTTGCGGTAAGTAGATTCTTATTATGTCTATAAGAATCCGCGCCAAGTGCAAGCCTGTGTGCATGACTCTGGAAGACGGCACGAAAGTCCCTAAAGGGGCTGTCATTGAGGAGGACGCGTGTCACTCGTGCAGATGCTCCAAGAAGCACAAAGTGTGCACGGGACAGCCTTGCTCAACAATTGCGGTAAGTAGATTCTTATTATGTATATAAGAATCCGCGCCAAGTGCAAGCCTGTGTGCATGACTCTGGAGGACGGCACGGAAGTCCCTGAAGGGGCTGTCATTGAGGAGGACGCGTGTCACTCGTGCAGATGCTCCAAGAAACACAAAGTGTGCACGGGACAGCCCTGCTCCACAGTTGCTGTAAGTTGATTCTAATTGTGTCTATAGGAATTGGTATTAATTTTGTTATCCCAAAAGGCAGCTAACAACAATGGCTCTGTCAAAAGTTTATACAGATATTAAATATTTACACGCACAAATCACACAGGTTGAGTTAGTCCAAAGTAAGTTAGACTAGGTATCAAGCTAAAAATTAAAAAACAATGGCCAACATTGTTATGTAACAATCACCAAGATGCTTACATACTATTTGAAAATACGGTAGCATAGTACTTGGATAGGAATTAAACCCCTATAGCTTATTACATTTGGCTAAATTAAATCACTGACGAAATGGAAATGGGACGCTCGTTAGATACGAAAAAGGTAATTCAAATGTGTCTAAAGGCCAGTGTCGTCCTTCTCTTCAGTGAACATGTTTTGACAATGTCTTAGAGGCTGAGTAGTCATGCTCACTAAAATGTTCAAACTGGTGGTGGCGTTATGTGTCGGGTCGTTGAGTTCCCTCTAATATGGTTGAGTTTATCGTTGGCTGACCCATACGTCAACTCGTGAACGGGTGCTGCCAGTGGGGACTGGTCTGGTCGGCCTCTTTGAGACTACTTCATGTTCTGTTGTTTTTGTGATTTGCTCACTCGATCGTAAACATAAACATGTTCCAAAAATAATGAATGTATAATAATATTTTAAAATGAAAATAGATGAAAAAAAAAGAAAAGTAAAAAAGAAAGAAATATAATCATTAATCATACAAAGCCCTTCAGGCGAGTAGGCGACCTATACTGTTGAAAAGAGTTTCTTTCGGCATTTCTTCTCTGCAGTGGTCGGTTCCGAAATGCTAGTAGTCTGTAGCTTTTGGACAATAATGAGTAAATGCATAATATTTAATAAGATAATTTTAAATGTGATTTGACGTGAAAAAGTGCTTGCAAGGGCCTATTTTCTGAATAAACGTTTTGAATCTTTGAATCTTTTGAAATAACCAAGTGTTATTAAAGGTTTACAAAGAAATGGTTCAATTATTTATTTTAGCCTTCTTGAATTGATTTCGTCTTGTTATGTTTTGTATTAAAATGATGATATTTCTGCAGCCAACTGAAGCGCCGACGTCACCGAAGTCTCACGATGAGCCGATGAAGTGCGTCTCTGGCTGGACGGAGTGGGTCAGCAAGAACACTCCGGAAGCTAACATCAAAGGACAGTCCGTGGAAATAGAGCCGCTGCCTGAATTTAAAGACATGGTATGTTTATGGCATCCTCATCAGGTATTTGTTTGTCTCCATTGCAGGAGCCTGACCTTCTCTGTACTACCAGAGCCATATATCTGCCAGAGCAGTCTGAGGACTTGGGCAAAGAAAAATGAAATCTAAATTTAATTTTTAATTCCCTGGGTTTAAAAAAAAACATATAAATATTTTTTTAAATACGAGTAGTACATTATGTTGCGTTGGATATTATAGTTAAGGTGTTTATAAGCACGAGACAACGCCGAGTAATTATAATAAACTTATGACTATAATAGCCAGCTTACTGAGTAAGAACATCGTACGACGTTTTTCACTTACTTAAATTTGCGATTACCATAAAATGACTTAGTTATCAGCTTTCATTTTAAATAACACAGAAACAACCTAATTAGCAATTAACTATGTTATTATTTTATATTCAATGAAATGATTTAATGAATGTCAAGTAGTATATTTTTGGTGATATATTTTTATAGCAAATCGGCTCTCCAATGTGCAAACGCGACATGATGACCAAGATCGAGTGCCGAACGAAGGTCAACCACCAGACGCCGAAAGAAACTGGCCTGGATGTCGAGTGCAGTCTGGAGAGGGGGCTCGTGTGCAGGGAGAGCGGAAACACGTGTCCCGACTTTGAAATACGAGTGTACTGCGAATGTGAAGGTATGATTTTGAGTCATATTGACGTAATATATTAAACTACCATATTTTATAATGAGGGAAAGGCAGGCCAAGGTAAAGAAAAAGGCAGGAGTTGTCGTATATTGATATTATGAGAAAGGCTGAGAACCAAAAGACACGGAGAGTACTCCACTGAGTATTTTTATATTATGGATGTACAATTCATCATTTAAAAGTTTGTTGCTTATAACAAATATTGTATGAATTAGCTTTCTATAGGTGAAAGATTTTGAAAATCGGTCCGGTAGTTTCGGAGCCTATTCAATTCAAACAAACAAACATTTAGTTGTGGTAGAGCCTCGCTACCGGCGAAAATCACTTTTGCTAGTAGCATGAATGGGCCGGTTCGTCCGGGGAAGTACCACACTCTCTCAGAAAATCGACGTTTGAGTAGTAGCTTTACCGCTGCTATGCTTCGTTCGGTGAGTAGGAGAGCCGGAGGCCCATCTCCCTCTCCCCTCTGGGGAGGGAAAAAAAGGCCGGCAACGCTCCTGTGACACCCCTGGTGTTACAGTTGTCCATGGGTAGCGGTGATCGCTTACCATCAGGTGACTCGCTTTCTCGTTTTTCGTCCTATGACATAAAAAAATATCTTTCTTCTTTATAACCTAAATAAATAGCAAACCTGACTTACTCATTGATAATCAACGCACAGACGAAACTACTGTACCTAGAAACTAGAAATTTTGTCCAAAATAGGTTGAAGTTGAAGGGGGGTGAAGTTTTACATTGACGAAGTCGCGGAAAAATTGCTGGTATTAGTAAAGATAAAAACAATGTATCTGTTTTTATCACAGAGCAATTCCAATGCCTCAACGCGGACCACCCCAGCTACCCCCACCCCAAGAACTGCGCGCAGTTCTACGAGTGCACTCCCGATCTCCTGAACCCGGACAAAATACACACCGTGCTGAAAAACTGCGCGGAGGGCACCCTGTATAACCCCAAGACGATGGTCTGTGATTGGCCGGCAGTGGTCTTCGAAATAAGACCCGAGTGTAAGAATGTCACAGGTCAGTAAATTTGTTACAGTATTAATAAGTGACAGGCTTGGCACTTGAACACAGTTTTCTTACGAACCTAAAAAATATTAAAGAAATGCGTAATAAAACCGAAATCCAGCTGTCCGAAGTCATGGTCAAAGGAAAATTTTGAATACATTGATTATCTAGAAGATGGCTTAATAATATTTTATTTGCAGATACAGAGACTACTCCAAACTATCCAGATACCACAGTAAATTTCGGTAAGTTCTGGAGCCCAAATTTTGAACTGGTAGAATCGATCTGCTACTCGTTGTCGATCAACCGCATGGTGAATCTTAATTGACGCATTGAATGACCACTCGGATTAATATCAAACACATTGGGTGCCATCGGGTACCAATTAGAACTGTAGGATTCTATCTGGTCCCATCAGGCTTTTGCGCGTCCTATAGGGACCCGCCGGTACCACAGAGTCCCAATGGGTCTCATCTTATCAGTATCATAGGTAACCATTGTATCCCATTAGATCCTATTCATCCCATTCGTCCCATCGGTAACCATCACCATTGCGTACCATCCACCGATCCAAAAACTAACAATGTTTCATTCTTTGAAAAATCAAAAGCTATTCACACGGTTCAAAAATACGTAAAATCAGGATCACGATTCAAACGTGAATATGAACCGGATGCTAACATCACAACAAATGGCGGATGGATTCTAAGAGTTGAAAAATTGAGCCCCTGCGATATTATTCTTTAAAAAACACATAATATCGGTATATTTTGCTATGAGGATTAAATTCGTTGCGTTTTGGTCTGTGGCCCTTGACCCCCGCAAGCCGCATGCATGATGTACGTGATACTATACCTGTATTGTTGTACAGAGACGCCGTCGACCCTAGCGCCTGTGGAAGCCACCACCGTAGGCCCGTGCGGGCCGGGGCGCGTGCTCAAGCCCTGCGCCTACCCGTGCGACAAGCTGTGCGACCATTTCGAGAAAACGCTCCAGGAGAAGGGATTGTGCAAGCCCGGAGAGGTAGGTCTAGAGTTTTGATATTTCTTTCGTCATCATCATCAATAGTTTTCTGTATCCCACTGCTGGGTATAGGTGATATTTCTTTATAACATAAATTTCAATTTATTTTATTGTGTGATATGTTGTACAAAAGATGATATCAAAATAAGGAGTTAACTGTGTCCGGCCAAAAGGCATACAGAATCAATAAATGCTAGTCATTACAATAATTTTTATCTATAAATATCGTGTATAAAGTATCTTTTCTCTCCTACTGGAGGCATAACATCCTACGGCCCAACCAAAGAAATGGATAGCTATAGCGGTTAGACTCTTGTTACATCAGGATTCGCAAAGCTCTGATAAAATGCCTAGGAATATGTATGTATCTATATTGTACAGTAGCTAATAACTCAATTTTCTTGTGTATTTCATGTACGTTTCGCAATTAGCGTGGCCATCTCAAAAAAATAATAAATAAAAATTTTTAGATTTTGCGTGTCTCGAGTGAGTTTCCACACTCCTGAATGGAAAATGCCTGAGAACTGAGAGACATGGAGAGTACTCCACCGACAAGAACACAGTTCTTAAATTATAGAGAGATTCTCGCTACTTTGACCGACTGAACGATAGAAAAAGTAAGAAAATAAAAAGCCGGACGGGCCAGACGCAGTCAAATTTGGCCAGACAGGAGGTAAAAAAGCCTGACACTGTCCTGCTATATCCGGACAGATGGTAACACTATTCACAATGTTCATTATTACGCGTTTTACATTAGTACATTACTGCAGCGGCCGGCAATAGATGTATTGATGGACGAACGTGTGAATGTGGGCCGAGGCAGAGCCGAGGCACACATACGTAAGTCCATCAATGCCTGATTGCGGCCAAGGCTTGTATAATACTTTTCTCAAACAATTCGCGGAAATAAAAAAAAATAGTATATAGACAAACAGACATATATATTGTCACGTGTTTACCCTTACAGGTGAGACGGATCCTAAAAACCACGTTTAGCGTATTAGTGGGCTTTTATGTAGCAAATGCAATTAAAAAAATGATGGATTGCTAGCCGCATCACCTATTGACATATTCTTCTTAGGTTTTCGTCCCCTCCCTCGGCCTGCTTTTACGGACTGTACGGGAAGAGAAGCAGCTGGTATATTCTATGATTTTTCTTTTATCATAGACCAGAATGAAATATTGATGTAAATATTTCAATGAATATTCATAAACAACAAACAATATTTAGAAATTATTTTATTAAATATTTAGAATATTTCTTACTAGCCAGTTCAAATTTGAAATTCGAGTTTGTAACCTCCATAGTTGAATTACTTCGCAGCAAACGCGTCGTTCCATTTATAAATAACACGACAGATATGGGTTTTCATAGTTACTTTGCCGGCCGCTAAAACACGACAGCTATGGATTTTCATACATACTTTGCTGGCGTGTATTGGCCAGTACAGCAATACCGTTTTATCCCAAACCACCCCAAACTGAACATTTCCAAGCATGTTTGAGAAAACATACATACTATCACGTCTTTCTCCCTTGCGGTCTAAAAAAACCTAAACGCCACGTTTAGCAAGTTGTGTTGTGTCGGTGGGCTTGTAGGTGGAGAACGGAATCAAAATAGTGATGGCTTGCTTACCGCATCGCCAATTGACATGAGATCTCACACCCGCGATTACGCGTTTTTTCGCAGAAATGTGCGGATGCGTGCGTTGATGAATCACTGAAGGACAAGAAGTGCGGCAAAGGCCTGATGTGGCGAGACGAGAAGACCTGCGTGCCCATCAAGGACTGCACCTGCTACTCCGAAGGAAAGGTTATTAAGGTAAGCAGTTATATTAAATTTATAACTAAAATTGTCTTTCAGCGAAAAGGTGATTCTGATAGAGGCCCTACTTTTTTTCCACGTGTTCATACAACGTTTAAATTGACCCTCGACAAACCCTTAAAGGGGTGACTCAGCCCGTCAATTTAACCTATAGAACCACAGCTGGTTTTTTGCTGGTCCACAAACTCGATTTTTTTTTACTTTTTTACTTTCCCATACTAATTGCCCGGCGGCTGAACTCTTATATGAAGACGTCGATATTATTTTCCCAGTATTAATCCCATTGGAAAAGTTGTTCATGCTGAAGTCTGAGTGAGAGAGTGGTCTCCACTGCAGGAGCACAACCCTCTCAGTACTACCAGAGCCATATATTAGCCAGAGCAGTTAAAGAATTTGGCCTACACCCTCCACGCTGGACAGAGGGGTTGGAGTCACGGTCTCTTTGATGTTTATAAGCTTTGTTTAGCTTGTATTTTCACAGTCGCCTTTTACGACGTCCACTGGAAGACTTGGAGTGGCCCTTTAAGGGAATGTTGAGGATTAATTTACACATTGTATAGATTGTACTAAACCGCTAAAATCTCAGTTTACGGCCATATTGTTGTTCCCGAATTCCTGCAGGCGATATCCATTCGACCAATCAATTGACATATTTGAAATTTTACAGCCGGGCGGCGTTATAAGGAGTGACTGCATGAAGTGCCAGTGCCTGAACAACGACCTGCACTGCGACACCAGCGACTGCGTCAAAGTGGAGGAGCCCAGCGGCACTACCCACGAGAAACTCATCGAGTCGACTGAAGCTACCACTACTGTAAGGGAGAGGTTGATTGAAGTCACGGAACCTACGACTACTACCCAGGCTCCTACAACTACGCCACTGATTATTATCAACACTGCGTCTCCGCCGCCTGAGTGCTCGCCTGATAAGTGAGTATGCTAACTAACAACCTACATTCGTCATCATCATTACAGTCATAAGAAATCCACTGCTGGACGTAGGCCTCCAAAGATTTACTCAGAGAGAATTACTCACCACGCTTGGCAAACGGGTTGGTGAGCGTAGTTTTATTGGCCGACGCTGGTGCCCATCAAAACCGTTTTTTAAGCAAGGGAAGGGAGAGAAGCGAAGGGAAGGAGTTTGTTGGACTGGGGGGTCGGGATAAAAGTATTTGAGATGCTACCTGCTCGGATGGTTTGGGGATGAGGAAGTAGCAGTTCGGGAGGCCTTTATTATTTATTCATACACGCAACTACCGGACAGGTAGTTGAGGTTCACACCCTTGACCTACTGTCACGTCTGTTTCCCTTACGGCGTAGGTAGAGCCCAGGTTTTTAAACCCAAAAGCCACGTTTGGCATGCTGGTAGGCTTGGAGGTGGAAAACGGAATAAAAAACATCCAAGACCCAGGGCAATCTTAAAAAGACCGTTTTCCGTCACATCCGGGCCGAGGATCGAACCCGGGGCTCTGAGATTCAAAAGCACTCAGAGGTTGTCGTAACTCTCTGTCTCTCATCTGAGCGTTTACCCAGTTGCATCTCGTGTGCTTTGGAGCCCGGGGTCCGCTTTCCGGCTTTTTCTTCTCCACTTCGCACGGTCTTCGGCATCCTTGATTGTGAGACCATCAGAGATGATGACTGCTTATGTTTGTAATTGTCTTCAGCTATAAGGACCTGTTGTGGGGAGACCAGCCGCTGTCTGACGAAGCGTTCAGTGCGAGCTCCGTGTCCAATGAGTTCTTCAAACCTCAATACGCTAAGCTCAATGGAGCTACTACTGACAAGAGCGGTAAGTTAAAAAAAATCCAAGACGTTTATTCAGAAAATAGGCCTTTGCAGGAACCTTTTTGCATCATATCATATTTAAAATGATCTTATTGGATCATCATCATCATTTCGTGTACTCAGTCGACCATGCACACCCTGGTGTCAAAGTTCTTGGGAACCGCGTCTCGGCCTCTGACGTGGTTCCTTCAACGACTACCAGATGGCAGCCGGGACCAACGTGCCTTCCGAAGCACGGAATCATCTTTCTTATCAGACAGTCAGGTGATACATGCCTGCAATGTCCTAACCAAACTGGAAACAACTTAACAAAGTATGTTTCCCGTGGGAATCGAACCCACGACCCTCGGGTCAACAAGGCAAACGCCTTAATCATTGGATCACGGAGGCAGTTTTATTAGATAATGTTTTTAGTTATTTGTTCAAAACCTGTAGACTACTAGCGTTTCGGAACCGACCACTGCAGAGAAGAAACGCCGAAAGAAACTCTTTTCAACAGTTTTGGTCGTCTACTCGCCTGAAGGGCTTTATATGATTGTGATTACGTATATTTATATCCTTATTGTCTTTACTTTCTTTTCTTTTTTCTGTTTTCATTTTACAATTTCAATTATCATAAATTTATTATTTTTGGAACATGTTTATGTTACAAACATTATACATAGTTTCACGCCTTTATTCCTTGCGGGGTAGACAACGCCAAAGACAATATAATACTAACGTAGACTGCCCACCTCATACAAAAATATTGGACCAAATTAAGGTTGCGAAAAGCAGGCGAATGTATGGCGCAGGAGAGTTGCTTGCTACTTGATACTAGATGGCGGTTATCTGCGTTAGCCTTTAACTTACTTAATATACGGTGTCATTTTAAAATATTATGCCTAAAATATTGTTTTGATTTATAATAAGATATATTTTGTGAATCATGTTTTTATATTCTCATAATACGATAGATACAATGTTGTGTAGTTTCGAGTGGCGCCATCTATGCGAGTCTCTGAGAACAAATCGTACGATTAAGGCGTTGAGCCCACATGACAACGCCCAAGGCCTTAATAGCCAAAGGCCCCGTTTAGCGTGTTAGTGGGCGTTAATATGGAAAGCGGAATCAAAATAGTGATAGATTGCTAGCCGCATCGCCTTTAACGTGATTACTTAGATTGTCGCCGACTTTCTTACTTTGTCCTTTGACTGGATTTTACGGTCTGCGCAGGAAGAAAAGCTGCTTGCATATTCTGTTTTTCCGGTTCATCCAAATCAGCATGGAAGATAGGTAGCTAAGTTACCTTGAAAAATAAAGACTTATTGTGGGATGTCATTGCGTAGGTCTTTCAAAAATATTGCTGGTATGTAAACACAATTTTTCGATTAGGGATCCGTTTCGTTGGAGTAAGTGTCCACCCCCTCTGCAAGCTTAATTGGTATTTGTGGATTCGTGAAATAATTCAGGATTGTTAGCATACATCAAAAACGTTAAATAAATATAACGTTTATTATTTTATATATTATTATTTAATTAAATACGTTAAAAGAAAAAATATAACAGCTATGTAGGCTTGAGTAAGTTAAGTAGGATGATGTGCAACTACGGAACCCTTAACTGAGCGTGGCCCGACACGCACTTTGCTTGGTTTTATCATATTTTTTTTTATATCTCTAATTATTATTATTATTTATCTATCACAGCCGGAAGCTGGACCCCCCAGGCTATGGACCAGCACCAGTACATCCAAGTGGAGTTCCCTCACCGGGAGCCCATATATGGCGTGGTGATCCAAGGCAGTCCGATCTTTGATCAGTACGTCACTAGCTATGAGGTCATGTATGGTGACGACGGCACTGTGTTCTCTAAGGTTCAAGACGAGGATGGGAAGCCGAAGGTAAGAGCAGAGTCAAACTATATCCGTCTTTTTATAAAAAGCGGACTAACTATTAAACCATCTCTAAGTCGGTTCTCAAGTCAAGTACAAATGAAAATCGTATTATAAAAAAAGGTTTATCGCTTAAGTCATACATGATCCTAGGTCAAAAGATAAACCAGCATTTCACTAGTTTAACTTCAATACTAACTCATTTTGTAACTAACAAATAGATTTTTTTACTACAAAAGTAGATGTTGATGCTAGAATCTACGTGAATCCCGATAGAGGTAAGAAGAGGGTAACGTTTTTTAGCATGAATGTATGATATATGTATAACTAGCTGACCCGGCGAACTTCGTACCGCCTAACAGTTTCATTGTTTTTAAGATGTATTCTGCTATTCGGGGCGGAGACAAATCCAACGAATCAATAACCATGAAAATTGGTTCAGCAGATCTCGAGTTATAAGTGTTGTAACAAACCCGTCTTTGTTTTATATATATAGATTATGCCTGTTTCTTTGTTACCTTCAGCCTAAACCTACGGTGTGACGTGTCATCAGATTTGTGTCCTTCCCCAGAGTATTCAAAAAATCAAATTAGGAAGGGTAGTCGATTTTTTTCATTTTCTGTATATTTTTTTTTTCTATAATTAAAGTAAATACAAACATTTGTTTCGTCGGGACCTATCCTACAAACACCCGCTTGAATTTAAATTCTCTCTCAAAAATTTACATTTTCTGACTAAATCTTATTGTGACAGGTGTTCCGCGGCCCAATAGACCACAAGGCCCCCATGAAGCAGAAGGTCCAGCCCCCGATCGAGGCCAAAGTCCTGCGCATTCGCCCCCTCACATGGCACAAAGACATCGCTGTGCGCTTCGAGGTGATCGGGTGCCGGGAACCGTTGACTACCGAAGAAATGACCACAGTCACTACAGTAAGCATTGTCCCTTCACTATTGACGTATCTAAACTACCTACATAGAGTGACTCTGAAAAAAACTGGCCAAATAAGATGATAAATATAAAAGTATTGGAGTCCTTAGTACTTACTCCAATAGACCAACTATAGGATACCACAAGACCCCCATGAAGCAGATGATACAACCCCCAAGGCATAAAGACGTTACAGGTTTTGCCATACTCACCACGCTTGGCAAATGGGTTGGTGAGCGCAGTTTGTTAAGCTTATATCGGTTCCGACGCTGCTGCTCTTCGAAACCGTTTTATGTTCGAGGATGTGGAATTTTGGACTTGGCAACGGGATAAAGGTATTTGGGATGCTACTTGCTTGATGAATTGGAGATAAGAAAGTTGCCGCTCAGGAGGCCGGACGCGCGTACCGTCACCATACTTGCAACCACCGGACAGACAGTTGAGGACTTGAGGAAGACACCGACCGTTGTAATTTAGAAAATCTACATTGTCGATATCGAAACTACCTTATCATGTGGTCTCAACACCTTAATCGTAAGATTTGTTCCCAGAGATTCGCATAGATGGCGCCACTCGAAACTACACAACATTGTTTCTACCGTATTATGAGAATATAAAAACATGATCACAAAATGTATCTTATTAAAAAGTCAAAACAATATTTTAGGCATAATATTTTAAAATGACACCGTATATTTAGTAAGTTAAAGGCTAACGTAGATTACCGCCATCTAGTATCGAGTAACAAGCAACTCTCCTGCGCCATACATTCGCCTGCTTTTCGCAACCTTAATTTGGTCCAATATTTTTGTATGAGGTGGGCAGTCTATTACGTTAGTATTATATTGTCTTTGACCTTATACAATCTACCAATACTTTCCCAGCCCTCACCGATCCAATGCACGGAACCCCTCGGGCTGGCCGCAGACCTGCCTATAGAGAACATCGAGGTGAGCTCCAACAACGACGCGCGCCAGTACTTCAAGCTGGACGGCGATCGAGGCTGGAGGCCTGCCTACAGCACGCCAGGGGAATGGATTATGGTTAGTTTTATTATTTGTTAGTTATCAAAGAAAGTCCTTAAATTACCTCACCTTTTAATCATAGGCCAGTCAATATCGACATCAAACATTGCAAACGCGCATGTATTGGCGATTTTTTTTTTATATTGTAAAGACCACTAAGAATAGCCTATGCTACTCCTGGGAGGGCCGAAAGTATGCGACTTCTTACACTCTTTACGAAAAAACTACTTTCAGGATACTTTTTGAAAACCCAACCCCCCCCCCCACCCCCCCAATACTTTCGCCCGAGGAGTGGCACAGGGTTATGAAAGTTGCAAACTTGGGTGTAGACTATTCTTTGTGGTCTCTACAATATATAAAAAAATCGCCGATACATGCGCGTTTGCAATGTTTGAGTCGATATTGACTGGCCTATCATCGTTTATTTATATTTTTGCAGTCCGAATAAAACTTTATGCGGCTCGCAACATCGCACGAGTCGATGCGCAGTACACAATATTAGGTTCAGCGGGGCGCGCGCGGGGAGGCGGGGCGTGTACTGCGCAGCTCGCAACTAATATCAGAGCCGCCATAAAGTTGGACTATACTTGTTAAAGGAGGAAGCTCTCTATTTTTCTATTGTATTATTTTACATAATTTTAAAAATGTTTTGAATTGTTAGTTACTCTTGAACCGTAATAGGTCGATGCTTATACATAAGGTGGTCTTACTGATCTATTAAATGTGTAATCTTTAGTCTCTCTAAAAAACTTAATATAAATAACAGACAAATAAATATAAATAAATATATACGGACAAATCACACAGATTGAGCTAGCCCCAAAGTAAGTTCTTATGAAAGACTTGTGTTAGGTATGGGATACTAACTCAACGATACTATATTTTATTACAAATACATATATAGATAAACATCCAAGAAACATCCAAATTATAATGAAGGAGAGAGAGAGCATACAAGTAACGTATTTTTTTAGCTTTTTTGTTGTTAAATAATGTATGTTGGTTCGGTCCACTGATTGTCACTTGACGGATCTTTATTTTTTTTCTAGTTTGACTTTACGGCGCCCCGCAACCTGACCGGCGTGAAAACCAAAGGAGGCCCTAAGGGCTGGGTCACGTCCTACAACATCATGTACACTTCAGATCTCAGCACGTTCAACCCTGTTGTGGAGAGCGATGGAAGTCATAAGGTTGGTTATTTCTCCTTACTTGAACTAACGATGAAGACTGTAGCTAGTGCTTCAATTTTTTAATGTAATTTTTATGAAAATACATCCTGGGTTCGAATCCCGCCAGGCCCAACTTATGTTTGTAGTCAAATTTGACTTATTACTGTCATTTTTATCTACTACTACTCAGTTCAGTATTTTTGAGACAGATTTAAGTGTGTTTCAGTCACAAGTAAAAATTGATGTCGGAATATTTTTTTTGAAAATTATATTTGTTTAATTCTATTCTAAATCTATTTGACTGTTGTAGCCTAAATTATTATTTCTTGACTCAGGTGTTCCCTGGTAATTTCGACTCGGACACTCCAGTGACCAATATGTTCCGGCTACCCATCCACGCTCGCTACCTCAAGGTGCTGCCGCTCAAGTGGAAGGACGCTATTGAGATGAGGATCGAGCCCTTCGGCTGCTTCGAGCCTTACCGTGAGTCGCGCTGAATATTTTTGATAGGAAATGCCAAAAAAAAAGTTTCCAGCCTTGCACCTTTAGAAGAAATGGGCACGTTGACTAAAATTTTTTTGATATTGCTATGTAAAGACCTGCCAAAAATAAACACAATAGTGACAGAAATACATTTCTAAACAAAAAACTCTTTCAGTTATAAAAGTTTTAAAGACATGTTTTTAGACGTAAATTTTTAGACGTGAAAACGCTCCGCTGAAATGCCTACATATTTGTGACGTCACAAGCTTGTATTTTGTATGGGTGGCGTGAGAACTTTGTTTGGTAGCTATACGAAATATTTCGTTTATGGTAATGGTTTCATAATAAAAGTTGCTATAAATTTTGCAGACTAAAATACAGTATAATTGTAATTAAAGATTTTCATACTTTAAAAAATGGTACTATTTACCCAACTTTAAAGAAGCTTTAAGATCACTTAACGAATCGATATCAAATTAAAAGTGTTCTTTATAGTGTTTTTAGATAGAAATTAGCTTCATTAGAAACAAATTTTATATAATCTTAACATTAGGCAACTACCGTATTGTCCAACTCGACGGACAGAATTATTCCTTAAAAGGTTCCAAAATTATCAATATTTCACCGTGTATATCTGTCTCTCGTACCCACAGCCGTGACCACTACGACAGCCCCCGAACCCACGTCAAAGGCGCCGTGCTCGCTGTGCCCCGGCGTGCCCGCGCCCGTGACGGCCGACGCCTGCGCGTGCGCCGCGCCGCAGTACTACGACGGCGAGAACTGCGTGCCTCGCGACCAGTGCCCGTGTCTCGAAGGATTTATATCGTAAGTCACCTTATCATCATCATCACCCTAGCCCCCGAGCTGAGATCGAAGGCACCGTGCTCGCTGTGCCCCGGCGTGCCCGCGCCCGTCATGGCCGACGCCTGCGCGTGTCCGCGCCGCTGTCTGTGCCTCGTGTGCCTCGAAGGATTTATATCGTACAACACGCGGCGTATAAGTTGAACTAAGTGTGAGCGAGACACACCTATATTAATCAGTGGCAATGTATTGCGGTGTCCTACTCACACTTAGTTCAACTTATTTGCCGGGCACTGTAAGTCACTTTTCAATAGGTACATTATACAAAAAAAAAGATTTTGTGTGATAAGAGATAATTAATTTGTTTCTCAGGTGGCCCATCTGCTCGTTTGCCGTCAAACATACAAAAAAAAAACAAAATTTTAAGGTTATCTACGTTAGAATTAAATATTTCGGGATATTTACCGTGATTATTGTGGTTTCTGGGACTTTTCGATATTTCGATCCAGTTACATGGTTACAGTTCCTTCGTGATCATGGTCCGCGTAACTGGATCGAAATATCTAAAACTCAAAGAAACCACAATTATCACGGTCAATATCCCAATATGTTTAATTCTAATAGTTTGAAGAGTTAGTTTCCGCTTTGTGCTACTGGCTTTCCGGAACAAAATTTTAAATGACCTCTTTGTTTTCTTCCAAATGATTTGGCTGCTGTCCCCATTCCCACAATCACTTAACCTCGTAAAATTCAGATATCACCTTAAGTCCATAGGCGTATGATTTAAAACAGTTTCTCAGGCACGTAAATGTAACAAAATAAATGTTTTGTAGATACGCTGTGGGGTCCACTTTCCGCGGGTCAAACTGCGATGAGTGTGTGTGCAAACTCGGCGGCATCACTGACTGCAAGCCCGTCAAGGAATGCGTCTGTGCGCCGGTAAGAAATATGTCTTTCAAAGCTCGCCCGATCATCAAACTATTAAAGTAAACAATTAATAATTTCAATGGTAGGGTTGTCTTATTACGTACTATCAATTTTCCCTTGATCCGTGTAAATTATAGCTTATGCCACTCGCAGATAAATTATCTGTAGGTGAAATCATTCCAAAATCGGTCCAGTAGTTTCGGAGCCTATTCAATGCAAACAGGAAATCAAATCTATCCTATGTATAATACATAATTAAGTAAAAAGTATCACCTGTCTTAGGTGATCAATCGGAGTTTTTGGTGGGAAATCAAGGGGTGTAGTTGTCTGCCTTAGATAATTTTGCAAATTGATTTAAGTGGACTTTATGATATGAAATTGGTGTAGTTTGGTGTTATAAATGCTCGTGCTCGAGAACAATTTGTGAATTGTAGTTAAAGTAGACTGTTAAATGGACTCGTATAGATTTGTCACCAGAAGCTCTCACGAGGCTATACTTAGACAACACCGATACTTAGTATCTCATTATACTGGACATTGGCAGAATCACTGAAATCTCGGTGGAAGCCATAATTTAAAAGAAGAAAGAAAGGAAGAATCAATCTCCAGAATGGGGTGTTTATGAAGAACCAGTCTCATTATTATGCTTGTTTAAATAAATAATCACATTTGTTTGTTAAAAAAAACTGGCTCTTTATTTTAAAATTATTGTACAGGATTTAGTACCAAAGCTGTCTCAAACGACCTGCGAGTGTCTCTGCGAGCCCTGCCCCAACAACACCAAGATCTGCCCCACTAGCAAACTATGCCTACCTCTGGAGAAATGGTGCGACGGCCTGCAAGACTGTCCGGACGATGAGGTCGCTTGCACCACCTCGACGACTGTCACTACCACTTTGGAGCCGTTGGTGGTCACCACTGTGGCGCCCACTGCTGGGGCTATCGTCACCACTGTTGCTCCTACAACTCCTAAACGTAAGCTTTAACAATTTTTTTGCCAAGATTTACAAACTCTGTATATTTCATTATTTGTATGTTGGAGTATAGAGGACAAAAAAGTCTACTGCGAATCTCAGTTCAGCTCTTCGGCGCATATGCATGCGATCGTGGCCCATCACACATATGACAGTTTGCTGTCTCTCCAAGCCTTGCGCTCATAGGCAACGCCTAAAGCCGAGGTCACTACCACTTTGAAGCCGGTGCTCTCGTCACCACTGTTGCTCCTACCACTCCTAAACGTAAGCCTTTAACACTTGCATTTCCAAGATTCAATGACGTTGCATATTTCATTGTTTGTATGTTACTAATACAAAGTACTAAAAATATAACGGGAGCGAATCTGCTTTGAATCTCAGATCAGCCTTTTGGCGCATATATGCATGCGATCGTGGCACATCAGACATATGACAGTTTGCTGTCATTCCAAACCTTGCGCACACATAGGCAGCGTCCAAAGCCGAGATCTTTACTTTATTGAGTGTCTAAGGTTTGAGCTACATCAGACAGCACGGAATCAAGAAAAGGATGGAAGCGTAGGTACTGACCTACGCTTCCATCCTTTTCTTCCGCAAAAACGCCTCTCCCCTAAGCTATTGACTCCCCCCTTATTCTTTCTTGAATTTCTTCCTTGGAAGAGGTGTATTTAAAATTTACTTTACAATTTATATATGACTAAAATAAACTATTCCAGCGGTGGAGTGTCCGCCCGTGCAGTGCCCGCCTGGGTACATGGTGCGCTACACAACCGCCAACTCCGTATACACCTCCCCCACCGACCTGCCCCCGCCCCGCCCGCGGTACACCTACCAGCGCTACTTCAGAGGCGGACAGGGCAACGCTGGCTACGGGGGATACTCCAAGGGAGGTTACTCGAAAGGAGGTTATTCGAAAGGAGGATATTCCAAGGGAGGATTCTCTAAAGGCGGATATACTGGATTTGGTGAGTACTTTTGAGTTTTTATACTAATTTTATTTTTAGTTTTTACTTTATCCGTATACACAATCATTTGACTTATTATAAGATAGCACGCTATTTGTTCACTAAAAAGTTTGATCTTCGGAGTCCATAACATAGGTCAAAACACTGAGTCTGCGGAAACAAAAGAAATTGGACTTTATGCTTAGTAAATAAGTTTCATAATTAAATGGCGTGGCGACTGCTGCTGACGGCCACTGGCAGTCAATCTGCATTGTTCTCTGTAATCTAACCCTCCGACTTAGTCTACTTACTTTGCCCAAAATATTGCAATATTTTCTCAAACGTATCATCCAACAGGTACACCGTCGCCGATCCCGCAAAACAACCGTTTTACCCTCGACAAGCCAGGGGTCTCCAACACGAGCCAACAAGCGCAATGCCCGCAGTTCAAGTGCGTGCCGAAGTTACCCCCTCCACCGAAGCCAGGCCACCCCCCGCCAGTACAAGTGTGCGCCACACCCGTTTGTCCGCCCAGATACTCGCTGAAACTCGAAGGCATCTCTGCAGATCAATGCCCACAGTAAGTATTCATCATCATCAGGTCTCTGTAAGCCTCCCCTGCAGGAGCACGACCCTCTCTGTACAACCAGAGCCATATATTAGCCAGTGCAGTTAGAAGATTTGGCTTCCGATGACCCCATTGACGTTGTTCAAGCCCAGTCCGATCCCTCTTTGCGCTCCAAGCAGCCAGATGAATCCCACTCTCCGACCCCGTCGCATTCACCACCGGAATAGAGTGCGTAGAGTAGGATTAGCTTCGATTACTGGTGACCGCCCGGCGGTCCCGGGTGACTTGCACCCAGGATAGGTCCTTCTGACACCGTAGCTTTCGGCGCATACGGCAAAACATGAGAGTTGCTGCTCTCCAAATGCTTTGCCACTGTTTCTCAGTTCGCCCCTGCATGCAAATCGCAGCCGGCAATTAAGACTTTGATGGACGAACGTGAGTTTGTGGGCTTAGGCGGACAAACAAACAAGGACTAGCTTTAGTACCTGGTTTTAAACTATTATCCACCCAAAACAAATTGACAATGACAGTTGTGGAAACGTGAAAGTGATAGGTGTTGACTTATTTTGGTCGGATAATGGTTTGAAAAATTTGGTCCTTGTTTTATAATAAGACGGTTAGAGTTTAGAATAATAGTACATTGCAGCAGGGGCCGGGCATAAAATTTATTTTTAAATATCCACGGATTATTTGAGAAGAGCACTATACAAGCCTTGGCCGCAATCAGGCATTGATGGACTTACAAAGTGTTTCTTCCGTTCTCATGTTCGGCCATCAAAGCCTTTATTGCCAGCCGCGATTTGTATGAACTAAGAAACAACAGCAAAGCCTAGATTTGTTTTCTCAGCTTTTTTAATAAGGCGGAATAAGTTTTCTTGCCCCTCAAAGTTTTTTCTTGTTAACAGATATGCCTGCGTGCCACCGGTGGAGCGTCCCGCGTGGTGCAACGTCACGGGTCGCACGTTCAATACCTTCGACGGCGCGGAGTACAAGTACGACGTGTGCTTCCACATTCTGGCGAGAGACAACAAGTTTGATGCCTGGTCTGTGCTGGGTGAGTTGATGAAAATTTCAGGTACCAGCGAACAAGGCCGACTACCCGCGTGGATTCTTTTTCCATATTTTATTTCTTCTCTTTCTTCCGCCAGTTTTTTTACCTCTGTGTAAGTAGCTTCATCGACAAGAGCCCAGCTCTTTAATTTGATGATGATGAATATCTTATTTCTTAATTTAATAAGAGCGTATCAGAATAGCATTGTGGGTACATAAAAAATACCTATAAAAATGTTGCCATGTCATTTTAATATTTAATTACAAAGTTATATATCCATCTCGTCCTCTGAAAGTCAATATTTTTATTCACCAGTCCGCAAGAAGTGCCGCGTCGAAGGCTGCCAAAACGAGCTAATCATCCACCAAGACGACCAGCTCATAGTCGTGAAGCCGAACCTCATGATCGAATACGACAACTACGAATACACTGTCGAACAAACCTCCAAGATATGCTTCCAGAAGAACAGTTTTGATGTAGACAAGCTAGGCAATGGACTGTCGATCAAGTCGAGAAGATACAACTTCACGGTGCTGTATACTACGGACGGAGACGTTAAGATTGGGGTAAGTGTCTATGAACCTCCAAGATCTACTTCCAGAAGAACAGTTTCGATGTGGATAAGCTGGGCAATGGACTGTCCATCAAGTCGAGGAAATACAATTTCAGTGCTGTACACTACGGATGGAGACGTTGAGATTGGGGTGTCAGCCGTGTGGTTTTCGGCAGAGTGAATTGGACCATTTCAAGGCTTCCTGTGGATATCGTAGGTGACTTAGGAAACACAAGCTAAACAAAGCTTGTAAACATCAAACAGTCCTCTCCAACCTGTCCAAGTCTGGCCAGCGAGGAGAGAGTAGGCCAAATCCTCTGACTCGTGTAACAAGTGGCGCTTCAATCACGGTGCCACAGAGGCCGTCATAACCGATTTTGACCTTTTGTCCCAACTATTTTAAAAAGCTAAAGCTTTAGATAGTTATGCACGTATGCCTTCACGTAGGCAGCAAAGCTGGGCTGAGTTTCTTTCGGCGTATTCTTCTTAGCAGTAATTTTTCTCGATTTTGCAAATATAAAAAAGAATATGACGTACAAAAAGAGACACATGATATCCAATTTTCATTAAATTTCATCTCATTTAATTTCACGTAATATTCTCCACAGGTTCCAACGAAATACAAGGGTTCCGTCGACGGCATGTGCGGCGCGTACGACGGCGACGCGCGCAACGACCGTCGCATGCCCAACGGCAAACTGGCGGCCAGCGTCGACCAGTTCGGGCGGTCGTGGGCCCGGCCCGGCTTGCCGCCCAACGCCTGCCAGACCAGGGTCGTGACTGAGGAGAAACAGAAGAACGCTTGGAAACTCTGCAACGTTATCACGTAAGTCACATTTAATTATGGTGCCAGTTAAATTCAGCAGTTATGAGGATTGATGCATGCCTAATGGGATTTTGACTTCAAGAGGGATCAGTCTGCCCTTTTGGCTAGTCTTGGAGTGCTACTAAATGCTTGCCAGATTATATCGTTTATACAATTTCTCACGAGAGTTTATTGTTTTGATTCATATTAATTTCTTATTAATCTTAATTTCATGATTTTATCCTACGAGTTGTCTGAGGTACGGAGAAGAACATAAGCCGCCTTATGTCCCGGAAAAAACCGTTACAGTTAACCAAGGGATTTACATCAACGCAAGTGAACCCGCTGACGAAAGTTAGTAATATTATAAATGAAAGAGTGAGTTTGTTTATTACGCTTGACGCTGTAACTTCTGAATGGATCATCATTAAATTTTGCATATGTGTTGTATGGGTGCAGAGAACAAAGGCTACTTTTCAGCCTTGATAAATTATTTCTCCAGGGATGACAGTAACGCTAGTGAAGCCGCGATTGAGACCTAGTCGGCTATAATTTACTACGAAGTCGTAGGAAAACAGCTAGTTATGTATAATTTCAGACAAGAACCATTCTCAAAGTGCGGCAAAGTGCTGAATCTAGACAAATGGCGCACCATCTGCCTGGAGAAAATCTGCGAATGCGCAGAGCTCGTCATCAACGGCACCAAGCGTACCTCCGAGGAATGTCGCTGTCTGCTGCTGGAGACCCTGGTTGGAGAGTGCCTGGCCGCGGACAAAGACGTGGACCTTGGCGGCTGGAGGATGCAGATGGACTGCCGTGAGTTATTAGATCACTTTTGCCCAAAAGTCACAGATTTTTATAAATACAAATAATCTTTATTGTGGATCACAGGTAAAAAGCTCTTATAAAAAAGGTAGTGCAGCCGTGTCCTGTCCAAATTTGGACGTACAATAATGTGGGTCAAAAATCTATACAAGTCGAAAATATAATTATAACATATTGTCATTTAAATAATCATTAATAGAGTAATAACATTTCTGTGTCAAAAATAATTTCAATTTGTGTTTAAAAGTCCGTACATTGAAATCCTTAAAACTGTCGGGTAACTTATTATAGATAACGGATGCCATACCAAAAATGCTTTTTTTCATCAGCGCTGTGTTATGGCCGCCGGTTACTAATTTATATTCATATTGTGGTCGAATATGTCCAGCTCTCTTTCTTGTTTCGTCACCAAGCGCAGCTCTGAGATCAGCTCAGATGGACTGCCGTGAGTGCTTAAAATTTTGTATAGTCTTGAATTAGTTTTGTGAGCTTTTCGAGATCATTTGGGGTCGATTGTAACCGGCCACCATCATCATCATCAGATTTTTTTCGACCCACGACTGTTGGGTATAAGTCTTCTTTTATCTGCACCATTCCGCTCTATCTCCATCCAGCCATCGCTATCAGTTCTTTAGAGCAATCTGTCTTATGTCAAAACACTTAGCTAACGGACGATGATCTGTACATTTCTATAAATATATGAACCATTTCTATTCCCATTTCAAGGATAACAATTGGTTGACGGGCTAGCCACCTACCATCGGTCCTTCTAGCTTACAACAGTCCTGCCCGGTTTCATTTCGTCCGACATCGGATATCAGATGCCGAGCATTACTGTAATAAAAGTTTATACGATTTTCTGTTTTTGTGTAAAGCTATGATCATCATCATCAGGTCCTTCCAGTATCCACTGCAGGAGCACGACCCTCTCTGTACTACCAGAGCCATATAGTAGCCTGAGTAGTCAGAGGATTTGGCCTACACTCTACAGACGGGTTGGAGAGGTTAAAGTAAAGCTATGAGTTTACTTGTTTTTCTTACACAGCTGCCGACTGCCCGCCTCCGCTAGTGCATAATGACTGCTACCGCAAGCGCTGCGAGCCCACTTGCTCCACTATGGGGGCCACCAAAACCTGCCCGATAGAGGATGGTCAGTGCTTCCCTGGCTGCTACTGTCCTGAGGGCACTTTGAGGAAGGGAGACCAGTGTATCGCACCCGCTGACTGCTTGGATTGTAAGTTTTGTTCCTTCCTAATGACTGCGCCATTAATGCTCTGTTCTGGGAGCCACCAAAGCCTGTCCGGTGGAGGACGGTCAGTGCTTCCCACGCTAGCTCTGCCCTGATGACACCTTGAGGAAGGGAGACCAGTGTATTGCACCCGCCGACTGCTTGGATTGAAGTTTTGCTCTGTCCTAACGACTGCGCCAATGAAGCTATACCCTGGAAGTCACCAAGGTCTGCCCGGTTGAGGTAGGCCAGTGCTTCCCTGGCTGCTACTGTCCTGAGGGTACCTTGAGGAAGGGAGACCAGTGTTTCGCACCCGCTGACTACTTGGATTGAAAGTATTGTAATGTCCTAATGACTGCGCCAATAAAGCTTTACTTTAGAAGCCACCAAGGTCAACCCGGTTGAGGAAGGCTAGTGTTTCCCTGGCTGCTACTGTCCTGAAGGCACCTTGAGGAAGGGAGACCAGTGTTTCGCACCCGCTGACTACTTGGATTGAAAGTATTGTTATGTCCTAATGACTGCGCCAATAAAGCTTTACTTTAGAAGCCACCAAGGTCAACCCGGTTGAGGAAGGCTAGTGTTTCCCTGGCTGCTACTGTCCTGAGGGCACCTTGAGGAAGGGAGACCAGTGTTTCGCACCCGCTGACTACTTGGATTGAAAGTATTGTTATGTCCTAATGACTGCGCCAATAAAGCTTTACTTTAGAAGCCACCAAGGTCAACCCGGTTGAGGAAGGCTAGTGTTTCCCTGGCTGCTACTGTCCTGAGGGCACCTTGAAGAAGGAAGACCAGTTTATCGCGCGTGCCATCTGTTTGGACTATAATTTATAATCTGTCCTAACGATTGCGCTTTTAATTCTACTCTGTGAAACTAGTTACATATTACGTTTTCTTAATCATTTGGCTATTTGCCACAACTTCAAAGATGGATAAATACTGGTTAAATACCAGCGAGAAAGACCATAAAATAAATGTGAGAGGCATAAATCTCCTACACTAGATTTAACAAAGCGCAAAACAGTTAAAAAGTATCATACATATAGGTATCATAACATATAACAAAAAATCGGTCATAAAGAATGATGATTGATAAAGCAATGATTTTTGATTATCAGGTAACTGCAAAAGTATGGGCACCCCAGCTTCCTATGTGACCTTCGAAGGGGACGAATTCCCATTCCTGGGCAACTGCACTTACTTGGCTTCTAGAGACAGGAACGAAACTGGACAGCACAAGTATCAGGTTAGTTGTAAATGAAAATAAGAGAAAAACAACTGTCAAATTAAAAATCTCTTAGCTAAAGTTAATCGTATTTTAAGAGGATTACATCACCGAAACTAGCGACACTCGTTAATTAATTCTTGTTCTCTGAAATAAGAACAAATGAAAAAAATCTACGTAAGTACTTCCTTAGTAAATTACTTGTAGAACTTTTTATCGACATCAGCATTTCAGATTGAGAGAACTACTTATTGCCGCCAAAAGGGGCCGCTTTTGGCGGTAATGCGTAGTTCTCTTGATTTACCAAATGCAAAATAATGAAAAGCAATACACAAAATACTAAAAGTCATTTACTAGTGAAATACTTATGTCGATTTTGTCAATTTGATCTTATTTGGTAGTAAAAGAAATAAAACCAAGGGTGGCGCAAGTTGGCTGGTGTAAGCGCCTTAAACACCTTTTCTTATCATTTAGGTGTTTTCCCGATAGTATGTCAGTCATGTCTTGCCCCGGGTTATAACGAGATATTAGTAATTCATGCTGTAATATAATGAGGATTATTTTTAATATTGGTTGTAATATTGTTGGGGGTCCTAAACTATTAAAATCTCTCCATGTAAAATTAAGAATATTATAGTTATACATTTTCTTTCACAAACTTAGCACGCGCTGGTACTAACGTAGAAATAGATCACCTTCAAGTTTTATTACAAGAGTGAGAAAAAATATTATCCTGTCTGTTATAAATTTAAATGTCTAGTTATATTTTTGTTTCACCAGGTGTTTGCCACAAACGGGCCGTGCGAAGGCAAGGTAGAAATCACTTGCACCAAAGCTATCCACGTCATATACGAGAAGAACGTCATACACATCACTAAAGACCCGAGCACCAAGAAGGTAAGGCTATATATACTTTATACGTTAAAATATACGTATGTACAGTATATTTTGTCAGCTAATTATGTCAGTAATCTGTGCAAATATCCCCTTGGTTTTCCCGTATTTAACTTTATCCAATGCCATAGTCTACTGTCCGTCTCGAAATCTACTCTTATTAATAGGAATGGTCAGATTGTTTGTTTGCATTGAATATGCTCCAAAACTACTGGATCGATTTTAAACATTCTTTCACCTAAGAAAGTTAATCTATCGGTGGGTGACATAGGCTAGGTCGCAGGAAGTGGCTAGTCTCTTATCGTATAAATAAAGCATCCGAACAACGGGTCCTGGTGTTTTCTCCTTTTTCATAGTCCATATTTACAGGTACCAAAATTAACTTGCCTATTTTTTACCAACATCTACCACGTTTATTTTGAAGTTGTTTATATCGAAAAGAATTGCACAACATTGAACATATAAACTTTTTTCCTTCCGCCCGCGGATTTCGACGATAAAAACATAAACATTATTTTTTTTCCGTGCAGTTGCAAATGACCGTGGATGAAAAGGCCGTATTCAAGTTCCCACTGAAGAAAGACTGGGTGACGGCCAACTTGATCAACAAGCAGGATATAACGTTGATGCTGACTGATGTACATGTTGAGGTAAGTTTCCAGTTCTCCCATATGTCAAATGAATTTCATATATAAATAGAATATTCAAAACTGTGCCATGTGCTTCCCGGCAGAGTAGAATAAAGTCTTCCCGAAGATGTCGTCACAGGCGACTTAGGAAACACAAGCTAAACACCGCATCGCATATAAACATCAAAGACACCTCTCCAACCCATCTGGCCAGCATGGAGTGTAGGCCAAATCTCTGACTGCTCTGGCTAATATATGGCTTTGGTAGGTATGAAGATTGTGCTTCTGCAGTGCAGACTACAGCAAGGTGTGAACTAGTGTCGTAGGATACTAATTCAACGATACCAATGACAATATAATACTAACGTAACGATACTATATTTTATTATAGATACTTCTATATTATATATACATAAATATAAATAAATAATAAATAAATATGGGGACATATCACACAAATTGAGCTAGCCCCACATTAAGTTGTGAACTTGTGTCGCAGGATACTAACTCAACGATACTATATTTTATAACATATACTTATATAGATAAACATCCAAGACCCAGGTCATTCTGAAAAAGATCGTTTTCCATCATGACCTGACCGGGGATCGAACCCGGGATCCCCGTGTCGCAGGCTGGCGTGTTGGCCGCTGCGCCACGGAGCTCGACGGAGATATATATGTACATCCAAGACCCAGCCAATCTAGAAAAGATCGTTTTCCATCATGATCTCATCTTCATGGCTAGAGTTCGAACCCGGGGCCTCTCGTGGTTAACCATTGCGCCATAGAGGCTGTCAAACAGTTTACCGGATCCGACGCCTCAAATGTTGCAGCCAGTTCTTTCCTCATAAGAATAAATCTTATACAAGTTCTGTATTCTAATGTTATTTCATACAGGTGTCAGTTCTCCAATCCAAGATGGAGTTCACGGTGCGCGTGCCGACGCACCTGTACAGCAACCGCACGGAGGGCATCTGCGGCATCTGCGGCGGCACCGAGCCTCTACTCATCACCAGGAACGGCACCGTCACTGAGGACGTGGACGTGGCAAGTCACCATTATATTTTATCATTTATTTATTTATTGTATTTAAAAACTTTATTTGAGCCTTATAAGATACAATAGGTAGTCTTAATGCTAAAAGCAAGCTCTCCCAGCCAACCTTTAGGAACTGACAAATTGACTCATCATTACATCTATCATTTATATCTTTACTTGTCAAGTTGTCACACACATAGATAATTATACAACACAATACATATCTTTTTTCAAAAATTATAAATAGCCTTTGCAAAAAAAAATTAACCTTTGTTAACCTTCGTTGTGTGAGAAAGTGACCTAAGACATAAAACGTACAAAAAGGCGTACGGCGCAGATACGGTACAGGCTTGGGACACTTGTCCTAACTAAAATGACCAATATTGCAAGAAGAAATTGACGCGTCTGCTCGCACGTGTCATCTTGCGGTGGCGTTTGTTCTTGCGATGTTGGACATTTAAATTAAATATTTATTTGATTTAAAATTCTAAATAATTGCTGACTTGAAAATGTTCCTGTGAACTACTTATTTCAAAATATACTTTAGAATTTCAATATCCTAATGGTTATAAACCCTTTCTTGGGCAGTTTGGTGAGAGTTGGCAAGCCAGTCCCAAAGCCCTCAAGATATTGGACATCCCTGAGCAAAAGGAGTGCGGAGCCCCGCCGCCCCCGCCCCCGCCCTGCGTGCCGCCCCCACCCGAAACCAACCCCTGCTACAGTCTCTTCAACCCTGACGTATTCGGAGCTGTGAGTATTTTACAATCTTTGTTAACCAACCTTGGAGCCCATAGATCCTATCTCTAGAAGGCATCCGAGTCAGATCTCGCTAGATTATGGTCGAGAAGGAGAAGCCTGAGGAGCCCGATGGACGTGACCATTTTTACCGTCTATGCATGATAACGGACCCCGGGCGCAGTCCTTACTTGGATAGGTGACCGCAAGTGGCATAGAAATATCTCGAGCTCCTCCGTGCTTCGGAAGGCACGCTACCCGTTGGTCTTGGCTGTAACAATTGATTCAGCCAATACCAAAGGTTTATGAAGCATTTTGAATCATGGTGCCTCAACTTTTAAATTAACATCTCTAACCAAAAGTGTCACGCTCTAGTGGACCCTCAAACCTACGTAGACTCCTGCCCACTAGGCCCTTATTTGACACTTGACTTTCATCAACGCCATCTAGTGAAAAAAATAGATGGCACTTCCCTTCATTACACCTACCGATGTCGAAGCCTCAGCGCTGCCTCTTTTTATTACAGAAAAACCTCATTATGTTGCATATTCAATTAAATGTCCTTAACATTTAAATGCATTCTCTTCCCAACAGTGTCAAGCTTTAGTGGACTCCCAAACCTACGTAGACTCCTGTCAACGCCATCTAGTGAGCCAAATAGTTATTAGGTATTTTTTTAAATGGCACTGAGACCCCCTTGTTACACTTACCGACGCCCAAAACTCAGTGCTGCCTCTTTTTATGACAGATAATCCTAGTTCTGAAGCATATTGAATCACGGTGCCACCCTTAGATAACAATATAAACGTGTCTCTACATTTTTAAGGCCTTATCTCTTCCCAACAGTGTCACGCTCTAGTAGACCCTCAAACCTACGTAGACTCCTGCTCGTCGGACCTCTGCACCCTGAACTCCACCGACGCCTGCGACACTCTGCAGCGCTACGCCAGTGCGTGCTCGCAACTCGGCGTGTGTTTGGACTGGAGGGCGAAGAATAAGTGTCCATACAAATGGTATGTATAACTGTGACAATGAACGTAATGCAAAACAAGATTTTTCAATTTAAATGACTTTCGTCCAAAATTTTAAATTCATCAAAACTATGCTGATATCCTTCTATATGGCAGTTAAGATGTATTCGCAGCAACCGCCATGTCCGATATAGCAGACAAACTGTAGGAGAGCAACCCACATTGGTACAGCCATGTCTTACGAAACCGGAAAATTACTTAGGTAGGGAAACAATACCTGGCTATGCCGCCTCCGTAGGGGCAGGCTATAGGGGAATGTCCTAGAAGAGCTAGGTTGACGTTTTGATGCAAGTACGGTTTTTAATGCATATGCGATCAATATTGCTCAACTTATTTGATAGTATAAATATTACGCATTAGTATAAATGATTGCTGCTCCTTACAAAAATATTCCGTTGACAGTTCCGAACCACTGGTGTACCAGCCGTGCGTGAAGTGCGAGCGTACTTGTGAGAACTACGACGAGCTTAAGCAGAACCCCGAGAAATGCGGTCAGCCGGTAGTGGAGGGCTGCTACTGCCCGGATGGACAAGTAAGTAAAGCAACTTAAAATTGTATATTTTCGTGCAAAAGTGTTCGACCGGCCCAGCAATGTGTACGATGATGTTTTTAGGGTTCCGTACAAAAGTTGAAAAACGGAACCCTTATAGGATCACTCGAGCGTCTGTCTGTCCGTCCGTCCGTCTGTCACAGCCGATTTTCTTCGAATCTATTGAACCAAATTAGATGAAATTTGGTAAGATAGTGTAATCCTATGACCCAAACACGGATGTGCAAAGTAAATAAAGATTTTTTTGAAATAAGGGTCATTTTGGGGGGCCCAATTACAAAATTTAAAAAAAAAGTTTTGCAAACCATACTGTGTCATATATCAAATGAAAGGGCTCATTATGAGGATCTCAAAAATATTTTTTTTTGTTCGGGTAAAATCAATACTTTTGATTTTATTCACGAAAGAAGGCAAAAATTGACCATTCCCCCCCCCTGATCTCCGAAACTACTGGGCCGAAAATTTTGAAAAAATTACAAAATATAGTTCATTCCTTGAAGATTACAGGAAAAATAATAAGAATTCTATCACTTGAAAATTAAGTGGTAAACTCACAATAATAAGTTCATCTAGGGAAATAGTTCACTAAAACACCACTAGATGGCGCTAGTCAATTGAATAAAACATTTTTTGCACATTGTGTGTGTATTCACGAAGCATATTGTACGGAACCCTCATTGCGCGAGTTTGACTCACACTTGGCCCGTTTTATTTTTTTTAAGTTTCCAGTGTATTGGTCTTATATGGAAAGTTATTCATTTTGACGGGCTGAGTAATGAGGTTTGGCGGTTAATTTACACGCTGTATTAAAACAACGCAATTTTTATATAAATATTTATCACAAAAAAAAAACTTTATTTCCAAGCCTTAGTTGATAAAAATACATATTTCTGCCCCCGTAGCATGGCACGCGCGACAACGTTTATCGACTATCGCCATCTTGTTTTACGCAATACTGACGAGCGAGAAGTAGATAGTTTATCGCGCGATATAAACGGCATCGCGGGAGCCATGCTACGGGGGCTGGGACCCACCTAGTAAGCTTAGATAGAGCCTGTGGCAGGGGGATCCGCTCTTCCAAATACATGATATTAACTTAGGCCTAGTTAACAAATACATGAAAAATGTCAGAATAGAAGCAACAAGATATCACAACATGTGAAGCTAAGACACACAAGCTGTCATTGTATAGTGTATACATTATACACGTATTTTTTTTCAAAATGCCGTTTACACATTTTGCTTTTTGCAGGTTCGAGTCAATAACACATGTATAGAAGCAAGCAAGTGCTTCCCATGCGACGCCAAAAAAGAACACTACGCCGGCGATGAGTGGCAGGTCAGTGTTTCATTCAAATCCCATGAATATGTGACATAAATATAACTTAATCTATTTATTATCTACTTAATGGCCGATCCGGACTTTAACGTGTTTTTGTATCCAATTAATACTATTTAGATTTTAAGTCACGGTTGTAAAAGTGCCAGAGTGTCCGTGAATGGATTATTAAAAACCATAGGCCAGATTAGTGACGAGATATTCCTCATACTCATATTGCTTAAATGTAATTACCTATGGAATGCATGTAAACATGTGATTTAATATTTGTATGTCTTTAAAAGACAGAGAATAGTGATGATTTTATTGTGACCACCGTACCTACTACTGCTTTGTAAATTTTGTTTATGACTCACAAACAAAATATTCTTATTCTCATGGCACATATAACGATCAAATGTTTATTATCATAGGAGGACGCGTGCACAAAGTGCACGTGCAGCAAACTATCCGGAGAGAACGCAGCGCACGTGTCGTGCACAACACAAACGTGCACGACGCCTGTGTGCTCGGGAGACGAAGACTTGGTCAGCAAGCCGGTTGACGCGTCTCGATGCTGCAAGGAGTACGTGTGCGGTAAGTGCTGGGCATTTATAACATAAATTTAGTTATGATGCGTGCTCAAATTGTCATGCAGTGCACCACATAGACGTGCACGACGCCCGTGTGCTCGGGAGACGAAGACATGGTCAGCAAGCTGGTCGACGTGCCCGATGCTGCAAGGAGTACATGTGCGGTAAGTGCTGGGCATTTATAAAGTTCTGGAGTTAGGAAGCTTATCTTCATAAGAGAACGCACACGTGCATACGCCCTTGGTCAGCAGTAAGTGCGGTAAGTGTTGGGCATTTATAACGTTACTGTAGTTAGTACTGTAGTTATGCCATGTGGTTCTCGGCAGAATAAAATAACCACTCCAAGTCTTCCCGTGGATATCGTAGAAGGCGATTTAGGAATCACTATCTAATTAAAGCTTATAATCCAGAGACCTCTCCACCCGTGTGATGACGAATCTATAAATGGTTTCGTTGTCTGTAGCCACTTCCTGTTGGGTTGCAATTTCTAATATTTACTCATAAATTAAAAAGAAAACCACCATTTTATTTACTACTGTTTGATACTCTGAAATAAATATTTCTCTATGCACTTTGTTTACAGTACCGAAACCGAAAGACAATCCAATATGCGACGAACCAAAGAAGATCGTGTGTGGCCCCGGACAGGTGCTCAAGCAGAAGACGACAGCTAATGGATGCAAGGAGTTCTCTTGTGGTAAGTCTTGACTTTGGTACCTTTGCAGTGCTTCGTTCAATTTGTGGCCATTCAGGTTCATTTAGCAAAACTACAAAGTATGTTGGACATGTAAACAACCGGCTACGGACAATATAACTGCCTAATTAAGATTTAGTCTGTCAGATTATTAAAGCAAAATAGAAGGAAATAAATTAGAACTTGCAATCATTTTGATGATTAACAAGATCAATTTGCCAACTCGCGAAATAAATGAAGAAAGGCTCTTAAAGACTCGTATCCAGGGCCGTTAAACAATAAAAAAAATATCTATAAAAAAGAGAATATATTATGGGTTGTCTGTCGCATTTTACATAGGATCATCCCTTTCTGATCGCCCACTTAAATCGTGTATGAACTAATTTGTTGTACAATCTCGTATAACTGACATAAAAAAAATGTATTTGGCAATATTATACTGATGTATCTAAATTAAATTTTATTCCAGCATATACTGTGTATACTGTCTTTGTAAGGAACTTATATTGAAAGTAAAAAAAAACATATATCTACATATTAATTTTTCACAGAATGTAAACCAGCGAGCGAATGTGAACCCCTGCCCAACGAGAACGAAGTAGAAATCATGGAACCCGGCATGGAACGCGTTGTAGACCGCAACGGCTGTTGTCCGGTAGCGCAGATGCTGTGTCGCCCGGAGACCTGCCCGAAGAAGCTGGACTGTCCGAAGTTCCACGATCTCACTTCTAACAACGTAGCGGGCAAGTGCTGTCCTGAGTATAAGTGTGGTAAGTTTAAACTCCATTTCTCCCAATGACAAAGATGTAGAAAACATGGAATATATAGTGTAATAGCCGCGTAGTGGCTGTTACCCGCCCGGACCCCTGCCCGAAGAAGCCCGACTGTCCGAAGTTCCACGATCTCACTACTAGCAACGTGGTGGGCAAGTGCTGTCCTCAGTATAAGTATAAGTTAAAACTCCATTTCCCCCAATAAAAAAGAAGTAGAGAGCATGATGTACATAGTGTAGGAATCACGCAGTGGCTGTTGCCTGGTGGCGCAGATGCTGTGTCGCCCGGAGACTTGTCCGAAGAAGCCTAAGTGCCCTGCAAGTACTGTTTTCAGTATGAGAACGGTAAGTGAAACTACTTTCCCCCAATGAGAAAGAAGTAGAGAACATGGAATTCATAGTGTAGTAGCCACCTTGTGGCTGCAACCCATTTGCCCAGATGCTGTGTTGTCTGATGCAGGTGCAGGCAATGGGCAGCAGCGTTTTCTGCTGCACATCGACTATCGTTTTGGTTATCACCAGATCTCTGGTTGACACTTCTCTTGAAAGAGTCGTCAATAAATAAATAAATATATAGGGACATATCACTCAAATTGAGCTAGCCCCACAGTAAGTTGTGAACTTGTGTCGCAGGATACTAGCTCAACGATACTATATTTTATGACAATTACTTATATAGATAAACACCCAAGACCCAGGTCATTCTGAAAAAGATCGTTTTCCATTATGACCTGACCGGGGATTGAACCCGGGACCCCCGTGTCGCAGGCTGGCGTGTTGACCGCTGCGCCACGGAGGTCGTCGAAAAAATACGATTTGCGGTATGCTTACGGAATGCTTATGTCTTGTGTAATTTTCAGAGATGCCAAAAGACAAATGTATCGTGACTCTGGAGTGGGAAGCGGCGTCGAGAGGCGGAGAGCAGGCGAGGGACGTGCCCGAGGTGGTGCTCAAGGACGTAAGTTTTACATATTTTGTTGTAGGTCCCATTTTGATTTTTATGAAGCTGTTAACTCAGTTTGTTAACTTACTTTTATGTGTTTAATAAAAGTTGTTCTTATTAACGGCCTGAGTCGTTTTAATGATTGGAAAATAATAATAACATATTGTAATAGAGACCGTTACCAATTAAAGTGCCCTAGTGTCCAATTTTGTAATATCTCTACTTTGAAGACCTCTGTGTCTCAGTGGTACTGCAAGTGCATTTCAATCGCAGGTTTTTGGATTCCATTCTCGGTTAGGTAAAGTTTCAAAACGATCTTTTTCAGAATAGGCTCCGAAACTAATGAATCTATTTTTCCACCTATATTCTTTAACCTATAAAATCATTTCATTTTATTAGCGGGCTTTTATTTGGCATAAGCTGCAATATATGCGGACGAAGTTGCGACAAAATTGTAAGGTAGATTTTTTCTTCAAAGCGACCCGACCATATAACTCATAAATGAGGGTTTTCTAAAATGCTCACCACCAGATGGCTGCACTGAGGCGTCGACCTCAATAAGCCGCTATTATTGGATAAAATTTGACAAGCAGCAGCAACGGACACTGTGGGGCCCAATCACAGCTTACCGGACCCGGCGCCTCTGTGCTGGCGCCGCTTATTTCAGAACACTCATTCTAATTAAATAACTTTTTGATAGATCGACTCGGTATGGCTGGACGGGCCGTGCCGCTCGTGCCGCTGCGAGCTGTCGTCCGGTGGCGCGGTGTCGTACTGCGCCGTGTCGTCGTGTCCGGCGCCGGAGCCCGACGCGCAGTTCGTGTGGGAGCCGCGGCCCGTGCCCTTCGCCTGCTGCCCGAGACACGACCACGTGGCCTGCCGGGACGGAGACAACGTCTACCGGGTGAGATTTCATTCCGTCTCATCTTCATATCTAGGCTCTTGTTGGTCTGACTCTATACTGCAGTTGTCAAGGCGTTTGTTTGTTGTTATTATGACCTGGAGAGTTCAAATCCATAGAAGAGAGGGAGAAGCATACCTTGTTAAAGATGTTTCTCAGTAACCAGACTGAGAAACTGACTGACCGTATTACAGGCTTGAATCATCTGATTATCGAAAAAATATATATTTCGTGCTCCGGTAGGCACCTTAATTTATTTTCGTCTACCTACCCTTACCCTACCCCATGATAAAAAATGCTTCCAACATTAATGGTAGCTTATATATTAAAAAAAACAGAAATAAATTATTATTTGCAAGTAATGATTTTTACCTATGTGCGACTAATGGTTTGTAGGTGGGCGAGAACTGTACTTCGCCCTACAACCCGTGCGAATCGTTCCGCTGCGAGCAAGTAGGAGACGGGAAACTCGACAAGGTCACCACCGTCAAACACTGCGACGAAGATTGTCAACCAGTAAGTATTTACTTTGCTATAACTTTTGGAAGGCCTATGAATATAAAAATAATCGGGAAGGCTCCCTTAGACATGTGATGCAAAAACCAATCGTGACACAAGCTCACGCACACATTAATATTAGAAATGCATACAATTTTCTCGAAAATTTTTCCGTGTTCGTAATTTAAACTCTTCCAAATGTTAAATTCGTGCCAAAGACCTTACATCTATATTAACTGAAGGGCCATAGTATTCAAACCCTTCCAAATGTTACATTCATACCAAGAACCTTATTATGTAAGTATAAGGACTGAGTACCCATCCATAGTAACTTTTGGCATAGAAAGCAACGGAAGCACGGTTGGTGTCCCGCTCGAAAAATTGCAATAGGCTAGTTTCCTGGGTCAAAATATTAAGCCCCTCAGACTTAGATCTCTTAATTAGGTAACGATAGGGCTGACATGCCTTCTAGGATAAAAGCTCTATAAAAATAAACAGATTAAAATATATTAAGAATAAAATTAAACCGTCAGTTAGACAATCAAAAAATATTGGACACGTATTTTTTCTTTCGTTAATTAAACAATAAATGTCAAAGATAAAGCGTGTCAAAGTTCTTGAGTGGGGGCTTGTGACATCACAGGCCACTAAAAAGTGTACTGGCTAGTGACGTCACGGTCACGGGAAGTTAAATACAGTTGCATAGGCGCGAGCGGCAAACCAACAGTAGTGTTTCTAACTCACGGTCAACTAAGAACGTTTGCACAGAATTATTAAGTTTAATTAGCAATGATCGGATAATCGGGCGCTTATATACCTAAACTTTTTTCTACGAAAGAATAATGTTGGATATTCTTTCCTGAATTACTAAGTAATCCGGGTTCCCGGGATATTTATTATACGAGAATATGTAAGCATTATTCAAATCATTTTCACAATGAGTTCCAACTACATTTTGTATGCAGGTAACATTTGAAAAGCATGTCTGTATTATTCTTTAATGGCAATAAAAGTGAAGTTTAGGTATATTAACGCCCTATTATCCGATCATTAAAAAGAGTAAATTTTTAATAAATTCTTTTTTTAGATAGTTTCTTTTGCCATTCTCAGGGTTGGAAGTATTTCCCAGCGGAGGCAGGCAGCAAGCAGTGCTGTGGTAGATGCCAGCCCGTGGCCTGCGTGTGCGAGGGCGTGGAGAGGCCCATCGGGGCCAAGTGGGCCTCAGACGACTTCTGCACCAACTACACCTGTGTCAATGTCAATGGCACTGTGAGTATTTCACTTTAAACCTTTTCAAGGCAGTGGCAAATATTTAGCCACCAAAAATTGAACCTTATGCCCCGGAGATAAGGTCCAGTAACAATGACTTTTGAATATACCTTCAGACACTGGATTGGCATGGGATGGCATCGGAAACGACACGTCATTTCAAAACAAGCTGTATGTCTAGTGACATAAGATGCAAAACAGCGGCTGCACGATCGCAGGCGTCTAGTCCGCGCGAGTGCGCGCCGGGCCGCTGGCCAGCTCGTCACGTTCAAGCAGTTATGCATCTTATGTAACTAAGTATAAAGGTTGTTTTGAAATGACGCTTCGCTTCCGATGCCATCCCATGCTAATCCTGTGTAGCGCGGCCCTAAGAACTGTTGTTGTTTTTCTTGGGTGTAAGTGATCAACACTGGCGTCAGATTTTTCAAAACTACCTATAGACGTCTGATATAGCTTACATGCCCGTGGCCTGCGTGTGCGAGGGCGTCGAGAGGCCCATCGGGGCCAAGTGGGCCTCGGACGACTCCTGCACCAACTACATCTTCTACTACTTCTATAGATATTATTGTTTTTCCTGTGTTTGTAAATGGCCAACGCAAGCGTCAGATTTTTCAAACTGCCTATAGACATCGCGTCAAATGTATTAAAATCGTATGATGCTCGTGCTGATTAAGCTGGCTATTATAGTAATCAGTTTATTATAAACACTCGGCTTCACGTCGTGTACTTTAATAAACCTGCATAATAATGTACTATTATTTCTTTTTAGCTCCAAGTTCAGTCAAGCAACGAGACGTGTCCGGAAGTGTCGACCGCCGATCGCAAGCAGTTCGTCCTGAAGGAAGAGAAAATCCCGGGCAAATGCTGTCCCACGAGCGAGCCAGTGGCATGCCGAGTAGGCAACAAGATATATCAGGTTAGCTTATCTCTAACTTTATTTAGGTACCTTGCTTTATCATCATCATCATCAGGTCTTTGTTAGTATCCACTGCAGGAGCACGACCCTCTCTCCCCAGTAGTCAGAGGATTTGGCCTACACTCTCCACGCTGGCCAGACGGGTTCAATATAAATATAAATTGCCTCAGCTCTCCTACTTCTTGCACTGAATACGACTTGACTAGGGCAAACAATAATGGCGACAAATTCTGGTTTGACTTAATATACGAGTAATTTATAAATACAATATTTGACTTGTAAAGAAGAAATAAAGAGGAACAGTATGATTTTCACTCATTAGAGCAGTTCCTCCTGGAGTTCGTAGGCAGCGGCGCGTAGACCAAGCACGGCTTCTCGAACTCGCCAGACGGGTTGAAGAGGATCTCTTTCCTCTTTGATGTTTATAAGCTTTGTTTAGCTTGCGTTTTCATTTACGACTTCACTGTAAGACTTGGAGTGGTCCTATTCTACTCTGCCGGGAACTACACGGCTAGCATTTACTTTAGCTTACGTGTAATTTGAAGTGCCATCAAAAATATAATTCGCCGTATTGCGAAAAAATATGCAACTTGACATTATTAATGACGTCTGTCGATTGCTGTTAAAGTTTGATGGTTGTAAGGATATTTTGAAAATAAAAATTCTGATAACAATCAAAGTCATTTATTGAAGAGAAATTGGATTCTCTTTTATTTTTCTCCGCCACTTTTTTATATTTTTTGTTGGGGTTTACATCACCATACCAGGTTTTATATTATTGTGATACTTGCAACATAAAGACTGTAAAATATATCAGATTTTAACACGTCGTTAGTGCCATCACGCCGGACCTATCAAACATCACAAAATAATTTTACAACCATTCTAGGAAGGGCAAACCTACCCCACATCGGACCCATGTAAGAAGGTGACGTGTTCGCGAGACGAGAGCGCCAAGCTCGCTCACGTTTCTCACGTGCAGTCCTGTGACAAAGAGTGTCGGCGAGGATGGGTGTACACGCTGCCCGAGAAGGGAGAGTGCTGCGGGCATTGCGTGCAAGACAAGTGCGTAGTGGAAGAAGAGCTTAAGACGCCAGGTGAGTCTACTAACTCCTATCGCTTTGCAGAAGCGGAACTCAATAGTTGATTTCTAAAGTACGGTAGAGTATCTTAAAGTAGGTGTCTGAATGGCAAATTGGACGAATTGGAAGGTCATAAAGAAATATGTATGTTGTAGACCAGATGTATCTAAATTGTGGGTAAAACAGGCCTATAGAATAGCTTTTGCCTCTTAGACGTGTATTCCCTGAGCCAACTCGGCTTAGTCAGTCAGTCTTGAATATCTTCCTATATCTCTAATGATACCTTATTAACTATCTTCTTCTTCTTCTTCTTCTTTTTCAGCCCTTGTTAACCCACTGTTGGGTATAGACCTCCTCATTGACACGCCATTCTCTCCTGTCGTGGGCTTTTTAGGTTTTTTTTTTTTATTAACTATCACTACATCAAAAATCGAAACTCAACAAAGCCATGTTGGTGCGAAGTTAGTTCAATTTTCGTCAGCAAATACAGTAAAATGTCGTCAAATATTACAAACAAAACAAAACTAAAAATATTGAAAAGCAAATGCTAATAAAACGTGTTCAATTTACAGGCGACGTTTGGTACTCCGACGACAACTGCACCACATTCTCTTGCGACAAAGTCGGCGACGAGGTGATGGTCAGCGCAGCGCGACAGACCTGTCCGGACGTCAGCTCATGTGCTCCCGAAGACATCCTGAATGGGACCTGCTGCCCTGTCTGCGTGGAGAAACCCAAGGCGCTTAGTGAGTATTGTAGTGACGATGTCAGAAGTGGGAGAATGCAGTATTGTAGGGACGACATCAGAAGAGGGAGTTTGAACTGATGGTGCGATATACCTGCCCCGACGTCAGCTCGTGTGCTCCCGAAGACATCGTCAACGGCACCTGAGTTAGTGAGTATTGTGTTGCCGATTCGGCCCACACAGCAAAATATGAGAGTTACTGCTGTCGAAAGGCTTTGCCATTGTTTCTCGGATCGGCCCTTCAGGCTATGCACGCAATTGGTGGCCCAAACCATATGAGAGTTAGCTGTTAGTCGCTGCCGAACTTACAAATTTCGTCAAGTTGTGCAAAAAACCACGGCAGAGGTTCGGCTCGGGTTTATTAAAAGATTTAAATTTAACAATTGAAACCTTAATACTAACATATATTAATTTTACGTCGATCAGCAATGACGTCTACGAGAGTTGCGTAATTGCTGATCTGTTTGTTTCCAATCTGTCTAATAATCTAATTTGACAGGGTTTACTGGGTAGTAAACCCTGCCGCAGCAGCAGTACTGGGCCACAGCCGTCGATACATCAAGATCTTGGAGCCGCTGAATGCGCGTCGTCGTTTTGTATTTCTTATAAAAGAAAGTTACTAATACCATTAGTAATTAACAGACGTCAACAATTTTCAGTTGTAAAATCAAATATACATACATAAATACTGTTACGTCTTCTCCCCTTGCGGGGTAGATAGAGCCTAGGTCTTTAAGACTTAAGGCGCTCCTAGAGTAACACTAGCGCCACCCAGCAATTAAATTCTTTAAAACCTAAATTATATCGAATTTTAAAAATCTAACTACCACATAACTATTAAATTACTAGTAGTTTTGGTATTCATTTTCACTAGTATTCATTTGATAAATCAAGAGAAAAACAGGTTAATGCCAAAAGTGGCCACTTTTGGCGTTAACCATGGCACTAGTAAATTACTTGTTATAAATAAAAAATACTACGTGTAATTCACTAGTTTTGTACTAGTTAGATTTTTAAAATTCGATTTAATTTAGGATCTAAAGAATTAAATAACTGGGTGGCGCTAGTGTTACTATAAGAGCGCCTTAACTCGCGCGACCGAGTGTAGCATTGTGCTCTGACCTGCTCTGTGGGTTCATTATATCATGCATATGTCGAGCTCCGTGGCGCAGCGGTCAACACGCTAGCCTGCGACACGGGGGTCCCGGGTTTGATCCCCGGTCAGGTCAAGATGGAAAAAGATCTTTTTCATATTGACCTGGGTCTTGGATGTTTATCTATATAAGTATATACTCGTATTATAAAATATAGTATCGTTGAGTTAGTATCCTGCGACACAAGTTCACAACTTACTGTGGGGCTAGCTCAATTTGTGTGATATGTCCCTATATATTTATTTATTATTTTATATTTATGTCTCCTCAGGTACGTGCGTGCCAGAAGCCATCTCAGCCAAGGACACGATCCACATGATCCGCGTGCGCCTCGGCCCGCATGGCGCCTGCGTCAACCGCGAGCCCATCAGGGGGCTGAATGAGTGCGTGGGGCACTGCGACTCCGGCACCACGTTCAGCAACGGTGAGTCAAGGACCTTATACCTTAAGTCCCGACCACTGTGTCGGAGCATTTAAACTTAGATTATATAAAGCCTAGTTAGATTCTATTAGCCTAAAAGCGTAGAAAAAAGGTGTCCAACCCATAGTCGGTCGCGCACACACAAAGCTATAAAGCTATCAATTTGACGGATTTTGTGGGCATAAATTAACAGGACGCGTGTGATAACACAAAGCTGTCACGCACACAAGCATTGAAAAATTAGCCTGTTTTTGAATCATTGAAATAAAGGCATGACGGTGTCTAAAGATTACAAACTCAAAACAAAATTATTATACAAAAGTGTTCAGCTGCCCGGGCAAAATGTATAAGAAAGTAAAAAAAAATCGAGATCCCAGCATTGATCCCATAGGAAAAGTTGTTCATATTGACAAGCTGAGTCAACCCTATAAGGCTCCGACACAGTTGATGAGACTCCATTGTATATCAAATCAAAATTGTTTATTTCATTACTGTAAAACATACATTTCTGGATAGTGATTGGAGTCCACTTTTAAGCATAAAATGCCTGTGTTAGTGTTCCCGCTCTCTCACCAAACAAGTCATAGTAGCAGAAGGACTGAATACCCTTAGTAGTTTCTGGCATAGAAAGAGTCGGAAATACTACAGGTTGGTGTCCAGCTTGCGTATTTGAAATTGTGTAAAAAACTATAGTTATATACAATTGCACATGTATGAGCAGGTCACCAACCTGTTGTAGTTCTGTCTCACGGTCAACCATGAATCTTTGCACATAATTATGCTCTCTAATGAAAGCTGAATAAGAGTTAATATCGCATATCAAAAATTTAAATAGTTCTATCAGGGTTCTAACGAAAAAACGCTTACTGTATAGATGCGGTATAGATATTATAATTCTACAAGAATAAAGGTCTTGTCCGGAGGCACGAGCTCTGGTAAACGCTAAGCTAATTTTTAAAAGTACGCATTTATTTAAAAGAATTATCTCATATTAATGTAATCTGAATAAATTCTATAATCGAAAATGCTGTTTAATTTGCAGTTAGTTGTAATATGTAGCGCTATGTGTTTATAGTTGAAGCGTAACTCTAGTTTGTATGACACTTCGTGATCACCGTCAAAGATGATATCACCACTAAACTAACACACACATAATAAACTATTGTTTTTAATCGTTGTTCGCTGTCCCAAATTTCTATTTACACTTACAGCAACATCAGGCCACATCGACACTTGCACGTGTTGCAAAGCTGTGAAGTACTCCCCGCTGGCCGTGACGCTGTCGTGCGAGGACGGCTCCCGACAGCAGCACATAGTAGCCGTGCCTGAGAAATGCAGCTGCGTAGGCTGCGGAGAGGCTATGCCAATGTTTCCCGGGAGCAAAAAAGTCCCGGGGACTAAGAATCCAGGTAAGATATACTTACAGCAACGTCTGACCACACCGTGTTGCAAAGCCGTGACGTACAGTGGGGCAAATAGTAAAGTATACCACCAATAATATTAATCTAGCTAGCTCAATCTGTGTGATTTGTCCGTATTGTTTTATTTATTTATTTATTTATAAAAAAAAAATAATACCCGTATATTAGTACCAAATAGTACACTATTCTAAGCGGCCTACTGAACTCCCCCTGGCCGTGACGCTGTCGTGCGAGGACGACTCTCGGCAGCAGCACATCGTGGCCGTGCCTGAGAAATGGAGCTGCGTCGGCTGTGGAGAGGCTATGCCGATGTTCCCCGGGAACAAAATAGTCCCGGGGACTAAGAACCCAGGTAAGTATCATTATCATAGACTGCCACCCATCTCGGTGCTCACGAAAAGATATCTTAGGTAAGATATACTCTTAATAAATTAAGAAATAAGATGTAGGAAAAAAATCCACGCTGGAAGAATTCGAACTGCGTCTGAACCTTTGTAAAACTAATGCCTATAACATTAAGATATTGTCATCATCAGGTCTTTTTTAGTCTCCACTGCAGGAGCTCAACCCTCTCTGCACTACCATACATTAAGATACACCTAGTATCAATTATTTATGGTTTTTATTGTGAGTTATGGTAGATTTTTCAAACTACATCTTACATAAGTGGGATTCAGACTGAAGCCAGACAGTTTCACACCATGGCCGCTTCTTAGCAACTCTAGCTTCATTACGCTTGAAGGTACAAAATCAAATTGATTATTGTTATAGTTTCATATTAAATAAAACTACCAACGTTTACCTCAGGTTACACCAAAACGGGCCGTCAGCCGGGCCGGCCGGACGCCTTCGACTACGAGATCCCGGACATCTACCAGCGCTTCGGCGGCAGCTCCAAACCGCCCCGACGGTAGACCCCCACCCTCACAACGGACCAATGAACATGCTTTAAATTAGATGTAATTTTATTAAGTGTAAATAAGTGCCATAATAAATAATAGTATTGTATTTTAACACGTTCTTTAATTTGTTCCATCTGCTAAAACACATTTCGGCCCTTCACCTACTTGACGAACTTGCGTGTCGACCACTGCGCCACGTAGGTCGTCGTGGCGCAGTGGTCGACACGCCAGCCTGCGATACGAGGGGTTCCGGGTTCGATCCCCGGTCTGGTCATGATTGAAAACGATCTTTATCTGATTGACCTGGGTCATCGATTTATTTATCTTCGTATTTGTAATAATATATAGTATCGTTAACTTGGTATCCCATAACACAAGTCTCCAACTTATTTTGGGGCTTACTCAATCTGTGTGATTTGTCCGTAAAAAAAAAGGTTTGTTTTCACAGGTTTAGGCACTCTGTCTCTGTCAACTGTTATAAGCTGCGGAAGCACTGAACAGCGCTCAGTGTTCATCCCCGAAACAGGGAATAAGAATAAATAAAACTTCAAATTATAATCTCATTTATTTTACAAAATATTTAAATAAGAAGTGATTTATTGTCCATAACGTGACTCCTTCGAAAAATAAAATATGGCATAAAGTTGCAACATTCATTGCAGTTAATAATAATATAATTTTGACAAATATACAAGATGGGTCGTGTAAAGGGATTTAAAAGAAATTCGCCGCAGGTCATATCTGAAACGCCGGGTCCAATGCGTTGTTGTGATTAATAATATTTTACAGAACAATGTTGTATTGAGAATTGGACCCACGATTGGATGGGTCCAATTGAACCCGACGTTCCAGCAATGAGCGGCCACGTGGTTCATAAAATCCTGATGAAGAATTTTTATTCAAACTTAGGTACTTATAGTTTATTATAGACTTACAATAAAATATTCTACAACTGTACAAAAAGTTTAATATTCACTAAAGAACAATCTTCCTCTTCATTTTTCAAACTTAAAAATACCAGGAGATTTTTTGACATATACATACTTAGGGCCATCTCTACGAGATAGAGAATTGCGACGAGTCTGCGCTTCTATCTTATTCGATTATGTATTCTATTCTGTAGGTGATACAATGACGTTTTGCTCGCACACTGCTACTCCTCGGATTGTTGCGAAAACATCGCCGCGTGTAGACACTTCTATGAGATGTATAGAAATTCGTGGCACGGCGATAAAATCGCCGCGATTCTCTCGCTCGTGGAGACTGACCTAGTAATATTTTGCTATTTTGTAACATTCTTTACAAACTTTACCCTTTTTAGGATAAAAATCGTTATTTGATGGCTGTTAATAAAATACTATTTTAATGACAAAAACAAGAATATCTTGAATTATCATTTGAATTTGAAGCAAGTTTACATGATATGGCACTGCAATAGGAAAAAGTAAGAAGTTCATGGCAAAACGACTTTTCTTTGTACAATTTTCTAAGTGTTACTCGTAGTTGTATTTTTTTTTATTTATTCTTTAGCGACATCACTTATTTTCCCCGATGACCAGAGCACAACCAAATATTATTTTTCGTTTATTTGAAATGTATTTACAGTACAAAGTTGTTGTTTCTAAAACAAGATGCAGATTAGACAGAGATTATGTGTAAGACATTCACCTACATATCTGTAAGTAATCACAATAGTATTAACTTCTATTCTAGGCAGACTGCCGACTGCAGTCTGCTAAGAACTTTTAATAAAAAGGGACCGTTTCCACCAAGAAAACCGACCTTCACGGTATGAACAATATTTGCAGATATTTTAAGCGTTGCGTATAATTTACGATTGTTTGTATCGTGTCGGACGATGCTAATACTTAATAGTAGGTATCTACGTGTATACCTAATAGTAGTATGGGTATTAACTCATTTGTTGGTATAAACAAGAGAAGACGTAACAGTCTAGCTAACGCATTGGGTTTCTCAATGGCGGTGCCGCACTTGACGTCCGTCCCAGCAAGACAGATCTAGATACGTAAAAGAGAAACACTAACAACTTTTTCTTTAATGCATATAGGCCTGTCCTGCTTGGACGGACGTCAAGTGCGGCACCGCCATGGAGGAACACAAGGCATAAGCCAGTTACGTCTTAACGTGCTCCCACACAGCAGTTGTATAACGTTATATTTATAACAATGTGTAACACAATAACATTCTTGATATTGTATGGTGTTATAGAATGTTATCGTTGTTACACATTCTTATATAACGTTATATAACTGCTGTGTGGCACCTTTAAGAAAAAACAAAAAACATGTCATCAAAAGAATATTTCGTTGTGCTCTGGCCTAAGACCCGGCTAACCACCTAATCGTTCCCCGGCGCCAGGCGGAAAAGCCTGCCGGGCGTGACGTACCTAGCGAACTCGTCGTTGAGGTCGAGGCCGCCCAGCCGCTCGTCATAGCAGCGGCAGCGGCTGCGCGGGCAGCGCGGCGGGTACACGATGCACTGGTCCATGCAGTACACGTCCGCGCCCTCCCGCCCTTCTAGCTCGCCGATAGCTTCGCACGTTTGCCTGGAATAGTTTCCAAGAGGTAAATACCTGTTCTACAATGTTTTTTTATGATTGTTAATTAATGTGAGGGTGTTCAGGAATAAGCGGCAGCAGCTCTGAAGCTTCTGGTCCGGTAAGATGTGATTAGGTCACAGTGTCAATGATTGCTGTTTGGGAAAATTATACAATGACTGTGGCTTATCGAGGTAAATGCCTCAATCTAATGGTGAGCATTTCAGAAAACCGTCTTTGTACAGAAATAGATATCTCATCCGGAGGCATGCGCTCTGACGAATGCTCTGGTAAGCCCAGTTCCAAAAGTCATTATTAGATGACAGTCGGTCCACTGCTATAGTGTAGCCTCTTGGTTCGTAAGATGTTCATAGTAGAAAAAAAAATCAAAGGACAGTTTACCAAGACTTTTAATATATTTGACGTGTTATTGCTATTGTACACCTCGTTTAGTTTTGTTAAAATTCTTTGAATAAAACGTGCGTGAAAGAATAAAGCGTGGTGGAGTTAGTCTTAATGCTCTTTTAATTTCAGAATTAAAAATAAATAGATCTATCGTCAGTTATTGTATTTATCTGGGTTCACTATAATGGCCCTTTGATGGTGTGATTTACTTTGACTTTTCAATACTTCCTGATAAAAATTATATTGGACAATATTTATTTAAAAATTATTTATACTTACGGGCATTGACAGAGGGTAGGCGGGCAGTTGGGTGGATAGGAGAGGCAGTTGGTCTGGCACCAGCTCAGCATGCCAGGGATCACTCGGTACGCGTTAGTTGGTGTGCACACTTGGTCTCTGGAACATTTACACAGAATACGTTACAAATTACTTTTCATTTGTAAACGTATTTCTTTACGTTTAGGAAGTTGTAGACTACAAATTTTTATTTCCTCCTTGCCATCGTGTCAAAGTAATTTCAATTATGTACAGTATCGGGTTAGCTAATCGACTTTCTACGATTCTACAATTAGAAAAGGAAGATTTCAGTTTGAAGAGCTAAAAATTACTGAGGAATTTTCAAAGGGTTAGTAACATTTTATCAGCTTTGTACAAAGACAGAACGGGAAACATATTCATACTCGCTGCCGCTGCCAACCTGTAAAAAGAGTTCAATCTACTGAAAATCACACAAAACGATCACGTTAGTGACAAACTGTACAATTAGGCACCAAACAAGTGTTAAAAGGTAATATAACAGACAAGGTACAAAACTATAACAGAAACCAAAACTGTAACAGAACACAAAAATTGTTAGTTACAACAGGACATCGCAGTTACTACAATCACAATTAGACTACGAGTTTACATCACACAAATATTTACACGTGTTGACTACGAGTCAGTGGACTACAACAGCTTTATTCAAGCTAAAACCCTCGTTCGGATTGATCCCATTACGTGGAAGTACAATTTGCCTCATAGCAAATCATTAAGCAATATTTAGTTACATCTTAAGTTCTCCACATTTTGTTTCGTTCTTTAGGGTTCAATTGCAATTAGACCCCAAAGAACTACTTGAATAACAGTTTTTTTTTATAAAAATTTAGGAGTCGTTTAATACGTCGTTTTTGTATTACTGTGTGGCTCCGAATAAATTATTTTTCTTTCTTTAATAGTGCCAATCACAATACCCAGCGTTTCACATTAAAATATTTAAAATTCTCGCAACATTTCACTAAGATTAAAAAAAAGTCAATTTCACTACATATCAATCCGAACGAGTGCTCTCAACCGACCAAGAAGTTTATTCACAACAGAATCCGCTCCAGTCGCCTCTACGAGGACCCATTGGACCCAATAACAACAAAAGTATACCTAATTACAATAGGCCGAGTTATTTCCTCCTCGGGGTCCGATATGTCAATATCGTTGCTGAAAAACACAAGACACAGTACAGTGCGTTATTCACACAAATAAAGTCACATTTGAAGAAGAAGAAGAAGCGGAGGTTACCTAATAGCACGCAAGGATTCCTTCTCGTCGTCTTTAGGTACTTCTCTGAAATATTAAGCATATTAGAGACTGACTGAAGCTTTTTTATTTCAACAGTAGATTTTTCATATACATCATCACTGTTACAATGATTTGTAGATCCCGAAAAAACAATTATTTTTATTTTTATATTTTAAGTCACCTGTCAGCTTCAGGTGACTATTTATTTAATTTTTTATGTTTAAAACTTTTTGACATAATTAAGCTAATTAAAGTAAATTGGTATTTGTACTTATGATAATTAACCAAATAACTAAAAAAACGTCAGCTAGTCTCTTGGATTGGAAAAGCATAAATAAGTAGAAAGTTGACACAAGAATAGATAACAATAATTGTATAATACAGCAGGGTGTAGTGAATGATAATTTTTCGTGACAAATACATAAATACAATCAACATAAATTATTGAATAAGGTATAAAAAATTCCTGGTAATTATTGTAATTTAGGCAGGTAGATATTAGCTTCGAGGAAAATCTCATAAGACTATTAATATCTTATAAATTATTCTTTTTTTTTCGTCAGCACAGTCTCGGAACTTCTTCAATTTCTCTATCACAACTTACATAATTACTGCACCTGTGTTTTTCACGTACTTATACCTATCATATTCACCTGCCCGTAAAAATTTTAACAAGAATTAAAACCAGCACCTAATATCTTGTAAATAATTCTGCTTCCTCTTTCATCGGCACAGTATCAGAATTTCTTCAATTTCTCTACCACTAATCACTTATTTATTGCACACTGTGTTTTGCACGTTGTATATCCTATTCATCTCCCCGTAGAAAAATGCTTACACAAGAATAAAAACCAGCTCATAATATCTTGTAAATCATTCTGCTTCTTCTTTCATCGGCACAGTATCACAATTTTCTCAATTTCTCTATCACAGATCACATAATACAATCTGCAACTGTGTTTTGCAGTATGTTTATTCACCTGCCAGTAGAACAGTGTTCCCATAAAAAATCTTTTTAAATACTTAATTTAGTCCGTTCGGTAGATTATTGAAAAATATTGGACACGTATTTTTTTTCTTTTGTCAATCAAACAAAAAAATATAAAGATATAGTCCGTTTAATTTCCGCGTGACGTTACTGACCGATACAGTTTTAATCGGCCTGTTGTGCCATGCTCCTGCACTTTGATGCGTTTTATCTTTATGATCCTATGTTTAGTTGTAAAAAGAAAAAATACATAAGTATCTCATATTTTTCGATAATCTAAAAGACGGACAAATCATTTCAAAAAGATTCTTTTAGGAAACATGTCTATAAAAACCAGCTGATTCTATTGTACTACACTTACCTGACAACCAACGGGTAGATGGTCTGCGGCATGCTGTAGTCCCGGTAGTACAACTGAAAGGGGTTGTCGCGCCGCAGGTCGCCGGCGAAGGCGGGCGGGATGCCGCCCGTGCTGGTCACCACGCTCACGTCCGCGCAGTTCCTGAAGGTTTCTGAACGCCCGCATCCTACGGCTTCCGTGCCGTTTGCGCAGATACCCCACATGTTACCTGGTAATTAAAACATTAAAATTGAATTAATTCAATTTTCCAGTGCACTATGCGAAGATATTTTTACTACTTATATATCTAACTACTATCTTCATGAATCACTCATCTATTGCTGAAAACTGCATTAAAATCGCTTCAATAGTTTAAAAGATCTAAGCGAACTGACAGCTGAAGCGGCTTTATTTTATACAAATATTTATATCCCTATATAAAGAATCTATAAAAAGAAACCGCTTATATAAAGAAGAAGAAAAGTATATAAAGAAGAAAATATAAGGAAGGATAATGATACATATAAGTATATGTTTACATTAATAAATGAGTGTGTTAATACACTCAATAAGTAAACGACTCATCATCAATCATGAAGCTTTTAACTTTTAATTAATGTTTTAAATGTGAAAATCACTTTGTTGATTTTTTATGCGATAAACCCTTAACTTCTGGACTATTCATTATGAAATTTTTCCGTACCGTAGACAAAGTATAAGTACTTATATACTTATACTTTGTCTAGGGTACGGAAAAGGACATTCTTCTATCCTGAAAAAAAGTATTGTTCCCCAACATTACCGTGAGCGAAGCCGGGAGCAATAGCTAGAAATTAAACTGAAAGATGACCTAGGTATGTCAGTATATATTTGTGGTCCTTTACGTCGCTAAAAGCTTCTTACATATTAAACACATTTGGATTTCTGTCATAAATATAATAAATAATACACCTACATTTTTAAATGTGTAAAGAAATCGTGAAAGCAATCAGTCAATGTATCGATTGATTTATTTCTTGCACATCCCACCCACTATGACGCGGGTAGCGACCCCAAATCAATGAGGAAAACCAGAGGATAATGCATTGGATTGGGCTTAAGAGTATCGATTTCTAAATGCAGGCCGTAAATTATGCGATAAGTGTGTATATTAGGGGATCGAAATGTCATTCTGGTTGGCATCCATTTAAAAAGACATTTTTTTATTGAAGCTCTGGACGATTCTGCAACAATGTTTCGATAAGATGCCATTAAGTATATGTAATCCTTATTTTTTAGGAACCGATTTTTGGGTTGCTAAATAAGTCTAAGACGTACTTAACGTAACAAAAAAGAACTTTTCTTCAAGAATCCACATCTTACGATTGTCACAGGCAAAGATCGCGCCGTCCCACATCTGTTATCAAAATTCCTAATTATTTTTCAAAAGTATCTAAAAAAGCAACGGTTTTACGTGCCTGACAAAGTCTTTAGGGATAAATACGTTATAAAGGGTGCGTTTCTAGTTTTCCACCGAAATTGAAAGAAACAATAGAATCGCTTCATTTAATTAGCCTCGCTTAGTACAGCTCTGGTATAAAACAAGCGAGTGATGTGTTGCGAGGGATGTGTTCAGTGTTGCGAGGTATGTGTTGCGGGATATGTGTTGCACGGGATCCAGGAGCTCCCTACAAATCCTCGAAATGCTACTCCAGACATTTCGCCACCCGAAAATGTACATCACCTAACTTGGATATCCTGCCTGTGCCACGTACATGTGACTCCGAACCGGCCGAAACAGCGGAGAACGACGAAACATTACTTAGTGTTCTATGTTAAAATTGCCTAATGTCTTTAATTACTAGCAAATTTGGTATCTATGTTTTGATAACAGGAATTATACAAAAAAATAGCAACGAAATCAGCGAATCGCATCCCTTACCAGTATAATAAGTCCACTGCAGCACACACTGTGTACACGTGACGTAGGGCGGCAGGCGCACGCGGTACCTGAAGATGTCCTTCTTTTTTGTGTCTAGTGGGATCAGGAATCTGTCTTCTCTCGTTCCGGATATGTATAAAGGGAATCTGCAAAATAAATTATAAAGATAAATCACACAGATTGCGCTAGCACACAATAATTTGTGAACTTGTGTCGTGTGATTTTCTAGGATTTGTTAGGCCTTGGTAAAGAAGACAGCGATTGCGGGACGAGAGCGGCAGCGGCGCGGGGACCGCCGCGGCAACGCAGACCCATTCTCGAAATCAAAAGTGTTGTGTTTATATGAAATTAGTAAATTAAAATCATGTGATGATTTGCTCCACTACGTCATCGGACATCATTTTAATATGGCGCGGTCGATCGATAAAAATAAAATTCACAACACTGGGACGGTGTAGACGCGCGTCCACCGCTAGACTGCGCGCATTACTCGTATGCCGCTCCCGCGCTATCTTCGAGAACGGCTCCATTTAAATCTATGCGTTTGAACGCGCCGCTCCCGCGCCGCCGTCGCTGACTTCGTGTCCGGAGTCCGGGGCCGTGTGTTACCTGTCAAAGCATTCCTGACTAGCTTCCCGTCGAGGATTGTTATTGGGGCAGAGCTTTATCACGAACGTCCCGAGATGATTCGCTGTTAGTTCCACTTCAACTTCGATTTCCTGAAAATATTTGAAAGACAAGTAAGAAAGAAAAATAAGTAAGAGTCACATTTCTATGAAAGGGTCGGTAATGAGAGCGCGACGCCTCAACTAAGTGGAATTAACACAAAACTGACATTCTTATTATTACAAAATGTTGTAAGAAAAAAGGTGCAAATAGTCGATGACATTTTTTCGACTCAGATAAAAAAGTGGGTTTGTGGATTACGGGGCAGAATATTTTAACAACATTGATAAGTTTAGAAATTTGTTGAGCTAAAAGGACCGCTAGCGCTACCTAAGTAATCGATATTTATTTCATATTTCGATCACGCTATCCTGAGACAAATGTTCATTGCTGACATACAAACGGACAATGCGTATTTGAAGGAATAAGTATTTAAAGGGTTCCGTTTTACCTTATGAGGTACGGAACCTTAAAAATTACCGCCGATTACAATGTGAGAGACCTGATTGTAATAAGTACCTGGCCCACACTAGTTTCTGATAATAATGCCTTTACCATACATTTCTACTGCTTTGTGTGGCTGCGACACTGACAAATAATAGCATCTTCACGCACTCCACACCACATCTCCAGTTGTTCAGCTCCCACTGAACTAACAGAAACCTTAATAGATCTTTAAGCAATAAGTTACCTGGCCCACACTATAGTGCCTTGTCACAATGCCTTTGCCATACATCCCTCCTGCCTCGTGTGGCCGCGGCACAGACAGGTGGTCGGCGTCTCCACACACCCCACACCGTCCGCTGTTCTGCTCCCACTGAACTACACAGAAAACAAAGTTATGAATAGATAATTGACAACATTTCACGTAAACTTGTTATATTTAGCCTCAGAAAAGAATAAGAAAACATATGGTCCCATAAGGAATAGATGTTACATATCGATGCGCTCTTTTATGACTACATCGAGAGTTAACTTTTTGTTGCGGAAAAGCGACGGAAATTTAAAAATTTCTAATTTCTTTTAAAATTCGTCCGCCTGATTACTTATTAGGCGATTTTATAAAGCAGTGATCTTAAGCTTAAGCAATGAATATTTGTTTGAAATGACAGCGACAGATTAGCGTTACGCACTGCGCGAATATAGAGATAAAATTAATGGAGTTTGTGGTGGGAAGTTAAGGGGTACAGTTGAAGTTTGCCTTAGACGATTTTGCAAATTGATTTTAGTGGACTTTATAATATGAAATTGGTGTAGTTTGGTGTTATAAATGCTCGTGCTCATAAACAATTTGTGAAATAGTTAAAGTGGACTGATAAATGGACTCGTATAGATTTGCCGCCCCAAGCTGCCACGAGGCGTCAAAGAACATACGCCATCTTTGATGCTACTTGGAAAAACTTTACCGTACAACACCGATACTTAGTATCTCATTATACTGGACATTGGCAGAATCACTGAAATTTCGGTGGAAGCCATGATATAAAACAGAAGAAGAAGAAGAAGATAAAATTAATGTGTGTGACACTTTACGCTGCCTCTGAAATAATAATCATCTCACAACTTATCAAAATCTCGGATGTAATAACGTAAAATTGGTTATATTTATATAACCACTAGCTGTTACCCGCGGCTTCGCCCGTGTAATTTATAGCCTATGTCCTTCTCGGTACCCTAACCTATGTGTATGTATTCATGATGATCGGTTCAGTAGATACGGCGTGAAAGCGTAACGAACAAACAAATAAACAAACAAACTCGCATTTATAATATAAGTTGGGATAGAGATAGCATTACGTTGGTAAAAACTTATATGCGCACTTAAGTACGATGAATGCCAATTAAACTTGATGAGAAGGTATTATCTTGTCTTTTAAGTTATTTAAATAGATTTACTTAAGTTTTTTCGCACACCAGCATTATTTCAAAGAATAGATGATGAGTTACGGGCCGTGTAAAGTTCGCCGAACCTCTATCACAAAATAACGAGTAAACAGAAAGATAGCAGCTGTATATTGGCATATATAGGTTTATTTGACCTCAGTTTAAAGAAGGTTCGTCAAATGGTAATTTTCATTGATCACACTCACATCGCTTTTGTTTTAGAATGTTTTGTCCTTAACTCATTACTGGACTGTGAATCTCTGTCAGTTATATATAACATTAAGACTTCTGTTGTGTCTCGTTTACTATCTAGCAATGAGTTAAAGTCTTTAATAATGTCGTAGAATAAATAGTAAAAGTTATCTTTACCACCTGATAAGTACCTACCAATTAAAACTTCTCTTGCTTACCACTCAAGAACAACGAAATCCCAGCACTGCAAATTACTTAGCAAGAACATTGTGTGAACGCTTTCATCTTTAAGTATGTTCTTGCTGGTATTTTATCGTAAATAGAAACGCAGACAGTGACTATTTTTGGCAGTAAAAATAAAATTGTTGGACATTGCATATAAATGAAAAATTAACTACCTAGATTACAGGTTTCCTAACAACCTTAATAATATGAGCCCTTCCTTAGATAGTTCCACAATCTCCCTAATTTGTGCGTGTTATTTTCGTGCGTCGACTCCGCTTCATTAGCTTAATCTATACAGAACAAAAAAATGTTTGTCCGATTGTTCTCGCTGCAAGGATAACGCCCGCGGCGCGGCAAACGACACGGATGTGTGATTTATGAACTCATTGCTTGTGTTCAAACTGTTTCTGTAATAGTTCATTATGCTGCTAGTACGGTTAGCTGAATATTACAGTCGAGGTGTTTATAGGAACGAGGCGAAGCCGAGGGTAATATTCATAATTAGTCATAGTCCCATCCCAACTAATATTATAAATGCGAAAGTGAGTTTGTTTGTTTGTTTGTTACGCTTTCACGCTCTACCTACTGAACCGATCATCATGAAATTTGGCATACACATAGGTTAAGGTACTAAGAAGGACATAGGCTATATATCACGCAGGCGAAGCCGCGGGTAACAGCTAGTTGATGATAAAGGTAAAGGCTCTATCTTTATATTTGTGTAGGACCTTGGGCTGTGTCTACCCCACAAGGGATAAAGACGTGATAATATGTATGTATGTTAGGGTTAACACCGTTGTCCCTCAAATCATCAAATATTCCCGTCAAAATGAAAAGCTTTTCCAACGCGACCCATTGATTATTGATTGGGATTAGCATTCAAAGATTTTTTTAAAAAATCCTACATTTTCATACAAATTGCCGGGCCGGCCGATAACTTCCGTATGAAAATTTAATTTTTTCCAGTTTTCAGCATGTTCTTCCATAGGGAAAGTTGTTCCTTTTGACGGGCTGACTTTATGGTTTTGAGAGATAACGGTGTTTACCCGAATATCATAATCGTAATTCTAACTTCCCAACTAATATTATTACTGCGATAGTGAGTTTGTATGTTTGTTACGCTTTCATCTACTGAACCGATCATCATGAAAATTTGAATACTCATAGGTTAGGTTACTGAGACAGCACATAGGGTTTTATATCACGCGGGCGAAGCCGCGGGTAACAGCTAGTCTTGTATATAAATCGTGCCAAAATAGATTATAAGTGACCCGTTTAACATATAATGATAGTCCACCATCCTATAACTTCAGTTGCAGCAGCATGTCTTACGCACCGGCATAGCCTCCGCAGAAGAGCTCGTTGTCGTTGTAGTTGACGGGGTTGGGGAACCCGAACCTCCACATGGAGTTCCTCGCCGGGGGGTCCATCAGCCGCCCGTGACCCTCTGCCCCCCGGCGGGTGCTGCACAGCATCTGACGACAGAGCAAAAGTTAACACCTATAAAACCACAACTACTTAATTATTTCAGTCTATGGAGCTTCTTCCTTGTGAAAATTAACTCCATGATGTTTTCTGATAGATGGTAAAAGCAAAAAAAGAAATCTAACATTTTATCCCATTGTTTCAATTAGACCAGGAAAATTAAAATATTACTAATCGAAAAATTTAACTATATATTAAAATTAGCAAAAACAAAAGTTACAATTTTATCGGGAATGTCTTAAGAGCTAAATTTCCTTCCATATAGTTCAAATTTGTGTTCCTACATTTGGTAGATAAGAGAACCATCGAATATTGTATTCGATGGTTCTAAAGAAAACGCTTACTCGTGCCTGCTGGGTTAAATCACAAAAGTAGCGGTAAATATCATTAGTTATTGTTAAATATTAGTTCTTCTTAAGTAATATGTGTAAGTAATTTAATTTAATAATACTTGTTAAAATATATTAATATAATAAAATATTGTTTATTGTTAAGTTCCATATTATCGAATTAGGTGCTTAGTGGATTCGTAATGGTACTTGTGCGTATGGCAATAAATAAAAAATATATTTAAGTATGTTTAAATATTAATTAATTTCAGTAATAAAAAATATTTCGTGTTAAAGTACAAAAATATTTTTAAAGTTAAAATGTTATATCAACTCGTTGATGTCTTTTCTACCACCCAGCAAGCAAGTTCCCAAACAATGTAACTCGAATTAATCCTTTATCCATAAATACCGCAAACAATTTCATAAACATTTAAAACAGTTATACACATAATTGGCCCCACAACTGTACCGCAATTTATGTACTACCTGCAGCAGTAATATCCAATACGTCAGGAACGACGTCCCGCCCGCGCTGTGCCTCCTCATTTCCATCTGAAAGTAATAAAAACAACGAATTATTGCCGTTATTCTTAATACAGCGGTTTACAAATTCATTGTCAAGTTCGTAGATCTTATTTTTTGCGATTTATGTCCTTGCCGCAAAGCGGTATTTAAAGTTAAAGGCGTTTAACGGTTGATGTTAGGGATTTTAAATTATGTAATTTATTTTGTTTACATAAAGAATAAATTGGTTTCAGTATGCCCTTAAAATTCATTGGATATATTCGCTGTTTTTAATCTTTTATCATTCATTAATTGCTGTATTTGATTTTGTAATTTAAATTCAAACTCAAAACAACATCAAAAATCTTTTACCCTAAGCTAGATAATGGAATAGTCCCACTCATTCTTTACAAAGGATGTCCCATAATAAAATTTCTACTGAAAATCCTGCGTGAATTTTGGGACACCTTTATGGGTGAACTGGGACTTAAAACCTAAAATTGTCGACTTATTCACTATTATTTTCAAAATAACACAATGCAAAGCGCGTCCTAAAATACTCTTACTCGGGTGTTAATAAAAATGCATTGAATTACAATATAATCTTGATCAAGTGCATTTTTTAACATCGGAGTGAACGGAATTCAAAGACATTCGATATCCACGTGCTTTCTCGCATTTTAAAGCTGATCAATAAACATTGATTTTATCCGTCGAACGTAAACGGCCCCTGACAAGCGGGCCAGGCTGTACAGGAATTTATTTCCTTTGCCCCACCTGGGATTCAATCGGCCCATTTGTATGGCTTTACTGTGATTATTATGGCAAGTACTTACAATAAATGATTTTCTTGTTTTCCTTAATTACTAGTCGTTACAAGGGATTTATTGATTGAATTTGTGGAATGCTGTCTCCTTGTTAGGGTTCCGTACAAAAGTTGAAAAACGGAACCCTTATAGGATCACTCGAGCGTCTGTCTGTCCGTCCGTCCGTCTGTCACAGCCGATTTTCTCCGAATCTACTGAACCAAATTAGATGAAATTTGGTAAGATAGTGTAATCCTATGACCCAAACACGGATGTGCAAAGTAAATAAAGATTTTTTTGAAATAAGGGTCATTTTGGGGGGCGCAATTACAAAATTTAAAAAAAAAGTTTTGCAAACCTTACTGTGTCATATATCAAATGAAAGGGCTCATTATGAGGATCTCAAAATTCTTTTTTTTTGTTCGGGTAAAATCAATACTTTTGATTTTATTCACGAAAGAAGGCAAAAATTGACCATTCCCCCCCCCCTGATCTCCGAAACTACAGGGCCGAAAATTTTGGAAAAATTACAAAATATAGTTCATTCCTTGAAGATTACAGGAAAAATAATAAGAATTCTATCACTTGAAAATTAAGTGGTAAACTCACAATAATAAGTTCATCTAGGGAAATAGTTCACTAAAACACCACTAGATGGCGCTAGTCAATTGAATAAAACATTTTTTGCACATTGTGTGTGTGTTCACGAAGCATATTGTACGGAACCCTCATTGCGCGAGTTTGACTCACACTTGGCCGGTTTTGTTTATATTATTCTTTATTTCGTTTTATCTTATGGAAAGCATATAACTAGCAAGTTCTTCTTTTACCCGCTTTCGGTTACTTTGAGCGCAAGATTAAACAGTTCACTCTGTTATTCCTCCGAAGTATGTAAAGCCGTATATAATCATAATATTTTTGTTACCTAGTTTTATAATTATCTCGATTAAATTATTAATAAGCTTAGAACTTGACTCTCAGTATAACCATAAAAAACCATGCTGTTGGTTTTCCTTAATAATTAAATAGGTATACGTTTATTTAACTAATTTCTGTCCCCAGCAATACCTCAATTACAAACTTTGGATCCCCGTCTTACCCCTTCATGGTGTGAATTTTAGAAAATCCCTTCTTCACAAATGCCTATATCATAATTACCATCGGCATGCCAAATTTCAGTGCAATCCGTTAAGGGTTTAAGATGTGTCATATATCAGTTAGTAATGGCTGCCTTTTATTATACACCCTTATTTTGAAATCAGTACACAAACTTTAAGGGGTGACTCAGCCCATCAACATGAACAACTTTTGTTAAGGGACAAACGCTGGAAACTCAAAAAAAATCACATACCCTTATAAAAGTGTCCAGCTGATCGGACCAAATGTATGGAAAAGGTAAAAATAATATTGAATTTTCAGCATTGGACCCATAACAAAAGTTATTCATGATGATGGGCTCAGTCACCTCTTAAAGTTTGTGTATTGAATTAAAAATAAGGGGGTATACAGATTTTTTAAACTTTTCACATATTGTATGACTACGATATCTATTCAAACATATTAAAGTATCGAAATGGGTCAGAGGGCTATTTTTAGTGTTAGTTGGGATATTTTTTATTATGGCGGTTGGGAAAAGTGGTCGCAGAAACTTTGACATACAATTTTAAATAAAAACTAGATAAGAGAATTTCTAGAAAACAATAGTTATTTATCAGGAAACTGGACAATTTTGATCATAAGGATAATGTGAAATCTAAATACTAACAAACATAAGATTTGTATGTATTTCCGATTCACGATAACTTGCGAATCATTTGCATAGAATAAGAAAGTTGGTGACAACAAACAACTATTTGCATTTCAAACTTAAGGCAATTGTTACGAAAGCCGGTTTTTATTTAACGCCCAGATTTCGCGGTAACCTACGTTAGTTTGGTCCAAACCAGGAGATGAAAGCGACAACTGTTTGTATTGTTACCGTTGTCTACAGTTGTGTACAGCACTTAGCAGTCTTGTACACTTAAAAAACTAAAAAATAAGCATGGATTACATTTGATTTTATTGATTGTATAGATAGAGTGATTTTATTTCACAAAACGGCATTAGTATCGGCACTAGTATCGACGACGACCAACGAAGAACAGGCATCGGGGCGCCCTGGTGACGCGAAGTGGAGAAGCCATGGGAATTTATCTCTTATATTTAACATGCTTTTACTTAGTAGGGTCATTGTCTGGAAAGAAGGCTCCTGATAACTACAGAAATCATAATGATGTTTGCTATTGTTTTCCCTATTTCTTAACCTTTGACTTATGGATCTCTCAGAATACAGCTTACGTTACCGATCCACATTTTCTAACAAATATCTTCTTTTTTTCTAATATTGTTAATCATTGACACCATACCCCAAGATGACGGGCGTTGACAGTTCACGCCTGCCGTGGGCGCGGGTCAACATCCTCGCGGCCTTGACAATGTGTTAGGTGCGATATACCTAATAACATGTAAGTTTTCATTATGTCATTAGTCATCAGGTTAAATATAGAAGTAATTATTATTACCAAAATTAAAATGCAAGACTTGAATATTTTTGCATAGGTATCTGATTAATGTTTCGTTTCTACGAGAAAAAATAAGCGAAAAGTTATAAATATTAGTCATGAATTGTACTCCAGCTTGATAACTCATATTTTTGGATGATAGAGTAAAGACTGATGATAGGAGAAAATTATGTAAAAACTTTTGCGATATTCTGGAAGCAAAGTATTAGATTTAAATGGAAAAAAACGAAGTCTTAAACTGTATAAGCTTTCACATCTACAATGCCTTAGTCCTTTCACTAAAAGCCCCGTTTTCTCTTTCAGACTAAACTTGCAAAATATACAAAAGAAATGGGTAAGTAGACTAGGCAAGGCTAGCTTTATGGCTAAAACAATTTGAAAAAGAGTCTAAACTTTACACCTAAATGCTTATCGAATTGTGTAAGTCAGAAACACTTAACACTGAGCAAGCACCAGTCTTAGAATTAAAAAATCGAAGGAAATCGTTGGAAAATAGACCATGTTGATTAACGAAAAAACTGTTTTTAAAAACAAAAACCGGCCAAGTATGAGTCAAACTCGCGCAATGAGGGTTCCGTACAATATGCTTCGTGAACACACACACAATGTGCAAAAATGTTTTATTCAATTGACTAGCGCTATCTAGTGGTGTTTTAGTGAACTATTTCCCTAGATGAACTTATTATTGTGAGTTTACCACTTTATTTTCAACTGATAGAATTCTTATTATTTTTCCTGTAATCTTCAAGGAATGAACTATATTTTGTATTTTTTTCAAAATTTTCGGCCCAGTAGTTTCGGAGATCAGATCAGAATAAAATCAAAAGTATTGATTTTACCCGAACAAAAAAAAATATTTTTGAGATCCTCATAATGAGCCCTTTTATTTGATATATAACACAGTAAGGTTTGCAAAACTTTCTTTGAAAATTTTGTAATTGGGCCACTCAAAATGAACCTTATTTTAAAAAATCTTTATTTACTTTGCACATCCGTGTTTGGGTCATAGGATTACACTATCTTACCAAATTTCATCTAATTTGGTTCAGTAGATTCGGAGAAAATCGGCTGTGACAGACGGACGGACGGACAGACAGACGCTCGAGTGATCCTATAAGGGTTCCGTTTTTCAACTTTTGTACGGAACCCTAAAAATACTATCTATCTATCTATAATTTAAGAACTGTGTTCTTGTCGGTGGAGTACTTTACATGTCTCTCGGTTCTCAGCCATTCTCTTGACATCCTTATACGCCATAACCCCTGCGTTTTCCTTTATCTCATCAAAATATGCCCTCCTTGGTCTACCTTTCCCTCTCCTTGCCTCAATTGTTTCCTCCATAATACTTTAAAAAAATTACAAAATTCTTTTCAACTTAATTTAATTCAACATAAGGATGAATTTAGTTACTTATATCCAAGTTCATTTTCAGTGAAATGTCATTGTTTTTACTGATAAAATGAGTTGGAGTGTAATGTTATCACACCAATTTATTACGGATCGCTGATTCGTCAAATCGTTTCCTTGTCACTTATAGACATTCTCTACTAGCATCCTGACCATTTATCTCATTAATCATTAAAAATACCGCAGGTAAATAGTATCATATTATGATTTTTGTTCCCCCTCCGGCCAAGACCTGCTCAAGGGCATATCATATATTGGTATTTCTAGGAATGGATTGTGGCTGGCACATACATTACATCAACTTCTCCAAAGAGCCTCTATGTTTTGTGTATTGTTAATAATTTAAATACCGTAAAGATGGCCCCAACAATGGTAAAAAATAAAAAGTATTTTAAATCAACGTACCTTAGTAAGCTGTGATTCTATATTTATTATAAAATACCGTTTTAATTGAATATGTGTAAAATAAAGACCATAATTCTCCCATTTAGGTCGCCATTACAACGGTTAACGATATTTATTTTCCTTTCGACAAACCCGCCTGCGCCCGCGGCCTGCCTCTACTTTATGGTAATGGAAAGCGTAAAGGATTGTTCATTATGACAAAGTTCCTTTATTGTTTATTAATAAAACCTATTTTTCCAAATTATACTGAAGTCATAAAAATAAAAAAATGTGATTGTTTCTTAGCGATGTGGCACGACTCTGACCCCACGTAGGTCCTTAGCCTACAAAATTAATAAAAATTAAGAAACTACATACATGTATTAACAATAAATATAGGTACGTCTTTTAGATATTATAGAAGATCTTCAAAGGATTGGTAATAAGTTTGTCCTCAGCTTACACTGAACTGCTAGTCAAGTGGAAAGAAGCAAGAAAAGTGATAACAGAGGCAATTGAGAAGACCTGTAGAACTAGGATTCCAAAGGGATGCAACTTTAACAAAGACTTGAGTCACGAGCAAATTTTATTTGGAAAATTCTAGTTGGAAATGTCTTTAAAACCAGAATCACTTTGTCGTCAACTTGCAATAAGACTAATGGCATGAACAGTAAAATAAGACAATTCTGTTGAGAAAAGCATTTGGGTGGTATCGAATAAGGCAATCGCAGATTCCCATGTCCACCAGCCCTGTCACGTCGTATTGGGGTCGAAACAATTTTATCTTGCGTGATTGCGTGTCACAGAATCGAGAGAAACACGATCTCTCAAAAATTCTCGCTGAAAATACTGCCGATCCCAAAAATAACTGCAAGACATTCTGCCAAATTAGTACTTAAATATCGAATGTCTCCAAAATTCAAATATGTTTATGATTACATATGCTGAAAAATTACCTTAAGGACACTTTTATTCCGATATTTAAGTAGCCAGCCAAAGAACATTTAATCACTGTTCCTACCAAACAGAGTTTTCACATCGCACGTACAAAATGACGAGATGTCACTAGTCTTTTGTTTTTTGCTAGCCACGTTCACGCCGAAATAAAAAATTGCGCCTAACCTTTCTGGGTTAGCACGAAAAATTATGTGCTAGTTTGTCATTCATCTTATTCAAAGGAAAATGAAAGAAATAACAACACATACTAAAAACAGAATAAAATATATATTAAAGAGGGGCTCAAATACAACCAACGTGATTTTCTTGCCGTTGTTTGCTCGATAGTCTAATGTTGTATAGAGTACGGAACCCTTCATGTGCGAGCCAAACTTGCACGTGGCTGATCTTTATTCTTAAGTTCACGCGAGGCAAGTATGTAAAACGGCATAATAAATCTTCCGAAAAACACAACAGCGGATGTAAACTAATTGTTAACGATATAGCTTTATTAATATAATAATGAAGTCGTGTGGCGCTGTAATTGCATTATAATATCGCAATTATACCGCAATTAGCATAATTTACGTTTTTAAGGCAATTTTTAAACGTTTTCGAGTACGCAATTTACCGGATTTACGAGAAAATTCCGATTTTTTCCATCATAACTGGACATGTTTGCAGAATTTTTTATACATACTTAGTTAATATTTTTTAAACTTTGATGTTGAAAGTGTATTATCTAAATATATAAAAGTCAAAGGTGACTGTCTGACTGACATAGTGATCTATCAACGCACAGCCCAAACCACTGGACGGATCGGGCTGAAATTTCGCATGCAGGTAGATGTTATGACGTAGGCATCCGCTAAGAAAGGATTTTGATCAATTCTATCCCCAAGAGAATAAAATAGGGGATGATATTCTTAACGCGAGCGAAGCCGCGGGCAAAAGCTATATTTTCATAAAGTTTAAATAAACAAATTTCTTTATTTTAGTCAAAATTGGAGCAAGAAACCTGCCAATTCTTTCCAAGGTATTTATCATATATATGCTTCTTTTCTCTACAATTTGCTACTTTTGAAATATCATCCTCTCTACGTGTTTTTGATATATCCCTGTTTTAACTGGTATGCGCCAGTGAGACGTCAGTCGATCTTGTTTGTATTTTAACCATAGATATCAGAATATTTAATTTTAACCATAGCGATAAGATAGTTAATCCTGATTAAAACCTCAAAGTATTCACTTTTGGGTTTTATATGCGGTCTCTCGCCAAACCAGAGGTCATCACACACATCTTTTTACCAAAGCGTAAAATCTGTGAAACATAACACATGGCTCTCCTTAAATTAATGAAGGTCACGTCCCGCCCGTTTATTTCGATTTACAAGTTGCCTACAGCGAGGTAATTGCAGCCCGGGCGCATCTCCCTGTGATCCAGTGAACGTATTATTTTCGCGTCTGATACGCTCACTTACCGTTAAAATACCACCTCTACTTATTTTAAGTAAAGTACACCTAGAAGTGATTTGCGAATAAAATAAATGAAGAGAAAGAATATTCAATTTATTTATTGTTACGTATATTTTAATTTATAGTTTAAACAAAATATAGGATTTTATTAGAATTATTTTTGTTTGAACTACCTTAGATAGTAGAAAGAAAATAGGATGGAAAACAAGTTGTAATTGTAGCTTATGGAATAGAATGGAAAACCGTATCAATCTCATTTCGAAAAACCGCCTAATGTCGCATATAGCGATATAAAACAATATTTATTCTCTTAAAAAACTCTATAAATTAAACGATTTTAATTAAACCTGCTGCAATAAATAATAACTACGTCAACTTACTTTACTGCAGATTTTTTTCGTGTTCGTATGGTAGCACATCTAGTGGCTTTAACTGCAGAAATTTTACCGATACTGTCATATATTGATTGAAAAGTAATAACTCACGTTAAGCGCATCTTAAAGTGTAGCTCTTTATAGCCTTTTACCCCGAAAGGCATTGATTGCGATAAGCGTATTTATATGAATTAACTTTGATGAGTTGAGCGGCAAGAGAGCCTTTGGCAGGATACTCCTTCTCTTTAAACGGTATCCACTTTATATCGAATATAAATCAATATTTTTAGCTACGATACCCAGGAGTAAGCTGCTGGAGGGAATATATGTATGTATTTTAGCCAATCAAATTTATTTTTTAGTTGATTTTATTGTTAGAATAGATTTAAGTACTAATATTATAATAAATACCTACATATATTTCTGGTAAAAAAAAAAATTGTAGAAACAAAACTTACCTAGACGGCAAATAAATAGGCATTCAGGCTGAATTTGAACCCCTTGGATTGCCAAGGTTAGGATCTGTTAATCTCGAAATTAGAATCCCTAATAGAATCGCAAGAATAAAAAGATGCATAACGAATTTCGTACCTATGTGGTAAAATATAAAAAAAATATAATTAAGCGACTGATCTTAAAATTGTCCACATTATAAAGAATCTCAGAATGTTAATATAATTTTCATTGAATGCTTGAACATTATAACAGACTTTAATCACAATAAGTCAAGTGACGTCGTGCATTAACATCGGAATAGTGCAATTTGTAAGAAAATTAACATTTTCACTACAATAAAGCCATCTGATTAATAAAAGAGAGTGGTCACCGTTGGATTAATTCAGAAATGTTTGTAGGTAATTGGTTTTTAACGAGGGTTGACAGGCGGGCTATACACATCCTGGCCCGAAAATCGTGACACATGAAATTATTATGTTCTATAACTGTTTTTAATATACACATTTAGAATTATTTAAAAGACGAAACTGACAATCTAACTGAAAGATCGATGCACAGCTATTAAACCGCTAGGTTTAGAAGCATACAATTTTGCACAAACGTTCTTTTGATAATGTAAATATGCACGGCTCGTGTGAAGCCATATTTGAAAATTCATTTAGGATTTAGATGGGGGTTGCAAAATTGTACGAAACTCGGTCAATGATTTTTAAAATTCTTTCACTTATTGTAAGCTATGTAAGATTAGTTTATATGGGATTTATTTTGCATTCACAATGCTATTTTACCTTATTTATTAAATAAAGAAAATAAGAAATGGTGAAAAAATTCCACGCAGGCAGGACTTGAACCTGCGTCTAGATCTCAGTACGATCTATGCGTTGCCAATTACGCCACCGCGCTTCAACGCATAGATCGTTCTGAGATCTACTCGCAGGTTCAAGTCTTGCCCGCGTTGAATTTTTTCACCATTTCTTATTTTCTTTATTTAATAAATATGTTAGAGTAATTATAAGGATAGTGGATAAGATATTACATACGATCAAAGTCGAAAGAAAACAGCTTATTCCTTTGTTTACTCTTCCATCGATCTTTTTACTATCTCCGCCAAAATCACTTTTTCATAATAGCATTTACGACTGTACTTCCAGCTAAAACATAAAATCTATTACTACACACAGCTACAATTAAGTAATGTAAAAATTGATGGAATTAATATTTAACTTATTTATTCCAGTATGTTATCTATCACAACTTTATTGACTAGTGAATGAAGTAGAATAAAGTGGCAAAATATGTGGGACCAGCTTGAAAAAAGCAACAAAGTCAAAGCAACTCTTTGGGGCAGGTTGTAATATTTCTTAATACTGAAATGACTTGGAAGTTAAACAATGACTTGTTGTCATTACACGCAAACGATATTAATCGGGTCCGTATTTTTAATTTCATTTTTATTGGGTTTGTTAATAATATGACGGAGGAGCTGTTATTAAAAATTCATAAACCGTACGAGGAAAGGCCACATTTGACCTCACGTCAACCAGTCGGACAGGAGCGTTGATCGATATATTTTAATCACTGGCCCAAAACGAAGCTGTAATTTTAATGGGTTTACTTGAAAACTACGCCACTTTGTTATCTCCCTAGAGTTTGAAGCCTCCGGTACACACGTAGAGTGTGGTAGAGTACACTAGCCTACTATACTCTACCAATTCAGGTAACTCTACCAGTTTTGGTAAAGTAGATGTCTACACGTAAATCTGAATTTTATTTGTACAGTTAGAACGTGTCGTCTGTCACTAGCACTCGAGTTTTACTCTACTAAGCGTATACATGGGTAGAGTAACAAAATATTGGTAGAGTGCACGGTAGAGTAGAGTGAAGAAGGCAAGTGGTAGAATCTGCCGACAAACTGTCTTGCAGTTTGGCAGATCATGTAATTATTGAATGTACTCTCAGAGTGTACTGTATAAATATGAAATAAATAATTTAAAAAAAAAGGTTGCCCACGTTGCTAGTAACACTGGTATTGTTAGTAGCATTGTAATACTCTACCTGGTTGCTTGATGAAAATCGATCAATATGAATAGTGAAGTAGGAAATCTAATTAGCAGTTAGCTAAAATATTTTCTAAATACCTACATGATACGAAAAGAACATTATTTTGTGGAATTTACTTTGCTATGCATATGTTGACTTTGCATATGGACAGTGCAAATTTTACATAGGTACTTAGTGTAGAGAAATTGAGACACGAATAAAAGTTAGTCGTAAGAATGAATATAATATAAATAATATACGTATATTACTACTGCTGGACAAACAACACCACCTATTGGGTTCCACCTCTAAAAGAAGACCACGTAAGCCAAAAATGCGATGGTGAGATGAAATCGACTAATTCCACGAGAACTGGAAAAATCTAGCTCCAGGTCGCACCGAATAGAAAAAATAGATGGAGATCTTTAATGGAGGCCTTTGCCCAGCAGTGGGACAGTTAATGACTCGAAATGAAATAAATATACTTATATTACTATTAGATATAGCTCTTCTCCCTGAGGGTCCGGGGATTACCTCGGAGATTACTCCGACGAAGTAAGAATTGTGTTATTTTTATGTAGGTATGACAATAGCTAATCATTTATTTATTATTTATCATCATCATCAGCTTTTCGCGGTCCACTGCTGGACATAAGCCTTATGAGCATTTTTAATAGCTAATATCGGAATGTTATTGTAAATTAAAGTACCTATCTTTCGTTTACTTTGTAGGCGGTCCTGTTGATCTTTCCATCAATTCCGCGTACGCTATAAATATTCATCATTCCATTAAAATTTGTCGAAAGGTGTTGATGTGGGTCTTTCCGTAAAATATGAATACAGGTAATGGCCGGGTAGAAATATGATCACTCTAGATCATGCTGTCACTGCTACAAGCCTTATAAATGACTTGCCACCGCCGACTTTTGACTGCACTTATAGTAATTAACAATTTATGTAGCACTTAAACGCAAACACAAACTGTTGATCTTTGGCCAAGAGTGCCCGAGTGCTATGATGAGATCTCTCAACTAAAGGAATATCAGTGAAAACAATACCTTACTAATCCAAAAACTTTTCAAGATCAAGTATATGGATTGACTACATAGTGCAAATCTTTCCTTTTCCTCGGCGTAAACATCGCCTTCAAAAATCAACAAACCACTGACATCACTTCGTTAATATGTTTTATAGATAATGTGCGACCTTTGTGACAACTGACTTATTGTGGCCCAAACACGCAATGGAACAGAAAGGGTAAAAGAATGACCAAATTAAAAATGAAAACATGACGGCCTGCAACGAATTCCTTCCCACTGTACACTCTACCATATTTCGATTTTGATTGTATTAATTAAAAGAGTTTTCTAAATAAAATGAATGATTTTGAATTTTCCCTGTAAAATAAATTTTCTAAAAAGCTTCGAAATATGTATCTGTCAGAGATCAGAGATTGAATGATGAGGGCAGAATTTTAAATTCATAAACATGTGAGCTATTTTAATTCATCTTATCATTTTATAAACAAAAAATTTGCTACAGACCTCCGAAAAGCCCGTGTAGCAATATTAATGCGAGCAAAAGACTTACAAATCATCCACGATTGGTGTTAATATGCGCGAAGTGTCACGCTGTAAATATTCCCGTGGATGGCGTAATTGGCCCTTAGGGCTCCGGTCGTAAAATGTTGCGAGATGGGTCCAAAGAAACAGAAAAATACTAAAAATAACATGATGGTTCTTACGCGCCGTCATATTGGCACTTCATATCAAGTTTGTTCTAAGAACAATAAAAACACGACTGCCCTGCCAAAAAATTATGTAGTCTATGTCACGCGAAAGAACGTGGTTTTAACAATACCCTATACATATAAATCAGTACAGCCTTGTAGATATTATATATTATAGATATAAAGAAAATAACATTCTTAGAAAATCACATTCTTTCCATAATAATTCCTTAAGTTAACACTTTTAAGATTCTCGTTTCGTGAAGAAGTCTAATTCTCGTGCCATTTTCACGTTGTAACGTCCAGTTTGGAGAGGATTTTTAAAACCTCTTAGATGGGCACCTATGTCTATTTTTTTCTTTCCCAAACTAAGTAAAAGACGATTTATGAAGAGCAGACTAAGATTTTCGGGGAGTGTGCTCAGGAACTCCATGATTCCCTCTGCACTATTCCACCATCGGAACATAATTATGTGGTCGATATTTCTGCTCATCGCACCGTCGAGATTCGCCTCTTCCTTTATTATGCGAACCGCGAATGAATGGAATTCTCTACCCGCGTCGCTGTTTCCCCGACACGTACAATTTAGGGATTTTTAAGGCAAGAAGCCGTGTGGTTCCCGGCAGAGTAGAATAGGACCACTCCAAGTCTTCCCGTGGCTGTCGTAGAAGGTGACTCAGGAAACACAAGCTAAACAAAGCTTATAATCTTCAAAGAGACCTCTCCAACCCGTCTGGCCAGCGTGGAGAGTGTAGGCCAAATCGTCGGACTGCTCTGGCTAATGTATGACTCGAGTAGTACAGAGAGGGTCGTGCTCCTGCAGTGGAGACTTAAAAGACCTCATGATGATGATGATTATGATGAAGGCAAGAATAAATAGGCATTATTTAAATATACATGTTCCATCCTAGATCTATTTGTCACTTCAAATCAGGCAAAAAAATAGAGGTCAAACGCGCTCAAATAATTCGTAAAAAAAGTTATAAAAGCAATACTCAGGAATACATAGTACATGTTGTCAAAATAATTTATAAATAGAAATTACTAGCAACACAAAAGGAACACAGTCATGACTGGGCATCAGGGTGAACACCGTTGTCTCTCAAATCAGCCCATCAAAATTAACTATGGGACCAATGCTGGGAACTCGCACAATAAACGTCATGAATGTCGTTAATTTTGACGGGCTAACCTGATGGTTTGAGGGACAACGTAGTTACCCTAACTATACTATAAACAAATGCCTGGTTCGCGTGCTCTTTCTTTAAATTGATATTATAACTTCGAACATGATATCTAAATGAATAAAAATTAACAGCGATGCAATATGGACAGTCCCTGAAAGGCATCGGATTGAATCGTAATAACTGTTTGGCGTCTCATGTTTATGACAACCGTGAAACAGCTGACGAATGCCAAGGGTGAGTGCAGGAAATTACTTCGTTTGGATCAAGTTACACATTAAATTATGCATTGACAACAATCAGAACTTCCGTAAGACAGAAGTTGGACCTTGTTATATGATAATATGAAATATTTTCAAGTAAGTACCTAAAATAAAATTAAAAAAGTAAAAAAATGATTTTGTGTTAATTTATCTTTAGAGGATGTATTTTACTTCCTTGAGATCTAAAATTCTTTCTGTTGCAAATTACAACCAAACTTTTACCTCTATTTATATTTACATCTGGTATGAAGGTAAGTATTTAGCGGTTAATGCATGTAATTGTAAATGGCTTTTTAAAGATAAAATTATACACGTACGTGTGTGGTCTGAAGCACAAAGTAGGATTTACTTACTGGAAAGTAATTACTACGGAGGAATAAAAGATTACCTTATATACCTTTTTCTTGGTACCTAGATATTATGTAGTAATACGTGGATGAAAATCAGGAAGAGATTATAAAGCAGTGCACAACTTTATTATACTTTTGTTTATTGAAATAGTTTATTCCAAGAACCAACACAACATGAGGTGATGATGATTTTAATAGTTGCGGCTATAAGTTGATTTAAATATTTCAAAACTTGAAGATTGATCTTCGTAAAGAGTTCATTTTTTTCTAATTACAAATATTAAGTAAAAACATAAATGGCAATAATAAAGTATTGCTCTAGTTAAAATTTTACAAAACACGGAATTGAAAAGGCAATAAATAAACTGTGTGTGTCTTTTTATATTTCAGATGAACTTAATGACCTAATGTCTACCTACTATCGTTCACAAAATCATAGGTATTATCCGTGGCCGCGGCCAATTTATTGGAGTTCGTCTTCGGAGCTATGACAACTTTATAGAAAGTAGAAACTTATCTACGTAAAAGAGAATCTACACTTGCACAGAAAACCCATATCCTCCCATGTCAAACAATGAATTGGTCAACACAAGAATACCTTTAATCAATATTGATAAGCCAAACCAGCTACCAGGTCAAGCCGTCTCCGACTCCCTTAAGTTTAAAATAAAAAGTGATGGGGAATGTAGATTAAGACCAGTTAGCCCTTTTAAGTCTTTATTTAATTAAAGGTAACTACTTATCTTAAAATGAACCGCAAAAAGTCAGATAACTGCCTTTTGGACCGATAAGTGTGTCATTACTGTCGTTTAAGTAGAAAAATTCCATCTTTATATTTATTTATACCCTGTCCAAGAGCCACTCTCTTGGACAGGGTATATTAGGGGATATTCAGTAAAAAGTCGACAAAATATATATGAATAGAAATATATCCATACTACATAATGGTATCTGTTCTTCAGCAAATATAAAAAGTAATAATGCCAATAGAATAAACAATCACCAAAATGAAAAAGTGAGTTGACTTGTTTGTACATCAAATTTAAGCTGAATGGATCATCAATATATTTTCATACACATTGCTAGGAGTACTGAGAATGACATTCCTTTAATTCCGAAGGAAATATATGTATACTGTTCCCGAGGAATCTATATACTACATATATGTTAACCACAGGGGAGCCACAAAAAAATCTAGCAGTGATTTTTTTCAGTCACCATAGTAAATACGTACAGGGAATATCAGCAGTATTCAATCTGTACTTATTTGATTATAATAGTATCCACTCGTGGGCACATAGATTGTTTACGATCAGTAGGTAATATCTAAAGAAAAACTAGAAAATAAAGGGATGGGATGTAGAATGGAGCATGAATTATAGTGATTATATAAAATATTGAATTAAGTAGTATAATAAAAGTAAAATTGAGTTGTCAAAATATATATCTAACTAGATATGATGCTCAAAGTACAATTTCTGTTAAATTTTCTTCATAAGTTGTGACATGGACGACGAGAGGAAAAAAATATTGTTTCACTTAGCTCTTTACTATACTACTGTTTATTTATTAACTGATATTATCTTTTGAGTACAACAAGATAATATTGTTTCCAAGTTAGAGGTTTATGTCACACCGTCGCGAAGTCAACGGACGCACCCTTGACATTCACCAGCGGCATTGACGCGGGGGCTCGTCTGCGGCGACAGTGGGCGGCGGCATAGACCTACATAACTAACAGACCTGCTATCTGCTATCAGTCAGTCATTTTCTTACCTCACTCTGGGTCAGTGGACTGGAGGTAAGTGAACACTGACACTGGATGGATAGAATGTGTAAGGGAATTCCCTTACACATTCCATCCATCCAGTAAGTCATAAAGGTGGTACATATTATACATGTATTACGTCTTTATACTTTACAGGGTAGACTATTATTAAATAGTCAGGCCATACAATCCTAAGGCCACGCTTATCGTGTTGTGGATACGGAATCAAAAAAGTGATGGATTGTTTGTTACCTACATCATATATCGACATGTCATGTTCCATAGATGATCTATATAGGCATGATGGGTAGTGGAACGAAAAGACATACTGCGCCGACTCTTGCCTCATTCTCCGATAATGCGATAAAGGTGGATAATGATGTTTTAAGCTCACATCACACATTCGAAAGTGCAAAAAATTATAAAGATTTCCTGCATTTTCCTGTTTGTATTATATTATAACTTTAAAACAATTGTTCTTCGAAAAATATAGTATAGTTTCACACAATTTCAGATTCTGTAACTTTTACCACAGTGTAACTATACTCTTACCAAGATTTTTTATTCAAAAACATGTGAAAACAATTAATTTCTGAAGAGAAGAACTTCTCATCAAATGTAGGATTTCGTATGTTTACGAATACGTATTGAACTCTAGTTAATAAAATACTCTACCTAATGAGACGTTCCAATTTGCATAGTATCAACATTTTACGACGCGCGTCTCTAGCACCGTTATGCTACTAAAATGCTGCATCGTAGGGACACTCTCTGCATATTAATCCAGTAATAAGGACCTGCACCTTATTACTCTGATGTCGGTCAGACGAGCATTGTATGTAAAGTACCTTAAATACACATTTTTTCACACGTACTAATTGACAGGCGGTGATGGAAACATATCTCGGTTATTTTGATTGGCTATTTAAAATCGATAAGTAGGTAATTAAGTGACACCTCGAATACCTTATGCGATGATTTCCATTTCTCCTTGGTTGACCACCACAGGTTGAGGTTATTAATAGCCAGATATTGAAGCTACAGATTATTTTCATTTATTTATTTATAACTTAATTTACACAAAAGTACTTAATACAACTTTACAACTTTTTGAAATATCTTCCAGTAGGAACATTAGTAGAAAAATATTATTCGTTAATTATTATGATGCTTTGATGTAATCAGTGTTTCTTCACAAATAACATAATCGTTAAAATTAACATTTAAACATGTATAGAGTAATGTAATATGTAAATCATTTACATCATGTATGTATGTATGTAATTTCTTTATTGCACAAAACTCAACTTAAAATTTAAAAGAAACGGTTTGGTGTTGTTGCATGTACATATAGTTACCTATTCTTCATACCCATTGTTTCTATATATGGATTAGGGCAACATAGACTATATTAGTGAACTTGACACTGCGCTTCTAAACTCTACATAACTCTATGCAAGAAAACTGGAGCACAGAGTTTATGAGTTAAATAAAATTGCGACTGGTCTATAATTGGTTATTTACGTCGGATTCCGATCGCTCCCTTCCGTATTAAGTTATCTTTTTAACACATTATTTAACTTGATTAACGATAGTGCACAGATAGGGTTACCCACTGAGAATTGGGCATCTCAAACTTTAAACCTGTATTTGTTGTAGAAGATCCATGATTATATACGTTATGAAAAACAGAATACACTATAAAAATGAAGTATTTATTTTCAAAAAGTATAGTTATTTCCTATGGGCACTATAAAATAAGTCCACAAAGTTTTTAGTCCTAGTTTAGTTTTGTAAAGTGTTAGTTAATAAATTTATAGTTACATGTGAGCGGCACTTTATATAGTCCATAATTTCTTTTAACTTGTTATAGGCCCAGAACCAACAAAAGATTTTTTTCATGACCAAGTTCGTCCCGGCCGAGTACTTATAAAAATGCTTCAAAGAAAATTCTGGTAAATGTCTGCTTCAGGATTACAAGTAGTATTTATATGATAAATAAATATAAAGACAAATCACACAAATTGAGTTAGACCCATAGTAACTAACTAACTAAACGATACTATATTTTATAAATGGATACTTATATAGATAAACATCCTGGACTAGACACATCTTAAAAAGATCGTTTTCCATCATGACCTACCGGAGATCGAACCCTGGCCTTTCGTGCAGCAGGCTGGCGTGTTTACTTCTGTAGAACCAGACTAGTTGATAACCCTAAAATGTCGCAGCCAGCTGCTCGGCGGGGGGCAAGGGGGGTGTCATTCACCCGCTGCGTTATTTGTGGCGCTCCTTAGTGAAAGATATTAATATAAATTACAAATATAAAGACTTCCAACCGAGAGTTCATTATTGTAGCGGCTCAATATTTTAATTCAATAATTAATTGTAAAATATTTAAAAAAAATGCACCAAAGGAAACAGAGTCATTTTACTTTACTTTCATTGTTTAGGAAAAGCCAACGCACCTTGACCCTGCAGAAGTGTAGGTGTAGAGTTATACACATTTAAATTTTCCACAAGAAAGAAAACCAATATGTTATTAAAAAAACGCGTAAAATTGCTTTAGCCATTTATGTACATGATAAAAAGACAAAAAGATATACATAAGTAGTTTTAAGTTCAGGAGACTTCATTGTGTTAATTTTTTTCTTGAATAATCGTACACTTAGGTACAGGGTATGGCGCTTAATACATGCGGATCTATGCAAACATCAAAGTGTAAGTTAAAAATCAGGGTCGCCCCGCATAATATATTTAAATACTTATACTTAAAAATAAAAGTAATGTGGATGGCCCACATTCGAGAAACGGGATTACTTCATGGTTACTTCATTCGCGTTAGCACTAATAAGGCATCCCACTGGACTATAGAGCTCACATCGCATCGGTGCCAAATATACATACCTATATTTTTAATAATAATAAGATACGAACGTTGAGATGAATCAGAGGGTAGATTAGCATATGAGATTTATTCAAATGGGTTTGATGCCGACCCCGAATAAACTTTAGCAACGGTGACAATGACCCTCACGAATGCCAAGGAGTCACCATTAATCAAGTATCTTAATTTTAAAAAATTCAAACATATCATATACATTAAAAATTATCGTATACCGGGCGTAAATTAGCCCTCAACTTTCCCCTAAATGGGCGACTCAGCCCGTCATTATTAACAACGTTTATATGGGTCCAGTAATGGGAACTCAATAAAAAAAATTGTACATTTCCATACAAAAGTGTTCAGACAGCTCGCCAATTTGTATGACCATGTTGAATTCTTTTTCCAGTTTATGCAGTGAACACACACAGCACGAGCTCGAACTGATGTAACTCAATTGTAACGTCATCAGAAACAAATAGATAAATGTTCGTGCTAAGTCCCGTTTATATAGAAAATATGTATTTAAAGCGCGAAAGTTTAAAAAAGAACATTGTGAAATTTCATGAAAATCCATGGAGCAGGAGCAACGGACGTTACGATATTACTAGAATAAAAACAAGGTAGTCAATTGAGAATAGCAAGAAATTACAAAAATCTGTGACGTGAAAGTATAATATAAAATCCCAGCAAGTATTACTTGTAATCTCCGTTCTCCCACACTTAAAAATAATGGCGAAAATAATCACAAAGAGATCGTTATCGCATTAAACGGTTGCCGATATTGTGATTTGTGGATCGATAAAAAATCATCGAATAATCGATGAGAGTCACTGAACCGACGGACACAACAATGGCGAGTCATGTTGAGATGACATGAATGGCTTCACAATCGATTTAATTATCATATCTTCGATTCGTTACAATATTACGGGACTAGCTTGGGTTATGATATTTATTATGAAATATTAATAGAGTCAAAAAACATTAAGAGGGAAAAACCATTGTTAATTTTTTTATTACGTTTTATACTTTTTACAAATATTTTGTTCCAATAGGTACGCGTAAATGGGAATCCTGAGCGCCACAAACAACCAGAAAAAAACGAAGAAAGTCCTAGGAGTCTCAACACTCAACCACTGCGCATCAGTGGAAGGAATAATATAATGCAAAATAAATAAACATAGGGATAAATTACACAGATTGAGCTAGCCCCACAACATAAGTTTTGAACTTGTGTCGTGGGTGCCTACTAACACAACGATACAATCATCATCATCAGGCTTTTTTTATTCTCCACTGCAGGAGCACGACCCAACTATACAATATTTTATGATAAATGCTTTATTAATAAATATTCATTTTTCTTGTTTTTATAAGACTTTTTTTTATCTATATTTTTCATTAATTAAGTTCCTTGACAAAAGTTGTGCAGTATGATTAGTATATGTTATCTACATATACTAATCATACTGCACAACTTTTGTCATTCGAGAATAAGATAGGACTACAGTTTTACATCTTGTATATTGAATGATATCTCTACTTTATTAAAACTGTTACGTTTACACCATTTAATACGAGTACGATACTTGTTTTAAAATACAAACTTGTTCAACAGACATTACTGCTGTCCAAGACTCAAACCTTATAACTTAAGTGTTATCTAAATAACCTTAAGTTTACTTTATTGTAATATCCATGCCGATGTTTATATTCCATTTGTCAGCATTTAGCTCTGAGGTAAACGAAGGCTTTTAAGTGTAAGGAAGTTATAGCTGATATAAAAAATAACGATAATTTTTAGTAACTTAAAACCGACTTATTTTCTTACGGTTAACTCGCACTTGCTTGAATGCTTATTACGGCCACTGAGTAAATTAAAAATTATAGGATACTAACTATCCGCCCTGGTTTTACCCCTGGTCCTTTATCCAACGAAGCCGCGGGTAATAGAGAGTAAAATATATTATCGTTGAGTTTGGTATCCTATATATTACGCGGACGAGGCCGCGGGTAACAGCTAGTTGTTAATATTTACTCCTTTACATGATTAGAATTTGTGTAATTTATCCCTAAATATTTCAAAAACTAAACAAGAAACGCTTGATTGGAGTAGAGGTGCTTATTTATCTTTTCAGAAACAAAAGCCTCTACATTTACAACCAGTCACGGTACATACAGTAATTTATGTGACCAAAGCTCGATAAACTCCCGACAAGACAAATAAGCTTTGGAAGCGAGCGTAACGCGACTTAATTAGCGATATCTCGTGATTGATAGCGCTGATAGCCGCTTCGGACCGGGGCACAGAATGAAGAGTTACTTATAGTTGACAGGCACCTATTATTTACAAATGTATGTAAGTACAACTGTTTTAAGTTGCATCTAGATTCAACTGAAAAAAGGAGACGGTAACCAATATGACGTCATGATACTAATAAAACGGGCCAAGTGTGAGTCAAACTCGCGCAATGAGGGTTCCGTACAATATGCTTCGTGAATACACACACAATGTGCAAAAAATGTTTTATTCAATTGACTAGCGCCATCTAGTGGTGTTTTAGTGAACTATTTCCCTAGATGAACTTATTATTGTGAGTTTACCACTTAATTTTCAAGTGATAGAATTCTTATTATTTTTCCTGTAATCTTCAAGGAATGAACTATATTTTGTAATTTTTTCAAAATTTTCGGCCCAGTAGTTTCGGAGATCAGGGGGGGGGAATGGTCAATTTTTGCCTTCTTTCGTGAATAAAATCAAAAGTATTGATTTTACCCGAACAAAAAAAAATATTTTTGAGATCCTCATAATGAGCCCTTTCATTTGATATATGACACAGTATGGTTTGCAAAACTTTTTTTTTAAATTTTGTAATTGGGCCCCCCAAAATGACCCTTATTTCAAAAAAATCTTTATTTACTTTGCACATCCGTGTTTGGGTCATAGGATTACACTATCTTACCAAATTTCATCTAATTTGGTTCAATAGATTCGAAGAAAATCGGCTGTGACAGACGGACGGACGGACAGACAGACGCTCGAGTGATCCTATAAGGGTTCCGTTTTTCAACTTTTGTACGGAACCCTAAAAATGTTATTTTATAGGACATTTCAAGTTTTTCATTATTATTTGATTTACCTTTTTATTAGACTTATTATTTAAATAGCATTATAAAATAATAGATACTTAATAAAAACATGAAAAAAAACAAGTTTAGCTACAAATAAAATTCAAAATGAAATGTGCATACAAAAGACATCAACGCGTATCTACGAATAATTAATTGAGCAATAATATTTTAATTTTATTGCTCAATTTAACAAATCTTTAATATTTTTAAAATATTCAGCTTTTTTTTAATAACTTGTAGTTTAATGTAATAATAAATTAATAATATTGTTTTATAAAAAAAATACTCTTTTGACTCATGATAAATACTTTAAATTTTATTGTATTTAAAGTAAAGACCATTATTCTTATCTTTCGTTACTCTTCCCAATCCATAAACCCAAAAACATGTTTGCGAAAGGCACGTATCGCGTGAGCCCGGGTGCTTTTGATAAAACTGCCACTCGTAAGTGAATGGTGCGCGGCTGTAATGTAAATAAAGAAGGTTTACAGTTAAGGCCCATTTTGAAAATATAGACTTTCAAAAAATGTTAAGAAGAACTCTCTTGATATGCTGGATTTGGATTTTCTAGCACTGTCCAGACGTAATCTGCACGGTAAATTATTTAACGTTTTAAGGATGATTCAGCCCATCGATTTGAACAACTTCTTCTGTTTTATAATATGGTTTCCACCGAGATTTCAGTGATTCTGCCAATGTCTAGTAAATTGAGATACTAAGTATCGATGTTGTACGGTAAAGTTTTAATAAGCAGCATCAAAGGTGGCGTATGTTCTTTGATGCCTCGTGGGAGCTACTGGTGACAAATCTATACGAGTCCATATAACAGTCTACTTTAACTATTTCACAAATTGTTCATGAGCACGAGCATTTATAACACCAAACTACACCAATTTCATATTATAAAGTCCACTAAAATCCTTAACTTCCCACCACAAACTCTTGGACAACTTTTTCTGCGGGAGCAATTGTGGCGACTCAAATTTTTTTTTACTTTTCCGTAAAAAATCAATTTCTATGGGAGTGAAAAAAAAACGTTCCCAACATTGGTCCCAAAGGAAAAGTTATTCAAATTTACGAGCTGAATTTAACTTTAGAAGGTCCAAAACGACCAATAATTTACAGTGAATATGGGCACAAAATATGACGAAACGCTTTTACAAAGATAAGTAGTGCCCTAAGCTTCCTTATCTCGACTTGATGGGCGTGCTTCCCTACCCCGTAATTAAAATAGTAACGGGTTGTTAGCTGAAACCCTCTTTATCTGTTTCATAAGATTTTTGCCTCATCCGTTGGCCGGTTTTTACGTTCTGCGCGGGAAGAGGAGCAGCTGGTACATTATAAATACTTTTTTGTCCCAAACCAGCAAGAAAGAATTTAGATAACAGACTAATATGAAATTTATATAGAATATGAAATATATGCTACTGACAGTTACTTATTCGTCATTAATACAAATAAATTGGTGTAAATTATCACAATGGAACCGATCAAGTGTGAAAAATACACACAGTGCTTTAATGTTTGGACACTTTAACAATTATTTATAGGTTTGGCTTGGTTGATAACGTTGTCACAGTAGTGATTTAAATCCTCAAAGGAAATTGAAAAGGTTTTATAAAAATTCTCTTAGTTATGAAGCATTAGAGTATGAATGAAGGTATATAGTACATATGTATTTTACACTGATTTATACATCCCTTGAAACACTTGGTTGACTGAAAGAGATCCCTTCAAAGATTAACAAACACCTTTGTACAAATGTTCTTATTGTATTTTTTTCTTTTGTTATTTTTTGTTTAGTTTAAAGTTTTTTGTACAATAAGAAAATTACAAATAAACGAACTGCGTTTCTGTCAAGTAAAGATTTAACAAAAAAGTGGCGCGTTCTTTGCTCACAGTGATTTATGTGTTTATAATAATCCCAAACGCAGACGCCTCGATTAAGCCGATGACCGCAACCGACGTTTTCCAAATACTAATTTACATATAACACACACAGATATACAAACTTTACAATCATCCATAGTTCCATATATGTATAGGTGTAGTAAAAACTAAAAATCTTGGCTTAAAAATATGTTACTAAGGATACTAAATAAATGTGCATGTGAAAGTATAGAAAGTAAACATATTTTTAAATATAATAGAATAACACAAAAAATACCAACTACTTATTATATTTTATCTACAATTTAAATTTTGCCGTGTGGTTCCCGGCAGAGTAGATTAGAACTACTCCAAGTCTTCCCGTGGCTGTCGTAGAAGGTAACTTAGGAAACACAAGCTAAATAAAGCTTATAAACATCGGATACCTTTCCAACCCGTCTGGCCAGCGTGGAGAGTGTAGGCTTAATAATCCGACTGCTCTGGCAGTACTGGGAGGGTCGTGCTCCTGCATTAGAGTCTAACAAAAATCTGATGATATCTTCAAATTCAGCCACTTATTACTAAATATAAATATGTTACAAATAATTTTTTTTTGAAAGCAGCAGTTCAAATGACTTCAAAATTATCATTTAAACGCGATGTTTCGGAATTTTTAAAACTTCTTAAAAGCAGTCAGATTCAATCCACGGCTGCAGCCGAGAATAAGTAAACATATTTTTAAATATAATAGAATAACACAAAAAATACCAACTACTTATTATATTTTATCTACAATTTAAATTTTGCCGTGTGGTTCCCGGCAGAGTAGATTAGAACTACTCCAAGTCTTCCCGTGGCTGTCGTAGAAGGTAACTTAGGAAACACAAGCTAAATAAAGCTTATAAACATCGGATACCTTTCCAACCCGTCTGGCCAGCGTGGAGAGTGTAGGCTTAATAATCCGACTGCTCTGGCAGTACTGGGAGGGTCGTGCTCCTGCATTAGAGTCTAACAAAAATCTGATGATATCTTCAAATTCAGCCACTTATTACTAAATATAAATATGTTACAAATAATTTTTTTTTGAAAGCAGCAGTTCAAATGACTTCAAAATTATCATTTAAACGCGATGTTTCGGAATTTTTAAAACTTCTTAAAAGCAGTCAGATTCAATCCACGGCTGCAGCCGAGAATGCCAACCAAAATAAACATACCATAACGCCACTTTAATAAGAAACGTCGATGCGAGACGACGGAAGGCCATTCAAGTGTAAATTAAAACACATATCAGCTGAAAATTGAATTGGTTGTCGATACGGAGGCGAAATTTTTAGGGTTTCATCATCAGGCAGGTCTCTTTTAGTCTCCACTGCAGGACTACGACCCTCTCTGTACTACCAAAGCCTGAGCAGTTAGAAAATTTGGCCTATACCCCCCACGCTGGTCAGACGCGTCGGATTGGATAGGTCTCTTTGAGGGCTCATCTCTCTAAGTCACCTTCTACGACATCCACGGGAAGTTTTAAGACCCAGATGGTATCAAAGGATGGAATGGCCTTAAGTATTCACTGTCTGTCGTTTTAATTTTATTTTCGTGAGTATCAAGACCTACGAAAATAAAATATATATCTTTAAACTAGTTATAGTGTATATGTTATACTTACACATGACTTTTTCGAGGATCTACATAAAATAAAGTTTTTGACACATTACGGAACCTTTTGTGTGCGAAGCCGATTCTTCCGTAAATTACATTGATTGCTTGGACCTTTTAGTATCTTACTGAACTGTATTCCAACATAACCGTCAATGGACGCGAAAGTCAGCAAGAAAGAAGTTTATTTTTTTGTTTATCATATATCGACATTTTATCATACAGTAGTCGGGCAGCCTGCTCCGATAATGCCGACTTTAAATTCGAAGAGATGTCAACTGCCTTTTATTATTTTCGAAATACGATATGTAAGTATATGCCCGTTCTGTTTTTTAGCTTTTATTTTAACCATAAATTGTGCTGCAGAATGAATGATATATGAATTTGTGCCATAAATGAGTGATTGTCCGCCACTCGTGCTCAGGACAAATGTCAACTTAGAGCAGTTTTTCAGATATTTTAATAATATTAAAAAGATCTTTTAAACGTCCATATTTGGTTTATATATAAAGACGACACATTAATTCAAGGGACGTCTCGTCTTGTTGATATATAAACGTTTACACCTATGCCAAGGTAGAAAATGTACGGGACATGCATCGCAAATGCTATTACTAGTTTTTTATTAAGTAGTTTGTTGCTAGCTTGGAACTTGTTAATTATTTCGATGCCCAATTTCCCTGTGTACTTTCTCTTTCAGTACAAATACTTTAACTGTTAATTGATGGCCTTAGATTATCGATCATTTTAAAAATATATGCAGAAAAGAGCAAGAGGATCTTATTGATTCATAGTTTGAAACATCTGTTTTGTGTCCTTTGTTCATCTTTCTCTGACAATTGATTGCTCTGTTACATTTTAAAATAACCGACTAAAGAAGTAAAATCATCTTTAAAGTCAAAAAGACTCATCGGACATTGCCAAATACTCTCAAGGAAAAATCCGTTTTGAATTACAATGGCCACATTCGGGCACATGACATGCGCACCGTAGATTGGCAGTATGACACCGTCCAATACCGTACGACCAAATCAAAGTTATATTCTACATCTGGCCAAACGCATCTTAGATAAATAAGGATGTGTCAAACCACTCATCAACAAACAGCCTCCGTGGTCCAGTGGTTAAGGCGTTTGCCTTGATGACCCGGGGGTCGTAGGTTCGATTCCCACGGGAAGCATACTTTAAGTTGTTTCCAGTTTGGTTAGGACATTGCAGGCATGAATCACCTGATTGTCCGATAAGAAAGATGATTCCGTGCTTCGGAAGGCACGTTAACCCATTGGTCCCGGCTGACATCTGGTAGTCGTTAAAGGAACCACGTCAGAGGCCGAATGGCGATTCTGAAAAACTCTGACAGCAGGGTGTGGTGTGCATGGTCGACTGACCGTGTCACCTACGCGAAATGATGAACAAATCAGATACCTCAAGGTAGCTCGCAAAATCTGATACCAGTTGGCTACTTACACACACGAAAAGCAACAAACAAAGTCAACAAATTGTATTGTTCTAAGAAACAAAAACCCCACTACCGTTTTTGACAGTTTACGTCCGCCATATAGATTTTGCTGACATTACATAGCCCATGACACTCCGAGGTAAGTATACAAATATAACGACAACTCACAATGCAAAATTGGTCGAGCCGATTGGGCTACTGGAGGCAAGGATGGAGCAGACATACTTACATACATAAATATGTATGTATATGTACACATGACGCGTCCCTTAGGAGTTTTACGTATAGAAATATATCGTTCAGGGACTCACTGCTTTCAAATCAACTCAGCTAGACGAATAGTGCATCTTAAGGATGCGCTAGTCGGGAACTCGAACTCGTCAGCGCACGTGGCTAAAATGCGTGCTATTTCGCTGTGAAAGGGATAGACTCGGTTTTGAACAGTGCGGAACTATTTACACTGATGTATTAGCACATCGGAACAACAGTCTAGTGTGTGCAAACACAAATATTGTTGAAAATCTAAATCTTCGTCGTCTAAAAATTCGCTAGTATGCGTTTGGGAGAAGTGTTCTTGTGATAAAACAGCTGAATGTTTTTATTAAAAGTAAAATAATTTATATTTTTTAATAACCAAACTATGCTTGTATGAATTTTGTTTTAGAGATTTTATACTCCTTCCGGTACTTAATTGTGCCCAAAGTTGCGTTAAAATTACGTGTTAAAACGGAATGTTTTGAGACTCATAACTTTTAAAGTACTTATAATTTTACAAATATGATTCCATACAAGCATAGATAACGACAAAACAAATCGATAGAATTAAAAACTTTAAACAGACGATACCGAACAACGGAGTCATCACTCTACAGAATTTGTATGGCGAAACACCTGACTAGCGCACCCTTAAGCCCTTTGGCGTTTATATGATATAATGATACGTAGGTTTTCTTCTTATTGTGTCGATGACTCAAAATGTCTACACAATTCTATATTTTATTTTTAATCCTATATACGTAGGTAACTGAATTGATAGGAACAAATTCAATTGTCTACACTAAACTTTTCTGATACAAGCAAGCTTAAATACTTGACATAGTTCAAATTCTATTACTGGAAAGTATAATCGATCGACTCACTATTGCATCTCAATCTATCCTTTATTATAAAGAGGAAAAATTTAATTGTTTGTTTGTTTGCATTGAATAGGCTCCCAAACTAAAGGATCGAATTTCTAAATTATTTGACCTAAAAGCTTATTAATCTGCGGGTGACATAGGCTTTAATTTACCCGGACGAGGGAAAATTGCTTGTATATCATAAAATTATCTAATAGCATTTACCCGGACGGGGGAAAATTGCTTGTATATCATAAAATTATCTAATAGCATTTACCCGGACGAGGGAAAATTGCTTGTATATCATAAAATTATCTAATAGCATTTACCCGGACGGGGGAAAATTTCTTGTATATCATAAAATTATCTAATAGCAGAGAACCCTAAAGGCCATTAATTCCCAAAGGGCCTTTGAGAAGACAAATGGCTGTCATCAGACACGCGACGAGGTGAGCTCACCACGCGTGCTTCGTGACTTGTATTCTGTGAAGCACTTTGAATCACTTAGTGGCTTGGTGGTGGGCACGAATGCGATGCTTTCCTTGTAATTTGATGCCTATTTGAGCCTGAATACCTGAATATCATAATTCAAACGTATTTTTGACGTGATAGACTCCTTGGCGCAGTTGTTAATACTGGCCTGGCCAGTGGCCTGTTACACGAGGGATCGCGGATTCAATCCCCGGCCAGGTAAAGATGGTAAAAGATATAAGTATCTATTATCCTAATCCTAACTTCCTATCTTAACTTATCCCAATCCTTTGCACATCAGTCTCTGATTTGTTTGTAACACTTTCACGCCCTATCTACTAAAACGATCATCATTAAATTAAGCGTACACATAGGTTAGGGTTCTGAGAAGGACATATATCACGCGGACGAAGCCGCGGGTAATAGATAGTAAAATATATTATCGTTAAGTTTAGTATCCTACAAGACAAGTTCATTACTTACTGTTGGGCTAGCTCAAGTGTGCTGTGATTTGTCCATACATATTGTACATTCAGTCTTTCCCGTCATGCAAAATATTATACACTTAGTACTTATTTTAAAAAGTTTACATATATTCAAACAAGTTGCTAGTAAAATCATGGAATATTAATTTATTATCAGTAAAAAATAAAATAAGTTTTAAATATACGTTTTTTGCCCTTAACTAGGTCAGAAATAAGACAAGTAAATTGCACATATACCTATAAGAGTTTGAGACTGAATCTGACTCTTTTGGATGACGAAGTTGAATTAAACAAATTCTTTTCAATTGTTTTAGAATGTTAGAAGTTTGCTTTGTGTTCGATATTTCGATTCAGTTACATAGCCCACGATCAGAAAGGATTTTCTTCGTGATCATGGTCCATGTTACTGGTCTTGGCGAGCGCTCAAAGAAACCACAGTAATCATGGTAAATATCCCGATATATTCAATTCTAATGTTGATAACCGTGAAAGTTCAAAAAGCTACTTACTATGTTTTAGAATGCTCATATTCTCTCATATTCATAATTCTAATGAAAATATTGAATTTACATGTCAATTTTACATGAATATTTTCGTCAAAAAATACAAAATGCTTTATTTTCATACACAACATTTCCGGTAACTATAAAACAATCGATACCTGTTCAACGGCTAGTTTTTCAAACCTGTTCGAGTGCGACACTTCTGTCCAAAGTGGGCAGCTCCGATGAATTCAGGACCTCAAGGCCGTTTCCTAAAGTCTTTGAACCCGTGTCCATGTTTGGTTAAACGGCATGTGCGTAAAAAATGCGACGGAGATAAATGGAGACTAGAGATTAGGCGATATTTTAATTACTTTTTGCTAAGCTTTTGTCCTTTTTAATTTCTTGGTACATTTATTTTTTGATAAACAGACAATCAATAAATCTTACGAAATACTTAGTTTATAAATATAAAGGAAGGAACAAAGTCTTTGAACCCGTGTCCATGTTTGGTTAAACGGCATGTAAGTAAAAAATGAGACGGAGATAAATGGACACTAGAGATTATGTATAGGACATTTTAATTACTTTTTGCTAAGCTTTAGTCCTTTTTAATCTCTGGTACATTTGTTTTTTGTAAACGCAATCTTACGAAACAAATACTATATAAATAAATAGGTTCCTGTCTATGTATTAATTTCAAATTATAGAGAATATTATACACTAGCTTTTGCCCGTGACTTCGTCCGCGTGGAGTTCGGTTATTTGTCACCCCTTTTCCACCTCTTAGGAGTAGACTTCTGAAAGAGTCTCACACACTTGTTTATTCATTTAAGGGAGTACTTCGGTGAAGTTTCGAATAAAATTGTTTAACTAATCTTGTTTCCCCATACAAACTTTCAAGCCCCCTTTTACCCCTTTTTGTTTATTTCTCATTGTTAACCTAAAAATAAAGTTTCAGACTACTAGCTCGAAAAATGACAGACTTCCATACAACATTTTTGACCCTTTTTCACCCGCTTAGGGGACGAATTTTCAAAAAGCCTTTCTTATAGTTACCTACGCCATCACGACTATGTATGTCAAATTACAGCAAAGTCCGTTCCGATTAGTAATTTCGGCAGTGCGTTGATAGATGAGTCAGTCAGGTTTGCCTTTTATATATTTAGAAGAAGAAGAAGAAGATAGATGAACAAAATTTTACCATCGTAGTACCATGTAGTAGATACTAAGAAGAAAGTTATACAGAATAATTGGAAAACACACACTTTTTTGAAACCAGTCCGTTAAAATAAACTACTTTTCTGTAACCAACGCTGGCATCTCGAAAATAATCGACATTTTCATACGAAAGTATTATGCTAGATTTTTTTTACTTTCCAATATTAGTCTGGCATTGGTGAAAGTTCTTTAGTTTGCCGGACTGATTTGATTATTTTGAAGGGAAACGATATTTTTCAAATTACTCTACATATGTGGAAATGAACTACAATGAGAGAAAGAATATAACCTAAGCAAAACAACAGATACTAATAAACCCAGAAAAAAAAACAAAAGTTGTGATAAAGCCGTAAGTAGATTTATATTTATGTATATTTAGACACTTTGTTTTTCTGTCACCGTTCCATTATTATTTATAAAATGTGTCTTTCTTTCAATAAAATACTATCGATTTCATTTCTTCTGTGTTGTTATAATACCACTTTTGATTTGCATAGAGATATATTTCAAAAACATATGTGTGAACAGCAGTCGGGTAAAACCGTCGGAGGTTTTTTCTCCGAATCAGGTTGCAATCCATTAGTCAAGAGAAATACAATTCAAAAACCGTTTAGTTTTTGCTCCAATCCATTTCAATAAGATTTATTTCGGGCGGCGAGCTTCGATTACTATATTTTGATGTAAATGTTTTTTTTTTTTCGAAAACGCGGGATGTCATTTTGCTGTAAACATCAGTTTGCAAGTTAAATAGCGTTGTTAAGTTGTCTTGAATACTTTTACTTTACTTTATTTTCAGCCATTGCTAGTGGTAAGTAGTTGCCAATCTAGACGATACCAGATTATTCGAAAAGAAAAAAGAAATATGTAAGTGTTCCAGGGATTTCTTCTTAGACGTTAGAGCAGAGCACGCTACAGAGGAAGAGTATCCATTAGCTGGTGATGGGTAGAACTAGTATGTTAGTATCGAATGATCGCAAACGTAACTACTACTTTTAATATATATGACTACTTTTGATAGTAAAGTCTATATGGGATTGTTCGGTACAATGACATTAATTTTGTAAAAACCAGTCCTCGGAAAGGATTTTTACCGTTCGTATTGATATAGCACTTCTAAGGGCACTGAGGTTATGTATAATCTGTCTTTTAGGCGTGATAGAATAAATTGTTTTTATCAGAGACTCCATCTTGTTTAATATTCAAGAAAGAGCTATGTGAAGCAAACGCTTTTGACCACTTGTTTCCAGAAATGCCTTAATACTTGGGCATATCGCCAGAAAACCTGCCTACAACCAGGAAAAACGTGTGGTCTCTGATAGAAGGGAAGAGATCAAAGGGCTGTAAGTCCGATACAATGGATCTGTCGCAGATGACTGTGACATTGAATTTGCGAAGTTGAATCTGCTATTTGATTGAATGACTAGCGAGTTCATTGAATGGCCATGTTTAATTGAATGACTAGGCCGAACGTTGAACAAATAAGCGTCGCTCAACGTCCAACTAGTTAGCGGATTGTAACATAGCCCTTTGAAAAGAGCGGACATAGAATCAGTCAGGTGATTCAAATTTAGTTCATTTTTTTCCCACTGCGGCGCTAGTAGTCACCAAAACAAATATGGCGTCAAACAGCTCGAACAGATGGCACGATATTGATATTTTTTTTCGATTAAATTTACTTAAAAGTGCGTTATTTGTAATAAAATAGTATAACATTATGGATTTACCTATTATAACGCCGCCGCCGGCTACTTTAAAAACTAAGAAAAATGAAATCATGCTACCACCAAATATTACAAAGTCGGCTAAGATTCAACGACTTCGCTAAATGACATTCATTCAGTCAAGACGTTGAACGTTACATTCAACGACTTGACGAGCTGTCCTTCAGTCATTCAATTGAACGTCGCCATTCAATGAACGCGCTAGGCATTCAATCAAATAGCAAATTCAACCAGATGACTGCGACAGATCGACCAGGTTCAAGATCATTTCATAATGATCAGTTCAGTAGATACGGCGTGAAAGTGTAACAAACAAACTCACTTTCGCATATGTAATATTAGTTGGGACTAGCTGTTACCCGCGGCTCCGCCCGCGTGATATATAGCCCATGTCCTTCTCAGTACCCTAATCTATGTTTATGCAAAATTTCATGATGATCGGTTCAGTAGATACAGCGTGAAAGCGTAACAAACAAACAAACAAATAAACAAACAAACTTACTTTCGCATTTATAATATTAGTTGGGATGGGATGGGATGGGATTAGTTTGGATTGGGATAACAAAAAAGGTGTGTATCTCAAAGAACAAGCATATAAAATAAATCCTTTTACATTAAATCTTTTGTTCGGTTGCATATAAAGATTCGCACGAACTTATTTCACTTACCTTTGTAAAACACCGTGTAAAACAAAAAACGGGCAATTTGTACATCACAATCGCATCTTCAGTGCGGCCGGCGAAATCGGGAAGCAATTAGCTGGAGGCTCGCAAGCTATGGCGTTTACCGGCTCAGCGGACTGTTTTGTAGTATAATTTTATTGCTTTTGATACAGCGGTATAGGTATGTAACGATTATTAATACATTCGTGAACGATCATAACATTAAAACATTGTTTTTTTTTTACTTAAACATGTTAAGCAAACATCACACATAGTTTCGTTTTTATTTAACACTAGCAATTTTGCCGCAACTTACTCGCTTAATTATAGCCTTTATCGCCCACGGATAAATAGCTTCCTGTAGGTCAAATAATTTTGAAAATCGGGAAGTTTTTGGGGGTCAAACTTAAACGAAAAGTTAGGATATTAACATTAATAATAAATCAATAAAGATAAAGGTAGTCGTTAAAGGAACCACGTCAGAGGCCGAATGGCGGTTCCGAAGAACTCTGACTCCAGGGTGGTGTGTCTATACTCAGCGGGAACACATGGTGTTTTGATATAGGTATCTATATATAGGTATATCTAATTGTATAGATATATATAACGGAAAGACTTATATGAAAAAAAAACATCATGTGTTCCCGCTGAGTAAAGACACACTCCAGGGTGTGGATGATCGACTGACCGTGTCACCTACTCGAAATGATGATAATAAAGAGAGGTAACAAAACTTGTAACTTTAATATGTCTTTTGGATTCGCCAGAGATAATCGACGGTGGTCGATTATCTCGACCGCATACTTTACTTATACTTTTACTCCTTCAATTTTTTGAACTCTCGTATCAAGGAGGGCCTGAAACTTTTAAAGCCTGGCTACGTCCGTACATTAGCCTCTCCACACTTAACGTTTATATACCTACGTTACTAACTTACGTTTGTTAACAATGCCATATATTTTCTTTCGCCTCGTTGTGAATGTCTGTCATTCACCGGAATTTATTCTTATTAGCAAAACCGACTTTACGAGTTAATTGTGGTCATCACCTCATTAATAAATGCTTAATCAATTGTTAAAAAATAATATTTATACATAAACATTCAGAATCTTTTCAAGTTATAGGACATTAATGGTAATTTGAATCAAATTGCTAAGCTTTAAAGTAATTCACAAGTAATCAACACCTACTTGCGTCGGAAGGTCAATACATGTGCCAAATTGATTTGGCAGCAAACAAGATGTAATTGCCGGATTTACGATACCAATAAATTGACGCTTCTAATTTTTACAGTCATAAACTGTTTGAGCATAAAAAAACCTTTATTGGTGGTAAATACCTCAAGATGTGTTGTAATTCAAGGTGTTTTTTTTTATATTTTATTAACGTACCTATTGATTAGAAGAAGATTCCGAACTTATGTCCTACAATCGTATCAACATTTGAGCACACATGCATTGACCCAATGACACGATAAGTATTTTGAACACTTTAGATGTTTTTAGAAATAAACCAAACAAACTCAACATTTGAATAAATATTAACATTATTTTTATATTTACTTTCATTAATTTTGAGATAATCTGAGCTTAACGATGGAGAAGTGATGAAAATATATGAAACCAAATAATATAGAGAAAGGGGAACCATGTTAATAACGCCGCGTCATTCGCGCATTTGTGACTGTGATTCCGGCAGTCATAGTAATGAATGAATGAATTAACTTTTAAAATAACTTTGGAAAATAAACAAAGGGTGTGCCGAAGAAAAGTTTTGTTGGGGGATTCCTATTGCTACCTATGGACGAAGAACTTTTCTTTTAGTTTCCTAAATGCTCGTATTAGTCCTTCCCTCTATGTCTTTTCGTACCTGCTGTTTGATATTTCCCTAGTGTATTTTCTAGTCTTGATAAAAACAAGACAAAAGGATTTTCTCTTCTTCAGAGAAATTTTTCGTTTTTAATACACCAGACGGCTTTTGAATTCGACTGCTGAATTGAAAACGAATATGTAATAGGTAAGTTGTATTGTACTTATGTTCTAGGGCTAGCGAAGAGTAATGAGGGTCCATATATTCCGTGTGCTCGTATTAGCTCGCGGAACCAATCCGAGGATCAGTGATTGTAATGTCAGGGTCGGCAGCCAGTTCTAAGTGGTCCCGTTTGACATTTCACAGGTTTCGTGGGTGTCCGTCAACGCAATGAAAATAATAGAGCACTCGCCGGATATTAGAGTAGTTGTAAGCAATTATAATATTAGAGTAATTGTAAGCGATTATCAATTTGTACGCTACTGAAATGAAGTGTAACTACATAATTAGATCTGACTTTGAAGTATTCGAAAATGTTTTATATCAGATAATTGAAGTTGATTGGGGATCAAGTTATATTACTAAATATATTTTTAATCAGACGTTATTATTTAGTAAATTTAATCCACTATCATCTAGGTACATAGGTATAATACTTTACAGCATTGAATATAATCTCTAAAAAAATATATGATTTTTGTAGCTAGCTTTTTATTTATTTCGGACATTGATAAACAAATCAGGCCAACAATTTCGTGTCACAGATTGACTTCAAATTATTTAACCAATCTCAATAGAATACTTACTGCAATGCCAAAAACCAACTAAAATATTTCAAAGTATCGAAAATCGATAAATTACATAATGTGTACTTTATGGTCCAATGTGGTAACGCTGAGAGCTCATTGCAAGTCGTCCGGCGTCAGAAACCGCCGCCATCGCCCCAATTAAGTGCAAATGCTCGTAAACGACCGTATAACGGTGAAGGACCCCGATTTTAAATACTTTTAAATCGTTTATAAAGACAATTTATGCTAATCACTACTTAGTATAAAACAAAGTCGCACTCCGCTGTCTGTTTGTTTCTATGTAGGTATATTGAGATCTTGACACTACGCAAACGATCGTTTTAATAGATAGAATGATTCAAGAGGAAGGTTCATAATATAATACATGCCCGGGCGCAACCTAGGAGGGTTACTAGTAATCATCATGGGTGTGCATGGTCGACCATGCACACCTTGGTGTCAGACTTCTTCGGAACCGCCTGTCGGCCTCTGACGTGGTTCCTTTAACGACAACCAGATAGCAGCTGGGACCAACGGCTTAACTTGCCTTCCGAAACACGGAATCTTCTTATTATCAGACAATCAGATGACTCATGCCTGCAATGCCCTCACCAAACTGGAAACAACTTAACAAAGTATGCTTCCCGTGGGAATCAAACCCACGACCCCCGGGTCAAAGTTTGACCCGGGTGTCGCGGGTCCGATTGCCTGTTTGACCGTCAAACAGGCAAACACCTTAACCACTGGACCACGGAGGCACTCAACCCCAGATTAAGACCCCTTATGGTTGGTGGTACCTTATTGCCCTGGTGGGCAAGTAAAAAGTTTCAGCAGAGGAAATAAATCATAACTGCTTTGATGCAACAATAAAACCGTCATCCCACCAATACTTAGCGTCCGACTTGATATAATTTACGTCGGCGTATACGCTATCTCGACACGGACGCTTGACGGGCGAGCTGTTATTTTGGACCATAAATCATTGAATCGGCGACAAGCACTGACTACCAACATGACCATATGCGGATATATTCAAGTATATGGTCATGTTGGTAGTCAATACAGTGCAGTATACAAACTTAGAAAACTCAATATACAAACTTGAAATTTTTTAATTACTTAAATATTTTTTTAAGAATATCATGTAGCAGGGTCTAAAAATGTTGCCGCCATTAACCAACTGTATTATTTTCTATAAAAGTGTACCAACACAATTAAAAAAATATATATTTTTTCGAAGTTTCGTGCTATTTTTGTTTTACTGTTAACACGCTAAAGCTGGCCTTTGGGTTTTATGACCTGCGGCTCTGTCTACCTCGGAAGCGGTAAAGCCGTGATTATAAGTATATATTGTTTACATAGGTATAATAATAATGGTTTACATACATTTAAAAACAACAAAATAGGTAGGTATTCAAAAGGAGTTTTTTAAATCAAGGGGTTCAGTTGGGGTTCGCCTTAGATAATTTTGCAAATAGATTTTAGTGGACTTAGTGTCGTATGGTGTTATAAATACTCTGATTGCTACACTTGTTAAAACTTATACGTATAACAACGATTTAACTTATACTTATACGTATAATAACTTAAACGATATAGCGTATAACAACGATTTAACTTATACTTATACGTATAATAACTTAAACGATATAGCGTATAACAACGATTTTTTGTATCTTATCAAACTGGACATTGGCAGAATCACAGACATGTCGGTGGAAGCCTTCATATAAAGCAATAGAAGAAAAAGTTATTCAAATCCTACAAAAAAAAATACTTAAAAATTAAACATTTTTGTCTTTAAATTTTTAGAATGTTTTCGTTTAAATGGCATTTGTTATTAGGATAAAAACCACCACACCGCCATCAAATCAAGTACTGCAGCAGATGCAGAGTTCGAATTGTGCACGTGACCAAACTTTAAACTGCGATGCACCTGCAACCCGTAAAGTGAGGTGGAAAGCAAATAGTATTTTTTTCCTGCAAGATTAAAATCAAATCTATAACAGAACAGTTATTTTATTTATCGATATAGGTAGCGATTTAGATACGAGAGTTATCAGAAGGAACACCAATTAGCTGCTAGACCTTAACGAGATTCTACTTGGGAGAGCACGACCCTCTGTACTACCCGGGCCAATAAATTAGCCAGGCAGTCAAGAGGATTTGGCCTACACTCTTCACGCTGGCAAGACGAGTTGGTGAGATGTACTTAATTTATTTGATGGTAATTTCTGCACTTTAAGCTTCCCGGCACAAATGCTTAATTCTCTGGAATGGAAACCGCATGAAATTTTTAAATAGTTGTAAAAAATAGTACAAAGTCATGGCGTTCTAAATGTGTTTAATTAATTGATAATCATAATATTATCGTGCTAGAAAGCATGCTTTCCAGCAGTATATGATAATCTTCAAACTAAAAGTGCACAATTTTATTTAAGTGTTCAATACATAATACATGTTACGTTTTACATCTCAAAATTATGCGTAAACTGTGACTCCTTTACAATTTGTAAACCTATTTATTCTTCCTGGAAAGTAAAATCTTGGTAACTCTTTAATGCAAACATATAAATATTATAATAGTCACAATTGCCTTTATTTGAAATACACACATGATTAAATATCTGCGTAATCCATTTTCCTAAATGACTATTATTAAACATTACGTGTTATTGTTTTAAATGGAAATTATTAATATCGACACAAAAGAGCAAATCAACAATAAATTATGATAACACAGAGGAAGGAAACATTTTTATTAATTTCCATGATACATTTTACATTCGTTATCAAACAGCCATTAGCCCAAATTCTCACCCAATCTTTAATTCAGAGTAGGTTAATAGAAGCTACTAGATGACGAAACGTATTATTTAAATTATCACATATCTTGGAAATCATGATGATACAATTCTGATTCATTTGGCCTAAAATATTTCATTTTTTATTAACCTCATTGTATAAACAAAGGTTCATTAAAAATAATTCTTTGTTTTTCATGTGTGTAAGTGACCAACACTGATGACTGCCATCAATGATGACAGCCGGGACCAACGGCTTAACGTGCCTTCCGAAGCACGGAGGAGCTCAAGATATTTTTATGCCACTTGCGGTCACCTATCCAAGTGAGGACTGCGCTCGGGAATGCTTAACGTGCGAAAGCGCTTATAATTTTCAAGACCAATATTGGTAAAAAGATCGATATTCCACACAAAGTATTCGGCCGGCTCGGCAATTTGTATGAAAATGTATTTTTTTTATTCCCAGCGTTTGTCTAAAAGGTTTCTGTCCTTTTTAATCCTTCTTCCCCTGAATACCTACACAGCAAATTTTCCTTTAAAACCGTGGACAGTCGGTTGCGTGCAGCAAACAATCCCACTTTATGTATACCACCACACTCTACCGCCACTTATCACGGCTTTGGAATACCCCCCCTCCCCCTCCCCTTGAGGTAAAAATGGCCCCTACCTAATTTAATATGTATTTATATACTTATATTATGTATGTATTTATATAATATGCTAGTATTTATTACCTATTTAATAGTATATGTAGATATATGTTATGTTTTTAATGTATTTATTTTAATTACTATATATTTTCTTTTAAATAAAATTATTTTAATACGGTTTTTATCGCGTTTATTACATTATTTATACACCTAACGTTTCGAGCACTTTACAGTGTTCGTGGTCGCAGGTAGACTAAGTTGACATTTGTCTAATATTTAAAAAGAACTGCAAAATCTACCGCCTAAAATATTTATTGATAACGTACCGGATGTACGCAGTATTGGCTCACGGTGTCTTAAGGTTTTGCAGTCTTCTGCTTAGCTTGAGATTTGATTAAATTGATGACTGGATCCCAAGCTGGTGGTAACTGCCAACCATCCTCTCTATTGAAATTAGGATGTTTTTTAATTTCAATAGCCTCACGAAGCATTCTTGGAATGTATCTGTTTTCTTTTGCAAGGACTTGAGGATTATCAAAACGCATATAATGGTTGGGTTTGTCTAGGGCATGTTCACAGACTGCAGACTTCGTTGAGCGCCTATGCTTCATGTCAGCAATATGTTCTTTTATACGGGTACCGGTGCTTCTCTTTGTTTGCCCAATGTATGATAAACCACACTCACAGTCAATTTTGTAAACTTCAGCATCTTGTAACGTTATATTGTACTTTCTTTGTTATATTGTACGCACTTCTACCCTTCATTAGTAGACATCCTCTCAATCATTTGGCAGGTTGACTGGATGGAAGAGATCCCTTTATGGGATAAGTCCGCCATTGTATGTTCACTTTTACGTTTATACTATGTTATTTGTTCTGTGTTTTCTTTTAGTACAATAAAGATATTACAAACATACAAACAAGGAAAAGATGTTTACTTTGACAGGCTGGTTTGATGGTTTGAAGGATAAGGGTGTCGGGTCCTACTCACCCAGCTCTAGTTAGAGTAGGCCCAACATGAATATGAAGTAGGCATGTCGTGTATTAGATGCTCAGCGGAGAGAGAGAAGCTCAAGGCGAAAGAACACAACACAGATAACGGATTTTAATAAGCTTCACACATGCTTTTACACTGTTAGTAGTTTAAAATACAATTAGAAATAATATGGTAGGCGAGAGCCTATAAACGAGGGTCGAGTGATCACGACCAAACTTAAGAAAGGAATCGAATGGCTGACTGATGAGGAAGGACTGCGAAGAAGATTTGAAAATGGAATTAAGAATTTAATTTGGAATTTAAAATGAATTAAGTTTCGAAATAAAAGTGAACAGGGTGATGATGATTGGGAAATGAGGTGAAAAGCAACATGCAGCATGAAGATTATCATGCGCATCGTTACAAGGGTGTTTTCCATAATACCATATTTAATATAAAGTACTTATTTATCATAAACCGAAAAATAAACGATAAACAACATATTCCATTTAAAATTTCCGCTGGTCTTCAAAGAAGCATAAAATATTTCTTACATATTGTTTTTTTACCATTCATACTGTTACAAACAGTGTCTTTATTAATCGCTTTAACCGCCCGAATAAATACATCAGGCAACCTTTTTAAACCACATTTACGTCCGTCCGTACGAAAATTAATCACATTTATGCGATAACGGACGATAAATAATGTAAAAAGTCAATAAATGAGAGTCTTTGCGCATTGATTCAGAGAAGTTTATGACAAGAATAGATATTTCAAACACCATGTTATTTGCTTTTTTAACAAAAACAAAATTAAACAATAACTTTTTCACGTATAGATCAATAAGTAAAATATCATAAAATTGATAAAAACTAGTAACTTATGTTCCAATGATTTATAAACACCAACCTCTATCAGATAGTTAAAATCTATGTTGCTAAGCTCTGTCAAAAAATAAACCATTTCACTGTTTGAAATTAGTCTACTCACCGCTGCTACAAGATTGTAGTTGAAAAATTGATATTATATTCCCTTAAATCTTCTCTTTTTATACATATAACTTAATATTCTGTCTATATTGGGGAATCAATTGATTTTTGGAAAAATAAGCAAGATGTGATTTTAAGGTTAAGGTCGGTTGTTGTTTTATTTTTTATTTTGTTAAACACAATATTATAAATGAGCTAGCTCCACAGTAAGTTGCGAACTTGTGTCGTAGGATACTAACTCAACGATACTGTAGTTATATCATAATAGATACTTATATAGAAAATATATCTCATCAACCGTAGAACGAACGAGCCTTCTCCATAACAATCACATCAGTGGCACAATAATGAAGTCAATAAAGAGTAAAGTGTACTTAAGGTTTTATTCATTGTTACCACTCAATCGCTCTGCCATCTCGAGGGCTCTTCAGAGATCTTAATACGGAGTTTGGATCTCACTCCCTTTGATAAATCTGTGATTCTGGCGAATTGCTGTTTAAACATGTTTTAAAATGAAATGTAGTGATAAATTAAACGTTTTTGAGATATGAGGATTACAAATGACCTGATACTTAGCAGCAGCCTACATGTGCTTGTAAAAAAAGTCGTTACTTATTTTAAATCCCTTGTTGTGTTTTAAATAATATATGTATAGGCTTTACAGAGTTAGTCCTTTTTAGAATAAAGGTAATACGCAGGAATCGGAGTAAAATTTGTACCTACGCAAGTAGATGAAAAATACTTATTAAATACTCTTTTATTGTATTTCATACATCATTAAGCTCAAGCAGAGTAGCAACAAAGATTCACAGAAGTTGAAGTACAGTTTTGTACGTTATATATTACTTTACAACTTATGTAAGGTACCTATCTTTTTTTTTTACTTTTGTACAATGCAAAATGAATTTGAATAAATAACGAACATTTCAAATCATTTTAAACATAACTTATTTACATTATTTAAAAAAAAATATTTTCTTCAAGTTTTTGTGCCATGTCCATAAAAGAGACACAATAGCAAAACGATGATTCGTGGGACAGGCAACCCGTTTAGTACAGATAATTAATTTTTAAAACTGTTATTTACTGAGTGGTTATTAATTTTCATCTTTACAAGGAGCATATAATTATAAAGTAGGATAATTCACAGAATTCATGTCTGGCGTGATTAATATACATGCTGAACAAAAACAGCATGGCGCCAAGGAGGTAGGTGCATGTATAAGTAGGTACTATAAAAACTGATCTCTATTGAATGTATGATATTAACGGATCAGTTGTTTACTTCCTAGATGTCTACTTTAACATATTCTACCAACTATCACATGCATATATTCATATTAAATATAAGCAACAAAAGTTATTAAGGGTAGTGCAAGGCAACATACATTTTTTTGACAACCTCTATGGCCTAGTGGTTATCATGCCAGGCTGTGTCCTGAGGTTCTTGGTTCGATCACCAGTCAGGTCTATATGGAAAATTGACTTTTCCAGATTGACCTGCACCTTGGATGTTTATGTGACTTTGTTGTACTATGTAGTATTTTTGATATATGATTTTAAGCTTTCGCGGTCACAATCACTATTATGTTCACTACGGGACTTACCGCGATTATTTTTGAGTTCTGTCTGATATTTCGACAACATTGCAGCTGCCATTTTCACAGACTAACTGAAGAGACTGCGGTGGTGGATGTTGAGCTGTCAAGGGAAACCGTATCGGTCTACCCTCTTTCTTTGTCTTTTATTACACAGACAAAACTCAAAAATAATCGCGGTAAGTCCCGTAGTAAACAAAATAGTATTTTTGAGTTGGTATTCGATAACAAAAGTCGTGAACTTACTTTGGGGCTGCTTCAATCTGTGTGATTTGTCCATTTATCTATTGGTACTATTATTTGCATTGAATAGGCTTCGAAACTTCTTGACCGATTTTCAAAATTCTTTCTTTAAGATTAGTATACGGCTGACATAGGCTACAATTTACGTAAATGAAGTCGCGAGAAAATACTTCATTACAATTTTACTGAAAACGAATCAACAAGGACTCGAATAAGGAGTACTATTCTTCAATTGGCAACTATTTGAAAACTATTTAGCTCTAATAATAACTAGTTTTTTTTTTCGTCATCTATTCAATAATGGGTCCTACCTATACTGAGAGATTGTTTCCTATACATGGGTAAACCAATCTGGCACCAAGTAAACATAATTTTCATCATCTTACATCATTTCTGCACCTTACATTACATTGCGTACTGTTATTATTAGACATTTGAAAATAGTATCAAATGTTAAGTCTGTCAAGTAATCAGATATCTGAATAAAGCGACTCTATCAAATCAAGATTTCAGATAGGTCTGAAAATGTTAGATACATCTCAACGTCGAATCCTACAATCTAAACTTTAAAACCTTAACATTTCCCCATATCTACTGCATATCAATCATTCACCGAGTAGGGCAAGGTCATGAAACTCGATGCTTCATCATTACAGTCCATATCATTTCGTTTCTTTTGATTGCCGTGACAGATGTTCCGGTACGCTCGATTTGCACCCAAAGAAATATGTTGACAGCTGACTTTTGAAATGTTCAGTTCTTGCTTGTATTTTGCCTCCGTTCTTCATGTTTTAAATATGAATTGGAGCCATATGAAGTATTATCCTTATTCATATAAATTTTACACAAACACTTTAGAAAAGATATTTTTCATATATTTTTTTTTTGTTTTTAGTTTTAGGTTGATTTTTCATAATTATTTAATATGTTATTATAGTTTATTCTAGTTAAATTAATATGTATATTATATTTGTTATTTTAAATATTGACATTCAGATATGTATCTGCCTAAAGATAACATTACTTTAGAAAAGTTTACAAAGTTTTTTTAATGAAATACTGTTAACAGTTCAAAGTAAGAACGGGAGTTTTGCTTAGCATTATCACCAAATTCATTTTGACAAAAATTTTAAGAAAATAAATTTTCAGATGCTAATGCTTTGCGAAACAAAATGTCAAATGATGTCTTCGTTTTCTAATGATTTATTTCGAATGGGGCTGTAATAGACCTGTACATTCATGCTTCCCCTTAATATGCATAGTTTTAAAATGGGTGCAAAAACAAATATGCCGGCGTGAGGTTGTCCAACGAGATGTCGCTGGGTACACGAGAGATATAAAAAACTCGCTCCATTTCTGGACCGACTCTAGCTTGACCTTTTCCAATAGCGCGGATTGCAAAAAATCTAGACAAATAACATACCTCGGAAGCTCGTTGGAATTAATCTTGCCTGTTCTTTATTTGTGTAAGTGGCCAACACTCAGATAGATTTTTCATAACACCTTTATGCATCTGAGATAGGTTGTCGACTACCATTTTTGATAATAGCTTTGGCCAATGGCTTAACGAGCCTTTTGAAGCATGCGGGACTCTTAGATATTGCATACCACTTAGAATCACCATTCTAAATATAAATCACCCCCAGAGTTACTTAACATATGTAAACGCTAATGCCGAAGTTTATTTTATACTAGTACGACTTTCGTTCATTTTATACTAGTAATACTTATACGACTTCGTCCGCGTGGGTTTCGGTTTTATCACGCAGTGTTCATTGCCCCTCCCGCCCACCTGAACCAAAATTATTATGTCATTTATTGCCAAAAATAGACTCCAGTATCTAAACAAATTGGCAAAGGAAGGCCTCAGCTTGTGTTACCACGTTCCTTAGTAGTGGCAACACTACTTTTTAGGCCCACTCCCTTAGATCGAATTTGATAAGTAGTTTTTGAGTTTGTCCATTACAAACAAACACAAGTCTTGCCTCTTAAAAGTATTGGTCTCGATTATAATAAGGCTGCGGAACCGCTCGCGTTAATGTCGATCCCTAAAAATACGGGACCATTTTCCGGGATAAAAGAAAAATAAAAAAATACCTTTTCAATATCCCAGACAAAGTATATGCGAAATTTCATGATCCATTCAGAAGATAATGCATAAAAGCGAATTTCATATTAGTTAGGATTAATCATGTGCTCTTCCCAACTTCCTATCGTCGGGTAACGTTTCCCACTCTCAGGGTACGTTTTCCAATCCCGTTTCCGGGAATATTCCCGGAAAATCCGGATCCTAATTTCAGTGGAATGTTCCCATATAAATTAGAAAAGTCATATAAATGGTTGTTTTTTATCAGTAGTAAATTATTCTAATACTGTCTCCATCCCGGCATCAAAGTAACGTTCCCGAAAACATGGGAATGTTGCCGCATTCCTCAGAAATGTTAAGAGTCGCCTGGAAGCGCATGTCTCCATACAAACGGAAAAAGGGAATTGTGGCAATATTTGATAATTCTGGAGTAAAATTAAGCATTTAATCAATTAATCTCATTATAATCTACGTACGTTCCTATACATCTTGGTTAAAATACCAATGGTTTGAGAATTAGAAGCCTTTTCAAATTTGTATGGAAATCTTGAGAAGCGTATAATTCTCAAACATTTGATAATTTAACCAAACTGTATAGGAACGTACGTAGATTATAATGAGATTAATTGATTGGATGCTTAATTTTGCCCTAAAGTTATCAAATATTGCCACAATTCCCTTTTTCCGTTTGTATGGAGACATGCGCTTCCAGGCGACTCTTAAGGATTGGAAATAAGTAATTGTATTATGACAGTTATAACCATATCAAGTTTAGTGATGCATTTGCATTAGTATAATATATTTGCAGTGATAAAATAGCTATCTAATAAATAAAATTACAACTACTATGTAAGGAATATATTCTATTTACCTATAAATATTGTTAAACATACTCTTTTGCCCGATGCAGATAAATCCATAGACATAAATTTAAAAAATCGTATTCCTACTTCTATGGCCATCAAGCTCCTCATAAATCTGATGAAGGAAAGGGCGATGAACTATTCAAAAACATTTGGACTTTTCCATTATTGTAATTAGGCAAGAATGATTGATTAATTAAAAGATTAAAGACTCCGAACTCAATACAAAGGCGATCAAAAGAAGCGCACACCTCCAGACTCCAGCCACTTTAAGCGTACTCTTATTATGCAATAAATATATCTAGTACTTTTAAACTGTTATTTACGAGATTTTATATAGGTATATATTTAAGATTATCAAATTAATTGATTCAATGCTTAATTTAACACACATAATCAAATATAGCCACAATTCCCTTTTTCCGTTTGTATGGAGACTCTTAAGACATTTTGTAAGAGTTTACTCATTGTAATAAAGTTCTTAATCTTTTATATGCGAGCTAAATTTTTTTATCATGTCGAACAGACCAAAATGGAGTAAAATTGTATAATTAAAATATATGTATAATTAAAAATTTTTAAAAATAAGTAGACATGGCCACAATCCCTTAATACAAAGGAAACAGCCGCAAAAACTTGCGATCGTAAAATTTTTAAAATGCGCGAGTTTTCTTTTGAGCACATGTCCGATCATTAAACTGCATTCTTTTTATCGCGAACGAATTCCAAAAATGGGTAACTGGTGTGTTCCCTCTCGTCTCGTTGTTTTTATTTTTTTTATATAATTAATTCTCTGAAGAAAAGACTTCAACGCGTTTGGGAAAATGAATGAATGTTATTAATGTATGTAAACTCACTGGTTTGGTTAATTATTTAGATAGTAAGGAGATAGAAAGGGTTCTTTATATCTTTGAACAAAGAAGAATTAAAAAAAGGTAGTTTTTACTTCGTACTCATGGTGATAAGAGATAATATACAGAGTATATGACCGTCGGCATACCCTTAAAGGGACAACTTTCTTCGCAATGAACAGCTTTCTTTATTATTATTTTTATAACATCTCATCTCTTTTCCTTTCTAATAAATGTAAGTTTTAAAATAAATACTGAGATTTTGTTAAACATTTCCAGGTAATTTCTACCACTTAATTTTAAAACACCAAGAACAGGCAAGTCTACAAGCTATGTTGTGACTTGTCTTATTTTTGTCGAATTATTGTTGTCGAGCTCCGTGGCGCAGTGGTTACCACGCCAGCCTGCGACACGGGGGTCCCGGGTTCGATCCCCGGTCAGGTCATGATGGAAAATGATCTTTTTCAGATTGACCTGGGTCTTGGATGTTTATCTATATAAGTATATATTATAAAATATTGTATCGTTGAGTTAGTAACCTGCGACACAAGTTCACAACTTACTGTGGGGCTAGCTCAATTTGTGTGATATGTCCGTATATATTTATTTATTTATTTATTTACTTAAAAAATCGCTCTTTCAAAACTTACAAATAAGTTTTAAAGTATGTCTTTTCATTTACTTTGTAACCCAAGGAATTTTTTGGCACTAACAGCTCCCCAATTAAACTGAAAACCTTAATGGTCGCCAAAGGAGGAACATCTGACCTGAATGTTTAATTACCGCTATAAATAACGTTCCCACTATCCACGCTTATTTCATCTCGTCCACCCCTCGTTAACGACGTATTTTGTCGATCGTGAATGATAAACGGTTTTTTGGTTGATTAATAACTAGTTTCGCGTTTCCTCATATGTTTTAATATTCTTGATAATACGCCCGGGTAATAATAATTAACTATCAAGCATTATAACACTTAATTATATGGATTACATACAGGGTAAGTATGATTGGCAAGTAAATGCATACCTATGTATAACCTTTATTTTTATTTTAATACATACATAATATTACGTTTTTATCCCGTCGCCTAAAATGATTCTTAAGGTCTTCAGCCATTCATTTTACCATCTCTGCGGAAAGAATCAGCTGATACGATGGTAAAGTCCACTAACGGGACGCTAGAAGTTTGTCTATTTTGGGAAGAAAAGATGGCGTTCAAAAAGTGATACTCGAGATCCATAATTTGAATAAAAACTATTTATTTCTTTTAGAGCACTTGTCCGTTTCAAATTAATTTTTATTTTTGTTTTGTAAGCACCTACCAAAAATATTGATAGGATGCCATTTGAAAGAGAACCCTGGATGGACTACATAGCTGATACTGTCTACGTTTTTTTCTGTTTTCCCAGATAACCAAGGAAGATATTTTATTTACTTATAAAGAAATCTGAGAGAGTAGGCCACGACTAAGAGAATTTTTGTTCAGTTATAAGCTAATGAAATAAATACAGATACCGTAGGTAGCTCTAGAAAAGTGACAATTCAACCAGATATTCAGGTAGATTTCAGGAATACTAATTCACCCAAGGAAAAACGCAAGGAAGGTGCCAGTTGCACTTGGTGACAAGAACGCTGGCTACATTTCTACCCTGCGTGGCAAAGCTTACATATTCGTATCCCGTATCCCTTGCACAAATAAGCCAGCAGCGGTCTTGCTTGCAACTATTTTTTTATGTGTCAGTTGAAACCACATTATTTTGACATGCAGCAGAGTCACATAGTCTTATTTTCTAGAAGTTTTTCATGTTTTATTTAATACAAGTTGACAATGTTGTCAGTATAATCTTAAGTTATCGCCTAGTTGCCCTTTCCAAATCAAGACTTTATATTTTTATTTATTTTGCTATTCATTTCAATTTAATTAATTGGCTGTCGAAAATCATTTTCAAACAGGTAACGTAATTATGAGTCTACGGAAATATAATCTAATTTTATTGGCTATGGTAGAGAGAGACTAGAGACTAAAAGAAAAGTCATTCTATCAAAATCATAAATCTAATGGTTGAAGAAATGGGGCGAAAAATTTTACCTTTTGTTTATTATTAAAGTCATTTTATCCTATGAAACTAAACAAAATTTGTAGCCATAATATGATGTTATCTTAAAATAATAAGTATGAAAACAATTTACTAAAATAACACAGCAACAAGATCGTACAAAATAATAAAAGAATGTACACTATTTTTAATGTTCTCAAAATAAAACAAAAAGTTAAAGGTAGAATAAATTAGCAATATTTTATGTGTGCCAGTGACAAATATGGAATCGAATTATCATTAAAACCGTAAAATGGTATCGCCTTTCTTATGATGGGTATTATGGGTATCACATCACGACAGGAATCATCTTTTTTTGAGCAAAATGTCAACTGCTCGTAATGTTACCGGTTTAAGTTTGTCATTACAATGTTTCTTTTATTTTGACGCTGCGTGGTATGCGATTGTTTTCGCTTATTATTAGCGTTTACTGTTAGGCTTTAACCTAGGTTTAAAGTTACATCGCGTTCACTCTCGCTGAGAACAGCATCAGGTTATAAGAATTATTCTTTTGTCTAATCAGACTTTTGAGACTAATTTTTGTATTAATTTAAATATTGGCAAATAGAGGGATATGGGCTTATAAAAGTATGACTTAGTCTTTTCATGATCAGTTATAAAATTATTTATTTTCTTTAACAAAAGACTGCATAAATTTATCATTAACTTCCGATTTTTACGCAATGATTTTTTATGTTAGTCGTTATGTTTATTCGAAAAGTATTGAACGAAGTTGTTCCACAAGTTAGACGCCTTTTATGAATACAAATTTTTATTAATATTATTCAAGCGGTGTCAAGAACCTATTAATATGTTTTAATAATCATGTACTTATACGAATAAAAACATATAAGTTAAACTTACCTTAGAAGATAATATCACAGGAACACACGAAAAATCACAGTTTTTTTAAACACGTGGTACTGGCACAATATTACGAAAAACACCGAATTAAAAAAGCAAATGGAAAAACTATTCTAAATTCAAACGGCGCGCGAAACTGCAGAAATGTGTCAGTGGCGCGGTGGCGCGAATGGCCTAGACGCTAGGCGTGCTCGGAATAGCAATGACAGGTGCACTGCCCAACTGATTTTTTGAAAATATTTTGGGAGCGGTAGTGTCGCATCGGTGGCGAAGTTTTGAATGGCGCGGCGCCGCGCGATGCCTCCGAGACTGGCTAACAAGGCGGCAGGACATCGACTTTATAAATTGACTTTGTCCATTACGACGTAGGACCTAACTGTACATAGATTTGGGCGGCGGATTCCGCAGAGCTCAAGCTCATCAATTCTCCTGCTTTTTCCTTAAAATTAATTCAAATAAAATTATTTTTTACAGATTTATCGCATTTATTACAATAAGTTAAGCAAGTTATTGTAATAAACGCAATAAAACCATGTTCAATTTGTAACAATCGCGAAAATATTAGAAATCATTACACTTTTTAACTTTTTAAGTCCATGTTTTCGTTCCTGAAAAACGAATTTTTCAGTTCTTCTTGCTTGGATATCACTGCACTGAAATCTATAAATTCATGAACCTATATGGAACCTATATGGAAATTAACAAAAAAAATCATAAATATTTTAGTGCACAAATACCACACCTAGTTATATGATTATTGCATTCATCGTCAGCATCAGCACAGCATTAAAGTACTTATTAAGTAAGTACCTAAGTAGTTACTTTTTAATCCGACTGTAAAAAATAAACATTTCACTTTTTTCTTTATGTTAGTCTATATCAGCTTCTAAACTTCTAAAGTATACGTATGTATATATGTATGATAGAAGTGTGCGCATATTTGAAAAGTATAATTGCATTGCAAAATACCTATGTGTATTTTACTTGGCCTAAGTAAAGTCCAACTTAGAGACCAGTGCAAATCTCAGCAAACTCGTTTCAGTAGTGCTTTCAATAAAAAGTTCAGTATTTATTAGTCACTAAATTATCGCGTGAAGAATTGTTTATTCTGCAAAATGCATTACCTGCTTTTTATTTGCTCTCCATTAAAATGTTTGAAGAAGACGCTTTTTGCGATAAGCTATGGCAATAAGTACTTACATACTTTGTTGTATGTAGAGTTTAACGCCTCTTAGCCACTCTTAGGCATTAAATATAGATAGTTATAGAAATTTGTATTTCAATGCATTTTGTAGTTTTAAAGGGTCCGTACCTCGAAAGATAAAAACTTAGTTACTTTTACTTTTTAGGGTTCCGTAGTAAACAAGGAATCCTTATAGTTTCGCCATGTCTGTCTGTCCGTCTTTCTGTCCATCCGCGGTTTTACTTAAAGACAAGAAGTACTAGAAAGCTGTAGTTTGGTATGGGTATGTATATTAATCATGCCAAAAAAGTGGCAGAAAAAAATCGTAAAAAAATTTTTAGTGTAGCTCCCATACAAGTAAAGTGGGGGAGTAATGCGTAAGTATTTTTTCTCTATTTACCCCTCGTGTGGGGTATCGTTAAATAGGTCTTTAAATCATAAATATTGTGAGGTTGAGAACACCATTATTCGATTTAGGGATCCGAGGTAAGTATTGCCCTCTATCTGCTAAACGGTTATATATAGATCCGTGAAAAAAATTACAGCAGTAAGTAAGTTAGTATATATACTGTAATTGAAAGGAAAACTATCAGAGCTGAGTACTAAGTACAAACTAAAAAGTTATAGGCAACCAACTTATAAAATGTACTCGAAAATGTAAAATTTCATACAATTTTCATTGTTAGATGTTTTTGGTCGTTAAACTGTGAGGTGCGAGTGTAAACAGTGTGAACTCAAAGTTGTCATTCGCAACTACGGAACCCTATACTGCGCGTGTCCTGACACGCACTTGGCCGGTTTTTTTTTACATGTAACCCTGCCTCAACTAAGATGTTCGAAATCGGGTTTCAAATCACCACAATTGAAGGTGCAAATGTGCAATTGTAAAAACGCTCGGACGAGGGAATACATACATACATACAGTCACGCCTTTTTCCCTTGCGGGGTAGACAGAGCCTGTCTTTAAGACCTAAAGCCACGATTAGCATTGTGGTGGGCATGTAAATAGAAAACGAATCAAAATAGTGATGGACGGACGAGAGAAAAAAGCTGTAAATGTCGAATCATACTCTTATATCTTCAGATCACGAGACGTCACACGACGACAATCTGTCGACGGTGCTGTGTCGAGGATTTGGTGTAGGTGTGCAAACAATGAGTATGAATATGTATGTACTATTTATGTACAAAACCGACGCATTCTTTCCAATATTGCTCATCGACTTTTGAGAGAACTGTTTAACAACTTCGATAACTGTTTAACCTTTAATGAGAGCTATGGTATAAAAAATGTTAGATCTCTTTATTCATTACTAGCTTTTTCCCGCGACTTCATCTGCGTAAATTATAGTCTAAGTATATCACTCGCTGATAAGGTAGGGTTATTTGATTTGGTGAGGGCACATGAGTTGAGTGCTTACTAAAGGTGGGAGGGTCCTTAAAATCTGTTCAGTAGATTTTGAGTTTTATACATTCTAAAAACATAAGACATCAAATTTTCCTCTTTATCATATTAGGCTACATTAGTTATTACAACAACATAAATTATTAAGTACTTACATATATGTTCAAGCGAAGGCGAGGAGAGAAAGGTTTTCTTACCTAAAATCATTAATATAAAATCAATCTATCGATCTGCAAGTAGTCAATTACCTAAACAAAATGCATTATAAAAAACATGACAAAAAAAAATAAAAGTTTCGAAGATTCGCAACAATTAATAAATCTCTTAGCGTTAGATAGAAATAAACATTCAAATGAAGTTGTAAATTAAGCGAAGGAATCTTGATTTTAGATTCAACATTTTTTTTGCTACGGCCGATATATCGCAAGATAACATCGACGGGCCATATTGAATGTTTGGTGATGGTCTATATCAAAGGAAATCTTCTTTTCATCATGACAATTAATGATTCAGTTTATATAATACTGCGATTTTCCCGCGATTTTCCCCGCGTAAAATAAAACAGCATCACATTCGGTTCACCCCATTAAGGCCCACACTAGGCACACTAGCGACGACACTAATAAAACAATTGGCGTCGCTACTATGCCCTTAAGAGGGTATACTAGCAGTGCGTTTTCCATACAAATGTATTTCTCTATTTTCTCGATGAAAACTGCTTCTAGAGGCAAAATTCTTTTTACATACAATCTATTACTAAAATATGTATGTCCCTATGTTTTATTTTTTTCTAAAAACCTGTTTAAAAGAAAAAAAATTGTACAAAACAGTTTTTTTGGAAAAAATAAAAAATAGGGGCATTCCTATTTTAGTACTAGATTTTATGAAAAAAGAATTGTGGCTCTAGAATCAGTTTTCAGCGAGAAAATAGAGAAATACATTTGTATGGAAACCATATTGAAAAAATACTGCTAGTATACGCTCTTAAGAGCTACGATGCCACGACAGACACACACAGCATTCAAACTAACACTGCTCCTTTTGCATCGGGGGTTAAAAAGAACATAAATACCACAATAACATTGAAAGGCATTTAAAATATATTTTGATCGCTAGACCACAGAATGAGGTGCGGACATTAACACCGACAAGATAATCAAATAATCGTTGGAATCAACATTAGCGTGACACCTCATTAGGTCGGTGCGTTTTTTTATATTTTTCCTAGGCTAATTCGATATTAATTAGAAACATTCTACTCGAATAGAAGGCAGTAGTTAACTCGGTAGCCTGTTACATGAGGGCTCAGGATTCCATTTCCAGATATTTACTCGGTAGCCTCTATGAAAATGACCTGCAATGCACTTCGTATTTTTACAGTGCGTTGCTGAGAACCGGCGAGAGACATGTAGAGTACTATTTATAGATAGATGTTTGCGGTTTTAGCTTTGTTAGGAGGTCGACGTAAGGCAAGCGGCCGGCTGTAATGACTTCGCCAAATCAATAAATAAATATATAATAAATATACACAGACCATCGGACTAAGATAAGTATACAGTACCATGCGTAATAAATTTACAATACCATTATTCTCGTAGACCAAAACATGTATCGTGGACACGTGTAGAATTCCGATAGCTGCCCCACTGACCGCCTGAGAAGCACGTCACGAGTTGGCATGCTCCTTGGAGCAGACGACATTACGCAATATGCGTAACTTTACTATACACTAGCTGATGCCCGCGACTTCGTTCGCGTGGACTTTATGACTCCGGCGCATTAATTGTCGATACATAAGAATATACTTGTAGCAGCAGTGGTATATATATTAATATTAAAAGTTAATAAATGACTTGGCGCGACTCAGGGCTGTGTCTCAGCCAGAATCACGTGCATGGCTGTACGCGCTTCCGTCTTCTCAATTGCGTAGGTACATTACTTGACGATGACTCCATGCGGGTGGCCGTGGCGCTCCGCCTGGGCTGCAGAGTGTGCGAACCACATAGATGCATCTGCGGAACCATGGTGGAGGCCGATGGCCATGCGTCGTTGCACATGGAGGTTTCCGCGACACCATGCGCTTAATAACCTGGTTCGTCGAGCTTTTGTTTCTGCCGGTATCCCATGCGTGCTGGAGCCGCCGGGACTTAGCAGGTCCGTAAGAGTAAGAGGTAAGAGGTAAGAGGAGAGGTAAGAGGCCCGATGGTCTTACTCTTGTGCCGTGGAAGCATTGACAATGCATTGTGTAGGACGCTACCTGTGTTAGTACAGTCGCCGCCAGCCACCTCGGACGCACTGTGGGCAAGGCAGCAGCGGCGGCTGAAGATGCAGCGGAAAAGAAGCGAGTGAAATACGCGACTATGGAGCCCCAATGTAATTTCGTGCCCATAGCCGTGGAGACCATGGGTAGCTGGGGATTGGTATCCAGCTATCCAGCGCGGTAACGCAGCTAGTATTTTGGGCACCTTTGCGCCAGAAACGCTACGAGACGGGTTATAATATGAATTGTATGATTAGAATAAGTGATCTTTTACTTTTGTATTTTTTGCAACAAATTAACTTGTATTGTTTCCCAAATTAATTCTATAAATAAATAAGTTCCCTAAAAAAGTTAATAAATATCAACGTATTTTGCAAAAAAAAAGAACTTTATAAACTAAGTATGTTCGAACTATCCTAATTATCTAAATCTAATTATCTATATACGGCGATACAGATCTATCTGTAGTACGGCGGACATAAACAGTCAAAAAAGCATTAGGGTATTTTTAGGGTTCCGTAGTAAACAGGTAACCCTTATAATTTCGCCATGTCTGTCTGTCTGTCTGTCCGTCCGCAGTTTTATTGGTATGGGTATGTATATTAATCATGGCAAAAGAGGTAGAAAAAATCTTGATAATTTTGTTTTTAGGATAGATTCCATTCACGTAAAGTGGGGAAGTAATTTTTTCTCTACTAACCCATCGTGGGTTATCGTTAAATAGGTATTTAAAAATATTATGAGGTTGAGAACACCATTTTTCTTTAGGGATCTGTTTCAGAAATATTTGGTTTTAAAGTACAAATTTTTGTTAGAGGTGAGCGTCCCGCCCCCTCTATCTGCTAAACGGTTATGATACATGAAAAAAATTACAGCAGTAGTATATTTAATTTAACGAAGTTGAAAGGAAAACTATCAGAGCTGAATACTAAGTAGGTACAAACTAAAAAGTTGTAGGCAACCAAGTTATTGAAATATAGCACTTTTTCATAAATCGCAAAAAATAACTTTGTCATTCATACAAACACTATGAAAAACAAAGTTATCTTTGCTGGCGAACCATAAGATGTTTTTGGAAAATCTAAGCTTCCTTCTACGGAACCCTTCATTGGCGAGCCCGCACTTGGCCAATTTTATTTTTACTAGTCCACTCACGGATTCATTTATTTAAAGAAATATATGTCGAATCTCTTATGCCTTGGACGGTTGTTGGGGACTTATGGAAATTAACCGCCGATTAAAATGACCTCTTGATGTGCTTTTGTTCACGGCCATTAAAGTTCAAATAACAATGATTTCCTTTGATTAACTATTTAGTTAACGTTAGGTGACTGGTCCTAATAGACCTTGAGTCTTTTCTCGGCTATTTCGCCAATTTGAAAAATCACCGATAACAGAATAGACTATTTTTTTAAAAAGACGCATTTGTGAAATGCAACCTGTAGAGAACAGCCAGATAGCTGGTAGATATACAGGTTTTTTTTTTGCCCAAGCTGAAGCTGAGGCGCTTTCCCCTTTATATTAGGGTAAATTGTGGGATACTCGCGTCAGTGGGATTGATGCCTCACAGCGATATTTGCAAACATCGGCCTCACGATTCGTCATTCGTCATCAGGTCCTACCAGTCTCCACTGCAGGAGCACGACCCTCTCTGTACTACCAGAGCCATATATTAGCCTGAGTAGTCAGAGGATGAATGTTTCAATAAAAGCCTCGCCGCAAGCCAGTCTGTGCCATTCCGGCCACTTCGCTGGATCAAACGTCATTAACAGGGTCGTGTACAGTTTTCGATAGTTAAAAAATGTCTTCTCTGAGCGATAGTTGTAGGTTATTTGGCCAGAATAAATTATAGTCTATGTCACCCGCTGATAATGTAACTTACTATACTTACCATCCGGGGTGGCATATTTGATTAATTATTTTGTTAGTTTTAGGTTTTTTTCTTCATTATTTAGTTCTGAATTTCTTACCTTTTAGTTAAGTATAGGTTTAATGTTTTAGTTATATAGAAATATTTTTGTTACTTGTTTATTAAATACATAATTATACTTACTATAGGTAAAAGTATTTTTAGGATTTAATCAGTAGTTTGAGTTTATCCATTAAAATCTATAAAATTCCTCCTCTATCATATTAGTCAACTTTGATAAGCTACATGTACGTCAGACAGAGTATAGAAGTCCCTCTGATCGCCTGCCGTCTTTCTAGATTGTTCTCGATATTATGGGATAGTTCCAGATTTGAGCCGGCAAATATTAATTACTAGCTGTTACCCGCGGCTCCGCCCGCGTGATTTATAGCCTATGTCCTTCTCAGTACACTAACCTATGTGTATGCAAAATTTCATGATGATCGGTTCAGTAGATACGGCGCGAAAGCGTAACAAACATACAAATAAACAAACAAACAAACTCACTTTCGCATTTATAATATTAGTTAGGATTAGGATTAATGAATTTATTAACTAGCAATTTTCCGCGACTTCGTCTGCATAAATTATAGCCTATGTCAGCCGCAGATAAATTATATTTCTTTGATTTAAATATTTGATTTGTATTCTATAGGTGAAACAATTTTGATAATTGTCGAGTAATTTCGCCACGTCACGCCAAATAAAACAAAAACGTCTTAATACATTATAATGTAATTTAAAAGATCTTGTCTCAATATTATCTACTCTCGTAAAACATTTCACATACTCATATTTACAATTCGTCACAACACATTTACACGATAATAATAATATAATCACAAAAAAAATCGGAAAAACAAAAGCGATCGTCTAAAACTCAGTTCATGTACATTACAGCAACATTTGATCTGTATTACATTGGACATTTTTACAGTTATTTACAATACAATACTGCCTGTATGTACAGTACTCAATAAAGGTTATACCTATTCTTCCATATTGTACACTTGAGAGTGCCCTGAACGCGCATATCTCCATACAAACGGAAATAGGGAATTGTGGCAATATTTGTCAATTTTGGTATAAAATTAAGCATATAATCAATTAATCTCATTATAATGTTCTTACCTTCCTATACAGAATGGTTAAAATATCAATGGTTGGAGAGAATTAGCCTCTCAATATTTGTATACAATATCAAAAGTCTACTAGAGTAATTCCCACAACGCTCGAGTGAATCTTCATTTAGGATCAAGACCTCCCCTACTAAGATGGCAACGTGAATTCGTTGACTCATTTGTATAGAAAACCATTGATAATTTCAGCAAGCTGTATAGTAACATACGTAAATTATAATGAGAATAATTGATTGAATGCTTAATTTTATACCTAAAATGTCAAATATTAGACAATTCCCTTTTTCCGATAGTAAGGATATATGCGCGTTCAAGATCCTCTGACGCAATGGTAGCAAATGGAACAACAATAAAAAGTATCACAACAGCCATCCCAATGCGTCTCTCGGACGGCCCGCAATGGTGACGACTTGGACAAAGAATTTAAATCCCATTTGCTACTACTGCGGAAGTCCCCTCTGGGCTAAAACAGGAGTACCTAGCCCCGCAATAGGGATAGCAGATAGCCTCCACCATCGCTCCCCAATCCCCATATACCCTTATTTGTTTTGACAAAGACAACCAAGGCCTTAGTTCTATGAATAGTAATCATGTCAGAAGTACCACCCTCTTTTTCCTGATTGACCAACGGGTAGTCCCAATATATGCATCTCAACAGAATGAGGGTTGACGGAATCGATTGTTTCCCCAGGTGACGGCACTGGGACACATAATTTTGACAGCTGCAGTCAAAACCTGCCAATCACATGATATGAACTTTAACAGCAACTGTCAAACATACCACTCGTTACAGTGCCGCCATCTGGGGAAAAAATCGAATCCGAAACCCTCAGTCCAAGATGGGTGAAACTTATAAGACGATTACAAATTAATTTCACTCAGATTATTTCTCTTTTAATCCCATTTGAGAATGTTTCTACGAAATGTTACCACGAAGTAGCACTGGAACGTTACTTCTAAACGCTGTTGTTTGACAGCAATTTGACAGTTTTCGTTGATATTATAGATCAAATAAAGGCCATTAAACCCTATGGAGATCTTTATATGTATAAACACAATTGCGACGGACCACGGCGCGGCGGAGCGTATGTTTCATGCATCAAAGGAAATTAGACCTTATATACAGTAAATACATTTCATATTAGAATGATGTTAAACTTTTTGACCTTGAAAAGGACTCGTGTGTCCTCTGTCCTTTTTCCGTACAGTTTGTATGAAGAGAAAGATAGTGCTCCTGTCTTACATACACACCATACGGAAAGAGACAGAAGACATACAGGTCTTTTCAAATTAAAAAAAATTGTCTTTATTTTATTATGTGAAGGCGCGTCGAAACGCATGTTGCGTTTAAATTCCATTGAAGGGCAGCGGCCCTTCGCCGCGCCATGAAATGTATTTTCTGTACATAAGGTCCAATTTCCTTTGTTGCATGTAACATGCGCTCCGCCGCGCCATCGTCCACGGCAATTATCTATTATCCAATCCTAACTGCTCAATGGATTTGATGTCCAAAGGGGAATAAATCCACTTTAGAGCTTGTAAGGCCAGTGGGGAGCGACGACGTGGGGCAACCACTTTCCCTAGCTGTCATCTAGGTACTTTTTCACTAGGTACTGTAAACATAGAATTCACTGGAGCTGCTAGAAACATTCAATACATTTTGTGCTCACGGATACAAATCGATTTCATCGTATACGTCTAAGTCGACAATTCAATTTAACAAAATAATCAATTACCAATACCCAAACCTATCGGACGACCAATCTATTTACATTGTCATGAGTCCTAAATATACACTGTTAAATAAATTTCTCGTAATCAGATTTCAATATAATGCATCCATTGGAAATAAAAATAAAATATGCCTCAATATCCGAGTGGATTTATAAATAATATTGCCACATTTAAAAATAAAATGCAGAACGTACTGCGCTGGCCGACGCGCGACCGAGACGACCAATAGGAATGTAGTGCTGCCGCGCGACGACTATACATAGTTTTAGTACAATCCAGAAGATTAAACTATGAATTGAATATCTGTCCTACATACAACAAAATGTAAACAACATTTTTGACTTTCCCGACGACCCTTATCACCTCATTGGCGTCTATTTTTTCTTGCAATATTGGTCGTTTTAATTATGATAATAAGGCGTCCTGTCATAGTGTCCCACGACTGCACCGTATCTGCGCCGGGCCTTCCCTGTGTGTTGTGTCTAATATTGTATACTGCGCATCGACTGGCGAGATATTCTGAGGCGCAATAAAGTTAGGCGCGAGCTGTAAGTCTTCTTCGAGGTCAAAAATGTTTTCATTTTGTTGGATGTAAGTGAAATCACCATAGAGTATCTTCCTGGGGACGATTTACTGAGGTACTATTTTTGAACGTGTGATTGTTCGAAAACGATATTTATGTTGAATAATCGCTTGCTTTCTGAAGTCATACTTTCAAAAGTGTACCCCTGACCAGATGAAACGATTCACGTGCATTACAGAGCGCCAGTTAGCTAGTCAATAGAACTTATTGACCATACTGGGACACTGACCAACTTTTCCTCTGGGACACACATCGAATCACGACAAAAAGACTATGGGAGATCCAATATATTTTTAAGCGGTTTATTATATAACCCTACTCGGCTTTTCCCGCGACTTTGTCCAGTTAATTTAAAGACTTCGTTATTCTGATGATACCTACGACATTGTAAAATTTCATTAAAATCCATTTTGTAGTTTTAGCGGTAAAAAAAATCTTGACGACCATACAAACTTCAACATTTATGCTTATAATTTTAGTAGGAAAGGTCTTATGTCCCAAAGGAAAATAATGAACTCTAGTCCCTGTGAATATTTTAACTTTTGAATGAACCTACTGTAGATTACTACTGCCCTAGTCCCAAAGTCAAACCTGTTAAACTATGGGACTGGGGATTTTTGTAATTTTCGACCTACTGCTACTGCTGTACCGCTACGAAGTGACAGAGACAGTAGATGTAGGTCAATGTGCCCTATTGACTCGCCAACAAGCGCTTATTATAGCATTAGTGTCACCACTTTCGCTTAGGAAGAACCCAAGCGAACTTTTGTAATTTGTGAATGGCAAACTGTAAAAAATTTAATGAATATTAATGGGACTTGGCACTGTCCATTTATTTTTTCCCGCTGACTGAGCTGGCAGCGAGATGGTTCTAATGTACCTCCGTTGTAACGTGCGCGGAAACAAATAAATAAAAGGATCGTGCTAGGTCCCAGTAATATTAAGAATTGTGTGTGAAAATTAAAAAAATAATAATTAAACATTACTAATTTCAGTGTAAGCCTGGCAATAGACGTCCTTTTGGATTCATTTAACCTCCATTCCAATTGGATACTTGACTAAAAAAATTTTCGTGTCGCTATGTAAAGACCAACCAAAAATAAACACAATAGTGACCGAAATACATTTCTAAACAAAAAACTCTTTCAGATATAGAAGTTTTAAAGACACATATTTTTAGACGTTAATTTTTAGACGTGAAAACGCACTGCTGAAATGCCTACATATTTGTGACGTCACAACTTTGTATTTTGTATGGGCGGCGTGAGAACTTTGTTTGGTAGCTATACGAAATATTACGTTTGTGGTAATGGTTTCATAATAAAAGTTGCTTTAAATTTAGCGGACTACAATACAGTATAATTGTAATTTAAGAATTTTTTTTTTAAATGGTCTTATTCACCCAACTTTAAAGAAGCTATAAGAACACTTAACGAATCGATATCAAATTAAAAGTGTTCTTTATAGTGTTTTTAGATAGAAATTAGTATCATTGGAAACAAATTTTATATAATCTTAACATTAGGCAAATACCGAATTGTCTGATCCGACTGTCGAAAAGCGTTCGTAGAAATATGTTGTTATAGACGCATATTGCCAGGCTAGGACTTTTGGCTAGGAGGTCCTAATAATTAGAATCAAATAATTCGTATTTCATTGTCTACAAAGAACATTTGACATTATAAAAATAAATAATCCTGTACTATTTATTATTTCATTTGTTACCTCTGAAGGAATGAAGCTCCTTCCAAGTTTATACGGGCAAGAAATAAGGCGTGTTAATCGTGTCATCTGGACAATGAGGGTTGTTTCCTGGCGCAAAATAATAATATTAAAATTAGTCTATCAGTTAGATAATCGAAAAATATTGGACACGTATTTTTTCTTTTGTCAATTAAACAATAAATTATAAAAATGTAGCGCGTCAAAGTTCATGAGTGACATCACAGTCTGCGAAAAAGTGTAGCAAACTATGCTATGACGTCACATGGCATTTAACGGACGATATCTTTCTTATTTTTCATGCAAAAACAAAACAAAAAAACATGTATTTTTTTAATTTTCTAACTGACGAATAAATAATATTTGTTTAGGAAACTAGCCTATTTTATATGAACAGTTTTACAGACATTTGATCAGGAAGCTCGGCGCAATGCAGAAAACATTGAACTTGACTAGAGTCGGGAGAATATTCCAAACACCCACACAAGTATCACAACCCAGTTCCTGTCTGATGTTGACGAAGCGAAACAAATAGCTGCTGCTAATTGAGTGTGGCTTTAAACCCTGTCGGTCTTCACTCGCGAACCGACGCAACTTCAACTTGAAGCATTGAAACATACACCTTAACCCATAGTAATAAAGGCAAATTTTCAACAAAAGGAACTGGCTATGAAAGGACCTAGTGAAGTGGCAAGGTTTGCAATAATTACTAGAAAATAGTTAAGTCCACGATGTATATTTGATAGTCACTTTATCATACATTACGCTTTATTTATATATATTAAATTAAAAAATCCATCATATAAAACCCGTAATGGATGTTGAAGTGTCCATCAAAACATACACCGTAGTTATCAAAAGTTAGCAAATAGGCCTGCTGGTGAAATAAAATCTTGAACCTGCATCAATTTTCATGTTGGAACACCGAACTGGCTTTAATTATGGCCGGTCAGGCGGTTATGGTCCTGGCCCGTTAGTAACATGATCTGAGTAAAACAAAGGATATTGGCACATCAAACTGCTAGTCCAATTTATTAAATAAAGAAAATAAGAAATGGAGAAAAAATTCCACGCGGGCAGGACTTGAACCTGCGTCTAGATCTCAGTACGATCTATGCATTGCCAATTATAGTCCAATGTATATTGTCATCAGAATACCAAGTTTCACTAGATTTTAAGCAGTCACAATCACTATTACTATCGCTATGGGACTTACTGCAATTATTTTTGAGATTTGTCTGATATTTTGACAACATTGCAGCTGCCAGCTCAGGCTAATTTAGATCTCGTAAGTCTGTCAAGATGTCGTCTAAACAACATTACAGCTACTATCTTTGATAATTTACTGATATTTGGATATCAGACAAATCTCGTAGTGATAATGATTTTCACCACGGAAGCTTAAAATCGTACAGTGAAACAAGGTTTTATGATATGCCCATTATTACTTTTCTAACTATGAGTAGGGTTTTAATGCTTCAAAAGTCAAAGTTGCATCAACACAAGTACCAAATAAAACTTAACCTTATTGTCAGGACGACCTTCAAACCATTCCACGTACAAGTCTGCAAGAACGTGAGCACTCGCGCACTAGTGAGTCCGCCGTGAGTCACTCACTCACTTACGAGGCGCGCCTCTTTAACGTCACTTTGCCCCGCGCTAACTGCGATATGTATATCCTGAACCGCTCGAGATTCTGCCTTTTCACCCATATCTGGAAAGAGAAACAACGAGATTGGTAAAGTATTCGTTGTTGAGGCGGTAAAGAAATCTATTATTCAGGGTGGAATCGAATTCGTTAGCATACGCAAAAGTAATACACGTAAAAACATTTCTTGCGTCGACATTAAACCCCTGGTTGTGTATCGGTCTAAAGTCACTTGTTTTGCGTAAATTTCACCGACCCATTATTTTTTTTTTTTTTTTTTATTTAAGAGAACCAACAGCTTATAAATATTACAGTAGTATTAAGATGATTAGAAATAGGAAGCCAATGAGAGGTTCCCGCCAATAGTAACAAAAATAGGTTATAAAAACAATTCTCAGAGCACTAAAAACATTATATCACAAACCATACGCCTAAATAGCATAATCCGCATAACAGTGGTACCTGACATCTTAAACGTAATTATAAGTTAAACTCAATCGGCAAAGAACTGCCTGGTCAATTGCCGTCTCATCACTGCAGCGCTAGAGTTAAAAAGATCCAGATCAGCATTTTTAGACAATTTATTAGCGTAACCGCTCGCACGCAAGAGGTAAGTGTTTTTACGATAATTAGTAGACGCACTCGGGACATGAATGGGAGCTAAAGATCTATAACTTCTAAAAGGGACTTTGAACGATATTTGCGCTAGGAGCTCAGGACAATCTATAGTTCCCGTGATAATTTTTTGAAAGTATACTATATCAGCGATTTCGCGCCTGTTTTCAAGAGGTATTAAATGATATTTTTTACAGAGCTCATAATAATTGTTACTATCATAATGGACTCCAGTATGATAACATAAGAAACGAATAAATTTCCTTTGTATATTTTCAATTCTGGATTTATAGGTCACATATTGGGGACTCCATATTTGCGACGCATATTCCAGAATACTCCGGACAAAAGTACAGAGAATTTTAAATGTTTTTTCTGAGGAAAAATCTTTTGAGACGCGCCTAACAAATCCAAGTGCTCGATATGCTTTTGCTATTATTGTGTCCACATAGTGATCAAATAAAAGTTTTGAATCATGATGCACTATTATTTAATACTGTTTTATTAAATTAATTTAATACTACCTATTGATTTAATACTGTTTAAATGAATTATTTATCGGTGTTTTTGGAAATTCAGTCCTGTTTTAATTTTTGATTTTTATCTAAAGTAAGCCTCTTTCAAAGCGTTTGAGGTAGTTATTAAGTTTTTTTTTAATTTGAAAAATGTATAATTTTAATTTACTCGATAGTAGTCTTAAATTACTTTCAATCATGGATATAGTCTGTATTTAAAAGGATGCCAATGAATCAAAACATCCTGTATTTACACTAAGAAATATAATTATATTGTTTAGATAACATTAACCTTAGACCAAATATTTGCTGATGATCAACTGACAATACTTTATGAAATCATCGCCTCGTGTGAGATGACGTGTATCTGGCCGAGAAACCTGGGTATTTACCTGTCTTCTACATACACATTCTTTCCGCGGTAACTGCTGCCTTTTTTACAGCCGATGGGCAACTTACACACTACTTTTTGTACTCAACACCTCGTCCGTGACTGCAAGTAGATACATCGGGCAGATACCCGGGAAACATTTAGATTTCTCTGCCATCCATCACAACTCATAAAACGAATGGTGAACAGACACTCTAGTCCTTGTAGTCACCCCTCGTCAGTGACGGCATATATCTGCCCGAGAAACCTATGTATAACTTTGCCTTCCAACGTCATCGTACTCGTACTCAGCTTATGGTCAATTTATACACTACTTCTCGACATGCCCGAGAAACCTAGGCATATAGGCATAATTTAAGGCTTCTAATATTTGTACTAACCGCCTCGTCCGTGATGGCGTGTATCTGCCCAAGAAACCCGTGAACTTATTCCACTGCCTTTTATACAGTCTATGGTGAACTAACACAACTCTTTGCACTCACCGCCTCGTTTGTGATGGCGTGAATCTGGCCGAGAAACCTGGGTATTTCTCTGCCTTTCAGTCTCTCGGACAGCCGATGCTAATTTAACGCACTAATCTTTGCACTCACCGTCTCATCTGTGATGGCGTGTATTTGCTTGAGAAACCTGGGTATTTCTCTGTTCGTACAGTCCATGGTAATTAAATACTACTAATCTTTGTGCCGTGTGGTTCCCGGCAGAATAGAATAGGACCATTCCTCCAACCCGTCTGGCCAGCGTGGAGAGTTTAAGCCAAATACTCTGACTGCTTTCGCTAATATATGGCTCTGGTAGTACAGAGGGTCATGCTCCTGCAATGGAGAATAAAAAAGACCTGATGATGATGATGATGACGAATCTTAGTACTTACCGCCTCGTCTGTGATGGCGTGTATCTGCCCGGGAAACCTGGGTATCTCCCTGCCTTCCACGTACACACTCTGTCCGCGGTGGAACCACCGCCTTTCATACAAAAGCTTGCCGTCTTCTACCCGCGTTTCTGACGTGTCGTTGTTCTCGCGGACTGGCGATTCACCTGTGGAGAAGTTACAAGGAGTTTTAGAATAAATTTCAGAGACTGACGTTAATATTTTATAGCATATTCTAGATATGGCATTTTTTCTTTTATAAAAGGACTTAGGATACCGTGACCGTATGTTCTCCGCGCATTGGCAACCCATCTTTACATTTCTAACCTCAATTGGTCTTCAAAGGCAATTAGTTAAGCAATATGACTTAGAACGACTGGAGCTCCGTGGAGCGGTCAACACGCTAGCTTGCGGCACGGGGGTCCCGGGTTCGATCCCCGGTCAGATCAAGATGGAAAACGATCTTTTTCATATTGACCTGGGTCTTGGATGTTTATCTATATAAGTATATATTATAAAAATATAGTATCGTTGAGTTAGTATCCTGCGTCACAAGTTCACAACTTACTGTGGGGCTAGCTCAATTTGTGTGATATGTCCATATATATATTATTATATTATTATTATTAATTAAGATTATCCCAACTGCGTTGGGCAAACTTGTAAGAGGCCTCTGTGCTGCGTGTGCTTATTTTAGAAAAACACAGATATTCGACGTTTGAGTACAAGCTTTTCCACTGCTTTTCTTCGTTCCGTGAGTGAAAGAGCCGGAGGCCCATCCCCTCTCCCCTCTGGGAGGGAAACATAAAAGGCCGGCAACGCTCTTACCACATCCCTGGTGTTTCAGTTGTCCATGGGCAGCTGTAATCACTTACCATCAGGTAACTCGCTTGCTCATTTGCCGTCCTATGTTATAGGAAAAAAACACCTTATTAAGAAGTTTAATAGCAGATAAACTACTCACAACTACTGGAATTGAGATGTTTCCTCGGCTGCGTGGAGTTGTGCGAGGGCGTGTGTATCCTTGAAGGCGGAGGCGAAGGCCTGGAGATGGCGCGCAGGTCGGCGTCGATGTCGCGCTCGTCGAGCAGGAAGGTGAGCGTGGTGGCCAGCGGCTTGCGGCGCTTCTCGGGCGCCGGCGCCGGCTCGTTGGCGCGCCGCCGCAGGATGCGCTTCATTACTGGCTTCACCTGCACATTTTATTTATTTAATTTATGTTATACAAGATAATATATTGAGGAGCCTGATGGTCCAGTGGGTGTGACCTCTATGAGCGCTTACGTATGTTAAGCAACCCCTGGTGCAGTCCCTACTTGGATGGGTGACCGCAAGTAGCATAAAAATATCTCGAGCTCCTCCGTGCTTCGGAAGGCACGTTAAGCCGTTGGTCCCGGCTGTCATCGTTGATGGCAGTCGTTAAGCTATGTCAGATGCCTTAAGGCAGCTTGAAAAATCTGACACCAGTGTTGGCCACTTACACATACGAAAAACAAACAAACAAGATAATATATTCATCATCATCATAATCGAGTCCGCAACACCACGCTACGTTTCATCACCAAAGTTACCGATGTAGCCGACGCTGCTGCAAAACTAAAATGGAATTGGGCCGGGCACGTCAGTCGCAATTAATGGACATCGGCGACCTGGAAGACCACTACGGAGATGGCGCGACGACTTAGGTGCATACTCCAAGGACTAGCCAAACAAAGCCTAAATCAGAGAAGAATGCAGAGCAGAGAGGGAGGCCTTTGCCCAGCAGTGGGATTTAACAGGCTAGTAAATAAATAAATAAAAATCATCATCAGGTCCTTCTTAGTCTCTACTGCAGAAGCACGACCGGCTCTGTACTGTACTACCGGACCAGAGCAGTCAGAAGATTTGGGCTACACTCTCCACACTGACCAGACGGGTCGGAGAGGTCTCTTTGATGTTTATAACCTTTGTTTCGCTTGTTTTTCCTTAGTCGCCTCCTACGACATCCACGGGAAGACTTAGAGCGATCCTATTCTACTCTGAATACCAGGAACCTCACGATGAATAGCTAATATATGGCTCTGGTAGGACAGAGAGGATCATGCTCCTGCAGTGGAGACTAAAAAAGAAGAAGAAAAGATGAAGACTATTTAGTTACTCTCTGGCTCCTCAGATATTAAAAAGTCGCCATAGCTTTGTAAAAAGCGTGCACGCCCTTTGTGACGACACCAAAACGGTTAGACTAAAACAATGAAGAGAAATTACACTGCAGCTAACTTCTTTTTTTATATATATGGACAAATCACACAGATTGAGCTAGCCGCAAAGTAAGTTCGAGACTTGTGTTATGGGATACTAACTCAACGATACTATATTTTATAACAAATACATATATAGATAAACATCCAAGACCCAGGTCAATCTGAAAAAGATCATTTTCCATCTTGACCTGACCGGGGATCGAACCCGGGGCCATCCGTGTCGCAGCCTGGCGTGTTGACCGCTGCGCCACGGAGCTCGTCTACTTAACTTCATTAGCATCGAAGAGAAACTCGCTTCTGCCAGAATCTGCAAAGGCCCATGAAGTCTCTGATTAAACTACAGACACAAATGGGTTACTCCAAAGATAGCTCGGCCAGATGGTAAATAATTGACGAATCGCAAAATGACTGTGTGTGATTTCTTCCCACAAACTATGAAGTACTTAAATGTACCAAGTGCCCTAACCCCTGTATTCAGCGACATACCGCTTCATAATTATATTTTAATTACTAGACCGGAACCATACACATATAAACGTATCTTATATATATATATAAAAAAGACGGGTTTGTTACAACACTTATAACTCGAGATCTGCTGAACCAATTTTCATGGTTATTGATTCGTTGGATTTGTCTCCGCCCCGAATAGCAAAATACATCTTAAAAACAATGAAAACTCGATATGTGTAATAAATACTAAATCATTGACTGTTAGACGGTACGAAGTTCGCCGGGTCAGCTAGTTTCTTATAATAAAGAAAATAGTCACTCACCTCCATAGAATCCCCATTAAGCTCCATACTATTCCTCTCATTTTCAATGGCTCTCCTCTTATCTTCGAAGTCATTCAGCAGATTCTCTCTTAACTCTATTTTCTTCTCTTCAAACTCTTTCGCCGCTGCCTTCTTTTCTGCTATGTACTCTTTTTCTACCACATCGTACATGTGGTCTCTGCGAAATAGATACATTTGAAAATATCAGTTAGTATTAAAAACATATCACATCCATTGAATTATAATGTGCCAGGCCTCTTATGATATATAAGCCTGCTTCAATTTCCTGTAGAAACAATAAATAAATATATAGGGACAAATCACACAGATGGAGCTAGCCCAACAGCAAGTTGTGAACTTCTGATGTATTACTAACTTAATTATACTATATTTTATAATAAATACATACACAAATATACTATTAACATAAGATTATCTTATCAATAATCAGTAAATTTCATCTGCCAGATCAGTAAAAAGCTGCCAGAGAGAGTGGAGTGTTTTGTTTTTAGATTATGATTCAAGTCTTGTAGAACTACAAATAGCTCAACCTATTAAAGTGTTGCATTCAGGCAGTCCAATACAAATTCAGATTTAAGATATTAATAGGTTATAGTATAATGACACATTAGCCCCGCTGTGTGGTTCCAGCAGAGTAGAATAGGACCATAATAATATTAAAACTTACGTGAGATAAATTCATTATGAAAACACGGCTTTACTCACGTTTTATTACGTCGGATCCGCCGACTAGTTCGGTCTGTTACGAAGACCATCATCGGGGCGAGTGAAAGGGGTGGCGACACGACGGTTACGCTTCCCTCAAAGCAAAGTGCTTTGAGGGATGCGTAACCGTCGTAACAGACCGAAACTAGTCGGCGGATCCGACGTAATAAAACGTGAGTAAAGCCGTGTTTTCATAATAGAATAGGACCACTTCAAGTCTTCCGTGGATGTCATAGAAGGCGACTTAGGAACACAAGGTAAACAAAGCTCATACACATCAAAGAGACCTCTCCAACCTGTCTGTCCAGTGTGGAGAATGTAGGCCAATTCCTCTGACGCTGGCTAATATATGGCTAATGTAGTACACAGAGGGTTGTGCTCCTGCAATGGAGACTAAAGATCAGACGATGATGATGTGTATTATAATATGAGGTAATGAATAAATGTAAGTGTGTTTAATATGTAATCATTGCACATGTATTTTTTTTTTTTTAATATATACGGACAAATCACACAGATTGGGCTAGCCCCAAAGTAAGTTCTTAAGTAAGACTTGTGTTATGGGATACTAACTCAACGATACTATATTTTATAATAAATACATATATAGATAAACATCCAAGACCCAGGTCAATCTGAAAAAGATAATTTTTCATCTTGACCTGACCGGGGATCGAACCCGGGACCATCCGCGCCACAGGCCGGCGTGTTGACTGCTGCGCCACGGAGCTCGTCAATAAATAATTTGTCAGTAATAAATCGTATTTGCATCTAACATTGATTAGATCTCCCACTCAAAACCCTATAAGTAATAATAGTAGCGATTCTCAAACATTGTGATATTGTTTTTGATATTATAGATAAAGATAAAATAGGTTTATTTGACAAAAAAAGCACACAAATTAACACAAACAACTACAACAGAAACAAAACACATAACATTAAACCTAAAATTTGTGTAATACTAACTTGTATATTCTGTTCAGCCGTAGCCTCTCGTGTAGCTGGTGCTCCAGCCTCTTGACCCTCCGCAGGAACTCCGGGTGGATGCCGTCTTCCAGCTGCTGCAGCTGCTTCTTGAGGTTGGCCAGCTTGTCTTGATACATCCTGTGGGGAATAAATATAACTATAATAAGTATTACGAGGACTAGGTGGAGAATGGAAGGGGAGGCTTTTGCCCAGCAGTGGGACCTAAATAGGTAGTAAAAATAATACTAGTAATTATACTCTTGCCCGCGTAATATATAACCTACGTCCTACCAATGTAATTGCAAAATTTCATGATCATCGGTTCGGTAGATAGGGGTGAAAGTGTAACAAACAAAAATGTGCCAGCGAACATTTATAAAATTAGTTGGGTTAATAAAGATATGTATAACATTAACTGGATATTATAATGGCTTCAGTTTCTGACACTGAGCAATATTTTTGAAGGAACATATCAGCTTATAATTTGTGATGACTTCTCACTTTTACAATTAGGTATTATGGAAATATTTGTATGTATTGTGAAATAAGTTTTCTCTGTATGTTATCACAGACATCAGGTAACTTCTATTTCTAGTAGTGTTTGCTATCCCACTGTTGGGCCATTGATATATTCTTTTGATACCTCTCTATTTTGTGCTACATCATATAAAGGAATTTGAAAAGAAATGGTCAGATGAAGGTATACTTTAAATAAGAAATTATAAATAACTAATTTTAAGAGATTTACATGAGCAGATTTTTTCTGAAAATTCCCAGCAACATACATGAAAACTAATGTTCTTTTTATCTGGGTTAGTATCCATACATGTCATTAAAAATAAAATAAATTCAGTTTCAGAGACAAAAAATAGTTCCTTGAAGTCTTACACCTACATTTTTCTTGGTTGTCAAATGTGTAATTATTTTTAATTTATTTAGTACTTTACCTATTACTTTGAAGAGCGTATACTAGCAGTATTTTTTCAATATGGTTTCCATACAAATGTATTTCTCTATTTTCTCGCTGAAAACTGATTCTAGAGCCACAATTCTTTTTCATAAAATCTAGTACTAAAATAGGAATGCCCTATTTTTTATTTTTTCCAAAAAAACTGTTTTTGTAAATATTTTTTTTCTTTTCAACAGGTTTTTAGAAAAAAATAAAACATAGGGACACACCTATTTTAGTAATAGATTGTATGTAAAAAGAATTGTGCCTCTAGAAGCAGTTTTCAGCGAGAAAATAGAGAAATACATTTGTATGGAAAACGCACTGCTAGTATACCCTCTTAATATTGTGTTTATAAATTAAACTACTTTACTTCTAAGGTGTCCATGAATTATATTGTAATACTACATTTATAGTTAACTTATATTATATTGACCGCATTGAATACTTTTCAACTGTGTTGTGCACAATGTTGACAATAAAATAATCTAAAATATACTTATTATATAGGTAGGTGATAAGTATGAACAATTGAACATATTGTAATAAAGTTACAATATTATTGTTTTCCTTGAAATATATCCATACAATATAAATGAAAAGTACATGAACAAGTTTAAATGTTAAATAATAAGAAAAATACATTTTTGAAAACTCATTTACCTCTGAGAGGCAAGTTCTTTTCTAAGTATTTCTATTACCTCAATGTAGTGAAAGACTCATTCTAATGTAATGCATATAAAATTAAAGCCCTTTTTCAATTACTTTTTATCTCTGTTTGGTAGAATATTAAACTAATTGTTTTTTATTATAGCTAAAGTGCTAAATTTAACTGCCTTATTGTGTGATAACTGTTAAAGGGATAGTACTCACTGTTCCTTAATTTCAAGAGGCTCATCGTTCTTGGGTACATCTGTCTCACTGGCTTCTTCTGTGTCTGGAATAACAATAACAAATATTCTGAAAACAGCTGCTTATCCAATTAACATAAACATAGATTAATAACCACTTTATCACACAGTAACCTGTTCAATGTTACTTTTTAACTGTTTATGGTGAAAGTGACATAGAAACAGTCATATTACGTCACGACAAAGCTGGCGAACGAAATAGGCGGGAACAGAGCCCCTCAATCAATATAGAAGGTTTATAACCTCACCATCAAAACACAACCAGGTTCAGTTCACGAAGCACTACTAAAACACTAAAAAATAACTGGTTTTGGTGAAAAATAACGAAATATGACGCCAAAACAGGCCAGTAACCACGATCGTAAACAAAACATACCTTCGTCACTGTCGTCCATAGTTGGCGGTGGTAACGTGTCTTCTGGATCCCTATATTCATCTAGATCGTCGTACCCATCGTCTTCGAAGTCATATTCATCACCCGGGCCCGAATATGGTGATCCTTGGTAAGACATAGTCGAGGCAACGCGTAACAGTTGCATACAGATTGACTACGATCACCGTCTCAGAAACAAACTCTGGACACGTAGATTTCAGATAGAGATCTGAGCAACAAATGGCAAATACCAGTTGTTTCACTCATAAAAATAAATTCTTTAAAAATCCACTTCTAATGAACAACGAAATTGGAGCAAGTTGAAGCTGTTTTACGTCAAACTGCACAAAAAGCATCATATAAACCGGCCAAGGCCTGTAAACTTGGCATTTATCACGATAGCACTGGTGATTACGGAATTTTCAATGCGTAGGAAAGAGAAAAGAGATAAGCTGACCATGAAAATTATGACTTCTAATTTTAGTATCATAATTTCATAGACAATACAGATGAATAGTGTTGGACAACGTAACTGAACAAATCGATTAATCCAACTTTTTGATTTTCTGTTTTAAATAGGCTGAAACTTGAAAACTGATGATGCGATTTTGTTCGAATTCGGGGGTATATAAGCAGTACTAGGCGCGGCGTGAGGCCAGTTAGTTGAAAAGTGAAATCCGAAGAAGAAAGGGAAGAGAAAAAAAAAGGAAAAACAGTGAATAGTAAGTGAAGTTAACAGTGCAATGACAATACCGCGTAAGTGACAATTTTTCGCGAGTGACAGTGCTGTGTTAGTGACAGTTCCACGCAAGTAACAGTTCCGTGCGAGTGCGGTTTCGCGTGTGAGTGAGTGCCGTTAGTACACGTTTGGCACTTAAATAATGGCATTTTCATAATATCGGCCTTTTCTTTCCTATCCCCAACCCACACTCGACACAGTATATTAGTGCGTACTGTGGAATAGTACATTATCAAGATGTATTCCATCATGGCGAATGCACTCTTTAAAGTTTACCTACTTTGCAGAAACACGCCCACCGCAGAACGTCAACTGATATGGCCCTCACTACTGTCATTATTTTCGTCTCCTGCTGCTCTAAATTCATAAGAGGGGTATTAAATTCGCTTACTATGAGAGTAATCCATAAAAAGAAGTCATTTGGTGTTAGGTTGAGAGATCCTGGTGGCCACAATGTGTCCCCAAAACGGCTTTTGTCTTTTCCCGAAAAAAAAACGCTTTTACTGTGTTCATGGAGACCCTAGCTGTGTGGGCTGTGCTGTACCCCATCTTGCTGAAACCATACACCGGACTCGTCAACATACTCTTCTTGCAGCTGTGGTACAAAAAAGTTATTAATCATTATAGAAATACCACTCGCTCGTCACTGTAACCGTTGCTGCTCGAATAGTCATTGAACATATCAACTGCAGCGGCGGCGACGCGGTCGATGCTTTTAATCGATTGCACAGGTTTTTTTCGAAAGCCAATTTATTGATTCAGTAAAAAGTCTGTCACTCTAATCTTTTCTACCTGCGACTTAATTAACTGAATACTAAAAGCAAAAGCGCGTCCTAGTTCAAAAGTGGGAGCTCTTGACATCACAGTGCGAAAAAGTGTAGCAAACTAGTTACATCCCACGGAATTTTAACGTGTTTAATATTTTTTATTATTAAACGGTAGGTATCTTTTTATAAAACTGGCCTATTGGCCTATTGCTGGTTTTTATACTGTATGAACCGGCCTTGGATATTACGCAGCTGAGGGAAATTTAACACAAAATTAATTTCCATGCAATCGAAGTACATGGCGGAAATGTTTTGCGCCCTGTTATAATTATTACTTTTCATCTAAATACCTGATGATGAATGAATAACTTTAACACTGTTACTGGTAAAACTTAAAGTTGTTAAACGAAAGAAAATAGTAGCATAGTTTCCTATGATTAATTATTTTGAACATAGTCTTTTTTCTACTATTATTTTATTAGATGTATGCTTCTAGACGTCTGTAGATGTATATGTAACAGGTGCCTCGATTACGTTAAAGTGTAATCTTTAGATTATGAATCTCTTTAATTGAAATGTTGTCAACACTATGAAAAAAAAAAAAAAAAAGGTTGTTGTCTATTGTTTTGATTTGACGTCATGAAAGTGGACGTCATCTTGAATGAAGATTTCGTATTTTATTATTTATTTTGCAAAATTAAACACGTAACGTGAGACTGTTTTTCTGTTCCTATCGATAAAACGATAAATTAAATTGCGTTGTTCTTGATCTATGCTTGGTTTATTCTTATTAATTAGACTGCAGTGAAGGTGACGCTATACGCGTTTGTGTCGGTGATGTAATTTAAGTGATTGGGTGGCTTCGTAGTCCTAGCACTATAATGGAGGAATCTTCATTCACGATTCCAGCGGACGACAATGGTGATTCTGAGCTCGATCCTAGAATACAGGTCAGTGAGTGACAATATATTGAATAACTGTAATCGTTTGCTTCTCTAACTGCAAAGATGAGTGTCAACTTTGTAGATTATTTCGCCAACGAGCACAATGGATACGATATCTTATATCAAAACATGAAATACGGACTGATCGCCAGCAAAGAGCTCTCTGATTACCTCAGAGAGAGATCCAATATAGAGGAAACGAATTCTAAATTGTTGACCAAGTTAGCTAAGCAAGCAAACAGTAACTGTGTGCAGGGTACTTTCGCGCCGTTTTGGACCGTTCTGAAATGTTCCGCCGAGAAGCTGTCCAACCTGCACCAGCACATGTTCCAGAAGGTCAGCGAACTGGTCAAAGATGTGGCCCGCTATGCAGATGAGCTGCACAAGAAACACAAGGCTGTCAAAGACTCAGAGTCCAACACATTAGAGGTAGTACTCCTCATTCAGAGCACAAAACAAGCCCTCCAGAAAGCTAAAGACATTTACACAACAAAAGCGGCAGAACTGGAGAAACTGCGAAAAGATAATGCTTCTGCTAAAGACATTGAAAAGGCTGAGGTAAAACTGAAGAAGCTGCATGAGGACTACAGACAGCTAGCTGAGAAATACAACTTAGTTAAACAGGACTTTGAGAAAAAGATGACACAAACTTGTAAACATTTTCAAGATGTTGAGGAGGCACACTTAAAACAAATGAAACAGTTTGTCAATTCCTATGCGGACCTAATTCAAAGCAACCATGACCTCATGGGACAAGTTCACAGGGACTTCAAACATCAATGTCTAGAGTTAACTGTAGAAAAACTGTTAGAACAAATCCTCATTGAGAAATACAACACTATGGATAAGGCAAATTTAGTTGAGCTTCCTCCTTCATTCCCTAAACCTAGTTCAGCCAATAACTCAATATCAGAAGCTGACCAAATATCAACTGTCTCAAATGGGTCTCACAAACCTGCCCCACCAGCTAAGGCACCAAAAAAAGAGCCCTCCTTTGCTACCAAAACTTCAAGGAGAACTACTTCTCTGCTTAATTTATTTACTCCCAACTTTCAAAGCAAAGATGAACCCAGTGGAAGCATTGAAGGGGCAGCACCATGCTCTGCCCCGTCCAGCCCGAGTGGTACTCCCGCCACTCCTGTAGCTCCCGATAAAGACGAGAACATGGGACGCACTACACTACGAGAATCTAAATGGTTTATGCGTAGTAGAAGAACAAAGACTAAACTGAAAAAATCTAAAAAGAAAAAAGATGAAATATCTGAAAATTCTAATGCTGGAGACAAGTCTGATTTAGAAGAAAAAGAGGAAGAGGTCCCAGCCAAAGAGGATCTGAACTCTCCAGAGGTGGATGAAGAGGGGTACTGTATCAGACCAAAAGACGAAAAGGGTAGTGTCTACTCCTCCACTGATTCTGACTCTGATGAGGAGAGAGACCGCAAAATTCATGTAGAAATCAAACCTATAAGTAATGGTAGTGCCCCCATGTCGGCCAGCGTCGACGAGCTTAGAGCCACAGTAGAGAATATTTCTCTATACAAAATCGGCACAACGCGGCGCGGCTCAAATGCAAACACGAGTAAAGCCAGTAGTGATCTTTTAGATCTTAACTTTTTTCAAAGCCCTACTGCTAGCAATCCCACTTCGCCGCATGGGAATGTGTCCAATCCTTATGCTCCTTTGCAAGCTAATCAGTCGAATTTACTAGAGAGCCCCACCCCAGTTTCGACGGCCGATGTCGGTGACCTGTTTTCGGAGGTGGGCGAGATGAGTCAGTCGAATTTCCGCACGTCCACACCCACCACAGCGACTATTTCGCTGCCTCGCCCGCCGTCGCGGCGTTCGGAAGGCGACTTCCGAACCGCTGGATCCTCAGGGTCTAGAGGTCCTTCGCCCCTCACGATTGGCATGGCCGATACCATACCACTCGCCGTCGCTTTCCATGAAATCATTCACGCTTATTTCAGAGGTACAGAAGAAACAAAATGTCAAGTGAAGATGTCGGGCGACATGATGCTTTCCTTCCCTACAGGCATCGTCGGCGTGTTGGCCAACAACCCGAACCCTGCGAAGCTTTGTTTCAGATTGAAAAACATCCATAGACTAGACAATGTTTTGCCTAACAAACAACTAATTAGTATTAACACCATGATGTCTACGCGGGACTCGACTGTCGTTGAGTTCAACATGCCGGCGTTGACGTCTCTACTGAAGCGTCAGTCTGAGAAAAACCCCACCGCGCAGTACTTCAATGTTGACATACTGAAGTACCAGATACGGCCGAAGCCGGGGGCCGCGTCGTGTCCCTACCAGTTGGTATCTTACTTTAAGTGCGAGAGGGACCACACTGACCTGAAAGTAGACTACAAATACAACCTGCACGCAATGAGTCCGCCGTCGCCGCTGCTCAACGTGTCGGTGTGCGTGCCGATGAACGGCGCCGTCAAGAACGTCATCGCCATGCCAAAGAACACGTGGAACAGCGAGAACGAGCAGGCTTTATGGCGTTTCACGGAGTTGTCACAGCACTCCGAAGATAGAGGTGTAGGGTCTCTGAGGGCGCGATTCGAGCTCAACAAAGGCCCCTCAACCAAGGCCACAATATCCGCACAATTCAATTGTGAGGGAGCTACCCTCTCCGGCATAGAGTTTGAGCTTATAGGCAGTGGGTATAGACTGTCTCTTGTCAAACGGCGTTTCGTCTCCGGAAAGTATATTTGTGATAGTGAGGTGCACTGATCGGTCCAAATCCTTATGAAAACACCTTGTAGATAACTTGTTGTATGAAGTGTGTTTGTATAAAATAGTACACATTTCTAAAATGTATATGTTTGGTACCTAGGACTGTTTCCTGTCCATGAAATTAAGTTACTTTGTATCACAATATAAGTTTGCCAATATTATTCATAGTTGATAGTACATTTAAAAGGATTTAATATTCTAGGAGTATTTTCAGCATTACTAACTTATTTTCCAGAATATAGGATGTGCCATGTATGCTAAAGTTTATTTGTATGATATCACGATGTTTGCGTATGTTTGCACTGGGATTTCTTGTTTTAAAAACATCACAATGAAATATGAGGGCAGCTTTTCTTTTATTGTTTTGTAAGAAAGGTGCAATTTACTATAGCCAGCTGGTAGTTTGTGTACTTTTTAAACATTTTTTTTTAATTTGTGTAGTCAGTGTTGCTACTTCAAGCAAATGCCATGGCTACTTAAAAACGGAAATATTTTGATTTATTGATTGTCTTCTTTTATTAAAAGAAGACAATCACTAACATCTGATGTATAATTTAACGTGATTTTTGTTGAAATATTATCTTTTATTATATTTAATCTTGAATTTTAGAATGTAATTTTATTAATAATTCTCTTTAATGGGCCTAAGAAAACGCAATAATATTCTACTTACGCCACAAATAATATAAAGTGGGCTCTAAATAAAAAAATTATATTATTTCACACATTTATCAATCAGACATGATTCATGCATCAAAATTATTTTTCAAATTTTTTTTATTTACTTAGGTTCCTTGGAATCTCTGAAAGTATTTTAATTTATAATATTGGTATGTGCTGTAACCCTTTTGTTAAACTTGTGTTAGGGTAGTTGCATTGTATTCAGTTAGCATTTAGTGGTCAACCACCGGTAAACTTATGTTACAAATTGTTGTTAACTTTTTATGTTTTCGCACTATGTTACGAGAGATTTTCTCCATTTAATTTTTACTCATTAGTAATCTCATATATTTTTTTTTACTTAATATAGTGTATAGTATTTAATAAGATACAGGATTCTTTCACAGCCTGTCGGCCTAAATACCGCATACCTATTGCTGTATAAATATTTAAAAGACTAACTTTACCAAAAGTGAAGTGTTCAATATAATGTAAACTGTCTATTTAATATTAATATAGGACAACAAATATTACCTATTAAAACCATTCCAAGTCTTATTGTCTAAATCTTTAATATAAGTTTGTTATACAAATAAATTGTTTAATCATACATTTATAGCCAGTGATCCCTAATTTCTTTGCAATTTAACTTCTCCAAATCCACAAAATTATTAGGTAAAAATTGCAAAATGATAACTGAATGCGTAAAAAAGTATTTTTGTACTGTACAATTTATCGCATGTATGATTCTAATATACTGTATTCATTATTATTTGAATAAAATGTAATTTAGCATTATGATTTGTGCAATTATTTATTTTTTACCGTCCAAATTGTCAGTCAGGAAAGAATAAGTAAGTAATACTGTTGTTATTAAGTAGTTTGCTTATAGGGACAGGAAACAATCCGTGAAAAGTCTACACACTATTCAGCTGTTATTGTTCAAACTAATCAAACTTACTATTTGGGCTACCACGCTTCAATTCTGCACTCAAATGCCTATCTCTACCATTCCTCTTACGAATAAAGGCTTATCTGACAATGATCATATGAGGAATAGTATATAGTGAAGATATTTGACGTGCAATTCGACAAAAAGTGACTACTTGGTCTCAAATGTGTAACTTACTCATATATCACGCTGTTTGGCGAGTTGACGATAACAGATTGTCGAGAATTCGATCTGCGTGTTGATGTAAGATAACATGAGCGCGCGAGTCGAGTGATAGTGGTGTAGATTTTTCGTAAGGTACGCTAAGATAAATTCGCCCTTGTAACATAGAATAGTGAAGATGCCTCGTGTCTGTAAAGCAAAACCGCGGTTGTTTCTTGTCCCGACGTGTTGCTTGCTCTTGCCTTACGCGTGGGAGTACTTTGTGAGCGTGCCCTGTGACTGTCTCAAGTTCTTCCGCAATTTCCAGGTGGAATTGGAGAAACTGAACGCGGCGACCGATGAGATCAACAAGTTGGAGCTGGAGTTGGATGTAAGTTTTTAGTTTTTTTTTACCGACTTTAGATGTGGGGGTGTTAAGTCTTTGTTACCTCATAGTTCCGTTTATGAACCGATTTAGTTTTTTTGAAGTGAAACTTGTTTACGCGCGTCGGACTTTTTTGAGAAGGGAATAAACCATTAACTTGCGACACCGTTACCATTAACCGACACCTCTATATCGATATAAAAATATTTCCTGCACAACATAATATTTCCTTGTAGATTCAAAATACCCATACACGCATCGATACATAATTATTCAAGTTTTCACTTCTTTTGGCACTCCCTGAGTGCCACTGTATTTTTATATTTTACTTGAATAGATATAGGTGCTTTCAAATCGATCTCATAGGTTAGAAATGTCATCAAAATCAGTTGTAGTTCGATTGAAGTCAGTTTTTTCTGATGAAAGATTATAAGAAAGATGTGCCATATCAGACAGGTGTTTGTTTATTTATGTGCAGGGTTTTTGCATACGCGAGTGCAAAATACCGGCTTTGATTGATTAACATGTTATCTTTGCAATAAACAAAGTAAATAATACACGCTGATAATAAACCATCCCGCTGTTCTATGTATATCTGAATGGTGGCCATTTACCCTACATGTTATCTTATACTGTATTACCTGAAGAAAACAATATTTACTTTGTAAATCGTAAACCCAAAATTATCTCAATTATGTTGATAATCGAGAATAGGCACGTGTAATGATCAAATACAGTGTTCTTGAGCTAACGCTGCGCAAATAAGAAGTCATTCGCCTCAATCCCCTTAGCCACCCCTCGGCGTAAGGCTTCCTCCCCTGGTATAGAGCATCTTCGACTAACTATTGATTTTCATAATAAGAGTCTTAGTATGGAACCTTGCCTGGTATAGAGCATATAAAAAAAAAAAAATTTATTGACATATTTCTTTCTTACATTTTATCAATGTGTCTGTGTGCACAACACTATCAACTACATTTCAGCACCACACCATCGAACTAGGAGTTAACCTGCATCTCGAGTAGTGGGGAGCAACGTGCAAGTTGCTGTGATGTAAATGAAATCATGCTCTTGTCGGTGGAGCTCCCTCCATAAGTCTCTATCCTCTGCCAATCTCTTAACACCCTGGTATGAAATGACCCTTTTTCCTTTATTTCTTTAAAGTAACTGTGCCTGGGCTTACCTCTCCCCTTCTTCCTTATATCTTGCCTTCTTTAATAGTTTTCATAAACTGGTCGTGTCGCAACAGGTGTCCTATATTTCCTCATCGATTGGCTATGAATAAAATAAATAAATAATAATGTAAATGTTAATAAAATAAATGTTACACACGCAAGAAAAGAAGGTCAAAATTATGTATTGTCTTTCCATAGAAATTTCACCAACTGATTGGTGAGTTTATATTGGAGGTCCAATATTTCATTTTTTCTTGCGGGTCTATTCTATTATGGACTCTGGCTGGGTTGTTCAGAATACTTCAGAATCATCCTGTATAGGTATAATTATTTTTAACACAAACGTAAAACCGACTTCAATCCTATACGTAAATGGGTGTGGTAGTTCAATCAAAATAGAGGAACAACGTCGTAATCAACTTGTCTTAATTCGCGAAAGAAATAAACAGAAATAAAATTAAACCAAATGGCATTCTTGTACTGATACATTGCGACAAAAATTTTATGGGACCACCCCTGGAGCATTACCCATTAAACAAAAAAAGAATCACTAAAATCGATCCAAAACTGACTAAATACTCGCGTAAAATACATACAAAAAAAAACATACAGACTAATTGAGAACCTCCTCCTTTTCTTTATTTTTTTTAAAGGACAAATCACACAGATTGATTGAGCTAGCCCCAAAGTAAGTTCTTAAGTAAGACTTGTGTTATGGGATACTAACTCAACGATACTATATATTATAACAAATACATATATAGATAAACATCCAAGACCCAGGTCAATTTGAAAAAGATAATTTTTCAACTTGACCTGACCGGGGATCGAACCCGAGACCATCCGTGCCACAGGCCGGCCGTGTTGACCGCTGCGCCACGGAGCTCGAAAGCCGAAAAAGAAGGTCACTTATATTTCCTTCTACTAATCTGTCGATCCTTCGGAATGGAATATAGCCTATGTAGACTGTTGTCCCAGCGTGATTTTCTGATGTATACTCGTATTATAGTGTTTGGAGATACTTGGATGGGCACTTCATAATTGAACATAAATATACAATTTCTTGGATCCGAATAAGGAGCGTGTAGTGTTTGTGGCAGTTATAAAATTACAAAATTAGATTGATTGTGTTAAAATTATTTATAAGCACGATCGGCAGTATTGTACTGAGTAGTTAAGAGCAATTTTTGTGACGTGAAAGCGTAACAAACAAACTCAGTTTCGTCTTTTTTTTTTTTTATTCAAATCATTTATTCATCACGTCTTTATAATATTAGTAACGATGCTTTCCGAAACAATGTTTTATATCTAACTAACCAAAAACATCTATATACCAGTACGGCACATGTTACAGTAATGCTACGCCTATTTATTTGGAGCGGTTCATCCTCGGAAAAAAATTTAATCGAGTGTCGATTCAAAGTAAACAAACTATTGTAGGTACTACCAGTACACACATATGATCACGTCTTTATCCCTAGATAGACAGACCCCAATGTAATAAAACCCAAAGGCCACGTTTAGCATCAGTGGGCGTTAAGGTGGAAAGCAGAACCAAAATAGTGATGGGTCGCTAGCCGCATCGCCTATAACGTGATTATTTTTGCCCAATCCCTTGACCGGCTTTTACAGTCTGCGCAGGAAGAAAAACAGCTGGTATATTCTATATTTTTCCTTTTCTCCAAAACAAGCAGGCCGATTTGCTAACTCGGTGTACAACGATTTGATTGTCACTTAAGCATCCATTACGGTTTTCATATCTTAAATAAAAATAGTCATTCCTATCGAAGCCGTAATGAATATTAAAGTTACCATGAAAATGATGTACACCGTAGCTGTCAAAAGTTAGCAAATAGGCCTGTAGCATGGAAAAGCAATCATCATCAGGTTTTTTTAGTCTCCACTGCAGGTGCATAACCCTCTCTGAACTACCAGAGCCGCATATATTAGCCAGAGCAGTCAGAGCATTTGGCCTACACTCTCCACGATGGCCAGACGGGTTGGAGAGATCTTGTAGCGGGAGCGAGGTGGTATGCTCGACCGCCACAAAGGAAAGATCTTCCCGCTGGGCAAAGTGTGCATCTAGGGACCCGTATACGGCTCTCAAGAAAAGCGATATCCGCAAATAATACATAATAAGGGGACGTATTTGTTAAATCGTCACTTCGCCCTTAGGGCTTCCTCACGGGGTATCAAGTTGCCTTCGGCGAACTATTGATTTTAATACTCTCAGATTGACGGCGCTCAATTGGCGTCAAGGCTGTCTTTATTAAAGTGATTGGTTACCATTACCCCTGTTCATCTATAGCACAGAATTAATAATAGTACTAACGTCTATCGGTAGACCTGGTTCGATTCCCGGCCAAATGAAGATGGAAAACGATATTTACTTGTAGACAATTTGTTAATAAAACTCTGTCCCACCCTACCACTTAGCCCGTCAATATGAACAACCTTTTCTCCGTGAACAACATGAGCTCCGTGGCACAGCGGTCAAAACGCCGACCTGCGACACGGATGGTCCCGGGTTCGATCCCCGGTCAGGTCTAAATGAAAAATGATCTTTTTCAGATTGATCTGGGTCGTGGATGTTTATCTATATATGGATTTGTTATAAAATATAGTATCGTTGAGTTGGTATCCCATAGATAACACAAGTCTTACTTAAGAAGTAACTTGGGGCTAGTTGAATCTGTGTGATTTGTCCGTAAGTATATACAGGTCGATTTTTTATCCCCAGACTATATTTAAGTCTCGGAATCAGAATCCAAAATGGAATACAGAATTACAAGAAAAAATGGTAAAAAAAAATCAGTCTCCATAGTAATTCGCCCAGCTGATCGATGAATTTGTATGGGAGGTCTAATTTCTTTTCCTTTTTTCTTCTTTGTGTTTTATTTGGGATTCTGATTCCGAGACTAAAATATAGTCAGGGAGTAAAAAATCATGTAGGTATATATTTATTTATTTCTGTGGGAATAAAGCTGGAAATTCGAAAAATATTTGAACATTTTTATACAAATTACCCGGCCGGTCGATCACTTGTATAGGAATGTCATTTTTTTACGAATTTCCAGCATTAAACCCATAGGAAACGTTGAACTATTGAAGTAAACAGATTGAATCCGCACTTCCGAGGAATATAAATACAAACAAACAGTCCTTAGTTCCCATTCTGATAATAATGCTGTTATTGATGGCGCCAAGGCTGTCTTATTGAAGTGATTGGTTCCTATTAGCCATGTTTCATGCTAGACCTTTTACAATCTTAGACTAGCTATTTCCCGCGTCTTCGTCCACGTTTCGGTTTTATACGGCCGAAAGGCCAATCACACAGTTGATCCGGGCCTCTGGGGCCTACTCACGGACCCCGGGTTCCGAAGCATTTTAGGCTACGAATAAGTCATCAAATCATCTCAGGTGACCTGCAGGCCTATTTGCTAACTTTTGACAACTACTGTGTATATCATTTTCAAGGTCACTTTAATATTCATTACGGGTTCGGTATGAATTACTATTTTAATTTATAATATGAAAACCGTAATGGATGCTAAAGTGACAATCAAATCGTTGTACACTGAGTTAGCAAATCGGCCTGCTGAACTATTTTTCGATCTGTGTAGGTATTAATCAAATAACACGTAAGAAAGGATTACTGAAAAGTATAGGGAAATAACTTCATCAGTCAAAATTACATAAACCAAACTCTGACGACGCGGCGTCGACTCGCCGTATCGAGGGCTACATGTAAATCGTCGTATTTTTACCACTCAGTTGTATAGATAAACATCTATGATGTTTATTTTGTAAAAGTAGATAAACATCCAGGCCGAAATCTGTAACATTGCCATATATTCAGATGTACTTATACCTATCACTATGAGCAACTTTTTCTAGAGAGCAAAGGTCAAAATACGGCCAAAGACAGTATAAATCAGCTGTCTGCTAATCGATTTAGTACTAAATTAAGTGAAGTAATTTTTTTTTCATAAGTAGCCATATGTCTTTGGGGAAATTTTTCAATTTATTACTGGGTTAAAAACAACCTTGTGTCCTATGTAAGGTTTGGTCACACTTCATTTGCGAAGTCGAGATGGTGGCAAGTCAGGGTCCTACAGGCACTCTTTGGATATGGATGCCTTTGGATGAAAAAAGCTCGTAAAATTTCCTATACTACCGTAACTAATACTGAAAGAAACGGGAAGTGTTCATAAATCATCGGAGACCTTGCCAGCACAAGGCTTTCTTCAGACTATAGTGCTGCTCAATATTTATGATGCGGGCAAAGTTAACACGTCATGGTTGGCGGATCTTCACGGGAATTTCCTTTATCCATGTAAATGTGTGGTTTTGAGGCCGACGAAGGTATTTGAGGGATTCTTAGATCTACTCCTAATTGTTATCTCCAATACCTATAACAATTTATTTCCCTCACGGAAGAGGTATTGTGGATAACAATTTCGAAAGACGGTGCTGATTGGTTGACGACATTTTATTGTGGAGCTTAAACATACATACATACATACTATCACGTCTTTTTCCCTTATGGGGTAGACAGAGCGTAGGTCTGTAAAACCTTGAGGCTACGTTTAGCATTTTGGTGGGCTTGTCGGTGAGAATGGAATCAAACAGTGATGGGTTGCTAGCCGCATCGCCTATAGACATGATTCCTGGTGCCCATTCCCTCGATCGACTTTTACGATCTGCGCGGGATGAGAAGCAGCTGGTACATTCTACGTTTTTTCTTTTCTCCCAGACCAGCGTGGAAGTAAGTGTAATGGGTATCTCTTGGATAGGTATGTAACATCCTCGTCTTCATCGTCACTTACCATCAGGTGAGATGGGAGACAAATGCCTAATTCTATAACTAATAAAAAAAAAAAAAAAAAAAAAAGTGGAGCTTAAAGGCTCTATAAAAAAAAAAAACACTCGTTCTCTGGCCATTTTATTGAAACGTTAGTTTTGTAATATACAACTTATGTTCTCATTGTTTCTAGGGCATCGCCATGATTAAAACTCATGGGTTTCACTTATTTTTATCTGTCATCCATCTGTTCTGTTCTCTGTCTGTTATGTTTGGTGTCGATTCATTTTCACTTATTTTGTACATAAAGTAATATTTTATTATCATATATTTTTTTATATGATTTCTATTCATAAATAAGCAGATACTGAATAATATATGCGTTACAGTTGGCATATTTGAAAATAAGGCAAAGTATCATTGATAATTTTGCCACTTTGATAGTTAAGAAAATATTATTTCAGACAACTAATGTTATAAATGCGAAGGTGAGTTTGTTTGTTTGTTTGTAACGCTTTCACGCCGTATCTACTGAACCGATCATCATGAAATTTTGCATACACATAGGTTAGGGTACCGAGAAGGACATAGGCTATATATTACGCGGGCGAAGCCGCAGGTAACAACTAGTTATCATATATTTTGTTATATGATTTCTACTCATAAATAAGGAGATACTGAATAACATATGCGCTACAGTGGCCTATTTGAAAATAAGGCAAAGTATCATTGATAATTTTGGCCCTCTGAGATCAAGAAAATATTACTCACATTTCAGATAGCTCGAACAGTATTTCAGAAATAACATAAAATTTAACCTTCAAGTTTACTCGCATATTCTCTTAATCAGGACGGTCCGGAACCTAACTCAGAAGGGTTGATGAGGGAAAGGTTTGATTTGACATAACCCTTTTATTCGCCGGGCTGTATCTGTGGGCCGTATGCATATTTAATTGGCAATTCACAAGGTAATGCTGTTCGCCCTCGTTTGAAATCCGCACGATTTTGTTAATAAATTATGTAATTGCATTCAATGGTTATGATGCAATTAATTATTTCTGACGTTTGTATTACGTTTCCTTACAATTAATAACGGTATGCTGTTTTATATCCTTCTAAATTGTAAACGATAAACGAGTAATTGTTAAATTGCATTCCTGCATTTTTTGACATTATCTTCCCTATCGTCACTTTCCTACCAGCTTCTCTAGTTTGATGATTAATGGACGATCTAAGCAGAACAGGTGAGACGAAGAGGTTTATAGGGACAAACCTTTCACTATAAACCGAAGCGTTTTCCCGCTTTTAAATATCTTTAACCGACTTTTCAAAAAGGCAGTTATCAATGCTACTCATATACATACTACATAGATATCGTCAGAATTGCACAATTTTGTAAATATTAGTACCAGCTTCTAAACGAAGAGCTCGTTTCTGTGTGTACTTGTATCAGTCAAAAATTTACAGTTTGGAAGTCTTTATTTTTATAATTTTTCCAGTTCCATTTACGTTCGATGAAGCAATCTATGTTTGGAACGAGCTGACAAATTTTACTTCATTTCATCCTTGACAAAAACGTCACTAAAAAAACATCAGAATAATTTCAGGTTACAAGAAAACTACGTAGTATGCAAATAACTGGTGCATTTATGAAAGGAAATGCATTCCGTCGTATAACAAAGGGTGTGGCACAATGCAGTAACCTGCAACCGTGACCAGATGAAAGAAATCCTGTTACTACGAGCTGCGTAGGGCTGACAACTTCCACAATCCATATGATGAATATGGAATTAGAGAAAAATCAAAAGACATACAAAAAAATAGAAGTTAAGGCGTGAACGGTTTTAATAAATATAAATAAATAAATATATATGGACATATCACACAAATTGAGCTAGCCCCACAGTAAGTTGTGAACTTGTGTCGCAGGATACTACTAACTAACACGATACTATAATTTTATAATATATACTTATATAGATAAACATCCAAGACCCAGGTCAATATGAAAAAGATCGTTTTCCATCTTGACCTGACCGGGGATCGAACCCGGGACCCCCGTGTCGCAAGCTAGCGTGTTGACCGCTGCGCCACGGAGCTCGACTTAATGGCAGTATTATCTCCTTTTTATATTTCAATCAACTTTATTTGATTGGCTATTAGATAAATGTTTACTATACGACCAGTGAACAATTTAAATACAAAGCCCTTCAGGCGAGTAGGCGACCTAAACTGTTGAAAAGAGTTTCCTTCGGCATTTCTTCTCTGCAATGGTCGGTTCCGAAATGCTAGTAGTCTGTAGCTTTTGAACAATAATTAGTAAATGCATAATACTTAATACGATAATTTTAAATGTGATTTGATGCCTGCAAGGGCCTATTTTCTGAATAAACGTTTTGAATCTTTGAATCTAAATATTGTTGAAAATATTGGCAAATCATTATTTTTAAGATTAAATAACTAGCTAGCTTCACTAAATGTATATGTATAAATTTATCATTGGAAATTTACCTCAACGTCGACTCATAAATGTTAAATTTTAATCATTGTAACACCATTTTCTAAGGAATAAACCTATCTATCTTTGCCCGTGGGCATAGTTTGAGCAGTATGTTTGTTGAGCAATAATGTGAGATATATTTTTCAAAAAAAGTTGGGACGGTCATATTTTTTGTATATTGCCCGATATCTCTCGAATTAAGATGGAATGTGGACCGTATGTCCATGACCGTGATATTACTACAATTGCCGGGTTCATTAGGCATCAAATCGGTATAGCAGTTTATGAGAATTATTTGAATAGTTTTTGCGTCGCGATGTGTAGTTTAAGCCCCTATACTAATGCAGATACAAACAACCCCAATTATGTGCTTAATAAATATATATTTCTTTCTATGTGTGTGAAATAATCTAATTTTCTAAATAGCCGATGTTTTGGCAACCCTAGCGATCACTTGCGCCGTCCTAGCTCGGACTACCGGTTCGAACCCGTTACCTGTACCTTTTAACGGCCGTACCATATTATAGCGTGACTAATAGCTCTTTTGACGTGATGTTTTGTTCAAAGACATATACATAGACATAAATACAAGTTATTTTTCATAGTTATAAAGTAAAACCTGTATTAAAATAAACTGTTTAGTTATCTTGAGTTTTATCGTTACGTTGTCAGGTCATGATGGAAAACGATCTTTTTCAAATTGACCTAGGTCTTGGATGTTTATCTATTATTTTAAAATATAGTATCATTGAGTTAGTATCTAGCGACACAACTAACAGTAGCGCTAGCTCAATTTTTGTGATATGTATATCCCCTATATTTTTATTTATCTTAATCACATAATTATTTTATTGTACATAAAACATTTTCACATGAAAGATACACATGAGCCGTGTGGTTCCCGGCAGAGTAGAATAGGATCACTCCAAGTCTTCCCGTGGATGTCGTAGAAGCCGACTAACGGAACACAAGCTAAACAAAGCTATAAATATCAAAGAGACCTCTCCAACCCGTCTGGCCAGCGTGGAGAGTGTAGGCCAAATCCTCTAACTGCACTGGCTATATATAGCTCTGGTAGTACAGAGAGGGTCGTGCTCCTGCAGTGGAGACTAGAAAAACCTGATGATGATGATGATGATCATATAATTATTTTATTGTATATAAAACATTTGAAATGTAGTTGTTTAACAACATGTACATGTTGTTTGTGAAAATCAAAACCTATTACATTTATTATAGGTACAAATAAATAGAGACAGAATTAAATAGAGCATTAATATGTACATATGAATGCTCTATTTAATTCTGTCTCTTTTAGGAATAACGATAACTTTTTCTCATATTATTAAAACCTTCGTTGATAAATTGTCTCTTAGATATTAAGAGTCCCACCTATACAAAATTACAGCGAGTTGAAGTTTCGTATCGAAAACTTGTACTCGCTGTAATTTTGATTAGGTATTGTTTTTGAAATTGAAATCTGATTATAAACATCAATATGCCTTATCCGGTCGTATGTAAGAAATTTGGTTGAAATTGGCTTAACTGTTGTAAAACTAAAACGATACTACGTTTGTATGGGATTGCGGCTTTACGTGGGACTCTTAAGCAGCAAAATTTTGCTCAAGAGTGTGATAAATTCAATAAAATATATACATAAATATGCATGACGCAGCGAAGGACGTTTCTCGTACATTATTTAGACCTTCCAGTTGTAAGTGGGATACATACAAGACGTAATAGGGTCCATGAATTAATTATGTTCGTTATGAAGGTAGATCCGCCTTGCTGCTCTTTGGGCATTCCACAGACAAACACACACAATATATGCGGCGTGAATATCCTGGTAATCATGTTAATATTATATTTAGTGCTGGCTTTTCCCACGATTTTGATTGCGTATATTATAACCTAATGTGCTTATCTGATATTAGAAAGTTCCATCAATATCTATCCAGCACTTTTCGAGTAGGAATAACAAATATCAACTTCGACTTTAAAGTTCATAATATTAGTAGAATTGTAAGATTTTCATTCCTATTTTCAAACAACTTTAAAAAAAGGTTCTTAATTTTTATTTTTAATGTTTGTTACCTCATTTCTCCGTCAGCTTGTTTTATTTGGAAATGTTTATTTAGGTACCTACTCAAATTAGTCATATTTTCAATTAACAATTATCGGTTCAGGGCTTTGGTGGAAGTTTATTATATCTTTGACATCAGACCCGATTGCGGTCACGGTTGCAGGTTAGATACGGCTAAATACCCAAATCTACCCGAAACACAAGAAGACGCAATTGTAAACTCGTAAAAAAAAATCCGGGCTGCACCCTATATCATATTTCGTAAACCATTATTACACACTACCTACACATTGTAATATTTTGCATGTGTATTTGAATTATTATTATTTTATGAATTAAAATTTATTACATAGTGTATGTATTTAAAATCATCTTTGCGAAAGAGACTGGGTATCCACGACACAGGGAATCCTAGTGTGGAGCCCAGAGATTTCCTGTAAACAATGTTTGTAAAAATGAATATTTCAATAAAGATTTATTATTATTATAAACAAGTTGAGGAGCCCGATGGTCCAGTTGGTGCATTATTACCGCTCACGCTTGCTAAGCAACCCTGGTTGCAGTCTCCACTTGAATGGGTGATTGCTAGTGGCAAAAATATCTCGGGGTCCTCCGTGTTTCGGAATACCTATTTTAGTACCAACTAGATTTTATGAAAAAAGAATTGTGCCTCTAGAAGCAGTTTTCAGCGAGAAAATAAAGAAATACATTTGTATGGAAACCATACTGCTAGGATACCTATATGTCGCGTTAGTTTTAATCGAAACATAACGCCGTCTCTTCACATGAAAGATACACTTGCGTTTTCACTAAAATGTGGTTTCACCAGCTGCCCGCTGCCGATGGCCAACGATTTTCCTACAAACTATGCATGAACATAGCTAGATACCATTACTAAATACTTTTATCGAGTTATTTGCTAACTGACTACAAGGATGTGGCCAGATGTGTGGCCAGTTAAAAGTTTTCAGTGTGATTAAAATATTAAGGTACTCAGACAATTGAACAGCTATGGTAGCGTTCAAAGTTTTGTGAAGGAATAGTTAAAAATTGAGACTGGACTTAATTTTTATAAAAGTACATTCAACAAGGGATAAATAATCACAATAAAAAAATACATACATCGTTCATATTAGAGAAAACGTTATAACAACAAAATAGGATTTTATTTCTTTATGTATTATACTGAGTTTATTTTATGCATTAATTAAAAGATCAGTTGACGAAATCAGAAGTTTTAATATTGTGGCCAAATCTGTGTGGTCAATTATTGAAAAACTTTACGGTGCTTTCATAATAGATCATGGCACAACGGTTATGTCATCATAGTTATTATTTAACATTATTATGTAAACGAAACCATGACGATCTTAGTTAGCGCGCGAAATAAGACCTAAATTGAAGCAAATTGACTTCAATTTTGTTGTTTAGAAGACTATGTATATATGGGTGGGTAAATGCATTAGGTTTAACATCAAATGGCCTGTTTTTTGGGACATTCCGGTTACATCCCACTTTTTCATCCCAGTTTTGTAAAATTCCGCTTTCATACTAAAACCTTTTCCGCTTTCAAACCAAGTTTTTTTTTTTCAGAGTTTTTAATTGCAATAATTTATTTTATTTGCAAAAATCATGGTTGGTAAATACCAGGAACATTATTCTTCTACGACGTTTTATTATTCTTTGCCTAACCGGCTTAGCAGAAACAAATTACTTCAAACTTGTTATTTCGATAACTAGACCACAACGTTTAGTTTAACATTACATGACCTATTCTGCAAAGAGTTATTTTGGCAACGAGTTATTTGATCTCAAATTCATGGAGATATATATTTTTTAAAGTGTGTTATTAATTTGTAACGCTAATAAGTATCCTATAATGATGGGAACCTCGTGAAAGCCGAGAAAGATAAGCAAATCAAATATATTGACTTGGCTCGCGACGTTGTCGACATGTGGGATGTGGACTCAGCAATCATTGTGCCGATAGTCGTGACAGCCCATGGCTTAATTGCCAAGAGCCTCGACCTGAAGAGGCTCTCGTTAGGCGGCTGGATCAAGGGCTTGATTCAGAAAGCAGTTCTCCTGGACCCGGCCCGCATTGTTAGGAGGTTCCTGGAGCCCTGACCGCCGGTAGCTTGGACCCTGTTCCCGATACCGGTGGGCTACTATTTTTATATTTTTAAATGTTTATTTTTATATATTTAAATATTTAATATGTGTATAAATAAATAAAGGAAATCCTAATGCAAGAATTAAATTAATGCATTTGATATGCAGGTAAATTCTGTTACAAATTTACCTACTATTGTGTTATTGGATTAGTAATATTAAGTTTAAACCATCCATTTTCCCTTTCATTAACAACCATTTTTGCCTACCTCAGATTCTTGCTGTTACTAACAATAGCTATTTATTTATCGAATGTGTATGACACATATTTGTTCAAACAATAACAAATATGCTATCGAATATTTTCGGCACGGTCAATAGATCGGTGAAAATAAACAAAATAATGTTTACCTTCGCAAGGGTGGCAGCACTGGCAGCACCCTCAAAAATCATGTCTTTCTTTCTTTAGGATAGGGCACCATCGCTTAGCCAAAAACGATGATTTTGCCAATGTCTAGGTTGACAATAACACGCACTCACAGAAAAACCAGATTTACACGGCGCTAACTTATATGTCCGAAGTCATCATCATCATCATGTCTTTTTTAGTCTGCACTGCAGGAGCACGACCATCTGTGACTATGTAGCGAGTAGCGAGTAGAGCCATATACCTAGTATCCAGAGCAGGCCTACACTCTCCACGCTAGCTAGACGGGTTGGTCTTTGATTTTTATAAGCTTTGTTTAGCTTTTGTTTCCTAAGTCGCCTTCTACGACATCCACGGGAAGACTTGGAATTGTCCTGTTATACTCTGCCGGGAACCACATGGCTAACGCTAATGTTGCTAACATCACTATCACTACACATTATAAAATCACTACAATTATAAAACAAAGTCCTCCGCCGCGTCTGTCTGTCTATCTATTCGCGATAAAATCAAAAACTACTGCACGAATTTTCGTGCGTTTCTCGCCAATAGATAAGAGTGATTCATGAGGAAGGTTTATAGGCGTAACACATGCCCGGGCGCAGCCGGGGCTGCTAGTTAAACCAATATGTAGACGTTGCATGCAGGCGAGGCGATAATGTGTAGAACTCTTCGCCAAGGTGCGCCGGTCAATAAGCGATAGCGCGAGGTCGCGAACGGAGATTAGCTCAATTGTTATGCAGAGCCATGTCCCAACTCCTATCGCGTACGATTTGTTTCATACTCATCACATAGATAGCGCCATTCACAACTATATACTCGTATCGTATCATGACAAAATAAAAGCAGTATCCCCACATACATCTCACTGAATACGAAAAATATATTTTTGACTTATATTTAAATATGATTTTAAGCTTTCGCGGTCACAATCACTATTATGTTCACTACGATAATCGCGGTAAGTCCCGTATTGAGCATAATAGATATATTTAAATGTCTCAGTTCACAAATTTAAGGCTACGCCATCTATAAATAGTGATGGCTTTAATAGACATAGTGGCAGCCACGGCAGTTAGTGAAACTAACTCGTCTTGGCTAGCCGTCATGCTATCCAGGTGCCTTATACAGGCCCAATTTAGGGGACTATGTTTAAATGAGTTTGGCAGTCTGTTTCGTTAGTATTATGTCTTTGGCAGAGCGTAGGGCACCTGACACCTTAGCGGACTCCGAGCATGCAACCGGCTAAACACCCAGATAAGGATGAGTTGCGAACAAAAAATTCTTCAAATATAGGCGTATAAAAATGCGTTTCTCTCGTGATCGTGAACTTTTAAATACCTATCTAACCAATATGTAGAATGTTGCATGCAACATGCGAAGGCGATAATGTAGTTATAAGGCATACTGTACGGCAAGGTGCGCCGGTCAATATGCTACGCGAGGTCGCGGGAGCAGATTAGCTCAATTGTTACTTGTATGCTAAGAATAGGGCTGACTCTCTCTCTATCTCTATCTGAACGTATTTGCAGTTGTTTCGCAGTTGTTTGTCTTGTTTGCGATGCGACACACAAACTAAATAATCTTTAATATAGTAGAGAGATTGGAACGTGCGAACGTCTCGTTCAGGCAAAATTTTAGAATGTTGGTTGTCTGTATATGTTCCCCAGTGGACTGGCATTAAATCAGTTCAACTGTTCAGGCTCGCCATGGACAAGGCGCGATTTAAGGAGCTGACCGCCAACTTCCAGTGATGAAGCGGCACCTAAAGAAGGAAAAGAAGAAAAATATTAGTCTTGATACAACGCTAACGGATATGTAGCGGGAGTGAGGTGTCATGGTAGCTCGACCCCAAAAAGGGAAGATCTTCCCGCTACATATCCGTACTGCTCCGGCCGAGTTCTGTCGGAGGTTCTATTTAAGTGTTGGATCGAAAAAAACTCTGATTGCGCGTTTCAGAATCTTTCAGCGCCATCTTGTGAGTAGTCTTGTAGTTGTTTCGTGCAGGTCGCTATCTTGACACTTTAGTCTTCATATTAATTCTTCTGGCGAATATAGAGGTCGCCACAGGTCTATGTGCAAGATAAGCTTATCTTATACTTGTCGAGTTGGTTCACTTTTACGCCAGCAGATGACGTTTTAATGTTTATGATTCAATGCCTCAGCCTCCGTGATCCAGTGGATAAGGCGTTTGTCTTGTCGACCCGGGGGTCGTGGGTTCGATTCCCACGGGAAGCATACTTTGTTAAGTTGTTTTCACTTTCCAGTTAGGTTAGGACATTGCAGGCATGATTCACCTGATTGTCTGATAAGAAAGATGATTCCGTGCTTCGGAAGGCACGTTAAGCCGTGGGTCCCGGCTGCCATCTGGTAGTCGTTAAAGGAACCAACGTCAGAGGCCGAGAGGCGGTTCCGAAGAACCCAGACAACAAAACAGGGTGTGTATGGTCAATTGACCGTGTCACCTACACGAAATGATGATGATGAATGCCCCTCTACAATAAAGACATTCCTAGACAGACATATCCATGTCTTAAAGGCTTACAAACTATTATACTCGTACATAAGACATCATCTTCAATAGCGATTTTTGTAAAGTTGCTTAGTTGTCCATCCAGTTGTTTAAAAAATATGTTTGGTGCAAAATGCTTTCTAGACTTTACTCTTTCTTTGGAAGCAGCTAAAGAAGTATGAAAATCAAAATACTTTGTTTTATAATTTTCCGAGTACCTAAGTACATTGTGAGAGTAGCAACCCTAAGTGCGGTGGGAGTGTGCACGGCGTGGACGCTATTTAACAGATGTTTTTTCATCATTAGCAGCAGGCTGCCCGTGCATATACCGTTTTATTATAAAACGAGGACTAACTTTAGTACCTGGTTTAAACCATTATCCGACCAAAATAAGTCAACAGTTATCACTTGACGATTTTACAACTGTCATTGTCAATTCGTTTTGGGTGGATATGGTTTAAACCAGGTAGGTACTAAAGTTAGTTCTCGTTTTATAATAAGACGGATAATGTCTATGTTTGGATCTGTGGATATGTATGTTAGATATGAACCTATACGTATATGGTGGCGGTATTTCTTTACATAAAATACTGCCAAAAAAGAGTAATCGTAGATGGTAGAGTGCATATTAATATATAAGTAATGTAAGTGTTTTAAACCATAACTTTTTAATACAACGACGGGCGGATTTGGGCGTTGGTAGGTAACGTTGCTTGCTAGTTTTGCTGACATGTATGTTGAATAGTAATGCTATATTGTGGAGTGATTGAACTGCTCTGGACATATTAGTCACATGTATTGGAAGCATACGCACATACATAATAAAATTTTGTTAGAAAGTTAAATCGAGTATGCCTGAATTGATCGAGGAACAGAGGATCGGGCTGAAATTTGGCATGCAGGTAGATGTTATGATGTAGGCATCCGCTAAGACAGGATTTTGATCAATTCTACTTCTTAACGCGAGCGAAGCCGCGGGCTAAAGCTAGTTTAAAATAAAGTTTTTTTTTTGAATAGTAAATACTATGATGAGAAGTTGACACGTTGGGTAACAAACAATATACAGTAATTGTTTATCAGGCATGTCTGGTTTCCCAATTCCATTTATCAATTGGTTCGTGATTTAGTTGAAAATACATATTTATAAGTAGGGTTTATGGCTTACCCAAAAAGAATTCATAGTGTAATTACTAACTATGCCAAAATAAATGTAAAATGAAGAAAATAATATTTTTCCCTGTACCCTAATTTACTTATTGCTGTAGTGTTTCGGAGTGCTATAGTATTTAAAATGACTTGGCACGTTTTTATTTAAGCCGCCTGCATAATACCAACCATGCTTAGATATGCTTTTGCAACATACGCTACTTTTATCCTTTACTTCAAATTATATACTGAATCACTCTATATATCCCAAAATACACGTCAAAAACATTTACTCGAGTGTGTAAATTAACCACCGGCATTTCCTTGAAGGGTAGATACAGCCCGTCAAACAACTTTTTCTATGAGACCAACGCTAGGAACTTAAAAATGTTTTTTGAAACTTATAACCATAACAAGAGTGGACGACCGACCCATTTTAATTCAAGTTTTTTTTTTGTTTATATATTTTAGACATACAAATTTCAGAGATCCCATTGAATATCGAGGGTACGGTACATTTATTGGTATATCTATTTATACTTGATTTCCATTCCAGGAGTCCATGAAAACCTTCCACCTGCTGCTCAACGAGACGTCTCGTCGGCTGCAGGCGCTAACCAAGAGGCTTGGGACATGTGTGGACAAGTCACGGCCTTATTATGAAGCCGTGAACATTGCCTCCAACGCCAGATCGGAGTGTCAGAAGGCTGCAGTGCAGTTCCAAAGAGCAAGCGGTAAGAACGACAGCCTTAAGGGCGGCCGACCCGTCTATCTTTTCATACAAACGCTCGTACGTGATTATGGCGGTGTAACAAATCTTTCTTTAAAGCTTTTCAACTAATAGGTATCTTGTGCACTATATCTAGGTTTCTATCAAAACGAATAATCAAAATTTGGAGAAACAACTTCAGCATTAGCCTCCAAAAATCCTTTTTTGCACAAATTTTATGTAAACTTTGGGCGTTTATATTCTACTCATCAATTGTAACAGTAAAGAAAATATTTTATTAATATTTATTTAGAAACCTTGCAAATGTAATGGAGATTCAGATGTACATCGTTTTTTTCATAAACTTGTAAGGCTTACTAATAAACACGTATTTCTTGAAACAAGTTTAATGAAATTTCCGCACACTGTTTTTCGTTCAATGTCCTCGCGTCCTCACAAGCTTGTTACAATGTGGCAGAAAGAAGTGTGCGGGAGACGAGAGCAAGGGGCTCTTTCCGCTTTGCCTCTTTATCTCACATTGCGCTGGACGGAACGATCTTTTCGACCATGCTCGCGTTGACGATAGTCGGTCGGGGAAGGGCCCTCTTAAATTCGTAGCTGTACGTGAGAGTTCGGGCACCGGTGACCTTGACCCGGGCGTGTATGCGCTAGGGTTGACAACGCATAGATAGTCACTCACTCACTACTCACTTCGTGCCTGCGGTGCGTGTCGTGCGAGAGGCGCAAACACAACACAGACAGCACTCAACCAAGCCAGTTCCGTGGCGGGCCGTTCCACGCCCCGCGCGCCTCTCGCTGCCCTTGCACACGTTGGCGTCGTCGTCGGCAGAGTTGAATAGGACAACTCCAAGTCTTCCCTTGGACGTCGTAGAAGGCAACTTAGGAAACAGGCGGCTGCAGGCGCTCACCAAAAAGCTCGGGACATGTGTGGACAAGTCGCGGCCTTACTACGAGGCTGTGAACATCGCCTCCAACGCCAGATCGGAGTGTCAGAAGGCTGCAGTGCAGTTCCAAAGTGCAACCGGTAAACAGCATCCGTGGCGCAGGTGCTTACCAAAGCCAGCCTGCGATACGAGAGGTTGCCGTGTGGTTCCACATTCCATTCTTCCCGTGTCTTCCCGTGGATGTCGTAGATATTTCTATATATTTTTTTTTTATTTGAAAAAAAAAAAAACATACATTAAAATTGAGAGGCGGAAAAGAGACTCTGATTAGTGGTGTTGGCAGTTGCCACGAAAATAGAAACAGGTGGGGTTTTTTCAGCAGTGAGTGCTACTGTGTTGCTATCCAATCTATAGGTCACCTCTTGGTGTGCCTAAAGCGAACAAACCAGTCCAGGAATGCCCTCCTCCAAGCTTACGTGAACATTGGTATCACTTCGCTGCTTAAGTAATATTTGAATGACCCCATATAAGAAGCTTAACGACTTAAATAACTTAGATACTTTTAGCCTGACAGTCTCCAATAGCGTAAAAATGACCTCCGATGATTTATTACTTGCCCACGCCATAAATATCGGAAGCCGGCCGGTCGGGGCACGGTCTAACGGTTGCCGTGGCCGTGACCGTGTCCTTGTGCGGTCAAGTGCGACCGGGGCACTATGAGCCCTACAGGAAGTCGTTTGTAGATAAGATACCGGGCCCATCGACGACGACTTAAATGCGGTTTTCGTGGCCGATGGGGGAATAGAAACACCAATTCGTATCTGCTTTACTTAGTACCAATCATCATCATCATCAGGTCTTTATTAGTCTCCACTGCAGGAGCACGACCCTCTCTGTACTGCCAGAGCAGTCAGAGGATTTGGCCTACACTCTCCACGCTGGCCAGACGGGTTGGAGAGGTGTCTTTGATGTTTATAAGCTCAAACTTTTTTAATTTAGGAAACTCAAGCTAAACAAAGCTTATAAACTTAGTACCAATATCCATCACTATTTGTGTATATGTAAAAGTTTAAAAAATACATCAAACTGTTATCGGTAAATATTTTTAAACCAATTTTATCAACCATAATTTAAAATATTTATGTTTTGTTTTTAATTAAAAAATCATAAAAAAAGTTTACTTTTGACGATGTGATTGAAAACACACGGGATTGGCTGAAGCAAAAGTGACGTCACCTGCTTGTAAACAGTAACTATAATGTGGCGGCTTTATTATTTACTAGCTGTTTCCCGCGACTTTGTCCGCTGGGTCTCGGCTTTACAGTCTTTTTTTTTAAGCTTTAAGCTTTCAGCTTTTTTTTAAAAGTCGTTAAGCTACTAAGATGTCTGATAGGGATACCTATCAGACATCTTAGTAGCTTAACGACTGCTTTTTAGCCTGACAGTCTTCAATAGCGTAAAAATGACCTCCGATGATTTATTACTTGCCCACGCCATAAATATCGGAAGCCGGCCGGTCGGGGCACGGTCTAACGGTTGCCGTGGCCGTGACCGTGTCCTTGTGCGGTCAAGTGCGACCGGGGCACTATGAGCCCCACAGGAAGTCGTTTGTAGATAAGATACAGCAACATTGACGGCGATCTAAATGCGGTTTTTCGTGGCCGATGGGGGAATATGAACACCAGTAGTCCAATACTGCGTCTCTGCTTTACTTAGAACATAACCCATTACTATCTATACCTACATCAAACTGTTGTTAGTTTATCAGTAAACATTAACTAATTCAACCAACACTTGAATTTAAAAGAAATGTATGTTTTTTTATAAGATTAATTTAAATAAAATTATTTTAATACGGTTTTTATCGCGTTTATTACATTATTTATACACCTAACGTTTCGAGCACTTTACAGTGTTCGTGGTCGCAGGTAGACTAAGTTGATATTTGTCTAGTATTTTATAAGAACTGCAAAATCTACCGCCTAAAATATTTATTGATAACGTTCCGGATGTACGCAGTATTGGCTCACGGTGTCTGAAGGTCTTGCAGTCTTCTGCTTAGCTTGAGATTTGATTAAATTGATGACTGGATCCCAAGCTGGTGGTAACTGCCAACCATCCTATCTATTGAAATTAGGATGTTTTTTAATTTCAATAGCTTCACGAAGCATTCTTGGAATGTATCTGTTTTCTTTTGCAAGGACTTGAGGATTATCAAAACGCATATAGTGGTTGGGTTTGTCTAGGGCATGTTCACAGACTGCAGACTTCGTTGAGCGCCTATGCTTCATGTCAGCAATATGTTCTTTTATACGGGTACCGATGCTTCTCTTTGTTTGCCCAATGTATGATAAACCACACTCACAGTCAATTTTATAAACTCCAGCATCTTGTAACGGGATATTAGATTTGACAGGTCTTAAAAGTTGGTTTATTTTCTTGTGCGGCTTGTAATAGGTCTTGATTGAAGCACGCTTAAGTATATTACCAATTTTGTCTGTAACTCCCTTTACATATGGCAAGATGGCAGGAAAGCGATCAACTGTGTGAGGCTTTGGGCGGCTTCTGTGATGTGTTTTTGGGAGGTTGAGGTTGTTGCTTCTTAAAACCGATTTTACTCGTTGAAGCTCCTCCTTGAGGTGGTGGGTGTCACAGATGCCATGTGCTCTCTGAAACAAAGATTTACCAACGGTAGCCAACTGACATGGATGATGATGGGATTTGCCATTGAGATATTTGTCGTTATGGGTAGGCTTTCTATATACAGTATGACTAATAGTATTATCAGGATTTCTAATTATTAAAATGTCAAGAAAAGCTAATGAATTATTTGTCTCAGTTTCTAAGGTGAATTTAATTTTGTTATTAATTGAATTTAGATGGTTTAGTAATAAAGATACTTGAGTTTTTGGGAGAACAACGAAAGTATCATCTACGTACCGTTTGAACATCTTCGGCATAGCCAGGGTGGATGAAAGAGCCTTCTCCTCAAGGTCTTCCATAAATATGTCGGCGACAATGGGGGAGACTGGTGACCCCATGGCAACACCGTCGATTTGTAGGTAAAATTTATTCTCCCAGAAAAGGTAGCCTGATGTTAAGCAGTGCTCAAGCAACTCTGCATATTCTTGAGGTAGCTGGTGGTCCTCTAGTCTTCTCTTAACGATTTCAATACAGTCATACAGGGGAAGGCTGGTAAATAATGACTGCACATCAAAACTAACCATTGTGTCATCATCAGATAAAAAAATAAACCAACTTTTAAGACCTGTCAAATCTAATATCCCGTTACAAGATGCTGGAGTTTATAAAATTGACTGTGAGTGTGGTTTATCATACATTGGGCAAACAAAGAGAAGCATCGGTACCCGTATAAAAGAACATATTGCTGACATGAAGCATAGGCGCTCAACGAAGTCTGCAGTCTGTGAACATGCCCTAGACAAACCCAACCACTATATGCGTTTTGATAATCCTCAAGTCCTTGCAAAAGAAAACAGATACATTCCAAGAATGCTTCGTGAGGCTATTGAAATTAAAAAACATCCTAATTTCAATAGAGAGGATGGTTGGCAGTTACCACCAGCTTGGGATCCAGTCATCAATTTAATCAAATCTCAAGCTAAGCAGAAGACTGCAAGACCTTCAGACACCGTGAGCCAATACTGCGTACATCCGGAACGTTATCAATAAATATTTTAGGCGGTAGATTTTGCAGTTCTTATAAAATACTAGACAAATGTCAACTTAGTCTACCTGCGACCACGAACACTGTAAAGTGCTCGAAACGTTAGGTGTATAAATAATGTAATAAACGCGATAAAAACCGTATTAAAATAATTTTATTTAAATGTGTAACAATCGCGAAAACATAAGATTAATTTTTACTTTTAACCATGTTATTGAAAACGCACGGGATTGGCTGAAGCAAAAGTGACGTAAACGTCTCAAAGTCTAAGCCGTCGTGCATTTTTCGGCTTGCCTGCATCAAGCCACAAGATAAACGAGCCCTTTGCGTTAGAATACGCCATAGATATTTTTTTAAATGCGTCTTTTTGGTGCACGCAGTAATGGATAAATATGTAATATTGCATCTATATAAAACTTTGTTACCATATATTGTCCATGCATATTACTAATTTAATTAGTGTCGAGTGTGACAGCGGTTATCGCATTCTGCTAAATATTATTTTCGCCCACCAAGAACCAAACTGATTATACATACACTCCTATCTTTACAATACAAATTTGTTATTTTTACTGTTTTTGTTTTACATTGTCGAGCTCCGTGGCGCAGCGGTCAACACGCCTGCCTGCGACACGGAGGTCCCGGGTTCGATCCCCGGTCAGGTCAAGATGGAAAATGATCTTTTCCAGATTGACCTGGGTCTTGGATGTTTATCTATATATGTATTTGTTATAAAATATAGTATCGTTGAGTTAGTATCCCATAATACAAGTCTTACTAAGAACTTACTTTGGGGCTAGCTCAATCTGTGTGATTTGTCCGTATATATTTATTTATTTATTTATTGTTTCTCACAAAGAAATATTCATTTGTAATGCAATAGGCAGAACGTTTAGGTAACAGTAAAATAGTTTTTTTTTTTAATTTTCGTTTGCGGCACTAAATACCATTTCGTTTTTTTTTTCTACAACGCCGAGCTTTTTTGGTGACAAAACTTTTTGTAAATCATCCACTAAATGCTATTTTATTACCTATATTCACATCCTTTTGAATTCATATAAGTTATGAATAAAATAAAAAATAAAAACCGGTTTCAAAACTCTATCTCAAATGTATATAATAACTATCTGTTACCCGCGGCTTCGCCCGCGTAAAATATAGCCTATGTCCTTCTCGGTACCCTAACCTATGTGTATGCAAAATTTCATGATGATCGGTTCAGTAGATACGGCGTGAAAGCGTAACAAACATATAAACAAACAAACAAACTCACTTTCGCATTTATAGTATTGTTGGAATTGGGATGGGATAGTTGGGATTGGGATTTTTGAAATCCGACTTAAAGTTTTGAGATGTCCGCAGAAAAACATACATACACTTATGGAATTTGGGACACATGTTTTGATTAGAGCCTACTATAGAATAACATATAAGTACAAAAACTGTACAATTATAAATGTCAATATGCAAGACGAATCGCCCAAGAGGATGGCTGAATATTAAAATGCACATAGAAGTTTTACGACCTCTGATTGATGATTACACACAGTCGAAATCACAGACTAGAGGCTACAATAATTATAGCGTCTACAGCCTGTTCGACTGTTATTTTGTACCTGGCTAATCCGTAACACAACTATGTTAGATCATTTTTAGGGTTCCGTAATAAACAAGGAACCCTTATAGTCTCGCCATGTCTGTCTGTCTGTCTGTCCGTCCGCGGTTTTACGCAGAGACTATAAGTACTAGAAAGCTGTAATTTGGTATGGGTATGTATATTAATCATGGCAAAAAAGTGGTAGAAAAAAAACTTAAAATTTTTTTTTAGGGTAGCTCCAATATTCTGATATCTATGGTAGCTCCCATACAAGTAAAGTGGGGGAGTATTTTTTTTTTCTCTATTTACCCATCGTGTGGGGTATCGTTAAATAAGTCTTTCAAAAATATTGTGAGATTGAGAACACCATTTTCCGATTTAGGGATCCGTTTCCGAAATATTTGGTTTTAAAGTGCGAATTTTTGTTAGAGGTTAGTGTCCCCCCCCCCCCTCTATCTGCTAAATGGTTATATATAAATACGTGAAAAAAATTACAGCAGTAGTATATATACTGAAGTTTAAAGGAAAACTATCAGAGCTGAGTACTAAGTACAAACTAAAAAGTTAGTAGTTATAGGCAAACAACTTATAAACTGTAAAATTTCATACTATTTTCATTGTTAGATGTTTTTGGTCGCTAAACTGTAAGGTGCGAGAGTGAATAGTGTGAACTTAAAGTTGTCATTCGCAACTACGGAACCCTAAACTGCGCGTGGTCCGACACGCACTTGGACGGTTTTTTTAGCATGTCGAATGAGCCAGTTGTTTGAATATTAACAGCGTTTCCAACGTGGTAATCAATTCAATGGTCATGATCAAGGTCGGATGTGTTAAAATGTTGTTTACAACATTGTCCAGACTAGCTGATTGATTCATCAGGCTTAGTGCTGTTCAAGAATGCAGAATAAATGTGTGGAGTAGAGACAGAGTGAGAGAGTTTACAGTACAGAGCACGTACGAGAAACTAAAAGACTAGGATGTACAGTGACTAATATGGTTGAGTTTAACGATGGCTGACCCATACGTCAACTCGTGAACGGGGCTGCCAGTGGGGACTGGTCTGGTCGGCCTCTTTGAGACTACTTCATGTTCTGTTGTTTTTGTGATTTGCTCACTCGATCCTAAACATAAACATGTTCCAAAAATAATGAATGTATAATAATATTGTAAAATGAAAACAGATGAAAAAAAAAGAAAAGTAAAAAAGAAAGAAATATAATCATTAATCATACAAAGCCCTTCAGGCGAGTAGGCGACCTATACTGTTGAAAAGAGTTTCTTTCGGCATTTCTTCTCTGCAGTGGTCGGTTCCGAAATGCTAGTAGTCTGCTTTTGAACAGTAATGAGTAAATGCATAATAACTAATGAAAGTTTAAATACACTTTACCGGAAATAAGAAATCTTTTTTTTTTTTTAATTTGTCTTATATGAGTGGCATAGTCCGGGATGGTATGACAATCAGAGGTGGTGAAAGTAAAATCAAATACGATAAAATAATAGCGACTTAATACGCGTATTTGCTTCGGAGAAAGGTCGAGCGTCAATTGACTTGTCTGGACCCGGTCTATCGTTACTCAAATTTTATATTGAATATAATTACCCGCACATGACGTGTGGTTACCGACAAAGAAGAATAGGACCACTCCAAGTCTTCTCAACCCGTGGATGTCGTAGAAGGCGACTTAGGAAACACAAGCTCAACAAAGATATAATCATCAGAGAGACCATTCCAACCCGTCTGCCCAGCGTCGAGAGTGTAGGCCAAATCCTGTGACTGCTCTAGCTAATTATATGGCCCTGGTAGTAAAGAGAGGGTCGTGCTCCTGCAGTGAAGACTAACGAAGACCTGATGATGATAATTGAACACTGAATATTATAGATCCTTGTCAGTCATCACTAGTCATCAGCAAGGCCTTTCCGCGTCAATTGTTGTCCGATGATAGTCTCTTATCGGTCGCGTCTCATCGATTTCCGATGCACTTTATTTAGGTTGTTTTTTGCCTTCGAACAATTGATTGCAAACTAAAATGCTATCTATTTGGTAAATAAATAGATATGTCCGGGGCATATTAGATTTATTATTTAGATATTTTTTTGTTTTTAACTCTGTATTTGATTTTAGTTTTCTTTTATTCTCTCTTCTGTATTCTGTAAATGTTTTATTCTCCCAAATAAAGTATATCTTATCTTATCATATTAAGAGTCGCCTGGAAGCGCATGTCTCCATACAAACGGAAAAAGGGAATTGTGGCAATATTTGATAATTTTGGAGTAAAATTAATCAATTAATTTCATTATAATCTACGTACGTTCCTATACAGCTTGGTTAAAATACTAATGGTTTCAGATTTACAAGCCTTTTCAAATTTGTATGGAAATCTTGAGAGGCGTATAATTCTTAAACATTTGATAATTTAACCTAACTTTATAGGAACGTACGTAGATTATAATGAGATTAATTGATTGGATGCTTAATTTTGCCCTAAAATTATCAAATATTGCCACAATTCCCTTTTTCCGTTTGTATGGAGACATGCGCTTCCAGGCGACTTTTAACTCTTGTGTGATTGAGGTGCATCCCGGGGCAGCACGAAATCGGGGGCGGCGAAAGTTACCCTATATTGCCTCCAAAATATGTTTGTCTTGTCTCACTTACTGTACTAAGCGTTGATAGTGTAAATCTCCATACAAAAAGAAATGGAACGAATTACAGAATGAAAATATTGTATATTTTGATTTTCTGCAATTCGTCCCAAATGGGCCGTAGGCATGTGGGACGAGTCGTGGAATTACTCAAACTCATCCCTCTATTTTTAACTCTTCATCATATTTTCTGGTTTTGTATTTCGACCCTTAAATAAGACGAGACTAAGACGTCATTTGTAAACTGTGATTTACTTACTTGTACAGCTTGTACTATGTGTTTGCTATTGAACTAGCGATAATTTAAATTCCATCATCAAGTATCATTTTTGTATGTGACTGTGTATCTAGTTTTTAGGGTTCCGTAGTAAACAAGGAACCCCTATAGTTTCGCCATGTCTGTCTGTCTGTCTGTCCGTCCGCGGTTTTACGCAGAGACTATAAGTACTAGAAAGCTGTAATTTGGTATGGGTATGTATATTAATCATGGCAAAAAAGTGGTAGAATAAAAACTTGAAAAAAAATTTTTTTTAGGGTAGCTCCCATACAAGTAAAGTGGGGGAGTATTTTTTTTTCTATATTTACCAATCGTGTGGGATATCGTTAAATAGGTCTTTCAAAAATATTATGAGGTTGAGAACACCATTTTTCGATTTAGGGATCCGTTTCCGAAATATTTGGTTTTAAAGTGCGAATTTTTGTTAGAGGTAAGTGTCCCGCTTTTGCCTGTCCCGCCGTTTGGTCGCTAAACTGTAAGGTGCGAGTGTGAATAGTGTGAACTCAAAGTTGTCATTCGCAACTACGGAACCCTACACTGCGCGTGGCCCGACACGCACTTGGCCGGTTTTTTTATACGTAGCATTAACTTACCATTTGATAGTTCAATCAATAGAATGGAAATTTTCCATGTTAGAAAACATGCGTTATCTCGCAGTTATTCGCATAACTTCCTAATGTAACATCTGTGTAAATTAGTATCTACTGCCAAGGACGCGATAAGCCTCGCTACATATGTATCTACCAGTACTCGGGCTATCTTATCTATTTTGCATAAATCTGGTGTAAAAACAGACTTAAAATCATTTGCTCATTATACAATACTTCGAATTATTATTATACTAGCTGTTAACCGCGGCTTTGCCCGCATAATATATAGGTTTCTCAATACCTAAACCTATGTGTATGCAAAATTTCATGTTGATTGGTTCAGTAGATAGGGCGTGAAAGCGTAACAAACAAACAAACTCACTTTCGCATTTTTAATGTTAGGATCAATGACTAGACGGTGTAGGCCAAATCCTCTGACTGCTCTGGTAGTACAGAAAGGGTCATGCTTCTGCATTGGAGACTAAAAAAGACCTTATGATTATATTACTATGACCCCACTTATATGAATGTAATAAATGTAAAAAAAAAATCGTGACAACTCGTTCCTACCTTAGAAGGGGCTTTTCATCCCGTCGATATCAACAAGTTTTCTATATGCTGGAAATTAGAAATATCAACATTTCCATACAAATTATCCTGGCTGTCCGAACACTTTTTTATGGAAATGTAAAAAGAAATCGAGTTCACTGCGTGGTCTCTAAGAAAGTGGTTAATATTGATGGGCTAGCTGAGTGGATACAGACAAAGTGGCGGGCTAAAGCAAGTGTTTCAATACCAAATAGTTGGAATTAAAAGGAAATAAATATGTTTATTAATGTTATCATTTCCTGCTTAGTGTTGACGTTAGCTGTAATGATTTAAGTTGTTGATTTATAGTTTTTTTTAGGTCCGTATGTACACTTTATAAAAACTGGGTTTTAGCGTTATGTACAAAATTCTGTATATTTTGCAAGATAGTGACAAAGAGGAAGTAATCGTGATAAAGTGGCATGTAAAAAACATGATTAACTTTGCTTTTTAAAAGAATTAAAATGATGTTAGATAAGTATAAATAATAAATATATACGGACAAAGCATACATATTGAGCAAGCCCCAAAGTTAGTTCCAAAGGACACTAAACTCAACGATACTAAGTATAATTGAAAATATGTGATGAAAAAGAATTCGCCACAGGTATTGTTATTTTTATTATTGTATATTTATTTGAATGTAATTTGCCGAGCATTGTAATGCTATTTAAAAACCATTTAAGATACTAAGTATATATATTTTATAACGAATGCAAATATCTAATACGCAGGGCCAGCAGAAAAAGATTATTTTCCATCTTAACTTGACCGGGACTCAATCTAGAAAAATACTCCAGTGCTGTACATTATGACGTGATTATGACCACTAGACTACAGGCCATAGAGGTCGTCAGAAATATTTTGTTCCCCTTTTCCACGCCGGCCAGAAGGGTTGGAGAGGTTTCTTTGATGTTTAAAAGCTTTGTTTAGCTTGTATTTCCTAACTCGCCTACTACAACATCCACGGACTCCAAGTAGGACCACTACAAGTCTTCGCGTTCCCGAGAACCACACAGCGAATTACGCATTGTTTTTCGTATGTGTAAGTGGCCAACACTGGTGTCAGATTTTTCAAACTGCCTTAAGGCATCTGACATAGCTTAACGACTGCCATCAACGATGACAGCCGGGGCCAACGGCTTAACGTGCCTTCCGAAGCACGGAGGAGCTCGAGATATTTTTATGCCACTTGCGGTCACCCATCCAAGTATGGACTGCACCAGGGATTGCTTAACATGCGGAAGCGCTAATAATGCTAACGTCCACTGAGCTATCGAGCTCCTCCTTTCTGAAGTAGATACGCATTGATATATTCCATTTGTCATACTTATGTGTTGTGTACGCTATGCAGCAGTAATTTTACGACGCGAGTATTTTTATTAGCGTCCCTATGTCCGCGCGATCCTTGATAACCGACATCCTGCGCGGCCGATGCGCAAACAACTCTCATCATCATCGCCTCTATTTTTCCAACAAGTAATGTTTTATTGCCGTGTGGTTCCCGGCAGAGTAGAATAGGACCACTCCAAGTCTCCCCGTGGATATCGACGAATGCGATAAGCTGCCTAGAGGCATCTGACATAGCTTGACGACTAACATCCATTAAAATGAAATTAAATTAAATTCACATTTCATTTCATTTAATTTTATAACATCCATTCGATGGGACCAAGGGCTTTACGTGGCTTCCGAAGCACGGAGGAGCTCGGGATATTTTTATGCCACTTGTGGTCACCCATTCAAGTGGGGACTGTGCCCGGGATTGCTTAACATGCGGAAGCGCTAATAATGCTAACGTCCACTGAGCTATCGAGCTCCTCCTTTCTGAAGTAGATACGCTAAACGTGGTTTGGCGTGATGACGGGATCGGCAGACTGAACCTGATATGGTAATGAAAATAATTACTAGAAGTACAGAATATAGAATTGTTGATTCATATTTCGTAAGTCGATAATCGAATAACTAGTTATTTACACACTGTTAATACTAAATTACTATTCTACTTACTCATACAATTTCAAAAATAGCGAGGCAAGAGTAGCAGCTAGAGTATTCCTCTACTTTAGGGTCTAGGAGACCCTACTAAAAATTGCCCATCATATCATTAAAAAAATCCTATTTCCTAAGTCGACAATCGAATAACTAGTTATTTACACACTGTAAATAATAAATTACTATTCTACCTACTTATTATTCAATTTATAAAATCTTTGAGAAAAGCAACTAGTGCATTCCTGTTTTGTGAGACCCGATTAAAAATGGCATCTATCTTTATTATTATTCCCATAATATAATTGTACTTTTCACAACTATCCCCATATTTCCCGTTAGTTTTAAATAAAATGCGACCAATTGTTTCAGAACTACATGCGGCTGCCAAGGAAACCGTCACGTTGGCCGAGCAGCGGTTCGTGAGCAAGCAGGACGAGTGGCAGTTTGACAGCAACTGGCAGGAAGTGCTCAACCATGCTATCATCAAGGTGATACTCATATCTTTCCCTTTAAAATTAGAGTAGGTACTAACTGAAGCTGCAGTAGCAGAGCTAATATCTCCCTAACTGTCCTAGCCTATAATACGTAGGAAACTGGGAATAAAACAAATGGACTATTTCCATAGGTATAATACTGGTAAGAAAAAAACATTAATCTATGGGACACGCCCGGTGCCTAGCTGCTCGATTCGCAAGTGAGGCGATCGCCGGTGATCCGGCGCACCGCAACACCGCGCCCCTCGCCTTCTTCGTGTTCGTCACTCGTCTCGACACTAACAGTGAAAACAGAATAAAAATTGGTTGAAAGACGAACGAGATATAACGATTTTACAAAAATATGTCTATCTCACACGCAAAAACGCTATTTTTATGGAAAATGTTTAGGCAACATAGAGTTCATTTCGGCCTTCTCTTTCTAATTGAAACTTTAAAGTAGGTATCACATCTTCGTCGCTGAATATCTTATTGCAAAATTCTTTCATATTTGTTTACTATGGTTAATAAGAATAATAATAGTAAACAAATAAAAAAATTATTTACCGAGCGAGCGCGAAGCGTCTTTGTCCTTTGTATCGGCTTGCTCCAAGCGGCTTGGTCACAAATTCGTTGTCAACCGACTGTCGTAAAATGTAGTCAGCAGATTTAATAATTGCAAAGTTTTTTTTTAATCACATCATCAATTCACAATGCTATTCTGATTTACTCTTATTAAATAAGAATATTAAACGACCAGAGACTGCTTGGTTCAAATCCTGCCAGCGTGGATTTTTTGCCGATATCATAATCATCAGGTCTTTATTAGTCTCCACTGCAGGAGCACGACCCTCTCTGTACTGCCAGAGCAGTCAGAGGATTTGGCCTACACTCTCCACGCTGGCCAGACGGGTTGGAAAGGTCTCTTTGATGTTTATAAGCTTTGTTTAGCTTGAGTTTCCTAAGTCGCCTTTTACGACATCCACGGAAAGATTTGGAGTGGTCCTATTCTTCTCTGCCGGGAACCACACGGCTTTGCCGATATCTTATTTCTTAATCTAATAAGAGTTTATACGAATTTGTTTCACTCTTTCCTTATTTACACCCCTAAATATCACAGCCACATGTCCATTAATAAGGAAAGGTTGTATTAAATATTGTTTTCTCCCATCAACGAGTTTGTTTCAATCTGCAGGTTATGGACGCTGAGAAGCGGAAAGCAGAGAGCGGGCGCGAACATCAGAAAAAAGCAGCGGCGTATATTGCGGCTGAAAGAAAGGTAAAATTATGGTTGAGCACATCTGGCAACATGAAATAGCACTTTCCTCTATGTGTCTATCCTTTTCTCTCATTCAGAATCGTCATTAACTAGAGCGAGAAGAGCATTCAACACATCATTTAAAAAGTAAAGAAAAAATACGAGTTTGATATTAACATTGAAGCTATTGGTACAGCTCGCGCCAAACTTTATTGCGGCTCAGAACATCGGACGAGTCTTAGCCTTAGCACGTTATGTCGTTACACAATATTAGCGGGGCGTGCGGGGAGGCGGGGCGCGTACTGCACAGTGAGCAACTAATATCCGACACGCATTAAGGGGCCACACTAGGCACACTAGCGACGCAAATCATTTTATTCCTAATGCTATTTACTAAGGCTTATATGATTTACATTCTTGTCAGTCTATTATGTCAGTGTACTGTTCAGTCTTTCTATTTGTAAAGTATCCTAACTATAATATTATAAATGCGAAAGTGAGTTTGTTTGTTTGTTTATTTGTTACGCTTTCACGCCGTATCTACTGAACCAATCATCATGAAATTTGGCATACACATAGGTGAGGGTACCGAGAAGGACATAGGCTATATTTTACGCGGGCGAAGCCGCGGGTAACAGCTAGTTAGGAAATAAATGATTGGCGTCGCTACTGTGCCTAGTGTGCGGCCTTAAAGTTTGGTGCGAGCTGTGCCTAAATATTTTGAGGATTTTGCAAGACCTATAAATTTTCTTTTAAATGTTCCAGGTGACTCAACTTGAAGAAAATCTAAAACGGAATATCATCAAATCCCGCCTCTACTTCGAAGAGAAGAAGCTTTGTGACGAGCAGCTGCAGACGCAGAACGAGAAGATAGAGAAGCTGCAGCGTCTCATCGCAGACGCCAAATTCAGGTACTCCAAGTCTCTCAAGGCTTTAGAAGAAATATCCGAAGAGATCCACAGACGTCGTGGAGAATACCCACCGGGCAAAGATACGCTCCCCGTCGGGCCAAGAGAACCAGGTGTCGGCGCCGAAAGAGACCCTATACATGACGAAATGGCGCCAGACCACGAGAAAGACGACGAATCTAGTCTCCAGGAACTAAGACTGCGCGTGAGAGAATTAGCTCTCAAACCCATAGATAGAACTGACGTAGAGACAGACGAAGCGTGGGCGTTAGAACTCAATGAAACCATCAACAAATTGGACCAATTGCTCATGATGAAGGAAAACAATCAACAGAAAAGATCCAAATTCACCGCCAGCTCCCCAAGGAACTCTAGTGCTCCCTCAACTAGTACTAACGCAGCAAATAAATATATTCAACCCCCAAGCGACTCGTGGAAACCTGAAACCAACCTATCGAGAACCAAATCGATAAGTAGGGAAGTAGTGTTCGAGCATTCAAATCCACCAATAAGTAAAACTGAGAAATCAAAAAGCATGATGTCGTTAGACGTTTTGGCTTTAGCGAGAGACGCGGCTACTATGGACCGGGAGTCGTACTTGAAAGCGGTGATCGAAGACAAGTCGCCGACAGGCACGTATACGGAGAGCAATTCTGACAGGAATGAGAGTCCAGATGAAATTTTGATGGTTGAATGCGACTCGAGCGACTCCACTCAAAACCCGGTCATAAGAATGACTAGCTCTACTATCACTGATAGTGACAATAGTTAAAATGGTTTGTTTCGTTTTGCGTTTTAATATCGGGTATGACAAAAAAATTCTTTGCCTTACCTGTTTGAAAGAGTGGCAGTGTCGTTTTACAGCATTCGTATTCATAATAAATTCAAAAATAAAAATACAGTAAAATTGATAAATGTAATGTAATTTGTTACTTATCATCATTCAAATAAAATTATTTGGTTGGATGTTATGAGAAACAATAAAATCTGCCAGCAGTAATGTAAACATTACTATCATACCTGATAAAATGTATACGCGTGTTTTTCCACTTGTGTGACGGATGTCAATTTATAACTGTTAGATTTTTATAAAAGAGAAAAGTAATAAAAAGTCTCAAGATACTTTTGTATTGATGTGTAGCTAGTATTTGTTTAGTTAAACTTTTATTTAGCATTCGATAGTTATTGACATCTGTGTATTATGTATTCTATTATTATTTATTATGCTTCGGTTATTATAGGTAGATAAGTTTGGTAAAGATCAACTCTATTGACATTCAATTAGTAAATAAGAAAAAGCAATGGTTTTTACACCTAAAGCCGGGATTATCCCGAAAGTGTTTAAATGCACGGTGCTTAAACTTCAGGGTTGTGACAAAGGAACTCATATCAAAACCGTTTAATGTTTCAAAAACATTATACGCAGACACATGACTATGGTAAAGGTCAGTAACAGCATTATATTTTCGTAATCATATAATAATATTTTTTATTTTAACCAATAAGGTTCATTTTGACTTGTATCCAATCATCTTAAATGAATCTTTTTTTTACTTTAATGTATTAGATTTTATTTTCAATCTCAGTACTTAAAGTGGTTTATACTAAAAACTTTAAACTGCTTCGGCATCATTTAAAAAAAATCATTATAATCAATTTAGGAAACATAATTTACAAATCAGTCCGTAATTTTTTTTACAAAAAACCTTTCTTCTTTCTTTTTATTTGTCAAAACAATCTGCCCTACAATAACCGAAGTTTATCGTGTCTTTATTCGTAAGCGCCATATCTGTCCACCGACGTAGCTCACAAATATTTATTTTATTTACTGTACTTCGTTCCTTATCGGTTGTCTAATTTAGGAATGCTATAAAATAATTGTTGTATTTGGCTGATTGATTCAATTGGATACATAATTTAAGTAAGAATATTTTAGTAATCATTTTTAAGTCTATTCGTTTAAATAGGGTAACTTTCAAAAGACGGGTTTTAGAAAGAAGTTCCTTATGCCCAATGATTACGAAACAACATCACGCAGCAATCCTATATACATGGTGAAATTTTGATCGTTCTGGACCCTTAAAGAGGTGATTCAGCCCGTCGATATGAACCATTTTTCCTATGGGACCAATGCTGGAAACTCAAATTTTATTTCGACATTTTCATACAAAAGTGTTCAGCCGCCCGGGCAATTTGTATAGGAATGTCGAAATTTTTTTGAGTTTACAGCATTTGTCCCATAGGAAAAGTTGTTTATATTGACAGGCTGAATCACCCCTTTAATGGTCCGGAACGATCAAAATTTCGCCATCACTTCGTGTATATACATGGCGAAATTTTTGTGTGCGTGCTGGCGAAAACCATTTCGAATTACAAAGTCAATTTCGCCATCACTGGAAGCACTTTGTTGAAGTAGGTTATTAGACGAGAGACAAAGTCAATAGCTTATATCTCATATATTATTATGTATTCTCGTATTATTATTATGTAACAAAAAATATAGGACCAAAATTACAATAGCTCATGTAATTTTGGTCCTATATTTTTTGTTACATAATAATAATACATTTCGAATAATATTTGGGGTTAATGTAAAAGCGTAAGGAACTTCGTTCTAAAAATATAACTTTGGAAACTAAAACTTATCTTCATAACTTTAATTTAGAAAATAAATAATGTGCCTTCTTTTCCACACGGTTGAAGTCAGTCAGGAATACGACAGTTAACCAGAAGACTGCGTACACGGTTGGTACTTATCGAAGGTTGTAGATTTAGATAGTACTTACTTATTTTCTTGGACTTCTAAAAATTATAGATTAGTATTCACATTACCGTACTATTTAACGAATTGTATTCATTTTATCTCTATGATGAGACGAAAATTAACCTGAAAAAACCGGCCAAATGCGTGTCGGGCCACGCGCAGTGTAGGGTTCCGTAGTTGCTAATAACAACATTGAGGTTGCACTGTTTACACTCGCACCTCACAGTTTAACGACCAAAAACATCGAACAATGAAAATTGTATGAAATTTTACATTTTCCAGTACATTTTATAAGTTGGTTGCCTATAACTTTTTAGTTTGGATTTAGTACTCAGCTCTGATACTTTCTTTTCAACTTTAGTTATATACTACTGCTGTCATTTTTTTCACGTATCCATATATAACCGTTTAGCAGATAGGGGGGGGGGGGGGGGGACATACCTCTAACAAAAAAATTTTCACTTTAAAACAAAATATTTCGGAAACGGATCCCTAAATCGAAAAATGGTGATCTCAACCTCACAATATTTTTCAAAAATCTTTTTAACGATACCCCACACGATGGGTAAGTAGAGACAAAAAAATTATTCCCCCACTTTACTTCTATGGGAGCTACCCTAAAAAAAATTTTTTTTTTGGCGAAACTATAAGGGTTCCTAGTTTATTACGGAACCCTAAAAAGGCGAATGTTTTATTGCTTTCGATCTTTTTGCTCCTTCTTTAATGAATATAAGGTTTTTATTGACTGATAAAATGAATACATATCTATGTATATTAGGAGCACAACAATTCCATTACATTCATGTAGCAAGAACGCTGGCTGCGTTTCATCCTCTCTACCCAATCGCCGATAATCGGCTGTCATCGCGACCGCTTCGTCGCAAAACGTCCTCTTTTGCATAATGTCCCCTAGTCGCAAAATGTCCAACATGTAACAACAAAGAAACAAAGTCACTTTCACATTTATAAAATTACAATTCAAAAAAAATTGGGAATGGGATATTTTGCTACCAAGGGAAATTTTTCTAAAGGGTCGTTTTGCGAAAGAGACATTTCGCGAAAGGGACATTTTGCGACGAAGCCATCGCGACCGAATCAATGTACAATATGTACATTGCTGTGTTGGCTAGAAAACTTAAGAATTTTTGCGAGTTTAACAACAATGTACATAGAACTTCGAGCAACACGGCCTCCGTACCGGACGGAGGGAGTGGGCAAAGCGACAATTTACTATGACAATTTTTCTGGCGTTTTTTGCGGGGGGAAATGTGCACACAAGTTTAGTTTCGCACACCTACATACAAAACTTAAACTGTCACTTGATAGTAATTATGACATTGTCACAAAAAATGACATAAAAAAGAAAAAATAATTTGTGTACAGATGAGTCACACAACTAACACATAGACATGCATATGCCTAATTTTGGCTTGTACCTTGACAGAGGGGAATGCAGCGTATGGCTACTCCCTTCCGTGTTGCTCGAAGACATAGAATCGTCTGATGACAGCCGATTTTCGGCGATTGTGTTAAGAGGAAATAGTTAGATAAAGCAAAAAATAGCCAGTCTTTTTGTAGCCGGCGAAGACTAGACTATTATTTTTAGAAGTGTTAATTTTAGTGTCGAGTCACTAACACAAGGACACTTATAGATAACATACTCAAACTTAATATAAGAGAAAATATTTTTATCGTAAAAAAAGGTTGAGAGACGCATTTAATTGAATTATGAGTGAAATTATTTTAATGTAGATTATAATTAATTTCGTCGGAAGACTAGATTTTAAATGACATTAGAAAATAAATGGTGCAATAGTCTCCGGCAATTTGTGAAAAACAAGTTTTTTAGAATTGAATTAGTAAATGTATGGTCACGTGTATCACAGTGTTAGTACCTAATGTAGCCATGGCATGCGCGACGTTTATCGACATCGCCATCTTGTTTTTCGTAATATTGAGGAGCGAGATGGGGACAGTTCGCGATATAAACAGCGTCGCGGATGCCATACTATGCAGGTAGCGGTTTTAATCCAGCACAGTTTAATGTAGGCACATTCCACTACCCTAAAGGTGCACTTCCGTGCATCGCGGCCAATCGCAGCGGCACAGCAACCGAGACCTCGGAAGTAACGCCATACATTTTCTATATATAGTTTTTCTATAATATATGTATAGTCGGACTATTGCCGCATGAGTCGCGCATGTTCGCAAGCGATTGCGATTGGCCGCGATACACGTTATAATATCAGATTGTGGTCATTATAGTTCTGGAATTAGTTATTCATTTGAAAAATCTAAAAGTTAAGATTTTTTAAATGCTCTTCACCAGATTGCAGCACCAGCCGGCCTATTTACTAACTCGGATGACAGGTGTCGATGCCTATCAATTTAGGATTTGCTGTTACAATGCGGTTTTTGTATTCCAAATAAAAAGTTCGAGCAAGCAAAACCCGCATTGTAACTGGAAATCCTAGATTGATAGGCATCGACACCTGTCATCCGAGTTAGTAAATAAGGGGCCAGGGCGTCGACCTCTATAAGCACCTGTCATTGACAATATTTGACAAGCATCAACAACTGACATAGTGCTGCCTCCGTTTATTTCAGAACACCCTCATTCTAAACATTTCAGTTCTATAATGATGACAGTAAATACCTTTCACTGGTTTTAAAAATTCTTCACGTTTTCTAATTCAAATAAATAAATGTTTTAAAAAAATACGCTTTCATTACTTCCCTTCCTTCTTATTCGATTCGATAGTTTTCCCTTCAGGCAAATTCCCTTTTACGCCCTATTTCCTTTCCTAAATTCTGTAGAGGGCACAATTTTGTAGCCTAATATTATTTGTACATTGGATTTTTTGAAAATGTATAATATATGTCTCTTTCGCACACTGTATGGAAAGAGAAAGAAGACATACGGTTCGTCTTCAAGGCGAAAACTAATATCTATGGATGAAAACGTCGTCAACACTTTGTTTTATGTACGCTAGGTATAAAAAAATCTGCATCCACAAGATTCCTAATAGATACAGTATAAATGAAACAAGTTTATTTCTTTAATAAATTTATTACCTGAAGCCTTCGCTCCATAATAGTTTAACCGACAACAACACACAAGGTATATTTTTTACATTATAGTAGTGGAAGGCACTTCTAAGTAGTGAAATGATAAATCAAATTTAGGTAAAATACTAATTTATAGGTTAAAATACAATTGTACATTTTTTATTTCACTTATACAGGTTACTTGTATGTAAATCACCAATAGCAAGAGTAGATACCTAACATCATAAACAACAATGCGTGTTCTACGACTGTTCATAATTTAAAAAAATATATGTCATTTTACGGTTATGTTAACAACTAGGAATCTAATGTTAACAACGACATTTTGTCCTTTCGTACGAATGAAACATAGACGTACAAACGTCACGACAGGACAATAAAACTTTAAATTTTTTTTAATTTAAAAATTTAATTATTGACGAGCTCCGTGGCGCAGCGGTCAACACGCGCCTGCGATACGGATGGTCCCGGGTCCGATCCCCAGTCAGGTCAAGATGAAAATGATCTTTTTCAGATTGACCTGGGTCTTGGATGTATATCTATATATGTATTTGATATAAAATATAGTATCGTTGAGTTAGTATCCCATGACACAAGTCTTTCATAAGAACTTACTTTGGGGCTAGCTCAATCTGTGTGATATGTCCGTATATATTTATTTATAATTATGACAAACTCGTGGAACTAACGCTGTAGTGTATAATGTTAGCTATCTCCTCCTGCAAATTAACTAATATTTTGAAAGTACCCTGTATAAGTAGGATTAATATTGTAAATACTCGTGCTTTACATAACAAGGCAATAACTGGTAAATTTATTTCTAAAACATAAACATCGAAACCAAACACTCCGGTGTATTTGCATTTTATTCTACATACATATGTCATGAACATAGGAAGAAATATTTATCAAGCCTGTTATCTGGAAAGATATGAATAAAACTAAAAAAATATGAAGAAAAATTAATTTAAACTATAATTATATAAATCGTTTTAAAACGCATTACAATGCTTGGTATATTATTTAAACTTTCAAGTCGAAGTTCGGCTTTGTTAGCCACATTAGAGCCCACCACAACAACGACCCCGGGATAGACACAGGAGTCGCCGTCGCCGGATACGGCTTGGACGACATGATGATGATGATGATGATATTATTAAAATTGAAAATACGCGATTAAATTAATTATAATATACAATTTTATCAAAAAAATATTAATATAATTTGATTTCATAGTAAAGTAAAATCGATAAACATTTTGTTTACTTACAAGCAATACTGTAGTTTATTCTTAATATTTCGGTTTAAAATATAATAACACTGTATAAAAATATTACATAAAGCATTATAAAAAATAAAACAGAATCGACAAACAACCTGTGGAAAAATTAAAATGCGATATGTTAATATTTGATGCAAAAGTATCAGTTAATATTACAAATACATACCTCAATAAAATTTCCGTTGAAACAAGAAAAGTTTTTATGCGAGAGCTATTTGTACAACCTGTTAATTCTAGTAATAGGTAGTAGTTAACTATATCTCAGTAAAATCACAGATTTATTGAATAACATCAAATTGTGCAGACATGAAGGTATGGTGCGCTCCACTATTTATGAACACAATATTCTAAACCATGGCACCACTATGTTACAATTTTGAATTAGCTTTGATATCAATCAGATATTAAATTCCCTACTTATTAACACTATGCAATGATTTTCTAGGAAATGACATTTGTATACCTATTAACAATAAATATACTCAACATACATAAATGCAATATTATAAGCACCGGACATAATCTGAACATGTGATTTCATAAATAAATGCAAAAAAATGCACCTTGAACAAGTCTAAAACCATTCTTATATCTTACCCTTAATGCATCGGTTTATTTGAGTCAATATTTTTATTATATTAAATCTAACTACAGGTATAGAAATTAAACAATTACAGTACTACCACTTTTTTAAGTTACACCGATGTACCTGCGCAGAAGTCAAATTTTTGCATGGCGCCAAAATACCCGTCCGCTATTGGCTGATGTGTACGCGCCATGCGGCGTCTCGACCACTCACGGCAGTCGTACGAGTATTGCAAGCACGAGTCCTATTGTTTTTGGATTTCAAATCTTATTTTGTAGCAATAAGTTCGTTATTTGATTGATGTTTTCATTCGGCTTGAGTCGGCGGTAGGTTGCGCTATTCTGCGTCATCGAAAAATGCCGATGTAACTTATTAAAGTGGTAGTACTGTAATCACGTAATAGTCAGCTAATGGGCGACATGTTTCGACCTCATCCATCCCAATAGGTTTGGGACGACATAGTGCGCGCGTCTCGATTCACATTCACTCTCCTGATGCGGTCGAAACATGTCGGCTGACAATTTACGTAACAATCAAAAGTTGTGTTCTTGTTTCATAGTATGGCTTTCACCGAGACTTCAGTGATTCAGCCAATGACCAGTATAATGAGATACTAAGTATCGGTGTTGTACGGTAAAGTAGCATGAAAGATGGCGTATGTTCTTTGATGCCTCGTGGTAGCTTCTGGTGACAAACGGATACGAGTCCATATAACGGTCTGCTTTAACAATTTTACAAATTGTTCATGAGCACGGACATTTATAACACCAAACTACGCCAATTTGATATTATAAAGTCCACTAATCAATTTGCAAAATCGTCTAAGGCAAACCCCAACAGCACCCCTTGACTTCCCACCACAAAAATTGTTATTTAGTAGCAAATATTTGGACAATATTCGATAAACGACAACATATTCATTTGGCCGGATAAATTATAAGAATAACAGTTACAAAGTAGAATAAACTTAACAAGAATACAATACATTTCTAAATGGGATATAGCCATTTTGAAACAGACAAACTCAGGTGAATATTAACGGTACACTCCGAATCAAACTTTGTGTGGTGGCCCGTAACATCTCGCGAGTCTTAGCGCAGTACACAATATTAGGTTTAATTCAATTCAATTCAATTTGTTTATTGCATTTGTTTATTGCATTTCATATCGTAATTATTACATCAGTTCTTAATATACACTGCACTGTAATTATAGTATAGGTACAATATGAACCCTGTCGGGCATCGCAAAGGTTAAGTTGGAACGGCAAACGGGTTTTATAGCTTGTTAATATTAAAATAATAGAAAATATTATCATGCTGCGTTTCTACAATGTTGCGTAAGTACTTGTTTTAAATTAATTTTTATACTACGTCAATTTTTATTGTTATCAATTATTTAGCATTAATTTTATTTCTTATTTTTTTTTTAATCAATTAATTTAGATGGTCAATATGCAATTAATATTTATTTCTATTGTCATTTTTATTTGTCATTTTAATTCGGTATCATTAAAAAACTCGTCAATTTTGTAATAATTTTTTTCCAACAACAAGTCTTTTAATTTTTTAATAAATAGCGAGTTCTTTTCTTCCGATCTAAGATTGTCGGGTAAGCAATTATAAATTTTTGTTGACATTGATAATGGACCACAGCTAAAGATTTCAAATTTTGACGCGGGCATAACTAATTTATTCTTCATCCTTACAGGATAGCGTCGCGGTAGGTCTTCTTTTTTTGTGTAAAATTGAGGATATTCCCGAACAAATTTACATGCTTCTAAAATATATATACACGGTAGGGTCAATATTTTTAAATTCCTAAAGTTTGGCGGGGCGCGCGCGGGGAGGCGGGGCGCGTACTGCGCAGCTCGCAACTAATATCAGAGCTGCCATCAAGTTTGATTCGGACTGTAATAACAATAATAAGAGTTCCGTTTTGTCCCACGGTCGAGTGGAAAGGAAAGATATGTCATCTATGTTTTCCAAAGCTTATGGAAGCTCCTGTCGATTTTAAAAACATTTTCTCTACTTATAACTGGGTGTAAGCATATGGTGACATACACACCGTATTTCTCACCATCTTAATCAGAAAGGACCCAATTTTTTAAAGTAATGAGATCAAGCTCTAGTCGTTACGAAAGCACTCACGAGTGTTATGCGAATGTATCATTATGATATGTCAACGTATGTATGATGTGTCAACAATTTTTTTTCTAGAGCAATAAATATCTGACATTCGTTACAGAATGAGGGTTTCAGGAATCGCATTTCAAGTAATATCAACTATAACATATATGTTTTATGTCATCGACATACGGACGAGATAAACGATGCATATGTCATCCATGTGAACGACAGGATAGTTGGTGCCACTTAGTAGATTGGGAATCCTAACTGATGTGTCAACTTTATTGCCAATTTATGGATATAAAACCGAACGGCATGCGTCAGAGCGCATGATACACGAATATGGACTTTAAACGTAATAGATACATTTTATATTTGAATGGCGTAGTGGTGCCACACCAAGCCGCCGCCGGCAGCTGACGCAGCCTTGTTTATTTTATATTCAAATATGGTATTTAAATGCTACATAGAAAGATTAATTTCCTTTGTAACATGAGCTTTGATGCGCGCCGGTAGTTGTAAAATATCCATTACAGGCTCATCACATGTCTCGCTACAATAATGCAGCCCCAGATGTAGCCCATGCCTCGGGCGGTCACCACAAGGGACGTCAAAACCATAACGTAATATGCGGGAGGCGGCAAAGTGTCCACAATAGGGGCGGCGAAATGTCTGGTTGTGGCACACGGACATACACACACACACACACACACACACACACATACATACACACACACACATGTATTAACCACACCCAAACATTTACACACTAACCCATACTCTAACTCATTACAATTGTGCACACATTCACCCTGACTCCATTAGTCGTATAATTTCTGTTACAAATTATTAACATTTTTAAATAATAGGTACTTTAATTATGATGGCTACGGAAGAGCGTGGCCTACTGATACAGGTGTATTTCACTTAATAGAAGGTCAAATTTTTGTTAAAGAAATAAACAATTATTAAACAATTATTAAACAATGTTTTAAATTTGTATAGAACTGCCCAGTCGTAGCAGGGTTTGAGGCATCACAGGAGGCTGCAACGGAAAAGAATATCCTTAACAGGGACGGTAAAATAGTAACGCAGCCAGACACAGGGCACATTTTCAATTTACAACCCCCTGGCGGCATTTTGATGTGATAGCCCCGTCCCCAAAAATATCTAAATCTGGGGCTGCAAGAATACAGTAATTCGTCATAGGACACGTCCCCATTAGGCTTACGGTAAGCGGCTGTCTCTAGTACGTCTCCCTATATATTTAAAATGGAGTTTCGATACAGCGCGTACTGAACATAGTCTGTGTAGTGTTGTTTAGCGCAATATGTTTTTTTATTGACTATGTAGGTTGCGTCAATGATCTTTCGCTACTTCACCGGGCTTTTGAGGTGATGGCAGAGTGCCCTCAACCTGTAAGGCAAACGTCACCAAAGGACCCCCAGGCGTTGCCTGAGTGCGAAAGGCCGAGTGAAAAGGCCGCGATCTGCATGCGTAGCCTGAAGGGCCGAACTGAGAAACAATTCTTTGAAGAGCAGCAATTCTCATGCCGTATGGGCCAAATACGCTGTATAATAATGGACATTCCATCTATACTAATATTATAAAGAGTTTGTTTGAACGGGCTAATCACATCAGGAACTTCTGGCCCGATTTAAAAAAAAATTTCACCGTTGGATACATACGTTATCCCTGAGTGCCCTAGACATGTACCACGGGCAAAGCCGGGTCGGGCTGCTAGTTAAAATATACAGGACCGTACTAGAGGCAGTCTGCCCAGTGGGTCGCGGTCATAGTGTGCTAGTTACCAGTTGGTGGGGTTAGAGTTTGGCCGCGGGCGCGTGCACCACTTCGCGCCACCACGACGCGCGCTCGAAGGCACCAGGGGTGCTGAATAAAGCCTTCTGGATGTTCTGGTATAGCTGGAAGAGAAAAAAATACAAGATTGATTCAACTTCTCTCGCAGATCGGTAAAAGCGGATCGACAACTGGGAAATCAAGTAAATAGTCGATGCGACAACTCATCACTATTTTGGTTTCGTTCTTCTTTTACAAGCCGAACAACATGCTAAACGCGTTTAGGTTTTACAGATCTGGCTCTGTCCATCCCGCGAGGGAAAAAGATGTGATAGTATGTATGTTGAATCAGCAATAGCTAAAACGTTTATCAGAAATCGTAGATTTGGTTTATCTGGCAAATCGTATTAAGCTGCTCGTGCTCCCCACCTGATTTTGATTCGCCCCTTTTGACCCAGCGCCCTGGGGCAGTCGCCCGATCACGCTCCCTAACGTGCTAACTATAATTAGTGAGTTCATCAGTTGTAAATTTGCGCTGCATTAAAAAATATTTTTTTTTATTCGTTTCGGAAAATAAAGCTATAAAATGTCTCACTAAAATAATGTTGTTCCAGCTAGAAAATTCTAAACGAATAATTGGAGTAAAGATATTATGCATGGGCCTTTGCCCAAGTTATACACGAGTTAAGGGCGCAGGCCGCTTCTAACCTGTCATATTTGATAGCCTTGAAGGAGGTCGGACTTCTTGCAGAGATGATGAATTAAATACCACCATCTAAAAATGACTAAACATGATACTTAAAGCCGAAGATCCGACGTAAGGTGGAGTAAACAGGTGATAGAGTGTAGGCCGAGGATTGGGCGTAGAAGTGTTGGTCGTCCACAAGCAAATTAGGCTGACGATATAGCCAAGCGGTAAAAATTGGATGCAAAGAACCCAAGACAGGGAAAAATGGCGTCTCAATGAGGAGGCCTATACCCAGAGGGTTGAAAAGGGCTGAAAAAGATGATACTTACATTTCCATCGCTCTTCCCCAAAACAGAGTTCAAAACGAAGTCTGTAGGTGCTAGCGCATCCACAACCGACACCACCTGCGCCTTCAGCCGCGCGCACAGCTCCAAGATGGCGGCCCGCACCAGGCGCGCGCACGCCTCCCCCTCCGCAAACCCCCCCTGGTAAAGTTCCACCAAATGCTTGTCCAAAGACCACAGGCCGTACAACAAAAACAGTTCCTTCAACACAGGCTGTAAGTTAGCCTCTTTCTTCTGGATAGACTCGACACTGAAGATCAGCACTAGGTACTCCGCGTATACTTCCGTGAGCACCTTCCACCTGTACACTTGGGATTTGGTTCTAGCTTGGAATTTGGATAAGCCTTTGGCCAGTTCCGCCTCGTATTTCTCGTGGGTCTGTTTGAGCAGCCAGCAGAGCAGCCATTCGTATGTTGATGTTATGACTGGAACAAAAAAATTATGCTATAGAGACTGAGGGTATTAACCCATCTGTCAAAGCGAGCGATCCTATACAGCGTGCAAATGTTTGGACATTATCTTAAAAGGGAGACTCAGTCCATCAATATGATCAGCTTTTCCAAAATACTAAGGGTAATACATAATCCAACGTCTGTTATAATAGGCGATTTTTTTAAATTTTTTAACCATTTACCCTCGACTTCCCCATAAAGGGGTATCTCAGCCCATTAACATGAACAACTTTTCCTATGGGATCAATGCTGGCTACTCAATAATTATTTTACATTTTTATACAAATTACCGGGCTGACCGGACACTTCAATAAAAATGATTTTTTTTGTTCCAGGCTTTGATCCTATAGGAAACTTGTTCTTTTTGACGGCATAAGCTTTCAAGGGAATGACGAGGATAGATTTATATATTATATAAATCTTGCTGTAAATGAATGATTTCTGTAGGTTAACGTATTGCCGCAGCAGCCAGTTGCCGGTCTGCTGCGACAGCACGTTATTGCCGCCTTCGTACGTCACTGTATACTTATTGGGACAGAAGAAAATAAAGAAACATTCAGGACACAACAGTTCTCGAATCTCACTACAATGGAACTTTCTCTGCGCAATCTGTTGCCACCGTTCCAGGAAGGTGACGGTATTAAGCGGCGAGTCAAGTTGCTGGCCGTTCTTTGCCGCGTCGAATTGCCGCAGCTACCAATTGCCGGTGACACATAATTGCCACCCTCGTACGTAAAAGAAAGAATACGTACATTCAGGACACAACAATTCTTAAGTGTCGCTTCAGCGAAACTTCCTTTGCGCGATCTGTTGCCACTGTTCCAGGAAGGTGACAGTATGGAGTGGCGAGTCCAGTTGCTGTCCGTTCTTTGCCGCGTCGTATTGCTGCAGCAACTAGTTGCCGGTCGCACGCAATTGCCGCCCTCTTACAGCTGCTGTCCTTTCTTTGCCGCGTCGTATTGCCGAAGCAATCAGTTACCGGTCTGCTGCAACAGCACGTAATTGCCGCCCTCGTACGTCACTGTTTATTTAATAGGTCAGAATAAAAGGAAAAAATGCTCACATTCTGGACACAACAATTCACTAGTCTCACTACAGCGGAACTTCCTTTGCGCGATCTGTTGCCACCGTTCCAGGAAGGTAACAGTATTGAGCGGCGAGTCGAGTTGCTGGCCGTTCTTTGCCGCGTCGAATTGCCGCAGTAGCCAGTTGCCGGTCTGCTGCGATAGGACATTGTTGTCACCCTCGTACGTGACAGAGGGTTCGTGATTGCTGCGGATGTCGCCTAAGTTTGCGCTCTGAAAAGTACGTATTATATTATTAAATTATATTACTTATGTAAATCAGTGTTAGAACACAAAAATATATAATATAAAATACAACGGTGACATCGTAAGAACGGTTATAAATGTAAAATGTTTTATAAATAGGTTAAAACCAGTGGACTGAAACTGACACAAAAATATTCTTGTTCTTTATCTAATGATTCCTAAACTTGCTATACGTATTATGTGTGGTGTACTGCTTATTCAACTATTTAAATTAAAATAAGTCTTAACTAGTCAGCTCACTTTGAGGAGGCCGTGTCCGCCGCAAGCCTCACGGCAGTGCTGCTAGTTCCTTTATAAGTCGTAACTAGTCGACGTATCTTAATAAATAATAATAAATAAATATATAGGGACATATCACACAAATTGAGCTAGCCCCACAGTAAGTTGTGAACTTGTGTCGCAGGATACTAACTCAACGATACTATATTTTATAATATATACTTATATAGATAAACATCCAAGACCCAGGTCAATATGAAAAAGATCTTTTTCCATCTTGACCTGACCGGGGATCGAACCCGGGACCCCCGCGTCGCAGGCTAGCGTGTTGAATCCATATCCGCTGCAAGTCTTCAAGCACTGCTGCTAGCTTCGTATACATATAAGTCGATACTAGGCGACCCAAAAATAGGCAGAAACTAACTGAAGGTGAGTCGACTAGTTGCGTATTTCAATACTCAACTAGTTAACTCACCTTCAGGAGTCCATATCCGCCGCAGGCCACCCGGCAAATGTGGAACTTGTATTTTTTTTATTGTCCTATGAAAAGAACTTTCAAAAATAGAAATAACAGTGAAAAAATCATCTTGATAACCCAAAAACTTTTTGAGATATAAGGGTTTGAAAATTCCAATTTTTCGTCTCGGCCTAAACGTACCTAAGAAAAAACAACTGACTAGTGACGTCACTCTTTTAGCAATTTGTATACGTGTTGTGATGATTTGTTTGTCAGCTATGTTAAATATTGCGTTTAGGTGGCATAACAAAAATTGCTATAAATTTAAAGAGCTATTTCATAGTATTACAAGATTTTTGAAATTTTCATATTTTTGAAACGGACTTTTTTAACCAATTTAGCCAAATTTAATGTATCCATATGGGACTGAAAGTGTCCTTAATAGATTTTTCCATCTAGATGTTTTTATGATCAGAAATAGTTTTCAAAATGTACTCTTCATGCAAGTTCCTCATTGCTAGCTTCCTATACAAAGTCGAAACTAATTGGCTCACCTTGAGGAATCCATGTCCACCACACGCCTCCCGGCACTGCTGCGCCGCCTGCAGCGTGGTCCACGTGAGCAGCGGCTTGGAGCACGACACCATGGCGTGGATCTCTGAAACCGCCTCGCTCTGACCAACCACACGCGTCAGTACTTATAGTATAAGGGATGCACGACCGCTTTTAAGCCCAATATTAATCATCATCGTCGGGTCTTTGTTGGTTTCTACTGCAGGAGCACGACCCTCTCTGTACCATCAGAGCCATATATTAGCCAGAGCAGTCAGAGGATTTGGCCTACACTTTCCACGGTGGCTAGACGGGTTAGAAAGGTCTCTTTGGTGTTTATAAGCTTTGGTTAGATTGTATTTTTTAAGTCGCCTTCTACTACATCCACGGGAAGACCTGGAGTGGCCCTATTCTAATCTGCCGTGAAACCAAAGAGCAAAGATAAATTAATCCACATCAATAATCATACATTATTTTAAGCATTTCTTTCCGGCATTTTTATCATCGACACAGTAATTTGATACTTTATTTTGTGTTTGCTGAAGGACATTTGTGTTGGGCCACTCATCACTCCATATTATAAAATAACTAGCTTTTGCCCGCGGCTTCGCTCGCGTTAAGAAGTAGAATTGATCAAAATCCTTTCTTAGCCGATGCCTACGTCATAACATCTACCTGCATGCCAAATTTCAGCCCGATCCGTCCAGTGGTTTGGCCTGTGCGTTGATAGATCACTATGTCAGTCAGTCAGTCACCTTTGAGTTATATATATTTAGAAGATTCCAAGCTACTTTATGAACTACTGATTTTTTTTATGAAATAGGACGGCAAACGAGCAAGTGGGTCACCTGATGGTAAATGATCTCCGCTGCCCATGGACAACTGCAACACCACGGGTGTGAAAAGCGTTGCCGGCCTTTTAAGAGACTAGAACGTAGACTGGTTTTTTAAAGGTTCCAATGTCGTATTGATCTGGGGATACCACCGCAGGAAGTTGATTCCACAGTTCGGTCGTACGTGGCAGAAAGTTTATTGTTTACAGTTTAAAGTGTAAAAGTGAAGCTTTACTTAGAACGCTCGCCATAAGGTGATCATTCTTTAAACGATTAAAATAGCCTCACGTTCTTAATATAAATCGACGACGAGCTCCGTGGCGCAGCGGTCAACACGCCAGCCTGCGACACGGGGGTCCCGGGTTCGATCCCCGGTCAGGTCATGATGGAAAACGATCTTTTTCATAATGACCTGGGTCTTGGATGTTTATCTAATGTTATAAAATATAGTATCGTTGAGTTAGTATCCTGCGACACAAGTTCACAACTTACTGTGGGGCTAGCTCGATTTGTGTGATATGTCCCTATATATTTATTTATTACTTATTTATAAATTGGAAACATTGTAAACATGGTTCATAAAGTGAGTTCATGAATGAATAAGCTAATGCTTATTATTATTTGAGTGTGCAGGTATTACCCTAGACCACAAAGTTGCTTCCCATCAGGCAAGATTGAATACAACACTCTCAATTAAATAAAAAGTTTGAATGGTTATCTGGGACTTCGCGGAAAAAAGTTTTAGATAGGTAATCTATCCTTTTTTTTTAAATAAATTACTTCGCGGAAAAAAGTTTTAGATTATCTCTCCTTTTTTTAAAATAATTTATTTCAAATGCGGGCAGGACGGGCCCCTGAAAAAGTCATGTATTTAAAATTTGTAACAACGGGTTACTCACGTAAGAAGATAGCTTGTGGTGGACCACTGCCGAAAAACTACTTTTTTATAGATATAAGGACATATAGCACGCATCAATTGAGTCTGAATTCGTGGTCCTCAACATTAATTGTATGTCAAGAAACCCCGGGCGCAGTCCACACTTGGATGGATGACCGCAAGTGAAATTAAAATATTTCGTGCTTCGGAAGGCCCGTTATGCCGTTGGTCCTGGCTGTCATCCATCATTGATTGCAGCCGTAAAGCTATGACAGTAACCTATAGGCAGCTTGTGAAATCTGCCACCAGTGTTGCCCACTTACACACAAGAAAAACAACAACAAATATAACTCACCAAGTTGTCAACCTTGAGTCCAGCGTTGGACTGCTCGACTATACTGGTGTATGTCCTGGTGAAACTCTCGATGTATATCCGGAAGACCACCGCAGCTGCTACGTACCCGAAGAGTCGCCATTGCTGAAAATATGGAAACATACTTCAGTGCAAACTCTTCAGATTCAATGCAAAATGGATATGTAACTTTGAGACAAGACTTAATTTTAAGACTTTTTTATCACTTTTGACCAATAGTAATAGTAGGCTCTATTAATATGTAAAATTCGGGTCACTCACGTATGAAGTCAGGTACAGGCCGACATGTTTTAACCTTATCCGGAGGTCTTCCTCAGGGCGAATGTGGCGCACTGACGCAGTGCGGACTGGGACGACTTCGTGCGCGCGTCTCGGTTCACATTCGCCCTGAGGAAGACCTCCGGATGAGGTTGAAACATGTCGGCCTGTAGCTGACTTCATACGTGAGTGACCCGTATTTTACATATTAATATTATTAACATCTCTCGTTAGTTTTGATCAAAAAATAGTAGGCTTATTTGTTAACTTTTGACACATACGGTGTACGTTTTAATGATCACTTAGAACATCCAAAAACTATCTAATAACGGTTCTTACAGTATTGAATTGATTCAGGCGTTAATTTGCGAAAGTCAAAGTTACATGCACTTTGAGTTAAATTAAGCGCACAAAATAATTTAACTCAAAGTGCATGTAAGGTTCATACAGTGTAAACTCTATATAATGACACTTCACTGACTGAGCATTTCTACCCGAATACGGCGAAGCCAAAAGGAGGGTTCTGATTTTTCAGTGTTGTAGAGAGTGGTCGTTTAGTGGAGAGAAATAAAAGATAGTATTTAGGATGAGGAATTTTCTTAAACGTGCTTGGAAATTCAAACATTATTTTTTCTACCTTGTTTGGGATAAATGGAATTGAATTACATGCCAGCAAAGTATGTATGAAAATTCATATCTACATATTGCTGACTAATTTAAAATAATGCAGAGGCTAATAGGCCAGTCAATATCGATATCAAACATTGCAAATGCGCATGTATTGGCAATTTTTATACATTGTAGAGACAAGAACAAAGACAAACAAAGAGAAAGAACAAGTTTGCAAATTTCTTAACCATGTGCTACTCCTGGGGGCCCGAAAGTATTAGACTATAATCAAAGGTTGTACTGAATATTCGATCTGGCTAACAAATAAAAACCGGCCAAGTGCGTGTCGGGCCACGCGCAGTGTAGGGTTCCGTAGTTGCGAATGACAACTTTGAGTTCACACTATTCACACTCGCACCTTACAGTTTAACGACCAAAAACATCTAACAATGAAAATAGTATGAAATTTTACAGTTTATAAGTTGGTTGCCTATAACTTTTTAGTTTGTACTTACTACTCAGCTCTGATAGTTTTCCTTTCAACTTCAGTATATATGCTACTGCTGTAATTTTTTTCACGTATCTATATATAACCGTTTAGCAGATAGAGGGGGGGGGACACGTACCTCTAACAAAAATTTGCACTTTAAAACCAAATATTTCGGAAACGGATCCCTAAATCGAAAAATGGTGTTCTCAACCTCACAATATTTTTCAAACACCTTTTTAACGATACCCCACAAGATGGGTAAGTAGAGAAAAAAAAATGACTCCCCCACTTTACTTGTATGGGAGCTACCCAAAAAAAAATTTTTTTTCAAGATTTTTTTCTACGACTTTTTTGCCATGATTAATATACATACTCATACCAAATTACAGCTTTCTAGTACTTATGGTCTCTGAGTAAAACCGCGGACGGACAGACAGACAGACAGACAGACAGACAGACAGACAGACAGACAGACAGACAGACAGACAGACAGACATGGCGAAACTATAAGGGTTCCTAGTTTACTACGGAACCCTAAAAAGGAGTTTAAATAAAAAGTCAAGCAACGGCAATTATTATAACATGTAATTTTGGGCAAATGTTGCAAAAACAACAGACAACATTTCTTAGAACCTCCGGTACGTCAGTGGAAGTAAACACGCGCTAACAAAAGAACGTACACAGCTGTGCAGTTCTCATCTATTTCGGCATCTTATAAAGTACTGCTTGATGATTTACTAGCAATATCTCCGCGTAATTTATAGCCTACTAGCTGTTACCCGCGGCTTCGCCCGCGTGATATATATCCTATGTCCTTCTCAGTACCCTAACCTATGTGTATGCAAAATTTCATGATGATCGGTTCAGTAGATACGGCGTGAAAGCGTAACAAACAAACAAATAAACAAACAAACTCACTTTCGCATTTATAATATTAGTTGGGATTAGTTAGGATGTCACCCGCAGATAAATGAGCTTTCATAAGGTGAAAGAATTTTGAAAAACGGTCCTGTAGTTTCAGAGCCCATTCAATAAGGGTTTTCACAATTGATATTTTCCCCAGATGGCGACACTGTGTCGAGAGGTATTTTGACAGCGCTGTCAAAGTCCACCAATCATGTTTAATCATCAATTTCAAGATTAGAGTTTTGTGGTGGGAAGTCAAGGGGTGCAGTTGGGGTCTGCCTTGGACGATTTTGCGAATTGATTTTGGTGGACTTTATAATATGAAATTGGTGTAGTTTGGTGTTATAAATGCTCGTGCTCATGAACAATTTGTGAAATAGTTAAAGTGGACTGTTATATGGACTTTTATAGATTTGCCGCCAGAAGCTCCCTCGAGGCATCAAAGAACATACGCCATCTTTGATACTACTTGTTACAACTTTACCGTACAACACCGATACTTAGTATCTCAATTTACTGGACATTGGCAGAATCACTGAAATCTCGGTGGAAGCCATATTATAACACAGAAGAAGAAGAATTTCAAGATTGGTGGATTTTGACAGCTCGACCTCTCGACACAGTGCCGCCACCTGGGGGAAAAATCATCTAATCTTTCCTCTTCCTTTGAGGAGCCCGATGGTCCAGTGGGTCTGAGCGTCATTAGCGCTTACGTATGTTAAGCAACCTCTGGCGCAGTCCTCAATTGGATGGGTGACCGCAAGTGGCCTAAGAATATGTCCCGGCTGTCATCATTTAAGCTAAGCTATGTCAGATGCCTTTAGGCAGCTTGAACAATCTGACACCAGTGTTGGCCACTTGCACACACGAAAAACAAACAATCCTTCCTCTTATACTAAGTACGGGTTGATAGGTGAGTTTGTGTCGTATACGACGGTAGGTGGACTAACATGCAACTCGTACTCGATCAGAGGAATCTCTGCGTCCTTCTCGCCGAATTGCCTCCTCGAGGCCGCGTACCGGATGGCTATGGCCACGGCACTCGATATGGAGTGGCAGCTCTCTTGCATTATACCGATGCGTCCTGGTAAAGAAAATACAACGTTATAGGGTTTTTATGCATTTACAATGCTATTCTGATTAAATTAAGAAATAAGAAATGGATAACGCTCCGTGGCGCAGCGGTCATCACGCCTGCCTGCGACACGGATGGTCCCGGGTTCGATCCCCGGTCAGGTCAAGATGGAAAACGATCTTTTTCAGATTGACCTGGGTCTTGGATGTTTATCTATACATGTATTTGTTATAAAATATAGTATCGTTGAGTTAGTATCCCATAACACAAGTCTTTCATAAGAACTTACTTTGGGGCTAGCTCAATCTGTGTGATTTGTCTGTATATATTTATTATTATAAAAAAAATACGCTGCGTCTTACAGGTTGCGCCTAGCTTTACTGCGAGTCGGATATTAATAATCGTGCTGCGAGCTGCGCAGAACGCGCCCCACCTTCCCGCTAATTTCGTATATCGCGCATAGACTCGCGCGATGTTCGGACTCGTCATAGAGTTTGGCACGGCCTGTACTCATTATACGACTAACGCCTTACCAATTAGGCCACAATTGAAATGAGATGGTCGAGAAATTCGACGTGTGGGATCGAACCACGGTGGCCTTATTGGTAAGGCGTTAGTGATACAAAGCAGCCCGTGGGATTTTATTCCCATATCTTATTTCTTAATTTAATAAGAACATAAAAAAGTTATTTTACGTAACCTCAAATAACATTACATACAAATTGCTGGACCGTCTTTTCGTAAGGCAATTTTTTTTTCAATTTCCAGAATTGGGCTTATAGACTACGCTCATTTTGATGGGCTGAGTCACAATTTAAAGAGAATGTCAAATTTACACGCAATACATATAAGCGCTATGTACTTTTTATGTTTTTTTTTATGAATCAGTGCGGTTGACCCTTATCTTGTCTGACTGATGGAGCCCCTACGATGAGGTCTAGCTAGGGTTATACATGCAAACTTTAATTTGATCCAAGACCTTGATTATCAATATTATTTAATTCACCATCATCATCAGGTCTCTCCCAGCCTCCACTGCAGGAGCACGACCTGTACAGTACAGAGAGCTGTACTGCCAGAAACATATTTTAGCCAAAGCAGTCAGAGGATTTGGTTTACGCTCTCCACGCTGGCCAGACAGGTTGCAGAGGTCACTTTGATGTTTATAAGCTTTGATTAGCTTGTGTTTTCTAAAACGCCTTCTACAGCATCCACGGGAAGATTTGGAGTGATCCTAATCAACTCTGCCGGGAACCACACGGCTTATTATTTAATTACCTGCCGATAAATTTTCAAGGGCAGCTCCGAGGATCTTGGAGGGGTCAGAGAAGGAGCTCTCATACACGCCTTCCTCTGTGACGTCAGCTGTCCGGTTCAGAAGATTCTCACGCGGTATCCGGTACTGGTTGAACATTATGAACCTAGAACCAAAAGATACCATTATGAACCTAGAACCAAGAGATACCTGTGACTAAATAATACAGGATGACGGTTTCCTGTATAATTTTGTCTCTTGGTTCTAGGTATAATAATAACCGTATAGTTTCTACCCTGAATGAAGACACACGAGATGCGTTTAAGCAGATTAATTATCCTGATATCAGAGAAGAGAAGAAGATCTTGATATCAGAGAAGAACAGAAGAAGAAGAAACTACACTAAACATAGCTGATATAATATGTTGACTCATCAGACTGTCCGGTCCATAAAGGGGCGACTTAGCCCTTCAATATAAATAACTTTTCCTATGGGAAATTAATTCTAATTATCTGTATTAATAATAATAAAGTAATAAAGTATCTATTATAAAACTCCATAGGAATAAAACTGGGAAGCGAATATTGAAATTTCCTTACAAAAATGGGATGGGCAAATTACTAAAAACGTTGTTCATAGTTTGTTTTGTTTTTCGTATGTGTAAGTAACTATTGTCAGATTTTTCAAGCTGCCTTAAGGCATCTGACATAGCTTAACGACTGGCATCAACGATGACAGCCGGGACCAACGGCTTAACGTGCCTTCCGAAGCACGGAGGAGCTCGAGATATTTTTATGCCACTTGCGGTCACCCATCCAAGTAGGGACTGCACCAGGGGTTGCTTAACATACGTAAGCGCTCATAGAGCCTACACCCACTGGACCATCGGGCTCCTCATCGTTCATCGTTGTTCATAGTGACGGGCTGAGTGGTGACGCAGCCCGATCCTTAAGGCGAAGTGAGTTCACACACTAGCGCCACTCAGCAATTAATTCATTTACTCCTAAATCAAATCAAATTTTAAAAATCTAATAGCTGATTGCCCTACAAATTACTTGTAGTATTCTTTTTGTTACTTTTCATAGATATTACAGTCTGAGTTTATTTTTCTAAAAAACTATGAAATTTAGAAAAAAGTCCTACTCAGTAAGAAAAGATGAAAAACCATTCTACAATATATGTTTTTTCTTTTTTGGGTATTGCGCTTTAAGTTTGACCATTTTTATAGAGGTTAAACATAGTCGAAATGCCAAGAAGGAACCTTAACCTTTAAGGGTCGGACAGGGTTTTATTAACATATTGTATAGTTTTGTTTCTATAGATTTAGTGGTTAAAATGACACTGAAACGTATTTATATGCCTTTTCACTTCAAATCATACTTATAATAATTTTAATTTATTATTATTATTTATATGTATGTAAGTATGTCTGTTTCATTGTTGCATCCTGTAGCCTTAACGGTTTAACCGATTTTGAAGAGTGAGGTATTATAAGATTTGTATTGTTCCCCGGAGTGTCATAGGCTATGTGACGTCAACAAAAATTCAATATGGCGGGCGTAAACTGTCAAAATGGCAGTCGGGTTTTTATTTTTTTAAATAATCTACTTGTTATTAATTACGAGCGTTTCGGAACCGGCCATAGAAGAACCACCGAAAGAAACTGTATTCAACAGTATTGGTCGCGTACTCGCCTAAAAGGCTTTGTATGAAATTTAAATAATTTAAATATGCGTAGGGCACCAAACAGATGTTGCATATTGTGTTTGCTTTCCGCAACTATAAAAATATGTTTACGGGATATGTATGACAAAAGATGCGTCATGCCCAATACCACAACACTCATACAGTCATATTATAACAAATAAGTTTTACCTCGATTTATTTACGCTTTTCCCTGTATTTGTACAGTAGGAAAATGATACCAACACGTCATCGGCTACATATGGGTACGTTTATCTCACAAGCAACTGTTGTTCTTATATCGTGAACATTCACGGTCCTACATAGGAACATGTCAATAATAGTACTGATGTACAGAACGGAAACTCGAAGTGTCCCTCGCAATACAGCATACCCGCACCTCTTCCCCGTACTAATAGGTTAGTTAGCTTCGTTCTCAGTCGCACGTTAGGTACGCGCCGTCTCTTATACGTACGTTAGTACTTGAGTGCATTCTGCGGTGGCGACCCTGATAGTAACTCGCACACAGACGTGTGCACGGATGTAGTTTCGTTTGTAGTAGTTTTAGGCATAAATACTCCGCTTGACCGACACGTGATAAATAAAATTGAATTTTATTCAGAGCCTGAAGTTGTGATGGAATTATTGAATGCTACGAATTGCGTCTACAAATTTTTTGATGAGCATTTAAAATTTTTTACGCAATTTTATCTTTTGTAGCACATCACCTGATCTTTATCCATAAACTCGCATAACATGAGGGTTATTTATTACTTAAATCAAAACGACGAACTGTCAAGATTCCTAATGTGACTGATTATGAATGAAACAATAAATAATATAAGGACAAATCGCGCAAATTGAGCTATACTCACAGTGAGAGTATTAAAGCTCAAACCTTGGCCAAATTAACCGGAACCCACTATTCCTTAGATTCCTCATTAGTAATGAGATTTTGATATCTTCAAGACTAATCAAGACTCAAAAACTATTGGTCACAATCATACGCAAAACGAGGAAAACAAAATAAATTGTTTAAAAAGATATCAATTTTGAAACTAGCACGTCCACATTTATACGAGTAACTGGATGGTAGGTAGGTAAGTGTGAAAATTGTACCCTAGCTTTTAATATTTCCCCATTAACACTTCAATTTAGCGCCTATGGTCTGATACTGAAAACTTTCTCAATTACTTCCAATGCTGGCCGTTGAGGTTATGACTAAAGTTGCATTTGCATAAATATATATTTTATAGCTGTATTTTATGCGTTATAACATTCCACGCAGCACGAATTGATGGTGTACGGTACGACCACAGAACAACAAACACACTAGAAATGGCAAGGGAACGTGGCCGGCGCGCCAACACTACGCTCGATCATCGCACTTCACCCCGACCCCGCGAATCACCTTAATAGTTGTCCCGCAATCGTCAAAGGAACAACAGTGCATTGACATGTGAAAAAAACCATAAATATGCCGGCGTGAACTATTGTAACGTGTAAAGTGACAAGTGCCCGTGCAACTTTGATCAAATTAGGTGTTTCTTATCACCGGCAAATCAGAAAACTTATTAATATGATATTTAATAGGTTTTATTCATCCAACATAGCGACTGAACGAAAATATTAAAAATAAAATTGCAAAAAATATACATTGCGGGTAATTTACTCGTCTGACTATCGATAGTAACGAAGTAAACGCTCAATGTAATACATTACGTTGGAAAAGTCCAGTATGTAATGATAGTGGTACAAGTCTGCCAGTGTTGGATGCATTACTTCTACGTGATTGGAAGTTAGTAAATGTCACGTGACGCCTATCCTGCAATCACGAAGCGGCATTCGAATTTGCAAATAGTGTGCGTATTAAGTTGCGTTAATAGTATGCATGAAATGAGGCGACGCTGGTTTTCATAGAAATCACGCGTTATAACACTTCTAATGTGTTTGTTGTTCTGTGGGTACGACCAACGCCTTATTGGTAAGACGTAGGTTGTAAGACTTAAGACTATTGGTTCAAATCTTGCCCGCGGGGAAATTATTTTCCATAACTTATTTTTTAATTTAATAATTTTAATCCACTTCAAACAATATCACACTGACTTATGGACCGATATAATAAGTACACATTAAGGCCGCACACTAGGCACAGTAGCGACGCCAATAATTTTATTCCTAATACTTTACAAATAGAAAGAAATTCAAGAATGTAAATCATGTAAGCACTAGTTTCTCATAATATTAAAACATGATTCCAAAAATACTTCAAGTTATTTACTAGAGATTATATGATTTACATTCTTGAATTTCGTTCTATTTGTAAAGTATTAGGAATAAAATGATTGGCGTCGCTACTGTGCTTAGGGCGCCCCCTTAATACTCGTGTCTGTTCTCACCATTCGCCATCAACAGTCATCGGTTCCGTTCGCTTTGTACCTACTTCCGTCGCAAATTGAGAGAGATATTTGTTTGCCTTCTCAAAGAGCCCGTAGTTGACCACGTTTGAAAGCCATAGACAAACTCGCACCTCACCTCACAATCTCACACTCCTCACAGAGGAAAACACTTATGCAATCACGATGTTCTCCACTGCAGTGATCATTAGGGGCCTTTGGACCCATGTCCATAGTGTCAATTTCCCATTGCACACACGAAAAAGATCGTACATAGGTTACAGTATTTTTTAATTATTAGATTACGCAGGTCAAACGTGTCATACTCAACTGTCTGTCTAGTTATGGCATCTGGAACGCTCACAAGGCCTCCCGAACTGCTACATTCTCATCCCCAATGTATCCGTAAGTAGCATCCGTAATACCTTTATCTCGATCCCTCAGCCATGTGGTCTCAACGCCTTAATCGTACGATTTGTTCTCAGAGACTCGCATAGATGGCGCCACTCGAAACTACACAACATTGTATCTACCGTATTATAAGCATATAAAAACATGAGTCACATATCTTATTAAAAATCAAAACAATATTTTAGGCATAATATTTTAAAATGACACCGTATATTTAGTAAGTTAAAGGCTAACGCAGATTACCGCCATCTAGTATCGAGTAGCAAGCAACTCTCCTGCGCCATACATTCGCCTGCTTTTCGCAACCCTAATTTGGTCCAATATTTTTGTATGAGGTGGGCAGTCTATTACTCTCTACTCAGACTAACAAATAACTTCCCTCACTTAAAAAAAAACTGTCTAGATATTCAGTAGCGTCGGAGCCGAGATCACAAACCAACCCGCCTGCCAAGCGTGATGAGTGTGCCAAACATAACACCCCATTATGGAAATCCTTGGGGAAGGCCTATATTGAGTAGGAGACTGGAGATGATGATGATATTATGCAATACGACACCATCTCAAGATATCGGATGATTCATATATTCGTACGATAAGATAATATGAGACGGTTTAATCTAATTCAAGCAGACGAAACGCGGAAGTGTCAAGGCCGAATTCCCGATGTGATTGTTTATACGACCGGTTTATTTTTACATAACACCGCGCGAAACTTATCTCCGCGCTGATAGCGAGGCAAGGGCGTAGCCAGGATAAGAAAAACTCGGTTTTATCAATGCTTATAAATTTTATAAGTCTCTATATAAGTAGAAATTTAGGCGAAACTTATCTCCGCGCCGATAGCTGGTCAAGGGCGTAGCCACGATTTTATTTAGAGATGGGCTAAGAATAAATTTGGATATACTGGTTTTATCAATGCTTTGAACTTTATAAGTCACTCACATTGCAGAAATTTTACAGTTATTGCAAAAAGGGGGCGCCTATTTGCAATACCTGTAGAAGGTACTAATTTGTAAAGTGCAATACTATATATAAGATCATGTTTGTATACACTTAGTTGGCAAATAAATGATGATGAAAATTTAGGCGACGTAAAAACTAAAAGTAACGATAACAAGCTTGATTATTTTTAATCTCGTTAGCACTGCAGCCCGCTTGCTTCCTGGTGGGTGGCAACTGCCCCCCCTGCCCGTACCTTGCTACGCCCATGATAGCCAATTTGTAACCTGTTAGTGGCGTGATGTCTGTCTGTATGTGGAACCAGCTACAGTATTAAAAGGTCGCGTTTTACTATGCAAATGCCATTGTCAAACATTAATAATTTATAACATTAGTATGAATATGTACCTATCTATAAATACTTGTACTTGTTGTCTCTTACATCTAAACTATACATTTATGAGACTTGAAGAAGGACATAGACATTCCTAAAGCCGAAGAAACTTCAAATCCTGACAGGGACACAGGAGCCCGAGAGCCCATAGTAGGCGTGATCATTAATAGCAGTTACGCATGTAAAGCAACGCCAAGCGTAGCACCTACTTGGATGGGTGGCAAAAATGATCACGATCTTCTCCGTGCTTCGGAACGTCAACCGTTGGTCCCGGCTGTCATCCGTGATGGCAGTCGTTAAGCTATGTCAGATGCCTTTACGCAGCTTGGAATATCGTCCGATTTTCACCAGTGCTGGCCACTTACCTTACATACACGAAAAAGAAACACATTAGACGGGTATGTCTTGCCGGTTCAGTAGTTTTTAAGATAGGGAGTTATATGTATCAGTCAGTAGGAGAATTTGATGTCGGTTATTTGTTTTTTAATCGGGTAGCTATTTATAGTTATAGTGTTACAGCACTATAGCGCAAATTACATAATATCAACTTAGGCCTAGTCGACAAGCCCAATGTTATTTATGAACCGGTTGCAAGTTCTTGGTCAAGCAAATTGCCATTCTTAAAAGTCATTTAGGATCTTCTATTAAAACCACGTGCGTGACTATTGAGATTTCTCTATTATTGGTACTTTTTAGGGTTCCGTAGTAAACTAGGAACCCTTATAGTTTCGCCATGTCTGTCTGTCTGTCCGTCCGCGGTTTTACTCAGAGACTATAAGTACTAGAAAGCTGTAATTTAGTATGGGTATGTATATTAATCATGGTAAAAAAGTAGTAGAAAAAAATCTTGAAAAAAAATTTTTTTAGGTTAGCTCCCATACAAGTAAAGTGGGGGAGTAATTTTTTTTTCTCTATTTACCCATCGTGTGGGGTATCGTTAAAAAGGTCTTTGAAAAATATTGTGAGGTTGAGAACACCATTTTTCGATTTAGGGATCCGTTTCCGAAATATTTGGTTTTAAAGTGCAAATTTTTGTTAGAGGTATGTGACCCCCCCCTCTATCTGCTAAACGGTGATATATGGATACGTGAAAAAAATTACAGCAGTAGTATATATACTGAAGTTGAAAGGAAAACTATCAGAGCTGGGTACTAAGTGCAAACTAAAAAGTTATAGGCAACCAACTTATAAAATGTAGTGGAAAATTTAAAATTTCATACAATCTTCATTGTTAGATGTTTTTGGTCGTTAAACTGTGAGGTGCGAGTGTAAACAGTGTGAACTCAAAGTTGTCATTCGCAACTACGGAACCCTACACTGCGCGTGGCCCGACAAGCACTTGGCCGGTTTTTCTCGAGTTAAATTGGCTATACTTCACGTCACACTAGTTTAGACTCGAATTTGGACACCTCCAAGACAAAAAAAAAGTAATTTAAAATTAATGCTTACCAAATGATATTTAAAATATCTTACGATTAATAATATATTTGAATTTTGACTTTTTGCACGATTGGTACTCTGTTCCGTGTAGGTTTCGGCTTAAAATCCACCATTCTAGAAAAAACATAGGATTGCCACATCCAATACTCAACGTCCCTCCCATGCATATACGGTCACAAACAAAGTATGTTTATATACTAATACACATCCCATCCCATCCCAGTCCCAAACCCAACTAATATTATATATGCGAAAGTGAGTTTGTTTGTGTTTATTTGTTTGTTTGTTACACTTTTACGCTGAATCTACTGAACCAATCATCATGAAATTTTGCATACACATAGGTTAAAATTAGGAGGTCATGACAAATTTGGTAACGATATCGTAAGTGGCTGAAACTGGTTTCACAGGATGGAGAGCTACTCTCCGATACTAAATATGTCGGTCTGTTTGCTTGAAGTGGTTGCGTTTTTAGGGTTCCGTAGTAAACAAGGAACCCTTATAGTTTCGCCATGTCTGTCTGTCTGTCTGTCCGTCCGCGGTTTTACGCAGAGACTATATGAACTAGAAAGCTGTAATTTGGTATGGGTATGAGACTGGGAGGACCTGATGAGCATCCTCGGCCCACTTTTGTTTCTTGTTTATATTAACGACCTACCAAAATCAATTGAATATCCCATGGTTCTCTATGCAGATGACAGTACAATAATTTTTGAATGCAACAACTCTGAGACTTATTTAAGCGAAATAAATACAACTTTGAAACATGTAATTAAATGGTTAAAAGGTAACAATTTGAGAGCAAATCTAAATAAAACGAAAGCAATGTCTTTTTGTCAGAGAATCAATAAAAACCACGTGACTCTTAACATTGAAGACTCAGGAACTCCAATTGAAGTAACTGAAGTCACAAAATTTCTTGGGCTTCATATAAATAGAGATATGACGTGGAAAGCTCACATTGAACACACATGCAAACGTCTGAATACCTTTTCATATGCCTTGCATATGCTAAGAAAAGTAAGCAATGATACAGCGCTTTTAACTGCTTACCACGGGTATGTTGCATCTTTAATCAGATATGGGCTGATATTTTGGGGGAACTCAAGTGGCAAAGAAAAAGCATTTAGGGCTCAAAAGAAGTGCATAAGATCTATGGTTGGTATTCGTCCCCCAGAATCCTGTGTGCCGCATTTCAAAAAATTCAAAATATTAACACTGCCAGCACTGTACATTTTCGAATTAGCTGTATTTGTAAAATCCAATTTACATAGATTTGAATTTCATAATTCAACCCGCGACGGGCTTAAAATTAAACACATGCCACATAAGACAGCTATGTTCGGCGGCAGTATTTTTGGTATGGCTCCAAAAGTGTATAATAAGATCCCAAAAGAAATTAGAAATTTAAACCTCAATGCATTTAAAAAACAGCTAAAGGAATTATTAATTGACAAATGTTATTATACAATAAATGACTACTTGAATGAATCGACACCATACATTTTAAGAAATTAATATTTGACTTATCTTTTAATAATTTTGACTAACCTAAATTAATGTAACTAATATATATAAAAATGTGTAATTTTGCATACCTCTTAGTGAGGTAAAATGTACGAGGGACATGTATTATATTTAAGATCATTATGTATACCTACATTTTGCAAATAAAGAATTTGATTGATTGATTGATTGATGATGATTGGTGAAAACCACATGAAAATCCGTGCAGTAGTTTTTGAGTTTATCACGCATCGACAGACAGACAGGCAGACGCGGCGGAGGACTTTGTTTTATAATATGTAGTGATAGTGATTAATACATTTTATGAGTTATTAAAACCGCAATGATAACAATAACCGTCTTCAGCCGTGAAGTGGCTGATAGGCGTGTGAATCATTGGTTTAATTGAGCTTGGATTGCTCGGGCGATTCCACATAGGTTATCAGTGTCAATTATCGATTTATTACTTGATAATAAGTACCTATCTGTAAAAAAATTATGTCTATTTAAAAATCTTTGACGACCTCCGTGGCGCAGCGGTCAACACGCTAGCCTGCGATACGGTTGGTTCTGCGTTCGATTCCCGGTCGGGTCATGAAAAATGATCTTTTTCAGATTGACCTGGGTCTTGGATGTTTATCTATAAATGTATTTGTGATAAAATACATATATTATCGTTATGAGGCCTATGTCTAGCAGTGGACAAGTATAGGCTGATGATGATGATGATGATATTATCGTTGAGTTAATATCCCATAACACAAGTCTCGAACTCACTTTCGGGCGATCTAAATCTGTGTGATTTGTCTGTATACATTAATTTATATCGTCGATATGCAGTATGAGTAATGTAAGCCTCATCTACGGCCAGATATTGTGCATAAAACTATTGACAGATTTTAAAACTACTTTCACCTGTAGGCAGGTAACATAGGTTATAATATAATTCACGCCAACACACTTTCGGGAAAAAGCTAGTTGAGTTAATTGGCAAGAATTGGTCGCTGTGTCTCCTAACTTCCTAACTAATATTATAAATGCGAAAGTGAGTTTGTTTGTTTTGTTTGTTTGTTACCATAAAATTTTGCATACACATAGGTTAGGGTACTGAGAAGGACCTAGGTCGTGTATATCACACGGGCAAAGCCGCGGGTAACAGCTAGTAGCAAATAAATAGGAAAAGGTAGTTACGCAAAGTAACCAATATCGTACATTAAGGCCGCACACTAGGCACAGTAGCGACGCCAATCATTTTGTTCCTAATACTTTACAAATAGAAAGAAATTCAAGAACGTAAATCATATAAGCCTTAGTAAATAACCTGAAGTATTTTTGGAATCATGTTTAATATTATCAGAATCAGTGAGAATTATGAGAATCAGATTACCGCCAAAAACGGCTCTCACTAATTCTCTTAATGACTGATTCTCATAATATTAAAAATTGATTCCAAAAATACTTCAGGTTATTTACTAAGGCTTATATATATGATTTACATTCTTGAATTTCTTTATATTTGTAAAGTATTAGGAACAAAATGATTGGCGTCGCTACTGTGCCTAGTGTGCCCCCTCAATTGCTATAATTAAATCTTGCCTTTATTAGAAAGAAAGACAGAAAGATGTTTATTTGGCACAAAAGGAAAAAATAATACATAATTATTGATATGCACACAACAATTTTGTACCAAAATGGTCTCCACTCAGCATATGCCGTGGTGTGGGACACGACGCTGGTCTTCCGTGGATACCATGCTAATTTAGAAAAATACATCATAACACAACAAAACACTAATAAGTAATCGAACATCCAAAATTTGTAAAATGATTGTTTGTTTATTATTTTTTTTTTTTTTATTGACGCAAGACACAATACACTACATTATGAAACGAGAGCCGTATCAGATTTCAACGCTACGTTTTCATGGCACGTAGACGATGATAGATCGGATGATATTGTATGTTTTTAGGGCTCCGTACCCAAAGGGTGAAAACGGGACTCTATTACTAAGACTTTGATGTCCGTCTGTCTGTCTGTCACCAGGATGATAAAATTTTCACAGATTACAAAAATATACAGATTTAAGGGGGGGCTCTCATATAACAAACATGCTTTGTTGGCGTTTTTGCTCGATGTTAATAACTGCAACAAGTAGACTCTTCAAACATTCACAGAATATTTAATTTTATACTCACTTCAAAAATAAAAAAAAAAAATCAAAATAAAATTAATATTCCAAGGGGGCTTCCATACAAATAACATGTTTTTTGCCGATTTTACTGGCTTGACTAATGTTGTATAGATAATGGTACGTAACTGCGAGTACGACAAGCACTTGACTTTTACAATCGTGCGGGACAGAAACAACTGATGGCAAGTGTCATCGTCGACCGATAATTGACGTCAACAAAATTTTTTTGTTGTAAAAATTGTAAACACAAATATGACAATTAATAAGTGTTCAAAGAAACCTATATTAAATAAACGATTGAATCTTGAATCTTGACCATGGAGCTCTGCTAGCTTTTATCATCTTCTAGCTTGCCCGCAAATGCAATTGGGCATGCTTACTTTTATGAAGATCATGACTTTATTTTTTTAAATGAAAGAAAACATTATTCTAAGAAACTAATTTCGGTATTTCTGCGATTCAATAAAATTTTCATTCATAAACTTAAATTTTAAATTGTCTCCAAATGACGTCATTTTTATAGGGGATTTTTTTTTTGTATAAGGGAGAAGATCAATATTCTTAGTAACATAATATCATGTAGGATGTCTTTTATTCGGAGAAATAATATTTTTCGTATGTAAAACGTATATTAACAGGATTAAATCGGGGTTGGAAACATGCGTCCGCGAATGACGTCACAAAACGCGAAAATGATTTCTTGAATATCCTTCAATAATCCTTTGTTTTTAAAATTGGTTACATCGAAAATATTGTTATTTGAGCATTTATCTCGAAATGATTGTAGATTCAGCCATTCAAATTAAGCATAGCTAAATATGCATCTATGCCATTGAGCTAGAGGAGCCCGATGGTCCAGTGGGTGTGAGCTCTGTGAGCGCTTACGTATATGTTAAGCAACCCCTGGTGCAGCCCCTACTTGGATGGGTGACCGCAAGTGGCATAGAAATATCTCGAGCTCCTCCGTGCTTCGGAAGGCACGTTAAGCCGTTGGTCCCGGCTGTCATCGTTGATAGCAGTCGTTAAGCTATGTCAGATGCCTCAAGGCAGCTTGAAAAATCTGACACCAGTGTTGGCCACTTACACATACGAAAAAAAAAAAATTGAGCTATTGAGCAGTTGTGATTGGTGTAAAGAAAAGGGCCTAGTCCATAAAATACAACATAACGAGCCAAGTTTCAGTATAATATGGATCGTATTAATAGCAAATGTATTGATAAATACATTCATGTATTCAAACAATGAATTCAAGGTGGTATCTGTACAATCACGAATATGTATACACATCAGTTCTTATGTCAATGTGATAAGATCTTAAATCGAATACCATATTATATATGATCGTGGCTGCGCCTACCCATTATTTTCACCGTGTCAGGTCAGAAGTTCATTGAAAAAAGCAATTACCTAACACAAGTAAAGATTAGGTTAGTTATTATTTATGACAAACTGTTTTCCCGCGACTTCATTCGCGTGGGTTCCGATTTTATCATACAATTCCGGTTTGTAGTTAGAAGTTTTTGATTTTATCCATTAAAACCAATGAGGTGAGCAACACAATAGGTTTTCTTTAAATTAAGAAATAAGATACCTATAGAAAAAAAATCCACGCATGATTCGAACCAGCGTCTTAAGTCGTACAAAAAATGACGCTCTCGATCGAATCCCGCCCTCGTGGAATTTTTTATCCATATCTTATATACGGGCGCAGCCGGGGAGAGTATAATTCTAGCAGCCCTCCCCGGCTGCGCCCGGGCATGTATTATACCCTTCGAGCAACACGGCCTCCGTACCGGACGGAGGGAGTGGGCAAAGCGACAATTTACTATGACAATTTTTCTGGCGTTTTTTGCGGGGGGAAATGTGCACACAAGTTTAGTTCCGCACACCTACATACAAAACTTAAACTGTTACTTGATAGTAATTATGACATTGTCACAAAAAATGACATAAAAAAGAAAAAATAATTTGTGTACAGATGAGTCACACACAACTACCACATAGACATGCATATGCCTAATTTTGCTTGTACCTTGACAGAGGGGAATGCAGCGTATGGCTACTCCCTTCCGTGTTGCTCGAAGATTATACCTATAAACCTTCCTCGTGAATCACTCTATCTATTGGTGAAAATCACATGAAAATCCGCGCAGTAGTGTTTGAGTTTATCACGAATAGACAGACAGACGCGGCGGAGGCCTTAGTTTTATAATATGTAGTGTAGTATAAAGTAGTTTTATAATAAGCATAAAAAAGAAAAATAAAAAAAAATGTTTTTTATACTCCCGGAAACACAGACAAACCAAAAATATACATTCGTAGAAATATCACACAAACCTACATACATATCGCATTAACTCATGTCTTGATAACGGAGATAGCGGTCTATTTATACATATAAAAAAATGTCATTTTGTTGCATGCTTGATAAGAACGCTGCAGCCAATTTAACTTTAGGCCGTGTGGTTCCCGGCAGAGAAGAATAGGACCACTCCAAATCTTCCCGTGGATGTCGTAAAAGGCGACTTAGGAAACTCAAGCTAAACAAAGCTTATAAACATCAAAGAGACCTCTCCAACCCGTCTGGCCAGCGTAGAGAGTGTAGGCCAAATCCTCTGACTGCTCTGGCAGTACAGAGAGGGTCGTGCTCCTGCAGTGGAGACTAATAAAGACCTGATGATGATGATGATGATGTGCAGTATGTCAAAAAGTTAAAAACAAAACAGTATAGTACTAAAATTATACAAATTTTTCTCTTCTACTGAAAAAACACCTCACAAATACCTACATACCACACCGACCACAGAACAGTGATGCATCACCTGGCTGATAACGGAGATAACAGCCTTTATCAATGAGTGTCATTTATTTACCTAATCGATAACAAAAACCAGCATAGTGCGCGTCGGGCTACGCACAATGTAGGGTTCCGTATTTGCACGTAATTTTATAAGTTTATTTACGCTTCAACTTCGGAACCCTACTTAGCTGTGATAGTTTTCCTTTAAACTTCGGTAAATATGTTACTGCCCTGAATTTTTAAACGTATCCAACCAACCCTTAAGAGTTGCCTGGACGTGCCTGGACGCTAAAATACCAATGGTTTAAGAATTATAAGCCTTTTCAAATTTGTATGGAAATCTTGAGGCGTATAATTCTCAAACCATTGATAATTTTACCAAGCTGTATAGGAACGTGCGTAGATTATAATAAGATTAATTGATTGAATGCTTAATTTTACCCCAAAATTATCAAATATTGCCACAATTCCTTATTTCCGTTTATATGGATACATGCGCGTCTAGGCGACTCTTATGCCTGCAGGAGGGGTAGGGAAACTTCAACAAAAAATTACCTTAATGGAAAAATATATCATACAAAATTATAAGAATATTAGTTGACCGTGCTACGAGCGACCGTCTAGCGTAAGTCATCCTTTATCGGCGTGACTAACAAACCCGTCGAATTACAGGTCTCTAGTATTGATTGTCTCTGAGCTAAATCTTGGCCATACAGACAGGCAGACGGACATGAGGGTAACTTTATATATATATATATATATAACAACGGGTCACTCACGTGCTATTTGTCGGGATTGCCGACACACTGAGTCATTAGAGGCCGATTGGATTAGCTCTTTCCACACGCACGCACCGTCAACAGACACCGAAGATGCGGGGATAAGATCCACTACCTCCGTGACGACGCAATATCAGGATCCCGGAACTGACTCGCTTGCTGCCCCTTCCGCCAGGGCGGTACGAGCAACTGTTAGTTCAGGACCCACCGCTGCGCGTCCCGCACTCGCCTTGAAAATGGGCTCCTGACGAGTTCGAAACTATAGTCGGCAATTCCGACAAATAGCACGTGAGTGCCCCGTTGTCATATATAATGTCTTTATCTCACGTTTTTTTTAATGATATAATGAGGGTAACTTGTTTATACAGAACCATAAAAAGGCTAGGTATCGCATTAGGCACATTGCATAACCTTCCCCTGAGTCATGCGATATGCACCGCCGGTGTAAAGGTCATGTTGCATTTTGTTCTGCACAAAACATTGAAAAACATCTATTTGCTGTCACATGCTACTGCAGTCACGTATTTAAGCGTTCTTTTTGTAAACAAGGCAATATTTAGTCCTATGAGAAATCATGAACTTTTCAGGGTCCAGTGCTGCCCCCATTTGAAATCAATCATTTAAAAGACAACGAAGAATTGTATAATTTCAAATATTGCTCTGCGAAGATAAACTAGATAAACCTTTGAACTATTTTATAAACTACTGTCTCGGTCGAAAAGAGACCGACCTATCTAAAAAGAATAATCCCACTTCACATGTATGGAACCAAAAAATAATTATTTTATTTTACCACTTTTTGGCGTAAGTAACTTGATGTAAGAAAGTGACAAGACCTTTTCTAAATAAATATTTCGATTTTTAATAGCGACAATTCATCATCATTTTCTTCTTCATCAGGTCTTTTTTAGTCTCCACTGCAGGAGCACGACCCCTGTGTACTACCAGAGCCATATATTAGCCAGAGTAGTCAGAGGATTTAGGCTACACTCTCCACGCTGGCCAGACGGGTTAGACAGGTCTCTTCGATGTTTATAAGCTTTGTTTAGCTTGTGTTTCCTTCTACGACGTCCACTTGGGAGTAATAACGACACTTACCCATTATCAATCCCATTGACACCGATCTTCTCTCCCATATCGCCGACGATCAGACCTGGATACGTCTCCAAGGTGTCAGGGTTCCGTATGGGCACGACGAAGCCGTGCAAGCCGTGGTTCTCGCCATCGGGTGTGATCAGCTGGGCGAACAACAACGTATGTGTGCATGTTCTGCCTGAAAAGTCGGAGATAGTTAAGAGCGTATACTAGCAGTATTTTTTCAATATGGTTTCCATACAAATGTATTTCTCTATTTTCTCGCTGAAAACTGATTCTAGAGCCACAATTTTTTTTTCATAAAATCTAGTAGTACTAAAATAGGAATGCCCCTATTTTTTATTTTTTCCAAAACACCTGTTTTTGTACATTTTTTTTTCTTTTAAACAGGTTTTTAGAAAAAAATAAAACATAGGGACATACCTATTTTAGTAATAGATTGTATGTAAAAAGTAGTATTTGTATGGAAAACGCACTGCTAGTATACCCTCTTAAAGAGATCGTTTTTTAGGGTTCCGTACTCAAAGGGTGAAAACATGACCCCATTACTGCGATTCCGACTTGCACGTTGCCGATTAATTTATTCCATTGAAATGTTTCTGTAAGTATTGTTATACATGGATACATGGTGAATTGTAATCGTTTGAGCGGTCCCTTTTTTTTGGATGGAGAGATTCATCTTGTCGATATCATCACTTTTCCTATGGGATACAATGCTTGAAACTAAAAAAAGACGTTCCCATACAAATTCAGCTGCGTGGTCAATTTGTATGGGGATGCCACTTTTCTGGTCACTTTTCGGGTCTAAAACTATAATCATTTCGCCGTGTATATCATATTATTTATTGTCTTACTACAAACATACAAATTATCACCCTTACGGCTAATAATGGACCTTTCTATCAGTAAAATTATTTCACTAATTGAACTGAATTCAACTCTTTAGCTTTAAAATGGGTCCAGTAATTTCGGAGTTTATCTATTAAAAACAAACACATATATTTCCTATTTTATTATATAGGTCATACAATATGCGTTTAAATATAAGATAAGACAAAAGAATAGTTTCGCCAATGTCAGCGCTATTCATAAAAACAATGCAAAATGACGTCAGCACGAAGTGCCTACACAAGCATCACTTGGAATGCTTGCCAAAAGATATACGTAAAACCATGTAGTCTCTTTAGATTATATTATTATAAAGCCTAGATACTCTATCCGTCTTATTAGAAAACAAAGACTAATTTTGGTACTTGGTTTAAACCAATAGCCGACCAAAATAAGTCGACACTTATGACTTTGACGTTTTCTTAGTTGTCATTGTCAATTGGTGTTGGTCGGATAATGGTTTTAACTAGGTACTAAAGTTAGTCCTCGTTTTATAATAAGACTGTTAAGACTAAAAGCGTAGGAAAAAATTGTGTCTAACTCATAGTCTATCATGGAAACACATAGCTACCAATTTGACGGATTTTGATGGCATTTATTGACAGAACGCGTGTGCTAACACAAAGCTGTCACGCACTAAAGAGTCGCCTGGTCGCGCATGTCTCTGGCAATATTTGATAATTTTGGAGTAAATTAAGCAGTTAATCAATTAATCTCATTATAATCTACGTACCGTACAGCTTGGTTCAAATACCAATGGTTTGAGAATTAGAAGCCTTTTCAAATTTGTATGGAAATCTTGAGAGGCATATAATTCTCAAACCATTGATAATTTTACCAAGCTGTATAGGAACGTACATAGATTATAATGAGATAATTTGATTGAATGCTAATATGTATGCTTGAGTAACAGTATATAATCAAAGGTAGTCCCATCCGAACTTCTAAATCGAAAGATTTTTTCTGACAGTTGCATATAAATGGTACAGCCGGTAGCGTGACATCTTTGTTTCTACCATTCTATGAGAATTTTACACAAAATATATCTTAATAAAAATTAAAACAATGTTTGTGGCATAAGTAATAGTTATAAATTATATCGCAGTTTTAGTAAATTTAGGCTAACGCGGATTACCGCCATCTAGTATTGACTAAGAGTATTGAGTAATAATATATATACGGACAAATCACACAGATTGAGCTAGCCCCAAAGTAAGTTCGAGACTTGTGTTATGAGATACTAACTCAACGATACTATATTTTATAATAGATAAATATATAGATAAACATCCAAGACCCAGGTCAATCTGAAAAAGATCATTTTCCATCTTGACCTGACCGGGAATCGAACCCAGGACCATCCGTGTCGCAGGCAGGCGTGTTGACCGCTGCGCCACGGAGCTCGTCGTAGTAGCAAGCCACTATCCTGCGCCAAACATTCGCCTACTTTTCGCCACCTTAATGTAGTCCAATATTTTTGTATGAAGTGGGCAGTCTATTACGTTAGTATTAATTTGTCTTTGACTATAGTATTGTCTTTTGTTAACCAAATCATACATATTTGCGCAAAGTATATAATTTCCGGAGTAAAAAAAATAAAACATAAAGATTTATTATTCAATCAAAATCAATACCAACTTATGTACTTCGATCTTTGATTTCGACATTCAATAAATTTTAATTACGCTATAAATATATATTGAAATGAAAGGCGAGTACAATAAAATAATATAAACAAAATCAATAAACTGCACATAGTAACTTCCTTCTTGAATTATTATAGCTTTGATAGTACCTACTTGTTTGTTTTGATTTTCTTGTGTGTAAGTGGCCAACACCGGTTTCAGACTAGGTCTTAGGACATGGATAATTAGGCATAATCATTGATTTAACAACAATTGTTGACGTCAATGGCAAAGTTAACATTTTTCGTTGTAATTACATATCAAAAATGTGTAGTTACCTATATAAGTAATAGAAAAACAAAATATACAAGAACAAGATTCATACATATGTAAACAGTGTATCTTGTATGTTTGTTTGGGTCAAATCTTACAATAAATTTTTGAAAATACCTAAAATTTTGTAAACTTAAGAAATTCAGATAAAAATTCAATATTATGTTACTATAGAGCTGATCTGTCGATGGAATCGCACGCAAGGTAGGTAGGAAGGCAAACAGGCGCAAAACCTCTCAACAGTATGAATCGCTCATAATAAAATCTAATTACAATTATGTTTTTCACAAATTTCAATTATATAAGGACAAATCACAAAGATTGAGCGAGCCCCAACGTAACTTGTAAACTTGTGTCGTAAGATGCAAACTCAACGAAACTATATTATATAATATAACATAGTATCTATATAAGTATTTATTATATAATATATAATAAATACTTATACAGATAAACATAAACATCCAAGACCCAGGCCAATCAGAAAAAGATCGTTTTTCATCATGACCTGAGCCAGAATAGAACCTGGGACCACTCGTGTTGCAGGCTGGCGTGTTAACCGCTGGGCCACGGAGGTTTAAAAAAAAAACTTTTCCTTGGTTCGGTAGTCCGACCATTTCGTAGAAGAGAAAGAGAAGCAGGAAGGAAAACTGTATCCTAATCACAACATAGGCAATTTTTATTTATCCCTAATTGGGTCATGATGGCAGTCGCGTGCAAAAGTTAGTGAAATATAAATTCTCGTGATATCTATCATGCATTCAAGGTTAGTCATGAGTTAAACAGACTCCGATAACACTAGGGCTGCCAACCTTACTTTAAATAAATAGTATATTATATTTCGGGTATGCATACCTACTATATTCGTTTGGTCACAATTTATTACATGACATTACGTGACCAAACTATTTTTTTTCTCTCTTTGCCTACTTTTACGATACGAACTATCACTTCTGGCGATAACTTTAAATCAGAGTTTTGTACTCGACGCAAAATAATCGCCGAGTTGTTCAAAATATGTTATTGATATGTACTATATATATAGTAGAGCTATGAAGTAATCACGAAAAGGAAGTAAATAAGGATCAAAATGTTCACTGTATCAAAACGTCCACTGTATCGAAATGTCTACTGTGTCAAAAAGTCCACAATATCAAATTCGTCCACTCTACATAATGTCCATTACAAACGATATACTTCGTTATTCTCCATTTGCATTCAATTTTGAAAATATTTTGCATTAACAATTTCAAAACGCTAGGAGTTTCATCATCATCATCAGCCTATACTTGTCCACAGCTGGACATAGACCTCCCCAATTGCACGACATCGAGATCTATCTTTTGCTAGGAGTTTGTTTAATTATATACGCAAATATTAAAGAATAATATTACGTAAAAAGTATGTTTTTCTAATTTTGATTTTAATGTTTGCAACCCTAGATAAGTCCCGCCAGTTGCGTAACCGACAGGAAGGAATTTGCATTAAATTGTACTGCGCTCGCCAAAAATATTTCAGCTTGACAAAAACTACGCGTGTGTGCGGGGAGCAGTTCGTTTTGACAAAAAACTGCCCGTGTGTGCGGGGCCGCAAACGTTTTCTGAATAGCTAGACTAAGCACGGATGAAACCAACATCTTTAGCGCACACGCACTTTACTCGATTGCAAAAGAATATTGAATATTATTAGGGTTCGCTTACTATTGGTAAGTTAAAAAAGTATGTACAAAAAAAATCATGTCTGTGTTTTTGTAGTTTGGCTATTACTCTAGGTATGAGTTTCCGAGATAGAAGAAGACTACAGAGGTACAGACAGATACGACTTTAATTGGTAGTATATTGATATTAGCATAGATTTGAATGCTAGCGCTGCTGCGCTATGCGCGCAGTGTACTTAGAAACTTAAAGTTTGATATAGGGGTTTCTTTCTTGATGTAAGAAATAAATAAATGAAATGAAATAAGTGAGCACTATGCAAAGATTTTTAAAAATCAACTCCTAAGGTTGTGAAGTTTTACACGCACGAAGTCACAGGAAAATTGCTAGTTTCACATAAAAATCGGTGTCTCTATCTAAAATGGTCCACTAAAGTCTATAAGAGTGTGTGTAAACGTATACGTGAATGGTACAATAGTACAATAGCGGTATTCCCGCAACAACATGTTTTTATACTAAACGTACATACATACTATCACGTCTTTTCCCGTGCGGGGTAGACAGAGCCCAGGTATATAAAACCTAAAGGCCAAGTATAGCATGCTGGTGGGATTGCAGGTGGAGAACAGAATCAAAATATATTATTATATTTTATATTAAATGAATTCGCAATCAAAAGGTTGCATGGATGAAATTTCTTTTGCGATAATGCAACCTTTTGCGCATTTTCCTAATACTAGTTCTAGTCTAGTGTGCAGTTGAGGTTTCCTATTTAATTTATTCCAACCTTAGTCTATTACGTCGCGGTAGAACGTTATGAACGGTCAGTGCTACACTAATTCAGTGGTGTGATGGTGTTGCGTCACTGCCCGATAATTCAGACTGGCATTGACAGGGGTTCGGTGGGCGGCATACACTAGCATATGGTTTCAATTTGAATTCACGCACATACAAGCGTAGTAAAATAATGTGCCTACTAGCTAGCCGGTACTTCCGTCCGCATGCATCCGTTGGAACCTAAATTTAGGATAAGTGTTTATACATGTCGATTTAGTTGGTATTTATAATAGTTTTCATCCCTTGATGAGATTGAAATTTTGAGTTTGAAATCCAACTTTCCCTAGATTATTAAATTTGCGTGCGAAAATACTTGAGCACATTCTGCTTTAATTTGATATAACAAGAAAATATTTTATCCGAGCACGATAATAATCTTATCGCAACTGTGACACTGTTGGTTTATGTTGCATTGTTTCCACAAGTAATACCCTCGTCTGTCCATTATACTATAGAATCTTGGTTTACTTGCGGCTATTCACTCTGAATCACCGGCTTGTTTCAATCTTTTACGTCCAATCATCAAAGGCATCATTATTATGATATCACATGACGTTTTTGTTAATTGTTAGCACTTGTTATTGCATGCAAACTGTTGTCTATTTACAAAATTTGTGTATTAGGATTACAAAAAAACTTAGAGATAAGAAAGAGCGGAGTCTCCTGGCACAAGCAAATGTTTACTTAAAAGGAGGCTTCAACAATAAATATTAACTGTAATTAACTAGTTTTCCCAATTAATTTATTTTATTTTTTTATTATCATTTTTATGTGACTTGTGGTCCCCACCGCTGTAGATGACATCAAAGTGATGTAAAAATATCTTGGGCTCCTTCGTGCTTCAGCCAACTAGTGCCACCCCTGGTTTTATTTCTTTTACTACTAAATAAGATAAAAATGGAAAAATCTACGTAAGTACTTCACTAGTAAATGACTTGTAGGATTTTTTGTATTGATTATCGTTATTTTACATTTGGTAAATTAAGAGAACTACTCATTAACGCCATAAACGGCCACTATTGGCGGTAATGAGTAATTCTGTCAATGGGAAATGATAATAATGAAAAGTTCTACAAAAAATACTACAAGTAAATTACTTGTAGTATTTACCTATATAAGTAATAGAACTTTTACTAAGGAAATACTTACGTAGATTTTTTTTAATTTGTTTTAATTTAGAAGTACAAGATTAAATAGCGGGTGTCGCTAGTTTCGCTGATGCAAGCCTCTTAAGCCATGGGCCTCAGGTGTTATCATTATGTATGTAGGGGTCCCTGCTTAGGCTCCGTACAATTATAAGATGTCAAAGGATGCAATGTCACAATGTCAGACAAACCCGGGTCGCGAAGACTGTCAATAAAAACGACGATCAAATTTGCCAAGTGCGTTTATTACACTAAAAATTAAAAATTCTCGGCGATAAATGTAGGCATAAAAAATGCAGGTCGCGCGCGCGCGTAGCGCTGTGTGTGTAAAAATTGTATACTATGAAAATGTTCGGCTTTGCCTGAACAAGGTAGTCGTTCAGCTATACCCAATAGCTTTAGGTAGACCAGTGTTGCTTACAAACAAGAAAATAAAACCATTAAAATGGTAACTCTAAATAAATAACAAGAAGTTTTTCTCAAATACAATACAAATGTTTTGTTCGTTAAATACATACAAAAACATGTGCATTTTTTCCGAGAAAAATATCTAAAAATTAGCCAAGCGCGAGTCGGATTCGCAAACGAATGTATCAGTTTCATTAAAAAACACGCTTGTAGTATGGGCACCCTCTTAAATACTTATTTAATTTTATTTAATTATTTATTTTCAAAGAGATAATATTCTGTGAATATTTCAAGCGTCTTCCTTATGCCGTTATAAAATTCGAAAAAAAGGCAAAAGATCATGTTTGTTGTGTGAAAAATATAAATAATAATATAGCCTTAAATATTGATTTTATTCTGTTTTTAGTATTTGTTGTAATAAAGTCACATCAAATTTGAAAAATTTCAACTGTACTGTCTAGAGTCTAGCTATCATGATTCATTAGATACCTTTAGCCTGATGAATGACAGACGGATGGACATTGAAGTTTTATAAATAGGGTCCCGTTTTTACCTTTTGGGTACGGAATTCTAAAAACTAATCGTTAATAATCCCCTCTCTTTCTAAAATAACTTATCTAATGGCAACGACCGTACTTTTGGTTTTCTCTTTAATTTTAACTTCTAACCGCTGAAGTCGCGTGACACCTTTGCAACAACTGTTTCGTAGTAATCGAAGGTCAAATGGCAAAAAACATTGTACAAGGTTTAACATAATGGAAAAACGTGGGTCTTTCTTCTATTTAAGAGCATTATTGTTACATTGACAGCCTCCGTCGCGCAGTGATTAACACGCCTGCGACATGAGAGGACCGGGTTCAATCCCCGGCCAGGTCATTATGGAAAACGATCTTTTTTCAGATTGACCTAGGTCTTGGATGTTTATCTACATAGGTATGTATTTATTCCAAAACAAAGTATCGTTGAGTTAGTATCTTACGACACAAGTTCACAACTTACTTTGTGGCTAGCTCTTTGTGTGATTTGTCAATATATATTTATTATTGCATTATAGACCTGCCTAAAGACATAAGCTCAATAGCTACCTTCTCAATTTTTTTTTCTGACCGAGCTAGCGCATTGCTCATAGCGTCATAGATTCAGGATAGGAAAAAATATTGCGTAGGTATGTGTGTCTGTTCGTATGTTAAAAACATTTCAATATCGGAATAGGGAAAGAGTGCCATTGGGTCTTTGGTGCTTAAGACCTAGACCCAGAGGTCTACAATTCACGCAGCTATTAGTTTTGACTGACCAATCCAGAAGGACGGAATGTTTTTGCGCGTATGTATGTAAGTATGCCTGTTCCATTGTTACATCCTGTATTCTTAACGGCTTGACCGATTTTGGAATGTGAGATGTCATTGAATTTGTATTTTTCCCCGGAGTATCACAGGCTATGTGACGTCAGCAGAAACTTAATATGACGGACGTAAACTGGCAAAAAGGTAGTCGGGATTTTTAGTTTTTGATATAATCCACTTGTTAGACATTTTATATCGACGTTCGGCCTTCAGGGCGGCTATAAATCGACGCACACGCAGTACAGTTGGCTCAATTCGACCTAATGTGATTTTTAAGTACCCATAGACAATCTTGTCACACGTCTCTAATAATGTAAACGCGCACTTGTTCCGTTTCCAAATCAGGTACGCGTAAGCGAATACGAGTAGTATACTAGATTAATTTTTAAAATTTCGGCATTTTCCTACAAATTTCCGGGCCGTCCTTACACTTCAGTATGAAATAATTTAAGATATTTTTAACAAAAAACAAAAACCGACTTCGACCCTATCAATTTTTTTGATAAGCATAAGAAATAAAATGGAAATATGTGTAATCCGAACGGCATACCTGTAAACATTTTTTTTGTTTGTGTATTTTTTCAAAAAACGCTCCACACATTTCGATAAAAATTGAATGGGGCCATCTGTAAAGTATTTATTACTAATAAGAATTGCTTAAATCGGCCCAGGCGTCATCGAGAAATCGGGGAACATACATAAAAAAAAACATTACGACGAATTGTAAACCTCCTCCTTTTTTGAAGTCGGTTAAATATAGTTTTTTTTGACATCCCAGCATTGGTATCTTAGGACAAGTTTTTTATTTTGACGGGCTAGTTTCATGGTTTGAAGGATAAGGGTGTGTTGCCAAAATATCCTGTATAATAAGGATTTTCTGAAATGCATACTACCAGATGGCAGCACTAAGTCGTAGGTTCCAAAATGCCGCTGTCATTGGATAATATTTGACAAGCAGCAACAAGGGAGTTTGTGGTGGGAAGTCAAGGGGTGCAGTTGGGGTCTACCTTGGACGATTTTGCAAATTGATTTTGGTGGACTTTATAATACGAAATTGGTGTAGTTTGGTGTTATAAATGCTCGTGCTCGTGAACAATTTGTGAAATAGTTAAAGTGGACTGTTATATGGACTCGTATAGACTTGTCACCATAACCTCCCGACCACGAGGCATCAAAGAACATACGCCATCTTTGATGCTACTTGTTACAACTTTACCGTACAACACCGATACTTAGTACCTCAATTTACTGGACATTGGCAGAATCACTGAAATCTCGGTGGAAGCCATTTTATAAAACAGAAGAAGAAGAAGCAGCAACAACACATTGTTGTTCAAAAACAGCTTACCGGACTGGACTCCTTATTGCGTCCGACTTATTGCCTTAAACACTCATTGTTATAAAAAAACTTGTTTTACTATGGTCTCTTCCTTGAGAAACGACGTTGAATATACCAGAACTTAGAGCATTAAACCAAAAATTGGTAGGTTAAATGCTCTAAGTACCTACCTACCAGAAGCTTCTCCTCCCACTAGGGTTGCCGGACGCTCGAAAAAGACGATTCAAGATTCAATCGTTTATTTAATATAGGTTTCTTTGAACACTTATTAATTGTCATATTTGTGTTTACAATTTTTACAACATAAAATTTTTGTTGACTTCAATAATTACTTATGGACGTCAATAATGACGGACAGATCAGACCTTTTTATTGCGAGTTCAATCAAATTAGACAGTAAGTTTTAACTTTTAAAACATCGCATTTACAAAGAAATGTGTCCGGCCTTTTGTTCCCTGTCCGGTTATATTGTCTGGTCTGTCCGGCTTCAAACAGCCTACCTTCCGCGCAGATCGTAATAAAACTGTTGTTAGTTGACTGTTCTGAACATTTACATAGTTTATGCATCCGTGCAAAAGCAAACTTATGTAAGCCTAGGACAATACAATGTTATGAAGGCACTGAGTTGATTTGATAATGAAGAACCCCCTAAGTGTTGTGTTTGACACGTAAATAGTTTTAGGGGGATTTTGCAATACACATTGATCGTTTGTATAAAAACACAACACTAATTGTTGTGATCACGTAACCTGTGACGTCATTAGCGTATTCTATCTAGCATTCATTGGTTGTATAAAAGAAACAAATGTACAGTGGCCACACAGATAAGTATACTATTCCCATACTATTGGTACTATTCCACGAGTATTAATCGTGGTATACTTTTCTATGTGGCCCACTGTACATCATTATCCTAATTGGAATACACCATGTATACGTATAAGAAGTAGGATCCTAACTAATATTATAAATGCGAAAGTGAGTTTGTTTGTTTGTTTAATTGTTTGTTACGCTTTCACGCCGTATCTACTGAACCGATCATCATGAAATTTTGCATACACACAAGTTAGGGTATTAAGAAGGACATAGGCTATATATCACGCGGGCGAAGCCGCGGGTAACAGCTAGTTATTTCATAAAATAAACAATCCAACTGCCCCTTTTGACAATTTACGTCCGCGATATTGATTTTCTGCCGACTTCACACAGCCTATGACACTCCGGGGAAGAATACGAATCTAAGACCTCACACTTTGAAATCGGTCAAGCAGTTAAGGCTACAGGAGGCGACAATCAGGGTGGGTCAATTAGGTAAAAAAATTGACTTTATCTAAACTACTGAACCTATGATGAAATTCTATGGGAACAATCTATAAATACACTAGCTGTTACCCGCGGCTTCGCCCGCGTGGTATATAGCCTATGTCCTTCTCGGTACCCTAACCTATGTGTATGCAGAATTTCATGATGATCGGTTCAGTACATTCGGCGTGAAAGCGTAACAAACAAATAAACAAATAAACTCACTTTCGCATTTATAATATTAGTTAGGATAGGATAGTTAGGATATGCTTTCAAATAAAAAATATTATTTCAGATCTCTTCTTAAAATACGGAGTCTGTCATTATTTTATGAATGATAAAAGAGTCGGGTAAAAACATAACAAAGCATTTATCACTACGAAAATGACTTTCAAAAATAGAAACGTTGTTATTTCACGTTTCTCTTTTTATATATATTATAACACAGTAAAAATAAATCAGAATCATTTTTGCATATATTTAAAATAGGTAAATATGGACCGATGACATTGTAAGAAGTTTAAAAAAAGAATACTGTTTGTTTGTCTATTTGTCTATTTGCTGTCGGAAATACTGGACGGATACGAATGAAACTTTTTTTGTTACATAGCTGCTAAGCCTGGGCAAGATGGAGGGAAAAATTGATTTTGGAAAATGGAACACCTGATGCAGCATCATAATGGTCCAGCTAAACTAAAAGAAATTCTAACTTTCGCCCGCGGCTCCACCCGCGTGATATATAGCCTATGTTCTTCTCAGTACCCTAACCTATATGTATGCAAAATTTCATGATGATCGGTTCAGTAAATTCGGCGTGAAAGCGTAACAAACAAACAAACTCACTTTCGAATTTATAATATTAGTTAGGAATAGGATAGGATAAGGATAAAAGGCTGAACAACTTTTGCTAAGGCGTCATGCCTTAGCAATAATTGTTGAGGTATAAAAATCGAAGATTTGTTACACCTGATGCAGAATATGTCAAATTTGTTAGCAAAACATGATAAAGTCCACGCGAACGTAGTCGGGAGCATCAGCTAGTACATCAGTAATTCATTCCCATGCGAGCACAATGCGGTACCAGTATGTAATGCGAGCCATTAGTGAGTTTCAATTGAACATCATAAGTGGCCCACATCCACGAGCACATTCTATGTTCGGAGACCCATCCATTTTTTTACTCTAATTGGATGATGACTACAGAGCAAGAAATGAGACTGTCACTCGCGCGAGCGACATTCCTTGCTCTGTGACGATGGCGAAAAAGAAAAGGAAAAATACTTATCCAATATTTACCTAACTGCTAAGAAGGGACACTTCCACGCTGGTATGGTAGAAAAGGTACCAACTGCTTCTCATCCCACGCAGTTCGTAAAAGCCGATCGAGGGAACGGGCATGAGGGGTTCCTTACGCCCGTTCCCTCGATCGGCTTTTACAATGCTAGCTGCATCGCCTATTGACATTTAGTTTACGACCCACTATACTCTTATAACAATTATTTCTTTCTAGTTTTAATTCAAATATTTCTTAGTGAATATCGAAAGTATTAACTTTAGGCAATAGACTAAAGCGTGGTTGCCCAGTATTTATATCAGTATTTAAATAAGTATTCTTTTGTGTAGGCAGGTGTATTCGTGCTATTTTAAAAGAAGGCAAACACTAAAAGTGTTTGCCTTCTTTTTCGTGTTAAGTATATTCACGTGTTTTCAAAATTGGATTATATGTTTGTAGATAAATAATAAGATGATATGATACCTTATGTGGAATCTTGCATTAGTACCTAACAAACCTCCGTGGTTTTCTTTTGTAATGCAAAATATGTTTATTTGTATATGTTTCTTTAAAAATGGTAATAAAGTATAATAATAATAAACCGGTAGGTTTAGCCACGTGCACACACGAAAAACAAACAAAAACAACAAGCAGCAATAGGTCAAAAGCAGAGACAGAAATAAAATTCACACTATGTTTTACCTAGATTACCAACCCAGCATTTAGCCGCCTCGAAGTCCGGCGTGTGGATAACGAACTCCTTCTGCTCAGGGTCGTAGGTGGCAGTGGTCCGCATCAGGCGGGCGTCGGAGCCGTGCGCTACCTCCGTCAGAGAGAAACTTGCCAGGATCTGTTGAAGATTATATTGATCTATTATATGGATTCGTTCTTTCCAACCGATTTAAAAAAAAGTTAATTTCGTATGTATGATACAAAGTTAACTTTGCTGGCGAAAAATTAAAGAGGTTTTTGGCCTAATGCGCACTCAAACAACATATTTTTTCAAATTTTTCTCGATATTCTAATGATAATGGTACGGAACGTTTCATGCGCGAGTCCGACTCTTACTTGGCCGATTTTATGGTTCCGTAGTAAACAAGGAACCCATATAGTTTCGCCATGTCTGTCTGTCTGTCTGCAGTTTTACTCAGAGATTATAAGTACTAGAAAGCTATAATTTGGTATGGGTATGTATAATAGTTATGCCATACAAATAAATAAATAGTTATGCCAAAAAAGTGGTAGAAAAAAGTCATGAAAAAAATTATTTTTTTAGTGTAGCTCCCATATACATGTAAAGTGGGAGTAATTCTTTTCTCTCCATCGTGTGGGGTATTGTTAAGCCTTTAAAAAATATTGTGAGTTTTTCGATTTAGGGATCCGTTTCCGAAATATTTGTTACAGGTAATTGAAATGAAATGAACTTTATTGCGTTAAATGTGGTACAGGTGATGAAATTGTCCCCCGTCCCCCCCTCTATCTGCTAAACGGTTATATATGTCAGTAGTATATATACTGAAGTTGAAAGGAAAACTATCAGAGCTGAGTTCTAAGTACAAACTAAAAAGTTACAGGCAACCAACTTATAAAATGTACTCGAAAATGTAAAATTTCATACAATTTTCATTGTTAGATGTTTTTGGTCGGTAAACTGTGAGGTGCGAGTGTGAACAGTGTGAACTCAAAGTTGTCATTCGCAACTACGGAACCCTACACTGCGCGTGGCCCGACACGCACTTAGCCGGTTTTTTTACTTATCATCCGGCTTTGGTACCCAATTTCGCACAAACATCCGGCGTTTTTAACAGCTAAGTCCGGTCTTTTGATTATTAGAGATGGCAACGCTATATGCGAGGATGCGTAGCGGGAGATGTGTTTTTTTTTTAATTATGTAAAAGAATCGCTTCATATACCTGACCTCGCTCAGTACAGATCGAGATAATCAGTGTCGATATTTCAATTGTTTTGAATGTTTTCTGCACTTTATAAGTTGTTACCACAGAACACAGACAGTTCTGTATTCTGTGGTAACATACACACACAACTGTTGTTACGATGTTAAACGGAAACACCGTGAATGAATTTGTACTTGTATGAAAATTACATTTTGGTCTATTTTAGTTCTTAACTTCAATAGTGATCTAATCTGTGGTCCAATTTATTGCGCATAATATTAATAGGTTATGTACGGCCGAATACTCAAAGCTGTCTTGGCTCGTTCTGTCACTGTCTAGGTAACCTAGCTAGACAAAGACAGTCCAGGGTTTTGTGGTGGGAAGTCAAAGGGCGCCGTCGCAGTCTGCCTTAGACAATTTTGCAAATTGATTTTAGTGGACTTTATCCTAACTTCCTAACTAATATAATAAATGTGAAAGTGAGTTTGTTTGTTAATTTGTTTGTTTGTTACGCTTTCACGCCGTATCTACTGAACCAATCATCATGAAATTTTGCAGACATATAGGTGAGGGTACCGAGAAGGACATAGGCTATGTTTACGCGAGCGAAGCCGCGGGTAACAGCTAGTAATATATAATTGGTGTAGTTTGGTGTTATAAATGACCGTGCTCATGAACAATTTTTGAAATAGTTAATGTGGACTGATAAATGGACTCGTATAGATTTGCCACCAGAAGCTCCCACGAGGCATCAAAGAACATACGCCATCTTTGATGCTACTTGAAAAACTTTACCGTACAACACCGATACTTAGTATCTCATTATACTGGACATTGGCAGAATCACTAAAATCTCGGTGGAAGCCAGAATATATAACAGAAGAAGAAGAAAGAGTCTGAAATTTAAGATATTCATTAGGGTAAGAGACGCAAAATGCAGCTTTAGGTGAACCTTACATATTTATGCCGTGGAGACCTTAGCCATGGGGTGCGAAGGCCAGACAGGTCTTCAAATCTTTAAGAACGCCTATTCGAAGTTTCTGGTGACCTAAGAGCTGGTGCGGATTTTGGTCAAAGATTGAGTTTGACCATTCAGTGATGAAACGCCGCCAGCCTTTTGGGCACCCTATCCGTTAACTTGGACTCAATTTCTTATATAATTTAGTAGGTATCCCAATTAATATTATAAATGCGAAAGTGAGTTAGTTTATTTGTTTGTTACGCTTTCACACCGTATCTACTGAATCGATCATCATGAAATTGTGCATGCACATAGGTTAGGGTACTGAGAAGGACATAGGTTATATATCACGCGGGCGGAACCGCGGGTAACAGCTAGTGTTTTCATAAATTGTTTTTCTAGTTTAATACAGTTACAGTTATTAATATCTGTTTTTATCCTTGTTTTGTCATATTTATTGAATAAATTTTTTGACATTTCTACCAAACGCAATGTGTAGGTATGGATCTTTGATATCTATAAATAAATGAATAATGTTTTTATTTTTAATCGTTTTGAAACTGTTTGATAACATAACTGACGGAACCAAGGTGATACGTGCATTCAGAAGCGATATTTTTTTATACACAAATACAATATAGAAATAATAATATAATATATTTAATCTATCTATAAAATCAGATTTTCAGATCTCGGTTACTTGTGGTTATATGTGGCTAAGATGTATCTTACTCTAAAATTCTACCTTTTTATATTGTTATATTTAAGCACCTAATGGCATGCACTCCCGCACTCGATCTCAGGGAGAGGGGTGCCTGAAAAACAGCGTTATGCTCGGACCTTGCTCCGAGCTAACACAAGCTGAGGCATTCCTTTGCCATAATGTATATTCTTTTTTAATTTAAAAGTTACATTGATTTAATTGTGCCAATAAATTATGATTTTTTTATTTATTTATTTTATCTTAGCGTTCACTCCGTTGGTTTGTTTGTTTCATCATCAACATCATCAGGTCTTTTTTAGTCTCCACTGCATGGGCAAGACCCTCTCTGTTCTACCAGAGCCATATGAGCCAGGGCGGTCAGACGATTTGGCCTACACTCTCCACGCTGGCCAGACGGGTTGGAAAGGTCTCTTTGATGTTTATAAGCTTTGTTTAGCTTGTGTTTCCTAAGTCGCCTTCTACGACATCCACGGGAAGACTTGGAGTGGTCCTATTCTACTCTGCCGGGAACCACACGGCCGGTTTGTACGGCATGTTTGTAATTCCTTAATTATGCACAAAAATACTTAACACTCAAAAAATAAACATAGAACGATAACCCTTGCAGAACGGCGGACTTAGGGTTATCGCTCATTACACGCCACCGGCGGCACCCGACACCGCCTTGTCACTCGGTGTTCACTCGTTGTAGACAGGTGATCCATGCATGCATTTATATGCATCCATGCATATAAAGCCCTTCAGGCGAGTAGGCGACCAAAACTGTTGAAAAGAGTTTCTTTCGGCGTTTCTTCTCTGCAGTGGTCGGTCCCGAAACGCTAGTAGCTTATGAACAATAAATAAATACATATTATTTAATAAGATAATTTTAAATATGATATGACGTGAAAAAGTGCCTGCTAAGGCCTATTTTCAGAATAAACGTTTTGATTTTGATTTTTTTTTTTTATGGGTGGACCACGGACTGACGCCGTGTCACGGGCCGTGTTACTTTTATTTTGAAAACAAAACAATATGACTATCAAGGTCGAAGAGAGGCTAGGAGACCTCTCAAGACCTCCGCGTGGACAACGCGCGGCAAGCGTGCGAGCAACGGGTGGTCATCGAGTGGTCCGCGCGTAGAAAACCCGCGAGTGAGGCTCTATACTAATCTTTTTTTTTTTATGTCATAGGACGGCAAACGAGCAAGTGGGTCACCTGATGGGAAGTGATCACCGCTGCCCATGGACAACTGCAACACCAGAGGTTTCACAGGAGCGTTGCCGGCCTTTTATTTTTCCCTCCCCAGAGGGGAGAGGGAGCTGGGCCTCCGGCTCTCTCACTCACCGAACGAAGCATAGTAGCGGTAAAGCTACTACTCAAACGTCGATTTTCTGTGAGAGTGTGGTACTTTCCCGGACGAGCCGGCCCATTCATGCTACTAGCAAAAGTGATTTTCGCCGGTAGCGAGGCTCTACCACAACAAAATCTATACTATCCTAATCCTAACTATATATATATATATCCCTAGATCGGACCGAATGGAATAAATGGAGGGAGGCCTTTGCTCAGCAGTGGGACAGTTAATGGCTCGAAATTAATGAAATGAAATATACATATTTTAGCGATTTATGTAGAGCGGATTTGCACACGAAAACAGTACGAACACGACCCTACAAAAAAACAACAGTAAATCTCACGCAGTCGGTATCCTTAACCATATCCTTCGTACCAGAATCCGAATCGCACTTTGGCTACGTTAGTACTATTATTTCTGTGCTTTGCCCTCATCTTTTATTTCAAGCCAATACTACATACGTAGATACATATTATCTCGTCTTTATTCCTTGCGGGGTAGACAGAGCCCAAGGTCATAGAACCCAAAGGCCACGTTTAGCGAGTTAGTGAGCGTTTGGGTGGAAAGAGGAATCACAATAATGATGGGTTGCTAGCCGCATCGCCTATAACGTGATTCCTTAGATTTTTGCCTTATCCCTTTTCCGGCTTTTAAGGTCTGCGCGCGAGAAGAAAGGCAGCTGGTATATACTATGTTTTTCCTTTTCTTCCAAACCAGCCTGGTACAATAAAAAAAAAGAATTTATTTATAACTAGCTGTTGCCCGCGGCTTCGCCCGCGTTATATATAGTCTATGTCCTTCTCAGTACCCTTACCTATGTGTATGCAAAATTTTATGATTAGTTCAGTAGATAGGGCGTGAAAGCGTAAAAAACAAACAAACTCACTTTCACATTTATAATATTAGTTGGGAAGTTGGGCTTCTTAAATAAATAAATGTAAAACATCGCTAACTCGGTTTTACACTTTACAATTTTTAAGATAGAAATTCATGACCCATGTCCTCTAAGCCCATGTCAAAGAGTGGGACAAATGAAGGTTAGGTTAATACACTATTTTTAAACGCATGACTAACTAAACGAGTGATTTACGCGAGTGTTTCTGAAAAGACTCATTTATGAATCGTTAGTTGACGAATGATTGCAACGAGCGGTTTAGTTAGACCCATAGATGTCAGGGCACTATTTTCGAACGCATGACTTCTTACTAAACGAATGATTTACGCGAGTGTTTCTAAAAACCCTCATTTTTAAATCGTTAGTTGACGAGTGATTGCAACGAGCGGTTTAGTTCTTCATCTTCTGTTTCATATTATGGCTTCCACCGAAATTTCAGTGATTCTGCCAATGTCCAGTATAATGAAATACTAAGTATCAGTGTTGTACGGTAAAGTTTTTCCAAGTAGCATCAAAGAACATACGCCATATGTTCTTTGATGCCTCGTAGGAGCTTCTGTGGCAAATCTATGCGAGTCCATTTATCAGTCATTTTCATTTATTAAGTCCACTAAAATCAATTTACAAAATTGTCTAAGGCAAACTTTAACTGTACCCCTTGACTTACCATCACAAACTCAGCGGTTTAGTAAGACCACTCGTTTCCAAAGGGCGACGAAGCTTGTACAGTAACTCACAGTATGCCATTTGAGTGTCAATTGTCATAATTTTAAGTTCCGGTTAACGGTACACTCCATAAACAATTTAAAAGTCAAATATAACAATAGATGCGAAAATATTTTTCACTGAAGGTTAGCAGCAATACAGTTCAAGCCTTAGTTCAAGCGACGGTTTCACGGTAAAATGGTATTTCGAGACTGGGAAAACGAGTGTGACTTGTGACGTATACGTCTGAGTTTTGGTGATGCGACATTTCACATTTCACACACACATTTTTTTTATTGGTTTTGAACACAGAACTCTATTATTAAGAATTATGTTGTTTTGAATCTAATGTAAAGGATAGAAGGTTCAATTTTGAGTGAGTTTTATATGTCCTCAGCATGCTTAAATCCTAGTTACTTATCATCATCATTATTTCGTGTAGGTGACACGGTCAGTCGACCATGCACACCTTGGAGTCAGATTTCTTCGGAACCGCCTCTCATTACTGTCTATCCTCGTTACTGAGAGATACGATAAATATATTTAAGATAAACACATTCTGTGAAAATTGCAAGTTACCACCTACTTCGGCTCAAATTATACAGTCTTGTGACAGACAGAAAAATGGACAGTAGAGGCTTGGCTTTCGGAACGCAAAAAGCAATAATGGCGCTTCCTCGATTCTGAACTCTCCGTGGTCCAGTGGTTAAGGCGTTTGCCTTGTTGACCCGGGGGTCGTGGGTTCGATTCCCACGGGAAGCATACTTTGTTAAGTTTGTTTCCAGTTTGGTTAGGACATTGCAGGCATGAATCACCTGATTGTCTGATAAGAAAGATGATTCCGTGCTTCGGAAGGCACGTTAAGCTGGTGGTCCCGGCTGCCATCTCGTAGTCGTTAAAGGAACCACGTCAGAGGCCGAGAGGCGGTTCCACAGAACTCTGACACCAGGGTGTGCATGGTCGACTGACCGTGTCACCTACACGAAATGATGATGATGATGTTGGTTTTGAAGCCTACGGTAGAACTAGCTCTGTTTCTCGCTCTTGAAAATGACGGTTCAGTGTGATAGAAAAGGATAGAAGCATAAAAAACTGCGTGCTTGTGCCTGCGCGCTTTGCTGAGTGGTTCCCGGTAGATAAGAACAGGACCAAGTCTTCTCGTGGATTTCGTAGAAGGCGACTTGGTAAACACAAGTTCATCATTTCAGCCGCAGGAAGTCCACTGCTGGACATAGGCCTCTCCCAAGGATTTCCAAAATGACCGGTTGGAAGCGGCCTGCATCCAGCGCTTCCCTGCGACCTTGGTCAGGTCGTCCGACCACCTGGTCGGTGGGTGTCCGACGCTGCGCTTGCCGGTACGTGGTCGCCATTCGAGAACCTTTCTGCCCCATCGGCCATCGGCTCTTCACGCTATGTGCCCCGCCCACTGCCACTTCAAAGAGCTAATCCGCTGGGCTATGTCGGTGACCTTTGTTCTTCTACGGATCTCCTCATTTCTGATTCGATCTCGCAGAGAAACACCTAGCATAGCCCTCTCCATAGCTCTTTGAGCGACCTTGAGCTTTCTTATGAGGCCCATAGTAAGGGACCACGTTTCGGACCCGTAAGTCATCACTGGTAACACACACTGATTGTAGACTTTCGTCTTTAGGCACTGAGGTACTTCGGACGAGAAGACACTTCGGAGCTTCCCGAACGCTGCCCAGCCGAGTCGGATTCGTCGAAAGACCTCATCCTTGAAGCTGGAACTTCCAACCTGGATTAACTGACCCAGGTAGATATATTGGTCTACAGCTTCAAGGATATGGTTCCCAACATAAACCGGTGCTGGCGCAACATGGATATTTGACATGATCTTCGTCTTATCCATGTTCATTTTAAGGCCCACCTGTTGGGAAACCTCATTGAGGCCATCGAGCATGGTACTTAGGTCCTCCAGCGATTCCGCCATGACAACGATATCATCGGCAAATCGAAGGTGAGTGATATACTCGCCGTTGATGTTGATGCCAAGTCCTTTCCATTCCAGGAGCTTGAAAGCATCTTCCAAAGCAGCGGTAAACAGTTTCGGAGAAATTACATCTCCCTGTCTTACCCCTCTCTGCAGTGGAATAGCCTGTGTACACTGCTCTTGTACTCGGACTGACATGGTGGCGTTGCTGTATAAACACTTCAACACTTCGATATACCTATGGTCAATGCGACACCGCTGGAGAGACTGAAGCACGGCCCATGTTTCGATCGAATCAAAGGCTTTCTCATAGTCCACAAACGCTAAGCATAGTGGCCGGTTATACTCCTTGGTCTTCTGTATAACCTGCCGCAGCGTATGAATGTGGTCTATGGTACTGTAGCCTTTTCGGAAACCGGCTTGTTCGGGAGGCTGGAAGGCATCAAGCCTGTTCGCGAGACGATTCGTGATCACCCTCGAAAACAGCTTATAGATGTGGCTCAAGAGCGTGATGGGTCTATAATTCTTCAATAAGGCATTGTCGCCCTTTTTGAAAAACAAAACCACCACGCCCCTGTTCCACGCCTCTGGCGTCACGCCCTCGAGCAAGACGGAATTAAAGAGCTTCTGTAGGACTTTCAGTATCGGCGTTCCGCCCGCTTTCAGAAGCTCTGCTGTGATTCCGTCCCCGCCCGGCGCCTTGTTGTTTTTGAGCTGCTTGAGGGCAATCCTAATCTCGTACAGGCTGATGTCCGGAATGTCTTCGGTATGATGTCGAGTTAGCTTGGCTCTTGGATCTTTTGCCAAATTGACAGCGGGTTTGGCAACTGACGTATACAGCTGTCCGTAAAACCTCTCGATCTCCCTCAGTACCTCGGCCTTGGTCGACGCCACTTTGCCGTCCTCCGTCTTCAGCTTAGCCAACCGGCTCTGCCCAATAGACTCCACTCTTGCAAACACTTTGGAGCCCTTATTCTGCTCTATCGTCTCCTTAATACATTCAGTATTATAGGAGCGAATATCGTGCCGCAGAGACTTTTGGATCTGTCTATTGAGCCGCCGATGGGCGTCAGCATCTTCGGAGGTCTGCAACGCCATGGATCGTCGCTCAGCCATTAAATCAAGGGTCTGAGGTGAGATTTTTTGGGGTTTCTTTTTGGGGCGGGACTTAAATATCTTGGATCCCACCGCTTGGACAGCTTCTATGAACCCGTTGTTTAACTCGTCCACAGAAACGCAGTCTTGAAGGCATTCGAAGCGATTTGAGAGTTCAAGTTGGAAGATTTCGTGGTTCTGGATATGGGAACAAGATGGTCGAAGCGTAGACTTCATCAAACAAGCCCGCTCACGCCTGAGATCGATATTCAAGATGCCTCTTACAAGTCGGTGATCGCTTCCGATTTTAATCTTACTGATCACGGAGACATCATTGAATATCTCTCTCCTTGTCGACATGATGAAGTCTATCTCCTGTTTTACTGGGGCCTGCCCCTTTCTTGAGGGACCTAGCCAGGTCCATTTTCTTTGAGGTGGCTTTTTGAAGAAAGAGTTCATCGCAAAGAGGCCCTCTTTCTCCAAAAAGTCAGCCAGCATATGGCCCCTTTCATTTCGCTCCCCATACCCGAACTGCCCCACCCTGAACTCCCCATCACTCCGTTTGCCAAGTCTTGCGTTAAAATCCCCCATAACCACCGTAAAGTAGGTTTCGGAAGCGTGTATGGCCCTACTTATGTCCTCATACACCACTTCAACCTCTTCATCAGAGTATTCCCCGGTTGGCATGTACACCTGTATGACCTTCAGCAAGTATCTTTTGGACACTCTGAGTATAAGGTATATCACCCTGCTGGAAACACTCTCGATGGTTACGACGTTCTTTACGAGGGATCTGTGGACGAGAAACCCGACACCATGCTGGGACTTTTTTAAGTCACCCTCCCGGTGATAGAGTAGGTTACCAGACTTCAGGGTTGTCGTGCCCTCTCCCTCTCTTCGGACTTCAGACAACCCCATTATGTCCCATCGTAACCTACTCATTTCCTCTTCCAATTCCTCGACCTTCTCGTCTAGCCTCATCGTGCGGATGTTGTGTGTTACCAGGGCCAGTCGTCGTTGGGGGTGGTAGCCGGGTCGAATCCGGGGATTCTTAGCTCCCCCTGCCCCGCCGTTACCATGACCGCTACCGGAGCCAGGAATAGCGGGGCTGCCGGAGACTGGGGGCCTGGTCTTTTTTGTGTAATTCATGGGAGGTTAATGCCATACTCGCCACGCTTGGCAGGCGGGTTGGCGAGCGCAGTTTGTTTGGCTTGTTGTACTTCCGGTGCTGCTGCCCACCGAAAGCATTTTAAGCTGGGGAAGGATAGGATTTTTTTGAATTTGGGTAAGGAATGAAGGTTGGGATACTACTCACTCGGATGAATGGGAGAGAGCAAGTAGCAGCTCGGGAGGCCGGGCGCGCGTACCCGATGCCATATCTGCAGCTACCGGACAGGCAGTTGAGAAAGGCACCCCTGACCGATACACACAAGTTAAACAAAGCTTATTATAAACATCAAAGAGACCTCTACTACCCGTCTGATGGCCGGGGTAGAGAGTGTAGGCCAAATCCTCTGACTGCTCTGGCTAATATGTGGCTCTGATAGTACAGATAGGTTTTTGCTCCTGCAGTAGAGACCAACAAAGGCCTGATGATGATGATAAAGATGTAGTTCGTCCCTTACCTCTCTATGGAAGATGGTAGCCTCATAGAACTTATAGTGCCGCTCTGTGCCCAGCGAAAGCAGCGCGTTTGAAAACAGGTAGATCCCGATGGCCATCTTCACCGATAGACTGGGGTTCAGCGACTGCACAGCTTCGTTGATGGTCATGAGGGCGCGCGTCTAGAAAAAAAGGAAGTAATAATATTCGGGAAGAGAACACTCGGGATAAGTAAAAGCCTGTTATTTATTTACTAGATGATTCCCTCGTCCGCGGGGTTTTCTCACACATTCAGGCCCCGGACAAAACTCTGGCTACGGACCCCGGGTCTCGAAGCATCTCAGGCAGGATTTAATTGAGAACACGCAAGTAACCCACTTATTACGGTTCAATACTAAATACAGCCCCGTGACAGAGAATCAAGGCTTAATAAAAGTATAGTAGTACAAAATCTGTTCGATACTTTCGACCAAACTGACGATTTGCCCCATTTGCCCTCATTTTTACCGCGCAAGAGAATAAGCTTCATCAGCCTATATTCGTCAAAATCAAAAATCAAAATCAAAACGTTTATTCAGAAAATAGGCCTTTGCAGGCACTTTTTCACGTCATATCATATTTAAAATTATCTTATTAGACAATATGTATTTATTAATTGTTCAAAAGCTACAGACTTCTAGCGTTTCGGAACCGACCACTGCAGAGAAGAAACGCCGAAAGAAACTCTTATCAACAGTTTTGGTCGCCTACTCGCCTGAAGGGCTTTATATGATTACGAATATTTATTCCTTATTGTCTTTTTCTTGCTTTTCTTTTTTCTTCCACTGCTGGACATAGGCCGCCCCAATTGCACGCCATCGAGAATTATCTTCGACTGCTCGCATCCATCTCCTGCCAGCCATCTTGCGCAAATCATCACTCCACCGCGCCTGAGGACGTTCTACTAAAGCTCTATATGGCTTGGGAAAACGAGTCTAGCGGGAGCCGCGCCATTTCCGGCCTACTTTATAAACGCATGAAGACCCCGTTCCTTGTACTAGAAAGTTTTCTACACTAAATGAAGATTGAAATCATCCAGGTCTGTTTACTCGTTGGCTAATCCTTATAAATGTGAAAGTGAGTTTGTTTGTTTATTTGTTTGTTTGTTACGCTTTCACGCCCAATCTACTGAACCGATCAACATGAAATTTTGCATACACATAGGTTAGGGTACCGAGATGGACATAGGCTTTATATCACGCGAGCGAAGCCGCGGGTAACAGCTAGTTTTTGATAAAACTTTAAGGGCCCACACTAGGCACACTAGCGACGCCAATCATTTTATTCCGCATACTTTATGAATAGAAAGAAATTCAAGAATGTAAATCATGTAAGCATTAGTAAATAACCTGAAGTATTTTTGGAATCATGTTTCAATATTATGAAAATAGTGATTACCGCCAAAAACGGCCGTTTTTGACACACAAGCTAAACAAAGCTTAAAAACATTATAGAGACAAGCCGTCAGACCAGCGCGAAGAGTATAGGCTAAATCCTAAGACTGCTCTGGCTAATATATGGCTCTGGTAGTACAGAGAGGATCGGGCTCCTGCAGTGGAATTAAAAAAAAGGACCATCTGATGATATAAGTTCAGGATTCGAACCCGCTAGTGTGTTGTCCACTGCACTACGGAAGCCGGTCATACACACCATTGGAATTGGATCAAGAAAGTAAGACAGACCTTACCTTTTTACTATAACTTGATTTGAATATCTCATAGGTGACGAATTTGTACTCGTTGACCCTCTTTAGCTGAAGTTGAGTGATCCGTTTCTGCTCCTCCATGGGGGGTGAAACCACGTTGTGGGCAAACAGGGGGTCCTTTTCGAGAGTGTGCCATATTTTGTACTGGAAAGAAAATACTCATTAATGATTTAACCTAGGAACTGAATAATAAATCTTTTTATAAAAAACACTGATATCAGATTTTGAGAAGTCAAAATGCAAAATATTGTTTAATTCACAAATGAAAACGTGTCTAATATTTTTTCTAACTGCTTTTGCTTTGCAGCCTTGGTAGACGCATAACCTGTTGACATGATTCCTCTAATTTTCGATCATTCCTTCGATTGGCTTTTATCAATGTGCGCGAGAGGAAAAATTAATGAAGCGCATTCACAACCCTTCTGAACAAAAACTGTTTTTGATTCAACATAATGTTGTGTTCTATTTCTTAGATACGACTTGAATAACTTTACAGGATTACCTCTAACTCCATAGTACGTACTTTAATTTTGGCAATAGTATTTCATGATTCACCGTGTCAAAGAGAGCTCAAGACGAGAGATATCAGTAACAAATTTGTCAATAAAGATGTGTATTGTGTTCTTCGTTCCTATTCCTTTGTAGTAGCCAAATTTTCTTTTGACAGCATTTTCCATACTTTGAAAAGGCTTGTAATTCTCAAACCATTGGTATTTTAACCAAGCTGTACAGGAACGTACGTAGATTATAATGAGATTAATTGATTAAATGCTTAATTTTACTCCAAAATTATCAAATATTGCCACAATTCCCTTTTTCCGTTTGTATGGAGACATGCGACTCTTAAAATGCCTAACTCGTTCTGATTTTATATAAATGTTTTCGAAGATCTTTGATAGAAAATGCAGAAGTTAAATATGTCTTTAATTTCAAGCTTCACACTTCGAACCTTTTTTGAATAATTATGATACTCGTTCGATAAGGGAAGACTACTTCCTCCAAACACTGATTTATGAAATTGGCCATGGTTCCGCATGTAATTGTAAGTCCTTATTTTCTTTGATAATTTGTATAAGTACACAATATATACATAATGTATAATTCTCTTTGACAATGTTTAAGATTGTAGTAAGTTGAAATTTTTCCCCATATAAAATTTGTTTAGTTCATAATTATCGTATTTCATCGAAGTCAAATTGTTTTTAACATAAAAATGTGGGAAAAATCGCTACAACCTGCGTTGGGCTTGGGCTATCATTTATTTCGTCATTTTCATTTAGCATAGTAGTAGATTCTACATTGTCTTTGTTGATCTTTCGGTGTCTGTTCAGTACTTTAGAGCGTTTTAAATTTCTCAGTGAGGTATCTAACCGACCCCTACGCAGTTCCTTAACCCTTTATCTGTCAACTCCTGCCAATTCTACCCAGTATTACTCGAAGTCCTTCTCTGTGCAAGCTGTTCGCCTTTGGAACTCTTTACCGCTGGAAATTCGCTCTGCTCAAACTCTGTTTAGGTTTAAGAACCAATTAAAAGCTCACTACTTGTCTTTATAAATATAAGTAATTTTATTTATACAATAATTACGTACCCACTTATAATGTATACTTTCCTTGTTTAGTTTTTTTTTATATTTTTGTGTATATTATGTATGTATTAGGTATATAGTATTTATTTTTAGATATATGTACTGCTTTCAAATTGCTGCGCAGCCCTTATTTATTATTTCACATCTCTTTCTGCCCAAAGGTTGGCTGGAAGAGATTGCTAAGCAATAAGCCCGCCTTTGTATCATATAATGTTAAAGATTATTGTCACTTGTGTCCCTTATATTATGGTGCAATAAAGAGTATATTATAATTTGTATCTCTCTGAGACTCACGGGTGTTACCCTGGTCCTTTGGAAGGCTTGCGTAGGGATATAGATCCAACACGTAGAGGCCCTTTGGAGAAGTTGATGTAATGTAGGTCTCCAGCCAGAACCCATTCCTGGAAAAACCAATGAATGATATGTCCTCGAACCGGTTTTGGCCAGAGGTGGGACTATTGCATTAGAAAAAGGGAAATTAATGGGCTATGGGGCTGAAATATGGGTGGACTTAATGCTGGGTTATTTATTGCAAATGGTCGGACACCTGCCATAATCATGATAACTGACTACAATTGGCAGGTGGTGGCTTACCGCCCACTAGATGGGCCCCTCAAAATAGCCGACGATTACTGCCGGCAAAAGGGGCAACACCGGTGCGGGCGACTCAGGGGTGTCGAGAGGTGTGCTGCGCTTTCTCCGAAGTTACTCGCGTCGTTAGGCCTTTAACACTTCCACCCCTGGAGCAACAGCTCTTACGACTCCTCTTTGGACGGCCAACTAAGGCAAGCCAGAGCTGAGAATCCTGCGAGCCCTCTTGGGTTTCCACCCCGACCGATGAAGACACGTCGGGGGCGAGGGCTCTGACCGACTCTCTGGAGCACTCGGGTCCGTGGTGTCGTTACTCACCAACAGCTCGCCACAGCTTTCCATATTCCTTTAGTACATTTGTTTCCTTTGTTAATTTCAGTCTGTAAGGCCTTCTTTTTAAGGCTCCACACTAGGCACACTAGCGACGCCAATAATTATATTCCTAATCCCAACTAATATTATAAATGCGAAAGTGAGTTAGTTTATTTGTTTGTTTGTTACGCTTTCACGCCGAATCTACAGAACCGGCCATCATGAAATTTTGCATACACATAGGTTAGGGCACCGAGACGCTATATATTACGCGGGCGAAGCCGCGGGTAACAGCTAGTACTTTATAAATAGAAAGAAATTCAAGAATGTAAATCATATAAGCCTAGTAAATAACTATTTTTGGAATCATGTTTATAATTGAATGGCAAAAAACGAAACCGTTATAATTCGTAATCATAACTTATAGATGTATTTTGTAAACTGCTTTATGATATTATACAAAAAAAAATAAAAACCATTAAAAAAAAAATACAGGCATTTGAAAGATAAGCACTTCCGAATTGGTAAAATGCGTTCCCCGTTCAGCCACCCCTTCCCCCCGCTCAAACCTTTTAAATTCGAGAGCTATAAAAAAAATACAATTACTTAACAAAAATTGGATTAAACAAGACATAAACAGGATGTTTGATTTTTCATAAGCTGGTAATAGTTCTAACTTTGACATTCATACAAACACTATGAAAAATAAAGTTTTTTGCTGGCGAAAAATGACAGTGATATTTTGACTTATCTTTGCTTACTACTACGGAACCCTTCATGGGCGAGTCCGACAAGCACACGTCCATTTTTTGCATTACTAATGACTTTTCTAAATGAACATATGTATTTTTCCTTGTAACATACCAATTTTTCGTTTGTTCATGTTCAACGTGTTGTGGTTAGAAAATATTTCATGTTTCTTGCAACTTTGATGCCCTTTTTTCCCCACTTGTTTTCTTCATTATATTTCCTATTTAACTTTCTTGTATTGTAACTAAATTTTTTAAAACAGTTTTTGAAATTACATTTTATTTAAGTAGGTACTTAAGAAATCTCTTACTTCCTGTTTTAATCAAGTCAAGATTCTTAATTTTTTCCTACACTCATTATTGTTCTAAACATTGTTCTGCCATGTTTTTGCTAACTATGACTACCGAAAATGTTGTTTGTACCTTGAAATTATGCTAGCCATTTATGCAGTCATTTTGTAAATTCGACAACAAAATTGTCAACACATAATTCTGCCCCACACTTCTAATTGTTAGCTACAGGAATAGATAGATTAAAAATTATATATATTCAAAAAATCTTTTTCAATACATTTGCCATTAATATGGTCCCTGTGACATTGAAGCTTGGATAGTATTATCGTATTTTAAGGACTAGGCCCTTTAATTTCACCTATCACAACTGCTCAATAGCGCAATGGCACAGATGCACAATTGAACCATATTCATAGAATCCGAGCAAAATGTTTTCATGTTGTGAGGCATGTGATTTTTACTGAATAAATGTACTTGAATACTTTACTTATTGTACTATAATAAACTATTTATTTTTTATAATTTATTAAATACCTTATTAGCTAACTGTATTCTTGTTTTACTTTAGGCTAATTGCAAATGTATTGTAAGACATAATTTTTCATCAGATTTTTCTGTTACTAAATTATAATATTCATTAGTAAGTAAATATACATGACCAATTGTTTTATAAAATTCAGGAATGAAAAATATGTTACTCTTACTTATCTATTTTCAATACTCAATACTTTGTTGCTCCTCAACTTAGATAAATTTCTCTTGTTATAAAGACTACCTAAGGAGATTCTTAATTCGTCATAATATTTTTTATGTATATTCCCTGATTTCTGGAAGACCCCTGGACCGATTTAAGAAATTCTTTTTTGTTCGACAGGTAATACTTTACAGATGGTCCCATTAAATTTATATTGAAATGTGTTGAGCGCTTTTTTAAATAATACACAAAAAAACAAAAAAAATATACAAGGATGCCTTTCAGTTTACACTTATTTCCATTTTATTTTTGTACTTTTCAAATAAATTGATAGGGTTGAAGTCGGTTTTTGTTTTTTGTTAAAATATTTTGTTTTTATCTAAAGTATTATGTTTTGTAATTTGGCTAATATTTCTACAATAAAGAATTCAGTCTCTTCTCTCAAGGTTTCAACACTCAAAAATTAGAACTGGTACATTGTATAACTGATTTCTTAATTTAATTACATACATACATACTATCATGTCTTTTTCCCTTGCGGGGTAGACAGAGCCCAGACCTATAAAACCATAAGGCCACGTTTAGCATGCTGGTGGGCTTTTGGGTGAGAACGGAATCAAAATAGTGATGGGTTGCTAGCCGCAGCTGGTACATGCTATGTTTTTTCCTTTCTCCCAGACCAGCTTGGTAGAATTTAATTACATATTTAAAACAAATGCCTTGACTAAGTGAATAACCTATGATTGTATCATCGATATCAAAAATAGTACATAAGAAAGGTCCCATCCATAGCTTTAAATGAAAAATTAGGATATTTATTCCACTTTCTAAGCAACAGTTAGTAATTATTGGCATAAAGACCAACAATATCCACCATTGCAAGTATGATTTTTGAGTACAGTAATTTATGCACATTGAATGTATGCTTTAAAGAAAATGAATGTGAATTCTATCACACTAGGATATTCCTTTGGGAACAATTAATCTATACCTCCTACTTTTTAATGTTATAAAGCTGAAGATTTGTTTGTTTGGTCGAAAGCTTATCTCAGGACGAATTTAAAAAATTCTTTCACCGCTGGACCTTATCCCTGATTGCCGTAGGCTAGGAATGTACCATGGGGAAGCCAGGGCGGAATGCTAGTAATATTATAGTAATAAAATCAGTGGGAAGGGTGTTAACCAGGATGACAGTAAAAAATTGGGAATTATGAGGATATATGTATAAGAACAGGATAACAGGTAAATACTCGATTTTGGACACCTTTACAAAGCATACTATGTGACCTATTGCTGTTCCAAAATGTTGGCTATTTGCACATAACTATTAACTCTAAATAAGAGCTAATTCTTACCTTTAACTTCAACAAATCCAGGTCGCCCTCCAAAGCCAGCTTCAGCCGCTTCCAATCAAAGGACACATTCTTCCTATAAACGTCCAGGGGCCCACTAGGGATATCCGGTATAAAACTCAGGTCTTCCATATCTCAAAAACTATTCACACAACTAGGTAACCTTTCGATAGATTGAATTAAGGTGTGTGAAGTCACTATTGAGTAAAACTGTCTTTATATGGAGCACATTTCGTATTCCCCCGCAAAATTTAATACACGGTAAACGTAAATCAAGAAATATGAATAAGCTGGAACGCCTAGCTTTAGATCTCGGTTGACGAATAGGTGCTAAGTTGTAGTAAGATTATGATATTTATTCTACTTTTGAACTTGAACTATATAAATTCAGTGCAGTAAATAGCAATACGCGTGCTTATTGCTACGGCGGCAAGCGCTAATAAACTTTTGATTGAGATCACACACACCAGCAGTCAGACACACTGACACACGTCACGCCGCTAGCTACTGCCCGAGTTTCACTGAATGACGTTTTAAGTTAGGGTTGAGAAATATCAATTATCGACACTGTATCGATAAATGTTTTGTAAAAGTTAGGTAGGTATATAATGATATTTATTTATTAAAGAGATTATGTACACAACAATAATATACAAAGGCACTACTTATTTCTTTAGAAATCTTTTCCAGTAATCATGTGAGAGAAGAATTTAAGAAGGAACGCAGACTGGCTAGCGTACGCATAACGAAAAAAAAAACCGGCCAAGTGTGAGTCAAACTCGCGCAATGAGGGTTCCGTACAATATGCTTCGTGAACACACACACAATGTGCAAAAAATGTTTTATTCAATTGACTAGCGCCATCTAGTGGTGTTTTAGTGAACTATTTCCCTAGATGAACTTATTATTGTGAGTTTACCACTTAAATTTTCAAGTGATAGAATTCTTATTATTTTTCCTGTAATCTTCAAGGAATGAACTATATTTTGTAATTTTTTCAAAATTTTCGGCCCAGTAGTTTCGGAGATCAGGGGAGGGGAATGGTCAATTTTTGCTTTCTTTCGTGAATAAAATCAAAAGTATTGATTTTACCCGAACAAAAAAAAATATTTTTGAGATCCTCATAATGAGCCCTTTCATTTGATATATGACACAGTAAGGGTTGCAAAACTTTTTTTTTAAATTTTGTAATTGGGCCCCTCAAAATGACCCTTATTTCAAAAAAATCTTTTTTTACTTTGCTCATCCGTGTTTGGGTCATAGGATTACACTATCTTACCAAATTTCATCTAATTTGGTTCAGTAGATTCGGAGAAAAGCGGCTGTGACAGACGGACGGACGGACAGACAGACGCTCGAGTGATCCTATAAGGGTTCCGTTTTTCAACTTTTGTACGTAACCCTAAAAAAGGAGAAAGACATACATTTACCTACTCAAACAAACATTTACTGCTTCTGCTTACAAATATAATAAATATACTACACACATACAAACAATATAATACGATAGAGAAAGGTATTGTTCCTTAACTTGTGTTTTCAAGACGGTGATTGTCATTTACGAATCTCAAGTAGTAGAGAATCCCTAAGTCTGACTGCATGAAAGGAGTAGAGTAGGGATAAGAAGAAGTGCTATGGGGTGGGAATTGAGGGATGGTCCTGTGGACTCTTTCTACGAAGAGAATTAAAAGAATGTAAAAAGAAGAAACGATCTCAGGGATAGGAAGGGAAAGATGGATTAAACACATTGTAAAGAAGACAGAAAATACCAGTATTTCTATGGAGGAGACGTAAAGGGAGACATTTAATCTGCGATACACTGAGACACGTACGAACTTTTTAAATCGAAAATAAAGCGTCTACAACTGTTTCACAGACGCTGCAATTTCAGTACCTTCGGTTACATCCAAATAGCACGTATCAGCATAATCATGGTTTGGTTGCATAAAGGCATTGAACAAGAGTAGCTAATCCCCGTCTCGAAAGTCGAAAGGTAAGAAATATGAATCTTACGACTGACTTCATTAACTCGAGCCGTGATTGGACTCAAATAAAATACCTAAGTTTTTGGCTGTGTTAGTAAACTTAGTCACAGAACCTTTGAATCTTACTGGGAAAAACAATCAAAGCTTAAATTTTTGCTTATAAATCTAGTGCCTTCTTTCTGCCACCCATTGCTTGGGATTGAGAGGGGTTAAACTTGAGACAAAAGCATTGGCCCATTCCCAAATTTGGCGCATCGTTATTCATCGTATTCAAATGCGAACGACGTATTTCGTTATTGAATTAACTATCTGTAATATAAAATTGTTTTAACAACGCGTAATTCAAAACTTGCAGTTCATCCGACCGAACCCAGCTACAGTACATATTATAAACAACTTCCAAAGGCGGCTTCTTATCGCAGCTAGTATTAAAAAATTATCGATTAATTTAACTCTTCTATTTTACATCCCTTTAATCAATGTCACTGTCAAACAAAGTGGGCGTTTCTCTAGTTCGGATTCACGCGATTAAAATATTCGAAAATATCGTTCGGCTCCGCTATTTTTTTACCCGACTGACCAGAATGAGGGTAATGTCCTTCGCGTGTACCTACGTATGTGTAAATGTAAGTATGTCTGTTTCTTTGTTACTTCTGCAGTATAAACGGCTTGATCGATTCTAAAGTGAGGATGAGATGTGCCAACATTCGTTTTATTACCCAGAGTGTCCTAGGCTATTTTGATGCCGCTAAAAAAACAATATGCGGACGTAATCTATGAAAAGTAGGTTTGTGTGTGTACGCTTGAAAACGAAAAAATTACACAAATACAAATACAAATAATCTTTATTGTGGATCACAGGTAAAAAGCTCTTATAAAAAAGTTAGTGCAGCCGTGTCCTGTCCAAATTTGGACGTACAATAATGTGGGTCAAAAATCTATACAAGTCGAAAATATTATTATTACATATTGTTATAAAAGAAATTATACACACCGTGTATAATTTCTTTTTATTTATTTAATCGGGTTTTTTTTTTAATTTTTCTTTTGATAATGTGTTGGTAGGTACTTAAAGATTACATACACATGTGTGAACTTGTGAAGTGGCGAAGTAATTTTTTAAAGTTGCGTTAAGGCATTCATTTGACCAACTATTTAAGTATTTAGCTGAAAGACTACTATGGCAGTACGTTAGTACTATTATTAATTCTGTGGCTATGGCGTGGTCGAATTTCAGTAAATTAGATGCAGTAACTATGTTAATAAAACCCTGTCTGATCCTCAAAGGGGCAACTCAGCCCGTCCGTATGAAAATATTAAATTAATTTCTACATCAAATTTGTTACAGCGCCATCTAGTCTACCTTATTAAAAGTATGTCTCACTCATTGTTTGACAATGCTCATGCGTCGACGTTCACCGGATGCTTCCGTCCATAAAACTACTATGTTTATTCTTTCCACCAGCAGATGGCGCTAGGTGTAAAAATTTAATTAATGAAATAGTGTGCAAAGGATGGCGTTATACACAAACGGTAGGATAGAGTGAAACACCTACAATACTACTACAAGCGTAGATTTACACCTACATAGACAGTTAAGTTGCAGACGCATAAACAAGAAAAGAGAAGTTGTAAAACAACAACTGTGTTCGCTGGTTTTCTATCAGATGTAAAATGGACGTGCGGTCGTGTCGCTGCGCGCTCGCGAACTCCGCGTGTTCGTTGTAAAATCGATGTTTATTGTTTTAAAATTTGACGTGAATACGAATATTGTTTATGCGATTGTTCGACTACTTCGGTGTTCGGTTGCCGGAGGAGATTGTGTTTGTGTATGTGTTTTAAATGACGTTAACGCTCACTTCACTTGCAGTGATTTCGCTGATAGCTCACTCGCCGGTGGGTGCGCGCGTGATAAACTACGTGTTCGGTTTTTGAAAAAGGCGATTATCGTCTAGTGTGGGTGTTTTACAGTACCACCATGCTGTGCACGGTGACATAGTGAACCTTGACTTGACCCTGACCTCTGTCAAACATGCCTGGGCGATCGGATTGCAGGAAATTTGCGCCTAACATCTTTACCAAGAGCAAGTGCACTAATTGCTTCCGACAGAAGGAAGAGCACAGTGCTGAGGCCTTGGAATCTAATCGGGTAAGTGAGCCTCTATAACTTAAATATCGAACACGTTTCAATCGACAACATAAAATACCTATTCGGATGTAGGTGTGTTCGCTCATTCGGTCATGTTGTGTATGTGTGCGTGGGCTGACCACTTCAGGTGTTGATCTAACGGATTTCATCGACTTATTAAAATCGTATTGGTCTCTGCCTATATTAGTTTTGAGTGTGTACTAGATTGGATTGTATTCGGGACGAGAGAAAAGAAATTGCTTTCGTTGTGCGTTGCGAACCCAAAAAAAAAAAATGAGGGTAGATGTATCCTGTAGGAACTGCCAATCAAACTACCCGCGTATCTGTCAAAATGTCTTCTTATTCTTTATCTTCACCTGAAACAAAACACCTACAAGTTAATCAAAATTTATCATTATGTATTGTGAAGAATAAAATATGAATAGGTATGTAATACAAAGAAGGAAAAATTATCTAGGTACCAACTAAGTGGTAGCTACATTATCGAAGTAGGTGGATTCTCGGTCCATCAGACTTTAGTAAAACGGCCGGGGCCGTCTGCTTAATTGTTTTAAAAATAATAAAGAGTCCAGAATACAGATTCTAAAAAATATTGCGCTTGGATTATTTAAAGTGGTCACTAGGTTTTTAGGGTTCCGTAGTAAACTAGGAACCCTTATAGTTTCGCCACGTCTGTCTGTCTGTCCGTCCGCGGTTTTACTCAGAGACTATAAGTACTAGAAAGCTGTAATTTGGTATGGGTTTAATATTAATCATGCCAAAAGTGTGGTAGAAAAAAATCTTGAAAAAAAATTTTTTTTTAATGTAGCTTCCATAAAAGAGGGAGTAATATTTTTTTTCTATACAAACCCATCGTGTTGGTATCATTAAATAGGTCTTTGAAAAATATAGTGAGGATGAGAACACCATTTTTCAATTTAGGGATCCGTTTCCGAAATATTTAGCTGTGCAAATTTTTGTTAGAGGTAAGTGTTCCCCCCTCTATCTGCTAAACGGTTATATATGGATACGTGAAAAAAAGTTATAGACAACCAACTTACAAAAATTTACTCGAAAATGTAAAATTTCATACAGTTTTCATTGTTAGATATTTTTGGTCGTTAAACTATGAGGTGCGAGCGTGTGAACAGTGTGAACTCAAAGTTGTCATTCGGATCTACGGAACCCTACACTGCGCGTGGCCCGACACGCACTTGCCCGGTTTTTTTCTCTGCGTAAGTGGCCAACAAAACATAAGGTCTCTTTGAACATAAGGTCTCCAACCAGCCTGGCCAGCGTGGGGAGTCTACACTCCCCTTGGATTGTCAGAGGGAGGGAGTCAGAGGATTTGGCCTACGCCGAATCGTCTGACTGCTCAGGCTAATAAGTGGCTCTGGTAGTTCAGAGAGGGTCGTGCTCCTGCAATGGAGACAAAAAGACACTGATATCACATTCAGTGTAGGTAGGTAGTAGCAGGCAAACACCAGGCAAACGACGATGATGAAACTGAAATCAAGAGCTATACCTTCTAAAGCACAGAAGAAGGAAAACATACCTACCTAGCTCAATTCTAAAAAAATAGGCATTTATACAGTGAATAAATAAAAACTTCTTTCTTGATTTGGCTCGGATTTTTTTGAGCCAGTAAGTAGGTACTGTACAGGTACCTACTTGCCGTAATCTAAGCCGATGGATCACAGATAAGATAGTGATGACTAACATTTACTACCTGTTTATCTTTCAAAGGTTTCAGAAACGGTACCCTTTACCTATTATGGCGGAATGTAAATGAGACAAATGTTAAAAGTTAATAACATGGCGTCATCGCTGTTTTTAATTAGACGTTAACTGTTATCGGACCCGATTTCACTCGTAGGTAGGAATTTTAACAATCTTTCAATTGATTGCTAAAGTTAAGGAAAAATGTCGGAAATCGTTAAGTTTTAAAGTTAGATTGTGAATTCCGCACAATGAGATACCTATAGCAACGTTAGTAGCTGTTACTATTATTAATTTTGTGGTAACGTTCCTCATATGTATATGGGCTATGTCACAAACTTGTTTATGAACAAGTCTCTCTGCAATAATTTCCAATAGGTGCTGGGTACCTAGGTATGTAATTTTGGGATAAATATCATTGTGTCACCGTCACTATCACATTCATCCAGCGATTGAGTCGTAGGAACCTATTTGAGTAAAAAAACCAATAGTTATTTAAGTTAGTAGGTAGGTATGTACTTAATGGCAATCCTCTATACTTAGTTATTTCTTCCGGCTTAGCACATTTGGAAATACATTATTGTCGTTTGAGTTAGTAATGTAGGTAGGTTTGATAATAAATAATCTAAACTTATCCATAAACATTTAAACAAAGGGCTATAAACGCGTAGCTAAACGGAAGTTATCATTTGTTACGTATCACGTCAAACAGTTCACCTACATGTTGAGGGTCATTGCATCTGCAGTCCCGTTGCAAGGTATGCAACCAGGATGTTTGCGGTTCGCTGCCTGTGCCTACCGCATCTATGGCTATCACCGTCATTACAGTTTTTCATTGCCTAGCCAGATTTAAAAAAGAAACGTTCGCATTTTAAATCGCTGTTCGATTTTCCCAGCGAAGAATGGAATACCTACAAGGAATAGTTAATGGCGCGTGATTAAAATGATATTTTACATCGATAAATGGCATAAGCAAATGGTTTCTTAACTCTCCCATGGTTAATATTCTGCTTTTTCGTTTTGGATGGAACTAATAAAAAAATAACTTTCACATAAGCAAAGTTCGTAGGTAATAACGCAGTGCTTCCGACCTCAAATCCGATTGATATTCGATTGTTGCAATTTTTTAACGATCGAGACAGGTATATTTTGTACAAACCTCATTGAATACTAAGTTCATTTAGTAAGTAGTAACTTAGTAAGTTTATAAAATGTTATGTCTAACTAACCTAATTTATTAGCCTAATAAAAAATAAAAGGTTGGTTAAATCGAATTAAAGGTTGTGAGCTTGTCAAATGTGTGCATACACTTAAAGTGACTGCACAACTTACACAAGTGTTTCTAAAAATACTTGCACTAAATGCTTAATCATGCTCAAAGGTTGGCGTGAAAGTCGTCAATCAATACCAATAAATTCATATGGAAAAGCGTGTGAGTGCACAAACTCATGAATTGAGTTCGATCTGAGCCCGATATCGATGTTATTGTGGTTTGGTCGACATGTTTCTTTATTTGCATAGCAAAAGCTGATAGTTAGTATGTTCGAGGCACTCATCTTCTGCTATTATTGAGCACCAAACTATAATAAAAAAAATATTACTAGCAAGCATCAGACGACCGGCTGCGTTATGTTTTCTCTAGTCAGGTTAAAAACGAATTTGTATTGGGGTAAAGAAATTCAAACTCAATTGACGGGTTTTCTATACCCTAATATTTTTAAAGGATTAGATTCATGTTTAGATATTGCATGATACCTATACTTACATTAATACTTTTTAAAATATCCTTACTTACAGCTATGCTGTTTATTAGCCTTTTAGCCCTGTGGTGTGTGTATTATTTTTACACACACGCGGTGTGTGTAAAAATAATACACCTGTGTGTTATGAAAATATAAAAAAGTAACCTAATTATTTAAGCCAATGCTGTCCCACTAAAAAGCCGGGTTTAATCTCAGGGTTTAATATTGCTCAGTTACATAGGTTATACATGTATTAATACTGAAATTCAAATGGCGCATTGCATTCATTAACGTGTGTTTACAATTTTAATGAGACATACTTTATTTATACAAGGCATCAGTACAATGAACACGAGTGCTCTGAAATAATAAACAAATAAAATCAATGTGGAATGAATAAATGCACGTTTTGCACAATGAGTCAGTGTTTGTCAATTTCAGAGGCAGTGTTGTGACACCTCATGACTGAATAAAAAAAACGTAGGTACTTCTTATTTGAATATGGAATATGATGATAGGTATTGTTATTGTTTGACTTTTTGTTAAAAGAAAAAAAAAATTACCGCTTTCTATCGTCATCGTCACGTTCACTATTAAGATCATAGAATGGATCCTATAAAGCAAGGCTATATTTACAGTTTACCTTATCTTGAAGGAGAAAGAGGATTATTACTATAAAATAGATTGTTGGTTATAGTCGTCTCAAGGATGAGAATTATACACATTAGGTAGGTACGCAGAATGATAAATGAAGCAAAAAACAAACTTTTTTTGACTGCGGCGATTTTTGTTCAAGTGACCAAATTCTTCAAATGTTCAATTCCATTGAACTATGCCAACCGAATCCGGGTTTCAATCGGTTGTGTTACCGATAATTTAGGTAAAAACTAACAGAAGTCACTTACGCAGTCGAGCAGCTGGGCAAATAAGTAGTAACCCCTTTGAGGCCCGGTGTGAATGATGCTCGGCAAACAAACGACAGACAGGTGTAATTACTATTTTAATGAAACTACAGCCCTCATTATTGTTTTACGTTTTCTTCGCAGTAAAAACGGTCTTGCTAAATCTAAGGCTTAGATTCCTTGAATTTCATTAGATATTTAATTACTCGAGATGGTCATAAAATGTTTTCTATGATTTTATTCACTTTTATTTAAACCAAAACATATAAATGTGCGTCGAATACTACACAATATCTTACTTAGAATTTACAATCTAAAATAAATACTGATTTCAGCGCAGATCTTATCATATCTTATCTATCGGCATTTTCGAATGCGGACGCTTACACTGCAGGTGAAGCAATAAGAATGTCGTAATTAACATTTATCATTCGTCATTGTAAACTTTCGTGATATTATGTAAACATTTGTTTGAACGAGTTAATGCCTAGGTCTTTCCTCGGAGATCTCGGTTTCCTTGTTTACCACATATGGAACGAATAAGTCCTCGTAAGTACCACAGGAACAATTTCTGTTTATAGCGAACAAACGAGTCAGTCGAGATAATTGGGCACAAAACAACCACATTTGGTAGCACGTGACAGTGTCAAAGCCAAGGCTAGACCGTATCTAATGTGTTGTGATTCTCGACTCTATGCGGCCGTATTAGACACCTGTAATGATGGCTAATGCCGGCTATTCATAATACGGAAATGTCAAAGCCTCAAACGGCGCGGTTTGGACAATTATCTTGACAAATGCTCCACTAACGAAGTGACAGCCATTTTGGATGTGCATGCGCAGTGACGCCGCGTTTTGGCGCGAATGGTCAGGTAAAACGATCAACAATGCCTGGCATGGTTTGCTAAATAGATGCTAATTTTTTTATACGCACTCGTGCAATGGAGAAAGTGTGCTTATTAGGCGAATTTCTTCTGAGTACGCTCGCTTCGTATCGTGCTTGGCAAACCACTTTCCTTATTAAATTGTTTTGCAAAAAATGTGATTGTTGGAAACTTGTGTTCATTCCGGTTAGGTTACCGTCTTGGGACAGATTTTCTGACTGGAATGATAAAAAAGGCCATAGCACTTTCATCTTTTTATCTTCTCTTCTACTAAAGTGTTAATTGTATAAATGTACATGTGGTCAGGTGAAATCAGTTAAGAACGCACATAAAAGTGTATATAAAGTACACATAAAAATGAGCTTCGACAGTTTTATGTAAAATTATCGCCTTCGTGGACTAAACATGATATGATTCTGGCTGAATTTATTAATCAAGAAACCATTTTGAATGTAAGTAAGTACTCGTAAGTAAGTAGTTTACGGTTGCTATAAAATTAATAAATTTATGTTTAAAATAATACAAAAATTTTATATGCACCTGTGCTCATGTCACGTCGTTGGTCGAAGAGAAAACTTTATTATACCTATGTTAACTGATGCTTTAATTTTTTAATTCTTAAGTATGCGAATTTCCATAGGTAATTAAGTGAGTAAATTATGTTTTTTAAATTGGCTGAGAAAAAAGTTAAATTCGCCTAGCTATACGTCTTGCACGCTCTTCCGTGGAAAAATAATTGACAGCAGGTTGATTCTAGTGTACTTTATTATGTGAAATTGGTGTAAGTAATTTGGTGTTATAAATGCTCATATTTATAAACAAAGTGTGGAATAACTAAAATATCATAGATTAAAAAAAAAATTCGTCTCTCTGAATACTTCTATGTGAAATAGACTGTCATGGTGCGGCTGTAATTAGTGAGATTTACTTAGCGGGCTGGTGGTTGTCCGCCTTGCTGCGTCGTCTATGATGAAACAAGTGGATTCGCGAAGAATTGTCGCCAGGGGCTCCATCAAACAAAATGAAATGAATTACTCCATCATTTCGTTTGAATAACTCGCCAACTGGCGAAATAAATGAAGAAAGGCTCTAAAGGACTCGTAGGGCCATAAAACAATTAAAAAAAAAACATCAAATTGATAAGAGGCTGGAGCTATTGCTGCCCATGCATCACAATCTACACTGCTGTACCAAGATCTGCTAATTTTTTTATACATAGGGACATCAACATCCAAGACCCAGGTAAATCTGAAAAAGATCATTTTCCATCATGACCTGACCGGGGATCAAACCCGGGACCCCCGTGTCGCAGGCTGGCGTGTTAACCACTGCGCCACGGAGCTCGACAAAGTTCTCTCGACAAACTTGAGTTTCGTGGCTGCCCTGGCCCGCGATGAGTTTCCCTGCGTTGCCAGGGCGCCCCGACGCCTCGTTGGTCGTCGATACTAGTGTCGTCTTGTGAAATAAAGTAATAAATATAAGAGGAAATGCATCCACCAGATGATCGGAAGACCTGCTGACAAAGGTCGCAAGAAGGCGCTGGATGCAGGCCGCTTCGGGTCGTATTGAAAATCCTTAGGGGAGACCTATGTCCAGCAGTGGACTTCTTGCAGCTGAGATGATGGAGAGGAAATGTAATCCAACAAGGTTAGGAATGACGACACTTTTCCACCTGATCCTTACGTAACAGACCTTGACGCGAGACGAACTAATTGAGTCCAATTCATGCAAACGACTGCAATGTGCTTTACTTATGTAACCGGCTGCAATGTTTATGTACCTACTTGAGATGAGAATCTGTAGAATCATTGTTTTTCTTATGTTGGTGGGAAACGCCACTTTTGAATACTCAGTAAGCTTTTTTTTTGTTTTAGTTTAGTTCAAATTACGTATTTATTACAACCGTGTGGTTCCCGGCAGACTATATTAAAGGACCACTCCAAGTCTTCCCGTGGAAATCGAAGAAGGCGACTTAAGAAACACAAGCTAAACAAAGGTAATAAACATCAAAGAGATTTCTCCAACCCGCCCAGCCAGCGTGGAGAGTGTAGGGCAAATTCTCTGTCTGCTTTGCCTAATATATATGGCTCTGGTAGTACAGAGTGGGTCGTGCTCCTGCATTGGAGGCTAAAGGACCTGATGATGATGATTGATGATGATTTACTTCAAATGGAGGCGGCACTGGACCCTATGAAATTCTTGTATCACCTTAAAGACTGCAATTCATTGCGCTTTATGTAACCAGTTGCGGTATGTTTATGTACTTATGAGAATCTGTAAAATGAGATCGTCACAGGCAAAGTCACATTACTCTCGTATTATTTTGCCTCATGTTTCTTAATGATGATACTTAAATAAAGTTAGTAATCTGATCACTTGAATATCACTAGCAGCCCTCCCTGGCTGCGCCCGGGAATATTATACTTATACTGAAATAGCGGATGCAAACTATCAATAACGGAAGTCAGTTTTTTTTTAACAGCTACCACTTGTTAGTATGAGAACATATAGCTAGCACACACACACAGATAGCGCAAAGAACCGATGGCCGATGGGGCAGAAAGGTTCTAGAATAACGACCATGTACTGGCAAACGACGACGAGTTAGCCGTGTGGTTCCCGGCAGAGAAGAATAGGACCACTCCAAATCGACAATCGACAACTTAGGAAACTCAAGCTAAACAAAGCTTATAAAAATTAAAGAGACCTCTCCAACCCGTTTGGCCAGCGTGGAGAGTGTAGGCCAAATCCTCTGACTGCTCTGGCAGTACAGAGAGGGTCGTGCTCCTGCACCTGAAGATGATGATGATGAGATGACTTGCAAACGAACGTTGGACATTGGACACCCACCGACCAGTTGTTCGGACAACTTGACCAAGGTCACAGGGAGTTGCTGGAGGCAGACCGCTTCCCACCGGTCGTATTGGAAATGCTTGGGGGAGCCCATGGATCTAAGATGGGGAAGCCCTATGTCCAGTAGACTGCTTGCGGCTGAGATGTGTATGAGAACATATATCCTACATTTTATCATGTTTGATACTCCATTCTTTTACTGCATTTTCTGAGTTTTCATATGATGGGGACATGTACTAATCCTATCGTCTTTTCACTTTTGCCCTACACGCTAAATAGTTTTCGTGTTTGTATCTCAAAGTAGGCGCGGGTAGCAAACCTTTGCACTTTGCCGTCGTTGTCTTCGGGTCGGAGTAAATAATTAGCTACTGCTTTCCCGCGCAGTAGGTCACACGCGTTTGTTTTTGAATTACTGCTTTGTTTGACACTGGTACAAAATAAAGTGCGTCCAGAAATGGCGCACGATAACGCGTAACTTGTAGCGGAGGCTTTCATTTTCTACATAAACCTTATTATTTGTCTGTCTCTAAACATTTTCTTGTTTAATAGTCACAAGTATTATATATAGCAACAGGTCAATCACGTGCTATGTTTGTGTGCAAATGGCACGTGAGTGACCCGTTGTTATACATAATGTCTTTATCTCACGTTTGTTTCAATGTAAAGTATTAGTAAATAAGTACATAGTGTGCGCTTCCGCAACACAATATTTTTTAAAAGAAAGGGCTGTTTCCGTAACTTATTTTACCAGCACTAAATACTAACAAAATTTCGACTTTATAAAAAGTAAAGTAAACTTGTAATACAAGTACTTATGGTTGTAATTAACGTACGTACGCGTATTGTAAGTACGTAGGATTAAGTTAAAAGTCACCTTTCTTTCATCTCCATATTTTGAACGGGCGGGACAGGTCAAACGCCACTTAAATTATCCATGTAATCTCGAAATTAAATCTCATGTATTAACTTTCTTGCTAAACGTATGTGTATTTCCCATAAAGTGACAACGCGACAAAGTAGCGAGCCGAGTTTATAGCTCTATAAAGGCGCTTTTACTCTGAGGTAATCCAGTATTGATTATTTACAGGTTACATGTGCAAAAAGTACTTATTCCGTTCATCATGTTTCATGCCATGGCTAAGGACTGAAAGACAACTGACGTACATTTCCTTTTCGTGAATGAATTTACCGAGGAGACCATGATCGATTAGATGTTGTATGATAGTTAGTTTGTGTCGTTATAAGAAGGATTAGGAAAACATACGAATTTAACGCAAATTTAATATTCCTTTTCCTCGTCTATTGAACAGTCACAGAATGATTGCCCCAGTGACGTCACGAGATGATTCATTGATAAGGAATGGTAGATCATTATAGACTATAATTTAATTCACTGTGTTAGTGAATTTCACCGTGTGAATTGTCCCTAATTCCGAAGCCATTGGCGCCGGTGCAGCCGCGTTTTGCGGTTAATGCGTAAGTGCTGAACGCAAGCTCGTTTACTATACTTTGACATACTTTTATCTCGCCCGGCCAGCGATAAAACTCAATTTAAAAGTTTATGTACCCGCCGACATATGCAAACGACATGTCAAGGCCCCGATAATAGTGATGCGCGCTGTCACTACTATGTTAGCGATAAAAACTCCCAATGATCAAAAGCCGAGCAATTTGAACGCACCTGTTAATTTATTCCTCTTCAAAAGTCAAGTGCCCTAAAAGGCTCCATAAATCCGTCCGACAAAAGCCGTATAGTCTTCCACAATGTAAATATTTGTTACTAAAAACTGATGCGACGCACTGGCCGCTACACCAAAAAGATTTTGATCCGAGTAACAAAGACGTGGAGATGGATAGTCAAATTAAAAAAGGAAAATAGGAGATGTGGCGTTCCGTTTCTATGAAAGTGGCCAGTTAACTTTGATCTGTCTTTGAGACTGGCTGTGAACTTTTCTATCGCGTGCGTGTACCGGCGGGGGAGGCGCTGGGAGGCTAGCTTAGAGTGGTTGGGCTAAACTTGTAGTGTAGTATAAAAAGGAGTGCGTGAGGAATGCGCCGACGCGATCGCCAGGTGCATTGGCCGCGGGCCCCGCCCCCGACTGGCATTTTTGTGTACGCGCACGCCTAATATACGACTAAAATCGTATTGAAATCTCTTATTGCCGGCAATTAACAAGAAACAGGAAATTGAAAACCCGTTAATGGAATCGTTGTTTCTTATAATTACCGAGAATATCATGGACTCTTCAAATTACTGCGAAAACCATAATTGATTCCTGTTATTCCGCTGCTGCAACGAAATAAGAGGATATTTGCATGTGCGCAATATATTCGCAACGAAACATTTGACACTTTAATATTTTTGGTTGGATGTTAAAAAGTTAAAGCGATTATATTAAGTCGTTAATGCCATGCCCAGCTGGAGATTTGCTTATAAAGCACGGACCGTGCCGGTTTGGTATCTATTGACTTGGCGAAATTTACACCCGCGATAACCAACTCACGCTGTCTCCATAGTCAATACCGTTAACAATACAATGGGCCAGCACTAAACAACAATATTATGTGGGTCGCGGAGCGGACGCCGCAAACGCGACACCGGATAACACGGACAATTAAAGACAGCTTTGGCACCTACCTGTTACTTTAGTCCGTGAGTGCATCTCAACTTGACTGAATGCTCATGTTTACGTTTACGCTGCGTAATTAAAAATTCGTGCGTAACATGCTACGGTGGGAGCGGAACAGTGCTCCGTAACTTGATAGCGTTGGAATGCCATGAGGTTATCTCTAAGTAGGTTGCAAACGGCAATTATTCAGCGCTGTTTTTTGTTTTTGTCTGATGTCCTTAAGATAACCTTAGCGCGGAACACGTCATCACGCTGGCGTAGAGTTAGCCTTCAAACAGAGCGTAATTTACTCTCTTTACATAGCTTAACTCGACAAACATTATCGTTAGTCTTGTTTAGTAATGTGTGACGCTCTCTGAAAAGGCTTTATTTGCTTTATGACGACATAGTGGAGCAGGGCAAGGGTTCCCAAACTTGTGTCTTCTAAAAAGTCGTAATTAGTTAAGTCATTAGTCTGAAAACTCACATTTAGAGCTATCCCTTTTACTGTGTGCAACGTATTTCGTTCGCAAGTCGGTCATGTTATTATGAGCATCCTACAATGGTTAACATTGTAGCCATTGACAGGAAGATAAGCATTCTCATTCAGTTCCTTTCTTGAAGATGACTTTATAATTTAGATATTATTTAAAATAACGTGAGATATAGACATTGTACGTAAAAACTGGTCACTATCATGCAACTTTGTTGTATTTGCTGACAGCTTGCACAAGCAATGTTCCATCGTGCGAAACTATAGTTTTGGTTTCTAAATTATGAAGTTTTTTAAAAATTTATTTATGCAATAATCATTATTCACTACTTAACAAAATGCAGTAATTTCCCACTTTCTAAAAAAGTAACAATAATTTAAAATAAAGCTTATTGCACACAAGTCGAATCGCATTCGTTATATTTTTTAAAGGTTAAATAGGCTACATCCGATGAGCGTCTTTAGATACGAAGTGGCACAGCAGAGGTGTTAAAAATTAATCCACTTTGGGAATTGGTGCTAAAAAAAGTTAAATAAAAACTAGAACAATGGACACGACACGAATTTCTTAGAGCCCATATTCACACGAGCTGCCCACGGTCCCGCGCCGCCTAATCGCAGTCTTTTATCCACACTCTATCCCCATTTGTAAGCAGTTGGATTGCGTTACGTTGTAAAATAAGAAATATACAAAAATGAAGCTGCTATAAGTAAACATAGTGTTATGGATAACGAGTCTTACAGAGTTCGTCTTCATTTTGAAATTACCTGATATTTCGACTACATATAAGCCATGATTGGACCAAGAGACGAATATAACTACCATTTTAGTTATGAAAACAAACTGAGTTTTCTGTCATGTCTATAATGAACTGTTACAACCCTAGGATCTTACCAGAAGAGCTGATAACCCTTCTTCAGTTTTCGTCTAGAACACGTAACATTTTTTATTCTAAAATAAAATGGGAGTGCGCTCCGCGAACCATCTTGTCTGGTCACTGGTCCCAACACCGGTCCAAAATGGTCACCTTACTTCTAAATCTTGTTTCTTTTTTAAAACCCAAAGGGTAGGCTAACCGAACAGAACGTACAAATTTACACGTTGCTTTTATCTCCATTGTATGATAATTTCGCTATAATTTGATTTGACGGCATGCATTAATATTTTGTTCAATAATTGATTGTCAATTTATTAATAGTTATTACGCTTTACGTTGGAACTGCAACAAAACCCCAAACTTAGCTGGGTGACAGAGCGACACTTCTATTCTCTAACTAGTTTGAAAATTGTGTAGTGAATATCCGTCGTTGAATATGTTATCGTGAGAGATTTACTATAATATAGTGTCGAATTAAGTTACGAGCCAGTCTGTCTGTGCGTCACATATCAAACAAGACCCGTTCTCACGATGCACCTGACACGGTGCACATGGTCTTTAAGAAGTTATAAGTACGAAAAAGTATTTATAAACAGTTGTGAGTGAGAATTTTATTTCTTATCTCGTTTAGTGTCTGATATCTAACTATCACTAGTGTCTCGTATTCCAACTTACTTTAACAAACCTGAAGGGGAAGTGCAACCCATATGTAATACATATGCAGCTTCTGTTCAGGGTAAATCTCTGGACAGACTAAACGCCTAAATACTTAAAGGCATCTTGACTAAAAATGTTCTCAAGCCTCTTTCTGTCACATTCTAGAACATACTTAGCAAGGCAAAGACAGCTTGAGAGTTAAGAATGTCATTAGTTACGATTATATTGAGTATTTGGCGGCAAGACTGTCGATTTTCGCCGCGACCAAACGCATGCAAAGTGCGCTGTTGCATCGTGTCTCCATGGGAATTGAAACCTTGGCAATTCAATAACTTGAAGCCGTTTAATTGTTTAGCCACCATTACGCAGTAACTAGCAAACGGGCGACATTATCTGGCAAATGTTCCACCAGTCACGATGCGTCCTGCATTAGCATAATCGCTATCTGCCGATAGCGGCCGAGCTAAAGGCAGCTAATTAAAACGTTAAAAAATCAATTTGCCGCGTTTTACGGTTTCAGCCATCTTTACTACGTAAGACAGTGTCTTGCGAGACGTTGCAGCTAGCGGCCGAGCGAGTTACAAGAAGTCAGTTATTAAAAAAGTTTAAAACAACTTACTCCTTAACGCATCTCTTTAGGGATGTTCTGACGTTAAGTCATCGCGTATTGCCAAGTCAGCAGCCTAATAAACATACATAAATATTAGCTGACCTTACGGTCTCCCAACATCGTGATCCTGTGTGATCATCAAATGAAATGAGATGAACCAAACCTGGGTACGATGCAAGCAATAGCTTTAATATGGATGCGTTCGAAGGTTAACGGCGGATTGCTTTTAATACGGTTTGCGAACTTTAAATATTTAAAACAAGGTGTTGATGGGATACTTTTTACGAACTCTCAAGGGACCCAGTTGCAATGCAAAGCCTTTTATAGCGCCGTCGATCCTTAGTAATGTAGTTACTGGTTGACACTGACCGCGAATTTTTCCACACCGAGATTACTTACGTAGTCTATGTAAACGTGGATTTATTGACATGTTATTTCAAAAGTGGCTGGCCCAGCTAAGACAATTTCTTACCATGTGTAAGCCACTGGCCGCGAAATCTTCCACAGCGGCATTAGCATAGCCAGAGTGCATTTACAACCGTGCGTGTTTTTTATCAACTATTCTTATTTTCATTCGTCGATAATGTCAACATCTCTACTCGGAGATTATGCTCCGATAATATTTTTTATTGGACTATGGTATCCTATTTTTATTCGAATGTTTCAAAAAAGTACCTTGCGTATTGTAATTTTAACTCGACCAACCCTCTCAAAAATCTTAGTGTTTTTTCTTTACATCCTCAGCTCTGTTACGTCGAAACCCAGGGTCCGCTATTATGACAGCATTCATGCTGAGATGTGAATTGTAAAAGTTTTTATAGCCGACTGCTTTCCAGAGACGCCAACCCCCCTCCTGTAGCACTAGAACCGTAGAAAAACCCATGTAAATGAAATACAAGTATTTGGTTCAAAGTATTGCTGCCCCTCGTGTTGCAGGCTGGCGTGTTAACCACTGTGCCACAGAAGCCGTCAGCGATTCCACATTAGTATTCGATCCGAATACGAAGAAATCTGGTGACGCCTATTATGTGTTGTTTATCTCGAGCTCCCCTGTGCTTTGAAAGAAAGGCAAGCCGTTGATCCCGGCTAATTTCATTCGATTCCTAAAAACATTGTAAAAATTTACACAATGTTGACCACTTACACCTTACACACACAAAAAATCTTAGATTATGATCTAGTTTTTCGCGATCATTACACATTTAAATGAAATTAATAGTTATCGCGCTTATTTTATTATTTATTATTAAACCTAACGTTTCGAACACTGAAGTACGAGTACACTGTCGAAGATGCTCACTTAAATTTTTCCCAGACAATATTTTAGCACTGTTGTTCTGAGAACGAGTTGTATGACAATAATCGCTGGTCAGTCGTGTATGGTAATATCGTAATTGCTTGTTTCGTCCTACGAGTATACTTACCACTTCACCTGTAGAGAAAACATCAATAACATGTCGATTACCAAGCTAGAACCCAGGCTTTGGTATGACACGACCAGAGACAATAATACAGACATATTATCCCACATAGTAAGTGGAACTGAAAAAAGATCATTTTTCATCTTGACCTGACCGGGGATCGAACCTGGGACTATCCATGTCGCAGGCAGGCGTGTTGTCCGCTGCGCCACGGAGCTCGTCAGATGTCAACGGAGATGGATAGAATGTGTAAGGCAGGAAATGAGGGTGGCGGGAGTGGACGTGACTAAGACGGGGAATTGAGAAATATGAAAGGATAAGACATACTGCGCCAGCCGATAATGGGATAAAGTAAGGAGGATGATCATGACATTCATGACATATTATATCCCACATGGCTAAACAGTGCCATAAAATAAACTAGGTTTGTACCTAGCTAATACCTACCTTTGTTTATTCCAGCTCCGTGGCGCAGCGGTCAACACGCCGGCCTGTGACACGGTTGGTCCCGGGTTCGATCCTCGGTCAGGTCGAGATGAAAAATGATCTTTCAGATTGATCTGAGTCTTGGATGTTTATCTATATGTATTTGTTTTAAAATATAGTATCGTTGAGTTAGTATCCCATAATACAAGTCTTACTTAAGGACTTACCTTGGGGCTAGCTCAATCTGTGTGATTTGTCTGTATTTATTTATTTATTTTATTACTTACACAGTTTTGTTCATACTTATTTTGGTTGGTAAATATAATTAATTTGTTCGTTGCCGCCCCAAAAAAGGATTAAATATCGTTATATGCATATTATCATAGCACCTATAAAATCCAAGATTACGCACGTACCTATGTCTATTAACGAGTAGCTATATAATAAACCTATATAGTTAATATAGGTAGATAAAGCAGGTGCCGAAGGTTACAATGCATTGATCTTCTCCGTTACAAGCGATTAATTCAATTACCATTTAATCGTCATCGAATAGGCCCCTATAATTAACAACGTCATTCAATTCAGAAGAACATCGGACAAGTGCGAGTGCGGCTTGGAACATTATCCGTCTTATTATAATTCGAGGAATAAATTTAGTACCTTCTACTTCTTCTGTTTTATATTATGGCTTCCACCGAAATTTCAGTGATTCTGCCAATGTACTGGACATTGGCAGAATCACTGAAATTTCGGTGGAATGAGATACTAACTAAGTATCGGTGTTGTACGGCAAAGTTTTTCCAAGTAGCATCAAAGATGGCGTATGTTCTTTGATGCCTTGTGGAAGCTTCTGGCGGCAAATCTATACGAGTCCATTTATCAGTCCCCTTTAACTTTTTCACAAATTGTTCATGAGCACGAGCATTTATAACACCAAACTACACCAATTTCATATTATAAAGTCCACTAAAATCAGTTTGCAAAATTGTCTAAGGCAAACTTCAACTGTACCCAACTTCCCACCACAAACTCCATTTAGTACCTTGTTTAAACCATTATCCTCCCAAAACGAATTGACAATGACAGTTGTGGAAACGTCAAAGGTTGATAGGTGTTGACTTATGTTGGTCAGATAATGGTGTAAACCGGGTACTAAAGTTAGCCCGCGTTTTATAAAAAGACAGTGTAGGTTCAGAACAGCGCTGAAAACTTTGCTTTCATACTTCAACAAGCTTTCATTTAAGAGGATTCTTCTTCTTAAGGTACCGCTTCATCACTGAAGGTTGACCGTCATCTCTTTTAATCGCGCCCTCTACATCTGTACAGTTATTAAACTAATTTTAAGAGGATGATGTACAAAACTAGCGCTCTCCTTAATCAAATCAAATAGAAAAAAATATAAAATATTTACTTTTTGAAACCGACAAGTGAAAGAAAATAAAGGACAGACGAGTAAGCAACATAAATACGTCTGGATCTGATTTTATTTCCTTGTTTTGGAACTTTCAGGCACGGAACCCTAAAAGGCGTTATTTCGGTATAAAGTTTCGCAATCGAACGACCCAAACGCAAGTTGTAATCGATAATCGTAACGAGAGACCTACTCGTTTCGAAATTGAATTAACCGGGTGTAAACCGCAGTTTTGTAATAAAATAGATAAAAATTATATACAATTAAGAGTGCAATCCGTTCGGGCCGTATCGGTATCTCGGCGCCCGGCTTTTGCCGGCCATGGCGATTTTCACACGTTCCGACGGATTCCGGCTACCGTAAGATCTTCATGTAATAGTAGTAATGTTATTTCCACCTACATAAATACAAAGCCACGTTTAGCATGGTGGTGGACGTGGATATGGAAAACGAAATCAAAATAGTGATGGGTTACCGCATCGCTTATTACCATGATTTCTTAGATTTCCACCTGCATAATATAATATGACATTAGTCTCTGAGAGGACTACCGTCTCGGCATCGCATTTGATTTCGATCACAGCTTTCATACTTGCTTCGTATTGTAGAAGTTGAGCATAGACTTGTGTTATGTTTTCTTACCAGAATTGTGAAGATACGAATTCTGTTATTTTAACTACGATTTTTTATAAAACAATGGTGCGTCTTAATGAAAAAAATCTTATACATAAATATTTACATTAAAGCAAAAAAAGAGAAGCATAGATTTATCAAATCGCCGGAAGACTGAGTGCGGTGATCGGCCCGTGTGTCGAAGCACTTAAAAGACTCGCTTGTATGAGAATGTTTAATTAAGCAGTAATTTACTACTAACTGGAATACTCAATGGAGGTTTATTCCCTGATGCCCGCGGCGGCGTCTCGGCAATCATCGCCGGATAATGACTGATGTTGGGGCTTTGATTCCATGGCTGTATCGGTATTCTGCCATACACATTATGAGAATTTCTATATTCAAAGCGATTATTAGATATGCAAATAAATTAAATAAATTGAACAATCTAGATTGGGGACCGTGTCACAAAAAGGAAAAAAGCTCCTAACTGCCACCACGACCTGTACCTGGCTTAAAGTTACAGTAGCGGCGGCCCTTTATTTAATAGTAAGCGCGATCTTCGACTCCCTGACATTTTTTTTACCATTTTTCGATGAGTCTGCCCTGCGAAAGACGACAAATAATCGTTCCCAAATAAGTTCGATCAGCATAACGTATGGGAGATACAAATTCTAATACTTGGCTAGGTATCTAATGTTCGTTTGGGAATGTGACTAACTTTACCTAACTTAACTATTAATTTCTTCTTCTTTTCGGCACGTTAAGCCGTTGGTCCCGGCTGCCATCGTTGATGGCAGTCGTTAAGCTATGTCAGATGCCTTAAGGCAGCTTAAAAATCTGACAACAATGTTGGCCACTTACACATACGAAAAACAAACAAACAAATTTCTTCTTTCTCTCTTATTTATACGCAGCATTTGTATAATAGTAGCCCTAACCTCCGGAATTTGCGGGGCGGAAAGCTTCCGTTTTACGTTTCGTATAATTAATTCTGTGCACTTACAATGTTGCATATATCTGGTTGCGTTTATGCGAGAATCGATGAGGAAGTACGTGACGATTGAATCGCCGATTCTGCATTAATGTATCCGTTTAATCAATGAAGTGGGATCGGGTTGGCTTTCCTCTCGCATAAACCTGTAATGAACGAACGTAACGACGCTACTTTGTTGCCTGCAGGACATTTTTCATGTTATTACAAAATAGACGGTATAGAAGTGACTCTTTCGTATGGTTTGTGGCCTACATAGTCCGATGGTCCAGTGTGTGTGAGCTCTGTGAGCGCTTACGTATGTTAAGCAACCCCTGGTGCAGTCCCTACTACACGTTAAGCCGTTGGTCCCGGCTGTCATCGTTGATGGCAGTCGTTAAGCTATGTCAGATATCCTTAAGGCAGCTTGAAAAATCTGACACCAGTGTTGGCCACTTACACATACGAAAAACAAACAACAAACAAACAAACAATAGGATAATTTCTCTATCGATGTCGTACGGCCAAAGAATAAAAGCACTTTTATTTCGTATGCTTGTCGAAAATACTTATTCAAGGTAAACTTGCGGACCAAGGGCCAAGGGGGGCTCCAAAGCACTCCAATTGAGGATGCAACCGAGAAAATGCTCAGATGAGAGAGACTAGCGTGACATAACAGCTCTTAAAAACACTACTAGAACACGGACATAATTGATAACGAAGCATGCCTTTACTAAAGTCCCAAGTACTCAAACAATACAAATATAACAATCCTTTCCTTATTATGCAAGACGCAAGCATATTAATGAAAAAAAAATCTTAGACTTCTTATAGACGACTGCGCATCGATACGCATTGTATGTTGAATTGCACTCATAAAAAGCAGAATCATACAGATACGCCTGTGTCTATTTTGTGCCGCGCTGATAGGAAAGCCATAAAAACACCACTTTATTCTTTATCCCATTGAGATATCTTTATGAAGTTATTAACTAGAGAACGTATCTAGGTGTCCGTATGTGGCTGTTTGTAATGTAGCGTGGCTGCATTCGTTATAAATGCAGAGGACATGTTAGTTATGATTATGAACCCGGTTTCAATATCGCCTAGAATTTATACCATCCAGAAATACGATGGTGAGAAATGGGTGGGAGAAACGATAAGAAATATGGTGCAAGCTCTGAATAGGGTGCAAGATAATCTAAATATCAAAGTCAAAACCATACTTAGATCCATCTTAGATCAATTTTTTGCTGAAGTGGTAACTTTATATTTCTACTTATTAAATTAAGAAATAAGATATGTTTAAAAAAATCCACGCGGGCAGGACTTGAACTAACATTCTTTACTATTTCCACGAGAGTTTTATATTTCTAGAACTTAGTCTTTCAGTGCGTAAACTTCTTTGTTGATTTTGTGAACATTTGAATTTCGAACGAATGGTCGCGAGAACGCCATTGTTTGCGTTCGGATACTCGTCCGAAGATTTCGTCACGCTGTCACTATTGTTTCCCGCCAATTCCAGCCATCCACACGTTGTTTGCATTGTTTCTCATTGTTTCCAATGGTTGTTTGTTATTGATCGCGTATTGATAAATCAGGTGTCGTTTGCATCCGCGGAATACAATGTTTTGAAAACACAACTCCAAAACATTTTTATTTGGTGGATCGTATGAATTGTTGTTTAAAAAGTGTTATTGAATGGGTTCGTTTATACAATGTTTATACAATGACTTGAAAATTGCCCAAAACATTTACAACCTTCAAATGAATATTTGTCGTTCATGTCAACTTCCCATTCGATCTTGATTCGATTAATAAACAATAAATGAATTTTAACAGAAGTCTAGAATCAATTTCTTATAATTAAATAAATGCTATGATTTCTCTAACTGAAGATCCGACTAAGAAAACAGATCAACTTAACACTTTGTATAGTACTAAGACGTCCAACTAAGTACATGCTGCAGTTTCTTTGTAACAACCTCATATTTTAATATTAATTACAACATGGGCGCCATAATCGCATATCGTAGGACGAAAATGTCGCAGCTGGCACAACGCGTGTCCCTTGCAGCGAACAATCGTTCTAACGTACCTGTGTAACCTCCGCCGCAGGAATTAGCATACTCGCAGGACCCCATGCCCACGCACAGCCCCGCCAATCCATCATATTTGCTGCTGTGTGGGTAAACGGAGCTATAAATGCTGTGAGCAACAGAAGGATAAACAATTTAGCTAATTGCTAAACAATTAGGTACATTGTTTATCATTTTGCCATCTGATTTAGGGTTCTTCATCTAGTTTTAGGGTTATGTAACCTCTACCGCAGCAGGAATTTGCATACTCTTAGGATCCTTTGCCTACGGGCAGTCCCGCCAATCCATCATATTTGCTGCTGTGTGGGTAAACGGAGCTACAAATGCTGAGAGCAACAGAAGGATAAATAATTTAGCTAATTGCTACACAATTAGCTACATTGTTTATCATTTTGCCATCTGATTTGCCATGGATTTGTTTGTCGTAGTTTTAGGGTTGTGTAACCTCCACCGCAGCAGGAACTAGCATACATGCCCTCGCGTAGACCCGCCATCCATCGTATTTGCTGCTGTGTGGGTAAACGGAGTTTGCTGAGAGTAATAGAGGATAAACAATGTAGCTAATTTTTTACATTATTTTGCCACCTAATTTACACTATGGGTTTCTTTGCAGTAGTTTTCTCTAGCAGGCCTTACTCCATCTCTTTTTTGCAGGTATGCGGGTAAACGGAGCTACAAATGCTGAGACATACAAGGATAAACAATGTAGCTAATTGTTTACATGATTTTGCCTACTGATTTACCATGGGTTTGTCTGTCGTTGTTTTGCGGTTTATATGTATAAACGGGACTTAGCATGAACCTTTTATTTACATATGTGTTTCCCCTGACGTTTCAATGGACTTACATCTATCACGGTCGCAGCAAAAATGGTAATAAAAAGACATTTCTAGGCCTAAATTCTTTTAACTAAGTACATAAAATTTTTTTTTTGTAAAATCAATTTGATAGATTAGTGCGAAGAGTTGCATCTATGGCCTTATTAATTGACAGAGAAACCTCTTAAGTAAGGATGGCCACCATTTTGTAGCATGTATCCAAACGACCAATTTTCAACCCGCCTCATTTCAATTCTGAATTTGAATAAAAAATTTGGCGCGTGAACACAATTTGCTGGAAAGCATAATCGCTTCTAACTACATACTGACGTGAGAAAACGAATGGTATAAGCATGGGTTTAAGCTCAGAATATTAATATTCTGAGGGTGTAAGTTAACTAGGTAGAATAACTTATTTTAGTCGAAAACTTGGAGCATTCTTTCTTTTTCATTATCTTTTTATTTAAATTATAAGATATTTTTTTTGTTTGAAAGCTAATCTTGTTCGTCCGTGTACCTACTTAATCAGGTCTTGCTAGCAAGGATGGTTAAACTCTAATCCATTGACCCCATGGATCTGATTTACCATGGGTACCATTCAAGTATTATGTAAGCAGAATATCACCAAACCTCCAAGCCTCGATCCCCAACTCCATTTTCACTGATATCATCATCATCATCATCATCAGGTCTTTCCAGTCTCCACTGCAGGAGCAGGACCCTCTCTGTACTACCAGAGCCATATACTAGCCTGAGTAGTCAGAGGATTTGGCCTACACTCTCCACGCTGGCCAGACGGGTTGGAGAGGTCTCTTTGATGTTAAAAAGCTTTGTTTAGCTAGTGTTTCCTTAGTCGCCTTTTAGGACATCCACAGGAAGACTTGGAGTGGTCTAATTCTACTCTGCCGGCAACCACACGGTTTTCTCTGATACTTGAATGTTAAAGAACGAATTTTACTTCAGCATCATCTTTTCATCAACAAAGAGGTAATGAAGGTACCTACCTATCTTCTTTGAAAAACCCTTTGATCATAACATCCCGACAGAATGATACATTATGTCCATTATTTACAACATTACATTGTAGCAGAAATTGTAAGTGTATTCCACAATCATTATGGAATCATGTTTGAACGTACGAGTCACTTATTCATTATTAAGTCTTCTTCTGTTTTAAAAGCTTTGTAGCTCTTGTCAATGAAGTATGCTCCAAACTTCTTTATCCTCTGCTTTAGACAGTTCTTGGCACGACATGACAACAGCGTTCTTCTTTAGTTGGCATCGTTAGATTCGTCAAAAATAGCCTGTGTCACCCGCAGATATATTAACTTTCTATACCTACTTGCAAAAATAATTAACTTTTTTTATATTTTATTTTTAATGCATACAATCATCATACAATTAAATCTTTACTTATTTATTAGTATAAATGGGATAAAATAGAATTATTGTAGTTGACATATCAGTAAAATTGATTGTAAGGAAACAGTACTTTTTTATTCGGACTAATCTTTCACACGATAAATCGTACATTAAGAAATTATCTTCATTCGTTTCTTCACCGCATATCTTTCCTGTAAGAGATGGTCGTCGCCATGCAACGCCGTGTATGGGAGCCATTTATTATGCAATTTTCATAAATCCACGATTGCAACATTGTAACTATCGAGAGAGTTTGTTTTATCCGTTTCTTGCGGACGTAGCCTTATAAGCAATGATGCCTGCGGTACAGGAGTAAATCGTCAATTATGTTACCTGTCTACACTGTTAATTGATATTTTATTACACCAGAAAGGAATATGCGTCCTTGAATAATGTTTTGACAGGACTAAAATCTCATTCAATTATGAAATAAGGTATAAGACAAAAATCCACGCGGGCAGGGCGAGTGCGTTGCATCTTTAGCTATGATGCATTGGAGCTATGGATCCGATTGGGTGTTTGTATTTTAACGTCATGCATTTGCATACGTTATTTATAGGCCATGCGTAGTGACACGTAAATTTAGGGAAATTCCCTAAAGATTTCCGAGAAGAAAAAGTTCTCGAGAATTATTCAACAATTCTTGAGAGAAATTCTCGGGAATAATATACACCCCATATTCTTCGTTCTTAAAAAGAACACAATGACACATCCGCCCGCCAAAATGTATCTAATGATTGACGCTTATAAATTGTAATTGGACCCTTATATCACAGTTATATGGGGAGAACGGGACGAGGCACAAATAGACAAATACCATGGTTTATGCAACAGTGCTATGCGTGACATTGATTTCCCCGTTGAGTTTACGCATTGCAGTCGCGGAACTTGTAACTTAAGGGAACACCGGCTAGTGCTGGATTGTTTATATAACGATATTGTACACGCCTTAAGTGAAGCGGCCAAGAATTCTTGCGATAAACGAAAATACCGGCGCCGCAATGTCAGGCATATCTGTGGTTGGAACCGGCATGTTCACGAGGCACACCGGCTGGCCAGGCTTAACTACCAGATGTGGCTATTATATAATCGACCTAAAACAGGTAAAATTTTTGACCAGATGCATCACTCACGTAAAGTGTTTAAAAGTCGTTTAAAATGGTGTCTACAGAACCAAGACCAGCTAAAAATGGATGTATTGGCCAAACACAAATTTGAAAAGAAATTTGATCGTTTTTGGAAAGCTACTAAAAAATTGGATGTTAAGCCTGGTTTGCCAGCTAGTGTGGGTGGAAAAAATGAACCGGCGGCGATTGCTGAAATGTTCCGAGAAAATTTTAGGGTTGTTTCGCCTCTGGGACCTTCGCCACTCAGTCTCAACAAGCTTAACGATGGGGCACAGCTGGTTCACATCACCGCAGAGCAGGTTAGGAAGGCCCTTAATAGCATGAGTGGCGGTAAATCTCCTGGCCATGACGGGATTAGTATAGAACATCTTAAGCATGCTGGGGTACACCTACCCAGGGTTTTGGCTCTGTTCTTCACGATGTGCATCAGTCACTCTCACCTACCATCAGAGATGCTTAAGACTATTGTGGTGCCCATTGTGAAGAATAGAACCGGTGATGTAACAGACAGTAAAAATTATCGTCCGATATCGTTGGCGACTACTATTGCCAAGGTTTTGGACAGTGTGCTTAATACTTACTTGGAAGGATTTTGTAACGTACATGACGCACAGTTTGGGTTTCGGTCTGGACTTTCGACTGAAAGCGCGATTGTAAGTCTTAAACACACTGTACAATACTACACAGATCGAGGGACGCCGGTGTACAGCTGCTTTTTGGATTTGTCTACAGCTTTTGACCTTGTGTCTTACAACAAGCTGTGGACAAAGCTAGAGAGCAGAGGTGTACCGGTAGAGATCGTCAATTTATTTAAAGTCTGGTACGCAAACCAAAGCAATAGAGTGAAATGGGCTGATCATCTCTCAGAGGCTTATGGGTTGGAGAGTGGAGTGAGACAAGGAGGTTTAACGTCTCCCTCACTCTTCAACATTTATATAAACGACCTTATTGTCCAGCTAAGCAGTATGCATGTCGGATGTCGAATTGATGGAGTGGCTATCAATAATATTAGTTATGCCGATGATATGGCTCTGCTCTGTCCAACAGTGGGCGGCCTTAACGAGATGCTGAAAGTGTGCGAGACTTATGCTGCCGAGCATGGGCTCGTATATAATGTAAAAAAGTCGGAGTATATGGTCTTTAAGGCCTTAGGCAAATGTCCAGAGAATAACCTTGATATTACCCTGAATGGCAAGAACATAAAACGAGTGTCAAAATTTAAATACCTTGGACATATTATTGCCGATGACCTTAAAGACGACTCAGACATCGAAAGAGAGCGTAGGGCGTTAGCGGTCAGAGGGAACATGTTGGCTCGCAGGTTTTCTCGCTGTTCCGAGGACGTGAAAACCACTCTGTTCAAAGCATATTGCACGAGTATGTACACGGGTAGTCTGTGGGTCAAATATAATAAAAGTTCCTTGGACACTTTACGCGTCCAATATAACAATGTTTTTCGGATGATGTTGGGACTGCCTCGCTTTTGTAGCGCGTCGGCGATGTTTGCGGAATATCAAATTGATGGATTTGCTGCATTAATACGCAAAAAAACGAGCTCATTAATTTCAAGAGTGAGAAGCAGTTCCAACAGCATCCTAAAAACATTAGCTGACCGATATACATCGCCTCTGTGGACCTGTTTTATCAGAAGAGTCATCACAGAAAGGCGCACTCTTTTATAATTTTTATTGTAATTTAATTTATTTTGTAATTTATTTTGTAATTTTAATTTATTTTGTAATTTTTTAATATATTGTATTTATGTGGTATGAAATTTGTATGGATCTATGTAATCTGAAATAAACAATTTTTATTTTATTATTTATTTATTTATATCAAAATAGGCCGAGCCTTGCATTGCGTACTGCATTATGACTTGAACTATATAGGTACGTAGGTATTCAAAGCCACATCATTATTGATCAAGCCCTAGCCGCTCAGGTCTTAATTATAAAGGTTTCAATCAAACTGCTATTATGCAGTAATAGTGGTTATTACAGCTTAATTACAACTCAATTACTCCATGCTACGTGTTTTGTTTAGTTAATCAATAATAATACTCAATTGCTTCATTTCAGTAAACATGGTTCCATTGAAATATTTAAATTATTAGTTTAATGAGTACAGTGGTCTATGTAACTGTGACATGTCTGTAAGTTAGGACAATAAAAAATAAAAATAAATATATAGAGACAGAAGACACAGATTGGAGCTAGCCCCACAGTAAGTTTGTCTCGTATTTCAATTTGTCTCGTAGGATACTAACTCAACGATACTTTTACTAAAGATATATGTACTTATACAGATAAACATCCAATACCCAGGCCACTCTTAAAAAAAATAGTTTTCCACCATGACCTGGCCGGGGATAGAACCCGGAACCCCTCGTTTCTCCTGGACTTGTTAACCACTGCGCCACAGAGGATTGTAAAATGGCAATGACTCAAGACTGTCAGTACTAACAATGTTCCACGTGACATTAGACTAGCCGCAGCCCTTTCTCTACTTCATCATCATCATCAGGTCTTTTTTAGATTCCTCTGCAGGAACACGATCCTCTCTGTGCTACCAGAGCCATATATTAGCAGGAGCAGTCAGAGGATTTGGCCTACACTTTCCACGCTGGCCAGACGAGTTGGAGAGGCTGTCTTCTTATTTCTGCAAAATCATCTATACGCGAATGTCCGCGAACATTCCTAAAACACTGTAGAACAAGGACATAAGTATCAATCCCATATTGTTCTGATAACTATATAAACTATATATGTACTTACTGCTACTGATAGAAATTTTCTATAAACTAAAGTCAATTTACCAGCATGAAATTAAAATACAGTAAGTACCTTTAATTTTATATTTAATCAACAAATTCCATTAATAATACCTAATAGTTAATATAAAAAAAACTTACGATTTAATTAACTTTGATTTTAATGCCTCTCCAACCCGTCTGACCAGCGTGGAGAGTGTAGGCCAAATCCTCTGACTACTCAGGCTAGTATATGGCTCTGGTAGTACAGAGAGGGTCGTGCTCCTGCAGTGGAGACTAGAAAGACCTGATGATGATGATGATGATGATGATTTTACTGCTGTAAAGTTAAATATGGTAAAACCACACAGGCGTTCACAGCAGCACCAGAAGCCACGGAAATCGAGTACAACCAAAGTACAGCAGTAATTATTTTATTATTTATGATCGTCTGTTCACAATTAAAACTGGTCGCAGTTATTGCAGCTGTTAATTAAAAATAAATACTCATTATTTTCTTTATTAAATTACATTTATCTAAAGACTACTTGTTCATTTAATTAATATTTATTCTCTTTATTTTCGATCCAACTTAAGAAATTATTTTTGAAAAGGGAAATCCAGGGATGCGATTATTGAAATGATAGAATGAGATCGACCACTTGTCAGTACTAGTTGCATATTCACATGAGATAACTAAAATTATTTTAATACGGTTTTTATCGCGTTTATTACATTATTTATACACCTAACGTTTCGAGCACTTTACAGTGTTCGTGGTCGCAGGTAGACTAAGTTGACATTTGTCTAGTATTTTATAAGAACTGCAAAATCTACCGCCTAAAATATTTATTGATAACGTTCCGGATGTACGCAGTATTGGCTCACGGTGTCTGAAGGTCTTGCAGTCTTCTGCTTAGCTTGAGATTTGATTAAATTGATGACTGGATCCCAAGCTGGTGGTAACTGCCAACCATCCTCTCTATTGAAATTAGGATGTTTTTTAATTTCAATAGCCTCACGAAGCATTCTCGGAATGTATCTGTTTTCTTTTGCAAGGACTTGAGGATTATCAAAACGCATATAGTGGTTGGGTTTGTCTAGGGCATGTTATAATAATTTTATTTAAATGTGTAACAATCGCGAAAACATAAGAAAACATTATGAGATAACTACTCGAACAATTACACATTTCAATCTATGTTCATCTTCTAATAATTCATTCGCATGAAATCGCATACTGTGTTGCCATTGCCATAACGCTACGTTTACGCTATGAAGTAATGTATGGCAACACAGCCGAAAAAACTCAGAATAATTTTCCTGTTAGACAAGAACCGACTATATTGTCCATAATGTATGGATGCAATGCATTAAGAGTTAATTTCTTATATTAAAAATTGAAACAGAATAGAACTGTTTCAATGTTTGATATTGAACCTTGGTTGGAGGAAACGCCTACCATATAGATGTTATACTAATGAACACAATTGTTAGCAACGCTTATTTAGCTGTAGCTAAATAAATTCCCATAGCGCGATAGACTATAGTATCTCGGCGAGGTCTCGTCGTCACTAGATCAAGGTTAAATTCGTTTACCAAGGATTCTGTTTTGTGCGTTGGAGAAACTGCATTAAATATTATTAGTCAGTAGTCAAAAATTTTATTCATCTTAAGATATTTTAAATATCAGTTGGTGAACGTCAATTTACATTTACAATATTGGTTTACAATGTTATGTTATTGTTGACGTCAATAAGTTACTTTACACCGCTTCCAAGGCATATTATTATTGCATACAGATTCTGTAACCCACCTGTTCTGTTGTCCATTGCGGATATAATAAGTTCGATTATTCTGATCGTTTGTGGGAAAACTACAATGGATAATAAAATGGTATTGTGCGACTAATGGAAGTTTATTTTCTCCTCCTGAACCGAGCATATTCTTGGAAACACTTCAGCTCTGGTACATCGGAGTTCGGATCCACTCGTGTGACGGACGGACGAATATTCAAAAACCTAGTTTACTTCAAACTAGCAATTTCTTCGATGCTTCGCCCGCGTTAATTATAGCCTATGTTACTCGTAGATAAATAACCTTTTTATACGTGTAAGAATATTGGTATAGATGATGCTATTTACAACCTTCTATTGAAGCTTTTCCTTAGCTACTATGTCTTTTCATTGACTTCATTGAGGTATTCAGCTGTACGAGAATTGGTGCATTTAAAAAACGGCTAAGATAGGTCTATCTAAAAGGCATAACACTCATTCCTGAGTGTTGCGGAAGAAATTCTACTAATTTTCGTTTGTACAAATCTAACTCGTATGGCGGTCTATGGAATAGGTGAATAAATGAGTTTTATAAGTCAAGTCTCAGTTTTGTTAGCCAAATAGCTGCGTCTTGGGTAATATTGTACGTATCCTCTATGGGGCCTGGCTATGAATGTATTGGACATCGCTGAATTATAATAATATGATCATTGGTATTATAGGTCATAATGTGATGGAGGCCTCCCTACAGGTGGTAATATCGGATTTGAAAGGGGAGTACCTGTTGGCCCTAAACCTTCTCATTATGATTTTACAAATTTTCGCAACATCGAGCGTGACTGCAATCTCGAGGATGCAATTTAGATAAGTAAACTTTGTTAGGACATACAAAACAAAAAAATGCAGAAGTGGCGTTACGAAATATTGTTTAGGTGTTCTGTATGATCAATGATGAAGTTCTAGAAGCAAGGTTCAGTTCCTAATGAGAGGCAAAACTTAAATATATCCACACATTGCAGTATAGCTAGTAAAGTTACAGAATTTGGGCACTACAACTCGCATCTATTCTATTCGTCACGCACAAACTCCAAGTCTCATTAAAATCCGAAAATATCTGAATAAGCTACATTTTAAAAGAAGTGCATATTTCATATTTTATACATATACTTATATATTGTCGTTCTATTATTATTTTTTTATCTGTCCTTTCGTCATTCATTATCAAATGCAAGTATAGGCTTGCAATCAGAAAGATATGAAATGGGTCGACTGTTTCATTCGACACCTAGTAAATTAATCACCTTAGAATCATTGTCACGAAAAGAAGATTATCCTTAATTAATATGGGTTTTTAAGAATTCACAATTCTATACTATCTTAATCCTGATAACCATCTTAATCTTATTAAATAAAGAAAGAAGTATAGTGATTGTTGAACTATATCTTTTTTCTTTCTTTAATAGGATTAAGATTATTTTATTTTAGCAACATACAGTCGTATACTTTAATTAAGTATATATTACAAGAGCAAAAAACTAGAGTGTCAAAAACGTAAACATAATATAATTTACTAGAATTTGCAAGACAGAAAGAGTGTGAAAATTATCCTTCCTCACAATTTTTATTTTGCGATTGTGATGTCGAATATGGCGTAATTAATCAAGCCAATCTGAATGTCAGGGGTTAATAGTTGCAATTACTGCAAGTGCATGAATTGTTTGACTTGGGGGACAAAGAATAAATTGCTTATAATCATAGACAACCATTCATTGGTTTAGGCATGTTGTTAGGTACTTATTTTTATTGGAACTCCATATTAATAAAGATACAATTTTTATAATAGGGCATTATTTTTTACTTATGTACCGTACATTTTGTTTTTATCGAAACGATGCGGTGTCAATATAATTTGACTATGTGGTTCGGTGTTGTTGATGCCGTATGCTAAAGTAAGGGATGGGTCCAATATTCCTGTTTGGTAATTACTCAAAATATACGCAATGTTTGATAAGGGCAATATTTCATTCTCAGTAGAATATGTTACTAAGATGCCTAATGCTGTCAGTTTTTACATCATAACAGTCAAAGTACAGATTACTTAATATTTTTTAAAGTAACACGATTCCAGTTTGGAACCTAGGCCGTTTTAATATTATGTAGTTAAGTACTTAATACATTTTTATGCTGCTAATCACCTAGATTTATGATAATAATATAAATATGCTTATAACAGCTGACACAGTTTCGTGGGCAATATATCTAGTATTCCAACTCAGCGGGGCATATAAAATGATTTGTATTCATTGAGAAAAACTAACAACAAGACAACCTTCAAATGATATCATAAATTAGCCCTTCGAACAAAGCTAAGTAGGCTTATAATAAATTTTATACGCCCATTACACGGGCCTATAAATTATGGTAAACGAAATGTGGGCTAATTGCGGTCAACAAAGAACGGGCATTTGTATGACGGATAGTTAATAAGTTTGTGTGTGTGAAGATGTGTTGTGATTGGCGGAAAGTGATGTAGAGACGCGAACGCACACTCGTGTAATATGTGCATTCGCGGTTCTATTCTATATTCAAATTTAGATCAATGATCAATTTATCATTCATCGCTTGTTTACTTAGCGCAATGGACGTGCGGTTTTGACACCAATGCACGAATTCTATTGCACTTGATAACTTACATTGTAAATTTCATAAATATAGCTTCTTAAAACAAATATACATACGATAATACCAGAAGTAATTGATTGCATGTGAGAGATAGTGGGACTTAAAGGAAGGTATTTTCTTTCTGCAGTCAATAATTTCGCTAAATAAACGGCATCGTTCAATGATAAATTCATTAATCACCTCAAGTATATGTGGTATTTTAATTTCTTTTTAAATTCAAAAGTTGCTTGTACTGATGGAACGATAACCAAAAAGATAATGTACGCACATACTCGACATATATACAAAAAATAAAATGAAAAACTGGCCAAGAGCGATTCGGATTCGCACTCGTGAGGGTTCCATACCAACTTCTTCTTATTTAAGAGCTTTAAAGCTCTTGTCGATGGAGTATGCGCCAAACTTCTCTATCTTCTGCTTTAGACTTTAGTTCTTGATACGACATGACACCAGCCTTCTTCTTTAGTTGGTCAACAAATTTCCTTGGTCTCCCTGGACCTTTCTTTCCTTTTACCTTACCCTCCAGTATGTTTTTAAAGAAGGCATCATGTCGTATCAAGTGACCAATCATCCTACCCCTCCTATTCTCTATTTCCATACCAACATACAATAATTTATTACATTGCCAAAACACATGTTGCTTGTAAAAAGAAATGCACATTAATTTTATTTTAAATATTTGTTTTAATAGTGGCAAAAGAAATTCAGAGGAAATTTCAAACCTCTAACTATTACTTAGTTCGAAAGATGCACTGCTGTGATTACGTCATAGGGTCCCGTTGGCACTCTGTGGATATGGAACCCTAAAAATACTTAACATACGTTGATAAATGAGCTATTAGCGGACATATCAGATCGGCTGTCGTTTCCTCCTTTCAGACGGCATCGAATCATGCTACATAATTGCCGATCAAGATGGATCATCGCGATCTCCGATAAAAGTTAACACTCGCTTTAATAAATTTTATAACTTTTTAAACGCATCCATTAAGGATGACACCTGTCAAACACGTCAAAATCTAATGTCATCGTCGAACATTTTGTGAGTTCTTGTATAAATATTTGCTTAAATCTTGTAAAAACTGCCTTGATGGAAATTAAAAAACACGCGTAAGTTAAGTTTGAAATTTGTGAATAGAAATTCAAACAACTGTATTCCATCTAATCATCTTTACCCTCACTTCAATATTTGTCTATGATTCCTATTGCCTAGAGAAAACGTAGTTTGCTAAATCTTGGTATCTATAGATTACAACCACTTTCTAACGTTTAATTGAGAGCGAAATTTTTCGTATTGTATAAATCGAACGAAAATGCAAGAACAACAATTTTACAACAACCAATTTGACAATGAAAACTCCTCGACAATGAAAGCCCGGTATCTATTTTTTCATTACGAGCTCTTAAATGAAAGAAAAACTCCAATAACAGGCAGATATTTCTTTAAAAAAAAACTGCCGTCCTCATTTTCAACTATTTGGCTTCATGCGTCTGCGGCTGTCACATTTATCGAAGGCCACTTGTTAATTGGTATAATTAATTAATTCCAGTGATTTACTCGAGATTCGCCCGAGGCGCAACCCGGCGTCCTTGTCGACGCCATTTTATTTTAATGTGTAATGAGGCTAAGGAAATTATTCCATTCTGCCATGTTCGTATCTAGGGCCATTTTTTGCGCGTGTACTTTAAAAACGTTAATTCGTTTAACAAATTATTTTAAAGGTTAACTTTGAGTCAGCGATTTATTTTATCTGTGTGGGGTATGCGATTATCTACTTGGTTAATGTGATTATCGACATCCATTCTGAAGCCATAAAATGGCTCATAATCTTATTTACTTTATGTTGACTAACGGTATAGCGGACAATGTAGTATCTGAAAGACGTTAAACCGAAGTTTACTGTACTTTTGATGGTAATAATAAAGATCATTGGCTTAAGCCCTACAATCAATATAGGACGACAATCTTACCTGTTCTGATCATGGCAGCCAAAGATAATTCAAGTTACTACATAAGAGTAGCAACGTCTCAGGGCAACGTTATTGGTATTTGACAATTGACAGCTGTCAATTGTGTTCTGCTTCGACATGGTTTGATCAAAACCATGTCTAAGGACGCAGAAGAAAAAAGCAGTTCTACAGCCCGTAACACACGGTCCGATTTGGCAGGAGCCGACAAACTACCTACCGTCGGAAACCAACCATCCTGCAAGCCTACACACCTTCCGACCGATATCATCCGACGAGCCCCGATCAGTGTTGCCAATGCTACAAATGGTATCTACAATCTAAGTTACCCCTACTCTGGGGAAAATCTAATGAACTAATGGAGGTATTGTAAATACACGCAAAAATTAATGGTTCATTGTGTATTAAAACTGAATAACCATGAAATGCATATAATTACGTGGTAAGTTATTATGACAAAAATAACAATGGTTGCTACAGGATTTCGCTACAACGCTATTAAATTGTTTCTGCCAGACACGGGAAAATAGTCAGATCTAGCTATAAAGTTGATAAGTTAGTTGGTAACACTGCATCTGACTGTCTGTATATGTCGCCTCTTACATAATTCGCTACATTTTATAGGATTACGTTGTAAATGGATTTGAAAAGTTCGGTTATAAAGTAGATAAAATATTTTATTTTAATAATAATAAGTAGGTAAAAATGTTGGTTATAGAATTAAGCTACCAAATGAAAAAAAATGTCGTTAACGATGTGGCAAAAAATTGGCTATAGTGGCAACACTTTGTCGGACCGACCGTCGGAACATCCTTCCACACGCACCGATTTGGCAGATGGTAGGAAGCCGATCGCGTCGGAAAGCCAACTACTCCCGACCGGTATAATTATTATTAATACGGCAACAAAGTGTTGCCACTATAGCCGATTTTTGCCCACATCTTTAGCGACATTTTTTCTATTTGGTAGCTCTATTCTTTTCCATTTTTAACTACTTATTATTAAATAAATACTTAAATTCAGTAAAAAAATGTACTTTTCATGTCCATTTATAACGTAAGCTTATAAAATGTAAATAACATGCAACTGTGGCACACTTCATTGTAAGATTAAGTAATAAAAATATTATTTCCATTTTTTTTTATTTAGTCACTTTGGCTGTTAAATCATTGGTACTAGTAACGTTTACCCTTAGATTTAGCTACTTCCCCGACGTCATTGAGGACTGACTCTTTGACTTTGACAGTTGCATTCACAACGTCCGAGGAAGGAGACATTAAAATGGAGCAGGGGGAATCGAGCATAGGAGCCGGTGTTATTACGGAACGATTGTTATTACAAGTAGGTATGTGCGTAAGTAATTATGTATAATATAATAATAAGTAATTAGGAATAATAGATGTGTAGTTAGTTGAGTTGAAAGACTTACATTATAAATAAAAATGATTTGTGTGTGTGTGTGTGTAAGTGTGTAATGGGTAAATGAAAAGCCCGACGGCCCTGTAGCCATAAGCATTATTAGCGCTTACGAATGTTAAGTAACCTCACGCGCAGTCTCCCCTTGGATATCTTCGCAAGTTGCATCAAAACATCACGAGCTCCTCCGTGAATGGTGACCTTCGTGGCACAGCGGTCGACACGCCTGCCTGCGACGCGGATAGTCCCGGGTTCGATCCCCGGTCAGGTCAAGTTGGAAAATGATCTTTTGCAGATTGACCTGGGTCTTGGATGTTTATCTATAATTATTATCTATTATAAAATAAAGTATCGTTGAGTTAGTATCCCATAAGACAAGTCTTGAACTTAATTTGGCCTAACTCTAATAATTTGTCCGTATTTATTTATTCCTCCGTGCTTAAGTAGGCTCGTTAAGCCTTCAGTCGCGGCTGGCTGTCATCATTGGTGAGGGTATGATATATATGATAGCTTGAATAATTTGACACCAGTATTAGCCACTTACACATACTAAAAACAAACAAAAATGGATAACATTTTTCACAATTAACATAAACGTCATGATTGAACGACGGCGGCTTAAATATACAAACATAATGTTGCGTGAAATACATGTTGATGGTGGATGCATCGGGTCCTTAACGATAAGAAAGATTTAAAATATTATTTATTGGTACACCATTTTTAGGGCACTGTAAGTAAGTTCCACTCAGCATGGATACATTTTCATTGTTATTCAGTTTTAATACAAAATAAACCATTCATTTCTTATTTCTATGACCTCTGTTATTTCGTTAGATTTCCCCAGAGTAGGGGTAACTTAGATAGTAGATAACATTTGTAGCATTGGCAACACTGATCGGGGCTCGTCGGATGATATCGGTCGGAAGGTGTGTAGGCTTGCAGGATGGTTGGTTTCCGACGGTAGGTAGTTTGTCGGTTCCTGCCAGATCGGACCGTGTGTTACGGGCTTACGATGGCATCAGCCGCTTCCCTAAATTCTAGAAATATTCTCTAAGCTAGTAAAATGCAAGGGTCTAAGAATAATCAAGGGAAGACCCCGCTAAAACTTTAAAGTCACACAGATGCATGCAAACATTTTGCGACAGTTGGAGACACAAGTTCACGCACACATCGAAAAAAAAGGAACGAAATTTTTCGTATAATTTCCGCTGTTAAAAATTCATACTCCTCAAAATATTGAAGTTATACCAATTTATGCCGCTCACATGTATGTAGCGTAAAAAGTTGGTGTTACTGTCTATGTGATGTCCTCAGCGTGGTCTATATTATTCCTAGGTCCATGGTGGGATGAAAGAAGGTGAGAAGTTAGACGTGTCATATGAATGAAAATACCTTCATCTTTTGTATTTTGTGCTTTATTAGAAGTGGTAAAGGATAGGGTATAATTATTGTAACATCTGATTCAAAGGATAAGGGAAAAATTAACATGATGTCACGAACACCAAAGGGCGTGGGATAAGGAGAGGAGGAAAAAGGGGTGGGATGCTAAAAACCACAAACTACCAAGAAGAAATATTACTAGTATCAGTATAAGACGACCAAATGCACTTATGTTATCTCTAGGCAATAGAGACCATAGCCAAACATTGGAGTGAGGGTAAAGATGATTAAATGTATTACAATTAAGTTTCAATTTCCATTGGGAGGCCACAAATTCAAACTCAATTGACGCGTGTTCTATATTATTCCCGCAAAGGGTTTTTCGACAGTGGAAAAAGCATGCCCATAGTCCGTTAGCCGGTTCAAAAATATACGAAACCAAATTAATTGTCCAAATTGTTGCTCGTATTTACGACCGCCATTAAGAAGGCTCTTACGCGTATTTGTGTCTGTTTTTAATGAACGCCCTCTTTTTTTCAGGTACGTAAATTCCATCAGTGGTGTGCCGCTAAAAGAGTCATTAACTTTGAAATCTGATTAGCCATCTTTACTGCTGGTAAGTGAATTAAAAAGAGTTAAAATAGGTACTTTAGTAGCGTTCTTGAGAACGCTCCAAAGGCGCCGTACTTTGAAGTTTTTTTGCCGACTAAAGAATGTTATATTAAATTGAGTTGTAAAAATATCGCATTAAATTTATATTTGAAATGTATTTATTTTTATGGAGACTTGGTGAGCATTTTGAAACTTTAAGTCCAATAAGTTAATTTATCTAATTAGTTTCTTAGTCAGAGATCGACTAAAATCCCTTTTATTTACAGAATCTATTTACATTTTAATTACTAACATGTAAATATTTATAGATGATACTTTTAAATTGATTTTTATTAACGTTCAGTTTATATTAAAGTCGGTATTTATTTATTTAAAAGCATTGCAACCAAGGTGAGGTCCTTGTGGTATTCCGAATTTATTCGTGTGAGAAGTTTAGAATAAAAAAATAATCTTAAAACTATGTACTGCGTTCTGAAACGTCTACATTGAGAGGTTCAATTAGTGATGTACAATTCTGGAAATTTTCGAGAAAACAGTGTCATCATTTTCTCCCGATTGAGAAATTCTAGAAAATTATTTTTACCTAATTAATCACCCGAAAATTTCAAGAGAAGGAACAGCAGAATTTTCTACGGCACTATAATACGAACGTTTTGTTCGAGTGTAGAAAAACTTCATGTGTTCGAGCGTCAGTTGTCATTTTGAAACTTTGGTTATTTGTTTATTTTACGAATTTAAAAAAAAAAGTACAAAGCAATATGACGTTCAATAAAAGATACTCAATACAATTTTAGTTTCGGGATTTTCTAACACCGCATTTTATTTGTTTTTACTTGCGCGTTACAAAACAGTATGGAGTCGTAACTGCATTTATCTATATGGTGAGGTCAGGTTGTCGCAACACCACCTTACGTCAATGTCATCGAATAACGGTCTTTATTACGATAGATTCCAAGTACCCAAGTATATAGTGTCGGCCGTTCTATGTGCATATTGGTTTGCCATTCATCATTTATCTTAACTTAAAATAGATTTTGCTAAATCTATTGTAAGTTACTGAAATCACTGAAATCTCGGTGAAAGCCATAATTAAAAAGAAGAAAGAAAGAAAGAGTATTTTAACCTCCAGTCGGGTTCTTTATTTTTTCACTCAGATCAGATGTGTCTATGGATAGGGTACTAGCTTTTAAAACTGAAAATCCGAACTGGTCGGATATTATCCGGATGTTTGGATAAAATGTTGCCTGTCTGTTATCTGAGCGTTATGCCGGTTGCATCCTCAGCTATGACGCGTCGGAGGGGTCCCGGGGTTCCATATTATGACAGCATCCATGCTGTATATGATTTGGCATAGTTATTTGTAAATAGTTAATGTTAAATACAACAATTGGGTAAAATACCTGTATTATTATTAGATCTTAAAAAATAATCAAGATTTCCATAAAAAAAAATGTTCAAATATATGCTCACTTCGCCGGACAAACAGTTATTCGTTCGGAACATACATATGGGGCCAATGGTCATATTCGATTGATAAATAAGTAAATAACTCCAAAATACTTACGGTTCTCATAGTTTAGCGGCTTTACGTAAGAAGTATGTGTAAATGATTCTCCGTTTGGCTAAAGGGCAGGGTGTCAATACGTAAAAACAATATTTGTCTTGTTACGCTAGCTGTCATCGAGAGGTTAAAATTCCCGCCAACGCGTGCCGCCTACTAAGGTCTGTTAGCTAATTTATTTTGCATTTCTTTCAACACCTATGCTATGACCATAAATATAAGAATAATCAGAATTGGCCCCTAAGAAAGTTAACAATGACGCAAACTGCACGACACAGGCTATCGCACAGCGATATATTAGAAATGCATGCAATTTTACCTTCGTTTTCCCTTTTCGAAATTTAAATTCTGCCAAACGTCAAATTCTTACCTATTTATGCCGCACACATGTAACGTAAAAAGTTGGCGTCACTAGTGATGTCCTTAGCGCCCGGTCCATATTATTCCTAGGTCCTTATCTAAGGCACTGATATTGCATTCCGTGAGCTTACACTATTTTATCATCATCATCATCATCAGGTCTTTCTATTCTCCACTGCAGGAGCACGACCCTCTCTGTACTACCAGAGCCAACTAACCTGACTTGTCAGAGGATTTGGCCTACACTCTCCACGTTGGCCAGACGGGTTGGAGAGGTCTATTCGACTATTTTATACTATTCTTAAAATATTGTGTAGACAAGGCTTTCTGTATCAAAATCATGGCTACGATTTAAATCGAAGTGTACTGTCAATGTCAAAGATTATACTTATTGCTCAATCACAATTGGCTTATTGATTCAGCATTCGGTGCCAATGATGGTTCAAGGCCGATCATGCTTCATTATATCCTAATACTTGTCCAATGATTGACTGTAGCCAATTATGTAGCTTGTTAGTTAACACTATTATTTTCCTTTATAATGTGTTTAAAAAGGGCGCCGCCAAGAGGGGTGAGCTTTTGTATTGCTATAACTCTTTATGGATGCGTTTATCGAATCTTCTAAACACTTCAATCAATCTAGAATCTTAAAATTAAGTAATTCGTATTTAATTTTTAAAACAATCCATAAAAGGGCACGTTACTTACAATCCACAATCTCAGGCTATTCAACATACAATGCGTTTTTCATATGCTCGATAAAAAATATCAAGCATAACAAACCGCCATGGACTTCAAAACGCTCTGAGCCCAAAAAGCTAAGATTTACAACCTTTTATTTCATTGTCCAAAGATTGAAAGCACTTTGCAGTGTCGTCTCCCGTTTGCGTGCATTGAATCTCGCGATTTTCACAAGAAAAGAGAATACGACCAGCCATAAATTATACAAGAGCAAACAGTTCTGCAGAACATAAAGTACGCCTTCCAAAAGGGTTTGGTATGAGTTAAGGGACAAGCTGCCGTAGTGGCGTAACAGTAGGGCAGAGCGGGCAAAATACAACGGGCAAACATTTTAAGGGGCACGAGCCCTTAAGCAAGGGAGGAAATGAATGTTTGTTCTAACTAGTATTTGTTCTAAAATCATGGTTTTGTTAACGTGTTGGCATTACTGACAAGTGTCGTATATTTATTGCAATTTTAATAAACATTAGCAAAGTTTCTAAATATTAAAGATTTTTTGATTAAAACTAACGTGAGATAAAGAAATTATATTAGAATACGTAACAACGTAACGACTATTTACGTGAGTAACCCGTTGTTACGTATTTTAATAATTAAAGATTTTGTTAAGTTTTAATTATAAATTAGCTAAAATTATGGTGCTGTTCATTTATTGCTACGGGACTTTTGACCCAGGACATTCGTAAATCATCACTACAACATCCAAGTACTTGCCCTAAACATTGTCGAACTTATCGACACCTCCCATTAAACTTACATTAGTCAAACCGTTTTTATTAGTTAAAAAATATGTTTTCTCGTGTCGGATTCAAGAAATTAAATTAGTTAAGCTATGTGTTTTCATCTTAATGAAGGGCCCCACAACGAATTGGTTATGGCCCTCAGATAGTATAGTTACGCCACAGCTGCCGCGGAACACCTAAAAAGGTCGGTCAGGAAATTACCACATCGTAAATAATTCATAAATATTACTCAATCGTGTCTCCGCGCAACGGTGAACGCTTTCAGTGGGACGATTTTTTGTCGGCTCGTTTTTCATCGGATATTGTCCTGTCGGTCGTCGAGATCGCGTACTCGCTCAATTTCAATAATACTGTATATAATACTAAATTAAACATAAAACGTGTTACTGTAATAGGCTGAACTAAAGTACGTAACATAAAAATTCACAACTTAGTCCTAACTTAACTGTTCTGTGATCAGCGAAGGTTTAAATTTTTTTTTGTCTTATTATATTTTATTTATTTGTCCGTATACATATATTTATTCCGTCTTATTAAAACCTCTTCCACATACGCTAAAGTTGCGGTGGAACAGGCTCTCTGATGTGATTTTTCCGAGAGACTACACCACGGGGTCCTATAAAAAGGCCGTGAAAAGATTCCTTCAGGGTCGGCAACATAGGCCGTAGCCTATGGACGCCTGCAACACCAGGAGAGCGGTAATCGCTTTGCATCAGGTGGCCGTATGCCTGTTTGATTACTCAGTAGATTTAAAATAATAACTTAGGTTTTACCTAAGACACAAGATAAATGTAAAAAATAATCGACTCGTTTGTAGATTTAATAAAATATTGCATCTTATGTTTGGAGCCTCGGTACGAAATGCGCAGGGATGGCGTATGGCGGATTCTCTATGTATATGGCCAGTAAATTGACTGCGAGGCCAAAGATGTCCCCAATAACTTTAGTAAATACCCCTAAGTCCATCCGTTTAAATAAAAACTCCACTTAGCGCGCTTAGAGACATGTAAGATTTGTTTATTGAAGTGAAAACTTCTATAGGCGCTTTGGGCATTTGTGAGATGGGAAAACCATTGAACTCGCGATACCGTTACCAAAAAACCGACACCTCTGTATATATTAATAAGTATATAAAAGTATTTCCTGCACAATATAATATTCCTGACAATTTAAATACTAATGTTATTGCTGAAGTTTTCAATTCTATCGGCACTCCCGATGCCACAGTATTTTTTTACATATAAGTTGTCTCGTAGGTAAAACCCTGATGTTAGAACTACAATATTTAGTAATAACGTGTTTGAGATTAGATATAACGGCACAGATTATAGTTTGATAACGGTAGCAACCGACACAGTCACGCGAAAAACAGCGTCACAGGCGCACGTTCACTTTCGATGCTATTTACATACTACTTGATTCAAAGAATTGATACTATGTCATTTTATTTATTTCTAACAAAAAAGGTATTTAATACTGAAATTGTCATTATAATTGTTTATGTTGTTCGGTTTGCTATTGAATAACTTAAGACAAGCTTAAGTCAAAGGGCCCTTAAGTAGGGATTGAAAAATTAACCGCTTGGTTACATGCATCTCACAACTTTTTACGGTGCAAGAATTTGCGAGACTTGTTTTTTTTACAAGTATTTTTTTTTATGGCTGATGTTTTTCAGATTGATCTAGGTCTAGGTTTATCTATATATGCTTTTGTTATTAAATTTAGTATCCTTAAGTTAGTTTTCCATATCACAAGTCTTGAATTAAATTTAGGTGCTAAATCTGTTTGATTTGTCGTATAGGTATAAAAATAAATAAATTTATTTATTTATTCTTAGATAAAGTCTAGACTTCTAGTCGAAGGTTCTAGGTTAACTGCATCTACTGCATAATAAAGTAATATAATGTGTTATTATGTTTATTTATGCCCATGCCGTTGGGAAAATATAATTGGAACCTAACTATAATTTGGGTTGCATAACAGAACTTTATCATATGTCACCAAGTTTATTTTAAAATGTAACGGTGGTCGCTCTCATTAAATATTCCAAAGTGATTATAAATTTAAATATAATGAAGACATCGTGCCTGGCTATCGGTGATTATAAAATATTTCCTTTTAAATACAAGTTATTGCTTCGCTGTGTCATAACTTTTCAATTGTATAACTTTTTATAAATTTGTTATCGACGCTAAGTGATATTTATGAGTGTTTTAGAATGTGTTCGATAATAGTATCTTTTTTATTGAATGGAAATCAAGTTTGTACGTGTAAAGTAACTTAGTTAATGATTTTTACAAGGTTTTCCCGCGATTTTGAAATTATTGATTCAGTTCTACGAATAAGTAAAATTTAACTATTCGTAGGATCTTATTACTCGCTAATAAAGTAGCATCTAAAATATTTCTGATGTTTGTTAATTAATCTTGGATCTATCTAAGTACTATAATAGTCGTAGGAAATAGGAATAAAAAACTAAAACACAGCAATCACATCTTTTCTTTTTATAATATGTATAATTAGGTTAGAAAACTATACGCACATTTCTTTCTTGCTATGTTAGTATATTTTTGTATAATTCTCGTGTCAGCGAAATAAATTTCATACATCAAAAGTGTCAAACATCGGATAAAATTTAAATTTATAAGATTGATCTTATTGAGGAAAGAAGACTTAATTATTAAGAAGAAAAAAATCTTATTGTCGATTTACATTTATTGATGAAAGCTTATATTCTGTTTTAAACAAGGATTATTTGTATAATAATCCTTTATGTACCAATAGTTAGTATATAATCTTTAATATATACCAATAGTTATTGGTATATGTATAATAAAGATTATACTAGTAACTTTATAACTACTCGATCTTAGGTTATTTAGATCAAGTAACTAAAGGTACATAATTTTAAAACTAGTCATCATACCACTTACTACAGAACTGAAAATACATAATATATATCCTAACCTAATCCTATCCTAACTTATATTATAAATGCGAAAGTGAGTTTGTTTGTTTGTTACGCTTTCACGCCGTATCTACTGAACCAATCATCATGAAATTTTGCATACACATAGGGTAGGGTACTGAGAAGGACATAGGCTATATACCACTTACTATAGAACTGAAAATACAAAACATTATTATTATATTTACAATAATTATAAACATTGATATTATACACAGGGAAATGATTGTTTACTTGTTCAACCAATATCATTTAGAGACATTAAATATTTGTTTTTGACCCACCAATGTCGAGGTGTGGATACGCAAGCCTCAAGTACAGCAAGCTGCGGTGGGAAGCCGTCTTTTTGTCTTAAATCGGTAATCGTCATAACCGCGACGGTTTAGCGGTTTGTACCGTTGTCCGAAATGTTTACCTGTTCGTATTTTGGGCTACATGTAGGGTTGCCACCATTTTTTTTTCATTTACCAGGTCTTTGAAGTGAATAGCCGGACACTTGGGTAACAATGGCCGGAGTCCCAACTTTATCATGCATGCGTAATTGCGTCAGTGTGAATAAAGCTAATCATCATTTCGAGTAGGTGACACGGTCAGTCGAACATGCACACCCTGGTGTCAGAGTTATTCGGAACCGCCTCTCGGCCTCTGACGTGGTTCCTTTAACGACTACCAGATGGCAGCCGGGACCAACGGCTTAACGTGCCTTCCGAAGCACGGAATCATCTTTCTTATCAGACAATCAGGGGATTCATGCCTGCAATGTCCTACCCAAACTGGAAACAACTTAACATAGTATGCTTCCCGTGGGAATCGAACCCACGACCCCTGGGTCAGTAAAGCAAACGCCTTAACCACTGGACCACAGAGGTTGAAAGCTAATAATACATAATCATATGGTTCCCGGCAGAGTTGAATAGGACCACTCCAAGTCCTCCCATGGATGTCGCGGAAGGCGATTTATAAACACAAGCTAAAGAGAGCGTAGGCCAAATCGTCTGACTGCTCTGGCTAATAAGTATATATGGCTTATGGTAGGGTCTCAGTTAGACTAAAAAGACGTGATGATGATGTAAAAATTTTCTTTATGTGAAACAGGCAAGGGTTTTTTACCATTATGTCTTCATAAATTCTATCAATCTTTATAAAAATTATCAAATTTAAAAAACCTAACCAAAGCCGGACAGTCCGGACACGCAACTTAACAGCCTGTGTCCGGCGTTATCCGGACACCTGACAACCATAGCTACATGACGCCGTTCTGAGATTATACGAAAGTTGTATGAAATATAATATTTTGTTTCCAGCGTGCGGGTGTTTCAATATTTGTGGATGTTTTTAAGTAATGTAAATATAAAGTTCCTCCATTTTTAAGTGGTTAACCTACATTTGTATAAAAAAGAACGCTGTGGCCTAAAACGGGTTCTCTTCCTTCCTGCCAAGGATGTGTTGCGGCGCGAATTTTCTAATCTGTCTAAGTTAATGGCTTTGTATAAAGTAGAGTTTATTCGTATTGTATTGTTGTTGAATATTATTGTGAATTATCTAGTATGTATCTATTACAAAATAGATAACTTGAATTATTATCATTCGATAAAAATTTACAACTAATTAAGTGTGGGGCTAGCTCAATCTGTGTGATGAGCCTCTATGTATTTATTCATTAAGAAAAAAATGGAAATCACTATAATTATGAAAGGTTATTGATCCGCAACAGACGTGATCTTTCCTAGTTTTCGTACCCAAAAGCATGGAGTCTTCTCATTCCGTTTGTTTGTTTGTTTGTTTTTCGTATGTGTAAGTGGCCAACACTGGTGTCAGATTTTTCAAGCTGCCTTAAGGGGGAACACTAGGCACAGTAGCGACGCCAATCATTTTATTCCTAATACTTTACAAATAGAAAGGAATTCAAGAATATAAACAATACAAGCCTTAGTAAATAACCTGAAGTATTTTTTGAATCATGTTTATTACTATCGGAATCAGTGAGAATTATGAGAATCTGATTACCGCCAAAAACGGCCGTTTTTGGCGGTTATCACTTTTTCTCTCAATGACTGATTCTCATAATATCAAAACATGATTCCAAAAATACTTCAGGTTATTTACTAAGACTTGTATTGTTTATATTCTTGAATTTCTTTATATTTGTAAAGTATTAGGAATAAAATGATTGGCGTCGCTACTGTGCCTACTGTTCCCCCTTAAGGCATCTGAAATAGCTTAACGACTGCCATCAACGATGACAGCCGGGACCAACGGATTAACGTGCCTTCCGAAGCACGGAGGAGCTCGAGATATTTTTATGCCACTTGCGGTCACCCATCCAAGTAGGGACTGCACCAGGGGTTGCTTAACATACGTTAGCGCTCATAGAGCTCACACCCACTGGACTATCGGGCTCCTCATCCCGTAAAACAGTGTTATCTTGCACAATTCTAGCACGTGTTCACGATATTTTTTTCTTCTCGACCAAATGTACTTTATATTCATTAGAAATCAATGTATGAAAGGTTTTTGATACATCACAGCAGCCGCGATGCTCTCGAGTTTTCGCACCCAAAAACATAGAGTCATCTCATCCTGTAAAACAGTCATCCTGCACAATTCTGGCACGTGTTCACGATATTTTGAAAGCAGGTCGGCGGGGTCGACGGCCGGCGTCGCGACGACCGAAATAAGTGCAGCGCAGGTGCACGCTGACTGATGGATGCAAATAGACTGACGGAGATTAGGCATGTGATATAGGTATATTGCGGCTGGTAAATAGAGGTTCTGTCACGAAAAGGTTCTGTTATAAAAGGACGTATTGGTAACTTCTTATATACATATTACCTCTTTATCCCTTGGTCCCTTGCGTAGACAGAGTCCAAAGTCATAGGCAACCCAAAGGCAGCGTTTAGCGTGTTAGTGGCATAAAGGAAGGTTCGAACCTCATGGGCTAACTCAAGCTATATACAAACTAGCTGTTACCCGCGGCTTTACCCGCGTGATATATAGCCTATGTCCTTCTCAGTTCCCTAACCTATGTGTATGCAAAATTTCATGACGATCGGTTCAGTAGATTTGGCGTGAAAGCGTCACAAACAAACAGACATACTTTCGCATTTATAATATTAGTTAGGATGTCCTTCTCAGTACCCGAACCGATGTGTACGCAAAGTTTCATGACGATCGGTTCAGTAGATTCGGCGTGAAAGCGCAACAAACAAACTCACTTTCGCATTTATAATATTAGTTAGGACTATGTTTATCACCATTAGCCCTTGCGGGGTAGACAGAGCCCAAGGCCATAAAACCCAAAGGAGGTTGGAATCGCATGGACTAACTCAAGTTATCACTACATATACGAATAAAAATTTAGAATAGCCCCGACACGAAAAGCACTATCATAAACAGCCGGACCGATTTTGATAAAACATGTCTAAGAACTAGGGCTAAAAACCGGCATTAAATTAAAAAATATGGCAATCAAATGAGTTAGCCTATTTATCCCTTTATTATCTCTCTGATTCTATTTCTCGATTTTTTAGTCTGATTTCTTATTTAATCGATTAACTTACGATTGCCATAGTCTGTAAATAAAAGGCATATACCAAATAGCATATACAAATTATTTTGTCTGCACGGCTCGTCTGCCGGACGCACACTTAAAGTCTTTGTTATGACTGCAGATGTGGACAAAAGTCTAGTGTAATAAGTACCGTACAATGTTCTTGAGGACGATGCAAATACTAAGTAATTGCCCTTTCGCAAATTATGTACGATTACTTATACACAAGTAGGAAAATATGCCACAACGTATTGTCTACGTTATCGAATGAAATATTAATGTACGTATATTGTACATTTTACTGGTTATCAATCAAGTTCAGGCTTATTTCTTATTTAATCGATTAACTTACGATTGCCATAGTCTGTAAATAAAAGGCATATACCAAAGCCCTTTTAGTAACGTAATGGTGTAATAAATAGAAAGGTATTTTATTGCAGGAAATAAAAAATCGCAGTCGAATGTGTAAAATGCTTCTAAAAAGCCTCTGGCTCAATTAAAGAATTGCCAGATACGACACCTAAGCGTTTTAGTTTTAGCGCCACATACATTATCATATTCAAATTTTTGACCAGTTCCTATTCTAAGTATATTGTTCGAGAGAAAATTGGCATTAAAGTCCTAAATATGGAATGCAAATGATTGCATGGAATGCTATTAACATGTACTAAATATGCATCTTCTCAAAAGTAGTGTTGTCGTGCACTGTGCTTATAAAGTTTGTTCTTAATACTTCTATCTATCTGTCTGTCCAACCTCTTCTTCCGCCCACTGCTGAGCATTCTCTTAACTTACCTGGATGAGAGACGCACAGGACCACCCTCCTCGGTCCTGTGCGTCTCTTATCCAAGTACGACCCGCGACCTTAGCTATGTCTTATCTAGTTCTTATTAATTTTTTGTTCCTATTAAAACTGCTTTCAGGACCTCTCGCGTTCACGAAGTTATTCTTCTGTTAAAATAATATTTTTTACCTTTAACGAGGGGAATAAAAACGCTTAGACAGGACCAGACGGATTTTATGTCGCACTTGCATTGTTTCATTACTGTCTGCTTCGGGCTACGTTCTAAACGTAAAGTTGAATCATGAAAAGAGATCGTAAAACAAAATTCACATGTCATATAGTATTAGTTTACTCTTTGAATATTAAAAATATAGATAATATATAAATATTGGGACAAATCACACAAATTGAGCCCCACAATTAGTTGTGAACTGGTGTGGTGGGTTACTTACGCACTATATATTATATTTGATACGAGATACATAATAGGTAAACATCCACGGCCCAGGCCGGGTATCGAACCCGGTCGGGTGTTTATATTATACCTAAAATAACAGTATTTTAAAATTAATTTGTCAAAGCTTTTCTGGCCAGGGGTACTATTTTTAACGGGACATTTAAAAAAATCATACGTTTTCGAGCGGTCGAAGATTGCACCATTCCATTTGCTTGCGCTAACAAAGACTATGAAATACTGTGAATCGGTTTTCTTTGTTCATCTATAGTTTCTTTTATCAGGGAATGCCTACACGTCTGCATTCACAGCCTAGCCTAAATCACGTCTAATGCTGTTTGGGCGTGTCAGTGCACTACGACTAAGTTTAGAAGATCGATAGCGACAGACGCCGCGTTTTATTTTGTCTGCACAGCTCGTCTGCCGGACGCACACTTAAGTCTTTGTTATGACTGCGGATATTTTATCAGCGAAGGCCTAGACATTTGACTATACTCTTTAGGTGCCGTCATGCCTGTATTTCTATGATTAAAAAACTGGCCAATTCTTCAATGCTTGTGTGCCTGACAGCTTTGTGTTAGTAAACGCGTCCTGTCAATGAATGCCATCAAAATCCGTCAAATTGGTAGCTATGTTTTGGGATCATAGGCTATGGGTTGGACACTATTTTTATACGCTTTTAGGCTAATAGAGTCTATCTAGAAGTCAGCATTCACAGCCTAGCCTAAATCACATCTAACGCTGTTTGGGCGTGTCAGTGCACTACGACTAAGTTTAGAAGATCGATAGGGACAGACGCCGCGTTTTATTTTGTCTGCACAGCTCGTCTGCCGGACGCACACTTAAGTCTTTGTTATGACTGCGGATATTTTATCAGCGAATGCCTAGACATTTGACTATACTCTTTGGGTGCCGTCATGCCTCTATTTCTATGATTAAAAAACTGGCCAATTTTTCAATGCTTGTGTGCGTGACAGCTTTGAGTTAGCACACGCGTCCTGTCAATGAATGCCATCAAAATCCGTGAAATTGATACCTATGTTTTGGGATCATAGGCTATGGGTTGGACACTATTTTTTATACACTTTTAGGCTAATAGAGTCTATCTAGAAGTCAGCATTCACAGCCTAGCCTAAATCACATCTAACGCTGTTTGGGCGTGTCAGTGCACTACGACTAAGTTTAGAAGATCGATAGGGACAGACGCCGCGTTTTATTTTGTCTGCACAGCTCGTCTGCCGGACGCACACTTAAGTCTTTGTTATGACTGCGGATATTTTATCAGCGAATGCCTAGACATTTGACTATACTCTTTGGGTGCCGTCATGCCTCTATTTCTATGATTAAAAAACTGGCCAATTTTTCAATGCTTGTGTGCGTGACAGCTTTGAGTTAGCACACGCGTCCTGTCAATGAATGCCATCAAAATCCGTGAAATTGATACCTATGTTTTGGGATCATAGGCTATGGGTTGGACACTATTTTTTATACACTTTTAGGCTAATAGAGTCTATCTAGAAGTCAGCATTCACAGCCTAGCCTAAATCACGTCTAACGCTGTTTAGGCGTGTCAGTGCACTACGACTAAGTTTAGAAGATCGATAGCGACAAACGCCGCGTTTTATTTTGTCTGCTCGGCTTGTCTGCCGGACGCACACTTTAGTCTTTGTTATGACTGCAGATGTGGACAAAAGTCTAGTGTAATAAGTACCGTACAATGTTCTTGAGGACGATGCAAATACTAAGTAATTGCCCTTTCGCAAATTATGTACGATTACTTATACACAAGTAGGAAAATATGCTACAACGTATTGTCTACGTTACCGAATGAAATATAAATGTTCGATCATTGTACATTTTACTGGTTATCAATCAAGTTCAGGCTTAGAATTTGGTAACGTAGCTACTTATTCTGGCCTTTAATATTATTAAATAAAAAAAAACACATAATAATTAGGATTAAAATATTGCATAACCAATATTTGTTTTTTGACTATTTAAATGCCAAACGGCACAAATTTTGTTGAAAATTTTACGTCTCTATGCATATGTAGATTTTCGCGTTAAGAATATACCAGGAAACCGTCTTCAGCGTGCGTCATTCTCACTAGCGGGTATAGAGACTATAAAGTGAACTATTTGAATGCAAGTGCATACCAAATGCTGAACTTTGACGACTTCACCGAAGATACGATCGTTCCTTTCCTAACGACTGGTTCCAAATAGGCACTTGGCGTAGGGAAAGGAATTTATTTGAAGCATTTGGCCCTCTATGTAAAACTTTGGTTCCCCAAAGTTTACAGTGGCATCGCGGCATTGACCCTTATTAAATAAATAAATAATAAATAAATAAATAAATAATAAATAAATAAATAATAAATAAATAAATATATACGGACAAATCATACAGATTGAGCTAGCCCCAAAGTAAGTTCGAAACTTGTGTTATGGGATACTAAGTCAACGATAATATATTTTTATAATAGATACATATATAGATAAACATCCAAGACCCAGGCCAATGTGAAAAATATCATTTTCCATCTTGACTTGACCGGGGATCGAACCCGGGACCATCCGTGTCGCAGGCCGGCGTGTTGACCGCTGCGCCACGGAGCTCGTCAATTCGCCCAGAGTGTGGGTATCTTGGTTTCCAAAATAGCACTTAACGAATTTATTTATTAGAAAATTTGGCCCGATATTTAAAACTTAGGGGAACAACGACATATTTGTTTTTGTCCCGAGAGTAGCTAATTTCTTTAAATTATGAAGTATTACAATTTCATCGAGTTAACGACTAAAGTAACGATTACTTAGCTAATTTCTCATTCAAAAGGTTTTCTATTAACTATTGGCTCCAAACGGTCACTTAGCTACGGCAAGGAAATTTACTAGTATTTGAAGTTATATAGCACATAAAAAAATCTAACATGAATCCGAGACATTTCGGTTATGTGTAGCGCTCCTACATCACTACACTGAGTCTCTACTGCTTAGATTGTGAAGCGATGTACTCGTAATAGATTTGCGGACAATCTGTCCGTCTGTCCGCTCTTCCCGGTACGGCACCGTTTCGTGGAAGCTCATAATGTTGGTGTCTTGTGGGATGCGCTCGCGTGTCCTATAGTTTTTACAGGCCTGGGCAGAAATGGGGGGTATGTTTACAAATGTCATGTTCAGTTGTTATTCAACAGTCAGTCATTTTATTCATCGTAAGATATTTCAATATCACTTAGTGAACGTCAATACAAATTTATATTATTGTTGACGTCAATAATTCATTTACGGCTATTACGGGTATATTTGTTTTGAAGTTTGTAACTTTTTGTAAATTTTATTTTGATTGATAGTTGATCTAACGTGGTTTATACAGCGTGTAACCTATACTAATACCCCGAGCCGCTGAACACATTTGTATGTAATTTCGATTTTTTCTTGAGTTCTAAGCATTGATCCCATAGGAAAAGTTGTTCATATTAACGGCCGAGTCACCCCTTTAAGGTTATGTCAAGGGTCAATTTACAAGCTGTGTAATTTTTGGTCGGAAATCCTGAAATATACCTTTTTGGGAAGTCACGTAAGAAACGTCCTAATTGTCTTATAAACCCCCTACACGATTCATTTACTAATTAGGGTAATAAAATACAATCCGATACCGTAATTGTCCGGTTTCCCATATAGCACGAAATAAAAACTAAGCAGAATTTACTCTTTAGTGACGCACACAGACGGGTCTGGTCATGCATAATTCGATTAATTAACTACAGCTTTTACAAAAAAAAAATAGTTGTAGTATCTAAGTAAATAAGATTATGTAAAGTAGTTTTATATAAAGGCTCAAAAATCTCCATGTAGAGCCTCGCACCCAGAGCAGTCGATGCTGTAAGCTGATATAAAAATGTTATAGCCATATGTAAATATGCCCAAAATTAAAATATCATTGTCGTAGTTGGTGTTATAATTTCATGATTGGTATGGGTATTTGTCTACGAAAAACACAAATTGTGAAATGAAAGAAAAATGTGTAAGATAAAAAAATATCGCAAAGCAGCTTATAGTTTACAATATGACTGCAACGCGCACTCCAATGAGTTATTCTTCTACACTCTCCTTATTTTCGCATATACTAACGGTGGTGCATTGGTGCATATTGCAATCGGTACATTACCGGCTAACTGGACCTAATTGGAAACCATTGTTTCCCGTAACTTATTGTGGCGGACCCAAATTAATAGGAATTTAAAGGTTTGCATCATGGTGAACGGGAGAAGGGTTCGAATCCTAGCATGGGCTGTCAATTATGATACAATCTACGATCTTGTGAATTTGTTTAACATTTTCATTAATTTGATGAGAAAATACCCAGCCATGTGGTCTCAACGCCTTAATTGTACGATTTGTTCTCAGAGACTCGCATAGATGGCGCCACTCGAAACTACACAGAATTGTATCTACCGTATTATGAGAAAAGAAAAAACGTAGAATGTACCAGCTGCTTCTCTTCCCGCGCAGATCGTAAAAGCCAATCGAGGGAATGGGCATCAGGAATCATGTCTATAGGCGATGCGGCTAGCAACCCATCACTATTTTGATTCCGTTCTCACCTACAAGCCCACCAACATGCTAAACGTGGCCTCAAGGTTTTACAGACCTGGGCTCTGTCTACCCCGCCAGGGAAAGAGACGTGATAGTATGTATGTATGTATGTATGATTCACAAAATCTATCTTATTAAAAATCAAAACAATATTTTAGGTATAATATTTTAAAATGACACCGTATATTTAGTAAGTTAAAGGCTAACGCAGATTACCGCCATCTAGTATCGAGTAGCAAGCAACTCTCCTGCGCCATACATTCGCCTGCTTTTCGCAACCTTAATTTGGTCCAATATTTTTGTATGAGGTGGGCAGTCTATTACGTTAGTATTATATTGTCTTTGACCCAGCTATTTTCTTATCATACAGTGTACTTTTATGAACGCAATAACGTGCGTTCCATGAGACGTGAGGGGGAGCGTATTTGATTGATTGTATAAAACGTTGTGGAACATCAAAGATGATATCATTTGTCATCAGAAGCCCTCTTAAAGCAATAGCAGTCAAAAGACCTACGTCATCTTTGATTGCTACTTGTTAAAACTGAATACCGCACATCAACACCGATACCCTGCACTCTTCAAACTGGACAGCTGAATCACCGATACCCACCCGTCTGGCGTGAGAGATAGGCCAAATCCTCTGATAGGCTAATATATGGCTCTGATAGTACAGAGAGGGTCGTGCTCCTGCCCCCGTAGCATGGCACGCGCGACAACGTTTATCGACTATTGCCATCTTGTTTTACGCAATACTGAAGAGCGAGAAGTAGATAGTTTATTGCGCGATATAAACGGCGTCGCGGGAGCCATGCTACGGGGGCTGCAGTGGAGACTAAAAAAGACTTGATGATTATGATTGTATATCGTGCACGGTATCAATGCCTTTATCACCATAGTATATCATTCAACCACTTTACTCGGTATCAATGTCTACGAAAGTGCTAATCAGAATGAAATCATAAGAAAGCCGTTGCGATGCACCGCACTGATTCCGCCGCACGCGCCGTAACAAGCAGTTTGTCTGTGCATGCAGTAGTCATAAACTTGACTAATAAGCTGTTAAATTATCCGGCGATTACCGATGTTCAGCTCTGTTTCATTCGCCATAACGTTATGTTCTGCTAGAGTTAATTGCTATGGCCTATTGCAGTGAACAGTGTCATCTTTCATTCATGTGCCAAGTTTTGCCTGGAATTGAACTTCTCTGTTGTTCAATATATTGATATAACACTGTCTGATCCTTAAAGACTTAGCCCGTCAGTGTGAACAACTTTTCCTACGGGGCTTATGCTGGAAATATGAATGAAATAGTGTTCAGCCGGCTGGGAAATTAGTATGGAGATGTTGAATTTATTTATTTTCCTTTTCTCTTTCTTCTTCGTCCTTTCATTTCTTACCAGTTTATGCTCACCAAATTTTTTTTGCTGATGTCTCATAGAAGAAGAATACGAATGTTCATTCGTGAACTGTGACACCTCACAGTTCAAAATCGATCTAGTCTTTAGGCTACAGGGTGCTACAATGGAACATACATGACATGCATATTATAGATTACATAATTATGCGCGAAAACCATTACCATTTATCTGGGGTTATGGTAAAAACACCAACGTTTTAACAAGTGACCGCTCAAAGTCGCAGCTAAGATGAGGTCCGACGCCCTCAAGTAACTCAGTTTAATGGCGAGCCCTTGCCCGGGGGCCCTTACCGTCATCGTCCGTGATTTACTGTCCTGCGAATTCTTTCCGATAGCGGCAGACTTATCACGCCATCTTTCCTGAATCCCCGGCAGTTATGTGGAATTAACGGGAAGCGGACAATACCAGGAACGATGGCGGGATTATGGAAAACGTTGCCGTTTTGACGAATTATTTATTCGGTTCGCGCTACAAGGCTTTTTGATGCAACCAATATACGTAGACGACACGCGTTGCTCGATTCATTGATTTTGTGATGATGGAAATTGATCTTTTTCAGATTGGCCACGGTCTTGGATTTTTATCTCTATATGTATTTGTTATAAAATATAGTATCGCTGAGCTAGTATCCTACGACACAAGTTCACAACTCACTGTGGGGCTAGCAATTTGTGTGATTTGGTTATGAATTTAAGTTTGGAGAGATAGTTTTGATTGGTGTTTGCTATGAGGTAGAATAACGCAGGGTAGAATTTCAGATAATTATCAGCATACAGTAATTTTCTTCAAACTTTAAATTTTCAGATCGTTCATCGGTTGCAAGTTGTGGCTGTTGAAACTGCTATTGGTCTAATTCGCAAAAGGTCCAAATTTCTTAAGGTGCTCTTATAGTAACACTAGCGCCACCCAGCAATTAATTCTTTTAGTCCTAAATTAAATCGAATTTTAAAAATCATAGAACATAACTAGTAAAATACTTGTAGTATTTTTGGTATTCATTTTCACTAATATTCGTTTGATAAATTAAGAGAAAAACAGGTTAACGCCTAAAGTGGCCAATTTTGGCGTTAACCAATTTTTCTCTTTAAATATGGCACTTGTAAATTACTTGTAATAAACAAAAAATACTACAAGTAATTAACTAGTTTTGTACTTGTTAGATTTTTAAAGTTCGGTATATTTTGGGATTTAATGAATTTAATTGCTGGGTGGCGCTAGTGTTACTATAAAAGCGCTTTATGATTGATTTCATCCTGCCCGCGTGAATTTTTATCCCATTTCTTATTTCTCAATTTAATAAGAGTATTTCAGAAGGTAAGTTAAAGAAATTGACTAGTACAAGTATCTTCGGTGTGGCCATTGAAAACACTATCAAAACAACAATAAAGTCTATCTGTCCATTATTTCTTAGCGAAACTGCCGACATCGCGTGCACCGTTCCTCATTACTAGCTAGAGGCGGTCCTAGCCTATGCTGTGCCCGAGTGCAGTTAATACAATGGCACCCTTTAGAAGACCTACATGAGATGGATATATGTAGAGAGACGCTTATTACAAAAAACAAGAAAAAAAAAATAAGTGTCATAAAACTAGGAAATTCCGAAAAGGCTTCATTAGCAATTTACTTCAGGAAACCTTCTATACAAACAGGTGTAAAATACATGGAACTGCTTCTTACTTGGAAAGGCCGGCATAGCTGCTGGTCCTGTCCCAGCTGTCATCATTAAATTGTAATCTTTAACTACATCAGGACTCATTACTAAGATATAATATTAAGTACAAAGCATTTATACACACGAAAAAAAACGTTTTCTAAAGGGCGTTGAGCCGCAGCCTCTGGAGTTACTTGGCATCCCCTGAGATATTTCGCCCGCGGGCACCATAATCCCCGCACCTTAAACCTGGGCCTGTTACCGCCTGATAACAAGTCATTTCTTATCTGCTAGATGTCTATCTACTCGATATGTACCATGAGTAATGATTGCTGCCGGTAACGGGTTCTTTTTAATTTAAATTTTGTTTTTTTTTTCACTATTGATTGATTTCCGTTTTGTTGATGGCCAGTTTTTGTGGAACCTAGCAATTTCATTGTTAGTAGATAGGTAGGTATTGGTTTTTGCAATTTCAATAACTGTGTAGTCTCAAACTGTAACAGTTTTTGTGTATTTTTCTTGTATATATACGAATGCCTAATGAGATTTATTTACATTTCAGCATATATATTTCAATTACTTGTAAATAGCGATGTCGCGATAAGTGTATTTCGATTTGCCTGTAGCGGAACAACTCAGCTTTTTATTTTCTTATTTTTTTTTATTTTTTTTTATATTCTATTTGGGAACCTACCATCTTTCTAAACTGAACTAAAAGCAGATTTAACAAATAAAAAATCAGAATTATATAATTGGATCCATTACTTAGATCCAATTAAAATAAATGGAATGTATATTATATATAACATATGACTTGTGTATGACAGATAGGCGGACGAACTGACAGGTGAACATCGGGAGGTGTCAGTCGTTACCCTTAGGATAAGATATAAAATTTCATTATTTTTCATTGTATAGAGAACAAATAAAACTTAAGAACATCTCTAGAAAAGGAACTTTTAATTTAACGCATTATTGTACTGTATGCCCGAGATGGCCTTGCACCCGCTTACTTCCTGCATTCCTATCGATATTGTAGAATGCAAAAAGATAATATATCGTGAGCAATATACAGGTTAACAAACACGTCTTGAGCCTGATATGAAAATGTCTTTAACCTTTGGATATATACCCATATAGTCGCTAGATTAAGGGACCTTTTAACGCCTTAGGAATAAGGTACGATGTTCGCAAAATTTAACAAGAATCTCAATAGGTACTAGATATTTTTAGGGTTCAGCTTTTTATTTTCTTATTTTGTCTTTGATATCGAAGATATGAAATATTTTGAAAACAAACTTTTTCTTAATGCTCGGACATTTTCAGAAGTTCGACGGTTATGAACATGCCTTTTGGTTTATTTCTTTTAACGGAAAAAGTAAGGAAATAATTAATAGGATTTAAAAGGACTAAGTAAACAGTCGTGAACATCTACTTTTAACGCCAGACACCGTTACGCACCGTTTCGTCACAAGAAACAGAATTCAGCGTACAGTCCGGGAGCTCCCGCTAAAAAGTCGTTCGCTATATACAGAGGCTGCTGCAAAATGTCCAGAGTAAAGAACGGTAACTCCAGCATTTTCCCATTTCAACTTCATGATAATCTATGCGTTTTATTCGACCACCAATTACAATGGATATTCTTATCAAAATTATCAAAAATGTTTAGTTTTGCTGCACACATAGTGTTTTACAACTAAGAGAGATTTTATGTCTATGTCTGTTTGAATGCTTGTTTGTATATAAGTGATCATTAAACGCAAAATGCCACAATGCAATTTAAGTTGTTTCAACCAGACCTCTGGCGGGAGTAGTTTGCCAGCGTGGTTGGTACTCCAGGAACGACAATTGTTTCTGTTGGACAAAGAACTTCCACAAAATGTGAACAAATTTCAAATATGGGCAAAAAGTTTGAAAAAAGCATAGAATTTGACAAGCGTCGCTTCTGTTCTAATTTTAATTCGCGCTGCAGCGGACATGCTATATAAGTCGAGATGCGCCCGCGCCGCCTAACGGAGTACCGTGACCTTCTATTAATTACCGTTTACTCTATACCGGTCCGACATTTCTTCCTAGTGACAACTTGGTACTTGCCCACAAGGACACTTATCTACTAAGGTATTTACGATGTTGGTATTTGTTAGTCCCTTCGCTTATTATGTAAACTAGTAGTCAAATAGTTTATAGGATTTACATTTCATTTCAAGGAAATGTATACTTTTTTGTACAGTGTTTAATCACCAATTTATCTTTTTGGGAACCTACCATCTTTCTAAACTGAACTAAAAGCAGATTTAACAAATAAAAAATCAGAATTATATAATTGGATCCATTACTTAGATCCAATTAAAATAAATGGAATGTATATTATATATAACATATGACTTGTGTATGACAGATAGGCGGACGAACTGACAGGTGAACATCGGGAGGTGTCAGTCGTTACCCTTAGGATAAGATATAAAATTTCATTATTTTTCATTGTATAGAGAACAAATAAAACTTAAGAACATCTCTAGAAAAGGAACTTTTAATTTAACGCATTATTGTACTGTATGCCCGAGATGGCCTTGCACCCGCTTACTTCCTGCATTCCTATCGATATTGTAGAATGCAAAAAGATAATATATCGTGAGCAATATACAGGTTAACAAACACGTCTTGAGCCTGATATGAAAATGTCTTTAACCTTTGGATATATACCCATATAGTCGCTAGATTAAGGGACCTTTTAACGCCTTAGGAATAAGGTACGATGTTCGCAAAATTTAACAAGAATCTCAATAGGTACTAGATATTTTTAGGGTTCAAGCTTGTTTTTACCGAAAGCTACAGCGAACCCAAAAAAAAAAATTGATGGTAAAATAAAATATATCTGATTTACTTTTTCAATATCATTCCTTGAATTTAGGGTGCATTCGTTTGGAGCTACTGGTTTAATGCCCTAATCATTTTACGCCTGTTTTTTTTATACAAGACCACGTAATGAGACATATCATTTGACTCTACACCATTCAACGTACAGATTACACATAATACTTCAAACATCTTGATATGATATCATAACAAGGATGTGTGAAACGCACGCTCAGACCTCACTATTGTTTACTTTACTCGCGGGTAAATAAGATATCTTTCATTCAACTTTATCTGATTCATTGAGTGCATTCATGTTTACAAGTGTTTACTCATAATTGCACATTATTCATACCTCATAAGTATTACAGTTTCAACTTCTGGTTTGACAATTTAGCCTGTTATAATTGGTTTTCCTTATGTTAATGACATGTATTTATTTTCCGGACATTAATTTATATCGAGGTTATATATTCCTTTATTTTTATTGGAACACTTTTAGGAAACAGGCAGGTCATGCGAGATGGTCTCAAAGAAATTAAAATGACGTATGACATTTAGAAAGGTGGACCAATTGCGAAATGTACATTCTGCTACAAAAAATCCAAATGCCTGTAAGACATTGTAAACTGCGGTGTTTCTTCGGAGTTTAAAGTGATAAATAGATGTAGTCCACCCCCTTAGTGGATTATATCTATTGATCATTACCCTATTTATCACGTGCCCTAGCAGCAGTCCCAATATAGACCATGAAGGGCACCTATAAATTCATGAAGAGCACCTATGACCTTTGCGTCTTATCCGTCCGCTGACTATAGGCCGTCCCACGAATCCAAAATGGCGCCCTCTAGAATACAATAAATCACAAATTTAAAAGAAAGTTTTTGTCCGATGTTGTGTTTGGTATCGTTATTTTCTACATAGATTAAATAAAATTATAATTTTTACACATAGGTTACGGTTCATTCTCCCGTGAAACTTCAAACATATACCTTGAAATATTACAAGTCAGATTTTAGCTTTTTAAACTTTTTTACAATTTCGGAGTACAATACCAATTAACATCACAATTGAAACTAAAAAGCTGGATCTTTCACTGCAGAAAATGATAATTTGTGTTGTAGAATCCTGTTTTTAATTATTTATTTCTCCTCACCGCAAAAACCGTTTACTCTTCGTAGTCAAACAGTAGGTTTACTTTTGTTCCTCAATTTACTTTGGCACTCGCGCTTCGTGTTTACGCTTGTATGTTTGTTTGTCTGTGGTCTAGAACAAGGCATGAGCTGAAGCGTTGGCAGGTTCATTAAAGACGCTTGGAGACATTTTCTCCCGTGTAGTTTCATGCCGCCTCTGCTGCAGTCCACGTTGGAAGTGGCACTAAACTCAGTCATAAGTAAATTACTCAACAAGTCAAAAATGCTCAGTTGAAATATTAAATATGACAATTAATTAGTGTTCAAAGAAAACTATTATAAAAGAACGTTTGAAACTTGAATCTTAGATCTTGAGACGGCTACTAAGTTTTTTTTCAAGGTGCCGTACACAAAAAAGAATGTTAACGGGACCCTGATAAGCCTCCGCTGTCCGACCGTCTGTCCGTCCATCCGTTCGTCTGCCTACTAGAAACTCGAAATTTTTACAGAATCTGTTTTATTTGTTGCTGTTAATATAAAGTAACATTTTTCAGTCGCGTTTAATTTTTCCCATAATCTTTTTAGTCTTTGGCAGTGAAACTTACTTAACTAAGAAGATATACTCGTATATAAACATTAAAACCAATTCCGATACTTAATCTAATAGAAATTAATGTAAATAAGAGTCGGGGACATTAAATGTGTAATTTCATACTCGGCGACACGTACTTAATAAGCACTTAGCTTTATCGGCAGTAAACCTAACTTTACGAGCTTGACCCTCCACGTAGCGTATCCAGCGAGAAAAAGGGGTTGTGGGCCGTGCACATCCCAACAAATATTATAAATGCGAAAGTGAATTTGTTTGTTTTTTGTTACCTCTTCACGCTTATCTACTGAACTAATCTTCTTGAAATTTGCACAATACGTTGAAAATATTACAGGACTTAGACTATATATCACGCGGGAAAACCCGCAGTCAACAGCTAGTCAAATACAATCTATTTTTCTTTTTACTTAGTTATTAAACCAAAATACAAGTTCTACCGGCTTAACCTAATTATAGCCTTTCTGAAGTTATGGGCATGCCCACCATGCTCTATCCTGGGTGCGCCCGCGCCCTGGTGGCTAGAAATTGTAATTTGCGGTATTTAACAGCTAGGTCAGAGAAAAGTGCTCGAAAGCTCGGCTTTATAGGGCTTTATAGGAAGCTACCGTAGGAGTAACGTTAATAACTTTTATTGCTATTGATGAGTTTTATTTCATTGCGCATTTATGTGTCATCTATTCGTAGTTAGATTTCTCATGTGTGTAGATTTTTTTTTTATAATAAAATCTTATATTTACTCAGCTACGCGTGTTGCCGATTGTATTCTCTGTTGTTGTGAGTTGGAGTCCGGGATCCAGTATTACAGTATTTTTCCTCTTTTTTTTCTTGTGGCAATTTCTTAATAATCTACACTAGTTTTGCCCAGAATGCGGCCACAGCCACTGCCCAATCAGCTATTGCCTAATGCTTGCCCAATTTGCCTTCTCTAAGTTCATTTGTGTGCAGTGAGTGGCATTTAGGGTAGGTCAAAAGGTGGCTCATTGACTGGACATCGCCGGAGTCCTGTAAGCTGTTGCCGGGCCACCACCCGTTTTTCCTGGCTTCACCCTTACCCCAGCCTGAATTCGGTTCATTGACTTCCATATTGAAAGTCAATGAATCGCGGCTATAGCCCATATTGACCTCTCCAACCCGTCTGGCCAGCGTAGAGAGTGTAGGCCAAATCCTCTGACTACTCAAGCCAATATATGGCTCTGGTAGTACAGAGAGGGTCGTGCTCCTGTAGTGGAGACTAGAAAGACCTGATGATAATGATGATGATGACTTCCATATTGCCCATGGAAGATTGCTACCCGGTGGAAGCTACTCGGCTATCAGAAGGAGGTTGATATCAGCATTCATGCTGTAATATGATTTAGCGAAGTTCGAACTCGACACCTCCGTGTGGCAGACTTATGTTAACTGTGCTACGGTCGTCATCACCCCAAAAATCGCTTTTCTTCATCACTTGTGCCAACCTCTCGTTTGCTTTGCGAAGTCCTGTCTATGGTGAACAACTTTTCCACAAGCTATGGTTTGCACAGCTTGTTTTGTTCAGTAAAACACTCAGTCTGTCCGTGTGCATTCGTTTTTGCAGTTGCAAAGTACACTGACGCTTTGTATTGTATTGAAACAAGAAGAGGGAGATACTTTTTGGTTCAGAATAAAGGATGGCTAATATAATAGGGTCTCCGGTGCAAAAATTATTTTGAGTGATTGTCCGGGCGTTTATCCGCTACATGTTGCATTTCACAAGCGATCATCGTAAAATTTGAGCAGGTTCGAAACGGCATAAAAATCTATTTAAAAATATATTATTATAAATAAAATATTAGGGAAAAGAATAAAAAGGCGTTGTTGGACTCTTAGACACTCGTTGTTAGACTCGCAAGGTCTACGAATGCAGCTCACAGAGCCACTAGTATAATAAAGCTCATGTTATTATTATTTTTCTTCTTCATCTTTATTAAATTAGTATAAATGCTGATTTTGTATTTGAGAACGTCGATAAACAGTTTAATTTATCTTCAAGGATATACAATTTAATTTTAACTTCTGACTTAAATTTCCACATCAATCTGACATTTATCCTTTCACAGGACATTACATTATTAAAGACAGGTGTCCAGCGGATGTCCGTCGGTCTGACTCACTCGGTCTCCTAAACGGAAAAACGTCGCGATTGGCATCCGAGACCTTGCGTTCAGAACTAGACCGGCTGCATACGATTACGAAATCGAGTTGCTTAATCGATTCGAACGTACGGCACGATTTAACGTTGCATCTTATTCGATTGTATCGAAATAATGATAAAATTAAATGTATTTGGGATTCCTAACATCTAGACTAAAAAGTACCTAGAAAGTAGCAGCTTGTTGTATGCAGTCCGTAGAAGCCGGGCAAGGGAATGGCCATACATCTAAAGACTTGTCACGCGTCAAGGCGATGCGGTTCGCAACTTGTTCTACACATTTTTTTCGATTCGTATTCCAGTTATACCATACCTAAAATAAGATAAATAGGTATTTTATTCTTAGGCTTTGTCAATCTCGTAAAAGGCTAAAGACGTGATGAGTATATATGTATATATGTGTTAAATTTGAAAAACCAATAAACCAAAATAAATAAATTGACACATAGATTTATAACCATCTAGAATGGATGTTTTAAGGAAATTAATAGGCGAAATGTAACATTTTTTTTTCATTTTAGCGATTAATATTCATACAAGGCCAAAATTATTTCGATGATAAATCGCTTATTTAATATAGAAGGTAGTTTATTTAAATTAATGGTATTAAAGCTCGTCCTCCTTTTGTGAAATACTGTTATTGTAAAAGTCACAGTATAAATTAGTGGAAATAAATATTTAAATATGATATTGAAGGTATGCCTTTCTTTTCTAAATTAATTGAGAATGGAGTTAATGAGGTATGTTAATGGAGTAAACGTTGTTTAAGTTTTAATTAGTTGAAATTGTATAAATTTTAAATATAAATTAGTTTAACTGTTGCCCTCGGCTGAGGTTAACATTTATTGGAATGTTAACGCAATCCTGTTTTCTCTTTGATCAAATAATAAATTAGCTAAATGTGTTTATCTACATTTTTTTTGCCATGTTCGATTTCATTTTTGATTTGATTAATGCCGCCATCAGGTGAAGATTGATCATAAAAAAATATTTATTTGGAGCTACAAACTTGAAAAATGATTTTTTTTTAGGTTAGCTCCCATAGTAATATTTTTGTTTCTATACAAACCCATCGTGTTGGGTATTGTTAAATAGGATTTTAAAAAATATTGTGAGGTTGAGAACACCATTTTTCGATTAAGGGATCCGTTTCCGAAATTATTCGGTTTTAAAGCAATTTTTTGTTAGAGGTAAGTGTCCCCCACCTCTATCTGCTAAACGGTTATATATGGATACGTAAAATAAATTACAGCAGTAGTATATATACTGAAGCTGAAAAGAAAACTATCAAAGCTTAGTACTAAGTACAAACTAAAAAGTTATAGGCAACCAACTTATAAAATGTACTCGAAAATGTAAATTTCATACAATTTTCATTGTTAGATGTTTTTGGTCGTTAAACTGTGAGGTGAGAGTGTGAACAGTGTGAACCCAAAGTTGTCATTCGCAACTACGGAAACCTACACTGCGCGTGGCCTGACACGCACTTGGCCGGTTTTTTTTTTATTATAGTTTAGATGATGACCTGACATTTTATATAGAATGCGACTTTGCAGCTATCGCCTAACATCAAAGTCAACCTTAAACATTATATAAGACAACAACTGTCTGTCGTTACCACGAACACACTTAATTTTATTTCGAGTTTTGAAATAGTATGCCGACTCTAATAGTTTATTTATCTGCTTATCCAATAATTCGTTCAAATCGCCTTGTAAATTCTGTAACCGCTCGGACCCTACTATTACTATTTCTGAATGAATGAAACACCAACCTTACACTTTAATCGATCGATATCTCGATGTCGAAATATTTGTAAACGGCATCGATAGTAGATTCGATACGAAAGTCACGAGAATCGATTGTTGACCGAGGGAACTATTGTAATGAAACTGGGTTACGATGAGCACTGATCTGATAGTGCGACCGTTTAATTCGATTAATCTTAGTATCGATTATTTCCTCGATGGTGAAATCGCAAAAAAGTTTTATCCAAGCCTCTTTTTAAGATTTTTTTTTACTTTTTAATTTGTTGTAAATAAGTGTAGCAAGAACAATAAAGATGTTATCAGGAGAAATGTTTGATTGCCTGCGTTTGTAATTTCAAAGTAATGTTGTGTTGTGTTATAATAAAACGAGCCAAGTGTGAGTCGCATACGCACACAGTGTTCCATATCACCGTTTCTTGTATTATGTACGCATGAAATCACTTGCATGCGACTAACTCTTTCTTGCACGGACAGACATACATACATATCCATTTCATATTTGACTACTGTGTACTTTTATTATATCAAGAAATAAGATATGGGAAAAGTATTCCACGAAATAATTAAATAATAATTATAAATAATAAAAATTATAAAATTATTAATCATAATTATTATTTGTTATTTTTTGTTTTCTGATAGATTTTTTCCCACACCTAATTTTAAATCTTAATTTAATAAGAATATATCGGAATAACATTGTCAATATTAGATACTAACTCAACGATACTATATTTTATAATAGATACATATATAGATAAACATCCAAGACCCAGGTCAATCTGAAAAAGATCATTTTCCATCTTGACCTGACCGGGGATCGAACCCGGGACCGTGTCGCAGGCAGGCGTGTTGACCGCTGCGCCACGAAGCTCGACTAATTAAACTAGTCAATGTTTTCTCAAAATGCCGGCAACGCTCTTGTTACACTCCTGGTGTTGTATTTGTCCAAAGGCAGCGTTGATCACTTACCATCAGGTGATCCGTTTGCTCGTTTGCCGCCATTTTTATTAAAATAATTATATGGCTGAATTCAAATTCGCCCAAAGACTCGTGTACGCCATTCTCACAAGAAACGGGTACAGCCAAAAGTGTCGTTACGTTTATCACTGCTTATCGTGACCTCCTTGGGCCAGGTTGGCGTTATCTTGGGCTAACCTCGTAACAGTACAAGCATGTTTAACCATTCATGAATGTATGACTCATACCAGGCAGGTTTGGGACTTTTGAGAGAAAAATGTACGTGTTATCATCTGCTTCTTGGAACATACCTCAATGTAATGGATGAACGTAATTTGCATTAAAAGTAGGTATTCTGATTATGTATGTATTATATTATTATGTATTATTCATTTAACTAGGGTTAGGACATGAGGTTGAATATCAATTCATTAAATATGATATATTAGTAAAATTTGGAGTGAAAACAACAAATAAAGCTAATACTTGTTTGTTCATCTTACTGAACACTGGCCCTGAAACTGTCGGCATTTTCTGACTAAGTACGTGCGTGAATAAGTTTTGTTTTATATTAAAATTTGATAACACTCGTAAGTTTTGATTATTGATTATATTGCATTCACTTGCAATGATCTCGATACATGGAAATAAGACTCATTCCAAAGTAGTACGTACCTACTAGTAAATTGAATAGTAAAGGCAATGAAAAACTATTCTAGTGCATTTATTGCATTATATAAATTACTTTTCCATTATTCCAAGAGAATAAATAAGATCACTGTTTCATATTAATGCATCAGACTAACCGCAGCAAACTGTGGATTTTCCTGTAGCGGAAAATGTCAAAAACTTACGATTTTGCGTAGGGTAATTACATCTTACGAGCCGATACTTCCTCGTATCCGTGAGCCATTAAATTGACAACATAGAATCTACGTCAACGCGTTGATGGACATACGTTTTTCCATCCATTCTGCATTTGGAAAGTAAAATCGTAGTTTTTTTTTTAGTGGACTATCTTTCTAGCTCTAAGTGAGCTTTCGGTACTTGGACTTTTGAGGACCTTCTAGCAAATTGATTACTAAAGGCAATGAAAAACTATTCTAGTGCATTTATAAATTACTTTTCCATTATTCCAAGAGAATGAATAAGATCATAGTTTCATATTAATGCACCAGACTAACCGCAGCAAACTATGGATTTTCCTGTAGCGGAAAATGTTAAAAGCTTACGATTCTGCGTAGGATACTTACATGTTACGAGCCGATACTTCCTCGTATCGGTGAGCCATTAAATCGACAACATAGAATCTACGTCAACACGTTGATGGACATACGTTTTTCCATCCATTCTGCATTTGGAAAGTAAAATCTTAGATTCGTTGACCCATACACTATACACACTGTTTACATACCGCGCAGACCAAAACATTAGATCTTTTTCTTTTCTTTAATTCTTTCTTTTTTTCTCTTCTTTCTTAAAGGCTTTTCAAAAGCAATGGAAAATGTATGTATCTAATCTTTTCTAATTGCCTATGCAAGTTTTAAAACTGCCAGCTAATGATAACAGCAATCTTTATGCCATCCCGGCCGTTGCTTAACATGTGTCAGCGATATTAACCTGTCGCGCGTGCCCCTTCTATAACCTCGCCTAGGTTGCCTTAGGGATGATCCGGCTCGGTAGTACATACTTCCATACAAGATACATTGCAAGTTCAATAAAAGCTTATATTATAAAGATTAGAATGAATTAGTGTTGACTCAAAAAATTACAACTTTTGAAAGTAAAATTAGAAATCTTCATCTGAAAATGACCTCACAAACGCCACAACAAGCAAACGAGTCAATCCAACCTAACGAATAACAACATTTTGGCTAATTGGCACGAATAACAATATCTTGGAAATTGGCGTCAATAAAAAATCGATAAAGCCTGGCCACACGCAGGTGTTGTTGGGATCCATCAATTATTTAGCTTTATAATTGATTCCAGTGTCAGATTCAGCTTTCGACAACGGGTTTAAACCAAATGTTTTAACAGTTTTACTGATTTTAACGAAATCTCTCATAATGAATAATGCGATTAAGAACAAGCCGTTGGTCCCGGCTTTCATCATTGGTGGCAGTCTATGTCAGATGCCTCTAGGCAGTTTGAAAAATCTGACACGAGTGTTAACAATTTACACACGAAAAAAAATACACAAGGACACAATCTATTCTTGTCGATAAATGGTAAAAGTTTCAATGCTTACGTGTAATATCAATGTAATTTTCATAAAACCAAAAAAATCTGTATTCTTTTATAACAACGGCTTAACGTGCTTTCCGAAGCACTTTTTGTGCATGGAATCATCTTTATTATCTGACAATCAGGTGATTCATGCCTGCAATGTCCTAACCAAACTGGAAACAACTTAACAAAGTATGCTTCCGGTGGGAATCGAACACACGACCGGGTCAACAGGCAAACGCCTTGACCACTGGACCATGGAAGTTGTTTTTTTATAAAAACAATATCTATGTCGGGAAAAAATAAGCATTTTTTTCCTGGCAATTTACTTTTTTCGTAGTTCTGTCGCAGGGATGTATTTTCGCTAATGTACTCGTACTGTATGTTCGGTCTCAGCAGTGAAAGTGTATATTTTTCTTTCTGTTCGTCATAAATAACTTTGTAATCAAAAGTGTGTTATTATTAACTTATTTGGTTAGCAGTGCTTGCGCACGATGACTCAGTGACTCACTATTTCTAGTCACACTAAAGTCTACTAGTGGGTCAATTTGTTTTTATGCCCACGACAGGTTTCGGCTAGGGTTACCTACATTTTTTTGTGCGAATATAGTATTTTAAAAATGCTACAAAAATATGTATAGTATGCTTCAAAAAAATAAGTACAGCATTTCGGTAGGAAATAAAAAGTAGAATCAAAAAAGTAGACTAAATAATATTTGTTAGTTGTTACTCATCAATATTCGGTTGCACGCACACGCACATTACGTCTGTCCTACGAAAAGCGCGTTCAAAAACCTGTTTTTCATTTTTTATTAGTTTTTATGTGCAAATTATAAACTGATATATATTGACTGAAATATAGTATTTTCGCATACTATATATTTCTTCAACAGTAGATAGTACGGAGTCCCGAAATACAGTACAATAACTATGATATGTAGATGTTATAGTGCGGTTGGCAACCCTAGTGTCGGCGAGTACATAAAAACGAGACCGTTGTTCCAATCTGCCGTCTTTGATATTTGATAGCTTGTTTTTTAACCAAGGACGGAAGACATTTTTCCGAACTGTTATTTATTTGCCATTTTGATTTGTCAATTCGGTGTTTTGTTAGACGAAGATGTCACTGCAAAATTTCTTGGTAATATTTTAATATTCCATAGCTGTTTTTTTAGAAGACATTTTTCGGAACTGTTATTTATTTGCCATTTTGATTTGTGAATTAGGTCTGTTGTTAGGCGAAGATGTCACTGCATAATTTCTAATTTCTTAGCAATATTTTGATATTAAAGTAATTTTTTTGTGAGTAATTTGAGTGCTTATGTATGCAAAATGCTATTCTTACATAAGTACTCATATTGAATTAAGAAATAAGATATGGTAGAAAAATTCTCGACTACACGGCAATAATCTCCACCATATCCATTTTCTCTCCTACGATTTTTCCACATCTTATTTAATATAATTATCAAATCTCTACTTATAGCTTATAAAACTTTGTGCAGTACAAACCGACACACAAATTAATAATACTTGTATATTTTACTGGTCCAAAAGCTAGTCACTGAAAGTAAAAAAAAGCCTTAATACAACTCCAAAAACCTTACACTTGTGATAGTCACAAAAAGAAACACTTGTTTATCAAAACATAATATTTCAAATTAACAGTGAGATCTCAGACTAGTATTTACGGGTATCCAATTCGGTGTTTTATGAATACAGGTGTTGTAAGCCCGAATATGATGTTTGAATTGCCAATATATTGTCGAGATATGCTAATTCTCGTTTTTATGTCGGTTAAGACAAATGTCGTCGCTGTTAGTTTTGAATTATGATATTGTCCAAATGTGTGCCAGTTTCTTTTGAAAACGTTATTTTTTGCAATCTTTTATTGTTTTCACATTTAGTTCTGTGTTTCTTTATTATAAAAGCTAAAGATAACGTTAATAATAAGTGTTAAAAGAAAGTGGAACATAAACTTATTTTTCCGTTCTCATATTTTAATTATTATAAAAAGTTTTAAAAACGTTTTTAATAGTAATTACGTATTCTTTCACAACTATGAAATAAGGGTATAATAGAAATACGTTTCTAGAGAAGATACTTTTGGTAATGGTGGTCTAGCATCTTGCTAGAAGCCATTTCTCTCATATCTCCGAAAAACTCAATCTTTAATTAAATTAGCAATGACTGTACAAGATCAAGGTCAGCGGTATGCAACACAACAATGTCGCCTGGTTAACGGAAGAGAGGAAGTTATGCAATGACTTCGCAATCAGTGCCCAATCATCGTATAGCAGATAGGTCAGGGTGACCTGTACATGTACAGTTGTACACTCATCACCTCTTATTTGTATTGCCAGATTATGTGATATGCCATTTGCGAGGCGAATTTATTTTTAAATTAATAAATAAGAATGTATTATTTATTTTTAACTAGCTCAATTTGTGTGATTTGTCCCTATATATTTATTTATATCTTCAAAATAATCATGGTTTTTAGCATAGAACTAACGTAGATTAAATTTGAAGCGGAAGGTTCCGTAAATGATCTTAAACATTGTACTGTCGTCTATTGTACTAAGAAAACATTTCAATAAAAAATATTGAATATTGAGTTTGATATTGAATAAAAGCTTCTATAAATTTTAAACATCCTGTATATGTTTGTTATACATTGTGAGGCTATTAAGTGTCTAAATTCATGTAAAATCGCGTCGAGACATCATCTCTGAAATCGGGACTTTCACAAATCAGGTAACGCCATGAAGATTATATGTATATATTTGCATGGGTTATGCTTTCTTGCAGATATCATGATTATTTACACTTGTAAACAAATACAATACAATGCAACAAGTATAATATTGATACAAGTACTGACGACTTGACGAGTATTTCCCGCCTACAGTACTAGGTACGGCATGCGCTTCCGTACTCGCATGAATGGCGCTCATTAGCAATTATGAGGTCATTTTACTTTATTAATGGACGTGTAATTGTGAAACTCGGTATCGGCTCGGGCAGCCTTGATAAAAACCTATTAGTGATTAATTACATTGACAAATGTTTTGTTTTTTAGCCTTCCGTTTAATTAATCATAAAAAAAAGAAAAGATAAATATGAGTTAGACCCGCTTGCAAAGAATTCAGTACCTTTTTTGGACATACATGTTATCATTCCGATATTAGATTTCATACAGGATCAAGCCAATCTCCTTGTGGATAAGAATTTACAAATAAATAAATGTTATGTCGTGGTAACACAAGCTGAGGCATGCTTTAGATGTTAAAAACTTTCCTTGGCAATAAATGACATAATTATTACTATATTATTCATATTCAAATCAAAACGCCTAAATCGGCATGCAGAAAACGATTGGCAAGATATTTATTTAAGTATAATTGATAAATTACAACATTTAAATAAAAAAAAACGTCCTATGAGGTTGATTGCACTCTCTGGCAATAATTGGATATTTGAAAATCAAATCAATTCTTAATAATATATTTTGATTATTATGAGAAGCAAACTACATTTAATTATTATTATAAATAAACTAAAAACAAAGAACGAAACTAAGATTATAAACTATAACTAGTCTTAAAAAAAGAAAATTAACCTACGAAAAAAAAAGAAAAATAAATAAATAAACATTAAGTTAAATAAAAAATAGAAGCCAAATCGCTGCAGTCAGCGGGCAGGCGCCCAAAAGACTGGCGGCATTTCCTCGTTGGATTGCCAAACTTAGTCAAAATCAATTCTTAGACTTACCATTCAAATTTGATAAGCTGATAAGACGAATTTGTATGAGAGGACCAAGTTACTTTTTTCGCCTTTTTCTCATGATTTTCTGTTTTAAAAGCTATTCTAAAGTCTTTTCATATAAATAATGTCAAATCAGCAACCTCACATATTGTGCAGTCGAAAATGCTAAATATGAGAATAATAAATATACATTTTCAATTGATAATACTTCCGAAGAGGTACAGAGGTCATCACCAGACAGATTCACGCCAATTTTACAGCTCCTGAGCCATCTGTTGCATTATGCAATCCATAACCGATTAATAACGCGACCTTAATTTTAAGTTATCGTCGCTGAGGACAGCGGCTCTCCTTACAGTGTTGGGACAAGGGTAACTCGATACCAGCACTCGATACGTCGCGGAAGTTTGTCACGAGGATATCATGTGAGTCAGGGTAATTATCGCTCGTGTGTGCGACGCAAAAACGATATTTTTTGCCGATCTGCGAGTACGCGGACAAATTAAGGACGGAACAGGTACGAAACGAACCATGCTATGATCACAGTAATGACATCTTATTGTGATAACCACAGAGCAGGGAAGGTCGAGCGACATTCCTAACTCTGTGCTAATAACCAACTAATAACATATAATGCTATGAATTTCTATCCTGATGACGGATAAATAAACGCCGCTCAAAAGTCAACATATTATGCCACTGTCTTTCGTGCTAATTCAAATAAGGAATTAACACTAAAAAATTCATGTGTGTACGAAATGAATAATCTTATGGGATTTTAAAAAAGCCTAATCATCGTTTACAATACAGCATTTTAACATTCATACTTGATTTTAACTCCTACAAGTATGCATCACTTATTTAGTCTGTATTTTATCTCTGACGCCGTTCACGATTTTCAACAATTGTAATGAGTTTACTCACGATCTTATACAAATATCTCTGATGTAGCTCTAAATATACTACCAATTACTTTTTGCTGTCAACTAGGGAAAGTTTAAAACTTTCAGTAGTATTTGAAGGTCCGGTGAATGTTGGTGGGGAAGATATCGCTTATGTCCGAGTACTTATACTTAGGGCCAGTCTCATTACACGGCTCGATATAATGTATGGAGATAGGTCATTAAATATTTAATAGAGGCAATTTAAAAAAAATAAAGCCTGAATCATCCGCAGATAAATTAGCTTTCTATAGGTGATAGAATTTTGAAAATCAGCCATTAGTTTCGAAGCCGATTCAATGCAAACAAACAACCAAATATTTGCTCTCTATAATATTAGTAGATATATGTTAATTTTGTGTACTTTTTATTTTATGGTGCAGGGTTAGTAAGGACGCACGAGGTAATGAGCAAGGAGTATCAGTTTTTGCCGATCGAGTGACACTGTCGTGAGCCCGTCAATTTGTTTTATAAATTCGAGTCGATATTATCATGTCTACGCATTAAAATTAATGTTTATTACAATCATTGATGCGTGAATTTCACAATATTTTAACCACCAAATATTTTGTGCTACTCAATAAAGTTGGAACTACCTATCATAGGGCTTTTTCATACTTTATTTATGTTTAATATCCATAGATAGAGAAACAACGTTTAATTCTGTTTCTACATTAGTAGTAGGGAAGACACGCACAATTTTTCTAAACGGACGATTATTTTACATTAAAGTCTCTCCCGTCACAAACACTCTCCTTTAAGTTTTGAAAATACTACAGATCAATTAGTTTAGAAAACAATAGTTTTTCTATTTGCTCTAAAAGCTCTATAATGTTAAAGTTTTATAGCTTGTTAGTTTTTAACATTCATGATTTAAATACGTAGGTTGTATGCTTTGTTTGTTTTTTTATTGATTGTAAAATTTCGATTTGCAAAATGATCTTTTATAACCGTTACACAATCCAATGCTCCGTATCTTTTCAGTCCAAAGCTTCAATTAATCTCATTTCGCCGCGTTTGATATCAGTGCAAAAAAGTAGTCAAAACCAAGTCTAATTTAATGCAAATTATACTATTACTGTAACTGGATAGCCGCCGGTGGCCGTATTCGGCTGCCCTCAAAATTATATAGGCCAGTAGGTATACGGCGCTTCTGCCGAGTTTATGATAGATGATTGTGCAATTTAAAGATGTTTGGGGAAAATAAAACCTTGAAAATAACTGTTTCCATGGTTCGTAAACTTTAACTCGACAGTGAAACGCTAATAGCATTTATAACAATAAATCATGTATTGTGTCTCGTTTAGTCTCTAGCAATGTGTTAACTGGCATTCGGCGACGGCGTGGTTGAAATTCATTGCTTAGTTTCGCCATGAAGGACGAACCAACTTTCGTGGCGGATAAGCCCATAAGCAAAATAAGGAACTGCTTCCATCACGTATAAGCGCCGGCTCTCCTCTGACAAAGAAGGCAACTGTCAAGAGTAGTTAAGGGTAAGGGCCACCGTTACGGCCCACCATCACTGTCACTATCTTATCTGTCGTTAGCGTTACGATATACCATGACTAGTCTACCCACCCCAAACCTTCAATCCAGCTCTGACCAAAATACAAACAACCTACAGCATAGCAAAATTGACTTGACTTCTGAGTACGACCGGATACCATAGCGTGCCGTCGGGTGCCTTCGGGCACCGACGGGTACCATCAGGTCCCTTCGGGGCCCATGGGGTTCCATTGGAAGAATTGAGCTCCTGGAATAAGTAGAAATCTTTTGAGTATAATTAACATAGATTACCTCAGTACAATGCGTGTTTTACAAGTATTTAACTGTAGACATTATTTTGTAATAAGATGGGCAGTGTTAAAAGAAACATCTTTCATTTAACGTAAGTACCTGATTACTGATAATAGCCAACCACAAATCCTCATATGGATATAATGGCCATATTTAATTATGTCTGGGTAGAAACTGGCTTTTACACTTATTATTCTGCAGTAAAAAGCACCTAATAACCACCAACTTACCAGTAACTAAAATATGAAATACGTGTTTGCATTCTCAGCATTTCAAAGTAAAGATTTAAACTGTTGTAAATTGCGACTAGTTGGCCAACCGGTTGACGGACGGGTGGAGACGAGCGTTCTGGACAATTATTAGTGCTAGTAGCACGCAATCGCTACTCGACTATTAAAATACAAGTTTTTTTTCCACATACACCCACGCCAACTCATTCGGTCAAACGGTTTTATTTTTGCACATAAAATATAATGCTATGAAAAGATTAATCGTCTGGCGACGAGATTGAACTGCACATCGTAGCTGACAGCAGACAGCAACAGCAGACGACATGTCGCTGCGACACGACTCTCTGTATATCTTTAAGTTACTTTCGCAGTTAGACACGTCGCCCATCTACAAGTTGCTCGCGAAGACCTATCGATGCGACATAGTCGAGTGACACGTCGACGTGTCAGTGCGACATGACAGAGCGAAACGTCGTCTGTTATTGCTGTCGGCTACTAACCTGTGCCTTTAAGAACTACTATGCCCAAGTGCGATGAAAGTATAACTAAAAGAAATACAGATTATAATAGGACCTGAATAGGGCTTTAGATGTTATGAAGTCGGCAGTTTTCCTGATGCCAGCCCTCTATAGATATGTCAAATCAAACCAGAGTCAGGCCCAATGTAACAAATAGTTACTGGATAAACAAATTGCGAAAAAAATATACGAGAAATTGTTTGATACTTAATTGTTTCCTTGTGTAAAAAGTTTCAGGAAAACCTATCATTGTTGTAGTTCTTTTAATTTAATTATTTTTTAAGGAATGACGCATTTAGTTCTACAAATAACTGAAGTAGACCTTGTTTTGCTCTTTGAGTTATTCATATAATATTTATTTACTTCGTTATTACTTAGAATCTAGACTTAATAAAATCCTTGCGGTTTTCATCCTTAATACGTTTTGCAATTATTATGGCTCATTAAAATAGCCAATTATTTCTAAGAAAGTTATTTTTGTTTTAATATCCAGTAGCCTTAGTCATATTAACTCGCATTAGAACGTTGATAAACAACTTTGTGGAACGGGTTATACAGACAATAACAGTGGGATAGCCTTGCATTTGTTTGAGAACGAAACTTTCTAACTCTTTTAACTTACTTCAAGTCATCTTCAAGTAAGTAATACATCGCCCGACTACTACATTTCGCTCGACCGCAGACGAAGTTTGTCGCTTTGTCATATCGCAGCGATACGACTGGTTTCTCTACATATATTTATGAAAAAGATTTCGCAGCTCGCGACACGTCGCCTGACTACGCGTCCCTTAATTGAAGATGTGTCGCTCAACTGCAGAAAACGTGTCGCTGCGATATGTTGGAGCGACAGGGCTGGTCTTCTATATTTATGGAATAGCTCTTTCAGCTAGCGACACGTCGCTCGACTACACGTCGATCGACCGCAGTCGACGCGTCTCTGCAACATGACGGAGCGACACGAGGGTTTCTATAATTTCATGAAATAGCTTTCACAACTAGCAATACTTCGCCCGACTGCGTCGATCAACTGCAGTCAACGCGTCGCTGCGACATGTTGGAGCGACACGGCGGGTTCTTTATATTTATGGAATGGCTTTCGCAGCTAGCGACACGTCGCCCGACTACACGTCGATCAACCGCAGTCGACGCGTCGCTACGACATGACGGAGCGACACGACTGGTTTGGCTTTCATAGCTAGCGATACATCGCCTGACTACACGTCGCTCAATCACACACGATATGTCGCTGCGACATGACAGAGCGACACGTTCTCTGCTATTGGCTACGAACCTTCACCGTTGAATAAAATTGGTCCATTATAAAAAGAGCACGAGTTGCAACAGATATTAGGTACGTGACAAAAAGAGCAAGTGATGGCTACGTGACGGCTGTCCGTCCATGGGCATCATGGCTATAGCGGTCGCCAGGTTTTTGTGAATGGGAGATTTTGGACGATATTACGGTACTTGTGTCAGTTTTTTACCTTACAAGTGCTTGATGCATGATTTTGAATAGATTTGCACTCGTAACATAATTTAAAGAACTGAATATAACGTAATAGTAAAAAATTTAAATTTGTACCTATGCTAAATATACATATAGCTAAATAGACTTGAGGTAAGCAAAGCCATACCATACCATGTATATTATTTACGAACACATGATTTTGATATTTTAAAAGATGGAAAATTTGTTAATATTGACTTCCCGAGTCGCCCCCTATAGGATCGGAATGGGATTGTTAGTCGTATTGTATAGGTATTTAATAAGAATATTTTCTGCAGTCGAAAACTAAAAGTAGAGTTTTGTCGGCCCACAATGAAAACTTTTTGGTACTTACCAAAAACAAAATTTGTGCAGTCATCTTTAGTATTTTACTTTCAAAATTATTGTCAAGTGATTCCCATAATTAATGAAACGATTTTGATAAATGTGCACATGGAACAATGTCAAAAGCAAAGGTACATACTTTGTCATCAGCCGTCAGTAGCGTCAACAGTGGCAGTCGAATGACGTAATCGACTATTTTTGTGGTCAGTGTGACCCACTTTAGTGGACGTAACATTGACAAATCGTTTTAATGTCTGTTTGTCTCGTTTCAGGTACGTACTTGAGGAAAATTGACGTCAACATCGTGGGCAGATAAGTTGTAAGCTCTACAATATTACGTATGAAGCTTTTCTACAAAAAAAAATATAGAAAAGCAATAAATTAATCATCCCCTATTTTCTTATCCTTAGGGTTGGATTACATACCTACACACAGGTCGAATTGATAACCCCCTTTTTGAACATACATACGTCTTTTTCCCTTGCGGGGTAGGCAGAGCCCAGGGTCATAAAACCCAAAGGCCACGTAAGCGTGTTAGTGGGCGTTAAGGTAGAAAGTGGAATCAATATAGTCATGGGTTGCTAGCCGCATCGCCTATTGACGTGATTCCTTAGATTTTTGCCGAATCCCTTGACCGGTTTTTATGGTCTGCGCGGGAAGAGAAGCAGCTGGTATATTTTATGTTTTTTCTTTTAACCAGCATGGAGCATGGAAGGTTCCTTTTTTAAGTCGGTTAAAAATGCGATTAAAAACCACTACAAGTGGAATAACACTAAATATGTTTGACATTGTACGAAATATTACTTAAGGCTTTCGAAGGTTGCCTAATCTGTCACCTGATCTCTTCAGCAAGCATTAGTCAAACCCTCGTCAGAATCTGATACTCCAGGTAGCCGGATGTCAATCATTTTTTATTTCATCACTTATCAACTCCCGATCTCGTACGAATACTTTTGGCTCAAATGACAGAATGGGAAGTTAAAAAATCTCCTTGCACCGGCTAGCTAGTTTGTGACGAAAAAAATTAAGAAAAGAAGAGAAGAATAAAGAACCTGTGATAAGAAAGAAACATAGGTTCTATAGAATTGCTGGAGCAATGGCATCCCATCAAGAAGATTAACTCGTATTGACGTACTCACGTTCGCTTACATATACATGGCGAAATTTTGATCGTTCTAGACCCTTAAAGGGGTGATTCAGCCCGTCGATATGAACCATTTTTTTTATGGGACCAATGCTGGAAACTCAAATTTTATTTCAACATTTACATACAAAAGTGTTCAGCCGCCCGGGCGATTTTTTTATCGAGTTTACAGCATTTTTCCCACAGGAAAAGTTGTTTATATTAACGGGCTGAATCACCCCTTTAATGGTCCGGAACGATCAAAATTTCGCCATGTATAACAGATAATGACGGAAAATCAGTGTTTCGCTCTTGGAGTGTAGTACCTACGTGTTTGCTAACTGCGTTTTTTTATCCATCTTTTATAATCTGTAGCAACTCGATTACGAAGCGACATTTGATTTGTTCTTGTTAAAATTAAACTAACTATTTATATAAAATTAGACATAAATTTACACTGTACCAATTAGTGTCATGGATGTGTAATCATTATTTTTATGACTGGTGGATTTCATACTGACAACTGCTGTCAAAAATACCTCTCCTACCTGGTGAAAAAATCGATTCCAAGAACTGAAATTTCTCCGAAAAACAAAAAACACGAATTTCTCATCTTTTGCAATCAATCGTATTCAAATACCGCTTACCTAAAGATTAAAAAATTGTGGCATTCGTAAAAATTACAAAGCAGGAAAGCTTGAACCCTGTCATGCTATAATCCCATTCACAGCTACTCCACCACTAATAACGAAATTATAGATATTTTCTTCAGACTACTCGAGTTTCCGATCTTCTGATCTGACTGTCAATATAACATATCGAACACCTTAATAACAAAATATAACAGGATACAGAAGTATGCCGTTGATTTGATACTTTGTACATTTCTACACAACGGCGGCTAGCTCCATTCTGGATCTCTCCGTCTCCGCTCAGCGGATTAGCTCTTGGAAGGTGTATTCGAATTCTTATTTCTGCTACAAATCAAATCAAGGTCTTTTTTTATGTTCAAGCAAACCGCTCTTTTAATGTTTATCTATGCAAATACGACAAATTACTATCTGAGCTCCGTGGCGCAGCGGTCAACAAGCCTGCCTGTGACACGGAGGTCCCGGGTTCGATCCCCGGTCAGGTCAAGATGGAAAATGATCTTTTCAGATTGACCTGTGTCTTGGATGTTTATCTATTTATGTATCTATTATAAAATATAGTATCGTTGAGTTAGTATCCCATAACACAAGTCTCGAACTAACGTTGTGTGAACTCTATCTGTGTGATTTGTCCGTATATATATATTTATTTATTTATTATTTAGGTTACTGATTTTTGCAACACAAATATATTTTTTTTTGCAAAAAATCTGTATGCATACAAAGGATTGTATTGTTATTTAAGTTTATTGGATATAAGTATATTAAGGATTGGACCCTCCCTACATGCAATAGGCTGTAAATAACTTTTTTGGCAAGGCAGTAGTATTCTTTATAAAAAAAGCTCGTTAGATGTTCTTGTAAAAATAATGTCTTCCTGTGGGAGCTTTAATTCCAACGCATAATAAACAGTATTGACCATTCTGTACTATTTATGATTTATGCCAATAGTATCTCGTAAAATATTTATCCGAGCTGGGCATCGAACCCGGAACTCCCGGCTAATTGCATGTTGCTATTTTAGCTGTCGCCAGCATGTCGGCTGTTCCTGGGTTAAAAATAACTTTTGTTTAGAGAGTTCGGGAAGGTTTATGAATGTAGACCGATGTCGGGGCGGGGCGCTAGTTCTTAATAATATCGGCTCGGTAATGAGAATGCAAAGACGATATGGTCAGCAAAGAAGACAATGGAGTTGAGATGGTAGATATACATTACTGCTGAAACAGGCGGTGCTTTTTGTGTATGTTGTATTGGTCACAAACAATACAAAAACGGGAAAAATTAGATTTTTTTTAAGCACAGCATTAGCAATATAAATTATAAATATATTCAGCCAGTTTTAGGTTTAGGATTTAATTAAAAAATATTTAAGGGACTTGTGGAAGAATCTGATTCTGATTGTGAAAACGTTATTTATTCATAGAATGTACCACTTAAAGTCTCAGTTTTTTAATCAAAGAAATTGGTCAACGCTTGTAGTATTATGCACTTTAAACCAGATTAACAAGAATTACATCTTTTTCTTCATTCTGTCTAGTAAAATGATTAATTTATTCGCTTGCTAACCCTACCACACTCGAAGTAATTGTTTTCAGCCGGCGATCGATGCGACTCGAGTGCGAATCGAATAAATCACTCGATGGATTGACGGCTAGAAAATCGATTCGTTCGTGATCGCGCCGCGACATTCCAGCTCTACAAATTATAAATGTTAACAGAAAGACCAGTGTTCTATTTTGTAAAATAAGCTAAGGAAGAAAAGTAAATAGACATGCATAGTAAGCTTCCAAGAGCTTTTTATCGGTCTACCAAACTTCTTTACACAAACTAAATAGTACCAAAGGCTCCAACATAGTAATAACATAGATTTTAGGAGTTGCTCTAAACAATGGTTAAATTTGGCGTAGGTACAGCAAAAATCATGTTTTACTGAAAGGTTTGTCCGCTTCTCCTTGTTTATATAATTCAATATTCGAGATTCAAACGTTAAATGACACTTATTAACTGTCATTTTTATTTCACAACAGTAAATGGTTTATCACGAAAAATTGAGTATCGTGCTTATCTAATGAAATTAGATAAATAAGGGTCGGCAATGCGCGAAGAGCATTACTTGTGTTGCAGGCGTCTATAGGCTACGGTAACCGCTTTCCATCAAGTGGGCTGTATGCCTGTTTGCGTACTTAGTAATATAAGAGAAAAATAGTCTTAATTAATTAATAGGTTTGACGCAGACAAATGGAAGCTTATGTCCAGCAGTGGACCGCGAAATGATGAGTCTTTATGAACGGTGACTGGTCCTGGCGCTTGATTCTTGCATCTGTACCCTCTATAATTTGTACCAACACTGTTTTTATGTGGAACATATCGCGGTCTGCCTTGCATTCTGGATCGAGTGTAAAGTGAATATTTTATGATAATTTCCAGTGAAATGCAATGGCGGACGTGTTGTTATTGTTGCATGTAAACATGGCTATGCATATGTATGTATATCGATTGCATCGATCATTTCTAATTAGAAGTAGATCCTCTTAACATTTTTTTTTAGAAAACATCCACGACAAGTTTCTTATTTAACAACTATAAATTACATAACATGTCAAGGAGAAAACACATTTGGTATTTTTTAAAACCCGTGTCCATTTTACGGGCACCATGAGTGATATAAACAGTGTTGGCACACGGGTGCACAGACGGCTTGGAGTAGTTATTCAAAACAAAAGTAGTTAAAAAATGGGTTTGTTATGTCAAGATATCATATGAATGTGTCGGGACAATCTGACGAATCCCGATCATCTGGCAACCCTACTAATATGTAAAGGCACAACGGCACAAGGCGGGCTCATTGCACCATAGATGGCCGATAAGGCCACTAAACGATAACACGACCCCAGGCTAGGCAGTCACGCAGACGAACCAAATGTCACCCACATAACAACAGCGTACAGTTCAAAGATTGGTGATCGACTCATCCGAGATATTCTACCCACATTTCAAATAGTAGGTACGTGTAGTAAAGTTATTATAGATAGATGATTTATTCCTTGAAAATAGTGATACAATGGTGGTACAAGGTACAATATGTTGAAACATAAGGCCGAAGAAGAAGCCCTTACCTAAAGATGGCCGATACGGCCACTAAACGATAACATGACCCCAGGCCAGGCTGTTACACAGTCGCAGTCGCGAAACAGTAGAAAACGCTTACTATAAAGATTATTGGTTCAACTCCACATCCTATTTCATCCTTCACATCAGGTCACTTTCTGGCCATATTTGGCATCGCGTGGGTCTTCCATCAACTCGATTCTATCGTATCGAATGACAAATTCTATCGATTGTCGAGAGTGGGCTTAATTGACCTTAGTTTGCGTTTACGAGTTATTTATGGCTCGAAAGTTTGTTAGCCCAAATAACTATTTTTATGACACAGGTGAAACGCCATTAAACAGAGAATTATGAGTAACTGCCCAATATAAGATTTATTGTATGGTGAAATAAAAATGTTTTCGTAAACAACACCTATTTTTTTTTAAGGCATAAAATGTTTTGTTTTAGCACTAATAAATTTAAAAGAAATTTTTTTATAGGTATAATTTACTTACTAGTCTACTACATTTGCAATACTTGCTGAGTTGCTATGATTAGGACCATAATTATACATAACACCTGCATTATATGTATGACTCATAGTTGGCAAATAAATGTTTGAATCTTGAATCTCACGAGTAAAATTCAATGTGCCATACCATACTCTGTTTTGGACCAGTGTTATAGTAAGAAAGTAACATTCAACAAATTCTGTATGTTAGAGACTCCATCCAAATTGCCTGTGCGCGGATTTTACGTTCGAGAAGCATTTTTAAAAATCAATTTTTTTTTAATTCGACATTTTTACGTTCGAGAAACATTTTTAAAAATTCGTGTAGCACTTCAGTTTCTTACTAGAATTTTACAATATCGCTCTGAAAACGCAGCTACAAAATTTCACAGCCTGGCCATACATTTTACGCTAATCAGCTACACATTACATCTTCGGTAGAAACGCTTAACGATGGGCTTTAAAATGGCGAAAATTAGTAGTTCTTGTGAAAACGCATAAAACTTTCCACGAATCAGTTTAATGCGACATTAAAGTTTAACCTACATAGTTTGGTTTATCGTTGTTCCAAGTAGATTCCAGAGTGGACTAGCGTAGCGTTTCCCATTTGGTCCCGTTTGGGTCGCGACCCGGTACCGGGACATCAAATTAAAAAACTATGTAGAATATATTTCTTATCAAACTTTAAACCCGTAAGAAATTCATTACGTTTATGATATTTTACAAGTTTCAACTCGTTGCCATATTTAAATTTTATTTATATAATTACACAGTTAGCAAATGTCAAAAATGTATAGAAAACATATTTTTTGAAATAAAAATTCATATGTGAATGTGACTCGACTTCTGACGTCATTCAAGTGCGAAAACCATACGCGGATCAAAAATTGTGCTCCAGGTCGTTGACGCGTCTAAAACGAACAATAAAATATATTAGTCAGGCCATTGTTTTCCATAGAATGTTTATTGTATTTTCATCGTATCGCCACCTCATTGATTTATGTAGTTTTTATGTAAAAATAGCGTTTATGCAAATCAGATTCGCGCCCGACACATACAAATATGTGTAAGATATATTATATCTTTCGGTAAAACAATAATATTTATTGTGTTTAAGTACAATATTTCTATAGCTTGTCGTGTCATGTATTCGATTATTTATTCACATGTTTACTTGAATTTAATGGTTTCCTAAACACCAAAACGAGTTTTTTGTACATGCATTTGTGTTTGTAACTAGTTTCAATGTTGTGTTAAATTATAATGTATCGTAACAAACCAGCCGTGTAAAGCCTAGCATAGCCGTGTGGTTCCCGGCAGAGTAGAATAGAACCACTCCAAGTATTCCCGTGGATGTCGGAGAAGGCGACTTAGGAAACAAGCTAAACAAAGGTTATAAACATCAAAGAGAACTCTCCAACCCGTCTGGCCAGCGTGGAGAGTGTAGGCCCAATCCTCTGACTGCCATGGCTAATTAGGACTCTGTTAGTACAGAGAGGGTCACGCTCCTGCAGTGGAGACTTAAACAGACCTGATGATTTGATGATGATGTACATACGTTTTGTAACAACCGTTTTTAATTTTTACAAGGTAAGACCATAACAAAGATTCATTATTAACAGTACCAAGGTTCAGTTGTTTATCAGTCAATAGTTATCAACTCTATTCTAATTTCCACAATAAAAAATATACGTAACTAGCAATTTTCCCGCGACTTCGTCCGCGTAAATTTTAGGCTATGTCATCCGCAGATAAATTAGCTTTAGATAGGTGCACAGGTAAATATTCTGATATCTATGGATAGGTGAAAGAATTTTGAAAAATGGTGCATATTTCGGCGCCGACTATTGTTTTATTTTTAATATCAGTATAGATAGTAATATAAAGTATTACGTCTTTTCTTTTTTGGCGTAGAGAGAGCTTAAGATCGTTCGATCGATGAACAAATTTTAAAAATCAGAATCCGTACTTAGGATTTCACTAGACCATGGCAGTTTAAGAAACTTAAAACATAAAACTTTTAAATCTAAATATATATAACTCAAAGGTGACTGACTGACTGACATAGTGATCTATCAACGCACAGCCCAAACGACTGGACGGATCGGGCTGAAATTTGGCATGCAGGTAGATTTTATGACGTAGGCATCCGCTAAGACAGGATTTTGATCAATTCTACCCCCAAAACTATACTTCTTAACGCGAGCGAAGCCGCGGGCAAAAGCTAGTTATAAATATAAGAATAAAAAAGCAACAAGGATTGTCTATGATAAGTAAATTTGATTTATTGTGGCAACACTGATCTCTCTCTTCCTGCTAGCTCCCAACCTGCTAGACGTGTCTGTAATATTTTTGATATTTTTAATTAATACAGTCCTAAAAAGTTACCCCATCATTTTATTTCTTATACAAGGGCTATTTATAAGAACACCAAGGCGAATATATATTCCTTTAATAGACTTTTACGAGCAATCATACAATCTGCTCTTGCGCATATAGTTTGATTGCTTATGCAGAAAAACAGCTGGCATTATAATGTTTATTATTATCTCCGTGAATATTACTTATCATGGAATTTAGTAGATTACTGATCCGTAATCAACAATTATGAAGTCCATTCTAATTTCCACATCTCAGAAAATACGATCCTGATTCTCATAATTGCCGCATAGATCATAGATAAAAGGAGAGATGATTGCCGTATCTACCTCAGTTAATTGTGGGGGCTACCCCCCTATCTCTTCGATAGGCTGATAAGTCTGAAATACGTACGGCGTCTCATCATTATCCGACAATTTTCTCACTTCTAAAGTTCTATCTAACTCGCCTGTGTTACGAGACGTCGTAATTTGTCTGGTTGACGTTAAATGCTGGTTTTTGCCACTGTCCACTTCGATCCCAACTCGGTCCCACGCTGGGAAGTTTCCTGTTAGCCTGTTTCGATTTATATATTTGTATTATGGTCTTAAAGTCGCAAAACATCTTTCTATTAACTATAAGATCGCTCATTCTGCCTTGTTAACACAAAAGGCTTTTCTACATTTGCCCAAAAATTTAGTTTCAATCAGGAAATTTTATTATGCAATGATACTAGATCAGTCGGTAATCTATTTATAAAATTTTAGCCTTGTGTTGTGTCACAGGTATGGCGCTTCAAACAAGCGTACTTTTATATTTATGCCTTAAACTACTTCAAACAAAAATTTACATCCGTGCACACGTCTGTGTGTGAGTTAACCATCAAGGTCGACACGGCACGTAACGTGCGAACAGTAGCAACAAAGTTCATTTAACCCTGTTTTTCGAAACCTTAAGAGTCCCACGTAAAGCCGAAATCCCATACAAACGTAGTTTGGTTTTAGTTTTACTACAGTTAGGCCAATCTTAACCAAATTTCGTACATACTACCGGATAATAAGGCATATTGATGTTTATAATCAGATTTCAATTTTAAAAACAATACCTAAACAAAATTACAGCGAGTAGAAGTTTTCGATACAAAACTTCTACTAAACTACGTTTGTATGGGACGGCTTTACGTGGGACTTTTAGGAACTCCTTAGCACGAGGAAAGGTGCGAGGACGCCATATTACGAGACGCTGCGAGTTTCCATTCTGTACGTTAATTTTTTTGTAATTGTGTAAATTTAGAAAAAAATATTTCTCATTGTTTTAAGTCATGCTGGTTATTCTGACATTTTAAACTCTTTGAAAGTTATTCCACAATAATCTATCGAAACGCCCTCAACTCCACAAGAACCGCTTGAAACCGGTTCCCTCTGATAATATTATGATCTATTTCGCCGGGCGGCCATCCGTAACCGCGCGTGTCGATGGGCGATGCTTTATCGGGCCACAGGTGGCGCTGATTGCGATTACTGCCGTCTTCCGGGTAGCTACTGACCAGATATGCTATCCTGGTATTCCTGACTCGCTTGCTTCTAGTTTGCTCGAGATATCGGAACGTTGAGGTGACCATCTTATTTGTTAGTTACTACGAATAAGTGTTAGTTATGCATTCTTCCGGGTAGCTATTGAGCAGAGATGCTCTCCTGGTATGAAACTTGTAAAAGACATGAAGACGTTGGAACGTGAAGTTTTGTTGTTTGTAATGACGTCTTCCGGGTAGTTACTGACCAGATATGCTATCCTGGTATTCCTGACTCGCTTGCTGCTAACTTGTTTGAGACTTGAAGATTTTAGAGGGGTCTGATAATATTATGATCTATTTCGCCGGGCGGCCATCCGTAACCGCGCGTGCGTGTTTATCGGGCCACAGGTGGCGCTGATTGCGATTACCGCCGTCTTCCGGGTAGCTACTGACCAGATATGCTATCCTGGTATTCCTGATCATGCTTGCAAACAAGTTAGAAACTTGTTTGAGGCATTGAGACTTGAAGAGAACCATTTCTTTGTTAGTTATGCATTCTTCCGGGTAGCTATTGAACAGAGATGCTCTCCTGGTATGAAACTTGTAAAAGACATGAATAAGTTTGAACGTGAAGTTTTGTTGTTAGTGGTGCCGTCTTCCGGGCAGCTAATAAGCAGATATGCTATCCTGGTATTCCTGAGTCGCTTGCTTCTTAACTTATCTGAAGATTTTAGAGAGATCATTTCTTTTTAAGAGTCCCACGTAAAGCCGCAATCCCATACAAACGTAGTTTCGTTTTAGTTTTACAACAGTTAAGCCAATCTCAACCAAATTTCGTACATACGACCGGATAAGGCATATTGATGTTTATAATCAGATTTCAATTTTAAAAACAATACCTATACAAAATTACAGCGATTTGAAGTTTCGTATCGACAACTTGTAGTCGCTGTATTTTTGTAATGGGTTCTTCGGGCAGATATAAAGTAATATTTAAAGTACATATTATGTTTCAACAAATAAAAAATCTTAATCTTGACTCTTTTCATAAATCAATTAAAAACCACATAAATAAAAATGTCTTATTAAAGAAGTCTTATGCGTAATAATTGATGATTGTGGAGTTAATTGCTAAGAATGGAGTCGATAAGTCTAATATGTGTTTTTTAATGGAACAAATCAGCGTTATTGATTGTGGAAATATCATCGGATGTGGGTTTAATACCTACAAACACAGTAATTAATAGTGTATAATTAAAAAATAGTCCTTTATTGTTTTTATCCAACAGGCCCTAGGCTTCAGCCTGAAATAGCGCTCAAAGTAATTTCAATAAAAAAAACTATTTTTTTTTTCGTAATATTAGGTAATCCTACCAACAGTTGACGGCTGTATCAAATTAGTAATCAGGCAGGTGGTCTGAAACTAACAAGTAATTTAAGTTTGTACAATCCCAGACTTCAATTATGGTTTGATTGATCATTATCACCTAGGTGGTCTAGCCTGTGACAATTTGCTAGGCTATTAATTTTGGCCCTCGTCCAATGTACAATTATGTTGTACATCTTGTTGTGCTTAGTGTTTTTAAAATCGTTGCCTCCGGGTCTTGAATTCCCATAAATATCTTTGCATATTTAATGTAGAGCACTCAAAGATAAATCTATACCTATATGCGCCGGTACCTCAATGAGTAGAAGTCTACTTCTACTTGGGTTCAAACGCTCATTCGTCAAAATATTAAGGTCAGATCTGAAATATTATTTTGATTTTCGGACTTTTAGTGTCAATATTGAATTCTTCTTCTTCTTCACCGGTCCCATAATGCTGAGAATCGCGACCACATATGTGCCTCCAGGCTTTCCGGTCTTCAGTACTATGGAGAGCCTTATTCTTGGAACCAGCAACAGCCAACAGTTCTTTTGATGCAGTCGGCCCATTTTGCGCAGCGGTCAACACGCCGGCCTGTGACACGGATGGTCCCGGGTTCGATCCCCGGTCAGGTCAAGATGGAAAATGATCTTTTTCAGATTGACCTGGGTCTTGGATGTTAATCTGTATATGTATTTGTTATAAAATATAGTATCGTTGAGTTAGAATCCCATAACACAAGTCTTACTTAAGAGCTTACTTTGGGGCTACCTCAATCTGTGTGATTTGTCCGTATATATTTATTATTTATAAATAATGGCGCAATTTATCCCTTCATCCAAGTGTGGGGTTGCATCAACAGCTGTGATGCCTTGATGCTTCGGAACCCGCTAAAAGATTAGTTTATCCCACTTATCCTAAGGACTTGGACTATACACACTAAGTACTGATGAAATTGTTTTCTTTTTTTCGTTATATCAATTCAATTGAGTACGTTATACATAGCTGTAGAGAAAAAAATAAAGCAACTTACCTATCCAATTACTTGTAATTTTTCACCTTTCGTTGGCGGTGACAACACCGTTCCAGTTGTTCAAGGCAATACGCATGTTTCATTGCACCCGCGACCATTTCGTAATTCAGCAGCGATCGTGCTGCGAGTGTGATACTGCTCTAGAAGAAATTACAGATTATAGTGTAAGTAATAAGATCTAGTAATATTTGTACATATTCAAAATCAACGCTATCGTTTATTTAGAAAATAGGCATTTTAATAATTATATATTCGTATAAACCGCCTCCGTGGCGAGGCCAGCAGGCCTATTTGCTAAGTTTTGACAGCTACGGTGTACATAATTTTAATGGTAACTTTCATATTCATTACGGCTTCGGTAGGAATGACTATTTTTATTTAAGATATGAAAACCGTAATGGATGCGTAAGTGACAATCAAATCGTTGTACACCGAGTTAGCAAAACGGCCTGCAGGTCGTGATGGAAAACTGTATTTTTTAGATTGGCCTGGGTCTTGGATGTATATCTACCTATGTATTGTATCTATTTTAAAATATAGTATCTTTGAGTTAGTATCCCTATATCCCACAAGTTCACAGTTTACTGTAAGTCTAGCTCAATCTGTGCAATTTGTCCCCATACATATATATAATTACTTATTTGTTGGCATTGAATAGGCTCCGAAACTGCAAGACCTATTTTCAAAATTCTTTTACCTATTTAAAGCTAATTTATCTACGGGTGATATAGGCTATAATTTACGCGAACGAAGTCGCGGGCAAATAGCTAGTAATTCATATTCCTAGCCATCAGTATCCGCTAATGCTGCTCACGGTCTGATACCCGCGCCCATTCGTGCTTCACGCGAGCTCTGCACATAACTGCAGTTGTATATTGCACTTGTGTTTACACTAATGAGCTGAATATGCAGTTGTGAAAATGTAAAATGCTATAGAGCAATGACATGGGATTTGTTTAACTAGTGTGTTTGAGTAATATCGTAATTATTAATTTTTACAGAAATTAGTTGGTACTAATCTTTTATTTATTTGAGTTTGACTAAACTAACTACTCGTATTATGCAGGAAAATGACATACCCAAATGAAAACATGGAACTTTCAAACGGGGCATTCCCGGATGTGAACCAGGATACAGGTGTGAAATCAGAGCCAACGGGAGAGTGACGGCAGCTTATGCTCATCGGGATCACTGCATCTTCGTCGGATACTTACGTCTTCTTAATAGGTTGACAGATCCATCCTTGTCTTTTATCCTGCTTTAATATTATGAATGCGTATTTACGCATTGCAATATTCCTTGTTATATTTTTCCAGTAGAATTTCAGGTGCAATTTGTCTAAGTACGAGTATGTCACATTCATGTGGGAGCGACAAAAATGGGATCTGAGGTCTAGTTCCTCTAGGCTAAGTGTTGTCAAAGATTTCTACGCAGGCTTTATATTAAGACAGCCACCTCCGTTATAAATAAATATAGTTAGTTAGTTATTACCCTTTTCGAAAGATATTACCTCAACATTTCAAAATTGCCTTTTCTTGTGGACCTTTCTGATCTAGAGTTCAATGAGTTATTTTCTAAGTGATAAATATCTACCTACTCGTGTGTCTACTCCCTTAGGCTAAGTCCTGTCGAAGGCTTCTTCGCAGGCTGTATTTATGTCATACAACTATCTCCCTCAATGCAAGATATACTTATTACCTTTTCCATAAGATATTACCTCGAATAGTTGTGGTAGAGCCACGCTACCGGCAAAAATCACTTTAGCTGGTAGCATGAATGGGCCGGCTCGTCCGGGGAAGTACCACACTCTCACAGAAAATCGACGTTTGAGTAGTAGTTTTACAGCTTCTATGCTTCGTTCGGTGAGTGAGAGAGCCGGAGGCCCATCCCCCCTCCCCTCTGGGGAGAGAAAACAAAAGGCCGGCAACGCTCTTGTCATACCTCTGGTGTTACATTAGTCCATGGGCAGCGGTGATCACTTACCATCAGGTGACCCGCTTGCTCGTTTGCCGTCCTCTGACATAAAAAAAAAAAAAAAAAAAAAAAAACAACTTACAGTTTTCATTTCCTGTGGACATTTTCTGATCTTAAGATCCATGTGATTTCAGTCTTAGTTTAAATATGTTACCACTCGTACATCTATCTACTTGTTTAGGCTAAGTCTTGTTGTAGCCTCCATTGCGAATTATATCAGAGATCTCGTATGCAAATATACTTATTACATATACTTATACATTGCCAATAATATATGAGCATGACATCTAAAAACTTTTATTTCTTGTGGACACTTTCTGATCTAAAGATCCATTGATTTCAGTCTTAGTTATAAATATCTTACCACTCGTATATTTATCAACTTTAGGCTAAATCATGTCGAAGCCTCCATCGCATATTATCAGGCATCTCTTATGTAAAATATACTTATACATTGCCAATAATATATGAGCATGACATCTGTAAATTTTTAATTTCCTGTTGACAGTTTCTGGTCTTAAGATCAATGTGATAATATCTAACAAATAGTATATCTACTTCTTTGGGCTAAGTCTTGTCGAAGCCTCCATTGCAAATTATATCAGAGATCTTGTATGCAAAATATACTTATACATTGCCAATAATATATGAGCATGACATCTGAAAATGTTCATTTCCTGTGGGCACTTTCTGCTCTTTATATCCAAGTGATTTTATTCTTAGTCATAATTTTATTTACTAACACGTTTATCTAATTCCTTAGGCTAACTCTTGGCGAATGGTTCATTTCATACATATTTATCAGATCTGTTATGCAAAATATATTTATACATATCCGCTCTGTGAGCTTTAGACGTTAAGAGTCTGTCTTTAGATAATCGAAACGGAATAATTGCTCACCACGCATCTTAAAACAAGAAGCCAAAAGACGTTTTATAATATGGAATCTAGTCAAAAACTTGAAAAAATAGGTCAAAAAAAAGAAACTTTACAAGAAATACGCAATAATGAAACACCATCCGCGTAAATTCAATAGACTTAGAAAAGCTCTGATAATCAAGGCTATCTATTAACCACCTGAGCTATTCTACCGATGATGCGGTTGGTTAAATTCTCCGTCAAAATAAAATGATATTTCCTGTTTTATTTTATAATCACCGTAAACTTGGCTTGGCTCAACTAGTCGAAGACTTGTCGATTGCTTGCGAAGACGCAAGCTGTATGTCAGAGATGAAAGTATCTATTCATATGCAAAATAAACTCATACCTATCTAATAAGATATTACCACGGCAAATCAAAATTTTCATTTCCTGTGGGCACTAATGCCAAGAAAGTCATCTTTATTACCCGCTTGGATGACTTGGTCAGAATATATATTATTATAGGTACTGGTCCTATATCCGTTACTCTATGTCATTACTTAAGTACTACCTGTCTGAAATATCTGTGGACCTCTCATTTAGCATTCAGTTGGCCATTGAAGTTATTGAGCAGTCAGGTGTACATTTCAACGGTGTTATATATTTTAGAGATGTATGTTTCCTACGGGTTTGTATGTACTATAAAATACGCTTAAAATGAGGTTTGGTGCATGGAAAAATACGCTAAACAATATGTAGAACAATATCGAATTATTATTATTCTAAAGGCATCATATCTATTTAAGCCTGATAGTACTTGATAAGACAAACATACGATCGTCTTATCGTATGTATAATTAAAAATACGATAATTGCCAGAAAACGATAAGAAAATAGATTGAATGCACCTTATGCACTTCTTTCACGGCTGAGTAAGAGCGAGTTTAAACTATCAACGCCAGTGCTTCGGTATACACGGCGGATTTCATATGTTCAGAAATGAAACGAAGCGCATAAATAAACCGCAATGTACATCAAGGCTACGTTAATTTTGGCCCAGTTAGCCAAGCCTTATTGATAAATATTCAATGTTCAGTCAGCTCTCAGCCTACATAAGGCCGCCTACACACTTCCTCTCTGAATAAAGCACTTGGTATTGACATGCATAATTGTCTTTGATGTGTTTTTATGTCCACTCCGCTGTTTTTATATAAATATCAATGTTTGAATATATACAAGGTTCAGCAAAAAGGAGCTACAGTGGACTTTTCCAAAGATTACGATACGAATAGACAGAATTAAATTTGGTTGGTGCTAAATATTGGCGTTTTGAATGTTGACACGTTTGCGAGAAAAGAAAAAATAGGTATAAAGCGTATCAGCTTCCCAGGCAGATTATATTATATAGGTAATAAGTCGAGGGAACAGGTCAATGTGGAATCATGTTTATGACGATGCGACTAGCTTTTCATCACTATTTTGAATTCTTCAAACTAAACGTGATCTTTTGGTTATCTGGTGCTATCTACCCCGTAAGGGAAAAAGGAATAATTATGAATGTATGTATATACTATATCAGTACCGCTCCGCTCTGTATAGTTACTGGTACGAAATCTCCTTGGTTTGAAGTAATATTATCTAAGTCTTAGCTTGTGTTTCGCACGCTAACTAATTACACGCGACAGAGACGAATGGCGGTAATGACGCCCCGAGGCGAGTCGGCGCTTCTGAGGCCACCACACACTGAGTATAGCCACGGAGTATGATTTGGTATGAACTTAGCCGTCTGCTGATTTGCTGTTCAGTAGTTTTCTTAAATGCTGTACTTTTTGAGCGACTCCTACTAGTAAGTGGGATTTAGGGGGGCCGGTGAGGAATGGTGGCAATGACGTTGCAGTACTTCTGAGACCACCATAGACTTGAGTATAACCACGGAGTATGATAGGCCGGTGACGAATGGTGGCAATGACGCTGCAGTACTTCTGAGACCACCACAGACTTGAGTATAACCACGGAGTATGATTTTTAGCCGTCTGCCGACGATTAGCTGTTCAGTTGTTTTCTTAAATGCTGTACTTTTTTGAGCGACTCTTACGAGGAAATAAGATTAAGGGAGACCAGTGACAAATGACGGTAATGACGCTGCAGTACTTCTGAGATCACTGAGTAGAACTTAGGCGCTATATTTTTAAATTCTACTTATTTTAGGGCTTTGTTGTATTGCAAATATATTGGCCAATCCTGCAAAGATGTTTTCACAAACAAATCTTGTAGATCGTAGAGTAAAAAAACTACGCAATGTACGCTAGGGCTTGTAGCCTTCGGTTATACAGGGACAAGGAAAACTATCATTTATGTCAAAAATATTCATTGCGGGCCTATAGCATTCCTATTTACGCATTTCCCAAGAGCTTAGCTCTTAAATATAAGACAGAGGGAAGAGAGGGACTAATTACCGGCAATGGAGACGAGTTGCGGTAATGACGCCCTGGGGCTATAGAGACCACCTCACACTCTTGGGGTAAATATGCTATGGTACAGTCCGAATCAAACTTTATTGCGGCTGGCAATATTAGATTCAGCGGGTGCGCGCGTGGAGGCGGCGCGTGTATGATGATAATGATGATGATGTATGATCTAAGCCATGTGTACAAGCCCCAGAATATGCGGTATGACACGGCCTGTTCTTAGCTGCTGAGTTTTCACCAAGAATATGCGGAATAAACTCATCGTACTGCTTCGCTACATTCACGTCATATCTTTGATCAAAAAGCAGCTTAAAACTAAGAGAGATATAACATCCTACCCTCTGTAGGAAAGTAGCAACTTTGTATCGAGATCCGGTCGTCACTAAGTTGTTTTTGACTTATAAGTTAAGTGTCCAGGTAACACCCATGTGATTTATCAATATACTTGATGATACATTACGTCGGTTACAAAAGTTGCTCTTATCTGAGCATGTACTAGGTTCCATCATCAGGTTGCTTCGGACCGCTATCCGCGGGTATACGGCGAGGGATATAGATTTCAAAACTAGGGCCAGTAGAGATTAGCATGCGGAAGTTTCATAGCCATCAAATGAGTTCACAAATCGATTATTAGGCTATCTCTCCACCGGAGCGGAGCAGTGTGTGAGGTAAAAATCCATCAAAGAAATTGAGGTGCGGGATCTTTTTTATATTTGTATTGGTTGAAGTTTTCCTCGCTTCCCGTTTCCGCGGGCAGCCAGCCTCTTGAATGTGTCACGCACGCTGTGTCAGTAATAGAGATCTAGTAAGAGAAAATATATAATTTATCCGAGTCGATGAACCGCAAAACTAAAACGGCGTTCTGTGGCAGCGGCTAGTGTCGCCCATTTTGTATGAAATAACAGGTTGAGACGCCACAAAAGTCGATGTCTTTTCATACACATATATTGCGCAACACTTGTCGCTATCATCGAACTTTAAGTTTACCTTCAGAAAAAGTATTTACATTAATTCAGTGCTAGAAGTGAAACGTCTTCGTGTCACGAGCAATTATGCGACTTCCCGCGAGATGTGCCATTACTATTACGCAAGGTTTACATTTACGAGCAAACCCGGGAAATCCGGCCGACTTCCCGGCGTTACGTCGCGTGACGCAATTAGTGAATATGACTGGGAAGAAAGTATACGTAATGTTATGAAATTTTCACATCTTTTTAGGGTTCCGTAGTAGACTAGGAACCCTTATAGTTTCGCCATGTCTGTCTGTCTGTCCGTCCGCGGTTTTACTCAGAGACTATAAGTACTAGAAAGCTGAAATTTGGTATGGGAATGTATATTAATCATGTCAAAAAAGTGGTATTGTAAAAAAATTTTTTTTGGGTATTCCATACAAGTAAAGTGGGGGAGTATTTTTTTTTCTCTACTTACCCATCGTGTGGGGTATCGTTAAATAGGTCTTTAAAAAATATTGTGAGGTTGAGAACACCATTTTTCGATTTAGGGATACTTTTCCGAAATATTTGGTTTTAAAGTGCAAATTTTTGTTAGAGGTAAGTGTCCCCCCCATCTATCTACTAAACGGTTATATATGGATACGTAAAAAAAAAATTACAGCAGTAGTATATGTAATAAAGTTGAAAGGAAAACTATCAGAGCTGAGTACTAAGTACAAACTAAAAAGTTATAGGCAACCAACTTATAAAATGTAAAATTTCATACATTTTCATTGTTAGATGTTTTTGGTCGTTAAACTGTGAGGTGCGAGTGTGAACAGTGTGAACTCAAAAGTTGTCATTCGCAACTACGGAACCCTACACTGCGCGTGGCCCGACACGCACTTGGCCGGTTTTTTTTCTTCTACAGTGAATAAAGTAGTTTCTCTAAAAGTGTTTTGTACTCTGAACCATATTAAATGGCGAAATTTTGATCTTTGGACCCTTGACAAGGTCCCATAGAAATAGTTCATATCGACGAGCTGACTCAACCCTTTATGGATCCAAAGCGATCGAAATTTCGCTGTGTATAAATCAAGTGATCCGAATTGTCTATAAAAAAAGTGTATGAGGCTTTTCGGACCGCGGTACGTTAGTTGCGTAGGCCGAAATGTCCCATCATCTATTCTTATGAGAAAAAGCTGGGAAATCCGCATGACTTCCCCATGTTACGCCATGTAACGTAATTAGGGAAAAAGACTGGGAAGAAAGTGCGCGTAACTGTTTTGTTATGTGTACATCTGAAGACGAAAGTTGTGGCTTATCTTGTAACAAGAAAGATGTTAATATGTACTAGTTTAATTAGCATCTTAAGTGTCCTTGACAATACAAAGTTTACAGTAGCAAAATGTCCACTGCTGGACATATGTCTCCCCCAAGAAATGTGTAAGATTTGCCATACTCACCCACCACGCTTGGACGGGTTGGTGAGCGCTGTGGTGACCACAGTTTGTTTGGCTTATCACCGTTTCCACGTTGATGCCCATCGAAACCGTTTTTGAGCGAGGGTTATGGTAGGAGTTTGTTGGACTGGGGGAACGGGATAAAGCTATTTGGGATGTTACTTGCTCGGATGGATTGGGGATGAGGAAAGTAGCAGCTCGGGACGGGAGGCCTGACCATAAACTATACGTCTGTCCAGTTACTCTTAGTTTTATATTAATATAATATATTGATCTACAATCCTATATTATAAAAAAATCTGATACAGTTACGCGTAACTGTAAGTGATTAAATAAGCAGTAAATCTTTGAATTGCAGAATTATAATTCTCGTACCTGGCAGCTAGTGTATTGCATTACGATCAGCCCTACCATGGCCTCCCTACAAATAGGGATATACATATTGAAGGAGATAGGCGGGACGGGTTGACGGGTGCCGTGTGGTTTCCGGCTTAGACTAGTATAAGTCAGATAGATGTCCACTTCTTATAAATGGCGAAAAGCAGTAACCTTTCGTGCAAGTCAGCCGGACGTGAAATTGCCGAAATGATTTTAAGGCATATAGTCGCTTCTGACCGTTGTTTGAACCCTGACTTTGAAGCACCATGGCTGAAGGTCATCTGACCGAGGATTAGATACAATCATAAGACTATTAACATAATTTACTAGACTATATCTGTATGTATGTACCTACTTAAACCATAGATACTATAATTCTACAGGAATAGATATTCGGAGGCATGCGCTCGGGCAAACACTCTGGCAAGCAAAATTTCAAAAAGTCACGTGACATTGACGGCTTTTTTACGGTACAGTGTTTCAGGTGTAAGCTAAGCGCAACAATGATAGTTAGCTCTATTTGAACGCTTCAGAATTTGGTACGTATGGCTCGTCTACCAGTTACTATAGAATTCTCTGCGTCAAAAATTACACGACCATGATTTAAACTAATAGCGTGAGAATCTAGCGAGAACTCCTAGTACCGGCTGGACCACCTCGGCTGCGCCCACGCCACTCACCTGAAGGGTGCTCCAGCTATCCCGTGACTGGCTATTTGTACAACAGTGGACTCCTCGATTTATGCTGAGTGGAAAGCTGTCTGGCCTGTTATTGTATGTCGGCGCGAATCGGCTTTTATCCATCATTCTTATTAGCGTTTGTAAAATATAACCGTGCCACCATAAATACTACATTAATTGACAAGTAACGCTCAAAAATACGTTAGGTTTAGTTCCAACTCCAAACCAGAGAGGTTTGGAGTTGGGACTAAAACTTAATTTCTTTTTGTTGTTTGTTGTTGGTGGTAGGTTGGTGATCCGTCTAGTGTCCAGTGTCCGTATTACTAAATGATATTAATTCACGCTAATAGGTTCTTTTTAGAAAGAAATGTAACGCTTTGCGTTCACGAATATTTACTTCAGACTGTTAGTACGAATTACAATGGCAGACAATTTTATGAAACAAAAGGTTTATAAAAATATAATTTAATCCAAAGAATCCTACAAGTATTAGAGATCGCAATAGTCCAATTTTTGAAAATAACGTAGGGCGGCGATGATCACTTACGATGATTATAAGTGATGTTTGCTCGTTTGCCGACCTTATTTTTTTTTTCTAGGCGTGTTTTTGAATTTCTATTTCGTTTTTCATGTGTGTGTGTGGTCAACACTAGTGTTAGGTTTTAAGTTGCCTTGAGACATTTAATAAAGTCAGACTAAAAGTTCGGTTTCAGTTTCGTCATACCGCCATAGTACCGGCCCAAAAAGTACACAACTGCAGCAGCACTATAAATTTTCCAATTTTTTTTATCCGTTGGTGCATACAATAAATTTCTATTATATTCTAGTTACGGTTTTCAATTTTCTCCGCAGAGAAATACTATTTCTAAACCGAATTCTCAAGAAAACTATGATTCAATTACTAAACAAATGATTGCCATCGCTTCCTATGTAATAAAAATATTTTACAGTTACATTTCGCCAGTTTTCCGCTGCTATTGTTGTGCTGTGTTTACATGAGCTTAGGACTGAGCTAGCCAATAACGTACTTATCAGCGACACTTGGACTACGAATCGAGAGATCATCAGTCCTTTGATTTTAACGTGTTCGTGAAGGTCTGGCGTTCATGCTGCACTCATAGCATCAATCCAATAACGTTACAATCGTAAAATATGAACGACCCCGTAAGGCTGTGGTAAGTTCAAACGGTTGCATAGTCTCTATAAATTTGCACAGATATATTGCAAATTCTTTGTTTGTTTATCATTGTTAAGCGTCAATTATACTTAGCTTAATCCAGCAGCCTAACTGAGGGACGCGGCCATACGTTGGAGTAAGAAAATTTGAAAAAAATGTATTCAAGTGTAATTGACGCTTTAAATTAGCAGATGTTCAAACTTTCGTTAATTCTTCAAAACGCTCGTGATCGTGAACTAAAAAAAAACCTAGAAGTAGCGATAATTTCGTTTATTGAATCGTTACTAAGTGTTTAGCACTAAGCCAGTGTGAGGCAGGCATTACTGCGCTTTTCCATTAGCATTTCTTGGCGCAGCGGTCCGCCCTCTGCGGTCGATGCTAACTTCCGCGAATTGTACTATTTTATTTATTCGAGTTCTCTTCGACTTTGGGAGGTGTCGAGACAAAAGTAGGGACCCCGAAATGTACGATTACCAAACTATGTAAATAGCACGTAGTAGATTACCAATCTAAGTAATAGTATCGGGCTTTTTTATAACTGCGATGAATTCGTTCCTATTTTTTATTCTATTTAATATGCTTTGTAAACTACTTTTTTTTTATAAGGAATGGAAATTGATACTCAAATTTTGCACATATTAGGTAGGTTAATATACCTATATAAGGTTTTGCAACTGTCTCTCTTCAGTATTGTCAATGGACTTAAACCATTGCTTTCAGCCTGTTGTAATGAAAACTTTGTTACTTCTGTATTCAGATTATTTCTTCAGTTTAATAATTTAATAAATGTATGATACCTTGTTGTTCTGAAATGAAATTTTAATCTTCGGGTAAACCACTGCCTTCGATTATTATAACTATTTATACCATTTTAACACTTTAAATAAATGACCTAAGAAAAAACATGAAAATCTCAATTTCTCCTCAATCGTGTGGTCTGCAACCCAAAGCTATAATGTTTCCACAAACCACTTAGAAAACACAGACTTGCGGTTGACAATTCTATTGAGAGTGCTTTCAGTTCTGTTTCCTTATTGTGCGAAATAACAATGTTCTCCGATAGTCCGCTTGAATGAAAGTCGTTGAGTGGCTGCAACTAAGCAGCTGTGCACGTAACAGAAATCTTGGGTGCTCTATCGGGACGCACGCGGATGGACACGCGGACATAAGATACTATTAAAAATTGGCTATTCTGAAATATTTGGGACCAAAAGAAAAAAAAAGTTACTACTAACATACATAGAAGTGAAAGAACTGGTTAAAGAAAGAAAGGAATGGTTGAAGCTCTACCGATAAGGGTCCGGCTCTGTAATTTGATGATGATGATGATGACGAAATATTTAAAGCCTTATACAATTTGACACTTGTTTGCAATAATTTTGATTACTTATCTTTCTTATTTTCAGGTAAGTCATCGTGTCATTATTTCCAACCGTTTCAATATGCTGTTATATGTAAGTATAGTAACTATATGTACGTTCTGACCAAAATCACATTCATTGTAAACATTATAGTTAATGAAATGATTAAAATGCGTTTGTGTGTAAGGATTGTGTGGTTGTAGAGAGTTATTATCCAAAGCAGCACCGAAGTCCAAAAATATTAATTAGTTAGTGAGATACATAGACCTACCTTATTTATAGCACCACGTTAGGAAAATAAAATAAATAAATAAATATAGGGACATATCACACAAATTGAGCCAGCGCCACAGTAAGTTGTGAACTTGGGTCGCAGGATACTGACTCAACGATACTATATTTTATAATATATACCTGTATAGATAAACATCCAAGACCCAGGTCATACTGAAAACGATCGTTTTCCAACATGGCCTGACCGGGGATCGAACCCGGGACCCCCGTGTCGCAGGCTAGCGTGTTGACCGCTGCGCCACGGAACTACTTTTTTCAAAATTATAAAATCTAACGAAATATCTAGAAGCGAACTTAGGTTCAATATGGAGACAGAAATGCATTATCTCAACTCCAATTCCCGTGTACATTTTCAATGTACATTACTAGGATGTTGCTGCAATCTCAAAAACGCATTTTTTGCAGAAGTCAAGGAACGGTGGAGTCATAAAAGGCATGTACAATGCTACGAAAAACTGGCTTCTCTGACTTCAAACGAGTTCTGTTCCAAGAGTTAGTCATTAGGAGTAGACGGCGTCACAGACCAGCTAGCTCAATAGACCACATATTCGGGATTAGTTTGTTTATGTTCAATAGAATTTGATAAGTATTTCGCTTCCAGAAGTATAATAAGTTAGATGACATTGCCTGTCGTTTCATGTTTTTATGTATTTTGCACTTGTGTTTAACGGCTTACAGACCTAGTAATTCAGCATTGAAGAGTCTCAACTTCATCATCAAATTTTAATTGTTGAAAGTTAAATAAATGGGTTAGAATTCCTTACAACTTTTATCGGTAGTCTTCTTGGGGCTTAAAATTCATTTTGTACAGTATTTTAATCATTGAAATAACGGAGTGGAGTACTCTTATATATACGTAAAGGTTCAATCATGGTTAAAGTAAGTTTAGTTACGATATACCGCCGTCTTGTTTACGCTTAGATTATTAAGTTAACCAATAATCCTTAATTTATTTTCATATACCTATTGCTATGTATTCTCCATTACACAATACGTCAGTGCCGTCGAGACTTAGAAGTGCAATTATCGCTAGAACGCTAACGCGGCTAGCAATGCGCGTGCGCAGAGTTGCGTCAGGCCTGACGTTAAGGCCTGAATATTGCTGCGCCGGCGCGCCAATATTTAGTACGGAAATAATGCTGCACCATATGGAATTAATTTATTATTAATCCCTCTGTCATCTGAGGTCATTCCTGGTTGTTCGTCTGCGTTGAATAAGAAGGAATTCAGTCATGAAATATGTCATAGATTAGCAATTCTTTCCTCTCTCAATTTGTGTGTGCAAATGGCAGCAGAGTCATTTCAGAGTTCGGTCATATAACCTCGCCTCTCATCTATTCATGCCGCCAACCAGCAAAGCAAGACTTGCTTTTTGCGGAAATGGAAGCGGCTGGCATATACTATGATTTTAGTTTGCTCCTTATCTCGATTCCAAGCTGGCGACTGGAGTCTAGACAATACCGGCAGTACTAAAACCAACAAAAATCATATTTCGTCATTTAATAAACGACAACAACATCATAAATTAAAATTTAATGTTAGTAACGGTACGCAGGGGCGTTGAAGGTGGAAAGGGCAATAGTTTTGAGCGACAGTCGACACCCATAAACTTTTACGAGCAAGGTCGTAGTGCATATGAATGTGGACCCAGGTGGAATGGTGGCAATGGTATGTCACTGAATACTAGTACCGTTTGTATGGGAGGAGCCTGCAATAAAATGATTGCATGGCTGTACCGTTATGGCTACGCTGAGGATGTTATTACGAAACGAATATTAAACAGGAATTTTAGGATTTTATGTGTTAAAATGGACGCTTCAAGTTCGTTATAAACGCTTACAAGTTCTTGTTAATTTTAAAAAATTTGAGTCAAATCGTTGCACATACCGTCTTTTAGGTACACAAGATGTAACACCTTCTGTCTTTATCACCTCCAGAGACGTTTCCTCTAATAGGTCGTCTCAAAGAGCGAAAGAATCGCGAAGTGTCGGCGCTTATAAATTATAATAGACGATACGATTGACGTTTGCTAGCACTATGCTTTGCTGCTCGTAGGATCGCTGCTATAACATCGCCGTATGAAGACACGTTTTAAGAGAGTGTACAGAAATACATGGCACGACGATAACATTGCCGCTATTTTCCCGCTCGAGGAGACGATCCATATCAAGTCGAATGGAAAGATTCTTTACATGGATGTCCTAACTGGACTGTGGTGTTTGATTTATCCCTGTAGTATTTGTTTAATTATGATTATTGTAACTTTTAGCCTATAGAAACAATAGATTTGATCACGATTTCATGTCCAAAACTCAGGCATAGTTATTTCTGCACCATTTAAGAAGCTTGCTCGCTTTCTACTCGATTGTGCACGAATTACATTTTACCTCAACATTTAAACTTCCGGACCGGAAACTTTCCTTGGACCCGGCGATAGCGAGCCGGAACAGATATGAGACGAGGAAGTCAGATTATAAACAGCTTATCTGGCTAACTGAATTGGCTGATGCCTTCCGCCGATCGCCGGGAAAGTAGCAATTTACTAAATCGACTAACTGCTGTGTGCGGTGTGAAAAAAGGGACATTTCAAACTGTTTGAGCTAGCGCCGTGTGGTTCCCGGCAGAGTAGAATAAGATCACTCCAAGTCTTTCCGTGGATGGCGTAAAAGGCGACTTAGGAAACACAAGCTAAACAAAGCTTATTAACATCAAAGAGACCTCTCCATCCCGTCTGGGCAAAGTGGAGTGTGTAGGCCAAAATCCTCTGACTGCTTAGGCTAATATATGGCTCTGGTAGCACAGAGAGGGTCATGCTCCTACAGTGGACACTAAAAGAAGAGAGAATCAAAGGATATGACCTACACTCTCCACGCTGGCTAGGTACCTCAGATTCAGAATCACCCGTATATCTTCATACAATATAACAAGTTACAAATTGGTTACAAGAAATAATTATGTTGTCCGCTAATCAAACGGTGAAAACGTTTCTAGTCTTGACATCCCACCGTGACGATGTCACGATGACTTTAAAAGTTATAGGCCCCGAGGCACGCGTTGTGAAATGTAAGCCCTTCCTTCGTTGTCGACGTTATATATTTTGTGTGTGCTGTAAACTGGTGTAACTAGTGTTTTATGTGTACAGGGCAAGCTTCTGTATTGCGCCCTTGTAGTGCAAATTTTGGAAAACAAGATTATCTGCTACTGTCGCTTGTCGCATGTTGTTACGCGCTCCAGCCGCCGCCCGTCTCTTTGTCTAAGTTATTACTTGAAATTTGACATTCTGCGGCTGTGATAGCAAGCCTGATTGGTTACTCACACATTGACGTGTACCCAGATTTAAATTTTCGTTTGTATTAACATAGCTTATAAACATAAATTCACTTGTATGAAGCCCCAAAACCTTGCTATATTACCGCGTCCATTGTGTCCGCAGCAGCATGAGCTGTATCTTCTTTGCTAAATGGTCTGAATAAGACGCGAATACTCAATGGCATCTTTGATGCATCTTAAGTAAAAACGATATCGAGTCTCGTTGCCACTCTCTCCCTTGGAACCTAAGAAGACAAAGACAATCTGAGATTTAAAATGTTTTGAATATGTGGGGTAACATTGATTCCCTAAGCCCTGTGCATGGGCAACGCTAGCAATAAGCTCATGTGGATGTCTGCACTCAGCCCTCCACTAGAAAAGTGGCATTTGCCATGGAAGACCTTTTCATTTATTTCAATCAAATTTGACCTTTGCTCGTTCACGCGCGGATCCTATAGGGCCTAATCGCTCGAGACTCACAGATGTACAGTGGGCCATATAGCGAAGTATACCAACAATTCTTGTTTCGTTTTTCGTGTAAGTGGCCAACACTGGTGTCAGATTTTTCAAGCTGCCTAAAGGCATCTGACATAGCCCAATGACTGCCATCATTGATGACAGCCGAGACCAACGGCTTACCGTGCCTTCCGAAGCACGGAGGAGCTCGAGATAACCAACAGTACTACTCGTGCAATACTACCAATAGTATGGGGTTAGTATGCTTTTTTATGCGGCCCACTGTACCGTGGTTTACGGTTACAAAACGTAATCGTTTTTAGATGGAGGAAGTCTTATTTAAGAGCTAGGCTTTGACAGTATCGTTATGTGAAAGTGAATAAGTACTATGTGTAAGACACTCATATGTGTGCGTATTGTGTTTAGTGGTCCGCTGACTAGTTTGGCGTGCAGTATGGTATGTAGTCGCCGGAAGATTAGCAAAGGGAAATAAATAATTCATGAGCGAATCCTTGCTCTTGTATTAGTGAAAGCAACCAAATGTTTGGACATACATCTTTTTCTGTTGTTTATATCAATATTGTAGAAGTAAAAATGTTTACTATCAAAAAAGGTTTGACACATTACGGGGAGTGGAACTAGCGGCGGGTTCATAAATTTAAAAAAAAATTTTTCTTCATGAGTGAGTTACTATCTAGAAATGGAGGTACTTATTTCTAGCTAGTAACCCACCACAAGTTTGATTCTGTTTTCCATCTGTTTGCTCATATAAGTATATAAGATATATATAATAAATTCTGTTTATGCTATGTTACAAACAAATTGACATTTAAGAGAACGCACGTAAGCGTCCTCAACATTTTTAACACTGGATGCGCTAGTCCGGAACTCGGAACTCGTCGGCGCACGTGGCTAATTTGCGTGCTATTTCGCTGAGAAAGGGATAGACTCGGTTGTGAACAGTGCGGAACTATTTAAACCACCATTCTGATATCTATGATTTACACCGATGTATAAGCACATCGGAACTACAGTCTAGGGTGTGCAAACACAAATATTGTTGAAAATCTAAATCTTCGTCGTGTAAAAATTTACGAATATGCGTTTGGGAGAAGTGTTCCTGTGATAAAATAGCTAAATGTTTTAATTAAAAGTAAAGTTATTTAAGTTTTTTAGTAACCAACCTATGCTTGTATGAATTTTGTTTTAGAGATTTTATACTCCTTCTGGTATTTAATTGTCCCCAAAGTTGCGTTAAAATTACGTGTTGAAACGGAAAGTTTTGAGACTCATAACTTTTAAAGTACTTATAATTTCACAATTATGATTCCATAGATAACGACAAAACAAATCGATAGAATTAAAAACTTTTAACAGACGATACCGAACAACAGAATTTGTATGGCGAAACACCCGACTAGCGTACCCTTAAGATAAGTCGGTTAGGACACTGGATAAGACTAGCAAAGTTATTAAGTTAGATATTGTATAATTTTTTCGCAAGTTGATATTTGAATAAGATAGCAAAGCACTGTTTAATGAGCAAATTACCCTGAATATTTACGTAAGATGTTACGGAGATACGGCGTGTCCGCTAAAGAGGACATGTAAGTAAACACACAACATAAGCACCTGACATTCCGGCGGAACGATCTTGTATCTTGTAACTGGTCTTCCTCATATGTTTGTGTTCCTTTCTCTCTGTTTACTAAACCACGCAAAAGGAGGGTAATGTGTTTCGCGCGTAGTATGTAAATATGTATGTTCAATTGTTGTCCTAAACGGCTTGACCAATTTGGGAGTGTGTATCATTAGATTCGTATTCATTTCCGGGGCCCGTAGTGTAGACTACTACGGTCTGCGCGGGAAGAAAAACAGCTGGTATATTCTATGTTTTTCTCTTCTCCCCAACCAGCATGGAACAGCTTAAATAATGCAACTTGTTCTTGAGCTCGGTGTCCACAATTTTGTTTTAGATTAAATTTTAATAAAAGAGTGCTTTTCTCACTGAATGATGATGAATGACTATATTTATTTAACATTGATATAAACCGTAGTGAATGATGAACTGACCATCAAAGTAAGCAAATAGGCTTGCTTAGCCATACAGCAATTTGCAATGCAACTATATACGACAAGAAAACGATAAAAAAGATCCATAAACAGAAACATTGTCCTCTATACTGCAGCTAAAAGGTCGTAAGTTCCACGAGCCGCGACCTGTTGCCTCAAATTATAGAAATAACAGAAATAACACTAGATTCATTACCTTGCCCTGTTAGTTTGTGTGTGAGGGTCAAATCTTGCAACTAAACTGAAATTTTGCCAGATGTAAGTCGGATGATAATGCAATATTATGATACCATAGATCGAATTATGGAGTTGGAAGGTGGTTATAGATACTTACCCATAGATAGTTTTATCCCCGGAGTGAAATTTGCTATACAGTTTCCAGGCAAACCAGTCGTCATTTGCATTTTTTCATTTGAAAACTTATTTTTCGTTGTTTCATAACTTCGATATTCAATTTGATATAGTTGTAAGATTAGCCTGGTGGTAAAAAATGTTAATACGAACAATCATAGTAGCTCTTTTAATTTATGCTATATATGAATCTTAAAGTTCATTTTCCATCGTGACCTGACCGGGTATCGAACCCAGGCCCCTCGTGTCTCAGGCTAGCGTGTGAACCACTGCGCCACGATGGCTATCAAATGTGTGTGTTGGTCGTCTCGTCCCTCGCCATTTTATGCATCTGTCTCGAATCTCGATAACAAAACCAGGATAGCAGCTGATTATGATTCGATTACCGCTTTGCCAAATGCCAAAGCCATTGCCGGTTTAAAAATATCCGGAGGAATTCAAATAATCATGACCTTATCGCGTCCTTCGAACCCCAGACGAAAAAAAGAGACAAAAATCCCCATAGTTACAAAATACATAAGGACACAGAAGTGTCACAGTCACAGTTAACATGTGAAGCACTTACCAAGCAAGACCTAGGTGATGTTTTGACTGTCGATAAGGAGTCGCTAGATATCTAAATTAGTATCTTAATATACTAATAGCATACCCAATTTGAACTATTAAAATGGGTATGCTATCTTTTTTGGTTTTTTTAAGGAATGTCATTGAGACTACAGAACAAGAAACTCTTTGACTATGTGCTGTGGATCGGTCGGCAGAACACTAAAGTCGGCAGAACACGATATTAGTGTTAATTTGCTTAGTCTTACTGTAATATATTATTAACTATTCTGTGTTCTTGCCATGTGAATGAGTAATATCTCTTTAATGGCTATTAACTCCACAGAGATTTACTAAGTTTATGTGAAGGATATCTTAGCTAGTCGTTCAAGCTTGCTTTCATTTTCGAATGTTTTAGTGGCCGACACTAGTGCCAGTTATTCAAGCTGCCTTAAGAGGGCCCGTCCCCGACCGACTATCGTCAACGCGAAAATGGTCGAAAAGCTTGTTCCGTCCGTCAGATATGTCAGATAAAGAGGCAAAGCGAAAAGAGTCCCTTACCCTCGTCTCCCGCACACCTCTTACTGCCACATGGTAACAAGCTAATGAGTACGCGAAGACATTGAACTAAAAATAGTGTGCATTAATTTCATTAAACTTGATTCAAGAAATACGTGTTTATTTGTAAGCCTTACAAGTTTATGAAAAAAACGTTGCATCATCTAGAATCTCCATTACATTTGCATTGCTTCTAAATAAATATTTTCTTTACTTTTACAATAAATGAGTACATTATAAACGCTCACAGTTCTCATAAAATTTGTGCCAAAAAGCGGATTTTTGGGTGCTAATACTGACGTTGTTTCTCTAAATTTTAATTTCTCGTTCTGATAGTAACCTAGATAAGTGCACGAGATACCTATTAGTTAAAAAGCTTCAAAGAAAGATTTGTCACACCGCCATAATCACGTACGAGCGTTTGTAGGTAAGGTAAGGTTCTAAGCAATGGGTCCGAGCGGAAAAGCATTGTTTAGCTTCGAGTGCTTTCCGAATCACAGAGGCGCTCGAATTAAACTTATTCTACTTGTCTATCTGTCCCAGTCAGAATCACGCGCGAGGTTGCTTAACATGCGTAAGTGCTAATAATGCGTACTCCCACTGAGCTATCGATCTCCTCGATGTCTAGCAACCGCACGTAGTGCGAAGATTGTTTCATCTACAATCTCTTTAATTTCTTACTTGTACCTACTTTACCGGTTTCTACATCCTCTTTTCTGTACCCAATTGTATTGGAACTATATGGATGACGTTATGATAGGAGACGTGGGGATTACTTTCAGTTTTTATATTTCGATGTGGAACGAGATATTAAACATTGTGTGGATAGTAACCTGACGACACGAATAATAAAAGAATATACTTTAAAACTTGTTTCCACAACAACTTGCCGAAGTGGCATTGCATTTTTAATAAAAATATGTTTACGTATTTTTGCAGATCCATGAAGTAGCAAAACGTCGTGGCCATCTTTTTTAAAGTAATACTTATTTCAAAATGTTAATATTTAAACAGATCTACTGATCAGATCGCATTACATATATATAACCCCTTTTAATTTTCATTATCATATTCTTTTATATCTTCTCATTATCAACAATTAAGTTAAAGTGATAGGCAAAGAAGAGATGCATTTGTAGGGTAATAATATATTAATTTTTATATTCCGGGAAACACAGTTATTAATTTATACCGTTGCGAAGTCAGAACGAAGAGCTTGTAAATCAATAAATTAGATGACACTTGAACTGAGAACAAATAGCTTCGATTCCCGACAAAATGAAAGGGCGAATCGTCAATTACATTAATCACTGAGCTATAAGCAACATAAATCATAGCACAGAATAAGGAGAGTAAAAAAGCGACACTCTCAATACACGGGGTAGGAGAAGGGTAAATCTATTTAGTAAAGGAGACTAACCGCCTTAAAAAAAGGAGAAGCTTAGAAGTCGGTTGTTTTATTGTAAAAATAAACCTGAATAAATGGACCCGATTTACTTTTACATACTGCTTTAATTCTTTACTATAATAAATTCCTTATCTGCTGAACTGCAATCTTGCTTTATTTTATGGTAATCGCAAATGTATAGTAAAACGTCGTATGATGCTCGTACTCAGTAACCTGTCTATTATAGTCATCGGTTTATTATATAGCACTATAATCACCTCGGCTATAATGTCCAGCTTACCGTACTTGCATCATAATGTACTATAAATTAGTCAGTGGCATGCTTTCAAACGGACAGAGAGTGTACGTGCAAGTATTGCAAATAAACTTATTTTACTACTTAGTATTTTTTCTCGTTTTATATTATTTTAAAATGCTATATCGAATTCTGCTCTCTCGTTATTCTATATCACCAACAAGAGTAATGTGACAACTGGCACAGAAGATATTAAATCGTGTTTATTTTGAGACATCGATACCGTTTCATAGAACACTAATGAGAATTCCAATTCCTTCAGATGTTATGTAATTTTATTGGGTCGCTTTTCTGGAGGTGAACAAGTAGAGGAAGATCGTTAATATTTTTGCTATGAATTTGTCAAGGTATATCAGGGGTTGTATCCTCAGCTATAAAGTTTAGGGCCCGGGATCAGCTTCTTCTTTACTTCTTTACGGGTGTTTACTAATACTAATTAATGTTCATACAACAGTATACCTGAAATGGATATCGTCAGTATGATGTTTTCTCATTATAAATTATTACTCAACTTCTTCTTCCTTTACCTTATCCCACTTTTTTATGTGGGGTCGGCACAGTATGTCAGTTATTTCCTTGATCTGTCATCCACCATAGCCTTTGTCACTCCTTTCCTGTTCATACTCTCTTTGACACAATCGATCCATCGTTTCTTAGGTCTCCCTCTGTTCCGCGTTCCATCTACTATCAAATCTAATTACTTTCTTGTCTCCTCATCACATGCCCATACCAACTCAGTCTATGACTATGGAGCTTCTCTATTACTGGCGCGACTTTCATACTTCCTCTTATATGGTACTGATTCCGTATTTATCCATTCGTGGTACTCCACACATCCATCTCAACCGAAGATTTTTTTTTTAAATCTATGATCCCAACATTCGCATCTCTGTTACATGCAGTTTTCTTTCTTCCATCCCTTTTGTGGCCCAACATTCTGATCCATACAATAAGTCAGGTATTATTACTCGACAATTAATAAAACTCTTAGTGAAACACCATATTGTTTAGTACAGGTGTAAAACGGCATTCTCAAACAGGTTGATTTTGAGCTCCCTGGCATTATTTCAGTTTCGGAACCAGCATCCCTAATACTTCATAGAACTGCAAAAAAGGGTAAAATGCAAAGAAAAAAAAGAGCAGGACCTCCCATACAAATTCACCGATCACCTGGTCAATTTCATATGGAAAGTTTTTTTTTATTGTTCTCCTTTTTTCCTGCGGATGTATATTTTATTAGAAATACTGATTCAATAATTAAAATATTATCAGGGTCTTAAGAATCACCTTGTATAGTGCCCAAACGAACCGTTGCGGCTAGAGGACGTAAATTAATCTGTCTAATAAATTGTAAGCGAATAGGCAGAACAGCACCGTTAGCCTGCGCACGCGCTGGAAATATGAATGTGCGAAAATAATAAGTCGCCGAGACAACGGACTTATACGAGCTTGTCTGACATCCTTTATGGCACGTCCTACTCGTACCTACCACCTAGAGCCTCTAGGAAAAGGTTCTAGGTGGTCTTTATCTTATCTTATCTTATAATTTTAAGATCGGAAGCACGTCTAACCTTTGGGTTATTTTGTACTTACCCCAAATCTTTCTCACCCACACGGAAAAAGGAAAATAAGGTAAAATAGCATTGTGAATGCAAAATAAATCCCATATAAACGACTGCATAGGCTTCAAAATATCAGCTGGTGCGTATTCTAGGTGGTCTTTACTTTAGATGGAAGTAAACTCCTTATTGGTAAAAATTAGAAGGCCTGCTGGTGAGAGTGGTGGGTTATGTGCCTTGAGAATAGGGATTTAAACGGCGAGATTTTTCAAATAAATAAATATATAGGTACGGAAAAATTAAGACAACAGATTAAGTTAGCCCCAAAGTAAGTTCGAGACTTGTGTTATGGGATAATAACTCAACGATACTATATTTTATAATAAATACTTATATAGATAAACATCCAAGACCCAGGTCAATCTGAAAAAGATTATTTTCCATCTTGACCTGACCGGGGATCGAACCCGGGCCCATCCGTGTCGCAGGCAGGCGTGTTGACCGCTGCGCCACGGAGCTCGTCAATCTATATTACCCAAGTTAGCCGAACGAATGTACAAGTTACAGATGTAATGTAACAGATGTGGCAGTTTACTGGACTGGAACTACACACTGTTGATTCTCAGAAAGGATTTGTTTCTTTGTTTTTCTCTTATCATATGTTTGATGAATATCACAACGCACAAATGAAGAAGCAAATTAATGAATGTCTACTCGGTCAAGCCATTCAAATACTTATTTATTTGCCACATCATTTACAAAAAGTGTAGGGCACTTTTTGTCCCATTATTCTGCAAAGTTAATGAATGAAAGTAGTACGGTATTACAGCGCCACAGATATCATCAAATCAAAGTTCATTACTTATAGAACCTTATTGATCTGTCCTTCTGTTTCGTCGTTATTTTGTGTATTCCACCTTATTCGTCTATAAAGATATTGCTAGGCGCCCCATGGAGTTTATTGGGCACCACTGTCAAGCCGTAAAATGTTTGATAACTGTTTTCACAACTGAAATATAAATAAACGCTATTTAAGGTCACGCGATTTCCAAACGACATACATTGTAAGCGAAATATTTGTGTTACACCATTGAAATACACTTGGAGGCACAATTACCTGGACATACTATAATTTTTGAACAAATAGAACTATTGTCGTTGTGAAGTCGCATTCAGATGAGTAGAAACATTTTTGAATCGAGTAAATTTGGTACACATCGCGTAAGTAATGATCGGAAGGTTTTTTTATGAATTGAACATGATGTATGGGGGATTAATAACAGTAGTATTACGCATCTCATAATTAAGCTCTTAATACCGAGCTTACACAACTGATCAGTACTCTTGCTTGCACAATAGTCCAAAAATGAACTAGTCATTTTTTCATTTATTCCTAGGTCCATAGCATAGATACTACGTTCCAAACTAATAAAGTCAAATTCAAAGATTTTTATTCAAAATTGCATAATTGTATCTCTTTTTGAACGTCATATTTTTTACTTTCTTATTATTTTTAATTTTTAATATGCAAAATCGAAAAACTACTAGCGTTTCGTAATGACCACTGGTGAGAAGTATACGTCGAAAGAAACTCAATCCAGACTAGACTAGACAAGAATAATATTAATGTCGCTAAGTGTATATTTGGTGGCACAAGGTCCGTGAAGGGATTGTAATGGAGGTACGAAAATATGTCTGAGTACATGACCGCGGCCCTAAAGTTGTCAACATAAATCATCCAAATATTGACTGAATGATTTGGGCTACATATTTGACTGCCTTTGGCGCAGTTCTAGTTCAAAATTAAAATTTGAAAATGGATAGTTTAGAGAGACACTAGACTGAAAGGTAGTGTATTGTAAGATAAGGTGAAGCAAAAGATTCTCGGTTCAAACCCCGCTTGGTCACTCTAATAAAAGACACTAAAATCGAGAGAAAATTTATATACCTACATAGATATATAAGACATAATAGATGCAACATCCCATTCCGTATCTAGAGGAAATTATGATATATGAAAGGCAAAAGTATGATGCACGAAATAGTCATTGACAACTTTTCTGTTTACACACTGTCACACCGACAAGAGCACTCTTATTCATCAAAAAGAGATCTATACAAACGAGCTAGAATAACCAGAATCGAGAAAAGGAAACGTCGACCCATTGAGATATAAAACTACAGGAGCTACCTTATATTTGGCACTGTTCCATTCCTCGAAATTTAAAATTTAAGCGCTATTGCGCTCAAACAATAACGAAGCGTCTAATCATACATAACTCAATACCTCAGCGCTACATGCTACATTTTTGCTACTCTCACGCGTTTCCATAGCAACATGTCAACATAATGCAAATGGCGGGAGGTAATTATATTGACTTTTTTTGTAAAAAATAATATACTGTCTGATGAAAATTTGTTCCTTTGCACTGTGCAGTGTTCGATAAGTTATTACTGCAATAACTCAATAAACACCAAGGCATTTTTTATGATATTTACCAAGTTTTTGTTTATTAATCGTGGGAAGTACCACAAGCGAAAAAGCTAACAACCGACTGAGTGAGTTGTGGCGCGATGGCCACAGTTGAACGTGACAAAGTAAGGATTAGCGGTGTCTTCTCTAGTAGTTATATCTAAATGCGTCAACCTGATCCTTTTTTCATATTATTAATTTATTAAAACTATCTTATACGACGTTCATCCTTTATACTATCCTTACCCAAAAAGGTCTCAATCTCTGACTGGCCGTTTTAATTGTATACATTTAGCTTTGCTTAGCTAAAGCTTCCGTTTGACGCTTGGCCTTCTGCGATGATTGTCTTTTAAAATATTATAAATTCTATAAATTCGAGTATTATACCAGCTGTATAAAATAATCCGCATTCACACCATAAGTTATTTATAATAGTAATTATAAACTGAGCACGAGGTTTGGGCGTGTGCGGGAATTATCACGTAATTATCGATAATTATCGGCCAATATGGACTCACAGGATGCTGTGAGATTAAGGCCGTTGGCATAAATTAATAAATGTACAGACGAAACACTTTATATAATTTGGCCGATAACATTACCCGGCCCATATGTACGCGAAGGATGCCTATTGATTAATCCATTGGTGTGGATTGTACAAGTATAAAGCATATTGGTCTCTTTATAGTTAGAGAAAATCACAGCGATATCTTTAACATCAGTTATGAGCATTGAAAAATCGCAACTTGAACTATTTAAAAGGCTAATAATTTGTTTTTATGTACGAGAATTGCTAACATATAACAAACAACTTCAATGTTTATTGAATTCGATTTAAAAAAAAATAAGGTGCTAGCGAAATTGTTTTAACAGTAATGAACAAATCACGCTCAATTTTGAATACAAATGTCCCGTCTTTTAAGGTGAAATTAAAATATCCTTCTGCATTCGCTTATATTTTGTACTGCCAAGCTACTGACTGCCCGGAAATGTTCTATTGCACTTAACAAATCTTGAAGCTGGATAGGAAATCGAAATGCATTAAGATTTGCGAATTTATGTATCCGCGTAATTTTATAGTCCCAGTAATGGCAGATTTACCAGTACACTGGGTAGGGTAGAGCTTAGGGCGGAAAGTATTAGGGGGCGGCGAGCGGCTACTTGAAAAATGCCGTGTTGTTCCCGGCAGAGTAGAATAGGACCAATCCAAGTCTTCAATTATGCCATTACATTTTATGATTTGTAATTGTTACGACTAAAGTTTAAATGACAAAGTGTTATGCGAAGTTATCATTATTGTTAAAACATTGGTGCAAAAAGTATATATGCGGATATATTATTATACGATAAAATTCATTATGGTAAAAACATTAGTGACAAATAATTTATTCATAATTTACGTTATGCGAAATGATGATAACGCCAAAAATACTATACGACCTTTATATATTCTTTTTAATTTTTTCTAATATGCACCCATTCATCATGTCACAATTAAGGATTATAGGGCCGGCAATAATGAAGCCTAGAAGCTACAAATGTGTAAACCACCAGCAGCCTGTCGTCGTTTATGGGTTTAAAAACACCCAAGCTATACCAGGCCAGTTAGGAGTAGTCTCCAAGTTAGCCAACATTTTCCAATTACTATCCTGCTTTAATGTCTATGTTACACGGAGGCTCCGTGGCTTTTTTTTTAACTGGCTTATAAAAAAGAACGCTGACTGGCCAGGCTCAGCCACTGGCCTCGTGTTAGGGCCATTAATCACTAAGACCTATGGCAGTTTATTGCTCACAAGTAAATTTTATGTTATTGCCTATCTCTTCATCGATTGGAGGCTATCAATATTTTAAAAGTTTATTGAAAATATCCATAAACAGTAATTTTTCGCAGTTTATAATTAACAATTTACAAGTTATGAAAGTTGTATATGCAATAATTACTTATCGCAAAACTTGTCATTAAAATCAATCAATATATATGCAAGAATTATTACCGTGCCTACACACACTATTATTTATTACCTACCCACGGCAAACAAATGGTTCTTCCTAAATTATATTAATTTCTGTCTTTATCGTGAAATATTTCTACAATGACCTTTTCGACATCGTTGTCACTTTAAACTCTCAATTGACGAAACAACTGCACCTAGTTTCAACTTTCAATTCGAGGTTCGCACGCATGAATTTAGGGTTGTCTCCTCTGATATTCAGACCGAGGCTTTATAACTTTAGTCTCTGTAAGCCAAGTCCAAGCCAATAAGTCTATATTTTATCATCATCAGGTCTATTTTAGTCTCCACTGCAGGAGCACGACCCTCTCTGACTATCATAACCATTTATTAGCCAGAACAGTCAGGGGATTTGGCCTACACTCTCCACGCTGGCCAGACGGGTTAGAGAGGTCTCTTTGATGTTTAAAAAAAAAAGCTTTGTTTAGCTTATGTTCCCTAAGTCGCCTTTTACGACATCCACGGGAAGACTTGGTATATTTATAGGTATATTTTATAGGTAAGAAAAAAGATACATGGTTAAAAACAAAGGTAAAGACTGCTGGTTCAAGTCCTGCCCGCGTGGATATTATTTTGACCATATCTTATTTATTAATTCAAGTCTTTGATCAGATTAGCGTCAATTTTAGAATCAGTACGGGTAGAACAAATGACTGGGTGGATCGACCATCCTGAGGGATGTGTGGAAGGCGTTAGGGCACACATTACCATCTAAAATAACGATATGGAGTTCCGTTTTTTTTCTGCAATATCACAATTTAGTTTTAAAATCTTCTTGAAGTGATGACAGTATGCGTGAAGTATTTATACCTCAACTTTATGGAAGCGGTTAATAACAATGCGGATACTACCTATGCCACGCGTATGAGTGAGCACTTTTCTGCAGCTGTATTGGACCATTGCACGTTGATTTAACTATCGTTAAAAAAACACACACACAAGGCGCAGCGTGCACAAAAGCGTGTTGCCAATCTTCACAATCTTATAGAAGTCTCACCCTTTGAATGATCGGAATAATAGATTACAGTCTTAAGTTATTTCCCTTTATGGCTTGACCTAAAGAGAAGTTGTGTATATTATCACCTGTCTTAAGATGGCAGCCCTGCATACATTTGACCTGTAAACCAAACTGCAGTGGCAATAACTTAAGCGGTGTCCAATAAAATGAATTGCGTATGACATTAAAACGGGCCAAAAAACTCAATGGGTCATGGAACAGGTCCCGTGGCATTAAGAGGCGGCAAATTGAATCATGAGGATACCTCTCTGATTGTGCTATGCGGTTGGGACATAAACTTTCATAAGATGTTCACTCGAACATCGAAGGAATCTTCAAAACCTCCAAGACATGTTTTGAAGATTCCTTTAATCTTAAATATCAAGTGATATTCATACGTGAAGTTAAAGACTATCTTTTTTCACTTTTTATTTAGAAAGTAACATTTTTATTCCTTTCTTTTTTTCTAAAGGTTCTGGGAACCTTTTAATCTATCCTGACTGCTTCGTTAAAACTGACTTAAAATTTTTAAATTATTGTAGAATTAGTTTAGTCTCTTAATCTAGATGGTATAAGTTCAGAACACACTCATATATTATACCTATATCAATATACTTGAATGAAGCGCGATACCTGTGCACTTACGGATACATGATTTTCACATACTGTAGATTCTGATACTGTAGATTCTGATAATGGTGTTGTTTCTGATTCACTCCTTGGCTCAATTCACTTCACAGAAAGGACAATATGCATTGCATTGAAGAAACTAGACCCTTCTAAAGGTGCTGGTCCTGATGGACTCCCACCAATATTTGTTAGAAGATGTTCTGCTGAGCTTACCTTTCCACTGTATCTATTATTCAACCGGTCTCTTACAACTGGCATTTTTCCATTTAAGTGGAAAGAAGCTAGAATTATTCCAGTGCACAAAAAAGGTGATAAGGATAACATTAAAAACTACAGACCGATTTCCGTATTGAGTGTATTCTCTAAAATTTTTGAATCATTAGTTTGCAAGGTCCTTACTAAGCATATAGCACCCTTATTAGATAAGAGGCAACATGGGTTTTGTCGTGGCAAATCAGTAACTACAAACCTAGTAACATATGTTTCAGATCTAGTCGAGAATGTGGATAATAGAATACAGGTTGATGCTGTGTATACAGATTTTAGTAGTGCTTTCGATAAGGTCAGTCACTGCCTTATGTTGAAGAAGTTGTCGGTTTATGGTGTATGTGGATCATTACATGGATGGTTTGACTCTTATTTAAATTCTAGGCCACTCACTGTGGTAACCAATGGTTATTCTTCAAAGCCATATGTGGCAACCTCGGGTGTCCCCTATTGCGACCTTAGGAATACGAACGTGATGTACCTGTAGGAAGTGTTTAAATATTGTTAATTTAGCGAGACACGTACATCACGTAAGAATATACACGTATTCCTAAATCAGCGATCTTCCCTACCAATGCGATATGTATATTTCCTTAGTATATAAGTTACGAGTAGCATTTCTAATAAACACACACTTAATTCCTGGTATCGATCTCAATGGTTTAATTTACGCACTCGCCATAATTGGTGACCCCGACGTGATCTAACCGACGTGATCTAACCGACGTGATCTAACCGACGTGATCAAGCCGTCGTGATGTAGTCTGACATGATGGATACGCGCCTCAACACCGAAGACCCAGACGACGTAAGCCTGAAGAACGGAAAAACCAACGTGCACATTTTCACTGGCTTCCCACAAGCGGGTCTCACCGGTTTGAAAATCCAAGAGGCACTCCGGCAGTAACCAGAACCACAAGGACAACAAGGACCATCAAAAATGGCTCCAACCACGTTGAAAAAAGGAATCAACACCGGCTCACACGATTCATTGATCGAATCCTGCACCATGGCTGAACGGTCATAAAACAGGAGGCACAGGAACTACCAGGCAACCACAATGGACAACCCCGAGGCAAAGAAAAATCCGCGCAATATCAGCGCAACCGCAAGCTCTAGCCGTCAACTTCAAGAAAAATAAGAGAGCGCATGCACAGAAGAAAAAGGCATCGCGAGCGGCAGAATTATAAAGAAAATGATGTCACAGAGGATCAACGAAATTATTAAATACAATAAAAACAATTACGCAACGTGAACAGCTGATATCTATATGATGACGCATTTGACGTCACAAATTGGATCACTTAACATGCAATCAACAACGAACGAAAGTGCAACTGCAACAAATAATTGAACGAGTTCAAGATCGCAAGGCCGCAGATGGCCGTATGTTGTTCAAAAAGGCGTAATGAGAAATAATATAAATATTTGCCTATTATTTGAAGAAGAATTTGTTTGGCAACAAAGAATCTTGCACCGCATTTCGTGATATCATTAAGTTCTAATGCCTAATTGCTACCGACTTACACAGTGGTATATATTTCATGGCAAACAAGGACAATAAATTGATAACTTTGAAGCCTGCAAGCAAAAGAGCGAACAACTTTAAGATGGAACAGCGATCAACATATTGACAAGAAAACATTAAAGTAAAATGACGATCACAGAAGCACTACTCTGAACTGAAAATTACGTCTCTCAAGATGCAGCAAATGGTTCACAGCAAGCAGTCTCAAGAGCAAGCCAGCAAACGGGTCATACTCCAGGGCCACAGCAGCCGACGCACCGAGCTCCTGGTCCTAAGCACCCAAAATGTTTATTTTCGACAATTATAGCGTCCGACACAGCCGCCGAGCTCACGACTAGAATTTTATAGAGTGGCCACTCTTCAGCGGAGCATTTCGGCAGGACTTCCATCGGCGCTAGTCGACATCGCTCTCTACAGTCTCACAAAAGACTACGAGCAAGCAGAAATTATCTCCCGACTCACTGGGATTGAAGCAACTGGCAAGTGAAAACGTATCTCTACGAGAAGCTCAGACTGTCATCAAGACCATATTGAGAACATAAGAGATATTTCAATATCTACCAACTATAAGGAAGAAATACCCATACACAGGGTCAATGTCAATGCATAAACGCATAATTTGCCGCGCAGAAATATTTGCCTACACAGCGTTTTTCAGCACGTGCACTATGCAATTGATGGATATATTTAGTATATTTGCGTTCGCTACAGTTTTTACATTTTTGTTAATTTTATTGTTAATTGTTTTTATTTTTTACAAAAGGGGGAGTACTATTGCGACCTTAGGAATACGAACGTGATGTACCTGTAGGAAGTGTTTAAATATTGTTAATTTAGCGAGACACGTACATCACGTAAGAATATACACGTATTCCTAAATCAGCGATCTTCCCTACCAATGCGATATGTATATTTCCTTAGTATATAAGTTACGAGTAGCATTTCTAATAAACACACACTTAATTCCTGGTATCGATCTCAATGGTTTAATTTACGCACTCGCCATATCCCCCAGGGATCACACCTGGGTCCGATTCTGTTCCTTATATTCATCAATGATATTGGTACGTGTATCAAAAATAGTAATTATTCATTATTCGCAGATGACATGAAAGTTTTTAAAACAATATCTACAATCAATGATGTAAAAATGTTGCAAGAAGATCTAGATCGTATAAGTAATTGGTGCAAAAATAACCTTATGACAATAAACCCTAGCAAATGTTACCACATAAAATTTACCCGAAATAAAAACAAGTTAAAATCTAAATATAATATAAATGGTAGTGAACTTGAGGAAGTGGAACAGATTCGTGATCTGGGTGTGACCCTTGATAGCAAGTTGAATTTCATTCCTCATTATGACGCTATTGTCTCGAAATCATATCAGATGCTTGGCTTCTTAAAACGCAATACCGCAAATTTCAAAAACACCGATACCCTAATAACATTATATAATGCACTAGTCAGAAGCCACCTTGAATTTGCTAGTGTTGTATGGAATCCATGCTATAAGAAACACGACGACAATATAGAACGGGTCCAAAGAACATTTACACGACATCTGGCTTACAAAACTCCTAACTTTAGTCACAGAAGTGAATACAGTGACCGCTTGACAAAATTTAAAATGAGTTCACTATCTGAGCGCCGTAGTATGCTAGACACGTTGTTCCTTTATAAGCTCATCCGAGGCGCAGTTGACTGTCACAACACTCTGGAATATATTAGTCTTAGAGTACCACGACCAAATACCCGGAGAAAGCTAGTAAACACGTATGTAATTCCCCGGGCCAACACCAACCTTGGTAGGCACGCACCCGTACCTAGAATGCTCTCAACCTTCAATGAAATGAATGATAAATATGACCTGGACATCTACCATGACTCAATTGCTACATTTAAAACTAAATTACAGTCATCTCATTACTGTTTTAATTAATTATTATTGTTTTTATTGTTTAATTACATTATTTTAATTTTATATAAATTATCAAATTTGTATGCATGCTAAATTTAAATATTTTTAATTCATCTCAATAATTCAATTAAATATTATTTTCATTATATAAATTCCTATCCTAATATTAATATTAATTACTTACTGCTAAATCATGAATGTTGTGTTCACCTATTATTGGGTTGCATGATAGAACTTAAGATTTAATGTTGTTTGTATATTTTTGTCATGTAACCTGTTGGTGTACCTAATTGAATAAATAAATAAATGATACTAATAATTTGTCTGTTTATAAAGATTTCTCATTCTACTCTGTTCTTGCTCATCCCTCAGGAACCTTACACTACTTTATTTAACAAACTTCATTCAAATTCGTTCAGTACCTAGTACAGACTAGCATAAGTTGACAAACAAGTCAATAAAATTTCGCTTTGCGTTTTCTTTTCTTCCTTATGAAAATTACAATATTCCTTATGGTCATCTTCCAAATCGATGATGACGAGTCACTAAGGTCGTTGACTCAGAGGTCAAGTTTACTAATAAGAGCACGATTAGTGACCAAATTTGTTGCACAACCAGCGGCTGTCACAACAAATTTACCAGTTGAGATACCGTTCTGACCCCTGAGCCAAATATGGCCGGATTTGGCCTTAAACCGCTCTTAACTGAACATAATCCGTTGACAAAGCTCACTTAAGAATTCTAAGTTATGGTAATCATTGCAAAATTAAGCGATTTGCATAATACAATACTATGAATGACGGTATTTGGCACGTTATTAAGTATATTGGCTTTTGTGACGATGCTTCTAAAATAAATGAGACCAATAAGTTCTATGTATGTCTTAAGATGCGAATAGAAGACAAAATCAAAATACATCAATAGAATAGATAATATTATCCTACCTGGTAATGCTATGCCTTAGCTCAATTTGTGTGATATGTCCCTATATAAATAAAAAATAAATAATGCTGCCAGCCTTCTGCACCTTTCCCTGTAACGACAGTGATCTGAGCTTCATAATCATAGATTTCATTCTTCCTTATTAAGTACTTATTTAATTTTAGTCAGATTTAATTAAGTACTACTGTAAGAGACTTTTATTTTGACTAATTGGTGTCCGGCCTGACGGCTCTTGTTTAACTTTTTGATATTGACTTTTTTTTAATTTATGAAAATTGTTTGCTGACAAACCCCTGATTTATCCATAAAATGTTGTGTTTTCTGGCCTTTTTACCCATATGTCGGGCTTAACTGGCGGCGCTGTCCGGCTATTCACTAACATATGTATAAAGGGCTAAAAAAACTTTCGGATGTCATATATCGCCAGTTCTTTAGCAGTTCAACGAGAACCGCTATCCAGTAGAGTCAGCAGAAGTGTTTACGAGTCCAGTCTTATAGGCGAGTATGCAAATCCAATCGAGGATCCCATTTGTCCCAGTAATAGTGTAGCGAGTGATTTACGGGTAGCTATCAATAACGAGCAAGTTTATTCAGTAACTGACCACTCGAATCTGGCCACCGTATGGCTAGTTAGTAAAATCAAAAATAAATCAATTTTCGTTTCGTTACCCGGTCGATCTTCTTTTATTAAAATAAGGAAATATAGTCACAAACAAAAAAATATATATACGTGATGAAAAAAATTGTGTGATAGATATGTGAAAGAAGTTTAACTAAATTATCCTAAGTAAATGCGCCAAAGTGAATATTCGTACCTGACTTAGAAAAAGTACTTTTAACTAATATGTAAATTTGCCGTTCGTCATTTATTTGAATTATTTACTTAGTAATAATTTGTATACTATTATAATATTTCACAAACTTATTACCTTAACAAAAGCTGTCCTCACTTCTAAATTAGTTTCTTCTTATTATAACTCATCACAAGTCTGGTGGTCAGTTGGTGAATAACTCATCCCGCGGATGTTTTTCCCAGCAGCTGGACTAACGTTTTTATCCTTTTTATTAACTAGTTACCCGCTCATTTATCTGCTAATAGTGCGAATTACTTTATCCCCCATTAATAAAATTAAACGAGCTGTCGATATGCAAAAGAAGTCGGATGGTTATAAATTATACACGTTTGCTTTTATAGTTTAGTAACTTAACTAGCCTGGTATTACTCCTGCTATCATAACAAAAAGATATAATTTAAATACTATAATAATATAAATAATATAATGTCTATACTAATATCAAAAAAAAATAAATATATACGGACAAATCACACAGATTGAGCTAGCCCAAAGTAAGTTCGAGACTTGTGTTATGGGATGCTAACTCAACGATATTATATTTTACAATAGATACTTATATAGATAAACATCCAAGACCCAGGTCAATCTAAAAAAGATCATTTTTTCCATCTTGACCTGACAGGGGATCGAACCCGGGACCATCCGTGTCGCAGGCAGGCGTGTTGACAGCTGCGCTACGGAGCTCGTCCATAATATAATATTAAAAGTTGAAAAGTTGGTTTGTTTGGTTGAACGCGCTAATTTCAGGAACGAATGGACCGATTTCAAAAATTCTTTCACCGTTGAATCCCTGAGTGCCACGGGCGAAGCGGGGTACCGGGGCAGACTGCTAGTAGTTTATAAACTTGTTAAATGTCATCAAAATTAGTCTAAACTATTTTATAACCAACACATTTCGTTCTTCGTATTGGCGTAGGAATCATAACTGAGTTTAGCAATAATAAAATACTTACTGCTTCTTATTTCACCTTGACAAGTGTGCTTTCGATATCTCTAATCCTAAAGTGACAGGTTTGCCTGGAATTCTAACTAGTTATCGGTTTAGTCTTAAGTTGCCATCCATTAGTTTCGAAATGGAAGCTGCAATGACAATTCAATATGATTGACTAACTTCGAGTACCTGGCTTCACCTGTCAAATAGTGTTAGATACTAGTGAGCTGTAAACATTGCAAGTCTTATCATAATTGGCCTAAGCGCCAAATACCCTAATGGCAATCAGGTCCTTAATGACAATTCCAGTATTTAAAAAATCCAAAAAAAATATTTTAATAGGTTTTGAGATTGGCCCAAATTTGAAGAATTTGCATATAAATAATTTCCACTTGTCAGGCTAAATTACATTTTGTTTGTTTTGTAAGGGATTCTAATGAATATTAATGCAAAGTAATTGTAATTAACTGTGTTTATATAATTATACTTCCGTAATCATACAAAAATATATAGATCTTAATAACAAACACACGGACAATGAAATAGAAAGACAGCTCCTATGAATAATAATAGGTAATAACTAATTTTGATGATTTTGCAGATATTAATCTCCATTTGTCAGACCAAATGGCATTTTGTTTGTTTCGTAAAGCCCTTAATGATAAGTTATAGTATTTGCAGAGAAATTTAATATTATTTTATAAATTATACATACACAAGTTTTTACAGCAAACAGATGGACAGAAAGACAACTTCCTATTATTAATAATATTAGACCAAATTCGAGGACTATCATCATCATCATCATTTCGTGTAGGTGACACGGTCAGTCGACCATGCACACCCTGGTGTCAGAGTTCTTCGGAACCGCCTCTCGGCCTCTGACGTGGTTCCTTTAACGACTACCAGATGGCAGCCGGGACCACCGGCTTAACGTGCCTTCCGAAGCACGGAATCATCTTTCTTATCAGACAATCAGGTGATTCATGCCTGCAATGTCCTAACCAAACTGGAAACAACTTAACAAAGTATGCTTCCCGTGGGAATCGAACCCACGACCCACGGGTTAACAAGGCAAACGCCTTAACCACTGGACCACTGAGGAGCCCGATAGTCCAGTGGGTGTGAGCTCTATGAGCGCTTACGTATGTTAAGCAACACCTGGCGCAGTCCCTACTTGGATGGGTGACCGCAAGTGGCATGAAATATCTCGAGCTCCTCCGTGCTTCGGAAGGCACGTTAAGCCGTTGGTCCCGACTGTCATCGTTGATGGCAGTCGTTAAGCTATGTCAGATGCCTTTAGGCAGCTTGAAAAATCTGACACCAGTGTTGGCCACTTACACATTCGAAAAACAAAACAACTGGACCACGGAGGCAGTTCGAGGACTATGCAAATTAATAATCTCGACTTGTCAGGCCAATCGCCATTTTATTTGTTTCCTAAGGGCCTTGATGAATATAAGTTGTAATAGTATGCAAAGTAATTGTTATTAAATAAGATATTATAATTAAACTTCCGCATTTCATGCATAAATTCTACGGATCTTTACAACTGACGGACAGAAAGACAACAGCTTCTTAATAGTAACAGGTAATAAGATTGGCCCAAATTGTTGACTCGATTTGTTTATTAGCATACTCAGTGTATGCAAATAAATAATCCCAACTTGTCAGAGCAAAGGACACTTGTCTAAGTTTCGTAATTCATCTTATTGGACAACAGTAATTAAAGTAGTTCATATGCAAAGCGTCTGTTATTATATATCATTGAATTTAATGTCGCCTATTAATATTCATTTACATACATATAAATCAATTGAGAATAGAAACTGCTATTATTAAATAATGAGTCAATACAATTACTCTTTGTTTTAACATACGAGTATATAGGTTGTGTTTAGTATAAATAATAATCTTTTATATAATATATAAGGCTTAGCGCTAGCCAGGCCAGAGTTGTAACTTACAAACTGCAAGCTAAACAAAGCTTATAAACATCAAAGAGACCTCTCCAACCCGTCTCCAAATCCTCTGACTGCTCTGGCTAATATATGGCTCTGGTAGTCCAGAGAGGGTGGTGCTCCTGCAGTGGAATAAAAAAAAACACTGATGATTATGATGATGACTCAATATGAGTCTAATAACTTTTAGAGGGGTTTTTTGGTGGGAAGTCAAGGGGTTCAGTTGTCGTTTGCCTTATACAATTTTGCAAATTGATTTAAGTGGACTTTATAATATGAAATTGGTGTAGTTTGGTGTTATAAATGCTCGTGCTCGAGAACAATTTGTGAAATAGTTAAATGGACTCGTATAGATTTGTCGCCAAAATCTCCCACGAGGCTGCCAAAGAACATACGCCATCTTTCATGCCACATACCGTACAACACCGATACTTAGTATCTCATTATACTGGACATTGGCAGAATCACTGAAATCTCGGTGGAAGCCATAATTAAAAAGAAGAAAGAAAGAAAGAACTTTTAGAGGATGATATTGCGGTGATGATATAAGTAGGTAGCATTTACCAATGGGCTTGATTGGTTATAAAACCAAAGAATTGAAACATCACGAGCTGAAGGAGATCAGCAGAACGGGTTCCAAGTACTTGCAACACGAACGAGTTAGTTGACAAATAGCCAGCCCTGATTACAGCCGAAGAGATATGCTAATGCGAGATAAGTGTTCCGTAGATAATGTCCGAACGATTCTTGAAATTATTTGTAATTGTGATAGGTGTCGAAAATTAATAATGATTGTGTTGTTAGTTAAAAACAACATACCACGTTTTAGAAATATAAAATTAAGGCTAACCCTACTCAACAGGCATGCAGCGTTCTATAAGACTTTAATGTAAAGTTCACAAGCATCATGAATTCTTATATTGAAAAAAAATCTTATTCCGTACTTCGTTACTAAAATACTTGTTATTTATTTATTTGCTAGCCTGTTAAATCCCACTGCTGGGCAAAGGCCTCCTTCTCTGCTTTCCATACTTGTTATAAAAATATATAAATTTTCGGTATTTTCTTCAATATCATAATTACAAATTTAGAGAACTGCCCATTTTCATGAGTATTAATATAGTATAATGGGTTATAGTACATCTGGGCCGCGCAAAAACTGGGCCGCGGCCCAAATGTCCACTTTTCAAATTTTGTATGAGAGCAAAAATAATTAAAAAGTATAACCGAAAATACTTGAAGTAAATTACTAACGAAGTACTGAATTTTTTTTTTCAATTGATCCAGTTTAGGGAGGAGAATACAATAAAATGAAAGGTAGCGTTAGTTTCGCTGATGTAAGCCATTTTAAGTCATATCATCACAGTACATAATATAGTATACTAGCTGTTACCCGCTGCTTCGCTCGCGTTTATTTAGGCTTAACTGAATCCTATTTTCAATAACCAAGCAAAATGAAACCGATGACTTTCCTTTATTTACAGTTTTTTAATTCTCTCAATCAACTGTTAACTTTCATGTAAAGGTTATTGTGTAAAGAAAAGATACATTTCATGTCTACTAATACTACTTATTTAATTTTTTACTACCAAAGAATCTTTTTATAAACCACATTCACGGTAGTAGCATTAGGAGAAAGGATTATAAGACTAATAACAGAACTCACTCTGGAACATGCCACATAGAATTGTCAAAGAAAGTGTGTGAGAAACATAGCGACTTTCAATTACTGCCCTAGGGGTTTTATCTATGGTCGTTGCATGATTTTTTTTAAATTCAGCATCAACGTCTTGTTCTGAATGGACTCACTGATTTTTATTTGTTCAAGTCTCTTGATTTTGTTCCACTTGACTTGCTATACTTTCATCAGCTCTTGTGCTTAGCTTGTACCCCTTGGTATTGCCGGTAATGTCTTTTGAAAGTCTCCTGCTAAAAGTAATGTAACACTTCCAATCAATCGATCATTAGATCTTATATCTTTTAAAGATCTATTCAATGCTTCAATTCTATGTTCGTGAGACATACCGCATTCATCCAACACTATTAATTTAGTCTCTCAAGATATGACAGATAGGTCCCTCGACGATTATTGGATTTAAAAGCAGACTGTTCTGTCTTTCCTCCATTTTATTTCGAAACATGCGACCACTTTACTTTGTTAGAAATCACGATAACGCGAATTCGAAATCACAAAAAAATCAAAGCGCAATCTATTGGAACTCTTAAGAAAAGTTAATCACATAGGAACAACGTCCAAATTTATAACCTTTCTTTCCATTTACCCCTACAGAGGTAAAATTTATGACAATTCATACGAAATTACATACAAACATAAGGAAAAAAAGAATATAAACTTTAATGCCCTATTTCACCCTCTTGAGGAATGAATTTTGAAAAATCATTTTAAAAATCTTTCTTTCTTGGATGCCTATGTCATAAGAGGAATACGTGGGCAAAATTTCAAATTTCTAGCCCTAAAGGCCTGTGCGATTATTTAAAACTTTCATCCCCTATTTTACTCCTTAGGGATTGAATTTCGGAAAACGATGAAATACATAATTCATTAATTTTGCCCTACTTAATTCATACGGAATTACATACAAATATGTTCAAGGAATAAAAAGTTTCATACAAACTTTAATCCCATATTTCAGACCTTTGGGGGATAAATATTGAAAAAGCCTTCCTTTGTAGATGGCTACGTCATAAGAGGAATACGTGTACGAAATTTCAAGTTTCTGGCCTTAAGGGTTTGGCCTGTGCGATCTATCCGTCAATCACTTTAGCCTTTTATATTTAAAAAAACTCATTTATAGAAGATAGATAAATATAAATACACAATTTTACCATACATTGATATACTTACTACATACACTTTCGGACCCCCAGAGCAGATGTTTAAGACTAACTAACCTATTTAAAATGATAAAGATTAATACCGTATTTAGCTTTCCAATTACCGCTTTATAATTGCCCATTTTGTAAAGTATTAAAATGGATATAGTATGCTATTCTTAAGATATAGACATATGCCATTGCGGACTTTTTTGTAGACCTATATAAGATACACAATTCCACCATACATTATTTTGTTATATCTCAAAGGGTTTAGACAGCGTATTCGTTGAAAGCTCAAAAACGGCTTATTTTTTACGACACCTCTTACAAAAATCATTAATATATACAAAATTATATACAAAAACTAAACAAACTATATACTAAAACCTTCCTCGAGAACCACTCTATTCATTAGAGAAAACCGCATGAAAATCGGTTCAGTAGTTTTTGAGTTTATCGCGAACAGACAGACAGACAGACAGACAGACAGACAGACAGACGCGTCGGGGGACTTTGTTTTATAATATGTAGTGATAGTGATGTAGTGATAATAGAGGAGCCCGATGGTCCAGTGGGTGTGAGCTCTATGAGCGCTTTCGTATGTTAAGCAACCCCTGACGCAGTCCTTACTTGGATGGGCGACCGCAAGTGGCATGAAATATTTCGAGCTCCTCCGTGCTTCGGAAGGCACGTTAAGCCGTTGGTCCCGGCTGTCATCGTGGATGCCAGTCGTTAAGCTATGTCAGATGCCTTTAGGCAGCTTGAAAAATCTGACACCAGTGTTGGCCACTTACACATTCGAAAAACAAACAAAAGTACATAATATTGTCACATCACAGTACGAGCTCCGTGGCGCAGCGGTTACCACGATAGCCAGCGACACGGGGGTCCCGGGTTTGATCCCCGGTCAGGTCATGATGGAAAACGATCTTTTTCAGATTAACCTGGGTCCTGGATGTTTATCTATATATGTATTTGTTATAAAATATAGTATCGTTGAGTTAGTATCCCATAACACAAGTCTTTCTTAAGAACTTACTTTGGGGCTAGCTCAATCTGTGTGATTTGTCCGTATATATTTATTTATTAAATTAAATTAAATCACAGTACATATTGTGCTTACTATCGTTTTCAGCGAATAGTAAAACGCGTTAGTATTCTTTGCCAGAGACTGAACCGGAAAAACTACATATTGCATGATCTTGTGCATGACAGCCTCCGACGCGTTAATTTTGCAATGTGCCTGTTATAAGTTATCTGTATCTGATAGCGAGATAACGGAACGTTTTGACGCACCGTGTCCCGCCAGTCATCGAGCAATGCTCCATTTTGTTTATAAAAACAATAAACTTTACAATATTTTAAGCATTTTCAACCATATTTTTACATACGTCGTTGGCCTTTTAAAACTCTTGTACTGACATAGTGTTGTAGGACTGTGTTGGGATCACTTCACTGACACTATCACTACATATATATTATATAACATAATCCTCCGCCGCGTCTGTTCGCAATAAACTCAGAAAGTAATGCATGGATTTTCATGCGGTTTTCACCAATAGATGAAGTGATACTTGTGGAAGGTTTATAAGTATAATACGCCCAGGCGCATCCTAGAAGGACTGCTACTGCTGAAGTATAAATGTGAATCATCATCATCATCATCATCAGGTCCTTCTAGTCTCCACTGCAGGAGCACGACCCTCTCTGCCAAGCCTGAGTAGTCAGAATCATGTGCAGATATTCTAGCATCCTTTTACAATAGTTATCAAAATGAAAGATGTAACCCAGAAATATAAAACGCAGATAAAAAATAAACCTGTAGATCAAGTTTCATGATCATAACCATTTTTAGTAACAATTTCAAAGACTAGTTTTCGCCCGCGATTTCGCACGCGTTTATGCCGATCCCTCTGTAAGTTCTTTTATCCGGTGTAGGGTCAAATGTACCTATTAACCTTACTCTAGACAACTTATGAAAAATTTCATGATGATCGGTTAAAGTCGTGACGCGTAACAAACAAACAAACTTACTTTCGCATCTATTATCTTCTTTAGGACTAGCAATTTTCCAGCGACTTCGTCCGCGTAAATCATGACCTATGTCACCCGCAGGTAAATTACCTTTCTATAGGTGAAAGAATTCTGAAAATCGGTCCCGTAGTTTCGGAGCCTATTCAATGCAAACAAACAAACAAATCTTTCATCTTTATAATATTAGTGAAGATAATTTTATGACAACCAGACAAAGACATCTCGGCCAGATGTAGCGCACCGCTTGAATCAAATTCTGTTTCCCGCAAATAAAAATCGAATGAGAATCTAAATTACTTCGAAATGACCGGCTGACCCACGGCAATTCATGTAGTTTTTTTCGCAGGCGGCTGAAAGTCTTCTAGCAAAAACTGTGTGAAATCTGACCCCAGTTCAAAACGTTTATCGTAAAAAAGTTTAGTTTTTTATTTACGGTTAGTGCCCGTTACATTCGTGAGGAACGGGATATGCTGGATTTAAGCCTACTGAGGAAAAATGCTAAAGCTTTTAGAAAAATAAAATATATTACACCTTTTTAGTTATAAAGACTCTACACTTGGTTTTTTCAGATTTTGTATTCTCAGATATTTAAAAGCGGTCTAGCGGAATATTGAACAGTTAAGTAATATTTAGACGAGAGACGAGCTCCGTGGCGCTGCGGTTACCACGCCAGCCTGCTACACGGGGGTCCCGGGTTCGATCCCCGGTCAGGTCAAGATGGAAAATGATCTTTTTCAGATTGACCTGGTTTTGGATGTTTATCTATTTATGTATCTATTGTAAAATATAGTATCGTTGAGTTAGTATTCCATGACACAAGTCTCGAACTTACTTTGGGGCTTACTCCGTCCGTATATATTTATTTATATATGAGAAATCATTTCATTTTAGTTTACTAGGTAATGGTTTGCTTTACGATTAGTAGTTTCGTCATTTTACGTTGGCACATAAACCGTTTGATGTCAAAATAACGTAAAGTATTATACCAATTGCGCGTACACTAAAATGTACTTTCGTAAACATTTCGTTTTTATTTTTTACCAATCATTTCCTACAGTTGCGACTTATGACATCGACTATATTTTGACAAGACATTCGACATTATCATCATTTTTGCCGCAAGAAATCCACTGCTGGACATAGGCCTCTCCGCCTGCATCTAGCGTTTCCCTGCGTCAAGTCGTCCGACACTGCGCTTGCCGGTACGTGGTATCATTCTAAGCTCACCGCCTCTTTAACGTAAAGCCGCAATCCCATACAAACGTAGTTTGGTTTTAGTTTTACAACAGTTAAGCCAATCGTAGTACTATTGTAAAACTAAAGCGAAACTACGTTTGTATGGGATTGCGGCTTTACGTGGGAATCTAAGGAGCTTGCTTATCCTCAAGTATTCCGACTGCTGAAATTTATTTATGTTCGTTCATCAAGCATATAAAATGCTAAAGATGTGACGTTTTTCAGGACGTTTAGGCCGAAAGATAAAATTGGGACTTTGTAACCTGATATCTAGAAGATTTTTGGGTTATCAAGGTAATTTCTCACCTTTATGTTCGTCGATTTTGTTGTATTTGTCTTAGGATTTTAATTAGATATTTAAAAAAATCATGTGTAATCTATCTTAATTGTAATTGCCTTGATATGCATATATTACATGGGACGTGTACGTGGGGCACTAAGACAGTTTTGCTGTACTAAAAAAAGATACTACAGGTTAGTATTTATCTTATTACTAGTAGGCCGCCCCGGCTTGGCCCGTGGTACATGTCTAGCCATTGGCACTCAGGGAGAACGTACATATCCAACGGTGAAATATTTTTTTGAAATCAGTCCAGTTGTTTCTTAGATTGGCGCGTACAACTTAACAAACTTGCTTTATAATATTAGTATAGATACGCATATTTAAGTTTACTTCAATGTCATTTTACAACTGTTCATGCCAGGGTCACCACTGGTTTTATTTCGATACTGACAACTTATTTATTCCTTATCTTTTATTTCCAGGTAAGCCAGCAGTCACCGATCCGTAAGACTTCAACATAATTTTTTAGGGTTCCGTACCCAAAGGGTGGCAGCGGGATATAATTTTTAAGTAGCAATGTAATAAACTGGCGTTTTCCATTCTTTTCTTCCAGGGTCACTTTTCAAGCGCTTTTCCCTCTTTAATTTCTTTTAAAACTCTCTCTTTTGAGTTTTAAAAGACATATATTTTAATCTAATCAATCTATGGAGGATGCCTTTGTCTAGCAGTAGACTTCTTGAGGCTGATAATGATAAAAACATGGAATTAATTATGGAAACGTAATTAGCAGTTTGCCAATTTTGCAAATATAAAAAAAATACTTTCATTTTGATGTGCAAGGTATTATTTTCAAATTAAGTAGGCGCCAGCCAATTAGTTTTAAAAAGGCCTCCTTTTTGTTTTGGCCGTATTCTATGCTACTTCTTCCTCATTTTTATCGGGTTTGCCTCAAAAATAAATCGTCAATGAAATACGGGTAAACGAGAACCCTTCCAGGACGAATCCGTCTCACTCTTGGCCAGTTATTTAAGGCTCTTTCTCTCATTCACCTTATTTCTCGACCCACTTTAAGAGAAATGCACCGACAGTCACCTTATTTGTTTTAACTGCCCGTAAATTTTACGTAGCGTGCGAAAATTTTAAAGTTTTGCTTAATCCGACATCTTTGTGCTTTTGAGCATTCAACTAACCTGTTTTTTTTTTAGTAATATGAATGATTTATTTGATTACTTGTAGCTTCTCTGCTGAAGTGAAAACGATGGTAGATTTAATACTTTGAATAAAACTTTGACTAAAAGAGTGGTTTGATATCAAATAACATTTATTTCATTAATATTTAATTACACAACTGAAACACTATAAACTTAAATACACTCACTGTGATGAATTGATCATAATTTCTGTTAATCAGTAAACCATTGTACAATTTAATTAAGTGTGGCAGATTTCGATACAGAGTATATTATCGATTAAAAAGAAATTTTTACATCGACGATGCAAACGAACGCTCCCCATACATCTTGCTTGCAGTATCTACGGGTCCAATCGATATCGCGATATCGATACAATCGTATCATATCGATTGATCGAGTTAGAACTCGCTCGATGCGAGAGCTCGCTGCTGTAAGCAAATCGATGTCTAATTGCGCCCCCCGGGTAGATGCATTTGAAAATCGCTGCGTTTCCATGGTAACACGTCAGATGGTCTTTTCTTCTGGTCAATAGTAGACCACTTATTTTAAGCCTTTAGATGGCAAAAATATTTAATTGTCGCGGCCTAGAAATTAGCCACCCCAATCGCGTTGCCGGTGGTATCCATTAGGTCCTGCAGGCCGATTTACTAACTCGGTGTACAACGATTTAATTGTCACTTTAGCATCCATTACGGTATTCATATCTTAAATAAAAGAAGTCATTCATACCGAAGCCGTATTGAATATTGAAGTTACCATGAAAATGATGTACACCGTTAGCTGTCAAAAGTTAGCAAATAGGCCTGCTGGTCATATTAGAACAGTATTTCTTAGTTAACAGTAGATTTTTGTATTCTCAGTTATTATATCACAATAGTTAGGCGGATTGTAGCGCTTAACAGGAGCTTAAAGAGAAAAACGAGGCCTTTGCTCAGCAGTGGAACATACAAACAGTCTAACAAAAAATGTTATCTTTTTTATGCCTGATGGTAAGTGATCACCGTTGCCCATGGACAACTGCAACCTCAGGAGTGTTTGTTGAGTTTCAATAAAATATATATTTGAATAAAATTATTTGTGATTTTCCCAAAACAAAAATATGCGTTTGATGTTAACACCAGGATTACAACGCAGATTATCTTATTTTCCAGGAAAATAAACTTATCTCTCGAACTAAGTAATTAATCTGAAGATAAAAAACGTACGATTTAATTACTGCATAATGTTTGCAATTACTCGTGCATTTTGCGGAACCACGTACAAGATTAATCATTCTTTAGGTTTTTGTCTTCCAACGCCGTGTTAATGGAAAAGAGACAAATATCGAGAAGTTATTGTGGTTTGTTTGTTTTTCGTATGAGTAAGTGTCACATTTTTGTAGCTGCCCTAAGGCATCTGACAAAGCCATCAGTAATGACAGCCGGGACCACGGTATACGTAACTTCGAAACATGTTTCGAGCTATTTTTATACCACTTGTGGTCACCCATCCAAGTGCGGACTGCACCCAGGGTTGCCTAATATGCGTAAGCGCTAATAATGCTCACGCATAACGAAAGGCTGAAATACATACCGCACGTGTGAATGACACCAAATTATTGAAATTAACAAGACTCAACGGTTTATAATGCGCCAGGTGGGTCATTTGGGCAAAGATTGCACGCAGCCCTGTAATTCCTTTAATTTCGCCAGCATTCCGGCCAGCCCTTTGTTTTCGCTCAAATTGGGCTTGATGATACGGCCATCTTGAATTGTGGTTGTGCGTTGAATTGGCGAAATGAGAGTCCATTCATGATTTTCTGCGAAAAATATATCAGTTCCGTAAATAAATAATACATGCTTTCGAGTTTGGGAGAACAGAAGTAAAATCGCAGAATGTTAAGCTGCTTCTCTTCCCGCGTGAACCATGGAAATCATTACCACTGTAGTATAAAACGAATCCGCTGTTTGTCTTTTTCTATGTATGCTTAGATCTTTAAAAATGCGCGACGGTATTTAATGCGATTTTTTTAATAGATTGAGTGATTCAAGAGGAAGGTTTATATTGTATGATACATGCCTAGGCACAGTCGGTAAAGAGTGAAATTTGTTCGGAACAGAAAATAATTAAAATTTAAAGCAATTGTGGTATTGGATTGGAATAAATCCGGGGAGGGCTGCTAGTAAAAGATGAAATTCACTGAATGATATCTAGAATAATTTTTGATAGATTTAGTTAATTTGATTTTTTTAAATAATATATTATCATAGGCCATATGGCTCTTGGGTTAGTAGCGTTATCGGGCGGTATTATTTTCCGTCGAATAAATAATCTTGCGTGCATTTTTATTTAAATAAGTTTTTATTTGCTCGTTTATTGTTCTTCCGGATAGTTATTTATCTGATTTATGACGTAGCAATAAATTAAATAGCGCGCAATAGGCGCAGTTCGTTTTGCATAAAAACTTCGAATGAAACTATGGTTAGCAGACCGTGTTGAAATTAATAGGCTTTTTACAAAGAAGTAGTACCATTAGAAGGAAGTATTTTTTAAATTGAAATATACTTTATACTCTCATAAAAGAGTTATTAGTAAGTGGCATAATGACGAGCTCCGTGGCGCAGCGGTCAACACGCCTGCCTGCGACACGGATGGTCCCGGGTTGGATCCTCGGTCAGGTCAAGATGGAAAATGATCTTTTTCAGATTGACCTGGGTCTTGGATGTTTATCTATATAAGTATCTATTATAAAATATAGTATCGTTGAGTTAGTATCCCATAACACAAGTCTCGAACTTACTTTGGGGCTAGCTCAATCTGTGTGATTTGTCCGTATATATTTATTGATATTTATAATATAAGAGAGCAAACTTCATTTTCTTTATTAATTTTCAATCATCATCATCATCTTAGGCACTATAGCTGCATGTGAGCCTTGGCCTAGTCCAGTAAATTTCTTCATCTGTTTCTGTTTTTGGCTTTTTCCTTCCATCTTCTGACGTCCAGAACTTTTATGTCTTGTTTTACTCCATCCAACCTTCAAAGAATAGGTCTTCCAGGCGGTCTTTGTCCTTCAGGTTTACCTTTGAGGAGGCTCTTGGGCTGTTTCGTCATCAATTCAGTCTACGTGACCGGCCCACCGAAGATGCCCCCCACCTTAACGCAGCTCACAATCTACAAAAACAATTCATAAGTTATTTGATGAAAATTTAATGTCTCTATCTTCAAAATAGTTTAAATATTCAAGATTCAAGTATTTATTTGCATAAATGTAGGTACAATTTGTGACGCCTAATAACTAGGTCCCCAATGAACCACATTGAAAAAATAATACGTTCCGTAAAGCAGTGCTAGTACATTTCAATGCGTTCCAATCATGTACTACCAGTTTGCACTATTCGCAGGGTAATATGTGTAAAGCATACAACTATGTCACGCATGTCGCAACGGCCCTAATAATTAAAGAAGCCCACTTACGTAAAACGCAGCAAAAACTGGCGGCCATTTCATTTCGCTGCACTATGCAGTTAGTACGTAATACTTGGAGTACCAGTAAATATAGAAAGTAAGAACGTACACGTTTCTATGTTTACTGCATAAAGGGGGACTTCTCATACTTAGCTGTATGTTTCTTGGCGAAAAGTTATGGTCTGAACAAAACGATCAAGTTTGCCATCATCAACTGCCGGTCCGGTGGTTGCGGGTATGGAATCGGGTACACGCGCCCAGCACTCCGAGCTGCTACTTTCTCATACCCAATCCTTCCGAGCAAGTAGCATCCCAAATACCTTTATCCCATCCACAGCCCAATAAACCCCTGACACGCTAACAAAACGGTTTCAATGGCCATGAGCGTCGGAACCGAGATAAGCCAAACAATTTTCGTTCGTTGAAAAGAGTTTCTTTCGGCATTTCTTCTCTGCAGTGGTCGGTTCCGAAATGCTAGTAGTCTGTAGCTTTTGAACAATAATTAGTAAATGCATAATACAAAATAAGATAATTTTAAATGTTTTTTGACGTGAAAAAGTGCCTGCAAGGGCCTATTTTCTGAATAAACGTTTTGAATCTTTGAATCTTCGCTCACCACCCTGTCTGCTAAGCGTAGTATGGCAAAAAAATGCTTTCTTCCTGGTGACCGAATTAATATCTCTGCATTAGTATTTTTTTAATTTATTGAGAGGGACTCGGCTTATACAAAGAATGATGGTTTAAATACTTTGGAGGAACAGCACCTAGGACAATGAATTTCAAAATGATTTTGCTTGTAAGGATCACAAAGAATATCTCGTCGGACAATGCAGCGCCATGGTTTATCACCTTTTGGTTCACGGCGGCCCTTCTATCTTTTGTTGCAATTTTCCTTTTCCGTAAAGCTACGCCAGCTAGCTATATTGATCAACGCCAATAATTTTATATACCTTTGAACTTTAAATCCCACCTTACCAAATAAGTAGAGTTGCACAAAATGTCTTCTACAACGTCGCCAATTATATTGTACCCGCCGTCATCGTCTTTATAGCCCATCTTGGAGATAAATCATGTGCGTGTGGTCTCCAATAAACTCAGTTAGCCTTTTTGAAGTGCAAAATATTGCGGCTGCAGAAAGCAGACCAAATAAATTATAGTTACTTATTTAATTTTTGAAGTAAAACACATTTAGGCGCGTCTCACATCTTTCCTTATTAAAAATAAGGAAATAAGTTTGAATTAGTTTTACAAAATGCTAATCCGCGATCGTATTACAAACGATAGCAAGTTTCATTTCCTCTTAGTGCTAGTAATCTAAGTAAATTTATTTTTACAAAAAAACAAAAACCGACTTCAACCCTATGCGTAAGTATACAACCTGGAACTAAAAAGTAGGAAAAAAAATAATTACTAGAAACCAAGCGCAATAGTCATTGATAGCACTTTCTGACAGGCAACTTCGAGTCCGTTGACGCAAAGTTTTTTTCCTGTTGTTCCAAAATACTCAACAACTTGAAATACGCAAAAAAGATTTTAAATGAATTAATTCCGGTCAAAGTTACATGCACTTTGAGTTAAATATATTTTCTCGCTTAGCCACCAGACGACTGGAGGTGGAAGCGCACGAAGTAAACTCAAAGTGCATGAAGATTTTGGTTAAGGTGACCATAAAGACGCAGTCAAACGAGATGTCAATTGTTCTCTCTCACATTTTAAAAAAAATTTTTTGCAAATGCACGCCCTGTTTTTTACACGACTCTATTATTTTTAATCTTGTTAAGCACAACAGCAACTGGCCAGTGGGTTGTTTTCCCTTCTCTTTTTAGTTTGTGTAATGAGAACACTGAAATTAATTTAATTTCGCTTGTTTATCTTAATGACTGCGGTGATGCTGTGATTGGTTGGCGGACAAGTTGACGCACATTATACTTTTTTATAAACAGTGTATGTTTGTTTATTCGTTCTTCTTACGGGTCGAAATGGTTAAAGTCACTTCAACGAATGTGTGACATAGTCTATATCTGTATGGCTTATTGTATAACTTAACTTGAATAATGATTATATGCAAAATTAAATTTTACTTTGTTTAACTCCTCCACATTAATTGAATGTATATTATTGTTATTTATTTACTGGTTTTCAATGATTAATTTTGAAATATTTGTAACGTGTTTAGGGTGAGTATATTGATATACATTTCGGGAATTCATACTTTCTAATATATTAATTAAAGATTATATTACTCAAGAATATCAAAGAAATACATTATATTGTTATTATATTGAAACTTTATTGCCAGAAAAAACATCAAGTCACAATTCACTCATAATAACACAACTTTTGGCATGCTCTACCAGCCAGGCCCTGAGACTGATCCGACGTAAATATTGACCAAAAAATCTTTAAGTTGCCAATATTCTTGTATTTTCCTGAGCACTACATTAATATTTGTGATACATCCCTTGACCGCGTTGTCATTGTTCCGAGAAGGCGGTGTTTACGACACGAATGATAAATATTCAATATTTAGTGCTTGACTCACCACCAATTTACTACTAACACAGATAAAAATAGCTCCAACGTTTCGGCGGTAAAAGTAAAAATACGAAACTAGAACGGATGCTCTCTTGGCCAGAGAAATGCACAATTCCAAGAAATTTGATCTTATTGATCATATCTTGTCATTAGAATAACTAATATTTGGGTTATAGGTTTAGTTTATTTAAAATCAATATTTAAATATTAATTAAGTAAAGTTTAATTAACTTTATGCAAATTCAGTGTCGCTGATACTTATCTAGTTCTTCTTGGCACGTTTTCAATGCATTAAACACATGTTAAACACGTAAAGTTACTCCACAAAACACGCCTTTTACAAAAGGACAAGCTCATAAATAATTCCGTGTCAAATCACAGCAAAATAGCTCGTTCCTTATTTTTGTTGAAAACCAAGCCACAGTGTCAATAACGGTAGCAGTGACAAAAAGTCTGAATATCACAACAAAATGGCGGCCGAAAGTGGCGGCAAACGTTGCGTATCGCAGTAGGCCACAAAGCGTTCCACCACATGACTTCATTGTCGGCTAGTAAAACATGCGGCGAAAATTTCCAAGGCGTGCGTTTAACTATCCACGAGCTCTCAATATTCATAACGGACCTGCCATTGTTTCCCGCCTTCTGGACTGTCACGTATGAGCCGCCATCTTGAAAGGGACGTGCTTTAACGCATCCAGATATTTAAGAACCCTAAGCAATTGGTATACTAAGTTTGTTTGGAACTACAGCAGGTCTAGTTACATTGGTGGTTTTCTTGACCCAAAGAAAATTATGTATGGTGGAAGGTCTCGCATAGAAATCAGGTAGCGACCCGTGTGGCTCCATTCGTCACACATCATAAGAATATTCAATAACTGTAGGTCGCGCCGGACGCTTAGTTATGTGTGGTATGTACGGGGTGGTATTTCTGCTGGCTTTCTAATTCTGTACATATAGATATGGTTGTGTCCAGAGTTCAACAATTTGCTTAACAAACATAGACAGTTTTTGAAACCGCGACAAACGTGATTGTAATAAAATGTTGAATTCCATTAACTCCTGGAAGCCTACTCTATAATATCAAATGAAAACTTGTGGTTTTCCTATGTAATCGACAGTGCTTAGGGCAAGCTAAAATGTGATATATTTACTTAGTTGCCTTTTAATGGGTATTCTCATGATAACGCAAACTCACGGATTTTTCTCTTGCCTAAAATTGATTATCCCTCCAATTTTTTTTTCTTTCCAACGCTTATAACTTTATATCATTTCACTCCTGCTTCACTCGAGTGTTTTGTAAAATGAAATATCTACAAATTAAAACGGCAATATAATAAAATTTACGAGCTAAGTCTGCTAGTTTTAGCATCGGAAGAGTTAATTTAAAAATTAGCAGTTCGCAGCGTCTGTCTTGATCCAGTTAGTTATGATTTACGACGACTCCAGCATTTTACCGGTCTCCATAAATAACCTTAACGCGAGATAAGGACTTGAAATCGTGGCCTCGAAAACGAGTTTAGTTTATTATGATTTTTTACGGACGCATTTGCCTGGTCATTATGGTCACCCTATTGTGTTGTACTGACCAGAGAAACTTATAAATAATTTATTTGCACACATTAAGTATCGGTTTAATAGTTTAGTTATTATTAAGAGTAATTGAAATCTTTATTTTCTCAATAAAAATGTTGCGAGTTTAGAGCGTTAATGTACATATTTTTCTTTCATACATAGCAATTTTTAATGCAAAAATATAAGGGAAAGCGACTTGGACTTGGACTGGTGATATTTCCGTCCTTCTCAGAAGTAAAATTAAAGGTAAATTCAAACAAAAAACATAATTTACCTTTATAGTGCAGTTACCTACGCGGCTTTGCTTGTGCGCTTGTTAAAATCCCTCAGTTTGATTAATAAAATCACTTTTTCGTACTGAAAGGGTACCACATTAAAGGTATGCCATTCTCCGTATCCCTATATAACAATATTTATGTAAAACTTCATGATAGTTCAACACCTAAAATGTGAAATTTAAATAAGCAATAACGGGATACTTAGCTTTTCCTCTGTGCTAATGGGGCATTAAACTTTTTAGTAACATCGCAATACAAACAGTTGTTGAAACACCAAATAAATAATACGATAAAACTTCCTTAGTTAACCGTCACTTAACCACGTTTAGCCACAGTCCACTAACATTTGGTGATAAACGTGGCGTATCGGCCGTAAATTACGTCGACCATACCAACAATAAGGGGTTTATGCGCCCATAAAAATCTTCAATTATTTCGGCGCGTAAATCATCTGTTTAATGCGCGTTTTCGGTGATAGTTGTTTGGAGAAAATAAAATGCTGAGGATTATAATTAATCTGTTGGTAGCACGAAGGTTATTCCATAAAATCATATAGCTTATTTCTTCTTTTTTCTCTTCTTATTCCACTTTATATGGGGTCGGGACAGCATGTCCTTCTCTTTCCTTTTGTCTCTACCTCTATCTTTAGCAGTCTCTTTCGTCACCTTTATTTTCCCCATATCCTCCTTACTCCATCAACTTTTTCATTTTTTTTTCGTGTGTGTAAGTGCCAACACTGGTGTCAGATCTTTCAAGCTGCCTTAAGGTATCTGACATAGCTTAACGACTGCCATTAATGATGACAGCCGGGACCAACCTAATCCTTACCCACTAGGCCATCGGGCTCCTCAATTTCATATTGATTTATATTATTTGATAGCTGTATTCATTAGGAAACCAATTTTCTTCCGAAAATGATGAGACAATTTTTACTTGGACCCTTTATTAGAATATACGAGTGCTTTAATAAACTCACATTGTATCACTGAATGCCATGTAGATGATTCAGAAAGGCTTGAACTCAAATCATGACGAACAGACGCTGGTGTTGAAGGAAATCGGCAAATCCAAAAGAGCAGTGTCCCATGAGAAAAAAACAAGCGCGATCGTTAATATATCGTTGACATAAAATTGATTGCTTATATCATCGAACTACAGTTGTTTCACATCAATACTTTTCGCAGTCAATATTACTTTATTAATTATTTGAACAACATACACGGCCGTTGACATATGCGAAAAAAGTCAATAATTTTACTCTTTCATGGAAACAAAACCGGTTAGATATAAAAAAAAAATATTCGCGAATCGGTTCGCATACTAAACTGTTATCAGTAGAAAGTAGTTTTATAACTTGTATTGCGCAATTCAGCAATTTCCACGGTTAAAAAAGCGTCAAAATTTCTAATGGCGAGCTCGGTGTTACGTGAATCGTCAGATTGGATTCATAAATCTCTTAATTGATTCTTGATTAAGATTTGACAGATGCAAACGCGGGTTCTGAACTGAGTTTGAGAGGTCATGTGTGATAAAATCTTAATGCCTGTCTTTTTATTTATCTTTCGTTTCAATGCTTTATTTAAGTTCTTGAGTTTTTTTTTTCTAACCATATCTAAAAAAACTATTTGGTATAGGACACTTCCCTGTGGCACACCTGCGTAAGACACAGATTTTCTTCCAAAACTGATAATGTAGAATCAATGACTTTTAAAAAAATATTTAAGAAAGAAAGACTTGCCAGTTTATATTCATATCGTATTACCGATCGACAAACCAGAATTACTGTTGGCCAATGGCGTGAAATTTGCTTCGGTTTCGGCAGAATTCGGATCACGCACGATCTCAAAGTGTCTTGTCTTACACAATCGCTTTAGGCATGCTGACCGCGCGCGTTGATACGGATTCGAGTGGACAGTTTTGTCAATAAAAATTTTGCTAATACATTCGCACATGCATGATGATTTGAGAAGGCAATGATGGAACCCGTTTAGGTGCAAAAGTGACAAGCGTTGATGCAGGTGTCGATAATTTGCCTGAAGTGACTTCTGCCGAACCCCTCGTGCTATTCATTCATTCGGGCCTTACAATTCGATTGCATGAATACCCATAAAATGGGTACTTTGATATTAAAAATTCTTTCGTAGGTTTTATAGAAGAAATGGACGAACGTGGAAAGGAAATTGATAATAGAAAATTAAACAAAAGGAAGAGGAAACATTTTAAGAAGAAAGAAAAAGCAATTTCTGATTTTTAAGACGTATTAAGAGGTCATGGTATAGACGAAACCGTGGGACTGTTTGAGTAGGTGTGACGCCGCCCAAACCTCTCATTATCAGTAATTTACCAGAGCAGCTGATTACACGTAATCATAGTTCTCACCCACTAAATCTCGGGTTCGTATTAAGGATGTGTTCCCACTGGTCCTGTGAGCTGGTCACTTATTCTAATGGTTCCTATTATAATTGATAATTCAAAGCATTGACCTGTGTTTTGAAGAACAAATCTGCAATCCAATATCTTGTCTACTAGCCTGAATTCAAGGCCAATACAGAATTTATTACCAGCTATGATATTAAATAAAATAAATGTTTGAAAAGTTTATTTATATCAACAGTGTCTATATACAACATTGATATAAATAAAATAAATATATTGCGACAAATTACAAAAATAGTAATTCCGAACTTGTGTCATAGGCTACAGTACAACGATGCTATATTTTATAATAGATACTTAAATAAATGACCAATACCCAGGCCATTCTGAAAAGATCGTTTTCCATCATGACCTGGCTATATTTTATTTCATAACTATGTATAGATTATTTAATTATACTTGACGACAATAAATGTGACTTACTTAAATTAACCGAAAAATATACGAAGTTATATCCTTTCGATGTCCAGTCAACTTTGTGAGAAATACAAACTAATTATACACAAATCATAATGGTTTCTTGATTTGTTTTCGATTCGCCTACAAAAGTAAGAATATTTTTATATTCAAATATTCAAAACGTTTATTCAGAAAATTGGCCCTTGCAGGCACTTTTTCACGTCAAATCACATTTAAAATTATCTTATTAAGTATTATGCATTTACTCATTATTGTTCAAAAGCTACAGACTACTAGCATTTCGGAACCGACCACTGCAGAGAATTAGTAAAGTGAGACATGGGATCAACAGGAGATAAAGGTCATAAAGCATAGTGTTATGGGGCCAACGGGAACGGCCCGCCAAGGCGGCAGATCACACAGTTTTTTCCCGTAGGCAGGCCCTAGTCGGCCGGTCGTTATGAGCCCTATTATAGTTCTAAATAGAGAAGTGCGCCGGAATGTTAATGGGGAGGCATCTCTGTTTTTCAGCACACTGCGTCTGTGACAGACTAGGGCCTTTCTGATTCTAATTTCGCTGTGAGACGCTTTTTGTTAAAGGCAAGTATTTGCATCGTGCCAACTGTACTGTTTTGCTAGAGTTCGCAGTACACACAACAAACTTAATCTTTTTTAAAATGGAAATAGGCTTCTTTTGCTTATGTTTGGTCCATCTTAGGCCATATCTTTGCCTCTAGGCTAGATGATGTCTACCTTTTGTCGAAATGTCTCACATGAACCTATAATCTGTTAAGAGTTCAAAAAGTAGTGAACTTTATTGCTTTATACTTATATATAACCGAAAACGCGTCTTTTTCATTTAGGGTCGAGAAGTTCAGTTCATTAAAAATTGAATTTGCAAATAGTTGAATTTACAGAATGTTGTATATCCCTTTTGGAATTTGCAAAAAACTGATTTACATTTCCCAAAAAGTTGATTTTATAAAATGTTTTGCCGTTAACGTATTTCGATGACATTTAATATGGTCTTATTCAAAAGTAAACCTATAATAGGTAGTTCATAAATGAATATGGAGTATAAAACACACAAAAAAAGTAGTTAACTTCTTCCTTTTTGAAGACGTCCGAAAACCTCTGTCGTAGTTTCTCCAGAAATGAAGTGCTTGTTCAGTTCTGATTGATGCAAAATTTTACGAGGCACTTAAGCGATTTTATAAATTCTGCGTACGGCTACTTACCACTTTTTTGGCGCTATAAGATTTAATATTACCAGCCAAATTATCAAGATTTTATACCGCTTTTGAACTTTTTACGATACGTATAGCTTCCGCTTACAGCAATTTTTTGGATTTTATTTAGTTTTCAATTCTTGCCTTGGAGCTTTGCTTCTCCTTCACATATTATATCTTGTACTAGCAATTTTACTGCGACTTCGTCCGCATAAATTATAGCCTATGTCACCCGCTGGATAAAGCTTTTTATAGGTGAAAGAATTTTGAATATAGGTCTTCTTCTTCATTTTCATCAGGTCTTTATTAGTCTCCACTGCAGGAGCACGACCCTCTCTGTACTACCAGAGCCATATATTATAGCCAGAGCAGTCAGAGGATTTGGCCTATACTCTTCACGCTGGCCAGACGGGTTGGAGAGGATGATGTTTATAAGCTTTGTTTAGCTTGTGTTTCCTTAGTCGCCTTCTACGACATCCACGGGAAGACTTGGAGTGGTCCTATTCTACTCTGCCGGGAACCACACGGCATGTGGTCTACTTATGTAATAAAGAAGACGTGATATTGTCGCTATAATACGAAGCTCCCCATTTGCGTTGGGTACATTGCTCATTTGCCGAAAAATTTGTCTGTATGTAATTGAAGTCATCATCATCATCATTTCAGCCGCAAGAAGTCCACTGCTGGACATAGACCTCCCCCAAGTATTTCCAATATGACCCGTTGGAAGCGGCCGGCATCCAGCGCCCTCCTGCGACATTTATCAGGTCGTCCGACCACCTGGTTGGTGGGTGTCCAACGCTGCGCTTGCCGGTACGTGGTCGCCATTCAAGAACCTTTCTGCCCCATCGGCCATCGGTTCTTCGCGTTATGTGCCCCGCCCACTGCCACTTTAAAGAATTCAAGTAATTGTAGTATCAAAATACATCTATTCCGAAATTATTATAACAATTTCATGATAATAATATGATGATTGATATTAAGACTCCTGCCCCGTCTATATCACAGATGGTCACATTAGTGTGAGTTGTGACGCCCTCCCCCCGCAGTATGATTTCACATATTTTAATTTAAGGACATTTCCTTGGTAACTATGATCTAGTAAAAAAACACTTTTTCGAGTGGTGACATTTTCGGTTATGTCCATCGGTAATCGGTATCGTTTAATTGTAACATATTTAAAGCGCATATAATAAATTGTTACTTTGTATGTGCTTTAAATATTTTACAATAAAACGGTCTTTATTCTTAAGCTTCCATAAATAAAATAAAAATAAGGAAACCATTTACACATTTCCGAGTACAGATAATGAATGTCAATCAAAGAGCCGCTATGCGTGCAACTCAAGCGTTTATTGTTAGCATAACATAAATAATTAAAACCATCCATCAGCATTCTTGCGTAACACCTTTCTCGCACTTGTCACAAACAGACAAAGTGGGTCGCGTGACGTCACAACGCATCGTAATAACCAGTTTTCACTGCGTTTCCACCGAGAAAACCACTTTCCACGGCGATTGTTAGGACTTCACTTACTTTCTATTGAGAAAAACGCGGGAAGATGTTTACTATGACAGCCTCTTTGACTATATACCTACTCTCTAGATGCCGTCAAGCCTTTATTTCAATGATTAAAAAACTGGGCAATTTTTCAATGCTTGACAGCGTTGTGTTATCACACGCGTCCTGTCAATTTATGCCCTCGAAATCCGTCAAATTGGTAGCTGTGTGTGTGCGCGACCGACTATGGGGTTGGAAACTAGTTTTTTTTATGCTTTTAGGCTAATAGAGTCTATCTTAGGCTTTATATGATTTGAGGATAGGCTCTATGGCTCAGTGGCTCCGCTAGTTTTTGTCCCTATATATAATTATTTTTTTACAAATAATTATATACAGGGCAAACTCAAAAATAAAGGCTCCCCGGCTACGCCCGGGTATGTGCTATACCATCTTCTTGAATTTTCTATCTATTGAAAAAACCGCATCAAAATCTTTTACGTAGTTTTAAAGAACTAAGAATACATAGTGAAAATAAACTATATAGTGATTAAATTACATCTGTGTTTTCTGTTGGATTTTCCCGTGAAAGGTTCGCATTTCACTTCAACAACTGTTTCACGAGATCGAATACCAGTATCAAGATACATTGTTCCCGGTGACAGTTCCTAGTAATTGCTCTTTGTCTCGTAGATGTCGTGATCGTAGTTAGCACTAAGAAACAGATTGCATCACGAAGTGTGCATCCATTAGTCGTAACGGGCTGCCCTGTAAATCTGTCGTATCTAGAAGTAATACATCATTGGCGCAGATTATTCATGTCTAGTTCTAAATAGTGGGTGATACCTATATTGGGCCTAATTACGTCACACTTTAGGGTGACGGGGACTTCAACTAAATGTGACAGCGTATGTGCGACAACGGCGTGGAGGGATTTGTGACGTCCGTTATTCATACACAGCCGATCACCGATGGACAAATATTATGATGCAGTATGGCAAGCTGGATATTAAAGCCGAGGTGTTTATAAGCTCTAGGCGAAACCGAGTTCTTATTATATAAACTGATGAATATGACAGCTGACTGAGTACGAGAATCATACGACGTTTTTCAATGCAATAGCGATTACCATTAAATAAATTAAGCAATTGTTGAAAAGGGCCTAGTGCGTACAATAACAACATCACTATCTAAGTTTCGATGTCATAAAGACCCTGTTAATAGCAAACGTATTAAAAATTACTTTTACAAGTTTATGTATCTTCGAGACTGAGTCTAACGTTAGAAGCCGGAGTTAACATCTTATAACGTCGTTTGAATTGAAATGGATTAACAGTAAACTGTCGGTATCTATTTACGTCGAAAAATCTTTTCGTCGCATTCACAAAAAGGTGCAAGTTACGAAAGGGTGTCACGGTTGTTAGTAGCACCACACTAATAATTCACGATAATCGTGACAGTCACGAGTTTTACGCCAACTTAAAGTTATTGTTGCAAAAAACGTAGCGGTTGGCAGGTGCCCTTAAAAAAAGAAAGCTCCCGTCAATCTTTCGTAAATTTTTTGTGACACCATTTCTCGTAAAATTAATATTCGTGACACAAATGTCGTAATTTTTTATTTTATCACGCTTTGCGGTAACTGTGAACGGTGACGTCATGGAGGTCGATGCACCCGTTGTCACATTGTATAATAAGTTACTGTACACAAAAGCTTGGTTTCATTTTTCGTTTGTGTGCCGAGGGCCGACAATGGCGTAATGCCCTATTCAAATTTTATTCCATTATGAAAATTGTGGTGGAAAGTGAAGACCATTGCGCCTCTATAGAATGATAAATTTACATAACTTCATAAAGATGATAGTTTGTGAGGTCATGCTTGGTTAAAATGACCTTACGTTTGAGAACTATGTTGCTTTTATGTCAAATGTTTTTCCAAGACATCTAGCGTCTTTTGCTGAAAATGAAAACATTTTTATCAAAGCAAAGACGCCAAAAAAGCAGGAGTCCTCACTTACTCAACATATTTCCCGGAAGATTAGTTTTACTATGGTTTTACTACAGTCCTTCCTACATAGAATACGTTATGTCTATTCAGGTTGGTAAATAACCTCACCAGTTACTCAGTTGCGATTTGTGATCTCCTACTAGGTACCTGACTTACTACCGCTTCATCATCATCATCTCAGCCGGATCATCATCATTTCGTGTAGGTGACACGGTCAGTAGACCATGCACACCCTGGTGTCAGAGTTCTTCGGAACCGCCTCTCGGCCTCTGACGTGGATCCTTTAACGACTACCAGATGGCAGCCGGGACCAACGGCTTAACGTGCCTTCCGAAGCACGGAATCATCTTTCTTATCAGACAATCAGGTGATTCATGCCTGCAATGTCCTAGCCAAACTGGAAACAACTTAACAAAGTATGCTTCCCGTGGGAATCGAACCCACGACCCCCGGGTCGACAAAGCAAACGCCTTAACCACTGGACCACGGAGGCAATAAATCTCAGCCGGAAGAAGTCCACTGCTGAACATAGGCCTCCCACAAAGATTTCCAATACGACTGGATAGAAGCGGCCTGCTTCCATCTCCTGCAGGCCTATTTGCTAACTTTTGACAGCTACGGTGTACATCATTTTCATGGTAACTTCAATTTTCATTACAGCTTCGGTATGAATGACTATTTTTATTTAAGACATGGAAACCGTAATGGATGCTAAAGTGACAATCAAATCGTTGTACACCGAGTTAGCAAATCGGCCTGCTGGTCGACCTTGGTCAGGTTGTCCGACCACCAGGTCAGTTGACGTCCAACGCTGCGATTGCCAGTACGTGGTCGCTTTTCGAGAACCTTTCTGCCCCATCGGCCATCGGTTCTACTACCGCTTCTTTACCTCTATTCCTGACCTAGCTCTGTTTTTATGATTGTACCAAGAAAAAAGGTATAATGGACAACGATTGTCATGATCGTGACACTGGACTGTTACATCAGCCAGTGTGTCGCGAACGGGAACAACATCATTGCCGCTATGTCATTAGGTGTCAGGCGACAATTGTCGTGGCGAATCTGGGTGCGTGAGAGCTACTGGCAGTATATTCTGATGGTTTGTTTTGTTGACAAAGTTCTATTGATCTACTTAAATTAAGTACTTACTTCTAGCCTTTCTCCTTATGTCATCATCATCATCAGGTCTTTCTAGTCTCCACTGCAGGAGCACGACCCTCTCTGTACTACCAGAGCCATATATTAGCCAGAGCAGTCAGAGGATTTGGCCTATACTCTCCACGCTGGCCAGACGGGTTGGAGAGGTCTCTGTTTATAAGCTTTGTTTAGCTTGAGTTTCCTAAGTCGCCTTTTACGACATCCACGGGAAGACTTGGAGTGATCCTATTCTACTCTGCCGGGAACCACACGGCGATCTCCTTATGTATGTAGCCCAAAAACAGAACACATGGCGAAATGAACCTTTTGACTCCTGAAAGCTTTTAAGTTAGTAAACAAGTTAATAATTTAAAAAACAAAAAACCCGCCTGCATGGATAACTACAATTATTTTATATTTCACCTACCTAAGAACACTCGGGCTATTAAGACAAATCTAACGATACCTCAAATGTGAAAATCCATTCAACGGTTCTAGAGATACAAGGTAATAAAGAATATTACATACATACAAGATACGCGCTAAACACATAACCCTCCTGGCAGTCGGGTTAAAACAGAATGCAATCTGAATTCAATTTGCCGAATGATTGTTTTATAGAAATTTTAAATATTTTTTCGCGTTCTTAGCATAGTTTATAGGCAAATGTATTCTAATTTACAGGTTAAATACCTTAGTAATATGAAGGACATAACATATGAAAATGATAGAGTTAAATTCACCAACAATGACTGCAAATTCTCTTGGACAACATTTACTTCATAGCTGAAGTAAATCCTGACCTGAATATCTGGTTTCTGAACTGGATCACCTATTGATACGGTGATATGCATGGAGAGCTTATGGTTAATAAATTATTTAGCCAGTAGGTCCGTGAAGGTTTATGGTCCATAAAACGGGTGCCTAATCACAAAATTGATCATTTTAAAGTTCATATTCAAGCTCATGTTTTTAACTTCAATCTATAAAAAAAGAACATGCGAGTACTGCTTGTACTTTCTGCTCCATCGCATCGGACTTATCCTTGGGGGAGGCCTATGTCCAGCAGTGGACTTCTTGCGGCTGAAATGATGATGAATGATGAATCTACGTACGTTCCTATACAGTTTGGTTAAATTGTCAATAGTTTGAGAATTATACGCCAAGATTTCCATACAAATTTAAAAAGGCTTGTAATTCTCAAACCAATGGTATTTTAACCAAGCTGTATAGGAACGTACCTAGATTATAATAAGATTAATTGATTAAATTCTTAATTTTACTCCAAAATTATCAAATATTGCCACAATTCCCTTTTTCCGTTTGTATGGAGACATGCGCTTCCAGGCGACTCTTAACAGATCCTACCAATGACCGCACACCCTTAGCCCGTACCCATAGCTCCATAAATTGGTCCCTTGACAGCTGTGAGCCGTCTATCCTCGTGGTAATTTACGATTATCCCCGAGTGTGAGTGTGCTGTACTACGAGATAATTGGACTTAGTTGCACAATGCACTGTGCTGCAATGTTGCAACGGGATAGATGCAGCCTCAGATCTTACGGCCCCAAGGTACTAAGTTTAGTTCCTCCAAAATCAAAATATAAAAATATCCGCGTATGTACTAATAAATTAATTGTATGAATGAATCGTCTATATATTTTTGTTATCTTTGCCAACGTCATGGTTTTTTTATGTAAATAGGAATCAAAAATGAAAGCAGCTGCTTAAAAGATTTGGTTATATTTCAGGCTTAAGAATGACTTTAACTTTATATGAAACAATCTATTCTCCCACGATTTCGTCCTGATAAAGTATAGCCCATGTCTCCCGCAGATGTTATTTTAGCATTCTATCAGTGAAAGAATTTTGAAAATCTGTCTCTCAGGCTAGTATATGGCTCTGGTAGTACAGAGAGGGTCGTGCTCCTGCAGTGGAGACTTGAAAGACCTAATGAGAGAGAGATAGAGTTTCGGAGCCTATTCAATCCAAACAAACAATAAAATCTTTTCTCTTTAAGAAACTTGCTTATTTTAAAAAGTCTGAATATATACTGATGTGTGAATTTGAAAAGGCAAAATAAGTAACAGCAATTTGTTGTTTTCATCACAGATGATCATGAAAGTGAAAACAAACTTAAGTTATTTGAAAAATATGCTAAAATTAAGTGCTCCCTCGCGATTGCTATCTAAATTTCACGAAATTAGTGTTTAATTGTTAGTAAAATTAATATTTACGAAACTGTACCAATTTGTTGCGAACACATTTGCGTATCACTTTCACTGTAAATTCTTATGTAGATAAATGATGTGATGAATAATAATTAAAAGCGAAATTTATTGACTTAAGCTTTCATTATGATGAATAATGAATGCGTTCGCTTGTTTGCTTTTATTAGATGTCAAATCAATATTTTTCTTCTTTAATTTTCATCAAATGTGTATATTTGTCGCCGCTTTAACAAAATATTAAGAGGGGATATACAAAAAGACATGTTGGACCGTTTTTTAACCCCTGACGCAAAAAGAAAGTGATAATATAAATAGTATATTTCAAGGCGGTACTATCCCCCAGGTCAAAGTTTGGAGGCAGTCGGAGTAACGCCGAACAAATAGGTGTTATGTTAACTTCCAGATTTCCCCGGGCGCCGCCATTATCGTTATCCAAACTCTAGTTTTTCAAGTACCACCACAAAGAATGAGGCTACAGAATGATACATTACCAATTATGTTGTGGTTACAACGAGAAAACGCTGTTACACTAATTATCTTTTGCTGATATGATTTAATTAAGCTGTTTTGCCATGAACATTAAACTATTTTTTTTTTATTAATGCATGGCGCAATACAATGTAAGAATCGATCGACGGAGAGTTTATAATTTCTACAAATGTGGAATACAGAAACTAAATCCATGACAATCATTAAATTATGATTTATGACGACTCTGCTAATTTTTTAGAAATCTGAAATCATCTTGAGTTAGTGTCAAACAAATACATTTCTTGTCTTTAGTATCAAGATATTTTATTTTGTAATTTATTATTAAAAGCGTATATGGACGTTTGTATTCTATCCGAGGCACCGTAGCTCTAAAACGGGTGAACTGATGTCGATGAGGTCTTATTTGATTGAAAGCAGGTTCCTGACGGTAGTTCTAAGGTAGGTTTGAAATTGCTGGACCTAGAAACTTGAAATTTGGCATGGAAATGAGCATTAAATTCAATCCCTAAGGGGGTGAAATAGGGGATGGAATTTTTAGTGTACGAATTCACGGGAAAATTGCTAGTTATAGACAGACATAACCTTCTGTATGCGAATCCGACTCGCACTTGGCTAGTTTTAGTGTCACATCAGCATAGTGCTGATGCAATCATCGCTAAACGCACTCGGCCTTGGCCCACTGCAGATGTAGGTACCTTATATCAAAGAGACCTCTCCAACCCATTTTGCCAGCGTGGAGAGTTTAGGCCAAATCAATTCACTATTCTGGCTAATATATGGCTCTGATGGTATAGACAGAGAGAGAGTCATGCTGTTTAAACAAAAAAGGCTCGAAAGAATCCTTCGTATTCAAATGCGACTCGCACTTGGCCAGTTTTAGTGTTACATAAGCATAGTGCTGATGCAGTCATCACTAAACGCACTCGACCTTGGCCCACTGCAGATGCACCGCCCTCGTTATTAACTGCGCTCATTGGACTAATGACTTGTAAATGTACAATACAACTAGGACATGCTTTATTACACCTTCGTTTACTATTTTGTATGGCCTTAGAACTAAGCTAGACAAAAAGGAGACTTTATACAAAAGCATAGACGCACATATTTGACTAACTATACTCAATGTATAAATAAAGGGAGTATGAAGGACGGATGGCTGTTGGTGTATTAAAGTCCTGGAGTGGCGGCCGCGAACAGACAAGCGCAGCGTGGGATGATCTCCGAGCAGGTGGAAGAACGACGGTGGACTCAGCTTGCACAAGACCGCAATTAGTTGCGAGCATGACCCTCTCTCTCTGTACTATGAGAGTCATATATTAAGTAATTGTGGTAGAGCCACGCTACCGGCAAAAATCACTTCAGCTGGTAGCATGAATGGGCCGGCTCGTCCGGGGAAGTACCACACTCTCACAGAAAATCGACGTTTGAGTAGTAGTTTTACAGCTTCTATGCTTCGTTCGGTGAGTGAGAGAGTCGGAGGCCCATCCCCCCTCCCCTCTGGGGAGGGAAAACAAAAGGCCGGCAACGCTCTTGTCATACCCCTGGTGTTACATTAGTCCATGGGCAGCGGTGATCACTTACCATCAGGTGACCCGCTTGCTCGTTTGCCGTCATCTGACATAAAAAAAAAAAAAAAAAAAAAAGAGCAGTCAGAGGATTTGGCCTACACTCTCCACACTGGCCAGATGGGTTGGAGAGGTCTGTCTGACGTATCTAAGCATTGTTTAGCTTGTGTTTCCTAAACCGCCTTCTACGACAACCACGGGAAGACGTGGAGTGGTCCTATTCTACTCTACGCCACACCCCTAAGGTAAAACTGGTAGACAATTGTAAGTGCAATAAATTAAATATAAAGATAGTTATCGGGAATAGTAAAAAAAGAATAAGTGAGTGATAATTCGAGCCATCAACCGGCTAGACAGTAAATTGAGCCTTGGCCCACTACTCGGCGAAATGCTCAGTTGACAAATTGCTATTAAAAATGCAACACTCCTTCTAGCACAAGCCCATAAAAAGTTAGTGTTTAAGATCATCTCAAGAAAAGATAGTGAATCCATTCTATCAATAAGTCATATTTATAAATTTATCCTATAAAGGTAATTGTCGTATCAAATCTCTTTTTCTAAACTTGCCAACCTTCTATTATCTTTTTACCACATCCCTAAGGTAAAACTGCATAACAATTTTTCACTTTTGTTCAAATATTATTTGAGTTTTGTGTAGTACAATACATAAAAAATATAAAGATAGTAATCGAATATAACGAAAAAGAATAGTGATAATTCCAGCCATCAACCGGCTAGACAGTAAATTGAGCCTTGGCCCACTGCTCGACGAATGCTCAATTGACAAATTGCCGCTATTATTCCATTGCGCTAATAACGCCGCTTCGTCACTGTCGCGTCTTCATTGAACCAGTAATGGTTGTGTACGATTGAAAAATTAGCCTGTGAACTAATATTTGAATAGTATAGACTCATCAAGATGCAGTTTGGGGAATTTATTAAAGAATTGTGCCAGTGTTTTAAATTGAATATCATCATAGAGTACTCATATTTATATCATAAGTTTCAATGTCTTTCTTTCAATCAATTCTTCTTATTCGCCTTTTCCCACGTCTGCTCTCCAAATTTTTCTGCGCCATACATTATATTTATATTATTTAAACTAAAGTGAAACAAAGACATTATGTATACAAAAAATTATGTATATAAAAATATATATCGTCGGCAATCCCGATAAAATAGCACGTGAGTGACCCCTTGTTATACATAAAATTAAACAATATTGTTGTGTAAACTGCATCACTTTTTCTGGGTTAGACAGGGTCATACATCGCTAGGTGTCATCACACATATCATCTTTTGACACTCAAAAACTTTAACATCTACCGCATTTCTTCAATCTGTAGGAACGGTGGCTTTAATGCCGACGAAGTATGGGCAAAACAGATTGGGGTTCTTCAAAAAGGGATGAAACGATTTTTCAGGATCAGCAACGCGCGGGTTGCTGACCCTGCCTGCAACGCAAGGGCCTCCATAGGCTACGGTAACCGCTTACCATCAGGTGGGTTGCATGCCTGTTTATCTATTTAGTTGTCTAAATAAAGGCTTGAGTCAAAATTTGCTCCGGTAATCTCCTTGTGTCAACTTCATCGTACACTTGTCCAAAAGCATTTGCAACTATGCAGTGCATAATGAACTTGTTTAACTGGCAACTTGCCAGTGACCTCCAAACCTAGGGATTAAGGATAGATAGATATATAAGCTAGGTCATGATCGTGTAAAACAAACAGATCAAATCTCTTTGACTGACTTAATCCATTTTCGCGTGACTGCGCCGAATGCTGATGCCGGGTCAGATATTGACGTTTGACCCTGACGGCTTTTATTCGCTGTCTAAACAATAAAAAATATGTCAACAGTTGTCTGGCTTAGTAAATAAGTCTATGTCTACTAAGATTAAATACTAGATATTTGATACTATTTATTATCCACGATGTTCTGCTGTGTGGTTCCCGGCAGAATAGAATACGACCACTCCAAGTCTTCCCGTGGATGTCGTAGAAGGCTTAGGAAACACAAGTTAAACAAAGCTTATAAACATCAAACAGAGCTTTCCTACCCGTCTGGCCAGCGAAGAGGCGTAGGCCAAATTCTCTGACTACTCTGGCTAATATGGCTCTGATAGTACAGAGAGGGTCGTGCTCCTGCAGTGGAGACTAACAAAGACCTGCTGATGATGCTCCACGATGTTGGTGTCCGACAGAAGTTATTCATGCTCTTAAATATTACAGTCTACCACCTGCGTGACGGCCTGACGCCAACTATCTAGGTGGCTCCAGAATCGCAGATAAATATTTATGGAATTGAATTACCCACTCTGGAAATCGAAGCAGAAACCCGTTAGCGCAGTATCGTATTGACCACTTCGCCACAGCTTAACTCCATGCTTATTAAATTTATTTAACGAGTGCATAGGATAGTTAACCGGCCCACGCTTGATGGTGGGCGGCGAAAGTGTCCGGCCTTTTTGATCCTCAATGCAGATTAATCACCCTTTTACGCCTTTACAGCACAATTAATATCTTGCAGCCTCGATTTAGAGGCATTAAAGAGGTGTGCAAAACTTGTATTGCGAATGGCTTCATATTTTACTATTGAAACGACTGGGCCAACGGCCACACTCTACTCGAGAGACTGTGCTGAATATTTATGTCCCACTAGGCATATATCCTACATTTAGCGAAGGAAAATGGGATCCGATGGTAACGAAATGAGAACCAGATGAACCAGGGTGCAGGCGTCATGGGAACCAACTCTATGATTGGAAACCTAAACGATCCCCATGCTGTATTTTCACTTCTATTTAGCATGTCATCTATGTAAAGAAAACAGTGTTAGGCACCCACAGCAATATAACTATTTATTGTCGCTGCATATAGGTTCATGCAGGGAAACTTAACTATATTTGAGCACCCAAGAGATTGTTTTAGTATCCCTTGCGAAAGAGATATCTTTTACATGTGGTAAATACAGGGGAGAGGTAGGAAAGATGGCACGTGCGTGAAGAAGTCACTGTCACCGAAATAATTTCCGATTAACATTGACTATTGACAGCCTTACAGGAAAAAAAGATCCGTAATCTCTTCCCATCTACCTCCATCTCTGCCATTCACGTCTCAATAAGTAACAATAAAAAAAGTCAGACATCTCAATCGGCTGCAACCGCGATACTTCTGCTAAATGGTTTGTCATTAGTGCTTCACTAAATATCGAGAATACAGAATGATAACATAAGTTCTTCACGTTTCGAGCAAAAAATAAAATCGAATTGAAAGCACACAGTCAGTTGCTGTTTTCCAATTTTCTCGAGGTGCTGAATTCTTTTTAACTAGTTTGTATTTCAAGTTATGAGTTATCAAATACGTTTATTAAATGACTATTTTTACTCTTCCAATAGAGGAACTTTTCTTAGATTAAAGAAAGTTTCGTTTGCACCATAGTCATATAAAGGTCCACTTCATTTGGGCAGTATACGGGATATACTCTTGGATAGAAGTACAAATGAGCGCGTACATTATACTCAGTATTCTGCATTCTCTTTATTTGCGGTTGCTATGCGCAAGCGCAGCCACAATGGCCCGTCATGATCTACTATTGAGATTCCAACAATGAGATAGCTGTCATCTGAAAGTGTGTTGATTTCTTTGGGAATATATCAAGATCTTGTAACAAAGTAACATCTTGTAGAGTAAATGATACTTGTGTTAATTAGTTAGTATTTGTTTTTTTATCTTGCGGCATTATCCAGAGTCACTACATCGTGAACATTCACTATTAAAAACTGCAAAATATGTGACTAACAATATTTTCAAACCGATTTGTATCATCATAGTTTGAATCTTCAAAATCGTCTTTCTTTTGTTCTTCGTCAATTTGCAATGACAAAAACAGCTCTAAACTTCTTAAGTCCGAGGTTGTCTCAGGCCAGATCACTGTCCGTAAAAGTATTAAAATTAGAAAACATTAGAAAAGTTATTTAAACTTACTGGCGATTTTAATTGTTTCGTAGATTGCTTGGAAATTGCGCCACAGTGGATAATAACTTGCACTTGCGGCTCGAAAGTACTTAGAACAGAGGACTTCAGAAGTGGTTAGAAATCGAAATGAGCGTTCACAATTAACAGCTTTTAAAGGGTTTCCACGAGGTTTCCACGTAAATCTTGATAATGAAATGCTCACTGACTCACTGTACTTTATTGACCAATCAATTTTCAACTTTATTTCAAGCAGATAAAAGTTCAATTTTGAAAAGTAACTGTTCATTGAATTACTATGACTATGCTCGCGCAATTTTTACTTTATTGCTTGGAATTAAAGGCGAGTTTGGATTGTTGGGAAAGATGAAAGTGAAATGGGGGCGCACCTGATGCTTTCTTTACGTCGCGGCGTTCTTTTTGCTTCAGTGAGAGTGGTCTAGATCCGATAATTGTGTCGGTAGCGGGTCCGTGACGAGTTCTCGGCCTCCCGGTGCTTTGAGTACCAATGGTTGTCGAAACATCACCCATTAAGAAGTGTTGGAAATTAAACATCTGACAAAAGTGCGAATTGACAGGTTTATTTCAGATCTTTACTTCGGAAGGTTTTTGCGCGGATCCCATGTATGATTCTATAACTTATGTAGTCCCAAGTTTGAGTCCCTTTAAAATAACTGATCCTATAAACTATCTATAACTATCTCTCAACCTAATATATAGATGTGATACTCTTAGATGATCCCGTATTATGACAACAATGACAAAAATAACTGGAAGAAAGTGGTGTAATGTAATAATATGTATGTATATTTACCTTCGAAATACTTCGAATACATTCACTATGGCACTCCCAGTTTCTAGATAGTCTTGCGTTTATGTTCCCCATATTTTATAATTTCTTAACACAGAACTGGCTATGGCACTGTTTCTACTTTTCGAGTACCACTGGTTGTCGAAACGTCTTCCTTTTAGGGAGTGCGTTGCCTAATTGCCTTGATTTATTTGGCTACCGGTGACAGCTACAGTCAAGTTATATATAATTTCGACAGCCAGAAGTAGTTTGGGTACCTGATTGGCAAGCTACCTGGTCGAATCTTTGAGGAATATAATACTTGCCTTTGATTTTGAGTCTAATCTTTAAGAAACCAAAAAAAGTTACACGCTAAGCTAAGACATAAACTACTTCTGTGACGAGCTCCGTGGCGCAGCGGTCAACAGAAAATGGCCGGCCTGCGACACGGATGGTCCCGGGTTCGATCCCCGGTCAGGTCAAGATGGAAAATGATCTTTTTCAGATTGACCTGGGTCTTGGATGTTTATCTATATAAGTATATATTATAAAATATAGTATCGTTTTGAGTTAGTATCCTTTAACACAAGTCTCGAAATTACTTTGGGGCTAGCTCAATCTGTGTGATTTTTCCGTATATATTTATTTATTTAATCTGTAGCAAGTATATTCATCAATGTTTTATCTGTATCAAATATCAAATATGAAGAGTTAATTTGAAATTAAAACTTTATATATTAAATACTATTAGGTTCATTGTTTTTTCGTTTTTTTTTTCACGTCTTCAAAGCGCAAATTATATAAACTGCTTGTAAATTCGTTACTACTTAAAACACTTCAGAGATCTTAAGATTTATTATCTCTAAATCTATAATGATATGAAGAACCACATTAATCTCAGGTTTAGCTATTGTTGTACAAAATTATAACTCAACTTTAAGTAGTATTTATATATTTGTTTACGGTTACCTTTACTACAAATAGAAACCGTATGTGGATGACTTCCTAGCTGTAGTAATCGTTCACAAGAACTTTATCATTAAAGGTTTACGACTCGTTATTTGAACAGTTGCTTATCCAATTAGGCCGAAAGTTTCAACAGTACGGTGTGAGTCACGTCGGAAACCGCGAGCGGTTTGTTTGTTTGTCTTTTGTAGTGTTTATCGAAAACGTGATGGCGAGAGCGTCTGGTTTTTGCGACGCTTTTTGCCGAAGTAGAAAGTGACAACAGTTTTTCGTTATCATCATTGTCATTGTCCTGGGATGTTTTTATCGAAGTGAAAACTGCTTTAGGTACGTTATTTTTGGTTGGATTTGTCCTGATATTTATTTATTATAATTATAAGTTTGGGTTACAAGTGAGTACATGGATTCTCATTCCTTTTACTGAATCTTTTCGCGCGACTTTTTATAACATTATTTCGAGCTCCTTCGGACTTCGATACGCATAGAATAATGTTGGTCCCGTATGTGCTCATTGAATGACACACAGATGCCTGCTTCTAGTGAGTTTGAAATCGGACACAAGTGTTGGCTAACACTTGAAAAATAATTACAGAAGATTTTAATGCAACAAAATCTTAAACATTGATATCGGTTTCTGAGATGTTTTGGCATCAAGTTTTCACTTCTGCCGGCAATCTCCAAGATTGCCATTTTTTTATATTCGCGTCACGATCCACCGAAATTGGCAATTTAGTTTCTAAATTCCTTTTTAGGGTTGACTTAGCTTTCTCCACAGGTCCTCTGGCCATGTAAGGAGTCTCGTCAGTAATCGATGATTAACCTGGTCTGGCAGACTCGCCGGCGCCGCACTATCGCGCATCGGGCTGCGCGCGCGCCGTCGAAAGTGCAAGTCGCCCAGTTCTCACGACCCCCCCGCCCCGCGCCGCTCCCCACCTCCAACAACTATCGATTATTCGAATTATTTACACTTTCTGAAATCGAGTCCACGAATTAGATCGGCAGCCGATAACGATCACCGTGTTTGGTCTAAGCATTGTCTGAGCCGGTTAGGGCTTTGAAAATGGGCTGTTTAGCCTGTAATAATACTGTTTAACGGCGATATTAAATTCAAATTCCAAACGATTTGAATCGATTGAAATGTGATTTTAAATAATTGATTCACGATTTGTGGAATATATGCATTGCTTTGCATAGTCAGAATTATATATCGACTACTAATAAATCTAAAGTCTTTTATCACTCTTTGTCTATAGTTATTTGTGTACTTTCTGGTTAAAAAAAAGAACAATTTGAAATAGCTTATATTAAAATGGGTAGTTAATTAAACGCTTGCTTAATTTTGCACAATCACGTTCTTAAAACAAACATGCATCCAATTAGAATAACATTTCTAGGTATATTTCTCAGTGTAACTTTGAAGGAATCATCATTATCGGAGCCTTTTTGTTAGAAAGATAAGAAATGATATAAGCTTGATTTTTTTTAATGACACTAAACAAAGACAGACTCGAATGTTGCTTGAAAACATTGCTTTAAAAAGAGTTGTAACATTCTAGAACGATTGTGTTGGTTTATTCATATTCTTTTCGTTTGGTTCATCTTTTGTTTTTCTTTTTGTCGTCGTCAGAGCGAAGAAAATTTACCCACTATAAAATAAACGAAGCTTTACCTCTCCATCCCTCTCAATAACTACATAAATTCACACTAGTGATAAAGATCTAAATCACGGACACAGTGCATCGGGTCGTGATCTCCCCCACCTACTGCAAATAATTCCATTTAATTACTCGCACGGAATATTTCAATGTAATGAAGATGTAGTTAATTATGACTTTTTGAATTTATGACTCTGCACGAGTTTAATGAAAGTACTATAATTTAGCTGCTTATTTTTCCACAAAGGGCAATGTCTGATGACACGAAAGTTTTTTAGGTGTTAGATGAATTTTTCGTGGCCCAGTGCTGCTCTCATTTCAAATAAATTATTTGAAAGAAAACGTAGGTATCATTTCAATTTTTGCTAATGTGAGTCCCTTGATAAATGAAACTTCAATCTATTAATTTCCATAGCGATTCAACGAGGCAATGCTGCCGGCTACCAGTAGGGTTGCCAACTTATATTTAAGAGTATATTAAGGGGGGAGAAACAAATTGAACAGTATTTAAGAAAAGTAAACAGTATTTAATATCATTTGACGTCTTACAAATCATTGTAATATTTAAAGTTCATAAAGCATACCTATTTATTTACAAATTATTTACTTTATTAAAAATAGAAACTTTTTTTTCTCGTCCCATCACTTTACATAAGGCTTGCAGTTCTAAAGTACCAGCGGTCATAAAAACAGTATTTCGCATACTTTTTTTTTATTGAACAGTAAAAAGTATAAAGGAGCGAAAAAAAGTATAATACTGTTAAAAACAGTATGGTTGGCAACCCTAGCTACCAGATATATGTATTTATTAATTGTTCTAAAGGTACAGACTACTAGCGTTTCGGAACCGACCACTGCAGAGAAGAAACGTTTGCCAATATTATCCAACGATAGCGGCTTTGTGAGCATTTAAAAACCCCTCTTTACTCCGTGTGCTTCCGCTAGCTCCACCGGCAAACTTCGAGGTCCGCTTAGTAACACTTGAATTAATGCAATATATTAATTTTTAACGCAACTGGCCAAAATTCTAATCACTACTTTCTGCAGTATTCAGCGGTCCATTGTTGAAAATATATAATTTCCACCAACAACAATTAACAGCAAAAGCTGAAACTTGATCACAGTCTAAGATACATACATACATTAAGATAAAGGTCCATGTGAAGAAATTGAAAAGCGGTGTTAACGGTAACTCTTCATTTGTATGATTCTCTTGTGTATTATTTTATTGTTTATTTACTTTGCATCGTTTATGCAAAATCATTATTTCTATGTGTATTTGAATTGTGAAATATATCGTATTATATTCATATAATATTTCTAACAATATTCAAGAAATGCCGACAGCGTTATAATGTAAATGTTGATATAAATATTATGCTTTATATTGTTTGCTCATGCTAAATAACTTCATAGTGACTAGCTTAGCAAGTGTGCATTATAATTTTGTTGTAAGTCATATGTAAATAAAATAATTTATAAATCCATCATGCATTGTATTGTTGCTATCCAGTTTACCGTTAAATATTTAAACAAAGTGATTCATCAATGCTTCTATGCTAATATAACGAAAAGGATGTTTGTGTTAATCTTTGAAACTATTAAAGTGATTCTAAATTATTTCACTAATGAAATTCAACAATATCAATGTCGGCTGCATTTTCACCAAAGTGGATATTAATACTTAAAACTAACGAAACTTAACATCCGTGCATATGTCTGTGTGTGAGTCGAACTATCGGGGTCGACACCGCAGAATGAATTCAAGTACTAAGGAACGTATAAGAGACAGCGGGTAACGTGCGACTTACGGTTTAGGAATTCCCGTCAATTTCAAATCAAATTCAAATTAAAGTTATTACAAATAAAACAAAACATTTTTCGGGATGTATGCAAGCATTTTGGGCTTCACGATATTATAAAAAGAAATTAAAAATAAAACCTAACTCGAAGGCGTCAAGAACACGCGTTAACAACATGGCTGCCATAATAAAAGAAAAAGGAAAAAAAAGGAATTAATTTCGCCACGCTCGTTTTTCATTTTAATACCTAAATCTGGCCTGCGGCGACCGCGCTTTTGGAATCAAGTTTTTTACATGTGCATGTTAACACTCGCTTCTAAGAATTTTTGAAAAGCGTACCCTAAGTTGCTGTTGTTGATCCAACTAGTACATTGTTTTTATTTTTACTCCATGTAACTAGCAATTTTCCCGCGAAAGGTCATCGTAAAACTTCACCCCTTAGGGGTTGAGTTTCAAAAATCCTTTCGTACTGCTCGGGTACCTTTCATGATGTAAGTGAGCACTAAGAAAGGATTTTTAGAAATTCAACCCCTAAGGGGGTGAAATAGGGGGTGAAGTTTTACGTGGACGAAAATTGCCAGTAAAATATAAAAATAATAACGGGTACTGGCGGGAACCTGCAGGGTTCACTGTCATCATATTTTTCTCATTTCCACGAACTTGACGTCACATTTTTATAAAATATATTATGGGTACTTTATGAAGTGTCATGTTAGTAATTTGTTTGTTTGTTTGTTGCAGGCAAGTCGAAAGATATCCAAATGCGGCTATCTGTTCGTCGCGCCGGGCTGGGACTTCTCCAATCCGCTCTACAGAACAAAGGTAAGTTCTTCGTCTTCACCACTCATTTATGTAAGTCAGGGGTATATGGACTATATATTAACTGGCCTGATAAGATACTGATGGGGGCAAATTTGGAATAATAAGATATTGATACTATCCTATGGAAAAGCTTTAAGAAATAATGTTGTATCTAAATCGTCATTCAGTTCCATATAAGACATTTTTATTCAGTAAATTGATTTTTTTAATAAATCTTTGTGAGAGATTTTTTAACAGTTTTTCGGACCAGCAATAGTGTTGTACTTTTATTTAAAAAGTAACAGTTCTTTGGACCGTAAATAGTGTTGTACTTTATTTAATAGGTATTTTTATGCAAAGGCAAAGATATTTTGATATCATCATCATCAGGCCTATTTTAGGCTCCACTGCAGGAGCATGACCCTCTCTGTACTACCAGAGCCATAAATAACCAGGGCAGTCAGAAGATTTGGCCTACACTCTCCACGCTGGCCAGACGAGTTGGAAACGTCTCTTTAATGTTTATAAGCTTTGTTTAGCTTGTGTTTCCTAAGTCGCCTTCTACGACAGCTACGGGAAGACTTAGAGTAGTCCTATTCTACTCTCCCGGAAACCACACGGCACTTTTGATATACTCTTATTAAATTAAGAAATAAGGTATGGGAAAAAAATCCACGTGGGCAGGATAGTGTTGTACTTATCTGAAAAAAATAAAAATTAAAGTCAATATCCCTGATAATACAGTTGCAAATGACCACAATTTTGCCTATAGTGTACCGCGATTTATTCACCGCGGGTAATGTCAGGCATTTGTATTGATGTGCGGCGATGACAGGGTACAACGCCGGGCCAATGAACGCGCAGAAGGTCCCAAATGTGTCACTGACGCAAAAAGGCCGATTCGCAAAAAATCCCATGCTCGTAAGTTTAATTTAGTAGAACGTCCTGTATGTTTAAGACATCATATGTAAATTAGCATTCAACTATTATATTTAAAAATAAGAAGAATATATGTTGTTTTCATGGCCATAATTTAGTTGCAACAGCACACAGCCACTGAAAAACTGAAATAATAAATTGGTGAATAAATAAAGATAAAATAGTTTTATTTGACAAAAGCAACAAATTACATAATACAAACACATAATCACAATGAACAAAAACAAACAATTACAACGAAACGAAATACATTAATGTAAATTAAGTCGTGTGCATCAAATCATCAGATGCAGTGCCTACTCGCAAGGGAAAAAGACATAATGTATGTATGTAATAAATCAGATCAGACAATCGAATCTAGTTTTTTTTCACACATGTAGAATTTCTTCCAGTGACGTATAATTACAAATAAGATGTATTATAGGGTAACGAGCATAAAATAAGTGATACTGATAAGCAACAGGTCATGTCATTTTGCGAAATGGCCATTTCGCGAACGTACCTTTTTAAATTTTTTTGTAACTGCATTGTAATGAGCACAAGGATTAATTCATACATCGAAAAATGAGTGATAAGTCTTTCAATTCGCAAGTGCATACCTTCCATTAAAATTTCTTTCAAAGCCAAATTAATTTGCGCCATTCAAACGATCCTGACAGCTGAATTGATAACGCTTTTCGATGTATGATTAATATATTTTATACCTAAATTCGTATTCGCGCCTGCGTCCTGTGGCGGCCATCTTTTTTTGGACACTTTTTGGCGCCAACGAGCGCGCCCCCTGCTGTTTTTATCGCAAAATAACGAGAGTACAGAATCTGTACGTCATGCCATGCAATACGCGGTCCATCAATGCATTCATAGACTCACGTACAAGAAATTTTACTTCATAATTAAGAGGCTGTAGGTTTACAAAAAAAAAAAATCCTAATTGCGTATTTTATTAGTGAAACTTCTTGCAGATGCTTCAGCGTGTTCGCACAAATGAGACTACTTGTATTAAACTTCGACTGCAATAGCCGCAGACTTACTTGGAAGGGAAAGGCTTACGACCCTTGTAATTTGTGGCTGTGATTATTTCTAGTAGGGAATTGTAAATACAGAATATAATGCTCTTGAATACAATTGAATATAATAACAACTTTATAAGAGATGTACGAGCCTACACTTACTCGGAAACTATAACACTTCGGATTTAGTCGATGTAGAGTGCCACTTCTACACTTTACTTATTTTTGTTTCTTATCGTAATCTTGAAGATTCGTTTCGCGTCGCAACCTTTTTCGACTGTTTGCATAATAATAATAATACTTCTCTCTTTTATCGAGTTTATGTCCGAAAAAAAGAAGAATGAAGTATCGAATTGATCGAGGAGGACTGACTCGAGATACGCCTGAGAAATTATCTCCGAACTTCAAATCAATCGATTTTAACGTAGCACGATAACGGAATTCGTTCATCACGTGTACATACACATACATACAATCTGTCACGTCTTTTCCCTTAGTTTAGTAGGGTAGATCCTAGACGTTTAATACCAAAAAGCTACGTTTAGCAATATGGTGTTGGGCGCGTAGATCTTCTTCTATCGAGTCGTAGAATGGCAATATTTGTACATATCAAATATGTTTAAACCAGCGCTTTGCAACTATGATTGCCCGTTCGTTTGCCTCATTGAGATCCTGCATAGTGCAAGAAGTTCGGTTTTTTGGGCACACCAAAAGGCGATCCATAGACTGGACAGCACCACAGTCGCATTCAGTATCGCTGGAGAAACCCCATTTTGCTCTATTTTCGTTGCATCGGCCAACACTAGCCCGCAGTCTATTTAGAAGAAAAACGGCGCGTAGACGGAGTCAAATAGTTTTTAAATTTTTGCTAGCCGCAACGCCTATTGCCATGATTTCATAGATTTTAATCGACTTTTACGATTTGCGCGGGAGGAGAAGCAGCTGGTACATTTTACGTATTTTCTTAACTCCCACACCAGCATGGAAGCAGTAATTCATCACGTGTATCTGAAGTAACTCAAATGTTTTTGATTAAAGTTACTAAAATGCTAACTTTAGGATGAGAATCCTAAAGTTAGCATCCTTAGGTGAGATGGTTCGCAGCCATTTCTACTGATATTGTTCTTGATGAATAACAAGCGCATACTTAGGTGAGATGGTTCGCAGCCACTTCTACTAATATTGTTCTTGATGAATAACAAGCGCATACTTAGGTGAGATGGTTCGCAGCCACTTCTACTGATATTGTTCTTGATGAATAACAAGCGCATACTTAGGTGAGATGGTTCGCAGCCACTTCTACTGATATTGTTCTTGATGAATAACAAGCGCATACTTAGGTGAGATGGTTCGCAGCCACTTCTACTGATATTGACTCACCTTTGTTAGTTAACACTTTTTTTTCACTACGACAATCCACATGTTTAATATCTCACTGTTATATAGCTACATACATATTATTACGTCTTTAACCCCTACGGGGCAGACAGGGCCCAAGGTCATAAAACACAAAGGACATAGCGTCGGTGCGTGAACGTGGAAAGCGGAATCAAATTATATGTCAACGGGGGTTATATTTCATTTTACATCCTTGGGTAAAATTGTTTTACTCAGTATTTAATATCAGATCAATTAAACAATAATATACTATACAATACGGCCCATTAAGTTGAAGTATCCATTGTCGCTTGAAAAAATAATCAGAAACGTGTATACGCTTGCAATTTCATACATTCAATTTAAATTTAATTTGTAACGTATTGTTGAATTTGGAATTTTATTGTTTTGTGACTAGAATTTTATGAATATAATTATTGTACGTCTTTTAAAGACAGGTCACAGTGACACCCATTTTATAATAACATCTTTTGTAACACTGCCGAAAAACTGCCTTTACAGATTTTAGGGCATAGAACACACGTCAATTGAGTTTGAATTTCTGGCCCCCGATAGAAATTCAAACGTAATTGTATGGCATTTTTTTCATTTTCACCCTCACTCCCTTATTTGTCTATGATCTTTATTGCCTAGAGAAAACATAAGGCAGTGGGTCGTCTGATACTAGTAATAGTATCTTCTTCGTAGTTTGTGTTTTGTAACCTGTGTTCCGCAATAAAGAGATTTTGTATTTGTATTCAAGCAAAAAGTGCCTATATTTAATAATCAGGATGGACTCGAAATATTTAAGGTTTTATTCTCCTTGGGATTTTTAAAAAAACATTTTAATTTATTATTTAATGTCTACTGGACTTGCAAGAATCGAGGTACATATATCCCAGAATTTAAGAAAATATTTTATCGACATTTCTGATCGCGGGCTTTATCGTTTCTTTTTGGGTCGACACAATATCGACTTTAGGTTAATAGGTGTTATTGAGGTTATAAATTTCGCGAATCAAGATAAGGGGCCGATTTGAACCTTCAAGGTGACCTAAGTTTTTTTTATTTAAAGTGTCTATAAAGTTAATGGACAGTAATCAATTAGCGCTTATAGCCTTTTTTGAGGTTTAGTTTTATTATGCATTTCTTTTTGCTCGTTTAGGATATAAGTTTGAGATTTTGCCGTACAGTATCAAAAAAACCGCATCTTTTCTCGCGAATACGTCCGCGTACGTTATAGCCTATGTTACTCGCTAATTCTGTAACTATATAAGCGACAGGTTATTTTAAATCGGTCCAGCAAATTTTCTATTACAAGCAATAATCAAATCGTTCCTACTTTTTCTTTTTTTTTGACGGACGCTATAACGGACTGGTTAACACGCCAGTCTGCACGAAGGGTCCAGGGTTCGATATACAGACAGGTTATGATGGAAAACAATCGGTCTCAGATTAGCTTTGGGTCTCGGAGGTTTACCTAATTAGTATCTATTAATATCATAAAATATAGTATAGTTAAGTTGGTATCCTACGACATATGTTAACAGACTTACTGTGGGGCTAGCTCAGTGTGATTTGTCCCTATACATTCATATATTACCTTTATATAATTATAGATCTATTCATTGTTACTGTATTTTTTTAATATATGAAAATAAATCGTTGGATATCGAAATTACCTGATTGCAAGGAATGTGCGTAAGCTCTAAAAGATCCCAAGTTTATTTTATGTCGTTATTTATTTTTATCCTTAATTAAGTTAATTTTCATTCTCAAACGATGTAGTGACAGGTGCTAAAATTGACGATTTGATCACCAGTACTATTTCTTAATTCTTAGCCGTGTAGTTCCCGGCAGAGTAGAATAGGACCACTCCAAGTCATCCCGTGGATGTCGACTAAGGAAACACAAGCTAAACAAAGCTTATTAACATCAAAGATACCTCTCCAACCCGTCTGGCCAGCGTGGAGAGTGTAGGCCAAATCCTCGTGACTACTCAGGCTAGTATATGGCTCTGGTAGTACAGAGAGCGTCGTACTACCAGTGTGCTCCTGCAGTGGAGACTAGAAAGACCTGATGATGACTACTTCAAAATAAAAATATGCTTAATAAAATAAGATCAAATTAAACGTACAAATTAGGGTTCCTTTCAAAAAAAGTTGAAACAGAACAGCGCTAAAACTCCACTTTAAACTATACAAAATCTTCAAATAGTAAGGCGAGAACCATTATGGGCATTACCGCGTTTGGTTTTGGGTTCAGCTTGAATAAATACTCTAATTTCACCCGTATAAAGAGTCTTATACATTCAAACATAGTACATATTATCACGCCTCTTTCCCATAACGCTTATGGAGAAGCATAGAATTTTTCGAGGTCCAGTGCGACCCAAATTGGATTAAAACAAAGAGTCACCTGGACCCGCATATCTCCATACAAACGGAAATAAGGAATTGTGGCAATATTTGCTAATTTTGGGGTAAAATTAAGCATTCAATCAATTAAACTCATTAATAATCTACGTACGTTCCTATACAGCTTGGTAAAATTATCAATGGTTTGAGAATTAAACGCCTCTCAAGATTTCCATAGAAATTTATAATTCTCAAACCATTGGTATTTTAACCAAGCTGTATAGGAACGTACGTAGATTATAATGAGATTAATTGATTAAATGCTTAACTCCAAATTATTAAATAAATTGTGGCAATTCCTTATTTCCGTTTGTATAGTATGTAAGCATAGAATTTTTCGAGTCTAGTGCGACCCCAATTGGATTAAAACAATATTGAACGAAAACGAAGATGTAATATAAAGTATTTATGAAACACGGTTTTACAATTTATATTCCCTAGATATCCCATGAAACAATTTTTTTAACCACGATTTACAATTTAACGTCCCTAGAAAACCCATGTAACTATTTTTTGAATGAACATGACGCTTTTCTGATCGTTTTTTTTTTCAAAAACGGCTACCTTTACGTATTTGATAAACAAAGATTTGCTAAACGGTGTTTAGCAAATCTTTCGCGCTGCCCACACTTAGCCTTTATTTCTGTATCGTAAACGCTTAAGTATGTACATACACATTAAAAGCCTAAGATTGCCTCTGTAAAGATACAAATCAGCGATTCTACTCGCGCATCTCTATATGTTTATTATAGTTTAATGTAGACATTAAAAATCGGCCAAGTGCGAGTTGCACTCGTGCACGAAGGATTACGTACCTTTATTTATACAACATTGGAATCATTATAATCATCATCAGGTCTTTTTAGTCTCCACTACAGACGCTTGACTCTCTCTCTGTACTACCAGAGACATTATATTAGCAGTCAGAGTCAGACAGTGTAGGTCGTTTGGCCTAAAATGTCCACGCAGCCCAGTCTGGGTTGGATTTCAGTCTCTATGATATTTATGAGCTTTGTTTAGCTTGTTTCCTAAGTCACCTTCTACGACATCCCCGGGAAGACTAAGAGTGGTCCTATTCTACTCTGCCGGGAACCACACGGCATTCGGGATCCATACGGCATATTTAACATTAGAATATCGAAAAAAAAATCTATTTCTGCAGATTTGTACGAGTAAATATCCTCAACACAGTGCTGCACTGTCATCGGTTAAAGCTGATAATTTCCAACTTTCTAGCCGTTTCGCGTTCTGCCCGCGCCGCTCGGTTGACAAGTGGCGCATGCGCATGCACGACTGCTTTGAAAGCAAAAATTACGCTTTATTGTTTGGAGAGATGTCATTTCGGATAAATACACAATTGCTACGACTATGTATACATATGAGAACTTGATTGCTTTTTAAGTTTTAGCTGTGGTAGAGCCACGCCACTGGTGAAATTCACTTTTGCTTGCGGCATGAATGGGCCGGCTCGTCCGGGGAAGTACCACACTCTCACAGAAAATCGACGTTTGAGTAGTAGCGTTACCGCTACTATGCTTCGTTCGGTGAGTGAGAGTGCCGGAGGCCCAACCCCCCCCCCCCCCCAACAATTATGGCAGCGGAATTTAAAAGAAACAGAATACCCCAGGAGGGTACCGGTACATTACGTACAGGAGAATCCCTCCCTGAGCATTCTTGCTTAGGCTGCCCTACGTATTCTGGGGAGGGCAACATCCCGCTCGTCATTGCTAAAGATAAGGCCACGGCACCCCCACACGAACTTCACGTTCATCTGTGCAATGTCAGGGGTATTCACTCTAACCTTAACTCTATCCATTACCATCTGGAAACAGAAAAGCCGGCCTTATTATTTTTGACGGAAACCCAGATTTCGTCTCCGGCGGATACGTCATACCTCCTCTACCCCGGCTACAAAATTGAGCACAAATTTGTGCCACACGCTGGTGTATGCGTATTTGTTAGGGACGATGTCTGTGTTCGCCGTCTATGCAATCTTGAAGGCAAGGATCTGTCCACTCTATGGCTTCGTGTAGATTGCGACGATCACCCTCGCGTCTATGCATGCCTCTACAGGTCCCATAGCGGTGATGCTGAAACTGACCGACTCATTGAGCATCTTGGCATGGGGACAGATTACGTGCTACAGCAAATTCCATCCGCAGAGATAGTAGCTCTTGGCGACTTTAATGCCCACCATACAGAATGGCTCCAATCGGAGAAAACTGATCACGCGGGTAGAACTGTTTATGCCTTTGCCACAGCCTATAGTCTTACACAGATGGTATCAGCTCCTACACGTATACCAGATGTGGAAGGCCACACGCCTTCTCGGCTTGATCTCCTGCTGACTTCTCATCCTGATGGTTATAAAGTCTCTGTTGGTGCCCCACTGGGCTCATCTGATCACGGCGTGATACGGAGCATAGTGCCATCCTCACGCCAATCACAGCCTCGTTTTTCAGGTTGTCGTCGTGTTTGGCACTTTAAGTCAGCAGATTGGGATGGGATGCGGGCGTTCTATTCATCCTACCCTTGGGGCAGAGTTTGCTTCTCATTCCAGGACGCTACTGTCATTGCCGACTCTGTTGCTGAAGTGGTGCTGCAGGGCATGGAACTTTTCGTTCCAAGTTCTGTAGTACCTGTTGGTGGCAAGTCTCAGCCCTGGTTTGATCAATCTTGCAAAGAAGCATATCACCAAAAGCAAACAAGATTTCAGACCTGGTCTCATGCGGTGGCAGTAAAGGATCCGGAAATGAATATCCTTAAAAAGGAGTACAACTTTGCCTCTAGATCCTTCAAAAGGGCTGTGGCTGCGGCAAAGGCGAAACACATTAGAAGAATTGGTGAGAAATTGGCTAAACTTCCTTCGGGGACACGGTCATTCTGGTCTCTTGCCAAAGCCGTACAGGGTAATTTTTGTCAGCCATCTTTCCCACCATTGCGTATATCAAATGACACTCTGGTCCATGATGCAAAGGAGAAAGCCGATCTACTAAGCATTCTTTTTGCATCGAATTCTACTTTGGAAGACGGGGAGAAGATACCACCGAATATTCCACGATGTGCGAGTACTATGCCGGATATTCGGTTTACGCAAAAAATTGTCCGCAAAGCGCTCTTTTCCCTCGATATTCATAAGTCCAATGGGCCTGATGGGATTCCTGCCATTGTGCTCAAAAAATGTGCTCCTGAGTTGGCTCCGGTCTTAGCGCGTCTTTACCGACACTCTTTCACTACAGGCGTTGTCCCGTCAGCGTGGAAGACTGCTCTAATTCATCCGATACCCAAAAAGGGTGATCGCTCTGACCCTGGCAATTACAGGCCTATTGCCATTACCTCCTTGCTCTCTAAAATAATGGAGTCCATTATAAACCACCAGCTCCTGTTGTACCTTGAGGAGCATCAGCTTATAAACGACCGACAGTACGGATTTCGTCACGGACGGTCTGCTGGCGACCTTTTGGTATATTTGACCCATAAATGGGCGGAAGCGGTTGAGAGTAAGGGGGAGGCCTTGGCGGCTAGCTTGGACATGGCAAAGGCCTTCGATCGGGTCTGGCACAAAGCTCTTCTATCGAAGCTTCCATCATACGGGTTGCCCGAAAAATTGTGCCAATGGGTTACCAGTTTTCTTACAGGGCGCAGCATCAAGGTCGTAGTTGACGGTTCATGCTCGGAATATAAACCTGTGAACGCTGGTGTCCCGCAAGGCTGTGTTCTGTCTCCTACGCTTTTTCTTCTGCATATCAATGATATGCTGCAAACCAGTAGCATCCATTGCTATGCAGATGATAGCACGGTGGACACATCGTACACCGGCCAAGCCAATATTTCTCCGGCATGCGTTTCTGAGTGTCGAGCTAAACTTGTGTCTGAAGTTGAAACTTCATTAAATCAAGTTTCGAATTGGGGTCTTTGCAACCTAGTCCAATTCAATCCCAATAAAACACAAGTTTGTGCGTTCACTGCAAAAAAAAGTCCTTTTGTCGTATCTCCTTCGTTCCAGGGCGCTTCCCTCGATACTCAGCCGAAGATCGGAATTCTGGGCGTTGAGATTTCAGGTGACGTTCAATTTCGTGATCATCTAAAAGACAAGGCTAAGTTGGCTTCTAAAAAACTAGGTGTCCTCAGTAGAGCAAGGCAATATTTCACATCGGCGCATCAGCTTCAACTGTATAAAGCACAGGTAAGGCCGCATATGGAATATTGTTCCCATCTCTGGGCTGGGGCACCGCGATACCAACTCCTTCCTTTTGACCGCGTTCAGAGTCGTGCGATTCGTTTGGTTGACGACGAGAACGTCGGGCATCTCGATCCTCTGGCTCTGCGTAGGGATGTCGCATCCTTGTGCATTCTTTATCGCATCTATCATGGGGAATGCTCTGAGGAATTGTTCAACCTAATACCTGCCGCAGAATTTCACCACCGTACTACCCGACAGAAAGTAAAGTTTCATCCCTACCACCTGGATAACTGGCAGTCAACCACTGTACGTTTTAGAAGAAACTTTCTGCCACGTACGACCGAACTGTGGAATCAACTTCCTGCGGCGGTATTCCCAGATCGATATGACATTGGAACCTTCAAAAAACGAGTCTACGTTCTCTTAAAAGGCCGGCAACGCTCTTGTCACACCCCTGGTGTTGCAGTTGTCCATGGGCAGTGGAGATCACTTACCATCAGGTGACCCGCTTGCTCGTTTGTCGTCCTATTCCATAAAAAAAAAAAAAAAAAAAAAAAAAAAAAAGTTTCTACTTAGGAAAGCATGACTATTTAAGTGCTTAAATGTTTTAAGCATCTTTTTAACAAGATTTTTCATTCCTGGTTTCGATCCCTGGCCAGGTCATGATGTAAAACGATTTTTACAGATTGGCCTGGGTCTTGATGTTTATTTAAGTAAGTATTTAGTATAATATAGGTATAATATCGTTAAGTTTGTATCCTACGACACAAGTTAGTATCTTACTGTGGGTTGTTGTGGGGCTAGCTAAATTTGAATAAACTTGCATTTATTATTTGTCGATTGGCTTTTACGTTAACTGTGGAAAGCAGTAGGTAAATTCTTCGTTTTCCCTTGGCTTCTATATTCTTAAATATTTTCCGTAATATTTATGTCTGTGATGGTTTTCCAGTTGTTGTTGCCCGATTGAAGATACTGTAAAAAAATGCAAATAAAAAAGCTCGAAATGGAAGTGGCGTAACTTTATTTATTTTAAAATTTATCCACCGTGAGAACAGCCCAACTCATTATAAACTTTTCTTTTTTAACTGTCAGGATGTCCACAGAAGTAAATGCAGCGTGTCCAAACCTAAATCATTATTTGACATTTCGGGAAGCACTTTTTCTACGATTTATTCTTGAGGAGATTAGATCACCGAAACAAATTTTTCCATTATGTCTGACATCTGCTTGGCTTAAGTGATTTTTAATAGCGACTTCCTTTGTTACGTCGGTTTCTGTTTTTACGATACTTGGCTGCGATTAAATAATAGTTAAGTTTGGAATAGAAACGGAAATTCGACTTCTGTTTTTGATCCATTACGCGTACTTGAAATTGAATTGTATTTTGCATCCAATATATAATTTTCATTGAATGTCCTGACTGGATCTGATATTTTGTCAGAGCATTTAATAGATTAAGTTATTGGAAATCAATGATTTTTTTCAATGTCAATTCAAAATTTGTTACGTTGTCTATTTTGATTTAAACTAACGTGAGATACTTTATTGATATGTAAAATATGGGTCACTCAACTCACTCACGGAGGAAGTCAGCTAATACAGGCCGACATAGAGGTCTTCTTTAGGGCGAACGTAAACCTAGACACGCGCACGAAGTAATCCCAGTCCCCACTGTTATTCTCAGTTAGACTATTTTTTTGTATTAATATGTCAATATGGCGGTTATGCCGTTTTGCACCTAGGTACATCAAGGGTCGGCTCGTCGCGTTGAGGACAGAGTAAACGTAACAGATATTACGTGATAGGTAGGGCTACCGGTGCATTACTGCTCGTGTTTTATTGATATTTTTATACTTTCTTACGTAAAGTAGGCTGCTTTTGTTGGTGTTCAGTTCTTTTGTAAGTATTTTTCTACTTCACTTGTTTGTAGTTTTTACGGATGGCGAATCGCACCGGTACTGCTTGGAATAAAAAATTAACAGCTTTGTCAGAACATATTATAAAATAAGTCCTCCGCTGCGTCTATGTTCGCAATGAACTCAAAAACTACTGCATGAATTTTCGTGCGGTTTTTACCAAAGAATAGAGTAATTTCTGAGAAGTACAATACATGCCACGGGGTCACCTGGAGAGGACACTACTAGTTGACCGAGCGAACAAGGTCTACAAGTAGAGTTGGGGCAAAAACACATTTTTTGTATATATGTATGTATGTTTTTAGATATGTTTGTTTCGCGATAATTGTCGAAACGATACTCCAAATAGGATGAAATTCAACACGTATGTAGTAACTAACTATAAGTACAATTTTCGAATTCATTGAGCATCAAAATCGATTATGTAGTTTATGAGATATTTAAAATAAATGTTTAAAGAGTTCCAAGTTCGTGACGAACTACTAGTTGTAGGTTAAATTCGTGTCTCTGTCGTTCGACTTGATAGCCAGATGTCTATAAACTTTAAACATCAATTTATTTACCATTTGGCTCTCCCTTCCCTGTATCACTATTTTCCCTTTACGACACAAAGCTATTCAAAATTGATTGCTTGTAGTAGTAGATTGAATCCATATTCAATCTACTACTACTCATTAATGCATCCATATGCATTAATGAGGACACAACGTTATCTCTCTCACTGAAGGGGCAAGCTTGCCTGTAGAGTAACTAAAGAGATCGATGTAGACTAACCAAAGGGTAAAAATGGAACCGTATCACTAAGCCTTCAATATCCATCCGTCGTTCCATATATCTATCACAGGGCTGTATCTATTGAATGAAATAGTTAAATTTGAACTTAAAATTTTCACAGAAAGTGTAAATCTATTGCCGCTATAACAAAATAAAATATTTTTAAAAGTTTGTTTAACTTCATTTTATTAGTAAAATATTTTATAGTGGTACTGAATTCTTGGTGTGCGATTCTGACTTACATTTGATTGGATTTAGTTAAAATTAACTTTTGTGACTTCAACCCAATGCCTTGTATGAGTATCAATAAATTTTAATAGCCTTATTCTACTTGCCATGGTATTAATATATGTATATTCGTCTGAATAGCTATAACTACGTGGTGGGTGACGTTTGAAAGCGGTAATTTTGACGAACTTAAATTCATGGAACTGATTTGATAATGAAGAACTTCTCTCGCTGAAGTACAATTATCAATCACATTATCAATTTGTTAATTTTGCTAAAACAGTTAATTTTGATACACGAAATCCTATCCCACCTATAATAATAATATCTAATCAATATTTTCATTGGGTTATAACTGTTACTTAAATACTTAGTAATAACGGCCTTAACTATCGACTAATATGGAAACATTGCAAAGTAATGGCAAGCTTGTAAAATATTATTGCTGCCCGGGTCACGCGGAAGATAATAGTGGTATTAATATTGCATATTTTCTAACGACTTACGTTAGGCAACTTTAAGTGTCTATTTAGGATTAGCGCAGACTGAAGTAAGAAGAGAGAATGATATAGAAGGTGATAAAATATTATAACCGCGCGGGTCACGCAAGAGATTATGGTATTAGGGACTTTCAATATCTATTAATGCGAAATCGGTTTAGCTGGACAGAAAAACCTATATGTCTACGGAATAAGGGTGTCGTGCCGGCAGCCGTAGTCGTATCGCGTCGTCGGCGCTGAGCCAATGCGATTGAGATTGATGAAACCCTTATTTCCTAGAAATAAAGGTTTTTCGGCCCGGCTAAACCGATTGTGCGTCAATATATTTGGGAAATTCCTAATACAATGACCTCTCGCGCGAAATTTCAGAAAATCAAATAATGTTTATCAAAATAATTTGACGTTTCCGTCTACCAATTATAATCGTCATGACAAATCATGAAATCGTACGTCATAACAAAACTTATTCTTCAGCATCTTTAGATAACGGCCTTCTCTTCCCTTGGTCCGCGCCAACCCTTATTGCAGAATAGCTCCTTAGTGGGATTTTATAGGTCGTGAAGCAAGCAATGTGAATACGGATCCTTCGATTCCAATATCGGTTTAGGCTCGTTAAACGTGTAAGGAAATAAAATTAGCCAGCCTTTGCCCTCTGCTTTTTCCACAAGGAATTATTTTTCGTGACGACTCTGGTGTTGCAAGCTTTGGTAAATACGTCTAGTAAAACAAAAAAGCTTTTTGTGATGCCCAAAGAGACAGAATAAACATTTTGATTTCTGGAAAATTCATATTCCATTTCACCGCGTCGCTTTCCGCTTTCGGATTTTGATGCGGTTTTTTTAAATAGAAGAAGTGATTCAAGAGGAAGGTTTATGTGTATAATACATGCTAGGACGCCGCCGGGTTGTTCTGCTAGTATTTTATAAAAAAAAACATTTACTTCCTTTTGCCCTGACAAAAATATACCGGTTTTTAAATCCATCAACACCTAATAAAATGATAAAAAAGTTTCGCTAAAATTGGCCTGGTAGTTGCATACAAAAAGATGCAATTTTATAATAATAGTAATAGATAACACATACTAAAAGCTAAATCCACGCTCAAAAATGGCAATAAAATCCCGCAACATTTCATACGCGTTACTAAACTAGGCCCGTAATGTCAATTTCCGTATACTAGGTGGTATCAACAGCTGTACGTGAAGCGACTACGTCATATTATAGCTGATATTCAAAGACCTTGGATAGCTTGACACCTTGCAGTAGTTCCTATCTCTCTATTAAGAAACCCATTCAAATGGATAGCGTTTGATTGAATAAAGAGCTGGAAAAACATACTCAGGTTGGCGTTGGTTGGTTGACGTCAGGGAGGCGTACTGAACTCCGGTAAAAATAGATAAAATATGTCCCTTTCATACTTCGCTATCTATCAGACTTCTTTGACCGACTGCATCAGAAGGTATAATTAATAAAGGTAAACCATAATGGCAACAAGTTTCCCGCAACTGTTTTGTTGACGACCACTCCATCTTCTCGTGGATGTCGAAGAAGGCGTCTTAGGAAACACAAGCTATCCAAAGCTTATAACATTAAAGAGGCCCTTATTTCACCTGTATAAATAGATCCATATAAAATAGACCCGATGATGATGATATCTTCTAGTCTGCGGTTGATGGTACTTCGCCAACATATTAATTCATTGTCGCCAGCGTGCCGCGGCGACGTCGCTTCGTGTTTTTATTGTGCGATGAAATCGATCGCGATTCTAATCAAACCATGCAAAAAAGGAGTATCGTGCGTTCGTTTTTGTTTTAATATCACGTCGTTAGTGATCAAACCTGTATTAACAACACGGTATGCTCTCCAGCATTAGATTTTACGATTTCAATAGCTATTTGCTGCTACAATTTTACCGGCGTTTCTAAAATTATCTGTCTTAAATTTAATACAAAATTTGAAAATAATAATATTGTTGCGGCTGCGGTGCTGAGTCTATGATTCTCTCTTACATTTATCGATAAGCAGCAGTAAGCAGTGTTACATGCTGGTCAAAAGATGCTTAATCTGTGTGATTTATCCCTATATATTGTTTTCCATAACATTCCAGAACGTTGAAGATTACGACCGAAACAAACAATAGTCGAGGGAGTTCAAGAATTCTGGAGGCTTCGCGAGCTTACTTATTCATTAATTTTATTGCTTGGAACAATTTTTGACCATATTTTCTGAATTGTACATAATGATTGAGATATATTCGAAAGGCTTATATCGATATAATCAAATCGAAAAAAGCTTACTGAAGTAACAAATTTATAAAACGTGCACAAATGATCTCACCGACGGGTATAAATATGCACATCAATAGCGTAAAGCAATCGCCGGCGAATATTTCATTTTGCTGGTAGCAAGCAAGTCCAACTTCACGGGCGTATCCAGTTCATTAAAAAAGAATTCACCCCATTGTGCCTCTTTATTGAAGACATATGTTTCTTGAAAATTTTTATAAATCTTTATAAACAAAGAGCTCTCTTTTACGCTCATGTCTCATTATCATCATCACCTTACCCGCAAGAAGTCTTTCAGGATTCAGAAGGATCAGTTCTTCAAGGATTTTCAATGCAACCGGTTGGAAGCGGCCTGCAACCAGGACCTTCCTGCAACCGTGGTCAAGTCTTGGACCGTCTCTCATGTTTGTTTTTCATAATTTAACAGTATATGGTTTCGGACACAAGAAATAATTGTAGCATCCTTTTCGCAACAATTCTTTAATTTGACATAGGACACATTATAGCTATCAACATTTTTACTTTCTGCTCTTTAAAATTGCCCCCAAAAACAAATCTATTTATTATCGTTATACATTTGTGTCACAGAATTTTATAAATGTGCCAAATTGAAACTCAATCAGTCCAGTTGATTCTTAGCAAATTGGCTATAACAGACGGACAGGCAGACATATGAATCTTCCTACAACCGATTTGTCACTCGTCGTAAGTCATGTTATTGACATAAAACAAAAAAAAATGTTGTCATGCCCATCGTGTTCCTAACACTGGATCCACCCCTATCGAGCTTCCGCATTGAGATGCTGGAGTAAATACTGACGTAAAAAAAACAATGCTTTTTGGCATGCCCACCGTGCTCCCAACACTGGATCCACCCCTATCGAGCTTCCGCATTCAGACGCCCAAACCAGCTGCGATTATCTTGATGGAGTATCTGTACCATGGCTACTGGATTGCAGTCTGAATACCACTTATAGATTTATCATAATACAAAAATTACATGAGCTCTCATCTTAGCGTATTCTCGGTTGTTGCACCCTTAACTGTGATGATATCAAGTTGGAGCCAGCTTTTTTGGTTGTACACTCTTTATTGCATACGTCATAAACTCATAAAAATATAAATTAACAAGGGTAAGACGAAAACTGTAGTTTTAAGGAAGTACAGTGGCGGACTTATCCTTGAAGGGATTTCTTCCAGTCAACCAAGTAGTTAGCTAAAAGAATTCTGCTGAAAAAACAGAAAAAAATACAATGGGTATCATGAGGTGATATTTTATTATGATATAGGACGTCAAACGAGCAAGCAGGTCGCCTGACAGTAAGCGATCACCGCTGTCCATGGACAACTACAACACCAGGATGACAGAAGCATTGCCGGCCTTTAATTTTCCCTCCCCTGAGCGGAGAGAGAAATGGGCCTCCAGCTCTCTCACTCACTGAACGAAGCAAAGAAGGTAAACTACTACTCAAACGTCGATTTGCTGTGAGAGTGTGGTACTTCCCCGGACGATCCGGTCCATTCATGCTACCAACAAAAGTGAATTTCGCAAGTAGCGTAGCTCTACTACAACTATCGCTTTTTTGCGCGATTTGCGCGATTGCAGTATATACTACTTACAGATTTATTAGAATAAGAAAATTACATGAGCTCTCATCCCCGAGTTTCCGGTTGTTGCACCCTGAACTGTGATGATTTGCAGTTCGGGTTTAGCTTCGGAAAAAGAGTTTTATTCAGGGATCATTTGAGGTCATGATGGATAACGATTTTTTCAGATTGGCCTGGGTCTTGGATGTTTATCTATATAAGTATTTATTATGAAATGATAGGGTTAAAACTAGTATCATAAAGGACTCTTAATAAATCATTGAGAGTGAAATCGTACCAGTCAGATATTAAATACCAAGGGCGGTATAATTAACTTCCACCAAATCCAATCTCGTAACTGGTCAATTCGACTTTCCAAAGCATCCTAGATTGAGTTCATTTAGTAACTGACCACAGAGAAGTCCAGATGTTTAAACTTAAAACCACACCATAAATTTGATAGTGACATTACAAAGTCTTGTTCTGGCAAATTATAATTTGCCTATAAAATTAATTTCTTCTGTCGTCAAATAATTAGACATTTTTAAAACTTTAATTTTACCAAAGCATTAAAATGGTTCTTATAGAATAAACGACTTTTCTGTATGACAGCTGGTAAAAGAACAATGACGAATGAGCAAAAAAAGAGAAGGATTTATTTATGCCGATTACCAATAAAAAAATTGTCAAAATCACAGTCCAAAATTAAAAACAAAGAAAATTAATCAGTCGATGAACGTAGATTTTTGCTTCAACAACTGGCCGTTCATGTGGTCACGTCTATATGACCAGTCTGTCCTATGGCCAGTTAGTGTACAACCCGCAATATCAAGTACTAAATCACTAAATCAAACAGGGAAAGCTGAGCTGGGCCCAGCCCAGGGAATCTTATCGATTACATCGATTTCTAACTTGGAAATTCCTCCGGAGATTGAACAGATGCTTATCAGAACTAATCAAAAGATATTTTCAAAGACTTCCGGCAAAATACCACAGAACAGAGCAGAACGACGAAGGCGACTTATGGACCTCCCATTGACCTTTTTATATGATCAGCTGATCGGTCTATTTGTATGGGAGATCCCAACACTTTTTGTATGTTACCTTTTTCATCCAAACTATAGTTTATCACTGTCATCAAAATACCCCTTTGTGTGTGTGTGTGTGCGTGAATCAATAGACAGTATAATACTGTAATAGATAGGCAAATACCTTACAGCCTGCGCCCAAAGTGATAACAAATTTTAGCCACTTTCATATTTATTAAAAAGTCGCTTTAAATATCTATATTTATACAAAAAACATAACATTTACACGCAAATACAACATCCCTTCTTTTAAAAATATAGCCTGAAATTAGGCCGTCCTTTTCTGCACACTTGACGAGCCATAAAAGTGGACACCTACATTCCAACACATAGTTACTCATAAGTGCAGCTATTACAATGTCTTGCTGTCGATAATTTATCGCAACTTAGAAAGTGGGGCAGATTTGCATGGCAAGACTAAGTTCATCTTTACACGGAGAAAGTAACTACTTATTGCATCGAACCGGTGACCGTAGTCGCAGGTCCATAAAATATATGTAATCGGAAAAGACTAGTGACAGGATCGAGAGCCTATTATTTTATACTTTCATACACTTTTCCATATTTTTACCTTAATACTTCGAGAAGACATAGTTTGAATAAAAAAAAATTCCTGGTTGAAAATCTCTGCGCCTTGCCTATGGGAAATATTCCCCACTTGTAATATCATCATAATCGGTTTCCTTGTAATATCTTCGTTCTCCTTCTGTGGGATGATGTTACTCATGGAAAATAAATTTCAGCATACATAAGTACGCATAAATTTCTAGTACCAAGTTCTGTTGTACCAGATTTGATCCACAGTTGACTATTGTGGTTACTAAGCACTTCGCTCCTGTGAACAGGGCATTAGAAAAGGCCTGGCGTATACGCCGTTCTAGTCTGATAACGCGTCACGCTGCGTCGCGCATGCGTATCGGGTGTCGCCTTTGTTTGTTGTATTAGGTTACAGTTACAGCCTCTAACAGTGATGAAAAGGTACTATTTTAGTGGTAGTTCACGGTCTAGTGGCTTTGAACTAGGTGTTTTTCTTAGATGCTCCAGAAAGGACTGGAAAAAACCCTGATGAAAAAATCCACGCTCACCAAAATCCTCGCTAAAATCAGGCGCCAAAATAAGATTGCTCTCACCGCTACATCATCAGGTTTTGCAATACAATGTTCTAAATCCCAATCGATTTAGATGAATTTGTCAAAATGTATACTCTCGCTTTTTTTGAAAATATACCTAGAACAAGTTATACCTTGTAAATCGGCGACCTTGCCATATTCTCGAACTTACGTCAAAATATAAATTGGATTATTTAACAAATCAAAGACATTCTGAGATTTAAGAATGCCATTAGTTAAAACCATTATGAATATTCGGGGGTTAGGGCCCTACTGAGTATTTTTAGATTCATGCTAGTTTATCAGCACTTTGTAGCCTGATAAAATCTGCCGTTGCATTTCATCGGGTCGCAAACAGCGCCGCCAGGTTGCGCCACCTGACTCACAACATTATTTATGCATTACAGGACGCCATTAAAACTACATCAGGTCAAGCGGGGAACAGTATAGACAACAGAAGGTTATCTACGCTACCTAGATAGACTTTGATTTAGATTACTTTGGGTAATTCCGCAGAACACAATCCCATCTGAAAACATAGCGTTACATCAGGTCAAGCAGGAATAGTATAAATAAAATAATTGTATACGGACAAATCACACAGATTGAGTAATACTAGCCCCAAAGTAAGTTCGAGACTTATGTTATGGGATACTAACTCAACGATACTATATTTTTTACAAAAACATTTATAGATAGACATCCAAGACCACGGTCAATCTGAAAAAGATCATTTTTCATCTTGACCTGACCAGAGATCGAACCCGGGACCATCTGTGTCGCAGACCGGCGTGTTGACCACTGCGCCATGATGGAGCTCGTATCGTATAGGCGACCAGAAGGTTATCCACGCTGGCTCGATACATGCACTTTGATTTAAATGACTTTGGGTACTTCCGCACAACACTACCACATTTAGCAACAACAAAATACTCTTAGCACAATCTCATTTTCTGTTGTTAATACTGTTAACTTATTTTTATTTCAAACAACGGTTTCACTCACGTATTTTAGTCGAAATGCCAACAGTTTCAGCCTAAATACCATTACTAATCTTCTATTTAACTTGCTATGAATCAACATTACCTTAGCATTAGGATTAGGAGCAGGATGGCCTAGTGGGTGTTAGCATTATTAGGGCTTTCACATGTTAAGCAACCCCCACTTGGATGGGTGACCGCAAGTGGCATAAAAATATCTCGAGCTCCTCCGTGCTTCGGAAGGCACGTTAAGCCGTTGGTCGCGGCTGCTATCATTAATAACAATCGTCAAGCTATGTCAGACGCCTTTAGGCAGCTTGAGAATTTTTACACTAGTGTTAGCCACTTACACACACGATAAACAAAAGATTACCTTCTTACCGTGCTTTATGTTAGCCGACCGGTCGAGCGAGCGGCAGGCACATCCAGTTTTTCATCCTCGAGGAAATTGGATTATGCTAGTTTTGTTTTAAAATTGCGTGCATAAGTACATGTGTTCCTCAAAATTGCGCGTTGATGTCTTTTCGCCTACGGACAAGGAATATTACTCGGCAGGAAGATTTACTATGTTTATTCGAATCAAAACGGATACTTTGTCAATTCTATCATATTATTTCTAACTTAATATCATCTTTAGTACGTAATCTACGGTGATTAACGGGACTTTTCTATATTTATTTTTATCGTTTCAACCAACCAAAAAAAAGGTTTTTTGTTGTTTATCCTCCTAACTATGATATTATAAATGCGGGAGTGAGTTTGTTTGTTTGTTACGCTTTCACGCTCTATCTACTGGACCGATCATCATGCAATTTTGCATACACATAGGTTAGGTTACTAAGAAGGACATAGGCTATACATATATCACGCGGGCAAAGCCGCGGGTAACAGCTGATACACTATATACTAAATTACTCGAATTGTTATTAAACGCGACAAGCTAACTACCTCATTTGTAATCATACCTTTTGACTTCGAAGAAGTAGAAAAAAAATCTAAGAATAAAAACAGACAATACAGACACGCGTCTAGATCAGATAAGATGCGATTTGTAGAAACAACGCATTGGGCAACTTCGTTTCCACACTTGATCGATCGCCTGTCTGATTGTCCGTCTCACTGTCTCACGTGAACATTTTGTACAAGTTTAACATTCATGCACTCTATTTTAACATATTTCAAAGACATGTTCTATAGTAATATTGTGTGTATGCTTTATTGTAAATTTTTTATTTACTATGTAGAATGCTGTTTTGATCCCTATCTTCAAAAAAATTATAGGACCGTCTTTAAAACACATCCCATTTAAAATTTTCCAAGAAACGTTGAAACTAAAATTCAAAATAAATACCAACTAAATTGATGACATATTCCCTTTTGGAAATGGGTAAAATTTTGAAAAAGTGCCAATACCCAAAAACTACACACACAAATATGTCGATCTATCAAAAACTATGATAAATATTGATAATTTGTTCTGAGGTTAAGAATATAAGTAATATGTACTAATATTATATAGAAGAAAGGTTTGATTGTTTGTTTTCATTGAATAGGCTCCGCAACTACTATTTTTAAAATTCTTTCACTTATTGAATGCTACTTTATCTGCAGGTGATATAGATTATAATTTACGCGGACGAAGTCGAAGGAAATTTTTTAGTGCCCAATATTGATATCAATATTCATAGAAGGGAACTTTCTTTATAATTCTTGCTAAATGTGGAGAAAAACGACAATTATAAACAAAAGAATGAGCAACGAACAGACAGAACGACCGTTCCGCATTTCTTCCCGCTTCACTGAGCCTGTCCGTCAGCAAGACGAGATTCACACATGCCGAGTTCACTAATTAAGGGTGCGCTAGTCAGGTGTTTCGCCATACAAATTCTGTAGGGTGATGACTCCGTTGTTCGGTATCGTCTGTTTAAAGTTTTTAATTCTATCGATTTGTTTTGTCGTTATCTATGCTTGTATGGAATCATAATTGTAAAATTATAAGTACTTTAAAAGTTATGAGTCTCTAAACATTCCGTTTTAACACGTAATTTTAACGCATCTTTGGGCACAATTAAATACTGGAAGGAGTATAAAATCTCTAAAACAAAATTCATACAAGCATAGTTTGGTTATTAAAAAATATAAATTATTTTACTTTTAATAAAAACATTCAGCTGTTTTATCACAAGAACACTTCTCCCAAACGCATACTCGCGAATTTTTAGACGACGAAGATTTCGATTTTCAACAATATTTGTGTTTGCACACACTAGACTGTTGTTCCGATGTGCTTATCATCATCAGTAAAAAGTTCGGCACTGTTCAAAACCGAGTCTATCCCTTTCTCAGCGAAATAGTACGCATTTTAGCCACGTGCGCTGACGAGTCCGAGTTCCCGACTAGCGCATCCTTAAACGCTCTGTGTGTATCTTCTGCACCGTCCTTTGGAAGCGAATCTTCACTTAGATGTCATCATCAAAATGAGCGAAGATAAAAAATAAGCAAATAAGAGCAATGTCACGCAATGTTCTCACTTTTCTAACCTATGATCCTAACTAATTATAAACGTGAAACTGATTTTGTTTGTTATGTTTTCACGCTTTAACGTCATGAGAATTGTTATCGTCATGCGTTGTCCGATATACGAAAAAGTTATATAGTTTTGTCTTATCTACCCAATGACATTCTTATGTCATTGTATTTACCATTTATTTCTGAAAAAGTATTCTCTTAGGTTAGGGGGAGCTTCGTAAATGCAAGTACTTCGTACGTACGTATTGTGTACATACGCGAAAATTATTGAAATCTTAAAAAAGAAACGCATTATTTATTGGGCACTTTGCATTATATTTTTAGAAGTTTTGATTTGACATTTGACAATTTAGGACACATTTGAACGTTTTCATTCTGAGCTATTTTCCGTGAGGTTTATTTTTTCCATAACATAGAATGTGAAGAGATGGAAACTTGGAAAGCAACTCGGCCAACGTGAACTTTGAACAATGCAAAAGGTAATGCTAATGTGTTTTTTCCCGGAATTCAACTGGTAGCTCGATCCCACTCCCGATATGGGAAGAAGGAGGAAGCGGTAACACTCTCAATTACCACAAAGAAATGGACTACAGTACTTATCCGAGACACACTGGTGGTCTGTTCATCTATCTAGTTCGATCCGTCATGATGGATAAACGATCTTTTTCGGATCGTTCTGGATCTTGGATGTTTGTCTATACGTATGTAAGTATCTATTATAAAATACTAGCTATTACCCGCGGCTTCGCCCGCGTGATCTATAGCCTATGTCCTTCTCAGTACCCTTATCTATGTGTATGCAAAATTTCTTGATGATCGGTTCAGTAGGTTGGGCGTGAAAGCGTAACAAACAAACAAATAAACAAACAAACTTACTTTCGCATTTATAATATTAGTTAGAATAAGGATAGTTTGGGTTAGTTTCCATGTGTGTCCAACACAAGATTACTACCCACAGTGGGGCTAGCTGGACTTGTGTGATTTGTTCCTACAAGTTTATGATACATCTAGAAATAAGACGTTTTGTCACACGAAATAATAATATGTAAATTACTGTAGTGTGTAGTGATTCTCTTCTCACGCAAAGCGTGTAAGGTAAAGTACTGTACATATCCGGAAGCACTTTCGCAAACCGAAGATTTTAAAGCTTCAGGTTTAAAACGAATGTGGCTATACCCATATAGCTTTAGGCCGGAAAACAGCAGTGGCGTTTGAGACCATCATTTTTCCCGACACAACCTAACACAATATTTAATTAATGGCAGCAAATGTGACGTAGGCTAGCCGCCAGTAGTGAGAAGCATAGCCAACCCCCGTAGCAGGGCACGGGAGACAACCTTTATCGTCTATTGCAGTTTCATTTTCCGTAATATTATAGAGCGAGATGTGGATAGATAATCGCGCTATATAAGCGGCGTCGCGAGCGCCGTGCAACGGGTGGATATTCGCTATACTTTCTGCCCGTGTGTCCGCGTTGTTCGGTGCACATAACACTAAATCGCGAGTTAATTGTGTTGACCGCCCAGCACGCGGTTGTTCACCGGCTACAGAGTAATATATCACGCGGCTGATTAAACTCTAAGCTCATATTATTATTTCCTGCGACTATAACTTTTAATGATCAAGTGTACTTGGATAAAAGTGAAACTGCAGTAAAAATGTCGTTAATAATGAGTAAATTAGATCGATCAACAACGAATTTTATTTTTACGAGGTTTTAGAAGATTTACGAATATCTAATTGAGTATTCATTGTATATGGTAAAGACGCCTTTTTTGAGAATATACGCTTTTAACTGTTTACAAAGCGAAACAAAAATATTGTTTTTATATCGTAGCAAAACCATCAGAATCAAAAGTACTTAAATCGTGTCATCTTACACATATTGCAACTTTTGGGGTGACTCTTATCTTTCATTGCCACCTAAAGCAGTACTATTATTAATTTTGTGCCTAAAGGTAAACTTTGAAGGTGATAGCCGCAAGTATCCTGCACTCTTAAGTAATTCGACAGAGCTGTTATTCCATACAAAATGCGCAATACTTGCTTCTGTTGCCGAGTTTTGAAGTTTACCTAATAAATATATTCGACCATCAGCATCGTCAAATTAAAGAGCTGAACTCTTGCCGGAGGAGCATTTTCCTTTCCTTGCTGCCTTCCGCCAGGTTTTCACTTCTCTATAAGTCTTGTGGCAACTTAATTTCTTTTATTTATTTTATAACTAGCTGTTACCCGCGGCTCCGCCCGCGTAATAAATAGCCTATGTCCTTCTCAGTACCCTAACCTATGTGTATGCAAAATTTCATGATGATCGCGGTTCAGTAGATACGGCGTTGAAGCGTAACAAACAAACAAATAAACAAACAAACAAACTCACTTTCGCATTTATAATATTAGTTGGGATAGTGAGTCTTGACCTTCTCGGTCCCTTTTCCCCCCTATGATATTCTTGACCAAGTGGTCATGTCGTAAAATGTGTCTTTCCATCTTTTCTCTTCTATCCTTATCCTTACTAATATTATAAATGTGAAAGTGAGTTTGTTTGTTTATTTGTTTGTGACGCTTTCACGCCCAACCGTCTGAACCGATCATCATGAAATTTTGCATACACATAGGTTAGGGTACTGAGAAGGACATAGGCTACATATCACGCGGGCGAAGCCGCGGGTAACAGCTAGCTCTCAATAAATTTGAAAATGTGCCTTTTTCTCCTACCCTTTTTAGAACCTCTTCATTAGTTACTCATCCTACCCAGCTTATCCTTTCCGTTATACGCCAACACTACATTTCAAATGCTTCAAGCAAGACACCATACCTTCTAAGAACATCATAAAAAGTCTGGAAAAGTACAGCAGTGTTACCGCTGGACCGGCGGGAGGTCGTCGCCCTCTCTAATTGCTTGTAATTTTTACGTCTTGATCGAAAAGCGCAGGCCAGGAATGCAGACTCATTCCGGGTTATGTGAGGTAACCAAAATTACCCAAGGTTAGAGCATGAGGGCCGAAAACCAGTTGAAATAGCCCGCCATTTTCTTTTCAAACCCATGAAGTTCTCGCTTGATGACTTTAAGGAGGATATGCGTGCCAATGTTGTCACAACCAATGATGCAAAAGACCGAAGTGAAAATGAAAAAAAAAAAACAAAAATCGGACACTGGGTTCCGAAGCACTCCAGCTGAAGTTGCAACCGAGAAAACGCCCAGAAAAGAGAAAGAAAAGGAGACAGAGAGAGATATAGAGCTATTTTCATTGCAAGGCCTTCGTATTATATTTTTCTTAAGTACGCTAGTAAATTTATGACAGATTCGGAGCCCCATTTGTTTATGTATGCTGTGGGTCTATCACCGTTTTTATTGTAATGTACTAAAGCTTCTTTCTATCTTCAATATTTATTCCTTCAGTTTCCAATTCCCTATTCCGTAAGTCTAACTTTAAGATTGTCTTGCGATGTTTTGCTTATTCTTCGCAATATTAGCCTATTAAATAATGTGTCTATATGATTTTCTATCGTGCGGTTCCGCACCACATCCCAGGTATTTCTGCGTTATGAACAGATATCGTTAGACATATTGCATAGACAAAATATAATGTGACATTCAATTATGAGCTGCATATAAACGCATACTGGGTCGACTGATAATTTAATATAGCACATGAAATAGAACAACGAAAATGTCAGTTATTCTCGTACTACAATAGGCGTGTAATATATTGTTATTATAATACTTAGTCATATGTTTGTTTTGCTGAGATATTAACCAACGTTCTCTTTTATTTACCGACCTATATTACCAATCATCACATTAATATATCTATCAATTTTTGTCCTAAGCAAACAAATTGTTTAGATTTCCAAAAATCTTAATAGTACTCATTTCAAATTATATTTCTGAAAAGCGCTTGATTGGCTAAACTTGTACCACAATATTGACAGATAATGGATGTTTTTAGCTATTTATATTGCGACGAGTTTCTTTGAACAAGGCTGAATCTTAGCGTTTTTTCAACAATGATATAAGTGAAATCGTTCTAGAAAAAAAGATAGCTCGCAAAAAAGTAAAATTAACAACCTGTTTCACCCAAAAGTGGGGTCACGGTGTAGTCGTTAGTTTTTTACTTTTAAATACCAGTTTAACATGAACTTGAAATGTAATAACTGAGATGACTCTAATCTACTAAGCTTTATCCCGGTTACCAGAGGCATAAACACGATTTTAATGGGCCACTACCATGTTACTAACTCGTAAAATTTAAAATCTGAAAGCGAGTCTCGTATAGTATCTCACTTACTTCCACGATGGTCTGGGAGTAAAGAAAAAACGTAGAATGTACCAGCTGCTTCTCATCCTGTAGACCGTATAATCCGGTCAAGGGAATGGGCGAAACATTAAGAACCATTTTAATAGGCGATGCGACTAGCAACCCGTCACTATTTAAATTCCTTTTTATACCTACTCGCCATCAACACGCTAAACGTGGTCTTATTACCATGGGCTCTGTCTACTCGTAAGGGAAACCAAGGGTATAATATGTAACGTATGTATCTCTTATCTTCGTTTAACATTTGTCATATGAGAGAGACGGAGAAATAAAAACGTCAATTTGTGGAAAGCGCGGATCGCTGCTGGCGTAGGTATCAGACGACGCGACAATTTTGACGCTTTCTGATTAGACTGACTGAAACCTGTCGGAAATGTTGGTTCAAGTTAAACAAATAACTGTGCCAGACATGTGGCACTTAGCTGATTCTAATTTGTGATTCTGTTCTTTTTTTGCATATTAGGAAGCCTAGTTTTGTCCGCAACGTCTCGTATTGAGCATATGCACTGAAGGAACAGAAGCAAGACATTTGGCAAAGGCAAGATGAGTTAACAAGTTAGTTAGGTCACAGATTATAGTACAAGGTTAGGGCCTCCTCGAACAAAATTTTAAATGATATCTCTGTTTTCTGTCCAACGCATTATTTCAAATGGGTGCAACACTGGACCCCTAAAAATTCACGCTTCCCCTTAATACATACTCCTTTGGAGAGTGTTTATATGTGTATAGCGTGTGTGTCTGTGTATTAGCAGATCTTCATCCATTTCCATTTTAGTAACCAATTAGCAAGATGTTTATATACAATCTCTGGTAGATATTTTAAATTCCGTAAACTAACAATGATAAACAACAGCAATGACCAAACAAGCCATGTGTCAAGCCGCCGATCATCTTATCGTTGCGTAACATATGAAAGCAGTCAAAACTGGATACATTACTTAATAGAGAAATTCTGTTACGACCGTGTCGACTTGATGTTTGGCCACTCTTATCATTTTGTCAATAATAAGGAAACGGGTTTTGCAAGGTTTCTGATGTACGGTTTTATAAGAGTGAGTGACGTTTTATGCTCAAAAATTACCAACACACATCTTTAAGTTAACTGTGTAAACGTCTGGAAATTTAAATATCGGAAAATGGAAATATCGGAGTGCGAATATGTTTATCCCGAGTGATTGTTAAAAAAAGGTACAAATTTTGAGAATTACATGGAAACGTACAAAACTTTATCCTATAATTGTTAACGGTATTATTATATCGTCAAAATGTATTTAATAAATTAATGATGAAATTTGTATTTTAACAAATTAAAAATACATATTTGTAACTCAATTTGAAGAAAAAAAAGGAAATAATGCAACAATACCGAAAATGCAATGTAGGTGTCTATGGACATTCTGCAGTCCCAGCGTTTTTATCTGATATCTGCCTCCGTGGTCCAGTGGTTAAGGCGTTTGCCTTGTTGACCCGGGGGTCGTGGGTTCGATTCCCACGGGAAGCATACTTTATTAAGTTGTTTCCAGTTTGGCTAAGACATTGCAGGCATGAATCACCTGATTGTCTGATAAGAAAGATGATTCCGTGCTTCGGAAGGCACGTTAAGCCGGTGGTCCCGGCTGCCATCTGGTAGTCGTTAAAGGATCCACGTCAGAGGCCGAGAGGCGGTTCCACAGAACTCTGACACTAGGGTGTGCATGGTCGACTGACCGTGTCTCCTACACGAAATCATCATCATCTCTGATAATTTTGTTATCAACTTTACAGCTCTTTGTATGGACAGTCAAAACCTTCGTACAAAATACAAAATACTTCTTCCCCGATCTAATATAACTGTCAGTAAGTCGCTAACTATCCCAATTATCACCCACTTACTTCACATATTTTTTACCTCAGCTTGGCTCACCCTCAAATATTGGTTCAAGATATTATTACTGCCGATTGGTTCTACAACCGGTCCCGTTTGATTATTGGTACGACTTCAAAAATGTGTTCTAAGTGCGACTCCTTATTTATTATTTTGGGGAATGTAGAGCTCGCCAAAAACAAAATAAATAAACATAACTTTCAAGGTGACTTATAAAAATAACTACGAGAGATTCTTCGATGCGACACATAAATAGTATTTCCGACAGAACTCATTCCAGGCCGTACGGTTCCCTGGGCGCACACCTTGCCCAGCGAGAAGATCATCTCTTTGTGGCGATCGAGCATACCACCTCGCACACGACAGCATGCTATACCCTGCTATACCATTACCATAATCAAGTCTTTTTTAGCCTTCACTGTGGGAGTACGACCATACCTACCACCAGAGCCATATATTAACCAAAGCAGTCAGCGGATTTGTGCTACACTCTCCACGCTAACCAGACGGGTTGGAGAGATCTCTTTGATGTTCATAAGCTTTGTTAAGCTTGTGTTTCCTTAGTTGCCTTCTATGGCATCCACGGGAAGACTTGGAGTGGTCCTATTTCTACTCTGCCGGGAACCACACGGCATCATGCTATACTGAAATGATGTTATTTCAACTATTTCCCAAACATACAGCTATATTTACTTTCCCAAGCTACCGAATCGGTCGAATCCTACCTTCGGTTAGTGATTTACGACCGGCACCGGTGGAATCCAATGAAATCGAACCACTGACGGCTCGTTTGATAGTTGACAAGTGGTGAAAGTGAGAGCGACGACGTGGACTCGCACGACTAACGCTTGTACTCGCTTATATTTACTTTATACGAGCGAAAATGCGTTATTTTAATTCCCTTATCACGATTTCTGAGAAACGGAGATATATTTCTAATTTTACCGTAAAAATTTAGTGAGGCATTTACCGCAAATCCCACGGAAACAGTCCATTTTTAGGGAGGAATGGTACACCCTATGTCCTTTACAGAACTCTAACCTATGTCTGTGCTAAATTTCAATAAGTTTGGTTAAGTAGATATAGCGTAAAGAGGTAACAAACAAACAAATATACATATACACTCACTTTCGCATGTTAGTTGGGAAGTTGGGATGGGATAGGAAATCGTTCGATTTTCATCGAAACACGACGCGATGTTGCGCTTCGGTAAAATAAGTTGAAATCTTTGTTTCTTAATACTCGCACGCCTTTAAATTGTTTATTCAAAACATTGGCATGTATCTTATATAATTTCTTTAGTTTATTTTGCAAAAATCTGTTATTTAATAATGTGTTACAGTGTGCAGATCTCTTTGTTGCATATTGGGAGCTCTATGATACAGGCTCGGCCTAGTATAGACACTGGTGTGCTATAAAAATATTTATATAAACTTTATCTACCATTACCTATGTGTTAATAACAGTCAAGATTCAATCGTTTATTTAATATAGGTTTCTTTGAACACTTATTAATTGTCATATTTGTGTTTACAATTTTTACAACAAAAAACTTTTGTTGACGTCAATAATTACTTATGGCTAAGTTTAGGCTGTACTAGTTAACAAGTTAGTGATTGTCCAAGATGTACTTTTTAGGTTTTTTTTTACAAATGTGATGAATTTGGAAGTCTTTTCATAGCAGCATGAAAAAACATGAAGTCCGTATCCCGTGTCTAGCCAGCGTGGAGTGGAGAGTGTAGGCCAAATCCTCTGACTGTTCTGGCTTATATATGGCTCTGGTAGTAATAGAGGGTCGTGCTCCTGAAGTGCAGACTAAAAAAGAGATCATGATGATGATGATGATGACTATTGGAGTTTTTTTTTATTGCCTGACACTAGCTCAAACTTAGCTTAGTTGGAAACACATCATAAACACTTTCATCGTAAACACGACGAGTTATTTCGAAAAGTAATTGAAGAGTCATCTTTCAATCGTGTGAAATGCAGACAAAGACCTGGCAATTACTTGTTAAGTTAACAAAAGGTGCTTTAAGTAAGGTGAGACAGGTGCACGCGAGAAATGGAAAGTGCAGGGTATCCATGTGTCGCTCGAACATCTTTGTATTGGGAATGTTCGTGTATAAGCATGCTTAAATAAGTATTATTTCAGGTATATTAAACTGTGTTGTTCAAGAGGAAGTAAAATTGGATTAGTACTTGATTTTTTATAAAACTAATGGGTTTAAATTTAACCTCGACGTAGCCTTGAACCTGTCAATATGAACAACTTTTCCGATAGGACAAAAATTACACAGATTAAGCAAGCCCTAAAGTAAATACGAGACTTGTGTTATAGGAGACAAATTCAACGATTTTATATTTGATAACAAATATATAGATAGATTAACATCCAACACCCAGTTCAATCTGAAAAAGAAAATTTTTCATCTTGACCTGCGAAATGTTGAAGTTGATTAAAGCAAAATATAAACATTGTTAAAAATACTCTAGTTTTTTGGATTGCGTACGTAATGGGTAAATACGGAATCCTATTCACGACTCTGTACTGCCCGTCCGTCTGTCTGTCATCTGGCTGGATCTCATGAACCGTGACAGCTAGACAGTTGAAATTTACACACATGATATATTTCTGAAGCTCCTGAAACAACAGATATTAAAACAGTTTTTGAGATAGTATTCTTATTAAGGTTCCATAGAAAGAAATAGTAACGAATGACCCGTAGTTAAGTTCGTACTCAACTTTCTCAATATCGACAAGAAACATAGTCCGGGGCCTGACTGCGCGGCTTCTATCTCAAGTCAATGGCGCTCGGTGTAAATTAAATCATTTCATCGGTGTAAGAGATGCTCTCCAACCCGTCTGGCCAGCGTGGAGAGTGTAGGCCATATCCTCTGACTGCTCTGGCTTATATATGGCTCTGGTAGTACAGAGAGGGTCGTGCTCCTGCTGTGGAGACTAACAAAGACCTGGTGATGATGATGATGAAGAGATGCCGTATGTTGTTATTTTAAAACCACGGTGAAATTATCGTATGGTATACAGAGTTACTAGTTTAACTCTAATTACTTCGCAGGACTTACTAGTTCTGCGATGTAAGAAATGGGTTTGCTCTTGACCATCATCAAGCCTGGACAAAGATATGGCCTAATATGGAGCAAGCGTATTCCAGAAGAAGCATATACACTTTATTTTCATAAAGATTTCGGTTATATGACCGATCGTTCCATCAAAGTTTTGATTCCGTTTTCCTACGCGCTACTCTACTAGTTTGGGTGAAATTTACGTTGTTTATACGACATATTACGACGTTGACGTTGTTTATACGACATATTACGACAGATATTACGACGTTGATACGTCAAAGATGATACTACCATTAACTAAACTAACTAATCATAAGCTTGTGTTTTATTTATCAACTAATTTAATGTTATTTGTTTTCAGGTAAGATTACAAAGATGCTACAAATTCGACGATTTCGCGAATAGATGTAAGTTTTTGTTTTGTGTTTGTAGGTTCAAACATCTAAAAATGTTTCTACCCAAGGACGTCGTAGCTTAGTGGTCTAAGAGGCAAAGGTCCCGAGTTCAAGCTTATTGAGTGCATTTCTGTCCACACAGAGCCTGTGTCTTAAATGTCAAAGACCAAGCAGGGTTGGCGTAAGGCAAGCGGCCGGCCGGCGAAACTTTGCCAAAACATATTAGCCAGAATGCTGTCGTAATAATGGTCCCCTGGCTCCGATGTACCAGCTAATGATACAACCAGGAAAATGCTTTGATGAAAAATTAATTACGGATCTTCAGTAACTCATTGTCATAATTCTATGAAGTTTATCAAATTAATAATCATTAACTACACAATTATAAATTTATTATAGAGGTATCTATTAAGTTATGAATTCCTGTTAATCAATTTCACACTAAAGAGATGCGATTAGCTCGAGCTGCGCAGTACGCGTTCCGCCTCCCCGCGCGCGCCCCGCTGAACCTAATATTGATACTGTACCGACTCGCGCGACGTTCCGAGCCTCCATAAGCTTTGCAACGGAGTTTAAATAAAATTTAATCATAAAAAGATCTCTAACAAACAGATATTAAAGATAATAAATTGAAAAGAAAACTACATACTTTCTATAAAAAACTACACGTGTGGGTAAGATCTCAGATTGTAGACGGCAACAATACGTGTCATTCAGTGTTCGCAAGTTTTCTCTTTCAATAATCGCGATGCTACTTTTTCTCGATTCCGCCGTGAACAATCGATTTCACGAGTGTCGATTGTCTAGATACAGACTTACAATTAGATAGACACGACGATAGCAGGCGTAAGATCAGCGAATGTCAAAGAAGTCACAATTTCTAAGTTTTTACCGGCGTATTACTCATTACCTGTAAAACAAATTTCTAAATGGGCATCTTTGAAATCCAAAGCAAGGATAACTAAGCATTAGTCCCTAAAAAGAGAATTTATTAATTTTTACTGAAGAAATTGATTTTTGTGTCAAATTATAAAGTCACTTTCTTCTCTCATCCATCACACCTGACTTCGAATGTAACGTCTCATAAAACGAATCAAATTATTATTACCGACTTTACTTCAATAATAATGAGAAATTCCATTACCAGCAATAATGTACACCAACCAGTTTCTTACAATGGACTGCCCAAATATCGACAAGTCATGTTAAGCAATCAAGGGATTAATACCTTTATTGCAATTATTGTCGATGGCCACCAAGTTTCACACTCGGTCGTTTACTTGGTAAAAGAAAATTAAGAAACAGAAGTGTCATTTCTGGTGATTGATAAATCTATACTTTTTGTATTAAAAACAAAAATTGTGTTTGTATTTAAAAAGAATATAGTGGAAAGTGTTTTATTTTATTAACTTAGTGTGAATATGTTGAAATGCTACAATTTTATATGGAATTGAAATCAATGAATTATTGGCCAAAGTTCAATGTGCTCTCATCAAAATGAATTCATGTTGTCATGACCAATTTAGCCTAAGAGTAGGTCAAGGATAACTGCATAAACTGTCTTTAGATGGCAAGCATCGTGTTTTAAGACGGGTAGGCTCTCTCCGTGGGTAGGCCACACAATGTCTGATGGTCGTGTGGTGAATGTTTTTTGTATTTCATTTTTTTGTTCTATTATATGCCTAACAGTGTAACTATATGTATGAGTAGCTGTTACCCGCGGCTTCACCCGCCTTATATATAGCCTATGTCTTTCTCAGTACCCTAACCTATGTGTTTGCAAATTTCATGATTATCGGTTTAATTATAATTAATTATTAAACAAACTCACTTTCGCATTTTTAATATTAGTTAGGATTATTGTTTTCAAATAAAATTTGGGTCACAGTAAGTTATATTTTTACAAACACAGAAGCTAAAAGCAACGCGCGTGATGTCGCGTCTGCCGCCCACTTGCTCTTTGCCGCGTCTCCCACGAGTGATTTTCGCCAAATCATTGTTTTTAGTAGGTCTAAAAGTAAAAGTGTAAAATGTGTTGCGACCGAGTGCTTTTTGATGGTAAAAGTGTCCGATTGTTCTAGTTCGATCGTCCATTTCGTTTTCTGTGACGAGGCGCCGGTCTCTATTGTAGGAAATTAGTAAATTGGTCAAAAATTGAAGTTATTTCCTCAAAAAGTAAGCTTGTTAGATTAGGAAAAAATAATGAGGCATTTTATGGTAGATACGATTGAGTCGCCGTGTGGTTCCCGGCAGAGAAGAATAGGACCACTCCAAATCTTCCCGTGGATGTAGTGAAGGTGAATTGGAAAACAAAGCTTACAAACATCAAAGAGACCTCTCCAACCCGTCTGGCCAGCGTGGAGAGTGTAGACTGTTCTAGCTATAATATATAGCTCTGGCAGTATAGAGAGGGCTGTGCTCCTGCAGTGAAGCCTAAAAGACCTGATGATAATGACGATTGAGTCGATGGATCGAGATCGGTCAAAAGTGGGCCTAATTTATAAAAGAAATTATTCACATCATGCTGGATTCGAACCTGTGACTTTGCGGCTTAGAAGTATTTTATTTAGAGGCAGACGTGTCGCTCAATGCAGAACGCGGAAAGCGGCGAGCTTTTGTAATGTATATTATTAAAAGCGTAAATAAATAAGACTTCTTTGCTAAACATTAGGACACATTTTAATACCAAGCGTAATACTTAAATACTCATCTAAGGAACTTACGAGTATTAACTAAATAACAAACAGTGTCATCTACACGAAATGATGGTGATGATTAACTTAATAAAAAATAACTCAAATGTCAATTCAAAAAGTTTAAATTCATTTAGTCTTTACCTACCTCTTACATCATCTCGAAATCCTTCCATGCCGAAATATAAAACGAACCAACTTTCCAAGCCGAGTTCGCGAGCTACAAGCAATCAATCAAACAAACATAGAAACCGCGCTAATTAGCTAAGTCTGTGTGACAGCCGATCTTATCTCACAGATAAATACAGATAAATACCGTGACCATTTCACTCGATCTTCCGACAGATAATTTTTTTTATATCATGTTTTTTGTTTCGTTTTGTGGTGCAGACCCACATGTGATTGGGAGGGAACTATTTTTCTAATACGAGCTGTAATCATTGATGGGTTCTTGTTTTATAACAAACTAGCTTTTGCCCGCGGCTTCGCTCGCGTTAAGAAGTAGGATTGATCAAAATCCTTTCTTAGCGGATGCCTACATCATAAGATCTACCTGCATGCCAAATTTCAGCCCGATCCGTCCAGTGGTTTGGGCTGTGCGTTGATAGATCACTATGTCAGTCAGTCAGTCACCTTTGAGTTATATTTATTTAGACTAGCTGTTACCCGCGGCTTCGCCCGCGTGATATAAGGCCTATGTCCTTCTCAGTACCCTAACCTATGTGTATGCAAAATTTCACGATAATCGGTTCAGTAGATAGGGCGTGAACAATAAACAAACAAAATCACTTTCGAATTTATAATATTAGTTAGGATTAGGAATTTTAAAATATTAGCCTATGTCACTCGCAGATAAACTAGCTTTCTACAGTTGAAAGAATTTTTAAAATAGGTGCAGTTGTTTCGGAGCCTTTTCCATGTAAAAAAATAATAATAAATATTATGATTTGACTTATTGTCACTGACGAAAAGGCAAACTTATAAATATTATGAAAAATGATACAAATTGAGCTAGCCCCACACTAAGTTGTAAACTCGTGTCGTACCATACTAACTTAACGATACTATATTTTCTAAAAAAGATTGTTTTCCATCATGTTCTGGCCGGGATTTGAACTTGGAACCCACTTGTGCAGTTGTTTGTTTTTCGTATGTGTAAGTGGCCAACACTGGTGTCAGATTTTTCAAGTTGCCTTAAGGCATCTGACATAGCTTAACGACTGCCATCAACGATGACAGCCGGGACCAACGGCTTAACGTGCCTTCCGAAGCACGGAGGAGCTCGAGATATTTTTATGCCACTTGCGGTCACCCATCCAAGTAGGGACTGCACCAGGGGTTGCTTAACATATGTAAGCGCTCATAGAGCTCACACCCACTGGACTATCGGGCTCCTCAACTTGTGCAGTAGGTTGACGTGTTAACCACTGCGCTACGCAAGCTGTCAAAACTTAATTTAAACTTAATCAAAATATTTCATAAATAAATTCCCTAAGAGTAAAACTATGCTTGATTATTACGCTAACAATGAACGGTGATAAATGTATATCAGCTTACGTGTTCACTATCTTCTGAAATCTCATTACAATCGTTCTAACTCAGCCATTTAAATTAATTAAAATACCTCGCTACAAGTGTAAACTATCAGAATTATAATTAGCGTTATCGCGATGCTCTTACCGTGTCTGTTCTCCGCTAAACGTGGCACGGACATACAGACACTGATAACATCTGAGATAACATCGTCGAAAGTGTATTAGAAAATAAAAGTGGACTTAGGTTCGCGCACACGACGTGCTTGCTATAATATATGTACTTTTTAGATATATAGCTAGACAGAGCTTTTATATGTAGTTAAGAAATATAGTGTATCTATATTTCTTTATGACATATTAAAACCCTGTGCTATATTATGTGTCGTAGAAATATGGTCAGTTTCAATAACGTTTCTTAGGATAAGTGTTCTAAAGCAGACATTTTGTCAAATATACACGTGCTCAGTTATTGTACGGATATACAGACACTCCGATAGTACCTAATATTGTAGTTAATAATGGTATACAGAAAATAAATCTAATAAAATCTAGAACAGACTTTTTGACAATAATACACATATTCGGTTACTGCTTGGATATACAGACACTCTGATAAGATCTAATGTAGCGATATTAGAAAATAAAAGTGGATTAAGGACCGGACGCAGCTTGCATGCTATAATATAAGTTTTAGAAATATAGCTAGACAATTTCACCAACGATTCTAGGAGAAGTGTTCTATAATTCTATCTTTTTGATAAAATACGCATGCTATAATTCTATAATACGATTCTTTTAAAAAATATACACATACTCATTCGTGCTACGGACATACAGACAGTCATAAAAGATCCGTGTTAAGTGAATTAGAAAATAAAATTAGACTAAGGCTCGCGCACACGAATTGATTTATAATATGTGTTTTAGAAATATAGCCAGACAGTTTTAGCAATGATTCTAAGAGAAGTGATCTATAATACGATCATTTTGAAAATATACACATACACCTTCTTGCTACGGACATACAGACACTCAGATAAGATCTAAGATATGATCGTCGAAAGTGTATTAGAAAATAAAAGTGGACTTAGGCCCGCGCACACGATATGTATGCTATATATAATATTCGTTTTGAAATATAACTACACAGATTTAGCAACGATTCTAGGGGACTAAAACAGACATTTTGACAATTTTGACAACAATTATATACTCGGTATTTAGCACAGCGGTCATCAAAAGTGTATGTACAGTATTATTTTTCTCGAGTCGTAAAGTCTATTTTTTTTCATTACAATATTTTCGACCAGTATTTAAATATATTATATGCCACCGACAGATACCTCTAGTGGTCAAAACTTACTTTATTACACCGCTCCATTTATCTCAGGGGGTTAATAAGCAAGCATATTTTTTCATATAAGTCATCAGATTTATTCCAATCCAATACCACGGACAAGTACCACTGGTATCACCCTTGCCATTTCTCACTATGAGTCATACCAAACCAACCTGCACCACATCGGAAGGCGACGACATCGAAAGTGACATTTTTATAACTATTCCACATCACTTAGCCGCTACTAGTCTAGAAAAACTCGCCAAGTGCGAGTCGGGCCACGCGCAATTTAAGGTTCCGTAGGCATACGTCGTTTTACATGATGGACCATAACTCTTTGAGTTGTAACTTTGTTGTTACTGTGAAATTTCGTTATTACTACTAGTATTACAAAAGGATCGCTGAATCGAAAAAATATACACTTTATATCGGAGGAAGCCTTAGAAAAGTGCGTTTTGATTAGGCGGCGTGATTAATTAATACTACCTGCCAATTAACAGCTGTGTAATGCTAGCAACAACAGACAGACGGACATGACAAAACTATAAGGGTTCAGTGATTACAGCGAAACCCTAAAAAAGGAAAATCTGTTTAGGAAGTTGTTAAGTTGCGCGACCGGTGGTCCGTATATATAAAGTAAAAGTCGCCAAGTCTTGTACGGTCATAACGCGTCGGTGATTGGTGATTTTCCTTTTAAACCTAGGTTTCTCTTGGTAATTTCCCGCCATGTTGCTCGGAAGATACGAAATTATGGTGAATTTGTACTTGTTTACTTTACGGTAGATTGAAATCCTGGATAACTGGCAGTCAACCACCGTACATTTTAAAAGAAACTACCTGCCACGTACGGCCCAATCGATTCGACAATGGAACCTTAAAAATCCCTTTAGTTTTAAATTTATTTTTAAAACTTCCTATATGATGGTTTTGCCTGGCGTGCGGTTCCCGGCAGAGTAGAATAGGACCACTCCAAGTCTTCCCGTGGATGTCGTAGAAGGCGACTTGGGTAACACAAGCTAAACAAAGCTTATAAACATGAAAAAGACCTCTCCAACCCATCTGGCCAGCATACAGATTGTAGGCCAAATCCTCTGGCTGCTCTGGCTAATATATGGCTCTGGTAGTACAGAGAAGGTCATGAAGTGGAGACATAAAAGACCTGATGAAGACTCTAGATATAGCCGCAGAATAAAGACGGACAGCGGATGTTTAGTAACAAAAAAAATACCAATTGCAAACGTTACTTCCACATGAGCTCAATTTTTGAACTAGTAGAATCGATTCGCCACTTGTTGTGACGTCAGCACTCGGTTCGTATTCACATATGAATAAAATCAACGAGTGGTCCTGTTTTTACGTATTTTTGAACCGTGCTAATATATTTTTTTTTTTGAATAGTACCGGTAGTTCTTGGTGTTCTTGGCTTGGTGGATGGTACTAACAATTGTACCCAATGTGGCCGAATGGTACCTATGTGACCCATCCTCCTGGGGACCCTTGGAACCCTTGAGACCCTTGGGATCCTTGGCACCCAATGGGACCCAATGGTACCCTTGGGATACTTGGGACCCAATGTGACCCTTGGGACCCAATGGGACCCTTTGGGACCCTTGGAACCTAATGGGACCCTTTGGGTAGCCTTGGGACCCAACGGGACACTTTAGGACACTTGGGACCCTTTGGGACCGATGGGACCTAATTGGACCCATTGGATCCTTATGATACTTATGGAACCCATTCACCAACCCAAGTCACATTTCATATATACATCAATTAAGTATCTAGGAGTGGTAATTCAACTGGAAAGAGCATACAAAGGTACTATCAACACGTATTAGAAAATTAATTTACATTTTTAAAACACTGAGACATGTTTGTGATCAAAAACAATTACTTTCTACATACTTCGCTCTGTGCCAATCTCTACTTACCTACTGTATACACTCATGGGGAGGATGCAACAAATCAACACTATTGTTAGTTGAAAGAGTACAACGAGCAATTCTCAAAGTTATGTTTTTCAAGCCATTCCTATTTCCTACGACACAACTATATAGCACAAGTTCAGTTTTATCAATAAGACAGTTATACTTGCAAGCAATCAGCCTGGAACAACATAAAAAAACAAATTTTGAACGTATGAGGGGAAGTAGAAATAATTTAGTATTTAATGTGCCCTTATGCAGAACTAAATTTGCTCAAAACTTTTTTACATTTATTGGACCACATGTTTATAACAAGTTATCCAGAAGTCAACCAGAATTGATCTTTAAAAACAAATTCAATTTTAAAAAACAATTAACCAATTATCTGAAATCCTTGAATTATAGTGAGACAGAGCTGTTGATAAAGCCCATAGAATAATTAGTAATATATAAATAGTGTATGCTTATGCATGCATGTTAACGCGTGTTTCTATGTTTAATACTCACTTATTATATAAAAATATATACATATACTATCTTAACTTACTACTTTTTATATATATTTTTTTTTTAATATTTATAAATACATTTTATGTTATTAAGTATGTTGTATAAATACTTAAATATGTAGTATAAAAATTACATTATATCTTTAAAATATATTATTAAATTAGAAACTACCTTAAATATATAAGTTAGTAATGGTTATTATTATTAGAATTAAAGAATATTAATATTAAAAATTCCATAACGAATAGTTAAATATTAACAAAACTGAATACATTAAGTTCAAAACGAATTAATGTAGCATCTTATTGTTTTGAGTATACTACATGTTGTTATTGTGACCGAGCGGTCGCTGCAGGCCGCGCGAAACCCGATACCTTACCTATTGTATTGCAAAGACGACGTTGTGAAATATCTGCCGTGATACAATTTTTAATTAGTTCGGCAGATAGGAAACTACATAGTTGATTTAGCTATAGGGAATCTATGTATACTGTACACTACACAGAAACCTTTTCTTTCATTATTGATTTGTTTTATATACATTCATAATTAAATTGATTTAATTTTTTACTAATCTTAGTGCTACTATTACATAATTGTACCCTAGGCTAAGCAAATTGAGTAAATAAACGATTGATTGATTGATTGATTGATTGATATTTTATTGTACACGTCTTTGTATCCGAGTGCTCTCGTGCGACCATTTGGAAAAACCATTCGAATAAAGTTTCAAAAATAGAGCCAAATAAGATTCACCATGCGAAAGCTTAACTTGTGGGGGATGGATTCTACTGGTTCAAAAATTGAGCCCAATTCTGTGTCGTGTAAGTTATAGTATAATACACGTACATTTTACATAGGTACAGATTTACCGATTATGTACACTAGTAAATATATTGGTATTTGGCGAAATACTAACAGCATCCCTTTGGGTAGGAACCCTAATAAACAAATTCAAATCCCTTATTGACTTGACAATTTAGACAGTTGCATAAATTGATCTAAGTCGCCCTCTTTTCTGCATTTAATTCGAATTCCGCAGCTGCGCCGGCGCACGCAAGCAAAATGAGGATTTTTTTTTTTTCTCCAAAATACCGGGCGGTAATTGCCGAAATTAACCGTGTATTGTTGCGAAACAGCGAGTTTTGTACCACGGACGGAACCGGAAGCGTGACGCCACAGCTTTAAAATGAACCTTATCTCACTAGTTTTGAGGTCTATGGAGTCTCCGAAATGTTACGCATAAATCGCTGTCTGCTGTACTTGGAATATAGCAGCTATTATTTAAAATTGCTGTGGTCTTACATTTTTTCGGAAGGAATAGTTACATTTTGAGTTCAGTCTGGTATTTTGAAAATAAATGAGTTGCGTACTTTCACTCTTCGTCTTTTGATTTTTTGCCACTACAAAGTTTATTTAGAATTCGAGCGGTCATTTACCTAAACATTTTTTTAGGATTGCCAATAAGTGTTAGTACCCGACTGACTACCCAGAAGGAAGGGAATGTTTTTCGCGCGTATCTATGTATAAATGTAAGTATGTTTGTTTAATTGTTGCCTCCTGTAGCGTAGAAGGCTTGACTGATTTTGTAATGTGAGATGTCATATGATTCATATTAAAAGAAAGAATACGTGTCCTGTAAATTTAGATTATTTTACTGGCGGACTTATAATATTGTTTTTGGAACTAGTCATTACATTTACCTCTCAATTGAATAAGTTGCGCTCACAATGCAAATCAGGCGCTTCCTAGATCGCACCTCGAGCAAATGGCTGCATTAGTTGAACTTAATAATAACATTATGCTCTGGAAATTAATGGCAAGAACCGACTTCAATACCAATGAACTATGTAAATAAAGCTTTGGACAAATAATTATTATAATATGAAGAGTTCAGAAGAGAGCAATGTGCATTTTAAGAAAGCTGTATCAATATTAGCCTTAATTAAGTAGAAATAAGAAAAAATAAATATATAGGGACCAATAACTTGATTGCGTTTATGATGCTACAAATTAAAAAAGAAGACGTTTTACAATAAAAATTAGCGAATTTTAAATTTACTTTTTTTGAACAAATATATTAAGATTTATATATAAGTTTTCAGATTCAGTGGGATGTCGTAGTTCGACATAGTCCGGATGTTTTTCTATCTGACTCTGGATTATTAAGGCTTTCAAAGTACCTAATCAATGTAGTGAATTCCAGCAGCCCTCGTAGCATGGCACGCTCCGTAAAGTTAATCGACTTTCGCCATCTCATTTTCCGTAATAATAAAGAACGAGACATGGCATGGTTAGTTTATCGCGTGATATAAACGGCATCTCAGATGCTGGTGACAAGTAGAATAAAAGCTGCTGATTTCCTTGCATAATTTTTATAAGTCCACTCCATTAGTATCAGTTCTATGCACGAAGCCGACACACACCTGACCGTTAGCTCTTCGTGATTTACGACTCATTGACGCCGGTTCCGGGACCGGGAAGCGGGTAACTGCCCTTATAATAGCGACTAATAGTGCACGGAGTTAAGGCGAGAATACCTGACCACATGAATATAAATAAATATAAATATATACGGACATATCACACATGTGATTTGATCTTCTTCTTCTTTTCGAGTCGTAATGTCCTGCTTTATAGTACATTTGCCCAGTATGCGGCTAAGGCCACTGCCCGCTCATTTGCCTCCTCCAGATCCCTTTGTGTGCAGTGAGTAGGGGCTTTAGGGCACGTCAAAAGGTGGCTCATTAACTTGACGTCGCCGCAGTCGCACATGCTGTTGCCGGAAAAACCCCACCTAACCCGGTGATTGTGATGTGCTTTGATATAAAATCATAAAGATAAAGCGCATCATCGGATCAGGAGTGGGACTCGTGCATGACACATGAGACATCAGGCCGGTAGAAATTGATAAATCATCGCCAAGGATAAGCGCCAAGAGAGCTTTGGTGGACTCGAGGGTAGGCCTTTGCCCAGGGCATCCATTAGAACATTTCTTTAAGCTTAAAAAAATATTTTTCAATTCACGAAGGAGAGTGCCAACATGACGTGTGTTGCGGTAGTGTAAATCGAAGACCGTCAAACCTTGCATAGAACTACTTCGTTGTGTGCGTCCAGTGAAAAAATAGTACGATAATTATATGATTTTGATATTAAGGCTGGTACATGTACAAATGACCTTCAGGATATGAGCCGAGTTTTGAACCTTATTTCCCCGTCAGAAAGTCAGCGGTCGACTGCCGCCCGCGCGCATTCAAAATATTAAATAACATAAATTTAATAGTAAAAAGAAGAATAATCTGTAAAATAAAAATTCCTCGGGAGAGTTTGTTGGATGGTTGGTATTGTATTGAACATAAAAATTGCGTGACTCTAAGACAAATAGTTTTTGCAAGAAAAATCGATGTACGCGGTAATTTTTTTTTCTAAAAAACTATGAAGTTTAGGAAAAAGGCCTCCTCATCAAGTAAAGATTAAAAACCATCTACAATATATGTTTTTTTTTGTGTTGTGCTTTATGTTTGATAATTTTTAAAGAGGTTAAACATAGTCGAAATGGCCAAGGAGCACCCTTAATGTAGGAGAATCGGGAAGAATCAAATCACAGCTTTTCCTGTTTGGCACTGGGTTTTTCTAAGCCTCAATTGATAGAGTCATGACTACACATGATACGTCAGTCCTTCTCATTTTGTCAATAAAAAAATAGAACTTTTGCTAGAAGTGCATCAAAAACTTATATTTCCTCTAAATCCCGAAGAAACGAGTCCTGCTCTTAAGAGGCGAATAGTCATTTCAATGAATGAATAAAACGCAAAATCATAGTGACTCATACTCGACCGTCTGTTGAAGCTGTAGTACTTATGTTGGTGGTCCTTTTAGAATATCTTTTATACTATCCGTATATCTAATGATTGTCGACTGTCATCTTCATGAGGAAGAAGGAATACATCATCATTATCAGGTCTTTTTCAGTCTCCACTGCAAGAGCATGACCCTCTCTGTACTACCAGAGCCATATATTAGCCAGAGTAGTCAGAGGATTTGGCCTATACACTCTCAATGGCCATGTCTTTTGATTGCATTGACTTAAACTGAATACAGAGTTAAGAAACTGCAGGTCTTAATATGCGATACGTCCATGTGCTCCTGAGAAAAAGATCTTGACGGACCAACAGCTAGGTCAGGGGTCCTCAACTGTCTGTCCATTGGTTGCAGTTATGGCATCGCGGACGCGCACCCGATCTCCCGAGCTACTTTTTCGTTTCCAGTCCATCCGAGCAGTTAGTATCCCAAATTCCTCTATCCCGTTCCCCCTAGTCCAACAAAATCTTTCCTTTTCCTCGCTTAAAAACGATTATGACGGGCAGCAGCATCAGATCCGAGATAAGCCAATAAAAATGCGCTCAACCCGTCTGCCAAGCGTATTGGGTATGGCAAAACCTCTAACGATGGAAATCCTTGGGAGATCCGTCCATCCGATTCTTTCCGTGGACTTCTTACGGCTTGTTTGTTTTTCGTATGTGTAAGTGGCCAACACTGGTGTCAGATTTATCAAGCTGCCTTAAGGCATCTGACATAGCTTAACGACAGCCATCAACGATGACAGCCGGGACAACGGCTTTACGTGCCTTCCGAAGCACGGAGGAGCTCGAGATATTTTTATGCCACTTGCGGTCACCCATCCAAGTAGGGACTGCACCAGGGGTTGCTTAACATACGTATGCGCTCATAGAGCTCACACCCACTGGACCATCAGGCTCCTCCTTACGGCTGATATGATGAGACAGACAGCCGGACAAACGCGTGATCCTTTAGGGGTTTCTTTTTACCTGAAAAAAGAAAGAAAGAAAAATATTTTATTTGATACTTCAAGTGTTTTAGTCTTCAGTTTCGCAATAGACATGTCGCAGTCATCTGGTTGAATCTGCTATTTGATTGAATGACTAGCGCGTTTATTGAATGGCGACATTTAATTGAATGACTAGGCCGAACGTTGATTGAACAAGCGTCACTCAACGTCCAACTAGTTGGCGGATTTCCCAACAACGAAGACATATTTCCCAACTCTTACAAAATCGTTTTCAAATTCGCGTGACTCCTTAAGAGTTCTCATAACATTCAATTGAACATTTTAACAAGCTCTGAAATTATAAGATCGCGTGCGTGATGTGAAGATATAACTGTGAAAATGTTAATCGAGCCGTTATCGATGCCCTTGAAGCTATAGTTAAAGTCATAGATTTGCAATCCCAACTAATATTATAAAAGCGAAAGTGAGTTTGTTTGTTTGTTACGCTTTCACGTCGTATCTACTGAACCGATCATGAAATTTTGCATACACATAGGTTAGGGTACCGAGAAGGACATAGGTACTAAAAATAGGTCATCTAAAGATAGTGTTATGTGTTAAAACATCTACACATAGCGTAGATATGTGTAGATGTTTTTGGTTAAAGCAACTTTAAAGTATACTGTCGCAAGGTGTAGAATGAAACGTTTAATTTTTTTTAATTAAATGTTTGACGTCTATTTTAAGTCATCGTTACCTCGCCGTATAATTAAATTTAAAGATTACTTTGTAGTAAATACCGATTTAAAAATACTATGCCATTTGTACTGTTCGTGGAAGAGCAAATTGTAGTCACGCAAACTGATTTAATCATACATTTCACATAAAACATGTCTTTTGTCATTTTTAAGGCCTTCTTTAAGGAATTACCGCTGGTTATTATTTTAAATACTTAATTTTCGCTCATTTGGTTTTGCGTCAATGCAAGTATTCAGTTATTACAGTTATTAAATTATATAGGTAGTTACCTTGTAGTCATTATAACAATAAAAAAATAGGTTTAATGCTCTACTATCCATAGGCAGTAGAATCTGAGCTGCCCCTGATATTCTCCCGGCTCTTATGTTTCTAGGAATATCCATCATCAGTGCAAACAAAACACCAGACAATAAAGTCTTTTCTCTTTATAATATTGGAATAAATGAGAAAGACTCCACAATACTAATTGACTATATAAGTATTTGTTATAAAATATAGTATCGTTGGGTTAGTATCCCATAACACAAGTCTTACTTAAGAAGTTACTTTGGGGCTAGCTCGAGCTCTGTGGCGCAGCGGTCAACACGCCTGCCTGCGACACGGAGGTCCCGGGTTCGATCCCCGGTCAGGTCAAGATGGAAAATGATCTTTTTCAGATTGACCTGGGTCTTGGATGTTTATCTATATATGTATCTATTATAAAATAAAGTATCGTTGAGTTAGTATCCCACAACACAAGTCTCGAACTTACTTTGGGGCTAGCTCAATCTGTGTGATTTGTCCGTATATATTTAAAAAAAAAAAAAAAAAAATCTGTGTGATTTGTCCGTATATATTTAAAAAAAAATACCGTCTCTGTTCTGCCACCAAGTACTTAATTATACCCTCATTGGAAAAATTGCATATTTACCCACAGATTATGGTAAACAGGACATTTGCATCAGTCCACCATTGACGTCAATTTGTAACCAATTTATCAGACGGTAAATTTCAATTTTTCATGCTGGCAAGACATTTTCGTTCGTCTTATTGGCTGTATTCCCGTGTTGTAAATTAAATTAAAAGGAATAAAATAACTTGGGGTAATTTTGCCCTTATTGGTGGATGATTGCATTATTCATCTTTCACTGCCATTCATTCATCTTTCATTGTCGAGCTCCGTGGCGCAGCGGTCAACACGCTAGCCTGCGACACGGGGGTCCCGGGTTCGATCCCCGGTCAGGTCAAGATGGAAAAAGATCTTTTTCATATTGACCTGGGTCTTGGATGTTTATCTATATAAGTATATATTATAAAATATAGTATCGTTGAGTTAGTATCCTGCGACACAAGTTCACAACTTACTGTGGGGCTAGCTCAATTTGTGTGATATGTCCCTATATATTTATTTTAATTTAAAAACTGCAGTTTACACAAACAGGTGCAGAACACGATTGCTTAGTAAGGATTTTGAATGCTTTCTAAGATGATGTATGATCATGAATCATGAGTTTTCAATACGTTTGCTATTAATATGGTCCATATGAAATCAAATCTTGGATCGTAATGTTGTGTTTTACGGACTATACAATTTAAATTTTAATTGAACCTATTTCATAGATTCCGGGAAAAAATTCTTCATGTTCAGCGTGAAAGCTTTTCGCTGATTCGTGGTTTTAAAAAAAACCTGTACAAAATGTGCCTGATTACTAAAATTGTACTTTTACAAACTTTTTATTTTTTTTTTTTCCTTTTGGTTATTTTTTTTTAACAATTTATAATGTCAAAATACGTGTCAAGTTTTGGCCATCTGCAAGCCGGCCTCTCCATACCTATTATCTTTTACTACAGAGGCATAGTCTCTCCTGTAGGCATCATAAGCTTATTGAGTACCACTAAAGTCAGATGTTTAGCGGCAACTCAACAACTTTATGATTTGTATACATCGCCCTGTAGCCATGGGTGTAGCAGGGTAAGGGGAAGGCAGCTGCCCAATCTTCAAGAGAGTGGCTGAGGCTGAAATACTAAGTAGCTTAAAATAGTTGCCGTTACAGCCAAGTGGTTTGTTTGCCGGATTTGTCTCCCGTATAAGGAGACAAACCCGCAAAAAAACCACATAATCTCTCGGCTTTTACTATTAAGGAAGGTGGGAATAGTGGAGTCGCCGCCATTCTTCCACCGTTACAGCTTAAGAGTCACCTGGACGCGCATGTCTCCATACAAACGAAAAAAGGGAATTGTGGCAATATTTTATAATTTTGGAGTGAAATTAAGCATCCAATCAATTAATCTCATTATAATCTACGTACGTTCCTATACCGTTTGGTTAAATTATCAATAGTTTGAGAATTATACGCCTCTCAAGATTTCCATACAAATTTGAAAAGGCTTGTAATTTTCAATCCATTGGTATTTTAACCAAGCTGTATAGGAACGTAGTAGTAGTAGTGTTTTATCGTAGCCCCCCCTCAAAAGAATCCTGGCTGCGCCCTTGCCCGTAGCCCCCGGTTTCCTTCGCAACGTCAGTGAAAGTAGTTTGTTTATATGCGTCGCACACGCATGTGTGACGACAGTTTGTTGAACTTAGGCATGAGCTGCATTGCGAACAGAAGCCTTCATGTTCTCACGGAGTTTCTTTTATTCTGTTGGTGCTAATAAGTAGGTAACTACATATTTGAGCCTTTTGGGGTAGAAACATTGGGTCCGTGGGTTCCATCAGCCCATAAGCTTTTTAGTTTCTTGGCTAAAAAGCTTATTGAGGTATCCCGTGACCAAAGGGCTGGAAGCTACCTAGCTCAGCGTATAAGCATTGCCATTCAATTTGGCAATGCTGCCAGCCTTTTGGGCACGATGCCCAGGGGTGAGCAGCTGGAGGGACTGTATGATTTATATTTTTAGGCGTTTAATTTTATTTTTAGTTAGTTTTATTGTTAGAATAGTTAGTTTTAGTTTGGAATCAATTTTAATTGTACGTAGATTATAATGAGATTATAAATATATAAGTAGGTACATTCTTAAATAATATAATCTAAATAGGATCTATTAGCCTATAGAAGCGTAGAAAAAAATGCGTCGAACCATTAGACTACGATGCAAACACATAGCTACCGATTTGATGACATATGCACATATTATGCACACAAGCACGCACACAAGCATTAAAAATTGGCCAGTATGCAAGTTTTTTGATACTCATTGTTACATGGGTTATTTAAATAAAAAAGGAAAATGTCTAAAGTACAAATCAGTCGATATTCATTTACCTGTAGAATATAAAATGGCAGCTGCAATGTTGTCGAAATATTATACAAATCTAAAAAATATAATCGTGGTTCGTCCTTTAGTAATAATAAATATAATATGTTGTAATGACCCTGGGCTCCGAGGTATCATGGCTGAGGATGTAACTGAGAATGCTTTCGCATGAGATAGTTATGTAGCTAGTTATGAAATGACTAATGGTTACGTTATTTCTTATAACAAATACCTACATTGTTCTATATAGTTGATCCAATAAGATGGTCTATACTTACACACTTAAGGGTTCTAAATTATACGTAAGAATGACGCAAATTGAGAACCTCTTCCTTTTAAAAATGACTAAAAACAAGCAAACAATAGAAAGGGCCCTTTAAATAGTGATTTGTGACCATAGCACGTACCCTTAGGCCCTGGGTGCAGGCATGGAATACGCTATGCACAGTAGCGGCGCATGGTATGCATGACAATACTACATGCATGGGAGCTTGCATATCAAGAGGGCGTGAGGGAAAGAGAAAGGACGTTTGAGGATATACAGCGTGTAAAATGATCCTTACCATATCCTGAAAGGGGTGACTCAGCCCGTCAATATGAACAACTTTATGGGCTCACTGAACTCAATTGTTTTGACATTTTCGTTCAAGCATTTAGCCGCCTAGGCAAATTATATGGGAAATACAAAAAACGAGTTCCCAGTATTGATCACATAGAAAAGTTGTTCATATTAACGGTGGGAGTTTGAGGGAATGTCGAGGTATATGTCGCAAAAAAGTAAGTTTACGTATACGATGCCATTAACCTTTATTTTGATTTCATATATAAATTATTTGAAAAAAAGATTCATTTTTATTAATGTAAATCAAGAGGATGCCCTGTTGATTTACCTTTATAAAAAGGATTCTTGCAATACTTACATGTTTTTCCAAAGAACTAATTTTAGGCTGGTTGACATAGCCGGTGCCCCATACATTTTCGCAACAACTCCTTTCGTCTGTATAGTTAAAAATTAGAAGCATAACTTTTTAAGTTATTTTAATAAACAGCTCACTTTAACAAAGTTTGAAAATGGTAAACATTATGTGATTATTCATCGTGAGTACGAGTAATAGCTTTTTCGATTCTGTCATTCAATTCGTCAATAAAATTAGTAACATCTGCTCCTCCATAAAAATTAACAACTTTGATGACGTATATAAATAAAGTCATTAAGTCAAACTTACGCAATGACTTCCACGTGTACTTAACACTTTAATGGTCGTCCGATTTCGTAATGACCATGTGATTGACAATAATTCTTCTCACAGCATGTGGGTTTAGTTGTAGCTCAATATTAAGTTATAATTAAGTGTATTCCCACACTATAGATAAGATCTATGCTAATTCCGTACATGTTTCGTTACTTAGTCACAATTTTTGCAATTAAAAAAATATGCTAGCAAGATCAGATACTTTGGGCTCTTAAATATTCTTGTTGTGGGGTTTTCGTGTGTGTAAATGGACAGCACTGGCGTCATATTTTTAAGCTGCTTTAAGGCATAGCTTAACGACTGCCATCAATTATGACAGCCGGGCCCAACGGCTTAACGTGCCTTCCAAAACACGGAGTAGCTTGAGATATTATTTTTATGCCACTGCACTTTATGTCACCCATAAAGTGGGAATTGCGCCCGGTTGCTTAACATGTGTGAGCGCTAGCAATGTTCACAACCACTGGGCCATCGGGCTAGGGGGTTGAAAATAGACGATCCTTGATTGCTACCAAAGCACCACTATATCAAGAATGTAACAGTGAAGTGGTCAGGATATAGAGAAGAAGATAGAATCCAATTGTTGGACACTGACGGACACATACGTACACATACACTTTATTCTGTACAAAACAGGATACAGTTTGCGCTAAAAGGGTTAAGAAATGAATAGAAACATAGAATTACCTTATCTAACTTAATTACTCATAATCACAAGTAATCCAGCAATTGTTCTTATCAACTCTTCCTGCGTTTCGCAATTACACACGTGGTCTATAATTACAAAATCCGAACAGCTAGGAAAACATCTCAATGGGAGTTAACTGGCGTTTGACGGGTAATTATTTAGCGCGGAGCCGCCATTACGACTATCGAGGCACAGATCTTTACATGCATACAGCCAATGCCGACCTGTCAGATTCCCATACATTCTGTGTGAACTGCGTAATATTTAAAGACGTGTTGTTTTGACGAATGTTATCTGGATATGTAGAGGGATGGCATTGACCAAATGGTGGCCTAGAACGGGTTAAAGAGATGGGTTGATGATCATATCTAGGATATATAGACAAGTTGTGGGATGTCGATGGCACAGGTCTTCACATGCATATAGCCAATGCCAACCTGTCAGATTCCCATACATTCTGTTTGAACTGCGTATTTAAAGACGTGTTATTTTGACGAATATGTTATTTGGATAGAGTGATGGCATTGACCAAATGGTGGCCTTGAACGGGTTAAAGAGATGACCTGGGTTAGTGTTCATATCAAGGTGATATAGGCAAAGTGTCGGGATGTGTGGTGGCACAGATTTTCTCATGCATACATCCAATGCCAACCTGTCAGATTCCCAAACATTATCTGTGACCTGTAATTACTAATATCAAAAGGCCAATATGTTGTTTGCAAAGTAAGTCAAAGTCCCAATTTTGGAATCGTTTATTAAACCACCAGAAATCTTAAAACTCTGTAATTTCAAGAAATAAAAATGATCCTACGCACAGTTTTAACAATAAATAAGATTTTATAAGCTTCAAGAACTCTACATATAAAAATCGACTATTGGGTGTTTATTATGATCACGCCATCAAATACATGATTAAGCCAAATAAAACGGCGTGATGTACATTTATGGGTAATTTCTTAGCGGCTCGAGCTCTAATACCATTAATTTATGACCCTGAATGAATACCAACACCTTCCGTCCTCGTACAGATTAAACCAATCTTATGCAACGTCAAAAATCTTAAATATTAAACTTTCTCTATATTACATTATAAAGAACCTATTCAAATTCGATTTTTAATTTTGAATACGTACACGCCTCCGATAACCTTCCGAAAAGCCAGCCAACCGGATAGAAGGAGTTAAATTTGAATTTCGAATTCTATTCCGAACATGTTGTGTGTGATGCAGTATGGATTAGTGCGGTTAGAATCGATTGTATCGAATGACGCATCAAAGAATTATTCGATATTACTCGTGATCGAAGCGTTGACATCGCTCGACCTTGGGTTGATCTCCAGTGACCCCTTGTGGTGGGGGTCAGGAACGATTGGGTGGGTGTCATGCTTTGTTAAGCTCTATTTTAACACAAAAAAGCAACTATCATCTGTGACGCGTAATATCTTGTAAGTGAAAATTTAATTTATTACCAAGTAGTGACATTAATGATATTCAATAACATATAAATAAAGAGTTGCAAATTGTCATTGTCATCCAATCCCGTACACCAAAACAACCACGTTTATTCACCAAAGGTAATATTTCAAGTAGCGACCGTTATTTTAAAACTGTCATGGCGTCTCCGTAATTTGCACGATTACCACAATATGAAAATTGAAATTCCGATTTGCAAGTGCGTAATATGCATGTGTAATGACTGGAAATCAGCAGTTTTGTATTAAATTCCACTGATTTATGTGGTGTTCGCAAAAAAGTACGAGCGGACGTATAATTTTGCTAAATGAAAGAAATAAGGCATCTTTGTGGTAATGAGTCTGAAATTGGTGGACAGTTACTTCCACGTAAATAAACAAAAGATGTTAATGGAGTCGGACAAAAACACGAAATTATCTTCAAGTCAAGAGCCTTAAAATGAGACACATTCAGTTATTAAAATATGAAAAAGCTAAAGTTAAATGAAATAAAAACAAAATAGAGTGAGTGTCGAGTTTTAATTTGACGAGTCCAACAATAAAAAATACCATTGGATATACTAGAAGATGCAAGACAACACTATTACTAATTATTGATTAATTCATTCAAAGTCTTGCGTTGCGTTACGACATTCAAACGACTGCGATTAGAGTAAATATTAGATGTAATTTCTAGCACCAATGGTGTTCAAAAACCTTCACCCATTACCGTCAAAACTGACCTTGGATCATGGCAAACAATGATGGATGTAATCACGACCACAGGCCGTCGACCGGCCATACATGGCACGGTGTGGCACTATCGCGAATCGCGATACGAAGCGATAACGCGAACAATTAAACTGTATTTTGCAAGGGCGCCATGCCATCAGGGATTCTTGGAGTAGACTGTTAGTGCGATTCTGCTCTGTATGCAAACAGAATCTTAAGACATTTTAGTTCGAATAGAAAATCAAGAGTTAACCCGAAAATTCGTTGTATGAAAATATTGCGAACAATTTAGCTGTAATTTGCAAGGGCGCCATGCCATCAGGGATTCTTGGAGTAGACTCTTAGTGCAATTCGGCTCTGCGTGCGAACAGAATTTAAGAATCGTCGTTTCGAAACAAAAAAATCAAGAGTAAACCCGAAAATTCGTTGTATGGAAATTTTTTATTTTTATTCGCATAAACTTGTATGCATTATGCCGTCAAGGACTGTTGAGAAGATGAAATGAATGATTGAAAAGATCCAAATCCGAAGAAATTTTGTAAGGAACACATCTGATGTAGCCACATAACTTTCTCAACATAAGACACCGCGCTGCCAATCCTAGACCAGAAATAGTAAACTGTAGCTTCTTAAGATGGAATTTGGCCAAACTTCGGGTTATTCGAACATCAGACAGATCAGGTGTAGTGCGTAGAATAACTGAAACGTTCAAGCATTCAAACGTGTCAATAGACTCAGAACTGGATGCAGCATTGCAGGAGAACTAGAGCATTAAAGTACCGATGCGGCTGGATAGACTCTCCGGTCTGCGTGTGTGGTACCCGTAAGCAGGACATTTCTCATATCATCAGAGATTACCCAAACACCAAGTACGACGGGATCCCGGCAGACCTGTCCACTCTGGAAAACGACGCAATCCAGTGGATGCAGAATTTTAATATTTGTATCTGATTTATCAGCGCCTGTATTAAAGCCATACATCATAAATCATCATCATCATCATCAGGTCTTTCTAGTCTTCACTGCAGGAGCACGACCCTCTCTGAGTAGTCAGAGGATTTGGCCAACACTCTCCACGCTGGCCAGACGGGTTGGACATCATAAATGAACAAATAAATGTAAACGAAAGCCTCAAAACATTAATTAAAGCAAGAAATAGTATCTGTAAAATGTACTTCAGTACTTCCTAATCTCATTGTTATTCTCTCACCGGCTTCTTAACACAAACAGTTTCCGAAGTCACAATTCATCGCGTAATTGTTTTACGGACGTGACTTCCGATTATCTCCGGCTATAATCGAGTCCACTCGATTCCACTTCTCGGTTTCATTTGTAATCGATGGCCGATAGCTCCGAATGTTGCTCTCTCTATTGTTTTAGTTATCTGCGTATTAATAACTATCATTTTTAATACCGTGTTCTTTTATGGGACTTTTACTTTTTAATGTAATACAATAATGCCAGATTATGCGTTTCACGGCACGTTAAGCCCGCGGCGACTGGCTTCGTTAATTTTTGCACTTTCTTCGATTATGGTTTTTGAAATTTTCTCAAAAAAGTTTTCGTCTAACAAAAAAGGCTTTAATGACACAAGTACATTTATTGCTTTTAATATTTTTTACCGCAACCTAACCTAACCTAAACCTTTAAATAAGTTACAAGTTTATAGACGTGAAATGACAAAACACTACTGACAGACTGAACCACTTTGTTTGAATTTAGATGTAGCCCTTATACATGTTAGTACTTGAATTCATTCTGCAGTGGTGACCCCGATTGTTAAATCACACATTGACGTGTTCACGTATGTAAAGTCTACTTGTATTAAGCGCTTTTCCTGTGAAATTAATCTAATGTTATTAACAGTAATAAATTCTGAGATAGTAAATAATTTTGGTTAATACAATTTAACATCCATTCACATTCCGAAAATTGCAATACAGTGAATTACAGTGCAATCAAATGTTTAATTAACAAACAGTTCCCATCCAACAAAGGCTTTCTCTCGAATTACACAATAGAACGTGTTAATTTCAGCCGTATTGTTAAATTGAACAAATCCACATTGCTTCGGAAGTATGAGTCTTTGTGAATCTGTATTTCGTAATTTTTAATTACCATTACGCCCAGTTGTGTAAGGTGCTTTTATATCATTCGGCAATGGAATGGAATCCAATTAATATCTTTTATGTTTTGTTCAGTTATGTTTCCGTGTTTTAGTTAGACCAGTAATTCTTTGTCTGTTAATAAAATGTTGTAATTGAAATATCATTGGTTTCCGGTTTTCATTCAATTTCTTTTTGAAGAATATGGTGCAAAATGCGACTATTAAGTGGTTATAGATCAACAGTGCCTGGAAGTTATATAGGTTGTTTAGTTATATAAAATTAATCCTAATCCTAACTAATATTATAAATGTGAAAGTGAGTTTGTTTGTTTGTTTGTTTGTTACGCTTTCACGCCGTATCTATTGAACCGATCATCATTAAATTTTGCATACACATACACATAGGTAAGAGTACTGAAAAGGACAGGGGGCATACATAAATGCGGGCGGGATGATAAATCACGCGGGCGAAGCTGCGGGCAACAGCTAGTGTTAAATAATCTGAGATGTTTTTAGACATTTATGGTAAAAAGGAATAAACTGCAAATGTGAGCTCAAATTAGTTTGATAGTGAAAGTCCATGTTTGGGTGGAAGTTCAGGTTAAAATAAACTAGGAATAAAATGAACCAGGCTCGGAGGACGTCAAATCACAAGTGACGCTAACTTTTTACGTTATATATGTGCAGCATAAGTACTTATACACTATTTTAAGATTTATAGGAGTTTAAGTTTCGAACGGAGCCAATTGCATGCCTATTTATTGTCAATGTCCCGACACGTTTGCATGCTTTGGTATTTACGCCACTCCATTGTTTAATTTTCTAAAAATGTTTATCTTAAAACCGATAAAAATATCTGTCTAACCTGACTAATTATAAAACAGGGATTAACTTACGTTTTAAAACCATTATCAATCCAAACAAAATTATCAGTGACATTTACAAACGTCAAAGTAATAAGTGTTTACTTATTTTGGTCGGATAATAGTTTAAACCAGGAACTAAAATAAGTCCTCGTATAATATAAGACGGACGAATCTTTCCCGCGTAAACGACCATAAATTCTGAACATCTGTCAATCGCGGAAACGTGACGCAACCGGGAGGCGCGTCGCGATTATTTTGGCGCGTCGCCGGCCGTTGACCGCAGTGAAAGTCGCCCGCGGCGCCACGCCGGCTGCCGGCGACCGGCACCCCCGCCCTCCGACGTCATCGCTATTATTTTTATATTTCACTTTCATGCCTAAAAATATTTTTCTTCCAACTACGCTGCAATTCTATCATAACTGCACTACTTATCCAGCACAAAGCGGAACTTTGCTGCACTAGAGCAGCAAAAATGTATGGAAATCCTTTACTGCACTGTTTAGTTTTTTTTTTAAATCGCGTGACGATAGTTTTCACATGTCATAAAAAAGGTTGGCAAACTTAACGGCCGTATGGAGTTTACAAAGGGACGTGTGTACTACCTAGCCTAAAAAAATACTGGCCATAAAGAAAAAAAGGCGGCAATGTAAGTAACAACAAGTTTCTAACTTTTGTAATTTGTCTTCAGATTTATTTTTCAACTACTTTTATTGCAGTAGTTGAAAGAAAAGCAGATTATGCACCTCGCATTAAGTAAGTTATATTGCACTCGTGCTTTTTAGAGCCCTCGCTAGCGCTCGGGCTCCAAATAAACACTCGTGCAGCAATAACTTACTTTCTGCTCAGTGCAACAATCTACTATTGTTCCTACACCCACCACGCAGCATATGTATATTCGTATACATTAACTCCCGTGTTGTCTGTGACTCCCAAGAACACCTTTCACACTGGTTTGGGAAAATAGGAAAAAAATAATTGTACCCTTTTTCATCTAATAATGGGCGAAAATCTAGGATTTTAATGTCGCTCGCTACCCTCAATTGCCTATTTTAATTATCCGTTTTCTTCTCCTGTTTTAATTTTCCACCAATATGCCATCTACATTCTTAAATGCCTTTGCGTCTTATGTATGGCCAATGCTTAGAGCATTTACCCTAAGGAGATGGCATAGCTAAGCGATCCCCTCTGCCGTAGTACCGTTGCCATATGACCATGCACGTTATATAAAACTAGTTCGTCCGCGATCACTGCCATTTTGAATCGTGCCGTGTCGCAAACAAGTGCTCTCAAAAATGGTTAAATGTGTGGTTTCGACATGTAAGAGGCGTTCTGCTACTTCAAATTTGCGAAATCAGGGCGTTTCCTATCACATATAAGTATAAATTACGCATCAACTTGGTTTTATTTAAATGTAATCTTCATAATAACTTTTACGTTGTTGCGATAGAAAAATTTTGTGGTACGTTGGTAGCTCAAACGTAGTACAGGGGTCTAGGGATGGGACAGTGTGAATGACTGAAAGATCGATTACGAATATTTTTCATTCATTCATGTTTAGATGACAAGCAACTATAAAAAAGTGTTATGTTTTATATTTTTATTTATTTATATATATAAATTTAAAAATTTAATCAGTTTCATAAATAAGAGGCATAAATTGTTTTTGGCATTTTTCTTATTGATCTAACATCCCCTTGTGTTAGAGGTTCTACTCTGTCAGGGACCACATGGCACGGCTCTCGCAAATTATTTGAACTAAATCACTATAATGCCGTTATCCTTCAAACCATCAAATCAGCCCATCAAAATGTACAACATTTCTTATGGGACCAATGCTGGGAACTCGAAAAAAAATCGACATTTCCATACAAGTGTTTGGCCGGTGCGGCAGTTAGTATTGCAATATAAAAAAAAATGAGTTTCCAGCATTGGTCCCATAGAAAAAGTTATATATTTTAATGGGCTGATTTGATGGTTTGAAGGATAACGATGTTTACCCTAATATACTGTATTTAATTCCTCACGCGTCCCTTGAAGGGAGCCGACGACTCTTTCATTCTTATCATTGAGTCGCCCGGAGGACCTGAAGAGCCCGATAGTCTAGTGGTTATGAGCATTATAAGCGTTTACGTATGCTAAGCAACCCTAAGCACGGTCCCCACTTGGATAAGTGACCACAAGTGGCTTAAAAATATCTCTAGGTCCACCGTGCTTTGGAAAGCACGTCAAGTCATTGTTCCAGGCTGTCTACATTGATGGCAGTCGTTAAGCTATGTCAGATGCCTTCAGGCAGCTTGAAACATCTGATAGCAGTGTTGGCCACTTACACACTAAAAACCACGGAGCTAAAAACAAATTGAGTCCCTGGCGTCGCGTACACCAGTGGCGCTCTCATAGCATCCCAATATCACGGTGTACCTGAGCGGGGAAGGCGCAACTTTGTTTCTTACATTTTTAAACTCGTGATATCTTTCGAATGGAAAGTCCAAATTGAATAATTCAAAAGGTAATATAAAGGTAATAAAACAGTCTTGAATATGAAGCAATTTTTTTGATAAGGATTAATACCAAGGCACACATAAAGAGCTTTTTTTGGCGGCACAAATTCAATTGAATTTTTTAAATATAAAAACACTTATTGTGACATAACTATAATAGTTGGACATATGCTATCGCGACATTTTTTGTAGATAATGATGTGTTCTCCAAAGTTGTATTACAATATATTGTTCTATCATCAATAGTTTTCGCAGCGCACGCGTTATAATGAATATTTTAAGTTATTTTTTCACACATTGGTTTACATTATTGAAGATTTAGTAGGGATCCCTTAATTATTTGAAAATATAATATAGCGTATGTCACTCGGATATAGTGTAGCTTTTCAACCGTGAAAGAATTTTTAAAATCGGTCCAGTAGTTCAGAGCCTATTCGTTTCAAACAAACAGACAATCAAATCTTTCCTCACATATTAGTTTAGAAATGAAGGTATTTTCTCATTGATTCAGTGTAATCATTTAATGAGTGTGTCACATCACTAGCATTCTTTGTTTGTGTACATCAGGTGATTGAATGAATACACGCTGATTATCGATGTGTGTATTTTTTTGTCACTGTAGTACATCTTTTTTTGGTGTGCGTTTGTAATTATAGAAAGCATGTCTTTGTGCGTAGTTCTCAAAATGCTGTAGTGTGCTATACATGTACACCTCTCCTCCCGCAAAAGATGGCAGAAAAAATAGTTCGGCGTTTCAATATTATAACATCTCCATAGGGTAAATGCTCTAAGGGCCAATGGGATATGGCATTTACGTTTAATTACACCTGACCAATAATCTGCCACAGTCCCGTGCCCACAATGAGGTTTCCCTTTGGGAGAGTATTTCTTGTGCTTATTCAAACAACTTATTGCAGATTCAGCACAAAGAAAGGGCAAATAATGCAATAAGGTGCTCATAATGCCTACCTTCCTCCTTATTGATGATGACTATAATGATACTATTTTTTTTACTTCTTTGAGTAGTGATAAACTGCAGAAATAAGTATAGTAGGTATATTCTATTTATGATATAAAAATAACATAATATTCGTCTCTCTTTATACAAGTAATCCTTCGCCTTTGAAACGAACACTTATTATTATATAGCCGTAGATTACGGTGGTCCTGTCAAATAATAATTCTGAAATTCTAGTGCCGGTTCACATCTGAAAGTGGGTAATGCCACGTTCACACAGGGCGGAAGCACGCGCGACATTTGTGATGCGCCCCATGACGCAAGGACTCGTGGTCTCAGGGAGCTGTTGGGAAATGTTAGCTGAGATAGCATATTATCAACCTGTTTATTTTGACGAAAAAGAGAATTTTGACGTGCAATTAGCTATTGGTTGGCCGTAGAGAGAGTAGAATAGGGCCACTACAAGTCTTCCCGTGGATGTCGTTGAAGGCGACTTAGGAAACACAAGCTAAACAAAGCTTAAAACATTAAAGAGACTTCTCCAATCCGTCTGGCTAGCGAGGAGATTGTAGGCCGAATCTTCTGGCTGGTCTGGCTAATATATGGCTCTGGTAGTACAGAGAGAGTCGTGCTCCTGCAATGGAGACTAAAACAGACCTGATGATGAAGGTGTTGCTAGTAGAATTCTTATATCATTCCAACAGATCGAGTTCAAGTTCAAGTTCATTTATTCATTAACAATATTCATTGTGTTTGAAAATAGTACATAATCATAATCTATCTAATACTTAATAAATTTACTATAGAGATTTACTATACAATACAATACAATAATAATTCCAATAAAATATAAATGAGAAATAACAATATATATATAATATAATGATTGAGTCGTGTCTTTTATTATTTCTATAGAGATTATTTGGTTGTTTAAAGATCAAGCGAAAGCTAAATCTCATCAATCGATTTCTTTAATATTACTACGTTCATCTTCCGTATTTGCATTGTGCATTAGCAGATGTTCGCTGACAGGCCTCAATACATGTCATGTAGTTGGTACTGTTAGTAACGCCAACTTTCACCATTTCGCGATAGGTTATGGCAGCTCACGTTTCTATCGTCCAATCAAAATGCAAATGACCCGTAATACCAATTTGCCTAATTTATTAGGTGTCATAACGCATTTCCCTTATCTCAATAGAAAAAATTACCATGACAAATTATACCAAACGATTACACTCTCGGCTCACGATAGTTAACGCGGAAACAGGATAGCAATATGCGAATCGTTATGAGAGACAGAGATGGCTGTTGTGAAATAAATTCAAATTAAGAATAGTATCGAAATCGATCTTGATTTGTCGGTTGCCGACAAGTAATCAGTCAAACATAGGAGTACAATGGAGGGTGTGCCGTGTCGTTGGAAAGTATTGTTCAATGTCGTACGATAATCGATATTAACGCAAATTGACATTGAAATATACGCTATTGTGTTAGTAGATTTTTGGGAACAGATCGGGTTGCGTTCTGGCGAATTCGAGGATCAAGTTTCAGCAAAAAAACTTTTTGTCTCCTTTGTTTAAACTTTGTTGCTAGGACGATTCTTTTCAAGGTTTCATAAGTATGCCAAATTCATAAATATGGTTGTAATTTTAGAACATTATCCAGTGAAAAATTAATAAGTAGTTGCTCTAAGCTTACAATTATATTATCAAAAGTATCAAATAAATACATATTTGATAATTTTGATAATATAATTTGTTATAATATAATTAGTTTTGGCTAGAATTATAAACTTTATTGAATTTTTGTACACGTTAAGTCCAAAGCCAAATATTGATAAGACAAAGATTAACAATGACCTCAGTAAAAATATCGTTTGGAATCATAAAATCAACGTATTAGCGGTTAATTATATAAGCTACTAGCTTTTATACACGACTTCATTTGTGTTTATTTCCTCGTAGATATCTTGAGAAAAAATGCTTTTTTTCCGGGGATAAAAATACCTTAGGTTCGTCTTTCTAACCATTCTTGTTTTCGAGTCGTAATGTCTTTGATTATAATAATTTTGCGCAGTAGGCGGCTAAAGCCACTGCCCTGTAATTTATGGGGCATTTAGGGCACGTCAAAGTGTTTCACTGATTGGACATCACCGCAGTTGCAACCGCATTCGTAACCCTGTAACTTGTCTACGAATATGCAATACTTCAAGAACTTTCAGTTCAATGGTTAATGTGAGACACGGTCTCAGACAGTCAGAGAGAGTTACTATCACATTTAGGACCTATCATTATAACATTAGTAATTTCTCACTCTTCATAATTTATTACAATTTTACCTTCTTCATAATGAAGCGTATCTAATTTCATCGCTACAGCTCGTTCCTCTACCACACTTTCATTGCATTACGGCCCTATTAGACTTTAATCCAGTTTATCAATTTAGCAATTCCCTGCCTGTCATTTATCATTCCCATAATTGAAACCTAGGCTGGTCTTTGATTAATCACCCGCGGGTAGGCCTTAAATTTCACGCAATGGTCAGCCAGGACACTTTCACTGGTTTCTCTGTCCCTAGCAGCTATCTACAGCAGTGTTGTCTCGTTCTATCATATATTATTGTGTAGTGTAAGAGAGAGATGGAGTTATGTTTATCATAGATCGGAATTCGGCAGTCGTGCTATTACGCATTATCACGCCGCATTTTTGGTTTGTGGAATGGCGAATGAGATTTTATCTGTTATTTAAAGGCTAGGGAGTCAGTTATGGTGATTTCTCTCATTTGAAATAAAGAGTTTTAGGGGAGCAATGTATTAGTTTAATTCGCTGTTCGACATTCTCTATGGTTTTCCTTAACAAAAATACTAGGCTATCCATGTCCTAACGGAGAAGATAACGCTCTATATGATTGAATGTTTTTTAGGTGTGTATTCTGCAACTATGACTGAATGTACCTAGATTGCTATAAAGCAAATATAAATATAGTACCAAGAACTGTTGTAAAATTATAATTTGAAGGCACTCCTATTAAACCTCCATGCTTTACGGCATCCTCTAAGTAAACAAACAATAAAATGTACAGCTGACTTTTCCATTTAGGTGTCAATTCCGTGCCACTAAAAGTGCCACCAAGGTGCCATGTTTTTCATTCAACGTGCCACCACGGTGACGGCTAATTTAAATCTGTTAGGCTTAGTTTGTTTTTGGTATGGCGTTAAAATTGTGGAGAAATTGAAGATTTGTTTCGTTTGCTAATAGTTAGAAGATTATACATTATTATTCGATGCTGTGGCTATCAAACTAGTAAGTAGATTGAATAGCCAATAATAATGGTTAATTAGCAGTCATAGAAGAATTTACCTATATATCATACAGATGATATATAGGTAAATTCTTCTATGACTGCTAATAACGAGAATATTGCTCCGTCAGCATTTACTTTTTGTAGTTAGTGTTGTAATTTTTAACATGATTTTTTGGCGTAGAGACAGTAAGTTGTATGAAAATCGCGGTTGTTATTGTCACTCTGACGTAAAATTCATCAATATGAATTAATCGGACAAAAAATTTGGTTTGAGACATAACACTGGATGGAGAAGAACTAAGGTCACCGATATAGCCCAGCGGATTAGCTCTTTGAAGTGGCAGTAGGCGGGGCACATAGCGCGTAGAACCGATGGCCGATGGGCCAGAAAGGTTCTTGAATGGCGACCACGTACCGGCAAGCGCAGCGTTGGACACTCACCGACCAGGTGGTCGGACGACCTGATAAGGGTCGCAGGAAGGCGCTGGATGCAGGCCGCTTCCAACCGGTCATATTGGAAATCTTTAGGGGAGGCCTATGTCCAGCAGTGGACTTCTTGCGGCTGAGATGATGATGATGATGATGACTGGATGGTTAATTTAACGTTAACGACAACTATGGCTTAAATTCCTGTGTCACCCCACTTCTCATTCCTCATTCTGATCTGATTAGTCTAGTTAACCAAAAGTGGACCTACTGCCCACTAACGGTGACTTTTTGAAACTTAGCTTGCCAGTGCGTTTGCCAGAGCACAGGCCCCTGGACGATACATCTACTTCTGTAGAATTATAATATCTATATTATGTATTACAGCGCAAAGGTTAAATATATACTTAATTATGTTTTCGTTCTTTCCAGGTATGGTATGAAATTTTGAGAACTGCGACTGGATGGCACCTGCATCATCCTGCGGTTAGTTGATACTAGTTTCTACGATTGACGATTACGAGCGCAGCCGACGGCGAGGTTTCTGTAAATTTATTAATTTTAATTAACTGACGCTATCGACAGGGCTTCGGCTTAGTTAAGAGCGGGTGATGAAGAGTTTTTACTTGTTATAACCAAATTAGGAATTTCAATTCGGCAAGGTTGGGATCCAGCTGTGTCTTTAGACATCCAATAGAAGAAAAGAGAAGGCGCTTTATTACATAAGCTGGCGATTATAAATTTATATTTAACCTACCCATTGATAGAGCAACAATTAGGCGTGTTACGCCTGAATGTTGCTCTATCAACCTGAAAATCTACAGTTAGAAGTTATTAACGAGCGATAAAAATGTTGTGTGTTGTTGTTTTATATCTTGATAAAAATATTACCTTTCCAATATTGATAAAATAACAAAGTCTTATTAAAATTATCTATTTCATAAGGCATATTTCAGTTTCTAATGTAACATACGAAGTGTTGAACGCCCGCAACCGCAAATTAGTGTAAATCGCTCAAATACCAATTAGCTGGCCCGCTGCCGCTCATAACTCAACCCTCAGCCTATAACAGCAAAAGCAATAAAGGGAATAAGGGCCTGTCATAATTTCTTACAGTTTCCGCTGGTTGAATAACTGTACTGTCATCTTGTACACGTGCTACGTTGATCATTTATGTTTTGACAGTGTAATGTTTACACTTGCCTCTTGTGCTATTAGACAGGCGTGGAAATTTGATTGGCTTCTTAAATTGTGTAAAATAATGCAGTGGTGAATTAAGAGTCGCCTGGAAGCGCATGTCTCCATACAAACGGAAAAAGGGTATTGTGGCAATATTTGATAATTTCAGGGCAAAATTAAGCATCCAACCAATTGATCTCATTATAATCTACGTACGGTTCTATACAGTTTGGTTAAATTATCAAATGTTTGAGAATTATACGCCTCTCAAGATTTCCATACAAATTTGAAAAGGCTTGTAATTCTCAAACCATTGGTATTTTAACCAAGCTGTATAGGAACGTACGTAGATTATAATGAGATTAATTGATTAAATGATTAATTTTACTCCAAAATTATCAAATATTGTCACAATTCCCTTTTTCCGTTTGTATCTTGACATGCGCTTCCAGGCGACTCTTAAGGAATTAGATCGGTTACCCTTATCAGTTATACAAAAAACTATATTGATTTCCATACCACTAAAGTACCTATCGGTCTTTATTCATCATATCAGTTACCAACAATAAAACTTTTCCTCCTTATAATATTAGTATAGATATAGATAAGATTTTGTAGTACAGTTCAAGGTTACCTGTGGGTCGTGTCGTGCATAACTGCATGCACATTGTAACTGCTTGCCGCCCGTGCCAATTGCCGTTATTAAGCCTAATTGTGCAGTAAATGATGCATCGCTGGTCGCCGAGGTCGGATTTTGAGGTTGATTTAATTAATCAAATGAGTTTATTATTTATCGCTTTATTGAGCGTAAAAGGGATAAAAGACTTAACACATAGAGATACAATTATAAACAACTAGTTTAAACCTTCCTTCATCATCATCATCATCAGGTCTTTCTAGTCTCCACTGCAGGGGCACGACCCTCTCTGTACTAACAGAGCCATATACTAGCCTAAGTAGTCAGAGGATTTAGCCTACACTCTCCACGCTGGCCAGACGGGTTGGAGAGGTCTCTTTGATGTTAATAAGCTTTGTTTAGCTTGTGTTTCCTTAGTCGCCTTTTACGACATCCACGGTATTACTTGGAGTGGTCCTATTCTACTCTGCCGATCCACACGGCGATCCCTTCCTTATGAATTACTTTATCCAAAACCAAATGAAAAATTTTCGGTTCAATATTTTCGGAGCCTATTCAATGCAAGAAACCAAATAAACACAAACCCTCTTTATAAGATTATTATAGAGGTATAGATTAAAATAAAGTTTGTAGTACAGTTCAAGGTTACCTGTGGGTCGTGTCGTGCATAACTGCATGCGCATTGTAACTGCTTGCCGCCCGTGCCAATTGCCGTTATTAAGCCTAATTGTGCAGTAAATGATGCTGGTCGCCGAGGTCGGATTTTGAGGTTGATTTAATTAATCAAACGAGTAATAAATATTCCAAATAATCTTAACTAAATACAATCTTGCGAGTCTTCCCGCAAATGACGTAGAAGGCGACTCAGGAAACAAGCTAAACCAAGTTAATAAACACTAAAGAGACCTCCTCAAGCCGCCTGGCCAGCGTGAAGAGTGTAGGCCAATTCCTTTGACCGATCTGGCTAATAAATGGTACTGGTAGTACAGAGAGGTCAGAGCACCCTTGCAGTGGAGACTAAAAAACACATGATGATGATCGACAAAATGTTATGTTGCTGAAATCTCCCCCTTATGGAATTGACCTGCTAGCCGATAGATTAACAAAGAACTATTGGTACAGTTCAAGGTTACTTGTGACTGCATGCCGCCCATGCTCTGCAGTGCCAATTCGGTATTTGCCTAATGTTAAGATTATATAAAATTTGTTTCCAATGATACTCATTTCTATCTAAAAGCACTATAAAAAACACTTTTAATTTGATATCGATTCGTTAAGTGTTCTTAAAGCTTCTTTAAAGTTTGGTGAATAGAACCATTTTTAAAAGTATGAAAATCTTATATTACACTTATACTGTATTGTAGTCCGCAAAATTTGTAGCAACTTTTGTTATGAAACCATTACCATAAACGTAATATTTCGTATAGCTACCAAACAAAGTTCTCACGCCGCCCATACAAAATACAAAGTTGTGACGTCACAAATATGTAGGCATTTCAGCAGCGCGTTTTCACGTCTAAAAATATGTGTCTTTAAAACTTCTATATCCGAAAGAGTTTTTTGTTTAGAAATGTATTTCGGTCACTATTGTGTTTATTTTTGGCAGGTCTTTACATAGCGACACGAAAATTTTTTTAGTCAAGTAGCCAATTGTGCTGTAAATGATGCATCGCTGGTCGCCGAGGTCGGATTTTGAGGTTGATTTAATTAATCAAATGAGTGTATAATTTATCGCGTTATTGAGCGTAGAAGGGATAGATAGAACATATGTCCCATAGAGATAAAATTACGCAATATGTTAATATTACCCTATTATTACTCGGGAAAGGATCTCGAGGAATTAGTTCTAGGAACTTAATCCTCAGACTGCCTTGCTTTTATTTGCTAGGTTTACAGAACGAGACTTAAGAACGATTTTAGTTAAGTAATTATTAATAGCCGAAAGTCATCTGATGATGCTAGCGGGGTCTATTTTTCACACTTTATAAACCTTACATTAAATTGCTTTTTCATCAATAAAGGACAGAAAATAATTAAATGTGCACTGATTACGTCACATGTGCATCACATGCACATAAAAGTCGAGATACATGCTGCGGCGGTGTAAAGAAAATGGCCAAGTGCTTGCTGAAGATAACAAAGTGTTCCGTAGGAACGTAAAATATATTTATTTTACTAGCCAGACTGGGTATGTCGAGTCGAACGGTAGTATTGACCGATGTACCTTAGTATCAATTATTTTGTAAGAGTTTGTTAAAATCGCGGAAAAAAATCTATTTTTGATGTGCTTGCCACCAGATTGGAGCACTGAATATATATATAGGTTCCAATGCGCCACAGTCATTGGATGATGTTGACTAGCAGCAATAACTGACTTGTTGCCCGATAAAAGCTCACCGGACCCGATGACTCAGTGCTGGTGACACTTATATGAGAAAAGTCTCATTGGGCTAAACGCCGTAAAGAAATGTATCATAAAATAATAATTAATTATAATTAGTATATTATTATACAGTCTCCTGTAGTCCAACTTTTTGACGAACATAATCCTATTATTTTCATCTCTTTTACTCCTACTACTTACCCGTCTATTGACTAAGGCAAAATATAATTAAGAGGTACTTCGTAACTACGAGTAAAAATCAATATAGTCTTGTACTACAAAATGTAAATGCCGAAAAAAGCGAACTAGGGATTCTTTTTCACCACATGTGACGTACGGAACCCTGAAACCAATAAAGTCTTAAACACAATTTAGATCAACGTTTATGGCACTACCACCATGCGCCAAGTTAAATTAAACCCTCAGTTTAAACAAAACTAAATAAAGTATTGCGTTTTAAATTGAAAGCCGTTCATTACCGAGTGGATTTTATAGATGTGTTTACGTTTATTTATTTAATATAGTATTAGGTGGATATAAAAAAGAGATTTGATATTTGTTCGTAGGCAATAGAAGACTACTATATGGTTGTCTAATAATAGTAAATTTAATTTTTTTTATCGTGTCTTGCGACGCTGACGTTGTAAGAGTAGATGGAGATTTTGTTGTCGAATTTGTTAATCACGTTTGTTTTAATTATCATCATCATCAGGTTTTTTTAGTCTCCACTGCAGGGGCACGACCCGCTCTATACTACCTGAGCAGACAGAGGATTTACCTTTACTCTACCCCTTTTCTACACTTTCCACCCTGTCCAGTCGGTTTGGTTGTTTCCTAAAACCTTTTACAACATCCATGAGAAGACTTGGGAGTATTCTTTGTCTACCTTGCCGGGAATCACACACACGGCATATTTTGATCACAGACATGATTTTTTTTTATGTGGTTTCAATTTAGTACTTTTACCTTACATACGAGTACTTGTAACGTAATTCTTAAGGGGGCACACAAGGCACAGTAGCGAAGCCAATCATTTTATTCCTAATACTTTAGAAATAGAAAGAAATTCAAGAATGTAAATCATATAAGCACTAGTAAATAACCTGAAGTATTTTTGGAATCATGTTATTTACTAGTGCTTATATGATTTTCATTCTTGAATTTCTTTCTATTTCTAAAGTATTTGGAATAAAATGATTGGCGTCGCTACTGTGTCTAGTGTGCCCCCTTAAATGCCTGAAAAGATATACCAACCATCATCCATGTAACAAGCTATTATTTTAATGACTAGCGAGTCGTGTATTTTCTTAACTTTTAGTAATCGTAAAGAGGTTTTGTATTCCTAAGCATAACAGACATCCATATTCAATACACTGACCTTCTCATGACATTCGCTTTTGCAATGAATACTGCTTGCGCATTCAAAACGCGTAAAATAAAGGAACAAAACCATTCAAAATTTATTTGGGCTAAGCCAGTGCTGTTATTATGCGATTTTTTATCTGATATCTCGATTGTACGCAGCTGCCTTGCGATTATTCGGATCGTATTAATCGAATGTTCTTATGATTTTAATAATAGTGCGACGGGTACTTCACCCGACAATCAAAGGGCCCCGGCGATAAATAAAAGGAGATTTTATTACTAACTCGGGTACTCGAGGTATTTTTTTATTGAAAAACATGGTGTATGTTCCCGTATCTCGTTATTAAATACAAGGATCGATTAATAAAATCGAGTGCTGTTTATTGTTGATTTATTTCAGTTATTGCAACTATGAGTATTACGAAGGGGATGAATTATATTTCGTCTAAAGGATGATTTTGAACTTCGGCGGTAGCGGTAAGTGTCGCGCATTTTATGGAAACTTGCACTTTTACCGCGACTTCGTCTGCGTAACTTATAGCCTTTGTTACCCGCAAATAAATAGCTATCTCTAGTGATTAAATAATTTTTAAACCAACAAACAAATCATTTCTCCTTATAATATTGGTACAGATGACAGCAACTCCGGCCACGACGTGGCCGGTCGTTTCATATAAAATGCGCTACACTTGCCGCTAACGAACGAACCATACTTATTCAACCTCAAGAGTTTTATATGGCACGACATGTATAAAACTACCCTAGTATGTCAGCCTCTGAGACGGAAAAAAATCGGCCGAGTGCGACTCAGACTCGCGTACGACGGGTTCTGTACCATTATCTACTTATAGAACATTAGACTAGTTAACATTTATTTCTTAAACATACTTCAACTGCACATGGATAAGGAAGGATAAGGAATTCTAAATGTAAATGTGAACAAAAACATATGAAACAGACTAAGAAAACAATGTTCTTAACACTAAAAATACAGGAGACACAAAAAATAACGCAATTTAGGACACACCGATTGTACTCGTATGCGATTTAGTATCGATAATTGATAATGAATTGCGAGAACTCGACTGTAACCTCAAAGTTGTCCCACGCTCGTTCGAATCGTGTTTTGTTCGACTTTACTCGATTGTAATAGAGTCGTTTGTGATCGAGAAGCAGAATCGATATGGGTGTAATTATTATTTCACCTTGCACCAGTTGTCGGGTGTTGGAGTTGACAGGTGGTCTGATTTTCCGATATGGCGCTCAATGGTATAATACAAGTGTCTTTTAAAACAAATATGGTGACAATGTTGGCTTTAAATGGCTTTTTATATCTTGTGTAAAAAACACATGTACGTATATTGTATATATTCCGAAATAAACATTGGGGCGACGGACTCAAGTATAGAGTAAGAATTTAAAAAAATGTCTGGCTGTTTGTCATCCTTTTGTCTGTTTGTACACGCTAGTCGCCGGAAATGTTGGATGGATTCGAATTCGAAAACCTTTTAGTTATATAGCTGTTAAACCGGGAAATATAGGATACAATTGATTTTGGAAAATGGAACACTGCAGAACCATAAGATCCAGCTAAATTATTATATTAATTTTTTTTAGCAAGTCATGTTTCTAATTTTAGAAAAGTCTTTGTTGAGTTCTCTTTTATAATACTCGACGGCCATACCATACATAAGATTTTATTTTCATCCATCGATAAACCAAGTGCCAGAAACACTAGGCATTTCGTAACTCACATTTCAGTTGTAATAGACCTTACTTTTGACACCCAAAAGTCGATTTCCTATACAATTATTGCAATTCTATTGTGCAAAGTTCCGTGCATGCTCAAATGATATGGTAAGGCACCTATTTACTTAAGGTCACTAAAGAATGGGTTCTATTCAAACTTTAGTTCACAGGTACCAACAACAGGTGGAGTTATTAATTTGTAATTAATTTTGTCTGTAATTATTTTATTTGTAATCAAATGAGATTAGAAATTTGAAGGCCTGTGCTCGATAAATGTTTATTAAGGATTGTTTTGTTTAAATACAATTTCAAAAGAATGCAATTTAAAATTTTATAATGTTTTCTTATGTTTTCGCGATTGTTACCCATTTAAATAAAATTATTTTAATACGTTTTTTAATTAATGTTCATGTAATAAACGCGATAAAAACGGTATGAAAATAATTTCATTTGAAATTTTATAGTTGTATTTTATGTTAGGAAAAAGTCGTTTTCCCAAACATGCTTGGAATTTCGAACATTTTTCGTCAACCACAATTTTTTTTTCGTATGTGTAAGTGGCCAACACTGGTGTCAGATTTTTCAAGCTGCCTAAAGGCATCTGACATAGCTTAACGACTACCATCAACGATGACAGCCGGGACCAACGGCTTAACGTGCCTTCCGAAGCACGGAGGAGCTCGAGATATTTTTTTTATGCCACTTGCGGTCACCCATCCAAGTAGGGACTGCACCAGGGGTTGCTTAACATACGTAAGCGCTCATAGAGCTCACACCCACTGGACCATCGGGCTCCTCAACCACAATGTCTGGGAGAAAAGAAAAAACGTAGAATGTGCCAACTGCTTCTCTTTTTGCGCAGATCGTAAAAGCCGATCCACCATACGGTCGTGAGGAACCATGTCAATAGGCGATGCGGCTAGCAACCCATCACTATTTTGATACCGTCCTTCACCTACAAGCTCACCAACATGCTTAATTTTATAGACCTGGGCTCTGTCTACCCCACAAGAGAAAAAGATGAGATTGTATGTGTGTGTGTTTGGGATAAATCGATATTGCTGTAGGCCAAATACGTGAACAAAGTGTTTGGAAAATCCAATGGTTTTTTTATTTTTATTTATCGTCTTAATAGTTTCAGAAAACCCTCATCATCCAGCCGAGTCTACGAGAGAAATCCACACACGATCTCGAGCTGCAGCGAAAATGCTGGAAATCAATTGTTGCCGACCAATCACTTTCCATGACTCCGCCGTGATTGCAGTCGTGTGGGTCGCGAGCACCGCCATTATATGATGCACTCGGATCGCGGGAACCGACTACATGTTGTACTCGCTTTTACCCGCGACTTTGTTCACGTACTCCTGCTTCGATCTTAGTATTTTCATCTCTGTCCGTAACTTGACGCTTCATATGTCGTTAGATGCGTCCGCTCGCTCTAAGCGTCCGCTACTTTTGGTTATGTGACATTACGCCATTATTTCAAAATGGCGGTAAAATGAAATAAAAAACAATTAAAAAAGTTTTTTTTTAATGTTTAGTCGTAATAGTTTCAGAAAACCCTCATCATACAGCTGAGTATGAGAGAAACCCACACACGATCTCGAGCTGCAGTGAAAATGCTGGATATCAATTGTTGCCGACCAATCACTTTCCATGCCTCTGCCGTGATTGCAGTCGTGTGGGTCGCGAGCACCGCCATTATATGATGCACTCGGATCGCGGGAACCGACTACATGTTGTACTAGCTTTTGCCCGCGAATTCGTTCACGTAATCCTGCTTCGACCTTAGTAGTTTCATCTCTATCCGTAACTACTTGACGCATGACATGACACAAACAAACTAAGCTCACCCCGTTAGCCAAGCGTGGTGAGTGTGACAAAACCACCCCGTGATGGATATCGTTAGTGGAGGCCTGTGTCCAGCCGTGGACTTCTTGCGGCTGACATGATGATGATTACAAAATATACAGTTTATGTGTATATTATATTATTCTCACGAAAAGCTTTAAAATATGCCCAGAAATATGGTAGCCAGGTTTTAGATATATATCTTTATCTTATTTTCACTTTGTACAGCTGATACAGATCTTTGCTGATAGACATTTCAGATGATTTCTCTAGACAAGAGTAACATATTTACTACTTAACTCATATTGCAGACTGTTCTCTTTGACTGTAATCTAAGACTGTACTATATACTTAATAATGATGCTTTTGCTTGGAGTGGGTCGGAGCTTTTTGCAAACACAAGCTCTCATATATGTCTTGTTTCTATTCATATCAGAAAGCGGAATCATATTTCGATAGGATATGAAGTGGTGCATATTGAACAAGTGGTATTATACATCTTTGAATTCAGGTGGCCCGTATACCTGTCACTGCAAGACATACGGCCCACCTGAAGAACGGTTATTATGACATCTTAATAAAAAAAGTCTACAATAACTTCTAAATGCGTTAAGCATTTAGAAGTTATTGTAGATTTTTTTATCCGAATCCTATAATATATTTAGATATATTATAGGATTCGGATCGGAAGTCTCGGGTTTCCTCAGAATGCCTGAATTAGGAAGGCTTTGTAACATAAAAAAAAATAAAAAAAATAAATAGGAACATATCACACAAATTGAGCTAGCCCCACAGTAAGTTGTGAACTTGTGTCGCAGGATACTAACTCAACGATACTATATTTTTATAATATATACTTATATAGATAAACATCCAAGACCCAGGTCAATATGAAAAAGATCTTTTTCCATCTTGACCTGACCGGGGATCGAACCCGGGACCCCCGTGTCGCAGGCTAGCGTGTTGACCGCTGCGCCACGGAGCTCGACAACAACAACCACAGTCCTGTTTTATATATATATATATCAACGGGTCACTCACGTTCTATTAGTCGGGATTGCCATTTGCTATTTGGCGAGTGCGGGACGCGCGGCGGTGGATTCACCGCCGCGCGTGCGCGTCCCGCACTCGCTTTGAAAATGGGCTCCTGACGAGTCCGAAACTAAAGTCGGCAATCCCGACAAATAGCACGTGAGTGACCCGTTGATATATATATAATGTCTTTATCTCACGTTAGTTTTAATGATATAGTCCTGTTATACGTTGAAATACGCTGTTGATTCCTACTGCAATATGCCAATAAGCTTAGATATAACCTGAAAGTCTGCAACACTACCACAAACAACACATAAAATACTAATGGACGAACACGTGCCTTTGGCGCTGCAATTTCCTGCGTTTTTTTATCTATTTCATTATCATTTTATTTATGTTTGTTCATAAGTACATATACTTAATCTTATCACTAAAATAACATCCTTATTTATCTCCCAATAACTATCATTCATATTTCTAAATCAATTTCGCACACTGACCTGAATTGCTTACTCTTAGCGTAAATTACGCTTAGCATAGTGATTTCGGCTGCTGGCGGAAATCCGCTGACGTTTCTGTGCCGACTGAACTAGATATTGACGTGTTTACACTTTATTTGATTACTATGATTGATTGATTGCTGCTTACCTGTGAAGTAATGTGGCACAATCTAAAACTAAATTGAAAAATTCATTATTGTTCTCGCGTATGGTTCGACACGTATCAATCATTAATACAACATCCATGAAAAGTAATGCTATTATATTTTACTATTTCATTTATCTAGACTAAAGGTTTGTGTGTTTGTATGTTCGTTTGTACTGGATAAAATCCAGAACTACTAAGCCTTACCCTACCACTTTTAGAGGTTAAAAAAGCAGTAGGACGACGAGTAATTCCCTCGTGGAGCTACTGATAGAACCAAATAATAATAATAATAAAATATTTATTTCAGATATAAACATCCATATTATGTTAGTAACATTAAACTTATTCTAGGGTTAGTAACTATAATAATTAAAATAGATATTATTAAAATTGGCTTCCCATGGAACTCCTATGCTACAGATATTGGTAGCCAGCAGCAGGAGCATGAAGCTTTATCCAGCGACATAACAACGGGGAGTCCCATCGGTTGGCCACCGCGCTCAGATGGTGTTCGTTGTGCCACGTACTCGCGCCCAAAAAGGTAGATCCACGATCCACGCACCCATTAAATAAGCATAGTGTGTGGCTGCGCATTAGACATAAAATACCATTTTACCTATAACAATAGTTGATTTACTACACGGGTGTCTATAGGTAAGTCTTTGGGGTGAGTGTGCTAAAGCCTTGGGCAAATTTTCTAGTCACTGTTGTGTCAGCTATTAGGGCGTGTTCTCCCTGTCACTCACAACACTATTAAGCTTACAGAGGATAATAACAAAATTTCCTCAATCAATACTCTACTAAACACATGTCGATACATCGTGTACGTCAAAATCTTCGCTTTCATTTCACTTTCGCTAAGAGCCTTCACACACCACTATAGCAAACGTTTTTTAGTCCATTGCAGTTTTTCTATGCTAAATTTTTCAGTTGTGCATGTCAAACCGGTATTGTATATCAATGATCGTGGCTTGCAACGTACGGAGGCCCTAAATACCCATTGTTGATAGCGTTATCGCACGACTGACGTGCACGATCTTCAAAATATCTCTAAATACAATCCTACTGCTATTTATTTACGGTTCATTATTGATTGGAGTGGTGGCGCTTTCTTTTCCATAATTAAAATCGGTTGACGTGTTGCCATGTCGCACGTGCTTGGCGGGAAAAGCACTGTCGTTTCGTCAGTAACTGTGCAAAGGAAATTGATATTATTAGGCCTTGAATCGTGTGCTTGTCAACATTGCTACCATTATGAAATTTAATTATAATGTAAGTTACTATTGGAGGGTCAGAATTCAGGAAGTATATTTTATATCAAATCATTTTATACCATGATTATTATAATTATCATCCTATCATTACTTCAAAAATAGGAAATCGGTGAATTATCAGCACTTACGCATGAACCTGGGTAGCATCTATCTAGAGCTCCTCAGTGCTTGTGAAGGCACGTTAACTTGATCGTTGTTGTTACAGTCGTCTGTCAGATGTTTTAAAGTTGCTTGGAAAAAAATATGTGGGCCTTACGAAACTGTTGTTGTTACTTACGAAAAACGTCAATAACTGCGAAGCTGTTAGCCGTGGCACTTCGACACACATCTAAAGATATAGAGTATAGAGTTAGAAACCATTGAATCAAAACATATTTAAATGGCATCATTTAAAAAATCTTCATTATCCCTTTGGTGGGCAAAACAATAGTGTCCACGTTTGTCGACGTCCAGAAAAGGGTTAAAAAATAAATCATTAGCAATTCCAATTCCCCTGTCAGTGGCTACCGTGTGCGGCCATCGAACCAAAGTTTAGAGATTCCCGAATGCGGCTTAATTGCCGCCATTTTGTTTTTGGCTCGGTATTTTTATTCATGAATTCCTGTGGCCGCTTTGGTGTGTTCCTGGCGTTCCTTTTAAGGTTCCCCGGGTTTTTGCCATTGAGGTGCGCACGCGCCCGTGTTGCGGAGACGAGTGAGCAATTAAAGTTATCCTGTGTTTTGTTCGTCTCCTTTCGGACGTTGGTGCTCAGGGAGTTTGCACAAAATGGAGTTTTGGCGTGCTATCGAAGAGCTAGGCTTCAGTCGATGTCATTGTGTGGAGAATAAAGTAAAACTTGAGCTATTTAAGGCAGGTCACATTTGTACAGATTTTAAAATCGGTCTCTTTTGAGGTTTAATACTTGACCCTAGACTGAACACTGAACTTATTTATTAGAAGTATTTTATATAATGCTCTTTAAATTGACTGGCAACTCTTTTTCAAACTGTGACTCTGTATTTTACGCACCAATTATTACAATAAATATTCCGTATGAAAAAAAACTGGAGTAGGCACTGCGTCAATATCTTTAAGTTGAAGCCGCGATACGATAATGAAAAATGTTGGTACCTACCGATGCCAATAATTTTATGTTTTGTGGTACACTAACGTATTTAATTTGCGCAAATCAATGGATTTTCATTTGATAAAATAACCAAACATCATTTGCTAAATTAGATATTGTTTCTGTTAAACTCAACTGGAAAAGCCATGCTCATCATCATCATCATCAGGTCCTTTCCGTCTCCACTGCAGGAGCACGACCCTCTCTGTACTACCAGAGCAGGCAGAGGATTTGGCCGACACTCTCCATGCTGGCCAGACGGGTTGGAGAGGTCTCTTTGATATTCATAAGCTTTGTTTAGCATGTGTTTTCTTAGTCACCTTCTACGACATCCGCGGAAAGTCTGGGAGTGGTCCTATTCAACTCAGCCGGGAACCACACGGCTAACTCTGCCGGGAACCACACGGCTAACTCTGCCGGGAACCACACGGCAATTACGGCACGGCTAACATAAAGCCATGCTATTCCAATTTTATTTATTCGTATGGCAGTTTCCATTAAATTAGGTTCAAAGCTTCTTGACCGGTACAATCAACTCAATATTTGGAGTGGTCTGTCCTTGTTTGTACCTTTTTCTCGATACAGCCTTAAAATTCCGTCTGTATGTTTAGTTACAATTTAAGTCGTCACATTTGGTCTTGTTCTTACATCAAGAGCTTTGGTTTCTTAAATGGAAGCAAAACATACTTTGCTGATTTTATGTTCTTGTGCCCGAACAAATGGAATTAAATAAAGAAATAATACTCAATAGGCATCATCCGATTTTCGTGTTCTTGTGTCCGAACAAATAGAATCCATCAATCCATCAGGTCTTTTTTAGTCTCCACTACAGGAGCACGACCCTCTCTGTACTACCACAGCAACATATTAGCCAGAGTAGTCAGAGGATTTGGCCTACACTCTCCACGCTGGCCAGACGGGTTGGAGAGGTCTTTTTGATGTTTGTAAGCTTTGTTTAGCTTGTGTTTCCTAAGTCGCCTTTTACGACATCCACGGGAAGACTTGGAGTGGTCCTATTCTACTCTGCCGGGAACCACACGGCAGACAAATATAATAACATAAAGAAATAATACTCTTTAGGCAATGAAATGAATGAATGAATGTATTTTCATTGCTTTAAACATGGTCATATGATGATGGCAAATATCAAATCATGCTTTTAGTACAAAGTTTAAGAATTTTGAAAGGCATGGTTATTAGTTGGTTTACTTTCGGAATTATGCATCAATATGCAACATCTTATTAGCTGGCTTAGCTGTATGTTTCCCGGCTGAGTAAAATCCTCTAATTCTTCTACTCCCGTGGATGTCGTAGAGGCAACTTAGGAGACACAAGCTAAACAAAGCTTTTAAATATCAAAGAGACCTCTCCAACCCGTCTGGTCAGTGTGGAGAGTGTAGGCCAAATCCTCTGACTGATCTGGCTAATTTATGACTCTGGTAGTACAGCTTACAGAGATGGTCGTGCTGCTGCAGTGGAGACTAAAAAGACCTGATGATGACGATGCAACATCTTAAAACATGGTGTAATATGCTTTAAAGATTTATTTTTGTCTTTTGGTGCTGGAGCACCAAAAGACAAAAATAAATCTTTTGAAATATGATATTTAAAAACGATGGATCGTTACAGAAAAATATGCTATGTTTACCATGACTTGTCCGGTCTTCCGAGCTTAAACTGCCTAGGGTCTCGACATGGTAATTCAACCATGTAGTAGAATATAGCGATCATTTCTAATGGTCCAGACAATCGGAAACATTTGCATGGACAGCCACTAAATCAACTTTCCACGAGATCAGTTAACCAGCTTTCATGACAAAGCCAAATACAGTTTATCTAGGTTCAGTAAATTTTAAAGTGAAAACAATGCTCGCCACGCCTTTCCATTTCTCTAAATCAAACAAGCCGGCCGGGGCATAGACTTGGTATTGCTAATGTATGTAATAGACAAACAGTATGAAACATTGATACAGAAAGGAAGCTTTAGTACCTATATTACTATATATAAATTAATGTACGCTATTGAATTGGGTTCACCTGTAAGAATAGTGTATATATATTGAATTATAATAAACAGAATAACCCATTATAAGATGTTTATTTCTGTACCGATTGCATGATGAATCTGACAGATGACTGTAATCAGAAAAAGTAAACATATATATTGAAGATTCATCCTGCAATTTAAACCTAAAAAATAGCTGCCAGCGGAAGGCTGATAATTGGTTATCCCACTTCTGTTGGATCTCACAGGATGTTCTGGCATAAAGGGATAGAAGCAAGGCATGATACGATCATTTCAGTATTACAAACATGAGTTATTTCTACAGATTCGGTTGTTTATGATCTAAGTCAGTAAAACAAGTCGCAAAGACGAGTTACGTATTCTATTTTACGACGCCGTAAAAGCGCTACTTCATTTTCGAGCCTATGTCTCCCTCCGGTTAAAGTGGTCTTTGTTTTATGTAACGAGTAGCCTTTGAGCAACCACTGGTCAATTAAAGCTGATCCCAGACCCATGTTATGTAGACACGACTATAATTCTTATGACTTGAACCAAATTCAATTAATGTTTAATGGCTAAATTCTAATTGAATTCTAAAACGAATGGTTTTACTCACGTATTTTTAGTTCGTCATTATTTAGATCGCCCTCTGGGCAGGATGTCTGATCGTGTTGTTGAGTAATATCGTTTGTTTTAGTATTTCATTATGTCATCTGGCGTAACTTTAAGTAATATAAATTTGCACCACTCTTATTTAATGTTTACCGCCTATAGCCGGTTAATGGATGATTTTGATATATTCACTTACTGTTTGTTCTTCATGAACAAGTGGATAATCTAGATTTTCTAAATTTCTCTAAAATACTGTACTGTTTTCTGCCCTGACTCTGGAAAAATCATGTAGGTACTTTGTTCTTCCCATTGATTTTCGAAGGATGCAGTAATGGAATGAGCATTTAATAATTGTAACAAATTTTGTTTTGTTAACTTTTTGTTTATTCCAGGAGTCCTTTAATCCTTCTTCTTCTCGACTTTTAATTACTTAAAAGAAAAACTCATTGGTACGTTCTACATTTTTGTCAGCCTTTTTTGTTATTTACAAAAGCTCAAAAATCTATCACAAAGCTTACATGTGGAAGGCGACGGATGTAAAGATTTTGTTATTAAAGTAAATCAAACTGTTCCTCTATAAGTTCGGAAATTCTACGTCTCAGAAGGCGAGGGCGCGCCGCCGCTCGCCGGCAAGTTATTGCGATTAAAGATGTACCTAGTGCTAGTTGTGCTTCTAGACTTGTCTGTGAATAACCAACACAGCAATGTACCCGAGTATAGGTTGACCTTCCATAATCAGGTCTTTTTTAGTCTCCACTGAGGAGCACCCTCTCTATACTACCAGAGCCATATAAAAAAAATAAAAATAAAATAAAATACGTTTAATTCAGGTAACAAGACCCATATAAGCACAAAAAAGAAAAAAATACAAATACAAAAATAAATAATACACAAAATTAAATTAAATACAAAAATAATAAATAAAATTGAATTATATTATTATTATTGTTCAGTCCAGCGTCAGAGGATTTGGCCTACACTCTCCACTCTGGCCAGATGGCTTGGAGAGGTCTCTTTGAAGTTTTAGGCTTCGTTTAGCTTGTGTTTCCTAAGTCGAACGTTATCCACGGGAAAACTTGGAATAGTCCTATTCTACTCTGCCGGAAACCACACAGCATGGCATTACCCGCTATAAATTTATTTAATTATGATGCCTACCATCTTGCAAACCGAGGTTTTATCCATAAGGTGTGTATCCGTGTATCCTGAACATTTGCGTCTAAAAATAGTGCGTTTCATGAGTAAAACGTCGTCTAAACCACGATAAATGAAACAAAAGTGAATGATATATAAGCAACAAAATTAATTACATAAAGTAGGTATGTATATAGTATGTACACATGATTATTAACAAACAAATGAGTTGGTGTTTACAGTATGTCTGTTTATGTAATTTTAATAGTAAATAAACTAAAATCAATCAGTCTTATTGCAGCTGTACTTACGCATAGTCCAAACACAATTAGTTGGCGCAACGTAATCAATTACTATGATTCTAATCTGTGGTCGTTCTGTACATAATGGTTAGACAATTGCGGGCCGGTCAGGACACGGCCCTAAATGGCTGCGTATGTCCTTAGAAATAGCTAACTGTTTGGCAATAGCAATAGGATATTTGCTTTTAGAAATAAATAGTTAATAGCAGAGACGTCTTAACCCCTGGATGCAAAGGGTGCGGTGCACCTATGTGCTGGGTGTTTAGGGTGTTAGGGAGCCCCTTAGAGGATAATAGTCAGGCGACAGGTGCGCCGCCAAAGTCAAGACAAGGCAATTGTGTCAAAATTGACCAGTTTATCAATAGCAATAAAATATTTGCTATTGATAAATATTAAAATATCTAGAATTGTATACGCATAGTCCAAACATAAGTCTATGGCTTAAATAAATAGTAATAATAAATAAATAATAATAATAAATATATACGGACAAATCACACAGATTGAGCTAGCCCCAAACCCAAAGTAAGTTCTAAAGTAAGACTTGTGTTATGGATATATACTCAACGATACTATATTTTTATAACAAATACATATATAGATAAACATCCAAGACTCAGGACAATCTCAAAAAGATCATTTTCCATCTTGACCTGACCGGGGACCGAACCCGGGACCTTCCGTGTCACAGGACAGTTTTGACCGCTGCGCCACGGAGCTCGTCAAATGGCTAGCAGTGAACACTTACTATCAGGTGACCCGCTTGCTCATTTGCCGTCCTATATTATTAAAAAAATCAGTCAAGTGACTCTCGGAATCGCGCACTATTAAATCAAGCAAAAAATCATCTATTACGGGTCATGAGATACGGCCTGGGGATAGTCAGACGGACCCAAAAAAAAACAATAAGTAGGCAAATAGCGATGAGGTACTTGCTGCTGGAGAAATAATTCATAGGTATTCCAGCATTTTAAATAGAAAGTCAAAAAGTCACTACTTATGGAAAGCATTTTGAAATACAATTCCATAAAAATAAAAATATTTCAGTTTCCAAGAAGTTTATATTCCGTTTTCCATTGAGCATCAGTCGTAAAACTAGTGGCTCTGACAAACCAAGGTAGCAATTGAGGAGAAAGTCAGCTCGGGACCTGTACTGAAGGTCTTTATTGCCGGAGCAGAGGTCAATTGCCAATAAAAATGAATTAGTTCTGGATCTTCCGCTGCTGATGACAGGGTTGTCAATAAGCGGGGTCACAGTTTGTTTGTTTGTTTTTCGTGTGTATACGTGGCCAACACTGGTGTCAAATTTTTCAAGCGGCCTTAAGGCATCTGGCATAGCTTAACGACTGCCATCGACGATGACAGCCGGGACCAACGGCTACACGTGCCTTCCTAAGCACGGAGGAGCTCGAGATATTTTTATACCACTTGTGGTCACCAATCCAAGTGGGGACTGCGCCCGGGGTTGCTTTACATGCGGAAGCGCCTAAAATTCTAACACCCACTAGGCCATCGGGCTCCTTATCCTGCTCCTCACTCCTCCTTCCTCCTCCTCGGTCGCAGTAGGAAGAATGTAAAATGCTTTTTGCATTTTCTTTGTGTTTGTTTGTAAACACTTTATTGCACATACACATAAAAACAACATACAATAAAAAGAGAACTTAAAAGTATGTGTTTTTATTTGCTTATTTATATGCTGTATGATTATGAACTTCGTATGGCAATATTTTAATGACGGCATCAGAATCCCTAATAGAGTAGAATTCCGCAAGAAAAAGGGTAATTTATAAAAAAAAATATATCCTATAGAAATTTGACCTGCTGATCGATAAATTTGTATCATCATCATCATCATCATTTCAGCCGCAAGAAGTCCACAGCTGGACATAGGCCTCCCCCAAGGATTTCCAATATGACCGGTTGGAAGCGGCCTGCATCCGGCGCCTTCCTGCGACCCTTATCAGGTCGTCCGACCACCTGGTCGGTGGGTGTCCAACGCTGCGCTTGCCGGTACGTGGTCGCCATTCAAGGACCTTTCTGGCCCATCGGCCATCGGTTCTTCGCGCTATGCCCACTGCCACTTCAAAGAGCTAATCCGCTGGGCTACGTCGTTGACTTTAAATTTGTATGAGAAGTAATTTTTATTCTTGTAGGTAATTTTACTAGGAATTCCGATTCTTCAGCATTAAAATATAGTCAGGGAGGCCAAAATCAACCATTCTGATATTTAAAAAAAATATATACATGCAGTATCTTCAGATTCTCGCATGATTTTTCAGCCTACTTCTTAGACGATGTTTTTGTATACGTGCCAACGCTAGTATCAGATTTTTGAACTTATAAAGACATCTGACATAGCTCACAAAGCTAACCAGCTGTCATCTTTTAATAATAATATAATGACAGTCGGACCAATGGCTTAAAGTGCTGTGCCAAAGCACAGCAGAGCTATAGATATTTTGTTCCACGTGTAGTCCCATTCCCATCCCAGTGGGGACCTCGTCCGGGGTTGCTTAACTTGTGTAATAGCTAATAATAGGTATGTCTAGTCTATCAACAGCTCTCTGATGATTCGACTACAGTTCGTTGATTAATCACTATAGACAATATATTACTCTTATTGGTGAAGTTAAATCCAATTTCTCTTAACTGCGGGTCGTAAACCAGTCATTAATCAACAGGTCAAATCAGATCGAAGGTCATTCAGTACAAAAACGAATTAAGCTTGTTCAATTGGCTGTTTGGGATTTCTGGGTTGTTGTTTTTAAGTCGGGCGCAAGTGCTAAGCGGCGCGGCCCAGCATTTATTTCAATGGTTCCCTAACCGAAGGGTAAAAACGGCTCTCTACATAAGCCTCCACCGTCCGTCACAGGGCTGCTGTATCTTTAGAATTTATTGTAAATGTGAAAGTTTATAACGATTTGAAGACGTGAACTGATTATGCGAAGAATAGACGTTTGTTACTAACTGGATGGACTTTTTCGAAACTTTAATGATACATCTGAAAAGTTCATAGGCTGTATATAAAACGGGTGAAGTTGCGGGAAAAGCTTGTAAGTACACAGCGTGATTTGACAGGAATTCTGAATTGAGAGTATGCACGTTATTTTTTTATTTGCTTAGTATAATCCTTAATAACCACAGAAAAAAATATGAAAGAACTTTTAAAATATCTTAATTAACGACGAAGATGTGAAACTTTAAAGTTTAAATAAGAAAGATAAGTCCGATATGGACTAGTGACGTCATAGTCTATGTCATGCATACATTTGCCATATAAAATAGTGTTTTCGCGAGTGAGATAGACATATTTTCGTAAAATCATTTTATCTCGTCCGTTTTTCAACCAAATTTTATTCTGTTTTCACTTTCAGTACTTTACTATTAAATATTTTTGGAAAAATTGGTAAGATAACAGATATTTTTTTCGTGCATATTCCCTATTGGATCAAAATAAGGTAAAACACTAAAAATAAATTTAGACTTCTCATAGAAATGATGATCGGCGACTGCATATGGGAGGTCTTCTTTTTTCCTATTTTTTATGCAATTTGACATTCCAACTACTATAACTAACAACAATATACAATCAGAATAAAATTATGTTTGCAATTTTTTATTCCGTTTCCGACATTTTAATATATATGTATTGCTCAGAGGTTCAAAATCATGATATATTTGAGATACAACTTACATGTCGCCCGCTGCCCGCTTTTCTTTTACCTTTACCTTAAGACAGCCGAAAGCAACAAAAATAGCCCATAAACCACTGATCTGATTTACACGCCACTTAGCCAACACTCGAATGGATCGTAAAATCGATAAAGGGCTCCGAGAACAGCGCACTCGATACAATAATCGTATTCGGATTCGTCACGCGGCCAAACTCGATTGATTCGATACAGAGGTCATTATGAGTAGCCAATTTGAGATATTAAGCGGAAGTGGGGGCTATAAACTGGTTAGGATTCAAACAATCACGTCTTTGACTATACGGGGTAGACGCAGCTGGCATTTAGAGACTACATTATGATGTCAAACTTGCAAACTATAATTTATTTTGTACTCGTTTCTACAGACACCTGCAAAGATCTATATATATATGTATATAGCCTTATGGTGATATCAAGTAAGTATAAATTAATAAACAACCCCCGACACAAAAATCCCTCTATCTTTTTAACGGCTGAACCGATTTTGATAAAACATCGTCAAAATGCTTTTAAATCAATAAAAAACGGCAACGGAATAGATTTACCCGTTTCGGAGCTTCGGTGCCTCAGACAGATTCACACACAGAGCGATATATCATAAAATTATACCAATTATTTTTTATGACATTTGTGGTCACCCATCTAAATGGGAACCTCACCTTGAGTTGCTTAACATGTGTAAGCGCTAAGGACCATCTAACTCTTCTCTGATTCAATTAACAATATCTTGGATCCAATGGCCTTGGCCCTATACTTTCACTGCCCTTCCATACCATTTAGTTCTAGTATTCAGAGCTGGCCTGAGGCGAGGCAAGAGGTGACGAAGGTCAGAACACCAGCTTTCCGTTACGTGGGATCAGGTGGTTATTGAGTTCTAAGTATTATGATTTCATTTTATGAAGCGATGAGAATAAATTTCCATTCAATCTTCGTCCTTTAGCTATCCCAGAAGAGCCCGATGGCCCAGTGAGCGTGAGCATTATTAGCGCTTACGCTTGTCAAGCAACCCCGGGCGCAGTCCCCACTTGGATGAGTGACCGCAATGGCATAAAAAAATCTTGAGCTCCTCCGTGCTTCGGAAGGAACTACGTTTTCATAGTGTTTGTATGAATGACAAAGGGCGGGATATTTTTGCGGTTTATGAAAAAGTGCATGTTTTAATAAGTTTTTTTTTTATTGCGATAATAATGACTTACATCTATTACAATTATCTTACATGCATTATACAATAATAATGAAAAATAACACAGGTGTGTACGAATAATTTCAATTAATAATTACAAACAAAAAATAAAATAAAAGAAAATACTAAAATATGTCAATACAATTATAATTCACTATCATCACTATCGAGTCACGAGTATTGCACCATTGGTCAGTCAGATTTTCAGCGTAATTTAGAAATGCCTTTATAATGGTTGACCAGTTGTCAAAGAAAAAATCTAAATCAGTGTTGGTGCTCCGAAGTGCATTGAAGTGGCTCAGAGGGCGTACTAAAGGTGACATCGCGCGCGTATAGTTTATTAGTTTGTTCTTAGTACTAAACTTTGATAGTTTTCCTTTTAACTTCATATATGTATATACTACTGCCGTATTTTTTTTTCACATACATAATTACATACATACTATCACGTCTTTTTCCTTACGGGTAGACAGAACCCAGGTCTGCATAAACCTTAAGGCCACGTTTAGCATGTTGGTGGGCTTGTAGGTGAGAACGGAATCAAAATAGTGATGGGTTGCTAGCCGCATCGCCTATTGACATGATTCCTGACGCCCATTCCCTTGATCGGCCTTTACGATCTGCACGGGAAGAGAAGCAGCTGGTACACTCTACGTTTTTTGTTTTCTCCCAGACTAACGTGGATTTTTTTTCACATATCCATGTATCCATCCATCCATCAGGTCTTTTTTAGTCTCCACTGCAGGAGCACGACCCTCTCTGTACCACCAGAGCCATGCGTTAGCCAGAGTAGTAGCAGTCAGAGGATTTGGTCTACACTCTCCACGCTGTCCAGACGGGTTGGAGAGGTCTCTTTGATGTTTATAAGCTTTGTTTAGCTTGTTTTTCCTAAGTCGCCTTTTACGACATCCACGGGAAGACTTGGAGTGGTCCTATTCTACTCTACCGGGAACCACACGGCCAGATGCGCCTGATTCGTCCATCGTGGCTTAGCTTTGACGCGAGTTATCAATGAATGCCGAATGCGTAAAACAAAAACATGTGACGTAAATGAATGTACGTACACATTTACTATTATCTAGCAATAACCAATTATCTCATTTTTATCGATACACAATGCCAGTAACGGGTACACAATGCCCCATTTTATGAATTGTACTATTCGAAAAATAGTCGTTTATATATTATTACTAACCGGATGAAGGTTAAGGCGCATGAAGTAATATAAAAGTAAAATTAAACTTTTAAATACTCTTTACACAGATTTTCATGAAATATGGCTTTGAACACTCAGGCTAAAATTATACAATACACAATATAAAAACCGGCCAAGTGTGAGTCAAACTCGCGCAATGAGGGTTCCGTACAAATATGCTTCGTGAACACACACACAATGTGCAAAAAATATTTTATTCAATTGACTAGCGCCATCTAGTGGTGTTTTAGTGAACTATTTCCCTAGATGAACTTATAATTGTGAGTTTACCACTTAATTATCAAGTGATAGAATTCTTATTAATTTTCCTGTAATCTTCAAGAAATGAAGTACATTTTGTAATTTTTTCAAAATTTTTGGCCCAGTAGTTTCGTAGATCAGGGGGGGGGGGGGGGGGAATGGTCAATTTTTGCCTTCTTTCGTGAATAAAATCAAAAGTATTGATTTTACCGGAACAAAAAGAAATATTTTTGAGATCCTCATAATGGGCCCTTTCATGACACAGTAAGGATTGCAAAACTTTTTTTAAAAATTTTGTTATTGGGCCCCTCAAAATGACCCTTATTTCAAAAAAAACTTTATTTACTTTGCACATCCGTGTTTGGGTCATAGGATTACAGTATCTTACCAAATTTCATCTAATTTGGTTCAGTAGATTCGGAGAAAATCGGCTGTGACAGACGGACGGACGGACAGAAAGACGCACGAGTGATCCTATAAGGGTTCCGTTTTTCATTTTTTGTACGGAGTTTAATTAAAATGTATAGATAGGTTCTTAATAAAGTGGATAAGCGTATAATATATGTATTAACAGTAGGACACGATGTATGGGATTTTTTACATAATTATGTATAGCCAAAGTTTAGATCAAGCTTCCCTAGTAACTCATATTACCGTTATAGTCCCACTGCTGGGCTAAGGTCTCCCCATTCAATTCAATTCACAGATATTTTACAGACTTTAAAAAAAGGAGGAGGTTCTCAATTCGTCGTAATGTTTTTTTTTTATGTATGTTCCCCGATTTCTCGAACACGCCTGGACCGATTTTAGAAATTCTTTTTTGTTCTATAGGTAATACTTACAGATGGTCCCATTAAATTTTTATCGAAACGTGTGGAGCGCTTTTTGAAAAAATATACAAAAACTAAAAAAATATTTACAGGTATACCGTTCGGAATACACTTATTTCCATTTATTTCTTATGATTATTAAAAAATATTGATAGGGCTGAAGTCGGTTTTTGTTTATTAAAATATCTTATATTATTTTGTCTTTCATGTCTGTTGTTTGAAATCGTTGAAAAAGTTTTTTAATACTGGTCGATCAAAAACTCTTTTTGGATAATAAGTTTGATTTATTCATTTTGACAGTCAGCTCCCATAATATTAATTTGTCAATGACATTGATAACTTCATGTCAGTCAAATGTTTAATACACGTTTTTAAATTTTTATTTGCAATTTATTTTTGATTTTGTAATATTTCACATTAAACATGTCTTCAGAAAGTAATTCAGGCGATGAAGCCCCCACTGAAGTCATTTTAGAAGCGGTTGAGTATGTCAGCTCTGAAGATCCACCGATGGAGGAGTGGTCCTCACTGGAAAATGAATTGGCTAGAGAGAATCCGAAAAAGATATTACATAAAAAAGGTCTGTACTCTCCTGGGAGCGGCGAAATATGTGCTAAATATATTGCTATGTCTGATAGCTCCGTATTGCGACATTTCTACTATAACTACCCAGCCGTTTTGGACCCTGGCATACAAGAAGCTTTACTGGATCCAGAAAAACCCATCAAATATGCTAACGATGGACAAGACCTTTACATGGATATCTGTGATGAAATGGATCAATGCCCAGTAAAGAAATTCCATAAAGGATTATTAAATGAAATTATTGATCTTAAATATTATTGCGTTAGTTCCCCCGGAGTTCGTGCTATGGCTTTAGCTCTTGAAGCAAATACAAATGTCCAAGTTCTTAATTTAACTGATAATTTTCTTGATCTAGACGCATGTTATCATTTAGGTCAAATGTTTATAAGAAATAATACCATAATTGAACTCAATTTGTCTGGATGCAAAATAGGAGCTGAAGGCTTAAGAAGGCTTCTCATTGGTCTGATAGTTAACAGAACTCTTATAAAACTAAATCTCACTAGAAATGATTTAGGAGATGCTGGGGCTCAGCACTTGGCTGCAGCTGTATTTGGAGGTCTTGATGTCCGTATAATTAATTTAAGTCTAAATAAAATAGGCAGTAAAGGTGCTGGTGCACTAGGTGAAGCTTTCGAGACTTATAATAAATTTACATCTATCGATCTTTCATGGAATAGTCTGTGTTCTCCTGTTGGCGTCTTTAATCTTTTAAGCAGATTAGCTGAGAATAAACATTTACAAGAATTATTTTTATCTTGGAATTCTATGGCAGGATCTCGACTCGCTTCAGCAGTTAGAAATGCGACTGCTGCTCCCAATTTACGTCTGTTGGACGTCAGTAATAATCGATTTTCTAACGAAGACATTTCTACGGTTATAGCAGATTTGAATAAAGCAAAAAAAATGCAACATCTTGATTTATCTTACAATCCAATGTCAGCTGATGATGCACTTAAAGTTTTAACGAAAATGAAAGGTAAAAGTGTAAAAATTCAGCGGCTGGTCATGGAAAATATCCCCGTAGATGAAAAATTCCTAGACCTCTTAGATCAGTTTAAGAATATGAAATCAAAAAAGAACTTTGTTGTAACATATGGTTACGTATTTAACACGTTTAAGGCTAAAGGGCCTGATCCACGTGAAGTACTGTTGAACCGTGTCGACTTTTTGAAGAAGAAACAGAAAAAGAGTCGTGGTGATCTTGCTCTCGTAGCAATGCAACTGCTAAAAGATAATATTGAAATACTCGAAGCTAAAGACTTCATTATGTCATTGTCTATGGCTGGAGTACCTATTGACGCTGATCTCACTGATGAAATAATCAATGTTTTTGCTGGACCTCGAACGCCTAAGGAGAAAACGATCAATATCAAACTGTTGGTGGATTATATAAAACGAAAATGGCCTGATAAGAAGCTACCCCCCACTCCCCCGCCTGAACCCGAGCCAGAGCCTGTAGTTCAACCGAAAAAGAAAGGTGATAAAAAGGGAAAGAAGAAATAACTATTAGCTGTCGAATTCTGAAGTCGAGTTTAGATAAAACTAATTTTTTAAGAAATATTTTTTTTAAGTATTTTAATTTTGAAATATTTAATCTACTTGACTATTTTATGAAGATTATTATTGTTTATATTTGTTTTAGGAAAAATATATGTATATTAATTATAAAGTGTTATTTTTAATTTAATTAAATGATGAAATAAAAATATTATAAAAATTAAAAAATCTTGTTTTTATGTTAGTTCTTTTTAAGATTATTCTCACGCTTCTTTGCAATACAAGTTTTTCATAGAAAGCAATTGTAAGATTCTAACACAGACTTGAAGTCGATTTGCGTGAATTTTGAAACCGAAATAGGTACTAAGATACTACACTAGTCAATATTACTTAGAAAGCACTTGGACAACTCCCTGATCGTGTCGGTACCTTGTCCAATATTCTTGCATCAAAACAATATGACCATGCACCTGAAATATGTGTGTGTAATAATAAACTAATTTCATTTTTTCCTTTCTTTCAAAGTTTAGCTCATTAGGGTTCCGTAGTAAACAAGGAACCCTTATAGTTTCGCCATGTCTGTCTGTCTGTCCGTCCGCGGTTTTACTCAGAGACTATAAGTACTAGACAGCTGTAATTGGCTATTGGTATATATTTTTATCATGCCAAAAAAGTGGTAGATAAAAATATTGAAAAAAAAATTTTTCAGGATTGCTCCCATACGAAGTGGAGTTATTTTTTTTTTCTCTATTAACCCCTTAGTTTGGGGTATTGTTAAATAGGTCTTTAAAAAATATTGTGAGGTTGAGAACACCATTTTTTGATTTAGGGATCCGTTTCTGAAATATTTGGTTTTTAAGTGCAATTTTTTGTTCGAGGTGAGTGTCCGTCCCTCTATCTGCTAAACGATTATATATGGATACGTCAAAAAATTACAGCAGTAGTATATATAACGAAGTTGAAAGGAAAAGTATCAGAGCTGAGAACTAAGTACACAAAATCATAAACCGTAAAAATAACTTAGTCATTCATACAAACACTATGAAAAACAAAGTTATCTTTGCAGGCGAAAAATTATAGAGGTTTTTGGGTAATCTAAGCTGGCTTCTACGGAACCCTTCATGGGCGAGCTCGACTCGCACTTAGCCAATTTTATTTTTATCTTTTACTTTATTTTAAACTAAATTAATTAATTAGGTTTATATATCTGTGTGTGACTCTCGAAGCAATACTATTCTTTAGTACATCCATGGACTATTCCGATTATTCCATACGATCTTGCTTGATTGGATATTTTCTTATTATGTCTGTGCTTGATTGATAGAAACCATAGATATATCGGTAGCAACCACAGAACTATATAGCAACATATTCTTATATCTATGGTAGCAACAGAACGTTTTGGTTACAACATCATATCTAAAAATCTGCCATATCTAAAAAGAAAATCTGTTGACATTTCCTAGTTTGGTGAGTAAACTTGAACTGATTTATAGTTTCTTTACACAAGTTTTCTATAACACTTAGAAGATGTCGAGCTCAACAAGTTTGGTTACTGAGGAACCCGTCGTAGAAACTATATTCATACAAGATATATCTTCAGAAGAACCGCCGGTAGAAGAATGGTCTTCGCTAGAACTAGAAACGGCCGAAGAAAACATTAAACGTCTACAATATGCTGAGGGACTCTATGACCCTGGGAGCGGTGAAATATGTACTAAGTATATTCCACTTTCCGCCAGCTCAGTATTTCGCCACGTGTATTACAACTATCCTGGCATACCAGACCCAGGAATTGAGGAAGCGCTCCTGATGCCAGAGCCTCGAGTCATATACCCTGATGATGGACAGGAACTTTACTTAGCTGTGTGCAAAGAAACGGACTTATGTCCGGTGAGAGGATTTTACCGAGGGTTACTGGAGGAGAAAATAGATTTAAAATATTACGGAGTAAACCCAAAGGGTTTTCGAGCGATGGCAATGGCTTTGAAGCTGAATAGATTCGTAAAAGTCCTAGATTTGACTGATAACTGGATAAACAATGATGGTTGCTTCCATTTAGGAGAGATGCTGATAGACAATATAACATTGCAAGAACTTAATTTAACCGGCTGCAGAATTGGGCCTTCAGGGGCTAGACGTCTTTTTGCCAATTTACATTTAAACCAAGGTCTGAGAACCCTGAATCTGTGTAAAAACCAGCTCGGTGATGAGGGCGTGGAAATACTCGCCGATGCCATTTTTCATGGTGCTGATATCACTAACCTGAATCTCAGTTATAATAAGCTTACAGGGAAAGCTCCAATGATGTTAGCAGAAGCTTTTGAGTGTCATAATAAGCTTACTCATTTAGACATGTCTTGGAACACCCTATTGTCTCCAAACTCAATTTTCGCCCTTTGTACTCAGCTAGCGTCGAATACCTCGTTGCAGGAAGTAAATCTGTCTTGGAGCTCTTTGTCAGGAACACGTGTTGGTAATGCTATTAAGGTTTTGTTAACGAACCCTAAAATTCGTTATTTGAATGTGAGCAATAATAAGTTAGAAGGGCCGGCTATTAAATCTATTGGGATAAGTTTACTTAAGGCTAAAGAGCTCCATACGTTGGACCTGTCTTTTAATCCTATGTCGGCAGCTGATGCCACAAAACTACTAGAGCGGTTGAGAGAAAAGCGAATCAAGTTGAAACAGCTTTTACTTGATAATGTGATTGTGGATTCTGATTTCATGGACGTCTACAATGATATACACAACTTGAAGTACAGAAAAGACACAGTTATTACTTGGGGCGGAATCAAGCCAAAGTTCGTATCCAAAGGTGCTGACATGAGAGAAATATTATTCAACAGAGCTGAATTTATATGCAAGAAGCCTAAGAAGAGGAAAGTTGATATTGCTTTGCTTGTTCAAGAGATTTATAGACAAGCTCCAGAGCCGGTTCTTGTCAATGTTTTCATTAAGACACTAAAGGGATTAGGTGTAGTGCTTGACAACGATTTGATTGACGAGATGGCGAGTAGGTTCCCTGGCCCAAGGACCGAAAAAGGCGATAAGACTTTAAATTTGGAGTTGGTGATAGATTATCTTAAGCGTAAATGGCCCGACCGAAAACTTCCTCCCCCCGAGCCAGAGCCTGAACCTGAACCCGCACCTGTTAAGAAAGACAAGAAGAAGAAGAAGAAGTGAAAGGTTTGTTTTATAAGTATTTAGTTATTAATTTAATATTACTTGTTACTATTAAAGATGAGGAATATATTGTATTTTATTTATTTTCAAACTTAGTGGCTTGTTCCCAGAGGTTTATATCTCGCATCGTGAGGTCTGTCTGTTCTACAATAGTTTAAACGAGTGATTTACATCACTGAGTCAAAGCGGAGCGCGTGATCTGTGCCCATTGTGGCACGGCACGGCGTGCATAATAACTTGTGTATGCAAATTCGTCTTGAAAGTGGTTGCAGATAGTTGGCCGCACAGTGACGTTTGGCTACGTCTCCACTGTTGTGTAGAAGCATGAAAAGATTACACTCGTGTACGGCGAGCGACTAATCTATCCATTCTACTACAGGCAGAGCGTTTTCGTGATGAATGTTAATAGTTTCTGAGATACGTCTTGAATTGCTGTGTTTAAATTCACGTTTAATATTATATATGTCTCGGCGCAGTGTGTCATTATCTCAGTAGCTTCGCAAGATTTTTCAAGAAAGTAAGCTGGAGTTAATTAGATATTGTATTAAATGTCACAGACACTTGATTATAGTGTATCTTATTGGGGCTTGTAAGCGAAGGTTGTCAAACGACAATGTCTGTAATTAAGAGCAATAAAATATAATTTGGTTCTCTCGTATCCTCTATAACAGAAGGAAACATTGTTTGTTTGGCTGGCGCAGTCATGAAGATTCGTGCATGGTAGCATTCCCCACGAAAATTGAAAAAATTAATGAATGTTGGGAAAACAAATGAATTAAGAAAAAAATTTTGGCAGTATTGTTTTAAAATCTATAGGTAGTCCCTATGGACGGTCAATAGAAGTATAAACATCGCATTGACTTGTAGATTTGCGTCACGTGTCACGCGTGTGCAAATCCACAAGTTTACCCCCTACGAGTCTATGCTGGTTTGGAAAATAAGGAAAAACATAGAATATACCAGCTGCTTTTCTTCCCGCACAGATCGTAAAAGTAGGTCAAGGGATAGGGCGAAAATCTAAGGAAACGCGTCACAGTGGCCTTTGGGTTTTATGACCTTGGGCTCTGTCTGCCCCGCAAGGGATAAAAACCTACGAAAAAATTATAAACGCGCCCAAAGAAATTTTCAATTCAAAACAAATGAATTTTTAAAGGTATCCTCAATACTGGTGGTCCGTGTGTGTCCGAAGACGCGGCCCGGGCGCAGCCCTGGAGTTTCTCGCACGGTAGCGTGCCTCACGAACATTGTACAAACAAATGAGTGCTCTGAAAACATATGAATGTCGAAACCCAAATGAATGAAAAAACCTCAGGCAGCATATTTTTCGCACAAATTTGTGAATCCGCGTCACGTGTTAAGCGTGTGCGAATCCACAAGTTAATGGTCTAAGCAAAATCGTTAAATGCGCCCAAAGAAGCTATCAAAAACAAATGAATATCTAAAGGGTTCGTTCAATACTCGGTCGTGTGTGTACGGAGCGGCGCAGCCCTGGAGCTCCGCGCACGGTAGCGTGCTGGTTTTAAAAGACTTTGGTTGTGTGGCGCTAAAAAGTGACTTTTCTGTTGAGTGGGCTCAGTGAAGAGCCGTTTTTTTTTTGTATAACCATATTGTGCCGGAAAGGATCTGCGTTACCGACCGACTGTCATCGCCGATCGTTGCCCAGGGTACGCCGGACGTAAATTGAAGAATACGTCACACGGGGAGGCTCCTTTCCTGAACCCCAACTTCGTTGTCCGTTTGCCTCATTAAGGCAAACGACAGAGGAGTCGCTGTGGCCACCTACTGGTCTAAAACGATTTAAATAAGCAAAAATAACCATTTTGACTAGAAAAAAAGAAGAAGAAGAAATAGCGTGCTACACGCACATCGTACAAACAAATGAATGTTCGGAAAACAAATGAAGGTCGAATACTGAATGAATGAAAAAATACAGGCTGCATTGTTTTTACGCATAACTAGTGGATCCGCGTCACGTGTGACATTTATCACCTATGAAAAATCACTAAAGATAACTTTAATCACTAAATCTTTCGATATTTATTTGTTTTTGAAGTGATAAAGAAGTTTTTACATCAAAAACAAATGAATATCTGAAGGGATCCCTCAATACTCGGTCGTGTGTGTACGGAGACGCGGCGCGGGCGCAGCCCTGGAGCGCCGCGCACGGTAGCGTGCTACACGCACATCGTACAAACAAATGAATGCTCTGAAACAAATGAATGAATGTCGAATACCGAATGAATGAAAAAGATACAGACTGCATTGTTTTTACGCTTAAACTTGTGGATCCGCGTCACGTGTGACAAGTTTATCACCTATGAAAAATCACTTAAGATACCTTTAATCACTAAATGACCCTTTCGATATTCATTTGTTTCTGAAGCGATAAAGAAGTTTTTACATCAAAAATAAATGAATATCGAAAGGGATCCCTGAATACTCGGTGGTGTGAATGAAAACTACGCTTGTGGATCCCGCTGTCACTTGTCTTGCGTGTGCGAATCCACAAGTTTATCGTCTACGAAAAATCACTAAACTCAAAAACAAATGTTTTCACTACAAATGAAGATATCGAAAGGGATCCCTCAATACTCGGTCGTGTGTGTACGGAGACGCGGCGCGGCGCAGCCCTGGAGCTCGGCGCACGGTAGCGTGCTACACGCAACCGACTCTCGCGCGGTTTATTATTATTTATTGCTTTCCAATAATCTCCGACTAGATAATATGTTTAACAATATAAAAAGCGGCTCGGCGGCATTCTTACATGTTATAATGTAGATTTCAAGTGAGATGTTATAGGTGATACTGATCTTGATATGAATTATTTGAAATTCTATTTTATTTTATCGTGTTAATTTACATTTTACAGACAGACGGACAAACGAGAAGTAAGGGTTTTTTTTACCTTTTGATTTACGCAACCCTAACATACAAGCATACACATATATATTATTGCCAATTATTCTTTCTGTGACATTGATGTTGTGTAAGCCTACTAAATAAATGTAATGATATACTGACTAATTAAATATGAAAAACCATATACTCTGATACATATCTGCATATATAACGCGGACAAAGTCGCAGGAAAATTGCTACTCTAAAATACACTCAAACTAAATATAACCCCTGTCTTGTTTCAGGTAACTTTCCCAAACTTCGGCAATCTGGCTGAACACATCGAAAGTTAAGTGGCAAGCTGATGTCAGATAGACTGGCTCCGAGGTATCGGGTTCGAATCTGCGGGCTGTGATTGCTCGCGACGTTTTATCTAGAAATGTTTGATGGCTATCGGGAAATAACACGCCAATTCATTCGTCTTTTTGAAATGTTCAACCTATTTTCGATTAACTTTGTGTATTTTAAGGGACGTGCTCCTGCATCATCATCATTTCGAGTAGGTGACACGGTCAGTCGACCATGCACACCCTGGTATCAGAGTTCTTCGGAACCGCCTCTCGGCCTCTGACGTGGTTCCTTTAACGACTACCAGATGGCAGCCGGGACCAACAGCTTAACGTGCCTTCCGAAGCACGGACTCATCTTTCTTATGAGACAATCAGGTGATTCATGCCTGCAATGTCCTAACCAACCTGGAAACAACTTAATTAAGTATGCTTCCCGTGGGAATCGAACCCACGACCCCCGGGCCCCGGGTCAGTAAAGCAAACGCCTTAACCACTGGACCACAGAGGCTGTGGTAAGGTGTGGTGGAGGTGGATACTTAAAAGACCGGATGATGATGATAATGATTCAAAGATAAACTTTCTTTAGGCGCTTTGGGCATTTATGAGACGGAGACTCGCGACACTGTTACAAAAAAACCGACACCTCAGTATATATTTAAAATTATTTACTGCACAATATAATGTTTCCGGACGTTCCAAAAAATGCGCATATAAATAAATAAATAAATATATAGGGACATATCACACAAATTGAGCTAGCCCCACAGTAAGTTGTGAACTTGTGTCGCAGGATACTAACTCAACGATACTATATTTTATAATATATACTTATATAGATAAACATCCAAGACCCAGGTCAATATGAAAAAGATCTTTTTCCATCTTGACCTGACCGGGGATCGAACCCGGGACCCCCGTGTCGCAGGCCAGCGTGTTGACCGCTGCGCCACGGAGCTCGATATCTAATTCTTTAAATTTTCACTTCAATCGACACTTCCGGAAAGCCATTTTTTTTTAATTTTCAATATGGCTTAAACCAAATTTCCTACCAGTTATGTTTTTAAAAGGATATTGCAAATATTCTCTTGATAGTATATAATTTCCATTTAGTTGTTAAGTGTATGAATGTTGTATATCTATTCTATATATCTATATATATAAAACAAAGACGGGTTTGTTACAACACTTATAACTCGAGATCTGCTGAACCAATTTTCATGGTTATTGATTCGTTGGATTTGTCTCCGCCCCAAATAGCAGAATACATATACAAAAACAATGAAAACTCAATATGTGTAATGAATACGTAATCATTGACGGTTAGGCGGTACGAAGTTCGCCGGGTCAGCTAGTATTATATGAATCAAAGTGTAAAGTTAATGATAGAAGTAAAGCATCCTTGGCATTATGTTAATGTACAGATAGTTCCAAGGATTCTTTACGTCTATCATTAAGGCTCCTATTAGTTTCTCTTTTATTAGACACCTGTATACTTTCCATTTTAAAACACTTACCCTCATTTCTGTTTCCTCAATTGAATCAGTCGCAATAACTTAAAATGGGTAATGGAAAGAACAATTTATGTTCCTTACAGCAGTTCATTAAGCCCAAATTTATGTTAAGAGCAATAGTAAAATAGAGATCAATTAACTTTTTAATTTGATTTTTAATTAAATTCAAAGAGGACGGAAGCGGTAGCGCCGACAAAGAAATATGGCGGTTGATTTATGTGGATGATAATTAAGATTACAAAATATTAGAACCCTTCCACCCTTAATCTTTAATTGGTATTTGCCCTTTATGGTATATTTTTATAATTAACCATCTAATAATTACTGCTTCCTTACAACCTAGACAAGTTTTGCGAACGTGAAGTTGTCTTTTTAAGTTTCCGTAGCCGAATCGCTTAAAAAGAACACTTTTTCGTCATGTCATTGTCTGTCCATATGCCATCATCATGAGCTTATTGCAGTCCACTGCTGGACATAAGCCTCTCCAAGGACACGCCAAATTTAATGCTGAAATGCTGAAACTATTAACACTGCACAGTTAAACTTGGTAGGCAGATGTATTCTGTGAAGTCAACTAGTACTGAAACTAAAAAATAAAATTGTTAATCTGCGTCAAGTAGGTTGAATTAAATTGCATTTGGTAAAATGTGCCCTTGAATGGAACTATCATTCGTTTTTATCGGATTTATTTTTAGATTTGATTTTAAAAGGGGCGAAAGTTGTTCAGAGTCTTAGACTCCAAAATCCAATCCAATCCAAAAAGCCGTTTGTTAGATCAATTAACACCAAATAGACATAAGCCTCCAAAAACAGCTGTTAATTAAGACTATTCAAGAAAATAAAATATCTTTACGTCTACGATTTTATCGAATCGTAGAAACCATGGATTTAACGAGCTCCGTGGCGCAGCGGTCTACACGCCGGCCTGTGATACGGATGGTCTCGGGTTCGATCCCCGATCTTTTTCAGATTGACTTGGGTCTTGGATGTTTATCTATATATGTATCTGTTATAAAATATACTCGTAGTATCGTTGAGTTAGTATCCCATAATACAAGTCTTATTTAAGAACTTACTTTGGGGCTAGCACAATCTGTGTGATTTGTCCATATATATATATGTATTTATTTACTCGTATTTAACTGCCCTTGATTGACCAAAAACTATTTTTGGGTTCAATTAACACCAAACAGACGATATCATCCAGAAACAGACAGCAGACAATTAGGGTTATTGAAACAAAATAAAATTTCTTTAAGACTACGATTTTATAGAATCATACAAGGTCATTGGAACCATGGACTTAACTGCCCTTGATTGACCAAAAACAATTTTTGGCGTCGATTAACACCAAACAGACCATTGCATCCAAAAACAGCTGTCTATTAAGGTTATTACAACAAAATATCTTCAAGACAACGATTTTATCCCGCCGGACCAGTTGTACCATTAATGGTACAACTGGCACCGATTATCGAATCAACGAAGTCATAAGAACCATAGACGTAACTGCCTTTGAGATGATTTTTGGGCTCGATTAACACCAAACAGACGATTTCATCCAAAAACAGCTGTCAATTAAGGTTATTTCGAGAAATAAAAGTTTATCTTTATTAGATGATAGTACGATTTTCCACGGTGGCTTTAGAAAGTGCGTGGGTGCTACTAATTCGGGTGTCGTGACTTTTCCGCACCCACACCGCCTGTTTGCACTTTTACTTTTGTATTGTTGATATTGTTAAGTGGCCAAGGGACAGCCTATTAACGCTGCATTCGGTACTTATTGTGTTACTTTCGTTTTTAAACGAGAAACGCTTTTTTATATGAAATGGTTTCAAGGAGGTAAATATATGGCCTAAGGGGCTGTCCATTGTTGTCCATGTTATTTTAAGATTTTTTAACGGGGCCTTGATGGTTTAAGACTCCGAACTTTTCCGAACCCAGCATATCGTTTGAAATGAAATTGATAGAAAAATTAATGTTATTACGTAAATAAAATCAGTTTTACAGAATTAATTAAAAATATATTAATTATATTTATAATGACATACTTCATCCGTAGCTTGTAATGACAACATTCCATTTCCCTTTCAATTCGTATAAAACACAGGAAATCCGTTCATATTTCTTTCAGTACTCGGCCAGCAATGTAATACTCGTAGGATGTGTTATTAAAAACCGAAAGTTAACGCCTTACAATAAATCAGGAAAAAAACACACGGGCCATTAAAAGTATTAAAACGCGCGCTTTAAAATTTTATGACGTTCAGGAGTAAATTCAATTTCTTATCTCGCCGTTTTATGGGGTCCTGGGCCCTATAAGGTCTGTGTGTGCAATTTACGAAAATGCCCCAGGCATGGCGTATCTGTTAAATAAATATGGTGGAATTCTGAGGCAATTTTGGACTCGAAGAGTATTTATCATAAATACATTGTAACAAGTTTCGGAAGACTTTTCGGCCGGTTGAGGCCACCCAATATCAAACTTTTGGACAATCATTAAATAAAGATGATGTTGATGTGGTAATTTGATGAAGGTTTTCCATTAATTTACGTATACTTTGTAATGAAGTGAGTATATGTTTATACTGATGTAAAAATAAAGCGATATGAAAATATTAAGTAAGGCAAAAAAAATACCTGTTGCTTTCTTCTATATTTGAATTAAATCTAGGAATCAGTATCTTGTTGTCACAATTCTACGGAATGTGGTTTAGCCAATTTAGGAATATAAATAATAGCAAGCAAATCTAGTTTGGTTAGCATTTTTTTATGCAAGGTTGTTTTAATGTATGCAAGTGATATAATTTGACTTTTATAAAATATTATAAGGTGTACAATAATAGGCGCTGCGTTACATACTTAATGACTCTAAAATCAATATTTCCAAAACCTTGATTTTCTTCAAATCTCTGTTAGCTATTTCTAATCTTGAAACATGTTTCCCACGTTGCTCCTACGCATGTTTCCCTTTCGTTTCGCCGGCGCCCGACAGCCGCCGACAGCGTATCGAATTAGTTTACCTACTTCAGCTTTTTTATCGTAGGTAATATTGGAAACAATATATTTCAAATATCTTTCCCGTCCTGCCACAGATGGATGACAATAATGATAAGCAAGCCGTTAATGATAAATAAATAAATGTATAGGGACATATCACACAAATTGTGGGTACTATTTGTGTGATATGTCCCTATAAGTAACCACAATAAGTTGTAAACTTGTGTCGCAGGATACTAACTCAACGATACCATATTTTATAATTTAACATAGATGCTTATATAGATAAACACCCGAGACACAGGCCAATTTGATAAAGATCCTTTTCCATCATGACCTGATCGGGGAATGAACCCGGGACCACTCGTATCGCAGGCTGGCGTGTTAACCGGTGCTTGTTTATAAGAACACGTTAACACTAAAGATAATATGTTAACGATAATGAAAAAGAAACTAAACCGTGCTGATTGGTATATTTTATTGCACATTTAGAGAGCGATGTAATGTAAACCATGAATAATATGCCTCCGCATTAAATAACACAATAACCTAGAAAATTATCATCAAGTAAAAACAGTTTATGGTGCAATAAAAGCCGACGCATTCAATAAACCCAAAAACGAAGGTCGTGATTATCATATGCAGTAGTTGCAGAGTCAAGTTTCACTTGTTTGGCCCCTAATCCTATCCTACTTGTTAGTTGACACAATTTTAAATAACATACCGCTTTTCTTTTTAATGACAACACGATCCATTGCAATAAGAAAAAAAAATATCAAAAAAATAATCATACAGAAAAATTCCTAGTTACTGATAGATACTTTCTAAAATAACTCTCTATCTTAAAAGCTACTGAAACGTGCTTTTCATGAAACTTACACTTCTTAGTTAGATAAAAAATATTTTTTAGTGTCGCCAACAAATTATCCAGACCACATCATCCCGTTTACTTTAGTCTTCGTCTTCTATTTCTTCATTATTTTCCGTTCGCAATCATCATAGGTATATATAATGACAGAAAGTCTTAAAACAGCTTAAAAGAACTGTCGAGTTTGTGGTGGGAAGTCAAGGGGTGCAGTCGGGGTCTACCTTGGACGATTTTGCAAATTGATTTTGGTGGACTTTATAATATGAAATTGGTGTAGTTTAGTGTTATAAATGCTCGTGCTTATAGAACAATTTGTGAAATAGTTAAAGTGGACTGTTATATGGACTCGTATAGACTTGTCGCCATAACCTCCCGACCACGAGGCATCAAAGAACATACGCCATCTTTGATGCTACTTGTTTCAACTTTACCGTACAACACCGATACTTAGTATCTCAATTTACTGGACATTGGCAGAATCACTGAAATCTCGGTGAAAGCCATTTTATAAAACATAAGAAGAAGAAGAAAAGAACTGTCATTGATTGGCCTATGGCCACATACAATCATGAAATACAAAATAGTAGCAAGCTCTGTGTGGCCGAAGTCTAAGCAGTTCCCATCGATTCCGGTAATGAGAAGCGCGTCCAATGGATAGAGGCTGATGGTAATGCGCCCTCGTTACGCCGACAATCAGTCAAAGGTGGAAAATACGGTCCCGAGTTCGCTCACAGTCCGCCGCTTATTGTGTTGCTATTTGAAGGTTTTCTTTAAAATAAGATAACAGAAAAACATTCATAATATCTAATATTTAATGTTATTTATGTTCTTGAATTATTGACAAACTATGAAATACAAGTTACGGCTACCATATACCCAATATTAAGCTACGTATTACGACGGAACTGATAAAACCGTTCAAAATACTATACATGTTGAAATTTTGATCGCTTTGGACCCTTAAAGGGGTGATTAAGCCCGACGATATTAATAAATTTTCCTAGGGGACCAATGCTGGAATCACCGCCCGGGCAATTAGTATATCTTATCAATAAGTTATAAAAATAAGTAATACAATAAATCCCGTCTTGTATAGTCTCGCTAATTTCAAAATTTATCTGCTCAGCTATTGTTACAAATATTAGGCAACTAAAACAAACACTCGCCTGGCGGGCCCGATCACAATACCGTGCCGTGTACTCCCACAGTTCAGTAGGACACCTGCATCTCGCTGACCCTTTGACTACATTACCATTTCGGTGAGCTATCATTTTATGCAAGCCGATGCAAGGCGACACAGTCACGATGCTCACGATATGCCTTATTTGTAAGACCACGTCCGGGAAGAAAGATTTTTGTTGCTACTGAACTAAATGGTTTCTCTCACTGTGTTCAGTTTGTTGCCGCTTCTTCTATACTCCGCTTTGAAAGCAGTCTAAACTAAGCTGTAAGTAAATTATTGACGTCAACAATAATATAAAATTGTAAACAAATTGTAATGAAAACCAAATGATATTGAAATATTTTACGATGAATACAATGATTGACTATCTCGTACTTTAGTCGAAACTGTTGCCTTCAAGATAACCTTCTGAAAAGGCACTGTTTGGAGACCAGCGGTTATTGCTTTCATCATCAACAACTTTCACAACCTCCGTGGTGCAGTGGTTGACAAGACTGACTGCGACACGAGGACCCAGGTTCGATACCCGGCAAGGTCATGATGGAAAACGATCTTTATCAGATCGGCGTGGGTCTTATATGTTTATCGTTTTAAATATCTATTATAAAATATAGTATCGTTGAGTTAGTATCCTACGACACAAGTTCACATCTTACTGTGGGGTGGGGCTAGCTCAATCTGTGATTTGTACCTTGGTATTATAGGAACATATCATCATCAAATTTAAGAGCTGGGCTCTTGTCGGTGGAGCTTCTTCCATTCCTCTCTTTCTTCCGCCAGTTGTTTCACTTCTCTGTAAGTAGCAACATTAACTTTTTCTTTTATTTGTTTCATGAAGGTGTGTCTCGGCCTTCCCGGTCCCCTATAGAAGAGGAAAGATGGTGGGACACCTATTACGGCACGACGACTTGGCCAAGAACATAATAGAAGGAAAATAAGAATATATTATTACCTAAGTATTTTAAGAATAACGAAAAGCTCTGATGGGCTTGTGTAAATTTGCCACGTAACTACGTTTGCTGCCTTAGCAGCGACGTAACTACGTCACTGCTAATGTCTTTGTTAGTTTCGACATATCGTTGTAAAGACAAAGAAAAGTCTATCGAAGTCGGTTAAAGTCGGCACGTGCCAACTGTTACAGAAACATACAAAAGTAAACAAGAGTAACCCGACGAAACCGCAAAGCTACAATGAGCAAGATTTCCTTTTGTGGTCTTCGATTAAAAAAACTAAAATAAAAAAACAAACAAACGATTTGAGGCTTCGGACCGAACATTAGTATGACCACAGAGATACATGTCTAGGCCCTTTGTAATGTAAATAAAAAATTATATTATACTTTCTAACCTTTCTTTTTATTTCTAAATCCAAATAGTTATGATTCGTTTGCCGTGTGGTTCCCGGCAGAGTAGAATAGGACCACTCCAAGTCTATGTCGTAGAAGGCGATTTAGGAAACACAAGCTAAACAAAGCTTAAAAACATCAAAGAGACCTCCCCAACCCGTCTGGCTAGCGTGGAGTGTAGGCCAAAATAATCTGACTGCTCTGTCTAATATATGGCTCTGGTAGTACAGAGAGGGTCGTGCTCCTGCAGTGAAGACTATAATACAATTAAAATGTGAATTGTTATAAATAAATGTACATTTATTTATAGTTTTAAATGATAGATCCACTCGAGCGTCCAATAAATGGACTGTGGCCACCGCAGATGTGATATAACCTGACGGACACATTATAAACGTGCCAGAAGAATAACTGGTATAGTCATACTCGAAACATTTTATTGAACATGATAAAGAGGGAAGATTTTATTATTTGTTTGCATTTAATAGGCTCTAAAACTACTGGACCGATTTCGCAAATTTACATATAGAAAGCCATTTATCTGCAGGTGACAAAGGTTATAGTTTACGCGGACAAAGTCGCGAGAAAATTGCTAGTAAATAAATAAATACGAAGATAACAAATAAGTTCGTAACGTTATTGGATTGTCACTCAATTCAAAAATAAAGTATTATAAATTATGTCTGATATACACTGATGAGTGCAAGTGTATATCAGACATAAGGCTGAGTTCTATAGCGTAGATTAAGAGTCGCATCCACACTTTTTTTATTCTAGACCGACGTGTACAGTTTAATAAATTGAGATATTTTTCCGAGCCTCATCGATCATTGCGCCAATTTGCAATTACCCTACTCCATTGGTGGCGCGATAAAGGTCGTCGACGATACAACAATGGCGTTTATCGATTCGGTTTGTTTTTATATCGATATATCTTTAACCATTTTTAAATACATCTGACGTCCCGTATTTTTTGTTTTTAATGTAGAACACTTTGAGTGATTATTGCATGCGTTAACACTTTTGTAGACACTTACCCGGAGATAAGAGATAGAATAATTATTTTCACGGCTACTGAGATACATATCAAAAGTAACTTGCTTAAAGTAGCATGCTTCGGTCGTATGAGTCGCCTGGACGCGCATGTCTCCATACAAACGGAAAAAGGGAATTGTGGCAATATTTGATAATTTTAGGGCAAAATTGAGCATCCAATCAATTAATCTCATTATAATCTACGTACGTTGCTATACAGTTTGGTTAAATTATTAAATGTTTGAGAATTATACGCCTCTCAAGATTTCCATAAAAATTTTAAAAGGCTTGTACTTCTCAAACCATTGGTATTTTAACCAACTGTATGGGAACGTACGTAGATTATAATGAGATTAATTGATTAAATGCTTAATTTTACTCCTAAATTAGCAAATATTGCCACAATTCCCTTTTTCCGTTTGTATGGAGACATGCGCTTCCAGGCGACTCTTAAGTCTTAGTTGAAAGTACAAGTTTTTTCCGACCTACGAATTGCCCCCAGACCCAGCGTCACCATCACAGTGCCATAAAGGCCGTCATCCCCTCGAGTTCCATAGTATTCCTGGCTTAAATAACATGATATGGATTTGTTTTGATCCTATCAAACCATAAGCATTCCACTATTTTATGCTCTGTGCTATGTTTTATAAAATTTTTTGTTTATTTTCAGGTAATTCATCGACTCTGTTATGCCTGCTCGACTAAAATATACCGTTTCTATACATAATAATACGTAAGTACAGACTATTTTATGTCACTGTATAGTTTTGGCGTGAAGAAGTAATAAGCATACTGTCATATCTTTGAATTTTATAGTATCACTATGAGCACGAAATTCAGCCGTAAATTAGAAACAACTTGTGAGTTGATGAGGAATGGCAAGATACAGCTCTAGATAAGACAATGTGGAAAATTGAGGGGTAGGCTTTTGCCCAGTATTGGGACATAATTGGCTAGAAAAATATTAAAGTAGGAAAAAAGGTAGTTGGATTCAAAGCATGGGAATAAATTAACATCTTATGTAATTTTATTAGACGCAATTTGTTACTCTGCGGTAATGATATTATAAAGAAACGTTAGAAGTATACAAAATATAGTGGTCTTTACTGTTTCTCAATAAATGTAAGCTAATCTTCTTTTCGTGTCGATGGCTCAAAATGTTTAAAAAATCCTATATTTTATCCCTCCAGTATGTTGCAATAGCCACGCCACTTGCTGAGGCGTACTTGAGGTCGTACTTTGTGCAGGTAGTGGGGCACATGGGGCACGACATGAGGTGTGACATGGTCTGGTCTCTTTCACCACATTCACACTGAACGTTATTTTGGTCGATGTAGCCCCACTTGGCTAGGTTATGCTTACATCGGCCTACCCCAGTACGTAGGCGGTTAAGACTTTTCCATGTAGCCCATGGGAGTTGAGATCCCGGAGGAAGCTCTTCAGATGGGGGGATATAGTCAGTGGGAGGTGGAAAATCTTTACGCCAAAATTGCAGTCGGGTTGATCTTGGGTCGCCATCAAGAGGTCTTGTAGTTTTTATAAAACTATTACGGCTTTTAAGTCTGTTGGCAGAAGGCTGTATTCCATGCAAGGGATGTCTTGGGTCTGACTCTTGCTTCTCTTTTTCAATACCGCAGGTGATATGTCTCCGAACCGAAGGTGGCGCAATTGCTGCAATAGGATATAAGAGTTCGAGCGGTGTTGGTTTAAGACAACCAGTGATAATGCGACACGTTTCATTAAGTGCGACGTCTACTTCCTTAGCATGGGCAGAACGATGCCACACTGGGCATGCATATTCGCCTGCAGAAAAACAAAGCGCCAGGCCACTGGTTCGGAGGACATGTGGTGCAGCTCCCCATTTGGTTGAAGTAAGCCGCTGGAGGAGGTTATTGCGTGTTCCCACTTTACTTTTGGTTTTCAGGCAGTGGTTTTTATAAGTAAGTGACCTGTCGAGTAGAACACCTAAGTAAGAGGGCTTGTCGCAGTGCTTTATATTGACTCCTTGCCAGTTGATGTTTAACTTCCGGTTAGCTTGGTGATTCCGGAGATGGAATACGCAGCACTGGGTTTTACTAGGGTTGGGACGTAATGCATTTGAGGCGTAGTATACACTAAGGTCGTCCAAGGCTCTCGACAGGTTTTGTTCTGCACTTTCGAATGTTTTTGTTTGGGAAGTTAGAGCCAGGTCATCGGCGTAGATAAATCTCTCTGTAGAAAGGGAACCAGGTTGATCATTGGTGTATATGTTAAAAAGTATTGGGGCAAGCACGCTTCCCTGAGGAAGACCATTTTTCTGTACTCTCCAGCGGCTCTCAGTTCAGTTATTATATTCCTGGTCTGGGTCCAGAGTCCAATTTCCAGCTCCAAAATTACGAACGTTTGTACACTGAAGACCCGTATGCTGAAGAAACAGCAGATGCTGGAGAGCTACTGATGACTAGCTTAAGTAATAGTCGGCGGGACAAATGGATTAAGACAGTGACCAACATTGACATGTCTAAAAATAGCAAAAAAGCCTGGTCTACGCTCAGAAAACTAACAGGTGATTCCCCTAACCCCTCTAATCCGGGCAATGTTACTGCTAATCAAGTGGCTCATCAGCTTTTGTTAAATGGTAAAGCTCCATGTCGTCTTCCCAAAAGAACCAAAATACCTGATCAGGATTGCTCTGAGTCAGACATTACAAAACCCTTTGATGTTGCCGATATTGTTACTGCGATAAGAGCGCTCAAAAGTGGAAAAGCTGCAGGGTATGATGACTTGACAGTCGATCAACTGAAACACCTGGGTCCAATTTCAATTTCTTGGCTTCTGGCTCTTTTTAATGACTGCTTAAAATTCGCAAAAATTCCACGCATCTGGCGAAAAGTCAAAGTTATCGCTTTGCTTAAGCCAGGTAAGTCCCCATCTGACCCGAACAGCTATCGCCCAATATCTTTACTATGCCACACATACAAGCTGTTTGAAAGGCTTCTTTTAAATCGACTAACCCCAATAATAGACCCCAATCTGATTCCGGAACAGGTGGGTTTTCGCCCTGGCAAGTCGTGCTCAGGACAGATTCTTAGGCTCACACAACATATAGAGGACGGGTTCGAATCAGGAAAAGTGACTGGGCTTGTTCTAGTTGATTTGTCAGCAGCTTATGACACTGTAAACATCCAGCGTCTATTGTCAAAGGTATTTACCTTCATAAACGACAAGGGACTTTTACGCATACTAAGCGAGTTGCTGACAAATCGACGATTCCGGGTACATCTGAATGTAAGCTAATATAGGCCTCTTATCCATTTCTCAGTTCGTTTTGCTCCAAAAAGAAACAGTTTTGAATTATTGCCGCTTCCACAATGGCGCTCGTTTGCGCTATTTCATATTTATTTATATTAAACTTCGTTTGAAGGGTGTCAGAATGATATTATCTCTCTCGCACATAGGGCAGGAATGGAGTCCCACTTTTTAGGGTTCCGTAGTCGAATGGCAAACGGAACCCTTATAGATTCGTTATGTATGTCTGTTTCAGAATGATACTGTTTTACTGACAAAGTCACAATCAGATTTAAATTTTTGGGGATCCTGTTCTGAAAGAAAACAAAGATAACATTTGAAATATTATACTTTGTCTGTAAGGCATAACGACATGTTTAATGTGTTATGTATGTAACTTTGACTATATAGTCTCTAGACGGCGTTCGTGCCATTATTTAAATGATTAAAAATCTGGCCAATATTTCAATCCTTGTGTGTGTGACGACAGCTTTATGTTATGTTAGCACATATGTCGTCAACTTTGGTTATCAAATCGTAGCTATGTGTTTACATCAAAGTTGGTCACATTTAAAAAAAATGTAGTTTAATAGATTCTATCTAGACATATTGTAGGGTATGTAATACGACTAAAAACCTATGAAAAATATAAACCGTTATGCAATACACGTTTACCTGAGCTTCGTTACCTTCATATTTATACTGGCAATAACTTGCAACCAAGTGCGATTGTCGATTCGTGAGTGATCGCCTTAACCCCGTCTAATATATTATGGCGGGAAATGATTAGGGCTTTGTTTGGTTATTTATTTATGGCAAAGAGGCGGAACTACGCTTAACAAGTGGTTGTGGCTCGCTTGTCTGTATATAAAATGTATTTTTAACAGTCTTCAAAAATGAGGATGTTCATTCGACTGTATGTCTATTACGCTATTATTCCGTAATTTATGAACTTATATGAAAATCTCTTTTTGTATTTGAAAGGGTATACTTACAAATTGGTCTCAATCGATTCAGCAGTTTGGTTGTAGCCTGTATTTCATCTCCATCCTCCATCTCCAGTTTCAAGGACAAGGTCTTTCGTCGAATAATAATAATAAATAAATAAATACATAGGGACATATCACACAAATTGAGCTAGCCCCACAGTAAGTTGTGAACTTGTGTCGCAGGATACTAACTCAACGATACTATATTTTATAACATATAATTATATAGATAAACATCCAAGACCCAGGTCATTCTGAAAAAGATCGTTTTCCATCATGACCTGACCGGGGATCGAACCCGGGACCCCCGTGTCGCAGGCTGGCGTGTTGACCGCTGCGCCACGGAGCTGACTCGGCTGGGCAGCGTTCGGGAAGCTCCGCAACGTCTTCTCTTCCAAAATACCTCAGTGCCTAAAGTCGAAAGTCTTCGACCAATGTGTGTTACCAGTGATGACTTACGGGTCCGAAACGTGGTCCCTTATTATGGGCCTCATAAGAAAGCTCAAGGTCGCTCAAAGAGCTATGGAGAGGGCTAAGCTCGGTGTTTCTCTGCGAGATCGAATCAGATACGAGGAGATCCGTAGAAGAACCAAGGTCATCGACATAGCCCAGCGGATTAGCTCTTTGAAGTGGCAGTGGGCGGGGCACAAAGCGCAAAGAACCTATGGCCGATGGGGCAGAAAGGTTCTTGAATGGCGACCACAACCGGCAAGCGCAGCGTTGGACACCAACCGACCAGGTGGTCGGACGATCTGATAAAGGTCGCAGGACGACGCTGGATGCAGGCCGCTTCCAACCGGTCATATTGGAAATCCTTGGGGAAGGCCTATGTCCAGCAGTGGACTTCTTGCGGCTGAGATGATGATGATGATGAATGATGAGATGGAGAACTCGACACATTTTGTTTTTTGTTTTTAAGTGGCCAACACTGTTAATAAGAGTTCTTGAAATCTGTTAAGATGCAGTTGAAACAACCGAGCTTTCAACGACACCAGTTGACAACTATCTTCAAATAAGCATTCCTCTCGTCTAATGGTTCCTCTACACGTTGGCCAACATGTTGGCGAATGTATTGGCCAATACGTATTGTCCATCGTGTAGAACGGGGGTTGGTGATATATTTGGTAGGTATTGGACTATTGGTCCACGCATTGGCGCAAGATCCGTGTGATGTGGTTTTTCAACGCAGATCAAAGGGTTATGGCGTGATTGTGGCACGGTGATGCCCGTAGCGTCCACACGTTGGCTATACTGGTTAAATTATAAATTTACCTACATTCTGTTTCTATGTATTGACAACATCCACCACCTTCTTTTATTAACTTAAAATTTCATTTCTTTTTAATAACTTTTCTCTTATAGACACTTGCGTAGTAGCGGTATGGAGAGAATAAATAAACCGCAGCAGCCATATCCATTTTGTCGTCCGCACATTGGCCCGAACCGAAACGACGAGCTCCGTGGCGCAGCGGTCAACACGCCTGCCTGCGACACGGATGGTCCCGGGTTCGATCCCCGGTCAGGTCAAGATGGAAAATGATCTTTTTCAGATTGACCTGGGTCTTGGATGTTTATCTATATAAGTATCTATTATAAAATATAGTATCGTTGAGTTAGTATCCCATAACACAAGTCTCGAACTTACTTTGGGGCTAGCTCAATCTGTGTGATTTGTCCGTATATATTTATAAAATAAATAAATAAATAAATAGATCGACCTTCCAACGTTTGGACGCCATCACAATCTCTTCGCAAACATCTTTGCCACTACGTTCGCCAATATCTTCGCCAACGTGCAGAGCCGCCATAATGCCACACACTAGGTAGAACCGGAAACCAATCCGGGATTTCTAGCCAAATCCTTCATAATTTAACGAGACTCCTTGAAATCGATTGAGGTACAATTCAATACAAACTGAAATTTCAACGACACCAGTTGACAACTATCTTCAAATGATCATTCCTCTTCTAATGCCACACACTAGGAACAGCCAGGAACCAATCCGGGATAACTCTATCTTCGTCCCTCTTAATTTAATAAAAGTTTACAAAATCTATTGAGACTGCATGTCAAAACAACCGAGTCTTCAACGACACCAGTTGAAAACTATCTTCAAATGAAGAATTCTAGTCTTATGCCACACACTAGGAACAGCCAGGAACCAATCCGGGTTAACTCTATCCTCGTCCCTCGTAATATAATAAAAGTTTATAAAATCTATTGAGACTGAATGTCAAAACAACCGAGTCTTCAACGACACCAGTTGAAGACTATCTTCAAATGAAGAATTCTAGTCTTATGCCACACACTAGGAACAGCCAGGAACCAATCCGGGATAACTCTATCCTCGTTCCTCTTAATTTAATAAAAGTTTATAAAATCTATTGAGACTGCATGTCAAAACAACCGAGTCTTCAACGACACCAGTTGAAAACAATCTTCAAATGAGGAATTCTCGTCTAATGCCACACACTAGGCACAGCCGGGAACCAATCCGGGATAATTCCAGCCTCGTCCCGGCCGCGGCGCCTTTGTACCGCCACGGCACGCACGCAATCATCTAATGCCGTGTTTACGATAATAAGGGTTTGGAATTATGTTTGTAGTATATATTTATTTGTATCTTCTTGATTCTTACAAATACTTCAACAAAGTCAGTCTTAGTTAAGTTTATCTTCTTAAGTAAAGAAGTGTCTTTTGGTTACCTCAAGAGTCCATCATCAGATTAGGTCTATTGTATATTGCATTATCATTTAACCTACCTAAGTACACAAATTTTCGTCAAAATCAGTTAATGACAACTGCTTGAAAATTGATTCTTGTGATTTGACCCTCTCAGACAAACTAACAGAGCAAGTTTAATAAAAGCTTAAAGCTTTTAATAAAAAGAAACAAAATATTACTTCGCAGAATTTATTCAGTAAGCACTATACACTACTATACACTATACAGTACTAAAATAGAAGTCAATCAGATACCAAAATCTAAATTATCACTCCATAGAGATCACAACTTTTACGTATAATCGATATTCTACCCCAAAGCCCCAAACTCGTATACAATCTAAGGTATAATCATCTTGAATGCAGCAAAAAGAATCGATGTATCGATTGAGTATCGATGTGCCTCTCGATATCGATGCCATTGACATTTTCCGTTTGGGTTACGAGTGTTGCAAGCTGATGCAGTGATGTAGAGATCTCTAGATAAATAGTAGTATAGCATACTGTTAGCTAACAACTTATTTCTATAGCTCGAGTCGGAAGCCTATTTTATTTAAGCCGACAAAGAAAGTTGCTCTCCCTTTTGTGTGGAAAGAAGCACAAAGAATACATATATGAATTCTTTTAATGTCTGTAAAATTATATTTCAAGGTTACGTTATTCCTGTATACAAGTATGTTGGGTGATTTTTTAAATATCTTTTTTTGTTACTTTTATTTATCTTCTCTCATACTCATAAAAATGCTATGCTTTTGTTGGTGTCATTTATCGGAGAAACACTTAAATTTCCTTCATGTATTTCATTCATTGATTTATTAAAAACAAATTAAGGAATATCCCCTTGTCATGACATAGGACGAAAAACGAGCAAGCTGGTCACCTAATGTTTAGTGACCGCTGCCCATAATTTTAATCGTAGAATTTGTTGTACCAGTTATAAAGGTGACAATGGGGTATCTCGAGAAAATATAATTGAGCAGGTGCATAAATGTCAGCATCCTTGCACGTGCGAGCACACATGTTCGCTTGTTCTTTAAATTCCATGCTTACGTGAGTTAACAGGTAAATTGTATGCTCTTATTGTATTGTAATGATACTGATGATTCTCTATCAACTGGGCATATTATCGAAGTAATGTTACATCATAAATATCTTCTTCGGCCTATGTACTTGCACTTTCTTTATAACTTTTTTTTTATTTATCCCTAAGAATCACAATAGAGGGTCTTATGTATTGTAACCATAAAAATAATTATATAAGTACATATTTTTATGTGCTTAAAGGTTCAAGTTTTTTTAATGAATCTGTCGTTCATCTGATCCATCCTACAAATGGGAACCATACTCCATACAGCTGTTTAAAGGATCAAACTGGCCGGGAGTAAAATATAGCAGAAGTAGGATGCTTTATACTGTGATAAGAAACTCGGATACATGCTGTGTACCTACGAGTTTTTTTTTTGTCCACCACTTAATTGATTTAGATATAGGGGCTATCTTTAGAATCCTTACGGGCCTCCTGAGTGACATAGATAATTATTTTATAGCAGTATTATATATTGTAATTAATAACGTCCATAAAAAAAAACTTGTCATTCTGTAAAATCGTCAAAGCACAGTCTATATAATACGATATTCAATTGCTGTAACTGCATCAGATTCGGATGCACCTGCACCGTTTCGCAAGCGGCCTTCGCGGCGTGGGAATCGAACAGGCGAAAATTGCAGTATTAGGCTCAAATTACACTGAAAGGACAGCGAAACGCAGACAGGAATTTCACCCTTTTGTCGCCAAAGATTCGTTCTAAACGCTTCGACAGATCCTTTTTGGTTCGAGTAGCTAAGGTGTGGAATGAACTTCCTGCGTCTATATTCCCAGACAAGTACAGTCCCGGGACATTCAAAAGTAAAATAAATGTGTATCTCTTGGATAGGCATGTAACATCCTCGTCTTCATCGTCACTTACCATCAGGTGAGATGGGAGAAAATGCCTAAATCAATAATTAATACAAGAAAAAGCGAAGCGGCGAGCACTTACACTGTGATGACCAGCATCGTGAGAAAAAACTTCGACGCCGGCGGCCGAAAGATGCCACGAGCGGGCTCGAGCAGCCAGAGGAGGCGACGAATTTTTGATGCGAGGCCTAAAATCCTATCACAATGTAAACGCTCGCCGCGTCGCTGCCGTTTCGGTGTGAATTAAGCCTTAGTGCTCAAAATCAAAATCAAAACGTTTATTCAGAAAATAGGCCTTAGCAGGCACTTTTTCACGTCATATCATATTTAAAATTATTAGATAATATGTATTTATTAATTGTTCAAAAGCTACAGACTGCTAGCGTGCTATCACTCGTGGTCGGTCTAGGCTGCGCTTGCGCATGGGAACTTGAATTAATTTTGTTTAGATTTCGGCGTCGTACTTGACCTTTTGACATGCCTCTGTGATGCTATACAATTACAGCTATATTCGTATAAGTGGCCAACAAAGGTGTCTGATTTTTCTAGCAGCCTAAAGGCATCTGACATAGCTTAACGACTGCTACCAATGATGACAGCCGGAACAAACTGAACGTGCCTTCCGAACGTGCCTGCACGGAGTGACTCGAGATAATTTTTGAGCAGTGCTATATAGTAGTTATACAAATTAATTAAAAAGTATTTTTTAAGACTGTCCTGTTCATTTGACAATTCAAAGACACATTTAGTTGTAGACATCAAAATCGTGAATTTAGTTAGATACTTACTATAGCACGGCCGGAGTTTTCTGATTTACGGTGTTTAGTGAAAAATTGGCATAAGGACCATCTTTATTCAAATAGGATAAATGGGGTACTATTTTTTAACATAGAAACACAAGACGTTTTTCATAAAATATCATATATTTTCCAGCAGTCGCTTGTTCAAAAAAGCACTCTTGATCGCTAGCAAACTTTCTCAATAATTTAATTCTCTTATTGGCTCCGTCGTTAAAATATAATAAAACAACTGAGAATCAATAACTTTTCAGGTCTTAAGATAGGAATTCATATTGTTGGATTGCAGTTTATCTCGAGGAAACCATAACTTTTAATAGAATTGATAAATTGATAGATAATTTCTATTTCTAAAAGTCAATTTATAGTTTACGTCACGTGGCGAGGAAGTTAGGCGTGTTTTATCAATTTGAAGTAATTATTTTATTTTTTTGTATCTCTAAAGTGGTGATTCAGCCCATCGCCTAAATATGAACAACTTCCAACGGGAACAATGCTGGTAACCTCAAAAATAATGATGAAATTCCATAAAAACATTTCGAGCCCGGTTAATTTGTATGAGAATTACATTTTTTTAGTTTTCTGCGTTGGTCCAATGGTAACAGTTGTTCATATCGACGGGCTAGACCACTCCTTTAAAGGTATAAATCCATCAAAATTTTACCGTGTTTATGAGGCATATGACATGGTGCAGTTTGTCCAAAAAAGGATGTATTGTGCTTTGTACATAAAAGGGCCTGTTTCGTGCCCTGCTCCTAAACGGACGTGGGAGACAATGCCCTCAAAACCTAATGACTCATTGTCTAGAAAAACTGTTAAACGAGTCGCTGGACCGAAAACTTCGGATGCTCTTGACCCACTGCCTCCAATAGCCCAAATACCCCATAAAAGACAGTTGAAAGTGAAACTTGTCCAAGCGTGAGCGCCTTATTCGTTGCCCACGCCAGCCGTGGGCAGTGGCGACAGTTGGTGCTTGATTTACACTTTAATGACAGGTGTTAGGAATGAATTATTGATAACTGTAAGACTTGTATGATAAAATATATGGCTTAAAATTTACGTTTGTAAATTTGATTCAAATGATAACTATGAAAATTTTAAAAGCAAGTATAATATCTGATGCTAGCTGATTTTGGCTATTCTTATTCTAATGTAATATTAATTTTTTTTAAGATATCTTTAAAAATATTTTTTGTAATCCTTCATCTTCTAAATATTTTGGTGACATACATGATTTGTTGCATGTTTGTTGTATCGTGGATAACTACAATAATTTGTCTAAAACATAAGTTCATTCGAGTGTCGTTAAACTCTTTGATCAGACTGTCTGTATCAGCACTTAGCGCTAATTCCAATAAGGCAATTTGTTATGTCTGTTCGTCTGCTTCCTAGAATGCAGTCTGCTCGCGTGGCGTCTGTCTACATTCTAGATTGATTCATAGCCTGCGTGTGTGATCAAATTATTTTCATAGTCAGCGCTAACACATTTTGCAATGTTGTGAAATTGCAATGTATGTCAAATTCTTCTTTGTTTAACCATTGACAGTGAACATGCAAACAGTTAAACCTAGATGATTTAGTTACGTGCTTACGTCTGGGTCTCTTACGGGATAGACATGGATAAATAAAACCGATAGCTATGTCTAGTAATACGGCAGGTAGTTTACTGTATAATCTTCTGTTATTAGGATCACCATTTGCAAACTCATCCAATTCTTTTTCTTATTTATTTTCCACATCAATTTGGAAGAAAGATTTAAAAGTTGGACAGAATGTACTCTTTTTTTTTCACACTGGTTTGGAAGTAAAGAAAAAACATTGACTGTACCAACTGCTTCTCTTCCCGCGCAGACCGTAAAAGCCAATCGAGGGAATGGGCGAAAATCTAAGGAATCATGGCAATAAGTGAAACGGCTAGCAACCCATCACTATTTACATTCCGTTTTCCATCTCAACGCCCACCAACATGCTAAGCGTGGATTTAGGTCTTATAGACCTGAGCTCTGTCTACCCAGCAAGAGCAATAGACGTGACGGTATGTATGTTTGTAGAATTTAAAATCAGAAGTAAAGATGATACTTTGGTTACTTACAAAAATTTGCGGATATTTAACTAAACTCAGGAGGTCAAGGTCTTCTGCGTTCAACTCCTTATGAGTATACAGCTAAGTTTTATAGCAAACTTGCCACCATTACATTACACATATTCGCACCGTGACGTCATCATGCGGGCGCAGCAATCTTGATCCTCGTATTATGAATAAGTGCTAGGATGAGTCCACACGGTGAAATTTCCATCCCAAAACAAAGCATTTAAAAAAAATATATATTAGAATTTTATAAAGTCTTGAGAGTTGAGATTAGCAGTCATACTTTTAAATGTGCAGTCATTGTTTGTGTAGCAAGTAGAAATCCGTAGCATTTGCCTACCATGGGAAAGAGACGCGATACGAGATCATCGCGTCAATGGTGGATTGTTCGATATTGTATGATACGATATTTTATTCTCTTCAATCTTCATCTCTTGAAAAACGGTAGATGAGTATTACGTTTATATACGAGTATTAGTTATACGTTACTATAATCCAGTTTTATAAGGTTATCTCTTAAATGTCTATGACATCAGCTTTACTGTATACCTTCTAGACTCCATCGTGTCTTTATTTCAAGGAGCAGAAAACTGGCTAATTGAGTTATGTCAACTTATGCGATCATATCAGTAGCTGTGTATTTGGATTATAATCTATGATTTAGACACATTTTTTCCTACGCTGTTAGGGTAATAGAGTATCTACAGTATGTTGAATATAAGCAATAAGGAATTTTTGGGCAGTATTACCAGATATTTATGATATGGCTGCCAAACCTGGGCTTTGACCCAGGACCATCTCCGAAAGCTCAGAATATGCCAAAGAGGAATGGAAAGAAGTATGACGGGCCACACACTCAAGGACCGCAAAAGAGCGAGCGACAAAAGATAACAAACTAAAGTAGATATGATCAAAAAAATCAAACAATTGAAGTGGCGGTGGACAGGACACATCACCAGAGAAAGCAGAGCGAAGTGAACAAACATTGTGACTGAGTGGTTCCCCCTGGACGGCAAAAGAAAGGGAGGCAGACAATACAAGCGATGGGTAGACGACATAAAAATGGTTGGAGGAGCGCTATGGTGTAGGATAGCAAAGGATAGGAAAAGCTGGAAGATGCTGGAAGAGGCCTATGTGTCACGAGACATGCTGGTCACACATGCCAGCAACATGGCTTAATAATAATAATAAACCAGATATTTTCATCTTTGACTTGGGATATTAAGGTTCCGTACGAAAATTGAAAAACGGAACCCTTATAGGATCACTCGTGCGTCTGTCTGTCCGTCCGTCCGTCTGTCACAGCCGATTTTCTCCGAATCTACTGAACCAAATTAGGTGAAATTTGGTAAGATGGTGTAATCCTATGACCCAAACACGGATGTGCAAAGTAAATAAAGATTTTTTTGAAATAAGGGTCATGTTCAGGGGCCCAATAACAAAATTTAAAAAAAAAGTTTTGCAAACCTTACTGTGTCATATATCAAATGAAAGGGCTCATTATGAGGATTCCTTGACACCCTGATCTCCGAAACTACTAGACCGAAAATTTTGAAAAAATTACAAAATGTAGTTCATTCCTTGAAGATTACAGGAAAAATAATAAGAATTCTATCACTTGAAAATAAAGTGGTAAACTCACTATAATAAGTTCATTTAGGGAAATAGTTCACTAAAACACCACTAGATAGCGCTAGTCAATTAAATAAAACATTTTTGCACATTGTGTGTGTGTACGGAACCCTCATTGCGCGAATTTGACTCGCACTTGACCGGTTTTTTTCTCTTCAACACCGTTCCTTGTCTTTTATTCGCAAGGTCTATAATACATGAAAAAAGCTCTCGTGTGGTAATAGCCTAAGGCTCTAATCAAGCTTAGCATCGCAATCCTCGTACATGTACTTAGCTACCGATGAAGCCTGCAATCACAGAGCTTGTTGCGGGTCGTTCACCCCGTCACCGACACTGGACTGGTATGTTAAAAGTTCACATATGTTTGCCGACAAACGAATTTCCGTGTTTGTGTTTGCATAAATGAGTGGTGTTGTTTCGGTTAAGGCTTTTGATAAAGTTAAAGAAGAAGTTGATATCAGGGATCGTCTGTATAAGAAAAGTATTTAATTTAGAAAATAATTTATTAAAATTGTTTGTACTGAAATCAAATTTGATTAATTCGTTTGAACGGGAAGAGGATTTTGATAATTAAGAAAAAAAACCTTTAAATGAGTACCCCGTAACAAATCAATAATATACAAATGAATTATCTTATGTTTTCTTTATGGCAGATCTTTCTAGTAGATGTTGTTTTTGTTTTTCGTATGTGTCAGTGGCCAACACTGGTGTCAGATTTTTCAAGCTGCCTTAAGGCATCTGACATAGTTTAACGACTGCCATCAACGATGACAGCCGGGACCAACGGCTTAACGTGCCTTCCGAAGCACGGAGGATATATATATGATTATCAGTAAGTAGACTTATTATAAAATCTTTGTAGGTTATGAAAATAATAATAATAGCAGGTGCATCGTTTTCATTGCCTTACCAACAGAAATTACAAAAATGAACGCTAATACACCATAATGAGTACTATTTCTTACCACATTATAATTCGTATGCAGGTCGCAGCCTCGCCAAACCTAAAAGGCAGAAGGCGGGCGCCGCCGCCATACAGTCATGCAAATTCCCGCTTTATGTCATATTTCTATGCTAATACGCTATTTTTGTGCAGTGACACATGCCAAGAGTCATGGCGCTAGTTATTAACTGTTAACGCTGTAGATGTTATACGATTCATTTAGACCAGTGGTCCTTAACCTTTTAGTAGTAGTTTAGTTTTACCTTTGATTTGATTGATTGCCCAGCAACTCTTTGCAGATACTTCCTTCTTCCATTACCTTTCTTTCTTTCTTCTTTTAATTTATATCTTCCACCGAGATTTCAGTGATTCTGCCAATGTTCAGTACAATGAGATACTGGGTATCGGTGTTGTACGGTAAAGTTTATAGTGTGGCATCAAAGATGGCGTATGTTCTTTGACAGCCTCTTGGGAGCTTCTGGTGATAAAATTCCATTACCTTATCCCACTTTTGATGTGTGGTTGGCATAGTATGCCAGTGCTCTCCGTTTAGTTCTGTCGTCTTCCCAACCAAAGCGTTTGTCACTCCTTTCTTGTTCATAGTGTCCTTGACACAATCCATCCATCTTTTATTAGGGTTTCTTCTGTTCCTTTTATATTATTACCTGCAGAGGCAGGTAATAAACCAACACTAAATAAACAGATTCAGCAGCTCTCAAAATGCTGTGTAAATAAAATGTTTTTAAACTTCAATTTAACGAAAATAATAACGAAAAGTTGCACACTTACATAATTCTACTATGATCACTATAATATTTGTTTGTATTATTTATCGATAATTGTACAGTTTATTTATGCTGTGTTTGTGGAATCTACAAATAAAAGGGCTTGTTTTTATGTAACAAACGCTGCAAACCCCGCTTGTATGCAGATAAAAATGGAATTATAAACAGACACCTTTAAGAATCAATGCGGTTGATTCCAGGGACCACCAGTGATCCACAGATCACTGGTTAAGAACCATTGTTGTTTCATAGAACCTTCCCTCTTGTCTATAGATGTCGTTAGAGACGGCTAAATTACCATTGTATTAATGGTAGACATAGAATTTGAGTGGCATTGACTGGCAACAGTGACACCTATGCTGTCACCCACCTGCCCGAATCGCTTACTTCCAAGTCTGCCTTTCACCACTTGATTTTGGGCATTAGGCAGTCTTTGCCCTTATGAAATTACTTGAAAAAAAAATACCACCGCAGGTGAGGACGCAACCGGAAACACACTCGAATGAGATACTCATACTTAAGTTGTACAATTAAATTGTGATTACTTTTATAATTATCAAAGTATTAATGTTGAAGTATTTATAGGAATTCCATTAGTTAACTAAAATGGAAAACTCTTAAATCTATCTAAGTAAATAATTGATGTCACTATTGCAGAGTCTAATCTATTAACCGTTATTTGGGTGTAACATAGTATGTCGTTAAATTTTTTTGTTTCGACCAGGAGAATTATATGTCCATGTATCCACGTTTTATAATTTATTCTCTCCCCTCGTTTCGTTCTTATTTTTTTTCCATTCCAGCCAGTCCAATCAAATCAAAATATCATCTCAATCAAAATATAATTATAAGTCCTCGAGTCCCGACCTACGAAAGATCATTAGGATTGAGTACGCACCGCGGAAGGGCGATAAAATTCAATCAAAGAGCGTGTAATTGCTAGATGGCATGATACCAATTAAGTTAATGCCTAACAGCATTCCTGAGCTAATGGCCCAATACCGCGGGTTCGGGACAACCGCTGCAATCCCGCGAACGGTTTCATAAAATCGATCCCGATTGGTCACGGTCAAGCCCTTCCGCGTTCTATTGCTAGATAAAACATGAAATACAGCCGTAGGTTCGTAGCTAACTATGATTACTATCGCTAATCCTACTAATGTTATAAATGTTTGGATGTCTTCGAACTGGGCTGTAAACGTACAACTGCCATAATTTGACATAGCAGATACGGTTTCCGGTTTGTACGAATTCTAGGTCGATTTAAAACAAACAACGTTGCTTGCAAAAGCTAGTAAACCACTTAATAAATTCAAAAAAAGGTATACGATCGTAAATTTCGTCGCATTAAATTACTTGGGCTTAGTTTATTGCAACCCAAAACCGTGCATCTCAATCGGGCTAACACATTCATAAATTCCATTCCTTTTCCTTTTACGCCACACTTTATTACCATACGAGGCGAAAAGATATCAATGTAAAATGCAAATTACCGCTGTTTAATTGTGCCGTAGACGAAAAAAACTTGAAAACTCAATCTTGTATCCCATCTATCAGGCGCACAATCTTTGATCGCGTAGCTTCCCCGTCCGCCGTACGTAATTATAGCCAGTCGGCTGATAGGATTATAAATTAAGAAGACCAAAAAAGGACATGGTGGCAGGACGCGCGCGCGCCGCCCAATCCCTGTCCATTACTCGATTAGCATATAAGTTTTACGAGCACCGTACGATTGAAAGGAAAATGCATGGGAACCTTATTCACTGCTCCACTTCACTAATTCACTTTCGTTTGACAGCTCCGCGATAGCTAGGAGCAATTTCATTGGCAATTTCGTCTAAAAACTGTGCAACTTTTTGCTCTGCCGTCACGTACGATGCGGTCAGAGCGATGCAAAGGATCGAGTTCCTCGTCCGTGGCTCGCTTTTTTTTTAATTTTGCCCTGTTGCGGTCGACGAAGGAAGTTTAGTATAACGCGAGCGTCTTTAGCCAGCTACGGACAACTCCTGCGGTTTTTATATGGATTACAGTTCCCATGTCTCTGGAGTCGTTAGAGGTTTTTTATTATTTCGTGATCATACGGGCTTTTTCTGGCGAGTAATCATGGAACCAGAGTATAATTTTCATCTTTGAAATCAATTATGTCGGGATAAAAAAGGAATAGACCTTGGTATAGAGTGCGTGGGTAGATGGACATCCAATAACGTCTAACATGGTTTGAGATACGATTCTGTGCCACAAATAAAAGAACATCATTTTTTTATCGGCGTACATGGATCGTAGACTAGTAGCAATAGGATCAAATTACCTATTGACTAGACTATGAGATAAAGGCTCAAGGCGAGAATAAAGTTTTAATAAAAGGTATAGTCAATATGGAATTCAGCAGGGCCGCTATTTCAACAACGGTTTATTCGGTTAATAATTATGATATTGCAGTGAAATTTTTGACTTTAAAGTTTTTGGTAATTATTATTTTTAAATGTTAGCTTTTTATTTTATTTTCTTTCAATCCTATTTCTTCCTCCAAAAACTTTCAGTACGTCTATTTTCATTAATAATCAAGAGTTTGACTAAAACCAGAAGCACCATTTTAATTTTTCCATCAACACGATCTTTGGGAAAACCGATTTTGGTGCATTTTTTTTTATTTGACATGTAATTTAGATGAATTTGATCGAAATTGGTTCAGCCATCCGTCGTCTACCTTTTAGAGAGTTTTATAGTGTCCTTAATTTTGTGTCTCCGGTTTTTTCGCGGGGACTTTTAATACATTACTGCTATCAACAAAATAAGTCTTCTAAATTTACGGGCTGCAAAGAGGCAATTAATATCGGGCAATATAAACAGTTTTAATTAAAAAGCCATCTAGATTACGATGCCTGTTAGTATTTAAATTTAATTTTTCACTTTAAATGAGATAAAAGCTGACCCTTTCAGCTTTAGCTTGAGTTTAACGACTATGATCGTCTGTTATGTTTTTTTTTTTTTAATTTATTTCAGGACTTTATAGTTCCGATTAACATTACTGATTCACGTTATCGCATAAAGCATAGTTCAAGTTTAGATTGTAGCTTATTAGTGGAAACGGACGGTTTTTAGATAAGCCTAAATATTGTAGCTCCTCTATTACTTAAACTATCAAATAATATTTAAATAAAATTAATTTAATACGGTTTTTATCGTGTTTATTGCGTTATTTATAACGGTAATGTCTAAGTCTACCTGCGACCACAAACACTGAAAAGTGTTCGAAACGTTAGGTGTATAAATAATGTTTTAAACCCGATAAAACCCGTATTAAATTAATTTTATTTATATGTGTAACAATCGAAAACAAAACATTAGAAAACATTATCAAATAATAATTAATACATTTACGATTAATACGGTCCAAAAGTCAACCAAACTATGATTGTAATGTTGTATTTTACGGGCGAGGCCCTTTCCTTTACACCAATAACAATTGCTTGATTTTATGATAATCGTAAATGTATTGGAAAATGTCGTATGATGCTCGTACTGTGTACGCTGGCTATTACAGTCATCAGTTTACTATAAGCACTCGGCTTTACCATGAGGTAAAGAACGCCGAGTAAATCAATTAAACAAGAATATAATATCCAGTTTATCGTACTTACAACACGTACGTACATAATGTACAAAATATGTATTATTCAAGGTACTTGGTAAAAAATGTCGAACTTTTTGGAACAGTACCTTTTCACGGGATAAAAGCAGCCTTGCCTGCCAGGCGTCAACAGGACAATAAAGGGCTTTTTTTAAAGGATCTTTTGAGTGCGTTTGACCTTAAAAAATTGCCTGATGGGAAGCAACGAAAATATTGCCTATATATTAGGTATAATAATACCTAAATCGTACACCAACATCGCATTCACAAATTTTATTCCGTTCATGTAAAAAGTGTCGTTTCCAGGACACTAACTCTCGCCTGCATTTTTGACCGTGAATACGAGTTCGTCCATTTATCACGGGGCGTTGACCCCGGGGACAAACATTCGTGGCAGTCCCGACCGGGCCAATGTAAACATTGTAGAGGTCGGCGCCAGATAACTTTATTTCGGTTGTGACTAGTGCTGAACCGCTGATTTCAATGTAGAAGTATATGTTTAAACCATGAATTCTGGTATTTAAAAAAAAGGTTACTGAATAGTTACTATATAATTCCAAAGTTTTGAGAAGAATAATAAAATAAAAATTTTGTACTTTTTATTCCAAAACATGACAAATAAATAAATAAATATATAGGGACATATCACACAAATTGAGCTAGCCCCACAGTAAGTTGTGAACTTGTGTCGCAGGATACTAACTCAACGATACTATATTTTATAACATATAATTATATAGATAAACATCCAAGACCCAGGTCATTCTGAAAAAGATCGTTTTCCATCATGACCTGACCGGGGATCGAACCCGGGACCCCCGTGTCGCAGGCTGGCGTGTTGACCGCTGCGCCACGGAGCTCGTCGTGAGAAAAAACAAAATAATTGAAAAAAAAACGCCCTTTGAATTATTAATATTACTAGCTGTTACCCGCGTAATATATAGCCTATGTCCTTCTCAGTACCCTAACCTATGTGTATGCAAAATTTCATGATAATCGGTCCAGTAGATAGGGTGTGAAAGCGTAACAAACAAATAAACAAACAAACAAACTTCGCATTTATAATATTAGTTGGGAAGTTGGGATAATGTTAGTAGGGATTGGGATGGGATGGGATTGGGATTTTTTCAGAATATGAAAAATTATATTATATGTATTACGAATTGATTGAATATTTTACATTTAGAATATCACGAAAAGTATAAAGCATGTGTGGTACGTAATTAGAAGTAGTTTTTTTTTTTTCAAATAAGTTGCATTCCGCTGAAAATATGGTGCCGATTTCTTTTCTAATTTTATTTGACTCGTTTCTTTTTTAACAACGTAGATAAAATATCCCAAAGTTTTGGTGATTTTATTTCACCGAACACACTATGTGAGCCTGTGTCCGATGGGATCAAATGGGCATTCCTGTTCAAAATGTGACCAATTTAGAGGCTGCGTGACGGACACGGCGATTAGAACATATTTGTCCATCACTGAGATGGATGTCCTGACAGATGAGTTATCTCGATTTTCGGTTTGTATGGTAATGAGGCCATTTGAATTTGATACAGTAATTAATACTCGTACAAAATTCTTTAGAAAAGGGTAAAGTTCTTTCTTAAGGGTACGCTAGTCAGGTGTTTCGCCATACAAATTCTGTAGGGTGATGACTTCGTTGTTCGGTATCGTCTGTTTAAAGTTTCTAATTCTATCGATTTGTATTGTCGTTATCTATGCTTGTATGGAATCATAATTGTAAAATTATAAGTACTTTAAAAGTTATGAGTCTCAGAACATTCCGTTTCAACACGTAATTTTAACGCAACTTTGGGCACAATTAAATACCGGAAAGAGTATAAAATCTCTAAAACAAAATTTATACAAGCATAGTTTGGTTATTAAAAAAATTAAATATCTTTACTTTCAATTAAAACATTCAGCTTTTTTATCACAAGAACACTTTTCCCAAACGCATACTCGCGAATTTTTAGACGACAAAGATTTAGATTTTAGACTGTAGTTCCGATGTGCTTATACATCAGTGTAAATAGTTCCGCACTGTTCAAAACCGAGTCTATCCCTTTCTCAGCGAAATAGCACGTAAATTAGCCACGTGCGCTGACGAGTTCGAGTTCCCGACTAGCGCATCCTTCATATGATAAATAAGTAGGGCCAAATCACACAAATTGAGCTAGCTCCACAGTAAGTTGTGAACTTGTATCGTAGGATAGTAACTCAAAGATACTATATGTTAGAAAAGATACTTATATAAATAAATTAAATGAATAGTTTTATTCAAATTTGGATCTATTGTATCACTTTTTGAACGTCATTTATCTTTCTAGTTATTATTTTTTTTACATTTGCAAAATTGAAACTCTACTAGCGTTTCGGAAAGACCACTGCTAAGAAGAAGAAGATAAAAGTCCAAGACCCAGATCAATGTAAAAAAGATTTCGTTGTGGTAGAGCCACGCTACCGGCGAAAATCACTTTAGCTGGTAGCATGAATGGGCCGGCTCGTCCGGGGAAGTACCGCACTCTCACAGAAAATCGACGTTTGAGTAATAGCTTTACAGCTTCTATGCTTCGTTCGGTGAGTGAGAGCGCCGGAGGCCCATCCCACCTCCCCTCTGGGGAGGGAAAAATAAATGGCCGGCAACGCTCTTGTCATACCTCTGGTGTTACATTAGTCCATGGGCCGCGGTGATCACTTACCATCAGATGACCCGCTTGCTCGTTTGCCGTCCTATGACATAAAAAAAAGATCGTTTTTCCATCATGACCTGGCCGAGGATCGAACCCATCCACCAGTGTCATAAATCATAATAGAACTGGCACTGGTACTCACTCACTATAGCCTTACAAAAATTACACACCTGCTGCAACTATGCGTCTTTCGTCAACAGAGATCTAGCTGGCAAGTGCCAATTCTTTAAATTATGCTCATCCATAACCATAAGAAAAATACTCTTCAAGTCAATAGCCTTGGTTTCTAATTATTATAAAAGTCTAAAGAATTAATAAGACATGAAAGTATCACTAACTTGGAACATATCAGTATAAACTGATGTCGCTGCCACTGTCTCTTCGCTTGGATCACTATTTTACTCAACGGTTTAATGCAGTTTTCATCAATAGAATTCATGAGGAAGCTTTTTAATGAATTCCCGGGCGTAGCTGATGTAAAAATTTTACTACTTACCTCCATGGTTATCTCAAGCAGTTTCAGGAAGATGTATAGTTATCGGTCTATCAGTTTGAAATTGGTTATAAAATCGCAGACACGCTGATCAACTATCCACATCACCGTCAACCACCCCTGGAGAAAAGGTCGCTGCCCTCCAACCTACACTATTAATCTTTGTCTGCCGCCACACTTAACCATGTTTTCCGAAAGTTCCACGTCTAAACCACATTCATCTCAGTATAATTCTGTAACGGTGTCTGCTACTAAATCTCCCTAAATTACCGTATCTTTGTCGGTGAAATTCATCCCTACATTATTTAGAAAATGTCCCATTTTAAAACTTTCACGTCTAAAAACTACATTTGTCTTTGTTTAGTTATGTAACGGTGCTTTTATTTATACCATTAAATCACTCCCTAAATATTCTGAATCTCGATTGTACACAAATCACGGTTCGGGATGGATGGGACCATCTAAAACTTCATTTATAAAATGTCCTAAGTGTGCCCGGGAGCGCGGCCATATGTGCCACGATTTTTTACTCTGCCCTAATAAAAACTGGTCAAACGTGAGCTTATTTTGTTGAAACAGTTCCGTATAATAGTACATTTTCTGAACAATAGTACAGAATTGTTACAACAATAATAACAGGTTTTGCATACTAAAAAGGATGATGGACTTTTGGACTGGAATTTGTAATAATTTTCAAAATGATAAACTTTAGAAAAACTTATCTTGCTTCCTGTTTTCAAAAATGCAGTGCAGATAAAACGATAGAGCTTGTTTTTGGACGGAGAATAGAAATAAAATTATCATCACCAGTGAGGATCTATTCTGATGCATGTACGTCTATATGACATTTTCGAGATGTCCAAAGTGTTTAATGAAGATCATCAATTACAATTCACAAAAAGGGTTCTTATTGATATGATGACACTGATCCCTGACACAAGTTTTTACCGACCATTAGTTTTTACGCGCACTAATGACGCTGTCCAGCGCACGATAATAATAGAACTCAAAGGACGAACCGAGATTACAGCCAAATGGTGAATATTTATGGAAATTCCTTCGATAATACAGTTTTGGGAAGTTTGTTTGTGTACTTTTTATTGCACACGACACAAAAATACAATTTAATAAGAGTAAGATACAATTAAAAGGAAGAACATGTACAGTGGCGGACTATCCCAAAAGGCAATTCTTCTAGTTAACCAAGCTGAAAGTGTTCGAGGCAAAAATATCGGGTATAATGAGGTTAAGTTTTTTAGGATTGTTACTCTTTACTCAGTAACTTGTAGATGTGGTTAATTATTTAATCTACCAACATCGTCCGAACGCATTCCCGGTAGCATCCTTCAGATCCCGGAACCGCTACCTATCCTAGGTGATATAACTAGGTTACTGGTTTATACACACAGTGACTGCCGTCTGACCTCCGCACCTCGTCCTCTTTGTAAGATATGTGTTTTTATTTTGTTTCTATGCGCAATATTGGTTTTACTCGTATATCTATCTCTGAACAGTCTTTGGTTGGAATATTATCAAAACTAAAGAAACTTACTTTAAAAAAACCTCCTCATCATCATATTTCCTACGTCTCTAATCACATGTCGGCCAGATTTAATACGATGTCAAGACATCAGACATCAGACCCCCAATCCTTCAACGAAATCCAAAATGACAACCAGGCGCCCAGAATCCAAGATGGCTCGCCTGTCCCGTACCACAGCTGATTGATGTGCACCCTGGGCCTGGTTTAATGGACTCCTGACGTTGATTTAATAAAAACCCTTCATTACGCCTTCAGGGTCAGGATCGGAGCCGAAACATACTATAATTATTCGAGCCATCAGGCAATTAAGCCTTTTTGATATTAGAAAGCGCTTTCTCTGAGTCTTCATGTCGAAAGCTTTTGGTTACTTTGTTGCTTAATTTATGGTAATTATTTACGTTTTTATATCTGTGTGTTTGTCAAATTGGAGTTTCCAAACGTGTGAACGAATTTATGTTTGTTTAAGAACAAATTAATTTGTTCAAGGTAAATTTGTCCCTTTAAATGATGTTTTTGATTAACATTAAATCTCATCATAAGCCCAGCCCCACGTAAACTAATGCAATAAAAAATATCAGTCGTTCCGCTGAGATCCCACTATTTGGATCCTTTCTTAGTCAAAAAATGTTTCATCAAAATTTAATATTTTTGTCTTTTAAGCAAAATGTGCTATTTTTTACACGGTGGCGGGAAAAAGTTGACCGTTATAAGAATAGTTATTCTCATCAGAACCTTTTACATTTTCGTATTTGTAGGGTTCTTTATTGACCTTTCTCTCTTTAACCATAATAAATTTTTGCTTTGTGTCGTACCGTTTGCTAGTATAATTTATTAAAAATCGTTTTCTCGATCTTGAGCACATACTGGTGCCCTAAAGGTCAACAGACGCAATTAGAAGATGCGCGCGAGCCTGGCAGGCAATCACTCATGTCGAAAAACACCGCCATCTTGAAACTCAAAGTGCTTTGTGCGAGAATTTGCACCCACTTCGTAGACTTCCAAAGGTTTGACTGGTCAAGTCTCAAAATGATTTTAAAAAAGTGAAGTGCGTCTGTTTTGATGATTTACCAAGAGATTACGGCTCTTGTAATCGCTATAAAAGTCTATGGTAGCCACAACTCCTTGTCTTACCAATTGCATGAATCTCGGCAGGTCCTAATTACATGAGTTCTATTCGTGGCAGCCTGAATGACTCATTAATTTCTTTACTAGTCAAATAATATTGATAAACACTAAGCTGGAAAATACTACGACTTAACATTTCACTCCAGTGCCTAAAGAGACTGCAACACTTGATAGCTTCAAACCCTTGACTCAACTCTTGGATTAATCTCGGTAGGTCCTAATTACATGGGTTCTATTCGTGGCAGCCGGAATGATTCATTAATTTCTTTAGTAGTCAAACAGTACTGACAAACGCTCTTCGACTTAACATGTCACTTCAGTGCCTTAAGAGACTGAGGAAACTGAAATAGGTATAAAAGTCTATGGTAGCCACAAACCCTTGTCATCTTGGATAAATCTTGGTAGGTCCTAATTACATGGGTTTTATTGGTGGCTACCGGAATGGCTCATTTTCATTTACTAGACAAATGACTAAACATTTAAGTTCAGTGCCTAAAGAGACTGACGCTTTTGTAATCGCTATAAAAGTCTATGATACCATACCATAGACGTTTAGGACCTTCTTATTTAGATTTATATATAAATCTCAGAATCCAACTAACTCGTGGTAAAAAGAATGACTCATTAATTTCTTTCCTAATCAAAAAGTATTGACAAACAACATTTAATTCCAGTGCCTATAGCGACTGAGGCACTTGTAATCACTTTAAAAGTCTACGCTAGCCAAAAACCCTTCTCTCCGACTTGGATGAATCTCGGTAGGTCATAATTACATGGGTTTTATTCTTGGCTACCGGATTGATGGTCCTCGCACTTCGCGCCGTCATTCGGGGGCAATTTGCAATTTGAATAAAGTTTGCGTCTTTTTTACTTGATGGGTTGTTAACACGGGTTCCGAGAAACCTTGTGTTTCATTATTTTTTGGTTTCATACTGAATATACGTACGTCCCTGTATAGGTACAGTCCGATGCATAATAAAAAATCTTATACAATTAAGAAAATATTGGGCGAGTGAGAGTCTGGCTCGCCCATGAAGGGTTCCGAAGAAGCAAGCTTAGATTAACCAGAAACCTCTATAATTTTTCGCCAGCTAACGTTATCTTTAACTTTGTTTCTCATAGTGTTTGTATGAATGACAAAGTTATTTTTGCGGTTTATGAAAAAGTGCTATATCTCAAAAATTACTAATTGTATATCGTTACTACCAATTTTTCCTTGTAAGTGGAACTAACTGCCACGGCCTGCCAGCATGCTTGCCGGGCAGGGCACCTTGTACGTATTTTTATCAGGCCTTAATTAAGGCCAATATTTTTGTTTAAGTTTGGCAGTCTAGACGTTAATATTATATTATCTTTGCGGTCATGTATGAAAATATTTGAATAACAAACAGCCTGCCATTAGGTTGTATGTCGTACTCATTAAAAAAACATGTATTTTCTCTCCTAAGTCGAGTTTGGGCGATATTTGACAAAGACAAACACGCTCTTGACGACGACGTCGATGTCCAGTTAAGTGCTTTTTAATCGTAACAGCAGTTAAGTTATAAATATCTGCATGTTTTTGCCGGACAAGCGACGGGCGACATATAAAGTAAGTATAGAAGAGTAACTGATTTATTCCTCTCTTTTCCTCTTATACCTTTATTATTATGTATTCTGTGCTTATATATATAAGGTAGCAGATTTTAGTGATGCGGCCTGTCATAGTGTGCGCATATTATGACAGGCCGCAAAGCAAAAATCCGCTTACATCGCTCGTGTGTATTTTGTATGAAAATACGAGCGCTTTAAGAGCGTAGATTAGCAGTATTTTTTCAATATGGTTTCCATACAAATGTATTTCTCTATTTTCTCGCTGAAAACTGATTCTAGAGCCACAATTATTTTTTCATAAAATCTAGTACTAAAATAGAAATGCCCCATTTTTTATTTTTTCCAAAAAACTGTTTTTGTACAATTTTTTTTCTTATAAACATGTTTTTGAAAAAAAACAAAACATATGGACATACTTATTTTAGTAATAGATTGTATGTAAAAAGAATTGTGCCTCTAGAAGCAGTTTTCAGCGAGAAAATAGAGAAATACATTTGTATGGAAAACGCACTGCTAGTATACCCTCTTAAGCGGATTTTTGCGCTGCGGCCCGTCATAATGTGCGCGTACCTTAAAAGGTACTGACGGCTCACATGCGTAAATGGAAACGTACAAGCTAAGTAGTTGTTATTAACGTTTCTATTTTTGGCAGAAACAATAAAGTAGTTTGCCAATGTTTTTCACTTGACGTATTAGTGAAAGTTATGTGCTTTTTTCTGGTTCTTTTCTTCCTCGGAAGTAACCATAATCCAGATGCCAATTCTGTATTTCCATATTTTGTGCAACTGGTAAGTCGATTAAATTTTTTGCGATTGTCTCGTTTTTGTCAATTTAAAACAATGGTTACAAATTGGCCTGTAAATGTATCCAAATCAGTTGAACAAAGAGCTATAACTAAACTCCAACAAAAGGTTAATCGACAAAAACAAAAATTGATTTCAGCAAACAGATCGCGGTCATTTGTTTTTGTGTAATTGATGATTTTAATTATTTTCTCGACTGCTGGTTGCAACAAATGTTATGTATTGCATTTTGAATGCATTTTAATTTGCGAAGCACTAATTACGTTACTTTATGTAAGTATATCATCAATCTCATGTATAACCAATAGTAATTATCAATTACAATAATGAACGAAGTTAATGTTTAAATATTACTTAGTAATTTGTCTACAACCGCAGGTGTAATAAAAATTGTAAAACAAAAATACCTGTATTATCATATCAGACTGGGAAGATAAAAAAAAAACAGAAATGGAGCTTTATTTCTGTGACAACCTATTTATTATAAAGAAATAAATAAATAAAATAAAAATGTTTATTAGGTTACAATATTTAACAAACATAGGCAGTTGCTGGGGTCTCCTTTTAAGCAAAAAATGCTTGTGCCAGGAAACCCCGCTCTTCTTATCGCTAATTACAATATCAAGTTATAAAATATAGTATCGCTTAGCCTATGACACAAGTCCTCAATTTACGGGGCTAGCATATTTGATTTGTCATACTTATATTTAATAATTGAAAACTAGTTATAAAATTTCCTGCAACTTCGTCCGCGTAAATTATAGCCTATGTCACCCGCAGATAAACGTGAAAGATTTTCAAAATTGATCCAGTAGTTTCAGAGCCCATTCAAAGCAACAAAACAAACAAACAGTCTAATCTAATCAAATCTTTCTTCTTTATTATATATACGGACAAATCACACAGATTGAGCTAGCCCCAAAGTAAGTTCTTAGTAAGACTTGTGTTATGGGATACTGCTCAACAATACTATATTTTATAACAAATACATATATAGATAAACATCCAAGACCCAGGTCAATCTGAAAAAGATCATTTTTATCTTATCATTTTGACCTGACCGGGGATCGAACCCGGGACCATCCGTGTCACAGGCCGGCGTGTTGACCGCTGCGCCACGGAGCTCGTCAATATAAGTATACTTATGCGATAGCCATGGAAATAAAGCAACACCTACCATACAAAAACTAACTTAATTCTTACAAGTGTTGCAGCAACCTATGACATTTCTCGGTCAGCTTAATTCGCATAATTATGCGGCACCTTTGTGCCTCAAAACAATGGCACAAACTTTTTAATCAATCGTGGGGCAACTCGCGCTTGTCTGTTAGTTTTGGCAAGTCGGCTACGTCTAAAATCTTATCAATTCTAACCCCAAATATAACAGCAATAAGATTGAATATGTTCCGTTGATATTTTAGACGTTCTTACGAAAGACGCGATTGTCTTGTCGACGTCATGCCTATGCGAAAATTGACAAATGATTCGTCATATTGCACGCCTAATTAATAGTTCCATACGGTTTTTTCAACGTTTACATCTTAACGTGTAATTAACATAGACATTTGCATTTCGCAAGTGCTCTATTTTATGTCATTCATCTTTTTTTTAAAATCGTAACCTCGCCTGCCAGTTGCATAATTATAGGACTCATCAAGATTATAATGTCATCATGAAATATTGGGTTTATTGAACATTAGTTTGAAATGTAAGTAGTATACTTTATATGGGATTTTACTTTGCATTCAAAATGCTATTTTACCTTATTTATTAAATAAAGAAAATAAGAAATGGTGAAAAAATTCCAAGCGGGCAGGACTTGAACTGCGTCTAGATCTAAGTACGATCTATGCGTTGCCAATTACGCCATCGCGCTTCAAGCCCCGGCGCCGAATTTCTCTACCATATCACATTCCTCTTACACGCATCTAGTCTTGCGTCACCCGTGTAAGAGGAATGGGATATGGTGGAGAAATTCGGCGCCGGGGCTTGAAGCGCGCTCTATGCGCGAAGACGCATAGATCGTACTGAGATCTAGACGCAGGTTCAAGTCCTGCCCGCGTGGAATTTAGGTAGTTATTCCCCCAGCCTCCCCTAAGGATTTCCAATACGACCTGTTGTTTCTGCCCTTGGTTAGGTCGCCCGACCACCTGGTTGGCGGTTGTCTGACGCTTCACTTGCCGGTACGTGGCGTGGTCGCCATTCAAGATCTCTTCTAGTACTATTCAGTTTAGTACCTTCTTGTAGTAGTAGTAGTAGGTACAGATATTTGCAAAATCCAAATTTTTAAAATGAAAACTTCTTTAGGCGCGTTGAACAATTTGAATAAACTTGTGGATTCGCGTCACGCGACACGCTTGTGTTGCTTCACTTTCATCGGTGGTACCTTTCTATGGCTCTCAGAGGTTTTAAATTAGGCAGTTAATTTGGATCACGGAGTTTTTGAGACATTTATTTTGTAAACGGTCCATCGGCACAAAAATCATAAGTCTTAGTCGTAAATCTGGTTTAACTCCCAAAAAAGCATTTTGGTTCGTAAATTATACAAAGTGTGGGTAAAAAAATAATACATTTTTAAAGTTAGTGGTGTTGGTATACTGATTTCACTAACTAACTTTAGAATATGTCATAAAATATGCAAAAAAAAAAATACAATTGGACACTGACAGTCATCAGTAGTCCTATGGGGATATATGTACTAGATACGTTGGTCTCTTTTTAAAGCAGTTCTTTAATTCATTCTATTGATTAAAAAAAAGTTTCAGTTCCAATATTGACCACCGGCGTAGTTTTATGTCATTTATCTTTTTTCGAAGTCCAAACCCCGCCTGCCAGTTACATAACGAATTATAAAACAATCACGAGTTTCTAAATTTAAAATCTACATTTAAAGGCAAAGGTAGACGATCAATCATCGCGCCACACGTGCGTTCAGACTTAGAGATTGACATTTGCGCGCGTTGCGTCACCCGACAGCAAAATGATGAAAACGTGTAACGCGGTCCTTGTTTCTGAACGCCCTGCGACCTTAGCAAACATTCGTGCTGTTAATTCATTGGTTCCCAAACTTTTTTCGAGGGATTTCAAGATTTTCAACGTTTATTTAATATAGTTTTCTTTGAATACTTATTAATTGTCATATTATATATTACAACTTCTATAACAAAAAAAAAATGTTGACGTCAGTAATTTAGTTATGGCTAAGTTTTGGCCGCCTCCAAAGCGGAGTGCAGAAGAAGCGGCAACTAACTGCACAACGCATTTTCTCCAATTTAACCTTAGAAAATACTTTGATATGTTGACATTGTTCTAATTAAACATGATTTATTTTTGGAAAACATGTATGTCATTAAAATTTTTAATTCTATCTCTGTAATCGATGAATATTGTAGATGTCGATATTAATTTCCGGATTTTGCGGTGATACATAGATGACTTCTCAACTCCGTAAAATGTTGTGAACCCCTTTTTCCAATACTTACGAGTATATCCCTTCCTTCCCCCTTTCATCGTGTTTCAATTTTCCGTCGCTATTAGGAGATCACTTGTCTATGGAACCCAAAGGCTATCCAGTTTGGGAACCACTGTTTTAAGTAAATATGTAGTTGACTCGCCCGATATTCTGTTGTGAAATCTTCGTAAAATCAATTAGAAATTTGGCCTCCAGTGATACAGTTTTAGTTGTTAGTTGTGCAGTGTGCGTCAAATATATATTATACTAGCTTGCGTGGAAGTGGTCAACACAGTTGTTTAGAAACCATGCTTAGGGTTGTTTTTAACATGTGAAAGCGCTAATAAAGTGTACGGCCCAGTAAGCCTTCGAGCTCCATTTATTACAAGCTTTTACCTTGCAGGTTCATCGCTCAAAAACTAATTAATTCATCTTCGTTAATTAATTTATTATAATTTTGTAAGTTAATAGCAAAAAGGTAAAGTTGGTAGCAATTTTATCCAAGAACTACGATCGTGTTGTCGGACACGGAATAAAAAAAAAACCGGCCAAGTGTGAGTCAAACTCGCGCAATGAGGGTTCCGTACAATATGCTCCGTGAACACACACACAATGTGCAAAAAATGTTTTATTCAATTGACTAGCGCCATCTAGTGGTGTTTTAGTGAACTATATCCCTAGATGAACTTATTATAGTGAGTTTACCACTTAATTTTTAAGTGATAGAATTCTTATTATTTTTCCTGTAATCTTCTAGGAATAAACTATGTTTTGTAATTTTTTCAAAATTTTTGGCCCAGTAGTTTCGGAGATCAGGGGGGGGGAAATGGTCAATTTTTGCCTTCTTTCGTGAATAAAATCAAAAGTATTGATTTTACCCGAACAAAAAAAAAATATTTTTGAGATCCTCATAATGAGCCCTTTCATTTGATATATGACACAGTAAGGTTTGCAAACCTTTTTTTTTTAATTTTGTAATTGGTCCCCTCAAAATGACCCTTATTTCAAAAAAATCTTTATTTACTTTGCACATCCGTGTTTGGGTCATAGGATCACACTATCTTACCAAATTTCATCTAATTTGGTTCAGTAGATTCGGAGAAAATCGGCTGTGACAGACGGACGGACGGACAGACAGACGCTCGAGTGATCCTATAAGGGTTCCGTTTTTCAACTTTTGTACGGAACCCTAAAAAGTGACGCGCGTGAAGTTGCAATTAGTATTATTAGTAGTTTAAAGGAAGTTGTGACCAGTAGTGTCCGGCCTATCATAGACACTCCATTTTTTCCTACAGATTTAGTACGAGATGACTAATATTCTTAAGCATACCAAAGGACAGGGGGCTTTGAAGTGCAGGGAATTTGATGCCCGCATGTCGAGTGACATTTCGTGCACTGTGGCAAAGCCGGTCGTCAAACTTTTGCTCAATTATTTGACAGTCTGTAATTCACGCACTGCCGTAAAACGTCTATTTTTTCGTCGCGCAGTTAGCCTTATTTTTCATGGAATACTAGCATGAAAAAAATATGAAGTACAGTTCAAAGATCAAAATAAATGATTACATCAAAATATTTTCAAAAAAATATTTAAAACCTAGGAAAATAAAATGGCAAAAAGCTATAGCGAATTACTTGATATTTTCAGCAATAGCTACCATTTTTTTTACATTTATAAAAAGTAAAATTGACTGAGCAAAATGGATACCTAAAAATATTACATTTTAAGCAAGTTATATTATAATTAAGGAATTATTAAATAAAAACCGACAAAAAGCGGCCGAAATGACAGATACGGGTTTGAACTGAGATCGCCTACCGGCATCACCACTTTTAACCGTATTTCATTACCAGTACGTACTATTATCGTGCGATTACCAGTACGTACTATTATTATTAGGTGTTACAGTGCCTTAAGGAATTGATTCAGGCGATACTTTGCAGAAGGCAAGGTTACATACACTCAGAGCTAAATAAATTTGTGTGCTTCCGCCACCAGTTAGTTCATGCAAACTATTGCTGACCAGCGCCCACCCACTACTGTTAGCCCCTTCATGAATGCTTCAGCACGAATAGTTCTCGTATTTACTATCTTGTAGTGCTACAGGGCTCGGTTTCTGCTATAACGATTGAGTAATAGTGGAGCCTGGGCTCAGAACGACTAATAAAAATGTTACCGGTGACTCGCTCAGTTGATGAGGAGTATTAGGCAACTTGTTGAATGTCCAGCTTCCTGCACTCAAATAGACCTAAATGAGGCAAATGACCGGGCAGTCGCAGTTGCAAGTAACTGGTCAAGGCAAATATAAAACTAGCCATCTACGACTCGAAAGAAGAAGATAAGGCAACTAATTTGTGGAAATGACAACCAAAACTACATTAGAATCAACTTACTTTTTCTTTTAAACATAACCGTTTATTTTAGAAGATGACAGTGACAACACGATGCACGTTCAGATAAGGAAACGACTACACAAGCGGCAATAGAAACATTAGATAACATCTGTACAAAAACAACATTAGTTTTACACGTCATGTGTACCTTATCGCTTGCTAATAAGGCATGAATTGGCGTTAATAAAGTTTAGCGTGTCCAGCGCCGGCCCTAGTCTTTAGTAAGCCGACTGTAAAATCTGTCGTCAGTAAAACTATTACTATTTGGGATAATCACAGAAAGGGATGTGTTGATATCACAGACCACATTTGTATAACATATGTATTTATAGCGAATAACGAAATAAAATTTCGGCCTCCCATATAAAATGACCGATCAGCTGATGGTTTTTCAATGAGGGCCTAAACAAGTTTTATTTTGTATCCACGTCATGAGTGAAAATCTGAGGAAAAATGTCTAAAGGCAATGCTTCTGGTAACTCTCTTTACCAGCAGCCTAAACTTGGGCTTAGAGTATTTTTTATTTTTGATTTTCATATGTGGTGTAATGTTATTAAATAAGAGATCCATATCTTATTTTTTTTTTGACAATTTCCATGAAATAGTCGTACAAAGACTAAAGATCGTTGTATACTTTTAAGTATAAATATCAATCCGGATCCGAACAACGTCGATCTGTAGCTGACTTTATACGTGATTAACCGAGACACAATCTGAGGCATAACAATTTTTTTGCCGCCCCCTGCCACCGTAGCGCCCCGAGCTACCGCTCCTCACGCCGACATGTGTTGCCGTTGCGTGTGGCGCGTTTACGGAGTATGTCGCAATTAAAACTTCTGCGCGCCGTGTAATTACATCAGTGGTGTCGAAAGCCGGCCCCGTGAAGCTTCCCGTATGCGAGGAGAGTGATTGATATTGTAACGTGGTAGGTATAGTACTAACTATACTCGTAAAATTAGCGATAGTTGGATGATTGAGGAAAAGTCTCAGTAGTTAAATTGGCCAAGTAGCAATTAATGGAGTTTTAAATAGAAAGAGTGGCATGAATTGCAAACAAACTTGCTTACTTCCTTCACTTCCACTCTAGTGTACCTTCTTATAGACCCGTCTACAGGACATTTAAATCTATAATATAATAATATTATAAACACAAAAGTTTTGATTATTTTTATTTAAAGGCTCCGAAACTACTGAAATGATTTTCAAAATCTCTTCACCTATAAAAAGTTAATTTATCTGCAGGTTACATAGGCTACAGTTTGAGAGAAAATTGCTACTAATTTATACATTTTGGATCAACCAATATGAGTCGATAACGATGAGCCTCATTTCGTTAATAATAATTATTAGTTTATTTTTACACTAGTTTGTAAAACATAGTAAACATTCGGTAACGTTCATTGTTTATTGTTATAAAAATCACATACAGATTTACAGTTATACACCAAATCATCTGCATGCTAGTCGGTAAAACAAGAAAATAATGTTTGGTAATACTTAGCAATTCAAAATAAATTAAGTCAAGAAATAAAAAATAAAAAAAATGTGCACATGTCAAGATTACAGCTAAATATTAATTAATATTGTCGATGAGTCTTAAAATGTCAAATTAATCTAATTAAAATAATCCATAGTCTTATTTAAAAATAAATTAAATGAATCATTAAATATATCAATGTACATACATGTACGAATGCCGTCTGTGCATTATTATCAACTAGCTGTTACCTGCGGCTTCGCCCGCGTAATTCATAGCCTATGTCCTTCTAGGTACCCTAACCTATGTGTATGCAAAATTTCATGAAGATGGGTTCAGTAGATACGGCGTGAAAGCGTAACAAACAAACAAACAAATTCACTTTCGCATGCATGCTTTTTAAGGCAATCATGTGATACTGTAACTTAAAAGTATACTTAGACTTTTTTTAATATTCTATTCTATTTGGCCAAGCCGAAGCAGAAATGCTTCGCACTCGATGGGAGAATTAATTACTCCACTACTACACTCTCTTTATCCCACTCGTTTACCGGCGGACCGCTGTCTGTTCGTCCGAATTTATTCATCTAAGCCGAATATTTAGGAGGGCATCGCCCCATAACCTTCGTGACTTGATTAATTAGCTGTGACGTCACGTGTTCGCCGTGACAACTGTGGTGTTGCTAGTCATGTATGCTTCGATTGTCAGTTTTTGTGCCTGATATGTAGATTACAGCATAGCCCCTAAGGCCCCCGAACTCTTTCTTTTGTATTTATCGAATGTGGTAGCAAGTTGATGTCTTTTGTATGGAACATTTTAACTTCGACGGTAGATGTGTGATAAAGCAATATTTTTATATGAAAACTAGCTGTAATACGTGACTACGTCCGCGTGGTATATAGCATTTACCATATATAAAAAAAATTGCGACACATGTACCTTTTTTCATGGTATTACCTATTTCCATATATAAATTCATTTGAATTAGTGCAGCATTTTATGTAAGTAAAGGTAACATAGAGAGGTACTTTCGCATTAATAGTACAATTGATACAAGTGCGGTGAGCCTGACATGACAGGCGAAGTGTTATTATGATAGCCAGCTTACTGAGTAAGAGGATGATGAAGAGAAGATCATATGACATTTATCAATATGTTTGCGATTACTATAATATAAATTGAGCAATTGTTATAGGTTTGTTTGTTTTGTTTGTTGTTTTTCGTATGTGTAAGTGGCTAACACTGGTGTCAGATTCTTCAAGCTGCCTTAAGGCATCTAACATAGCTTAATGACTGCCATCAACGATGACAGCCGGGACCAACGGCTTAACGTGCCTTCCGAAGCACGGAGGAGCTCGAGATATTTTTATGCCACTTGCGGTCACCCATCCAAGTGGGGACTGCACCAGGGGTTGCTTAGCATACGTAAGCGCTCATAGAGCTCATACCCACTAGACCATCGGGCTCCTCATTGTTATAGGTATAGCTATCCCTCTCACTATCATTCAAACGTGTTCCGATTTTCCGAATCGAATCTCAGCTAAAATACTTCGGAGCCTGTATCTTGATCTGCTATACTACATAATAATATGACGTTGATAAGAGATACATCATCATCATCATCAGGTCCTCATAGACTCCACTGCAGGAGCACGACCCTCCTTGTACTACCAGAGTAGTCAAAGGACTTGGCCTACATTCTCAACGCTGGCCAGACGGGTTGGAGAGGTATCTTCGATGTTTATAAGCTTTGTTTAGCTTGTGTTACCTTAGTCGTCTTCTACGACATCCACGGAAAGACTTGGAGTGGTCCTATTCTACTCTACCTCTTGAAAAAAATATATGAGATAAATGATATCCAAATTTGAATTTGGTTGTGTAGTCATTTGTGGAAGCATCCACAACTTCTCCACAAGTTAGATGCATTCGTACAAAATTCTCTTTCGTCTATTTTAAATATCAACTTTGATGAACGCATTTGGGACCAAGCCTCCTTGCCAATCAAGTACGGGGGTTTGGGAATCAGAAAAATATCAAATGTAGCACTCCCGGCGTTTTTGTCTTCTGTGCATAGCATTGAAACGTTATTTAAAAAAATATTAAAAAATAACGTTACTTCAGTTTGCTATGCCACAGAGGCCATAGACGCCTGGCATGCTATAATTCCAAATTCAAAATTCCCTGATTTACCGTCATCGCAGAAGCAATGGGATGAGCCGTTGTGCAGAATTGCTCAAGATTATTTAATTCAAACATCTTGTAGTTCTGCAGAGCGCGCTCGCCTGTTGGCTTCAGCGGAATGGGAATCTGGGCTCTGGTTGCAGGCGCTACCATCCGCAAACTTGGGTACGTTGTTGCATGGCGACACTTTTCGCTTTGCAGCAGCACTCCGTTTAGGAGCCAAATGCATAGTCCCCCATCGTTGCCCCTGTGGGGATACCGTGGATGCTTTTGGACATCACGGTCTCTCTTGCTCCAGAAGTGCTGGCCGTTTAGGGCGTCATGCCGCCCTAAATAATATAATTCACCGTGCTCTTGCCAGCATCCACGTTCCTGCCGTTTTAGAACCAAATGGCTTGACACGAGATGATGGCAAGAGACCAGACGGTATGACTCTGGTGCCCTGGAGGTTGGGGCGACCGCTAGTGTGGGACGCTACTTGCGTCGACACACTGGCGCCATCCCATCTTCAGAGCACCAAGTTAAAGGCGGGCACAGCTGCGAATGGAGCAGAAACCCTGAAAAGGCGCAAATATGTAGGTATCGGAGATAACTACATATTTGAGCCTTTTGGGGTAGAAACATTGGGTCCGTGGGGTCCATCAGCCCATAAGCTTTTTAGTTTCTTGGCTAAAAAGCTTATTGAGGTATCCCGTGACCAAAGGGCTGGAAGCTACCTAGCTCAGCGTATAAGCATTGCCATTCAATTTGGCAATGCTGTCAGCCTTTTGGGCACGATGCCCAGGGGTGAACAGCTGGAGGGATTGTATGATTTATATTTTTAGGCGTTTAATTTTATTTTTAGTTAGTTTTATTGTTAGAATAGTTAGTTTTAGTTTGGAATTAATTTTAATGGTACGTAGATTACAATTATATAATATTAAAGTAAGCTCATTTCATTTCTTTAAAATACGAAGTAACTTTTGCTAGAAATGTTAAGTTTTACGTTTGTTAAATTCTTTACGTTCTTGTACAATTTTATTAAAGTAGTATGTCGTTTAACAAAAAAAATGCTGGACAAAAATGACTTACGACATAACTAAAGATGATAAATGGACTTTTAGATCATCACAACCTGCTACCTGTTCCTCCCGTTAACGATCTGCTTCCCGGGTCCGGCAAAAACCTACAATTACGTAATGTCCGAAATATCAGTTTTTACTCTTGTGTGCTACGGCCACTACAACCTTGCAATTTGTTCGGAACGATTTCGACATTAAGGATGTTCAAGACTTTGACTTTGTTATTTATTACCAATACACACACGATTATTAACATACAACATATTACATGTTCCAAAAATAATGCACCTAGGTATATAGAAATTATTACATGAAAACAGAAAAAATAAAAGAAAGAATTAAATAATATCGTACTATGCCTTCAGACTGCAGGCGAGTAGGCGACCAATACTGATACGTTCAAGCGAGTCAGTAACATATTTTATGTAGAAAAGGTAATTCTATTTATTTAGTTTATTTATTTCATCGCACCTACAAGCGACCTCTCGTAGAGCAGGTGCAGCTGCTGCAACTGCCGAAGGGATTAAGAGGCGCAAATATGCGGTTCTAGGTGAGCTCTACATATTTGCGGCTTTCGCCGTGGAGACTTTAGGGCCATGGGGTGCGGAGGCTCGTCAATTGTACAGAGAGATCTCGGCACGTCTGATCGACATCTCCAGGGACCCAAGGGCTGGCGCTCATTTTGGACAACGGCTGAGCCTAGCGATTCAACGTGGAAATGCGGCCAGTCTCTTGGGTACATTACCCTGTGATGACAGCGACCTGTGCTCCATTTTTTATTTAGTTTAAATTATGTTTTTAATTATTCTTAATTTTTTTATTCCTAAGTATTAATATTTATTTTTGTTTAGTTATATTTGTAATTATGTGTAAATATTTTTAGTTTACCACGTATCAAAATTAAAAAGAATTTAAATATGAATTATATTGTACACAGCAAGTTTTTTCTCTAAACTTATTTATAATTAAATATGCATATCCTAATGTCGGCCGTTTATGTTTCTTATTTATATGTTTATCTTAGTCCACGTTTCTATTTTGATAAATGATGAAAATTGTCACTTCTGGTTCTTATGAGATGTCAAATTAAGTTCAATCGCGGTAAATTGCTCCAAGTTTTTTAAAAATATGTTTAAGAGAGTGTCTCAGAAACACCCTGTACAAATTCGTGCTAAAACGCGTCTCCCGCTTCGTTAATGGCATTTTAATACGTCCGTACATTTAAATATTGTTTCTGAGTGCTTACACCTCTTTTTTTGTCCCCAGGTCGGTTCGGCTAGCGGTACCCACGTACGTACTGCGGATTGAAATTAAAACCGCTGACGTTTGACTGATGCGCGCCCCGGGCTCAGTCTGTTACACTAACTACATTTCGTTACATGGTTCTTATGACAGCTGTCAAAGATTTCAGTATCTCTGACGCTTAAAATCCATATTTACCCGACTGACCCACCCAGAAAGGAGGGTAGTGTTTTCATGCGTATGTATGTAAATATGTATGTTTGTGTTATTTAAATCTTAAAAGAAACCCTTGTACCAAGTTTCAAGTTTCTAGGTACAGTTATTTTTGTCAGGTACTATTATTTATCTATAGATATGTGCTAATGGTCTTTCGTAAGCTGTATATTTACAGATTCTTTTGACATATCTCTGGACAAGACCCTTTAGTGTTCAAGCGTTCTTGTGGTGTTTTAACTCATGGTAAATCATCATCAAAAATTAAAAAAAAAAACACTTTCAAAATTATTTGATGCATTCTATGAGTTTTCATCTTTACATCATGATCATGACCTATGCTCTGATATTTCCGTGTTCTTATGCTACGTATTAGTTTTTATACAAAACATGCGCAATTTAACATACAACATATACCCTCACGACTTTGCCATTAAAACGGTAAATCTTGCATATTAGTTGGTTTTTAAACACAAATCTGTATTTAAATGTTAGAATACAGTTAACGAACATAAAAAAGTAAATAATTATAAATAGTAAAAAATTGTTATAAAGTTCTTAACTAAAACTAACGTTATGACTTTCAGTAATAGACAATTTATTTCCTTTTTTATATCAAAGACAACTTTTCAATATTTTATTGGTGTTTTATGTAGTCACAATGCTTTTCTAATATACTCTTATTTAATTAGGAAATATGATATGGCCTCATATATATATAATAGATTTTCACTTCATTGTAAATTGAGCTTAATCAGATACCTCACTCGTAATAGTGGGGTGGATAAGTTAAGTGACGCATGCAATAATGCGTAAGGGGAATGGAATATGGTGGAAAAAATCGGCGCGTAGGATACGAATCATAAATCGTTGCCTTACTGGTAAAGTGTTAGTCGAACAGACTCTTTGGTACTGCTGGTTGAAATCTTACTCGTGTGATTTTTTCTCATATCCTATTTCTTAATTTAGTAACACTACAACTTTACAAGTTTGTTCTGACTGGCACACTGTAGTTGGTCACATTTAGTTGGTGGCAGGTAAGCTTTGTTTAATAGAATAGAGTAGGATAGGTCCACTCAAAGTCTTTCCGTGGATGTCGTAAAAGACGACTTAGGGAACATAAGCTAAACAAAGCTTACAAACATCAATGATACCTCTCCAACCCGTTTGGCCAGCGTGGAGGGTGTAGGCAAAATCCTCTGACTGCTCTGGCTAAGCTTTTGTAGTCTAGAGAGGGTCGTGCTTCTGCAGTGGAGATATAAAAAGACCTGATGATGATGATGATGATGTAGCTTTGTTTGGCTTATATCGGTTCCGACGCTGCTGCCTATCGTAACTGTTTTTAAGCGAAGCAAGGGTTGGGAGTTTGTTGGACTGGAAAATCCGGATAAAGGAAATTGAGATGCTACTTGCTATGGAGTGGGGATGGGAAAGTAGGAGCTCGAGAGGCCGGGCGCCCCATGCTGTACCTGCAACCACCGGGCAGGTAGTTAGGAAGACACCCCTGATGATTTGATTTGTCTGTATAGGAACATAATAGAGATAGGTTATTACGTTTACGCTTTGAAAAATTTCCCTCCATTAAAAATGACTTTCAATTGTTCTTTAATAAGTACTTACGAATCATTAGTCCACAACTATAAATGGTCCTAACAAAAAGTAATTTAGCGATCGTTTCGACGTAATTCCGTCAAAAAAACACAAATGATAAATAATTCGAGCGATTTTGACAGTTAATTACATACATACGAACAGCGGACAGACGGACCGAGAGCCGACCGATGAGAAATCATCGTCATGATAAAAAATGTAGCTAAGGCATGTACATGCCGTCTATACAGATATAATTTCGTTTCCGAACTTGGTTTTATGGCTGTGGATATTTCTTACACGAAAACAATTTTTATATTTTCTCTTTTTCGTACTCTAGATTTAGATAATAAACATCCAAGACCTAGTCCAATCTGATGAAGAACGTTTTCCATCTTTTCGTTATCGGGGAAGGAAACCAGAACCCTGCGATTTAAAGGTTGCGGCACCACTGGGCAACCGAGTTCGTCTAATATTATTTCAAGTTCTTTTCCTCAATTCTCATTATTTTGTCTGTTCTCGATCAGGTCTTTTTAGTCTCTACTACAGGAGCAAGACCCTCTCTGTACTACTAGAGCTTAGACTCTTCATGCTAGCCTGAAGGGTTGGAGAAGCCTCTCTGATGTTTATAAGCTTTTTCAGCTTGTGTTTCCTAAGTCGCCTTCTATGACATCCACGGGAAGACTTGGAGTGGTTCTAATCTGCTCTGCCGGGAACCACTCGGCGGAGAGAAATCTATACTCACCTTTAACTCCAATTGTATCCTCCTAATTGCGCAGTTCAGCGTGTTAAGTATGACATACTGACAGGACCGTTATTATATGTCATTCTGATTCGAGTCTCCTGACGCTAATCTACGCCGTAACAACAGGTTTGGATCTATTCACTGACGGCTGTTTTACTTAGTGCCAATATGTAGGAAGTAATGGATGTAGAAATTATAGGCACGTCATCTTTCTAGAAAAGGTGTCATATTTGCACTTACTGTATGTAAAGCTGTTGTGAGGACGGTTAAGTATAGGATCGCTAACTTTAAAAGTGTTCGGCTGCCTCCGTAGCATGGCACGCGCGACAACGTTTATCGACTATCGCCATCTTGTTTTACGCAATACTAAAGAGCGAGAAGTAGATAGTTTATCGCGCGATATAAACGGCGTCGCGGGAGCCATGCTACGGGGGCAGGGCCGACAATTTGTATGAAAATGTTGAATGTTTTGAGTTCCTAGTATTGGTCCACTGGACGAGTCACCCCTTTGAAAATGTCGGTGGTTAGCAAATAGCCTATTAATGGTCTTGTATTAAAAAAAATGAATGAATGCATTATTGCTTTGAACTTGCTCATTAGGTGATGTTAAATATTAAATTAGTGTAGGAGCCCACATTTAGTTATTACTGACATGCAATAGACAACGTTTAGGTACCTTTGTTTTTTTTAAATAAAATGTATTCATAAATTATATATTTTCAATAATGTCATTGCCTTTCCTGGATGCAGTGAAATATTAACAGAGACTAATGTATACGTCATCATTATTTCATTTAGTCCATGCCTGCAACAAAGTAACGCCCATAGGTCGTCTCAACAGGTATCGATAGCCGCACGCGATTATTTACATAGAATGCATTGATTGAGATTTTGTATCTTACCTATAGTTACTGATTCGTTAACCAACGGGAAAAAAGACAAAACATGACAGAATGACGTACATCAGTTTATGGGACTGCATAAACTGATATATGATGTATATCATTTGTCCTACACGCAAGTGCAACAAAGTAACACCCATATTGCCGTCACAATTGGTATCGATAGCCACACGCAATGACGCGTAACGAAAGCAGTGATCGATATATCGACGTACAGAATGCATCGATCGATTCATTAGTACACTCGAGGAAAAAGGAAAAGGCAACAGAAGGAATTATATTGATTGAACGAATTGCATAAATAAATGGGTGAGTGTGATTGAGATCCCATTTTGTTCTGAAGTCTTACTACAAAGTTGCCAATACGCTCAAAATTAATAGAGAAGAATCGGATACTCGCAGCATCCGACATTATCGTCGGCGTCCCCGCATCTCTTTCACGTTTATAGGAGTCCCTATAGTTTTGAAAAATAGGGCTAGCTACTACTATTGTTATTCGCGCGTTACGCGCCGCCGTCTCTTATACGTTCGTTAGTACTTGAATTCATTCTACGGTGACGACCCTGATTGTTTACTCTCACATTGTCTTGTGCACAGATATAAAGTTTCGTCAGAGATATTACTCCGTTTGTATGAAGCGCCACCTGTGACATAGGGATAACAGGAACATAACAAATATCAATCTTCTTCTGTGGAGTCGTAGAATAGTAATACCATTTCGACCAGTAGTGTTTTGTTACAACGCTCACTTTTTCAGATCAAAAAGTTGCATTAAATCCACCTGTTGTAGCGTTTTAATTTAAAAAATATTTATATCTATAAACAAACTGGTCACTATAATCTCATTTTGTCCTGCAAACCTGCAACAAAGTAGCAGATGCAGGGCCGTCATAACTCTCAACACTTATCGATAAACATATCGTCGACGTCGATCGATTTCAATCTCGATTACTCGTGATTCGTTTACGCACTTCAATCCGAAATAAAGTAAGGATTTTTCATAAGATTCATAGGATAACAAGTATGAGAAAAATCAGGCCAATTTCATAATAATAATGAGTATTATGACTTATAGTTAAAGGTATATTACGTATACATTTTACATACTCTGATGTTACCGCAAGTGACTTTGAATTGCAGGGTCTCGGGTTCGATCCCAGATTATGATTTAAAAATGATATTTTTAAATTTACCCTCGACATTTCCCTAAACTTTTCCCATAGGATTAAAGCTGTGAAATCAAAAAAATAATTCGCATTTCCATACAAATTCCTAGACGGCTGAACATTTTGTATGTAAATCAACATTATACGACAACTGTTCACAACTTGCTGTAAGGCTAGCTCAGTCTGTGTGATTTGTCTCTATATATTTATTATTTATTTTATACACTGTTATAGAAGATGACCGCACTATTCAGTTCAGATCAATCTTGATTTATTTACGATTGACTACAAAAATGAATGGGTAAATGTTATCTCATTTTGTCCTGCAAGCTGCAACAAAGTAACACGCATAGTGCCGTCACTACAGGTATCGATACACATACGATGATCAATGCCCTCGATACGATTCGTTAGCGCACTCGGAGCAATACAGAAGGAAGTTACAGAAGAATAACTAGTAGCAAGGTTAAAAACTTGAATGTAACCGTAATAAAAAAAAATAACTGTGACCGCGAATGTTACGCAGACATTTGCAAAACATATCCTTCGGGAAATAATAAATAGCAGGCATAATATGACATTTGAAAATTAATATTTGATTTGTAGTTGAGAGCCGCTTCCACGGCTGTCTATTTGTACTTACTAGTGTGGAATGGAGCGCTACGCGTGTTCCAAATAGTTCCAATGTAAATAAAATAAATTAGATCTATACAAGAGTTAAATTTCACAGTGTAATGGAATATACAAGTCTTAGTCGGCATCACCGTACATTATTCTTAAGGACCGTTCGTCGAATCGTTTGCGTCGCATCTTCACCTTACTTTATTCATGCGAGTAATCCGAGAGATAAATCTCAACAATCGAATGGCTAATTAACTCTGATCGATTCTCGCTCGCTTTTTTGACAAATCACTCGATGTTGATACATCGGGGTCCGAATATCGACGATGTGTAAGCCCAAGCCAGCCCTTGTTTCATATGTAAATGGCATTTTCATTGACTGTTTTTCGTGTGTGTAAGTGGCACTGATAGTAGTTTTTTCAAGTTGCGTAAAGCTTTATTACTAGGATCACTCTAGTTTTGCGGCCTATCAGTATTGTCAGGCTTTAGTTGATATACCTTTGGCGATGTTACAGGTTGAGGAGAGCGATTCTATCACTCGTGAAGACTAGCCCTTAGGTGAATTAGAGGGGGCCCGCTATTAACACAACAAGTTAGTATGTCATCCATGTCGTAATATGATTTGGCAAAGTTTACGGGCAGCCGCTTGCCTGATGCCAACCTTTTTTGATTAGATTTAGAGAACAGTACATAAATACCTGTGAAATTATTTGTAGGTACTGGAAATCGAACCCACAGCCCCTCGTATAGCAGATTCGCATGTTGACCACTGCACCATAGAGACCGGTCAGAGACAAGCAAGTTCTTACATAATAATTACACGGTCGTGCACAGACAACAACACTCAACGGCCTCCCGCCGCTCACCGTTCGTTAGGCGAACACTGCTGAATGCTGCTCACTGATGAAGATAAATGATGAGGTTGTCGTCCACTGGTTCTGAAATTAAAAAAGAATAGCGACTCGCTCCGGCTTTACACGGGCTAAATGCCGGTTACACAGTAATGTAGGTTAAATTGATGAAATACTATTTATAATTTGTTCAAACATTCCAAAATCAATATAATACGTAGGTATATCTTTCCACACCAATTCTTTTTTACTTAAAAATATAATGCTAAAAAGATACTGCTAATATCACTACAAAGTCCTCCGCGGCGTCCGTCTGTCTATTCGCGAAAAACTTAAAAATCTACTGCACGGATTTCACCAATAAAAATAAGAAATTCGCGGAAAAAGTTAATATGTTTAATACATGCCTGGGCGCTGCTGGCGAGGGCTGCTAGTAAAATAATAACCATAACATAAAAATAAGTGTGATTAGCTAAGGTGAGGAAAAATAATAAAAAACCGGCCAAGTGCGTGTCGGGCCACGCGCAGTGTAGGGTTCCGTAGTAGTGAATGACAACTTTGAGTTCAACTCTTCACACTTGCACCTCACAGTTTAACGACCAAATCATCTAACAATGAAAATTGTATGAAATTTTACATTTTCCAGTACATTTTATTAGTCGGTTGCCTATAGCTTTTTAGTTTGCACTTAGTACTCAGCTCTGATAGTTTTCCTTTCAACTTCAATATATATACTACTGCTGTAATTTTTTTCACGTATCCATATATAACCGTTTAGCAGATAGAGGGGGGGGGACACTTACCTCTAACAAAAATTCGCACTTTAAAACCAAATATTTCGGAAACGGATCCCTAAATCAAAAAATAGTGTTCTCAACCTCACAATATTTTTCAAAGACCTTTTTAACGATACTCCACACGCTGGGTAAATAGAGAAAAAAATAATAATCCCCCACTTTACATGTATGGGAGCTACCCTAAAAAAAATTTTTTTTCAAAAATTTTTTCTACGACTTTTTTACCATGATTAATATACATATCCATACCAAATTACAGCTTTCTAGTACTTATATTCTCTGAGTAAAACCGCGGACGGACAGACAGATAGACAGACATGGCGAAACTATAAGGGTTCCTAGTTTACTACGGAACCCTAAAAATAGATAATTTTCCAAATGGTCTGAAGAAACAAATAACAACGAGCTGCTTCTCTTTCTTGGTAAATTGTAAAATTAGTTTATGTAAATACTAGCGATTTTCCGATACTTCGGTCGCGTAAATTATAGCCTATGTCAACCGCAGGTAAATTAGCTTTCTATAGGTGAAAGATTATTAAAAGGTCCAGTAGTTTCGGAGAACAAACAATCAAATCTTTACTCGTTAAAATATTAGCATAGAATCAATTTTTAAGCTCATTGGACGACTACCACAACGAAACCAACAAAGTTGCAAAGTCGCGGTTCACATAATAGTATGTAATTCGCGGGTTCCGCCGATACTATCGCCGTGTCCAATCGGCGAATTAAACTATTAATAATACACTAATGCCAGACTGCCCGTAGATCTGTAGATGCAGAAACATTCGTAATTAATGTAATCATTACACTATTACATTACATATTTGACAATATAATGTACGCAAGAAAAAATATTTCTAAGTTTAAGAAAGTAAGTGATTTAATTGATAGACCCTTGCGTAACAATCATAGATTATTTCTTCCGCGGTTTCGGCTAAGAAGAGTTAGTGATTCGTTCATGGGGAACTGTATACGCTATTATAACAAATTGCCAAAGTCAGTCCTTGATATGTCTGATAGTAAATTCAAAAGTTATGTGAAACGATTATTATGTAAAAAGGCATATTACAGGACTGAAGATTACCTTACTGATAGCAATATTTGGATTGAGCTTGGCGCAGACGCCTCGTAATTCTGTATGCACAGAAATATTACGTTTGGTACGTTCGGTACATAATATTTTATAATATGACATTTTTATTTAATTTCAATAATTTGACATTTTGCTATTTAAATTTTACCTATTTAACATTTCAATGATGACATAAATTTTTTCCAATTCAATTTTTATCATGACATTTAATTAAAACAATGCACACTCAGTCCACATATATATAAATAGTTTATAAGGTCTAACTAGAATTGTGAGTTGACGTCGCTTGGAGAAAATGCGCTGTGCAGTTTGTTGCCGCTTCTTCTGCACTCCGCTTTGGAAGCGGCCTAAACTTAGCCATAAGTAATTATTGACGTCAACAAAATTTTTTTGTTGTAAAAATTGTAAACACAAATATGACAATTAATAAGTGTTCAAAGAAACCTATATTAAATAAACGATTGAATTTGAATTTGACTAAAGAGATTATGTGAACGTAGAAGATAAAATGAAGGATGTCCAGGGACGAATTCGTTCAGGGCCAAAACTGGAGTGAGTTTTTTCTGGTGTATTCTTCTCAGCAGGGGATTTACAGACACGCTAGTATTATGTCGATATAGCAAATAAAAACAAAAATTTGACTACATGATATCGAAATTTGAATAAAATTTTATTTAATTACAGCGTTTCAGTTTCCGTTCAGAAATGCTTGTAACTTTTAGGCTTTTATTGAGGAAAAATGTTTACTGTGAATTCAATCGTTCGGGATGTACTTTTGTTCTGAATGAAAGTTAGCTGCGTTATCAGTACCTGATAATATAAAATTTATTTATGATCGGTTCAGCAATTACAGCGTGAAAATGACTATCTATCTATAATGTAAGAACTGTGTTCTGTGTCGGTGAAGTACTTCTCATTTTTCTCGGTTCTCAGCCATTCAACAAGTCCTGCCTTTTTCTTTATTTAATCCACGTGCTATTCTTGGTTTTTCTTTCTCTCTCCGCGACTTTATTTTCCTCTTAATGTTACTTTTAATGAATTGATCGTGTCGTATAAGGTGACCAAACCTCATTCCTCTTCTTATTTTAATCGCTTTCAGTAGTTTTTGTGTCTCATTTACTTTTCCCCACACTTCCTCGTTCGACTTTTTCTGTGTCCAACTTATACCCTCCATTCTCCATAGGTCACAACATTTCAAAAGCTTTCAGGAAAGCTTAGAAATATAAGAACTAAATATACTCGCGCGTATATAGTCGCGAACTTTAACTTCGCGAACATTTAGTTTAATTTCTCATAAACTACTGAACCGATATTGATGCCCAATGAACTTGAAAATTGTACTAGTAGAACCTACATAACATTTTTAGTTCTGTTTTAACATATATTTTAAACTTAATCTCATTTAGAGCATCGGTTCGAGAGTTATCGCGGAACAAACATATCTATATACATACAAAAAATGTGTTTTCGCCCCAACTTGACTTGAAGACCTTGCTCTCTTCGTTTACTCGGTCAACAAATTCACTTTAGCATTGATCATGTTTATGGAACCAATACTGTTAGGTAGGTTTCATTTTGCGTTAGATAATCCGCAAAATTAAACTTAAATGCAGAACATTGTTAATAAATTTTTACACATGTTTCGTAAGGACCACCGCTGAGAAGAAACACCGAAAGAAACTTTCTTAACAGTATGATTTACATTTAGTTAAGCTTGCTTACGTGCCGTTATGTGGATCACTCGATGTTACCGATCGTTACGTCGCCTTATGCAATCGATCGTATTGTTTTAGGCTATTACGACAAGTCCATTCGGAAATGCGCAATTGGAATAGGCACCCTGCTATTTGGTTGAGTAGAGATAGGAAAAAAATCGAAAGAAATTATTAGATTTTTGTTGACGATCAATAAAACCTAATAATTTACAACACTTTTCGGGACAATCCCGCCTGTAGACGTAATTTTTTAGTAATTATTATTAAAGTTAGTTCGGTGTCCTTGAATGAGTTAAGTATACCTTTCTGATAGCTAAATATTCATGAAAGTAAACTAAAAGCTCTACTTAGAATGAAAAAACACATGCAAAAAAAATTGTATGAGTACAGTCCTAAAATCAAATGTTTTGCATAAATTTCGCTCACCGACCGAGTAATTTAATATTGGTTTAATTAATAGTGTTGCTACTAATTTAGTCCTGATAAGTAATTATTTTAGATTTTTTAAAAAGTTTGTTTAATTTACTTTCAAGTAGTCTTACACTACTGTGAATCATGGGTATGGTCTACATTTAAAAGAATGCTAAAAACACCTTGTATATGAATAAGTTGAGTAGCTAAATGTAAAAAAAAAGTGAACTGCTGATGAATCTCCCAATCCAAGGATCTTGCAGTCTTCTGCTGAGCTTGTGATTATATTAAATTGGATCCCAAGCTAACCGTCCTCTCTTTCCCTACTAATATAATAATATTAGTTGGGATAGAGAGGAAGGTTGGCAGTTGCCACCAGCTATGCGAAAGTGAGTTTGTTTGTTACGCTTTCACGCCAAATCTACTGAACCGATCATCATGAAATTATGCATACACATAGGTTAGGGTACTGATGACATAGGCTGTATATTACGCGAGCGTGTAATAGAGTACGAGCTAGTGTGTAATAAACACGAAAACATTAGATAACAATAAGCCGGTTTTATGTTACGAATATCTCCTAAACTACACTACTTAACAATAGTAAATTACCAAGTCGGTAATTAATAGAGAAACAATCAAACCTGTCCATATCTGAATCAGTGTGAAAACACAACAATAGCGCATATCTTACCGACAATACTTTGCTTTTGTTTTCTGTCGCTCCCATAGCGACTCAATTGTACTCCGTAATTATTATAAAAACAGTACTTTCAATATATTTAAGGAGGGTCGGTGTTATGAGGTAGTCGTGAAAATTTTCAAATTATTTTACAGCTTATAGTAACAGCGAATGTTTATGAACGTTCGTTATAAAGAAACACTATCTCCGAGGTATAAGGTCAATAACCAAAGATTTCGGGCGGGTCAATAAAGACCTATACGACGTCGGCAAAAGAGCAAGCGGGTCACCTGATGGTAAGTGATCGCCGCCGCCTATGGACAACTGCAACACCAGGGGTTGCCGGCCTTTAATTTTTCTACCCAAAGGTAGATGATGAGGACCCCGATGGCCTAGCTCGAGAGTATTATTAGCGCTTACGCATGTTAAGCAAGCCCGGGCGCGGTCCCCACTTGGATGGGTGACCGCGAGTGACATAAAAATATATCGAGCTCCTCCGTGCTTCGGAAGGCTCGTTAAGCCGTTGGTCCCGGCTGTCATCATTGGTGGCACTCGTTGAGCTATGTCAGATACCTTGAGGCAGCTTGAAAATCGCACACTAGTATTGGCCACTAACACACACGAAAACGAAACGAAAGGGTACTGAGTATTGCTTTGTTTTCTGTCGCTCCAGAGTCAATAGCGCTCGTAATTATTACAAGAACATTACTTTCACTGACAATTTGCATTTTCTCCGTGCGGCGCGTTTTTGCGGTGTCAAGCGTTGCGTGTTGGTGGTGTTTATAATTACAATCAGATGGAAATGTATCATTAACGCCTTACTTACACGGGTAAATGGTAGAGTAGACGGTAGAGTACTAACTATGCCACTAACTATACCCGTATAAATAGCATCGTTTCCCTACGATAAACTGAAAAAGCCTATCACTATTTTAATTACGTTTTTCCACCTAAACGACCACCAAAATGCATACCTTATGGCCCACGGCTCACCTTATGGCCACAAAGGATACTGATGATGATGTACGTTAACTACGTATTTAATTGTAATTTGTAGAAACTCGTATGGAATATTTAGTCTATATTCCATACGAGTTTCTAGTCTGTTCGTTTGGGTTTCAATTTCTTATTTTTTAGGGTTCCGTACAAAAGTTGAAAAACGGAACCCTTATAGGATCACTCGAGCGTCTGTCTGTCCGTCCGTCCGTCTGTCACAGCCGATTTTCTCCGAATTTACTGAACCAAATTAGATGAAATTTGGTAAGATAGTGTAATCCTATGACCCAAACACGGATGTGCAAAGTAAATAAAGATTTTTTTTAAATAAGGGTCATTTTGAGGAGCCCAATTACAAAATTTTAAAAGAAAGTTTTGCAAACTTTACTGTGTCATATATCAAATGAAAGGGCTCATTATGAGGATCTCAAAAATATTTTTTTTTGTTCGGGTAAAATCAATACTTTTGATTTTATTCACGAAAGAAGGCAAAAATTGACCATTCCCCCCCCCTGATCTCCGAAACTACTGGGCCGAAAATTTTGAAAAAATTACAAAATGTAGTTCATTCCTTGAAGATCACAGGAAAAATAATAAGAATTCTATCACTTGAAAATTAAGTGGTAAACTCACAATAATAAGTTCATCTAGGGAAATAGTTCACTAAAACACCACTAGATGGCGCTAGTCAATTGAATAAAACATTTTTTGCACATTGTGTGTGTGTTCACGAAGCATATTTGTACGGAACCCTCATTGCGGGAGTTTGACTCACACTTGACCGGTTTTTATTTTAGTTCAAAACTGATTTGCAATATCGCGACGTCATTGTCGCTAATTTAGACTTCCCGGCTCCTTGTCAGATGCCCCACTTAGGTTACTCTCCAAATATCTCATATCAAATTGCTAATTGGTTACATGTGTTGATATTTATAATAAAAAAGTTAAAAGACGTCGGCGGAAATGGCCAAATGCCTGGCGATGTAATGTGGCTATTAGAAGTATTCGAACTCCTAATCGCGTGTTCGGATCATTCTTTGCATCGGTGCGAAAGTATACATTAAAAAATATTAGATGCGACACATGCTGTCTTTTTTAGTTTGACGGACTCCGAAGCACCACAGGGAAGGAAGAAAATACAATCTGGAGAGGGTGTATTGGCTAATTCTTAGTATTTTAATCTTGGAATGAGGATCGCTATAAGAAAACAATCAGTAACGTGGCAATGCAGCCAGCCTTTTGGAGACCCTGCCGCAAGGCAATGATCTACGTGAGATTTTAGTTTTTAGGTACTCTTATTTGTTATTATTATTTTAAAATTAGGTTAATCAGTAACATAAAAAGAAATGAAAAGCTAATTTTGTACCGTTCATAAAACTTCACCGGTCAATTTTCTATGGGAAGTCAAGAAATTTTCTTATTTTTCTTTTACTATTACTTCACCGACAAGAGCCCAGCTCTTGAATTTTATGAAAGTGATTACTTCGGGATGATGTTTTTGATTCAGGGGTAAAATTTTGCTCAGGATAATGAATCGGCAATGTTTAGATATCACGTCAAAATTCGATGTGGCTAACTTGCCAACAAAACTTTTATTTCATTTGCCATCTACACGCTAAATTTACCCTCTCAATCTTTTATCCCTATCTCGGCTCTATCTCGCTAAACAAAAAAAATCGTGTAACAAAAATATCAAGCATATAAGAGATCCTTCTGGTCTTTCCTTTATTTGCAGGGTAATACTCGCAATCTGACTGGTCTATCGATAGCCGAGGCACGTGCGTCCATCTCCGCCGGTCCAGCCATATCTATTCTCAAACTATTCCCCATCGTCATTAAAATATAATAAACGGTGACAGATTAATTGAATTTTACTTTCTTTGGATTTATAATGATTTCGGAATTTATTGGTTGAGCAAATAAGGTCGTGGAATTTGAAAATTGTTAGTGAAAGTTGCTCATTTGTTTTCATTTCCTAAATAGTTTTATTTAATTGTAGGTTAATGATCGAAATTACATAGATTTAGTGAAGATATACAAATGAGCTTGTTTGTTTTGATGTTAATATGAATAAAACGCTTAATTTGTACATTTCTACTAACATCAATTCTGTAAACGAGTAAGCGAAACACGTAGCTCTCATAAATAAACGGCTGTCATGGCTGTAGGTATATATTTGTTTTCGTTTGCGTCCGTCGAACAATAAATAACTAAACGATTATTTATGCGCAGGTCACGGCTCTATGAACCCCGTTTCCTTTGCCTAATGCGCGGACGACAAACAGCTGTTGTAAATGCACAGATAACAAATAGCGTTCGCACGTTTCCGCAGCCACCGAGGTTGAGGTGATACGGCCATCTTATCACCAGTTTGTATCGCTGGCCGGCCCATTAGTTTGCCGACCGACTTTCCCCGAGGGTACCCGATTGTCGACGATCGTCCTCCGATGCTTATAGGCGCGGCATAATACCTAGATATTTGAATGTACCTACCGAGTACCTTTATGTAAAACGTTGCGAAAGTAATGGGCTCGGCTTGGGCAAGTGAGCATTCAATGGTGCTATAAAAAGACTATCGTGTATGAGATCTTTGTCCCTATCCTTTTCGTGTGTGATAGTTACACCATCATTGGATCAATGGATGAGAGTTGCACATGTTGATTTAAAAGCGTTCTTACGATGGGAAACATCATATATTAAGTAACCAGTCAATTATCAACCAGTATGAATCGGTGCAGTTATGAAGTTGTAGTGGTGGTGCCTTAGTGCTGTAATGAAGTGGTACAACCTTTTAAGATTTCCATACTTTTATACTCTATCCTTTGTCAAGAGTCGTCTCCAACCCATCCGGTCAGCGTGGAAAGTGTATGCCAAATCCTCTGACTGCTCTTGCTAATATATGGCTCTGGCAGTACAGAGAGGGTAACGCTCCTACAGTGGAGACTAAAAAGACCAGACGATGAATAAAGTACAACATTAACGCACTTCGACATCCTCAATCGAGCCCAAGTTCGAGCAAACACGCCACAATGATTAACAGCGGCATGCGCACAGACAGACAGGCGGGCGATCATAATAATGGTTGCATAATGAGGGCTTCATTGTCTTTGTCGCATGCAGATGTATGCGGATTGCACGCCCACTAGTGTTCACGGGACTTCGAATGTGGTTTATGTGCCTACTCGACCCATTTAATAATTGCTTCAGAACAGGGCCTCGTGTTTGACTCTTACGGGTTGCACATAGAAAAAGATTAAAGGCTCTAGGGTAAGAAACACTAGTGATTGTTTGTGTGCTACATTGCAAGGCCAATTGTGGGCTGTGAATATGCTACTAGCTGTTACCCGCAGCTCCGCCCGCGTTATGTTTAGCCTATGTCCTTTGTAGTACCCTCACCTATGTGTATGCGAAATTTCATGATGATCGGTTCAGTAGATAGAGCGTGAAAGCGTAACAAACAAATGAATTAACTTTCGCATTTATAAAATTAGTTAGGAAGTTAGGATTTCGTCTTCAGTGTCGATAATCTTGTAAACAACTATTACTAACAATATTGTAACAAAATTAACAATATTATAGCTAACAATATTGTTTGAAGTGTTAATAAATGTACCGTATTGCGTCTTTGCCCACTACCGGTGAGACCATGTCAAAGATTGGTCCACTCCTGATTTTTGGAAAAATATGAGCCCTACATACAACATATCCGTAATGGTTGATGTATGCAATACAAGATTGTTTTCTGTTTCATAATTCTCAGTCACCATTAAAGTAAAAATCGTTTCAGTGGTTACAGCGTGAAATCGTAAGAAACAAAATATACGAACTCACTCTCTTTGTCATGTTATATATATCTCTCTATGTTAGTTGGGATTGGAATAGGATAGTTATGTAAGGCGTTGATGGGTTTTTGTAAAATGCGCTTTTGACTCATTTTATACTTTAATGTTCTGCAAAACCAATTATTGAGTCGTAGGCTTATTTTACTTAGCTTTCGCTCGCAAATTACTTTAGGGGTAAAGCTATTCCCAGTGTTGGGAAAACGAAAGCCGCACCGGCGTAGGAGACCACTACGGCATTTTAAGTGCTAGGGAATCAATCATCGAGTTGAAGGTTCTTTTAGACTTAGATAAATCATTTCTGTTAAGTGCCTTGTCGGCCTTTAGTTACCTGAAATCTGACTTTTTAACTTATTTAATGGTGCCAGCCTTCTGATTACTCTTTGTGACAACTGCGGATTTTTTTATATTAGCTATGGTGATTTTGTTTTCGTGTATTTTGCTTTAAGTAATTAGTTAGGGATTGGAGATAAAGATATGTACCTTTCTTGGTATCTTTTTTCCTGAATAAGATATTGTTTTTTGTTTTTCGTATGTGTAAGTGGCCAACACTGGTGTCAGATTTTTCAAGCTGCCTTAAGGCATCTGACATAGCTTAACGATTGCCATCAACGATGACAGCCGGGACCAACGGCTTAACGTGCCTTCCGAAGCACGGAGGAGCTCGAGATATTTTTATGCCACTTGCGGTCACCCATCCAAGTAGGGACTGCACCAGGGGTTGCTTAACATACGTAAGCGCTCATAGAGCTCACACCCACTGGACCATCGGGCTCCTCATAATCCTAAATAAGATGTGAAACAGTAAAGTGAAAATTAAGACGTAGAAGTTTATTTAGAAAATAGGCCTTTGCAGGTACTTTTTCACGTCTTATCACATTTGAGACTTTTTTGTTACATAATATGTAATTGTCCTCTCCTGACCCTCTTCGAGACTTTTTTGTTACATAATATGTAATTGTCCTCTCCTTTTTTTAATTTTCAATAAAAAAGGTAAATTATTAAAATATTGTAATTGCAGCCGTGATTAGACCATAGCCCGCACAAATCTCGAAATGTATACAAACATATATATATATATACAAACATATATAAACATATATATATATATATTTATTTATTATTTACATATCCGCTATTTCCACATCTGAAGTAAGCCAATGGGTAATTTTCGGCGAGGATGTTCTCACGGGTGGCCGTTGCAAAACATATCGGTTCGGTTAATTGTCCTCAATTAATAGACGGATGAGCCCGGCTCGTTTGTTGAGTAATCCACTGTGTCGGTACTATTTGCATCACGCATATACTAAAAAAAACGCCGCCGGATCAGTTGTACCTTGAGAAGTACCATTAATGGTACTATTGGCAACGATTAGTCCCACTAGAACCTTAGTCCCCCTTTAGAGAAAACACAAGTGTGACACCCGTCGTCACATGCGTATAACAAAAGCGTAATAATTAAAGCTATATGGACCCCTAGTACGAGCATTGGCATTACAATTGATGGTACAATTGGCACTGATGTATGTATCCCACGAGTTGTGAGTATAGTAGGCATTTTCTACCCTCTCCAGCCCGTCTGGCCAGCGTGGAGAGTGTAGGCCAAATCTTCTGACTACTCAGGCTAGATATGGCTCTGGTTGTACAGAGAGGGTCGTGCTCCTGCAGTGGAGACAAGAAAGACCTGATGATGATGATGATAGGCATTTTCATCTAAATACTGTTAATTCGATGAAGATATTGAAACTGCATAAGGACTTTCGTGGTCGTAGGGTGGGTTCAATTTCACAAGTCTTAGCTTGTGATGCTGGAGCTACCGTAGAACTCTCCTAATGTTTAAAAGCTCGTCAAGCAGGTGTACGAAACATTGCCAAATTATAAATTAGAATTCTTTCATAATGTCGAGCCTCGGGACAGTTAACAAGTAGGTACTTTCAATTTTTACTTCAAAATGAAATATTTTGTTCATTTGACTTTTTTTTATTTATATGAATTCAACTCGCTGCTTAATAGGATAATGACACAGTTTTCATATAACCAGCATAAAGTAATACTTGTCCACATTAAACATACATATCATCACACAAGTTCACAACTTACTGTGGGGCTAGCTCAATTTCTGTGATATGTCCCTATATATTTTTTTATTTATCACGTCTTGATCCCTTGCAGGGTTGATAAGACTAATTGGTTGGTATTTAAAACCCAAAGGACTTATTAAAATTAAAATAAAGATTATAAAATCAATTCCAAGTAGTAATTGTAGTATTAGATAACATATTTAAACATATTTATTAGTGAGACTAATTACGAATATATTCGTTCGCACTTCTCACTGCATGTATCAGAGATCTCGAGTACGGTAACTGCCACGATTGTGGACACTGAATCGTGTCGCGCGATCGTCACGGCCGAACGCGGCGATTGGTGTCGCAGTGTCGTACCTACCACAAAATAAAGAGGCCACAGGTAAATAACTTAATACTACTGGCCTATTTCCATCAGTAGTAGTAAATAATTATAATACATAATTGAAGCCTTATAATAGGCGTAGTGGCTAACACGCCAGCAGCGACATGAGGGGATCGATCTCGGCCAGTTCAATTCAGATTGGCCCGGGTATTGGGTATTTTATCTTATCAAATATAAGTTTACAACTTTCTAGCCAAATCTGTGTGATTTGTCCTTATATATTTATTAACTAGCTAATGCTCGCTACTTCGTTCGCGTGGACTTTATGACTCCGGGGTATTAATATATCTCAATGCGAAAATGTCGATGCATACGGAAATACTTGTAGCAGTGTTATAATATGTTATATGTATACCTGTTAAAAGTTAATAAATCTACTTATTTTGCAAAAAAATAACTTCATATACTAGGTTGGATTGGAACTATTCTTTGGGTTAGTTTATTTTGGCGCCTGATTTCAGCGAGGATGGTTCTCATCAGGTATTTTTTTCCAGTCCTTTCTGAAGCATCTTAGAAAAACAGCTTCCCCTCTTTGTACAAAACACTTCGCACTACCAAATCAAATATTTTCCTTTGTTCTTCTATGGAATTGATGTTGTCTGCTGCTCAACCTCTAAAGCGCACATCTCCAAAGGGCCTTTGGGAGAGACGGATGTCAGCTTTGAGTGTTGCTTGTGTATGCAAGGCTTGGAGAAACAGCAAACTCTCATGTTTTGCTGCCGTATGGGCTGAAAGCTATTGCCAAAAGGGGATCTCCTGGTTGCGAGTGACCCGGGACCGCTGGGGGATCACCAGTAATATGAGCTAATCGTACTCTACGCACTCTATCCCAATGGAGTGTGTGACTCCGTATACTTGTCGTAAAATTTGACATGGTTCTGTATATCAGATGTTCTAAATCTTCAATTTTTATACCTCAACAAAAATACTAATCAGGCTGAACAACTTTTGCTAGTCATTTTTATATCTTCTATAGTTTACCTGGACCATTATGGTTCTGCGTCAGTTGTTCCAAATCTTCAATTTAAATACCTCAACTAAAAATGCTCATCAGGTTGAATAAAATTTGCTAAGGCGTCATTTATATATTTCTTATAGTTTACCTGGACCATTATGGTTCTGCATGAGTGTTCCAAATCTTAGATGTTTTTATACCTCAACAAAAATGCTCATCAGGCTTAACAACTTTTGCTGAGGCTCCACTTTTATATTTCTTATAGTTCAGATGGACCATTACGATGCTGCATCAGGTGTTCCATTTTTCGAAATCATTTCTACCCTATATGTTGCCCAGGCTTAACAGCTATATAGCAAAAAAAAGTTTCGTTTGAATCCGTCCAATATTTCCGGAGATAAAAGTGTTCATACATACATACAGACAGACAGAAGGACAAGAAATTAAAAAAAAATTCTTCTTTCTATTATTAATTTTAAATGTCCCTCTATCCATTTCAGTCAAAAATACTAAATGTACAGACAAAATGTTTTTACTGTTTTATTATGTGTATATATAGAATATATATTATTTAAGGATAAACTGTTCTGTATAGTTGATATTTTGTGAGCGAGGTGTGTCGGTGCCGACTCTAATTACGTCGATGCAGCGATATCCGCTGGCATTTAGAGTAAAACAAGTGTAAATGAAGTGATTATGCGCAATTGGAATTTAGGTGTGAGAAATGTACAATTTCCGAACATTTCAAATATCACAAGTGTAGTAAAGTACAATTTTCAAACATCATACGTGCAGTAAGTTAACTGCTCCTATCCACCTCAAGTGTTCGGAAATTGTACTTTATTATTTTATTTTATTCAAAGATTCAAAACGTTTATTCAGAAAATAAGCTCTTGCAGGCACTTTTTCACGTCAAAATCACATTTAAAATTATATGATTGAGTATTATGCATTTATGAATTATTGTTCAAAAGCTACAGACTACTAGCATAGTAGAATCAATAAAGTGATGCGCACAAACTACAACAAAGATATTACGAGTATTTTTTTGTTTTTTTTTTCACACAAATTGAGCTAGCCCCACAGTAAGTTGTGAACTTGTGTTGTGGGATACTAACTCAACGATACTATATTTTATAATTTATATACTTATATAGATAAACATCCAAGACCCAGGTCAATCTGAAACAGATCATTTTCCATATTGACCTGACCGGGGAATCGAACCCGGGACCTCCGTGTCGCAGTCTGCCGTGTTGACCACTGCGCCACGGAGCTCGACAACCCACTGAACATTGTGGTTATATTCCAATTTGGGATTAGCTCAAAATTAATTAATCTAATAATTTGGTCAGCACTTTTAAAACGATTTTAATGCATCGCAAAAAAGCTTGTTAAACAAACTCATATACAACACGCGACGATATAAACAAACATACAACTTCATAAAAACTTAACGATTTTAATTAAATTAAAATTTACTTTTCTGACATTATTTCTTAATTAACTTCTGTACTGTTTGTTCGTTCTTGTAGGAATTATGCGAATGGCTCTGAACTTAGCTTATTATGATTACGACTGAAAATTGGAACCACGGCCTACGTTATTTACTGTTATTCTTCATTAGTTTGCTACAAGTGTCTAATTTACTTGTGACCTTACCATTAAGTACATAACTGAAACCTTTCATTATACAGTGAAATAAGCTTTTGATTGCTTCGCTTGTGTTTATTTTGACAAACTTTTATTGAACTTGTCTTGTTAGTTTATTTGTCTGTGACGGTCAAATCTTGCAACGCAAATTTAAAGTGAGTTGGTTCGTTTGTTTGTTACGCTGTCACGCCCTATCTACTGAACCGACCATCATAAAATTTTGCATACACGTTGCCTGGAGCACGGAGAAGCACATAGGCTATCTTTCATCCCGGAGAAAAGTACTATTCCCAAGGGATCGACACTAACGCGAGCGGAGCCGCAGACCAAAGCTAGTTTAGTATATTTGTGTAAGTCGGATGATCAGTGTAATGATATTTTAAGTTTACTTACAATTTAAGAACCTGTTAGAATTGCAGTCATCGTCATCATCATTTTGTGTAGGTGACACGGTCAGTCGACCATGCACACCCTGGTGTAAGAGTTCTTCGGAACCGCCTCTCGGCTTCTGACGTGGTTCCTTTAACGACTACCAGAGGGCAGCCGGGATCAACGGCTTAACGTGATTTCCGAAGCACAGAATTATCTTTCATCAGGTGACCAAACTGGAAGTAAACAACTTAACAAAGTATGCTTCCCGTAGGGATCGAACCCATGGGTCAATAAGGCAAACGCCTAAACCAATGGACCACAGAGGCTATTGCAGTATGAATTGTATACGAGATTTATGTAGGTCTGAACTTATGTGCGTATCGACTTTATAAATGAATGATTTATTTATAAATGATTTATTAAAGTGAACCATCCCCCTGCCAACTCGAATTGTTAACGTCGAATTAGGTACGTCATATTGTCAGGTGTTTTCTTATTTAGGCTGGCTTCAGAGTGACGCGTTTGACCAGCGCCGGCGACACGCGCGCGCTTGCAATTACACTAGAATAGTAGCAGCGTTTCAAAGTCACGCAGTTCACACGCACCGTTTGTGAGACGCGCGCTGTCAGCGCTGGCGAAACACGCGCGGTTCGAGGTCGTCTACTGGCAGTTAGCGTTTCAGAGTGACGCCGGTCAAACGCGCGCTGTTGAGTGAGACGCGCTGGCAACCGGCGCGTGCCGCCAACGTCACTCTGAAACCAGCCTTAGGTCGAATAATAAAGTTTAAAACTAGTACTATTGTAATACGACAGAAAAGGTTAAATTTAGATCATACCAGAGGTATCGCGCTCGCGCGTTGCCTAAAAAGAAACGCATAGATATTTTTTTTAATATAATTGAACGTCCAAAGTATAAATCATAAATGTACAGATACCAATTCGTTTCAGTTGTAATTATGACAAATAAAGAGCAGTAGAATTAATTATCCAACTTGTAATATAAATAAATTACTGTACTGAAACAACAGCTATTCCAGTTATAATTTATCGAAAGCGTCGAATTTCCATTAAGATAAATACAGGGAGAAATGGAAACGCATAGGCTTGATACTAGTAGTGGGCCGGCCGAGAACTGGGTTAGCAACCTTACACTATCTGTTAAGGTCCTAATAGGTTAATTGAAGCTGCTTCAGCGCAAAATACCGAGCCTGCGGAAAGATAACTCGTGTATTTTACTAATATTATTAAACATCTACAATTCTGATATTGTAAAGGTGAAAGTGAGTTTGTTATTTTGTAACGCTTTATCTACCTAGGGTGCTGTAATTGAAAATTCATTGCAAAGGACACAGGTAACAATCGGAAAAAGTACTGTTTCTCAGGGATCTTGACTAACACTCATTGCTATAAGCTGCGTGCGAGGTAAAAATTTAGGGACATGTCGTTCTAAGAAGAACGGAAAGAGTAGATATTTTTTTCCAAGAACTTTCATTTCTCAAGTATGCGAAATTCTCGACAATTTGACGAGCTCCGTGGCGCAGCGGTCAACACGCCGGTCTGCGACACGGATGGTCCCGGGTTCGATCCCCGGTCAGGTCAAGATGGAAAATGATCTTTTTCAGATTGACCTGGGTCTTGGATGTTTATCTATATATGTATTGTTATAAAATATAGTTTCGTTGAGTTAGTATCCCATAATACAAGTCTTTCTTAAGAACTTACTTTGGGGCTAGCTCAATCTGTGTGATTTGTCCGTATATATTTATTTATTAATTATTAATTGCAGAAAGTCCTTCCTTCGAATAAAGTTTTATGTAATCGAAATGGTGTTTTTTATTCCCGTATGGAAGCCAGCTATGAAATCTAGATACTGATTTCATAGCTGGCTTCAATATAGGAATAAAAAATTCCGAAGTGGTCCGTGGGGTTCTTTTCTGTACCCTCGCTATTTCGTATGTCCAGATCGTTTCCTGATAGGAGTTTGGTGTCAACACTAGCTTTGCGGTGTGGATGAGAGGACCAATCTGCGTTTTATTGCCCATCATGGTTTTGAAATTTATTTAACGGCTACGCAGGCTTTTCAACTCTGCAATAAATTTAATTTAAGTAAATGGCACGGCTATAGTGCGTATGATTAGAGACCCGCTTTTATAACTACCGCTTTCGACTGAGATCCCACGGTTCCTTGTTCAATACCCATACATTGCACAAGCACTGTACGAACTAATTTCTGATTCATGTGAAGGACTTAGCGTTTTCGTCAAAAGTGGTTATTGTTATTGACAAAATCACGTTTGAAAAACCGGCTAAGTGCGTGTCGTGCCACGCGCAGTGTAGGGTTCCGTAGTTGCGAATGACAACTTTGAGTTCGCACTATTCACACCCGCACCTTACAGTTTAGCGACCAAAAACATCTAACAATGAAAATAGTATGAAATTTTACAGTTTATAAGTTGGTTGCCTATAACTTTTTAGTTTGTACTTAGTACTAAGCTCTGATAGTTTTCCTTTAAACTTCAGTATATATATTACTGCTGTAATTTTTTTCACATATCTATATATAACCGTTTAGCAGATAGAGGGGGGGGACACTTACCTCTAACAAAAATTTGCAACCAACCAAACAATATTTTTGAAAGATCTATTAAACGACACCCCACACGGTGGGTAAATAGAGAAAAAAAAATTACTCCCCCACTTTACTTGTATGGGAGCTACCCTAAAAAAAATTTTTTTTCAAGTTTTTATTCTACCACTTTTTTCATCATCATCATCATCATCAGGTCTTTCTAGTCGCCACTGCAGGAGCACGACCCTCTCTGTACTACCAAAGCCATATACTAGCCTGAGTAGTCAGAGGATTTGGCCTACACTCTCCACGCTGGCCAAACGGGTTGGAGAGGTATCTTTGATGTTAATAAGCTTTGTTTAGCTTGTGTTTCCTGAGTCGCCTTTTACGACATCCACGGGATGACTTGGAGTGGTCCTATTCTACTCTGCCGGGAACTACACCACTTTTTTGCCATGATTAATATACATACCCATACCAAATTACAGCTTTCTAGTACTTATAGTCTCTGCGTAAAACCGCGGACGGACAGACAGACAGACAGACAGACAGATAGACAGACAGACAGACAGACAGACAGACAGACAGACATGGCGAAACTATAAGGGTTCCTTGTTTACTACGGAACCCTAAAAAGCTTCACGTTCTCACTTTCAACTTGTAAGTAAGATAATTTCCATAAGTAAGAGTTTTTTTTTTTGTTAGCCTAATTTGTGTCCCACTGCTGGGCAAAGGCCTCCCCTCCTTACTTCCATTCGTCCCTCCCTATCTGGTGCAATCTGCTGCCAGCCATTACAAAACCAGACAAGGTCATCCCGCCATCTCGTTCGTGGTCTGCCCCTACGCCGAGGTCCATCGGGTACCCGCAGGGTGACCTTCCGGGCCCATCTGTCTGATTGCATGCGGCTCACATGCCCGGCCCAATCCCACCTGAGTTTGGCCGACTTGACGCCCACATCTACAACCCTAGTCTTGGACCGTAGCTCAGTGTTCCTCACTTTATCTATTCGACGAAGTAAGAGTTATTCAGAATATATTTTGAACGTCTATGTAGGGCTTCGCAGAACTAAATTTTTAATGATATCTTTGTTTGCTTTCAAATGAGGGCAGCATTGGATCCCTAAATCAGCTGTTAGTGCTTAATGTTAGACGAGAAATGCTGAAACTTGATCTTAAATATAGGGTAGATCGGATATTTAGAAAGTTGTGTCAACTAGGGTAACAGTGTGCATAGTTGACACTATTTCTTTAATTGGCATCTTACTTGCAACTTTGTTACAATTATGGTTACTTTAATTCGGTCTGTACTACAGACCGAATTAAACTTTACAGCGCTTCGGAACACGGACGCATTTTTTTTTAAAATCCTTGTACAGACTCTGTACATTGATTTTTGAAAAAGTGCGTCTTTCTGGCCCTGTGTAGTAAAAAATGTATTGATGTCTACTCTTTTTTCAGACTTTAATAATAGCAGGAGCATGCAAGGTCTATCTCGCTCGCTCCTAAAATTCTCATCGCGAACAATTGCGATGTTGATTGATATCTCAATTTGGTCCTTGACACGCGCTGGCGCAACGTTTGTTTTGCATAAAGATACAGGTATCTGAAGATGTATCTTGGCGTTAAATATCAATAGGTTACGCCTTTTAACCTCAAATTAAAATTGATAAAAATGTTTTAGAATAAATTAGATTTTTGCTTGTCGTGTTGAAAATAAATTGGTATAGTTGTTCAATTTTTGAATATAATAATATTTTTGACATTGCTGATGGCATTGAAAAGTTTCGATTTTAAAGATAACTTAGCTTCACTTTAGACTAGACTTGGAGAGGTCTCTTTGATGTTTATAAGCTTTGTTTAGCTTGTGTTTACTGAATCGACTTCTACGACTTCCACGGAAAGAATTGGAGTGGTCCTATTGTACCCGGGAATCACACGTCTAACATTCTTGTTTGAATACCCCATATTTATTAGGCAACAGATGCATAAAATCTATTTTATGCTATAATACGTTCTCTCCAGTCTAGTTGGATAACTTTGGACCTACTATCATCATCATCATTGCCAGTCTTTACCAGAGCACGTGCCACCGTAGGAGATATCTATTATCCATCATTTATTTATTTATTTAAAAAGCTTTATTGTGCCTTAGAAGCTACAATAGGTGGACTTAATGCTAAAAGCATTCTCTCCCAGTCAACCTTTGGGAAATGAAAAACCGATAAAATAAATAGGTGCCAAACAATAAATAGATATCATAGGTAAGAGCAAAGCTCAATAAAATATATGTATACAATAACCTAAAATATATAAATAAATATCGACATATACACTTTATACAATACATAAGAACACATATATATAATATGGTCATCATGTTGAAAAAAATGATGAATCGAATGCTAGCCAGTTATTTCAGAGAGAAAAGCATGGACTTTTTTCTTAAAATTAAATCGATTTGAGACTTGCTTGATGTCTTCGGGTAAGGAGTTCCAAAGTCGTATAGCTTGCATAGTGAAAGAATTGGACATAAAACCAGAATGAAATAGAGGGGTGTAAAGCTTAAGAGAATCAGAAGAGCGAAGTTGACGATCATGAGTATTCCCGAGATACTGAAATTTACATTTCAAGTACTCGGGAGAATTAGGATTTTTGAGTATAGAAAAAAGAGAGCACATTAACCGCTGTTGTCTACGTAATCGAATGGGAAGCCAATTGAGTTTAGAACGGAAAGCAGATATGTGATCGTATTTACGCAGACAGAAAATGAATCGGATGCAATTATTGAGGAGACGGTCAAGTTTATTGAGAAGATCTTCATTAAGATCAGGATAGCACACATCAGCATAGTCAATAATAGGTAGGATTAATGTTTGGATAAGTGTGATTTTTGTCTTGATGGGGAGAAAATTTCTAAATCGATTCAAATACTGAAGAGAGTAAGTAACCGCTCGGCTTATCTCAGTAACTTGTTTATTCCAGTTGAGTGACGAATCAACATAGAGGCCAAGATTTTTGACTACCGTTTTATAAGCTATTACAGTGCCATTGAATAAGACCGGAGATAAATTATTTGAATCAATTTTTGCCAACTGTTTCGTGCTACCCACTATCATCGCCTGGCATTTAGATGCATTGACGGAAATACCAAAATCTTGCGACCACGAAAAAATGTTCGATAAAGTAGCATTTATCTGAGAAACGCCGGCATCAATATCCACTGCAGGTACTTGTACGTAGATTTGAAGATCATCCGCATAGAAATGGTAAGAACAGTTAAGAGACGAAGATAGAAGATTTATAAATACAGAAAACAACAGAGGGGAGAGAATACCACCTTGTGGAACACCAGAAACGAGATCATTCCACTGTGACAAGACACGGTCAATTCGAACCGCTTGTTGACGTCCATGGAGATAAGAAGAAAACCATTCCAGAGCTGAGGATGAGAAATCAAGATGTTTAAGAATAGCTAGGAGAATACCATGATCAACCATGTTGAAAGCATTGGAGAAGTCAATAAGAACTAAAATGGTGACCATTTTATTCTCCATACCGAGGCGCAAATTTTCAGTGACATTATCATCAGGTTTTTTTGTCTCCACTGCAGGAGCACGACCCTCTCTATACTACCAGAGCCATGTATTAGCCCGAGTAGTCTGAGGATATCTATTATTATATTATATATATAAGATTAGCATTGCCATACAGCGTGGCAATGCTGCCAGCCTTCTGGGCACGCTACCACGGGGCAACGAGCTGCCAGGCCTGTTTTATTTGTAAATATGTAGTAGTTTTAGTTAACCCTTTATTTTTTACATTCTAAACTTGATATTCCTGTATAGTTTTAATTATAATATCTATGGTGTGCAAATCCAAATAAACATTCTCACAGCAACACCACGCCTTCGTGTCGTAACTCAGTGAACGAATGCACAGACCGACAAACCGATTATTAGTTAAATGTCATTAGAATTATCCGCGAAACAATACAACTTCACAAGGAGAACTGGTAACCGCATATCTTGCTGAGATTCAATTATTGTGTCGATAAGATTGCATAATAAAATACTAGTTGTCCCGCCGAACTTCGTTTCGCTATTTCTTTAAATATTACTGTTTTTCTCATGATTATTTTAAATATAACTTCGGATTTTATGGTTGTTTAAAACCATGAAAATATTTCCAACTGTTCTCGAGTACTAATATTAAAAATAGATTCATGTATTTTTTAGAATACTTATATAAGTACGAGCTCCGTGGCGCAGCGGTCAACACGCCGGACTGTGACACGGATGGTCCCGGGTTCGAATCCCGGTCAGGTCAAGATGAAAAATGATCTTTTTCAGATTGACTTGGGTCTTGGATGTTTATCTATATATGTATTTGTTATAAAATATAGTATCGTTGAGTTACTATCCCATAACACAAGTCTTATTTAAGAACTTACTTTGGGGATAGCACAATCTGTGTGATTTATCCATATATATTTATTTATTTATTTTTTATTTATAAGTAGTTCAAACGAAAGATAATATTTATGAAATATTCGGCCATTTTTAAGAGATATAATCAAAGTTCGGTTGTATGTATAGGTAACCTGCATGTAGGTATATGCAAGTTATATTATCAACTTCAAAACGAGAAAAAAATTGTCATCAAGGCTAGGACATAAAATTTACATTTACATCTAGGACAAACCCCTTGTTAGAAAAAGAGATTAAACAGCCTACTAAGTGGACAATGAGCATTATACAGTATTTTTCAAATATCTTTTGCTTCATCATCATCATCAGGTCTTCTTTAGTCTCCACGACAGAAGTATGACCCTCTCTGTACTACTAGAGCTATACATGGCGAAATTTTGATCGTTCCGGACCATTAAAGGGGATTCAGCCTGTCAATATAAACAACTTTTCCTATGGGACAAATGCTGTAAACTCGAAAAAAAATTCGACATTCCTGTACAAATTGCCCGGGCGGCTGAACACTTGTATGAAAATGTCGAAATAAAATTTGAGTTCCATCCAGCATTGGTCCCATAGGAAAAATGGTTCATATCGACGGGCTGAATCACCCCTTTAAGGGTCCAGAACGATCAAAATTTCGCCATGTATATTAGCCAGTGCAATATCTCAAGATTTTTAACTTATAATTACAAGTTGAAGCTGATGATGATGAATTACAAGTTGGCCAAAATACCTGTTGTACTATATACAAAGAATACTTCATGGCCATTATGTGAAGTGCCAAAAACTTGTAAAAAAATCTTTACCCTTGAAATCAAAAACATTTTTATACCGTACTAGCTATTACCCGCGGCTCCGCCCCCGTAATATATAGCCTATGTCCTTCTCAGTACCCTTACCTATGTGTACGCAAAATTTCATGATGATCGGTTCAGTAGAAACGGCGGGAAAGCGTAACAAACAAACAAACAAACAAACAAACTCACTTTCGCATTTATAATATTAGTTGGGAAGTTGGGATTGGGATTGGGATGGGATTGGGATTATATTATATAACATTATATATGATTTTTATATGGTCCTATTCTACTCTGCCGGGATCCACACGGCTACCAAGTGAGACTAAATAGAAGTGACTAATGCTTATGTTTTTGTTACAGAGATGGCAGCGGAGGTGGTTCGTCCTGTACGACGATGGAGAGCTCACCTACTCTCTCGACGAACACGTAAGTTTTTTCTTTCTAGTCACTTGTAGAATGGAAGAAGTGGAGAGACGCATTTGCCTAGCTGTGGAACATATGATGGCTCAAAATGAATCACTTGTAGATAGTCTGTATTCAACGAAGGTTACATCAAATTTTTTGAAAGAGGATGAAGCATGGATAATCTGCGTTTATCTCATTGTTTTAGTTTTATGACAGATATAATAAAGATATATCATAGCGGACAACATAATTTAAATAATTAATAAAAAGTATTTGTCATATCTTAACTAATGACAATCTAAGACTGTCTTTGTCTTGCTAAGTTACTTAGACAGTGACGGAACGAGACTTGAGAACAATTTTAGTTAAGATGCATTTATAATGCCTATGAGTATTCGGGCGATAAAGAGTCAAATCGGGAAATTTAATCTCGAATTGAACTTTACTAGAAATATTTAATCTAGCTTCCTAGAATTAAGATAAATCCTCACGACTCCATCTCTATACCGGGTAAATGGTCTATTAGCGGTACAAATTCAGAGCCGGCCATTGACGGCGCGTAGGGTAATGCGGCCCGTAATTGACTCCTACCGCGTGACACTAGACGGGGACAGGTGACTGCTAATGCCGTGGAAAGCTAGGAATCTATTTGGATATTTTGCATTTATTAGGGGAATTTACTTAGTTTATTAGGGCCTTTGGCTAGAGATGTTTGGCGCGCAAAATAAATGTTTGGCTTGGGATGGGTGTACTGATTTTTGTTATTATATAAAATTGACTTCCTGTGAGGTAAATCATACATATATTTGAAGATTAAATATACAGCAACACTTTTAATGATAATAGAGAGAATTTTCTTTTTCGCCTATTTTGAAAAACATTGGGACTTGAGTAAGAATTGTAAGTAAGTTCTAATTAAATCACCTTTTCAGGGCTTAATCTAAATAAACATCGATCCTAAATATCCGACAAAAACCATTCCATATTGATATTTAATTGCAAAACACTTCCTCAATCCAAAATTAGTCAGCCGATTAAATACCATTCCCTTTAACGCTCGCTTTCCTTGTACAATCGCATTTGTTAACAAAAACAAACATTACCAAACTAGTCCCGAGCCATCCCAAACAGGTAATACAACACTCGATTTCATCGCCACCTCCATTTATCAGTATCAAATCTTTTACATTTTTCCCTCGCATTCATAAATATTCATATATTGGCATCATGTGCGTAGCTACCGTCGTATCTACCCTATCAATGTTACTGGGCACTCGAGTTAGAGGCGCACTGTATGCTGAAAAAAAACTCTTACGAGTGGGTACTCCTCCTGTGGATGTGGGTGTGTGTGTCCCTCAATGATACATTCAGCGTAATGAGAGTTCGAGCCCGAGATGCCTTATTAACCCCCAAAAATTCAAAATGAACTAATGACAATCTTAAATCTCAGACTATCTTTGTCTTGCAAGGTTATCTAGACGGTGACAGAACGAGATTTAGAACGATTTTGGATATAATGCATTAAAGATGCCTTTGGGAATTCGGGCAAATTCTTAGTTCTCAAATTTAACGTTAACAACAGTTTGTTCTAAATTCTCCAAACTCCAAAAGTTACAAAATCAAGAATGTCATAAGCAATTATGATATTAGTTAGAACTCCAGAGATTTTTCAATCAAACTGCTACAGGATGATTCAAGGGCGCGAGGCAAATATCGACATAAGGCTCCCACTATAGCTACGCCACTGATTGGCATCATTGCAATTTCAAGTGCGTACATGAATTTTAATACGGTCCGTTTATAGCGAGCGAGAGGGACAAAAAATGCGGTAGGTTCAGGTTGTAAATAAGATCCCGGTCCTGTCACCCTACTTCATTTTAGTAGATCTGTAATTTCGGGGATTCATAGTTTAAATTAAAGAGTTTGGATGCCCTTTAGTTTGGACACCGCATCCTTTTATATATATGAGCTTTTGAAGGTAATCTACAGTTGAGTGGTTAAAATATTAATTAGGCATTAATCTGTCGTGCATGACCCTTATTAATCAAACGAAATGAATGTATTGTATAAGTCACCTCCGACCACCAAGTCCTTTACAGCTTTGTTAAAATGACATAGGGTAGGCAGGCTTGGTATCTTGGTTTATTGCGTCTACTAACAGGAACAATTATCACAGGAAGGGATTTCGCCGTGAAACTATAATTATCTATAATTACCATCATAAGGAACTATCCAATATTATGTAGTAAAAGAGTGAAATTATGTAATTTAGAAATGCTTGTTTCGCTAAATTGCAATAGTATAGAATTATTGTATTTCCTTAGTTTAATGTCATAAACTTTTACAGTATTATCAAGATAGCGAAACTAATAATTTAATTGTAAATCGTAATAAATCTGATTAGTTTAATTATTTCTATTTAAACATATCGTTTTGCACCCACCACTAAGGTTGCAATAGAAATAAAGCCTTTATATAAGTTTTTATTGGTGTATTTCATTATTTTAAGAACTACCTGGAAAAACGTCTCGTAGAAATCAATGAATTAGTATGTCCAAAACATTTTTTTAGTATTTCAACTTTCTTTACAATTTTGTATTCTGTAAGTGATTGATATTTTTTTGTGTCCGTATTCTTTAAGGTTGGTTCCAATCTATATAAGTAGATCACCAATAAGTAGAGCATATCTAGTCATATGTGGTATTTTCAAGAAAATTGCGGCCAAACCGGGTAATGGGGCCAGTGATCGACCACGTACCCGGACGGGCTTCTAGGGCACGCATCAAGTTTGACGCAGGGACCCATTCGCACCTCGTTAACATGCGGGCAAAGAGATTTACTATGTAACTTGTTCATATAATGGTCTGGTTGAAATAGTTTTCTAATATTTTTTTTATTGCAATGTTATGGTGGCCAATAGTGGTGTCAGATTGTTCAAACTGTCTAATGAGGCATCTGACATAGCTTAACGACTGCCATGAATGATTACAGCCGGGAACAGCAGCTTAACATGCCTTGCGAAGCACGAAGAATTAGCCTGTGGTCTATATTGAAGCTAAATGTCATGAATTTTTAACCGAAATTCGAAAGGCACGAGATACATTTTTTAAATCCTGATCAGTATTTTTTAACATACTTACTTCTATTTAATAACGAAACAAACGTAATAAATTGATAAACCGTTAGCTGTCAATACTTTGAGGAAGTTCGTGATCTTATCATATACACGTAATATTACGGCAAATAACATGCTCAATACTAATTAGTCGCCTAACATATGTGAGTAAAAATAAAAGTGTTAGTTGATACGCAGAACGTCACTTTCGCAAAATGACACCAAGCCAGCATTCGCAGGGCCAGTATTCGTCTAGCATTTAAATTGCAGTCGCGCACCTTTCTCTCAGCTGTAATATTATTTATTTATGAAGTGTACTAATGTAGTGCGGTAAGTTTATTTATATAGGATTTAGTTTTAAACAATAGACACAACATTTTTTTTTCAATTATATATATAACGTAATGTAAGTTAATGACATCATTTTGCACATAGGTCTTTGTCTTTAAGCCCACCAATTACCTTTTAGGTATAAAGTTTTTTAATTAGTTACTCTATTGAATGTCACTTTCGTTGTATGTCAGTTTTGCAAAGTTCATTTATACTTTTTTTCATTCAAGGGGAAACAGAAGAGGTTAGTTGTTTCTGGGTTAGCCTTTTTTGACACGCATACGAAAACACAATTGTCATTTGCAGACTTTAACAAAATTTAAATGTCATACTGCTAAGTTACCAATTTTATGGCTGTGACGTTTTGCGAAAGCGTCGTTTTACGTGAGAACCAAATAAAGTTGTTACAAACGCAGGTTGTAAAAAATCTTATTACATGCATTTCCTGTTGACATGCTTTCTTGTTATGCAATATTGACCTTTCCAATAGTTATATATCTTCAAAACTAGTTTTTATTGACAGTAATAACTGGTCTCCGTTTCTAATCACGTTATATGATAGACGTGGTAAATATATTCGTCAGTATGATTAATATATGGAGTGATACGAAGCTGATACTTGATTTGGAAGATAATAATAAAATGTATCTATTTTTTTTGTTTTGTTTTTGTATTATTTAGTCAGAAATCGTAAAAATATATTTCTCGAAACAATCAACTCCTCACCTATCTATACCTAAAAATCATCAGACCGCCGCTCGGCATCATCAGCACATCATCCGTTTTCCCCGGTTGCATCTTCAGCTGTATTACATTGGAGCTCGGGGTCCGCTATTATGACAGCTTTAATACTGTAATATGATTGGGCGAAAGTTTCTACGGCCATGCCTGTCTGACTCCAACTGTTCTCCTTAAGCGGCACTAAAACCTCAAATAAGATCTTGTTGTGAAAATGAACTGCAAGTATTTCCCCGCGCCATCGTTGAGCTTTTTTAGCCATGAAATTACTAGAAAATTAGCAGTTATAAATAATAATTAGCATTCAACAAGTTAGTAATCAAGATCCCTTACAAATCGCCTTCATATCCAATCTTCCGCAGTGACCGGGAATGTGACTTTATCTCTCCATATTTAAGCTATGAAATCTCCAGTAAATTAGCAGTAATAAATAATAATTAGCATTCAACAAATTAGTAATTAAGATCACTCACACAACGGCTTCATACCCATTCTTTGGCGGTCATCGGGAAAGTGTACTTAGGTATCCATCCATATTTATTTATATAGCTATGAAATCGCCGGTAAATTAGCAGTAATAAATAATAATTAGCCTTCAACAAATGAGTAATCTCCTCACACACCGCCTTCATACCCATTCTTCCGCAGTCATCGGGAAAGGGAACTTATCTATCCCTGTCTGTATTTTAACTATGAAATCACCAGTAACAAATAATAATTAGCGTTCAACAAGTTAGTAATTAAGATCCCTCACACATCGCCTTCATATCCATTCTTCGGCAATCATCGGGAAAATCGTCTTAGGTATCTTATCTATCCATCCATATGTATATATTAGATATGGACTTATCTATCCCTGTCTATATTTTAGCGACAAAATCACCAGTAAATGAGCAGTAATAAATAATAATTAGCATTCAACAAGTTAGTAATCAAGACCCTCTCACAACGCCTCCATACAATCTTCCGCAGTCACGGGGAAGTGCAGTTCATGCATATGCAGGTCTCATAAATTAATGTGATAGCTAATGAGAAATGAGGGCAGGGTTACCAATGCTTAGAAGTCATTAGAGATAAAAGTCATCAGTCAGCCGTTTCACAATCGCTGCGACCAAATTTATAATAAGTTTTACAATAAATATATAACCTTTTGTTTTGAAGGCACAGACGAGTCTATCTCGCGGCACTTAATGCTTACTCCATTACAGTTTAAAAAATAATATTTGAAAAAACGTTATTTGATAATCTTTCTGATGAAAAAACCTACTTTAACCGTATTGGACTGACATTGATGAAATTTAATGGGACTCATTCGAAAGAGGTATAAAACCATTTAAAATATTTTTTTTCATAATCGGTTCATAAATGTAAACTTTGTTTCCTGTTTTGATGTCGGTTAGAATCTACTTTTGACTTTGTGAAGAAGTTGTTCACATTGGTTTTGTATTTAGCTCAAACAGATCTGTTTGGTACACTCTATATTTTATCTCTAAATTTTTTGTAAAATCCAATCTTTCAAAACACATTCTAATAGTTAAAACTTAATTTAGAAAAGTTAAGATTCAAAAATTCGGGATGCAAAATTCAAAATTTATGATACAAGATTCAAAGAATAATTCAGAAAAAGAGGCCTACTTAGGACTATCCCAAGTCAATGCAAATTTTTAAATATTCTAATTTCTTTATGTTGTATTAATAATTCTTGTTCAAAAGCTTTCTTCTAGCTGTAGAGACTACAGCTAGAAGAAATCATAGTACATTTTTAGATGGTAGCCCTGAACGCGGAACAGCGTCAGGACGAGTGTGGGTGCTCCCGTGGCCTTCCACGTCCAATTATGATTTATATCTGTATAAATTCATTTGGAGTCCGCCACTAGATTTATTGATTTATAGTCCACATGCAAATAGGGCTAAAATGTATCTAGAAAACTGGTATTAAACTCAAAGGTCTTCAACTATAATTAATTGAACAATCTCGAGGAAAAAACGAAATCTGTACCAATTGCTTTTCTACCTATGCAGATAGTGCAACCCATCATAACAAATTCATCACAATCTGAATAATCATGTCAATAGGCGATGCACTAGCAATCCATCGTTATTTAAATTCGCTTTACCACCTAGACTCCCAACATCAACCTAAACGTGGCCTTTCGGTTTTATGGACCTAGACTCTGTGTACCCGTAAAGTATAAAGTCGTGATATTGTATTAGTAAGCTAAATTAACTCAGCCTTTCAATAAACAGCACTTCAGACTTAACATAATGAGATTGAAGTCCGATGTTCAGCCATAAAAAATCCATATTACACTGTTAAAGGCTCGAATAATGAAAAACAGACGCCTTGTAAATGAAAATAAACATAATTTATGTTATAATAAGCAGCTAAATTGCCTGCTTTATTTTACGACTGGAAGGACAAACAAAGTTGCGTCTGAATAACAGATGTTTGCAACATTATTTACAGCCAGCTTCTGTATCTGGAAACGTGGCAGAACGGAAAACGCAGAGTGTCTAAAACAGGATTTATTTGTTAACATTTGTTTTAGGCAGAGCCGGACTGCTACGTGGCATGGATAGTATTTATAAGAGCCCTGCACAAAATGGGGCCCTTGAATCAAAGACCTCTGCTTCAGCAAAGTTTTTTGAGTGAAACTTACAGGTGTAGTGAATTTATTTACGGTCACAAATGATTAGAATATTGTGACACAAGTGTCTTTCTAGTTATTTTGGGTATGAATCTTAAAAATGACGTTTGTCAAACTCTAGCTAAAATACAAATCATTAGCTATAAAGCTAAAGAGTTGTTGAACGCGATAATCCAAGGCACTAAGGACCGATTTCAAAAATTCTTCAACCATTGGATAGGTACTGAGTGCCATACGCTAGTTATGCACCACGGGTAAAGCCAAGGTGGACTGCTAGTGGGATATAAATTGACAGATAATACGCAAAACAGATACAATTTGCCGCGGGCCCGCGCTTGCTTAATGCGTCTCTGTTCTGAGGCCAGACAAATAAATAAAATACCGAGGACATAATTAAGATCTTCAAAGGGTTTAAAACTGTTTCGCGAAATGTTCACGGCGTTAGAAGACGGCATGCATCACCGCACAGAAGCCCCGCTTCATTGGATTAAAAACGAGACACCTTACAAGTCCGTATCACGACCGGCACGAGTGACACGAACGCGGTTGTATTAGCAAAGGCATACGAGAATGGTAAAGTGGGAATTTCTCTACTAAATAGACTAGGCAATTCTATTTAGTAGGCAAATTCCAAATTCCCAGGAATATCCCGTCTGAAATGGGAGAATACGCTCGATATTACGGGCAAAGCCGTGTGGTTCCCGGCAGACTAGAATAGGACCACTCCAAGTCTTTCCGTAGATGTCGTAGAAGGCGACTTAGGTAACTCGAGTTCAATAAACATCAAAGAGATCCCTCCAACCCATCTGGCCAGCGTGACGAGTGTAGGCCAAATCCTCTGTATGCTCTGGCTAATATATGGCTCTGGTAGTACAGAGAGGGTTGTCCTCCGGCAGAGAAGACTAAAAAGGACTTGATGATGATGATAATTACGGGATAGGGAGATTACGCTGAGAAGATCAATTCTTTGTGTAAGTATATTTAGTATATATGAGCGACATGAGCGTAGATCACATGCACTGGACTGGAGTTTTACACAAGACAATTTATAACTATCTAGCAATGTTCCCGTGACTTCGCCCGCGTAAATTATAGATTATGTCACTCGCAGATAAATAAGCTATCTATAGATGAAAGAATTTTGAAAATCGGACCACTAATTTCGGAGCCTATTCAATGCAAAAATACAATGAAATCTTTTCTCGTTATAATATTGGTATAGATTATCTCCTATCGATCTTCGTTAGAAGAGGTTTATTTTGCCAAGACATTAATCACACAGTTAATCATTGAGACAGATGTTGTGCTTACAATTTGGTAATTGACAATAACAAGCGTATCGGCTGGCCCCGAAGGCATGGTTTAACGAAATGTCAAGGAATTATTCCAACTAATTACTGCATTAGTTTTTCTTTCTCCAGACTAGTATAGAGCATTTTGTAAGTGCAACTTTTTAGTATGCATTTAATCTAATTAGTATTATTATAACAGTAGCAATTAACTCCCATCAATTTATGTTAGTTGATATATGCTATGACGAGTAATATTTCACTAAACGGATTTAGTGCCAACAACTCGTATTTAATTGTCAATAACCAGCGTTTCCTAGCCCGGCCTCGTTATTTAACGAAATGCCATAAGAAATTATTCCCGCTAGTCACCTGTTAGTTTTTCTTTCTCCCGACGAGTATAGAATATTTACTTAGTGCAACGTATATATAACAAATTAGTATTAATTTAAACAAATTAACATTAATTTTAAAATATCAATTATCTATCTCCCATAGTTGAACTTTATGACTAGTAATAACTGAAATAGGTTAAGTGCCAACCACTGGTACATAATTGTCAATAACCAGCGCTCTCCTACCGGCCCCGTAGGGCGTGATTTAACGAAATGTCTAAAGGAATTATTCCCGCTAATTACCGGGCCGTCTGTTACGCGCCGTGTTTGCCGTGATAGTTATCTTGCCACAAATCATTACAGTAATTGTTGAGCAATTAATGTCGGCATTGTCTTTCGCTTGATTGGCGTACAATCGCGTATACTATGCGTACTACGCTGAACACCAATAGTTGAGTGAAATACTTACGCCCGAATACTCAAAGGAGTCTAAGATGCATCTTAAATAAAAACGTTCTCAAGTTTCGTTCCGTCACTGTCTCGATATCCTAGCAAGACAAAGACAGTCTGAGATTTCGGAATGTCATACATCAGTTGAGATTATTTTGAATAACTGGGGGTTAGTGACATACTTTTAACCTTGTGAAAGGCTAGGTTGCTGATGTTTGGGTGTAATTTATACTATTTATAATGTAACATTATTTGGAATAGTAACAGCTGGCTGCCTGCATGATGCCTATTTCTTGAATAGAACCGCAACCTCATAATTGTGAACACAGATCCCGTACGGCCCAGCCCTGAAGGGATAAACAGACACGGTCGGCCCGGAGCTAGGATGGCCGTAAATGTGTGAACATTGGTGGTGTGCCAGTGCGCCACGGAGGCAGTCTCAGGAAAAAAATCTGTTACATACTTACAATCTTCTCGAAGGTCATGCTTCAGAATAAACATAAATGGAAACGTGTTATCGGAAAATTTATGTTGTGAAACTATGTACTATGTTTTCTGTTACGCAATGGTATGTAAGCCGAGTCAATGTTTAACTAACAAATCTGTTCGTATTAGAAATAATCAGGTCAGTAATGGATTGAGTATATTAACGGTATCAATAACTAACGTTGACTGATATTGATAACAATAGGCACGAGTAACCTTCAACTTCATTATTGTATTTTTCTCTAGTTCTGCTTATATAATTAAATATATGTAGGACTTTAGGTTTTTGCTGAGAGGTCAAAGGATTCAGGTGGGGTTATGCCTTAGATAATTTTGCAAATTGATTTTAGTAGACTTTAGAATATGAAATTGGTGTAGTTTGTTTTTTTAAATGCTCGTGCTCATGAACAATGTGTGAAATAGTTAACGTAGACTGTCATATGGACTCGTGTACATGTGTCACCAGAAGCTCCCATGAGCCATCAAATGACCTACGCCATCTTTGATTGCTACTTGTTAATTGCTACAACACCGATACTTTATATCTCCTTAAACCTCGATGGAAGCCATAAAATAGAATAGAACAGTACTAAACAGTAGGGCTTTAATAAATTGACTATTCAATACATTCGTTTTAGATTCAACTAGAGGCAATTATTTTTGACCATTTTTAATCAGACTAACTGTGCCCGCGACTTCGTCCGTGTGGAATAGTGAGTTTTTAAAAATAGCCTATGTCCTTTCTCAGGCTTTTGACTATTTGTGTACTAACTTTCATTAAATCGGTTCAGTAGTTTTGGCGTGAAATCGAGACAGACAGACTGAGTGGCTTTCTCATTTATAATATTAGTATCTCAAGAGTATGCATAGTATGGATTTTTATAAAAGGTAACGTTGTTATGCATGTCCCTGTTACTCTTACTATTGACAACGTGTCTCCAAAACGATGATCAGTTGGTTAGTGTTAGTATGAAAACTTAATAAACTAACTTTCGCATTAATTTAATTTTATCCAAAAATATTTTTTGACTCAGTAGTTCATCTGCAAAACTTCATAATATGCAAAAGTTGGTGAAAACTTCGAATTTTGTTCGCGTTGCATTTCCCAACTGCGCAAATGACGCGTGCACTCGACAGCACGCTCGCGCGCGGAATGCGGGCGTCTTGTGCAATGATGCGCATGCGCCGCACCCACGCGATTCACCTGCCGCTTCCGTGTTGCCCAATCAAAGGGCTAAATGGTGCCATTGTTTTTGCATTTTACACATTATTTTCTAAATGTCGTAAACCTTGATATCACAGAGTTAGACGCTATATTTATTATACGCTTGAAATTTCCGACTCCAATGTTGGCCACTTACACACATGAAATTGAAAAATTTAGGAAACACGAGGCTCTTGTATTTTACGCATAAAGTTCTGAGAATAGTGATTAAAAAGGGTCAGAGTTAAATACAAAGGTCTAGCTACCTACCTTCAGGGTCAGAGCAGGACGCCTTGTAAGGATGTATTAGATTCCAGTCTAGATTTTTGGCAAAAGAAAGAATGTTGTAGAAGATATTTAGTTATTTTTCTCGACAGCCCATGTTAACATACTTAATTCGCCAATCCCTTTCTCTCAATTACCAGTAACCCGTGTAGTTTCGTCTGAGCACCGTCTATCTAAGATCGCGTATCTCCTGAACTATGGCCTAGGTTACACAACGCCCGCCCGGTGTGTTACAAGCCTGATGATTTGTTATTGCATTTACTTGGAATCGTTGAAAAATTACGAAACGGACGTAAATTGGATGGTAGTCACGTAATGTTCAAATACTGGTGTGTTGACGGTTATTGGCACCATTACCCGGCACTTTATCGACAGATCTTATTGAGCTGGCTACGTCTTTCGACTTCTGTGTGTTACGCCATCTACTGGAATCATCTTATTAACTAGAAATTTAGTTATTTTTTTAATGTCATGTTATCATTTGGATCTAACTGTCTTAAGGGGGCACCCTAGGCACAGTAGCGACGCCAATCATTTTATTCCTAATACTTTACAAATAGAAAGAAATTCAAGAATGTAAATCATATAAGCACTAGTAAATAACTTGAAGTATTTTTGGAATCATGTTTTAATATTATGAGAATCAGTCATTAAGAGAAAAAAAAATCTGATTCTCATAATTCTCACTGATTCTGATAATATTAAACATGATTCCAAAAATACTTCAGGTTATTTACTAGTGCTTATATGATTTACATTCTTGAATTTCTTTCTATTTGTAAAGTATTAGGAATAAAATGATTGGCGTCGCTACTGTGCCTAGTGTGCGGCCTTAAAGAATATTTTTAATCCTAAATGTTACTTATCTGAACGAGTTTCTAGCATATCATAATATGGTCAAAAGGCCAAATATGATTTTTCCGCGGTCACTGCCTCCAATGGAAATAGCCTTAGGTTAAGGCCCTTCAAACTATTTTATTTACTGATAACAAAAGTGAAAAAGGAAAGCTTTTGGCGAAAATTATTAACATCGTGTAACGTGCGACTTGACTTAGCGTTCTTTACGTTAGTAACGCAGATTATAAGGTTAGTACTTATATTGATTCCGTAGCTATAACAAACGCGACGAAACAGTATTGTATTCGTACGGTAAGATGACGAAACGGCACAGCGACAGTTACGACTAGTCTCGGCTGAAAACCGTTGATTCCTCACAGCCTCGCCAATTGGATTACTGGAGCTTACTCGTGTTACGTCCGTCAGCGATTGCACTGGACGCGCTGCAGTGGCATGTTTATAAACATCGTAATGGCATACCAGCGTCTTCCTGCTACTTCATCTGTTTTAAAAAATGTATACAAGTTTCAAATTCTATTCAAATCCGTTCACAGAATTTCTCGCTATAAAGCAGAAAAAAGTAAAACTGTAGGTTCCCATACAACCAACGTGATTATTTTGCCTTTTTCTATTCGATATTTATAATTGCAACAGGTAGACGCTTGAAATATTCACAGAACATTTAAGTAACCCCCAGCGCAGACCCCTACTTGGATGGGTGACCGCAAGTGGCATTAAATCATCTCGAGCTCTCGGAAGGCACGTTAAGCCGTTGATCCCGGCTGATACCATTGATGGCAGCAGTAAAGCTTTGTCAGATGCCTTTAGGCAACTTGAATAATCTGACACCAGTGTTGGTCACTTACACGCAAGAAAAACAAATAAACGTGATTCCTTGCCGTTTTTGCTCGATAGTCTGTTGAATTGAAAATGATACGGAACCCCACGTGCGCGAGCTCTACTTGCACTTGGCCGATTGACGCTTTGTAAGGAATGAAAACTCATGATAATGAAGAGTTATTATATAATATCATAATAATAATTTAAGGTAAATAGACTTTTACTTGGTAAGAAAATGAAAATGCAGTGGTGTAGTAGCTAAAATGTTCTTTGTCTTTATTGAAAATCTTAATTCTAGGAAGAAATTAATCCAAAAATTACAAAACTTATATTACACATTATTATATAATCCTCTGACTACTCAGGCTAGTATATGGCTCTGGTAGTACAGAGAGGGTCGTGCTCCTGCAGTGGAGACTAGAAAGACCTGATGATGATGATATTACACATAACTACAACATCATACACAATGGAATAATAAGTACTTATAATAGTATTTATGTCTGGTTTCACATCAATAACAGTTTTCGAAATCTATTTTGCCCCTAGGTGGCGGCACTGTGTGTTTTCGTTCATTACATGTGCATAACTTAACTAATTATAGTTATAGTTATAGAGCTCCGTGGCGCAGCGGTCAACACGCTAGCCTGCGACACGGGGGTCCCGGGTTCGATCCCCGGTCAGGTCAAGATGGAAAAAGATCTTTTTCATATTGACCTGGGTCTTGGATATTTATCTATATAAGTATATATTATAAAATATAGTATCGTTGAGTTAGTATCCTGCGACACAAGTTCACAACTTACTGTGGGGCTGGCTCAATTTGTGTGATATGTCCCTATATATTTATTTATTTATTTATTTATAGTTGACAAATCCATTTTTCCAAATAATAAAATCAGTCACACATTACGAAACATCGTTTCATTTATAACTATAATTTAAAATAATCAGTAGGTAAAAAGTGCATTGAATACAACACATTTACATATACATGGCGAAATTTTGATCGTTCTGGACCCTTAAAGGGGTGATTCAGCCCGTCGATATGAACCATTTTTCCTATGGGACCAATGCTGGAAACTCAAATTTTATTTCGACATTTTAATACAAAAGTGTTCAGCCGCCCGGGCAATTTGTATAGGAATGTCGAAATTTTTTTCGAGTATACAGCATTTGTCCCATAGGAAAAGTTGTTTATATTGACAGGCTGAATCACCCCTTTAATGGTCCGGAACGATCAAAATTTCGCCAATAATGTTAGTGGTACATATACAATTAGTGGAATATACTCTGTAACACAGAAGACCCTGGGCTCAAAGTATTCCAGGTGAGGATACTAACGGGAGCATATTTACATTGGAGAGATATTGTATTAGACATACAAATTAAAAAACTTTTTTGAGCAGGTGGGTAAACTTAAAACGATTTTTATTAAGTTTTTTTAGAACCAGTAACTACCGGTCGATAGATAAACTTTTTTTAGTTTTTTACTACTAGTTTTAGTTTATGCACTAATGTCAATAAATTGTAACTTAATAATGTGGCCATATTTATCCCATTGGTTTAAACAGTGGATTTTACCACAAACATTGCAACAGGGTTTTGATATAGGTAGCTTGAATAGGTGTTACGTCAATACAATGGGTACAAAATCTTATTACTTTTAAAACAACTTATTCCGTATCCCTACAAAGAAATCCACGATATAAAGTATACCACAACAGATTAAATACTTGCTTCTGTAAATTAACCACGCCACCGACATCACAAGTATGTACTGCAACACCTTGCAGATGGCCGAATATCAGTCCTCCTCCTTCGTCAGCTCGGGTACCTGTGCCTGAAAGAAGTACTTGTTATCACACTCTGAGTAATTGTTCTGCGTCATCGCTTCTATTAACCAATCGTTGATCTTCCCTCTAAAGTGCAGCTTTTGGATTTCAGTCAACTGCTTCATCGATGGGAGCAAACTCATTAGGAACATGTAGTCTGTGTCATTTCGTGGCACATCTTCCATGCCAATCATCTTCATCCTGTTCTCTAACAGTTCGTTCATTGTATTGATCCTCTTCATGATAATGCTCAACTTTTTGGAGTCGAGAGATTTGTTGGCGGCGTTTTCGAGACTTTTCCTGAATTTTTTGGTCGGGTTCATGTCATCTGGGTCATCGGACTGGCCTGATTCTGATTCGGAGACGAGCGCTGTTTGGTTGACCTTCCCAGCGCTGGACAGGATCTCGTCCTTCAGGAAGGATAAGGAAGGGAACCACTGCCAGCTGGATATGTAGTCGGGTGGCACTTCTCCGTTGTGGGCGTTTTTGGCCTTTTTCAACTCCTTCCTGTACTGGTCTTTTAGATGCTTCCATTTTTTCTTCAACAGCACTTCTGTAACAGAATTAATTTGCCATTTATAGGTATATATTTCTAGTAGTTATTATTCTTAATTTATGTTGTACAAGAAATATAAATAAGTTGATTCAAACTTTAGTAAAATCCAACAGTAAATAGGTACATCCAACTCTACTTATTCAATCCAATTCGACATTATTATGAAAACAGATATAACTCCATTAAGTTTCCTTAAAACAGTACAAAAGCAAGATCTGTACAAAACATGATATCGCATTAACCGCGCCACGCAGTTGGATAAGTTACTCGATAAATGGGCATGACGTCACGCGCGAGAGGCGACCGACATCGGCAACATGACGCGTTGTTTGGGAAAACGTGAGCAGAGGGCGCGTCGGTAGCGAGCGGCCAGCGGCGCGCCACGCGACACGTCCATTGTTATGCTAACTCACCTTCAATAGCAAGTTCCTTCGAAATGTGCCGCCAAATCCTTTTGTGTATCGCCCGGTTCCGGTAACAGGGGTGTGATGAGAGCCATAGCTCGGGCCGCGACTGCACTTGCACTATGATATCGTCGAACGACATGACGTGCCACTCCGCTGGTCCGCGCGCTACTGGCCCGCCCGCGTGCCGCACCGCCACACGCTCCGCCCGCGCCCCGCTGCCTTCCCCGCTCGCGCCGCAAGGCCGCCCTTCCCCTCACGCTCGCTCCCCGCCCGTGCCCCGCGCGGCCGCCCTCTGCCCGCTGCGTCACCGCGGCGGACTAACGGGGCGTTTGGTCGATTCGATTGTTTCGGAGCGTGGCGTAGACTGTTCAAAGAATTTATGTACAAATTGTTTACCTCAATACATACAATCGATCGAATTGGTCGTACAATTTTATGTATGCACATAATTTTTACCTGCCTAAATATGCAGTGTATCGTTTTTGGGTTCAGAAATGTACTTTTGTTGTGAGTTAGTTCTTACTTCATTTTAGCTTTACTTCCTTAATGTCTCAACAAAGTTATTATAGGTAGTACAGCATCCTAACTTAATATTATTAATGCGAAAGTGAGCTGTTTGTTACACTTTCACGCCCAATCTACTAAACCGATCATCATGAAATTTTGCATACTATGTGTATGCAAAATTTATCATATTATTGCATACTAGGGTATATAACGCGAACGCGGGTAACAGCTAAGTATCTTTATAATCCTTTCCATCACTATGAGTATTTTGTAAAGTTCTTGGATTTTGATACAATAAGACCTAGATGATAAAGGACTTCATAAAATATATACTTGTATAAGTGTAATTATAATTACGGTAGCGAATTTATTAATATAGCGAAAGTTGTGTACGCTACTAATTGGCATGTACATACGCACAGTACATTGTGTACATATCTAATAATTATGTCAAAACTGTTTATGTATGTAACTGCTGTAAGCGTGCCTATATTAAATAAATATATTAAATTAAATAAATATATAGGGACATATCACACAAATTGAGCTACCACAGTAAGTTGTGAACTTGTGTCGCAGGATACTAACTCAACGATACTATATTTTATAATATATACTTATATAGATAAACATCCAAGACCCAGGTCAATATGAAAAAGATCTTTTTCCATCTTGACCTGACCGGGGATCGAACCCGGGACCCCCGTGTCGCAGGCTAGCGTGTTGACCGCTGCGCCACGGAGCTCGACAAGTATGCCAATATATACCTGTAGAATAACTATGACCGATAGCATAGAAGGCGAATGCCGATCTAAGATATTAGGATAACTAACTACCAACCCCACTTGGTCGTTTTTTTAAAGTTTGAATGTGGGGAACAGGGGTTCAAATTGCGTTGTGCTATTATTATTGTGGACGTTAACATTTGTTTGTATCTATACAAATGAGCAATGAAAAATACCACGTATCTGCATTTTAAATATTATTAAATTGCCAGCGAAATAAGGGGTTGATTGAAAAAGAAACAAAAAATTATTGTTAAACTGTATATGTATTTTTTAACCCGTGATCATGCACGAGCACGACACGAGAAACTGTCTGAAAATATTAGGTGCTTAAAAGACTAGTTTTATTTCAATTAAATATTCTGATATCTATGATTTCAATAATTAGAAGTAATTAGTCTATTATCTCCACAGATAACTAACAACAATAGACTCGCAATGACGCTATCTCGCTCTATTCACAGGCAAATAATCTTCTTATCACTCCTTTGCTCACTGACATTCATCGCAGAACTGGAACTTTGAAAAAAGACCTGATGATGATGATGATATATTTTGACCGGTGATCACGAAACGTACTAGAAACTCTCTAAAAATATCGGGTACTTACAAAACAAGCCTTATTTCAATAGTTAGAAGTAATTAGTCTATTATCTCCACAGATAACTAACAACAATAGACTCGCAACGACGCTATCTCGCTCTATTCACAGACAAACAATCTCCTTATCACTGCTTTGCTCATTGACATTCATCGCAAAACTGGAATTTGACCGTTAGTAGTGCGGGATCACTATGCATTATTTCAGGTCTCGTTGAACAGTTCGTTTATGTTTACATAACTGAATATGAAAACAAATGTGATCACAGCTGCAGCATATTTATAGAAGTTTAAATTAATAATGTAACCTTTACGAGGTTCATTATAAATTTAGGTTATTGGCTTACCAAATCCTTTGCATTATATTTATATTTAACAAAGCATACAATTTTGATATTACATTCACGATGTAAGGGTAAACACCTCAGGTAAACACCGTTGTCCCATCCATCAAATCTGCCCATCAAAATATATTTTTTTACTACGGGTCCAACGTGAGAACTCGAAAAAATCCGAAATCATAATACAGAATGGTAGCCTGGCCGGCGACATGAAAATAAAAATGTCGATATTTTTTATTTCCCTGCGTTGGTGCCATAAGAGAAGTTATACATTTTGAACCAGTACAATATATGTGCGGTTCCCGGCAGAGTAGAATAGGACCACTCCAAGTCATTCCGTGGATGTCGTAAAAGGCGACTAAGGAAACACAAGCTAAACAAAGCTTATTAACATCAAAGAGACCTCTCCAACCCGTCTGGCCAGCGTGGAGAGTGTAGGCCAAATCCTCTGACTACTCAGGCTAGTATATGGCTCTGGTAGTACAGAGAGGGTCGTGCTCCTGCAGTGGAGACTAGAAAGACCTGATGATGATGACAATATATGTGTTGTTCTGTATAATTGCACTGTTGTCTTATAGGTTATAATTGAACTACAAAAATGTTTGTCGCACGCCTTCATAAACAAATATTCCTGCACATATGTGCACTTGGACCCCGTGCTATTATTAGTGCAGTAGTTTACAGTAATAGTCAGCTAAGTGGCTTTAATGTGACTTATTAGTTGACTTAGCTGGCCCTACTGTTATCTAGATTGTGAGATATCGGTTGAATCACGTTATTATTTCGACACGAATTGTACTACACCCTTTATGCTGTCGTAATTTGGTTTAAGTATAAATAAAGGACCGCAGTGGCACCTATATAAAATATTTTATAATTTTTAGGATTTCCAGCAGGAAATTTCCAGGAAAAGTTGTTCATATTGACGAGCTGAGTCGCCCCTTTCAGGATAGGACAGGGTTTTATTTAACACTAGCTGTTACCCGCGGCTTCGCCCGCGTAATATATAGCTTATGTCCTTCTCGGTACCCTAACCTATGTGTATGCAAAATTTCATGATGATCGGTTCAGTAGATACGGCGTGAAAGCGTAACAAACAAACAAACAAACTCACTTTCGCATTTATAATATTAGTTGGGATTGGGATATTGTTTAAGTACATACATGCCTCGTTGTATGTGGTATATTTGGTACATAGTGTTCTTTATGAACAGATTTATTCTTCGCATTAATTTGAGCTTTGTAAGAAATATCGCAATTTTATAATTTTTTTCACTTTTGTAGTCTTAATATTATACTCTTTGTAGAAAGTCAGAAATTCTTAATATTATTTACGTTATAAACATCTATGCCTCACGCTTGATAAATACCAAAATTATGATGATTTATAAAAATAAAACCCGCCGTGTGGTTCTCGGCAGAGTAGAATAGGACGACTCCAAGTCTTCCCGTGGATGTCGTAGAAGGCGACTTAGGAAACACAAGCTAAACAAAGCTTACAAACATCAACGAGACCTCTCCAACCCGTCTGGCCAGCGTGGAGAGTATAGGCCAAAACCTCTGACAGCTCTGGCTAATATATGGCTTGGGTGGTACAGAGAGGGTCGTGCTCCTGCAGTGGAGTCTTACAAAGACCTGATGATGATGATGATGATTATAAAAAACGCCGCCTATCACACGTGACTATCAGTAATCACAACAACAATTAATTGACCCTTTCTGGCCATTAAAAACGATTACCCCATTCGTTTGAGTCGAAACTAGAATCAGATTAACTTTAGACATTATAAAGTATACAATTTAAAACTTTATAAACACATTTAACTGGGTAATGGTGTCTCTAGATGAAAAGATAAAATTGTATCTACATTCACGCAGTTCTCTCTAATATACCAGACTGCGTCCATGGCGGAGTGGTAAACACCCCAGCCTGTGACACGAGAGCGAGTTCGATACCCGGCTAGGTCATAATGGAAAACGATCTTTTTCAGATTAGCCTGGGTCTTGGATGTTTAACTATATAAGTATCTATTACGAAATGTAGTATCGTTGAGTTAGTTTCCTATGACACAAATTCACAACTTTCTGTGGGGCTAGCTTAAGGCTTGTACATGCGCTTATGACCTTCAGGATATGGGCCGAGTTTTGAACCTTAGTTCCCCGTCAGAAAGTAAGCGGTCGACTGCCACCCGTCGCCCGCGCGCATTCAAAATATTAAATAACATAAATTTAATATTAAAAAGAAGAATAATCTGTAAAATCAAAATTCATCGGGAGCGTTTGTAGGTTGATTGGTATTGTATTGAACATAAAAATTGCGTGACTCTAAGACAAAGAGTATTTTTATAGAGGTTAAACATAGTCTAAATGCCAAGGAGGACACTTTATCTATTCAAAATTATCAAATGTCAATTCGACCAAGGTAGATCATGGCCAGGGGAGATGCTCTTTCTTACAGCGGGATGAGGGATGCTGTTTTCCAGATTTAATCTTTATAATCTTTATTTCTTCAAAACTTAGCCTAAAATTACACATCGCCTCACTAACAGTAAACTTAAAAGTACTTACATAGATACTTAATTACTTCTATAATATGAACGTTGATCTTTGTATTGTAGCATTCATAATAACAAAATTTAGCTCTGTAAGTGAGAGTGCACAATATTACTCGTATTTTATGTTGTTGGTTATCTTTTCTTCCAGATTGTAATAAAATATTATATCCCTTTATAAATAACTAATTAAATTATTTGCAAGTTATTGCCCCGCGGAGTTGAGTCCAAAATGCTGGCAGCATGGCAGATTGGAACAATGTATTTAGTACATAGGTCCTTTGTGTGAAACAAATAGCAATTGACATTGTAATTTGAATCTGCGACTAGTCTCAAAATAGTAACTTAAAGTTAGTTTCTAGAAAAAGGCGATAGTATGTATGTTTGTAACATACATACTATCACGCCTTTTTCTCTAGCGGGGTTGGCAGGGCCCAGGTCTATAAAACCTTAAGGCCGCGTTTAGCATGTTGGTGGGATTTAAGGTGGAGAACGGAATCAAAATAGTGATGGGTTGCTAGCCACATCGCTTATTGACATGATTCCTCCGATATTCGCCCATCCCCTCGATCGGCTTTTACGATCTGCGCGGGAAAAGCAGCAGTTGGTACATTCTACGTTTTTTTCTTTTCTCCCAGACCAGCGTGGAAGACAGTGTATTAGTTTGTGTATAAAACTAACTAACTGCCTCCGTGGTCCAGTGGTTAAGGCGTTCGCCTTGTTGACCCGGGGGTCGTGGGTTCGATTCCCACGGGAAGCATCCTTTGTTAAGTTGTTTCCAGTTTGGTTAGGACATTGCAGGCATGAATCACCTGATTGTCTGATAAAAAAGATGATTCCGTGCTTCGGAAAGCACGTTAAGCCGTTGGTCCCGGCTGCCATCTGGTAGTCGTTAAAGGAACCACTTCAGAGGCCGAGAGGCGGTTCCGAAGAACTCTGACACCAGGGTGTGCATGGTCGACTGACCGTGTCACCTACACGAAATGATGATGATGATGATGTGTATAAAACTTTAATAAGGTAAAATAACATTTACATTTATAAAGTTGCCACTCTGCAGCTTAGTGTCGACACAAGTCTGAGATTATATCAGTACAGTTATTTGAGTTTATTTGATATTATCTTGAACTTGTAGAGGCAGAGACAACCTGTCTGTCTGTTTATGTACGTATCTCTGGAACCAGTAAGGCCGCTATCTGCAATAGAAGGGTCGTATTATCGTCGTTACAAATTTACCTTTAATGTAGGGGTGCAGGGAAAAGTCGGCAAGCCCTGTGCATCTAATCCTAGGGGCTCTAGATGATTATCGAACCTTTGAAAAATGTAACTTGCCTATGATGAGCTCCGTGGCGCAGCGGTCAACACGCCTGTCTGCGACACGGATGGTCTTGGGTTCGATCCCCGGTCAGGTCAAGATGGAAAATGATCTTTTTCAGATTGACCTGGGTCTTGGATGTTTATCTATTTATGTATTTGTTATAAAATATAGTATCGTTGAGTTAGTATCCCATAACACAAGTCTAGAACTTACTTTGGGGCTAGCTCAATCTGTGTGATTTGTCCATATATATTTATTTATTTAGTAGGAAGATTTTTTTTGTTTAAGAAAGAATAAAAAAATATATGATATTTATTCTCAATAATAATATGCTGAAATATGTTAATTTATAGTTTTGTTTTTCTACAAAATGGGATATCTGAATAGTTTGAGGTAGGTACTTATTTGGTGCCTATTCAAATAGGACTCTTTTCATTTTGCACTAAAAACGATCTTCATACCTATTTCCCTTGCTTCAGACTTTCTAAAAATTTAAAAAATTTAATAAAAAATGGACAGATCAACTATAAACGCTTGCACTCTTGCAGTATACAACTGGAGATTAAAATCTATTCATGCAAATACCAACTGGATACAAGTGTGGAAAAATAAAGCAACTTGAAGATCGGGGGCTAGAATTAGTTTTTTACGCCAGGGCCCTTCAACTGCTTAATCCACCGCAGTAGTAATGGTCCCGGACAGTAAAAATAACCTGTATATTTGCATTAACTACTGCAGTTTTAAATTGCAGTTTGAATAGTTTCGATTTAGAATGGTAATTTAGATACGCGAATACGAAAGTGCTGTAGTCATACCAGTAAATAAGTACTTAATTTATAAAATAGCTGATGTCATAAAATGTAAATGTTTGCGCTGAAGGACCATAAATTAAATAAATATCTCGTAAATAACAAACTGTCAAACAATGGTTTTAAACCTAAAGATAGGTCTTTAAAAATAACATTTATCCCTAAAACCATTTTATTCAAAGTCAATCGTTGAAAATATGAGGCACTACCGAAGTGTTAAATGAAAATTGGACGTACGTATCATATCGTTAGAATCCTTACAGATTTGATTCCCGAGTGACGCAGGCTATATTTTTGGTGCCAGCGAGTCGTGTTTTTCGTAAAATGGACACTTTTAATTATTATCTACAGTGTGTGGTGTTGGTGCCCAGTTCTGGTCTATTTTTATTTTATTTTTTATTATTATTTACGTACATTTAAATAAAACGAGGCTTTGTCGAATCAATCGCTGCTTCTGCAATGAGTCCAATGTGTTCAACGATGATTGCAGACCAGGGCTCAATTCTCGGTCCGCACATTAGGCTGGAGCAACACAGCATTAGCTCAGTTGGAAATCACAGGGGCAGTCGTAATAAATAGTGATTTGCCGTCTCTGGGACGTCATCGGAAAACGGCAGAAGGCGGGCGGCGCGGCATGTTGCTGAGATTGACATGGGACGCGAGTCATAAGCGGCTACGTCGACAAATAAAATGAAGATTAAAAATCACAAAGACAGTTGTAATAAATAGTGATTTGCCGACTCTGAGAAGTCATCGGAAAACAGCAGAAGGCAGGCGGCGTGGCATGTTGCTGAGATTGAATTGGAACTCGAGGCATAAGCGGCTACGTCGACAAATAAAATGAGGCTTAAATTCACAGAATTTGTCGTAATAAATAGTGATTTGCCGTCTCTGGGACGTTATTGGAAAACGGCAGAATGCGGCGGCGACGCAGCATGTTGTTACGATTGACATGGGTCTCGAAGTATAAGCGGCCATGTCGACCAATAAAACGAGGATGAAAAATAACAGAGGCAGTCATAATAAATGTGATTTGACGTCTCTGGGACGTGATCGGAAAACGGCAGAAGGCGGGTGGCGCGGCATGTTGCTGAGATTGACATGGGACTCGAGGCATAAGTGGCTACGTCGACAAATAAAATGTGGTTTAATCAAATATAAGGAATTTTCAGGAAATGTCAGTAGTTTTATCTACCTTGTAGTTCAGTTTGAAATCACAGAGAGAGTCGTGACAAATGGTGATTAGCCGTCCCTGGGACGTCATCGAAAAATGGCATAAGGCGAGCGGCCCGAACGCGATAACGCAACGCTCGCCGAGTATACGACGCTCCATTGCCTCTCCTTGATCCATGCAATTGAAATGTCATCTATTCACATTAAAATGTTTTTACTAACATTTAGTCGTGGTGAGTCCCATAGTAACAATAGTAGTACGAATAGTGAACGGTGATACCTTAAATCATAGCTCTTCGTGTGTAAATTATATCCCCGCTACCTCGTATGCCTCGAACCGTCTCGAGCAATCATTAGCGCTCTCGGCGCGACATATATCCAGCCTGTTTACTATGTAAATGCCACTCTAATCTGCATACTCATGCATGGAAAAAAGAGGTCAATACGCACCCGCGGCCGCCGGATGTCGGCGTGTAGTGTGTACACGCCTTAACGCTGTACGCCACTTTCGCGATTCGTTTATTCATGGAATTTGTGTGAATGAAGTTTTTTTTTTGAGATCATCGTTAAATGACCTTAAGAAATGTTGTGATAATGTGAGATGAATGAATCAATGCTAGATGAACTTGCGAGAATAGATACAATTATTAAAAAAAATTATTAGGTACTAGAAAAATCTTAGAAAGTGTCGGATGATTGGGATTTTGAGCTTTTCTTCAGAAAGATCGTAAGTGTCCAATACAAGTGTCAGATTTTTCAAGTTGCCTAGAGGCATTTGACAAAGCTTAACTACTGACATCAATGACGACAACTGGGACCAATTATTTAACGTGTCTTCTGAAACAAGGAGGAGCTCAAGATATTTTTATGCCACTTGCGGTCACCCATCGAAGTAGGGAGTGCGCCCGGGGTTGTTTAATATGCGAAAGCGTTAACAATGCTCACTCCCACTGGGCCATCGGACTCCCCGCAACTTAATGAAAGTTTACGAAAGAAAGTCGGTTAGTTAAAGTTAGGTTAAAGAGTGTGTGGTGGAAGCAGGAACATATGAAGGACAAGAAAAAAGCAATAAAGCTCATTTTCATTTCATTTCATTTCAAAATGTGAATTTATATAAAGGACCGAACTAAAAAGAATAAAATTGCAAAGATAGAACATAGTTTTTTATATGTCTTCAACCAATCGTAGGGTAGCTTAAGGAGAGCAAAGAAATCGGCATAAAAGAGAAAGAAAATGTAAAAAATTGACTGAAGTAATTATTTGTATCTCTAGACGTTCTTTAGACGTAAATTCAACTGCAATTCTTTTAAAACAAATTCTTTACTAATGCTTTTGTCATTAAATAAGATAAGCCCATTCTCACATATTACAGAATCTAAAGTGTGTCACCCCGTCTGAGGTCACCCCTAATCTTGTTCCAAATGGAAAACTTTTTACCAATCTACGGGGTGTGTTTCTTTGACACGCGAAAGAGCTTGGAGATAGTGGAGATTTAAAAGAACCTTTTTACTTTTTAGACCACACGTAAGTTGATAAGTTATCAGCATACATAAAGTTGTTTAAAGTTAAAGTATTGTAGCACTAACACTTACTTTGTAAATGTGTTTTATTGGTCTGATGGGTTTGAAAAGTCCCAGGTATTTGCACAGATAATGGAATATTTGTTTTAATGGTTCCAAAAAAAAAACGACAAAAATAAAATCTTATATGGCAATACTTTGCTTTAAATGCAAGTATTTTGCTTCTAGCAACCTTCGAAAGAAATTCTAAGTCTTTCCATATCGTTAGAATCTAAAACATCATCATCATCATCATTTCAGCCACAAGAAGTCCACTGCTGGACATAGGCCTCCCCTAAGGATTTCCAATATGACCGGTTAGAAGCAAAAAAACATATTATACATTTATCTAAAACATATTTGCCATTAATATTATGTGAGCGAAACTTGGATCGTAGCGTTGTACGGACTAGGCACTTTTACTTTACACTAAAACAATTGATCAATCTATTTTATGGTAATCGCAAATTTACTGAAAAACGTCGTATGATGCTCGTACTCAGTCAGCTGGCTATATAGTCATCAGATTATCGGTTTTTTAATAGTACTCGGCTTGCGTATTTGCCTCATAATTTACTATTACATAGTTCCATTAAACATTGGCTATTATTTTGAAACAGAGTAACCGTATTATATTTTTAAAAAGTCTTAGTTTTTTATGACTTACTGCCAAAGCAAAATAACTAGATAGCTTTTGCCACTTGTGCAGGAGTATTTTCATAGGCGACGACTTCATCGATGTAATCTATCTAGGAATGAATTAATCTAGACACGATTTAATCGTATTCCGGGTGTGGTCGGCCGTTATATCTCCTATAAATCCAGTGCAGCACTCAGCAGGGTCATCATTCAGGACGAGTCGCCTATTACGGGGCCAGTAAATCAGAACAGAGACGCCTCTGGATCGAACATCTCAACCGAACTGGGTGTGGGGTAAGACATAAGCGAAAGCGGATATTAGACCTGACTACTGTAAATACTCGTTACTGCCGGCAAAGGTGTGCTATCTCAAACTTCCAAACTTCTGAAACTTCAGTTCAAAGCTGTTAATGCCATCACACCCGCGTCCTAGGCCTACCTTACGTCTTGTGACTACGACTTGATTCGCTAGAATCCATTAGGGATACGTTCAATACAAATGAGATATTTTTCACATGTGGCTATTGTCGGATCGTGACGCAAAATTTCGTCCAACACCATTTCGTAGATTTTGTGGAATAGATTAACAAATATTTGAATTCACAAACATTCAAAATTTGGCATTCAACATCTCACTGAAAAATACGTTAGCTATTATTTACATTGAATAAGTTTTAATTGTACTTAAATAAAATTGTACGTTTTTGTAAATTTTACTTTTACATCCGTAGGAATGTTACCAACTCATCACTTACACCCTACGCGCGCCACTTTTTCCGGTCTGAATGGCAGTCTCGACATCCGAGTGTTTTCGGCGCTGGCGGCCCTTCTGTGAACAGGGGCATGTTTGTAGGGCTGTAGGACAAATCATTGCCTGTAGACACTGATTTCTTATTGGCCATTAAGGTATTAATGTATGATCTCGTATAATGTCACTAGGCTGAGCTCGATTAAGGGCTAGTGAAGAGTGTGTCTTTTCGGCGCCAGCGGCCCTTCTGTGAACAAGGGCATGTTTGTAGGACAAATTATTTCCTGTAGATACTGAGTTCTTCTTAGCCATTAAGGTATGATCTCGAATAATGTCACTAGGCTGAGCTCGATTAAGGGCTACAGTGAAGGAAGGGTCTTTTCGGCGTTATAATCTCGTTTTAGTAATGCCATAGTGATAGGCTGCGCTATAGGCTACACTAAAGGCAAACCTTGAGGAAACCTGCTCACTAGTGTGTAAAATACATTAATACTTTAAACGCTAAGAGTGATCAGTCTCGGTTGACTGCAACCTTTATCTATAACTACTTATATTATAAAGAGAAAATATTTCTTTGTAAAAGATTCACTAAGTATAAAAGGACTTCAAAGAATTTAAAATTTCTTCCACCTATAAAAAACTACTTTATCAGCGGGTAACACAGGCTATAATTTAAGCCAACGCAGTAACGGGAAAACAGTTAGATTCTTATATTTTATTTGCATTGTTTATTTAATCAAATAATATAATCAAATTAATTGAAGCATACGGAATCTTACCATTTGAAGGGCCGCAAAGGTCTTAACTAGCATAATACGGATTATCCGAAGGGCCGTTAGTCAAAATAATTAGCCGCCTAGTTACGCTGATGATAAGCTTCGTTGGTCGTTGATAAGGCCAGTTCACATGCGCTGTTTATGATGTCAAACCGATTCTAAAATATTTAAGCTCATAAGGTTCGATTGCATTTTATTATTTCTCCATATTTGCTAAGATCCCAACTAATATTATGCGAAAGTTGATATATCTGTTTATTTGTTTGTATTTTACGTCTTAACGCTTTATCTACTGAACCAATCTTCTTGAAATTCGGCCTGTGTGAGCCTTGAAGAGACAGCAAAACGATGATAGTTAAAATATAAAGTCTTGCTGAGTTTTTTATTTTCAGGCTTCTAAACTCAATTCAACTTCAATAACCTCCAATGAACAATCGAACATTTATTTTCCACTATACTTTCTATAGGTTAGTGAGAATATTCATCTAAACATACCAAACGTGTGCGTCCAACTTAAGGGGGAACACTAGGCTAAGAAATTCAAGAATGTAAATCATATAAGCACTAGTAAATAACCTGAAGTATTTTTGAAATCATGTTTTAATATTATGAGAATCAGTCATTAAGAGAAAACGTAATTACCGCCAAAATCGGCCGTTTGTGGCGGTAATCTGATTCTCATAATTCTCACTGATTCTAATAATATTAAACATGATTCCAAAAATACTTCAGGTTATTTACTAAGGCTTATATGATTTACATTCTTGAATTTCTTTCTATTTGTAAAGTATTAGGAATAAAATGATTGGCGTCGCTACTGTGCCTAGTGTGCGGCCTTAACATTCCTCTGAATGGTCCCGGCAAAGCTGCTACAAAGCCCAGCTGTTCATAATTGGCAGTCAAATATCAAGTCGTCCACTTGTTACGCACCGTTAGACGCTTATGTGATCCGATCTTACCATATACAGGGTGATGCAACTACAATTTAAACTAGGTACTATCTCAAATATTACAATATCGAGAAACAGGATTTTTGTAAAAGTTAATTTATTTTTTGAAGAAACGATGTGCTTTTTTTGTCCTGAATAATAGTCTTTTTATCAACATTTATATATGTATTACTTTCAACAACCTAGGGCCAGCAGAAAAAAAGTCTGATTTAGCATTAACGAATAGAAATGTTTCAGAATATATCAGCATATTCTTTGCTTTTCTTTTCTTCCAGACCAGTATATGTAATATCTGAATTATCAGAAAGCTTTGGATATTAATAGTTCGCACAAATCAAACATCCTGTATATCGTAGTGACACAGTTACTCGCATCTAAGCGCAAGCAGATTAGCTCGAGCTCCGATCAATCGCTGTGGTCCATCTCAGTCTAATTGTACTGTTGCTACTTTACTTGACACATACATACTTACAACCACGTCTTTTTCCTTACGTGGTAAGTAAAGCACAGGTTTTTAAAGCCTAAAAGCCGCGTTCAGCAAGCTGGTGGTCGTTTAGGTGGAAAACGTAATCAAAAAAGTTATGGGTTGCTAGCCGCATTGCCTGACATAATTCCTCTCATTTTCGCCCATTCCCTCGATCGACTCTTAGAATTTTACGTTTTTACCCCAGACCTTTTTTTCCACTTTGTCCTATAATAGCTGAATCAAAGGATATATATTTTTTTTTTTGTGGTAAATTTTGCAATCTTTTGCTCAATCTAAGCCACTGGGGAAAGTCTCAAGAGTGATATCCCTATAGAAAAGATGGGAATAGGACGTTCGCCGTGACATTTCTACATTGTTTAAATCAACTTTATAGGTCTGACAAATGTCTTACAATCTGAATATTAACATATTAATTGAAAGTCCGTTACTAACTGCAATATGCATTAATGGAGCGTTCGATCCGCTACTGCACTTTGTCTGTGTCGGGTGTGCATCGCAATGGCTGTCAGGTGATTACATTGATAGATACGCCGATCAGGTGATTGCGTCTCTTGCCGATGTTCCTTATAGGCCACGACATAACGGCACAGGCGAGCGTGTCAAGCGCTTTCTTTACTTTTCACACTCAAATTTTCTTGAATGATACCGACAATCGGACTGTGGTAGTGTTTGTGGTTGGCTTTGCCTGATATAATTTTTCCCTTGTTAGGGTAAACAGCCGAACGCTATGTCAAATCCGGTAAAGTGATGAAATTCTGCTCTTTTTTTAAACAGTAAATTTCAAGGTATCTGAAAGATTATTCTCTAAAGAATCTGAAACATTATTTATACTTTAAAAATGTAAAATTTATTAAGGCAATTGGCTGAACGTCTATTTTGGTTATTCGATCTCCGAGCCCTGTCTACTCAGATACGGGCAAATAAGTACATAAAACAGTATGTAAGTATTCATGGAAAAACACGTTATTTCCTCATCTAGATCATAAATACACCTATTCATCAAGCAGAACCGCATCAGATAAGAGTCGGATGCGGGGCGGAAGTGTCGCGAACAATACCCCATTGTGGGACTAATTATCCGCCACCCAGACCCATTGTCATCTGACCCATTTCCAATGGTGCTAAGGTGTGGGGACACTGAACTGGCAACACCACCAAACATCACCGCACTGGAAAAAAGGGACATTTACCTGCAATGTAGTGTAGCGCGAGCCTTGCTTTGAAAAGTGTGTCTCACCTAACAAAATACATATAATGGACTAGCCCTAGTGGCATTGTCTTAAGGGATGTTTGTTCGTTTTCGTATGGCCCATTAGTGGTGTCAGATTTTGGTGTTAAAACCGTTTAAAAGCAATTTGTATCGCTTAACGAGTGCCATCTAATAAAGACAGCCAGGACCAATAATTTATGGCGCCTTCCGAAGCATGGGGGAGCTAAGATATTTTCTTGCACTTGACCCATCCTAGTGGAAACCACACCTGGAGTTGTTTAACATGCTTAAGCGGTAACAATGGCGTAAATGGACTGGGTTATCTATACTATCATTATCATCTGAGCGTTTTCCCGGTAGCATCCTCAGCAGTAACGCTTAAGAGGCCGGGGCTCGCTACATATCCTTGGTCATTTTACGAGCCATCTGACCTCCGTAACGCAAATAGTAGACTAGAACCAATCATAGGATAAATTTAAACAAACGCTAGATAGCTTTTAGGACTAATCATGCCTTACGATGCAAGAAATTATCTTTATTTTCAAATAATCAGGTAATTCAAGCCTACAATATCCTAACCAGACTGGAAACAACTTTCACAAAGTACACTTCCTAGTGGATTTGAACGACCTCCGGGTCATTAGGCAAACGCTTGACCACTGGACCATAAAGGCGGTCCAAGTGGGTTATCGATACTCCATCAGGATGTTTTGAAGCTAAATATTTGATTTGCATCCATCAAAACAGTAACGACAGAAACGTGAATATTTTCCACGACTACCTGAAGTATGTTGTGTCACAAACAGTCGTAACGATGCAATCGCAGTGTGTCTTCACCTTAACTCGTCCTGGCGTTGTCATACAATAACCAATTAAGTTGGAACGATAAAGCGCATAGCGTAGGAATATGTTTGCATATTACCAATTTAACCTACTTACATAAATGCACAATAACATTATCAGATGACATCATAATAATTTGTTTAACATACAGTAGTATCTTCACGAAGATAGATGGGTTTAAACAGCAGAGGCAGACCGAAACAAACATGGTTGGATTGCGTAAACAAAGATAATAAGGGGTGGGAGTCGATGCTTAAATGATTCAGAATAGGAATATATGGAAAGAAAAGATATATTGCGCCGACCCCAGGAAATAGGATAAGGTAAGGCAGATGATGATGACAGTAGTATCTTCAATCAGTTGTATAATGATGTATTTTTTTGTTTCTTATTTATCTTTTTTATTAGTTTATTTTTTTTAAAAGCCTCCCCGGCTTTTGCCCAGCAGTGGGACATAATAATATAATAATTATTTACATATAATAATTTATTTATTTTCAAAATTTAATAGTATTTTCACTTCAATCATATCAACAGGCCATGCGGCTAGTAAACCATTACTGTTTTTGATTCCGTTTTCCACTTGTACGCACTAAATCGCTAAACGCTTTGATGTTATGGCCTTAGGCCATGTCTACCCCGTGTGTGATCAAGACGCAGATACTGACATTTGACATTTATAATATTAGAATATTAATTACGAAAAACAATAAATAACAAAGTAGAAATCGCAATTTCTCGCTCTGTTAAATCAATAAAATCGATAAAATAATCGATAAAAGTTTTCGAAATTCAAAAGAATTCGAATAAATCACACTCCGACCTGCAATCAGAGGTCGTATATAATCAGGAATCGATTAAAGATCTTATTTAATTAACTCGATTCGCGCCCGATCATCAAGAGATCTCTATCGATTGATAATCGAAATGATTGTTTCATCGATCCAGTTGTAAGAAAAATATCTATGAAATATGCGCGTGAGAAATGAATTTAGTTATAAAATTATTACTAAATAAATATTCAAAACTACCATATTCATCGGCTAATCATGAATTTGTACTGGAAGGCACATTTCCCTTCACTTCACTTCTTTAAAATCCATCCGACACAATCGGACATCATTTGTAAACACACGCGCCCATTCCCGCCATTTTTTCAACTGTTGTTAAATGTGTGACATGGAGAAATTTAATACATTTTCAAAGTTTATTAAAGGGAAGGGAAACATGCCAATTGCCTAATGTTAAGATTATATAAAATTTGTTTCTAATGAGACTAATTTCTATCTAAAAACACTATAAAGAACACTTTTAATTTGATATCGATTCGTTAAGTGATCTTAAAGCTTCTTTAAAGTTGGGTGAATAGGACCATTTTTTAAAGTATGAAATCTTTAATTACAGTTATACTGTAGTTTAGTCTGCAAAATTTATAGCAACTTTTATTATGAAACCATTACCATAAACGAAATATGTCGTATAGCTACCAAACAAAGTTCTCACGCCGCCCATACAAAATACAAGCTTGTGAAGTTACAAATATGTAGGCATATCAGCGGCGCCTTTTCACGTCTAAAAACATGTGTCTTTAAAACTTTAATAACTGAAATAGTTTTTTGTTTAGAAATGTATTTCTGTCACTATTGTGTTTATTTTTGGCAGGACTTTAAGTAGCAACATGAAAAAAATTTTAGTCAACATGCCCATTGTCATGTTAACGGACGTCGGGCAGTCCCAGTAAGACTAAAAAAAATATGGTTAAAGCGTTTTTTGTTTGAGAATTTTGGATATCAAACTTCAAAATATAAAAATAGTTTCCCCCCCCCCCCCCCCCCCGACTTAATATTAATGTCTTTTTCAGGATCTCACACTTTTCTAACAAATTGTAATCTTAATCGGGTCCCAAAATAACAGACAGATAGTTACTTTCACAATTATAAGTAATATTAGTATGGATAAAATGGAAGTATGGATTTCTACACCTTTATTTTACTTCCTACAGGCTTCATCATTTTGGTTTCCAGCTCAATCGACCCAGTCTCAATATCTCTACAAATATAATCCGTTTGTATAGATTGACAACTAAAGTATTCCTTTCGGAGTACAGTCGCCTTCGCGATTTTGAACCTTACCCCATTTTATATGATTTTTTAATCAATTTTACATTACTGTATAGGTAATGATGTAAGAAAAGAAACAGTTGCCATCTCTCAGTCAGCCGTAACGATAGAGTTTATTTACAGTCATCTAGTCAGCACATCTTAGATTATGCCCTTCATGGCCGTCATTTGACGAGCTCCGAGGCGCAGCGGTCAACACGCCTGCCTGCGAAAATGATCTTTTTCAGATTGACCTGGGTCTTGGATGTTTATCTATATAAGTATCTATTATAAAATATAGTATCGTTGAGTTAGTATCCCATAACATAAGTTTGGAACTTACTTTGGGGCTAGCTCAATCTGTGTCATTTGTCCGTATATACAAATTAAAAAAAATGTCCAGTAAGGTGTCCCAAACAAGCATCAGACAAATGCCGTAAAAGTTGCTACCCACTGAAGAGACAAAATCTAATCCCGACAAGCCATCGACACGAAAAGAAAAAGAAGAAGATACATTAATTTATTTATTTAATGGAAGAGCGAGGTTTTCTGTCACAGGTATTATATACCTACTTCAACTTCAGGCTTCAAAATCATGTATTGTAAATTGTGTTTTTTACTGAATTAGTGACTTAATTTGAAAAAAAAAATTACAGAAGCTTGCAGCTCAATGAACTACAATAATAAATAAATCTATAAAAATTACCATAGAAAAAAAAAGCCTCAGTAGTCAGCAGTTTGTTCTCTTTCAAACTTATTTCCTCAGCATTGTACATTGATAATATGACCGCAGCCCGTTGGAGCCCGGGGCTCGCGGGAAAAAGAGACGATAGCGCGGTAATAGAGCGGCCGCATATTATCAGAAATCCCTGTTAGAAAAATTCTGACGCTCGCCGGAAGCTTGCCGGAAGCACCCCGCATACTATCAGAAATTTTGATCCGGCAGCTTTTGAGCCCAGTCGTGTTTCATCTGTATGCTTACGCACATCTACCTATATGAATGAAGATACGTATGTTATTGCTCTTAGCGCTTTTTTTATTTAAATAAAACAAATCGGCCAAGTGCTAGTCGGACTCGCACATGAAGGGTCCCGCACCATTATCTATACAACATTAGACTATCGGGCAAAAACTGCAACGAAAAACATGTTCTTAGTAGGACCGCCATTAATATTTATTTAATTTTGATTTAATTATTTATTTTTAAAGCGATGAATAAACAAATAAATATTTTGTGAATATCTGAAGCGTCTACCTATTTTATTTTGATTCTAGTGTTTATTGTTATAGCGGCAAAAGCAAATAAGTACCTACATCATATATGAAAATTTTAACTGTATAGTAATCACGGTTTATGAGATACATCCTGGTGACACACGGACATCGAAATCTCGTAATTAGGGTCCCGTTTTACGCTTTGGAACCCTAAAAACCTTGATATTGAAATATGGATTTCAATACTTAATTAATATTTAGCATATTCGCTCCATATCTAAGTCTCTGTGTATTTTATTCTGGTAATTTTCATCATCGCGTTCCACAAACATGGATATTTTTACACATCGGCAATTAAATCTTGAATTAAGCTCATTTTCGTCAAAAACGTAGGTTCCTAAAATACAACCAAACACGTGTGCAGCGTACGGCGGCGGACGGTAAACTGACGCGAATTTCTGATAGTGTGCGGGGCCTAGTACAAAATGTATGGAAAACACGCCTTCCGCCATTTCTAACAGAAAAAATTCTGACGTCCGGCTGAGGTGCCATCCGGCGGGCATCAGAAACGGACGACCCGTTAGAATTTTTCTAACAGTGTGCGGGAGCTAATACAAAATGTATGCACGGAGTGCCTTCCGGCGAGTGTCAGAATTTTTCTAACAGAAATTTCTGATAATATGCGGCCGCTCATACTCGTAATGCAAACAAAGCCGCAGGTAGGAAATGCACGTACTTACTCTGTGGTCTAAGCTAGAAGAATGGGCGTTATGCTAGTTTATTATGCTAGATGCTTTTGTTTTCTTCTATTACTCAAACTGTTCCGACGTCGATAATTTCTTTAAATAAGCCTTGAATGAACAAAATAATCTTATAAAAATATGGCATATAATCGTTTGTTGTCTCTCTAAGCTTTGGGCACACAGGAGGAACGGACCTCAGCATGCTTTGTTACCTAAGGATGCTGAGGTACGTCTCTCTTGGGTGATGTTGCCCGGTCGGGTGCACTCTGCTCTCACCTCACACGCCTGGCAAAGAAGCGAAAGCACACTTGGTACACAATTAGCTACATATTCCATTTTAAAAAAGAAATAATAATTACATTAGATTAGAAGTTAAAGAAAGTGTTCAACCACTATATAAAGAAAAACTTCTTTTTTAACTTCTAATAAATAATTAAGTTCAAATTTTAGATCGATTGAACTTAGTAATATCTATGATAATTTCTAGTCACACCAAAAGTAATGTCGAAGAAAATAAAAGAGCAGTTAATTTTAAAGCGACGGACTTATTAAAGCACCACCTCTCATAACTTGCGCCGGCCCACCCGTCACAGATTGTGAGTTTAGAACCGCTATCGATAATTTTTGTTCCGCCACACTTCTGGAGAAATGCTCTTAACTTTGCCTCTGTCTGCTTGGCTATCTTTATTGTCTGTACATAAATATCGTTACCAAGTATGTCATTCATCTTTTGGAGAATTAAATTTATCTATACCTATTTCTTCGTACATGATATTTAAGTACGTTAATTAATATATTTAAACCAAAAGTCTGTTAGATTTTAACTATGATTTAATTTTTGTATGACAGTGATTGGACACCATTATACCATCACTATGCTAGAAACCTCCACCAACATATTTTGTAATACTAGTCACATAAGTAACTATTATAATATAAATTGAATAAAGGGACAAATAATTCAAATTGAGCTAGCCCTACAGTAAGTTGTGAAGTTGTCTCGTGCGTGGCTCAATGATACTATATTTTATAATTAACATACAGAAATAAACCTAGACTAATCAGAAAAAGATCGTTTTCTATCTGAATGGGGATCGAATCGAGCCCCACAGGGCGTCACAAGAGTATTATGAGCAACTTTTACTTTGACCTTTCTTTAACTAAAAATATCTTCCACATCTCGAGACCAATAATCATAACCATGATACTGGCCACCATTTCTCGAGACCCATCTGGATAATTTTACCGTCGATAACCATTTAATTCAATGTGTCCTTGCTGACCGTACGCAATTGGCCCTGTATCGTATAATGACACGCCGCGCTCGCGGACGTGTGGTAATGCGTTCTACATCTGTGACGTATACGTATCATACGTCGTCAGGGACCACCACGCCCATGGTAGGGTTGCTACGATCATGATATATGAGCATGACCCTCTCTGTACTACCAGAGCCATATATTAGCTAGAGCAGTCAGGGGATTCGGCCTTACACATTGGATTATTAATTCTGTGACGCTGGCCAGACGGGTTGGAAAGACCGAGAATAAACCGTAACGTACTTATATTATTGTGTGGAGAGAAAGCAAAAGTCGCTAGACAGATGATGTGCCCACATGATATCCTTTTTCTTTTCTTGTCTCGTTTTTACAAGTTTTACTTCGCGTTCTAGTCACGGTGTCTGTGAATACCCAAATCTTGAAATTTCAATTTGTTCGACTTCATGGCATTCAATTGTAAATCAAATTTCAATTCAATACAATGATATGGTCTGATGATGAAGAAAATCCAACATTACTTAATACTTCGGTTTAAAGTTTTGCCATTACCAACGCCCGAATACTAAATAGCTTCTTTAGTAAAAACGTTTTCAAGTGTCGTTCTCTTACGTTTAACTACCACTGTATTTGGTGGTGATTCTTTTGCTTTAAATGCTTGTCTTTCTATTGTACTTTTTTATAAAATCTTTCTATGTAGATTATCCGCAAGAAGTTAATTGAAGAAGAAATAACTCCATTATTAAAATACCTAACTACGGGTTATTCACGTAAATAGCTACCGACCGAAGTGTTTCGACCTCATCCGGAAGTCTTGCTCAGGACGACAATGAATCGAGACGCACGCACGATTACGTCCCGATCCGCACTGAGGTTACTTTTGTTACGTATTCACTTTTGTTACTTTAATCAAGAAATTTCTCAAAAATCAAAACTCCGTCCGATAATTAAAATTGACAACCCTACGTTGTACACTCCGCATGCAAATCCAATCCAGTCCAGTGACACCAGGACTCTTATTAGCGCTGAAGTGTTGGCAACCTTATGGATCACCCCAGTGTGACCCAATTACAGGGTGCGGCCATCAAGACTGACTTTGAGAGCGCAGGGTGGGGCCTTATATGGAGAGGTTTGAACCAAGCGCCTCCGATGATGGAAGATGCCTGAATATTGTATTTTCGTAGCGAAAATACGGTCAACTCTAATTTTCATAACTGTTTGTTTGTTTTTCGTGTGTGTAAGTTGCCAAAGCTGGTGTCAGATTTTTCAAGCTGCCTAGTGGCATGTGACATTACTACACCACTGCCATCAATGACGACAGCCGGGACCAACGGCTAAACGAAATATCGTTTTTCAAAGAAATCGTAAGGGTTTTTCATTCTTTACATTATCGAGGAATCCGGATTGTTATCAAGACTAATGCCAGCTAGCCCACTTGCGACCAGCTTTTTTAATAATATCATCTGAATTTTCACAAATTTATTATAAAAATTCTGACTATTTAATTATGAAATTGGCATATAAGAATTCTGTGACTTATTATCTCAGTTCGTCTTCCGCCCTTAGCATATTCGTTATGAATATTTCACACCTATTAAATAACCACCAATAATTATGTTACTAGCACAGCACTACAGCCGTATCCGCTTCTCTCATGCGCACGCGTATTTAAAATTACCACCAATAATGATGTTACTACAGCCGTATCCGCTCCGCTCCTGCGCACGCGCCTAACGACGATAAAATTTATCTCAAACGAGGAATCCGGATTGTTATCAAGACTAATAGGAGAGGAAGCAGGACGTCACTGCCAGCCTACTTGCGATCGTCTTTTTTATAAATTCCTTTTAAATTTGCACGAAATTATAAAAAAATCCGGCTATTTATTTATAAAATTGGCATTTAGTCTATTAATAACAATCTCATACTCAATCTTCCGCCCTAAGGCATTAGAATATTTAAAACCCATTAAAAATTACCGCCAATAATGAAGTTACTTCAGCCGTATCCGCTCCGCTCATGCGCACGCGCCTAACGACGGTAAAATTTATCTCAAACGAGGAATCCGGATTGTTATCAAGACTAATAGGAGAGGAAGCGGGACGTCACTGCCAGCCTACTTGCGACGGCTGTCAGTTTTAGGGTCCACCAGATGGCCGGGATAGATGCGGACTTGTTTACGGTAGACGGCTGGATTTTGCATAGAGCTGACCCGAGAGTTGGGTTTTTAACGATATTTTAATGTAAAATTATGGGTATACAGAGCGATTATGGAGAACTTGGTAATATTTAAATATCGAAAACAAAATAGAATATAGACCCAAAAGAAAAAAGGAGAAAAAAAATATAGGACCCGCTTGGTCAAATAAATAAAAAAAAATATTTTCCCTTTTTTTTATTTATGTATTTTCTTTGAGGGAGACCGGAGAAAAAGTATATTAATAAATATATAAAGACAAATCACACAAATTGAGCTACCCCTATTTTACGATTTAGTTACGAACTTGTGTCGTAAGATAGTAACTCAACAAGACTATATTTTTAATAGATACCAACGCAACGTATATAGATAATCATTTAAGACCCAGGTCAATACCTGGCTGGGAATCGAACCCGGAACTCCTCATGTCACAGGCTACCATTGCGCCACGGAGGCCGCCATATATGTAAAACCCAAGGAAATATAAGTCAACATTACGAAGACGATGTTAAGTATAATCCCCATAAAGTAAACCCATCCGGGCATTGCATAACTGCCTTATTAGGTATTGAAATAGGCGAATAAATTGCCATTGATGTAAGGCAGTAATATACATGAAATTTAGCCGAAGCGCCTCGACTGTAAATCGCTTGGTAGGCAAAGCTTGTCCCAAGATACTGTTAGGAATCTGCCATTCTCAAAGGTTGGCATTTATCTCGGATCTCAGTGCATGTTAAGTGGATGTCATTCATTACTGGCTGAGTCATATAACGTATTAATTCGAGGACTAAAGTTAGAAGAAGGTTTAGACCATGGAGCAGGGACGCCAGGAAATGTGACCGTAGCTCGCGCGCTACTACAGACGCCTATTCAACACATTTGTACATTTCATATACAAATGTAAAAATCTGCTATTTTCTACTTACTTGTGATGAAGATTATATCAGAATTTTATTTCTTTATTTATAACTCCTCATTAGCATCTCGTCTGTTACGTAAATTCATATGTACGACACACCTGTTGTGGTATGCAGGGCGCTCCTTAATGCCTAATTAACTAAAATAAGATAGTTGCATGGTTGTGATTGTTAAATGTTGATGCTCAATTGCGATAGGTTACATTCTTACGCCACCCGTGCGATAAAGCAGCAGATTTAAGAAGTAGGCAGTGGTGATCACTTCAGCAAAGAAGTGAGCAACAAGAGCAAGCGGGTCACCATCAGGTGACCCACTTGCTCTTTTGCCGTCATATACCTTAAAAACAATAAATAAAACAAAAATACTTTACCCCAAAAATTTGAGTTTCGTGCTTTCAGGGTTAATTTGTCAAGGAGGCATTGGCGTAATTACAAGGTGGCAGTTTCCTGTAGGGTGCCGCATTTATAAAAAATTGCCTTTTTAGGCCCTTAAAACACTAACGCGTTTTATACCAAAACCATCTCCAGAATGAAACAAATCCTTTTTAAAACCGCATACTGAAAACCTCCTTTATTTCAGTCGGCGAAAACACGTCTAGTGGGTATAATGTTAATGATATATTGCAAGGAAGCATCGGTCTGGATCCCGTTGCATGCAGTCGTGCATCGGGCTATTTTTGTGGCGGCGTGCGGGACGTTCCGCTCCGGTTATGCCGGACGCAAGCCACAGGCGGAAGCGGGCGTACGGTCCGAATCAAAATTTATGGCGGCTCGGATATTAGCTGCTAGCTGCGCAGAACGCACTTCGCCTCCCCGCGCGCGCCTCGCTGAACCTAATATTGTGTACTGCGCATCGACTCGATGTTTCGAGCCGCCAAAACGTTTGATTCGGACTATTTTCTAAGAATTCAGCTTATAAACAAAAATAGAACACACAGTAATAGGAGTTACAGAAGCACCTTCTTTGGTTATCCTGCGGTTGCTCTTTCCGAGCAACATGTGCTGAGCTGTAGCCTATTTGTGCTTCTGCGGCACAAATATTGCGTGTTGTTCTAATCTAACTTTAATGTACGTAATCGACTGGGGTGCGACTAGGGTTACCAGGTCTAAAAATGCAAAATCCTGTCTGACACGTCTAAAAATCCTGATTTTGAAAAGAAATGCCCGGTCACGCACCTGTATTAAATAAAAATCATAGTATTTAAGCACTTTTTTATTTAGTTATATTATTTAGACCCATATTTTTGGTTGCTAGCAACCGCATACAAAAAGTTGTATTTTTTAGCTATTTCGCAATGAAACTTCTTCTTCTTTGCATAAAAAGACTTCCGGGCTCAGTGCGTGCGGCACCCGTCGCTTGAGCGGGCGGGAGGACATGCAAGATTGCAAGTAAATCAAAAATCCGGTCTGACGTAATATCCGGGCGGAGTCCGGTCTAACACGTAAAAATCTGGTCTAGACCGGCTTTATCCGGTCAGATGGTAATCCTAGGTGCGACATAGTTGAAAAAAAATGAATATCATCAACATACAAATAATCAAGATTTCCAAAATTAAACCAGATTTTAGTCAGTCTTTGAAACAATTTATTGAAAATTCCAACATTTTTCATTTCTCGTTGTCTCCCATGACTTGCGCCGAACCCGGAACAGTTTATTTCTCACAGAACATTAGACACGTGCTGATTTGCCCTCGACAGAAACAACGCACTGTCGGAAATAGCACGCTAGCACATGAAGCTGCAGTCAAGACAACACTTATATTCTCATAACTGATCAAAACGGCGTTTACTTTAGAAATTCACTTAATACCCTGCACATATCATCTGTTCTTTCATTACGTGAGTAATGAGTTATAGGCATATTCACTCCCAAATGTATATTATCCTAATACGTTAGTATTAGTAGTAATACGTTAGTATTAGGATTGTATTGTATGTAATGATGAAGCAGATAGCAGCAAGATAATATATAGATGCGTAAGTGAGTTTGTTTGTTACGCTTTCACGCCGTATCTCCTGAACTGATCATCATGAAATTTTGCATATACATAGGTTAGGGTACTGAGAAGGACATAGGCTATATATTACGCGGTCGAAGCCGCGGGTAACAGCTAGTCCTAATCCTATCCTAACTAATATTATAACTGCGAAAGTCAGTTTGTTTGTTTGTTACGCTTTCGCGCCGAATCTACTGAACCGATCATCATGAAATTTTGCATACACATAGGTTAGGGTACTGAGACGGTCATAAGCTATAAATCACGCGGGCGAAGCCGCGGGTAACAACTAGTAATATATAAATGCGTGAGTGAGTTTGTTTGTCACGCTTTCACGCCGTATCTACTAAACCGATCATAAAATTTTGGATACACATAGGTTAGGGTACTGAGAAGGACAAAGGCTAATATCACGCAGGCAAGTAATTTTATGAATAGGTAAGATTTTTTTTTGACTATGTAAATATTTATAATTTTTTTTTTAAATACATAAACATTTAATATTTAGAATAATAGTAAATGAAGTACATTCACACGTCAGAAGCCGTTAAAAACGTCAGTCAAATAATCCGCCCCGAATCGTACCTGATGCAAATGTGCCCATAACGCTTGCGGCGTTTCCCCGCTGTATTGCCAGCGATATTTGTTGCATCAGATAAGACTCTGCGCGGTGGTCAATGCCCTTATTTCTTAACCGCCTTCCCAGCTCCCGCACAAACCCTTTGGCCTCTGCGCCCCACACCCCACTTACTTCGACAGCGAAGGGAATGAACACATAGGACGTCTTAAGTGGGGCATATTTAGTGTGCTTTTGCGTAGCCGCCCACTCAGCTGCTGCACCAGCTGCACGAATTGTACGCATCAGATGGGAGTTCGCGAAAGTGCTGACACACGTTGCGTCCCATACTAAACACCGACCTCTCTCCCAGGGAATAAGAGTTAAGCCGTCTGGCCTCTTACCGTCCGATCGGCTCAAACCAGGAGGCTCAAGCGTGCATGGCACCCCGACAGACACCAAAGCTCGCCGGATCACCTCGTTAAGCATGTAGTGGCGAGGAAAACGACCGGCTGCCCTACTACAACTTAATCCGTGGCAACCCCTAGCGTCTACCATTGCACCACACACACAAGAGTGCGGCTCGCAAACATCACAGCCCAACCTCAGGGCTACAGCCACCCTGAGAGAAACGTCGTCTAAAACAGTTCCCACATGAGGCGACGGAAGGGCGTGTAGCCACGCGCCAGACTCCGGGGTTGATACTGCTTTAAGTCGAGCGACATCCACTCCCACGGCAGTCATGACTAGTTGCCCGAATCTGATCTGACACAATCGGTCGTCCCATTGGCGCTGCACGCCTCTGTCCTCTGGAAGATCTCCGGCAGAGCAAACTGCGGACCAAACGTTTTCAGCTTCCTCAGTGTGGGGCACGTTCAGATTGTCGCCTTGTATTTGAAGTATATTAGCAACTAATCCACGAACCCCATACGAGGAAGCCAGAAACGCTGAAATGTTCGTGTCCTGCATTCGCCTTATTCCCAGTCCACCGTGACGGACTGGTAGCGAGGCCTGCAGCCATTGATCATCATCGAGGTGTACATTTAGAATAGCCTCCAACGTGACCTTCAGGTCTTCATCTAACTGGGAAATTTCAGTTGGAGACAGCCACGTTGGGGAGGTCCTCATGACGTACATCAACTTAGAGATCGAGAGGCAACCACGTAACAATATCAGAGCAACATGTGCTGGTAATTGTCTCAGATGTTGACGTGACCGTGTGAGCATCTCCTTCTTAGCTTGCAAAGCTGCCGGAACCGCATCTTTGAAAACTGGGGCTCCTAGAAGAGAAAAAGACTGCTGATCCAAAACTTTTAGATTAGGAAGTAAGTCACGGAACATCCCAATATGATCCCCAGCTGTCTCTCCACAAGGGTACAACTCACACTTGGAACTATTGATTAGAAGGCCCATTTCACGCAGTCCGGGGATCAAAACTGCTAGATCCTTAGCAATAATTTCCGGAACGCCGCCAATTGTTCCATCATCTAAGTACCATACATTTAGGGGCGCTTCCAAGGAAATTATCACTTTATTGATAGCTAGGCTAAACAAGAGAGGTCCAAGGGGATCTCCCTGTTGCGCGCCCACCTGTGATGTTATCTTTTCGCCCATATAATATAAGTTCGTTGGAGAGGCGTAGCACTGAGCAAGGTAAGGATATAGTGTAGGAATTTTATCTTTCACCTCAGCCAGCAATACGTCCCTCTCAACACTGTTAAAGGCATTCTTAATATCGATTTTTAAGATGACAGCACCGGAATGTTTTGGATCCAAAGCGAAGGCACGTGTGGAATGTACTGCCGCCTCACACCCAAGTGGAGAGCCAAAACCAAGCTGGTGTGGGCGCAGAAGATTCGCCATCTGATTCCCAACAGCGCGGCACCCCAATTTAGATGCCAGGCGGCGCAACACACTACCAACCGCTATCGGCCTTATACCTCCATCTTTTTTAGTGAGCGCGCAGAGAGAAGCCCCATACAAAAAGGGACAAACTTCTTCACATAATTTGCCATCGAGGAGGAAACGACACAATCTAGTCAAGGACTCCAGCAGAAGTGGTCCATTATCGCCCGCGGAGGTAGACGTAAGTTCTTTTAAGTGTTGCGGGCGCAGACCATCCAACCCTGCTGCCGAACCAGCCTGAAAAGAGCCTATAGCGCTTGCCACATCCTCCACACTAACTACAAGCTGTTGACAAAGAGGAGCGGGTTCTGCATGACCAATAATAGGCCGCAGTGGAACCGGATGCTTATCACGCAGACTTGAAAGAGTATTGGAATTTGCAGGCGCCAGGCTGCAGTCGGAGGTAAGAAGCCTAACAGCCCCCCGCAAGTCGCCGTCGTAAACCTTCGTTTCGATAGCTTTGCATACTGAGGATGGCCTTCCAGGTCTATCAGGCGGAGTATAGTTGAAAGTACCTTCCTCTAGATTTTTCTTCACCTTGCTGGTCAATGATTCATCTCCTGTATTTCTTTCCGGAACACTAAAAGCTACATACGCAAAGGTGAGCAATCTATACCAATCTTCGGCGGCATTGGTTTCAAGGCATTTATTGATAATATTTTTAAGTTTACCAGCAGCCACGTTTCGAGCCCCCTTTGGAATGTGCTTTAATACGCGAATATTGGATCTATATGTCCCTAACCTTTCCCAACACACCGATTGACCATTTTCGGCCGTCTGCTGCGTCGGGAGCTCTGAAGATTGGGAGCACTGCGAAGACGGTTGTCTTAAACCATGTTTGCGCGTAATATGAATGGTAAGATTTAATAATTTGAATTGAATGGGCTCCGAAACTACTGGACCGATTTTCATAATGATTTCACCTTTGAATAGCTAATATTATTTATATTTATCATATCTATGTGACATAGGCTATAATTTATACGGACGAAGTTGCGGGAAAATTGCTAGTGCAACTTAAACGAGCATGAAAAAGCCAGCTTCGAAATTTTTTTCTTGTATTGAAGCCAGTTGGTGTTGCAGTTGTCCATGGGCAGCGGTGATCACTTACCATCAGGTGACCCGCTTGCTCGTTTGCCGTCCTATGACATAAAAAACGTTACGAAATCTAGCTACGAAGTGGTCCGAAGGGCATGTAACTAATAACTAGATAAAAAATATGAGTGTGTATAGGTGTGTAACTGGGTTGTCAAAGATTATGGACCACAAGACTAGGACTAGATGGTAGGCGCGTGATTACACTAGATTTATTCCATCGCCGTTCATAAAATTAACATAGAACTTGCATCACACAATAATTTGAGCGTAGGCTGCAGCTATCAGGCATCGGCCATTAGGAGTCTCTCGGGTTCCCACTTCTGATGTCGGATTAAATTGTTACTAAGTCTAATAATTATTAGCATGGTATACTGTTTTGTAAAATAATAGCAATCTTAAATGTCTGAATAAAAAACCAAGTTGAAAATTTCAAGAAACTCTTCGGTCTAGTCTACACATTTTTTATGGCATAGGACGGCAAATGAGCAAGCCGGTCAGCTGATGGTAAATGATCACTGCTGCCCATGGACTAATGCAACACCAGGAGTGTGACAAGAGCGTTGCTGGTCATTTATTTTTTCCTCCCCATCTCCCCTTCCCCCGAAGGGGAGATGGGCCACGGGCTCTCTCACTCACTGAACGAAGCATAGAAGCTGTAAAACTACTACTCAAACGTCGATTTTCTGTGAGAGTGTGGAATTTCCCCGGACGCGCCGGCCCATTCATGCTACTAGCAAAAGTGTTTTTCGCCGGTACCGTGGAAATTAAACTTATAGGAAGATATACTTATACTTAAAATTATAGGAAGTGATTTTTAACTATGGTAGAACAGTTATAAATCACTTCCTATAATTTTAAGACGGGTTAAACTATCAATAATTTAATTGTCCGTCTTCTTTTTCTGTGTTTTTTTATTTTTATTTCAGGTACCGCACATTAGAATTGGCTCATTATTTTTTATCGCTTTTTCGGTTATTAAACTTTATACTCTAACATTTGATGGCAGAACATGATCCCTGTAATAAGCAAAATTAATTAACTATAAGGTACATCCGGGTATATATGCATAAATCTGAAAGAAAATCTGTAAATGGAAATGATATTGCTATGTTTAATCACTACGATTACTCCATGAAAGTAATATACGTACAGTACTATAAATTTAGGAATTTTAAGTATACATTAACCTTTTAAAATTACTAATATTCACGTATACCAGCTGGTGGGAACGCCTTCTTAGACAGCATATTATCCATCACTTGCATTTTATACCATCGCTTAAGCCAACTGCTTTGATAGAAAACTATCTTAAAAAAAATAGTTTAACCGTCCCTTTTTGGCTTATAACTTTATGACACGACTATCTATCCTGTTAATGGCTAACCAATTTTAATAAAACATGCCTAGAAACTATTGCCGAAAAACCTTCTTTCCAATAAAAATATCAGAATCCAAATCGGTTTACCCGTTAAAGAGTACACACACACACACACACTCACACATAGTGGCCAAACTTATACGACTTCCCTTTTTAGATCAGGGGCTAGCAAAAAGGAGAACCTATTCTGTTTTAGGTCTTAGTCCAGTCGGAACCAAAGCGATATGCCTGCTTAATTAAATAACTTAAAATTATATCTAGGACTTTAGTCTCAAAACTAATGTGATCTACTGGCAATTTAATCCCAGGTATCCAGCTGAGATGGTCATAAGCGGCATTGCCGTCGTCAGGCTCATAGCCTTTCGTAATATGCGGGTCCTTACCCGCGGGGATGCTTGATGCATGCCCATAATATCACACTCACTCTTTCAGTGTCGGCTCTATACCAAAGATTTATCTATAACAGTGTGGCCACAGAAACTGCGACTGGAAAGGATCATGATGAGATGATGCGATGCGTTCATAATGTAAGACGCATACCCAATCCCTCCGTGGTGCTGCTTGATGCATGACCATAATATCACACTCACTCTCTCAGTGTCGGCTCTATACCAAAGATTTATCTATAACAGTGTGGCCACAGAAACTGCGACTGGAAAGGATCATGTTGAGATAATGCGATGCGTTCATAATGTAAGATGCATACCCAATCCCTCCGCGGGGATGCTTGATGCATGCCCATAATATCACACTCACTCTCTCAGTGTCGGCTCTATACCAAAGATTTATCTATAACAGTGTGGCCACACAAACTGCGACTGGAAAGGATCATGTTGAGATGATGCGATGCGTTCATAATGTAAGATGCATACCCAATCCCTCCGCGGGGATGCTTGATGCATGCCCATAATATCACACTCACTCTCTCAGTGTCGGCTCTATACCAAAGATTTATCTATAACAGTGTGGCCACAGAAACTGCGACTGGAAAGGATCATGATGAGATGATGCGATGCGTTCATAATGTAAGATGCATACCCAATCCCTCCGCGGGGATGCTTGATGCATGACCGTAATATCACACTCACTCTCTCAGTGTCGGCTCTATACCAAAGATTTATCTATAACAGTGTGGCCACAGAAACTGCGACTGGAAAGGATCATGATGAGATGATGCGATGCGTTCATAATGTAAGACGCATACCCAATCCCTCCGTGGTGCTGCTTGATGCATGACCATAATATCACACTCACTCTCTCAGTGTCGGCTCTATACCAAAGATTTATCTATAACAGTGTGGCCACAGAAACTGCGACTGGAAAGGATCATGATGAGATGATGCGATGCGTTCATAATGTAAGACGCATACCCAATCCCTCCGCGGTGCTGCTTGATGCATGCCCATAATATCACACTCACTCTCTCAGTGTCGGCTCTATACCAAAGATTTATCTTTAACAGTGTGGCCACACAAACTGCGACTGGAAAGGATCATGATGAGATGATGCGATGCGTTCATAATGTAAGATGCATACCCAATCCCTCCGCGGTGCTGCTTGATGCATGCCCATAATATCACACTCACTCTCTCAGTGTCGGCTCTATACCAAAGATTTATCTATAACAGTGTGGCCACAGAAACTGCGACTAGAAAGGATCATGTTGAGATAATGCGATGCGTTCATAATGTAAGATGCATACCCAATCCCTCCGCGGTGCTGCTTGATGCATGCCCATAATATCACACTCACTCTCTCAGTGTCGGCTCTATACCAAAGATTTATCTATAACAGTGTGGCCACAGAAACTGCGACTGGAAAGGATCATGATGAGATGATGCGATGCGTTCATAATGTAAGACGCATACCCAATCCCTCCGCGGTGCTGCTTGATGCATGCCCATAATATCACACTCACTCTCTCAGTGTCGGCTCTATACCAAAGATTTATCTTTAACAGTGTGGCCACACAAACTGCGACTGGAAAGGATCATGATGAGATGATGCGATGCGTTCATAATGTAAGATGCATACCCAATCCCTCCGCGGTGCTGCTTGATGCATGCCCATAATATCACACTCACTCTCTCAGTGTCGGCTCTATACCAAAGATTTATCTTTAACAGTGTGGCCACACAAACTGCGACTGGAAAGGATCATGATGAGATGATGCGATGCGTTCATAATGTAAGATGCATACCCAATCCCTCCGCGGTGCTGCTTGATGCATGCCCATAATATCACACTCACTCTCTCAGTGTCGGCTCTATACCAAAGATTTATCTTTAACAGTGTGGCCACACAAACTGCGACTGGAAAGGATCATGATGAGATGATGCGATGCGTTCATAATGTAAGATGCATACCCAATCCCTCCGCGGTGCTGCTTGATGCATGCCCATAATATCACACTCACTCTCTCAGTGTCGGCTCTATACCAAAGATTTATCTTTAACAGTGTGGCCACACAAACTGCGACTGGAAAGGATCATGATGAGATGATGCGATGCGTTCATAATGTAAGACGCATACCCAATCCCTCCGCGGTGCTGTTTGATGCATGCATGACCGTAATATCACTCTTTCAGTATCCGCTCCGGACCAAAGGATCACCGTACCAGAGCATTATCACAGGGACGTGACTCGGATAAGATTCTGCTTAGCCACGAACACCTAATAGTTGCTCGAAACGTGGCATGAATATTATTTTTTAAACCATAAAATTCACAACTTTAAGCGCAATTTTAAGTCTATCAAGGACATTATATTAAATCAAATCCGGGAACAAATGATTCACTTCTATTACACAGTTAAAGTAATTCGGAATTCAGTCAGTGATATTCAGTTTTGAAGATCAGATACTGAGATTGTTATTGGCTGATCCTACAAGCGGAATCGCAGATTTCGTGGCCCGTCCTTAAGTAGCTGCCGGTTACCAGCGATATCTCTTACGGACGGTAGTAATTAGTTAAAACCTCATTAAGGCTATATTAAGGTCTAGACTTTAGATTAATTTGAGCTAGCTTTTTATTAGATTTATGACCGTGAGGTGTGGATAAATTGAGGCTTTAACGGCGTGCTTCCGCTGGAGCTGTTGAGATGTATTAAGATTGTCAAGTCCACTTAAGAACACTCCCTGTACTGCATTTCAGAGTTTATTGATTAATCTTTTTTTTTATTTAACTTCTTATTTTATTTATTTGTCTGTTATATTCAAATCTTGTAACTAAGTTTTTGACTAAGACATATTTGCGTTTCGATTTAATATTTGCTAGAGCTTTGCTAACTTTAAAAATGTATCAATTATTTATACATAAAAATAAAATATTTGTCAAAAAGCCATCTGTTATATTCTAACGGGCCAGAACGAGTAAAAGCGTCCATGTCTAAAATATAAATAAAATAACCAAAAACTTAATGTCTTCTTTCTTTGCCCCCAGCCGGATACGGTCCCTCAGGCCAGCGTGGACATGACCACGGTGCTAGAAGTCAGCGACGCAGACACCGTCACTGGGCACCCTCATAGCCTCGCCATCACGGCTCCCGAGAGGGTCACCTTCGTGAAAGGAACCTGTAGAGAGGAGACGAGATGGTGGGCTGATGTGTTGAGCGTGTACCCGAGGAGCAAGGTAAGAAATTGTTTTATCGTGACTGGACACATTTATAGCCTGGTTAACACGGCTCCCGAGAGGGTCACCATCGTGAAGGGAACCTATCGGGAGGAGACTGTGCTGAGCATCTACCCGAGGAGCATGGTAAGAAATTATCTTATTATGACTGGACACATTTATAGCCTGGTTAACACAGCTCCCGTGGTGGTCAAATTCGTGAAGGGACCCTGAAGAGAGGAGACGATATGGTCGGTTGATGTGCTTGGCGTCTTCTAGACAAGTTAAATATATTTTCGTCGTATATTTTTCGTATATCTAATCTAAATAAAGTAAGAACATATTCACACAGAACAAAAGAGATTGAAACATCCTTAATCGCTTTATAGCTTTTTAGGTCAGAATAAATAAAATGGTTATAGATGGTGGAGCCATTACCCTATTTTCTCATCTGTAACAGTTTCGCCGACGCTAGTGATCATTCGATCATCACCAAATCAGGTCAAGTATCATATTGCTCATCTGACTCACTACGGATCACTAATTATAACCGTCGAGATAGTAGAAATTATAAATATCAATGGGTCACTCACGTGCTATTTGTCGGGATTGCCGACTATAGTTTCGGACTCGTCAGGAGCCCGATATAATAATAATATGATATATTAATGATATAATAGTAGAAATGTTTTAGGAGGCGAAGTTAACATACAATATAAGAACAGTATATTCACCAACAGATAAGACATTACAAAAAATAAATACAATTTGCCCGGGAATTTGGTAAACAACAGGCAGCTTTATCACTTATATCGATCTCTTCCAGGTTACCGTTTAAAAGATAGAGAAAACAATAACTAATTTTATTTTAATTTATTTATTTGAACTAAATACAACGGTACATTGAGTTCCACTTACAGTATTAGTACAACAGTAACGTAAAAATATTTAATCGAATGAAACCATTTCGACTCGATAAGAAGAAGAAGTAACGTAAAAAAAAGTACAATAAATCAAAATAAAACTTATTGCATACAAGACGACTCACATTCATCACCCTCACAAAATAGTAAATATTGCCTGACAAGAACACCATATCCATCCACGAACACATCACACTTAGGCTGTTGTGTCAAAAACTCATTTAGGTCTGAAAGCATGCGACAGAGAGGGGATATAGGTAGATGCGACAGAGAGGGGATATAGATAGATAATAAATTAGAGGGCGCAGAATAGGTTGATTTAGACCCATTATTATTTTTTATATATGTACTTAATATGACATGGCTATTATCAGACCAAAGTATATTCTATCCGCTCCAAAACTAGTTCCATCAAATCACAATGAATGATAAAGAAACAAAATGAGACGTCGTTCCAGTGTCAGTAAGCACTAAGCATGCACGGATGTGGCTGCCAGTTTTTGTTAGTCCTGTTGAAATGGGATCTCGGCTCGTCTCAATGTGGATAGGCGAGCGTGACGCGTACCAAACCTGTCCTGAGTTATGTAGTCCTAGTACATCTACAGTTCACTTACTTTGAATTATGGAATTATGTAAGGGGATTGAAACGTGGTGGTCTAGCAGACCAATTATGCTAAATGAGATATGTAGTGGATCCAGTGTAGATGAAGTTCCCAGTTTTTGTGTGATCCTGTTGATGTAATGTGATTGTGGCATGTCGCAATGATATGATCAAGCGTGACGCGTACCAAACCTGTCCTGAATTATAGTCCTTTTACATCTACAGATCACTTCCTTTGAATTATATGAAGGACTCAGCATGGCCCAATATTTATAGCATTTTTTTGTCATGCTTAAAACGCTATTTTTTAGCAAAAAATGCATAGGTATATCGATTCGCTTATGTCAACAAGCGTATCCATGTACCTATGTATTTTTCAAATAGTATTAACGAAGTGCTAGAGTAGTATGGCATCTCTCACTAATTGATGAAGGAAACACCATCAATTTAATAAGCGGGAGACTTGAAAGCCGCTATAAATTCCTGAGACATGACATGACCCGTGAAAGTAGCACAATTGTGTTCTAATTACAACGCCATATCAAAAGTAGCTTTGCATATATATTGGATGCCTACAGATATGTAACTATACCTACTATGTATTGAGGGAGCAATTTTCTTGACATTTCTTTTTTGAAATTTGACTTTTGATATAAAGTAGTTTAGCGATCCGCCGCGTCTGAGGTCATTGATCAATTTTGCAATAGGTATGTATTTGCTCCCTACTTAGGCGAACCACGGGAAAGGGGTGGAGTGGTTCCATTTAAAGATCGAAACCACGCTACGAAGGGCAACTGACACGGAGTACAGACTTTGTTGGCGTGCGATTGAGTTGTGTAACAACCAAGAAACGCTACCTACCTCGATATTTAAATTTCTTACCATCTTTTCATGACGTATAATAGTGAATGCGGATCTTAAGAAATATGAGGTTACGATCTGGAACACAGTTTACCTCGCACTTGGAAAAGAGGTGATTCTATATTTCCTGATGACGATGGAGTACGCTAATTTTCCGTCGCTTTCCAGCCTCGTTTGAGACACGCAGCAACTGCACTCACGCTCTAATTGTAGGCTCTGCCTCAATTTGCTGGTCTCCCTGCAGCCTACACATCCGCAATGGCCCACTGGTTAGGCCACATTCAGTTCAAACACTGTATTTATACTTTGGACATTGAGGACGTTGAGTATAGTGGAATAGAACGGCTTAAAAAATGCTTAGTTCCGCTGTTTGATTGTTTAGGCCAAATCCGCTGACTGCTCTGGCTAACATATGGCTCTGGTAGTACAGAAAGAGTCGTGCTCTTACAGTGGAGACTAAAAAAGACCTGATGATGATGATGTCTAAGGTTTGGGAGAATCTCCTCGACCACCATAGACGCCTTGCAGATTTTCGTCGGCCCTAGATTCATCATCATCATCAGGACTTTTTAGTCTCCACTGCAGGAGCACGACCCTCTCTGTACTACCAGAGCCATATATTAGCAGTCAGAGGATTATATCTCAGATTCATAAAAGAATATAAATAATAAATTGACGGTCCATATAGCAATTACTTTTCAATTATCATTTAAGCTCCATTTAACTAAAGGCCCGTTACAAGGCACGCGGAAGCCGAAGGAGATGAACACATCAGATCAGCGCGAGCCTATGAAAGTTAATCGAGTTAGCAGTGATTATCTGCGCAATTTCCCTGATTACTCCACTAATAACTTAAAGACGCAAATTGCTAGATTCGCAACTCGTCCTATTGGCACTTCGTCCTATGTTCTAGAAACTGGACTTAAACATTTGCTTGCTAAACGTTGTACTTTGTCGCGAGCCGCCTAGGCAATAGTAAGTCCAGTAAGATCATAGAAGTAATGCTTTTTACTTCATTCAGGAGCAACTCATCTGACTAAGCTAAAGATTATGAATACATTTTTCGATCTTTGAAGGCACCGATGGCTGATGTGATAACCGGTGCACTAAACAAATGCATGCATAAGCCTATAGATTAAATAGACAATAATGTACCAAATAACAATAACATTTTGCGCAAATAAATGCCTAATAATGAAAATTGTAACCCAGGTTTAGCAAACATAGTGTCACATCTTTTTTGGCAAAAAAAAAACTTAGAATACAAATAACTTATCCGATTTACTTTAGAAAATTAAAAAGTAGCTGCATTGTGCTTCACACAATTCACTTTGAACTGAAAAAGTCACATCAAATTACTAATAGCATCAAACATAAATTCATTGATGAAGTATTATTTAATCGATTTATTATTTCGCTTACTGCGTTACAGAAGAAAGTGCTAGAGCTATGGTTAATTTAAAATTGCTATCGAAGATGACCTTAACAATGTTAACACTGCGCCCGAAAGACGAGTCGCAAAAAGGACAAATAACTATTGCTGGACGAATTGCGAACTGAACGTCGTCTACATATACACTAATAGCGTTTTAAACCCGATTGACGTGGACGCTAATTAAGTCTTTCCTTCCTGCGACACTGTAGGAAGTGTTAGAGCTATAGTTATCTCAAATTGCTAACGGATCTGCGCACGCGCCGCTTTCTACACGTATTAAATTATATTAGAAATTGCGTTATATGACAGCAAACTAGATAAGTGTTTTTGTCATATTCAAAGCTGAGGACGGGTTTGGGGGTGCAACCCAGTGAATCAATAGCACGAGTGCGATTTGCACTTAGCCAATTTTTTTTTCATGTGTTCCCCTGTGGGAATTATATAATGCAACCAGTTCATTTGGCATTTGTAATAAGAAATTGCTATTTTTTAAGACTTGCTTTGTTTTTAACAGAAAAATCATTACGTTTGGTCTCATATTATTTCATTGAGTTAGGATTATCAATAAATATTGGATTTGCTATTATATGTATTTGGCATAGTTCCCGGAAAGAAAATGTCGATACCTTTTCAATCAAATGAAAACCTTCAAACACTTAACGCATCTGATTCAACAAGACCACGCCATATAAACTATTAGGTATATAGTTTTATTGCTTCCGAGTATGTCTGTATTGATCCTCATAAGGGCAAAACTATGTGTTTTCTATCGAATTCTTCGGAAGCTGGCAATCATCGTGTCTGACTAATTGCTGCAAGCGTCCTCGCCCGTAAGCGTCAATACTTTCCCGATGATTACAGCATTCTCGTTGGTAGTAGGTGGTGTTTGTTTGTTTTGTTGTTTTTGTTTTTGCGTGTGTGTAAGTGTTCAACGTACTAAACTAGGTGGTAAACACGTTTAACTTTAACTAGCAACAACTTATATAAAATTATATAATGTAAGCTAACCCCCATCACGAAAACCCCTTCATGTTGTTAACGACTGAACCGATTTTGATTAAACATGTCTAAGAAACATCTGCAAGAAACATGCTTACAAATAAAAGAAAACTGCGTCCAAATCAGTCCACCCCTTTTAAGAACTACGGTGCCACAGTTAAAATATCCATCTTTTTGTGTCGGCGATTAAAAAGCGGTGCTTAACGAGGACTCGCAAAGTTTAATTATAAAATCGAAACCCACGAACGTGTATGTTATGTTCAACCTTATTGTTAACTTACTCAGTTTCTATATGTAAGGACTGTAAATGGCTTCTTGATATCTAACATTATTACTATATTTATAACAGCTCGCTGTTGGTCTTCTTAAATAAATAAAATATAATAAAACACTGTTAAGAAGATCGACTACGTGTTAATTTTTATACAAAAAGCGATAACGCTTCCCACCCCTTAAAAATAATCTAATTTCGATATTTTTTACACATTTTTGATAAATTGGAGAAGTTAGGGCTGTACGTTTTGATATTTAAGATATATTGCTTACAACAAAAGTTATAAGCATATAAGTCAATATCCATATTTTTTACTTAAAAAATACCCGGGACATTTTAGTTTATTTAAATTAATCTAAACCGAATCAATAAACAAGAAAAACGGTTTGCTCTAGATTAAGATGTGAAGTTAAGTAGATAAAATTTCCTCATTTCTTAAAGGTTCAAGGGGGTGGAAGAGTTATCGCTTTTTGTATGAAAATTTACAGGTAGATCCTTTTAAGAACAAAAGTAAACTGCGTGAGTAATGAATCCAAGGAGGTTGCAACCGGAAGCCCAAATATAGGTTTTAAAATAAGCACAAGTCATATTCGCTGTTCCTCAATCATGTCAAGCTGCTCCAATTCTTAACACATCAAAGCGAGATGTACCAACGTTTCCGAGTAGACCCCGTTCTGGAGACGTGTGTTTGTCCGCGCCCCACTTGCAGTTCTCGGGAACTCCTGGCCGAAATAGCACGGCTGTTTTAGATCTGACCCAATCTTACATCTGGTGCATATTGGTGTCATGTGTCGATGATTAGTACAACGAATTTGTATTTGGTGCTAGATAGATTATGTTCCATTCCAATTGTTAAGATCTTAAGTATAGGTACTATTAGTAGTTCGTAAGTATTTCTATTAATAAGTGTTCAGTCGGCCGGGCCACTGTATGAATCTTTTTTGTACAAATTGCTCGTTTTGTTATCGAATTTCCAGCATAAGTATTACCCCTTTAAGCTTAGGTGTATTCTGTTCTTTAAGTATAATCTTTTACCACGTCTTTATTCGGAGGTAACTTATTTTACGATTTGGGGTATTACGGGGAAGACAGCGCCTAAGACTCTCTGCTTTGTCTAGCGTGTTTTTAGGCCTTGGGTTCTGTCTAGCGTGTTTCTGGGTGGAAACGTTTATTTGTTCAACAGTTTGATAAGTCTAACTTTAATAACACTTACACGAAAAGGCAAAATAAACCACACGGGTTTTCTGAAATGTTTACCACCAGATGGCAGCACAAGGGCGTCGACCTCTATAGGCCGCTGTCATTGGATACTATTTGACAAGTGGCAACAATTGACACATTGTGGCCCAATCACAGCTTACCGGACCCGGCGCCTCTGTGCTGCCGCTACTCATTTCAAAACACCCTCATTCTGTAGACGTGTCCGTTCAAGGAAAAACAGAAGATACACACCGTTTTTCTTTTCCCACATAGTGATGTGTTGTACCATCAATTATCACACGAACGTGGAAAATAAACCCATATGGGGAGGACGGCGGCTGATACGTACACGGCTTAGTACCTCGATGTACTAGACATCGAACCGCTGGTGGTAATAACGCCATATGTGGCGTGTAGGAAATGTGACCGACTGAATAGGCGGAAACACAAGAGACGTTCGTATGTTTTTGCGTTTTTATCGTGTTGCCTTTTTCAAATCCATAGCCAAGAGGACATTTAATTTTAAAACATCAAAATGTTAATCATCCTAAGTTATATATTTTGTAACGCTTTCACGCCTGAATTGCTGAACCAATTATTACGAAATTTGGCATACACTTTACACAATGTAAAAATTTGCGTGCACTCTGCAAATTTTTACTCAATTACTTCATAAAATAATTTGAAGGGTTCTTAACTCGCGCGTTGCAGAACAACATTTTAAATGATGTCTACATTTTCTTTAAATAATTCATTACATTGGGAGCAGTTGGACCCCGAAAAATTCATGCTTCCCCTTAAATTATGGCAGGCATGCACGTAGAAGGCCCAAAAAATATATTTAAAAAATGTTACTGTCATTTGGGCGTCAGGAATCATATCAATAGGCGACGCGGCTAGCAACCCATCAGTATTTTGATTCCGTTCTCACCTGCGAGCCCACCAACATGCTCACATTTAGCATGCCTTAAGTTTTTACGGACCTGGGCTCAATCTACCCCGCAAGGAAGAAAGACGTGAGGTAATATAGTATGTATGTATTACTGTCATTTCTGGTTTGCAACTTTTAGTGCACTTTTTGGTAACGACAGTGTAGCTTTTTTTGGTTTTGGTGTTAATAAAGCTTGTAAAAGCAATAAATAAAGCTTTGCAAATTGGCGTTCCCGCAATAAAATACATTGGCGCCGAGCCGCGACAAGTGATAAAAAAGTGGCCAAGTGCGAGCCGTGATCGCGTAATGAGGGTTTCGTAAGTTCATAACCTTCAACCTTGCGTATTTTGTTTAGTTTACGTATGCATATGAGTTCCTTTATTCCGTATAATGACCATACCATTTGATAACGTTTCATCATCAGATCTTTTTAGTCTCCACTGCAGGAGCTCGACCCGCTCTGTACTACCAGGGCCATATGTTAGCCAGAGCAGTCAGAGGATTTGGCCTACACTCTCCACGCTGGCCAGACGGGTTGGAGAGATCTCTTTGATGTTTATAAGCTTTTGCTTAGCCAGTGTTTCCTAAGTCGTTCTTCTACTACATCCACGGGAAGACTTGGAGTGTTCCTATTCTACTCTACTGAGAACCACACGGCGAATATGATAACGGTTACTGAGAAGTATTTCAACACTTCCAAGAAACTTTACACCTTCTTCTTCTGTTTTATAAAATGGCTTCCACCGATATTTCAGTGATTCTGCCAATGTCCAGTAAATTGAGATACTAAGTATCGGTGTTGTACGGTAAAGTTGTAACAAGTAGCATCAAAGATGGCGTATGTTCTTTGATGCCTCGTGATCGGGAGGTTATGGTGACAAGTCTATACGAGTCCATATAACAGTCCACTTTAACTATTTCACAAATTGTTCCATGAGTACGAGCATTTATAACACCAAACTACACCAATTTCGTATTATAAAGTCCACCAAAATCAATTTGCAAAATCGTCCAAGGTAGACCCCAACTGCACCCCTTGACTTCCCACCACAAACCCCAAACTTTATACCTGAGCATTAGACAATAGACATTATAATTTATACTTGACGCCTCTCTACGCGTTTCCGAGGACATTATGCCCTTTTTCCCTTTTGAAACAAAGAACCCTAAAAACAAGTAAACACAGATTTTAATTTTATGAAAGTCCTTACTGGTTCTGGGTAATCTGGTTTTATTTTCGATTGCTGACTTTTTACCAGCGAGATATTTTTAGATGATGTATTTTTAGCCCGCAACTTCGGTTGGATGACATACCATTACATACAAGTTCCTTGAGGTATGAGGTTGGCTAGAAGGCTATTATTTGTTAATTTTTAAGTATCTTTAACCGAGTCACCCACCCAGAAGGAGAGAAATGTTTTTCGCGCACACGTATGTATATATCTGTATAGTATTGTTCCAAGTAAAAAATAAATACAAGTTTTACTAAAATAAATGTAAGTAAAAATTAATCAGGATTTAAATATTGGTCGTTTTCGCCGTACGCCTTTTTTGTGTGTTTTATGCTTAATTATGGCTCTTTAATGACAGCCTGCTAAAAAATCCATTCTATTCTGAGCTCTTGGTATATACTCAAAACACTGGCCTCTGATTGGCCAAAATTCGCAACCGCCAATTTAATTAGATATTTTAATGAGAGAAAAGTGAACGCGAGTAAAAGTGATATTATGTAAAAATAAAATGTTCTGTTTATAGTTATTTCTTTTTTGTGTCTAATATATGTTAACGCAATAATAGGTGTTAAAATAATTCACGTAAGTCAGTCAGCACTTTTGTTTTTATGTGATTTTTGTACGTTCTTTTATGTTAACAGAATGTAAGTGGTCATAAAATGTTTATAATGGGATCAAACAGTCGCCTAATTTATTTTATAATTAAGTTTACTTACCTTTCATTACGGAGAAATGAAACAAAAATAAATTGAGATAGTTACCTTAATGTTCGAACTTAATTGAGCAGTAAATTTTTAATTTACTTAAACACATAAACACACCCTCAACTTTTTCATTTACGTAGTGGACAGAGCCTAAGGATCACATGATTTTTATGCCCTGCTGGTTTATAAAGTAGTAGTAAGTTCATACTTATTCCACTGGTTTAGAAATACTAATAATATATATATATTAATTCCAACTAATATTATAAATACGAAAGTGAATTTGTTTGTTTGCTCCGTGGCGCAGCGGTCAACAGGCCGGCCTGTGACACGGATGGTCCCGGGTTCGATCCCCGGTCAGGTCAAGATGAAAAACGATCTTTTTCAGATTGACCTGGGTCTTGGATTTTTTTTTATTTACTTTGGGGCTAGCTCAATCTGTGTGATATGTTGGTATATATTTATTTACGTTTGTTACCCTTTCACGTTCTGTCTACTGTACCGATCAACATGAAATTTGACATAGGAAATATATCACGCGGACGAAGCCGCGGGTAACAGCTGGTATAAGATAAAGTACAATTTAGGAAGGGTAGTATATAGTCCTTATAACGACCATAACTTTCGCCCAGTTCCTTCCTCGGCTTTCACACATTCAGCGTCAGCGGATACCCCTTTCTCCAGCAACAGGTAGGAACAATTAAACCAGTGTATTGGCTATTACGATAGCTTTCGAACAATTAGACGTTTTCTACGCCGTCTCTCGCAAACTCGTCGAGGCTGTTAAACTACGGACGTCCGTTACTGGTTTTCGTTAAAGGAATGTCTTAGCCGCTTATCCTTATGGCCGAATACTCAAAATAAAATAAATACATACTCACAAATCATACAGATTTAGCTAGCTCCAAAGTTCGGAACTTGTGTTGCGGGATATTAACTCAACGATACTATACAGGTGATTTTGAACCTATGAACAATATTGAGTCTTGGGATCCGAATCGGTAATAGAAGACAAAATTATAAGAAAATTATGGAATAAACCGTAAAAATTTTTAGACTCCCATACAAAGTCGCCGATCAGCTGGGCGAACTTCGATGGGAAGTCTGATTTTATTTTTCGATTTTCTCCTGTTTTTCTTTCGATTCTGTATTCCATTAGGGTTTCTGATTCCGAGATTTTGATATAGTTCATAGGTTCAAAATCACCTTGTATACACGGGACCATTCGTGTCGCAGGCAGGTGTTGGCCGCTTCGCCGCGGAGCTCGTCAAGTCTGTATCAATTTGACTTATTAATCCAATTTGCCCAAACGTCTGAAATAAACCTAAGCCAATTAACTGAAGCCGTATTTCGCTAAGAAATTGACGGTTAACTTCTAACTAACCGTTCAATGTTACAAAGATTATTATAATAAAGTGTTATGTATGGCACAAAATGCACATCTATAGAAGTGAAACACTTCGTGCACTTATACATAAATACAATTTTTATATATAGCGCGACAAAAGCGCTAGGAGAAAGGTGTATTATAGATGTACCCAATATAAGTGTTAAAGAAACCTTGATTTCCTAATAATCCTAACTAATATTATAAATGCCAAAGTGAAATTACGTTTGATACAGTTTTATCGCGTTTATTACATTTTTAAATGTGTAGCAACCGCGAAAACATTATGCCAAAGTAAATTTGTACATTCTTAATTACCTACGCTTTCTATTTTAATTACTGCACTTATTATCATAAAATTGTTAATAACACATTGTCAGGGTTAAAAAGTAGGACAAACAGAAAAAATCTTCTTTCCGAAAGAATTTATACTAACATAAGTGGAGACTCACTCTTAAGCGCACTTTATATGATGTGCCTATCTATAAGTGTTTATAATTTGTGGCTATGGTATTTGTAGTTTAGGTATCATCACGACTCAAAGCCTCCAATGAAGGATCATGGATCAGTCGTGCGTAATAATACGTATCATTACAGCTTCACTGTCGATTGGGCAATTTAACCCGTCTCGGAATTTAATATTTAAGATTCAAAACTAACTGCAAGATTTTTATGAAATTAAAAATATGGTTGTATATATTTGAGCCGTGAGGTTCCTAGCAGTATGGAATAGGACCACTCCAAGTCTTCCCGTGGATGTCGTAGAAGGCGACTTAGGAAACACAAGCTAAACAAAGCTTATTAACATCAAAGAGGCCTCTAACCTGTCTGGCCAGCGTGGAGAGTGTAAGCCAAATCCTCTAACTGCTCTTGATAATTTATGGCTCTGGTAGTACAGAGGGTCATACTTACTCCTGCAGTGGAGATTAAAAAAGACCTGATGATGATGATCTTTACTGTCTAGAATTTATACAACTATCAAAAACAGAGTTAATGTAGATATTTTTCCCATCGACAATAATTTTACTATGGTGTAAGAACAGGAAATAGGCTTTTCTCAATTAAAGATATATGTGTACGAAAAATTGCAGATATAATCTTAGGGTCATAAATTAGTGGTACGTTCACCGTTTTTCGTCTAGAAGCACTACCTACAATCTTAACTTTGCAAGTTAAGGTCTTTCGTTGATAGTCCTAGAACCACTAAGTACATTTAAAGCCTCGATTTCCCTTCAGAATACTGCAAACAAGTTAAGGAGCCAATTCCATGCATCAACATCGCATGCTGTTAGAAAGTTCGCGGCCTTTTAAGACAAATACAGATTGAAACGGCAGACGGCCCATTAATTTCTTCGCTGGCTATTCTAAGCCGCTAACTGGTTGGTTAGGATTTGTTTACAATGTTGCAGTTTTCCAACACAGTCTTCTATTAGCAGATATATTGTGTTACAACCAAAAGAAAATCGTCACTCCTTTCATAACACTCTATCAGTCTTATTATAAAACGAGGACTAACTTTAGTACCAGGTTTAAACCATTATCCGACCAAAATAAGTCAACACCTGTCACTTCAACCATTTCACAACTGTCATTGTCAATTTGTTTTGGGTGGATAATGGTTTAAACCAGGTACTAAAGTTAGTCCTCGTTTTATAATAAGACAGTATGGGTTTTACTGAATTTACCCATATTCAGTGAAAACAATTAGAATCTACGTATTTGCATATATAAATAAAATGCGTCCTATATGCTCTTATAAACCCGTCTTTACTCCAGTTTTATTTGACGAGCTCCGTGGCGCAGCGGTCAACACGCCGGCCTGTGACACGGATGGTCCCGGGTTCGGTCCCCGGTCAGGTCAAGATGAGAAATGATCTTTTTCAGATTGACCTGGGTCTTGGATGTTTATCTATATATGTAATTGTTATAAAATATAGTATCGTTGAGTTGGTATCCCATAACACAAGTCTTTCTTAAGAACTTACTTTGGGGCTAGCTCAATAATTAAAAAAACCCGTCTTTACTCCAGTTTTATTTCATCGGTTTGCTAACTAGTTTCGTTTTGTTAAGTAGCTACAAAGGTTCGCTCTGTTCAGAAAACCGTGATGAAGGCAGTATTTAAAAAAATATATTTTCTTATTTTCCCATTTTTTGAGGCTTTTAACTTTGATTAGACATATACTTGAATTATATTCTCCTAAAAGTGACGTCATGTCAAGTGTGCTCGTTGATGTCTTTTCTTAGTAATTCGGATGTTCTTCTGACTTTGAACATTGTTTTAGTTTCGGATACGATAGATAACTAATTCATTGCAGTTTTACAACCGAATTCAAAAATGAAGGTTGTCAATTCGACCCGTATGTATGTAATATTGTCAGAATCACGTGAGTTTTATATATTTAACTAGCAGCCCTACCCGGCTGCGCCCGGGCATGTTTTATACCCTAAAACCTTCCTCGTGAATCACTCTATCTATTGGTGAAAACCGTATGAAAATCCGTGGAGTAGTTTTTGAGTTTATCGCGAACAGACAGACAGACAGACGCGGCGGAGGACTTTGTTTTATAATATGTAGTATATATTTAATAATGGATCTAAGTTATCTGAATAAAAAATATTCTATTTTATTGATTTCTTTATATATGTTGGTCGTTATAAGCTTCTAAACATATAATTATGTAAAATTTCATAAGTGTATATATGTTTGTGTGTTTGTCCTCGTATATCTCAGAAACGGATTTGGAGTCATAAACAAAATTGGTTCAGTACCTTTTGAGATAGAGAGTTTTAGAGCATGTATCAGTCACAAAGAAAAATACAAGATACAAGTCAGTTTAAATTTAAAAAAATACTACTTGTTAGACTAAACTTTCGTGGACTGGCTGCCAGTGTAAACTAGCCTCACGGCCTTAAGGTGCCAATCGCCGCGAGAGCATCTTGTCTCCGCAATTAGGGAGCAGCGAATACATCTTCATCGATGTCGGGTTCAGCTCGTGTTGCGAATGTCATTAGTTTATCGATAAGGCGGGGAAACATTTGCTTACTGTGATCTAATGCGCAAGTTCTTGGTTTTGAGATTTTCTTAATCACTCGACAACAGTTTTTTTTTCAGGATGAACATCCATTTCAAATATCCCTTAGATCGTTGCATCAACTACTTACACATATGAAACACATAATGTAATTAACTTTGTCTTAACGTCTCATTTTTGATGTTATACGGGAAATCATCATTAAGAAACCATCCTTGCTTGATTCGCCCTAATATATTAACTCAGTATGTGCAAATAAATAAATAATAAATATATATATAGGAACAAACCGCTCAAAATGAGTTTTCTCACTGTAAATTGTGAACCTGGGGTACTAACTCAATGATCTACATTTTACAATAGATACTCCGTCGAGCTCCGTGGCGCAGCGGTCAACACGCTAGCCTGCGACACGGGGGTCCCGGGTTCGATCCCCGGTCAGGTCAAGATGGAAAAAGATCTTTTTCATATTAACCTGGGTCTTGGATGTTTATCTATATAAGTATATATTATAAAATATAGTATCGTTGAGTTAGTATCCTGCGACACAAGTTCACAACTTACTGTGTGGGGCTAGCTCAATTTGTGTGATATGTCCCTATATATTTATTTATTTATACTTAAAGCGATTCACATCAAAGATACAGATCAATCTTGAAAATATTGTATTCTATCATAACCTGATGAGGGTAATAGTACTAGTGGTCCCGGATTCAATCCGGGACCACTAGTGTCGCTGACTGATGTGTTGACAATTCCGCCACGGAGGTTGACGAAGGGATGCTACGAGTGTTGTTTTTTTTAAAGATTTAGTCTGTATATTTATTTACAACAGTTATTTTCTTGTTCACAGGGTCGTCACAAGCGCAACGCGACCTTCCCCGGCGGTCAGACCGGCAGTTTGCTGCAGTCTTCCACCACCAGAAGTAAGTATGCCTAAACCTATCTTTCAGTTATGCTGTGCATTTTATTCTTCAGGTTCCTACCTATCTACTCAGAAATATATTTCAAGTTCATAGGAGTGAAGAATATTTGCCTTGATTTCCATGCAACCGGTATTGTCTTCTGGCTTCTCTAATAAAAACTCGTCAGCAGTCTTTTGACTGAAAAGGCTGAAACTACTGAACCTTGATTTTTTATGGATCAATTGAGCGCATTTTGTGTATCTTGCATGATGGGAAACTACGATTAAATCCAGTGTGGTACACGCAAACTCTTATAATGCGTATTTACTCTTGTCTTTAAAAGAGGAGCCCGATGGTACAGTGGGTGTGAGCTCTATGAGCGCTTACGTATGTTAAGCAACCCCTGGTGCAGTCCCTACTTGGATGGGTGACCGCAAGTGGCATAAAAATATCTCGAGCTCCTCCGTGCTTCGGAAGGCACGTTAAGCCGTTGGTCCCGGCTGTCATCGTTGATGGCAGTCGTTAAGCTATGTCAGATGCCTTAAGGCAGCTTGAAAAATCTGACACCAGTGTTGGCCACTTACACACACGAAAAAACAAAATAAAAAATCCCTAAATTGTACGAGTCGGGAAACAGTGACGAAGGGAGGGAATTCCTTTCTTAATGGTTTGCACAATAAAGGAAGAGGCGAATTTTGAGCTGCGCTTAGCAGGAATATCGATCACATATAGATGGAATCCCTCTCTACGCCTAATTCGCTGGTTACAAAAGTTCTGTGCTAACTTAATTTTTGTGTACTGTCCAACCTTTATCAATGTCGGACATTCTTGAATTTCGTACACATTTACATACTTATTTGTAGGTAGTTTAGTTATATATTTTATGTTATACTGTTGTAGATTATATTAATAAAAAATACCTGATACTCCAATATTGTTATCAAAAAGTCATCAAGTGAGCCATTGAAATGGACGATAAAATAATAGCCCGATAATGCGCGCCATCTAGCGAGTCCCACTCAAACCGTTTAGCCGTAACTCGACGCCATTAGGGCGATCTCACCAATTTCGCTGATCGCCAACGCCGGCATTACTTATAATGCAGAGTGTACCTGCGCGTAGGGCCAGAGGGGGCGCAAAGGACGAGCGAGCATAGCAAAAGGCCTGCCTGCCTCACAAAAAACAGTGTCAAAGACACGTGTCGCCTTTAAAAGTGTTCTAGTTTCCGACACATTGTTCACTTTAAAACGTGATGTTCTAAGCGTAGACCAAGAGAATTAAGTATTGGTTGGAAACATTCAAATGCTCTGGTAGTACATATAGGGTTATGCTCCTGCAGTGAACACTAAAAAGACCTGATGGTGATGATGAACCATCCTGGCATACCTCACTAGCTGCAAGTACGTATGTTAGTCTCCTTATGCATGCTCTTAGGTGAAATTATAACAGATCTTATTTAGGGCACAGAATACATAATAGTACAAGGTTAGGGGCGCAACTATTTCGTTACTCCGGGCACTACATAGGATAGAGCCGGCACTGCTGATCGCGAATATAATTGCTAATGACAAAGGCTTGCCTTGCTGCCCCGAAATTTACCGTAAGCTACGATAAGTACCTATTAGCCAGGCATTGCAGGTCGGCTAGATGCTATCAACAAAATATACCAAATTAGGGACTATTCTGGCTTATTCAACGCGTAATTATATGTATAGGACGGCCCTTGCATTGGTTAATGCAATGTGGAATTATGGAAAGAGATTTCTTTATTTGTATTTTTTACAATTTGTAAATACGGTCTAACTGTATGGCCAGTGGTTTCCAAACATTCCTCACCATTGGAGGACGCGGCTTGGACAGGGATTCTATCCAAATATGGTCGATAATCCTGCTTAGCGCACCTATAGATTCGCTTCCACCACGAAAAATGTCAATATGTCACCACGATTATCATGAAATTTTGTATACATATGCATTGCATACATATGGTTAGGGTACTGAGAACTGCTATATATCACGCAGGCGAAGCCGCGGGTAACAGCTTGTTTTCATATAAATGGTCTTTTCTGTTGAATTTCCAGCAGTAGTCCCATAGGAAAAGTTGCAAATTTTGTCAGGTTGAGTCGCCCCTTTAAGGAATGCACAGGATTTTACTAACACATCAGATTGAGCTAGCCCCAAAGTAAGTTCTTAAGTAAGACTTGCGATATTTTATGGGATACTAACTCAACGATACTGTATTTTATAATAGATACTTGTACTGTATATATAATAGATAAACATCCAAGAACCAGGTCAATCTGATCATTTTCCATCTTGACCTGACCAGGGATCGAACCTGGGACCATCCGTGTCGTAGGCAGGCGTGTTCACCACTGCGCCATGGAGCTCGTCAATATTGTATAAGTACTCCCAGTTGATACGGCTAACAATACACAGTACCACACCCAATGTTACCCGATGGGATCTAAATAACGACACTGCTTTCGCTGAAGCCGACATGTCCCTACCATGTTCCTCGTACAAAATGCCCGTAGAATAGAGACATGGGGCTACACCATGTGCCGTTGGCTATTATCTCGCCTGACCCAATGGCATAGTTGGACCCGAGACATTGTGGACAATGCATGTTTATTATGACATTATGGCACGGGCGCAGCCAGGCGGAGGGTTTTGGCGTTTCAAACCCCCCAGCCACCCTTGAAAAGATAGGATATTAACATTGATAATCTGTACCAATATAATGAAGAGGAAAAATTTGATTGTTGTCTATTTGTTGGTTTGCAATGAATAAGTTCCGAAACTACTGGACTGATTTTCAAAACTCTTTCACCTATAGAAATGCGGGTGACATAGGCCATAATTTACGCGAAATTTACGAGAAAATTTCAAGTAATTAAATAAGGATATCAATATTCACTATGGAATAGATATCAATGGGCATGAAGTAATAAATATATTTAAAAAGAAAAACAAAAGATTGATTCTGTTATGCGGAATCTTCTGTTATCTATACAACATTTTCTTTTTTTATATTACACTTTAAGTTGTTTAGCTTTCTTGATTGCCCCAATAATTAAACCTGGCTACGCCAGTGCATTATGTAGTTACTCTACATGCCGTACAAGGCCTCTCCTAATACTAAGAACTATAGCAGGTACTTTAGTAGTACATACTTTGAACATTTCTATAAACTACAATGTTTCGGAATTAGATAGGCGAGGTTTAAGACTCCTTCCTCTTGATTCATTTCGACTAGAATAATAAATGTAACTGAAAACAAAAGTACTTGTAGTCAAGATAATTTAAATATAAACAATATCTACTGATTCGTTATCATCATCAGGTCTTTTTTAGTCTCCACACAGGAGCAGTCAGAGGATTTTGCCTACACTCTCCACGCTGGCGATATACGAAACAAGAAAGCAGTGGCAAACCACTTCATCATTAAAAAAAAGTAATTGTGTTCGTTTCTTTCCTCGCAATGAGCCTGGCTCCGAACTGATTATTCACAGCGAACAAAATTGTGAAACCCTATATTTTTCTCCACTTATTCAAAATCCTTCTTCACCAGAGTACTCAGCCGACGCTTCAACTCTCCGCGACGTAGCAGACGGGTGCGGAGGTGCGCGGCCGCGGTATTGCGCGGGGGGAACCACCACGTGGCCAGGGCCTCGGGTGCAGCCGCCGCAGCCTGAAATCCCGAGTCTAGCGCCTGCACCTATTGACACCAAAGGTAAGTCTTCTCTCTTCTTCTGCTATTATGGTCTACCTGCCTCCTGGACTCCCTACCTTTTACGCCATCATAGGCGTTGGCAATCTTGAGTCCGTCATCGTTTTATTCTTCTTCATCTCAGCGATTTCCCGGTTGCGTACCCAACTGTGATTCGTCGGAACCCAGGGTTCGCTATTATGACAGCATTTGTGCTGGGATATACTGTGCTACGAGTCTATCATTGTCATATCCTTATCAATTTTTATGATATGAAAATTGATGACATACGTGTCATCATGTAATGGCAGGAGATGAGTGGCGATATTATTTGCCTTAGTAGACAAATTGGGCCATGTTTTCTATTTTGACAAGAATTGAATGCTTTGTATTCTGTGCATATATCCAAGCTCAATATAAGAATCATAATTTATTTCAGTTCTGACAAGCGTATACATAACAAGTGGTATAGGAGCGGAGCCGTAGGAAACAAAGCCTTATCTTCTGAGTGTGATACTTGGGATCTTGGCATCAGTTTTAAAACATCATGCATGTAAAAAGTTTCAACGTCTTGCTCGCTGCTCTACACCAATTCTCATTGGATAAACGAACATCTATATATAACATACATTTACCTATTGATCACTGTGTTAATCCTATCATTATGCAAATGACAAATGCCAGTGCAGTGCCGCTCTCGCCCCCGCGCCATTTTTACACACAGTCATTAGTGTTGATCATCTAGCGATTTCATGAATGGGCTGTGACATAACCTTTTCGTAATCGTATCTGTGATTTGACAGGCTATTTTCGGTGGTGGTGGGCGGGTGGCGCCAGAAAACTTATTATATATGCCGCGACATTTTACTTGTCACTTTTTATGCAACCTGTTACTAGTTTTCAATACTGTTTGATACTTATTGTACACGTATGGATCCGGCCGAATAGAACTAGTTCTATGCTCCTCTACAGAAGAAACTCGTATGGTAGGAGGGTGACAAAAGGACTGTCGTAAAAAAGGAAGGTTAATATTAGCTAAGTAGCCGGCCGTAAAATATTTGGCAATCATTTCTTTAATGTACTAGCATTCATTATATAACTTACTGACCAAGCTGTTAGTAATGAAGTTTTCTGCCCTGTGCACTGGCGGGCTATGTACAAGGACTAAACGAATATCATATTATACATATTATATTGTTAATGGTAGTTTTATTCTTCTTCATCTAACGTAACGGTTTGACAAACAATTTTGTCATTTAGTTCTATCGGTTCAATGTTTAGTAGAATAGGTATTATGTCAGGGTAATATATACTATATTAGTTCTGTGGTATTGTTTCGCTAGTATGAAGCATCACACCTGAGATCACAGAACAAGGGCTAAGCTGAGAACAAAAAGAATACGGGATATAGGAGAAAGATTGATACTTAGTGATCCTCTTCATTCCTATTGAACTCGTATGAATGCATTCAATAAAAATGCATTCAATCGCAGGTGCAATCTCAATGCACGACGTAATTGAGGCATATCGTAACGCAGTCTCTGAATGCATTCCGGTAAAGGGACACGATATTTTTCAATGGGCATATTTACTATGTGACTGATCAAGTGTGGAAAAACTCTGGTATTCCTATCGTTTCCTGTTCTAAGAATGCGTTTGGAGCAGATTTAGATGAACGCTCTTATTGTAATTACGTGACTAAATTAAAGCTTTTTGAAGTGAAAATAGACTACTCTGGCTAATATATTTCTGTGGTAGTGCAGAGAGGGTCGTGCTCCTGCAGTGGAGACTAAAAAAAGACCTGTTGGATGGATGGAAGGGAAAATAGATAGATAGATCTCGATGGCGTGCAATTGGGGAGGCCTATGTCCAGCAGTGGACAAGTATAGGCTGATGATGATGAAGTGAAAATTTCTTTAGCGGTGCTGTGCATTTTTTGTGATGGAGTAAAAATGTTGAACTTGCGTTTGGTCACGTGACCATCAGATTCGTCAGATTGTAAATTCGTAAAACGGCGCAGGGCGCTTGTGCCGTGTTTGTGCTTGTGTTTGTGTTACAGCCTGCTACGTACGCACATCAATGGATGGCTGTTAGGAAAGGTTAATACCTTTTGTTATTTTAAGTTTTTACTTCTTACGGCACTCCCGGTGTGCAAATCGTTGTTTTTTTTTTTAAAGTAGAGGTTGGTTTTGTACAACATATTTTTCATGCAAGTACATCTTCTTGTATAAATATGAAACAATTTTTGGATGTCGTTATAGTAAACTGTAAATTAATGATGAAACTCATTAAAAATACTTAAATTATTTCGCAGTTCAAAACATTTAGTATTTCCTAAAGGCGTAGAAACGTTGTTACGATAATATAATGTTAAAAAGTCTTATTTTAGGAAGTTAAAGGACTTGTTCTTAAGAGGGTACTACTGTTTTTAAAATAAAGAACCTGTGTTGGATAACAAAAACTCATTTTTCGTACTGTTTACCTCACCAACACTATAAAATAAGTATTGTTGAGTTAGTATCCTGCGACCGGTACGGAGGCCGTGTTGCTCGAAGCCTGCGACACAAGTGCACAACTTACTGTGGGGATAGCTCAATTTGTGTGATAATATATATATATTTTTTTAATATATACGGATTGATATTTTGACAAATCACACAGATTGAGCTAGCCCCAAAGTAAGTTCGAAACTTGTGTTATGGAATACTAACTCAACGATACTATATTTTATAATAAATACATATATAGATAAACATCCAAGACCCAGGTCAATCTGAAAAAGATCGTTTTCCATCTTGACCTGACCGGGGATCGAACCCGGGACCTCCTTGTCGCAGGCTGGCGTGTTAACCATTGCGCCACGGAGCTATTACTTATATTAGGATATGTCCCTATTTATTTATTTAAATTATTAATTCCTCAACAAAATACATTGCAAATGCATTCGCACATCTCTGATAGTTAACCATAAACTTTCTCCGTCTAACCTAACTTTCATCCCGGTGACGTCAGCACATAACTCCGGCGCATGCATCAGATTGCCACGGCGCACAGACAGACATACGGCCCACCTTCAACCCACAGCCAGCCATGGGAATTTGCATCACAAATTTTGCCCCAAATTTAATTATGCTTAGTTGATTCACTTGACAGTATAGTAATAACTTCGATAATATTGTGATGATTGACTTTGGATTATGTACATATTTATCATAATTATATTAGTTATAAATAATATTATCTGTTATGTATCCGTAAATTCTGAATTAAATAAGACTCCAGGATTTATTTCGATTTTTGAGAAATAATTTTAAATCTTTTGACTTAAACTGACTTTGCCATTTAGCGCAATATTCTCCAATTAAGCTTATGAACCGTTATTTGAAACCTAATTAAACAACAATTGAGAGTAGCGAGCTTGACTTCCGGTAGCAGGTCGGCTATTCTACCGATTTTCCCTTACGACGTCGGCTAACTTCCGGTGGCCAGGAGGGGGGCACGTGGCGCCGCGCCACTGCTCTGAGCCTCATTGGCGTCTTGACTATCGTAGCAGTCGGTTGTATTGGTAAGTGCACGTACTTACATTTTTATTACTTATATTTTCGCTTTTTATTTTTCAGATTACTGATTTTCCCTGAAACATGTTATTATTTGAATTCAAAAATTCAATATAATAACGGATTTTTTAAAGGATTTTAACGATGCAAATCGTTCGTTACTTATATATTGGTTATTTAACAGTCCATCTGATTAATAAACAGTACTATTTAAATGTTGAATTCTTAAGTTGTTATATTCCTATATAATTTAAAGTGACTGTGTCAGTGAATAAATTGAGAAACTATCCAGACCAAGGAATGTAGTGTTGCTATGCAGAGCATGTAAGTGATATTCAAGATTATATTAACACGTTGGCGTTGCTTATTAAGCCTTTTTGAAGTTGAGGCCGTTGCCTTTATAAAGATTAACTATATGTCAAGAAAATGTGCAGCCATAGACTGCGTAATATTTTACGTTAATAAGCGATTGACAAGATTAACAATAAAACTTAATATAGATATGAATGATTTTCATTTATATCACTTCATGAAACTGGTTCTTTGCTGCATAATGAATAATATAACTAGCTATTGAGCTACTCAATAAAACGTTTAAATTAACGGAAAATCCTTTTCGATTGCGAAGATTTTTTGTTTTGTTTTCATATCACTTACCCTCAAGGAGATGAGGATATGGAGATCAATTCCGTATATTAATTTTGTTTCTAGAGGTAACTAAACATTTTATTAAGTATATTAAAAGATAGTATTCATTAAAAAGTTGAAGTGTGAACTTATCATTGAATTGCTAGTTTATTCAATTGTCGATTACGGTGGACAATTTTGTTTATTTCTTTTTACTAATTTCTTTGTAGGAACAAAATCTTTGTATGGAATAGAGAATTGATACATAAGTGAATTTTATATAATAGGGTGATACCTTGACCACCTTATCGAAATAATGCTGTTAGCTTAGCTATGCTTAACGTGCAGACTCGGGTCACGCCCAGTCATGCTGGAACATTGGATTATTTATAAAGCTGCTGCGCAAGCTCAGCTGAACGTGCAGGCTCGGGTCAAGCCCAGTCATGCCAGAACATCGTATTGTTGATAGTGCAAATAAATAAAGCTGCTGTGCAAGCTCAGCTGAGCGTGCAGGCTCGGGTCATGCCCAGTCATGCTAAAACATTGTATTATTCATAGTGCGAATAAATAAAGCTGCTGCACAAGGTCAGCTGAACGTGCAGGCTCAGGCTCAAGCCTAGTCATGCTGCCTATTGCGTCTATTTTAATTATAGACATGCAATACATGAAGTAAAATAAAATACATTTTGGTTCTTAATATTAACTTTTATTTTGCTGAAACAAAGCTGCTACGTAAGCACACCTGAACGCTTGAGCTCAGGCCAAGCCAAGCCATGACGCAATTTCGGATTATTTTATGAATGACGTAAATAGAACTATTTAATGATGAGTAAAACTGCACAAATAAACTCGCCAATCGCGATGAATCAAGAGGAGTTACATTCTGGTTGTATAACAATTTTATTTAAGTGCAATTGATTAGCTGTTGCGTATGCTCAGCTTAATGCGCAGGCTCAGGGCAAGCCTAGTCATGCCATAACATTATTTTTTTTTTTTTATAATAAGTGGAGCGACATTTTGCGTCGCGAATAATGATCTCTTTAAATATATTCATGAAGTTATTAAAGTAACTACATTTTTCATGTTTATTTACTTAGGCTTTTTTATCATGAAACTAATGTGAAAGCTCAGTTTAATTCATGGGCTCGGGTCAAGCAGTATTTCCAATGCTGAAAATATTGTCAATTATGAATTTTAGAGTCGTTTGGGCTATACTTGAAGCCAAATGTGTATGATCTAGATTTGGCTCCTTATGAATAATGCTAACGTTAAATTGAACACACAGGCTCAGATCAGACCTGTTGCGGTATTAGCTAGTTATTAACTTTCACAGTAAATTGAACTGTATCCCAAGAAATTATAAAATTAATGTTTAAGTTAGCCACTTGAATCAGTTACGAACTTAAATAAAAGCTACATCGCAAACTTTGCCGAAGAGGCGCAGTCTCTGCCGGACATTCACTGCCGGAGTTTCACAATAAAGTGTTCTACGAAAGTATATATATTGAATTATAATAAACAGAAATAAACAGAAAGTACTCGTAGTTTGCACCAAACTTGTTTTTAGTTATCCTTCACCATCTCATTGATAATGAAATATTTTTATATTAATATCGTATAAAAATAATTGTCTTGATCTAAGAAAGACTTTTACCAACTTTCATTGCAAAGTCAAACCGGCCAGGCGAGTTTTTCTGATTACACTATAATGTAATGTCGCAGATATTTTTCATGTTCAAACTATGACACTAGCTATGAAAATTGACTATCTATTTTTTTTTATGGTCACTTTACCGTAATGTATGAATAAGTGGAATGCACGGTATGTGCTACACTAGTATTTAATGAAAACGTATAACACATAATCATCATCAGCTTTCTACGCCCACTGCATACTATAAGCCTCCTTTCTATCTTTAGAATCTAGCATTTCCTAGCATTTTGCCTAATTTCATAATGTGCAACAATAGTAAAAAGATTAGAATATACTTTAAGTCGACAAAGAGAGTTCGTCTTTTGACCTTGCTTATTTTATTTACCGACCTCGGGTGGTGATTATAACGGTTCGTCAAATTATTTTTAATATTTTAAAGAAAACTTTAGCAGCTTTTCGTCGTAGATTAGCCTCCTCGTCATATCAAAAGGCTATATTTTTGGCTTGGCAGGTTAAAGATGCGCTCTAATTTCACAAGGCAAAGTCGGTTTTATGTTGTAATATTTCTTACAAAAATGTTTGGTATCAGTTTATTGAAAAATATATTTAAAAAATTCAGGTTACCATATTTTTAAAAGTTGAATAAAATTTAAAAGAGTAAAAAGAAATAGTCTCATCCAGGCCCTTCGCTGAGTGATGGATGATTGGTTTGTCCTGTATCGTTTGCCCGACTCCTCTCTCATCTGAGCGTTTTTCCGGTTGCATTCTCAGCGGGAGTACTTTGGACACCCATGGCCCGGGGCCTGCAGACATACATATCTTCGATTTTCTTTTAGTCTAAATCTGTTTCAGTTTTGAGGCTTTATCACGGTTTAAGGCTTACAACAGCATTTGACATTTTGTAATTTATTGTTTTTTTTTTTTAATTAGTTTATTTATTGGACAACATAAAATATTTTATTGGACCACATATATTTGAGCAGTGAATGCAAATCTCATTGCAATCTCAGTATTTGGAGTTTATTGAATTATTTAATGTACGTAAAGAAACTACAATAAATAAAAAATTTCGTATAACAATCTTATTAAACTTGCTTTCTTTTGCTTCTTTAATTGAAACGGTTCTACTAATCTTCACTGAATAATTTATAAAGGAACTCTTAGCTGGCCTTAGTCTTACCAAAAATGGTATTAACAGGTGTGTTTGACACTATTTATCACTTAAAATGATAATATCGCACTAACTTTTATGTTTGTTTAAATATGGGAACAATCCGAATTAGATTTTCAAATCCGAACTTTAATCCTATACTAGGATGGAAATCCAGATCATATTGCTTTAACAAGGTATATTGTTTATGTGATATTTTTTGCCTGTTTCAAAATTCGAAGTATTTGAAATACCAGGTTTGATTGTTTTTAATATCAATAATGATAAGACTATTTATTTATCTTACTAATGAACGGTCTCCCGTTTGTGCCTCTGTAAAGTTGACTAGTAATATTCCAGCCTAGCAACAGAAAAGCAAGATATTTGTAGTCAAAATTCAATTTATTACTTTCTTAGTTTACTTACTACTTGAGGTTTAGTTTTACTTTTTCTTGTGTAAAAATAAATTGTTTGTCATTCCTCTGCATTTTATCATCTCATTGACAATACAGTTGCGAGAGCTGTTTGTATCTACCATATAGCCTTTGTATTACAAATCTTCTGGGTATATTTTAGCCAGAAAGAAGTTGTTTTGTCCTAATTACGGCTATCATCTTGCTAAGTGCGGTGCACAAGCATATTTTACTTTATAAAGATTAAAACGGTCAAAGTTCATCTCAATTTTCTTTACTTTAAAATTACCTTTTTGGCTTTATTCTAACCAATGTACATATATGTCATATATTTTGAAAATGGAACAGAATTACTCATGGCTAATTTTAACAAATTATTCTATTTGTTTTCATATCTACGTAATAGGACTTGAACATGCAATTCAAATGGTTTTATACCATGGATACTGAAACTTATTGCACGTGACAACAAGACTGTATGATAAAAAGGTTATAGAAAAATAAATATTTTTCGCAAGGTAAACCTTGCAATTTGTTAAGTGAGTTTTTAAAGTTCTTTCCTCCAGGTGATTACTTTTGTTTTTTACTATTGAAAGTAGTCCGGTTATTATTGATCTTCGATGAAATAAGGAAAAGTACCTACGTCATATGATGGTTATTTGATGTTCTGATGCAAATCCTGTTTTACAATATTTTTATTATAAAAATAATAATGGTTCTGAATGTAATTTATATTCAATTTCGTAATTTATTTTTGGCCAGGTATAGTACGAGTTATTCGTACTCATTACCATTTATATTATTGTAAATTTGATATTTAAGCTTTACCTATACCATCTGTGTTGTTAATGAATTTGACACTTAAACAAGTGTTTATTAATTCAGTCTTTGTTTACTTTATTATCATTCAAATAATTTTTATTTTTATATGATAATTTTTTGGTTTATAAAGTCCGATCTTACCTTTGGTAAAATAACGTTTTTTTTTATTATTCTTTCTTGTAACTCAGTCTTGTCATGCATTTTATTTTCACATCTGATTTATTTAACTATTCAGTTTCACATGATATCATATCCATCATGTTATTGGCTAAAACCGGTACACCAGGCGATAACAGACAATCTCTCAATTGTTGTTTAATTAGGTTTCAAATAACGGTTCATAAGCTTAATAGCAGCGTTTTACCTACCAATAAAACGCTTATTAAGCGATAACCTTATTTGAAACCTAATACACAATCACTGCCAGGTGTTTCTTATGCGAATCAATTTCGAGATCCAATGAGGCTCAGAGCAGTGGCGCGGCGCCACGTGCCCCCCTCCTGGCCACCGGAAGTTAGCCGACGTCGTAAGGGAAAATCGGTAGAATAGCCGACCTGCTACCGGAAGTCAAGCTCGCTACTCTCAATTGTTGTTTAATTAGGTTTCAAATAAGGTTATCGCTTAATAAGCGTTTTATTGGTAGGTAAAACGCTGCTATTAATAATTTTAGTGTAATCGGCATTTGACGTATCGCATAGGTGTTAGTTAACAAAACGAAATTTAAAGCAACCTCTCACTGGCGTGTCTCCAAATACAGGGGACTGTTTTGTGGGATTACTTTGTTCGACAGAGCAAGAAATGCGTCGTCACTCGCGTGCTCGCGCTACATTGAAATTCCTTGCTCTGTGAATTGTACATTGCAACGTCCAGTACAACGACAAGCTACGTATTATAATGAATGTAAATATTTTTTCTATAATATGACGATTGGATTTTGATGAAACTTTTATTTTTATTTTATTTATTAGAGACAACAACAGCCATTCTTAAAACAATATTAACTTAAACCACTAATCTTACCACTCCGGCCAAAAATTTGTCCACAGCTAACAAATTACACGCCTTAAATTAACAATCATACAGATCAAACGTGAACACTTCAATATTATTTTACTTAAAAAAAAGCACCATTTAGAAGTACACATACATTTCTACGTTATAAACATTTATATTCATACATACACACTAACATAATATAGATATGATTGAATTGATACACATAAATAAACAAATACAAAGCACTATTTCTGCAGTAGTGTGAAAAGCTCCTTTTACTGCCAACAAATGGATAGACCTCACTGAAAAGTTTGTTATAGTTGTAAGCTAATCGTGATAACACCGCATTCTGTCCATAATTAGTGTTATGCGAGAGCACCGCCAAGAGATGTGTTTGCCGGGTGCGTTAAAATGTTATAGCAGACACATTAGAAGAATAGCACATCTTAACTAATATTATATTGATGCCGATGGAGCCCGATGGTCCAGTGGGTGTGAGCTCTATGAGCGCTTACGTATGTTAAGCAACCTCTGGTGCAGTCCCTACTTGGATGGGTGACCGCAAGTGGCATAAAAATATCTCGAGCTCCTCCGTGCTTCGGAAGGCACGTTAAGCTGTTGGTCCCGGCTGTCATCGTTGATGGCTGTCGTTAAGCTATGTCAGATGCCTTAAGGCAGCTTGAAAAATTTGACACCAGTGTTGGCCACTTACACATACGAAACACAATCAAACAAACTAATATTATAAAGATAAAAGATTTGATTGTATGAAGACAAACCATTCAAGTCACTAACTATATAACAGACCATTAATGCCCTTAACCTAAATAAAGTAGTCCCCTGGCAGGTGTCCCAACATCAGGGGACTGTAAATCTCGTAGAGCGGCGACATCGATGGCTAATTAGGGCCCGTTAGACGCAACCTTTATGGGCCTGAGTTACGACCGGTAACGGCGGTTAAGACATCCACGGCCCGGAGGATGTGTAAATAGACGACAATACAGCATTGAGTCGGATATCGGTTAGCTTGTTTGCTTTGAAATAATTTACGTCTGTAGATCAGGTGACAATCAAAACAATATGCTTTCTTCTTTTTATATAATTTTACCGCGACTTCGTCCGCGTATGTCACCCGCAGGTAAAGTAGCTTTCTATGTAAGAATTTTATAAATTTTCAATGTTAAAAAACATTGTAATCTTTCCTCTTTTATAGTATGTAGGTAGATGTAATAAGTTAGATAATATACATGTTAATTTAATATAATTAATTTTACAGTAGAAGGTAACGCTGTTGTATTATTAACTGACACTTTACAAAACTAAAATTGTACAATAAAGACTATAAACTAAACTAAAACTATAGGTAACTATACTAGAAATTGTATTAATTTAGTTTCTTGATTATTGAAAGAAAAAAAATGTGATTGTAATGAGTTTAAATATAACGTTAAATAGGAAAGTTTTTCGTATTTTCATCCCTGACCATGGCCAACTGTAAAAAACCGGTCAAGTGCGTGTCGGGCCACGCGCAGTGTAGGGTTCCGTAGTTGCGAATGACATCTTTGAGTTCACACTGTTTACACTCGCACCTCACAGTTTAACGACCAAAAACATCTAACAATGAAAATTGTATGAAAATGTTGCCTAAAACTTTTTAGTTTGTACTTAGTACTCAGCTCTGATAGTTTTCCTTTCAACTTCAGTATATATACTACTGCTGTAATTTTGTTCACGTATCCATACATAACCGTTTAACAAAAATTTGCAAATATTTCGGAAACGGATCCCTATATCGAAAAATGGTGTTTTCAACCTCCCAATATTTTTTACAATACCCAACACGATGGGCTTGTATTGAAAAAAAAATATTACTCCCTCTTTACTTTTATGGGTGCTAACCTAAAAAAAAAACTGTTTTCAAATTTTTTTTCTACCACTTTTTTCGCGTGACTAATATATATACCCATACCAATTAACAGCTTTCTAGTTGAGTGAAACCGCGGACGGACAGACAGACATGGCAAATCTATAAGGGCTCCGAGTTTACTACGGAACCCTAAAAAGAGTTTACATTAAAGCATTGAGGGAATTTTTCTCACACATAGATTAACAATAAATAAATTCAAAGATAAATTTATTTTTCTTCCCAGTGTGATTGTTACTAGAATATAGTTTATATGTGAAGCTATCACATATTGAATTTATCGAGTTTATTCATATTAAATAACCAACACGATAAATTCTTCTCTTATTAAAATCTTTAAATTACAACTCAATGTGACTAGTATATATATAACTAATCCCTAAGGCTCGCAATATCTCCAGCCTTTCCGGAAAGGCATAAGACTATAAGTTATAATAATTACGTGTCACCGGTCTTCAATTACGCCTGTGCATGTACCCGAGGGTCAGCCATGCATCTCCCATGCAACGGGACCCTTACCCCTGATTCACGCCTCGGCTCCGGAACGGGATTCCTGGTGTCAATTAGAATTATCACCGAGTTATGGTTGGTTTACACGGAGCTAGTAACTGCACGGATGCTTTGGCTCATTCCCGAAATGTCCCCTATTCGTAAAACGTCTGTTACATATAATGTCTCCATCGCAGAATGTCTTTTTCGCACAATGTCTCTCACAAAATGTCGCAAAAAAGACTTCTAATAAAATTTCTAATATCAAAGCAAAATCATTAATTAAGTAATTAAAACCATAAAGATAATACTAAAATGTACCTAAATTCCCTCTTTAACAGACTTATTCATTGTCAACAAACAATACACAAATTGTTTGTTGTCCTTCATGTAGATGTACTAGCATATTTTTTATGTATCAAACAGATACTCTTTTAAATTGACGAATGAAATTAAATAAATAAAGTTGATAATATTGTTCGCTTACGAGTAGATTTTGTTTTTATTATTTGATTTTGCAGCATTGAAATACATAATCTGTGAAAATGTTGTCTCTGCCCTGTGAACGACGATTAGACAGACGGACGACAGAGGCTTAGTAATAGAGTTCCGTTTTTACCCTTGAGTACCTAACCCTAAAAACTGCCACCACTAAGCCAAATGACTCGATCAGAAAGACAAGACCTGATTAGTTGTAAGCAACACTGGCGCGCGTAAACACGGCATCACATACATAATTCAAGGAAGCTCATTGGGTATATGACCCTGGCTACTGCATGCCTAGATTATCTTATCTAGTATCTATGCCGAGGGTCCCGTTGCCCAACTAGTTTGGATGTCAAACGGTGCCTCTTATCATAAATTAATGTATGACATCCTCGCGTAAATCTGAGGATCAAACGCCGTTATGTAGAACAAGTTCCTGCCGACTGGTTCGCTGTGCTATATGGATTTTGTTTTGTTTTTTTTACCGCTCAACTCGCATTTTGACTCGAATATATTTTTGTTTTGAACTCCGTCAAACACAAATAGATTTTAATAACTATTTTTTGATGAATTTTTCTGCAACTTTATTTATAAGTAGATTACAAATACATTTGCACTATATGGCAAGATCGGCACAGTCTCAGAAAAAAATATAGTTTTTTTGTAAAGTTTTGGAAGCTCGAATTGCCAGTTCACTCTAGTCTTTACGTTGACAGATGTGATGACTGTTACTGTACATCGTGTCTAGCTAAAACAGAAACGCAAGTGTTATAAAGATAATGTTTTTTTTTTTTGTTATAAAACTAATGTAAAATTTTGCAGTCATAAAAAGTAATCAAAATATGCCTTTTGAATCACGTAAATCGGATAAGTGGTTGACGATGATTGATAAGCAAGCACACGGACAGACAGGCAAACTTTTATGACATTTTTATGTACTTTTTTGTTAAGTAGGTATCAACATCATCAGGTATTTTTTAATCTCCACTGCAGGAGCATGACCCTCCTTGTACTACAGAGCTATATTATTTATCCAGAGCAGTCCGAGGATTTAGCCTACACTCTCCACGCTGGCCAGACGGGCTGGAGAGATCTCTTTAATGTTTAAAAGCTTTGTTTAGCTTGTATTTCCTAAGTCGCCACGATATCCACGGGAAGACTTGGAGTAGTCCTATTCTAGTCTGCCGGGAACCACACGGCACAAGTTAGCGGTTGCAATTTTCTACGTTTGTGAATAACAGAGCCCGTTCTATGGGTGCCTTGACTTGGTGACGACCCTGACCGCAGGGGACAACATTTTCACATCCTCTAACCGTGTAATAGCATGTCACGAGTCATCTATCGCGGAGTAGATCATCGGCGTTTACAGACTATCAAGAAAATCGCCGACCGTTACCCGCGATTAGCGCGTAGGCGCACGCGCACGCGGCCTTGGCGCGTGGCTGATGAGGTGTCAATTGCCGTGAAATACGGCCTTATGGGTAGGTGGCACCTAGATCTAGGTACTTTGACCGATGGTGTAAATAAGCCAAAATGTTTTTAGTGGAATTTATGTAACTTAAGTGAATTTTCATAAGAGCGTGTTCCCGCTTATATCTTCATCTGAAATGCTAATGAGTTTGGTATCTATTTTCCACTTAAACCCAGTCTTTGACATCCACTCCATCCATTGCATCTGGTTGTGAGACTATTGTTATCATCAAGACAGAACTTCTTCGGGTTTTACCCTTCTGTTCGTGACAACAAATGTCTTTGTATTTGTATTAGTTGACAAGACGAGTACCAGCGTACCAACTTTTACAAGATGAATCCGTACCAACGTAAGCCACTCCATCTATTCCATATAAATTTATGCGGTTCTTTGGATAGTTATTTTCTTTTTTTCTTCTTCTTGTCGAATCGAGTCTTCACGAGTTTTAAGAGATTTTTTTATCCAATAATGAGGAGCCAAATGATAGGGCAGTTGTGTATAGTTATTTATCGGACATCTTTCTATTTTGATCAACTCTAAACAGTTTGAAACCTCTAAATGTCTCCCAACTTTCGCATTTGTTGATTTCGCACCTAGATTATGCTCTCTTCATTTTCATATGATAATTATTCATATGGTGGCATTACTCACTCATATGCTTCTAGAGCTGCGTCTAAATAGTGACTATCGTGATCTTATGTCATGGATGTACTGGTTTTCATGTCCTATCATGTGACAAGCAGCGTGGTAGCTGCGCCTACGCAACTAATCGTCTCTAACGGACGGGTGCCTTCGTTAATGGTCTGTAAAAACTTTATGATCTACATAATACATTCTGACGTGAAATACAATGGACTATATCACGATTTTAATATATTCTGTAAAATACAGGATGTAAATGACCTTCGACTTACCCTCAAAGGGGTGACTCAGCCTATCAATATCAACAACGTTTCCTATGGGCCCAATACTGGGAATTCGAGAAAATTTTCGACATTTTCATGGAAAAGTGTTCAACCAAGGGCAATCAGTATGGAAAAGTAAAAAAAGACTTCCCAGCATTGGTTCTATAGGAAAATTTGTTCATATGACGGGCTGATTCACTCCTTTAAGGGAATGTCAAAGGTCATTCTATGTGCATATTTGTTATAATATAAAATATAGTATCGTGAGTTAGTATCCCACAACACAAGTCTCGAACATACTTTGAGGCTAGCTCTATGTGTGATTTGTCCGTATTTACTTGTTATTATTTTAAAGCTCAAATATTAAATCCCATCTGGCCAGCGTGGAGAGTGTAGGCCAAATCCTCTGACAGCTCTGGCTATATATATATCTATATGGCTCTGGCAGTACAGAGAGGGTCGTGCTTCTGCAGTGGAGACTAAAAAAGATACGTTGATAAGTAAATCCACCTTGTAGAGGTATAGCTTGTAGAGGTAGACGAGCTCCGTGGCGCAGTGTTCAACACGCCTGCCTGTGACGCGGATGGTCTCGGGTTCGATCCCCGGTCAGGTCAAGATGAAAAATTATCTTTTACAAATTGACCTGTGTCTTGGATGTTTATCTATACAAGTATCTATAATAAAATATAGTATCGTTGAGTAAGTTTCCCATAACACAAGTCTCGAACTTACTTTGGGGCTAGCTCAATCTGTTTGATTTGTCCGTATATATTTATTTATTTATAGTACTCGTCAATCGCTGAAACAGATCATTGGGTTTTGCCAATTTCGGCTTCCGATTAGGCAAGTTATCGGTAACTAATAAATAATATCGTAATGTCAGAAGCGTGATCCACTAGAAGCCGGTACAATGCCAGAAATATTAGGTTTCCACGAGCATTGTTCATATTTGGCACGAGTAACGATTTTAAAATAAATTTACTCCAGCAAACATTGCATGTAAATAATCCATAGTTATTTTCGTAATACTCGCAAATCAAGGAAAATCTACTGAATGGATCAGGAAGAAGCTTTTTAGATTAGTCTATGTGGCAAAGAAACTATCATAAATTGGAATAGTCGTCATCATCATCCCGATTGCACATCAGAGGTAACGCTTAGCCCCGGGTCCGCTATCAATTGTAGGTGAATTGAGGAGGACTTTTTTTTACAAATATATGCACATTTAATAAAAATATAAAGATGGTGATTCCTTAAGAGGGTATACTTGCAGTGCGTTTTCCATACAAATGTATTTCTCCATTTTCTCACTGAAAACTGCTTCCAGAGGCACAATTCTTTTTAAATAAAATCTATAACTATAATAGGCATGTCCCTATGTTTTATTTTTTTTCAAAAAACCTGGTTAAAAGAAAAAAAGTTTCTACGAAAACAGTTTTTTTTTTTAAATAAAAAATAGGGGCATTCCTTTTTTAATACTAGATTTTATGAAAAATGAATTATGGCTTTAGAATCAGTTTTCAGCGAGAAAATAGAGAAATACATTTGTATGGAAACCATATTGAAAAAATACTGCTAGTATACGCTCTTAAAGAGGCAAATTACTCACTTTTCTATATGTTTTTGTTTATTGAAGGTGATTAATGTCGCAAAAACAGTTTTACTAATGGATTACCATTACCGGCTAACAAAGGCTACCTTTATTTTAAACCTGCGTAACCAAAGCCGTGCTGATTAGCTCGTTTCTTGACAAAAATATTATTTACTAGCTGCTACCCGTGGCTTCGCCCGCGTGATATATAGCCTATGTCCTTCTCATTATGGTCGGTTCAGTAGATCAGGCATGAAAGCGTAACAAATAAACAAACCCACTTTCGGATTTATAATATTAGTTAGGATTAGGATATAACATAACCCAACTATTTACCCGTAACCTATCACCAACACAATCTAAAGATCATTTAGCTGTAATAACTCGCTGGCGATTCCGCCATCTTGGCAAAGTTCGCAACGGCCGTAACTCATATACCATAAATTTAGATAACTAAATGCTAACGCCTAAATAGGCAATGTTGTAATGGTATGGGGCATGCTGAAGTAATGTGGCTTAAATAATTGCTGATGTGGCCAAAGATCTGTTTATAAGGTGTCAAATCAAGGAATTTCCAAATAATGTTTAAACGTAGGTAGTAAGTCATTCTTTTCGTAGGTAAAGGTATCAGACAATAGCTGATCTTTATTTTGTGTGTGATGAAGAAAGTCTCGTTCGCAAAAAGACATCGCGAAAAAATTAGGTACTTACATACTCGCAAAATGACACTTCGTTGATGTGCTAGTCTGCCCTCTGTACCCTACCACCTGAATAGAATTACACCTACATTAATATTTGTTTTATAAAAAAAAATAACAAAGTGGCACCAACTTGTTTATATTATATACATGTTAGATCCGAAGTATTTTGCAACAAAGTTTGCCACAGGCACGTTTTTCCGATAATATTTGATAGAGATAACTTGTTGTCCAACGTTTGGATACATTCTGCGGTTGGACCACACACCGCAATAGTTGAAAACGGCAGAAAATATGTTCAATTGTTTGGTACTTATGTAACCAGTTTTTGTCACTTGTTTTTGTTTTACTAGGTAACAATCCAAAAGAACAATTTTTATATTTTTACTCGACTCGCCCACCCAGAAGTAGGGTAATGTTTTTCGCGTGAATATATGTATATCTGTATGTATCAATGTAAGTGCTCAAGCTCCGTGGCGCAGCGGTCAACACGCCGGCCTGTGACACGGATGGTCCCGGGTTCGATCCCCGGTCAGGTCAAGATGGAAAATGATCTTTTTCAGATTGACCTGGGTCTTGGATGTTTATCTATATATGTATTTGTTATAAAATATAGTATCGTTGCGTTAGTATCCCATAACACAAGTCTTTCTTAAGAACCTACTTTGGGGCTAGCTCAATCTGTGTGATTTGTCCGTATATATTTAATTTAATATTTAATTTTAAAGTATATCTGATATATTGTTGCCTACTGTAGCCTTAAGGACCGATTTTGAAGTGTGAGGTGTCATTAGATTTAAACTCTACCCGGAGTGTCATAGGCTACATAACGTCAGCAAACAAATATTAATAGCGAACGTAAACTGTCAAAAACGGCAGTCAGGTATTTTATTTTTTAAAATTACCACTTGTGGAATTGAAACATTTTTACGCACTTCGAACGATTTTCGGTAAAGGGAATGTAGGCTTAGTCATATATTTTTGGTTTACCTCTAAATTAATGATGAATAGCAAACGCGAGTCAAAGACAAAAAAGCTAATCTGCTCAGTGAGTGTCGTGACGTCACAATAGGGTTCCGTATCTCACAATCAGCTAAATTGAATAGTCAAATCCGCCGCTGACGGGGTCCCGTTGCGTAGTAGCAAAAAACGACGCAAGCCGGGTTGGGTGTCGCATCCGTTAGTTTTAGCTTTTGCACTTTATTTCATAAATAATGTGTTTTTTGCTGCATATCCGCTGTACGATTATATTAATGAACATAAAAGAGGAAGACTGAAAACATCCCACACGGTAGACATGTTAACAGTCTCACTACTTAAGGCCCCAGTATTATCAGAATCAGTGAGAATTATGAGAATCAGAAAGTTTTCATTCAAACTATGACACAGAATTAGTTATAATAAAAATAGTAAAAATTTGGCGGCGTTCAGATTTGGCATTTATCTGGATGTCTAAAATTCCTTCAGGAAATTATCTTGATTTGACCTGACTCACAGGCTGATATATCAAGTTTCTAGGCACAACCGAAACTTACTTAGAAACTTGAAATTTGATACTGAAGTTGTGTTAAGTGAGCGAAAGAAAGGATTTTATGCAAGAGTGGAAAGGGTGAAATTTTACGCAGATAAAGTCGCGGAAATTGCTAGTTTATTGTATAATCTTACCTTAACGTTTAAAGATTACAAGGTCCCATTTCATTGCTACTGGGATCCACGAAATGAGAAGACTCACTTACAGATGAAATAAAGGGATCAATGGGTACGGCACCTTGGACCCATGCCTCGCCCGCGAACTTTCGGGGTCGACGCCTCGTAATAGTAGTTTTTGCGATTCTCTCTACTTTTTGCTGCGTGCATTAAATATTAAATGATAAATAGTAGGGTTATTTGGTCCGTGCGGCGTACTAGTTAATTTATGTAGCGTTATTTCATCTTGGAAAAAATACATATGTAACTGCCATTTGAAACATGTAATGTATTGTTTGCCTAATATGGACTCAGTTATGTAATTTTTAGTTAATGTGCACTTTCTGGACATATATCAAGCAAAGATATCAAGATAGTCTTTTAAAATTAAGGAATAAGAAACGGTGAAATATTGTACGCGTGCAGGGTTTTTTTTTTCCCCCAAAAATATTTCTTAATTCAATAAGAGTATATCAGAATAGCATTTATGCGGTCACAACGCATAAAACACACACCCATAAATAAGGACTATTTTATGAATATTCAGACCATAGCCATAATGAATTCCTTCTGTTCAAAGAATGTCGAAAATGAAGCATAATAAAATAAGTAACACATCATAATAAAATTATTACCTTCATTCGTTAAAACCAATAGTGTTACATAACATCGTTAAAAAAGATTAAGAGATAAGAATAATTGTGGATGTTGAATGAAATAGGATGTTTATAATCCTTTTAAAACCTTTTTTTGCAAATCTGCAATCAGTGGGATGGGACACAGTATATCTTCAATCACGTCTTTATATCTTGTGGGGTAGACAGGGCCCAAGGTCGTAAAACCCAAATCCACGTTTAGCGTTTTTGTAGGCGCTAAGTTGGAAAGCGGAACTAAAATAGTGATGGGTTGCTAGCCACATCCGTATAACGTGATTTCGTGGATTTTCGCCCAATCCCTTGACCGGCTTTTACGGTCTGAGCGGGAAGAAAAGCAGCTGGTATATTCTGTTTTTTTTTGTTTATCCCAAACCAGCATGAAAGAAGTATGTATCTTCAATGTTAATATTATTCTATACCCAAGCTTATAATGATGATATAGAAAAATGCGCGGCACTTTCTAAACCGAATGAATAATTCTGAATTTGATAACGCGAGCGTGGCATGTGGAAACTATCTGAATAACTCGACTTTTCCTTCCCGATTCAATTCACTTCGTCAGTTCTCGGAATTATTCCACGATGTAATTTGCGATTCAGAAAGGGCGGAGTCCGGCCCGGTATCGGTGTATCGGAATCGGATCGCATATCCGGGAGTGACGAACGTCACTAGTCATTTAGGAGTCTTGAAAAACTTTAAAACGATTTTGTCACGATACAGTATTCTGAGAATATCGAAACATTTAAAGAACACTATGACGTCATAGGTGCTTTATATTATTCTGAGAATGGCCGCGTTATAATTTTTATATTGAGAAAGCATGAATAAACTTAGTTTTCCTTGTCGGTTTATTACTTCTAGGCTCAAAACTAAATTGTAAAACGTTAGTATAAAACACATCGGAATAGTAAACAGTACTTAATCACGGTATAACCCGAATTCCCGACATATTTCATACTACTTAGAAAGTACTTAATGCAGAAAAAAAACGCCTTTAGAAATTATCTAGACTACATACTTTCTTCCAGTCGTTACATATCTTGTTTCCTTATCAAGTGTTCACCATGGGTCTATTATTTAACGCGTGACTTTTCAATTAAAGCCAAAAAGATACGATCGTTATGTTCCATACCTACGTTTTTACGTTTTCGAGTGGTCGCGTATTCAAAAATGTATCCAGTGCTTTTTGTTATGGATATAATCATGGACATATCGTACCAACTAAGACGTAATATCGTCGTAACAAACCATTTTTTTTTTAACTTTACCAACAGTACGTTTTTTACAAACATCTGTCACCAGTCCGCGCGCCGAAAATGATGGATCCCTCAGAATTCGTCAGCGTCAACGTGGACAGGCCATTAATAACGTCTTAATGACTGCGGCCGTTGACCCCGGTCAGTGATGACGCAGGCCACTGCTGGGCACGGCCCGAAAAAGGAATATCTTGCTTATTCAAGCAGCTGAGATTCCAAAGCCCCGGGCTTTGATCCCTGGTTCGCTATTATTCCTCCAGCACGTCAACTCCCGAATATTCATAATAATCTCAACTAATAACAATCTTAAATCTCAGAAGCTGTTTTTGTCTTGCTCATTCTTTCAATATTTGATATCTAGACAGTGAAACAACTGAGGACTATTTTAGTTGAGATGCATCTAAGATGCCTTTTAGTATTCGGGCGTAAGTCACATAAAAAACCAAAGGTGCCTGACCTCAACTCCAATGATGGAAATCCTTGGGGAAGGCCTGTGTCTAGCTCATCATCATCATCATTTCGTGTAGGTGACACAGTCAATCGACCTTGCACACCCTGGTGTCAGAGTTCTTCGGAACCGCCTCTCGGCCTCTGACGTGGTTTCTTTAACGACTACCAGATGGCAGCCGGGACCACCGGCTTAACGTGCCTTCCGAAGCACGGAATCATCTTTCTTATCAGACAATCAGGTGATTCATGCCTGCAATGTCCTAACCGAACTGGAAACAACTTAACAAAGTATGCTTCCCGTGGGAATCGAACCCACGACCCCCGGGTCAACAAAGCGAATGCCTTTACCACTGGACCACGGAGGCAGTTGTGTGTGTCTAGCTGTGGTCTTCATACGGCTGTAATGATGATGATGTCAACCCAACTTACTCAGGAAATGTTAGTGCTTTAGTTCAGTCGCCTCTTACGACCTTGATAAAGATGGACTGGTCTTTTTCTAATCCAGAAAGTCCGTTACTAATATGTAAAGAAGAAAATAATCTGAGAAAAGAAAGTGTAAAAATCTCAAGGTTTTGTAATGCAATAAAAAAATCTAAATATTTCTGCCGTACGCTTTGATGGTACAGTTTTTTTTAAGTTCTTTAGTTGGCTAAAATTTAATCAAATAATGTGAACCAGTGATGTGTTATTATTATATACTCCGTGTGAATGAGGACGTAAAAATCAAATTTAGTACTAACTTGTAAGTCGGTAAGATTACTAATTTCAGTTTTTTTACTGCATCGATGATTGCAGTGTTAAAATCCAGAGTTATGTGGCAGAGCACTAATGTTAATCCATGTGCGAGCAGACGCAGGCCGCAAGGTGGACGCGTAGGGTTGCCTGCTTAGGACGGGGCTAACAAAATTTCAAAAGGCTTTTTGGAGTTCAATATGAAAATTTTGAATATTACCTACATTAATATGTATGGATTCGCCGTCTCTACTCCCACCGCTGCCATCGATTATCCGATCGTATTCAGACTGAGAAAGGCTTAACCTTCCACGATCTAGTGACAACATAACACAGAGAGGCCGAGCTGACCAGTTCCCACTGGCAGCCCCCGTTCACGAGTTGACGTATATAGCCATAGCCTTCGTTAAGCTCAACCATATTAGAGGGAACTCCACGATTCGATTTATAACGCCACCAGCAGTTTGAACATTTCATAAGCCCGAGCTATATTTTACGCATCATTACAACCTCCTTGTCGTAGTTGTTAACACAGCCTGCGACACGGTAGTCCCGGGTTCAATCCCCGGCCAGATCATGATGGAAAACGATATTTTTCAGATTGGCCTAGGTCTTGGATGTGTATCTCTATATACCTCTAAGTATCTATTATAAAATATAGTATCGTTAAGTTAGTATCCTCCGCTACAAGTTCACAAATTACTGTGGGGCTAGGCCTATCTGTGTGATTTGTCCCTATATATTTATTTATCTATACTATCTACACTAATATTATAAGAGGAAAGATTTAATTATTTGTTTGTTTGTTAGTTTGCATTGAATAGTCTTCGAATCCTTTCACCTATGGATAGTTAATTTATCTGCGGATGACACAGGCTATAAATCGCGCGTAAAGTGCTAGTTTTCTATGAGTATATATTATAAGCACGTCACATCGCAACTGCACCAGCCCTACTGGATTATGCTCATGCGCACGGTGGGTGTCTGATTTACACTCACCAGTTTGATTCCTATTTATTGGAACAGCTTTATGCGACTGCTGAATATCTAATTAATTGCAAACATCTCTGCAGCTTACACAAGGTTCGAAAAAGGGTCATAGCCCACCTGCAAAGAAGAACTAATGAACGGTTAAATGAAATAAAAAAATAAAATAAATGTGTGTTTTTTATTTCTTTGATCGCAATGTGAATGAAAATCCTACGTCCAAGTTGCGTTTGCTTGGGATTAATGGGATCAAATAATAAAAAACAGCACACAATTTTTTATATTCAAATCACCGTTAGCGGAAGTAAAAACTTCCTCCATCCAAGAAAAGTAGATTATGTACTTGAAATATCAGAGTGAAACTAGTAGTGTTTTATTGTCAATATGTCGTGGTAAGATCATGCTTATTGGAATTTATGTCTAAGCAAAGTATAAAGCTGCGAAAAAAGGACAATAATCGACAGAAAATTTATTTGTTTACATACAACTGTTTCGTTATAAAATACAATTGTCAAATATTCAATATTTTTTCCATACTAGACAACGTTATCCAAAAAAAAGAAAGCCTTTGTCATTCGGGAAGGTTAAGGATTCTTAAGATAGATACACCCAAATACGTAAAGGCATTGAGAAATTTAGTGGAACAGTTGTTGTATAATAAATCATACTAAAACCGCAATGCACCGCAAAACGATGTAATCGTTCATGTATTGGGATAGCAGAGGCATATAAAAACCGCAATATACAACAAATCGTCGGCGTTGTGGCCCTGACGAGTTATGTAGGAGCTGCGAGTACATGGGCTATCATGCAATCCGAACAGCATTTACAATAAATCCTCGCAGCTCATTAAGTTTACACGAGACAAACAAACAAATGAACAATGATCATAGTTTATGGCGTTGGAATTGGCATACTAGGGCTATCAACGCCATGGATATTATAATACAACGAATGCACCGCTTACATCCAAGTTTAGTTAAATAACTTTGATTTAAAAAATAATTACTTCCTTGTGTTTTAAAATAAAATAAGTGAATAAAATAAGTTGAAAGTATTTTTTATCCAAATCTTATGGATTATTTAACAATTCAGGTTTATCCTAACTATCCTAATCCTAACTAATATTATAAATGCGAAAGTGAGTTTGTTTGTTTGTTTATTTGTATATATCACGCAGGCGAAGCCGCGGGTAACAGCTAGTCCCAATCCCAACTAATCCCAATCCCAACTAATATTATAAATGCGAAAGTGAGTTTGTTTGTTTGTTTATTTATTTGTTTGTTTGTTTGTTACGCTTTCACGCCCAATCTACTGAACCGATCATCATGAAATTTTGCATACACATAGGTTAGGGTACCGAGAAGGACATAGGCTATATTATTTACTATTGGCGGGAACCTCTCATTGGCTTCCTATTTCTAATTATCTAAATACTACTGTACTCCTATTTCTAATTATCTAATATTTATAAGCTGTTGATTCTCCTAAATAAATAAAAAAAAAAATATTACGCGGGCGAAGCCGCAGGTAACAGCTAGTCCTAACTAATTAATATTATAGATGCGAAAGTGAGTTTGTTTGTTTGTTACGCTTTTTGCGCCCTATGTACTGAACCGATCATCATGAAATTTTGCATAGACATAGTTAGGGTACTGAGAAGGATATAGGCTATATATCGCGGGCGAAGCCGCGAGTAACAGCTAGTAAACTATAAGACATTGATTTAATTCGTAATTTCTCTAAGTGATAACCCTAGTCAGATAAATATGCCGGGCGGAGGCTGCGTGTCATCCTCGCTATTTACACGCAAAAAATAATACATATGAATGAAGTGGGGCTAGTACATCATCACACCCGCTGAGCACCATGCCCGTCTAGCTGAGATGTAGCTGTGTACACTGGTTCGGGCTACATAACCTAGGATTTAGTAGCTAGGCCTAGCTATGTTCTGTATCGCATGTATCTAATGATCATGCAATCTTCGTGATTATATAAATTAACACGTATTTGTATACCTGTGTCAGATCTTGTGTTTTTAAATAGCAGATCAACTTCTTTTATATATACTTAATCGCTGTTTTCATGATAATACCATAGAATAATAAAGGATAGGTCACAACAAGTCTGGCAAAATACAAACGGCGAAAATGGGAAAAGCCGAATCTAAGAGCCGAAGTATTGACCTTATTTTGTTTGGCCACTTACGCTCCAATAAAACGGTTAGGGTAAAAAGTTTACGTACCTTTACACCTAACCCACCATTGGGTCGCTTAATGTATAGTCATATTTCCGGTTCTTATAGCCAAAGAACTGCATCTACCCCGTAGGGAATAGAGAAGTGATTTATCCTTAGGCACTCGAGAAACTACAACATACCTGTTTTTTACCTTTATCTCCTATCCACCATTAGGCTGCTCAATTTTTGCTAATGTTTCTGGTTCTTACAATCAAAGAATTGCATCTAGCCCGTAAGGAATAGAGACGTGATTAATCTTCACGTATCTGCATCTCGGCTCCCTGACCTTGCGGCGTGCATCGGTCGCGTCGCGATGTCATGCGCACACGCAGGGTCAATGCAGGGTTATTTGGTCAGCGGGCTGGGGAGAGCTCGTTTAGAGACTGCATCCTGTCTGTTTTTAGTCTGCAGGTTTAATTGAGAATGTTTTCGAGAAAAGAATAGAATATTTTAAGTCATCTAGAAAATATAAAATTACTTTGTTTTTACTAATATAGCATTCTCATTTTGTCAACCTATTATTAAAATTGAGACTATGTTTCATCTCATGCCAGAATAAAGACCTGGAAGTACATATATCTTTTAAATTATTATATCAAAATCAGGCAATGCGTGAGGAGAATTTATTGTTTTGAGGCAAAATAACTAAAATATGAATGTTAATATTAGTAAATATAATAAGATAGAAAGAAAGTTAGTCTGAATAGGTGCATCCATGACTGAAACTCGTGAGCTGTTCATTAACGAGTAAACCTATAAGAATCCTAGGTTAGGTATAGGGTTTGTTTACCTACCTATTTGAAAGCGGTTCTCAAACGATGGTTCTTAGTCGTGTTTTATCAAAATCGATCCAGCTCTTTACCAGATAGATGAATTTTCGTGTCGGGGTTGTTTAAATTTAAATTTTGTATACCTTGTCTGTATTTATGTGTGTTGTCTCTTGTGTCTTTTCCATGCTGGTATGGTAGAAAAGAAAAACATATCCCGGTCCCGGTCAAGAGAATTAGCGAAAATCTAAGGAATTACGTTTTAGGCGATGCGGCTAGCAATCTATCACAATTTTGATTCCGCTTTCCATCTTTACGCAATAACATGCTAAACGTGGCATTTGGGTCTAATGACCCTGGGCTCTGTCTACCCCGTAAGGGATAAAGACGTGCTAATATGTATGTATGTTGTCTGTACTAAAGTGTATTTTTTTATTGTTTTTCAGTATACACAGATCAGCCCGTGTCATCAGCATCCCCGCCCACCCGGGACAAGATCAACGGAGAGGAGAAAGCCCGGTCCCGACGCCGGGACACCTGGTCGGAGCCCAACAACCCTCCCACTCCTGATGACGGTAAGAGCTGCTAAGTGTCCCGACTCTTCATTATGGAAACCTGGCTTTGCTCCCGTTTTATTTCGTCGGATCATCATTTCGTGTAGGTGATACGGTCAGTCGACCATGCACACCCTGGTGTCAGAGTTCTTCGGAACCGCCTCTCAGACTCTGACGTGGTTCCTTTAACGGCTACCAGATAGCAGCCGGGACCAACGGCTTGACGTGCCTTACGAAGCTATTGGATTATATTTATTTATTTCGTTGGATTTGCTGACACGACGGTTATGCTTCTCTCAAAGCACTGAGTGCGTCACTGTCGTGTCGCTGTCCGTATGACTAGCCCCTAGTATGATGGTTATTGTAACAGACCGAAACTATTCGACGAAATAAAACGTGGGAAAGACGGGTTTCCATAGTGAATTTAACACAAAATGGCATGTCTATTCCATCCATCAGGTCTTTTTTAGGACACTCCACAACAAAAGTATGACTCTCTCTCGTACTACCAGAGCGATATATTAGCCTGAGCAGTCAGAGGATTTGGCCTATACTCGCTGGCCAGACGGTTTGGAGAGGTCTCTTTGATTAGCTTGTGTTTGAGCTTTGTTTAGCTTTTCTTTTTAAAGTCACCTTCTACGACATCCACGAGAAGACTTGGAGTGGTCCTATTCTACTCTTCCGGGAGCCACACGGCGAGCCTAATCTGTCCCGACTCTTGTTATGACACAATTCAATGAAGTGTGATTGAGGATTTACTTGCGGATATTAGCTATTCTTTTTGAATGTCGTTGATACCCCAGTCCCCTTTACAACTACTTTGTTGATGCTTTTCCTTCGTTTCTCTCAATACTCTTTCTGAGACATGTTACTATGGATTTTAAAAATAATCAAATAGCATCAATATGATACTACTTATTTGTAGTTTAATATAGCAATAAAAATTGTTTCGACTATTATAATATATCGCAGAATATTGAAAAAATATGCATAAACTGTAGCAGAACAAAACGAAAACCTGTTTCACCTACATTGCCGACGCGAATGTCGTGTAAATCAAGCAGGTATCGGCAACTATACGGGTAATTAAATAAGCCGTACTTCGCCGTTGGCGGCCCTGACCCGAGCCGGCCAAGATGTACCCACAAATTGTTTGCATTGGCAGAGCTATCCAATTATGAGAACATCGGTAGTCTGCCCTTGACATTTATCAACTTTATGGTGATCATAGATAAATAAATATATAATATAGGGAGATAGGGACAAATCACACAGATTGAGCTAGCCCCAAAGTAAGTTCGAGACTTGTGTTATGGGATACTTACTCAACGATACTATATTTTATAATAGATACTTAAATAGAGAAACATCCAAGACCCAGGTCAATCTGAAAAAGATCATTTTCCATCTTGACCTGACCGGGGATCGAACCCGGGACCATCCGTGTCGCAGGCAGGCGTGTTGACCGCTGCGCCACGGAGCTCTTCAGATCTGTAGGTATATTGTGATGAGGATTTTCCATGCTGGTTTGTCAGAGCTATCCAATCATGAGAATATCGGTAGCCTGCTCAACTTTATGGGGATCTTCCATGCTGGTTTGGGAGAAAAGGAAAAACATAGAATAAACTAGCTGCTTATCTTCCCGCACAAAACGTAAAAGTCAAGGGATTGAACAAAAATCTAAGAAATCACTTCAATAGGCGATACGGCTAGCCCTATCACTCAAAATCAAATCAAAATCAAAACGTTTATTCAGAAAATAGGCCTTTGCAGGCACTTTTTCACGTCATATCATATTTAAAATTATCTTATTAGATAATATGTATTTATTAATTGTTCAAAAGATACAGACTACTAGCGTTTCGGAACCGACCACTGCAGAGAAGAAACGCCGAAAGAAACTCTTATCAACAGTTTTGGTCGCCTACTCGCCTGAAGGGCTTTATATGATTACGAATATTTATTCCTTAGTCTTTTTCTTTCTTTTCTTTTTTCTTTCTTTTCTTTTTTCTTTCTTTTTTCTGTTTTCATGTTACAATTTCAATATACTCACTATCTTCATTCCGCTTCCAAACTTCACGCTCTCTAACACGCAAAAATTTTCCTTTGAGTTTTATGACCTTGGGCTCTGTTTACCTCGCAAGAGAAAAAGACGTGATTATAAGTATGTACTGGAGATTCAAAACGTTTATTTAGAAAATAGGCCTTTGCATTTTAAATTATCATTTTCAATCATATGTATTTAAGGCCGCACACTAGGCACAGTAGCGCCGCCAATCATTTTATTCCTAGTACTTTACAAATTGAAAGATTTTTTTTTTAAGACTAACAGCTTTCTATTACAAAAATAGGTAATAATCTTATAAACCAAGAAGCCAATTACAGGTCCTCACATATAGAAACTGAATTCAAGAATGTAAATCATATAAGCACTGGTAAATAACTTGAAGAATTTTTGGAATCATGTTTTAATATTATGAGAATCAGTCATTAAGAGAAAACGTGATTACCGCCAAAAACGGCCGTTTTTGGCGGTAATGTAATTCTCATAATTCTCACTGATTCTGATGATATTAAACATGATTCCAAAAATACTTTAGGTTATTTACTAGTGCTTATATGATTTACATTCTTGAATTTCTTTCTATTTGTAAAGTATTAGGAATAAAATGATTGGCGTCGCTACTGTGCCTTGAGTGCCCCTTTAAGTAATTGTTGTTCAAAAACTACAGATTACTAGCCTTTCGGATCCGACCACTGCAGAGAAGAAACGCCGAAAGAAACGCTTGTCAACACTTTTGGTCGACTACTCGCCTAAAGGGCTTAGTAAAAAGTTGGCAAACCATCGCATAAGAAAGATATTAGGATTTAATAATACTTTATTCCTCTATAATTCTTACGAACAACGTTACGTGTTATAAATAACTCTAAATTTAAAAGTATGACAATTTGCTCAGCCATTACAATAATGAGTAGAATAACTTAATAAGAGAGAAACGAGGCGGCATTGTTGCCTCGGCATGCGGCCCACTTATGAGCGGCAAACGGCGAAATTAGCGAATTATGAATGCATGCCTATGCATCACTTGCAGCGCATTCTCACGCGACGACGGTATCCAGATTTCCATGGCTGAAACATTCAAACACATCTTTTTCCCTTGCGGGGTAGTCAGGGCCCAGCACCCTCAGCATGGCGCCTGCGTTGCCGTTTCATTATCGCGCGATAAACTATTCACATCTTGGATATCTTCATAACGGAAAACGCGATGGCGATAGTCCGCGTCGCCTTGCTACGGGTTGCTGGTCTAAAACCTAAAGGCTACTATTAGCATGTTGGTGGGCTTGTAGGTGGAGAATGGAATCAAAATAGTGATGGGTTGCTAGCCGCATCACATTCACTCACACATCATACACATGATTTCTCGCGCCCATTCCCTCGATCGGCTCTGGTACATTCTACGTTTTTTCTTTTCTCCCAGATCAGCGTGGAATAAATCGTTGAAAATCGAGGATATTCCGTACGTTGAATACGACAACAGTTTGTAGAAAATCAGTATATGAAGCACCTGTCAGGCTACGTGCCCAGCTGCAGCTTTCTTCCTATGTCATATCTTGATATGATATAGAAAGAAATATATTTGCGTATAAACGATGTTATCTCACTCATTGTTATTGTAGTACTGTTAGTCAAACTCAAAATATGGCTTTTTCACAATACCTAATCTGTTCGGAAATTGCTAAACATAAGGTTACCCTACACGGTACCCACACGTGCTGTGTATCGCGATAGGTATTTGGGACACGCAATAGGCGTATCGAAATTTATTTAAGGGTATGAGTATAGCTGAGAATATAAAGAAATAATAATAGGTTGCTTAGCAGAGAGCTGGAGAGAAAGTGGACATGTGAAGCACTATTTGCTCTTGATGAAGGAAAAAGCAAAGACGGAAAAACGCAGACGTTAATCTAATGCCTCCTCTACTTAATCGCCGATGAGCGGCTGTTATCGCGACGATTCACTGTGCATTGCTGCGTTGGATAGAAAACTCACAAGAGATTGTATGAGTTTAAAAGCAATATACTCTTGTACAATGAATCGTCACGATGGCAGCCTATTAGAGGGGGCATAAGCTTTATGCATTTATTTATAAGCTATTTGTCTTATTATTGTATGTCAATGATTTCTGCTTTTAACATCAAAGATTGATTACACACTCTAAGCAACAAATACCACAAACAAGAAGCTAAGTACGTTGCTAACTCATCGCTTATCAAAAATAATGTCCAAGTATTTAGAAAAAAAAATTGGTAACTAAAATAGTTTTGTGTTGTTTTCATCTTTCGTTGACGTCTTAAATAGCACTTTCGACTGCGTCTGAAATAGCACTTTCTACTGCGTCTGAAATAACACTTACTACTGCATTTGAAATAGCACTTTCTACTGCATCTAAAATAGCACTTCCCTGTTACAGCAACCGTGGGCGTCGGCGTAAGGTCTCCGCTGCTGCAGCACCAGCCTTACGACGAGCAGCTGCGAGACATAGCCGCGTCGCTGACCAGGCCAAGGTCGCGGCGAGCCTTGCCTGTCACCCTCGAGAGGCCCACGAGACTGCCCCCGCCAGATAGGCTACCGGTAAATATTTTATTTTAACCTTTTCCAAACGTACCTTCTTTTATTTTCCAGTCCTTACTTATCTCTTGCACCTTTTCTTTTTAATTGGCTATCGTTTACACGGTTTCACTAGAGATCTAGATCTGACCAGGGCGTGCCAGGCTCTGGCACGCCCTGGTCTCTCTCTCTGGTTCTCTCTCTGCCGCATTTTACTAAGAATTAATATCTCCTAAGTACTTCTTCAATTTGGAATAAAAAATTTGCAGGCTCGCGGTACCCCAGACGGCGCAGTACCACCAGAAGAAAACAGCTCAAGTTCCTCAAGCGAAGGCAGCGAGCCAACCGACGTGGTCGAGACCACCGAGAATGGCGAACCAGGCCGAGTAGAACTCCCCGCCGAAAGACTGCTCCATGCCAGGGCTGGGTGGCTCCAACGTCGCGGGCCCGGCGGCTGGTCGCGACACTGGTTCGTGCTACGAGGAGCCGCATTGCTGTACTTCAGGGATCCCCATGCGGAACACAGGGGACTGATGGACGGAGTGATCGACTTGAGCGGAGTCGCGAGGGTTGTGGAGCTGCCGACTACTGCGTCGACTGGATATGCTTTTGAGACTGAGGTAAGTAATTTTTCTTTTTTGTCTCTGTAGAACATAATATTTGCATATACCTTTGGCCTATACCATTTACCGTTTTCTTATATAAATGGTATGATATTTTCTTGCAGACTTGGGATGGAAAACACATCGTCCTGTCAGCAGTTACAGCAGGCATTAGATCCAATTGGGTATCAGCCATAAGAAGAACTGCTGGTCTGCCCGACACAGCTCCTTTGTCGTTGATACTACGCGAAGACGCTGTAGATCAAACATCGGAGTCTTCAACTTCACCTATCACGCCAGTAACACCAATCACAGGAAAATCAGCGCCGTTCTCCTCTGACGAAGAGTACAGAACTGCTTCAGAAGGAGGTCGGAGGGATAGCGCTGATTGGGGAGACGTGGCACCCCAGCCGCCACCTTCCCCTATCCTTAACCGCACGCCAATATCTAAAGTCAAGGAAAAGGTGCGCGCGCGAGCATGCCACCAAACACCGACTAAAACTGAAGGAAACAAAGACGAAATCGACGCTACCAAAGAACGTCCGACCGACGACGTAACGATAGTCGACGAAAACGAAAAACCCAGCGAACCAAGAAAGCGCAGCTACATATCTACCATCGACAAGCAATCTATTGAAATCGATGACTTACGCAAACAACTCAAACTTGCTTTGAGCGACGTCGATGCAGCCGAATCAGAGCTAGCTAGATTGAGAAAGCTTAAATCTGATGCTGCTCTAAAAGAGAAGAAAATGGAAGAACTTGTGATAACGTTACAAAAGAAAGAAGAAGAATTGTCGATACGAACGAAAGAGGCTGAAAATCTGGACGCTATTAAGCAGCTTTACAACCAAGACAAGACGATGTGGGAGACTAAACTCAGAGAAACCCAAAATTTCTTGAAGGAATCAACGGAGCATTGCGAACTTCTGACGCGGCAGTTAAGTTCCGCACAGGAGACGGTTGAACAATTGCAAGCTGAGTTAAATGAACTAAATGATAAACTTCTGAAGAGTGTCAAAGAAAACGAAGGGTTGTATGAAAGAATCCAGGAGTTAGAAGGTCGCCTATCTGCTGAGTCACCTACCAAAGAAAAGAGAAAGAGCATTAGCTCCCTGAGTGATCTTACAAATATGGACCACGACCTTAACTTGGAGTCTTTAGAAAAAGATCAACTGATTGAAGAGTACGGAGAATTACGAGAAAGGTTCATGAAGGCGATCCAAGAAATCAAGGCTATGAAGAAAGAACTCCGAGAGTCGCATAACATGTACGACGAGCTGGAGCTAACGAACATGAAGCTGAGAAATGAGATGAAACTACGAGAGCAGTGCAGCAGATCCGAAATAGACCTCATGGCAGCACGCATCCTAGACTTAACGCAGAAGCTGACTGCATCTGACAAACAAGTTCGAACGCTGAAGCATAAGATTCAGAAAACAGAGTCAAGGGAAAAGAGGCGAAGTTTATCTTTGAAGGGAAGAGAGTCATTCACTTTAGGAAAGGAAGTTGAAGAGAAGTTGACTGAACTGGAGAATAAAATCACTATGCTGGAATCAGGTGAAGTAGTGCCGGTAATTAACTCACCGTCGAAGAGCACGTCTCCTGCCAAAGATAAATCTTCCAAGTCGGAAACCACAGACGAGAAACGAATGAAAAGGCTAGCGGCCCGGCTGCGAAGAAAGTCTTTGGACAGTGCCACCAGTTCAGAGCCGATGAAGATGCTCGTGCGATTGAGTTCTCTTGAAACCAAAGTAGCTTCTGCGTTAGATAACCGAAGAGATCTCACGAATTCGTGCGAGTCATTGAGCCAGACAACCAACAGGTCGACGGAGAGTCCAAGCTTTAACGAAAGTCTCGAATGTTCCACCGTAGGAACTCAGTCACAAAGGCATCTGTTAGACAGGCTGCAAAGTCTCGAAAACGTGGTAATTCACTCACGAAATAAAGTGAATGAGTGCCTATGCCAGATGAGTGCAATGCGAGCGGCAAAATCCAGAAGATCACCATCACCTAGTCTCGAAAAGAAATATAGTATTAAATCAATGGAAAAGTGCTTGACGGACGTCAGCAAGAGACTACAAGAATGCTTCGACAAGTGCGTGGTAGACTATGAAAACAACCACGATCATGAGGTCAACGACAGTGTCGCACAAGTGGTCGTACAGCTAGAGGAGCAGCTAAGGGTCAAACTGCTGGAAATATCAAAGAAAAAGGCAGCGTTGTATGAATCTGGGGAGCTAACGCAGCGAAAGACTCTCGAAATCTTAGCTGAAAAGCTCGCATACGAGGCTGTTCTCGTCAGCAGGATCCAAGAGGCCCTGGAGTCTTCCAACGGAAGCAGATTTTTCGCCAGATTAATCAAGTCTGAAATAACTGAAACTAGTCAATTAATCGATAACCTTAAGTGTAAGATAAACGGCGACGGTCCCCGCAGCATCATCAGCACGAGGAGCTCTTTGGACTACCTCGCCAGGATCCTCTCGCGAAAAATCGATATCGTCAACGGCTCCCGGGACACGCGAGAGCTCCGGAAGTCCGAAATAATCCTACAAAGCGCGGATCTGGAAGCTCTGAAGGCGTCGCAGAGAGAAGTCGCCGAGGCCGTCGACAAATTCAAAATGGAAAAATTGGCAGAACTGTGTTCGGCGCTCGCTTGCGAGACGTTGAGTTACGTGACGCCAAACGACAGCGATTTTGAGCAGCAGCGAGCTAACGTCGAGGCGGCACGAGTGCGAGAAGCTTGGGCGGCTGCGAGAGACGCTCTGGGAGCAGAATTGGTTCAAGCCGAGGTGACCAGAGCGCTCGGCCGCGCTGCGCAGCTCTGCGAAGAACAACTGGATGACTCGCGTAAATGTCGCCTCACTCTGACGGCCCAGGACCGGGCTGACCTGGAGCTGTGGTGGCAAGCGGCGCACGACCACCTGCGCTGCGAGATGGACGCAGCCGTGCGCGACATCGCGGCGCGCTACCGCGAGTGCCTGGGCGCCGACCGGCGCGCCAAGGAGGGCTCGCCGGGGCTGGACAGCCGCGCGCTGCTGCAGCAGCTGGCGGAGGTGCTGGCGCAGAAGGCGCTGATCGACGCGCGCATCGCCGTGGTCGAAGGGACGTACAGGGCGTCGACCCCGCACGAAGACAACGCGCGGTCAGCCGAAGACGCGATCTCCTCGCTGGAGACGGACCCCGCACAGGAGGCGGAGTTCGTGTACCTCTTCCAGCGTTTCTCGAACGAGTGCCGAGCGCTCTTCTCCAGTGACTGTTCGGGTAACAGTGAAGACTCGATGAAGATCGGCGAGAGCCTCGAGCGGGCGGAGGCGGCGGTGGCGGCCGTGCAGCGACGCCTGGCGGGGGAGGAGGCGGCGGGGGGCGGGGAGGGGCGGGGCTCCCCCGCGCCCGCCAGTGCGCTGGACCGCATCGAGTCGCTGCGGCGCCGCGTCGAAGCTCTGCAAGCGCTGGTCCCGTGCCAGCACTGCAAGCAGCTACAGGACGCGCTAGACAGGTACGTATTGGTATCGTAACTAGAACATAATATTGACAAGATCTACTATCTAGAACTCAAGCTATATAATAATGAAACGCTTGCATAAAGGGTCCACCGGGTCCAAATATTGAAGGCTGTTTTCACACTGCAGGTTGCAAGCGGAGCGTGCTCGCGGCGAGTGCGCGCTGGCGCAGCAGGCGGGCGCGCTGGCGGCGGCGCGGCGCGCGCGCGCGCAGTTGCAGGCGCAGCACGAGCGCGAGCGCGGCGCGCTGCGGGAGCGCGCGCGCACGCTGCAGCGCCGGCTGGCCGCGCTCGACTCCGAGTACTCTGCCCAGCTGGACAGCTTGCGGGCGGCGTATCAGGTAGCCATGGTAGAAATCACTTTCAATTAACCTTAGTATCACACTGACGCACACGTAAACTTACACGTACACACATGCACAAACTAATACACTGTACTGTCTTGTCCTTCTATGTTTTAGACTTGTTGACTTATTCATATCTATGTTATCATTAGACAATCAAATTAAGCAATCTATTTTACTTTCTATTTTTCTTTTTAAAAGCACGATCATAAAAACAAGAAATAATTTAAGAACAAAACAAAGGATTTCATAAAAATACAAATGTTGTTAAAGTACACTAAGATTCTTTATGTGAAATAAAACGAAAACAATTATTGGCTTCCAAATTATTAAAATTAAAAGAGCAATATTGATTCAGATTTTTTTTAAGAAAGCAATTTCATTATCATATTTTTTAGAATAACAAATCTATTTAATGAAGCAAGACTGACTTCCAAAATATAAAAAATTTGATCTGTGTTTCCAGAGCGCGGTAGCGGCGGACACGCATGGCGACGGGCTGCGCGCGCGCTACCAGCAGGAGATCGAGCAGCTGCGTGCGCTGTGTGAGAAGGGCCTTATGGCCATGGAGAGCTCGCACCGCCGGATTGTGAGGGAGATGGAAGAGAAACACCGCGCGGAGAGGGAACAACTCAGGTATGGTATTTTTTTACTCATACAGTTTATTTAGTATGTTTTGTTTGTTTGTTTTTCGTTTGTGTAAGTGGCCAACACTGGTGTCAGATTTTTCAAGCTGCCTTAAGGCATCTGACTTAGCTTAACGACTGCCATCAATGATGACAGCCGGGACCAACGGCTTAACGTGCCTTCCGAAGCACGGAGGAGCTCGAGATATTTTTATGCCACTTGCGGTCACCCATCCAAGTGGGGACTGCTCCCGGGGTTGCTTAACATGCGAAAGCGCTAATAATGCTCACGCCCACTAGGCCATCGCGCGCTTTAGTATGTTAAAATTCAATGAACATAGTCCCAAGTAACTTAAATCAGTCAGAAATTTTTCTGGCACGTAGCATAATGTAATTAAAGCAATGCTAGCTAATTAAAAACATTTTTCAAGGCTATTTTGTGGTCGGTGTAAGATTTAGGTAAATAAATAAATAAATATATAGGGACATATCACACAAATTGAGCTAGCCCCACAGTAAGTTGTGAACTTGTGTCGCAGGATACTAACTCAACGATACTATATTTTATAATATATACTTAGGTGCGAGTCACCACTCCGCTAGATAAATTCTCTTCTAAAGATCTAAAGTTGAAAGGTTACACACAAAGAACAGGTACATCTGGTCAACAATTTAGCATAAAAAATCTACTAAGCAAAAGTTAATGGTTTCGACCTACATCAATTAAGAAATCTTTGCTCATTCTTATTGCACAAACAAAACACTACTTCTTAACTCAAGTTGTTCAACTAAGCGTCAGCGGAAACAAATAAATAAAAGGTCAGTAGAAACAAAAGGGAATATGCGTGAAAAAAATATCTGTTATCTTACCAGTTTATCCAAAAATATTCAATAGTAAAGTACTGAAAGTGAAAACAAAATAAAATTTGGTTGAAAAACGAACAAGATAAAATGATTTTACAAAAATATGTCTATCTCACTCGCGAAAATACTATTTTATATGGCAAATGTATGCATAACATAGACTCTGACGTCACTAGTCCATATCGGACTTCTCTTTCTTATTTAAACTTTACAGTTTCACATCTTCGTCGTTAATTAAGATATTTTAAAAGTTCTTTCATATTTTTTACTGTGGTTATTGGGGATTATACTAAGCAAATAAAAAAATTACGTGCATACACCCTAATAAAACTGTGCCCGCGACTTCGCCCGCGTGAAATAAAATAAGCCTATGTCCCGTCTCTGGCTCTAGACGATCTGTGTACCAAATTTCATTGAAATCGGTCGACAGACAGCGTTACTTTCGTACTTATTAGTACGGAATTTGTTTTCTTAACTCAAGGTTCTATTTTGATAATGTCATCACGGTTTTTTTCATTCCAGGCTTGACAAAGAGCAAGCGTTAGCAGAGGAGACGCGCGCTACCTTGGCGGCGCTCGATGCCATGCGGAAGGCCCACGAGAGCGAAGTGCGCCGGGAGGTGGACAAGTTTAAGGCCGAGTTCCTCAGTGCCAGCGCTGGGGGACCCGACAGGGCTCAACTCAGCAACAGGCACCAGTGAGTAACATAAACCTATTAAAATTTGAAAAGTATAACGCTCATCATCATTTTCGTGTAGGTGACACGGTCAGTCGACCATGCACACCCTGGTGACAGAATTTTTCGGAACCGCCTCTTGGCCTCTGACGTGGTATTACGCCTATCGGCTGGAAGTTGCCTACCGACTGCGACAGTTTTTTTTTTATGATGTAAGACGGCAAATGCTCACACAAGTTCGGCGTAAACATCAAATTTTTGTTTTTTATTTTTAATTATTTTTCATTCGGGATAAATAAACCCGACTCTTACAAACAGACTTTAAATTTTAAAGGGGTTAGGTTTGTCTGCCCCCGACTTTACCTCGGAATCTTTTTTGCAGCGAATTTAGTCGTGGTGACGCGAAAAAATAAAGTTTTGTAACGCAAACTGATTGCTACGAAAGATTTTCTCAATTTCACGCCTCATAACGCGAAGCGTTTGAGGTTACTCTCGACTCCTCAAAGTCAAGGAACTTGCATTATTTGGGAAATTATGTTTCCAGGCAAGAGATGGAGGAAATAAAGCGCGAGATCCTGTCGCTGTCGGAGAAGTACTCGGTGAAGTGCGTGGAGTCGGCGGCGCTGGAGGAGCGGCTGGCCAGCGCCACCGCGCAGCTGGCGCAGGCGCACAGCCACATCATGCAGCTCGACGCCAGGTACCTACTTCCTTTTTTATGTCATAGGACGGCAAACGAGCAAGCAGGTCACCTGATGGTAAGTGATCACCGCTGCCCATGGACAACTGCAACACCAGGAGTGTCACAGGAACGTTGCCGGCCTTTTATTTTTCCCTCCCCAGAGTGGAGAGGGAGATGGGCCACCGGCTCTCTCACTCACCGAACGAAGCATAGCAGCGGTAAAGCTACTACTTAAACGTCGATTTTCTGTGAGAGTGTGGTACTTCCCCGGACGAGCCGGCCCAATCAGGCTACTAGCAAAAGTTATTTTCGCCGGTAGGGAGGCTCTACCACACAGCTCCTTCTCCTTCTTTCCTCTTTTCGAGTCAAAATGGTTATATCTCAGACCTTAGTTTGGTCCAATATTTTTGTATGATAGAGTCAGTCTATACGATAGTCTTGTGTTTGTCTGAAGGTTAGCATTTTCATCGAATTAATCCATCATCTTAGGTTTTGTGGCATACGTCTTTATTCCCCGATTTTTATTGTTACAGTGGATAATAAAATTAATGTAATTTGCAGGAATAAGCAACTAAGAGCGCATCTCATATCTGAAGCGAACGATATGAAGAACGGCGAGGCGTCCTCCCTGGCCCAGCTCATAGAGGACACTGCGCCGGTACGTTCCAAATCCAAACGTAACTTTTTAATGCACTCAGTCAGAGGAACACGCTTGTACTGCCTACGCTAAGACTAGCTTCCTATCGTCACGCCAGAGGGCACGATCACGCTTGCATGTCATTCGCACGAATCACGGTTAACAATCATCACCATGGTGTTAATTTTGTGTTAGATATACAAAATTATATTTTAATGTTGGTACACACAGAGTTCGTTACAAAAATACACGTCAACTGGGAGTTATCTATTTTTTTTTATTGCACAGATGCACTATAAATTGAGAAACACAAGGACTTGTATATGACAGTTCGACAGCTTTTTTTCTTCCTATAATTTTATAGGTAACAATAACTATTGCTATAAATAAGCAACAGTTATTATTACTTCACCAAAATAATATTTTATGATTAATCTACTCTTGTGATTCTTCCGTACTGTCAGAAGAATTCAATCTACTTTTGTTTCTGGTGTTTAGATCGACTATTAGATTTTTCTGACAAACTATCGGTGATAATTTTACTTACTATGGAATAGATTTCCCTTACACGGTATTTCCGATGAGATAATATATGTTTCTAAACACATTTGGTTACCTACTTATTACGGTTCCATATTAGAGGATGTTAAATTGTCATTTTAGCTTTTTTAATAATATTTTTTATATATATATATATAGGATATATCACACAAATTGAGCTAGCCCCACAGTAAGTTGTGAACTTGTGTCGCAGGATACTTACTCAAAGATACTATATTTTATAAAATATACTTATATAGATAAAGATCCAAGACCCAGGTCACTCTGAAAAAGATCGTTTTCCATCATGACCTGACCGGAGATCGAACCCGGGACCCGTGTCGCAGGCTGGCGTGGTAACCACCACGGAGCGCCACGGAGCTCGTCACTCAATATCACTATCACTTGATAGTCATGTAAATCACGACTATTATCGTATACGATAAAGAAATAAAAAATTAAAGCGAGAGTTTTAGAGAAAATCACAAACATTTCGTAAATACCCGGTGATATATTGATCGTTTTGGACCTTCTCCCCTTCAAGGAGTGATTCAGCCCGATGTGAACAACTTTCCTATGGGACCAATGCTAGGAACTATATTTTTTACATTTCCATACAAAATATTCAGAAGCCGTTGGGACCAATGGCAGAAACTCAAAAAAAAAATGAGTTTCTGCCATTGGTCCCAACGGAAAAGTTGTTCAAATTGGCGGACCGAACCACCCGGTCCAAAGCGTTCAATATTTTACCGTGTATATAAACTTACACATAGACGTACGGCAATATACATATAGCATAGATTGACGAGCTCCGTGGCGCAGCGGTCAACACGCCTGCCTGCGACAGCGGAAAATGATCTTTTACAAATTGACCTGGGTCTTGGATGTTTATCTTTCATCATCATCAGGTCTTTCTAGTCTCCACTGCAGGAGCACGACCCTCTCTGTACTACCAGAGCCATATACTAGCCAGAGTAGTCAGAGGATTTAGCCTACACTCTCCACGCTGGCCAGACGGGTTGGAGAGGTATCTTTGATGTTAATAAGCTTTGTTTAGCTTGTGTTTCCTTAGTCGCCTTTTACGACATCCACGGGATGACTTGGAGTGGTCCTATTCTACTCTGCCGGGAACTACACAGCTAGTTTATCTTTATAAGTATCTATTATAAAATATAGTATCTTTGAGTCAATATCTCATAACACAAGTCTCGAACTTACTTTGGGGCTAACTCAATTAGTGTAAAAGCAAGGAAAAAAAAAAGATTACATAAAATCTAGATAGACTATATTAGCCTAAAAGCGTCTCCAACCAATAGTCGGTCGCGCACACAAGGATTGAAAAGTAGCCTGCTTTTTTAACCATTGAATAAAGGCATGACGATGTCTAAGATAGAGTATATAGTCAAAGACATATAATTACAATACCATTTTTTTATGTCGATCGAATGATTATCATGGATCTTCTAATATGTAAACCGTTACTTCCTATACAAAGTTTATCACGTAGACTAGTTTATGTCACTATATTCATGGTCATGGAACATTCCGGGTGCACTAACAGCATGGGAGGGCGGAGGCGCCGCTGTGGACACACCTGCGCCACCTGGCGGCAGCGTGGCAGCGCGCGAACAACGTCTCAGGTAAACAAACATGTATTGGCAAACGAGGGTTTTGACTTTCTATTAATATTCAAAGATTTTATTCAGACAATAGGCGTTTTCAGGCACTTTTTCATGTTATATCATATTTTAAATAATTCAATTTACTGATATAATTATGTTTATTTTACTAGTTAGTGTTCAAAAGCTTCAGACTACTAGCGTTTCGCAACTGACCACTAAAGAGAAGAAACACCGAAAGAAAGTCTTTTTATAGTAGATTTATGATTGGGCTCTTATTGACCTCGGATTTTCTCTGGAGCTTAGGTCAGCCAACTAGCGCCACGGTTCATTTAATTTATTTTACTACTTAATCAGATCAAATTGAAAAAATATAATTCAGTACATACTTCGGTAGTAAATTTCTTGATTTATTTTCGGTATAACATTTCAAATTAAGAAAACTACTCCAACCACTTTTGGCGGTAATGAGAAGTTCTCTTGATTTATCAAATGAAAAATAATGAAAAGTTATACTTTAAAATATTTCTAGTACTTAAAGTAATTTACTACCAAAGTAGGTACTGAAGTAGATTCTTTCAATTTGATCTCATTTAGGAGTACAAGAATAAAATAGCGGGTGGCTCAAGTTTCGCTGATCTGATACTCTATAGGTAAGTTTGAGAATAATCTTGAGCCATTTACATTAAAAAAAAAATTTTGTACACTCTATATAAATGGCGTTAATGAAGATGATTCATTGTAAAGAAATTCATAAAATTTCTTAAAGCTCGATATAGGTACCTGCTCTACAATACAGACGCAGTCCTTTGTTTTAACAGTAAATGTCATTCAAATAATGCTGATAAATACCAAAATATTTCTTTAAAAAAATATAGTATTATTTTATGCATTCATTCTGATAAACTCTTATTAAATTAGTAAATGAGATATTGGGAATCCTAAATATCTGCGAGAACTTTTTTAACAATAAATATAGAAAAAAATGTATAAAACGCAAACCTGTCGAGTTGATCAAATCAGGTCGTCAAAAGCCACGTCTGTTAATACATGCGGCACAACTAAAACGTTGGGTATATTAGCGACGGGTAAAGTTGCGATTATGCTCTTTTTAGGGTTCCGTAGTAAACAAGTTTCGCCATTCTGTCTGTCTGTCTGTCCGTCCGCGGTTTTACTCAAAGACTATAAGTACTAGAAAGCTGTAATTTAGTATGGGTATGAATATTAATTGCAAATTTTTGTTAGACGTAAAATTTCATACAATTTTGATTGTTTAATGTTTTTGGTCGGTAAACTGTGAGGTGCGAGTGTGAACAGTGTGAACTCAAAGTTGTCATTTGCAACTACGGAACCCTACACTGCGCGTGGCCCGACACGCACTTGGCCGGTTTTTTTTTCAATACATTTGCTAATAATACGGTTCTTATGACATCAAAATTTGTATCGTAATGATGTTTTGTAGTACTAGTGCTTTTTACTTTACGCCAATTACAACCGCTCAACAAAGAGCATTTACGGAGCATATAATCGTGATATAATCACTACCCGCTCAATACTCTAATGCACACACACACACAGATGCAAAATTTAAACTTCTTCATAGAATCCGAGCAAAGAGTTTCAAGTTCAGCATGAAAACTTTTTTCTGATTCGTGAGATGTGATTTTTTAACCGACTTCGAAAAGGAGAAGGTTATCAGTGTACTATTTTGGAGAAAATAAACCTGAGTAACTGTACCTCATTTTTATAAATGTAGTTTTACAAACTGGTTTCTAACTTTTATAAATTCCTTATTTGCGGAATTGTAATCTTGTTTTATTTTATGGTAATCGCAAATGTATTGAAAAACGTCGTATGATACTCGTACGGTATGCTGGCTATTATAGTCATCGGTTTATTATAAGCTCTCGGCTTCGCCTCGTGCCCATAAACACCTCGGCAATCATATCCAGCTTACCGTCTTGTATCATAATGTACCTACTATTATTTCACATATTCGGTGCATAAACGCAACCTTATCTAAAACTTGTAATTTCAGCTACCAATTAGATTTCATTGAGTAGATTTTTCAATAAAGTAGTTATTTATGTAAATAATAATGTAACCGATAATACTTTAGCTGTAAGATGTTCGAAGCCTAAACCTATTTTGACCAGATTATGGCTATAATACAGTTATACAAACCCAGCTGTAACAGTTATAAATATAATTATAACCAGTATAACGTCTCCACGCTAAATTAGGTGTAGTGTAACAAAATTTATAGTTAATTACAGTCATTCGACACATTTCACATTTTTGGCTACTTAATAAAGCATCGCTTTTGCTTTGGAGTGGTTTTTGATTTAATAAATAATTTAATATTCGCTTACGTTTGAACTAGCGGTGTTGTTTTTATTCATTTTAACAAAAAAAAATTACAGAAGTTTTTATAGAAAGATTATTCATTGATAAGGTGCAACGCAGACGACGGACAGTGGCGGACAAAAAGTCTGCGGCGCGCTCTTATTAGTACAAAAATAAGGTTGCATTTAGTCTGCGTATGTCCGCCAGGCGACATGAGGTATTACGCGGACAAAGTGGAACCTTATTGCATTACTAATAAGAGCTCGCCGCGGACTTTTTGTCCGCCACTGTCCGTCGTCTGTGTCGCGCCTAAATGTTCATAAACACCATTGCGTCACAAATACTTCCATTATCAACCGTTTCTTTATAGTATCACCAGGTTTAAAAAATATAGTGGCACTCCGGGAGTGCCAATAGAAGTAAAAACTTGAATTGTCAGGAAATATTATATTATGCAGGAAAAACTTTTATATAGAGTGGAATTAAATTCATTAGCATACGCAAAAAAAATCACACGTAAAAACATTTCTTGCGTCAACATTAATCGCTGGTTGTGTATCGGTCTAAAGTCACTTGTTTTGCGTAAATTTCACCGACCGATTGATTTAAAGTTTAAATGAATTAATTTTTCGGTGTTTTTGTAAATTCAGTCCTTTTTGGTTTTTATCTAAAGTAATAGCCTCTTTCAAAGCGTTTGAGGTAGTTATTGAGTTTTTCTTAAATTTGAAAAATGTTTAATTTTAATTTACTCGAAAGGAGTCTTAGATTACTTTCAAATAATGGGTATATTCTATATTTAAAAGGATGCCATTGAATTAAAAAAACACCTGTATATTATAGAAAGGTGTCAGATTTTAAGTTTATTTTTTTGGTAACGGTGTCTCAGAAATGCCCAACGCGCCTAATAAAGTTTCACTCCCACATTTATCTATACTCCCAATAGATTTACTAAGCTTACCTTATCTAAGGATAGACTAGGTTTACACCAGGTCTATCTCTAAAACAAGTTTAAAGTCGCTCTTAAGACGTGACGCATCGGTGTATATGGACCATAACCTCAACATTTAGCATCTACCGCTTGGCTATAATGTTTACGAAATATTTTTAGGAGATATCATCAAGATCGAGCCCCCTGCTGGAGGCGGCGAGGCCCTCGAGGCCGGCCAAGATCCAGTTCGCCAAGACCGAGAGCACCAGAAACCTGCAGCTGTCGCCTGTCCAGGTGAATATTGCATTTTATTTGGTCAAACGTGAGAGTTTTCTTATTTATTATAATTTACATGAGTACAAATTACTATAACATTGTCATTGGACGATAATTTGACAGTTCTTGCTGTGACCAATTATTATTCAAAGCTCGAAACAATAATTTAAAGCATATAACAATACCTACGAATCATCATCAATTATTTACTTATTCGTAGAAAATATACTCGAGACATTCATAGTCGGAATCTTCGTCTGCAGTTTCAGTTTTAACTTTGGATGACTTTAGTTGTGATTGTGTTGAATATTAAAATCAATTTGTAATATTGTAATTATTCTTGTTTTACAGAACTAAAGACAAAGAAGCGCTGTTCTGTGGGCCGCACGACAGTGGCGCCACTCGTGGGCATGGTAGCCGAGCGCAAAAAGCGCTTTGAGCTGTAATCGACGACCACCAGCCACTACCGGCCACGATCTGCCACTACCAGCCAGCGACCTCCGACCTAGTCGCCGCGGCCTACTTCGATCGAGGCGCGTTGGCGCGTTCGCGACCTGCACATTATTTATCACTTTTGTAACGGAAACGCTTCTATAAACTGAGGTAGACGTGCCCTACTCCAAGAACAGACAGTTAAAAACAATCGTGTCACGTGACGCGGACAGCGTCTTCACGGTACAGAGATGTGTGAGCTAAGTGCAACGTTGTTAATTAGCTCCCTTTAAACGCTTGAGAAACTGCTACGTACGGGTCGTATATCTCAGTTTATATAAGAGTCTTCATTGTAGGGTAGTCAGAACGCGTCTTAGTACGTCACCCACCACGCTAGCACCTGGCCACTTAGCTTCAACTTAACCCAGCAGTAAGACTGTAACATATTTATCTGCGAGGAAATAATATAACCGTGTGTAGTCATAGAGGCGCGTGTGAAATCAGATAGTTCCTATGAGTTATTACTGATTTCATAAATGCCAATTTATTTTATTTAAAGGTGCGGCTATGACGTTATTCCATTTATATGGACTTAATTTTATTATGATATGGAAACCCAAATATAACATTGACCAATATATTAGATACTTAATCGATTTATTTGCAGTATCATAGCTGCATCTGTATGTTATTATTATATTTGATTTATTTGACCACGTATTCGAGATTACTAGTTTAGGTCGTATTGACGAAGCTTTTGGTAAGCTATATTTATCGAAAGCCAGCCCATTATCACTTAGAGTAGTCGTCAGATTGTATAACGTATTTACTATGAAATTAGTTGTAGCTATCCTAAGACCAAATATAACCTTCAAGTGGCCAGATTTTCTCCCACCCACCACACAAATTGTATATAACTTTATATGGATTGTTTTACGTTATTTTAGATTGTATATTTACACACTTCTGTCTATTTAAATCTTACTTTTCTCATCATTTTATTTAAGACTCATTTCGTTTTCATTTATAAACTTAGACGATCGGTTAGTGATGTTGTAGACTTGTAAAAATTGTATTAACATTTATGTAAATACTAACGTCTCTCGCGTGTCCATTGCTTCTAGTTCGCATTGTCTTAAGGAATTGTTACCAAATATGTTTCGTATTTATGCATTCATACTTCGACGGGTGTTGTCGGTCGTAGCGGCGGGCTGCAGCAATCTACCAATATTAACTTTGATACTTGATAAATACTTAAAATCGAGCTCTAAATATTGGGATGTCCAGTAAACTGTTGGGAGCCCCCCGCAACGTCTACGGTAAAATACCCCTTGTTTAAACTTTTTGTAGATTTATACATAGTGTAGTATATGGATATGAGAAATTTTATATAATGCGAGTATACTACGTTTGGCCGAAACCTTATAACTCCGAATCGCACGCTTGTTTTTCCTCCGATTCTGGAGTCGAACAAAAATATAACGGTCGGTAGAAACACAGGCGGGCCGGAGCGTTTACTGTTTTGTAGAGGCATATTGTTTACATTAACCCTTAGTTAGGACGTTAAAGTTTGACATTTCCTTGTCTCCGACACTTCCTTCGTGTTGACTGTTACCATGTTCTCCTGGGCATTCGAAATCTGTCTTCCACTTATTCGTGCGATATTTCACTTTGTTGTGTATAGTTCACCGTAGTGGCGCGCTGTCGCGGGCGACATGTCGCGGCTGTCGCCGTGTCGCGGCCTGCTCAATGTCCTAGTTCGTGTCGATGCCAAACGTCGCCGCCCGCACTGTCGCGTCGCTAACTAACTTATGTTATGCTATGTCTTGAGTTGACGTTGTAAAGTGTTGGTTTATATAACAAAGGTTTAAAAATAAACTCACTTAATACAATATTTTTGTTTTATTTACCTTCTCAATGTACTACAATTTTATTTAAAGCCATATCGTCTGTAAGCGAGCTAAAAAGTTTAGAAAAAATAGAAGCCCACTGTCTAATACAATTAATTTGACAGCTTGTTGTAATGCTTAAAAATTTTTGCCCTAAGAAATAGTAGGGATTTTTTCTAAACTATTTAGCCACATAATAAAATTAAAACTATGCGAGATAAATTCATTATAGGAACCCAGCTTTACATACATTTTATTTCGTCGCATTTTGACTAGTTCGGTTTGTTACAAAGACCATCATCGGGGAAGACCGAACTAGTCGGCGAATCCAATATTTTTTGTTCGAATTTGATAAGAGCAAACCTGGGTTTCTATAATGTATTTAGCCTACATATGATTCGCTAACCACGTCGTAGATGAGGTGTCAACTTAAGCCTCTTCTTATACACAATTCATTTTAGATAGGCAAGAATTGACCTATAATAAGTAATATATTCTATATGAATAATTCGATATAATACATGACCGTATATATTGTTACTTCGTTCGAAAAGTTATTGAACAATATTGTCACATGATTTTCTTTGATAATACTGATTAAGTTTCTCTTTGAATGGCATTGACGTCTTTCCGATAAAATAATACGCCATAGTGACTTTTTACATCCATCTCATAAAAGAGTAATATATCTAGAAAATAGTCAATATATCTAACAAATAAATACCATAAACAAACGACACTAGTGGGTGAATCAATATTCCTATTTCCATTCATGGAATATTATCAAAATCATGTGTTCTAGAGACAGCCTCCGTGGTCCAGTGGTTAAGGCGTTTGCCTTATTGACTCGCGGGTTGTGGGTTCGATTCCCACGGGAAGCATACTTTGTTAAGTTGTTTCCAGTTTGGTTAGGTCATTGCAGGCATGAATCACCTGATTGTCTGATAAAAAAGACGATTCCGTGCTTCGGAAGGCACGTTAAACCGTTGGTCCCGGCTGCCATCTGATAGTCGTAAAAGGAACCACGTCAGAGACTAAGAGGCGGTTCCGAAGAACTCTGAGACTAGTGTTTGCATGGTCGACTGACCGTGTCGCCTACACGAAATAGGATGTTGCAGCCGTATGTGATGTGGACCTTGGGGGCGCCGTTAACTAAAGTGCTTTCTAGTATCTCACAGCTGTATGAGCGGCGAGTCCGGCTCGCTGCGCTCTTTAAGCTTAGCGCGCCACGCGTTGCGATCCAGTAGGATCTTGCGGCCGTACGTGGTGTGGATGTCGCGGAAGGGAACCTTCTTGCGGGCCACGTCAGGCCTGAGGTTCTCTTTATCTGGAACAATAAAGTCTGCTTTTTAAAACAAACGAAAAAGCACGCTTTATGAATAACACCATACATGCTTAGTGCTTTTTATAAACTGGTTAAAAAAACTAATTGTTGAAAAGCGATAAAACGCGTTATCTATCCGTTTTCAATAAAACGACTTGCTTGGTTCGACTTTGACTTTTTAGATAAAGTCGTTTTGCCCACTTGTATTCATGCAGGCTCAAGTGTGGATTAGCCCTGAAAAGTGGGGTACACAAATATACATATTTTTTTTCGAACTACTTCCAAAAACATGTCAGTGAAAAAAGTATTGAATCCATAAAAAACTTTGATTACAATGTCACATTTTTTGGAGCTTAACCTAAACATTTCATAGAAAAAGTCGCACAGTTTGTCATGTATAGTTGCATAACACTTCATGTTATGCAACTTTATCCGGCAAAATTTTGATCGCTTTGGACCGTTATGAGGGCCCGGGACGCACATATCCCATAAAAACGGAAATAAGGAATTGTGGCAATATTTGATAATTAAGCATTTAATTAATTAATCTCATTATAATCTATATACGTTCCTATACAGCTTAGTTAAAATATGAATGGTTTGAGAATTATAAGCCTCCTAAAATTTGTATGGAAATGTAGAGAAGCTTATAATTTTCTCAAACCATTGATAATTTTACCAAGCTGTATAAGAACGTACGTAGATGCTTAATTTTACTCCAAAATTATCTGCTGGAAACTAAAAAAACAATGACATGTCCACGACAAATGTCGTTTTAAAGTAAAAGTAAAATAAAAGTCCCCGAAATGGGTTCTTACGATGTCGGCTGCCCGGTACCACTTTCCCGTCGGACTCCGGGGCCTTGTTGAAGGGGTTGTAGCGCTGCCCTCGCGGCGGGACCCTGGGCTCCTCCTCGGGGGGCGTTATCGTCACCAAAGCTGCTTCGTCAGCCTCTGCTTCCGCTGTAATAATGGGATGAAATCTTAGAGATAAATAGAGGTATATTGTTATTTAAATATGGCTCATAGCACCAGTATTCAGATACATAGGAAAATCAATCAGAAATTAAGATTTTTAAAGTCAAATACAAAATGGTTATTGATAAATAAATGACAATGCTAAGGCTATCTATGAAATAACTACAATTACGTCTATGCGGTTTTTACCTATCACTCCGTATTCCTTCCTACAGCAGTATAAAATAGTTTTATGGATCACAGATATGCAACAAATGCGAGAAATTAACTCTGCTGCATAACTATTCCACCAGCACATCTTTTAATAATTGGCTACTTGACTAAAAAAAATTTCGTGGTGCTATGTAAAGTCCTGCCAAAAATAAACACAATAGTGACCGAAATACATTTTTAAACAAAAAACTCTTTCAGATATAGATGTTTTAAAGACACATATTTTTAGACGTGAAAACGCGCTGCTGAAATGTCTACATATTTGTGACGTCACAACTTTGTATTTTGTATGGGCGGCGTGAGAACTTTGTGTGGTAGCTATACGAAATATTACGTTTATGGTAATGGTTTCATAACAAAAGTTGCTACATATTTTGCGGACTACAATACAGTATAAATGTAATTTGATTTTCATACTTTAAAAGTGGTCCTATTCACCCAACTTTAAAGAAGCTTTAAGAACACTTAACGAATCGATATCAAATTAAAAGTGTTTTTTATAGTGTTTTTAGATAGAAATGAGTATCATTGGAAACAAATTTTATATAATCTTAACATTAGGCAAATACCGAATTATAAAATAAAAATTATGTACAAACAAACATGACTATTATTTTATGAGGAAGAGATAAAGGTTTTGAGGAAAATAGGAGTTCTGCATCATTAAAGCAATTGTATTTGACGGCTGTTGCAACTAGCAACACAATTTTATAGATTTTGTTTATCTATGATACTTTTAGTTGGTAACATTGTGTGTACTGTGTCAAAGCTCTCTCTCTGTATGGCTGCCACAATAAACGCATCGTCTAGAAGCCGGCATTTTATTAAACTCCACAGCGACGGACCTACAGCGTTAAACCTAGAAAACAAACAGTCCACTACCAACATTGGTCCATCTACGCCATCGGGGTTCGTCAGATCGCTGTAAGACAAGGCAAAGGACGCAAGAAAATCTTTTATGCAAGTAAGAAATTGGTAGCCATTAAGCCTGACGTCATATCCATCACGCCGCGCCACCTCGCCATTCGCCAAGCGACCACGAAGATTCGGCGTTGAACACGCCGCGTTGCCGCTCGGTGCTTCCGCGCAGAACCCGCGCAGCAATATTCGCGGGCGCAGGACGCCGCAAGTGCGAGCGAGTGAGAACACATCGGTGAGAGAACGCAAGCGAGAGCGAGATCACATTGGTTGGTTGGACTCATCGCCACACTAGTAGGTGCGAGCAGGAAAACATCGTACGTATATGCACGATAAACAACAAGGACAGCGATAGACGACATCAAGACAACTGGGACTTCCGCCGCCGCTCACGTCGCGTCGTAACATTGGCAACGCCGCATTGAATACCACGCCACTCCGGAGTCACCTTCGCTTCGTTTATTCGCTTATTATTCCAAGTTTTCTTCGTTTTCCACTGTTATAAAGTATAAAGTTTAAAACGTGTATCGTCTATACTGGCAAATAAGTCAAGCAGTAAAAGTTTTAGTGAATTTACGTACATCAAACGTGTCAAAGATGGAGGCTGAACTCAAGAAAAAATTGGCCACGCGGAGTTACATTAAAGGTACCATTACTAGAGTGTTAAATTTTACAGAAAAGGAAACTATTTCACGACATTCCCGCGACTATTTAGCTGCTAAAAGGCTACGCCTTGTAGAAGCATTTGAGAATTATGAAAAACTCACTCAAGAGATTCTTTTCCTCGATCCATCCGATAAGGAGGGCATAGAGGAAGTCGAGGAAAACTATTTGATAGCATTAGCAGCATTTGATGCTGAAATTAATAGTAGGCCTTCTTTAGATCAGACTTCATCTCCATCAGTTACTTTAACTAAAAAGTTGCCACCCGTTTCCATTGAAATATTTCGAGGTGAGCATACAGAATACATTCCATTTATAAATATATTTAAATCTATGATACATAACGACAAATCTCTAGATGTAATTCAAAAACTATACTATCTCAGATCATATCTGCAAGGGGAACCATTCGATCTCATAAAAAATCTCCCAATCTCAGTAGAAAGTTACGAAATTGCATTAAATATATTACAGAACCGGTATGAGAATAAGCACAGGATTGTTTCTGAACACATTTGTAAGTTATTGGACTTGAAACCAATTGCTAGGTCAACTGCAAGTAACCTTAGGGAATTTGTGTCGGCTGTCAAGCAACAGCTCGCAGCCATTAAAAATCAAGAACCTGATAGTGTACATTGGGATGCTATATTATTGTGTATCTTTTTACGCAAACGAGATAACTACACTGCAAAGGCATATCAGCTGGAGCGGGACATCAGCGCGAGCCCCAAGATTGAAGAATTTCTCAATTATATTGAGAAAAGGGCCACTGCGCTGGAGAGTGTTGAGCCGGGACAGCCCGCACGCCCAGGTACATCTAGCACCAGAGTTGCAGCGCACGCCATGGCCGGAAAGCAGATAAACTGTCGCTACTGTAAGTGTTCTTCTCATAAAATATTTAATTGCAAAAAATTTTTATCCTTACCTGTGGAAGAAAGAATAAGATTTGTGAATAATAACAACATGTGTAAAACCTGTCTGGGTGCACATCAAGGAAAATGCAGATACCATTTCCGCTGTAATGTATGCAAGGCAAATCACAACTCTCTCTTGCATCAGGACACACAAGTATCTGCACAACCTGTCACATTAACTTCTAGTTTAAATAACCATGTACTTCTTCCCACAGCAAGAATTAAAGTATTTGCTCGAGACGGTACAGAGTACCACATTAAGGCGATCCTCGACTCCGGTTCACAAGTTTGTTTTTTAACTTCTAAGGTTAGTCAATTGTTAGGTCTTAAACCTCAACAAAGTAATACAAATATAATTGGTATTACCAACAGTGTAAGCAAAGTAAAGGCCTGTGTACCAGTAGAAATTCATTCCCTTAAAACTCCATTTAAGACCACATTGACTTGTCATCTTGTTGATAGGATCACTTGTAACTTACCACAGTTTCAATTTGACATTTCTAAGTTCCATATACCTTCAGACATTGAGCAAACTCTTGCAGATAAACAATTCCATGTGCCAAGTGAAATACATATGCTGATTGGTGCGGACATATTTTTCCAGGCAGTGCTGCCAGGCCAGCCAACGAGCCTGAGCCTGCCAAGCCAGCCTGCGAGCCTGAGCCAGCCAGCGGGCTGCGAGCGGCCACTCCAGGTGACCCAGACATCAGCCAGAGAGGACGTGCAAGTGCTGCCTAAGATTTATTTTTTAAATACCGTTTTCGGGCACATCGTTTCAGGTAACTTACCTCCAATTTTATATAATAATGTCTGCAACAAGGTAGTGTTAAAATGTGAGTTAGACACTGGTACCACAGAGATAGGTAATACTATTGAACAGTTTTGGGCGACTGAAAAGGTCCCCGAAATTTTTAATGAAAACTCATCTGAGCAAGAACTTTGTGAGCAAATATATAAGGCCACTGTGAAGTTGGAGAACAATCGATTTCAAGTTGCCTTACCTTTAAAGGTACCATTGTCTCAAGTCAATGATGCTCTTGGGGATTCATTTCGCTGTGCGTATAAAAGATTTTTAAATTTAGAGAGAAGATTGCATAGTAATCCTGAATTATTTGCAGAGTATCAAAAATTTATTCTTGAGTATTTGTCACTCAATCATGGTCATTTTGTTGATAATGAATTGTACGATCTGGGCAAACAAGCTGTTAATTTTTTGCCTCACCATGCAGTGATAAATGCAAACAGCAAAACGACAAGGCTTCGTACTGTTTTTGATGGCTCTATGAAAACTGAAAAGAAAGTTTCTATAAATGACCTACAGTTAAATGGTCCAAAAACCCAAAGAGACTTATTTGATATTATATTATTATTTCGTTTAGGTAAATTCACCTTTACAACTGATATAAAGATGATGTTTCGCAATATAAGACTTGATCCCGAATACTCATCCCTTCAAAATATTCTCTGGAGAGATAGCCCCAGAGAATCAATCAAATGTATTAGGCTAGACACAGTAACATATGGTCTAAAATCCTCTAGTTATTTAGCCACACGATGTTTACAGGAGCTAGCGATAAGGTTCGAACATGTGTATCCTCTAGCTTCAGATATAATCAAAAATTGTAGTTATGTAGACGATGTAATTTATTCTGAAAATAATTTAGAATCTATTATTGAAGCAAAACACCAGTTATGTAAATTATTAGAGTTAGGTGGCTTTCAATTACATAAATGGGCGTCCAATGATGAGACTATACTGTCTGACGTTCCCTCGGAACAGCTTCACTTTAGTAACTTAAAAGAATTGCAAAAAGAGAACAGTAATATGAAAGCATTAGGTTTGCAAATAAATGTAAAGGATGATAATTTCATTATATCATCTCCAGAGCGATATGATTCGAAAGATGTTACAAAAAGGAAAATTCTTAGCTATATAGGTAAAATTTATGATCCCATGGGTTTTGTCAGTCCTATTGTAGTCACTGCTAAAAGCATAATGCAGAAATTGTGGTTAACCAAGACAAATTGGAATGAGAGTCCTTCTGCTGAACTGGTTGAGAAATGGCTGCAATTCACTGGTAATTTGAATAGTATGACGCCCATGTCATTAAATAGAAATATTTATATCACTGCATTGCATACGGTACAACTGATCGGATTTGCCGACGCTTCAAGTGAAACTGCATATGGATGCTGCTTATATTTACGCATTTTAGATAGTTCAGGGTCGGCACGGATGCATTTGCTCTGTTCAAAGTCGCGTATAAATCCAGCACAAAGGAAAGGTATGACTGTGCCAAGGCTGGAACTGAATGCTGCGCTTTTGCTTTCAAGTTTGGTCTCTAAGGCTTACGATACTTTAAGGCATAAAATTAATATTCAAAATGTATATTTATTTAGTGATTCACAGATTGTTCTTGCCTGGCTCAGGAAAGAAATAACGTCATTGCAGCCTTATGTCGCGAACAGAGTAAATGTCATTCGTCAAAATACCGATAGATGGCAGTGGCTGTACGTCAACACCGCCGACAACCCTGCTGACCTGATAAGTAGGGGTGTACAACCGGGTGAGCTGAATGATAAGGCTCTGTGGTGGTTAGGTCCACAGTTTTTGCAGGATGGTAAATATGATTTTGCGTGTGGCGAAATAAACTTACCACACGAACTACCCGAGTTGAAGGCCTACTTTACACTCTCCAGCAGCATGGTGTGCCAAATTTCAGAACCACTAGAATATGTTTTTAACCGCTTGCTTAATTTTTCAAATATTAATAAAATGGTTAGAATTTTTGCATACATATTAAGGTATTTAAATAATCTAAACAAAAATAAAGTTAAGCGCTCAGGTTTTCTACAAAGCTCAGAATTAAATGATGCTTTGTTATTAATCATAAGATATGAACAAAGAAAATATTTTCAGCATGAGATTAAGTCTGTCACCAAAGGTAATCATTTAGAAGGGACAATAGCTAATTTACACCCCTTCCTTGATGACTTGGGGCTTCTGCGCGTGGGCGGAAGGCTCCATCACGCTGATATCGCTTATGCACAAAAACATCCCATACTATTACCAAAAGGTTCTCATATCACGACTTTACTCATAAGGAGTGAGCACGAAAGGTTACTACACGCAGGGCCTAGGCTTATTCTCGCTAATTTAAATCAAAAATATTGGGTTGTAAATGGAATTCAAGAAGTTAAGAAAATAACTCACAAATGTGTTACTTGTTTCAGACATAAGGCCACCGTGGCTAAACAGCTGATGGGCTCCTTGCCGACTGGCCGTGTAACAGCTACTAGTCGAGCATACGAAAAAATTGCAATCGATTTCTGCGGGCCGGTCCAAGTGAAACATTCACGTATCAGACGTTCTGTAATAGGGAAAGGCTATATTTTGGTTTGTGTGTGCTTTACAACAAAGGCAGTTCACTTAGAACTGGCTTCCGATCTCACCACAGACACCTTTCTGGCATGTCTTAGACGCTTAATTGCTAGAAGAGGGCTGCCCACAGAAATCCACTGCGATAACGCCAGCACATTCAAAGGCGCAAGGAGCCAGTTAGCTGAGCTTTATGAACTGCACGCCTCACAGAGCCACCAGACAAGGGTTTATGAATTTGCTGCACAGAAAATGATGAAATTTTGCTTTATACCAAAATATTCCCCTACGTTCGGGGGACTTTGGGAGGCTGCAGTCAAAAGCACTAAATATCACTTAAAAAGAATTGTGCAAAATAATGTCCTAACATATGAACAACTTTCTACTGTGCTTACAGAAATAGAAGCAGTACTCAATTCGAGACCACTGCTCCCATTAAGCTCTGATCCTGATGATTATTGTTATCTAACTCCAGGTCACTTTATTATAGGTAGTGCACTTACTATGTATCCAGAACAGAATGTATCTGAAATTCCTGAAAATAGACTTAAGTTTTGGCAATTGTGTACTCGTTTGAAACAAAACTTTTGGAAAGTTTGGCACAAATATTACTTAAATGTTTTACAAAATAGACCTAAGTGGAAGAATGATCAGTGTAATGTTAAGTTAGGTAGTTTGGTTATCTTGAAGGAAGACAATGTCCCTTCCATGTCATGGCCAATGGCCAGAATTGTCAAATTGTTTCCAGGCCATGATGGCAAAGTTAGAGCTGTAGAAGTTAAGACTCCTAACAACAAAACTCATGTGCGCGCTATCCACAAGATATGTGTCCTGCCCCTAGAATAAGTTGCATAGGTACATACATTTAGTGTTATACTTATTACTAATTTAGTATTATGTACTCTCATTTGTTTACTTAAGGCTTGTGACTTATTTTTATAGCATGTGTTACGTATTAAGCTTTGTTTCTTAGGGTCTTCAGTACCATCCCAAGATTATATCGTAGGGCTAAGAACAAATATTTGCCTTGTAGGCTTGTTATAAATTGTTATTTTCAAAGCTGGCCTCAACTTGTAATTGTATAGAGTCTAGTGTCTATCTTATGGTACTATAAAGGTATTAAAAATAAATTTCTCGTTATAGCTTATTATAAACATGTGTCAATATTAGCTTCGCTGTTTGCTGAGGCCGCAGCATGTTGCAACTAGCAACACAATTTTATAGATTTTGTTTATCTATGATACTTTTAGTTGGTAACATTGTGTGTACTGTGTCAAAGCTCTCTCTCTGTATGGCTGCCACAATAAACGCATCGTCTAGAAGCCGGCATTTTATTAAACTCCACAGCGACGGACCTACAGCGTTAAACCTAGAAAACAAACAGTCCACTACCAACACGGCTACCATGATGCAGTGGTTAAAACACTGACCTGGGACATGCAGACACTCGGTTCGATTCCCAGTATAGGGTAATACTTGAACTCCATTTTCACAGGTACTTGTCTGCGATTCTGGAGTCAGGCAGGCAGCCGGCCTCAAAACTTTCACCAAATCATACAACATCACAGTGAGGATGCAATTGGGAATAATGCTGGGATGGTAATGATCGCAATTGTGTTTGTGGTGGAAAAAGCCAGATTCAAGATACTGATTTGTATTCCCACTAATGAAAGCGGTGGAAAAGGCTTATAATTTGAACCCTAATTAACATGGAACATTTCAGAATTCTTAAAATACAATTCTCATTCAGCTTACTTTGGAATAAAAAATAAGATATATTGAGCTGACCTGTACTTGAAAGTGTTAGCTATTGGTCCCAGTTGTTATCATTACATGGCAGCAGTAAGATGTGCCATATGGTTCCCAGCAGAGTAGAATAGGACCACTCCTAGTCTTCCCGTGGATGTTATTGAAGGCAACTAAGGAAGCACAAGCTAAACAAAGCCTATTAATGTCAAAGAAACCTCTCGAGCCTGTCTGACCAGTGTGGAGAGTGTAGGCCGAATCCTATGACTGCTCTGGCTTATATTTGGCTCTGGTAGTACAGAGAAGGTCATGCTCCTGCAGTGCAGATTAAAAAAGACCTAATGAAAATGTCCTTCAGTAAAAGAAGTAACGAGGAGGAAGTAGACAGAAGGATCAGCAGCGCCTGGAAAAAGTTTTGGACCCAGAAAGACATCTTAAAAGGTGACTATCATCTAAAGCCAAAGAAAATTATAATGGACACCTGTGTTCTGCCATGCCTGACATACGGAAGTCAAACTTGGACTTACACCAAAAGAATTAAAAATAAACTAGCAACCTGTCAACGCTCCATGGAGAGATCTATCTTAAAACTAACGAAAATACAAAAAACCAGAAACGAAGAGTTAAGAAGAAGAACCAAGATCACTGATGCTGTACAACATGCTTTGCGCCAAAACTGGAGATGGGCAGGCCACATTGCAAGATTAAAAGAAAAAAGGTGGGCACTGGAATCTACAAAATGGGCCGGACCAGTTAGAAAAAGACCAAAAAGAAGACCAAAGCAGCAATGGGCTGATGACATCATAAAGATTGCAGGAATAAACTGGATTGACACCGCCCAGGACAGAAAAAGATGTAAAATGATAGAAGAGGAGGCTTCTACCCAATAGGGATCCATTACAAACAAACAAATCCATAAACAACTCATAATGTAAAAATTTACTTTTATGGAAATAAAGAGGCTTATTATAATGAAAATGATGAGTAATATGGAAAAGATTGAAACAACTTACCTTGTGCTTCATCCAACTGCCTCTGCAGTTCGGCCACCATGAGCTTCATATAATCGTAGCTGGCACAGGCGAGAGCCTTCATCCATGCCTCCATGGACGACTGGGAGTTTGTGCAGAAGAAATATGTTCTCCCGCCCTCGCATTGGAACACGATTTTGAAACTATATGCCTCTTCTTCAGTGAGCTCTAAAAATTTGTAATTTAAGTGTTTTTACTGAGGTAAAATTAAAAGTTGACAGATGAAATAATCTAAAACCTTATAGCAAAACAAGATTTCACTATGGAGGAAGTTCTTTTGTACTTTATTTAAATAAACATAGAAACCCAAATTATTTACCAAAACTGAGCTGGTATGTAACTATAACAAAATGTTTGTTTTGATTTGAGTTTGAACAAGTAGGAATTATGCACGTTTTAAGAGTTATTGAGTAAACTTATAGTAACTTCTAATAATTAGCTGTCCATTCAAAACTACTAACCGATAGTGCATCCCTCCAATATGATGACACCCACAGGCTCCTTGTCGCCTTTCTTGTCGAAGTAGAACAACAGGTTGCCTTTGAGGGTGCACCAGCGCTTGTGGTAGCTCTTGCCCACCTCCGCCCGCATGTCGAGCCATCCGTCGCGGTCCACGGGCGTCGCGGACGACGCGAAAGCTGACAAGTTCTTCTCGTTTATCTTCATTTTCACGTTTTTACAGACTCATTAATTACTTGTGGTCAATACCGAGTGCAACAATGAAGAAACTAGTACGATTTATTTTAATCCAAATCACAAAATTATTTACATCCAGATCCACTCTACTCCAAAAATAAAGTTATTGTACCTATCTGACATTTACATTTGACAGTTGCAGTGAATGACATTCAAACTTTTTTTAAATACTTAATAAATAAACAGTACAGACAGACTACGACTACATCCTAGAAATTATGAAACAACACTCAACGGCCCATGGATATCGTAACTTATATCTCAGCCAGCCCTGTATCATCGCCATCATCACCAGGTTTTTTTTATTCTCCACTGCAAGAGCACGACCCTCTCTGTACTACCAGAGCCATAGTTTTATTATTAGCCAAAGCAGTGGAGAGTGTATTAGCATACACTCTCCACGCTGACCAGACGGGTTGGAGAGGTCTCTTTGATGTTTTTAAGCTTTGTTTAGCTTGTGTATCCCAAGTCGCCTTCTACGACATCCATTCGCGGGAATATTTGGAGTAGTCCTATTCTACTCTTTCGGGAACCACAAGTCCTATAAACATGAATATTTGCCATACTAACCACGTTCGGCAGACGGGTTGGTGAGCGCAGTATCTTGGTTTTATCTCAGTTCCGACGCCGCTGCCCATTTTAAAGCGAGATAAGGTAGGCATTTTTTGGACTGGGGGAAGGGGATAAAGTTATTTTGGACGCCACTTGCTCTAATGGATTGGGCATGAGAAAGTAGCAGCTCGGGAGGCTGGGCGCGCGTACCTTGACATACCTGCAACCACCGACGCAGACTTGGCAGTTGAGGATGACACCAGAGACCCTGTACTCATCATAAACGTAGGTATTTATCCTATAAGGGGTATTCAGAGCCTAAAGAAGGCAATAAGGATGTATTCAACGAGTTTAGATAATAACTTAAATAAATTAATTCAATTTAGTTATGTAAGTACGCCCTCGCGCAGATCTGCACAAAATGCATTGTTTAACTATTGTGTCTGGTATTTTGCATACAAGGGGTTAAATGTCTAAGTAATCACGTTTGTGATTATGGTGATGAACCGATGAATATGTAAAAGATGTCCAAACTTAAGACCTCTAGGTACTTATATAAACTGAATTATGGTAATCATGTAAATATTAATGAATTCTACTCAATTGTAGGCAGATTAAGTACATAAATCTTCCGTCAGTGCAGCTACAGAATTGTGAAACATGAACACAACATTGTGGTGCTTGCAGATCATCATCTTAGCGTTTCTTGGCTACATATATGTAGTATACAAGGAGACACAGAATAAAAAACGTAAACTACGTAAGGCTGCCCTAAGGAACAAGGTAAATAAAATGTAGAGATTTATTCAGAAAATAAACCGTAGGTATAACATTTTCACGTTAATTGCTTACTGCCGCCGCTGGTTATAATTAAGAGCACAGTATAAACATATAGAGATATATATTCTGTGATAAGAGCTGCAGGTAAACAAGGTGATAATAAAATAGCGCAAAACCTCAGACACCCTAACTTATTTTTATTATAAAAGAATTATATAAATTGTTAAATTTAATTTGACCGATTATTTACGAAGATATTGGCTATTTTTTGTTTTATTGTGTGTTTGTTGCAAATTAAGTCTATTGGTAATATTACGCGCGATCGAGGGCGCCGCTGCCGCCGCGTCATAGGGTCAAGTATATACTTAAATACTTAGTCAGGTCATAAGTTCTGTCAAAAACTTTTTATAAAATTAATGATACACTTTTTTAAAATTATAAAGAAATTATATATAAAATTGAAGGTAATTTAATTTAGAATACAATTTTATTTATATTATTCGAAATGCCCTCCCCTGTTTTGAATACATTCGCAGCACGCACCACATTCATATCTATTTCTGCCGCTGCTTTAGCCAAAGATGCTCGTAGAGATTCCAAATTCTAATGAGGTTTAGCGCAGACTTTCTCCTCCAAATGTTGCCATATCTTGTAATCCAGTGGGTTTAAATCTGGACTAGAAGAGGGCCAGTCTTCATGTCCGATAAAGTCAATTACACAGGCGGTCAACCAGTTTTGCGTGCTTCGTGCTCTATGAGCTGGTGCAGAGTCCTGTTGGAATATCCAATGTCTGTTTTTGAACATTGTTTGAGAAAGAGGTTCCACTATGTTTGTTAGGACGGTATTTTGGTATACCTCGGCACTGGTTTTTACACCTTTTTCACAGAAAAACACCTCAGTTAAGCCTGAATATGAGACTCCAAGCCAAACCATGAGTGACGAAGGATAATGTCCTCGTCGAACCCTTGGAATACACGTGCTGGTTTCTTCACTGCTGTGGGCATACACCTTATCATTTTATTTATTATAACTTTCTTCGATGTTAAAATTTTTTTCATCCGAAAACAAAAATTCGCGGTATTTTTTCCCGCGTACCGCCGTAACAAAGCACGGGATCTATCCAGCCTAATTTTTTTCAAACGCTCGTTCAAAAAATGTCCGGTCTTCTTACGATAAGCTCGTAGTCCTAGGTATTCATTTATCACTCTTTTGACCGTGGTTCTGCTTAGGCCCATCTGAAGAGCTAAGATTTTTTTGTTTACGAACAGGATTTCGTTGGATTCGCGCCTTCACTGCTTTGATGATCGCTAGTGTCCTAACTGTACGAGGTCGGCCGGTCCTCTTACGATCTTCGAAGCTTGAATCTTCAGTGAATCGTTTGAAAGTGCGATTAATAAATCGTATTTTAAATTTTTGTAGAATATTGAAAACTTATTTTGGCCCGTAACCACAGCTGTGCAACGCGATAACCGCTACTCTATCTTCTTTCTTCGACCACTCCATATTTGAAAATTAATAAAAATTAATGTCTTTTCTATTTTAGGCAAGCGCAAACGTTCTATTTTTAAAATTGGTGAAGTTCATCTAGCCAGTATTAAAAAAAAAATAAGGCTTTGACAGAACTTATGACCCGACTGAATAAAATTTGACCCTTATTTTTATTTGTGAAGTCGATTCTACTCTCGATTCTGAACAAACTAATTTCAGGTTTTGCACTTTTATTTAACACGTTGTATAGGTAGTTATCTTTTTCCTACTGCCTCTAACAGAAACTGCGATGTGAATATACAGGTGGTGGTGATCACTGGCGCCAGCTCCGGTATAGGCGAGGCGGTGGCCCACGCGTTCTACGATGAGGGCTGCCGAGTGGTGCTGGCTGCGCGGCGCCTGCACGAGCTGATGAGGGTGAAGAGGGAGCTCATGAGCAAAAAGCTGGTAGGTAAGCATAAGGTTTTTCTCTATATAAATGCTAACATACATTTAAATTCAGATGAAATGTTTTGACTGTTGTATTTAAATTTAATGCTATACATAGACAGCATCTTTAGTTTCGAATTTACTTGCGGTGCGAATGAGAGTACTCATGTGAATTTTCGACGAAGTAGGTGGTGTGGCAAATATTCCATGTTAAAGTAATTTTCTGAAATTTACTTTTAATTTTTATTTATTTCATTTAATAAGAATAATACCTATACCTATGTAAACGTTTAATAAGGGTCCTTTAAGTGTTATCAAAGAAAGTATGTATATTCAATATTTTCGACCCTCTCTTGACGAAGAGGGGCAAGCCCTTTTGCCCCAAGCTTATTGATCAATGGTAACAATATTTTAACAAAAATTGTTAGTTTATTTTTGGAAATGTTAGCTGACGTCATCACTCATCAGTCACTATGCAAACAGCCCGTACGCCTTAAAAATAAGGCGAGCCCAGACCCCTAGTGTGAACCCCTTATGTGAGTATGATAATGAGGATAGAATGATGAAGTGAAGGAATGACCCCTTATGTGAGTGTAATAATGAGGATAGAATTTCCGCTATCAGGTTTTTCTCTTTCAGCTTCTAACATCCCCAGAACCTGTAGTTCTACAGCTAGACCTAAGCCATTCGGAGGAGTGCGAGCTATTCGCTGATAGAGTGGAGAAAATATGTGGTCACGTAGACATCCTGATCAACAACGGAGGCCTGAGCCACCGGGGCCCAAACTTCACCACCACTTTGGAAATACATAGAAGAATCATTGATGTAAACTACCTCGGGGCTGTAGCGGTGACCAACGGTACGAAAAACTCATCACATATTTGACTGTATCACTCATACGTGGCTAAACAAAAAGCGATGTCCCCATCGCTTTTTGTCGAGAGAGGAACGTCATAGATGGCGCCGAGCCTCTTGGTTTTTTCTTTGTACTCGAGTACCTAATTCTAAACCGATTTTATAGTTTCTTTTTATTGGAAAGATTTAAATATGTGCCATATTTTATTTATAGACATTTAACGTGTAGGTATTTTTTATAATGTCGGAGGTTAACAAATCGTTAGAAATGTTTTGAGTAACTATCAGACTATAGACTCAGTAACTATCAATTTTCGAGGATTTATTATAATATAATTAAAAGAATTCAGTTTATCAAAGAGGTACATAACATTTAAAATCTTCACAATGAAGGCTGCGAACAGACCGGTTAACATTTTCCACGTTTTCTGCCGTTCTTGATGAACTCGGCCCATTTTGAAGAGATCGGTTCAACCCTAGAAAAACCAAAGTCTGGTCGGCCGAGAGCACAGAAAACGTGGAAAATGTTAACCAGTCTGTTCGCAGCCATCACAGAGTCCACCTGCCGAGCCGTCATTGGCAATTTTGTGGTCCAGATAAATGAGAGCTATCTAAATGATGTTATTTTAAAGAAATAAATGCCCAAAGTCTGTTCTTTAATTATTAATAACATGTTTTATATAAACAAATTATTTTTTGACTCACATATTCCAACGAAAATCTTTGCTTTTAGCTTTCCTCCCCAAAATGATAAAGAGACAATCGGGGCTCATTGGGATAGTGGGCTCAGCGCTGGGCCGCATGACGCTGCCCTACCGCGGCCCGTACTGCGCTTCCAAGCACGCCCTCATTGCATTCGCCGACTCCTTGAGGGCGGAGGTACACGAGCATAACATCCGGGTGTCCTTGATCCTCCCTGGATACGTAAAGACGAATATTTCGGCGAAAGCAGTGAATGGGGCCACTGGAGAGGAAACGGGAAGTAAGTGTAGAGCGATCTTTTATGAAATTGACTGTCATATGTGATGCATGAAATGGTATGAAATGCAAATTCAAATTTAGATAATATTCACTTTAACGCTTTTTTTCTTATCATTATTTTATTACCTACTCGTATGGTAATATATTCAAAATTAAAAATATTTATATACCAACATTTGACAAAAGCCATGTCTTTAAATGATGATAATGATGTCATCTCTATATACAATACAACCAATTTGAATTTGGCGGTCTTTTTATAATTATGTTCATCATCATCATTTCGTGTAGGTGACACGGTCAGTCGATCATGCACACCCTGGTGTCAGAGTTCTTCGGAACCGCCTCTCGGCCTCTGACGTGGTTCCTTTAACAACTACCAGATATCAGCCGGAACCAACGGCTTAACGTGCCTTCCGAAGCACGGAATCGTCTTTCTTATCAGACAATCAGGTGATTCATGCCTGCAATGTCCTAACCAAACTGGAAACAACTTAATAAAGTATGCTTCCCGTGGGAATCGAACCCACGACCCCCGGGTTAACAAGGCAAATGCCTTAACCACTGGACCGCGGAGGTTGTTATATAATTAACATAATATATAGTTAGTATTTTTTACCTCTGTAATAAAATGTAGAGCTATAAGTTATCCATTTCACAAATTATGCTTAGTGAAAATCAGTTTTGCAAATAGAAGTCGGACCTGTTTTGTGGGTGTCATACCCACACCCATCCACCCACCCATGGAACCCATCGTGGAACCCATCGTGTACAAATCTTACTAGACCATTTTATATTTCTCGTTTTCGCATGGTCTTTGAAATTCTTGATAGTAGGTATGCTTATTCACTAATGGTAAGACCTTGTCATGCATATTATGAATACATTAATTCTGCAGAAAATATCATCCTAAGACAGACAAGGTCTGACATTGTTTGTTATTGACACGTGTATTGAAAATGTTGTCTTCACTGTTCTACTTGCAGAATTAGACGATGAGGCGGAGCGGGGGTTCCCTCCGGAGCTCGTGGCGAGGAGGCTGCTGGCCATGGTGATAAACCACGAAGACGAGGCGTTCATCTGCCAGCCGCTGGTGAACTGCGCATTGCTTCTGAGACGTGCCCTGCCACGGGTGTTTTTTTATTTGATGAATAAACGGCGCGAGTGACTCTTCAAGCAGTTTTTTTTATTTTAACTAAGACCAAGAATCATCATTAAATTAGATACTTAGCTATAGTTGAAAATGTACCTATTAAGATAAACGTTATATGAAAACTAATTTCAATCGCGAATCTAGGTTAAACAACAGTGTATCCAGAATATAGAGCCCACATTTCGGACTATCGCCATCTTGTATTCAATTATAGTTTATCGTGCGATATGGCGTCGAGGGTGCCATGCAGCTGCTTCGGGTGTTGGTAATAATGTAAGTAACAGGGAACACGCATAAGAAAATCAACCTAAGTAGTTAAAAAAATGAAGTTATTGAAATTCGATTCATAGATCTTATATCGATAGGTATTCGACTTTACACACAATGTTAATTGCGTAACTAATTTTATTTTCAAGTCGGCGTCAAGCGGAGTCCTAGCGTCACCGGCATTCGGCATATTTAAAAAATCATGAAAAAATGCCAGTACATCGTGAATTATTGACGAAGGCAGAGCGTCAGATATTTAGTAAATAAGCGGATAAACTAGCGGTTTATATGAAATATTATTTATTATAATTAATATGGGATTTGTATTCGAGTTTGTACAATATAGTTTGCTGTTGGGTTTTCTTGGATACATTTACAGAATTTACAAGAGAGCATTATTAAAGAGAAATAAGGCTGCACTTAAAAATAAGGTAAGGCGATTTTTTTATTATTTTTAATGCAATTTATCCATTTTTCCAATTTACAATTTATACTACGTGTCTCCACTAATAATCTTACTGCATACCTAAAAAAATTCCTAGCTACAAATAAACTACTTATCTACCTAATCTAGCAACTCAAAACTAGTTATTCTATTTTGAAATACTCATTGTCTAACAAAAATACGGATTTGGAAACTAATTTATCCATTCTTACAACGGATTTTCTATGATGGGTTACTAAAGGTGCATTACAATAATATATCTTTCTATTATCAAATTGCATGCCACAAATCTTCTAGTCGTGTAACTATATCACTTAATATCCCTCTTTATTTATTTTTAATCATCTGTCTCATTAGAAATTCGTCGAAACCCAAAAAACTCTTTATTGTTTTAATATATATTTTATCAAATTCAGTTTAGTAGTTTTCGAGGTAAAGATTTTTTGTAGATCGTTTTTTTAAGGGTCCGTATCCAAAGGGTGAAAACAGGAATCTGTTCACGAGTCTTCACTGTCCGTCTGTCACCAGGATGTATCCCATGAACCGTGATAGCTAGACAGCTTAAATTTTCACAGATGATGTTCGTGATTTCTGAGGACGCTATACAACAAATACTAAAATCAAAATAATATTAACTATTTCAGGGGAGCTCCCATACAACAGACGTGATTTTTTTAAGGATAGATTTTTGCTGTACTTTGTTGTAACTCAAAGTAGGGTTAGGGTTTCGTAGCTAACTGGCAAAAAAGAGAACCCTTAAAGATTTGTCATGTCCGTCTGTCTGTCTGTCTATCTGAATGTCACAGACAGATAATAGATAATCACTTAGTAAAACAGTTATCTTAATCAGTTAAACAGTACAGCAAATTTGATTTATTTAGTATGTGCTTAATTAGCCAGGGCAGTCAGACGATATTCAGTGTGAAATTAAGTATTTTACGACCAACTTTTGAATATTTTGTTTGAAAAGGGTGATTAATAGTTTTAGACTTTCATTTATTTCGTGGGCATTATTACTTTATTAGTGTGCAGGTCAGTATTTTTGGTGCGACTTTTGAATATTTTGTTTGAAAATAGGTAATTAACTTTTCCAAATGACTTTAAAAACGGAATTCTATTGTATGTTTATTTTATATGCCAATGCCAATGCCTTATATTTGAATGGACATACTTCCAGATTGTTCCCATTTAAATTTCATCGTAATCGTTTTAGCAGTTGGGTTGATGTTGGTGTTTTCGTCAGGCTTGCTTTGGTAATAACAGTCAGGTCAGGACTTATAGCTTAACTCCACGGCAATAACTTTCATTGACAGGTTTTTCGGTCAAGCGACTTATCAAAATTATTTATTTATAACTCTCATCAATTTTACCTACAAACATTGCTCCAAGAAACATTGTCGTTTAATGATTATAGCTTTTGTCTGAAACTTCGTACGTGTAGAATTACTTCCCTCCTGTGACAATTTCCATAAATCTATTGTTTTCTTATCCCTTATGGATACCCTGATAACATTCTTCTAAATAATACCCATTAGTTCAGCTGTTGACACAGGTTTTATAAATGGTCGGTGAAAAGGTGAAAAAAAGGTGTGCCAACAGTGTTAGTTCTGCCAAAGACAATATAATACTAACGTAGTTCTGCCATAAAATATAGTTTTTAGCGTTGGTTATTTGTTAGGCCCCCTGCCTAACAATACGAACCGTTAAAAACTATATTTTATGCCCGTTTGTCATTGGTTTGTATTTTTGGAACCGCGTAATAATGGAATTAAAATTTTTACTCATTTTGGTCGTCAGCTTCCCAAACTCCTCTCTATCCATCGCCAAGCGAAACAGTTATGCAATTCTTCCGACTCTTTATGAACAGTGTAAGTAAGTACCTTAGTTATGTATTGATTATTGTTCAAAAGCTACAGACTACTAACGTTTCGGAACCGACCACTGCAGAGAAGAAACTCTATAACGTAAGTTATACTTATCGATGTTGGCAATTTTCTAGGTAGTGGTGATAACTGGCGCGAGTTCTGGCATCGGGGAGGCTCTGGCCCACGAGTTCTACGGCTATGGCTGCAAGGTGGTGCTGGCTGCCAGGCGGCTGAACGAGCTCACCAGAGTCAAGCAGGAACTCATGGCCAAAAAGTCGGTAAGATTTCTGCCCCACATCCCTTGCAATTTGTTATGACCATTCGGGGCACGGACCATTCCTTTGCTTTTGCACTGACAATCCCTTGATAAAGAAGGGTATCCAACTGTCCTAGAAAGAAACATACATTTGGCAAAAGATAAGGTCTTATTACACAAAGGCAAAAATCTGGAAACTAAGTATACATTTTCAGCTTAGATATAAAAATATACAATAAGTCATGAAAACCCGAGATCCTTCTAAAAGACCAAAGTCGGGCAACCGATTTTTTTTTAAATTCTGACGCTGAACACTTTTGTATGAAAATGTAGATTTTTTTTTAGTTGCCAGCATCGGTCCCATAGGAAAAGTAAAAGTTAGTATATTGACGGGCCGAATTGCCCCGTAAAGAATCTGATTGGGTGCATACAATACAGCGTGTTAATTTCCCACCGATATTCCTTAATTTTAAGGGGTGACTCAGCAGTTAAGCACGTCAAGAAGAAATTGTATGAAAACCTTGATTCCTTTTCAGCATTTGTCGCACAAAAAGTTGTTCTTGTTTAAATAAAAAAAATGTGTTTACCTGAAAATTATTGTCATTAGGACCAAAATGGCAAGCGGAAAAAAAGGCAAATTTCATAGGTAAGGAAGGACCCAATATTATTGATTAATTCACACGCTGTAGGTATATTCGTCGAACACCTTGGTTTTTTCTTCCAGACTAGTGTACAGTGTGTGTAACAGTGTCTAGGAATATTACTAACAAAAGAATTGAAAATCGTTTGAATGTGATTGACGTATGGAAGTGAACATGTTAGTCTTTAACCTCGAGAGCAAAAACGCCATGAAAAGAAAAAAAGAACATGTCTGTGATCTCGAACAATAAAATCATTTACATAAATCAATAAGTACAAATAAACGTATTCAAAGCTCCCTACATTCATTCCAACACTATGCTACTCAGTACGAATCGCAAGGGGTTTACATTGTCTGTGGGTTTACACAAGGCGAGGAGCCGAGTTATAAACCAGAACCAAGCCAGTTGAATGGCTTCCTGTAAACGGCTACATAGGCCAATAGCTAACCAACCAATAGGAATTACTGGCATAGGCCAGTCTATAGAGACTGGCTAACTGGCCCGACTCGGGCACTGCGGTTCGTGTAGTAGGCCCATAACGCATGCCTTGCCGAAGGGTCCGCTACCCAGCTCACCTAGCTTGCATGCGAGAGAGGAATTATAGAGGACTTTACTTACTATCATCATCGGGTCTTTTTTAGTCTCCATTGCAGGAGCATCACCCTTTCTGTACTACCAAAGCCATATATTAGTCAGAGCAATCAGATTTGACCTACACTCTCCACGGTACCTAGACGGGTTGGAGAGGTCTCTTCGATATTTATAAGCTTGTTTAGCTTATTTCCTAAGTCGCCTTCTAGGGCATCCACGGTAAGACTTGGAATGGTTCTATTCTGCTCTGCCATTCTTATATAGGTCTATAATCAGCAGAGGAGTAGAAATAAATACCCCACTGCTGAGTATAGCCACTTCTTGTGTATTTGTAATTATATATTCTCTAACGTCTTTAGTAGACGATTTTCGAGATGAACATTTATTCAATTCATATCACAGAGCATAGAATCGCTCGCGCCGTGCCCCGAGCGACAATAAAATTCCATGCTCTTTGGTTCATATGTCTTGATTTACCATTACATCTATTCTTTTTTAGCTGTTGGAGTCTCCAGAGCCGCTAGTCATCAAGCTGGACCTTGGCGACTTAGACGAATGCAAGCTATTTGTCCAAAAAGTGCTGGAAGCGTGTGGACACGTAGATATTTTGATCAACAATGGTGGCCTTGCTCATTCTGGCTCGAATCTAAAAACTAGTTTCGAGATCCACAAGCAAGTGATGTATGTAAATTACTTCGGGACTGTCGTACTGTCAAACGGTAACTATACTTGCACAATGAATTTGCTTTAAATGATTGCGTTTTTTTCTTCTCTAAAACAATAACTAGGTACCTTTGACTTTATCTAGGTACTTACCATTACTACCGGCAAATACCTAGTAAGGGGAAATATTTAAGGCATGTAAGTTTATGTGTAACTTTAAGTTAAATTTCCTCACATTTATTGAGAAAATCTCTATACTTTCCTCGGCGGGAAAGGGATTGCCGGACTCGTAACTATTGTCAAGGCCTCGCTGACGCTCGGCCTTGAAAACTATACTCGTCCGGCAATCCCTTACTTCCCGGCCTCTGCAGTAATGTACTATTTCTCAAACATGCTCGGAAATGTAGGCATTACTGTAGTAAAAAGAAGACCGGAAGTTTGTAATTCTTGGCTCATTCATCGCATTGCCGGCCTAGGCCAGGAAATAAGTATGAAAATTACTTCCCGGCCGCTGCTCAAAACTTTTTAATTAATCTATGTAACGTAAATTATGTCACTTGTCATACAGCCAGTTTACTACCACTGCATTTTTAAAAAATGCATATAATACGTGAATATAACTACAATTTCATTAAAATATCGATATGTGATCATACGAAAATATGCTTAATTTTCGTTGCGAGAGAAGAAAACAATAATCTATGATCTATTAAATTTTTTGTGAAAAATATGACTGGGCTCTATGGGCATTGTTTCCTTTGCTGGAATTGACAACTGAAAATAAAAAAATTAAAAACTCGGGAGATCTGTTATTTTCACTATACCCGTAGTGATTAACGCCACTGCCGAAAAACTGCCTTTACGGATTTTAGGGCATAGAACACACGTCAATTGACTTTGAATTTATGGCCCCCCATAGAAACTCAAAAGGAATTGTATGGCATTTTTTTCATTTTCACCCTCACTCCATTATTTGTCTATGATCCTTATTGCCTAGAGAAAACATATGGCAGTCGGTCGTCTGATACTAGTAATAGTATCTTCTTCGTAGTTTGTGATTAACGCTTTGCAGTAATTGATTGACATTGATTGTTTTCGGTAAATATGTGCAAAGTTGGTTATTTATTCGAAATGAAACGGTTCAAAATGAGTTTTAGTGATGAAAGCAACACTGCAATGGATTTTAAGTACCTACTTCGCCTAATTTGAAACTTGAAAGTGGAAAAATTACTACCGGCAAATACCTAGTAAGGGGAAATATTTAAGGCATGTAAGTTTATGTGTAACTTTAAGTTAAATTTCCTCACATTTATTGAGAAAATCTCTATACTTTCCTCGGCGGGAAAGGGATTGCCGGACTCGTAACTATTGTCAAGGCCTCGCTGACGCTCGGCCTTGAAAACTATACTCGTCCGGCAATCCCTTACTTCCCGGCCTCTGCAGTAATGTACTATTTCTCAAACATGCTCGGAAATGTAGGCATTACTGTAGTAAAAAGAAGACCGGAAGTTTGTAATTCTTGGCTCATTCATCGCATTGCCGGCCTAGGCCAGGAAATAAGTATGAAAATTACTTCCCGGCCGCTGCTCAAAACTTTTTAATTAATCTATGTAACGTAAATTATGTCACTTGTCATACAGCCAGTTTACTACCACTGCATTTTTAAAAAATGCATATAATACGTGAATATAACTACAATTTCATTAAAATATCGATATGTGATCATACGAAAATATGCTTAATTTTCGTTGCGAGAGAAGAAAACAATAATCTATGATCTATTAAATTTTTTGTGAAAAATATGACTGGGCTCTATGGGCATTGTTTCCTTTGCTGGAATTGACAACTGAAAATAAAAAAATTAAAAACTCGGGAGATCTGTTATTTTCACTATACCCGTAGTGATTAACGCCACTGCCGAAAAACTGCCTTTACGGATTTTAGGGCATAGAACACACGTCAATTGACTTTGAATTTATGGCCCCCCATAGAAACTCAAAAGGAATTGTATGGCATTTTTTTCATTTTCACCCTCACTCCATTATTTGTCTATGATCCTTATTGCCTAGAGAAAACATATGGCAGTCGGTCGTCTGATACTAGTAATAGTATCTTCTTCGTAGTTTGTGATTAACGCTTTGCAGTAATTGATTGACATTGATTGTTTTCGGTAAATATGTGCAAAGTTGGTTATTTATTCGAAATGAAACGGTTCAAAATGAGTTTTAGTGATGAAAGCAACACTGCAATGGATTTTAAGTACCTACTTCGCCTAATTTGAAACTTGAAAGTGGAAAAATTACTACCGGCAAATACCTAGTAAGGGGAAATATTTAAGGCATGTAAGTTTATGTGTAACTTTAAGTTAAATTTCCTCACATTTATTGAGAAAATCTCTATACTTTCCTCGGCGGGAAAGGGATTGCCGGACTCGTAACTATTGTCAAGGCCTCGCTGACGCTCGGCCTTGAAAACTATACTCGTCCGGCAATCCCTTACTTCCCGGCCTCTGCAGTAATGTACTATTTCTCAAACATGCTCGGAAATGTAGGCATTACTGTAGTAAAAAGAAGACCGGAAGTTTGTAATTCTTGGCTCATTCATCGCATTGCCGGCCTAGGCCAGGAAATAAGTATGAAAATTACTTCCCGGCCGCTGCTCAAAACTTTTTAATTAATCTATGTAACGTAAATTATGTCACTTGTCATACAGCCAGTTTACTACCACTGCATTTTTAAAAAATGCATATAATACGTGAATATAACTACAATTTCATTAAAATATCGATATGTGATCATACGAAAATATGCTTAATTTTCGTTGCGAGAGAAGAAAACAATAATCTATGATCTATTAAATTTTTTGTGAAAAATATGACTGGGCTCTATGGGCATTGTTTCCTTTGCTGGAATTGACAACTGAAAATAAAAAAATTAAAAACTCGGGAGATCTGTTATTTTCACTATACCCGTAGTGATTAACGCCACTGCCGAAAAACTGCCTTTACGGATTTTAGGGCATAGAACACACGTCAATTGACTTTGAATTTATGGCCCCCCATAGAAACTCAAAAGGAATTGTATGGCATTTTTTTCATTTTCACCCTCACTCCATTATTTGTCTATGATCCTTATTGCCTAGAGAAAACATATGGCAGTCGGTCGTCTGATACTAGTAATAGTATCTTCTTCGTAGTTTGTGATTAACGCTTTGCAGTAATTGATTGACATTGATTGTTTTCGGTAAATATGTGCAAAGTTGGTTATTTATTCGAAATGAAACGGTTCAAAATGAGTTTTAGTGATGAAAGCAACACTGCAATGGATTTTAAGTACCTACTTCGCCTAATTTGAAACTTGAAAGTGGAAAAATTACTACCGGCAAATACCTAGTAAGGGGAAATATTTAAGGCATGTAAGTTTATGTGTAACTTTAAGTTAAATTTCCTCACATTTATTGAGAAAATCTCTATACTTTCCTCGGCGGGAAAGGGATTGCCGGACTCGTAACTATTGTCAAGGCCTCGCTAACGCTCGGCCTTGAAAACTATACTCGTCCGGCAATCCCTTACTTCCCGGCCTCTGCAGTAATGTACTATTACAGAAATAAAAAAAATACATATACATACATGGCGAATTTTTCGTTTATAACTCTTAAAGTATTCAGCCCGTCAACATGAACAACTTTTCCGATGGGATCAACGCGGCAATCTAAAACAATATTGACGTTTCCATACAAAATGATTCAGTCGGTTATTTTGTATACGAATGTCATTATTTTTCGAGTTACCGGCATTGTTCTCCTATAGGAAAAGTTGTTTAAATCTTTAAGGGACCAAAACGTTCAAAATTTCACCATGTAGGTATATTTATTATGCTACTGTTAGTACAGGATTACCAGTTAGTACATATATGTATTAAAAATGTTACATAGGTTGACTGGTAGAGAATGCTGTCCGTGTACCTAACAAATTAATTTTGGAACAGTATTTAATTTACTAAAGAAATAAAACCATATCTTATCAGACCCCTGGTGTTGCAGTTGTCCATGGGCAGCGGTGATCACTACCATCAGGTGACCCGCTTGCTCGTTTGCCGTCGTAAATCATAAAAATTTGTTTTCAGGCTTTCTTCCTAGCATGATAGAGAGGAAGTCTGGTCAGATTGTGATCGTGAGTTCGGTGCTGGGCCGCATGGCCGTCCCGTTCCGCGCGCCCTACTGTGCCTCGAAACACGCGCTCATAGCGTACGGCGACTCCCTCAGGGCCGAAGTCCACAAGTTCAACATCCACGTTACGGTCATTATTCCCGGTTATGTTCAGACGGAGATATCGGCAAAAGCCATAGACGGTGCCACGGGGAAAACTTTAGGAAGTAAGTAGAAATTATGACAACTATTTAGGGTAATTGGAACATCCTATCCTTCAAACTATCAAACCATTCAGTCATAATAAGCAACTTCCTATGGGACCAATACTGGGAATAAAGAAAAAAAACCGGCCAAGTGTCAGTCAAACTCGCGCAATGAGGGTTCCGTACAATATGCTTCGTGAACACACACACAATGTGCAAAAAATGTTTTATTCAATTGACTAGCGCCATCTAGTGGTGTTTTAGTGAACTATTTCCCTAGATGAACTTATTATTGTGAGTTTACCACTTAATTTTCAAGTGATAGAATTCTTATTATTTTTCCTGTAATCTTCAAGGAATGAACTACATTTTGTAATTTTTTCAAAAGTTTCGGCCCAGTAGTTTCGGAGATCAGGGGGGGGGGGGGGAATTGTCAATTTTTGCCTTCTTTCGTGAATAAAATCAAAAGTATTGATTTTACCCGAACAAAAAAAATATTTTTGAGATCCTCATAATGAGCCCTTTCATTTGATATATGTCACAGTAAGGGATGCAAAACTTTTTTTTTTAATTTTGTAATTGGGGCCCTCAAAATGACCCTTATTTCAAAAAAACCTTTTTTTAATTTGCACATCCGTGTTTGGGTCATAGGATTACACTATCTTACCAAATTTCATCTAATTTGGTTCAGTAGATTCGGAGAAAATCGGCTGTGACAGACGGACGGACGGACAGACAGACGCTCGAGTGATCCTATAAGGGTTCCGTTTTTCAACTTTTGTACGGAACCCTAAAAATCAACATTTTTTATAAAAATGTTTTTTTTTTCAATATTCTAGCATTGGTCCCATTATCCCATAGGATAGTTGCCAGGATTTGATGTGGTTTAAATGATTTGTTTGCTAGGGTGATTTTCCAATTACCCTGTAAAGGTATTATCTATTATCAACTCAATAGTTATATGCATCATAGAGGTAAGACAACCCTATAAGTCATCCATCCTTTATTCTAATTGAAAAAAATCACATTCAAAACTTTTCGACCGTAAGACCGTAATTACTAATACTCATCAAGTGCACTCTCATATTTTATAAAGGTGAAGAATTTATTTGCTTGATTGAACGCGTTTATCTTAGGAACTACTGCACAGATTTCAAAAAATCTTTCACCGTTGGGTAGTACGTTATCCCTGAGTACCATAGGCTAGGTATGTACCACGGGCCATGTGGTCTCAACACCTTAATCGTACGATTTGTTCTCAGAAACTCGCATAGATGGCGTGACTCGCAACTACACAACATTGTATCTACCGTATTATAAGAATATAAAAACATGATTCACAAAATATATCTTATTAAAAATCAAAACAATATTTTAGGCATAATATTTTAAAATGACACCGTATATTTAGTAAGATAAGGCTAATGCAGATTACCGCTATCTAGTATCAAGTAGCAAGCAACTCTCCTGCGCCATACATTCGCCTGCTTTTCGCAACCTTAATTTGGCCCAATATTTTTGTATTAGGTGGGCAGTCTATTACGTTAGTATTATATTGTCTTTGCACGGGCGACGTCGGGGCGGACTAGTATTTTATATAATCACTTCATCTGGTACTGTACCTTATTGACATACAGCCCTAATATAAAATCTCTACCTATGGTTACAGAGTTAGAAGATGGCGTCAAGAGTGGGTATACCGCAGAATACGCCGCACAGAGGTTGCTGGAGATGATCGTGAGCCACGAGCAGGAAGCAGTGCTGTGCCAACCATTGCTGACAGTAGCCATGTTCCTGCGGCGCGCGCTGCCTTCGGTCTTCTTCTATTTTTTGACAAAGAGAAAATTTTAAAATTTTATCATGCATACTCGGTGAAGTATTGATCGTTTTGGACCCTCTTTTAATTTTTTCGACCTGTCCATACAAAAAAATATTGTCGCCCGGCCAACTGAATATTTATGGAAAGGTTAAAAAAATGAGTTCCCGACATTAGTCCCATAGGAAAAGTATCACCCCTTAAAGTGCTTACGTATGTTAAGCAACTCCCGGTGCAGTCCCTACTTGGATGGGTGACCGCAAGTGACATAAAAATGAGTTCCTCCGTGCTTCGGAAGGCACGTTAAGCCGTTGGTCCCGGCTGCCATCGTTGATGGCAGTCGTTAAACCATGTCAGATGCCTTAAGGCAGCTTGAAAAATCTGACACCAGTGTTGGCCACTTACACATACGAAAAACAAAAACAACAAAACCCCTTAAAGGATCCAAAACGTTTAAAATTTCACCTGTAGGATCAATACTTCATTGCGAATATACCTAGCATGAATTTGCAGCATACTGGAAAGCTAGAAATGAAGGATATAGTGTGACTTTTGTCATCAGCGCTTCCAACCTTAAAAGTTGATTTACAAAATAAAACAATGCTATTAAATATGTAATATTTTATTCATAATTATTATTACCTATTTTCACAGTTATTTATAAAGTTATATTAATATCAAGTATTACTCTAATTTTGTTTTACGATATCTAATGATTGCTCTGCTTAGAAAATTTGATTTCCACACCAATCATCAGATTTGACGGCTTACAACTAATATTTCACAAAATGGTGAGGTTTATGTACAGTACGATCCCAATTCCCTAAAAAAATTGACAATTCACAATAACAAAAAGAGGTCGAAAACGAAACCCTAAAAATAATTCATTCAACTATAATACGAATCTCGCTTAACAACTGTACAATATTACGAGTGGTTTCTTTAAAACGTGCTCCGAAGGGCAGGCAATGCGGGCAACAACATTCGTCACGTCCATATGTACACGTCATCACAAAACAAAATATAAACTATATACAACATCGTTAAATATTCTCAAATGTTGTAACACATTTAAAACATTTCATATTCAACTAGGCATAATTCAGTTAAGCGGCGAGCCGCGAACAGCCGAGCGGCCAACACTTTACAATTGCCTAAATCAGCTGATACCACTGACGTCAAATTATACATGTACTAAACAACAAAATAATAACAAATTTCGATTTCACATGATTTGTTCAAAAAATCGGATTCGTCTGATAGAACTCAGTCAAATGAGTAAAAAGATAAAAAATTACTTGGAAAATAATTGGGAGAAGCACACGGTCCGCGTCGCGCGTCCACGTATTTACAATCTCACAGCACGCCTGCTAATGCTTACGCTTTAAATATATTAAAATAGAAAATTTCACATAACTACTAATGTCGGAGATTCAACGAACCAACGCGTGTTGCTTCTGCGCTCCATTTTTATTTTTATAAAACGACAATGTCTAATTATACAAATGCTACTCGAACATGATCTAGGTCTCTCTTTATCACTATTTAACTAACCGTAAACTATTGGTGTTACTAATTAGTTTCCAATCGGAGGTTTTTTCATCATAAGAAGACATTATTTCTAGCAACTCTGTTTATAATATTTTAGAATGTAGTCCCCACGCCGCGCGCGATCACGTTTGTAAGATATATTGTTCAGGGCTGTCCAACCGGATAGAATTTTGTGGAAGATCGTCAGGGAACACCGCCTGTCATTTTCATTTTCAGGTGAAACTCCGCCGCATTCCTTAAGTAAAGTGGTCTATCATTCTCATAGACATTCGTCTTAATTTATTAATTACAATGCCCCTGCGCTTCGCCGCGGCGTGGTCAGTAACGATTGAGCTTATTGTTCCCTCGTATAAAACTGTACATGAGTATAAACTACCCAAGTTCTAATACAATGGTCAATTCGCCTAATATAATTGTGTCTAACCGTAAATACTACGTTCGCGCTTACATATCGAGCCGAAAACTAATAGAATGATAGAAAATAATTTCAGTTTACTCCAACGTAAAAAAGCTTATAAAAATAATACATTTGAAGGTTTAGAAGGGGGTCAACTATCCGCGTCACGGTATCTAACATTACACATATCTAACATCCTTTGGTAATTCGTACCGGTTTAACATAACGTAAAAAATAAAATATTTTCATTTACATTAGCACAACAACGCGACGCAGAGCCACCAAATCTTCCGTGAGGTGGTCAAATTTGGAACTAGGGTTCATAATTCATATGTTTATCCTCCCATAGAACTAGTAGCGCCACCAAACGGAATGGAGAACTTGGTAGATCTGCAATATCACTGCAATACCTAACATGTGTCGTCCGGAGAGTCGAATGTTCCTAGGTCTATCTGCTATTGTAGGACACATTTTATCTATTCGCATTTCGACAAGTTACTAAAGAAATAAGTATGTGACGTGTTATTTCATTGAATAAGATTTTCGCTGTTAATTAAGTAATACTTTGATTTCATAATAAAAAGTCTTACTTTTCAAAAAGTTTAGACTGTTTCAAATAAATATATATTTTATGTTAAGGCTGGTCATTAAAGACACCTTTTTAATTGGGTTCAAATGTAAGTGATGCTCTACGTTTTTCAGGCTTACAAAATAGACGAAAGAAACCCAGATAAAAAACAACACGTTACATTTCTACTGACAACGCAGATGGGTTTTTACACAGTACAAATACATTAAATATAGTTCTCTTACATTAAAATGATCAGCTATGGTAAAATTGACAATAAGCTACACAAAATGAGGTTCATGGTAATCAACATGGAGCGAGAGATCAGGAAGTATGAGAGTAGATAGAATGGAAGCGATTCGTTTCGCGAGATAAGGAAAAGCCATGGTACAATAATCTGAATACTGGCTTCTAGCATCTCCCATTTGAACTAGAAAGGAGTAGTAGGCTTTGATGGTTTTCTGACTGAGGCTTGGACTTTGATAAGCCGCTGTCATTGGATAATTTTTGACAAGTAGCAAAAACTCTCACATTGTGGCCCAATCACAGCTTACAGCACCCGACGCTTCAGTGCTGCACATAGAGAGAAATGTTACTAGGTGCCACGAAAAGTTGGTATTCTAGCAGCCAGTTAGCGAGTCAATAACGGACGTTAAATATATATATATATATCTAGCACACAATGTGGGTCTTAGCTCCTTGCTTGTACCGCCTGGGCCTCGTCAATTACGACTACCACACTCTTGACAAGTTCAATTCTACGATGGTATTAATTATCGTACCATGGCGGTAATGAAATGCTGTCGAGATAATCTCACAGTATAAACCTTTAGAAAATCATTAATATGCCAAATTGGACCTCCGTGTTATCGAGCTAACGGTCTAATTCCCGGCTTATCTAGTTACGTCTAGATTTTATATACTTTTGATATCTTTAGTAGTTTGTGCGTGGTAACATTTGTTCCGGCGCGCGTTCGATGCGATCTAACATTTTAAACTATAGTGTTTTATAAGTTGACGGAGACCTGCTTAGGCATCGCACCACCAATGTATATAAAACTGCCAACAATATCCGTCTTGCTTTATACAGAAAGAATGAGCGAGACGGCGCTAGTAGATAGCGCGATAAAAACTTTGTCGACGGCTTATCGATGCCGAGCAGTAAAGGCACACTCGTTGGATCGCAACGAGCGCACAGCCGCATAGCTGAACCACATAAAACGAACATAATCTCTCTCGTTCTAGAAAATAGAAAGGGATAGAGATAGATATGCGTCGTTAGACGTAGGACAGCTCAACGACGCCACAGTACGCACGACGCTAACAATCTTTGGAAAGTGCACGCATGTTGGCTAACCGAGCGAAAATCTACCACACGAAGCGAAGTATTTATCTGCAATACCTATCAATAAATAACTTGTTTCTGAAATTTACAGGAACATATTTTAAGTCAGTATTATTATGTACAAATAAAAAAATAAATAAGATTTCATTATTAACGTCAAGTAGATCTACTTGAAACTATTCTACATAAATAAATAAGATTCTACTTCATACCTGGACAAAGACTTAGCTCCGTGCAGTGTCTCTTGTGCCATTTTCCTGTCATACAGATTTTAACACACCAATAACTTCTTAGCTTTCGAGACTATACACAACACTAATTGGTTTCTCCAATCCTTATCTGTCAAATGGCTAGCTAGAATCAGAACAAACTCGATCGCGTATGATGCAAATCCACTCGACAGGACACTGGCACTGATCAAACAATGAGAGGTTTATGAAAAACTTATTTGGTGGGCAGCAATGAAACTTCACGTCTGATAGTTGGACATTCGGAAACTTAGTGCTGCCATCTGGTTGTAAGCACTTCAAAAATCCCTCATAGCCGCGATCAAGGAGTCGAGTCATGCGCTTGCGTGGAATCGGCTCGTGGCAGTTCAGGCAGGCGACAATGGCCCTTGTGTCGGGGCAGTAGGGTCTACCCGAGCGCGGCGGCGGTGTGGTAGAGCTGCATGAGCACCTGCACGTGCAGCGGCAGGCACGACAGCCGGTCGTGCGTCGTGCCGTCCAGCGACAGCCACGACAGCGCGTTGTAGCCCTCCAGCACGTACCTGAGGGATAGTAAAATAACATATTACAAAACGAATATTTCTCTATAGTGGCGCAACAAGTCAATTTGACAGCGGTTTTGGAGATGTCCTAGGAATGGCGTCGGGCACGCAGCCATTCGTAAAAACTTTCGCCAAATTAGTTTATACTGTAATATGATTACGAGAATGAACTAAGCAAGGGATACACGATCACAGTATGAATGCTGTTATAATAGTGGATCCCGGGCTCCAACGCATCATGAGCGGTAGATTTTGATTTCAATGCATCGTGTGACATTTCTATAATGATATAGGTGATATGAATAACGTAGCAAACAGGGATAAATCTACGATGAAATATCCATCATAGACCTGTGTTTCTCGATCGCAGACGTATGTCTGCAAGTTGTCTGTGTGCACTGAACACAATGTGTACCTGAGCACGTCGGTGGTGGTCTGCGAGTCCAGCGGGTGCGAGTTGTGGTCGCGGCGCTGCGTGAGCGAGGTGTAGTCGTCGCCGGTCTGCACGTTGCCGGTGTGCAGATGCAGGGCGTTCTTGAGGAAGGCGGGGCAGGCGTCGCGCAGATGGCCGCAGCCGGCCCACCACCACGCCGGCATGCACGAGATGGGCGCCGTCGACACCAGGTAGCCCAGCGCCAGCGGCTGCTGCAGCACCGTGCCCACTTGCTCCTGCAAATGCACAAGAAGCGTTACACTTATTTCTAGAGAATCCGCTGAACCGCCAGATCGTTTCCTAAATGCAAACAGCGAGGCACTGCCGATAAGCTGTCTTGAGGCATAGAATACGAGTCAATAGGAGATATTACTGAAAGCTGTGCCGCCAGAGTGCGCCACTAGCACATACAGTAAAACAGGTTTGACACTGACAAGTATGTACATGTCAGTGTCAAAGTCGCAATTAATTTGTGAAATTATACATTAATCCTTTATTAATTTGATTTTAAAATACTCCTATAAGTATTAAAATATAAAAATGCAATTAATCTGCGTATTCGGATGTAAAATAAAGGCAATTTATTGCAAGTTTGACATACTTGTCAATGTCAAACATTTGTTTACTATCTCTGCTAATGCTGCCCTCTGGCGGGAAAACATTGCAGTATTATCTCCCATTGAGTTTGAATTTGTAGCCTCCAATATATACCACATGTTGGAGAACATGTGGCCAATGAGCAGGTCGAAGATGGAATCTTATGACCCCACTCTTCAAAGGCCGATATAACAAGTATAATGTGACAAACAGCAAGATATACTCACGGCAGCCATGTCGTCCTGATGCTGAAACGCCGCAGCATGATGTTGGTGTCCAGCCGGGCTCGCTGGGTCGTCATCGTTCCTCCTAGGCGACCCCCTGGGGCTGTTCTGCGCCCACATGTTGGAGAACATGTCGCCGATGAGCAGGTCAGAGATGTTGTCCTCGCCCATGTCCTCGTCGCCCATGTCAACATTGAAGATCATGTCGTCGCCCTCGCCGTTCGCCATTGGCGGGTCGAATGGCATTTGGTTTGACTAGAATGAGATAATAACGATAGTTAGTATTATAAACGTATTTTTCTGTTAAAATACTAAAATATAAAGAAGTTACCTACTTAAATGCAATAAAATTTAAGAAAGATGATATACATTTCTCTTAAATTTTATTAAAAATGTATATTTTTTTTTAAATTTATTGAATTTTTTTGTTAGTGTTAAATAGAAACAGAAATAAAAAGATATTGTTGCCTTCATTTATCGAAAAGAAGCCGGGTGGTTCCTGGTAGAGTAGACCAGTAGGTCTTCCTGTGGATGTCGTAAAACGCGACTTTGAAAACAAACAAAACGAAGCTTATAAACATCAAAGATACCTCTCCAGCACTTCTGGCCAGCGTGGGGAGTTTAAAGTGATTATCCTCTGACGCCTCTGGTAGTACAGAGAAGGCCATGCTTCTGTACTGTCCTATTAATGATGATGATCACATGAAAGTATTTTCTCGAAAACGAAGCTGAATCTCTGTGACACCGAATTGCTCGCTCACACACTGCGTTGAGTTTCTCGGATAATTCGTTAAGTTTCTCTTATACTGAGCTATGTTTCTCTGTTGAACACCATGTTTACCCACTGACCTGCGTGGTGGCGGAGGTGGGGAAGACGAGGATGTGCGTGGCGGTGACGTCGCGCGGCGTGTGCAGGTGCGACTGGATGGAGGCCTGCGAGAAGCGCTCGTCGGGCGTGAAGCGGTCGGCCATGAGGCGCAGGCACGAGTCGGGCTCCGTGGACACGAGGCAGGCCGACAGGATGACGGGCGCGCCGCCCGGGTACAGCGCCGAGCAGCTGCCGCACATCTCGCGCAGCGCCGTCGACGACCGGTACAGGTTCTTGCGCGACAGCAGCCAGCTCCAGCCTGGGGAGGAACGGATTGTTGCTGATGAGCCGTGAACTCCCTGGCATAGTAGAATAGGACCACTTCAAGTCTTCCCTTAGATGTCGTAGATAGCGACTAAGGAAACACAAGCTAAACAAAGCTTTTAAACATCAAAGAGATCTCTGGCCGTTGCATTGCAATTTGCATTTCGTTGATAGATCGCCAACTGGCGAAATAAATGAAGAGAGGCTCTAAAGGATTCATTTTCAGGGCCGTAAAACAATTATAAAAAAAAAGCAGCACCTTTGAGCTCGCCGTGGCCGATGCGGCCCACGCGGCCGATCACCAGCCGCCAGGGCTGCGCGGCCTGGCTCATGACGCCCAGCGTGAAGTCCATCAGCTTCTTCAGCCCCAGCCGGCGCGCCGGGCCCGAGCGTCTCCGCCGCGACCTGTCGCACAAACACTTTCTTTGTAAAATCACAGCATCGCATCACAAAGGATTCAAAAATACTAGACTAACAACTACAAATTGTTATAAGCAGTAATTGATTCAGTTGAATGTTTGAAACGGTCTACTGAATTTGTAGTTCAACAAAACGGGAAGGATTAACATATATAACATTACAAGAAACCTTCACAACTAATCTGGAAAATCGAAAAAAAAAAACAACATTTGCATTAAAATTTACCGACTGGCTAAAACTTTTGTATGGGAATTTCAATTTTTTTGGAACTCGGCTCGTAATTAGTCTCATAGAAAAAGTGGTTCATATTGACGGACTCAGTCGCCCTTTTGAGGATCGGACGGGGTTGTATATTAAATTATATGTAACCAACTAAATAATTCTCTTAATAAGTCCTAAGAGCAGCTCGCCCCTTGCGTCGGTGGCGGCCGCCAGCAGCCAGCGCTGGTCGTGCGATAGGCAGTACGATACTGTGCACCCACGTCTCCACCAGCACTCATACCGACGAGAACAGTTTGTACGGGGCTCTGTTTGGACTCACCTGTGAGGCACATGGATGTTGATGGCGCAGGTGTCCAGCAGCTCGCCCCTTGCGTCGGTGGCGGCTGCCAGCAGCCAGCGCTGGTCGTGCGACAGGCAGTACGACACAAACAACACTGAGCCCTGCTCGCCGCCGCTCTGCCCCCACGTCTCCGCCACTTCTTTGAGTGCTCGCGGCGGCGCCAGCACCCACGCCGGTGAGAACAATTTGTATGGTGCTCGGTTTTTCTCCTAAACGAAAAAAAAAACCTATTTGAGTAATCATCATCCGGTCTTTTTTAGTCTCCACTGCTTTTCAGGTTAAACCTCTCTGTACTACCAGAGCCATATATTAGCCAGAGCAGTCAGAAATAATAATGTAATAAACCAAATCCTCTCACTGCTCTGGCTAATACTTGAGTAAAAGGAGTGTGAAAACATGGATGTAAAAATAATAAGGATAAAGACGAAACCACTGAGTAACACGATTGCATGCAAGTTTCCTACAATTTTCCTCTGTGCGACATTCAAACTCTGCCAAAAGAAAAATCCTACTTATGTGGCACATATGTTACATAAAAAGCTGGCGTCACTTGTGACGTCTTCCACACTTTGTCCATATTTTTTCATAGATGTCAACGACATCTTCCAAAATAAACAAACATTTTTTATAAAAAAAATATATCAAAACATATATCAATGTTAGGTAAGCTTTTGGGGGAGGGTAAGAGCTTCTTTTACTTTTGCTGATAAGAGGGGGTTAATACAGCTTTCTAAAGTGTGGTAGTTAACGTGTGAAACTCACGTCTTTGTTGGAGAGGAAGAGGTTGCCGTCGGCGGCGGTGCCGAAGCCGGTGAGCGACTTGCCGTTGGCCTGGTGCTGCAGCAGGCGGCGCGCGCCGCTGAACACGCTGAACGCCAGCGCACGCAGCTCCGACACGCAGCCGCCCATGCCCCACGTCTCGTACACGCCTTCCAGCGATATTATCTGGGAAAATAAATAACAGTTTTAGGATAAAAGCTTTACGGACTAGGTTCTTTACACGAATCCCAATGGCAAATTTTTTTAAGGTTTTCGCAAATGTATTGGGAAACGTCGTATAATGGTCGTACTCAGTAAGCTGCCTATTATAATCAGCCAGCCGCAGCCGCGTGCTGTGAGTGTGCGTACCTGTATGAGCGGGTTGTGGTGCCGCAGGTGCTGGTGGATGCGCGCGGCGAGCCGCAGCAGCGCGTGCAGCGCCTGCGAGCGCTGCGTGTGCTGTGAGTGTGCGTACCTGTATGAGCGGGTTGTGGTGCCGCAGGTGCTGGTGGATGCGCGCGGCGAGCCGCAGCAGCGCGTGCAGCGCCTGCGAGCGCTGCGTGTGCTGTGAGTGTGCGTACCTGTATGAGCGGGTTGTGGTGCCGCAGGTGCTGGTGGATGCGCGCGGCGAGCCGCAGCAGCGCGTGCAGCGCCTGCGAGCGCTGCGTGTGCTGTGAGTGTGCGTACCTGTATGAGCGGGTTGTGGTGCCGCAGGTGCTGGTGGATGCGCGCGGCGAGCCGCAGCAGCGCGTGCAGCGCCTGCGAGCGCTGCGTGTGCTGTGAGTGTGCGTACCTGTATGAGCGGGTTGTGGTGCCGCAGGTGCTGGTGGATGCGCGCGGCGAGCCGCAGCAGCGCGTGCAGCGCCTGCGAGCGCTGCGTGTGCTGTGAGTGTGCGTACCTGTATGAGCGGGTTGTGGTGCCGCAGGTGCTGGTGGATGCGCGCGGCGAGCCGCAGCAGCGCGTGCAGCGCCTGCGAGCGCTGCGTGTGCTGTGAGTGTGCGTACCTGTATGAGCGGGTTGTGGTGCCGCAGGTGCTGGTGGATGCGCGCGGCGAGCCGCAGCAGCGCGTGCAGCGCCTGCGAGCGCTGCGTGTGCTGTGAGTGTGCGTACCTGTATGAGCGGGTTGTGGTGCCGCAGGTGCTGGTGGATGCGCGCGGCGAGCCGCAGCAGCGCGTGCAGCGCCTGCGAGCGCTGCGTGTGCTGTGAGTGTGCGTACCTGTATGAGCGGGTTGTGGTGCCGCAGGTGCTGGTGGATGCGCGCGGCGAGCCGCAGCAGCGCGTGCAGCGCCTGCGAGCGCTGCGTGTGCTGTGAGTGTGCGTACCTGTATGAGCGGGTTGTGGTGCCGCAGGTGCTGGTGGATGCGCGCGGCGAGCCGCAGCAGCGCGTGCAGCGCCTGCGAGCGCTGCGTGTGCTGTGAGTGTGCGTACCTGTATGAGCGGGTTGTGGTGCCGCAGGTGCTGGTGGATGCGCGCGGCGAGCCGCAGCAGCGCGTGCAGCGCCTGCGAGCGCTGCGTGTGCTGTGAGTGTGCGTACCTGTATGAGCGGGTTGTGGTGCCGCAGGTGCTGGTGGATGCGCGCGGCGAGCCGCAGCAGCGCGTGCAGCGCCTGCGAGCGCTGCGTGTGCTGTGAGTGTGCGTACCTGTATGAGCGGGTTGTGGTGCCGCAGGTGCTGGTGGATGCGCGCGGCGAGCCGCAGCAGCGCGTGCAGCGCCTGCGAGCGCTGCGCGTGCGGCGCGGGGGGCTCCACGAGGTACAGCACCAGCGCCGGCGCGCCGCTCTCGTCGCACTCCCACGAGCCCGGCTGCGAGGGCTGTGGCGTCGCCGATGGCGTTTCTTCCGTGTCGCCTGCAATCCAATTGTGTGTAAATTGATGGCTTCGCATGAAACCATGGATAAAGTATGTATATTTCGCAGCCATCTGGTTAGATCTGCTATTTGATTAAATGACTAGCGCGTTCATTGAATGACTAAAGGACAACTCGTCAAGTCGTTGAATGTAACATTCAACGTCTATGCCATCTGTTCGAGCTGTTTGACGCCATATTTGTTTTGGTGACTACTAGCGCCGCAGTGGTAAAAATGAATTAAATTTGAATCACCTGACTGATTTTATATCCGCTCTGTTCAAAGGGCTATGTTACAACCCGCTAACTAGTTGGACGTTGAGCGACGCTTGTTCAATCAACGTTTGGCCTAGTCATTCAATAAAACGTGGTCATTCAATGAACGTGCTAGTCATTCAATCAAATAGCAGATTCAACCAGATGACTGCGACATATACATCATATCATCAGATACACATCGATTGGTTGAATAACCTACGGATAGTTGAGAGATAATTACCCTGGCTGCCGGGCGTGGCGGGGTGGTCGGGCGTGGGCGCGCGCAGGTCGTGCGCGGGCCGCTCGGCGTCGAGCAGCGAGCGCTCGAGGCTGAGCGCGGCGAGCGCGGGCACGAGGCTGCCGCGCAGCGCGTCGGCGTAGGCGCGCACGTACTCGCCCAGCCGGCCCGGCGGCAGCGCGCCCGACCACTCCGCCGCGCCGCCGTCGCCCGCCCGCGCCGCCGCCGCCGCCGCGCGCACGATGCCCTCGCGCGCCACCCGGTGCACCTGCAACCGAGAAACATTGAGGACCAGGCCTATAAACTGTAGTTCTATTGGCTACAAGCTATATTAAATAAAAAATAAACCCTCGATACAAAAATCTTTGCTGGTAAACAGCTGGACCGTTTTAAATAGAATATTATCAAAATCCATCACTAGAATGTCAGACAAACAACACACAAAAAAAAGGTATCTAAATTTATCGGAACCAACACGCCTTGTACATCGCCTTCCGACTTACACCACATAGGCTAGTCCTTTTAAGATAGCATTGTTCGAGGCTACGCAATCGAACAGTTTTGAATCACCAGCAATATGTATGTCACGGCGTCAGCTCAAATTAATAACTTTAGTTTTATATCAAATTAAAGTCAGTACGCATCTACCAGCCGATCGGCGACTACCATTTCCTTCGCGTATTCACACCAATTAACCATTACGATTTATAACCATTTATTTAACCATTTTACCATACCATAAACTTTGTGTAGTTATAGTGTATTTTAGTGAAGTGCATTAAATACTTTAATAACCAATCCGGGTGTGTGACTGATCATCTCCCACAGAACCATTCAAACCATCTCTCCATAAACATTATTGTAGCGGGTAAACTCTGATAACTTAGGGCGAGCCCCTACAAGCATCATCCAAGAGTAGTCTACTCATCGACAGACGCCTGCCGAGTCGACACGTCCATACGTCGTAGACAACTCCCTGAAGAACGTCCGCAAGCAAGGGCTCCGTCAAGACATCACCTACTGACTTACACCACATACATTAGACCCTTCAAAATGAATTGTCTAATGACATTAAACAAGAAAGCTGCAGCACCTCATACACTGTGATCAACTAACTGAACAAGTTAATAATTTAAAAAACAAAAAACCCGCCTGCATGGATAACTACAATTATTTTATATTTCACCTACCTAAGAACACTCGGGCTATTAAGACAAATCTAACGATACCTCAAATGTGAAAATCCATTCAACGGTTCTACAAGGTAATAAAGAATATTACATACATACAAGATACGCGCTAAACACATAACCCTCCTGGCAGTCGGGTAAAAACATCCTCAAAGGCTTCGTCAAGACATCGTCTTCTGACTTACATCAAGCAAGACCCTTCAAGATAGACTCATCCATCAACCAAGTTTAGTCCACTTACCGGCTGATGCCTGCCGAGCCGACACGCCTCGAACGCAGTGGACAGCTCCCTTAAAACGTCGGCAAAGATTCCGTCAGGACATCGCCATCCACCGTGCCGTACGTAAACTAAACTCTTAATGATATTTCATCCAATGACGTTGGACAAAAGGATAAGAGAAGTCCACTCACCGACTGATGCCTGCCGAGCCGACACGCCTCGTATGCCGTTGACAACTCTCTGAAGAACGTCCGTAAAGGTTCCGTCAGGACGCCGCTTCCCGACTTACACATATACTGCATATACACGGTCGAGCTCCGTGGCGCAGCGGTCAACACGCTAGCCTGCGACACGGGGGTCCCGGGTTCGATCCCCGGTCAGGTCAAGATGGAAAATGATCTTTTTCATATTGACCTGGGTCTTGGATGTTTATCTATATAAGTATATATTATAAAATATAGTATCGTTGAGTTAGTATCCTGCGACACAAGTTCACAACTTACTGTGGGGCTAGCTCAATTTGTGTGATATGAAAAAAAAAAAAAAAAAAAAAAATATACTGGCCCTTCAAGATAACCTCATACAATCACCATCATCATTCAATGACGCTATAAAAAAAATATGCTACACTTACCGGCTGATGCCTGCCGAGCCGACACGCCTCGTATGCCGTGGACAGCTCTCTGAAGAACGTCCGTAAAGGTTCCGTCAGGACGTCGCCTTCCGCCGCTAACACCACGTAGGCGACGTCTCTCGCGTACGAGTAAGGTTCCAGAGATAGCCTCTCCCAATGCCTACAACAATAAACACAAATTATAATGGTCACATTGTGGAACAAGAATAGAAATGAGTTGAATAATCAAGGAATGGTATATAAAACTTCACTAAATGAGAAGCAGTCTTCTTATGCATCAGCATCAGTAAAGGGCAGCAGCGTCGAATAAGCCAAACAAACTGCGCTCACCAAGCCGTCTGCCAAGCGTGGTGATAATGGCAATGAATGATGAAAATCCTGAGGGGAGGCTATGTCCAGCAGTGGACTTCGTGCGGCTGAGACGAGTCTCTCTCTCTCTCTCATCAGAGCATTATCTCGGTCGCATAAGTTTCTCACGCGATCTTTTCGCGAAAATTCGCACATCCAGCGTAACGAATCTATCTCCGTGACACGCAGCGAACTCTTGTGACGTTCGAGCACAGGGCACGCCTCACTCCCATATTAAACTCCCTGAGACGAGACGAAACAACAACAAGATGAGACATTACTTAATGAAGTTGACGAGTATACTTACTTATTGTATAAGGAGACCTTTATTTTTATTTTTTTATTGTTAGGTTCGCAAACTAGTTGTTACATAGTTTAAACTAAATTTACATATAGATTTATCATCATCATCATCAGGTCTTTCTAGTCTCCACTGCAGGAGCACGACCCTCTCTGTACTACCAGAGCCATATACTAGCCTGAGTAGTCAGAGGATTTGGCCTACACTCTCCACGCTGGCCAGACGGGTTGGAGAGGGTTCTTTGATGTTAATAAGCTTTGTTTCCTTAGTCGCCTTTTACGACATCCACGGGATGACTTGGAGTGGTCCTATTCTACTCTGCCGGGAACCACACGGCTAGCATAGATTTATATAATAATATAATAATAATATACCTGTCATAATAGTGTAAGAAATGAATGAATAAATGAGTTACCTGAGCGCGTAGGGCGAGAGCGAGATCCAGTCGCGGTCGTGGCCGACCAGCAGCGGCGGCACGGGCTGCGGCTCGCACAGGTCCTCGTTGCCGCGGCCGGCCAGCCGGTGGAACTGCCGCCACGTCAGCGGGCCCGTCACGCCGTCCCACATGCGCGCGCCGCAGCAGCGCTTCTGGATTGCGTCTTGTAGGAGCGGTCGCAACCGTCGCATTAATCTGTAATGAACGTGACTTATTAGCTAAATAGACAATGCAAATAATCTTATTCGAGCTAGCCAACGATACACGGCGCCGAGGCAGTGCCTGCGACGCCAGCGTAAAATTTTTCTTTTTGCATGTTTGGCGGCAAACGAGTAACCTGATGGGAAGTGGTTTTACGCCTTTGAACATCAGCAACACCATAAGTGCTGATGCGTATAGTATACATATATCTGATCGCTGAGCGCCGTTGAAGGGCTAGCGGTACACGACGCCGGGGCCATCTATGTTTAAGGGCAAACGAGCACACGAGCAACCTGATGGAAAGTGGTCACCGTTACCCATAGACATCTGCAACACCACAGAAGGTGCTAATGCGTACACTCTACATATAGCTGGTCGTACCTGACGACGTCCCTGGAGGAGCGGGGCGCGCGCGCGCCGATGAAGGGCCAGCGGTGCACGGCGCCGGGGCCCGCGCCCGCGCCGCCCGCCGCCCGCAGCGCCCGCTCCGCCGCTGCGCCGCCGTCAGAGTATCTGCACCATACAACATATTATATTCAGCATTTATTCTGCAGGCAATTATTAAGTTAGGTGCCGTGACCAGGATTTGGAAAATAAGAACACAAGCGAAATATTTTGCATAAATTCTGTTTATAGTGTAAGTGACCAACACTAGTGTCACGAGATTTCAAACTGCGTAAAGGCATCTAATATAGCTTAAAGATTTCTATCAACGAAGACGGCCGGGATCAACGGGTGGTTCCTAGCAGAGTAGAATAGGATTACTCAAAGTCCTTATCGTAGAAGGTGACTTAGGAAACATAAGCGAAACAAAACTTATAATTTATCTCGAAGCCGCCTGGTCAGCGTGGAGAGTGTAGGCAAAAACCTCTGACTGCTCTCGCTAATATATGGCTCTGGTAGTACAGAAAGGGTCATGCCCCAATAGTTCCATCTGATGGTAATTATTTCGGAAAGCCCTCATTGAATAGAAATTTGTAGAACTAAGTAAACCTTCCTTCGCGTTTTCTTACTTACTAAAAACGCGGTTCCCGAGTATAGTAAGTACGAGTAACAAAGCAGTGGAGACTCACTCGAGCACGTTGAGCCGCAGCTCGTCGCCGGGCGGCGGCAGCGCCTGCTTGCGGGCGGCGCGCGCTAACGCCGAGGCGGCGCCGCCCGCCAGCCCGGCGCACGCCGACACCACCATGCCCGCCACCTCCGACAGCGCTAGCGCGCCGCCGTGCCCGCTCGGCTCCTCCGCCAGACCCGTGATCTCCATCTCGTCCTGCCAAGGAACAAAACTTAAGTACATTACAGAAATTCGATGCGACACCAAATTGTTCCTTCAAAATTTAAATCGACGTACGTACGTTATTTTTTATTACGCCTGTAGTAGCTGTATAAGCGAGTGTGGAGCGTCTCTCTTTCAACTTGTGCAAAATGTGTGTGGGTATGGCCTGGATTTTTTGTCAATATAGTTTAATTTTTTTTTTTTTTCAAAGTAGCGTCTTTAGCAAAACCAAGACCTAACCACTAACTGATTAGTGGCGCTTATGATCTTTGTAAATTTAAAATCATAAAAAAATCTGAAATCATCGAGGATAATTCCACTAACATCGCAATCGGCAAAACAGCTAAGGTTGCAAAGCATCCAGCATCGCGAGAAAAACGTCCCCGCAAAATGCCACGTGCGGGGCATGAGTGCCAGGTGATAAATTTTACTCGCGATATTGGTCGTTTTAAATATAACAATGAGGCTCGAAATTCTACTATATTTTTCCAGGCCGAAACCGTATCTCTGCCGTAACATCGCCATACGCCTTTTCGGTGTGTTTTATGCCTTAGGTCTTAGTTTTTAAGCTATACGACAGACTAACGAGGTCTTTAGCTCTCAGAGCCATTAGTTTAGCCTATAGCTTACCTCATAGAAGAGCCCGGCTCGATGCGCCAGCCGCCTGTTGACGATGGCGCTGAAGCCGCAAGTGCACCGGCCGGGGTCTTCGTCACTAGCGGAGGGGGAGCCAGGCGACGACGGCCCGGGCAGGTACGTAGCCGCGTCCGCACCGCGGATGTTGCCGACAACCTGAGAATTAATGTGGCTAATGTCACTTTCAAGATGGGAACTAACGTTTGTGTTCGAATTTGATTGAAGGTCAGGTATACGTTGGTAAAGATAGAGATAAGCTGAGAAAGGTTTTAATTGTTCGTTATGTATGATGCAAGTACGGTAAGTTGGATATTATAGTCGAGACAAGTGCAATAATATATAACCGATGACCATAATAGACAGCTTAACGTACGTGATCATACGACGTTTTTTCAATACATTTGCGACTGCCATAAACTAAAACAAGATTGCAGTTCGGAAAAAAAGTAAACAAAGTATGGGAAATCTTACAACTTGTAATAGTTTGGAGACTATTGGATGGATATGTATGTGTTGAAGTATAAGCAGAATACACTGCCGCTCATTACGATCACTGCTCATAACACACCCATAAGTCCCTATTATTATCATAGAAGTTCTACTTGAAACGTACCCTCGGCCCCGCGTTGCAGACGCACAGCGTGCAGCTGTCGAAGTTGTGGTCCCGGAAAACGTTGAGCACGGTGTCGGCCAGCAGCACGTTGAGCAGCAGCGGGCAGGCGGCGTGCGTGGCGCGGGGGGAGGCGGGGGACGAGCTGGGCGCGGGCGAGGCGCGGGGCGCGGGCGACGCGGGGGGCGCGGCCGGCGCCGAGCCCGCGCCCCCGCCCCCGCCCCCGCCCCCGCCCGGCGTGCTGGAGCACGCGCGCCGGTTGCGCGACGCCGAGCGCGACTCCGCGGCCGGCGACGCGCTTCGCTTCACGCCCGCTGGGTTCATATCTAATGTTAGATGCAGGTCTCATTTAGGTTACGTCGGGTGGCATTCAGTTTCATAAATAATGCATGGAAACAAAACGCAACGTGGGACACGTGTACCGCGCCTGACCCCATTTATATGTAGCCCACGCCTTAGTTTATGATCAAACGATATACAGGTCCATATGATGTCCAATATAAATCCAAAACAAGTACCTAATTGACAGAAGACCATGAAAACTGTAAGTGGAGAAATTTCAACAGCAAATATGTCTCGTAGCCCATAACTTTAATGAGAAATGTGCACTGAGAACAAGGTATGCTCGACCACAAAGTTAGATCTTCCCACTGGGCAAATTGTGCACCCAGGGAACCACACAGCTTCGACTGTGTTACGAATCGTTATACGAATATTTCGGATCGAATAAACTCTGTTAGCGCGTTTCGGAATCGTTCAGCACCATCTCGTGGGAAGACTTGTAATTATTCCTTGCAGGTCGCCATCTTATAGTTATTTCTTGTGAGTCGCCACCTCGAAGCTTTTGTATTCTTGTGCCGAATGTGTAAAATCATGAAGTGTAGTAACATTCACCTGTCCGGCTCTCCTCCTCCTCCCTCTGCTTGCTGTCCTGCTGCCAGCGCGGGCGGTACACGGCGTTGGGCGGCAGCGACACGGCCGGCAGCTGCTGCGACGGCAGCGACGTCAGCGGCGCGTACTTCGACGACCCCACGTACTTGTATATCGTGGGCGGTTTGAACACGTATGACCAGTCCTGGGAAGAAAAAACTGCATTTAGAAAAAAGTATATACAGATCTGCTGTAGTAAGTTATCATTTTAAAAATCTGCTATGTTACGAGCATATTACTAAGAGGGTCACCGCAACCACATTAGTTGACTTCAAAAAGTCACTTGCAAAAGTTTTGTAATCGAGTAAAACGCAAGTTGCCAGGTCATAGTTCTTATTCACGTCGCTTTCTTTTTATAACGCATTATTGCAAAGAAGCCACGCACTTGACATCACGGAGAGTAGTTTGATTTTATAGCAAAGGGCTCTGTTTTGATGGTTTCACACAGACCTCTAAAGGGTCTGGTGGGGGTGAACCCGCATGCATATGCCGCGAGTGTCCGTGAGACACCACCATGTAAATGTAGGGGTGTCTGCGGCGTGTCGTCGGCTAATGTGAACCCCGGGGATAGTTGCATGTGTTGCATGGTAACGTCACCCACCTCTATGGACTCTGGAGGAGGCGAGCACGCGTGTAGTTGCCGTGAGTGTCCATGAAACACCACCATATAAATGAAGATGTGTTTGCGGCGTGTCGTCGGCTCATGCGAACCGTGGGGAAGGTGGCATGTATTGCATTGGTGACGTAACTCACCTCTATAGGATCCGGAGGAGGCGAGCCCGCGTGCAAATGCCGCGAGTGTCCGTGAGACACCGCCATATGCGCGTGGTGCGAGTGTAGGTGCGTCTGCGGCGTGTCGTCGGGCGAGGTGAACCCCGGCGAGGGCTGGGTGTGGGGCTCCATGCTGGGCGGCGTGGGGAACATCTTGCTGAGCTCCTCGGCGCGCACGCAGCCGCGCCCCATGTAGCGCGACTCCTCCATCGACTTGTTCGAGTCCGGCGGCGTCTGGACGGCCAACTGGAAGTACAACGATTAGTTGCAATATTATTGATACAGTCGAAGGTTATAAATTTAACAGTGAATAATTAAAGCATCTATTTTTGCACCTCTGTCAAACCTGAGTTAAAAAAGTCTTTGTAACATCATCCGTTAAATCGCGTAGATTATCGTCAAATTTCCTCTAAAACCTTCAAGTGTATAGTCAAGAAAATCATGAAATTGGTACAGACGCCAGGTTAAAGTCCATATAGAATTTTCCTAAAAGTCGTGTGCAGCTACGGTTACTTTTTTTTTCAACACACTTGCTCATAAAGTGGCTCTATGGTCACTGCAATTAGGCACAGAATGACACCCATAATCAAACTGTGACTTTTTCATTGCTATAACTCACTAGTGAGTTATAGATTTTTTTTTTAATTTTATTGGTTGAGTTGCTTTGATCTTAAAAAAGTTTTTATTAAAAAAAGATCGTGTTCAATAGAACAAATAAATGAATGTTCCTATTGCTTGCTCATTTCAAGCAACTTCTTATTTAAATAGATAATTTTAACTCGTACGTGTTTAATAAATAAAACTTTCACTCAAATATAACTTTTGTTTTCTCGGTAATAAAAGAAAACTTTAAATTCCCCATTTTGTACGTGGCAGAATAGGAGCAAATCCTTTGCGCGGAAAATAAAAAAAAAATCTCATCCCTTTAGTCTGTGGCCGATCGCAATGCGCGCGCATAGGAAAACTGTTTAATTTTTCCCGCCATAGCGAAACATTTTTCACAACTCGTTTTCACTATTGAAATTATAGTTATTTATTAATTAAAATGTCTACAAGTACTAGTTACGAAGAAAATTATTTATGTTGTACACCGCCCGATATAAGATGTGAAGACCTTAACGTTATGGAAAGTTTACTACCTGAAAACTCCAAGGAAAAATATCTATTAGCGTACCAAAATTTCATAAAATGGCAAAACAGCAAGAATACGCAGTCTTTTTCAGAAAATGTGTTCATGGCGTACTTTAAAGAATTATCTTCTAAGTACAAACCTAGCTCTTTGTGGTGTTTATACTCAATGTTAAAAAGTACAGTCCGAACAAAGAATGGAGTGGACTTAAAAACATACTCTAATTTGTCAGCTTATCTAAAGAGACTATCCAATGGATTTAGAAGCAAGAAATCAAAGGTTTTATCGTCTGACGATATAGAAAAATTTATAAAAGATGCTCCAGATAACCAATATCTGGCTACTAAGGTTAGTTAAATTAATTTTAAATATCTACGCGTCTTCAGCCTGTGTTGTATGTTGAACTTAATCATTATTGTTTCTTTTTTTTTCAGGTTGCTTTAATATTTGGTGTAACTGGTGCCTGTAGGATACAAGAATTAACAAATATAACCGTAAAAAACATAGAAAACCATGGACAGATGCTTTTAGTGAAGATACCTATCACGAAAAATAAAATACCGAGGTCATTCACCATACACGGTCCATTCTATGAAATTGTGAAGAAGTATGAAAGTTTGCGGTCACCAAAAGCAAAAACTGACCGTTTCTTTCTAAATTACCAGAATGGTAAATGTACCTGTCAGCCTATAGGTATAAACAAATTTGGTTCTATGCCTAAAGAAATCGCAAAGTTTTTAGGTTTAGCAGATGCTGAGAGCTACACTGGACATAGTTTCAGAAGAACTTCAGCTACATTGCTGGCTAATTCAGGAGCTGATATAATGACTTTGAAGCGTTATGGTGGGTGGCGATCTAGCAATGTAGCAGAATCATACGTAGAAGATTCCATACAAAACAAGAAGGAAATTTGTGCAAAAATCACAAAAAGAATTAAACTTGATTCTGAGGCGCTTCCTACTGACGAAACACCAAGTACATCCAATGATTGGATTTCACCTACCTACACGAATAATGAGCCATCTCAAATTACAATAGAACATGAAAGTATTTCAATAAATAATCTATCTGATGAGACCGCTATGCCATCAAAAACAGTTAATTATAATTTTACTAACTGCACATTTACTAATTGTTTCTCTAAATAAACTTTTTATCTACTAAATAAAATGAGTTTTTATTGTTATTTTATTCACAAGTGTGTTGAAAAACGTCGTATGATACACGTGTGTATTGATGATTACCGTCCTTGGCTCTCTTAAGACCCTCGCCTGCGGCTCAGGTCTCAATGGCGCCTCGGCGGTAATCACCAATGTTACACACTAGTACCATAATGTACTATTACAGTACTTCTTCTAAATATTTCCTAATCAATCAGTGCCATCGATTTTTACCTTTAGTTAAACCACATTATACAAGGATACTATTTATCCAGATAGAATTTATGAACTTTTATAGTTAATCACGAAAGACTATAAAGCTTTCGTTACAGTTTATTTTAGAAAAACATAAGAATAAAATAGGTAAAGTGATAATTAACATTAAGCAATAAAAGGCACTACACTACAACACAAAACAAGTAATGTAAAGAAGGGTGTACACTCACAAGTCTTACCGACTCATCGCCGCTGGCCGCGTCGTCTGAGTTGTCGAAGATTTGGTCGAGGTCTTTTAACGTCGGGCACAGCCCGTCCGATGTGAATAGATTCTTGTACTCTTTTACGTCCTCCTTTAACAAAAATGTGGAAGTATAACTATAAGATAAAATTAAGGTATAGACTGTATGCAAAATTATTCAATTAAGGTAAATTTTGTCAATAGTCGGTTTTATACTTCACATGGCGACCCTGCCGGTCGCTGTTTGATGTCATATGCGTACCAATGTTTTCGCAATTAAGGGTACAGAAGATCATACAAATATAGAAAAAAAGTCAGAAAGTGAACTTGAAAGGTCACTGCTCAAGACACAACCAAGATCACTCCAAATAGCCAATATCTTGCTGTACTCTGAATTTTAAGGACCACATTACTTGATATATGTGACATTTACATTCAAAATTTGTGTAATATCCCTATATATTTTTTATTTATTTATCGCTCCGCACTGGACTGAAAATAGTAAGGAAGAAAACGATATTGCTTCTTTGTTTATACTAACTTGCTCCTGTTTCTCTTGCTTTATGTCTATGTCTGCGGTTGGTACGCAACATCGTGTTGGAGAAGAAAAGTCGACAAGCGGTCTTGAAAGGTCACAACCAAGATCACTTGAGATAAGATACGTTGCTGTACTCTGAATTTTAAGGACCACATTGTTCCGTACTAGACCAAAAATAGTGAGAGCAAAATAATATTGCTTCTTTTTTATACTAACTTGTTCCTGTTTCTCCTGCTTTATGTCTATGTCTGCGGTGGGTGCGAGCGTGGCCATGGTGGTGTGTTCGTGGCCCGCGTACAGGTCGCCGCCACGCGTGCCCAGCGCTAGTTCTTCGCTGAATGCGTTCTCCTCGCTTTTGAATCGCTTCACTGGGTGCTCCAGCCTGTGGACAGATAGGTTCTTGCTTAGTTAGAGAATTGATCGGAGCGTGCGCGTAAATCATTCATACAGATACGGCAGGCAACAAATCGGGGAAAAAATTATATCTGTCGTTTTTCTCTCAATCATCTGAATCAGCATAAGTTTAGGGCATGTGGTTCCCATGCCGTGTGGTCACCGGCAGCGTAAAAAAGGATCACTCCAAATCTTGCGTGGAGAGTGTAGGCCAAATCCTCTGACTGTTGTGGATAATATTGGGTCCTTACCTATGAACTTGGCGTTTTTTTTTTCGTTTGCCATTTTGTTCCTAATGCCAATAATTGTCATGTAAACAATTGTTTTTATTTGAATTTAAAAGTAGCCTATATTATTAACATTCTGCATGCATAATTTTTTTATTTTTGTGTATTTAATTATTGGGGAATACTCATAAAAAGCACTCGTTTCAGGTTTGTCCGTTTTAATCAAAAATGTAGTCCTATTTCTATTATTTTTCAAACTTTCGAGTAAATTTTAGTATGTATAAATTAGACTTAATGTTGTCCGTAACTAAATTCAAAATTTCATTTTTGTTGGATTTATCAAACCAGGAGCGCAAGTCTGTTAATTTAAATCTATTGTCATAATATTATCAGACTAACACGAAGCAATTCATTCGCCACTCAAAATCCGTAGTCCGCTAAATCAAAATATTGCTTCAATGATCATGGTCTAGGAATCGTGGCAGATTTGGACGTGGTGTTTACATATTCAAAAAACCATTGCATGTAGTGTGTCTGCCACCAAAATATATGAATAGAATCTTCAATGAGGACGCTTTTCTGGAATTTCATGTACAAAAAATGCTTTTCTTTCATTGAATGGCTGTCAACTGAACTGATAATTTTTTCTTATGGGCCCCGACCTGAGAAAGTTGGTTGTTCATATTAACGAGCTCCGTGGCGCAGCGGTCGAACGGAACGGATGGTCCAGGGTTCGATCCCCGGTCAGCTCAAGATGAAAAATGATATTTTTCAGATTGGCCTGGGTTTTGGATGTTTATCTATATATGTATATGTAATAAAATATACTTAGTATCGTTGAGTTAGTATCCCATAACACAAGTAATAAGTAACACTTACTTTGGGGCTAGCTCAATCTGTGTGATTTGTCCGTATATATTTATTTATTTATCTGACAGAATTTTCTTAACATATTGTGTAACGAAGTACACATAAAATCACAGCTAAGTAGGGGCTACAAGTCAAAGATTAATAGTCCACCAACTTATAAAATGTTCTTGGAAAAGAATATCAGAATTGACAAATTCCATTGAAAATTAGTTTCACAAGTAAAACTATTCAAAGTCAAAGTTTAATTATTTATTTTCTACGGGACCCTACACTGTGTGTGGGACGATACACACTTGGCCGCTTTTTTAGATGGAGTTATTGTTCAGCGGCACTGTGGCGTCATGTCCGGCAAGCAATTGGTTGGTATTGGTCAACAATGTGTAAGTGGTCACTGTTTATCAAACATTTTCCAGTGTCAGCAGCTTATCGGACCCTACGAGTCAGTGCTGCCATCCGGTGGCAAGCATTACAGAAAACTTTCACCTCAGAGCAATAGACTTTCACGCATCGTTAATTTTTCTAATGCTTTGCGAAAGAGTGACTTAATATATTTTACAATCGGTTAAATAATAATATGGCTCAATCCAAAGAGGAAGAAAGGTCTCTTCAAAAAGTATACCTATTTTCATTCTTAAAAAAAAACACTGTCACTCAAGCCTCCATGAAAACCTGTCATCTGACCTTATCCATACTTGTAAACAAATAATTATTATTTGGATATTAAAAAACGTTGATATTAAAATAATTTAAGAGGTTGTAATACATCTTAAGGTGTGCAATGAAGAGCAGTATTTGACAATAAAAAAATATTTTATTGCAACCAATGATACAGCGAATAAATGTAAGTAGATACAATTAGAAAGTAACTAGGTACTAAAGTATATTTAAGGTTCAAAAAACAATTTGTTACGTATACAGTACCTTACTTAACCAACAAACACTTATCACTTATCATGAAATGCTGTTTGAAGTGCGATCAATATTTAGCCTGAAAAAATAATGTGCCTGAGAGATCTGTAGCTAATAAAGCGAGTAAAATTTGAGCAAAAACTAGTTCATAATATCCTAACTTCCTTACCAATATTATAAATGCGAAAGTGAGTTTGTTTGTTACGGTTTCACGCCCTATCTACTAAACCGATCATCATAGAATTTTGCATACACATAGGTTAGGGTACAGAGAAGGACATACTCGTAGGGCTTATAGGTATAATACGGGCGAAGCTATTATTGTATAAATGCGAAAGCAACTCTGTCACTGTAGCGTCTTCGCGCTTCAACGACTCAACCGATTTGGATGAAATTTACCAATGAAGTAGTGTAAAAGGTTCAGCGTAAAAAGTAGTGCTTTTACGAAACTGACATTCATTACTTTTATAAATTATAAAACGATTTGGCAAAGCCATAAACGCGTCTTCTGGTGGGGGCTTGCTATCAGACGAGCTTTACTCTAAACCTCGTATGAATGCCTAAATTCAAAGAGTTTAGCAGTTTTGTTTTGACATCAGAATAAATTTGGGTTTACATTAAAATATGAATCCTAACATGATGACAAAACGAGTGTCTTGTTTTTCGAGTTCACGTGTATGTATGTATATGTATGTGGGTTTCTTTATTCTTCGTAAACTTACACTCTTCAGAGTGACATAGGCTAAATATTTTAGGACAGTTTTAATTACTCTTCGAAATAGAACTCGTTTATTAAAGTGCATTTTGTTTATTTTATAGACTATACTTGAAAAAAGATGATGTAACTATCCAGAAAAGGAGATTTTGCTACCAGTCGAATCTTCACTTTTTCTTCCGATCCTGATTATGAAAAGAGAAATAAATCTTTGTTACAACTTTTTATAAAAAAAAATAACTGATAAAAAATTTAAAAATATATAAATGTCCTGTAACTTATTGTTTTTGTAATGTGCACATCATCCCTTTACACTTGCTAGACCCGGGAATATTTCAAAATACTGATAAAACTCTCTCACCTTACCTTGTATACAGCTGGACCAATTTTGATCAAAAATAGCTGAACACTCCCACAAAAAACTGCATCAAAATTGATTCATCTCTTTGGGAGCTACGGTTATACAGACACACAAACAGACATGTCAAGCTTATAGTATTTTGCGTCGGGGGAAGAATAAAGGTAAACATTATTGTCCATGGACCGTTAAAATCAGCCCATCAAAATGAACAACTTTTCCTATGGGATCAATGTTGGGATCTCGAAAATTTTCATACAAGTGTTCGGACGATCGGCATAATTATTGTAGCACTGAAAATGTCTAAAGTTTTTTGAACAGCATTTGGCCCTTAAGAAAAGTTGTTCATTTTGACGGGCTGATTTGATGGTTTGGAGAACAACGGTGTTTACCCTAATACCCAATATATGCAACCCTGGACGTCGTTCCCCCTTGGGTGGGTGATCATAGGTGGCATAAAAATATTTCGAGCTCCTCTGTGTTTCGCAAGGCACGTTAAGCCATTGGCCCCGGCCCTCATCATTGCTGGCTATGTCATATGCCTTTGGGCAGCTTAAAATATCTGACACCAGTGTTGGCCTCCTACACACAAGAAAAACAAAATCAAAAGTAATAAAGAAATCTTTATTTTAAAGATTGGTGTGTATGGTCTATGGAGGAGTGTGAATGGGGGAGTGTGCAAGTTGGATGACAAACGATATTGTGGTAGGGTACCATATGATAGAGATGGCCATAAAAAGTCCTAAACTTAGGAAGATAAACCATTGTGTTTGGGCCTATGTAGACCGATTTGATTTTCTTGGCAAGTATTTAAAATGAATTTGCTGGTAATAAACGCTTACACAAATATCTTTTTTTGTTTTTTATCTATACATATAATAAAACAGTAAAAATATTTTGTCTGTACATTTAGTATTTTTGACTGAAATGGATAGAGGGACACTTAAAAAGAATAATTCTTCTTTTTATTTAAGAGCTTTATAGCTCTTGTCGATGGAGTATGCGCCAAACTTCTCTATCTTCTGCTTTAAACTTTAGGAGACCAAGGAAAAGTTTTGTTGATCAACTAAAGAAGAAGGCTGGTGTCATGTCGTATCAAGAACTAAAGTCTAAAAAGAATAATAGAAAGCAAAAATATGTTTTTAGAATTTCTTGTCTGTCTGTCTCTCTGTCTGTATGTATGATCACATTTATCTCCGGAAATGTTGGACGGATTCGAATGAATAGCTGTTAAACCGGGGCAACATATAGGGTAGAAATTATTTCGAAAAATGGAACACTTGATGCAGCATCATAATGGTCCAGCTGAACTATAAGAAATATAAAAGTGGAGCCGTAGCAAAAGATGAAAGCCTGATAAGCAGTTTTGTTGAATTATAAAATATCTGAGATTTGGAACACCTCATGCAGAACCATAATGGTCCAGGTAAACTATATGAAATATAAAAATGACGCTGTAGCAAAAGTTGTTCAGCCTGATTAGTATTTTTTGTTGAGGTAAAAGATCGAAGATTTAGAACATTATATCGACAGTTTTACAGAGTCACACTCTCTACTGGGATAGAGTGCGTAGAGTACGACTAGCTCATATTACTGGTGACCGCCCAGCGGTCCCCCTTTTGGCAACGTAGTTTACAGCCCATACGGCAAAAAATGGGAGTTTGCTGTCTCTCTAAGCCTTGAACACACAGAAAACACCTAAAGCCGAGGTCTGTCCCTCGCGAAGGCCCTTTGGAGATGTGCGATAGGTTGAGGGCACTCTACCCATACCTCAAAGTTTGGTGAAGTAGCGCAAGCTCACTTGGAGCTAGCTATATAGTCTTCTTCTTATCGTGTCGGTGGCTCAAAAAGTCTAAAATAATCCTATATTTTATCCCTCCAATATTTAGCAACAGCCAATGCAATGCCATTGAATTTTATAACACTGCTACAAGTATTTTCTTATGTATGTTTAGTTCGTATAAAGGTAGGTATATTAATATGCCGGAGTCATAAAGTCCACGCAAACGAAGTCGCGGGCATCAGCTAGTTTTTTAATAAACTCAATTACTATCCAATAAAAAGATTAATAATTTTAAAATGAGATTTATTTTTTCTTTATGATATAAAAATGCCTAAGAAATACGAAAATCACTATCACTACATATTATAAAACAAAGTCCTCCGCCGCCCTGTCTGTCTGTTCGCGATAAACTGCTGCACGGGTTTTAATGCCGTTTTCACCAACCGATAAAGACATTCACGAGGAAGGTTTTAAAAGGCATAATACATGCCCGCCCGGGCACAGCAGGGCAGGGCTGCTAGTCGATGATAAAATATTGTCTCACTTTTCACACATCTAATTAAACGAGCAGGATAACCATTTTAAACGTCTTTTCGTAGAGAACAGGCTTTTTCTTGCTTCTTCAGAGCTAGGCTGGGTCGCCCTAGTACTGTATAAAAGTTAGGTTACCGGTATTAAGTAAACCTTGTGTAGTATGCTTTGTAATTGATTTTTTCTTCTTATTCTAGGTAAGTACTGCCTAGTTTAAAGCATGCTTCTTTCTCAATATGTTAAGTTCTGCTATTTTTGATCTTGCATTTCTTGTAGGTACGTACACTGCGAAGGGGAATATTACATAGTTTTACATTTTTTGAAGAAATATTCAAAAGCGTATAAGGATTGAAAATTTCCATATCTTAGACAATATTTTCTCAAGCTTAGTAACTCGTAGAGCACAACAACTGCTTCATTATTGTACATAACAAGTCGTTTGCGAGTCCGTAGATCACTTATGAGCCGTTTACTAATCGTTTTTATAACGATTTTATGAAATATTCACAAAATAAAGATATTCTAAAGGATTTTACACAACGTCAATAAGTCAAATAATAAGATGTCAGTGCAAGCTTAAGTCAAAGTTCTGTCAGAAATAGCAGACTTACAAATATTTTTGCAAATGGCGTCCACAATATTTTCTTAATGGCGCGATTCTGACCAAAAAATAGCAGACTAGGAAAAGTGTTAAATGTCTGTCATTTTAGGGCCAGAATGGTTACCAACGATCGTGAATTCAAAATTGCAGACTTGCGGCCCAGGAATAATACTAAAAACGTTAGTATGAAAAATTCACTTTGCTCGAAATTCTCCATAGAAAACGCCAATTTCATAGGTAAGAACCTAATATATAGCTCTGGCAGTAGAGAGAGGGTCGTGCTCTTGCAGTGGAGACTAAAATGACCTGATGATGATGACGGTGGAAAATCCTGCATCAAGTCAGAAAATCTATATTTTACTGAGGCTGATCGAAACTAAATATATTTAGGCCCACGCTCACAGAGGTTATCAATAAAAATAAATAATATTTCCTATATTTATTAAAGATGAAATCAAATCATAATCTCATGCAAAAATAATAAAAAGAATGTCGCCGTCAATCATAACGTGTCAAACGCAGTCTCCAACGTTTGCACTGCGCAAGTTGGCTCATAATGTGGCGAGTCTAAGATTCACATTGGACTGCCTTCTGTCCAAAGTGTCCGTGTATAGGACTCGCTATTTGATTACTTAATTTATTTAAAAAGTGTATTAATAATAAGTTCATATAGCTATGATTGTCCGAGACACATATTATAAGTCAAGTAAAATGTTTGTTCCTACTAATGTTAAGGAGAATGGTCTTGTCTTGTAAAATTTATCCTAGGGCGTTCTAATATGAGGCATTTCCTAACGACCTCGCTGACCCAGCACAGACTTGTAATGAATGGCCCTACGAATTAAAGCTATGTTCATGTGACCGGTCACACTACCGGTCTACATTTTCTGCATTTGAAAGAAATTCGACAGATTTCGCAAAAGGTGAAAAAATCTATATTTCAACTCTTATTAATTTTCAATACTTAATTAATCTTGACAGTTTTGTAAAATTGTTATTGAATGGCGACTAAAAGACAACTAAATATTATGAAATGTTATGAAATGAAAATAGTAATAAAATCAAACTTTTCAGAAATTAATTCAAGTGTACTGAGATAATCTAAAACATCTGCATACCTGTAGCGGCCAAAAGTTGCGTTCAACACACAAACACTTTTACATAATTACATGTAAATTGACGTCAAAGTGAAATCTTCATCGAGGCGATACAAGCTTTCACTTTTTATCTATCTACTATCTCAGACACATAAATTAGTTTGCAAAAAATTTGGACTATGAAAATATTAGGCCAATTAATTTTGTTATTTTCAGATAGTGATAGATTTATATGTGTAATTTTAAAAATAAGGTGAATTTGCTGTGTACTTCGTTTCATATTAGGAAAACGTTGTTGAAAGGGACAATAAACACGGTGCAGATAAACTGTCCATTCGATAGAAGTGTGCCTAGTGCACCACTATCACCAGTTCATGAACAAGTTGGCGATCCTTTGCTGTAGTCGTACATAAAAACTTCTTCATTTTCTAGGAGTCGACCTGGGGTACAATTTTCGATCGCGTAACTCACTCAATGAATGATTTACACGATTGTTGCAAAACACCTCATTCTCTGACGAATTAATGCAACGAGCGGTTAATTTCGCTCAATATTCTGCCACAGCAACCGTTACCGTTTAACGCTACATTTCATGTAGATTTCAAAAGTCTTCAATACAAGCTATAGAAGCGTTATCTGTGTGAAACAAGGACAAAATCAATATTTTTGTTGAAAGCTGTCTGCACGAAATACCATTTTAGCCGTGTTTTCGTAACTGTCGCTTGACATGACACAGCTCAACATTTTGCCGTGCCATGTGAGTGTGAATTGTAGACGTACACGTCTTGCGTTTAGACTTAGAAAAAATAATTTTGTTAGCTAGATTGGTAATTCGATTAGTTTAGTTGAGCAACAAGTTATGAATACTTGTACTCACCAAGCGTACACGGTGGTATAGTCGTAGAGCATGTGCAGCGAGTGCTCGTCCTCCAGCGGGTCGACCTTGCGCTCACACACGGGCAGCGTGGGCCGCTTCAGCAGCTCCACGGCCGGCGGCTCCGCGTGGTTGGCCGAGTTGTTCGCCGAGCCGCTCGGTGGGGAATCGCCCTGCGGATAAGCAAGAGAAAATTAAACTTCTAATTTTAAAAATACTATTAATTCTGTCAATGGCGTGCATTCTGTCTTCAATAAATGTCAGTACGGAGCAGCAACTTTCTTCAGAAGTGCAAAGTTCGATACAGATATCAAGTCTAAATCCCCTTAGATAGGTATGGTGTTTATGTACATAATATTGATTCCCGCTAATGGTTTTCCTAAAAGTTGAAACACCTGATTGGCCGGGTTTGTTGACCAACTAGCGTTTGTGTGTATGGATTTATCATAAATAATGATAATCAAAGTTGGTTCATTTTGGGATTCAATATTATCACATCTGTATCCCTTGCGGGGTAGACAGAGCCCAAGGTCATAAAACCCAAAGGCTACGTTTGGCGTGTTAGTGGGCGTTAAGGTGGAAAGCGAAATCAAAATATTGATGGGTTGCTAGCCGTTCGCCTATTGACGTGATGCCTTAGATTTTCATCCAATCTCTTGGCTTGCTTTTACGGTCTGCGCGGAAAGAAAAGCAGCTGGTATATTCAATCATCATCTCAGATGGCAGCCGGGACCAACGGCTTAACGTGCCTTCCGAACGGAATTATCTCTCTTATCAGACAATCAGGTGGTTCATGCCTGCAATGTCCTAACCAAACTAGAAACAACTTAACAAAGTATTCTTCTCGTGGAAATCGAACCCACGACCCTTGGGTCAATAAGGCAAACGCCTTAATCACTGGACCACAGACTACAATGTATTTTATTTTCTCACAAACCTGCATGGATTCATTGAACTTATTGATCTGCCTGTATTATAATGATAGTGCCGTCAACCACGGCGTGTCTAGGTTACCTGCGCGAAGAGCTTGGTGCCGGGCGCGGAGGGCGGGGCGGGCGTGGGCGGCGCCAGCGGGTCGGGCGTCGGCGCCGGCGTGTGCAGCGACGCCGGCACGCCGCTCACCGCCTGACCACAACACTGACATTGAGTGACCCGTTGTTATACTTAATATCTTCATCTCACGTTAGTTTCAATGATATAACACTAACAGCTTAGCTTGCCCACATTATGGACCTTTCATCGTGCAGATGTAACTGAATAACTGCAGTAATTATAAACACTGATGACTGCAAAATGCAAAATGGCAGATATTAGGCCGCAAGGAAAAAAATTGATGGGAATTCACGAAAACTATCCAGCATTGGTCCCATAGGCACTGCTATTTATATCGACGGACTGTATCACCCCCTTTAAGGGGCCAGAACGTGAAAAATTTCGCCATGTATAAACTCAATGTTTGTCAAAAACATTGAGACAGTATGCGTTAGCCCACGTTATAACGGAAGTAAAATGAGACGTGCAAAGTTGCCAGGAAATGGATTTTTCCACACCTCACGATCGTATAATATAGTATAGAGTATGTGCGTACATACTCTATACCATATTATACGATCGTGAGGTGTGGAAAAATCCATTTCCTGGCAACTACTACGCACCTGCTGTCCCTGCTGCGCGTGGTGCGGCGAGGGCGGCTGCGCGCCGGCGGAGGAGGGCGCGGAGGCGGGGGGCGCGGGCGAGCCGCCGCCGCAGCTGCCCGGCGAGCACGCGCCCGCGCCCGCGCCCAGGCACAGCGCGCCGCCCGCGGACCTGCCGGACGGGACCGAGTCAGCATATGCTGCTACATGTAGGTCACGCATTCTCTAGCCAACGCTACACTTGATGTGTTCTATTGTGACGTCATCACAGAATTACTAATGTATGGAACGCAAGATCGCAGCGTCCCCCGCAATATATCGGACATCTCGTCCGTTCTCGGGTGAATTTGATAGGTTTGAAAAACGTCCTTATTAAGTACTAACGTACAGAACGCAATATCGTAGAGTCCCCTACAATATGTACCTCTCCCTCGTTCTAGAGTGTATTTGATAGTTTTCTTCAAAGCTAGGGTAGTCACACGTTATATACCGCACCGTTTCTTCATCATCATTTCGTGTAGGTGACATGGTCAGTCGAACATGCATCGTTTCTTAAACGTACCTACATTAGTAATTGAATTCATTCTGTGATTACGACCCTGTTTGTTAACTAACACATGATGTGTGCACGGATTTTGTAAAAGTTAGGCATCACCGCTTGTATGAAGCGCCATATCTGTGTGACGTGTGACGTTATACATTCAACAAACTTATCTGTCATCCAAATCATCACAATAAGTGTAAATGTTGGCTAGTGAATACGAGACTGATGTAAGATGAAATATTGAAAAATATTGAGATTCACATGTATTTCATGCGATATTACTTCACATCATTTTAAGAACACGTATATTTAACAAAAACAGAAGAATTACGAAACCAACCATGAAAATACCCAATATTTTCCAATAAAATCACATACCTTAAATATATTGCATTCAGTTTTTGAACGATGAAGTAATGTTGCTAATCAAACACTATGAACATGAAAGACATTTTGATGAACAACATATGAAATCACATAGTGTTTCCGAGTTATTGCCTTGAGATGAGAGGTAGATGTTACTGATATCCATGAACATGTGCGCTACCTTACACTTCCACTGATTCTCCAATATGGCGAAGGAATATATACCCAATTAGCTATAAGTAAGGTAACAATTTAAATATCGATGTGCAGGTATTTTTACCAATGGAACTAACATGAATTACCAGTGAGATATTGCGTGAAAATACTCCTATAATACTATGACATCAAACTCGTTTATTTCATTTAATAACGAGTCAGTATGGCATATTCCACGAATGAAATATGGCGTTTCACAGAACAGGGAATGTGACTGTCGCTCGCGTGCTACTAAAGAAGCCTTGATGTATGAAATGTTCAATACATTTCATACGAAACAAGCGTGTCGAGGGCGGTACCTTTTAATGATGTTTTAGGTTACAATTGTAGTTGTAGAAACTCAAAAATCTACTATTTTCTACTTACTTGTGATACAGTTTACATCAGAATTTTATTTCTTCGCCTTTTTACTTTAATTATGATACCATACCACAGCACGCATTTTTCGTTTTTTTGAGCACCAACTGACAGGACAAGTATGCGACTTTCGCCTACTAGTTGGGCGCGGGTTGTTACGGGTATAATTATTATTTCATCTATAGAAGGGCGCAAGCGACCTTCCCTGTTCTGTGGCGTTAGTAGAAGACACAAAACATGCAATATATGGCAATCGGGCATTCGCTTTGTATTCATGCACTATTGATCTACAATGCGATAAATATGATAAATATTTTATGTATGTATTGCATGCATATTGAAGCAACATTGCATTATTTGTGGCTCGCTTTGTAGGACGCTGCGTAACTCCGCGAACGTGTTGGGCGTAAAACTAACTGAAAAGGCATACGGCGCAGGCACTTTGATAGGATTTTAACCCTTATTGTTATACTCAAAACGACCAGCATTGCGAGAAAAATCTTTGTCGCAAGCTACCGCAAGATGCCACGTGCGGGCAATGATTTCTTGCGATATTGGTCGGTTTGTGTATCATAATAAAGCTTAAAATCCTATCGTAGTGTCTCACGACTGTAACGTGTCTGCGCCGCGCCTTCGCTTTTCTGCTTCGTTGAGGTTTACGTTAAATACTCCAGTCGTTCTGATCACAGCTCGTATTATCATATACCGTGTAAATTTGTAACCTAGCCATCTCGAACGAAACACAACTGATCATACTGTACAACTTTCCCCAAAGATCATGAGACGAACTATTAAAAAAGAAATGGGTACCCCATACTAAAGTGATATAAGAAGTGCATTTTTTAAATATATTTCGGCCTACATATTTCAACTTCCCATAAGGATGGGAAGTTGTTTAGTATAGGAACATTCGAGAATATGGCAAGGTCACAGAATTCCACGTTGTATAAACATAAAAAGCCAATAGAAGTTTACAAGAAACGTGATCACGTTCGGAGAATCGTCACGGCAGTGAGTTTCGATGACGAGTAGGCATGACCGATATGTGGTTAAAGAACTTTATTTCTCAAATAAATTCTTCCTTTGTTCCTAATATAATAATGAAATAAAGCCCCCTTTCCCATATTACAAAATTCTAGGAGAGCGGTATTATTACACTTCTAGATAAAGCCCCTGATGCATTTTACCTGGGATAACGTTTATAACCTATAGCTATCCCTTTTCGCGAAATAATAAAGAGCAGGATGGCGATAGTTTAAAGCGCGATATGAACTTAGTCTCGGGTGCCATGCATGGACTTACTCTCTAGTGTGGCACGTTTGGCACTAAATTAGGCATAAGGTGATTTAAATAGCTGTCCTAAAGATTATGTCTCAGTATGGTGTTAGCCTTTCATACAGTCGACTCACGCGTGATGTCTCAAATAATTTTTATTTATATCCAAAAAATGTTATAGACCTAAAAGTAACACATATGTAAGCTGAGAATCATACCGCTATTATACTTCGCGTAAGCCATACCGCTAGTAGCGTTCAAATTTGCATATTTTTTTTTTCTTTAATCTCCAAATGTCCACACTAGTTTCTGTTCCAAGAATTAGTGAGCTGAAACTGCAATAAATATTATTTTTGCCTCAGTAATTGGATCTTTTTAATATTTCATACATTCAACCCATTCAAAATTATGAATTACAGTAAAAGCTCACTAAAAATCCCTGAGCTTGATGGTAGAATCGATAGAATCATTTATACGAGTAAATGGTATACGATCGGTGTTCATTTCCTTCGTTCGCCCCACGTGCTGGTGAAAAGTCCAGGTGGATGAATTTTCTTGAGTGAACACTTCACGCATCTTAAATGCACCTTTTTATCGTATTGACATTGAATTTAATTTAAATCTATTTCAACTGTTTATACTATTAGACAACATGAATTAATAGTTTTGCGTGAAATGAACACCACAAGAAATAAATCACGATATTTTCAGATAAATATACGATAATCTGTATTGACCGTTTGATGATTCAGATAACTCGCTTCGATGAAATGAGTTGAGTGAGTTCTAGCGAGATGAACAAGCTCAATTTTCACTGTATGAGAAGTTACAGTAAAAAATGAGCTTCGAGATTCAGCAATGTTGGCATAATTCAGACTGACCCGCTTGCATCGGCCTGGGCCGGATGGCATTTTTCAATGTGGTAAAGGAAATTGAGTTTTAGGCAGGATTTTTTTGTATCAAGTTTTTATTCCTGCCGCATTCACATTCAACTACGGAGATTAACGGTGCAGCGAGTTGCATCATTCAAGTTGCGTACACTTAATTAAAAGGATGCATTAACGTCAGTTAATAACTGGTAAGGAAGTAAACTTTTTAAAATCATATGATTGTCTCGCATGCCGTGAACGCTGTCGGCTGCTGGAGCGCGCATATGGCTTCAACTGACATAGACAGCCACTGCGAAATCCGTTCCGGCCCAGGCTGATCAGTCTGAATCGTAATGGAATCTGGCGATTGTGACGGACGCGATGTATATAGTCTAGTTTCGTCCATGACCATCGCCGGCCTGGGTGTGTGTGCCGGTACTCACGTGTGCGGGCGGGCGGGGCGGCGCGGCGGGCGGCGCGGGGGCGGGCGGGCGCGGCGGTGGAAGGGCTCGGGGCGGGCGGGGCGCGCGCGCCGCCGCCGCCACCTGCAGCAACAGTACGCTAGCGCGGCCCGTGCCAGGCGGGCCCGTCACACTTTCTCCCGCCTACCTACCCCACTGCTCACTTCCTATGTCTCGGCAATCTCACTACTCGTCCGGAAAGCGGACTATGTAAGAGCCCGCACAGACCGTTAGCCCTTTTGCGATCCAAATTTGTATTTATATGCAAAATATATTCGCTTTTCCAAATGTAATCGATATAATACATAAATAATTTAGGCTTCTAGTTAAATAATTAAGTACCCGGTTTCCCGAAAATGCATAAAACCCATAAAAATATAACAATAAATAAATTACGAGATCAAAAGTGTGACAAGAGCCTTCCCGCAATATTTTTAACGAAGGAATCGCATCGAACATCCTTCCTACCATATAATATCATTGTATACGACATTTATTAGTACAAAATAAGGTTAAATTTCGTATGAACCACGGTTGAATTGTAAAAAGATGTCGAAAGATTCCTTCGTCATTTGAGCAACGCCCAGGGGTACTATTTTTGAACGCGTGCCACTCGTCTTCGAACGATTTCTCCATACAAAAATCGCTCGAAGACGAGTGGCCCGCGTTCAAAAATAGCACTCCAGGAACACGCCGTGTTCGTGAGCAAAGCAGCTTCATCCCTCTACAGCTTATACTACACATTATGACTAGTAATATATAGGCTATTAAAACATTCTCAAACATAACATCTACCTATCTATCTACACGGCTGCACCCTGGGCACTCCGAGCACGGCAAAACACGCCTTATGAAGTAACTAATAAGATTCTGTTTCGGCCGTGCGCGGGCGCGGAGTCTCAAATGCATCTCAATACTAATAAGTAATACTCTCATACATAACATACGTAAATATTATAAATGCAAGACACACAACGCTCGTACAACTACGGCTATATACTGCTCCTATCTACTGTATATATTTTATAATATCGTGTGATGTGCACAGTGACTATGTCGACTAAACATTGCGATAATTTATTAAAGTGTACTTAAACTTATTACTACTGTCAGCATAAATTCTTATATATTTCAAGCAAAATATAAACAAATAGATTTAACTATCACATGACCCATATGCCAGTTTTATCTACGTGTCGGGCCTGCTAACGACTTTTGTTCCTTATTAGATGAATACTCAAGGTTTTTCGCCCACCACGAGCCGTTTAGTTAAGCTTTTTTGTGCACGAAATGCTTTTAATCTTGTAAAAATAAAATCCATTTAATTCCTTTTTCTAAGAAAGCCTCAAATTGAAGCCTTTCTTCAATTCTTTCCTAACTATATAATAAATTCGAAAGTAACTCTGTTTGTTACCTATTCATGATAAAATTACATGAAATTCGGTATGCTATGCAGATAGTTTGACGCCTGGGAAAGGCACTATTAATCTCGGAAAAGAGAACTATTCCAGAGCGAGATAGAATCACATCGACGAGAGCAGAGCATTTTCTTAAATAATTATATAATCTGTTAAGTCGACATTAGCCGTGTGCACATCGCTCACCGGTTTGGATAGCATAAAAAGGTGATCGGAATGCGACACTCACTTGTTGCACGCGCAGGCGGTCTTGCGTGTCGGGTCCACGAAGTCCTCGGACTTCTCCGGTGAACACGAGCTGTAGCACGACTCCGCCTGTGCACACACCATTATCATGTTTTAAATTAAATATTTTTAGGGAAATGGTAAATATATTCCCATCAAAATTTGAACCTTATGCCTCGGTAACAAGGTTCAAATACAATTATTATTTAACTTACCTAGTGTCTTATAAAGGTTTTAAAAACATGACCACAGAAGCGGCTAGTTTTAAGGCAAAAAAATATTATTTGAAATTTCAAGAAGATTTGATTTCCTAGGAAAAATGTGACAAAAGGGGTATAAGTAAATTCAAAATATTTTTTTGTTTTATTATCTCACCTATATACACCTAATAAACTGACATTACTATCGGCATTGAGGACTATGTCGGGTAATTATATAAACTTATTTATTTCCTAATATTATTATATTAATTACATAATTTTGTTAATCTGTTAGAAGACTTTTTATAATCATAACATTATAGCCAAAACTGTCTTTATAAATGGCTATGGTTGAGTCTTATAAAAATGCTTCTTTTGCTCTAGGAAGAATACTCGGAACAGTCTATGAACTAAAGAAGGTTCCGTTTCCCTCTTCCAAAGGATCTTATGCACTCAGTGCCACACATACATATATATGGTTGGAGGTAGAACACATTTCTGATATTATCTATAGTATTTACTACACTACTTGGAAATTGATGTTTCAATATCGTTCATTGTCACTGACAACTTTGATGAAGAAAGTTTTACTGCCATGACTAATGTTATTATTGTGGGGGTAGCAAATAAGGCATTAGCAATCGAGTGCCAGTGCCAGTGCCAGCTATAAAGGCATGTAGCATATTATAGGTTAATGACCGATTCTGACACGTTAAATGGCAACCAGTAGAGTATACATATATTGTTGACACTGAGAACGAAATATCGTCAAGCATTCCTGTATCCTAGTCATGACATTTCTTTCTCATCTTTTGTGTCCCCGATTGTCTCGTAATGGTATTCTGTAATGTTAATTAGTAACCAATCTAATTTTTATCGGTGCTCGTAATATTGTCAAGTTTTCGATTGTTACGTTAAGGATAACTTTGAAGTACGCGCATTTAGCGAACTGCACGACATTTGCCGCTACCGGCAACCTTTAAAGTTATGCTGGGCATATACTCACGTGGTGCAGATGCGGCGTGGGCGTGGTGAGCGCGGTGAGCGTGCGCGCGGCGCGCTCGGCGCAGTCGGCGGGCGACGCGGCGCGCGCCGCCAGCGACGTCACCAGCGCGTACGGCACCGGGTAGCGCATGCGCGCGCCGCCGCAGATCACCTGCGCCACAACCATCGCACATTACACGTTAAACTAATTGACATGGAACACTGTGACAGGATTTTAAGCCTTATTGTCATACTCAAAACGACAAGCATCTCGATAAAAACGATCCGGCAAGATGCCACGTGCGGGCCAGAGAAAGCGTCATTTTTTTATTGACGTTTAAAACAGGATAATTAGGCTTATCATCCTATATAGACAACCACAGTGTCCTTAGGAGGGAGGGACAGACTTCAACTAACACACTCGTTCCCTTGTACAGTCCGAATCAAACTTTATGGCGGTTCGTATATTAGCTGCGAACTGCGCAGAACGCGCCCCGCCTCCCCGCGCGCGCTCTCATAAACATTATATTGTGTACTGCACATCGACTCGCGCGAATTTCCGAGCCGCACTAAAGTTTGACTCGGACTGTACGCGCTTTAGCCAATATGTATCATGTTCGCAATGTATATACAACTTTCCAAACTAAGTATCAATATGTTCCACAAACCTCAACGGCTCCGCAGCCCTGCTCCAGCGGGTAGAGCTGGCGCCAGGCGTCCAGCAGGCGCGCGGTGGCAGCGTCGCTGTCGCTCCACTCGCGGCCCGTCAGCGTGCCCTCCAGCCCAAAAGGGGCCAGGATCACTGGAAATATTCAAAGAGGCATTAATACTAGCAGCCCTCCCCGGCTACGCCCGGGCATGTTTTATACAAATAAACCTTTCTCTTGAATCACGCTATCCAATTAAAAAAATCTCATCAACATCCGCTGCGTAGTTTTATAGATCTACGAAACTACTTTGTTTTATACTATTTAGCGTACAGTACAGTACAGTACAGTGATTCGTTGCAGTCAAGTGGTTTTGCACAATAAAGCATCTTATAGTAAGTCATGTTTTTTAGATTCACCAACACGGTGAAAGTGATTGCGATCATGGCAGGGGCGCCATGTAAACAAAGAGAGTTTACAAAATCCAATTCAGCAAAAGGTCAGTCCTACAGTGAACTTTTTACGACTGCGAATAAGGAGTGCTAATGTTATAAAAATACAGCAAAAAGGAACAGGCGGGCAGAGGGCAGGGAGACCTCTCTTACGTGTCGACGCGCTCCTCCTCACGCCCCGTGCCTCACCTCTCCGCAGCCCATATACATACGGTGGAGGCCCGCTCAGCGGTCTCTTTCGGCTGGTCTGCTGGCGAAGCTAAGTCGTCTTCTACAATCTACCATATTAGACCACGAAACCTCAGCCCCCTTGAGATTCTGTGACCCTCATTGTAATTGTGTAATAAATGATATTTGGCAATCTGTTTGTTCTATATATCGCCTTAACATCATACTTATTTTGTTGAAATCTATAAAACCTACCCTTCTGATGGTGGTTGTTATGGTGGTTCCGTCGGGGCAGCGTCCGCACGGGGGGATGTTGGCGCACGTCCACCGACGCGCAGACCGTGCTCTCGCCGTGCAGGAAGAACGCGAAGGAAAACGACAGATGCCACGGGCTGCAACATACATCAAGACAAACATTAGATTAAATTAAAATTATATAACAAAGGTCTCCGTAACTGTAGTTAGGGGCCGTTCAAACGTTACGTAAGCAGAATATCAGATATTTTAACCCCACCCCCATCTTGTGAGCAAAAGTAAAGCTCTTCCCCCTTCCCCCCCAAGATTTCATTTTCTCAGAAATTGTTTATTTTGCTAAATATTGCTGTCGTCCTCATCATGTAAACGTTCCCCATGACAGCAGTCGTTATCAATAAGTCAATCCTAGACTCATTTCGCTGCTTACGCAATATTTGAATGACCCCTTAAATATGAAACTAGGGCTCGTTTAAGAGTTTTTCAAGCTTTAATTTGGCATTGCCTAATAAAGAGTGATGAGCTGTAAAATGATTTCCAAATAACCAAAGTTATTAAAAACTGTTTTATTCAAAAGTACAAAGTAAAATTAAATGAGGAATCTCAAAGTCAACAGGAAAACTAAATTGAAAATGAACCTCATATTATAAAATGGATGTAATTTACTAATGGCCTTAGATAGGCTAGATTGAAAAGAATCAAAATCTTCTTGCACAAGTATTTCCCCACGCTGGGAATCGAACCCAGTGCCGCTCGTGTCGCAGGCTGGCCTGTTAGCGGCTGCGCCACGGAGGCCGTCACGAGTTAAAATAAACCTATGGCTACACTGGATATTTTAATGCTTATTCTAAGCATTTTTAAGGCAGGCAAAGCATGGCAAATACAAGTTGGAAATATTTTTATTTGCCATGCTTTGCCTACATTATAAAAGAATAACATAAGAAGGGCATAACCTTGGTAAACCAAAGTAAAATGTTTGAAGGGGAACGAAGTCATACTCTGATGCCTTGACGAGTACAACACAGAGATCTTCATGTTAATATAGGAAGCGAAGGACCGGCGTTGCCGCCAGCCTCCGTTTGGTAACAGTCCATGGTGTTAAACTGGCCCAAACTTAACTTCCATCAAACTAAACAATGACTATTTTATTATTTAATGTTTTGCTCTTTTTATAAAAGTTTCTTAAACTGATCAATTTATCAACTAAACACAACAAATTGACCTAGTTATCTGAGAACACTGAGACAGACATGAGTTGAGATGGGTGGATAATTGAAACAAATATAGGTAAAGTTTAACCAAATCATCATGAATAAAAAAAAATCATTTATATAATGATAACTATGATTAGATGGTTGGTATGTACAGACTTTAGTTTTACTTTTCCATAGAACAGTCTTTAATTTGTTCATCGGTACATAAATCATTGAGTATCTGAATGTAACAAGTTTATACGAATCCATATGACAGTCTTACTACGTCACAAATTGTTCATGAGCACGAGCATTCTGTCAAGTATTTATACGCTCGTTTTGTTCGAAAGTTTCATTATCAGAGCTACTGTGCATGCCTATCGGCAAAAGTCGGCTTTTTGATTGAATGATTGATGATCCTATTTGCAGATTTGATTTGTGTCCTTTAGCAAATCAAATATCTTCATTTATTCCTTGAGCATTTTATTAATTCCGACAAAGTGGCAGTTACTTTATTATCTGAATTAGTAAGGTAATAGTATAATAATGAATTCAAAGTGTCATTAATAAATACATTCCCATCCAATCTTGCTTATCAAAATAGAGCTCTGATAATAATATAACAAATTAAAAAGGATTTTTTTTTCGATTAAAGTATCAAGGCGGAACTGTTATTTGAAGCAGCATGCGGAAGCGAAAGTCGATCGAATTTTAAGTAATTTTTGCTCTACTCTGAAAACTATTAAGAGCATGTGACCGAACTTTCACTATCCAAACAAGTTTTCAGGAGTCAGATGTTGAGTCAAATTGTACTTTATTGCAAGCAGCTTATAATTCAATTTACCTGTTGCCGACGTCCTCCTCGTCGCCGTCGTATGGTTGCACAAACCACTTGCCTAGCCTCACGAAGTCCCTCGATAGGAGACATCTGAAATAAAAAGAAACAGATATAGTTAAGCATAATTTTAAAATGATGCATTATTTTCTTACTAACCAAGGTGTAAGTTTTCTAAATAGAAAAGTTGAAAGGAGTAAAATATGTCTCCTATGTAGCTGTGTCTTACTAGTTCTGCATACTTTAAATATGACTAGTTCTTTATGCACTACAGTATCACCTATATGAAGTGAAGATAAATTTATCATCTGTCTTTCTCTTAATAATTTACAACTTCAAATCGATAAGTAAAGACCTATTTTTAATTTCTTTTTCTTTTAGCAATAATTACCAAATCAGATCTATAACTATCTTTTTTTTTTTCAAAACATCTGCCTAAGCTGTTTCGAACTCGCTTTATTTCAAAATTTTAAAAGAAACTGCGAATCCCGGTTTAGTAACGGTGTTTATACTTTATTGTATCGAGTTTTGTTCCCGGAAACAACAGCAATTTCAATAAGGATATCACATCAGTAGGTACTGCTAAGTTGTGGTAAGTATCAATGTTATTATTCAATACTTTTGATTTTATACATTACGCACGGCGTGGTACTTGAATGACGTCATATTGAATCATTGTGAGGAAACAAGATATGCAATAATAAGTGATGCAGATTAATTAAACGAATCGGATCCATTATATACCACCGTTTGCTTGGATTTTGGAATTGTTAGAACCATATCTGAATTTTTGAGGTCTAGAGCTGGCCCCATTTGAAATTAATTATATAAAAAAACGGAGATGTTATTTATGATTTTGTATTGTGGAGCTCTAATTTACAATTTTCGTGTATGTAACCGTCTAGCTGTACCGTGCATTTCCGCCGAAAGAGGCAGTCTTTGACAAAAATGCTAAGCAAAGCTTAACGTTCTAACGTTTAACTGTAAAAGTGTACAGTAGTTCATAAAATAGTTTAAAGGGTTTCCCAAAACGAAATTTCCTATAACATCTCCCATATTCATCTAATTTTTTTTTTTACATGGGGACACCACTTGACTTTGATAAATTTAGGTATCCCCATAAACGAAATATTTGGCCATTTGTGCTTAACGCCTGCCTATATGAAGTTTTAAAATGTCCATTCGTTCTGGGCAGGTAAGACACATTAGTAATGTCTCAAGCATTTTTTTTTTCATAATTCAGTCAAAATTGTTTAAGGTTTGTATAGGTTTTATGGATTAAACATCAGAAATAAGTGAGCGTACAATTACGTTATGAACTACTCTTGAGAATTAGTTGATAAGTGGATATGAAATGCCTAGAATCAACAAGCTCAGCTTGCAATATTTATTTAAATTTATACTAAGAATGAAGCCAAAGCAGGGCTTTAGAATCCCATAACTCGTACGATTCATGTTCAACAGAAACAAGCGCAATCGAGTGCATAGCAATGCGTCATGTCGTAAGTGATTGCGTATCACATTCGACTGTATTACCATAACCAATTCTTTGTGTCAGTGTGATCGTAAACCAACGATAAACAGAAGTATGGCACTGGTTGAGAATTGCAAGCAATCCGAATATGAGAAAATTTAATGAGAAGCATTCGAAGTAGCCACAATACTTAGACCTATACAAGACAAGAGTAGAGAAGAATTTTGCAGTAGGTTATTAATTGTTATCAAAGGTGTATTTCACGATAAAAGAGGACGTCACAAGTACTAAACCTTGGAGACATATCACTAGAGATATTCTACCAAACGGCCTAAGTTAAAATAAACAAACATTGATAAGTTGAAATAGTCATGCTGTCTAATGTACATGGCCCACCCTTTTAGGTCAAGGCTTATAGTTAACGTAACCAAAACTACAGAATCCAATCTAAATCCAAGAAAATTCTGTCAAAAAATAGCCACCGTGCTATTTGAACTAAACATTGCGCACTATATCCGAGTTCCGTCATCAGATTTTTTTGTCGGTCCTGAGGCAGTGCTAAAGGAACCATTCATCAAGAATATTCCAAGTGTTAATGTGTCCAATGTTTAGTACTTGTGACATCCCCATTTATCGTGAAACACCTTTAATCAAATTTAATTTCTGCTGCAGTAGATTAAAAACCTCTTGATGACGAGTTATTTAACTTGATCTCTCTTAGTCCTTCTATTGTTTCCTTATTTTGTAAACAAATGCTGCTAGTAGAGTACTGTTCTATCGTAAAACTGCGAAGGATACACTCGCACTATTAACAAGTATGGCTGTAAGGAACCTTATTGCTAGAGCTTTAAGAGCTAATTGTCGAAAACTATTTACATTGGTAATACGACTCATATCGGAGGCATTGTGACTACACATGAATTATGTGCCATAAAACTTATGCAGTACCGATTTGTCAAGTGCAATTTTATGCAGATATGAACAACTGTTATGATTTTGCTTAACTTATAATAACATAGAATTATATTTTAACGTTTATTATTTATTGCATAGTCAGCTCACGTTTTTCTGTTTATTACTTCAAATAAACGTACATTTTGGGCTACCGATCATATATAAAGTTCTTTTTTTTACACACAATTGCTAATAATTGTTATAAACGCTCTGTGCTTGCTTAGTCACTTTTAACTTATCACTAACATACAATGTCAATAGGTTATCAGAAATGAAATCATTTTTCTGACTACCGCACTAGTAATTATTATTAGTGGTGAACGGTAAGCGGCAAACATTAAATAAGGTTTTGTAATAATAGTCCTATTCTAAAAACGTTCAGCAATTAAAAGCTAACTTTCAGTGTCTAGCAAATATTTTTTACCCGTGCGAAAATCTGAGACGGGGCCTCGAAACAATACCTATAATTTCAAAAAATTGGCATGCTCTTCCATGCAGCTTGATATGTTACATGCTGGTTTCGGAGAAGAAAGTAGAATATGCTTCTGTTAATGGGCTCATCTCAATAAGCGATTCTGCTCAGAACCTGTCACTATTTTTAATCTGTTTTTCGCCTAAAGCCCACCAACTCTATCTAATCGTGGCCTTTGTGTCTTAAGGCTTTAGGCTCTGTCAAGCCCATAAGGGATACAGACGTGATAATGTGTATATAAGATTTTGACCAATGAATTAAGATAAAATGCCAGCCGACCGACTGAGATTAAGATCGATTTGCATCCATTGCATCCATTACCCATCCTACGCAAGAAATATCTGTGGCCCGTGATTCTAAAATTATACCGTACACATACGAAATAATTATTCGATAGTTATTTTAGGTCCTGCCATGGGATAAATTTAGCACTGACGTTGCCCTGCGCCTGCGGACCATACAATCACACATACAATGCATATTCTGCCTCACTTGTGCATAAATATGGTTACCCTAATATACCAAGGAATTGTCGCATTTTTGGCGCCAGTTACTGTAGTTACTCCTATTTCGTTATTTTTTGGTTGCTCCTCACACTCACACTTAGATTTTTAATTAAATGAAAGATCATTTCATCAACAACAAACAAAAATGAAAAAAAAAACATGCCCCAAAATTGCGTACATGAAAAGTAGTGTGCCGTCCATACTTTGTTTAATCACTACAGACAAAATAAAAATAAACAAAGTTCTATGCCGCGTCAGTATCTATTCGCGATCATCTGAAATCTACTGCACAGATTTTCATACGGTTTAAATCATCTCGACTGCCTTTTTTGACAGTTTACGACCGCCATATATTTTTTGTGGTTACATAGCATATGACACTCTGGGGAAGATTACAAATAGAAACCTCACACTTCAAAATCAGACGAGCTCCGTGGCGCAGCGGTCAACACGCCTGCCTGCGACACGGATGGTCCCGGGTTCGATCCCCGGTCAGGTCAAGATGGAAAATGATCTTTTTCAGATTGACCTGGGTCTTGGATGTTTATCTATATATGTATTTGTTATAAAATATAGTATCGTTGAGTTAATATTCCATAACACAAGTCTCTTTGGGGCTAGCTCAATCTGTGTGATTTGTCCGTATACATTTATTTATTAGTTAAACCATCAGGAAGGTATCAGCCAAGCAGATAGCGAATGGGACAGACATATACACCAAGACATTACGTCCTTCTCGTGGGTCAATCCGGTAAAAAGCCGATGATGGTGACCCTATTCGTGCACAATACAGTTTGTGAAATATACAGCGTGAGTAATAAACGTAATGGCTTAACTACTCAATACTCATACTGATGCATATATGTTAATCATCTCATTCGAGTCTTGACATAATAGATTTGCATTGTTGAACTGTGGTTAACAAATTATACGAGATGTTGCATGTTCTTAAAAATATTAATGTGCTTGCCAAAAAAAAAAAAACTTTTACGTCTTTTAAGTAATCGGCATTTTTTTTATTAAAATTCCTCTATAGATGGCTCTGATACGACACGCTTCATTGTTGTAAACGAAACCCCTATTCTAAAATTTAATATAAACAACTTATCATGACGGAGCATCACATTTGTGACAAACAGTCTTTATTTTTATTATATCATTACCTTCAGAATACCACTAAGAAGAGCACTCGAATTTTACAGCTTTAAGTTTTCTGATTATAGTATGATATTGTAACATAGAATAGAAACTTCAAAGCGCAATGCCAAGCGATAGCTTGTAATTCCTGCAAATTCCTAACGGGAGAGACTGGTGGACGAGCGAGCTCCTGGCTCCTTGCAAATTGTTTTAAATGCTCGCTAAGGGCCTTGAGCATAAATTGCTGTGTATAATTTGCTCACTCTTTAAATACTAACTAAAGTCATCTCTTAGAACGTCTTCAAAATAATAACTTTTAAGAGTATATATTTCTTATAATGAACAAAATGGTTTGAAAAACTCATTTTTACGCGAGTGTCAAGGACATTCCGGCGTGAAAATAGTTTTGTTAAGTATATAAAAAAGAAATACAAAACATATATCAGGCTCAGGTTTCAATAATATTAGTATCAATGTTACTCTTATTACGACGGACAAAACTTTTTATTCAATATTTCTCGTCGACAAGTTTGTGGTAAGATATTACTTTTCGCGGTAAAAATAGGTCTTTTAAGTGCGTACCGCGTACCGTGCATCGTAGCGACTGTCATAACGGAGCTGCGCGCGCGCAAGGCTTGCAACATAAATAAAGGCGGACGCGGCAGTGCGCCGCGCATAATAACGCCGGCGCTGCGGCCGCCGGTGGTCACCGTTGTCAACTGTATTGACATGCAGACCTCCACCGGCCCGCCTAAAACAGAGGGTACACAATGCTTGCGGTATACTGCGATTTGGAGTCACCGGCCCGGAAGAGTACGATCCAAGGTGTTTTGCATTTGCCTTTTGAAATAACTTTGGAGACTGTGGAGGACCTCGTGTATAAAAGCATTACAGATTGAATGAAGGATGGCATAATACCCGAATCAATCCATTATTCGTGTATTTCACTGGCGTCTGTGCTTTTTCTTAGACAATTTGATTTAATTTAAAAATTTACGTTAGTAAATACTTTAAGAAGACCGGTTTAAACGGGAACCCGGAAAGGATAATTTGTATCAAACATACAAACAGATTTTTATCAGAAACAAGAGATCGTCGGAACAATGGCAAGATTAATAGCGATTGGATCATGGGTTCGAAATGGCACGAGACTTGTTAATATGCGCATACAAACAATAATCGCCGTGCATATTTATGTAGAGGCACCGAGTACCGTGCTACGGTAGCCATGTTACGCGATTCCTCGGATCCCATAGCAATATGTAGTCGTACATAACTATATACATAATCAAACAATTTCGTGCCTCGAACGCACGACACGAAGATGGCGTCATACGTGAAAGTTTTCTAAATTATTGAGAACGAAGACCCGCCACGGTCTTTATATTTATTGCATTTATTAAATGAATGTCTTATCATAATCATACATTCCAAAGAGAAGCGTCTGGTTACAATTATACAATGGATGGGGTCTGAACTTTCTTATTGGGGTCTAAATAATATTGTATATTAATAGTACGTCCATTAGATAATCCAAAAATATTGGACATGTATTTTTCTTTTGTCAATTGAACAAAATTAATTCAGATAATTTTTAATCATTGTGTGTGATGTAACATCACATTTTTTCATTGGACACAAAGAAGTTTGTTCCGAAATGTATGTTTCTGAAAATGCTGATTTTTTATGATCTACAGATTTGTCAGTTATCTATATCTATCTGCTATAATGTGGTCTAGTCGACAGCTTAGCGGTGCATATAGTGTTCACTCATAGGCACGGCCGGTTACGACGGGTGGGGGTTGACTCAGATGAGTATTAATTACTGGCTATTTATGTGTCAGTTTGTCTACAGCTTTGGAAGCCACGCAATAACTATGGAACTTGTTGTTATTATCGTTTGATGACAGTCGTTAAGTATAAGCTCGTTAAATCTAACAACTTCTGACTACTATTGGCACATATGAACCCTTAGTAATATTATAAAAGCGAAAGTGAGTTTGATGGTTTATTTTGATTTGTTACACTTCACGTTAAAACTACTGAACCGATTATCATAAAATTTGGCATACGCGTTGTCTATTTAAGGAGAAAGACACAAGTCCATGAAAAATTATGTGACTATTACCAGTCTGAAGGGATTGACACTAACGCGAGCAGAGCTGCGGGCAAAAGCTAGCATTAGTACAATATCATCATCAGGTCTTTTTTTAGTCTCCACTGCAGGAGCACGACCCTCTCTGTTCTACCACAGACAAATATTTGCCAGAACAGTCAGAGGATTTGGCGTTTAGCTTGTTAAGTATAATATTATACAATTAATTCAGACATAATCCTATGCCATCCCTATAGACTTCTAAGCGTCGCATGAACTGAAGTCTTTCAGCGGTGATTGACCCCGCCGAAAGCGCTCCTGAAGTCCTGACCTCAGCGAGGTGAGCTAAATTATGCCTGCACAGTGGCGTAAAACAAGCAATAAAACGCCAGAGATCTAGTTAGGGCTCCTCCATTGGCCAACTTGGCCACTTAAACGTTTACTGCCCGTGCAATACGCAATCTGAGTGAAAAAGTTTGCTTATTTGCGGGCCTGGGAATGAGGCAACAAAAAATCTAATAAGAAAAATAAAACGGGTTTAAATGTTGTCTACTCTACATTTGACCTGACCTATTACTACTATATTTTAACTGTGCGAACAATACAGTTTTTTTTTTTATTAAAACTAACGTGAGATGTTAACATTATTAATATGTACGGATAAGGTTGAAACATGTCGGCCTGTAGCTGACTTCATACGTGAGTGACCCGTATTTTACATATTAATAATACAGATTTTGTCTGTTTAGTCTGCATCGTGTTTTGGCAGCCGATTTTTATAATTTCACCAATCTAGCAATCAACAAGTTATTATCAGTACTTATAAGCCTTTTACACAAGCCCCAGTACAGGGCCAGGCCCATAAGCCATTGATTTCTATTGGTTGGTTACTGGACTAAATTTTGCCGTTAATACGAAGTGAATCGACTAGTTAATCGGTACCTGCCAGCCTGAGCCAGGCCAGGCAGCCTGTAGGCTGGCAAGGCGCGGCTATTGGCGTCGTATAAGAATGCACGTTATGCCTGATCTAAGTTGCTGTTGCTAAACTGCAATGGCAAATCTTAAAAATATACAATGCAACGAAACATTTACTTCATGTGCCACACAGTTTATTCAAGCTCGACATAGGATGCGCCACTGGTCCACAATCTTGTCGGGGGCAAAAAAGCAGACACTGATCATTACAAGTGTGTATCGTAAAATGGTCGCGATCCCGTCCCGACGACGCATTGTTACTTTGACGTGCCGCCGGGGTCAACGACTCCCTTGGATTTCGTTCATATCCGAGATTCTCGAGCAAGGAGGATGCGCGCCTTCCATACTTCACAACTATTTACTTGGGCTCTATGGACTTAATAACCGATGCTAGGAAATTCCAACCCTTCCGTAATTGTATTAACAATATGTGCTAAGGTTTGGTATGATATGATGAAGAGTATTTTTTTTGTTTTAAATGATTACAAAGTATCTTCGGCGTTGGAGGTCTAACAAGCGGTGGTTTTGCAGTAAAAGAATGCCATGCCTGGGGCTCGAACCGCGATATCCTTGCAAAAAACAGTGCGCGTCGGGCGATGCGTCGACCTTCGTCCGTAATGACGATGCGCCCGCGCAGCCAGGTGCGGCTCTTTTGGCGCGAACTGATCGCCACTTTGATTTCATTAAATAAATACGAGGAATGCTGAGAACGGAGATGATATGCCGGTTTCACTTGTTCGCGTATGAGGTATTTGGTTGCAGCGCTCGCCGTGAGATTAACATTGTTCTTACTATTTTTGCCTTTATAATGTCCAATTAAAATGTATTAATTTTTTAAGTCTTTGGAAAAAGAAACAGATTTTTTGTAATGTTATAATCCTTCTCTATTTTACTCGTCCTTTCAAAAAAACTAATAGAGGACTGAAAATTAAACCCTGAGTGACCCTACGTTACGTGTTTAAATGGATGCTAAAGTAGAAGGCTGGAGTTACGCTATATTCGTCAAAATCAACGCAAATAATAAAGTTGCCCTTGCTTAGAAACAAATGCCACAAGCGCCGTACATTTTTAAAAGAACTTTTGTAATTTCAATTAAAAGCCGTCTGAATATAGAGCCCTGAGGAACACCTGTTTTCAGTTCACTTTTCCACAACACAGTGTATTGAAAGCGTAATAAAAACAGGTAATTTTAAAACAAAAGACTATTAATTAAAGCTAAGAAGGTACAAACGTGTTGCCACGCTCCGTCGGCGACAAATTGCACCGCTGGCAGTGACGGGCATAGGCGACAACGGCTACCCTGATTTATTTACTGCCTCTATAAGAATAGATTGTTTATTTATTGCCGGGTCGTGGCTGTGGTACACATTTCAGCCGCAAGCCGCAATAATCCTACAGGTGAATAGGATCATTTCGTGGAATTGATTATTTCCGAAACTGCTAACATTGTACATAATGTACTGTTGACGTTTTCTAGCAAACAGTTAAAATATTCATGCGTAATTTGTTTATCATTTGTTACATATCAACAAATTGTTTTGGTTTGATTTTTGATACGTTTTATCAATCGCGCTCACTGTTTTTGACGGTATATTATGATAATTTTTGATACGGCAGGATTTTTTTTAACATAAATAGAAAATATAATACATATATACCTTTCAATGAGGTTATGAAGTGCCTTGAAGAGCAACGAACGGCACTCGTAGGACAGTCCACTTTCCCACGATCCCTGGTCGCCTTCTGAAAACAAAAGTGCGTAATGTTAGTAAAAGAGAATAAACAATGACTGATGATAAAGTGGGTAATTTTATTATGTGCTCGAGTAGGTATGTGAATACAATTACACAGAGATATCTCCATCTAAGATATGTAAAAATAGCATTTGGCAGAGATATTAATCATAAATATCGAAAGTCTTAAGAAGTAAATGAAGATTTTAATTTTCTTAGATAGTAAAATTGTGATGATGTAACGGATTTCATCAAACATATAGAAACATAAAATACGCATTACATAGCAAAAAATTGTCATAATATGCAAAGAAGATTAATTTTCACAGAATTAGTTATGGGAATCTGCGGTGCAAGTAAACAGCATTCCAAACGGCCTGCTTGACGGCATGACACATTTTCCTATTAATCTCTATGATTGCCAAGGTCGAGACGTGTATTTACAATGGTGCAACGTTGATGTGGAGGCAATAAAATCATGTCGCAGTGGCAGTATAGCTGGGAATAGCTGTTGGTGCATTCGCAATCGGAAGATAAACTCGGCCTATCACCGGCGCTATGCGAAAACAAAACGGCGCGCGCGACGTTGCCGTTTCGTGCCGTTCGCGCCGTCCTTGTCTACCTAGGAGGCGGGGCGGGGGCGACCCGCCTGACGTCACGGTCGCTCGAAGCGCACGTGCTTGTGTTTGTCGCACGACACACATGCGAGCCAATGTTTAGCGTCCACTCACTAAATTGACATTGAAATTTCTTTATGGACCTTAGAACAGAAAGTCCAGGTCCTATATATAGACAATCGGCATCTAAAGAAGACGTTATCAGAAGTCGATTGAGGAATAAACCCAAGCAAAACAATCATGCCAGCATGATGACTTCTGTCGAGATATGTTATCGTTCAAGCGCACGAAAACGTCCGCGCTTGTCCTTTGAACGTTTTTAGTATTTTTTGCGCTTGCAGCCATGCTGGAGCGCTTCCAACTCAGCAGCCTTGACATTCGTGCTCCAGGTGTGCGCGTGCCATCTCCCGTCGCCGCATCTGAACTAGTTTTTCCAGTATCTAGCTCAAGCGAAACACAACGATTCTAATTGTTTGAGGCGGCTTATCGCGTTACATTTAATAACAACGTGCTCAAAATCAAACAATCTTGTTGCGAGCAATGTTAGCTAATCTACAGAACATCACGTTCGTGCGTTGTTTATCATTTCAGATTTGTATCGTCTCACACGTCCACTGTAATACTCTGTCAAAATATTCTATTCACAGGTACAAGAATCACGAATAAAGGTATAATACATAACAGTTCTACATATTCTACCTTTTAAGGTAGAAAATCATAAACATGATGATTAGTTTTCATAAACATCCATTCATAATAATATGCTTTGAATATAAAGGGGAACGGAATCGGTATAAATGTATGTATATCATAATAATAACACAACAGCGTTCATAGCAGCGCTACCAAGGATATTGGAATGACGTCTCCCCGTCTAGCAACGGCGTTGACCACACGAACTGCCGTCTCGGGAGGACCGCTTTTTATCTGCGCTGCCGGTAGACTGATTACATTCAAGTGTCGGCCGATTTGCATTACACCCAAACGAAGGATATACAATACAGTCGGTACTTAGATCGATGAATACTAATCCGCCTGGAGCGACGACACAATGTACTTAGTTATTATTTTATTTCTCTCTCATTTGGGCGTGTTCCCGGTCGCATCCTCAACTAGAGTGCTTCGGTGTGCAGTTGCTACTTAGTTATTACCTCTGTTTAATTCGGAAATTGAATTTATTTGTTCCTTGCAATACAACATTGAATTTCTGCAAGACTTATAGTCTATCAATGCGAGTGTTAGAGCAAAGAACATAAGACTGTTAAGATTTACCAGCACCGGATTTAAATACATTCCGAATTATTATTGCACGTACCCCTCTATGACGGAGTCGAGGGGCGAGGCTGCCAGTCGGCCACGTTAACACGATCGTTGCGTGTCAAATGTTCCGCCTATTCACTAGCGGCGTGATGTTTTGACAGCTCTTCGTTAGGATAACTCGATAGCTCTGTCCAAGATACCGAATGTTAACATGAAGGACAATTTGATTGAATCATTGAAAAGCATGTATATGCTTTTTTAAATTCTCATCTTTCTTATTAGAAAAACAGGTAAACTTCGATTTTTGAAACAATTAGTGAGATTATCCTAGCTATATTACGTATTTAATTTTTATTCGCCAAATATCCATTAAACGGTTACATACGTAATAATTAATTGCTGCTTATTTAAAAAAAATTTGTTAAGTAAATTCCATAAGAATACAATTGTTTAGTAAAAACCAAACACTATAGAATAGCTCAGTGACTTCCATCAGATTCCCATGTATCTTCTGTTTATTTATATTGATGACATCATACATGTTTTATATTTTGAATTAGTCTGTGACTTACATCAGTTTCCCGTTTACTTCCCTTAAGTAACTTTAAACCTCGTTGATGACATCATCATTCTATCAATCTTTATTGAACAGCTATTTTACGAATAATCTCCGAGTCAATTACTGCGCTGGCCGGTTCGGCACCATCATCTTCCGAGGCCGTTATCGCAACGAACCGTACGCTTACTGTATCCAATACCGATATGCTCGAATACCAGAGCGAGTCACGACTCAGCCCGTTCGAGAACTCCGAGGACTTCCACATCGATCGATGGTGTTTCAGCCTTGGGAATCGTCGTCCCCACTTGTGAGGACGTAATGGATGATAGATGATGGGCATTTTCTCGAGTGGTTGGGTGTGCGCGTCGAATCGCCTACTCGCAATGATTGTGCGGTTACAAGGCGAGATGAAAAGATTTCGACATAACTCCAATTTGCATTATTAGTTTATTGAGAAGTTTATCTTCAATGTTATGACTGTCTTGCAGAATTTAGAGAAAAGGGGCCTATTGTAACTTTTATGAAACAAAGAATAAAGGTTTTTTTTTTTTGTCTATTTTGTTTCATAAAAGTGTGTCTAGTGTAGAAGTGAAGGAACTGGCGAAATAAATGGAGGAATGCAAAAAGCTGTACCGACAGGAGTCCAGCTCTTAAATTTGAAGGCATGGAATTCCCATTTTCAACCCATTTTAAGGATCGAAGCGCGGTAGATTGATTAGTAATGTATAGCTTAACTGGTCGTACAAAGTCCAAGTCGTAGGTTCAATCCTACTCCTATGGAATGTTTCCACTATATCTTATATCTTTATTCAATAAGATTCAATTCATTTGTTTTCGTGAGAGCGCCTCTATAACATAAATATGACCGGAATGCCTTTATGCCACGCTACACCAAGAGGACTTCCCAAAAGTAAATATCAATATTATGACTTATATTTTATACTCAGACTAGGTTAAGTATTAATAACTATATCCTCTTGTGAAAATTTACATCTTCCATAAGCGATTAAATTTCGAAACAAAGTTTCAGGTTCACCGAATTTGTTTAATGTGATAAAAATAAGCTCATTCACGTTGCATTCTTCAAAGTGCAGTAATGAGGCTGTAAGGTTCAAGGCCGCGTATTTCGCCACGGCAACTCCGGTGTTTGGCACCACCTTGCGCCGGATCGATAGCGGACAGGCCGACGACGCGCGCCGCCGAGCCCGCCGCCTCGCGGCAGCGAACGCAATCACCCAACGATTATCAGTATGTTTGTTTGTATGCAGACGCCAGCGGATAATGAGATAACGTTATCGTAACACCTTATGATGCGCTTGAACAAGAACTGTTTAACTGTAGGAAAATTCTGATGACGAGCCAAGCGCTCCTCATATTTTATTTTTAAAGATAAGCAATTGGAACATAGTTGTATTTGGTTGATCGATCGCTGATGTTTTATTGGTTTGATTATTTTGTAAGTAATGATTATAAATAAAATTCCCATTGTTATCCAAAATACAAATACATTATGTGCGATAAAGCTTCCTTAAAGGAATTCTTTCAATTCACTCGATTGTAATTCAGTTGTATCTCGATGATCATATGATATGTCATAAATTGATTGTGTTGGATGTTAGGAAAATTTATAAGAATGAGAGCTGTAAATTTTGTTTGTAACGATTGGCTAACAGACAGCGTAGCGGCGAGATTTATATTGCAAGTCGGCGACAGCGCTTACGAAAAAATACAGTACGACACGTGGGTTGAGCGGTCTCGCGTTCTCATTTCACAGAACTCTTTTGAGATACTCGTGCATAATTGTAAGTATACATGTAGAGGAATGTAAGTGTCTGGCTTTATTCCTTTTAAGATACTGTTTTTATAAATATTTATCTGAATTTAACTCTGTGGCAAGTTAAAGCGCCAATTAACGCATAAAGATAATAAAGTTGTGAATATTACCTAATTAAGTTTAAAAGTACGTAATAAGGAAACAATTTAACACCAACAAAACCTTGACAGAGTGTAAACACATATAGAAATGACGGATGTTCCAACATAAGGGATATGCGTATGTGTGAATTTTGTATTGGTCATGGGAAATGTTTTGCTAATGTTTATATAAAATTATATAAATCCACAAAGAATTCTAGTAATAAGTTAATAATGTATAATATAGTAAAAAATCCTCGATACAACGAAAATTTACAGGAAAGGATATCCGATAAAACTACACGCTATACATATAAATAATAGTAAGCATTTCCCTGAGAACCTCGATGCGGCAACGTCGCGGAAAACTGCGCGCGCTTTATTTACAAGCTAACCGTCCCACTGCGACACGAGGCTGCATCTAAGGCCATGATCAGAGCTGCTACATGCAGCTTCTAGAAGCCAACCGGTAACACCAGAACCGGTTGTTACGGAATCCAGTTAAAGGATTTCTCGTAATAAAACGAGACAATAGAGCAGAGGAAACGGTTCGGAGGCTGAAAATGGCGGCACTTTGGACAATCGCTAAGGCGGATACGGCATTTAACCCGGTTTGGACCCGCCTGATAATGTAATTCAAGATCGTATCGAGCGCGTGGAAATCTGTCAATTCGCGCGCGCCCTCTGCGAGGACGGGTTCATTCGGGCTCCTTTCCTCTCGCGCAGGGCACTATGTTCCTGTCTCTTTTCCGCGCGCCCACGTGCGTGTGACGTCACGAGCGCGTCGCCCCGCCGACGTCATGGACCGCCCGCAAGCCTTGCCACCCGATACGGGCCGAAGCGAAGCCCTACCCCGTTGCCAGGCCACTCCAAATACATAAAACATCTTTTGGTTTTATGAGATTATTTCGCAGTTAAGGAAATTCATCCGATTACTGACTGCGGCAATAAAACACCATGTTTACTGTTCAGCTCATCATGTCATAAACGTTGTCAATCAATCGATCGTGTTTATTGTTTTTTTCCACCATCTGAGTATGGACTTGTGACAATAAGGAGATGATGATGGACACCAGATGTATTAAATTCGATTTAAACCAATGGCATTATATATTTGTCTGTTTTAATTCATAATTGAATTATCATTATTCAAAATTCCAAATTAAACTGGCAAAGATATTTAAAATATTGGGTCGGGAAAAAGTAATTTCGTAGTTTTTATGTATTTAGTTGTAAGATAATCAGTTATGTTTTATGTACCTAGCTGTATTTGTGACATCATTAGAAAGATACAATTTTTAATATTCATTCATATTTAGGTCCTAGTAACAATAACACAAAGTTTGTTTAAGCATTTTATGTCTGAGAAATTGAGGCATAGATGCAGCTCTTTTGTATGGAGCGGATAATATATTCGTACAAAATGAGAAATACTTTTTCCCCAAACTAATAATCAGCAAGAAAATATCACGCACTCGAAGAAACAGAAACAACAACAAAAGAGATAAGGAAATCCACGTCATCATGCATATTCATAGAAGTAAGATGACATCTATCGCCAGTCGGCTAACAGCACATAACTCTCGATCGAGTTTTGTAATGAAATTGATTTACTGTTGATCACTGCAGCATATACTGTTACCCTAGATTGCGGTGAGCTTGAGTAACATACCGATGGATATTAAGTCGTCAACGTATATGGAGGTAAACGTAGATTCGTCGTTTGTTGTAATGCTGCACAAAGACTCGCCTTATAAGAGCGGATTTAACTACCGACACATTAGATAGATAAAAATTAAAGTTCCGAGCCAACAATATGCAAGAAGTAGATGAAGAATTATTAAAAATAGAAGCCGCAAAAGACAAGTGATAAGTACAAAGCATCATAAATGACAAGTGCCTCCATAATTATACTAATAAAATATTTAGTATTAACTACCTTTCTAGTTATGAGTCAGTTATCGACCGTCTAAAAAGTTTTCTTGATAGTCCTCTACTTACGCCATTAAGCTTATTCTATGGTGACCAGTTTCCATGTCGCTCTATAAAGAGATCCAGTGTAAAAAGCATGGTAGCTTTATCGTTCTTATAGCCTGCAATCATTGGATTATTTCTGTAATTGACGGATATTTTTTCTTTGCAGGAACAAGTCTTCACTAGGGTAGAGAGCGACGACGGCCCCTGGCGGGCGTGCGTCGGATCTCGAACATCTGCGCAGTCGCAGCTGCTCGTCTCGCCCTCTATGTCGGGCTTTTGTTTTAACTCGTGCCGCCGTGTTAAGCAACATGTCGATCGCTCTTACTTTGATGACTATCTTTGTGCATTAGGTATTCTACATTTTGCACGCTGTTTTGTCAACATAAGGAAGTGTCTTTTGTTGTGCTAATGGTGCGTTTATTTTGTCACCAATTATGAACCTTGAGGTAGATGGACTACTATTCAAATTATATAAAGCACATAAATGTAAGTGTAGTTACTACTACTGTTAGGATACGGTGTTAAAGAAGTAAAATTTTAACTTTGGGACGAAATAATACTAGCGCACAAAGTTGACCGACAAAATTTTACAAATTCATGCGCAAAAGCAATACAGAATCTAAACAATGTCAGTGGAGGCTGTGACTAATCGTTAATGCTTCGATTGCTTAACAGAAAACGTTTCACAAAACCTAAATTATAAGCAATCAATTCGTGTTCGACGATCGATAACCGCTAGAGGAGTTGCGCGCGCGCATCGATAAATAGCACGATCCCAAGTCGGCCGATACGTCACTCCGATTTTATTAATAAAACACCGAACAACGCGCCCGCGCTACATAAACGTTCAACAACCCCGCGCAAGAGGCTCATTCTTACGCACACTCACATAGTTACATCACTACGCTGATCTACATTTCAACCGTTACAATTTACAATTTGCACGAAAAATACGAGCGAGACCAAAGATCGTAGAGTTATTCGAATAGAAAACGGGACGAATAAAAGACTAGACATTCCGAATGGTAGCAAACATTAGCACCGTTATGATCTATAACAAGTCGCGTCTGAGTCTGAAGCCTAACCAGCAAATAGGAAGCACCGGCTTTCCCACGGCCTCGTCGGCGAAACAGTAGCTCCGCATACATTGAAAAGCGTATAACGAGCGTACGTAGACGATTACTTTGGGAAGCACAATGTACTAGAGACAAATTGTGAAAAGCAAGCCACTTCGTTTATGTCGGATTGCACCAACGCATCGTCAACGGTAATGAGTGTAAGATCATTATCAGAAATAGACAGTTGAAAAATATTTAAAGGCAATGGCGTCGTACGTGTGAAGAGTCAAAATCCCGCCCGGTATGTAGAAAGTAGTGCGCATGCATTTCTCTGCTGGTCGTGCACTTGGGTCGATTCCCACAATAACCGCGTCAGCGCGCGCGCATTCAACCCACGCAACCCTAACTACTAATTAATAAACCTAACGGGTTGTTTCCACACTCTCTTGATTCATTTGGCCAACCGGAACGGTATGAATTACCATGAAATTTGTGTTTATGGTGAAAGTTTGCAATCGCTCGGCGTTTGATGTAATTTGGTCAAGAAAATCAAAAAAGTATAGTTGTAAATGTGCCTAACTAGTTATTACTAATTTCATGTGTAAGTAAAGATAACGCTCCCATGTCGGAGGAAGCATCGTTATCTCCAGTCACATCACAAACAGATCGCCTGCGATGAGATAATGTCGGATTAGATAACAACGCCGAAAAGACACGAGTAACATGGAAACTGTAACTTATGAATACACAAATTAAACACGGCGATGACGCAACAACAGATGACGGAACACCAAAAGCCACCTTTATAAGTGAATATAAAAAAAATGCATAAATAGACGAAAACTTTATGCAATATCAATATTAAGGAAAGTAGAAACATTTATGCCGTCTGCGGTAGAAATTGAGAGCTTTAATGTTATAAACCGAAGCAATGGCATATTTATTTGAGTCAGTAAAACTGAATCGGTGATCACAATTTATGTTACGGTTGACGTAAATTTAAAGGCCAACGACGTCGTGAAGTTACGGTGTGAGGCTAGAAAATTATCGTTAACCACTTCCGATTTGCCGAAATATTAAATGAATCATTTTTATCGGAGAGATATAATAAAAATAATGTTTTTAATAGTTCAGGCTCGTTTGAGTTTATCGATGGAGTGGAATTTCGATGAGAGGCAGTGAGAACCCTTCATTGAGGGCGTGTGATGGGCACGGAGCGGGCGCGTCGAACCTGGGTCAACGACTGCGCCCGCCCGCGGCCGGAGCGATATAGCGAATAATTCATCTAGTCCAACATTCGACACGGGGCGGCTACAGAAATTGTTGCAGCTAGATGTGACGTTAGTCACACATGCCGATGTATGGTTAAGCGGAGACAAATTGCGCGCTCGTACACGTGAAATTCTGATTTGGTATGCATATCATTGCTTGAATGACTACATTCATTCAACTTTAAGACGAATGCTTTCACATCACGGACATATATTTATAAGAAACTATATATTTTTTGAATTTTTTATATAAAAAAATTATGATATTAAAATTGTGTGACTACGAAGGAAAGTTAGAAGAGTTATGTTGGCGTAGATAACTTTAACTATTAAAAAATATATACCTAAGACGATGTAAACCAGTTCACCTTTGTCGGTTGAAATTTAAAACAGTAGAGTTCAGTGACAGGCCGACAACACGTAAACGGCCATCAACGGAGCCATTGTAAGGAATTCGGGCGACGAGCGGCGCACGCGCGTTACAGCCATTTATTACACGCTCAAATTGCTTTCCGATTTTGAACACTGCAGGTATTATGTTGGGTTTCTAAACAGATCGTAAAATTTAAATATACACAGGCAGAGACGCCGAAACCTGCTCGGAGTGGTCCTTGAACATCTGTCGACATAATGCAGCGAGTATGGGGACATGTGCAGAAGGATCAGGTGTCGCACTGACCGCGGGCAAACTCGCCGGAACGGGTTACCGAACCAGTCGCCAAGCTGGCCCCACTTATGAGAAAGTAAAAACTAATTTCGTTGTAAGCGCTACTGATCGCCTCCTAAATACCAGACATTCTAACGACGAGGTAAAGAATTTGCTTTAATTATAGTCAAAAAATTATTACAGAACGCAAGTTATAATATTAACTTCTGCATATCAATTTGTATCGAAAATAAACTAAATAAATATAAATATATACGGACAAAGTTCTTTAGTAAGACTTGTGTTATGGGATACTAACTCAACGATACTATATTTTATAATAGATACTTATATAGATAAACATCCAAGGTCAATCTGAAAAAGATCATTTTTCTATCTTGACCTGACCGGGGATCAAACCCGGGACCCCCGGCTAGCGTGTTGACCGCTGCGCTACGGAGCTCGACACTTACAACTCTAGATGAAGAAGACTGGAATAAAGAATATCAGAATATAAAATAGTACTTTGATCAACTGAAGAGGTTAATCTTGTCAGATCAGAATGGAAGTGGACAATATTAAAACAGAAATAAGCAACGTTGGCTTGTTACGGATAACGAGCCGTCCTCCGGCACGAAGGCGAAAAGAAACGATTTAATTGCGTCCACAATTAGCCTACAAAACGACCTGTTGCGTTCGAATTACTGAAACGTTTAAATGGACAAGTCTTATTCGGATTGCAGATCACTCCGGTTTTGTTTTTGTTTTATCGGTAGCGATGTAAAACACCGAAATAGAATGGAAGCATTCGAGCGAATACATTGCACTCTGCGAGATCATCTGTGTTTATAATGATACTAATGTGTCGCAATACTGTAGATGGATTGCAATATGTGATAGATAAGAGTTCGCCTCAGCACACGGGTTCAATAAAACATTAGCCCCACAAAAGTCAAATGGGAAGTATTTTTGGGGATTACGTCGGTATATCCTGCCTTGCTACGCTATAGATTTCCATAGGGAATGATCCTCAACCACTTGCATTACATAGAATTATTTAAGCATTTGTGCCAAGATAGAAGGGGTCGAGTACGCGTCGACTGAGTACGTAGTTGTGGTTTTGTGATGAGTTTAGCAAGCTTATGCGTATCAAAGATAAGGTCGTCTATCCAGTCATAATTAACATGAAATTTTAATCCTCTTTGCGTCTATATCCACAAGTACTGAAGCAGTCGTTGTCAAGACAGGTCGTAAGTCGTGGCGCGGCACGGCGAACATTAATCGGCTAATTATCCGGATACGGCGTTACGCCGTCTAGACGGCTTTGTTACAGGCACAAAGATTAGGGAGGGAATGATAAAGCTCTTAGCAAATACGAAGGGCTCTCCAAATGCCGGGATAATGCCGCATTGTGACAAACAAGACATCAACATTATCTCGAGATTATGTAGATTGTTGAATGTTTACACTCGATTTCTAATGTTTACATTAACCATTTAAAGGTGACTAAACATAAGAGTGATAACAATACTATTTTACTGTTACTTACCAACTACTGGTTCATACAAGTAAATGAAGTTCTGCTCTGCTGCAAAAACAAACAAACTTTCCAAGAACAACACTAAAAGTAGCATCTCAATTGGTCTCCTCAATGAACTTGGGAAATTTCGCTAAAATCTGGCACCGTTTCAAAACCAGATGGCAGATGGCGATGAATTGATTAAAGGCAACGCGCGCGTATTTAGACACGACGCAACTCTATTAGAGGTTTTAATTATACAATTGTAAAACAACCCTTACGCGGATTGATTGAAAAGCGGATCGGCACCGGGCGGCACTCGGTTCGGAGGCTTAGCATGAATGCGGGGTCGCGGTCGAACGGCTTCCGTTTCCCACCGCATGTGTAATTATGTCGGGTCGCTACGGTCATTTCGAGACCCTTATTGTGATAACGTAAATACTGCAATTAGAGACCCAAGTGGATGTCGCATTAAATTTTCCTCCTGAAAAAAACTGAGAATAGACGAGGTGACTTAATTTGGCGAACAAATGAGACGTTCGCTGACCCAATTTCGTTCGTACACCTGGTGCGTTTTATCTGGATGTCAAAGGGCTCGGAGCGGATAAAGCAGATACGAGCTAGGCGGGGTGTAATCCGAAGATGAATACCAATGTGGGTGCATGTATTCGGCTGTATAGATGGCATGGTGCGGCATAGCGACGAGGGCGCGTATCGATCAGCGGGGCGGGTAGCGGACGGCGCCGGGACGGGCGAGCGCGCGCCGGTACCTACCACTTATCGCCGTCTTCACACCTAATTTATCGCGCGCCGCAATCGACGCCGATGTTTGTACACACTGTTATGATGCCCTCTTACTTCACGTGCAATATTACGTGTTTTATGTTTGGTCGTTAAAAATAGCCGCCGAGTTTAAGTAAACTTTATTATTTAATTATACGTTTATTGCGATGCTTTTATGGTATTACTGGCGAAGGAACAATTAAATTTACTATTGTTGTGTTTTATGATGAAATAATCTGCTAAGAATTTAAACTGTTTTTATTTTAAACATTAAAACAATTATATTTTTTACAAAAAAAAATCCAATGAATAGTATCCCATAGTCAATGTATTTAAAGCAGAATTAAATATGTATAAACACACGTGATGCAAATCACCCGTGGCTCGCGACTCGCGCTCGATTACAAACAATATGTACCAGTTATATTTCCACCGTGAAGGTCGTTCGACACGTGGTCGTCGCGTAAATTAGAGCGGAGTGGGGGCGCTGGCCGCGGGGGTAGCGTTGCGGCCACCCCGCGACGCGGATCGATATGCGCCGTCCGCGTCCGCGATATGGCCCGCCTCCGCTTCCGCACTAAGTACAAGGCCATAGTGGAGACGCGGGCGGTATCGGGATTGGAATGCACCGATGGATTTACGGGTTTCAATTCAATGAAGTCTCCATTTTGTCGGTAGATTGACGCATGTGATTCTATAGCTAGAGGCTTGAGAGTATTTTAAAGAATTGTATTATGTAAAGAGTTAAAATTAGTCTTTACAAGTAAATGATTTTATCATAACTTAAAATGCATTTATCATGTAATTTGTTCCCTTATCTATTTGATTTTGCTTTAGATTAATAAGCTAAAACAAATACTATCTACTTATATACTGATTTTTTAATAACTCTTGGAAAACAAAGTAGAAGTTTGTTTTATAAAAAGAAGCTTAATATAATCCTAATCCTAACTAATAATATAAGTGCCAAAGTGAGTTTGTTTATTTATTTGTTTGTAATGTTTTCACGCCGTATCTACTGAACCGATCAACATGAAATTTTGCATACACAGGGTACTGAGAAGGACATAGGCTATATATCACGCGGCCGAAGCCGCGAGTAACAGCTAGTTTTATATATCTCAATCTGCACTATTGCATTGGGATCATTAAAAAAAGCTTGCATAAAATAAATAAATACATATTTATAGCCGCCTCTGCCATGCAATCTGCACAATATTTCAGGTATTCCACAACACTACGCTCACCGTGCAATGTGCATGCAGCCTTACCGGCCCGCCCCGCGTCTCCGCCCACTACACCTGACATTTCTGTTCCGAGAACAACCGAGGCGGGAAGCCCTAACAAGCGGCCCGAAGGAGCCTCTTTATTAACATTTCTAATACATTTCGGGCCCCGGCCATTTCATTACACTAAATTTCGAGGCATCTTACGGAGTTTCTTAATAATCTACGTGAAAACAATATTGTCTTCATTATTTGACATTCCATTTCACAGCTGTCTGAGCAAATAACTTATCAACGGCCAGATAATTCTAACAACGTTGAAAAGGGGTTTTCATCAACTTGTCAAGAAAGCTTGATATATTGCAAGGTGGAGAGATTCGAACAACAAATCTTCTGCGCAAATAAATTGTATGTCTGTGGTCTGTGGCCAAAGCTTTATAAGATCTCCAACTATTACAGCAACGTGTCAAAAACTAACCTTACCTAGATTTTTCAAATATTCATAAAGTAGGTTATTTTGGTATTAATATAAATCCGTATTTCTTTTTAAAGATAATTTCAGATTGGAGCTATCTTTGTTAAAAATCATTCTGCATCCTACCGACTGCGCCAAATGAGATAGAAGATAGCTTTGCAAATCCTACATCAGAGCTGTGTACCACTTTAGCACCAATAGTACGTCTCTAGGGCGCTATTGGTGGCTTCGGCTCGATTTAATATCCATTAGGCAGCAGCCGGTAGGCAGTATTAATAATTAACGCGACCACGCCACCTTGACACCCTGTGAACTCTCCCCCCGACCCCCGCCCGAGCTATTTGCATACGCCAGGTGTCGACTACAGTAATTGGACGGTCAATTTGATCCAATTGAAAAAGGTAAGCGATCGGGTGGATCGGGTCGAATTGTGTCGTATTTTATTGTTCCCATTCTCCCATTCTGGGGTAAGCGATTAAATAATGTTTTACATGTTGATAACGAGTTTAAATAATTAAAACGCAGAAGTTACAGCCTTCACACATTCCAAAAGTTTCATTCAACTCGGAAGGCAATGAGAGCAAAAATTCTTTCAATAAAAAAGTTCGAAACCCGACTGCTTTTGCGAGTTTCAAGGGCCGGTAATTAGCAAATCTAGAAGTTAGGCGTCTATTAGTTCCATTTAGAGTGTCGAGGCCGGGTTTCAGCAGAAGGCGAAAACCCGCCCACGCGAAGGGCGGGCGGACACTCAGCCACGGGAAATGTTGCTTGAAGGATCAACGAATAATTACTTCAAAGATTTTAAAAGTTTAAACAGTGCTAAATTATGTAAATTTCTTGCTCATACTTTTTCCTTTACCATATAGGGTAAATTTTAATCTAAGACGCAAATATGAAGAATATTTTTACACAAAAGGGGAAAAAATATCAAGTTTCATTACTAAATACTTCCTGCAATTCCCCCTGCAGCGAAACGTAAGCGGATCAACGTTTGTCATCCAAAAATATTCGTGCAAAATAATCCAAACGTCAACTGCTCGCGGCTATCCAGACATTGAGTTCGGCGCGCACTGTACCGTGACATTTACCCCTCCCCATATCCCGGCGGCCGCCTCGCCCGGCCCACGTGCCCGCCTCAACCACCGTGTAATGCTCATAGTAAACAATGAGTACTAAAAGAGCTGCGTATTTGTTGTCGCGTATTTACATTTCAATTCCGATCTGAATATTATTTTGTGACACTGTTAGCGATCGCGAGGCATATTCTTAGAATTATTGTTTAGGAAATTCAACAAATAGTAAATCGATTTAAATACCATACGAATGTTTACTGTAACAAAGCAAAATGACATATTGATTAATTTAGCTAAATATGTACGTACATAGCCAAAATATCAATCAAATGTCTTCAAAATGCGATAACTAAAAAAAATTATGGAACAACAAATCATTTTCAGAAGGCGAACAATTTTCGTAGCTCCGTAGCCCTCGTAGCTCGGTGTACCGTTAATCGTAGCGTAGCACACCGCGGGGTGAATGCTACGATTTGCGGACACAGAGCTACGACTTGCTACGAGTTACGCCGACGCGTGTAGACGTTGCAGCTTTCTGAAGTTTTATTACTTAAATGTTGGCCTTTAGCAATTTATGTATGATACATAATGCAAAAAGGTGTTAGATTTGTTCCGTAGATTGTATATTATTAGCACTGTAAAATTAAGCACTTGGTTGAGCGTAAATAAGTATTTGCCGTTCCGTTCGCTCTTTTGACGTCGTAGCACTAATCGGGGTGGATGCTACGATTTGCGTTGCGGAACACGGAGCTACGACGAGCTACGCGTGTAGACTTTGAAGCTTTCTGAGTTTATTTTATTTAGACGGTACAACAGTACTGTATTTATAATCGCTTGGTTGAGAGTAAGAGAAAGGTCTTATTATTTTAGCGTCCCGTTTGCTACTTTGTCGTAACGCTAACCGCAGGGCGGCCTACGATTTGCTACGGTGGGCGGACGATATCGCACGCTCCCGCCGCCAGATTTAGCTTCACTACGATAATTCAGAAAGTGTATAAAGAGATATTATCTAAGACATACTTACAAAAAAACAACTCCGTAATTAATGTGTGCATAAACGCGCTTCAGAGCCGGGGTACGCTGTCAATCATGATCGCATATTTGACGGATCTGGTTATTACAATAAAGCGACTGTCCTCTGACTTCCCAGTTATACGTTTTAAAATCTTATTGTGAAATGAGTATTAGCCATGTCCAAATAAACGGAGTACCCGTTCTCAATCTGCAACGGTTTTAAATCAAATTACAGCAATACAAAAAGAACCGTACAATGCATGCATGTGCTCCGCGCTTTTCCGGCCTCCGCCCAGTCCGCCTAAACAGATTTTCCGCCCCGACCCGCGTTAATCTCCGCGCAAATAGCCTCACGTACTGAGAAAACTGCGGTTGCTCTTATCGGTGGAGTATTTTCTTGCAAAGCATAAAACTTGAAAGGAATCGCCAAGCAAGTATATCAATTCTCGTCTTCAAAATGAAATTAGGCAATAGAAAATGAAAATTGCCGAATTTTGATACAACTGGATTATTAAGGTCTTCGTCTTTTAGAGGCGTTATGGTTATGTTTATTTAAAGTTCATATTGATTTTAAACACTATAACGTGTAAAATGGAGAAGGTAAACTACTCCATTATCACTGCTAAAAATAGTTTTCTTGAACACAATGACACTGGCAAAGAGGCATTACTTAATTGTAGAAAGAAAAAATGTGATAAAGACCCCATCAGCCATTTTAAATGAAACAATTCGCTCGCCTGTTATTGTAGTACCATGGTTAATCGGGCAGGATTATCGTTACATCTGTATTTATCGAATGATAAGTATCAACACTGCATCAACCATTACATTTGGGACTGTAACAACATGACTGGGTTTTCGTAGAAAAGAGTCGAGGTGATATAACCGATGTTTTCGATGAACCATTTTCCATGTGGACTAAGTTCTGAGAAAAGATGACGCAGTCGGTCTAAGTTAGAGGTCATAAGCGTCATTTAGGGAAACGAATTGACGGAAAAATACTAGAATTACCTTTAAGAGCCTATTGCCTGCATTAATCACAAGAGGATTCGAGCGAAACTTTAGCAAGTTGACAATTCTTTTTCGTCGTTTTCATAGGAGCAGGTGTCAGTAGGATGACCTATTGTCTTGCCCTGCGTGTCCTACAACCTGCACACGCAAGGATCTTTACAAAGACACTGATAGCGTCTGTCAGTGGCAAAGTTCTGGTCAAAACAAATAAGCCAGCTGTTCTTCTTTCCGCGTAGATCGGAAAAGCCGGTCAAGGGATTGAGGTTAAGGAATCACGTTAATAGGCGAAGTGGCAAGCAACCCATCACTATTTTGATACCACTTTCCACCTTAACACACACTAACACGCTAAACGTGGCCTATAGGTTTCATGACCTTGGGCTCTGTCTACCCCGCTAAAGATAAAGACGTGATAATATTTATGTATGTGCGTAACACAAATAAAAATCACCAGATTCTACACGCTAAAAAGTAGGATGTAGTAGAGACAAGGAACAGTTTTTATTGACTTTACCAAAAAAGCTTTGGTGCGGCAGCTGGGTAGGCGTCTTAGAAATAGTGGTGCTAACCCCCGCGCCGAATCATACCTGGTGCAACGCATATCCCTCGCCATACAGCGAGGGAATGCTGCAAGTGTCATGGGCACTTTTGCATCGGGCACAATTCGACGCGGTCTATTTGACTGATTTTGTTCTTTTTTTTTAATTTGACTGTTGTTTCAAATTGATTTTGAAATATATAGAAAGTAGTTTTAGAACCTACCTATTTAGCTATTATGTTATTATATAATAAATATTTAAGGTTTTATTGACTTGCAACATTAAAGGATCAAAATATTGACCAGAGTCGGAGCTATGCAACTGATGAAGGCCGCGCGACTGCACCGCCGGATATAGCCGGACGTATGGCAATTTCCGCGCTGAGTTTGCGTCCAACAGAACCAAACACGTTTTAGTACTTTTTAGTGACCTCTAACTCAGATTTATTTTTCGGGGCTTCATATAATTTGACACCTCTCAGATTGACTGGTCAATTAGAAGATCCTTAAAATAATAAAAAAATATCACAAACTAAGTGGCTAGAGCACTATTTGATGGAAGTTCACTTGTCCATATTCTGACTAAGCAATTTCACTTTCTTTGACTAAACTTCAACGGTTGAACAAATGATTGTTAATTTTCTTACTATTTATAAGAAATGGAATGAGACAAATCTCAATTGCTGACATTATTGGAAGAAGATAAGTTGTTTATTTTTTTATTATAACAACGAGTTGCTTCGAGAGATGCGCCATAAATGAGCTAAGGATACTAACTCGTATGAAGTACATATCCCCGCAAAGGTCGGCCGCTTGCGTGCGGCTCACGCGGAGGCGTGGGAAGGCCGCCTTATCAATATTGCAACCGCACTGTCTGCACTCACAGAATCGATACGACCGTATCTACCTGATTTGGTATCGATGTAAAAATATATTACCCTTGTATATTTATAGCTAGGTTTCGATAGCGGCTGTGGTTAACACCTGGCATTGTCAGTACTGAAGTAGCCTGTCTATGCAGACAATAGTGCATTCTCAAGCCCTCATGAAAACATTCTACGATGGAAAATTGCTATACCGTCTGCCGGCAAGGTACGGGTTGCTCCAGAGACAATTTCCAATAAATGATGACAGTTTTTTGCCATCGAATGTAGAGGAAAGAAGGAAAGGAATACTTGTCTGATAGTGAGGCTCAATATGAAAAGAACAAAGGTAAAACCAGCAGATAAAACATTAAACTCTGAAATTTAAAAGAAAGGAAATTGAAGCTTGAGAAATATAGGGCAAACTAGCATAATAATAAATCGAACGAAGATGTGAGAAGAAAGTTTATAAACCTACACAAATTTTTGTGACAGTTAAATTCTGTATTTAATCTTTCCCTACGAGTTAAAACAAAGATAAACAATAATGTTAGATGCAGCTATTTTCAGACGGAATTCGCAAAACAGCGGCTAAAAATAAAGCCGTTACGTAAATCAAATATGCTATTTTTGAATAATACAATACAAAACGTCGATAGCCTCGTACAGAAATCATGTAAACGAACACTGCTTACTCGATTGTGATTATAATTCTGACGGCATTGCTCTCCTCATGTTCACAGCACGTTCCAAAGATAGGATTGGAATGAAGTATAATTGATAACATTTTTTATCTTCCACGCCGGTCTGGGAGAAAAGAAAAAACGTAAGAGTGTACCAGCTGACCGAGGGAATGGGCGTCAGGAATCATGTCAATAGGCAATGCTGTTAGCAACCCATCACTATTTTGTTTCCGTTCTCATCTACAATCCCGCTAACATGCTAAACGTGGTCTTAAGGTTTTACAGACCTGGACTCTGTCTACCCCACAAAGGGAAAAGACGTGATAGTATGTATGTATGTATGTTATACTTTTATATAAAGTAAATCAAGAACATTTCTATAGTATCAAAACTAAGCTGACTCCTTCTATTGACACGTGTGACGTGCACCAGAGAAATGCGAGAGCTGTCAAAATAAATCATTGCAAAATTTCTCGGTGAGTCAAGGCCTCAAAGGTAAACATTATAAGTTGGATGCGGCTATTTCGAGAAGTATTCGCAAGACAGACTAAAAATAAACCCGTTACGGCTAAATCCTCTCGTCGCCCAGTTTCCGCTTATGTCCACTTTATTGAAGGTTATCTATCTATCCGGTATTGAGATTCTTTGACATAAATAGAAGAAACTAACATTATAAGTATCACGATTTTTCCTCATTGAGTAGGAAAAAGGTACAATACCCACATTAAGCAAGCACTGGGTTAGATATTGATAACGCAAATCTAAATAAAAGTGGTAGTGTTGTATGATGTAATATGTATGAGCTTGACTTTTATTTTGTAGAAAGAGACACACAGTGACAATTCTTGGCAGGAATAAATATATTTGTATTTGTATTTCTTTATACAGTAACAAACAATTTTTGTATTTGAATATTATAAAGGGCTTATTCACTACTTAACCTAAATTAAACTAACTACTCTGAATACTTAATACACCATTATTTAATACACCTTAACCTAAAAATTATCTAACGTGTAACAGCATTTGTCCAATAATAGATTTTTTAATTTATTCATAAAAGTTGTCGAACATCGTATACTTTTAAGCTCCACAGGCAACCTGTTAAATAAAATCACTGTTTGGTGACGCACGCATTGTGATGTTACCCTGAGCTTAGGTTGTACAGCAGACTTAAGGTTCTTTTTCCTGGTCTTCTCTCTCTCTATCATATCCGTTTCTGACTCATAAAGATATCTTTGTTTATGGAAGTTATTCATAAGAACCAGTATATATAAACTAGGTACTGTAAGTATTCCCAGACTTTTGAAGAAAGGTGCACAAGATTCCCAAGGTGGAATACGAGCGATTGTACGAATAGCCCTTTTCTGGGCTACAAAGGCTTTATAGACATTATATTTATAACTGTTGCCCCAAAACTCGATACTGTAACGCAATTTTGCCTCAATTAAAGCGTGGTATACGGTTTTTAGTTGTTCTTTTGTTAGCTCCTCTCTTAAGCTGCGAAGTGCATAGCACGAAGAACTCATTGAGTTTAGTTTAGAGTATATTATAGGTCCAAGGACTACACTGCCGACAATATCTAATGATCATACGCTAACATTTTTCAGAAATTACAATTTTTTACAGCGCGATAATCCGCCATTTACAATGAACAGTGCGAACCGTAAAAGCGCGTCTAAACAAACAAACCATGCCCTAGTTCAAATTAAAATATGCGGGCATTCCCATTCAGCTTTGGTCCGCTGCGTCATCAGGTCCACTTAGCGACGAGGTGCGAGATTGCGCAACTGCCGCGCTAACTATGTTCCGAATGTATCCGAAACTATATGTTTTTACGGAGGCTCGCCTCGTCCTTATCCTTGCATAGTATAAAATGCGCTTCCGCTGTCTGTTCGCTTAGATATTTTAAAATATTTAACGGTTTTTAATGCAGATTTCAGCAATAGTGATATGAGGATGGTCTATTAAGTGTATTACATTCCGGGGCGCATCCGGGGAGGTCTACTTAGGCGTAAAATTACAAATTTATTCGTAATGGACAGGAAAGTACAAGCATTTGTAGAGCAGGTAGTAACATTGATAAATGGCTAGTGTGTTAAATTTACATTATGAAAGGATGTAGAATGATAAAAAAAACCTATTTGATTTACAACTCAATGCTATGCATAACATCATCAAAAATGTCAATGGACTTTATATTTTGGTAAAATTCGAACACAGATTTGTAATGGGTCAGAGAAATGTTGCTCTGACTGTGCACCTTTCAATGTAAAAAAATCATAAATTATAATGATTGTCTATATACTGCCCTTCAAATAATAATAAATGCAAGTTTATGCTAAATGCCTTTGTTGTCTGTAAACACGACAGTAGTAGATGTGGGAGATATCAATGCAAACGACATAAGTCTCCTTCAAATGAAACCCATTTTTCCGATAGGAAACTATTTTCATCCACCTTTGCAATTATGAATACTAAGCTCCTCTTGACCTAGAAACAATTAAAATGCAATTTTCCGAGTAGTTCGTACAAACGATCTGCAAAGAAACTTACGAGGAAACATGGCTTTTCCAAGAGTCAATATGGAGGAAGACTGTTGAATCATCAGGCAAAAGTAATTGATCAATCAAATCAACAACTGACACACTTCTGCGGAGGAAAGAAACGAGGAATACCTTCTATATTTTTTTTTTATTATACCTTTCTATATTTAGACTCTGATGGATAATCATGGTTACATTGCTTTAAAATCAATTAAAACCTCATTATACAAAATAGTTTATAAACCTCGTCATTTAGCAAAGTTTACAACAGACTTTCTGTAATTTTCGAAAAGTAGAAAACTATATGTCCAAATAATGTAATGTAATGACGTCATAGTCTAGTAACCATACCGGGCTTAGAGGAGCGAGGGCGATCATTCAATCACACGACAACTATCGACCGATCGAGTGACGCGAGGCACTCCGCACTAATAGAATCGCAAGGCTGAAACAATTGTGATGACCATTGCCACGACCACGACCACGCGCGCTCGCCTTCCACCAGTAATGGAGCCCGGGGAATTCTGCTACAGCGGGGGAGAAGATAATAATTCGAATAGAAAAGGAGACGCGATTAACAGGAAGGCCTTTTAAGATGCTATCAGTTTTCTTACGCAAATATAATGTAAAATAATAATTTATCTCCTTAATAAGGATCATAATATATTTGAACATTATGGAGAACTCTTCGGCACAAAAAGATATTTTTGTTGCAGATAAGTAATAAAAAGAATAATGAAATACTAGCTATATTCTAATTTATCCGCGTAAAATATAACCTACTAGCTGTTACCCGCGGTTTCACCCGCGTAATTTATAGCCTATGTCCTTCTCGGTATCCTAACCGCTACCATTACAAGATGACCTGTTATCAAATTTTCCACTGCATATTGGCCAGTACCCGAGTAGTGGTAAGTATCTTTTTAATTATTGTATACTAACTTACTAACTCCTGCAGCTTTGCTCACATTAAATAAAAACCACGCTATCATCCCCTTAAAGAAGAAAAAGAAAAAACCTTTCTTAGTAAATGTATGTTTTAACTAGCTATTCCCGCGGCTTCACCCGCTTAATATATAGCCTATGTCCTTCTCGGTACCCTAACCTATGTGAATGCAAAATTTCATGATGATCGGTTCAGTAGATACGGCGTGAAAGCGTAACAAACAAACAAACTCACTTTCGCATTTATAATATTAGTTTGGATTGGATGTCATCCGCAGATAAATTTGCTATCTATATGTGAAAGAATTATGAAACTCAGTCCATTAGTTTCGGAGCCTATTCAATGCAAACAAACATTCAAATATTTCCTCTTTGTAATATCCGTATAGATTGCTTTTCTCGTAACCTTATGATCAGTAAACTCAAAAGGAAATTTCTCAATCTCTACGACTTGATAACATATATACTGGTTAGCAACTAAAGTGCCAATGTCAAGAATACATGGACGACCTTCTGCGGCGGAGCTTGACATTGATTGAAGCCATTCCAGACAACGGTAGCGTCAACACATGTTAACATTGTTACTGCTGCAGCTGTACAAACTCCGCTACACAGCCCTCATGAACAAATTCATAAGAAGAAAACAATGGAGGACCGAAATAAAGACCGTTTATGTAGATTTATGTCACGAGCTATTTTGGGAGCGGCCGCTGCGTGAACTTGCGGCTGAGGACGCAAGCGCATCTATCCTTTAACAATATAATGTATTTACGCAGGAAAAATATATAAAATTAAACTGTACTAGATTCCGGAAATAGGATGACAGATTTCAGAACATGATACTCGTCTCGCAAGAAGTTGGAAGGAGCTGTTATTTTTTGTTCCAATGTATCTTTCTCATTTTAAGATATTTGTATTATCTGTGTAAATATTTCGACCTTTGTAGCTTAATAGTACCGCAACGCAAACGTCTTTGGGTCACAGGTTCGATCCCCGGACAGGTCAAGATGGAAAATTATCTTCTTCAGATTTGCATTCACTAGTCGAACGCGGTCTGGACAGTCGAAAAAAAAGACTGTCTAAGACTGGAAAATCCATACAACTCAATGGCTGATACAGTTACTGCTACATTCATTAAAATACATGATACGTGAAGTCACAATAATACATGTAACGTCAAAGGCTTAACGAGATGTATCCAATTTCACTTTATTGTGCGATACATTTGTACCTAGTACCTACTGACTTTCATTCATTATCATAAGGTTGTTCACAAAACGTATATTTAACATTTTAATAAATCATCTTTAAAAATAACATTGTATAGGCCACAGTTCGCAACTTAACGATAATCCGATAATTCTGAACAATTACGTTGATTTATACAGAGAAGTCATTTGTTTAGCATTAAAAACATAACAGTTGATTGACCATTTAACTAACACGCCACTTTGATTAACTATAAACTACGATAGACATGAAAATGCTAATAATAATGAATTCAAGAAACAAAGTGACGATGCACCTTATTACGATGTATATTAAAATCGTGCTAATGATACTATCATTAATATCGTGAGATCAAGTTAAAGTTATGAGTACCTAATTAAATCGGCCAAACAATAAGTAGAATACTTAACAGACAAGCATGAAGCGAACTTGCAATTTTAAAAATCTATCAATAAAATAAGAAAGAATTCTTATTTGATACCGCTATATAGATCTGTGTTTGATACAGATAAAGTTCTATCAGATGCTCTTGATCTTTTAGCATCTCAAAGTCGAAGTAAAAATTTCTCCACTGAAAGGATATCGATAGACCCCGTAGCAAAGTTAAGTCATCGCATCGGTGGCAAACTGCCGACTCGGCAGCCACTTGTTGATCGACAAACGAAATCGACGCCGAAGGGTTGCCGATTGAGACTTTTCCATTCAGACATTTAACTTTAGTAATAGGAGGGACTTGTCCAGTTGGGTTTAAGGGACAAAATTTGAACGCGATTCACAACTTCTGGATTTTAACAGGATTTTGTAAGCTTTTGGTTTGGTACAAATATTATAAGGTTACGTTGTAAAGATGAAAATGTCGGAAAGCAGACCCCGGGCTCGGAAGCGCTGCAGCTGAGGTTGCAAAAGGGAACACGCTCGGATAAGAGAAAGAGTTTTTTGTTTATTTTAAAATCTAACATCTGTTGGCGTTTCACCTAAATATTGGAATTTGGATCCCATTAATGTAATACTATTATTTGTAGTGGATACGAGTAATCTCTCACATAGTTCAGATTTAAATTTGAATAGGGACAGCTTTATTCAAATCAAAATAAGTCATAATGAAAGGCCCACACAGGCCCACAGAAAAGAATCACACTTACACAAGAAGCGGGACCTCTGAACATCTTAAAACTAAACAATTCTCAAACAGTGGACAGTGGCTCCGCCAATTAGCAACAAGCAAACACATTTTCACTGTTTATGATGGTAGCAAAGATAATTTCAGATGTTCAGCATTATTATCAGATTAGCAACAACCGTGGCACATTTACAAAGTAATATTACTACTAGCAGATACAGTGTCATCCGAGATGAAAACACTATTAACAGAATCCCTGACCTATCACGTTCCATTGTGACAAACGTTATATTTGTACAATACTACTACGTTTTTCTCGGAATACGAAATAAGATTGAATAGAGCGATTAAGGTACTCGAAGTTCGTCGAACTGGATAGGTACTTTTCTACAAATATATTTCCTTGTTTCTGACAATACAATAAGGATGGATATATGTATATTTTTTTTTAATTGTACCGCAATTTCGCATTTCTATAGTATGAGTTTGATGTAGATCTTTCATGTTAGAGAGAGATGGGGTCTAATTAACTAGGTTTCCAGACAGTTTCATGACGTGTGAAAAACAATTCAATTAATGTGGTTCAATGTTTGGAGAAATTAAAACTAAGATATTGGCTAGACTTTTAAAGTCGAGTTGATCGCCAACCTACTCGTACCAGTCCAAACTCCCTAACATCGTACGAAATGTTTATTTCATTAGAAATGAAGTTTATCACATCTCAGAAGAATTTTTTATAGCTGCACTACTTATACATAAATTCACTCAAAAACGTTCGTATTGTGTGAGAACAAAAAGAAATCGTCTTAATAGAATACTTTGAACTCAAGAGCTCCTCCCACGCATGCGGTAAAGAGCTAAAATAACTAAAACAAACATTTCTAATACAAGGAAATGCGGATAGCATGCGCACGTACATCGTACACTCATGAACCAGCCACAGAAACGATACGTATTGCTTACTACGAAGCAATAAATACGAGAGTACGAGAGAAATAAATATGAGATACAAATGTCGAGATAATGATAATAAAGTTGTGTATGAAACTGGCATTAAACGGCGATGCATTACAAAACAGGGCATTAAAGGGGCGAGAGCAATAAAATTCGCAAAGGATGGAGATAAAATGCAACTTATAAATTTGCTGAAAATATTAGGTTGAGGTCCCTTAATCGAATGAAAGATTTCACAAAAAGCAGGAATAAAAAAAATACGTTTTAGATCGTAGACAGAAATCCAATTCGTAGTTTTAGACAATAGGATAAAAGATAAGCAAATAGAAGTGGGAGTATGGACAGTTAGATCGGATACCTAAAAAAATCATTCAGCTAAATTTCAAGAGAGAACGAGTGATACGTTCCATAATATAGTTTTAAATAGTAGAGAGTCTGATACAGTTTGCCACTGTTTATTTTAGAAGAATCTCGTATTTAACAATACGGATGGAAAGAGATACCTACAGGTTTCGTGTTTTATTCAGCTGTGACAAAACAAGAGAGAAACGGAAGATACCTCCAATAATCACGAGTCACCGTGTAAATTGCTCGAGATGTCGAGACACCGGTATTTTCGGTACAAAACCTCTTCCTGGCTCATTGTCGCGACATGACGCGGCGAGATGTTAATCTTAAGTTAATTGTTAGAAGACGCTGCATCGCCGCCATTTGCTTAACGAGCTGTTAAGTTGAGGTATTATGCTGCCGCCACACTGCCTTGATAAATTAACGGACGATATGCTACAGAACATGTTCATGTCGTGTCAAGGATTATGCTGTTGGTTGCTGTACTGTCACACTTGACACCTAATGCATGCGTTACTGTGACAGATACATCAGAGCTTAAATTTTTCGGATGAACATTTGTCAATGTTCATATTATTCGGTCGATGACATTATCCTTTACAATGTCATCTTTTGTGGAGCATATGGCAAAATCTTTTTGTATCTCAATCGAAATCGTGTTTCATGTGTATGTAATGTTTGTATCAGAGTTATACCTTTAAGAATATCGTCTGATCTAATCGAACAAAAGTGTATCTAAATATGACGTTCTTGTAAAAGATTGTTACTCACGGCTGGCAATAAGCTCTGGCGCGACGAGCCCGTTCAAGTCGGGCTCTTCGCCGTACCAGAAGATCCAGAGCTCCTTAGCGGCCTTAAGGCTGAGCGGCGGCGGTGCCGGCGCCGACATCTCGTAGATGTCGGCGGACTGCGGCGCCGGCACGCGCCGCCACACGCACAGAATGTCGCCAGCGAGGCAGCGCGCGTAGCTGCTGATGACGGGGTCGGCGAGCGGCGCGGACCCTTCTTCGCCCTCGCCGCCGCTCGTCTCCCCCCACACAAGCTTCCGCCATTTTATGCCATACAGCTCCGTCTGAAAACAAGAGAAATAAAGGTTAAATAGGAATATAAACTTAAGAGCACAAATCAAATCAGGATGCTAGTAAAACAAAGAAATATTTGAATTCAAAGTCAAGATTCGAAAGCCACAGGTGCGCTACCTGTGAAACACGTGTACTGCTCTCGATCCACTTTTCTCAGACCAGATAAAATTAATTATATGTTCTACGAAGACATAGCCAGCGTTCTCTATCTCTGAAGATCTTTGTTTTATACGAATTAAATACTTGCTTTTTACATACTAATATTTTTTTAATTCAAAGATGTCCAATCGACCAATTTACTTTGTGTGTGGAGGATTTCTAAGAATTTTAGCTTCAATCCTAAAGAGTATTATTAAAATAGATTCATTACAAACAGTTGAATCGCTAAAGTAGCTCCAGTACTTCTGAAGCATTTAAAACTGCAACAGCGTGGTCGCAAATAGCATGTTGATAGGACGAGAAACCGTCGAACGCGCATGAAATCCACGTTCGGTTGATGACCTTGTTGCGTATTACATTGCGTTGTACGAATGCAGTGTAAGGATGGACAGGAGAATGCAAGGAGACCTCGAATTTGTTCTATAAGTGGAGTTGGCGGGTGTCCAACAGAGGTGCGGAGGTGCATCGGCGGGTTCCGTTAATATTCCCCGGAAGAATGTTTTGTTACGCCGACATAACAGTTAGCAACATCGGTTACCGTTGATGATCCATTTATTTGCACAACGTATCTCCACACACCTACAGTCGTAATAAAATTAATCTAGTAATACTGGTTTGGGCAGCATTGAGCAACGGTAATTATTTTCAACTATTGTTTAACTAATAAACAAGAATACAGCCCGTAATAAAGTGCTCAACTAAATGTTATCTCAGTTCGTAAACATCCTCTACATTTAAATATCAACATTAATTTCTGAGGAGCAAGGCTAGCAACTACAAAGTTTCGTAGTTTAATTTCCAAATGTTTTTATCCCTATAATATTAAGTCGTAATCTTGTTGTTGGAAATCGAATAACTGTTTGGGTCCGATGTATTGAAAGTACTTAAATCTTTTTTTAAATGGTTCTGTGACATCCATCATGCGACAAAGCAAGGCCTAGTTTGTAAGTTTCATTATTCGTTGAAGCAAAATTTGTGAAATGTTAGTTGGCAGATGATCCGTGCGTAGTTTTCAGCTTGATGCCGGTTTCCCCCCTGTCGTATATTGCGAGCATTATGAATTAGCCGGGCAGGTGTTTCGCCGACCTTGGATATGCAAATACGAGGAGCGGGTCAAAAACCCGACGGGTGCGTCCAGACGCCGGACGCCTTGTGCTGAAAGTGTTTCCTACAGCGCACGCAACGCATCATTGTTGTCCATGATCAAAAATTGTCCAACACAGAAAAACATAAAATAGCAAGACTTTGAAACGATTTTAAGGAATTGACCGCGGGAGCGATCCGTCTCTGCTTCAGCCTGGGTAAAAAATATTTCGTTGTCCAGCTGTTCCCTTGTCCAGGTCGCATTATGCTCAACTGATTCCCGTGAAATTTTGTTAGGAGGTTCAATAATAATACTTTAAAAATTTTCAAAATGTCTGTACCTATATATTTGACTAGATCGCAAGGTCTACAGCTCACAGGGCCACTATTTACTACAATTACATTTATAATTTAACAACTGTTACTTGTTTGTTTTTCTTGTGTGTAAGTGGTCAACACTGGTGTCAGATTTTGCAACTGTTACTGTTGTAAGTACTTTTAGCACTTGTACAAAAGAGAGTAAGTATATTCCTGAGTTTATTACACAAGTTTTTAGTATAGGTCCACATGTCCAAGTATCTATGTAATCGAGTCTTATTAAACAGATTTCCCGATGTTCAATTGATCTGACAAATATTATGGATATTGGATGACATGGCACAGGTCATCAAGCTTGTCAATGATGAAGATGAATTCCTCAACTCTATGCTGAATGATCATCGAATTTTGACTAAATATCCAAGAATGTTTTTTTTTATAACTCTGTTCCTTACACCTTTACGCATTTTTCCGTAAGTCTACATCTAACTATACACCTACGCACGCATTACTCGCTCGTAAATTGTTGTCCATCATACAATTGAATAAATAGCTTATCATTACCACCTTCCTTATTTATTCCACGTAACAATACTGCTCTTAGATTCACGAATATGCATGAAAAAAATATTACGGAAATCTTTCTACGCTATTAGGGATTGGTATTCCGAAGTCTATTCCATTCGATACTCTTCTTTTTTATGGAACGTATAACCAACACATATCAAATCATCAACATGATTCTAAATCTCAATCTATTTGAAGGAAGAAAGTCAAAAGAGACAACTGAATCAGTAGATGTGGCATTGTTACGGTTCACGGCATGAAGTACTTTGAGCCTGTGTCAACATTTCGCATTATCTAGTTCCCTTCAACTCTTATGAAACTTTCATCGCTAGTCTTGAAGTGTAATGAATAAATCTTTTAGCGAGCGTTGAAAATAAACATTAATTTCATACAACAGTGCTGCAGATGGATGACCATCATTGCCAAGTGCTACCGCCATTAATCAAAGAGTTATGTGGTAGGTAGAATAATGCTTGTCACCACGGCTGAGTGCTTCTGGCGTGGGAGTCATTTAAAACGTCACCTGGCAAAAGTCTCGTGAGCTGATTGATAACGATATGATAACGACTTGCTAGATAAGGACTTGTGATAAGCAGCCAGAGCCTCGACAATAAAAACAAAAAGTGCAAAGGTAGGCAAACGTGTGATTTCTTCCTAGTCTAAAAACCTATGTTTTGATTTTTTATATTGACGATCTTTTTCATTGAACACTGCGTATATCCGGAAAAGTAAAACGCTACGAGGAAAACTACCCACTGGTTGTTTCTCGACAATTGTTCACCTACAACAATCTTCATTTGTTTGAAAATCTTATACTAGCTCTCTCTCTCTCTCTTATCTGAGCATTTTCCCGGTGGCGTCCGCAGCCGTGACTGTGATGCGTCGGAGTCAGGGGTCTGCAGCATTCATGCTGAAATATGTTTTAGGATAGTTGTTATGAATGGCCTTGCCTGACTGAAATCAGAACCGCGGACAAATACCTACCTGTGAAAATGGGAGCCCGGGACGGTGGCTCATGGAGTACAATCAAACCCAGTAAAAAAATTAATAGTACGCATGAAAAAAAGATTTTCACACACCTATAAGATTGAATGGCAATAAACTGCATATCACTTATCTACTTTGGTGCAGTAAAGATTATATTTTGTTGAAATTATGTAATTTTCTACCAAAATATCGAATCGAAAAGTCGTTAAACAATAGGAACATTGTAATGGCATAATATTTGTGCATCAACAAGACGGGGGTCAATATAACCATCTCCTAAGGGTTCAGCTCGCACCTGGCCGAGGGGAGCCGGTAATTATCGCTTTATGCCCTGACCGCGGACTCGTAATGGTTTTAATGTGTGTGTTGAGAGCTTTCCTATCTAAAACAATGCCCCATGATATGCGGTAAGGAATTTGTATGCTGGTAGTAACAAGTAGAATGGTTGCTATTTATGTGGACATATTTTATTGTGAGTATTAGTGGTGGTCTGACAGCAGTCTGCTCTAATGAGTAGAGCATTGTTATAATTTGTTGATGATTGCTGTAAGAAAACTAACAAAGGAGAGGTACAAAAGAATACATTTTGGTAGTTTTGTGACTGAATGTCGAATTAATGTATAAGATTCATAGAAACAAGATCAGTATCGTCAATGTGATCTAGAAAATATGCCAGCAAACACCTTTCGTCTATTCGCTGAGCAGAAAGAATATTGCAGAAAAAGGTCTTATGGTACCCACGTACTGGAGAGAGCAACATGAATATTTGAACGCGACAAGCTGAGGAAGTTCAGTCATATTTTACTGCAACCCTTATCTCGCTGCAAGGATACCATCTGCCCTCTCTGCGGAGTATTGGAAAAGCATCTCGGAGGCTGACAGCATTTTAGCGGCTTATCGTTGTGTACGACGTGTTTCAAGTCTGGGGTGTGGCAATATCTGCTAACGGTTACAGGCACATTGTGCTATCTCAAGGCTTTCTTAGCTCTTAACCTACTGCTATTTATTCTAGTGAATATCTTATCTATACGATTATTCCTGTTATCGTAGCATGTAGAAAGCATTAGAGACTTTTGAACATCTGCAGTTATTTTATTGATAATCGTGAAGTCCATTAAGATATTTAAGGCATTTTACTTGTGAAATTATTTGGCGCCCAACGTAATGTAGCGTGAACAAAATGTTGCTTTTAGAAAACAAAAGTTAAAGAAGATTCTCATATTGATTATCTTCTCCTCGGATATAAAGGGAAGGCGTTTTTGCCCATTATTCTAAGTAAATCTTAAGTAACTAGCCCAAATTTTGTAGTTTTGAGCGCATATTATGAACTTAGCTTACGGAAACCAGTATGAAGCATTTGCTAATAATACGGTTCTTATGACATTGAAAGCTGTATCGTAATGATGTATTTACGGCACTAGTGCTTTTTAGTTTACACCAATCACAACCGCTCAATAACCCAATGCCACAGATACAAAATTCAAAATTCTTCATAGAATCCGAGCAAAGAGTTGCAAGTTCAGCATGAAAACTTTTTTCTGATTCGTGAGATGTGATTTTTTAACCGACTTCGAAAAAGAGAAGATTATCAATGTACTTTTTTGGAGAAAATAAACCTGAGTAAATGTACCTGATTATTATAAATGTATATTTTACAAACTGCTTTAGTTCCTAACTTTTATAAATTCCTTATTTGCTAAATTGCAATCTTGTTTTAGTTTATGGTAATGCAAATGAAAAACGTACGATATTATAGTCGTCGGTTTATTATAAACACTCGGCTTTGCCTCATGCCTATAAACACCTCGACTATAATATCTAGCTTACCGTACTTGTATCGTAATGTACTATTAATAAATTGGAATAGAAAATGTGTGTGGAAATTGAATCGTGATCATAAGTTGCGCACCATTGATACATTTTCGTATGTAGTCTGCGTGTCGTTTCAACTGGTCGTCGCACAATAGAAAGTGAAGCAGCGCCGGGCGCCGCTTTCTAGCTCAGTACGAACTCGGAGCATCGCGAGCCACATTCTTTCGTCGCCTGTAGGGTTGGAACAAACCAACGACTTCATCCGTATTAACTGGACTTAATAGTTATCATTACATTTTTTATGACATAGGACGGCAAACGAGCCAGCGGTGCGCCTTATAGTAAGTATTGCCACGGACAACTGCAAAGTATGTATTTATTTGACAACTGCAACACCAGGGGTGTGACAAGAGCGTTGCCGGCCTTTTATTTTTCTTTCCCCATCAGAGGGGATGGGGGATAGACCTAGGGCACTCACCGAATGAAGCAAAAAAGAACGACGAACAAATAGGCATAAGAGCACTCAGTTTCTTCTTGTGGATGTCGTACCAGGCTGCTAAGAACAAAAGTAATATAAGCTAAGATAGTTTTGACGTTACTTCCGTTTAGTTTCGACGAGCCTCTATAGGTGAACAACTGACGCTTTTACACTCACAACTCCAAATTCGAGAACCCTCCCTGATATCTAACAATGCGGAGAAATTCCGAATAGGGGAAGAGAATTGTCAATATCGGAAAAATAATCTATACCTTACCTACGCAATAAACCCGATAGCTAAAAAAAGTCCCTATGCATTCACTATGCCTTGCGGAAGATCTTTCAATTATGCCTTCCTTCAATCTTCGCATCCAACTCACCTAGAAACTCACTCAAAAGAGTATGTTCTTTCGTCGAGTCGTGCGAGAATATTCTAGTAGTGTCAACCCTTATTGCAGCGTGTGATACAGAAAGTAACACCTAATCTTATTATTACTTTATTTATAGCTGTTATGTATGATCAATTAATAACGTTTAAATAAAATGGTAATTTCTTTCGATATTAAATTGTAATTGATATTGTTAATTAAATATAACAAACGTTTTGCATGTGAATTACCGACTCATGTTATGCTTAACGAGAATTATGCATTTGTGTTGACAACATTTTGTACCACATAATTACAAACTTGAAATTGTGTTGGTGTCTTCACAAAAGATCTTTTTCTACCTTTAGATATATATTAACCTTGTCTCGATGATACATAAATATTAAAGAAATAAAATCATTCGTTTACAGGCTATTCAGCTCTTGTCACACTTATATTATTGAAAAAAACAAATTGCAAATAAAATAACTGAAAATAGGTGATGTCTATTTAGTTCAAATACAGACCACAAACAAAGCCTCCCTTCAGAGCCTTTTAGAAAACAGACAACGTTAACTCGCACTGCAATATTTTCCCGATCCTGACTGGAATATGGGTCCTCTGAAATTTCCGCCCCACACACAAACCGTTGGCAGCTATCTGGTATCGACGTACATTTCATAAATGCTTGGTCTAATTGGCCGCATTGCAGCCACGGTGATCGATATGGATTCCCCACGAATGTCAAATATCTGTTTTGGGGATAGCGTTGTTGCTTGCGATATATCGATTCTATCCAATAAATTATACTTTAATTTAATCTATTGTGAGTCACACTTAAAAAGCCAGCACAGTATTTCCTCAGGTCAAACGGTAATATTGAGCGGATCAAGCGACTCTAAATCAGGAATGGCATTAAAATTAAGACAAGATCAGAAGAATACTAAAAGAAAATGCAAAGACTAGAAGTCGGCAGCAAAAATCGTCAAATTAAAATTTAAAAGCGAGTGTCGACGGGCGGGCTCACGGGCCGCGAGATAAGACCCGGATGGAGCGCGAAAGCCGGGCCTTTTCCGGAATACCCGGTGTAACGGCTGAGTTACCGCGCAAATTAACGAGCGTAATATGCGACACCGCATTTACAACAAGCGATCTAGTGTTGTGTACACACATCAATTAGTGAGAAGACGTTGGGTCCGGTAAACTGTGTTTGGCTTAGCCACGATGTGTCAATTGTTGCTGCTTGTCACATATCCAATGACAGCGGCTTATTGTCAGTGCTGCCATCTAATAGCATAGCTAATAGTAAGCATTTCAGAAAACCTTCATTGGAATACGTGCTTTTGAGATGACACTCGCAGCAAAAAATTAACACAGTGAAACAGTTAAGTCCACCCAGGCCTACTATTTCTCTGAAGCTGCAGTACAGTCTCCGCAATAGCTTTTGGGTATACGCAGGTTTGGATATGAATCCCATCCGCCTAATCCCTCTAAGATCGAATACAAATATGACCTGTGTACACTGGCTCTCCTTCGATCTCCATGCCCTTTGGGTCGCTGTTCGAACAGAATAAGAAAGAACAATAATACATGAGTTACCCTTCTGCTGTCCCTGTATTTTGTGGTTACGTCACTTAGCGCGGGCCATTGAGAAGTTCGCGGCAAATGAGGTACCTCGAGTTTGCCCCAGTTTCGTTCATATTTTTGTTTCGTTTATAATAAGCTGCGCATTGTTTAAATATTACCTACACATGACTTGAAAATTTAAAATATTTATTATTTATTTATTTATAATAACGCAATGTCATTTGTTTATTTTTAAGTGTATGGCTTCAAAGTTTTATTGCTGACTGTAAAGTAAGTATCCAGCCAGCAAGGGACATCTGATTCATGGTATACCTGTGACGTACTTTACAGCATATTCCTAAAACGGTTCACTAAAGCACGGTTATGTTTTCTAAGATAATTTTACCGTGACTAAAGTTACATCGCAAAAATTCAAGGAACTACTGAGATTGAACGAATACTTAGATGATTATAGGTACATAAATACCTTCATATATTAAACCCGTGCCCCAAAACTAACAAATAATTCAAATTACCTACGTATTATTTGAACATAGAGCAAAACCGTCAATACAGCTGAATTGCACTGACATGATTGCATGTTATTTATAACGTGTCAGCGAAACGTATATTTTTAGGCGATAACTGCAATTACTCATGCACTGCTCCCGTTTCCTTTATCACGGCCACCGCAACTGGAATATGTGAAATGTTGCGCCCTTGCGTTGATGTCTTTTACATGGCAGCGCGACAGCACAGCAGTCAATACATATAATGCGTTCTTTGCAATATTAATGCAATATTTGCTTAACAATTAATTATTTTCTTTAGAATTAAGTAAACTATTCAACATTAAAAAATGTACGTTTTCATAAGTTTACAAGTAAAATATTTTAAACTCTTAAAACTAATTCACAAAGAATAGAAGCTCTTTTTACGTTTCAAATGCTCTTTTGCCGTTAAATAAAATAGTCATATTTGCAGCAGGCCAATAACTCAAAAGTAACATCATCAGCAGTTGAATGTTCTAGACTAAAAATTCATATCGCACTTCCGCGTAAAAACGACCAATTACAGTTGTAAACAATAATATCCCCGTAAAGTGATCATAACCGAGAACGGAAAAAACTGCATGTCCAAAAAAGTCGAGCACCGCTAGTCGAGTCGTGGGAGCGAGACGGGGCTATAGCGCGGGAGCGGGAGGGCGTGAATCGCGAAAGTGAGAGGAGGCGAGCGCGCGCGGAGCGGCAACGGCGCTCGTTACGTTACTCGCGCGCACGGGGTAAACAATCGCGGGTTGCGCGTGCGACCGCCCCGGCCATGCACTTCGCTACTGCATTTTTGAGCTGTGACGTCACACCGCTTAGGGGTTGACGTTTGCCACATCATATTGCACGAGGGGCAGCGATAATAAGACGCCATTTGTGTCATCGACTCTTTGACTGTGATTTATATCTAACATGGACTTTTAAGATTAGATTTCTAAAAGAATATTATAAATTATTCCATCAGTTAGATAATCGAAAAATATTAGTTATTTTTTTCTGTCAATTAAAAAAGAAAGATATTACGATTTAGCCCGTTCATTCCGTGCAGTCACAATTAACTACACTTTTTGGCTAACTGTGAAGTCACGAGCCCTCACCCAAGAAACTTTGACGTGCTTTATATTTGTCATTTATTGTTAAATTGCCAACAGAAAAATACGTGTGCAATATAATTTTATTGTCTAACTGACGGTCTGTCTATTGTCTACTAATAATATTATTGTTTTGTCCCAGGAAACTAATCTATTATATTAAGTGGGTTCTATAAGCGATTTCATATAGTATGAACACTACCTAACTGAACAGGACACTACCGCCATGAGCAGGGAAATATCTCTGCATCAGTATTTAACAATAATGTATTAGGGCATCTCACAAACCGGCGGTTGATAGCGACCAAACAGCATATTCCGCTGATATTACAAAACATCGACCTCCACCGTAGCTACTCATCCGTGGTCCGGCTGAACGGTGGCAATTTAAAATTCAAATCGAAGACTGCGCTTACGACGTCAACTTTGTATGCACTTCTAGGACTTGTTGCTCTCTACGACAATATAGAGCAGGCTATGAATTACCAACGTCATAAGGGACTGGAACTGGTAAACAACCATGCATATGTTACATCAGCATCAAGTACAACCAAGTTAAAAATGTATGATTGCATTGATATGTTCATAAATTCAAATTCTGTTAAGCTGATCATCATTAAACATTTTCTTTTATCCTTCAAATTAATGATGGCTGAATTTTCATCATTATGATTAGTGTCTTGTTCAATAGGCTTGACGAATTACAACTTCTTTAACTAGCCCAACGAATACCTGCTAGTGACTACAGACTGAATGCAAATCAAGATAAATACAGTAAGATTTATGAATAGCTACATCGTTGCTAAGCAAAAATTTCTTAGCAAAAAGTTGATAGCCTCAATTTCGCTATACATCAGCTCGTAATCATAATGAACCTCGCGCGTGTCAATCTAACTGCGCTAGCGTCGCGTGTACGCCGCTTCCGCGAACGTCATCATCATCAGAGCGTTGTGCGCGACAGTACTCGTGAGCATCGGCCTTCTTTGTGTGGTATGGATAGTGTGCGACGTGTCACAACACATGTACTCTCTGTACTGAATAGTACTTACATACCTATATGTATTGTAATTAACTCACGCATTTGTAACAGATAGAGTAGGTACAAGAAATATTCCTTCTCAAAAATCAAAAGGGATTAAGAATTACAATGCTTGGAATAACAAGGTGGTATATTAGGTAGAAACGTTTTATGTCCCGTCAAACTTGATATTTTAATGAATATGAAACTATTATGTTTACGCGAATTTACAGAGCTACCAGCTGAATGGTCTGAAATATTGATTTTCTGCATATTGATCTATTTGCAACAGACAACGTGGGCCGAAAGGTCAAGTCGCCGCAACCTCACCATGTTCAACCCTCTGTATGACCCATTACCTTCAGCCGATATCGACCGCAACATACGACCTCAGAATTTCATGACCAACATAACCCGATCGATTAAAGTCGCCATTAGACACGCAAAAACAATAACCGGATACATTGCGATACCTCGCTTGCCACAAGTGTACCTCAAATGTAATACATTCGGGCATAAAACAACCCATATAACTTCTGAGTGGGCGGCGGCAAACGACTAGACACTATCGGCTACTCTCTCGCACGTAACGGTTCAAGGGCGTCGCGAGTGAGACGGAAGATCGCCAGGCATGTAACCAGATTGTATGAACGGTAGTTACTGTGTTGTGATGATAAAATGATTACCTCTGACCTCAGGGACTCAGATTAAACTACTGTGACATTAAACTGACGAACTTTTGTTTTAGCTAATGTAACCTGGCAGTCTCTAACAATATGACGTAGTTAGACGAAATTAACAATTGCTAATTAAGCACAACCAAGTAATATATTTCATGACTAACTGGTGCTCAGAGTAATTGACTTCTTGAAATATAATTTACACATAAGGGAAAATTTTCTTAATCAATTTTCTATCAGCATAGCATCATTCCATAATGATTATCTGAATTTTAAGTCTAGAATTGAATATGTTTGGCTGTAAGGAATCTCACTGCTTTTCTGGCGATGCCTCATATAATTTACAATAATTGCCATAAATCCTGGAAAATCTAAAGATTTTTTGGCACGGCCTCATAACTCATACATAACAGTAAATCAAATGTGCCTGGAGGCAATAACTCTTCAATAAACTATCAAATTAAATATTCATAAATCCCACTTATTAAAGATACATAAAACGAATAGGCTGAGTGTTTACGTAATAAAACGCCACAGATCTCATACCTATACGTGGAAATAGCGCAGCGGTCAACACGCCTGCCTGCGACACGGATGGTCCCGGGTTCGATCCCCGGTCAGGTCAAGATGAAAAATGATCTTTTTCAGATTGACCTGGGTCTTGGATGATTATCTATATATGTATTTGTAATAAACTATAGTATCGTTGAGTTGGTATCCCATAACACAAGTCTCGAACTTACTTTGGGGCTAGCTCAATCTGTGTGATTTGTCCGTATGTAGGTATTTATTTATTTATTATTCCAAAGGGAAATGGAAAGAACGAGAGGTATAAGCATATCATCGTAGAATGTTAAAATATAGCGCTACTGCTTAAAGATTTAACAAACATACTGTATTAAAACTCATGTTAGTTTCAAAAATATGACCAATTGACCGTCGACCTTGTAACGAACACAAAACGTGTTTTTTCTTAAGCAAAATATTTTTATATCAACAAACTATTCCCTGACGTAGCAACTGATAACTCCCAGATGGAAATTAACCGGCAGCTCTTCCTGAGTGCCACCTATCACGGATATCATAGTAAATAAATATGGCGCAACTTTTTATTACAATTCCGCTGTTAGTTAAAATAACTCTCATAATTATACCTTTTCAAGTACATACTATCACGTCTTTTCCCCTAGCGAGGTAGACAGAGCCCAGGTCTGTAAAACTTTAAGGCCACGTTTAGCATGTTGGTGGGCTTGTAGGTGAGAACGGAATCAAAATAGTGATGGGTTCCTGACGCCCATTTCATCAATCGGCTTTTACGATCTGCGCGGGAAGAAAAGCAGCAGCAGACCAGCATGAAAGTGTGGTCTATACCTTTTCAAGTCCCTAGTATAATACCATGGTGTGAGCTGTAACTTGATAAACACAGTTGGGAAAATGTTATTGGAATGCCAAGCTAGTATTACAATAAATGCCCACGAAACATTAAAATTGAAGACTGAAAACTCCACAAATTTGAATTTTCGTCAACAGACCTATAGTTTTTAACACATGATACAACTCGAATATTACCATTGTTAGCCAAAAAAACAAGCCCTGTCAAACATAGATCAGACATTCTAAACAACAAAACCGTGCCGTAGGAAAACACTGCTTAAGCGGCATTTACATTCTGGTGTGACCACAACACACGTCAAGGGCGAGGACACGGGCTTGTGTTGCCAACCTCTTATTTTTACCTACATGTAAATCTCAGTTTCACTTGCTGTATCAACAAGTTCAAGGATTCCAGACTTAACCATTCGCTAATTTACATTATTCATTTGTTATGGTCGCAGTTAGTTTCGTTCACTGTATATTACTTCAATTACAAGCAATTAAAATGATTTATTGTTTTCATTTTTGTTCGCATAAGTTCTCAGTTTTATATAAGACTCAAAATTATCAAGTTTTGTATTTGAGATCTCTTTCAAAATCGTGTTTTTCATTTAAATGATTCAAGTACTTAACTGCTGACAGTTCGATAAAGCCTTCTCTTTTTTACCCGACATCTTAGAATTTTATAGTAAAGCACTAGACGAAGCTGCTTATAATTACTAACCAGCTTATTTAGTACAAGCGTAATACGACGTTTTTTAATACATTTGCGATATGGGCCTAGTCTGTAAAATACAGAATCACAATCCAAATTTCGGTGTCAAAAAGACCGTATTAATAGCGAATGTATTGAAAGAAAAAAAAAAAACAATTTCTTAAACACAAGTCAATCGCCTTCGCCAACTGTATAGCAACTTATATCATTAAAGTTATATCATTAATCATCAAATTTCTAGAAACAACTGTGTCAACGAGTTCCCACGTGTGTCATGTGTAATTACAGCTGTATAATTAATCTGTGAGATGCGTTCGCTTCGCATTGATTTGATTCTTGCTCCTTGCACAATTGCTTTGACTAACCACATGTGTAATAACGTCTAATGCATCTCTTGCCACCTGTTTCTCACCAATTCATGAAAAGTCTTGTTTTGGCTAAATAGAGCATGATATAGTGTTAAGTTTTTTAAAGTTTTCTACTGTAGATCTCTCCTAACTATACGACTGCCATCAGCTATGAAGCAACCAACTACTATCATTGATATTCTTCAAGTCAATCATATGATCAGGGCGCACTGCGCAATTTTTTCAACCGAGAAAATATACGAAATCGAGCTAGTCTTCCGAATCATCTCTGCTGAAAATGCAAACGGCAACATGCTCAGATAAGAGAATGAGAGCATGCAAAGGATACACGACTACAGCATGAATGCTCCGGGCTCCGACGCGCCATGGAGAATGCAATCGGGAAAACGCTAAGATGAGTGATAAACCATGAAGGGGATAGAGAGAGATAATGTAGTGTTCTTACAGAAAGGTTTTAAAATGGTTAAATAATGTTCTTCAGAACCGAGACGAGGATCTCCGTGACAATCTAAGATAGAACATCCTGGCGAGCTTTACGAGGAGGCCCGACCCCAGAAGAACTGGGAAAAAGGCAGAAGAAAGAAGTAGACGAGATTAAGTCTCTAATCTTCTCAATGTTGTTAGCGATGAAGTCCACACTACTTCAGCACTAACTAATGATATCAAATGTTTTTTCCTTTGTTTTCACTTCTATTCAACGTGCGAGCCACCTGAGTCGTAAAATACATGTTGCGAGTGATATCGGAGCCGCCAATGGTATTGTTATGCGGCTAGCGAGGCACGCGCCATAACCGCCGAAGGTCGAAGAACACACAAACGACAACTACATTATTATCGCAATTAGCTGCGAATCGCGATATCGTTGAAATTAAAGAGATATATGTAGACTTTCTTTCCTTTAAGATTGGCAACTATCCTGAATAGAATTGCGAGAGATAATCACAGAAGCATCATCATCCTCTCAGTCGCAAGGTTTTCCAATACGACCGGTTGGAAGCGGCCTGTATCCAGCGTATTCCTTGGTTAGGTCGTCCCACCACCTGGTGTATGGAAGTCCGACACTGCTTTTACCGGTCGCCATTCAAGACAAAACGTTTTAAACAGAATAAATGGGGGTAGACAAAACCTCAAGCCGTTAAAATAAAAGTCATAAATAGGGCCTCCCATTACACAGAATGATGTTTTTTAGACAAAATAACCTGAAGTGCAGCTTTGTACGATGCGTTTAATAATTTTGTTGTGTCTGTATAGAGGATCTGGCTAATAGCCAAAGTGCAGAGGTTCTCCGAGGCCCATGATTATTCAAACACCTTGTCTTCGATCAGGCCAAGCATCACAAAGCCTACTTTAAGCCAATAAACAAAAACAAGTATCACAAATAAATATCATAATGCAAATGAGTTGGACCTTAGATTACATGATTGAAGACTTAAGAGCAAATTGTAACACATAACAATAAATCATAATGATTTACATTACTCATATTATGATTCATATAGTAGGTATATCCAGTGACGTAATCGTTCCTTCGCAAGCCCACATTAATATAGTGTCAAAGTAATCAAATTTTATAAGTGTAGACCGTCGCACTGGCGAAGTAAAATGTACGAAAATTAGCCGAGGACAACAGGACGACAAGGTCGAGCGCGATTGGGCACAAGATCGTCTGGTTGGCGCGTGGAAAGTTCCGAAAGATACAATAACAAGACACAATCATCATCAGGGGTGTCTGCAATCAGGATTTCAAAAATCGGCCACGTGCGAGTCGGAATCGCGCACGAAGGATTCCGTAGCATCTAGACTATCGAGCAAAAAAGGCAAAAACATCATGTTTGTTGTATGGGGGCCGCCCTTCAATCATCATCATCATCAGATCCTTTTTAGTCTTCATCATCATCATCAGGTCCTTTTTAGTCTCCACTGCAGGAGCACGACCCCCCTTTACTTCCAGAGCCATATATTAGCCTGAGCATTCAGAGGAGTTGGCCTACACTCTACATGCTGGCCACGGATTGAAGAGGTCTCTTTGATGTTTATAAACTTTGTTTAGCTTGTGTTTCTAAGTCGCCTTCTACGATATCCACGGGAAGACTAAGAGTGGTCCTATTCTACTCTGCCAGGAACCACATGGCAAACATGAAACAATTTTTTCAAAAGACAGATCCCTTTTTAGAAAATTAGCCGAGAGGAATAGGTCGATCGGGATTGGGCACAAGATCGTCTGGTTGGCGAGTGGAAAGTTCCGAAAGATACAATAACAATCTTTTGCTTTATTTTGATTTTCAAAAGACACCTTACAAAGTTATTGCAAGCGTCCACTCTTAACCCATAATAATTGGTATTTAAAATGAAATAGTAATACGGGCATTTACCTCGGATTTTCATAAGGAAAAATCTGCATTCAATGTGGATAGCTCATCGCCAATTTAATATTTTTTTCAATTTTGTAACAGGAAAGTCAAGTTCCACAACTTTGCGAAAAACTGAAAATTGGTACATAGTTTTCTTCCAATGTAATGTCATCATCACCAACAACAGCAGCAATTTAATGATAAGCATCATGCATGATTATTTCAGAAGAAATGTTGAAGTGTCATTTTACAATAAAAAAATTAAACGCACACAAAGCCGCTGGCTACAACTAGTTAATACACTTGAAATAGCAAGATAATGAGGTAAAATCTAAAATATTCACCCTGGACAAGGGTAAAGGGTACACGAGTAGGCGGCGTCAGTACGCGAGGTAACGGCGCGCGGGGTCGACGACCCGCGGGCGACCTTAGCGGCTAGAATTTTGAGGGATCGACCTAGTTTTTAGTGGCGTCTCGGCAAATCCGCGAGTTTCGTCTCATTTTTACGAGCAAATTACCATATATATTTACATGTAAAACGTATACAACAACATGTTCGTGTTGTGGGTAACGAGTCTGATTCATCGATGTTGTCTTAATGACAAAATGTTCAAAATTTCAACTGATTTTCAACCTTACTGCAAAGACGGTGGAAAAATCCGAGATCAGCCAATAGCGAGCTACGCTTTTTCAATCTAAATAATAAATGAGGATTTTATGAAATACAAAGAGCTAAGTTCGTAAGATATTTTTTAACAATAATATTAAACAAATGATGCAAAGAATCCCATTTATTTCCAAGGTGTGACGAGCCAATTAGTTGAACTAGTGGAATCATGTGTTCGGAATTTGCATAGAAAAACAAAACACATGTAATCGACCTTCCCAGCGAGTGAGACGCACAAAGTAGCTTTCAAACAGGATTCCTCGCAAACTTGCAAACATTCAAATCACGAGATTACGCCGTGAAGCGCGGATCATACTTACAGCCAAAGAACAATGCAGCCACAAAATAAAATGGAGACAGACGTACACACTAAAATTTTGCCAGACTACTGCATTGCCTAATGGAGGGCTTCAATTTAAAATCAAAATTATATTCATACAATTTTCGATGTATTAGACTAAAGTATGTATTTAAATTTTTAAGATTGAGACCCAATAAATCGAAGTGACTGAGAAAATCTTCTCTTTGTTATAAAAATCTTATGTAAGGACCAATCTTATTTCGAATTCACACCAATAATAATTGGTATTTAGATGTGGTCTTACATTTACGGTCTATTCAGTCCATCAAACCGTATTTACTGAAGAGAAATTAGGCAATTGAGAGATCATAAAGGCAGATGGCAAGGACAAGAGTTAGATAATAAAGGTACTTTCATAAAGGTTCGTCACTACGTACTATGAATGATCGTGTTATTCGATAGTTTATTAGCATATTTCGTGTGTTCTTTCTATGCTGTTGATATTTTGTGCTAGACTTTGTCGGAGCTTTAATGCACACAAAGGAGATTTTCCGAGCAGACGGGCCGCAAGATCTAAAGTCAATACTTGCATACTCTATGACGACGTTTGATACTCTTACGGGATCAAACTTTTTAGTATGGAGCAGTCATTCCCGCGGGATCAAAAAGGCGTCCTTCAGCAAGTGTTCTTTTATATTTAGAAACTAAGTGTAAATACTTTGCTGGGATGTAGGAGACCCTTAGTAAGATAGTTATTTGGTTATTTTTTTTTTCCGATTAGAAGAAAAACTGGAATAAATAACCAAGTATTTTTTTATACAGACCGACAGAGACAGACGTAATATAGTGTCAAACGTGAACGGCATTTGATAGGATTAAAATAAAAATAGCGACAAATAAAAGGCATACAACAATGCAGAGACAACGGTTCAACGTTTTTCTCTCACTCTGGCGTATAAGGTTGTCCTGCTCGATCTGTTGCAAGTAGACCTCGGAGCTCGAGAGGCCAACCAGCTTCTATGGTGACACGTAAACACAACTCTATGCACCATTTAGCAAGTGGCACAACTCAGGTACTGGTACGAAAACCAGCTTCGCAAGACAGTTATTAAAGAACAGTATACGTCTAGGACAGATGAAGATCATAGAATCAGTGCGCTAGGATCCCAAGGCCAACTCGATATCTTAATTTTAAATAATGCCTTGAACATCTACAGGTATAAATGTTTTATCCGGTGGTACGGGTTCTGGCAAATGCTCTAACAAGTTTCAAAAGTAACCATTACATGGCAGTAGGTCCACTGCTAGTTCACTACTGTAATGTGAAATATAGCACATAGCACAATCTGTGTATATTTGCAGCGCAACTTTAGTTCGTATGAAACTTCGTGGACGGACATGTCAAAGATGATACCATCATGCCTTGACTTTTAGTTATTTTTAATGTTTGTGACGATTCTATAGCAAGAATATTTGCCTCTCTCTTCAATTCATTCGAATAAAAACAGTATGATTTCCTAGTGTACTTTAGGTGTAGACCATCACGTAGGCGTAGGTACTTGTTTTTATCATAACAAGAGTTAAAAGTTAGAGCTCCCGTCTAACAAAGACATTGATTGACGACGCATTGTTCTAGCAGTAAATAGTCGATTTTGTCAGTGACCTAAGGACAGCCTAACAAAATAATATCCAGTGTGGTGTGCGTCACAGCGCTCATTTGAAAGTCAATCGGACACATTACTTATAGCCTCCGAATACCATTTGAATAAGACGAATGCTCGGTGTAACTTACAACTGTGATTTTAATACAATTAGTAGTTCTTAGAGACAAGTGTTTTATAAGAAATGAGGGTTTTGTCTTTCTTTGTAATAATTTCGAAAGTTACGCGGTTTAGAGAGAAGCTTCAAACATCATATAAGACGAAAGCTGCGTAGTTTCAAATGACATCTCTCAATTAAGCGTGTTCCCGGGTGTTGGCAGCAGTGTTTCGAAGCCCGGATCCATTTTCCAGCCATTAGGGGTACATGCATCGTATGCTTTAATATTATTTTCACTAGGCATAGGAAATGAAAAATAAGAAAGAGGGACATGTTGCCTATTTCAAGATAGACTTTTTAAAACATTAGGATCTGCGTGTGCGCGTCCGGTTTAATTTAATTTTTTACACCTATGTGGAAATATGTACCCATCTATATAAAAACAAGTACTCAGCAAAGCAAAGCAAAGCTATTAGTGGAAAATTACAGTTCTCGAATGTAAATGAGGTCAATTAAGTACCTAGCCAGTAGCTACTTTGTATGCATGGTCTAAAGAGGCTACTAATAAGAACAGCGTCCACTAACTTTATGACGCGCATGCACATGCCGAAGATACAGGGTTGCCAGTAACAAACTTTACAGCGAGAAACTTACAATAAACTTAGTACTTGAGTTCCAGTAACAAGTAAACCTATGTGATTTGCTTGTGATTTTTGTAGTAGAATGATACAACCTTGTAACACGTGTACTACCAAGTTGTGCTTTTCGGTAGTACTTTCGACACGGAGGGACAATATACTAAGTATTCAATGTGAATGTTAATTGATAATGTATCAGATTTTTCAAGGGGCCACAAATGGCTTCTAAAGATACCAAAATACGGTCGACTAAGCATACTATTTACGACGCGCTTTCTAAGGGCTCGTCATGATAAAGGCTTAAAAAAAATTAAACCACCGAAATAAACTAAAAAGTTAGAATTCAGTTCCCCCTTTTCCTACCTTTAGAATTGGATTTTTCTTTCCTAATTAACACAAGTCCAACTTAGAGGGATATATATATACCCTTCCCTATAAAAAAGAATTAGCAAAACTGACTACTCTTAATAAGTTATGTGTATACAACGCATCGACTTGAGAACCTCCTCCGGTTTTTCGTCGGTTAATAAATACTATTGAATGCGCTTTCTAAAATGAAGATCACATTTTAGTCAGTAATAAATAATGTTGGTCCCTCTTGGAAACTAGGAATTGATAACTTCCTAGATTAGAAGTCGTACAACTGGTCCGGCGGCGGCAAAAATCTTGATGTGATTAATTTATATATCAAATAGCAGCCCTGGGTGATCGCAAACGAGTTCGCACGTTCGCTCACGTAGCCGCGGGTGGGGGGACAAGAGTGAAAGCGTTTTAAATTGAATCGCATGCCCTCTGTTACTTTCGGCCGAGATTCCGCCGCAGCTCGACCATGGGGCCCTTACCGCTGCACAATATTGCCTAATAAGAAGGGTACAGAAAGGTGATTTGTCAAATTCCTAAGTTACAAAATGATCTTTGTGCCGACACATGCCATACTAAGCAAATAGTAAAAAACTCTATATAATCCCTATGATAGGACCTAAATAGACGTGGGAGATCATTGTAGAAGTAGGACTGACTGTCAGGATCAGGTCTAACACAGGCTCCAGTCGTCGTCTATGTTATTTCAATATGAGTCTTGTCCAGTCCTATTAGACCTATGGAAGTCAGAATACAGTAAGAAGCATAACTGTGGCATAACTCTTATATTTCTTTGTTTTTATATGTGCAGCAAGGAGAACACATTACTCAAGTGTTTATTCTATGCAGTCTATACGACAGCACTATGCCGTTGCGCAAGAGTTCAACGACGATTGTGTTCACAGTCAACCTAAATACATTATCACTGGCCAATTACTCGGAAACTGCTTAGAAAGCACATCGACTGGCCGGCGAAGGAGGTCGAAGATGTAAAATGAGCTATTGTGTAAATATGTTATGTAATTCGTCCGCTACGGTTTCATAGGCTTTGGAGGTGGTCTTAACTGGGGACCGGAGTGTAGAATAAAATACATAAATAGAATCAAAATTGTTAAACAGGTAATAAATTCCTATTCAGTATTAGATAACTTGTATTCATATTCGAGAAACCATCATACCGAATATGAGTAAACTTCGTCTTGGCTGGGAGTGTTAAATCTGGAAAGAAAAATACTGCTCCCCATGGATCTACAATGACGATTTTCTAAAATAAGTGGAGTCAAAATTGAGGCGTTGGGTCCGGTAAGCTGTTATTGGGCAACAATGTGTCAAGACGTTGCTGCTTGTCAAATATTATCCAATGACAGCGGCGGCGGTTTATCAGACCCTATGATTCAGTGTTGGCTGGTGAGAAGCATTTTGGGATAACATTCATTACTGTGCGGGGAGCCGCAATTCCATTGATATCTTTATAAAGTAGAAAAATCCGGTACATAAGAATAAATAATAAAATAAATAAATATATACGGACAAATCACACAGATTGAGCTAGCCCCAAAGTAAGTTCGAGACTTGTGTTATGGGATACTAACTCAACGATACTATATTTTATAATAGATACTTATATAGATAAACATCCAAGACCCAGGTCAATCTGAAAAAGATCATTTTCCATCTTGACCTGACCGGGGATCGAACCCGGGACCTCCGTGTCGCAGGCAGGCGTGTTGACCGCTGCGCCACGGAGCTCGTAATAAGAAAACAAGCGTGTAGGGAAAGGTAAACGCATACGAGATCTTCCATTTCTATAGTTTGTCGAATTTCTGGCTTTGTTGATATCCACGGAACAGGTACAGGTTACGAGGGATACCTAAAATTAAAAATCGCGGGTGAAGGAGGCGAGAGAAGGTTATTTATACAATGTAGAACAAGCCAAGATGCTCAATGCGCCATTCGTAAACAACTACAACTTTCCGAAGCAAAGAGATCGCCGTTCACCAACATTCTTCTTTCGGCTCAGGCGATTAAGGTCGCCGCTAGTACGTCTGTCTACTACGTATTACGTTACTAGTCGAGAGAAACTTGTTTATCGTGTGTTCACGAGCAAAAACATAATAAACACTGTGATTTTATGTTAAAATATTGAAAGTGTATATTCTACTCGGCCGCGTGATTCCCGGCAGAGTAGAATAGAACCACTCCAAGTTTTCCCTAGGATGGCGTAGAACGTGACTTAGGAAACACAAGCTAAACAAAGCTTATAAACATCAAAGAGACCTCTCCATCTCGTCTGGCCCGCGTGGAGAGTGTAGGCCAAATCCTCTGACTGCTCTGGCTAATATATGGCTTTAGTAGTACAGAGAGGGTTGAGCTCTTGCAGTGGAGACTAAAAAGATCTGATGATGATGATTGAAAGTATACAGATTAAACTGAAAAAAAAAAAATACAAAGCAGTCGCACAAAGACATGTTGTAGTAAAATTCGCGAGAAAAAGCGTGTGCTGAATATACGAAAAAGGGTTTTTAAAGTTCCTTTGAGATGCAAGAGTGGCAGGCGCGACAACGCGCGATGCACGGCGGCGCATCGTCGAGTACCTACGTGCGTTCGCCTGTTTACCAAACAAAATATAGGCCAGATCATGTCTCGCTTCGCATACGTGTTTCGACGCTGTTTCGCCCCACTTATTAAAGTCTGACACCGAGATACAATTGTATTGTTGCACGGAATAAAATTATTTGGCGCGCAAACTTGCAAAGTAGTCCACGATGTTTTGCGAGACTTGCATTGTGAAATATGCATCGAATAATGAGCAAAAAACCAGACGAATCTGACATTCAAATGCAGAAAAAATATCTAATACTGAGATAAGAAAAAACAGCCAACAATGCAGTGAAGTTTTCTTGCATCTAAGAAGATAATCCCAACGAGTACAAGAAAAAACTTGCATTTGTTTCTTACCTCTTCACTATTTATCTACTGAACCAATCTTCTTGAACTTTGGCATACACGTTGATAATGATACGGAGAAGGCTTTACATCCCGCGAGCAAAGCCGCGAGCAACAGCTAGTAAAATAATAAAGTGCATTGTGGGACAAGATGATAAATGCAGAGTGTACACAACGTCGGTGGCGGGCGGCGGTGACATCGAATGTGGAGCGGCGAGCGGCGAGCGCTCTTCTGTTATCTTGACCCACATAACGAGCGCGGTCGCTCGGACCGCGCCGTCTCGCTAATCTAGCGGAAGACCTTAACTGCTGTTTAATTGACTCGTGAAAACAACCTCACCGCAAACAATAACACCCCGCGAGCGAGACGGAAAGTAACAAAAACTGCAAAGGGCGAGCGGCGAGCGCTCTTCTGTTATCTTGACCCACATAATGGTAGCGACCGCGGCCGCTCGGACCGCGCCGCGTCGCTAATCTAGCGGACCTTAATTGCTGTTTAATTGACTCGTGAAAACAACCTAACCGCAAACAATAACACCCCGCGAGCGAGAGGGAACATAACAAAAATCGGCAAAGTGCGAGTCGGACTCGCGCACGTAGGGTTCCGTAAATGTATCTTACAACATTAGACTGTCGAGCAAAAAAACGGCAATAATATCACGTTTTTTGTATGGAAACCTTTCTTAAACCCTAAAATATTTATTTCATTTTGATATTACTTATTTATTTTTTAAAGTGTTGATAATACTACTACTTAAATACTTATGTTTCAAGCGTCTACCTGTTGCCGTTATTAACATCGAGCAAAAAATGACAAAAAAAATACGTATGTTGTATAGGAGCCCCCTTGATTTTAGTATTCATTGATATAGCGGCAACAGAAATACATCATCTGTAACAAAAAATATGGTCTATACGGTGACAAACGGACGGACGGACCGACATCGAAGTCTCAGTAATTAGTCTTGGTTACGGAACTCTAAAAACCAGCCAATCAGAAAGCCGCGATATTTCCTCCAGACGCTCTCATCAAAACAGAACCTTGACCTAGAATGTGTGCAATAAAAACAAGAGGAAAAGGACTCGCACTCCTCGGCCGCTGTTATAATGATGTCATGAGTGCATCACTTTGTGTTTATTATGTCAAGATGCATCAGCATATTTCGATGCGTGATTCGCGCTTTAAAAGGCAAGTTAAGAAGGGACATGAATTTTAGAGGGTCCGTGTTGCCCTCATTTGAAATAAACTATTCGAAGGAAACGGAGAGATCATTTAATATTCCGTTCTGCGAGGCCTTAGATAAAACCCCTCAAACTTGTCGTTTTGGACAAAAACGCTAAGAAAAGCTTTAAAGGACTTTTAAATATTATAAACCCTGGATCCAAAAAAATTTATGCCTCCTCCAATGCTTGTAATCAGCTCGAAAATTCTCGCATTAGTCTTATAAACACACCAATTAGGTACAATATTCGATTCGATATTGAACCACATCAAAAATATCAAGATAATTCTCAGGCGTTAAAAATAATGAGGCGTAATATTAATAAAACGTAATTATTCGCAGTGGAAATGAACCGTTTGCGTAATAAGGTTAAATAAACTAGAATTTCAGAGCGAATTCTCGGGGTGTAGGGCGTGGGCGAAGGACGCGAGCAACCTTCCTCTCAAGGCCCCACAGTCCTTGGTGGGTACAAACAGCAATATAACGATATGAACTCGTTGGCGATACGTTTATATACAAATGGCCGCGTCTTTATCCATTACGGGGTAAACAGAGCCCGAGATCGTATACTCAAAGGTCATATTTAGGCGAGTTTGTGAAGTGAAAAACGGAATATGGATGGGAAGCTAGCCGTATCACGTCATGCTTGACTTTTGCCTTCTCTACATAATCGCCGACGATCACTGTACATTGCTACATTGGAGGAAAACTCTCAAGAGCTTTACGTCCGAATACTCAAAGGTATCTTACATCTTAAGAGCGTATACTAGCAGTATTTTTTCAATATGATTTTCATACAAATGTATTTCTCTATTTTCTCGCTGAAAACTGATTCTAGAGCCACAATTCTTTTTTCATAAAATCTAGTACTAAAATAGGAATGCCCCTATTTTTTATTTTTTCCAAAAAAACTGTTTTTGTAAATTTTGTTTTTCTTTTAAACTGGTTTTTAGAAAAAAATAAAACAAAGGGACATACCTATTTTAGTAATAGATTGTATGTAAAAAGAATTGTGCCTCTAGAAGCAGTTTTCAGCGAGAAAATAGAGAAATACATTTGTATGGAAAACGCACTGCTAGTATACCCTCTTAACTAAAAAGATTCACAAATGTCGTTCTGTCACTGTCTAGATTTAAGAGTGTCATTCATTAGCTAAGATTACTTAAATATTCCGGGGTTAGTTAAACAGCAATCTACAGTGAATCGTTGCGATGACAGCCGATCATCGACAATTATATAGATTACATTATCTATTCCCTGAGTTGGCCTCTACGGTCTGCGCTGGAAGTGAAGCAGCTGGTACAGTCCGAATCAAATTTTATGGCGTCTCGGAACATCACGCGAGTCGATGCGCAGTACACAATATTGGGTTCAGCGGGGCGCGCGCGGGAAGGCGGGGCGGTACTGCGCAGCTTGCAGCAAATGCCCGAGCCGCCATTAAGAGGGTATACTAGCAGTGCGTTTTCCATACAACTGTATTTCTCTATTTTATCGCTGAAAACTTCTTCTAGAGGCACAATTCTTTTTACATACAATCTATTACTAAAATAGGTATGTCCCTATGTTTTATTTTTTTCTAAAAACCTGTTTAGAAGAAAAATAATTTGTACAAAAATAGTTTTTTTGGAAAAAATAAAAATTAGGGGCATTCCTAGTTTAGTACTAGATTTTATGAAAAAAGAATTGTGGCTCTAGAATCAGTTTTCAGCGAGAAAATAGAGAAATACATTTGTATGGAAACCATATTGAAAAAATACTGCTAGTATACGCTCTTAAGTTTGATTCGGATCGGACTGTACATTCTATATATTTTTTCCTTTTCGCCCAAACCAACATGTGTAAGATACGCTTCGCTTCGCTCGCTATTTCAACGCTCTGATATGCCGCTTATCAATATTGCCGGTAGATTTGATTGTTCGCGATTACTACATCATATTTCATTGTTACTACATATTGATAAATTGGCAACCGTTTTCGATTAAGTATATTATTCAAACAATTGGCTTTGTAGATTACAATTTTGAAGTACTTCTTTTCGAATCAATGCGAACAGTTTCTATTGCTATGTATTACGACGAGCTCCGTGGCGCAGCGGTCATCACGCCTGCCTGCGACACGGATGGTCCCGGGTTCGATCCCCGGTCAGGTCAACTGGACCTGGGTCTTGGATGTTTATCTATATATGTATTAGTTATAAAATATAGTATCGTTGAGTTAGTATCCCATAACACAAGTCTTTCATAAGAACTTACTTTGGGGCTAGCTCAATCTGTGTAATTTGTCCGTATATATTTATTTATGTGTGTAGGGGGAGACTATTTAACTTTGTACTAGCAGTATTCCATGGTATAGTTATAGATGAATAATAGTGCTAACGTACAGAACAGACATTAGCAGCGTACCTCGCAATAAAGCGTCCCCTCACCTCTTCCCCCGAGCTAAGGAGATCTTAACGTTTCGACAGGGTTAGTTGCTTGCTACTGCTCTCAGTCGCAGTTTTGCGCCGTCTCTTATACGTACGTACATTAGTACTTGAAATCATACTGTGGTGTCGACTCTGATAGTAAACTCACATACAGACGTGTGCATGCACAGATGTAAGATTTCTTTTATAGTATAGAGTTAGACTTCGACTATCAGGGTGCAGCAGAAGTTTGATTAATAGGAACTTAAACTGAACATAAACAGATGTTATCAAAAACTTTGAATGCTTGCAATTACCAACACAAAACATCAATTTCCTATACGCACTATTCGTAAGCTACTTAATACGATTTCATTGTAACTACAAATTCGATTGCAGTTAATTTAAAGCGATTAGTTACTGGGAAACAATTAAGTATGTGTTCGGAAGGTCACCTCCAGTTTTATTTGTTTACTAATGGATAAGACGATACATACCATCACGTCTTCTTCCCTTGTGGGGTAGACAGAGCTTAGGTCTGAAAAACTTTAAGGCCACGTTTAGCATGTTGGTGGGCTTGTAGGTGAGAATGGAATCGAAATAGTGATGGGTTGCTAGCCGCATCGCCTATTGACATGTTCCCTGACGCCCATTCCCTCAATCGGCTTTTACGATCTGCGCAGGTAGAGAAACACTACATTCTCCGTTTTCTTTTCTCCCAGACCAGCGTGGAAATGATAAATAGGAAAATGCAAAACCGAATAGGTGTTTTTGCATCTTCTACAGCAAATCAATCAGATATGATGGGGAGGTCTATCTGGCAGGCGGCACAGCTGGGAAGACAGAGGCTTTTTATTGGCCGGCGCTCGATAACTGGTACATAAACAGAAGACGGCGATAAGCCGCTATCGCAGTGATAGCGCGCTCGCACAATTACCGTCAATTTGTTCGATAGGATGGTGCTCAACACTATCTACAACTTAATATTCAGACCGAGAAGATATCCTCACCTATATTAAAGCATTTATAATAAAGTGAAGGCAACATTTTTGACCTTGAAAACGTATGTTCCGTCTCTTTTTCGTACCGTTTGTATTAATGAGACAGATAGTGTTTCTGTCATGTCCTTATCTGTAGGCAAGAAGTCTTTAGGGTATCTTTTCATTACAATGCTAATACACTACAATACTTATCCCTTATTTCCTATTGCTTACGGACTTAAGAGGGTATACTAGCAGTGCGTTTTCCATACAAATGTATTTCTCAATTTTCTCGCTGGAAACTGCTTCTAGAGGCACAATTCTTTTTACAAACAATCTATCTCTAAAATAGGTATGTCCCTATGTTTTATTTTTTTCTTAAAACCTGTTTAAAAGAAAAGAAAATATACAAAAACAGTTTTCTTGGAAAAAATAAAAAATAGGGGCATTCCTATTTTAGTACTAGATTTTATGAAAAAAGAATTGTGGCTCTAGAATCAGTTTTTAGCGAGAAAATAGAGAAATACATTTGTATAGAAACCATATTGAAAAAATTCTGCTAGTATACGCTCTTAAGACAGAACCAAGGACCATATTACCTGAAGGCCATGTTTAACGTGTATTGTATGTGGAAAAGAAATTAAGATAGTGAGATATTTGCACATTCCCTCGATAGGCTTTTAGGATTCTCGCAGGACGAAAAGCAGATAATCTTAGACGGATTATTTTGAACATGTAAACAATTTGTTTTGGACTGAAAAAATACTATTGTAATTGAATCATCTCATTAAATAAGATGATAAATATTGTAACTATATTATGAGTATTACAATATAATGTGTATAAGGAATATCACGCACAAGAACAATTTCGAACTGAACCATGTTTCCACAATAACAATGCTTGTTTGAGTATTAAATAAACAACATTGTAATGACAGATCTTGTGGAAAACTTTATAACGTAGGTATCGGTTCAGACTACAACTGATAAGCTTACGGCGGTATTTTTCATATTAATTAGTTATTATATAAATAGTAACTGTAGTAATGTTATCAAGAATTCGCGATGCAAATAGTAGATGCGATAGGTCGCCACAGTACAGGAGTCACTCTACTAATCAATAGATTAAGTATACCAATGTTTTATTCCTCATGGACTCACTCTTTCTTTGATTTTAGCTCCCTCATCTGTGCATGTTCCCAGTTGCAACCTCAAGGAGTGCGTCGGAGCACGGGGTCCGATTTCTATGATTTTAGTATTTAGTGTTAACTCTAAAATATTTTTATCAAAATATTTTTCTTCTACTTAGGCCTGGTTTGAGATAATATGAAAGGCTTAGGTTTAAAGTATTTATTTCTAATAAGAACACATAGGCTTCTGGACTTGCACTATGGAAATTAAAGTTTTAGATCGTGAGAACGATGAATTTGAATTTTGGCTCGACTTCCGTGGGAACATGTCTCTGAAAGGAACCGTGCGTGCGAACAGCTGATAACAGGAGCGGGCCGCGGTTTTGGTGTAATTTGCTATTGTGGGATATCACGAGATCGCAAATCCATCACGAGATGCAAAGAGCATAACTGGCAACTAAATAAACATCTCCTTTGGTATCTATTTTCTTTATTATTTTTACTTATGCTTAAGTAGACTCTTTTTGTAATATTCCAATGACGTATCGATTCGGAAATACCGCCGCAGGAAGTTGATTGCACACTAAGTAAGCTAGAAGAAAAAGAAAGTGTTAGTTCCGTAAACATTAGGGGTAGAGAACAGAAAATGCTATATTGTGACAACAGAAAGGAATTGGTAACAACTGATATGCGCCTTGTTTCGCGGGCCTTGGTATTGTTGGACGTTATTATACCACAAGAGAGAGCGAAACTAAAATCATATTTTCTGAGTTTTAAAGATTTAAAGAAGTAAGTTTCGTAAACATGTGGTAGGTCGTGCCGTATTGTGGGATCAGAAAGGAACTTGTTATAACTGATAAGCGCCTTGGTTCGCGGGCCTTGGTACTGGTACTGTTATCGCAAGACAGAGATCGCGAAACAACATTCGAAACTCATATTTAACGTGTAAATGAACATCTGGAAACTGTGAACATCTGGAAGAGGACATTCTCTATAGCGGGAGCAGAAAGAAGTTGCAATACAATTAAGTTCAAGCGCTTCGGTTTGCGGGCCTTGAGACTGCATACGTTATCACAAGACAGACCGCGAAACAACACTCCAAACTCATATTTTCTAAATTTTAAAGGTCTAAAGGAGTAAGTTTCGTAAACATGTCGTGGAACATGCCGTATTGTGGAAACAGAAGGGAACTTGTAACAACTGATAAGCGTCTTGTTCGCGGGCCTTGGTACTGTTACCGCGCGATAAGTTATCGCAAGACAGAGACCGCGAAACAACAATCGAAATCGTTTTTATTATGTAAAAATATTGAGGCTTTGCGAGTTACAAACCATGCTGCATGCATTATTTCTTGCGCGTTGATAAATACCATTATTAGTGATATTATCTGCTATAGGCCTTGTATGTTTGGGACTAATTTTATCCTTTTATTTGGTACTTATCTGCATTGTTATTGGTATTTCTCTTATCTGCTTTGTAACGTATTTTTCTATTTTGACATTTGGAAAGGCTTTAATTGTGCTATGAAGAGTCGGGTTCTGTTTTGGTACCATTGCGTGGAAATCTCACCCAAACTAAACTAATACTAAGTAGTTGATTTTAGGTCAATTAATTACTTTAAACACGGTTTAAAATTAAGGTCAAATAGGTATAATGTTGTCAAGTAATATCGTTCAGGGCCGTGTCGAACGTCTGATTAAACAAGTAGGTAAACAAATATACTTCAAAAGTGAAGGTTTGTTTTCTCCACGGCCATTTTTCTACGACGCTTATCTGAGCGTATTCTCGGTCGCATCCTCAGCGGCAACGTTTAGAGCCGGGGTCCACTTCCTATCCTAAGGGACTTGACGCGGTTAGTGGTTTTTACACAGAGCGGCTTCCATGTAACCTCCGCAAGTCGCAAACCATATTTCTACTACGCTTATGTACAATTAATGCTCTACTATCGTTAAAAGCCGTGTGGTTCCCGGCAGAGTAGAATAGGACCACTCCAAGTCTTCCCGTGGACGTCGTAGAACGCGACTTAGGGAACATCAGCTAAACAAAGCCTATAAACATCAAAGAGACCTCTCCAACCCGTCTGGCCAGCGTGGAGAGTGTAGGCCAAATCCTCTGACCGCTTTATGAATGAATAGCCTAGCCTAGAATAGAATATGAATTAATATGATAGAATAGCTGAATATGTGGCTCTGGTAGTACAGAGAAGGTCGTGCTCCTGCAGTGGAGACTAACAAAGACCTGATGATGATATCGTTAAAAAGAAGCGTTACGTAAGTCCAAACGTAATTAAAGTCCGGTGATAGATGTAGGTAGGTACTTTATTCGTTGACTGTCAGAAGATGTTAACAAGATATGTACTAGGATCAAGATTTATAGACGCATTTTTTAAAAAAACCTGAATCAAATTTTACCCTGATACATAAACAAATTAGGATCAGTTACACCTGGTCGGATTCATGGATTTAGGTAGGCGAAAACCATACAATTTGCATGGGCTTCCGTCTAACAAGGCTAAAATATGGCCATTTCAATAATGGTGAAAACAAGCGTTATCTGTGAGATGTGGACCTCGCGGAAACTTACCGTACACGCACACGCAATGGTCCTAAGCTCCATATACTCCAACGGGGCTAAGGATATTAAAGCATATTCCGCCATTATGTAAAATTTACATAAACTGAATCGATAAAGAAATTCTATGTAATTATTGACCTACTCACTATATTTCACGATAATCGGTTGAGAAATACGACATGTAGAGGAGATAAGCCAGCGGGACATACCATCATTGCCGAACCTTACACCCAGATGTTTCGCTAACACTTCGCGCTCGCTCGGTCAGAGCTACTTCATTAATTTTTACTAGGCATTAGGTTTAAAATTCATAGCCTCACTTAGCGACAGCGGTCAGGAGGGTTAAAAAGTCGCTTTGCAGATTAGTAGTCAGACTTGAATACGTCATATTCAGCGCATTTTCGGGCGTCAAATCCATTTAGTCATTATCAAATGACTTCTGTGACCTGTAAACACTACTCCGACGCTTGCTAGGTCATTGTAGGTTGTAGTCACCTTGTTCTCAACTCTGTGCTCTCGTCATAAGGCCCAGCAGATTAGGGCCTGCCAGGTAGAAGGCGGCCTTGACGTCGTTGGAAAGCGACGGCTTATTTGTTTACTCGAATCGAATTCTGTTTCAGCCGAAATACCAGGTGTTCTTATTACAAATCTAACTGAATAAGCATGATATATATTTTTTATTAGTCCATTTGTTAATTACTTCCATTGAACTGATATTGGAATGTGCGAAATTCGACGCTAGGTGTCAAGTATCGATTTACCGATTTTGGATCTCGATTTAATGGCGAATTTTAAAGAAAATATATTATGTAGTAATCAGTTCCCGCGGAAATTGATGACGTAGACATTTTACGATATTTGACTTCGTCAAATGCATATCAAATTAAAAATCTTTGAGTTATTATAACACAGGTACTCTTATAAAGCAAATGATCATCAAAATGAACTAGAATAAAATGCTCTCATTTTATTTATTGAAATACATTGAATGAAGTTACGTTTATTTTTATCAGAGAACCATACGACAATTATAAAAATAGTGTCTTACAACATGTTTTAATATGCGAACATGTTTAATGTACTTTTTTGCGCAAGGCGGTGCTGACAGAAGGACTCATAACGGCGAGGAAATGAGCACATTCAGTGCAAAATTGAAGTCGTGCTCTGTATGCATAGAGGGTGATAAGGGATGCCAGAGGTCGGCAGATACCATGAATAACTTAGCGGCGAATTTCGACAGTCAATGGACAATATACAACCGCGGAAAATGAATGATGAAATTTTTAAAGACTTTAAAACCATTGCGCGGCAAATATAACATTAGCTACGGTTAGTATAGTAGGTAAGGTACAATGAGGTTACATTGTATGTAACGTCGTAGATTATGAAGGGAACTTGGCAATCTTGCTACTCTGCGGGTATTGGGCGGAGGCCCGCTTATGGGAAAGTTACAATCATTACGACCATTCATAAACGGTTGAATGAGCGCAAGACGCCTGCGCAGCCGAGCGGCGTATGCGCGCGCGCCGACCTCGCGACATCTGTACCTACGCCGCCGTACCTCGCTCTCACGGGGAACATACTACGAGAGTTTGGGAACATTCACGGCCAGCAACAACATAATCAAACGACTTAGCCTTCAACTCTGGAATGATCCCAATTTTATGTAAAACTGTTGCTATTCAACGTATTCAAAATGTAAACTAGAGAACGACCAAAGACACGAGTGTATTGAACCCGCCAGTGACAACCTAGTAGCGCTCGATGCGTCACCGCTACGCGGACGGCGAGAATGAAAAATTCCACACGACAAAAGCCGCGGTGTCCGCAAACGACGCATAAATAATTAGACAATAAGCAGGCAGGGCAAGAAATCGGTAATTTGTATCGCGGCGAGATAGGCGGAGCGCAGAGGGAGACGGGTGCAGGCAGGCGCGCGCCGCCGCGGCGCGGAGATGTGGCAACGCGTCAGGTGGAAGTGGCGCCGAGCTGTTCTCGCCGAGACCGAGGACGACCGACCCACCCCCCTCCGCGCGCCGCCACACACCCGCTAATCCTCACCCGAACACAATCTGATAAAATTCGCGCCAGCTATGAACATTACGCAAAGCGGTTCCATACTACAACACTGCGATAATGAATGACCCCGACGGTTTCTTCGTCGTCTCCATGTATAAACATGCTGCAGTGGCACTTCCTACTTCGGAAGACACGGCGTGGAACTGACCGTAACTTTAAAAAAACGAAGCAAGAAAGTTATTTCCTCAACCTGGCGAAACTAGTCTTGCGAACGCATTACGGTCCGCGTTACGGCCAGGTGAATTCAAAATGACCTCTATGGGCCGGTGGCTTCTTGTGGCCTCGCTCGCCGAAAGCGTTGACATTTTGTGGGTTAGCAACGCAGTATGACTCTGTACTGTGACGAGACCGATGCCAGGATGACTAACGGCCGGGCGTCATTAGCCGCCTAAACATAAATTGTCCCATACAAAAACTTTTAACGCAATAGATCGATTCAATTGCCGTATCGCATTATGGTGAATTTTGTATAACAGCGTCTGCAAACGAGATTTAGATCATCTACTTAGACATCGTGGACTAAATATTTTGGAATTCCAAAACACACTATGGAATACAAAACAACGAAACAATAGCGCATGATATTGGTATCACGTAAATCGTAATGATTTCGAAAGAAAAGTACATACTAGTTCTTTCATCAATGTAAAAGTGACTTACCAAGGCGAAGAAGTTTGTGTGGCAATCCTCGAGACTGGCACCGTTTGTTTGATGCGTCATGGTAGTCCAGGGCACTTCATTTTCATTTCACAACACTAAAAACAGGTTCAATCTTAAAGAAACCACTCAAAATCTTAAAATTATCACCGACATTTAGCGTAGTTTTCACCTCTCAATGGCGACTAGAGGAAAATGGCGGATGAAACAACAACCCAAGCCGACAGTGCTGCTCGTAGCGGCGATTATCGGAACTACAACAATATCCGTTCAGAAACATAAAACGTTCCGTTACCACCGTAGCTTCTCAAATTTTATTTATTTTACCCCTAAATAATCACAAAACCTGCATATAATAAAGTAAATAATGCATTTATTTACACCTTGGTCAGCTTTTTACTTTTTATTGCTGAATTAAAGATTCTACAAAATCTTATCATCAAATCTAATTAATGACCATTTGGCGTGATGAGGAACGTCATAGAAATGTCAATTCAATTTGCAAGTGTGATCTGTCAGTCGATTTTGAATATATTTTTTATTTAATTCATTAACTTTACTATTACTAATTATTAAATAATATAGCTTGAGAACTTCGTGCCTCTTTAATTGAAGCAAAATGTTAAGAAATGTTTTGATACCGGTTATACGAACCAACTTACAGGTTATCCTATTTACACTTCTTTTTATAAATCAAAATCAAACAAAACCAAGCTTTTCCAATCATATATTTATTAGTATGCTCTTTTACAGGTGATTTCAGTTCGACATAAACAAATAAAGGTTCCTAAAACAGATAAGAAGTTAAAAGCAGCAGCAGAATCCTTAGCAGCTAGAGGGTAAGAAAACGAACTAAACTTTAGGTTAATTTTATCTTCCCATAACACAATATATGATCATCTGTCTTTATTCTCTGCCAATCTCTTAACACCCTGGTATGATATACTTCCCACTTTTTCCTTTATTTCTTTGAAGTAAAGCTTTATTTTTTAAATATTACAGTTTTCTACGGCCGAGTAAGCCTTGGGATCCACCAGCTAACATTGAAGAGACAGTTCTAAAAATATGTGCTGACAATGGACTCAAATCGGATGCAGAATTTGAAGGACTGGATGTGAAATTTAACATCCTCAATGCTTGCTACAATGAAACTGGTCACTCTGTTCCCAACTCGTTGTTGCACACCATAGAATGTGTTGGTATGTCATATCTCTATGTTATAAAAACAGGGCATTTTGTATGGTGCATACATTACCCTTTTCACTGCAAATTGACATGACAACGTTTGTCAGATTAATGTAACATTCCCAGTGAAAGAGAGAATGTAATTGTATTTTATAATACTCACAAAAATAACTTATGGACTCTATAATTTGCCATATGATAGAAACAAAGCTTCCTACTAAATAAATTGCATGTAATTCCAAGTCATCCCGTGGATGTCGTAAAAAGCGACTAAGGAAAAACAAGCTAAACAAAGCTTCTAAACATCAAAGAGACCTCTCCAACCCATCTGGCCAGCGTGGAGAGTGTAGGCCAAATCCTCTGACTACTCAAGCTAATATATGGCTCTGGTAGTACAGAGAAGGTCGTGCTCCTGCAGTGGAGACTAGAAAGACCTGATGATGGTGATGATGAAGTTCTCAGCTGCTTATCTTTCTGCATCTCTTCCTATACCATTGTTGATTTAGAATTCTAGATTTACATTTCAAAATCTAGAATTCACATTTTTCTATTCAGTGACATCTGAAAAATCAGATGACATCACCAATTTGAAATTTGGTTGCTGTGACTTTGTTCTAATGTTGCAGATGATCTCAAAAAGTTTTACAAAACACCCGTGGATACTAGAACGCCTTTTGATGTGCTGACCAAAATGGATCTGCCCAAAAACCTGCATGTTCAACCAAATTATGTGCGCTTCCATCCTGGTAAGAATTGCATATTACTACTTGAGCTATTTTTATCTTATACCTATTTATTCCTTACTTTGAATCTAGTTGGAAATCTTCTCCCCATCCCTTCTTGCATTGTTGTATTTGACTTGACAAATGGTGCCACTCTTTTTATATCTACTCACAAGTTGAGATTGCACCATTCTATGAGTTTTCTTGTTTATGAGTTCGCCGTGTGGTTCCCGGCAGAGTAGAATAGGGCCACTCCAAGTCTTCCCGTAGATGTTGTAAAAGGTGACTTAGGAAACACAAGCTAAACAAAGCTTACAGACATCAAAAAGACATCTCCAACCCGTCTGGCCAGCGTGGAGAGTGTAGGACAAATCCTCTGACTACTCTGGCTAATACATATATTGCTGTGGTAGTATATAGAGAGGTCGTGCTCCTGCAGTGGAGACTAAAAAAGACCTGACAGATGGACGGACGGACGGATGAGTTTGCTAAATCCCAGCTGAGTGAATAGTCTCTTATTTTGGTAAAATATGGATAACCCATATTGCCCTACTCTAGTATCAGCTACAGGCATATTCTTGATTTTATACATTTGGGTCATATGTTTAAAAATGTATCATATAGTTAACTATAGTCCCTTTTGAAATCCCACGGAATGCACTGACATTTGAAGTGTTACCTGTTTTTTACATTTACAAAGTAAACTTTTCACAGACGTCTATTCATTAGAAAAGAAATTTAGGGTCCTAAAACTGAGCCATTTCTGTTTTCAGATAAGGACACACTATCCAATGGAAAGTCAGCCTTCCCCAAGAGTTCCACCATTGTGACCGGGCTGAGATGGAAGAAGAAATACGAGGGCTTTTCAGCCAAGAGATCTTGGCCTTAAAGATTTAAATGTATTAGAGATTTAAATAAAATATACTTAGCTTAGTGTTTAATTAAATGATTTGTTGTCTATCAATGTTTTTTCTTTCTGGTAAAGTTGTACTTTTCACTGATTTGTTATATTTTTCGTGTGTATGTGTAAATGGCCAAAACTGGTGTCAGATTTAACAAGCTGCTATAAGGCATATGACTGCCTTCGAGCAACATTGCTCGAAGATGACTGCCCTCAATGATGACAGCTGAGATCATCGGCTTCACGTGTCTTCCAAAGCAAATCGTAATGAAAGTCGATCAAGGGAATGTAAAAAAAAAATCCCAAGTGCGAGGCGGAATCGCGCACGACACGAAGGGTTCCGTATAATCAAAGCAAAGAACATAAGGTCTGAAACTGCCAAACGAAATGGCAAAATAATGTTTGATGTATGGGAATTACCCTAAATTATTATATTTTTAGTATTTGTTGCTATAGCGGCAACAGAAATACATCATCTGTGAAAATATTCAACTGTCTAGCTACCACGGTTTATGAGTTACAGCCTGGTGACAGACAGCCATCGAAGTCTCGTAAATAGGGTCCCGTTTTTACCCTTTGGGTACGGAACCCTAAAAAACCGAACGTCGCAAATCGTAGGTTACAAAATCTATCGAGGGAATGTGACGGAATCTTGTGTCCAGTATATAATGTGCTTGTGTCCTTCAGGCCACGATTATGCTGCAGTTGGATTTTGACTGAGCAGGTGAAGCTAGCGAGGTCTTCGAATTTCAGTACTATTCTCAAGATTGAACTCGCAGTTTATGAGGTACTAGCGATTTCCCGCGACTTCATCCACGTAAATTACAGCCTATATACCCGCAGATAAATTATAGATACGAGTTTATATAATATACGTGAAAGGATTTTGAAAATCAGTCCGTTAGTTTTGGAGCTAGCTATTAAATGCAAACAAACAAACAATCAAATCTTTCATCTTTATATTACTATATTACGGATTCATGTAAATGTAGGAACAGCGTTAGATGTGTGTGGGCGAGACATGGGCTTGCCGCTTGCCTCATACCATAATAATAAATCACTCTGTAGACGGGTAGAGCTTTTTCCGGGAAGCCTACGAATACCTATACAAAAGTACTCTGTGTCCTATGATTTGCGAAAAACAGCCACAAAGATTTCGTCCGAGCCGAACCTTTTTTCGAGGTCCAAAGGCAGGCAGGAGCCCCACAGGAACAGGAAGGATATACCTAGGAAAATTCGTCCATTTGACGGGCGGGCTGATTTGAGGGATAACGTGTTTAAAATCTAACTGATAATTTATTTCAATGAGCGAATTGCAGGAGAAAATTAGATGAAGGATTCTAAGTACATATATCTCCATGATTCTAACACTGTATCTAAGATAGGTTGATAGGGGCCAAGGTCCTGTATTCGTTTCTTCTTTCGTCAAGTTTGATTCTTAAATTTTTAAGTTTCTGAACGTATTTGACATTGATTGACAGTTGAAAGTTCCTCAGTTTTTAGGTTAAGGTATCGAAAGTTTCGCTAAACAGCTTGAATAGATTTTTGACTGCTAATTAGTAAATAATAAGCAGAAATGGTGTAACAAAGTCAAGATGAACGCGCTTCTGATATTGTTGTTCATTTTCGTGGCGATCCACGCAAGCCTTTCGTGGTGAGTCAACATTGAAGTGGTGACAAAGTAGTTTTCTATTATTGTTGTTGTTTTGCTTTCTATTTATAATCCGCAATCGTATTTTTAGGCTGTTGCCCGCTGTATTGTCATGGTTGTTCAAAAGGAAATACCATATTAAGTTAAAGATAGGGAGGATAGCTGTGCTGAAATTAATACTGAAGGATGTTAGTCTATCTAAGGACAGGTATTATGTTGTAAGTATGAATATGAATTGATATCGTGTTTTGTTATTAAGCTCGCTTTATTATTGACTTTATATACTGTTTCTTAAATCATGAATGGCCAGCCAGCCTAGCCCCAAGACAACATTAAGCAAACATTCCACAATATACTATTCATTAGACGGCCTGGTATACAGGCTAACAGATTAGCTTGTGGACTGTAGTAAATTGATATGAAAGTAAAATATTAAAAATTAAAATGGTTACTAAATAATATTTACAAATATTTAACCATTTTCATTTTCTGTCATAATTTTTATTTCATTTATTTTACAGCACATTGATGAGATATCCTTCCGAAGTAGTTTCTTCAACTCTGAAATCAATAAACTTGTATCTCTGGTCATAAAGGGAGTAGAAATAACCAACCATGTGGAAGAAAAGAGAAGTGTTGTTGTTGAGACTATTCTTAAGCCTCTGTTGTCCAAACAGAACTCTGTATCGCGGACTGATGGAGATGACCAGGCGTTCAGCTTGGCTTTGGATCCAAACTTGAGTAGAGTATATCAAGGAAAAATGCTAGATTTCAGAGATAAGAAACTGCCTCACAGTTTGATAATGTTTGCCCAGGTAAGAAATTGATGTTTGCAATTTATTGCCAATAGTGCTTGATCCAAAAGAGCCAATACATTATGCTTTACGGCTCTTTTTTACAATACACTTAATATTTGCTCTTTTTCACACTTGTGCTGTTTGAACAAAAGGTTCCATTTTTAGGACTTCTGATATTAGGAGGTTTTATACTCCTTTTTTTGGGTTGCACCTTAATTGTAAATATACCCAATGATTTGTATTATATTTATAAATCATGTTTGTTTTGTTAAAAAAATACTTAATATGAAGTTATGCAACTGTTATAGTATAACTAAATTTTAATTTCAGTTCATGGGAGTGCATATCTTCGATGCATCAATCACCATACAGAATGCACTAGCAAACAACACCTCCCTGCAAGTCGCAGCCTCTGAAGTCCATGCGGATGGCGCAGCCGGTGGTCCTGCCAGAGCGTTGGTGTTCTCTGCCAACCTGGTGCAGGTGAAGGCTAAAGTGATGAAGGAAGGTGGCCAGTTGGCGGAGGCTGGATGTAGCTTGCTTATAGAAGGAACCGTGAAGGCTGAGGGACCTCTCAATGTTGAAGTAAGTAATAAACAATCTGAAATCAATTCTAAGTACATAATTTTGGCATTAATTCTGATTAATTTATTTTGAGCATCATGCAATCATTTACCAATTTTTCTTTTAAAATTACATATTTGTACATCGGTTTAAAAACACACACAATAGTTTAAATACATACATATAATAAATTTTAAATAATATCTATTTTAAATAATATCTGTCACAAAGAGCAAGGGGGAGTATGTGTGAGATGGATGATGATGATAGCGTAGATTATATATATTTTTCTATGTTATTTTTGTTAGCAATGTGTGAAATTGTCACCTCATTGTTCGTTATATCCAAAAACGTTTTTATTTCAGAAAATCCATGCTGTGGTGACAAACACGACGATATCATTCCAAGACGAGTTGTGCCAGCTCATGCAAAGAAACAACATGCCCAAGCAGAGAGTAAGGCCAGAGCTAACAAGCGAAGATCATATGAGTACACTCATTCCGAGACTATCTCCAGTCATACCAAAGGTAGATAATTCATATGGTACAGTAATATTCATCATTATCAGCGGGTCTTTGATAGTCTCCACTGCAGGAGCACGACTCTCTCTATACTACCAGAGCCAGATATAAGCCAGAGCAGTCAGAGGATTTTGCCTACACTCTCCACGCTGGCCAGATGGGTTGGAGAGGTCTCTTTGATGTTTATAGCTTTGTTTAGCTTTTGTTTCCTTAGTCGACTTCTACGAAATCCACGGGGAGATTGGAGTGGTCCTATTCTACTCTGCCGGGAACCACACGGCGTCATCATGACATTAATTTACATACTGTAGTGTGATTATTAAAAATGAATATTGATTTACTTTATCAAACCAAATTGGTGTCACTATATTATATTTCTGCTGCATTACATAGTGATATGCCATTCTCGAAATTTTCGAGAATAGAGCCAATCGGGTTAATAGTTTTATCTGACTGCCCACCCAGAAGGAGGCTTATGGTTTTCGCGCCTATGTATGTATGTATGTCTGTTCCATTGTTCCCTGCTGTAGCCTAAACGGCTTGATCAATTTTGAAGTGTTATGTCATTACATTTGTCTTCTTCCTCGGAGTGTCTTAGGCTATGTAACGTCAAACAAAAATCAATATGGCGGATGTAAACTGTTAAGAACGGCATTTGGGTTTTTGATCTTCCTAAATAATGCGACTTGTTTCATTTCAGATATTTAGTTTAAGAATCGACACAACCCAAGTGAAATGCGTGGACAGTCTTAATAAAACGAATGCTGAGATCTCTCTGCAAAGTTTGCAAGTAAGTTTATAATATAATATGGGGTATGCAATGTTATGTTTAGTATAATGCAGTTCTTATGTAATTTTGATGAAAAAATATCCCAATCCCAACTTCCCAACTTTAATTAATTAATTAATCCCAATCCCAATTCCCAATATCCTAACTTATCCTAACTTCCTAACTAATATTATAAATGCGAAAGTGAGTTTGTTTGTTTATTTGTTTGTTACGATTTCACGCCGTACCTACTGAACCGATCGCCATGAAATTTTGTATACACATAGGTTAGGGTACCGAGAAGGACATAGGCTATACAATACGCGGGCGAAGCCGCGGGTAATAGCTAGTTATATATTATCTAGTAGTAACTAGCTTCAGATAGTTACTACCTACAAACAAACTCACTTTCGCATTTATAATATTAGTTGGGATAGCTGGGATTAGGATTGGGATTTAAAGGCATTTGGAATGCTACTTGCTCCGATGGATTGGGGATGAGTTTGTAGGACTTTTGTATTGTTGCCTGAGACAAATAAATAAATAAAAATAAATGGAGCAGCTCGGGAGGCCGGGCGCGCATACTTGTTGCCATACTTGCAACCATAGGTCAGTCAGTTGAGTATGACACCCTCATAAAAATTATGTATTTTTCAGATAAATTCGAGGTTTAGTGCAGCGTCAGTGATACTCACAGATTCGGGTACAGTGGTGACTGGCGTCCCGCAAGTGTATGTTGCATTCCAAATGGACCAGTTCCAGCTGATAGGCGATAAGGAAAAGTTGATTTTCTTACATAAGCTCAAATTGGATGCTAAGGTATGTATGAAATGTTGCGTTATAGTCATGATAGAACTATTATTAAAAGTAGAGTTCCTACTTGTCGGTATAGCCTATTATCCGGCCAGTAGTCGTATTTTAGTTTGACCTGGGTCTTGAATGTATATCTAAGTATCAATATTACAATTAAGTATAATACAAACAAAGTCCTCCGCCGCGTCTGTCTATCATGCCAGGGCGCAGCCGGGTAGGGCTGCAAGTTTGCTATTAAATATAGTGTCGTTGAGTTAATATTTGTTTGTATAATAAATAAATTAATAAAATATTTGTTTTGTTATATATTTATATAAACATTTTTTTACAGCTGGAAAAAGGAGTACTGAATCTTTACTTAATAATAAGCACACTAAACGTCACTTACGACCACAACCAAGTTTTCAACTGGTACTCTGCTATCATGGAGAAGGTGAAAAAAGCCAGGGCGTTGCAAGTCCGGAGTTTTAATGAACAAGGTATTTGTAAAACTCCTCCTCCTCATCAACATCCGAGTGTATTCCCAGGTAACTGAGCTCGAGAGAGTGGTGGCTTCAGAGCCCTTGGTCCGCTGCCAACCCTGGTGATTTGACGAGGTTATCATCATTTTCTAAAAGCCAATTTCTTATTTTATTTTCAGTACCGTGCGTGGCATTTTTCTAGCTCTACCCTCTTCTACTCTTAATAGGGAATATGCATGAAAAAAATATCTGTTATCTTACCAGTTTATCCAAAAATATTCAAAAGTAAAGTACTGAAAGAAATTTCTTTCATATTTTTTTACTGTGGTTATTAAGGATTATACTAAGCAAATAAAAAATTTACGTGCATACACCCTATTACACCGCTGAATGCGAGAAATGTTCTTCTAAGGTTTTCAGTTACTGTAAATAACGTAAATTTTTACGTATACGATTAGGTACGGCAAGAAAATCAAATCAAACAGAGCAATAACTTGCTCCTAGTGCCTTTTGTCGTAGCACAGAGGAGAACATACTACTTAAAATTTGTAGACTAAAATTATGTGTGGTTTGTGGTAAGCTATGTGCCAGGCTGGCACACCGGAGGTCGGTTTGATCCCAAGGTCAAGATTGTTTTTTTTTTATATATTAAATGGGTTTTGGATGTTTATCTACATAATAATATGTTATCGTTATAAAATAAAGTATCGTTGGATTAGTATCCCATAATACAAATCTCTAATTTACGTGTGGAATCTGTTTCAATTTCAATTTGTTTATTCATCATCATCAGGTCTTTTTCAGTCTCCACTGCAGGAGCACGACCCTCTCTGTCTATCAGAGCCGTATATAAGCCAGGGCAGTCAGAGGATTTGGCCTACACTCTTCACGCTGGGCAGACGGGTTGGAGAGGTGTCTTTGATATTTTAAAGCTTTGTTAAGCTTATGTTCCCTAAGTCGCCTTTTACGACATCCGTGGGAAGACTTGGAGTGGTCCTATTCTACTCTGCCGGGGACCACACGGCAATTCGTTTATTGCAAGACAGAATATACCAGCTGCTATTTTTGGGTGTTACCTTGGGCTCTGTCTACCCGCGAGGGGTAAATACGTGATAAGTATGTATATATGTGGTTATTATTCGTAGCATCCCCGACTCCCGCGTGGGTGTCGCGCGTGTTCTCGCTGTGCGTGGTGCAGGGCTGCGCGGAGTTACGCGCCGTGCGCGTTCTGGCGCGGCTTGATGACGCGCGCGCACTGGCCGCTGGCTGCGCCGGGCTCAAAGTGAAACTAGAACAGCTGAGGGACATAAGAGGTAAGGACTGTTTTATATGTTATTATCATTTGTAACATCCCCACGTCTCGCGTGAGTATCGCGCGTGTTCTCGTTGTGCGTGGAGTTACGCGCCATGCGTGTTTTGTATCGGCTGACGGGCGCATGCCCGCACGAATTTGAAGTGTGTATTCTTGACATGTCATAGGCATAACGTCAGAAAGAAAACAATATGGCGGATGTAAATTAACAAAAATAGCAGTCGGGTTTACCAGACCCTTGTTGCGGCTTGTCAAATATTGTCCAATAAATTCCGAAACAAAACCCGCACTGCATTGTTGCTCATGATCTTCCTGAAGGTTACATAAAATGCAAGAAATCTACAGCCATAGATATTGCTTTTTTATTATTTCTATGAAAATGAAATTAAATAACTTTATTAGTTAGCTAGTCACACAAGTTGATACATAACAAAAAAATTGAAGATTAAAAATATGACATGGCGTCTGCGTTTTACTCTGATTAGCCAGCATTTTTACAATCAGTAAATAGTTATTTGATTTCTTCTTATTAACATTTTTATACAAGTCATAAATTATTATCAAACATTTTGATAATTTTGATTTTACTAATCAATTAAGTACATTATCGTCTTATTATTAATAAATTTGTTTTGGCTAATTTCGTCAAGTCTTTCTCTAATCATTAATTATTTTAAGGAATATAAATATAAACATACTGCTGTTCCAGGCGTCCATTGGCTACAGGTAACCGCTTTCCATCTGGTGGGCCGTATTCCTGTTTGCCCACTTAGTTTTATAAAAAATAAAGAATTAATACTATTATTTTACAGAAGAGTCATACAGCTGGCGGGTGGCCCAACTCGTGGTGGGCCACCGTCACTGGAGTGCTGAACTGCTAGTTGATGGCGGGTGGGTGGCGTGCGGCCCGGGGGCCGAGACTCGAGTTGACGCCCCGCCGCGCAGAAAGCATGCTTGGGGCGCTGCCTTGTTGGCTGTGGCGCTGGTCAAGTGGGGAAGTCATGGCCCCAGGGATTCTAAGGTGAGAAAGTCATTTACAGATGAAAAGAAGACCTTAACATTAAGTCTTTACAAAGTATACTCTAAATACGTATGTACGGTCACCTGCAAAAGTCCATACATGGCGTTAAGGGAAAATAGCTTTAGCTTGAAACTGTGCGCCCTTTAGTCGCATAATTATTAGATTTCTAACTTTACGACGGGGCACTTGAGATAAACTTGCCGTATCACATGTCGGAAGTCAAACACTGGCGATATCTCAAAGAAATTATATCTCAAATGAATTAATTTCAATAGAAGTATTTTATACGTATAGTTTTATCATACATATTTGACTTTTTGTGTATTTCAGGTGGAAGCAATGATAGACTCCCTCCGACTAGAATGGAGCAAGACAATAGCAGAGACGATCATATGCCTTGCGGAATGCCTCGACCAGTACAAGTCTTCCAAAGCCACTCCCCTCCCGGCGCCTGTCGCCGACTCCCCTCCTAATATAACTATGAATATAGCGTTATCACATATAAATCTGTTCCTGATTATCAACGAAGATATGTGCCTCATGACGAGGGTCGATGCAGTTACTTTAGAGAAGACAGTGGCCAAATCTGGAGCAGTCGTATCAGGGTTGAAGGTTTTAGATATGGTGCCGTACAAAGGTGAGTGAGAAAATAAGCTGTAAATTAAATTAACTTTTTTTTTTCCAACAAATTTTATTACTATCATATTTCGCATTTCTTCGGGGGCAAGGAGCTGGGGTATCGAAGATTTCGTTAGGTGTATCAAGTATTTTTTTTTGTTAATGTTCAATCCTGGTATCGCCTTCCTTGACTGCCAGTCCCTCATCTTCGCTTTAAATTATGTTGTATCGAGTCAGAAAAATAATTGTACAAATATATTTCCTTCTCTGTTCTCAATTACTATTTAATTTTTTTTACTTGTTTCTCCAATACCGGACACCTTAGCTTAGCCCCAAGAAAGCAAATAGATTCTTTTATTCTTAATCTTATTCACAGGTAACATCCCCTGCCAAAGATCAGATGAGATCTTATCTGCATTCTTCCACGTCAGGATGGCCAGAATCGAACACATACCCTTCAGAGAGAAGAACTCTGCCTTATTGGACTTTCAATTCCTCGAGAACGTAGACTTTGAGTGGAGCGCGAACTTACATTTGAAAATATTAACCTTTGTCAAAGCAATAAAGGCTTTTAAGCAAGAGTTTAAGGCGAGAAAGGAAAGAGATGACGATATGATACAGGGAAGGAAGAAGGTGACAGCGCTAGATTGGAAGATAGCGTTTAAAGGCGAGACGAATTTGGGACTGATTTTATCAAAAGAAAATAACATGCTTTTTGCTACGGGTAAGTTTTTTAAGAATAGATAAAGATTGTGCTTGGCACGGGTTGGTTATCAAGATTGAAAAAGGGCCACTTATCACTGTTGCTTGCAATGAAAATTACAGGATAGTTCGCACAATGATTGAATTTCTTCACGCTCGTAAAATCTACAGCCCCGAATTTAGGGTTAGCCTGTCCAAGCCCCGGGCGGAAGGTTCCAGGGGCGGCAAAATCACAATTTAAAATGGGTTGGAGGCGCGGAGGCAGCAAATTTCAATTCGTTTTGCATCAAGCCACGTAGATCATTTTCGGTATTATCAGGTCTTGCCCTGTCTCCAAAAAATTCTAGGCTGAGAATCTGGTTTAAGCGACACAACTGTACCCAGATCTACGACTTAAATTAAAACGATTTCCATTTTAATTCAATATGGTTATGTTCGTTTACAGACGACATGACGATAGCCTATGACCATGAGATTGGCTTATCAATAGTGTGGAGCGTATTGAAGATGATATTGAATGGAGATGAACTGGTCACCGTTGAGGGTTACTCCATGGAGAGAGTGTCTGACGACCATGACGTGAGAGTTGAAAGGAAGGCCAATGAAGGTTTTGTTCTAATGTGGAACAAAGTCTGGTAAGTGCAATAGCCGTGGTACAAGCTCGACCTATAATATTAATAATATAATTTTTTTATTCAGACAGCTAAAAGTCCACACAGCACTTTAATTTATCAAGCTGTTAAAATTGAATAAATCAAAATATATAAGATTTATAGCTAGATCATCATACTAAGATCCGGCATAAGCAATATGAAGAAGTCGAGGTAGGTACTTCATCTGTCTATAGGACAATTGTCGCGACTTTTGTTAATTTGGGTGAATGTGTGTAATGCGGTAGGCTGCAGGTAATGGGGTGTAGGTAGATGGTGGAAAACTGAATATCGATTTTACACCCATAAGTAGCTTGATTGCCGAAGTGACAGCACAATCGCAAGACAGAGTGCATTTGCTCTCTTTCCAACCTTTTGAACCATTCCCAGAAATTTAAACTTGCATATGAAGGGGCGGCAAAATCTATTCGGCCCTGGATGACCAAAACTCACGATACGCCACTGCTTAGAGAACGATATATTTTTTTAATTTTCCTATATCGAGGGATCTACATCTAATGGTAACGGTAAAAACGATCCATCCAGCCCGTCAAAATGAACAACTTTTCCTATGGGATCAAAGTTAAGAAACATCGCTGAACACTTTTATCGTATGAACAACAATTTAATTGCGAGTTTCCTGGGTAGGTCCCATAGTAAAATTGGTTCATTTTGATGGGCTGGCTGGACAGAAAACACTGCAATCCTTCAAACCATCAGTTTGAAGGATTACAGAATTTTCTGTCTAACACCCAGTTTAACATAAAGCGTTTTTGCGCCCTTCACACTTTGCTGTTTTGATAAACTTATGATTTTATCTTGGTTTGGTTTTCACTAGGTCCGTAAAGTAGACTGTAATCCTACAAACCTTCAGTTTGAAGGATTACAGGATTTTCTGTCTAACACCCAGTAATACATTAAGCGTTTTTGCGCCCTTCACACTTTGCTGTTTTGATAAACTTATGATTTTCTCTTGGTTTGGTTTTCACTAGGTCCGTGAACGTAGACTCAGTGCGCTTCATATTCCCCTACAAGCACCGATTCGCGGAGGCCGTGCAGGGCGATTTCGTTTCACTGTTCAAGTGGATCAAGATCGTGCATGGGATCCAGAAGAAACCGTTCACTTCTGACAGTCCGCTGCCCAGTGATTTGCACATAAAGGTTTGTAAAAAGTTTTGGTGCACTAAACTTATCCAAGTAAAAATAGCATGTAATCCAATAGTCTTATATTATTTATCTAATGTCTTATGTTTCTTATAACTAATACTAGTATTAACGAAACTTTGCATCCGTGGCACACGTCAATGTGTGCGTTAACAATCAAGGTCGCCACCGCAGAATGAGATCAAGTACCGTTGTAAGTACAATTATGTAACATGCGACTAGTAACAGTAGCAGTTTTTTAAAACAATCAAACTGGTCTTTGATAGTTTAAAAATAAAACTGCCTCTGTTGCTTCCCCGCACCTCTCTAACAAGGGCTCTTCCCCTTGACGCCCTATTACGGGGGTCCCTGCGAGTAACCGTTCTGTACGTTAGGACTTATATTATTTCTGTGCCAATAGCCAATGCTTAGACAGTTATGCTTCTGTTTATTTAAATGAGATTGCCGACTAGTTTTGGTTTTTTAACCAGATGATAATTGGAGGGAGTGATAGGAGTGTAGTAGGTATATCATATATCCTAATCCTAACACATATTATAAATGCGAAAGTGAGTTTGTTTGTTTGTTACGCTTTCACGCCCTATCTTCTGAAATGATCATCATGACATTTTCCATACACATAGCTTAAGGTACTGAGAAGGACATAGATTCAAGATTCAAGATTCAATCGTTTATTTAATATAGGTTTCTTTGAACACTTATTAATTGTCATATTTGTGTTTACAATGTTTACAACAAAAAAATTTTGTTGACGTCAATAATTACTTATGGCTAAGTTTAGGCCTAGGCTGTATATAACGCGGGCGAAGCCGCGGGTAACAGCTAGTTATTAATAATTGGTGATTTTTTAACAGATTGAAGAAATCCTGATAGAGATGAGCGATGATCCGTTCGAGGTGAAACTGCGTGATAATTACGAGCTACTAGAAGACGAGTATAAGGAGAGTCAGAAAAGAAGAACCATGCTTGACGCTAAGGTAATAATGACTGTATTAGATGCGACAATCCATTGATTTAATGTAAAATTTAGTTGTTAACTGACATCGTTTGCTAAAAGCCTAGTGTACTGCTCCTAAATACCTTGCTGCAGTACTCCTGTGGGATAGTTTGCTTTTGATAGTATTCCTAGTTTCTGTCTCTTGCTGGGTATTTTGCTACAGAGTACTACGGCGCGGACAGGAAACATTGTAATAGGATTTTAAGACTGATCGATTACTCAAAACGACCATCAATGCGAGAAAAAACGCTATCGCAAGATGCCACGTGCGAGCCAGAGGAGGCGTAATTTTTTTTCTGCGTATTTTCCATCAAGGGGGATGTTGACACCTACCATATATTTTTGTTAAATCTCTCTAGGTCAGCTTTATATCATTCAAAAATTAAAGCAACGTTTCGAAGGTTCAAGAGCTTTGCAAATCCCACCTTTACCTCCCCTCCGGCAAAGTGGAGGAATTGTACGCGACGCTACAACAAGAGAACGCGTATTTTCCATTAGAGCATCGTTATTAACTTTTGCCTATATCCAAGACGTTGACACTTACCCTATGCTTTTGTCAGATCTAGTCTATCTAGGTCAGCTATATATTATAAAAAAAACCGGCCAAGTGTGAGTCAAACTCGCGCAATGAGGGTTCCGTACAATATGCTTCGTGAACACACACAATGTGCAAAAAATGTTTTATTCAATTGACTAGCGCCATCTAGTGGTGTTTTAGTGAAGTATTTCCCTAGATGAACTTATTATTGTGAGTTTACCACTTAATTTTCAAGTGATAGAATTTTTATTATTTTTCCTGTAATCTTCAAGGAATGAACTATATTTTGTAATTTTTTCAAAATTTTCGGCTCAGTAGTTTCGGAGATCAGGGGGGGGGAGGGGGGGAATGGTCAATTTTTGCCTTCTTTCGTAACAAAAAAACCCGAACAAAAAAAAATATTTTTGAGGTCCTCATAATGAGCCCTTTCATTTGATATATGACACAGTAAGGTTTGCAAAACTTTTTTTTTATTTTGTAATTGTGCCCCTCAAAATGACCCTTATTTCAAAAAAATCTTTATTTACTTTGCTTATCCGTGTTTGGGTCATAGGATTACACTTTCTTACCAAATTTCATCTAATTTGGTTCAGTAGATTCGGAGAAAATCGGCTGTGACAGACGGACGGACGGACAGACAGACGCTCGAGTGATCCTATAAGGGTTCCGTTTTTCAACTTTTGTACGGAACCCTAAAAACACTGTTTATAGATTCAAACATTTTTTTATTATAATCGTTAGGTTCAAGAGCTCTGCAAGTCCCACCTCTTCCTCCCCTCCGGCAAAGTGGAGGAACTGTACGCGACGCTGCAACAAAAGGACGCGCAGATCTACGTGCAGCGTTGCCGCGCCGCGCCGCCGCCGCGCACGCGCCTCGTGGCCTGCTGTCTCGCGCGACTGCACATCGTCGCGCTCGCCGACCCCTCCATACACGGCACCAGGAATGTGGTGGAGGGGCTGAGGAATGTCGACTTTGACTCGTAAGTTTGCCTACGCATTTTGTAAATAAAATAAATATATACGGACAAGTCACACAGGTTGAGCTAGCCCCAAAGTAAGTTCGGGACTTGTGTTATGGGAAACTAACTTAACGATACTATATTTTATAATAGATACTTATATAGATAAACATCCATTGTAGTTTCATTCAACTGTGGTTTTTGGCATTCCAATGGCCTAGGATTGCTATTTCTGCCCTTAATTGATAGGTAGGTACTTTTAATAGTAAGGGAATTACTGGTTAGTTAGGCTGCCGCGCACGCGCCTCGCGCTCACAGACCCCTCCATACACGGCACCAGGAATATGGTGGAGGGGCTGAGGAATGTCGAGTTTGACTCGTAAGTTTGTCTACAGATTTTGTATTAGAGTTTCATCCAACTATTGGTTTTAGGCATTCCACGGTCTAGGATTGCTATTTCTGCCCTTACTTAATTGATAGGTAGGTAGTTTTAATAATAAGGGAATTACCGGTTAGCTAAGCCGACATGTTTTGACCTCATCTAGAAATCTTCTTTAGGGTGAATGTTAACCGAGACCATAATGGAATGGAGACCTGAGGCAGAGGTTCCAAATGAGATCGAAACATACGGATATAGCTGATTTTGTATGTAATGAATCCATATTTCGCTTGTGTTATAGTGATAAAATGTGAGTTATGTTGTTGTATGTTCGCGTGTGTTTTAATCAAAGACGAATCGTTTCTTTATAATTTTGAGTTTCTATTAGAATCGCCTTTATGCTGAAAGACAATTCCAGTTTGATGTTGAGAAAGCAGCATTCCTTAAGAAAAAAATACTTTATATTCAAAAACGGGTCACTCACGTGCTGCTTTGTCGGGATTGCCGACTATAGTTTCGGACTCATCAGCAGTCCATTTTCAAGGCGAGTTCGGGATGCGCGATGCCGAAAAAATGGTCTCAAGGATATTTTTTCTGTGCAATATATAAAATGCTATAAATAAATAAAATAAAAATAAATATATAGGGACATATCACACAAATTGAGCTAGCCCCACAGTAAGTTGTGAACTTGTGTTGCAGGATACTAACTCAACGATACTATATTTTATAACACATACTTATATAAATAAACATCCAAGAGCCAGGTCATTCTGAAAAAGATCGTTTTCCATCATGACCTGACCGGGGATCGAACCCGGGACCCCCGTGTCGCAGGCTGGCGTGTTGACCGCTGCGCCACGGAGCTCGACAACTAAGTTTATAGCATAACATATCTCTCACACTTGAAAGTAGCGCCCTATACCTGGGCACTAGTTTCATCTTGGTATGATATTTTCTTCTTCATTCCCAGCCCCTGGCCAGAAGACGGTATCGAGTTCACGACACTGTGGTGTCGCGCGGTGTCGGTGCGGTGTGCGCAGTGGCAGCTGTTACTGCGCGACTTCCCGCAGCCGCTGTTGCACATGAGTGCCTTGAGGCTGTGGGGCACGCTGCGAGCTGCTGAAGAAAAACCACCGGCTAGAGGTGAGTCAAAGAAATGTCGACGCTATTTCAGAGGCTTTAGAGTTCATATCGAGTTCACGACACTTTGGTATCGGTGCGGTGTGCGCAGTGGCAGCTGTTAATGCGCCACTTCCCCCAACTGCTGCTACATATGAGTGCCTTAAGGCTGTGGGTAACCCTGCGAGCTGCTGAGGAGATACCACCGTCTAGAGGTGAGTCAAAGGAATCTCGACGCTATTTCAGACGCTTTAGAGTTTATATCCAGTTCACGACACTGTGGTGTCGGTGCGGTGTGCGCAGTGGCAGCTGTTACTGCGCGACTTGCCCCAGCCACTTCTGCACATGAGTGCCTTAAGACTGTGGGGCACCTTGCGAGCTGCTGAGGAGATATAACCCCCCCAGAGGTGAGGCAAAGAAATCTGGACGCTATTTCAGATGCCTTAGAGTTTATATCGAGTTCACGACACTGTGGTGTCGGTGCGGTGTGCGCAGTGGCAGCTGTTACTGCGCGACTTCCCCCACCTGCTGCTGCACATGAGTGCCTTGAGGCTGTGGGGCACCTTGCGAGCTGCTGAAGAGAAACCACCGGCTAGAGGTGAGTCAAAGAAATCTCGACGTTATAGCAGATGGTTTAAAGTTCATTTTGTGATGCCATTGTGTTAGGCTGTTATGTTGTTATGAATATTAATAGTCAGACTGAGTGTGAGAACAGTACATAACTGCAGGAGCCAGGAAGTTGTCGGATTGGTAGTGCTTTGAAGTGTGTAATTATTGTCAAATAAAAATTGAAAATAAATACGAATACGGAGTCAATCGCATTCCCGCCGAGGTATGTATATTGCTGTTATCAATTAATGTTAGAAAATAATTAAAAGTATATGTAATACTGGAAACAAATAAGTCTAATATGAATAAAACGTACGCCCTATCTGTATAGTTGCAGCGCAACTCCAGTTTGCATGAAAAATATGAAAACGCAAAGACGATACCGACATGATAATGACCAAAGACAATATAATACTAACGTAATAGACTGCCCATCTCATACAAAAATATTGGACCAACTTAAGGTGGCAAAAGTAGGCAAATGTATGGCGCTGCACACTACCGCCATCTAGTAGCGAGTGGCAAGCAGCCACTCGATACTAGATGGCGGTAGTCTGCGTCAGCCTAGACTTCCTAAATAAAGGGTGTCATTTTAAAATTTTATGCCTAAAATATTGTTCTGATTTTTAGTAAGATATATTCTGTGAATAATGTTTTTATATTCTCAAAATAAGGAAGATACAATGTTGTGTAGATACGAGTGGCGCCATCTATGCGAGTCTCTGAGAACAAATCGTACGATTAAGGCGTTGGGAGCACATGTAATGACTAATGATTTGTTGTAACTTTCAGCGGTAAGGACAGTAGAGATAGATCAAGGCGAGCCATGGGGTAAGATGGAGCTCGAGCGCAGTATGATGCCGCTCAAGTGGTACTACGACCTGTGCTGTGAGATGGCGCAATTCAGTTACGCCTTTGGCCCATGCTGGGAACCAGTCATTGCACATTGTAATCTATGTAAGTTATTATGTCACATCATGCCTTAAGGCAGTTTGATAAATCTGACACCAATGATGGCCACTTAAACGCATAAAAACAAAAAAAAATATCATCGTGCAAATTTTATTCTTATTGATGACTAACTTGATGGAAAACAATAATTTTTAAATTTGCCTGGGTCTTGGATGTTTATTTTTATGACTATTTATCATAAAATATAGTATCGTTGAGTTAGTATCCTACCACTCAAGTTCACAACTTACTGTGGGGCTATATTTTTACTATAGCCAGCCGGTGGATTTGGCCCTATATATTTATTATTATCAAATATATTAATGTATTATTATGAAGATGACAGATTTATGTGTTTTTTGTGGATGAACTGATATCGATTAGACCGGTTCCTTTCATGACCCTGTTTATGACAAAAAATTTCCAAAGACCCTTAGAGTATTTTAAATTGCTTTAAAGTTTTGGCGGGGTTTATTGCATTCATCATTAAAAAGCTACAATATCTGTCAACAAGGATCATTGGCTATGATTTATTTAGAAGGGATCCGAACGAAAATATGTCAAATGACTATCAACGTCGTGGATGTGCGAACACTGAGATAACTATTGATCTGTTTGTCTTCTAACTAAGTGTGTTTCCTATTACATTCTCACCTAAGATACTTCAAAACCTGGAGTGCATTTTCAGGGTCGGCCTGGGGGCTGGGATAAATTGTGTGGTAAAACTGAACCCGGAGTGCATTGTCAGGGTCGGCCTGTGGGCTGGGATAAATTGTGTGATAAAACTGATATAGCGGGATACATTTCTCTCTTTTTACTTATTACTGGACAGTGAAATAAAGCATTTCTAATTAAAACTTGTATTGTTGAAAATTAGTATCGTTGAGTTAGTATCCTGCGACTCTAGTTTGCAACTTACTGTGGGGCTAGCTCAATCTGTGTGTTCGTCCCTATCTATTTATTTATTTATTGTGCCTCGTTTAGTGTCTAGCAATATGATAACCGAATTTATTACAATAAATACTCAATCATATGGCACTTAAATTGCAGCATTCGACCAAGTATCTCGACCGTCTCTCGACCCCTCCGCCCCCCTAGCGTGGTGGGACAAAGTCCGTCTCTTGATGCACGGACGACTGACAGCCAACTGCGCAAGGTTCACCTGTCTGCTACATGTGTCTTTGGATCCCTATAACACGACCGAGGAGATGGAAGTCACGTGGACGGATTTAGTTTTGGACTGGACTAATGGTAAGTTTTTTTTAGTAGAGTAATACCTTATTGTGGCATTCTTATAAGACCAACTTTCGGACTCCGTTTAAACTATTATCCAGTCAGTCAACTTGTTTCATCATTGCAAATTTGTTTTGGGCGGATGATTTAACATCAAGGTGGTTTAGGTACAAAAGTTAGTCCTTGTTTTATAATAATGCGGATAGTGTTTTACTTAAAGTTTTACTTTCATTCGTAAATTATGCTGAAAGATTTTTACTCTGTCCACCTGCTGGTCACTACATCTGTTTTTCACCAACCTGTTCGTGCCAATTCTTAATAAAAAATATACTGTCACAAAACAATGGAGGCCCCAAATGACAACCTTGTGGGACTCCTTGTGAACATTCATTTTAATATATGCAAGAGTAATTATATAACGAAAGTGAGTCTTATTATCTAGATTTTAAGGCATTCCACATATAAAAATATTTTTCAAAATAATCGTATTTTATATTCATTTATTAAAAAGCTGTAGTTAACACAATCAAAAGCCTCACTAAAGTTTTTCCTTCAGGCAAATTAGGTTTCATGGGCGAACTCAACGTGTTTGTCCGCACGGCAAGCAAGTACGACGACTGTCGAGTTTTGAGAGTGCCTGCTTTACGGTTAGCTGTGAAACTCGGTTGGCAATGTGTTGGGGATCCGAAAGATCACCACGCGGTTGCGCCTTGTGCTCCGACTAGACTACCGGAGTATTCTAGCAATCAGGTAATATGTTTTTACCTGCCCGCGTTATTTGAATCTTCTTGATTGTTTTATACACGATACACCATAGAAACATCGTTGTAAGTTTCTGAAAATGCATTTAATAACAAAAAGAATATTGTGGTCAGAAATACTAAAACCACTATGGATATTAGGACATAGAACAGGCGTCCATTGAGTTTGAATTTGTGGCCCCCTATAGAAATTCAAATTCATTGTATTGCATTCAATAAACTTTACCCTCACTCCAATATTTGTCTATCGTCTCTATTGCCTAGTGAAACATAGCAGTCGTCGTGGTGGTCAAAAAAGGTCTTATGTATTTTATAGCGATTAATTTGGCCATTATAGATGCTTATTTATTTATCGCAAATACTATCAATAGTGCAGTAGGAATCATTTTTATTTGTTTTTATCTCACTTTAATAACAAAGATTTTGGTTTGAAACTTACAGGAGCACGACTCGTACCGAGCTTTCCGATCTCAAGGATTAGATCTGCATTTGAGTATGGATACAAAACCTATAGACAAAGATGGACCATGCTTACTACTTTATGGGAGTACACTCAGGTAACTGTTTTTTTTGGAACATAATTTGTATAAAGCTTTCTTTTATGTTTTTGGTCATTTATTTCTACCATGTAAAATTTTGTGGATATTGTTTATGTTTGTAATTAATGAATGACTTCTTTATTTTTTTCTTTTGATTCACGTATAATTAGGCAGTGCTTATAATTCTTTTGTAATTTCTCGAATCAACATTTTTATTATTAACGACTTGCAGATGGTTCGAGAGCTTGAAATTAATTCTGTCAGGCATAACCCGGCCGACGAGAAGGGGTCGTGTATTCAACAACGTGCGACCTCGCAAGCCGCAGCTTTCTAGGCATTACAGGAACTTGAGCGTGTCACTGACACTGCACAACTTGCAGGTATGGATGATGTTGTTGAGGAAAGGACTAGATTTATTTAAAAAAAAAGTTGTGTGTTTACTTAACTCGCGTTCAAGTCACTTACATTCTGTTTCAACACAAAAGACCCTCAGTTAAAACTCTTTTTGCTAAATTTTATGAATAAATTTCTGTAAAATTAAGTAACAGCAAATAAATAAAATCCGTTTTGTCAATGACGACGAGTGTGTAAAAATTGTTCATTGTAGCGTTATTTGTTAAAAAGGGGATCGAGTTTTTAAAAAAATTTAATTGGAATTAAGTGTGTAGAATGAAGGAAAAAAGACTTGCGACATGACATGCTTTGTCGGACTGGTTCGTGATTGCTGTTCAAAAGTATCTTTCATGAATCAATTTAATTGTGATCATAGTACGTCCAATATAGGAAACAGCTTAATATACTTTTCGGTGTGTTTCTTGAATATAATTGGATTGTTGATAATATTAAAGTAACGCTCTTCCAGGTGTTCTATTGGCAATCCTCATCGATGCAACGCGGCATCGAAATGCTCGGCGTTCGGGTCACCTGCGGCTCTAAGCACCACTTGTCTCTGGTGCCTTCCAATGATGGGCTGGTGAGGAGGCCCAGAGCGAACTGGACCACGGTGTACATGAACTGTGATCTCAATGATGCGGAGATCTGGCTGAAGACGAGGCAGGCTGCCACCGAAGATAGAGAGGGGGATGAGGTACGTAGCGACGTCTGGATTCTCTCTGACCTTATCTTAAACCAGGAATCTTACGTCCCCTGCGGCTCTAAGCACCACTTGTCATTGGTGGGAACCAATGACATTGGAGGGATCCAATGACGGGCTGGTCCGGAGGCCCAGGGCTAACTGGACCACGGTTAACATGAACTGTGATCTCAATGATGCGGAGATCTGGCTCAAGACAAGGCAGGCTGCCACCGAAGATAGAGAGGGGGATGAGGTACGTAGCTTCGTCTGATTTTGATGACCTGACGTTAAGCCAAGGATCTTAAATATTGGTAGAAAGGACAGAGTACCCATAGTAACATTTGGCATAGAAAGAGGCGAAAATACGTTAGGTTAGTGTCCTGCTCACACATGTGCAATTGCTTAAAAACTAGTTATAAGTATATTATATACAATTGCATATGTTTGAGCGAGACACCAACCTATAATATTTCCGTCTCACGGCCTTTTACATACATATTTGCACAGAATTATGCTCTCTATTTTGAGAGTAATAAGGGCAAATATCGTATATCAAAAATATCAACAGTTATATCAGGATACTAAGGAGAAGATTCCCCGTCGTACCGTATGCACCATTGACCTGCACCATCAATGGTGTTACTACTAATTAGTTTCTTTCGCACCATTAGATGCTTTAAACGTAGTTAGACCGATATAAGACATAATTATTTGTTTCAGAAGTCATCAGTATTAACTCCGATGCCCATGGAGAAATGCTACTGTCTGTCCGTCCGTCGAGTCTCGTACGGGCGCGAAGCGGGCGGAGTGGGGGTCGGGGGTGCGGGGGTGGTGGGGGGTGCTCCGACGCATCGCCTGGCCGTGCACGATCTGAGGGGGGCGTGGACTAAGTTGAACAGAGATTTGGCGTTTGCGCTGATCGATACTTACATCAAAACTCAGGTATGAGAAATGGTCATCGTATGAAACTTCAATTCAAATAATCCCAACTAATAATATAAATCCGAAAATGAGTTTGTTTGTTTGTTTCGTTTTCACGCCCTATGTACTGAAGCGGTCATCATGCAATTTTGCATACATGTTGTTTGGAGTACGGAGAATGACTAAGGCTACCTTTCATCCTGGAGAAAAGTATTGTTCCCGTCCCGAGAGATCGACACTAACGCAAGCGCAGCCGCTTCCGAAAGCTAGTAGTATTATATACTGTACCATGAATTCAAACTAATTATACAAAATAAAAGGAATTGACTATTCATTATTCCAGCAACTGAAGAAGAATCTCTCCACGAAAGCTTTGAAGGAAGAAGAAACGCCAGCTTCTTCTCCAAAACACCAGCGCGAAGCCGATGTGGTGTCCCCACCGCCGACTGCATCGTCGCAGGTAACTTTCTTGTATGAAATGGTATTTCTGATTTTCACATTAAAACTTGTAAAGATTGAAACACGGATAGCGTCTCAATCTTTATTATAAGTGTCTTAATTTGCGAAAGATAATAGCGTCGAACGCCGCACAATGGCTTTCTAGTTTGCAGGTGCCGAGTGGCAGGGTCGCCATGTTGGATGGATGACGACTGGTAAAATAAAAGAATTATAATGCCTTTATTAGCGAACGATAGACTGTTAGTAGTATTATATTTGCATATCGAATTTTGATATTTTGTTTGAAAGAGAATATTGCTATGTTGCTAGTGCGGTGCGGGCGCAGGAAACGTAAGCGCGGGCGCGGGAATGCTCGCGGCGTTGGTGGCAGAAGCGGGAGGCGACGCGCCCGTAGTTTTCAGCGACGAGCTCGCAGGCGCAGATGGTGATGCACCGCCACAACACGCACCACCCCGACATGCATTAGACGACGATAACGCGCACACGCACTGCCTTAGTAAGTTTATCAAAACTTTTTTAGTGATGTATTAGTAGTTTATAGGCTGAGGCGTTGGTGGCAGAAGCGGGAGGCGACGCGCCCGTAGTTTTCAACGACGAGCTCGCAGTCGCAGATGGTGATGCACCGCCGCAACACGCGCCGCCCCGACACGCGCTAGAAGACGACAACGCGCACACACACTGCCTTATTGAGTATATCAAAACGTTTTGGGTTTGTATAGTTGTAGCATATGCTAGCAGAGCTGGCGGCATAAGCGGGAGGCGACGCGCCGCCGCAACACTCACCGCCCTAACATGCATTAGATGACGATAACGAGCACACCCACTGTCTTAGTGAGTGTATCAAAACTTTTTGTATAGTCGTAGTTTATGTCGAGGCGCTGGTGGTAGAAGCGAGAGGTGACGAGCTCGCAGGCGCAGATAGCGACGCGCCGCCACAACACGCACCGCCCTGACACGCGCTAGACGACGATAATGCGCACACACACTGCCTTAGTAAGTTTATCAAAACTTTTTTCGTGATGCATTAGTAGTTTATAGGCGGGAGGCGATGCGCCCGTAGTTTTCAACGACGAGCTAGCGGGCGCAGATAGTGATGCACCGCCGCAACACGCGCTAGACGACGATAACGCGCACACACACACTGCCTTAGTGAGTATATCAAAACTTTCCGGGTTATGTATAGCAGTAGTAATGCTAGCGGCGCTGGTGGCAGAAGCGGGAGGAGACGCGCCCGTGGTATTCAGCGACGAGCTCGCAGGCGCAGACGGCGACGCGCCGCCGCAACACGCACCGCCCAAACACGCGCTAGACGACGACAACGCGCACACACTGTCTTAGTAAGTAAATTGAAATTTTCCGGGTTATGTATAGTAGTGCGCTGGTGGCAGAAACGGGAGGTGACGAGCTTGCCGGTGCAGATGGTGTCGCGCCGCCGCGACACGCACCACACCACCCCGACATGCATTAGACAACGATAACGCGTACACACACTGCCTTATCAAAACTTTTTCCGTCTTATTATAAAAAGCGAACTAACTATTAAACCATCTCTAAGTCGGTTCGCAAGTCAAGTACAAAGGAAAATCGTATTATAAAAAAAGGTTTATCGCTTAAGTCATACATGATCCTAGGTCAAAAGATAAACCAGCATTTCACTAGTTTAACTCCAGTACAAACTCAGTTTGTAACTAACAAATAGGTTTTTTTACTACAAAAGTATATGTTGGTGCTAGAATCTACGTGAAAACTCGATACTTACTTATTTTACATTGAGCGATTACTTAATAAATACAGAGAAAGCAGTAAAACTATCACAAATATCTTATAATAATAATAACTAAAAAACCATGCTTGGACACTTGGAACCATTGATTTATTAAACATTTCACAATCGTGAACAAACTTTGAGGTTAATTTCAACATAATTATCGGCGATCCTTATCAGCATCTACAAAACAATACTTTTTATACACACAACCACGGCTCCTTTAATTCAATAAATTTAAACTTTCTAAATTTTACTATATTCGAACTATCTAACTAAAAAATCTAACGAACTAAATTTTTACAATCTAATATAAAACAATTTTCGAGGTTACTATTTGGTTTCTTTGGAAAAAATACAATTTGTTACGCGCGCTCAAATACGTTTCGTTAGAACCATTTTCCAATCATGTAATTAGATTGCGCCTTCTATATCGATGCTTGTATTTTTGTTCGCTGAATCAGCCAATAGATGGCTCTCTGCCATCCGAGCGTTTGATTGCCTCCTCAGCTATGATGCTTAAAAACCCGGGGTCCGCATGCTTGGTTGTGCAAAGCTCCGCTGATAAATGACGGTAGAAGAAGTTTTCTGCTGTCAATACAAAATCAGTAATCAGATGTTTATCTTAATTAACTATAAAATATCGGTGTCGTTTGTCCCTAGATTTATTTACTATTAAAATAATTGGATAGTTGGAAGTCAGTGAACGGAATCAATATTACCTGTGTATTTTTCATTGACAGTCGAGCTGGTGAACTCGCAAGTGGTGCTCAAAGGCTGCGAGACCCGCGGCTACGTGATCCTGTGCGCGGCGCGCGCCGAGGTGCGCCAGCGCGTGCGGCGCCAGCCCGCCGCCTCCGCCTGGAGCGGCGCCTTGTCTGCTATGCAGTACTATGCGACCGTCTCCGCAGGCGACCGCGACCAGCTAGACGGTGAGACTCTTTGTTTGTTTGTTTGTAAACACTTTATAATTCACACACATACACATAATAAAACCGGCCAAGTACGTGTCGGGCCACGCGCAGTATAGGGTTCCGTAGTTGCGAATGACAACTTTGAGTACACACTGTTTACACTCGCACCTCACAGTTTAACGACCAAAAACATCTAACAATAAAGATTGTATGAAATTTTACATTTTCCAGTACATTTTATAAGTTGGTTGCCTATAACTTTTTAGTTTGTACTTAGTACTTAGCTCTGATAGTTTTCCTTTCAACTTCAGTATATAGACTACTGCTGTAATTTTTTTCACGTATCTATATATAACCGTTTAGGAGATAGAGGGGGGGGACACGTACCTCTAACAAAAATTTGCACTTTAAAACCAAATATTTCGGAAACGGATCCCTAAATCGAAAAATGGTGTTCTCAACCTCACAATATTTTTCAAAGACCTTTTTAACGATACCCCACAAGATGGGTAAGTAGTGAAAAAAAAATGACTCCCCCACTTTACATGTATGGGAGCTACCCAAAAAAAAATTTTTTTTCAAGATTTTTTTCTACGACTTTTTTGCCATGATTAATATACATACTCATACCAAATTACAACTTTCTAGTACTTATGGTCTCTGAGTAAAACCGCGGACGGACAGACAGACAGACAGACAGACAGACAGACAGACAGACAGACATGGCGAAACTATAAGGGTTCCTAGTTTACTACGGAACCCTAAAAACGACATACATTATAAAAGAGAAATTAAAACTAAAAGAAAATATGCACAATGGCGGACTTATCCCTGGAGGGGATCTCTTCCAGTCAACCAGGCATCAGAGGTATGAGATAAAAAAAATATGAAACGAAAACCAACAATAATAATCCAATTTACAATAAGTTCATAATACAATACACATTTATACTAAGCTAATAAACTTATACACATATATATCTCTAACTTTTTTGTAGTTTTCTGTATCTCAAGGAGAAACGGGATTATCTTACTGAGCCTCTGATGTCCGTCCGTTATCATAGATGTCTTTGGAACCGTAATCGATAGGCACTTGAAATTTTCACAAAATATGTTAGATAACTAGTTAACTCATAAAAGAACGTGAAGCTTTTCCATTTATGACAAAAATGCTATTTTGGCAAAAAAAAAAATTGAAAGATCTGGGGACTCGCAGTAGAAATTTTTAAATGAAATTGCTATTTTATTTCAAATAATTTGTTACAAATGTGGGCAGCACTGGACTGGCACACAAGAGGTCGTATGGAAGAGGTTTCATTCAATAAATAAATAAATAAAATAAATATAAATAAATATATACGGACAAATCACACAGATTGAGCTAGCCCCAAAGTAAGTTCTTAAGCAAGACTTGTGTTATGGGATACTAACTCAACGATACTATATTTTATAACAAATACATATACAATGTGACTGGTAAGTAGTATATAAAGCGAAATGTGGTAGTTAAGGTACCATATCGACATGCTAGATAAAATAACATCTTGTAAGAAAAGCGTCACAATACCGAGTTAATTAACATTTCATAATTAGACAAAAATCTTGAGGTACCAACCCTGCATCAGCTGTTGTCATTCATCATTACGAAAATCTACAATTTTTACTATTCAAGGTCATTTGTCAACTATCATTTGACAAATGACCTTGAATACCAGGTTACAATTACAAAGACTAAACAACGACCATAACGAATAATCATTGCCTAAGATCATTGTGTCTCTGAGAGACAGATTTAGTTCAATCACTTAAATTTAAAATCTGTCAATTAGTGATTTTAAATTTACTTACGTAAACCATAATCAGCAGACTGCATCGTAATTTTTAAAAATAATTTAACGGCGAATCAAACAATTGGATTTAATTATGGGTGGATTTCTGACAAACTTGCTAGTTGGTTTTGCTTTTATGACATATCAATAACAATAATAATAAAAAAAATCCTCATAATGTCACTGGTATTACGGGTAAAGTAAAATCTTCTTACAGAGTAGAAGCCCATCATTTAAAGTAAAAACAGCTGATATCAGTAGGTATGTAAAATCTTGACATAAATTAATGCTTGAATTAACAATAAACGATTAAATTCTATCGACTTAAAATTAAATTTCAAAAGACAAAAAAACATTCATGTAATTTCCAAAGTAGAAACAATTTACCGAGATGCAATGCATTATCTCTTCTGCAAATATTATTCATCTTCATGCACGTAATTTTCTGTCTCGCTCTCTCATTATTTGCTTTATTTTTTGATATTTTAGGCTTGGTTCCGTATAAATTTTTTTAAATTCCGTTTTTTGCTATCAGATAAATAAGTTTTCTTTAACTGTTACTGGAACGATGAACTAAATGTTAACTTAGCTTTGTAAAACATTATTAGTACATGAATTGAATTAATTAAGATCCTTAAAGTATCAGTGGGCGAGACACTAACGCGCAAGACTGACAGCCATTGGGGTAATAAAGTTCTCTCATAACGACCACGTACCGCCAAGCGCAATGTTGGAATCCCACTGACCAGAAAAAGCAGTCATCACGAATTATTATTTTTAGTTTTTCGCTCTTCACATAAAAACAATTTTTTTTAATAGGATTTGTTTTGCACTAAAGAGAATACCGATTCATAAATTACAACAGATACCTCAGATACAAAAAATTGCGTAAAGAAGTTGTAAGATTTTTCACATCTTCAAAAGATTTTTGATATCGCAGCTGCTGTCCATAAACTTCGGTAAACACGACGGCCAGTTAGACTGGAAGTCTTTTGTCTAATTAAATAAATTACTTAATCCACGTCAAATGCACTTGTGGCGGTTTAGAAACTCTGACACCAGGGTATGTGGGGTCGTAAGACCTTACCTAACTTACCTACACGAGATGAAGAAAAAATACTTTAAAAAAGGTTTTTCCTTATTGCATTGCGGAACCAATTAAGTACTAGGCATACAGGATAGATGAAAAAGGTCACTTTGACAACACTATCGTGGAAGTATCGCCATCAACCTCTTTGCCATCGGCACGTCGTTCCGCGCGTGCGCGAAGCACCTAGAGTTTTGACTCTATGAAAACGTCATTGTGTTGATTGTAATTTTTTTGTGAACGTGCGCGCGGAGTGAAATTTTGAATTTTGTTGCTATTAGTTTTCATAAAACGTTTAGAATAAATAGTGTAAAGTGACGTGCGGACTTTTATTTTAACAAATATCGACTTTTTCGAACATGAACTACTCAAATTCGGAATATTATGATATGGTTATTTGTGTTATGTCAAATTTGTGAAACAATGTTGTTGCTAAGTTCCGCAAAGCGATTTGCCGCCAAGGGAAGGCGGCTTCATTGAAAGAGCGGCGCGGCGGCCGGTGCGGTGACAAAGGGGTAGGTGTCTGAATTGTACTAGGCTGGCAGAACATAGCAAGAGTTCGAAATGCTCTCAGCTGTGTTTGTGTTTAGAAATAATAGGATGTGTCTACAAAAGTACTAGGAACATATGACATACAAGGGCTTTGCTGCGAGTAACGAAATTTATCAATGAGTCTTTCTTTTCTTCTAATATTATGCATAATTAGGGGTGTGACCAAAATAAAAAAAAATATGTTTTTCTACTTTTGTATGGAAAATATTTTTACAAGATATTCGTTTCTTTCCACCGCCATATGATTTTCATAACCCTCGGGGTATGGCCTTGTCACGGCTTTATATACCATTTACAAGTCGCCTTGTATAGATAAACATCCAAGACCCAGGTCAATCTGGAAAAGATCATTTTCCATCTTGACCTGACCGGGGATCGAACCCGGGACCATCCGTGTCGCAGGCAGGCGTGTTGACCGCTGCGCCACGGAGCTCGTCCATTATGTGTGTGAATTAGATGTTGATAACAACCTGTCTGATCCGAAGAGGTTGACTCATCCTGTCAATACGAACAACTTATCTAATTATTACTTTCGGGACTAACGCCGGAAACTTGAAAAAAATATATTTTAACATTTTAGTCCCGTAGGAAAAGTTGTTTATATTGACGGTATGAGTCGCACGCACGTTTAAAGATCGTACAGAGTGTTATTAACATATTGTATAGGTACATCTTGGCTAGTTTTATTTTAACACTCATCGGTTCACATCACACTCAAACTAAGCTTTTTCTTTTATACTAGCCCTACAGTAAGTTGTGATCTTGTGACGCAGGATACTAACTCAACGATACTATATTTTATAATATACTAGCTGTTACCCGCGGCTTCGCCCGCGTAATATATAGCCTATGTCCTTCTCGGTACCCTAACCTGTGTGTATGCAAACTTTCATGATGATCGGTTCAGTAGATACGACGTGAAAGCGTAACAAACAAACAAACAAACGAACAAACTCACTTTCGCATTTATAATATTAGTTAGGATAGGATTAGGATTAGGATAGGATAGTTAGGATACTTATATAGATAAACATCCAAGACCCAGGTCAATCTGAAAAAGATCATTTCCCATCATGACCTAACCGTGGATCGAACCCAGGACCCCGTGTTGCAGGCTGGCGTGGTGATCACTGCGCCACGGAGCTCGCTTGAATTATATGTTTGTATGGATTCGGGCATTAAAATATTCATGTCCTTCATATTATGTACAGAGAACATCCAGTGGGTATCAGTGGAGGAAATAGAGGAGCGCTGGTCGGGAGCAGAGATCAGTACACTGCCCGACGTGCCGCGTCTGGTCGGCAGCGGACACTCTGCCGGCGGTGTCATCGGCCGGACGGTCGGGCCCAGTGCCGACGCGGGACTTGCACAGGTTGGAAACCACTATTTTTTGTCCTTTTTCTGAACATACCGAATTCTCTTCTGCTACTTCAATAAAAAGTAAGATGAATTAACGTTGTCATGTTGATGAAAATAATAAAAAAAAGAACTTAAATGGAAACCATGAAACGATCTTGCCATTTATTGGCTTGGCGGGACTTCTGAAGCATTGAGGAATATTTTATGCCACTTGCGGTCACCCATCCAAGTGGGGACTGCGCCCAGGTTTGCTCAATTTTCTAAAACGCTAATAATGCATACGCTGGGCCATCGGGTTCTTGAGTGTAAGAGATAATTTACCCATTGCGAAAATCGAATCCAGAATCTCGAGGTAGACGAACATCATCATCATCATCATCATCAGGTCTTTTTAGTCTCCACTGCAGGAGCACGACCCTCTCTGTACTACCAGAGCCATATACTAGCCTGAGTAGTCAGAGGATTTGGCCTATACTCTCCACGCTGGCCAGACGGGTTGGAGAGGTATCTTTGATGTTAATAAGCTTTGTTTAGCTTGTGTTTCCTTAGTCGCCTTTTACGACATCCACGGGATGACTTGGAGTGGTCCTATTTTACTCTGCCGGGAGCTACACGGCTCCGAGACGAACAAGAATATAAACAATGCAAATGTTGATAGTTTTCAATTAAATAATATCGCCATCCGAACGTTTCCCCACTTGCATTCTCAGCTGTGATGCGTCGGAGCCTAGGGTCCCCTATTATAACAGCATTCATGCTGTCATATAATTTGGCGAAAGTTTTTACGACCGGCCGTCTGCCTCACGCCAACCCTCCTCTGTTTACAATTTATAAGCATGTCATGTGTTTTCAGCTACAACGCATCGTATCCCGCTGCGCTTGCGAATTCTACTACATGTCAGTAGAGGAAGCTGAGCGGAGTACAGGAACAACTGGCTGGCTGTGTGCCCCGCAGCCGTACGACTCCTTCACCCTGATGCACCACGATTTGGACGTGTGCACCAACTCATTACAGGTACAGTGCATATCCGGACTAATACTATCATTTCGAAAGTGAGTTTGTTTTTTTATTTGTTTGTTTGTTACGCTTACACGCCGTATCTATTGAACCGATTATCATGAAATTTTGCACAAACATAGGTTCGGGTACTAAAAAGGACATAAGCTATACATCACGCGGGCGAAGCCGCGGGTATCAGCTGGAAGGTAATATTTTATAGAAACATGAGCTTCATTGGCTATTAAAATGGAATATATCAGATGAGAATGGACGACAGTTTTATCCTAATACATAATTGGTCTTACGATAATAAAAAAGCTACATAATTCAGTTTCATTGACACACTTTTAATTTTTTGTTCTATAATTTTTTTAAGGCTTTTGTATATAAAACATGCTTTATCGTTACCTAAACTATATCTTTAAAGAAACCTATAATTTTTTTAAATAAATAAATACCTATATACGGACAAATCACACAGATTGAGCTAGCCCCAAAGTAAGTTCGAGACTTGTGTTATGGGATACTAACTCAACGATACTATATGTTATAATAAATACTTATATAGATAAACATCCAAGACCCAGGTCAATCTGAAAAAGATCATTTTCCATCTTGACCTGACCGGGGATCGAACCCGGGACCATCCGTGTCGCAGGCAGGCGTGTTGACCGCTGCGCCACGGAGCTCGTCATCAACCTCAAAGAAATTAATGTTGCGCAGTCGCTGCGAGTTCATAAATCTTAATAGCTCCATCGGATGATGGCTCTGATAATATACATTGGATAATGCCAATATCCCATTTATTCAAATTCAGACATTCAGAATTCTACGCAGCAGTACACACAAACACAAACGTAACGTAAACAGTAGACACTCTTCATATCTCGAAATACAAAGGACGTAATTGTGAAGAGTGTAATACCTATATCAGAAAAGTTTGTTTTTCAAGAGTATGTAAGTGGCCTAACTGCATCTGACAGCTAAGTTACTGCCATTAGGCTTAACGCGCCCGATGATCCGAAGCACGGAGGAACTTGGGATATTTTACGCAACTTGCGGTCATCATTACATCCTGGTTTGCTTAACATAGCGTACAGTTGGGCCATGAAGCTCTTAAAATGAATAAAAAATCTAAAGACAACTATCACTTTAAAATCGTTCTAGCCGTTTAGGCGACAGGAGGCAACAATGGAACAGACATACTAACAAATAGTTACATACATACATGTATACTGGCCGTGTGGTTCCCTGCTGAGTAGAATAGGACCACTCCAAGTCTTCTCGTAGATGTCGTAGAAGGCGGCTAAGGAAACACAAGCTTAACAAAGCTTATAAACATCAAAGACACCTCTCCAAACCGTCTCAGCGTGGAGAGTGTAGGCCAAATCCTGCTCTGGCTAATATATGCCTGTGGTTGTACAGAGAGGGTCATGCTCCTGCTGCAGGAGTCCTGCAGTGGAAACTAAAAAAGACCTGATGATGATGATACATGTATACATAAGCGAAAAAATGAGGTGGGTCATTATCATCATCATCATCGGTTAGACTACTACGTATCGCCTGTACATAAATTACCAGCAATTCGTCTCCTTTCAACATTGCTATTATTTTTCCGGCAGTACGCGATGCTTCTCGACGTGGTAAACAATGTGGTCCTACACGTAGAACCGGAGCGACGCCGTACGCTGGAAAGGCGTGCTCGAATGCGGTTCCAGCTGCAACTTCACCAGGACCAGGACCCCAGGCATCTCATACACAAGCTGCAGACCCAGGTAAGAAAAGTCGGCCCTTATAGGACGCCTGGTTGAAGTTTAAGCCAAATGGGCATAACGCCATAGAACGGCGTCATGCCCTTTGCTGTCTGTGTGTGTGTTCGTGTACTTATTGCGCGTTGCAGTGCCTAAAAATGTACTTTTGGTTTTTTCGGCATAATATAAAAACTCCTTAGCTGGATTCAGCATACAAAGTTTTATTTGGTTACAAGATTATCCAAAAAGTTGTAGCTTCGAAAAAAATTGATTTTTTAATATACATTTAAAACTAACTTAGACGAAGTCACGGGCAAAATTTAATTAATATTTTTGTTAATTTATACAAGTCGAATATAATTTTGTAAAAAAATTGTTTGGTAAATAGGTATATGAGATTGTAAAATACTCGAAAAAAAAAGTTTTTAAAAATATTAGAAAAATTAGCAAGCTGAAAAAATAATAGTGAAATAAAAATAGTTCTCTCCGGCGGGGAATCGAACCCCGGTCTCCCGCGTGACAGGCGGGGATACTGACCACTATACTACCGAAGACTTGTTCTGAAGCGGCGAAATTGTGATTTGGTATTTGTTGATCACGTGACTTGTACTATACACTGAATGATTCATGGGTCTTTGTCTTCTCATCAGTATTTTTTATCGTGGTAGTGTTTATTTCGTGGTATTTATTGATTAAAATTTAGTATTATTTGCTCTTTTGTTATCAATGTTATATTGTACGAGAACATAGAGCCGTTGAATATTGCTATATACCTAGGCATGCATGTTGTTGTAATTATGTATAAACATGTTCTGTAAATAAACGAATCTAAAGAGTAATAACAAAGCAAATAAAAAAAAATTGTACATAAAATATGTCCTCAGAATTATGCTATTACTTTTTTTTTAAAGGGACTCCCATATAAATATACACAACAGACACATCCAAGACCAGGTCAATCTGAAAAAGATAATTTTTCGTCATGACCTGACCGGGGATCGAACTCCAAAAGCACTGCGGTACTACTAAGCCACAGACGTCGTATATGGCTGACTACTTATTTTTAGTTGTTTTGAACAGGTTCGTCACCTTATTAAATTTAGGTTATACTTATATTCTGAGAAATAATACACAATGAACGTCATTAATATGTGGTGATGTCACTTGTTTACTAATAGCTGATTCATTCTGTCCACCTGTGTAAAATCACCGGGCTCAAAGATAGCATGTCTTTCTCTCGGAACCAGTTTATTAGAATATGAACTGTGTTGCTGTGTAGTAAGGTCTACTTTAGATTCGCAAAGTTATCTTGGTCAATTTAATTTTCGAGTTCTCAAGATTTTATGTTCACTTACTGATACTAATTACACGATTTAAATGCTGTGTGATTGAAACTCTGAACTATACGAGTATTGATATCTAGGAATCAGAATTCCAAATTTTTCGTTAAGGCCCCACACTAGGCACACTAGCGACGCCAATAATTTTATTCGTAATACTTTACAAATAGAAAGTTATTCAAGAATGTAAATCATATAAGCATTAGTAAATAACCCGAAGTATTCTACCGCCGAAAACGGCCGTTTTTGGCGATAATCTGACTCTCATAATTCTCGCTGATTCTGATAATATTAACACATGATTCCAAAAATACTTCAGGTTATTTACTAAGGCTTATATGATTTACATTCTTGAATATCTTTCTATTTATAAAGTATTAGAAATAAAATTATTGGCGTCGCTAGTGTGCCTAGTGTGGGGCCTTAAATTGATGCATTTAATGTTTGTAGAGAAGTCACTTTTTAAAAGAATCAATCTAGACGCAATGACGTTTTATGATGAATCTTTCATATCAATAGGCGATACGGCTAGCAACCTGTCACTATTTTGATTAAGTTTACCACCTACACGCCTACCATCATGTTAAACGTGTCCTTAAGGTCTAACAGACTTAGGCTCTGTCACGTCTGTTTCACTTGCGTACCCTGCAATATGAATGTATCAATTTAAGAAAGCAATTTTTTAACTTAGGTCCGAGAATCTCTCGCTCGTCTCCGTCGTCTGGAGAAGGAGTATTATTTGAAGAACCGGTCTATCACTGGCAATGATCCCGCTGCTCTGGATGAACTGAAGAACTTGGATGACCAGGTAACACACCAAGAAATGCTGAAATTGAAGAAGACTGAAATGCAATCCCGTAAAAGAAAATAGAGACATAAATATATGTCAATTTATGCAGCTCATTTAATTGAAATGTTGATGGTATTGATTTATATTGACTATTTGTTTACAACTTTTGTGATCCTCTAAATCGTCGGATTGTTGTAACACACACTTTTTTGGATGTTATTAATTTAGTCAACATGAATTTGATGCGGTCTAAATATTTTATGCAAGTATTATTATTGTTAAAAATCTAAAAAGCCCCTATTAAAATACGTAACAACGGGTTACTCACGTAAATAGTACACCGCAATACATTGCCACTGATTAATATAGGTGTGTCTCGCTCACACTTAGTTCAACTTATACGCCGCGTGTTGTAATAGAGTTTATTTGTCCTAGGTGAACGAATGCAAAGAGTGTGTCTGGTCTCTCGGTGAGGAGCTAGACGCCATGGTTCGCGCCTGGCGAGAACTCGGGCGGGAGTTGGGGCGAAGCGCCGCCCCCGCGCCCCGCGAGCCGCTGGCGCCCCCGCACAGGCTGAACGAGATCTGCTTCAAGTCTGCTCGCTGGAGGCTCACTGATGCTGATGGCCAGCTTGGAATTGCGGATTTACTACTAACTAATTTCTTGTAAGTAGTTTCCTTATTATTTAACCCTTTCAAGGCAGTAGGTATATTTAAAAGTCATTGTTTATGGACCTTATCTCTGGGGCATAAGGTTCAATTTTTAGTGGCTATATTGCCTTGAAAAGCGTTTTAACGACATGGTGCGCGCTTGGCGGGAGCTCGGGCGGGAGTTGGGGCGTAGGCCAAATCCTCTGACTGCTCTGGCTAATATATGGCTCTGGGTGTGAGTCAGATGGGGCCATGCTCCTGCAGTGGAGACTAGAAAGACCTGTGATTATGATGATGATTTTTCCAATTCTTACACGTAGAGAAGACTAGCATGTAAATAGCTGAGAGAGTTTTATTGCTACGTTACTTGTATTTTTCCTAGAATTACAACGTTGGTAAACTCACGACCCCAATATGAAACACATTGGCTTTAGAAACGTATTACGGTCCCATAAATTGTCCTTTTTATTCTCAAATAGGTACACGAAGACATCTCGGTCCGACGATTCAGTGGAACATCAACTTGAAGTGGGTTACGTGCGAGTAACTAATTTGTTGCCCAACGAACCCTTCCCCGAGGTAAGTGATGCTTTTATCATTAAAACAGCAACAGCAGCTTTTTTCAAAGCTGAACCATGCCCTAACATTAACATGATCAGCTTACTTTTACGCTAAGTTTCATATATATTCAATCTTAGTATCTGTGTTGTTGGAAATATTGTTTTAGTTTTTGGGTTAGTTGTACGTTTTATTTGAAAGTACCCAAAGGGTAAAAACGGGGCCTAACTAAGCCTCGCAATATCTGCCTGTCCGCCCGTCACAAGGCTGTATCTGTTGAATCGTATTAGATGGACTTGAATTTTTCACATATTTTTATTGCCGTTATAATAATAACTGATAGCAATTCAATTAATATTCGACAAACTGCGTAAGAATGTTTCGGCAAGACCACTGCTAAAATACTCCGAAAAAAATTCAGTTCAGTAATGGTCCCTATCACAAACTACGAAGAAGATACTATTACTAGTATTAGACGACCGATTGCTTAAGTATTCTCAGATCATAGGATCTATATTTCCTAGAGAAAATTGTCTATAAAAATAGTGGAGTGTGGCTAAAGATGATGAAACGTCATACAAATAAGTTTGTATTTCGATAGGGGGCCACAAATTCAAATTCAATTGACGTGTGTTCTATGTCTTAATATCCGTAATAGCAGTTTTTCGGCAGTGGTCCTTATGTGCATGATTGGCTCAACATTACATATCAGTAATCTTACGTTACCTTAACATGGCGCAGCAGTCATCACGCCTGCCTGCAACACGGATGGTCCCGGGTTCGATCCCCGGTCAGGTCAAGATGGAGAACGATCTTTTTCAGATTGACCTGGGTCTTGGATGTTTATCTATATATGTATTTGTTATAAAATATAGTATCGTTGAGTTAGTATCCCATAACACAAGTCTTACATAAGAACTTACTTTGGGGCTAGCACAATCTGTGTGATTTGTCCGTATATATTAACAATAAAGTGTTAAAAATATTGTATGATGTTATGGAGCCCTTCGAGTATGAATAGCACTAAGCCGGTCGATAGCAACACAAGCAATGTGCGCAGGTGCTAGTGCCGCAGGCGGCGTCGGGGCGGGCGCCGCTGGCGCGCCGCGCGGCGCTGCGCGTCTTCTGCCGCGACCGCCCGCCCGTCGGCGGCATCGCCGTCAAGGAGCACTTCGAGGTCAACATCGTGCCCATCAAGATTGGTACGCCATTTTGTTATCATCGTCAGCATTTCAGCCGCAGAGAGTCCACTGCTGGACATAGGCCTCTCCTAAGAATTCCATGGAAGCGGCTTGCATCCAGCGTTTTCCTGCAACCTTGGTACCTGGTCATCTAACGCTGCGCTTGCCGGTTCCGGGCCGCCATTCGAGAACCTTTCTGCCCCATCGGCTCTACCTGCTATGTCCTCCACCCGCTGCCACTCCAATTTAAATTTCAATTTATTTTTATTGTTTCCATGGTTACAATGGGTATCTTAAATTATTATGTATAAAGTACATCATGGACTACAATAATTTAAAGGTTATTTAAATTAGGACTCTTAAACACGACAAAATAAAAAATCGTCTCATGATAATCTCCTTTGAGCTAACTGTCCTCTGAGCTTGTCGGACTTTCGTTCTCCCACGAATCTCCTCATTTCTAATAGTATCATTTAGAAAAACCGGACAAAGCATTTTATTGTGCACAAGGACTTTACTTAAATCCAGTTTTTAAAATATAAACAGTTATTTACTAAAATTAATGTATAATTTTTTAGAAAATAAGATTTTCAGAGTATTCAATCACTTGAAGAAAAGTTTTTTTGTCAAAAACGGCCACTTTTAGCTAAAACGCTTAAAGTTTTACGTTCACACTTTGAAATGTAAACAGTTCGTTCATAAGTTAGATTGAAGGGTTATTTTGAGCGTCACAGAACAAAAAGATGGGTGGGTGGTGGGGTAGTATGAATTTATCCATAAAGGACATACTGCTTGTGACTTCGTAGAAAACGCAGCACACCCCTCAATAGTTATGTTCTTGACATCGTAGGCCTCACGAAGAAATTCTTCAACACGATGCTCAAGTTCTGCTTCCCCGAGCGCGACCCCGACTCCATCGAGGATGGGGAGGAGGAGGACGGCACCCTCAAGCCTGGCTCCTCCACCAACCTGGTGTCTAGCGGCTCCAAGAAGGCCAAGAAGAAGAGCAAAGACTCCAATTCTAACTTCTACGTGAAGAGAGATAAGAAAGATAAGGATGATGTGGAAAAGATGAAGGTAAGTTGTCATTCAGGTCTTTTTTTGTCTTCACTGCAAGAGCATGACTCACTGACTGCTCTGGCTAATATATGGCTCTGGTAGTACACAGAGCCATATATTAGCCAGAGCAGTCAGAGGATTTGGCCTACACTGTCAAATGTCTTACCCCAGGCCTAAACTGCCATACAAAATTTCATCTAAATTGGTGCTGAAGTGGTTGAAGCCTGAAGAAGACAGACAGAATGTTGACAGGCTTCTAAGCGCAGTGGTTAGACGCCCCGAGGGGTCCCGGGTACGAACCCAAAAAATTCCTGAAGAGATCGTTATATTCGGTATACGGTCGAATTGAGAAACCTTTTTTTGTAGTCTATCAAAAATAGCGACTAATGTTTATAAAAAATTATTATGAACAGGAGCGAGCAGAAAAGAACAAGCTGTTCATCTACATCAAGATCCCAGAAGTCCCCGTGCGCGTGTCCTACAAGGGCAGCAAGGAGAAGAATCTGGAAGACGTTCGGGACCTCCCTCTGGTCCTGCCCACGCTGGAGTACCACAACGTCACGTGGACCTGGCTGGACTTGTTGCTGGCCACCAAGACTGACACTAGGAGGTAAGAGAAAACACCTTTAAATAAAGAATAGGATATTTCCGATATTTCACGTATTTTAATTAGATACGCCGCTTAGTTTCTAGCTTGTTTAGAAGATTATTTTATAGTTGAATTGAAACTCCCATGATTGGTGTTTCGGAATAACATAGAAAATGATTTTATAATTTTGGTGTTTTGAATAATGCAATAGTTTTGTTTCCATCCAATTTTTGGAGTATTTTATTTTTATTATTAATATTAACAGGACTTAGCACGAATCTTTTACTTATTTATTTTCGCTGACGTTCGAAAAGGTTCGTGCTAAGTCCTTTTAATGTGTTTGAAGCGAGAAAGTTTAAAAAAGAATATTTAATTTCTGTTTTCATAATGAATCTATGCAATGTCTGTATCTATTATAAAATATAGTACCGTTGAGTTAGTATCCTACGACGCAAGTTCACAACTTATTCGGTAAATTTTTGTAACTTGCCCTAATCCTAATCCTAACTAATATTATAAATGCGAAAGTGAGTTTGTTTGTTTGTTTGTTATGCTTCACGCTGTATCTACTGAACCGATCGTCTTGAAATTTTGCATTCCCATAAGTTTAGGGTACTGAGAAGGACATAGGCCATATATCACGCGAGCGAAGCCGTTCTTGTCCTTATTTATTTATAATAGAGACCTCTTACAGCGCGAATTCGAAACCCGGTGGAACCATGGATTACGCTGGGTTCTTAGTTCTGCGTTAATAGAAGCATAAAAATGCCGCTTCCAACCGATCATATTGAAAATCCTTAGGGGAGGCCTATGTCAAGCAGTGGACTTCTTGTGACTGAGATGATGATGAAGTTCAACCCTTAGAGAACTCAGGTCTTTTAATATATTTAGGGTTCCGTACCCAAAGGGTAAAAACACATTGCATTGTCTGCGTTGCGTCTGTATTTCCGAACGTCTGAATATTTTTAAAACAGCAATTATTTCTGGGCAGGCCCGCTCCACCTCAGGCCATATCTTTGCTTCCTGACTAGATGACTGAACACAGAACAGAGCTAGACAGTTGAAATTGTCACAGATGATGTATTTTTGTTGGTGCTATAGCTACAAATACTTAAAACTGAGGGGGCTCCCATACAACAAACGTGCTTTGTTTGCTTGATAGTCCAATGGTCGCTAGATAATCGTACGAGACCATTCGTGCGCGATTCCGACTCGAGCTTGGCCGATTTTTCTTAAACCTCATGTTGTCTGTTGTCCAGGGTGATCCTGTCGCAAGCCATCCGACAGAAGCTGCAGCTACACCGGCGCGCCGCGGCGGCGCCAGAACCACACGAAGAGGACAAGGCCAGGCTGCTACTTGGGGAAAGAACGGTGAGTGATATTATATGGTGGTATCTTTGTCGTCGTCACGACGTTTTATACAAGCTGGAGTTGCGTTGCAATCATTCACAGAGGGCGCTCAGTGCCACATATGTGTGCAACCATCATATTTGCTATTGGAAGTATTTTTGATTATACCTTTTTTCTTGCAATTCTGCATTCCATGACGGGTTCTGATTCAGTGAATTAATATAGCTATGGTTCAAAGCCATCAAGTGAGTGGAATAGAACTATGCAGCGCCGTCGTGTAACTATCACGCATGAGGCCTAAGTTTGGTCCAATATTTTTGTATGAGGTTGGCTGGTTAGGATTATAACGTCTTTGAACCGCGCTGACTATTGACGCGCTTGTCTCAACCAAAATTCATTCGAACACGAGTTTCGGTGAGGCTGAATGTTCTGCTGATATTTTGCCGAAATTGTCTTCAAAAGTCTATTTCTCTGTCGGAACTTGCCGAAAACGAAACTCGGTCGATCTCGAGTTTTTACACTAACGCTCTTTCCAGGTGGCCGAAAGCAAACCGCAGAAGAAGAGCGTGCCCAGCGTGTTCAAATTCTCCAAGTCGTAGCGAAAGCTGAACCAGTAGCATTTAGCGAGCGAATCTGAACCAAATGTAGTTGTAATAGGGTTACTTTTTGAGAATCGAAGCTAGAAGACATTAGGCGTAAGTAGTTATTTTGTCATTGAATATATATTTTCTTATACATATTAAGTATGGTTAGACGTGCGAGAAGAGAACTGTCGTAGGACTTAAGGGCACTGATATTTCTCTCGTTTAAATGGAAGGTTTAAAAAAATTAAATATTTAAAGTAAAATCATTTTAATACCGGCCAAGTGCGAGTCAAAATCGCACACGGTAGAATATGCGAAGAACGTTCAAAAACACCTTGTTTGTACCAGGCCTCCCATCTTATTAATTTTATTTTATTATTTGTTGTTATAGCAGCAACACATATGCACATTATGTTTCAAGTCTCTATCTATTGCGGTGTAATAGATACAGCTCTGAGACAGACGGATAGTGGAGGCTTATTCAACATAAAATCACATTTAATTTGCTATGAAAAAATATTTGTATGCTGTTGTACGACCGTTTTCGTCTCGAGTCTAACAAAAGTGAGAGAAAATTTTACGAAGAAGGTTCCTTACATAGGTAAGTAAGCCGCAAGTCCGTTAGCACATGTGTTTTTATAGCGACATTTTATTTCAAGTTATATGAGCAATATGAGCATTCCAATTTAACCACTTTATTAATTAGATTTCAATTCATAATAATATGTATAACAAGTGGTATTACTTGAAAAAATATAAATACCCGTCTGTGTTCTTTATTATAAAAAAGACCTATCTAAAAATACTTGGGTTTTGAGACGAACTTAACGAATCCTAAACTATGGAAATCCATCCAGCCATTTGCAAGATAGCTTGATAATAATTAAAAAAAAACCGGCCAAGTGCGTGTCGGGCCACGCGCAGTGTAGGGTTCCGTAGTTGCGAATGACAACTTTAAGTTCACACTATTCACACTCGCACCTTACAGTTTAACGACCAAAAACATCTAACAAAGAAAATAGTATGAAATTTTACAGTTTATAAGTTGGTTGCCTATAACTTTTTAGTTTGTACTCAGCTCTGATAGTTTTCCTTTAAACTTCAGTATATATACTACTGCTGTAATTTTTTTCACGTATCTATATATAACCGTTTAGCAGAAATAAGGGGGGGGGGGGGGGTTAGACACTTATTCGCACTTTAAAACCAAATATTTCAGAAACGGATCCCTAAATCGAAAAATGGTGTTGTCAACCTTACAATATCTTTGAAAGACCTATTTAACGATACCCCACACGATGGGTAAATAGAGAAAAAAAAATTACTCCCCCACTTTACTTGTATGGGAGCTACCCTAAAAAAATTATTTTTTTCAAGTTTTTATTCTACCACTTTTTGCCATGATTAATATACATACCCATACAAAATTACAGCTTTCTAGTACTTATAGTCTCTGAGTAAAACCGCGGATGGACAGACAGACAGACATGGCGAAACTATAAGGGTTCCTTGTTTACTACGGAACCCTAAAAAGTGCAAACAAGATACGCGCGAAACACGTACCGTTCAATGCAGTTGGGTAAAAATTATCTTGTAATTTTTTTATTATATAAAGTAAAAAAAAATTATGTCAAAATAATATTATAGCCTTAGAATCATCATTTTTGCGGGGTGTATTTTATGATACATTAAAATAACTTTATTAAGGAAGATTGATTAGTTAAGAGTCGCCTGGAAGCGCATGTCTCCATACAAACGGAAAAAGAAAATTGTGGCAAAATTTGATAATTTTGGAATAAAATTAAGCATTTAATCAATTAATCTCATTATAATCTATGTACGTTCCTATACAGCTTGGTTAAAATACAAATGGTTTGAGAATTACAAGCCTTTTTAAATTTATATGGAAATCTTAAGAGGCGTATAATTCTCAAACTATGAATAATTTAACCAAACTGTATAGGAGCGTACGTAGATTATAATGAGATTTATTGATTGGATGCTTAATTTTACTCCAAAAATATCAAATATTGCCACAATTCCCTTTTTCCGTTTGTATGGAGACATGCGCGTCCAGGCGAACCTTAAGGAAAGAAAATATCAACAAGAGGTCATTAAATAAACAAAAAGATAAGTTTGTATTGCTGTTTGTAGTATACTCCGGTTACTCACAATGCACTGGCTCGATAACACACTATGCACGCAAGGACACGTCCGTCACACCCGGCCGCACTAACAGCAATGGCCGTCAATGACGTGCATCAATGACGTGCGCACACGGTGTGCGCGAGACAGTGTTTAAAACTATTCCTATAGTTGTATTACTGATGCATACACTACACTGTTTATCAAAAGGAGAAAGTGTGATGTAGGAATTGTAGTCTTTGTATTACTAAAATAATTGTGATCACTCGTATGTTGTAAGAGTAATTAAATATTATTTAAATTAATAAACATTCGATTATACGATATGACTGCATAGTTTATTATTATTAGATATGCTTTTTTATTTACTGCATAGAACAATTTATTTTTCTCAGAGAATATCTTCTATTATTATTATATTAACCTTATATGGTATGACATATTAAAGGTATAAAATCGTATAAAATTTTACAATAAATCTAACTCACCCCGATAAAGATTTGTAAACAAAAAACTTAATAAATATAATTTATAATTAAACATTATTTGTCTTGTCGCTTATTTTTGTCTATTGCAATATACAGTAACCACAAAGGTGAAAAAGAAATAATAAGTGTCTATTAAATTATCAATATCATATAAATAAATAACATTACAATATATACTTAAAATAGATATAAAAATTAGAATAAAAAAATAATTAATTGTTTTCTACGCATTTATAATTTAATTTAGTTATACGTGCTATTTCAATATAACGTAGTTAAGACAAGACTGCTATAAAGATGTAATAATAAGTAATATAATTCAAAATAACATATGTTTATATGTTTTCAGGATAGTCATATCCATTCTCATATTTTGAAAGAAAATTTCGTTATTCTTATGAAACTGTGCTTTTTGCTGTGCCGTGATTATTATTTTATAAGTTGTTGTTACATTATTATAATTATCACGTATTAATAATACATTAATTTTGTTTTGAGGAGCCTGATGGTCCAGTGGGTGTGAGCTCTATGAGCGCTTACGTATGTTAAGCAACCCCTGGTGCAGTCCCTACTTGGATGGGTGACCGCAAGTGGCATAAAAATATCTCTAGCTCCTCCGTGCTTCGGAAGGCACGTTAAGCCGTTGGTCCAAGCTGTCATCGTTGATGTCAGTCGTTAAGCTATGTCAGATGCCTTTAGGCAGCTTGAAAAATCTGACACCAGTGTTGGCCACTTACACATACGAAAAAAACATTTTTGTTCAACGAAACCATTATGGAATATTTAAAGTGTTGTGAATTAGGATTATGTATTATAAAAAGTAATTATCGGCGCAGAGCAGAATAAATATGTATGTACTGTAATAATAACAGTATTCATTTTTTATTTCAATCATAAGTGAAAATTTTTGTACATCGCAATATTTTATTACTACATCTGTACTATGAGATTTATGTGTCAAAATGTTAATTAAATGTTTAATTCATAACATTTGTTTTATTTTATTCTAGCATCTTTATAAAAGCATTTTAGATAATTGACAAGTCTGGTTTATGATGCCAAATATATTTTGGAGCACCAACATAACAGAAACACCTTTAAGGCGGGTATACACATTGATTAGTGCAAGTGCGAAGTTCATACTTTTGCTACTAAACGTTTAGTAGGAAATGTATGAACTTAAACATTAAATGAAAAATCTTTCACCGGAAGATGATGTGAAACATATAAATACACAATTAAATTAAAAACATGTTTGTTTGGACGACGTCTTCAATTCAGCTTAACAGGAATCTCGAAACCTATCCAAACCTTTACTATTCACAGATTTTATTACTACGCGTCGTACACTCGCCTACACCTCACGTATATACGTACGTCTCATTCAGCCCCAAACTCTGACCCACTTTACAAAAATACCGTAACACCAAGTCATTGCGCGAAAAACGTGAAAAGTTTCAGCGCTACCTACATTTTCTTTATTTTCTGCGATTACCTCATACGTCAAAGAAGGCATCGCGCCTTGAGCGAGTTTACTTTTAGTACCGCGCCAACTGCCGCACGGAGCACCCGCGTGCGGCCACTCGCTCCAACGACGAAAACGAATACGACATCGCAACTCGTAAACGAATCATGAGGTGTAAAAATAAAAACTAACAAAATAGTGAATCTTTTTTAATAAAATTTTGTGAAGTGATAGACGATGGCGGTGGTTTTGTGTGTGCTGTTGTGCGCGATTGGGGCCTGGGGGTTCAACGTGGATATACCCTCGAGGGTGGTTTATACTGGGAACCACAATTCTATGTTCGGATTCACAGTGCAGTCCCATGTTGAGAGCGGGAGGACTACGTAAGTATTTTTTTTATTGATAACATTTAAGATTTTCAGTAAAAAGTCGTCAGAAATTATTTTAAAAATATTGGATTTTAGTTATTTTTATGCAGCTAAATGCGTAGGTAATGCATAAATAATTTAATTGCATTTAGTTCTTTTCTTGTTTTGTTTTTATCATCATTCAAGTATCCACTTAATTTAAGAAACATCGTAGAAAATTATGGCACTTAATTAAGAAAATATTAGGTACAGGTTATGCCCGTTTACTACACCTTTAAACATATTAAAAGTGCCTGCCTAATGCACTAGCCGCATAAAATTAATTCCGTTTTTGCATAAACACTGCGCTCATAAAGATATCAATTCAATTCCTATAAACGCTGAACCAACCGCGATAGCATTCATCTCGACTGGCACAGACAAGGCCCGTGGAATAGTAAATTAGTATGCAATGACATCATCGCCGTAGGAGGCTGCGGCGCGAATTTTAGCGAGTGATTTGATGATGTCGGCAAATATTTTGAAGCTTTGGATCACTGTGTAAACTCACGTTTTAATCTTTTGTATGACTCAATTCCATACTTCGAAACACCAAACGTCATCTTATTTCCTTTAATATTGGCCAGGTACTAATTAACCACCTTTGTAATGAACAGATGTTCACAGGCTACGGTAGTAGCTTTCCATCAGGTGGGCCTTATGCATGTTTAGTTGTATAAAAAAAAAATAAAGAAGATTTTCGTAACTAGTCTACAGCAGTAGCCACTCGTCTAAATCGTGCATGGTCTAAAAATCAAATGGTCGCTTTGGGCATTGACTAAAATACACTAGAATACTGACTGACTGACTGAACCTCTGTTTCTTTTAAACTTTGAACTTTTCTTGTGGTCTACTTCTGTTTTTGAACTGCAAATATTTCGGTATCGGCGCGGATCACCATGTAAAGTCAAGGTTATTAAGACCATGTCAATAAGGAAGGCTTGTATTTATATATATTATGACTCACTGACTCGGTAATTTTTAAAACCAACTGTTTCATCAAACCTTGGAATCAAAGAAATCTTGAATTTGAAATTTGTACTTATTTATACGTAACAATCAGATATTCATTTAGCTTTGACCGAATCAGATCCGTCGCAATTTTCATTTGGAAGAGTTTTACATCCAACTGCTCCCTTAATTGACAAGATAGATAATTAATTTCGCATAAACTGCTAAAACTTACATCTCTATCGTGTTGTCTGTTATATCAAATTGTTTACATATGTATAGTTTTGGAGACAGGACCATTGATCCACTTTATTCAAACTATGGCCACTTACACACACGAAAAACAAACAAATAAGTCAAACTTTGAAAGGGTGCGAATCCCGCGTCGAAGGATCAAAATGATGGTTTAATTAACTTGTTCCTTATCTAAAATATAGCCCTTACCTACAACATCTAAAATTTCACTTCACAGTGAAGGATGCTTTCTTTTCTTTCACACGTAGGTTTTATTTATTCAAACTTTAATACACCCAAAAGGTAGACTTAATAGGCCGTTCTCTCACAACCCAGTCAAAGCTTTAGCTTAAGCTTTTTTTAAAAGATCAATGAGAATTAATCTTAGTGGTGCGATAAAGTCCCAAAATAAAGGTCTATAATATAAAGAAGCGGCTGGCTCAGTAGGTCTCCTTAGACTAGCATGAAATCTCCTAAAGTTTTCTAAGACCTAAAATAAAGGCATCTAGTCACAAGCATTACATAACTCCAGAGATAATTATAATCTCCGTTATTAGTTCATTACCTCGAGCTGTGGCAGAGTCCGATGACCGGCGTGGCCCAATTCATACATTACCGAACATTACTAATCGGCCACTTGACGATTTTAAATTAAGTCGTATAGGTGATTATTTATTGGGCAACTACCATTAGAGAGTGTAAATTAGATTTTGAATGGGTATAATGAAGTAATTATTACAAGGAACTTAATGGAGATATTTATTAATTAGTCTATACTTTAAACTAGAAATACCTAGTTCCATTCATTGCCCTTTCAAGGTTCACATGGGGTTCTAGAATGTACTAGCAAATATTTTTATTTATTTTCTAATTCGGGTCTTGTCATGACTGGTTACATAAGTATTTTTAAAGGCTATTTTATTGTAATATTACTTTTTTATAATTTAAGTACTAACATACTTTTGAACTGGACTTTTCTAACCAATTCGAATTTATTGTATCGCCACCAGATTAAAAGCGTTCTTAACAGGCTTGTCCGGATCAATATCAGAACTATTTTTCAAAATATACTGTCGTGCAAGGTCTCCTTTTAACAGGGGGATTTCGAAGTTCTTATAATTTTTGTAATAGTGGACGTGTGTTAGTAGAGTTATTTAAGTTATTAACTCTATCGAGTTTAACTCCATCAGTTTTTCCTTGTTACTTATTTTAACACCTAAGGCCGTTTTATTAGTTTGATAAAAATAATGACCATTGAATTTTATAAGGGTTCGAAGAAATAATAATTACTTGTTTTGTTATATTTTTCGTACCTTATATTTAGCTGCTCTGGGTTCCCAAATCCCAATCAATCGTATTTGTATCGATTTCATGACGTCATTTCAACCACAGGGGTTAATTTTGCGACGATGAGGGCTGATGGCTATCAACCCCCATCGCATTAATTATTGGGGATATAACATACGCTTTCCCGCGTTTTATTTTTTGTGAGTCGCCTTTTTGTTACAGTCGTAATTTATTTATTTAAACATTTGCATACTCTTTTGTCCATAATATCCATATTGGGTTAAGAAATAAAAAAGTCAGTCGATTTCATCGAACAAACAAACGTGAATACCTACTTATATTTATAATACAGTTTTAACCAATAAATATCTGGTATCATAACTACTTATATTCCAGAAATTTGTAGTCGATGATTAGAAAGAAATAATCAATTCACAAAATCCTACGAACACGTAAATTAATTTAACACCGAGCTTGTAGACAAAGCTCGATGTTAAATCAAACAATCTTTTTGTTTTTGTTTGCCCTGGCACCCATCTATTATCTTTAGCACCCCGACCCCCATAGACAATGCCGCAAATTTCGTTTTACCGACCGGAAATTCGGCCGGCGCGTCACATGTCCGACACATGCGCGCGCGCACACTGCGCGCCCTTTCTGCTTTTTCTTTTTTTTATTTTACTTAATATAGTCGTGGCTATTTTCGTCGGGAGGGTGCGACGTCGCTTCCCGTTGATTTATGGTAGTTTCGCTTACAAATAAAGTCTATATGAACAGGCGTTTTTTCTTTGGATGTCATTAGGGCTCGGGTCGCCAACAAGTGGTCTTTATCCGACTAATGGTAAAGATAAGTAATGACTTTCGACGAGCGATGTGCAGCTGGGGTTGTGGTCTTATTGATAGGTTATTGGTTTGTTGAAAAGTTAGGGCAAATCAAGGCAGGAGGTATTTTATACTGATTTTTTCGGAGATGTGTTAGTAAAGGCCAAGTCCTCTGACTGCTGTGGCTAAAATATGACTTTGGAAGAACAGAGAGGGTCGTGCTCCTGTAGTGGAGACTGAAAAGGACCTGATGATGATGGATATGTAAGTATTATGTATATTGTTTGGTTGGGTAATTTTTTTTTACTCCATTTTGAAGGACCTTTTACCGATTGAATATAATTTTTAGTACATGTGTAAGTCGGAGGACAATGCAATTTTATGGTACTACAGACGTTCTCTAATATTGGAGCCGGGGGGTGACATTGCAAAAATAAAGAAAATAAACTACTTAATCGTGTTTGGGCTCATGAATTGCCTTGGAAAGCATTTTACAGTATTAATCGCTCATAAATAAAAATGGCGAAAATTTTTGCCATGTGCGTGGCATTTTGAGAAATTACGGTTAACTAACCAGCAGGGCCTCGCAGAACAAAATTATAATTTTCTGTTATTTCCTTTATAAAATTTAATTTAAATTGGGGGGCTGCACTGTACCATATAAAATTCGTGTATGGCCTTAAGAGCTTTCACTTTCTACACCACCTATAAAGGAAAATTACATTTCAATAATTGTAAATTAATTCAACATATTCTAACCCTTTTCAAGGTAATATTGTACTGTTTCTATTCTACGCGTGCTTTCTAATCTGATTTCATTTCCGTTCGTATTAATCACAGAGCAGGGAATGTTGCTGCTCGCATTACTGGAGACGCCTTTTCAACACATCTCATACGATATAAGCGTGTCAGGGGGCGGTGCCGGTTATTGAGGATTTAGGTAATTGTAGAAATGAAAAAAAAAACAGCTTTTTCTCTTTACTGATGATATTGGTGGCATTAGAATTTAGTTTATTAACTCTTGACTTGAGGAAAAGCGGTGAAAATGTAGAAATTGCGGAAAATTTGAAATTTTATTTGTTTTATTTTAAGGGAACGATGTGGAGTGAAAGACAGTATAGTGACAAAAATTGCGAAAGGAATGTTGAGATGGTTTGGACATGTAGAGAGGATGAATGAAAGGAGACTTACGAAAGGTATATATACAGCAGATGTGGTTGGGACAGTTGGTCAGGGCCGGCCTCGACGAACGTATTGTGACCAAATTACGAACGTTCTTGCAAAAGGAGAAGTAAGGAGTACCCGAAACCAACGAGCATGCATGAAAAGAGTAATGAATGTAGATGAAGCGAAAGAGGTTTGTAAGGATCGTAGCAAGTGGAGATCCATAGTCTCTGCCTACCCCTATGGGAGAGAGGCGTGATGATATGTATGTATGTATGTATGTGAAATTTTATACCTTATTTCAAATATTTTGAAGAAAATTTTTAAAATTCGCCCGCCTGGCAGTTAGGCGATTTCCATAAAGCGCACTCACCTTTTTTTCTATAATTATGATAGCATATATATATATATAGCACATTGGGAGATTTTTTTCGTATTTTTAGTCACTAACAGGCCGAGTATGCGACTTTGCCCTACTAGCCGGGCGCGGGTTGACATGCGATGTTAATATTACTTTCGCCTCTAGAAGCGTGCGAGCGACATTTTGTGCTCTGTGGTATTGACTCAACGCTATCGCACTTGTGATTTATACGGGAGATTACTTACAGGTGAATCGACGGGTTTCTTCGGATTCATTTTTTGCTATTTACCTGTTGACGCGATCGATTGATCTTAGTCATTCTATAAAATGGCACAGTGACTAAATTTCCGGTGTCCTAGTTACACTTTCTCTTAGGCTTTTTATTTCAATATCTAACTTGCAACTGCAAATCTTAATAATGAAATAAGTACAAATTGTAAATACTGAATACATATTATTTGGCGAGCGTGAAGAGTGTAGGCCAATTCTGGCTGAGGTAGTACAGAGATGGTCGTATACTCCTGCAGTGGAGACTAAAAAGACCTGATTGTTTGTTTTTTGTATGTGTAAGTGGCCAACACTGGTGTCAGATTTTTCAAGCTGCCTTAAGGCATCTGACATAGCTTAACGACTGCCATCAACGATGACAGCCGGGACCAACGGCTTAAAGTGCCTTCCGAAGCACGGAGGAGCTCGAGATATTTTTATGCCACTTGCGGTCACCCATCCAAGTAGGGACTGCACCAGGGGTTGCTTAACATATGTAAGCGCTCATAGAGCTCACACCCACTAGACCATCGGGCTCCTGACCTGATGAGGATAACGAATACATATTGATGATTCTGAACTTCCTGGTAATATTTTAATGACGGAATCAGAAATCCTAATAGAATATACATCCGCAAGATAAAAAGGTATTCGATTGTATGGATTACTTTATAATTTTTTATTTTCTTGTGGTTCCATATTCTTTTACGGACATTTTAATATTTCCAGAGAGTAAAAGAATAAACTAATAAATAAGGCACATTCTACACGAAGACATAAAACTTCACATTAACAAACTTTTAAAATTAAGTCTCTTTTTTTTCACTTAAACTGGAATACCTTGGGCAGCTGTAGGTCACTGTAAATGGTCGCAAAAGGCAGTTAAGAAAATGATCTTCATATCACAGAAATCATGCCGTAAGTGATGCGATTGCAAACCACTAACTTTGATTACCTTTTGCAACTACTCCTCCAATAGACGCTAACCTTGTGTTTTGGTATTATGGTCCTAAGCCTTGTCTACCCCGTAAAAGCTAGATATGATTCTTACATGCATTATGGTCAAAAATACCGAAAACATTTCGTCATTGCATATTTATCGGTTATACGGTATTGTTTATTTTGTTTATTTTTTTTTGTTTTCCAGTTTTTAAGTACAAATAAGTATTGTAACGCCTGAAATACAGGATGATTATCATCCTAGCTCAGGCACCATTCTTTCATATTTCCTTTTATTTATTAACAATGTATTGTAAAATGTTTAGCTCTTAATTATTTGAATATTTATTATCGGAATTATGTCACGACCGTTAAAAACGTTATCGGCGGGTGCAAGTGAATGTCGCAGCGCGATAACCCGCGACCTGTTATCGCGGACGGCGGCTTTTGAATTTATATCGCTGCAGTTGGAGAATGCTTTTTTTAAGTCCGAATTATTATCAATTGAGAATATCGTCATCTGGTCTTTTTTAGTCTTCACTGCAGAAACACGACCCTTCCTGTACTACCGGAGCCAATACTAGCCAGAGCATTTAGAGGATTTGGCCTACACTCTCCTCGCTGGTCAGACGGGTTGGAGAGGTCTCTTTGATGTTTATAAGTTTTGTTAGATTGTTTCCTGTGTCGCATTCTACGACAACCATCGGAAGACTTGGAGTGGTCCTATTCTACTCTGCCGGGAATACGGCGAATTAGTTGCCAAAATCACCAAGGCCATGCTATAAGACTGTTTATGACTAAACATGTTTTTTCGCCAGTTTTTGCAGCAAAACCGGATTTTATCTCGAACTTAAAATTAAATGACTTCAATATTGAAATGTAAGTATTTTAAGAAAATTGTTCCTTCATTACTTTTTGAAAAAAGTAGGTCTAAGAGACTAGAAATTCCTCTCTTTTTAACTTGAGAGTACATTTGACACATACTTTATTCTCTATGTAAATATGTTAAGTTTTATCCTTTGAAATAAAAACATAACTATATCAGTTAAAAATTTTGATACATGCGTACTTTTATGGGCGGAGAAAATCAATTGGTAAAATTGTGTAATTAATTAGTAATATTAAGACATTAACAAGAAAAGGAGCAGAGGGTAAAAAAGAAACTGAACCTACCTACAAAATAATTTCTTCGAACACCAAAGTCTCAATGCGGAAGGGATAAACAAGGAGAACGGATGTTTGTAATACTCAGTACTTATGATTATAATTCAGGCTCAGACAATCGACGCCGGGAATTGGCTGAACAGAGGCTCTTTATCCCTGTCGCAGTTCAAGGAAGCTGGCCTCAGCGGCATTTTCAAAGACTTAAGTACGGAGCTCGAACTACTGCAGTATAGGCAATACTGCAGTAGTTCGAGCTCCGTGGCGCAGCGGTCAACACGCCTGCCTGCGACACGGATGGTCCCGGGTTCGATCCCCGGTCAAGTCAAGATGGAAAATGATCTTTTTCAGATTGACCTGGGTCTTGGATGTTTATCTATATAAGTATCTATTATAAAATATAGTATCGCTGAGTTAGTATCCCATAACACAAGTCTCGAACTTACTTTGGGACTAGCTAAATCTGGGTAAAAAAAAAAAGAAAAAAAGTTAGCTCTGTTCCAGTCCCAAAAAATAATAATCAAAAACAGATCTCAGAACCGTATTTGCCAAATAGGTCTACAATCTCGCAACTCTTATAGCCCTTGCACGTTGGTTTGCATATTTCTTTTTTAAAATCGTTTTATTTGAGATTTTTAATTGTTGGAGTACAGAGAGCAGGCATATTCTTACATCAGAATAGAGTTAGTTTCGTTATTAACATTTTGCATGTTACGATGTGTGTACACTGCACATCTTCATATCATTGATAATAAGTATTTAGAATTACTGGAACTCAACTAAGAACATATTATAACCGTCGAAATATTTATAGGCTCGTCTAAAATGTCACTCATAATAAGAAAAGTCTTTAAGGCCGCACTCTAGGCACAGAAGCGACGCCAATAATTTTATTTCTAATACTTTACAAATAGAAAGAAATTCAATAATGTAAATAATAAGCACTATGAAGTGTTTTTGGAATCATGTTTTAATATTATGAGAATCCGTCATCAAGAGAAAACGTTTTTGGTGGTAATCTGATTCTCATGATTCTCACTGATTCTGATAATATTAAACATGATTCCAAAAATACTTCAGGTTATTTACTAGTGCTTATATGATTTACATTCTTGAATTTCTTTCTATTTGTAAAGTATTAGGAATAAAATGATTGGCGTCGCTACTGTGCCTAGGGTGCCCCCTTTAATAATATATATACCTAACTCAGATAGTTTTCTTCGAGAATTTAGCAATGGTGGAATAAAGTAACTTACATACATATTTTCATTAATGACCCTTTAAAACAATTTTGCTTTTTTAGGAAGTCGTAAAAACTGCGATGGATCCTAAAGCGGACAAGTTGATTGCAAATATCCAATGTTAATTTGAGCACATTTTCGCCAGTTGTTGAACATCGACTGTTCAAAATATTACGTTTCAGTCAAATGATTTCTTATTTGAAATTAAACACATTCCCGAGCTATTTTCGGTTGCGGATTTAGAGCAACTCTGGCAAGAAATTCCATACAAACGGTAACTTCGTCTTTTTAGTTTCTTAACTATTGAAAGGGCATTTTAGTTCCTTTTTCTAAATATGTCTTACTTAAGGTAAGAAGATTTTCTAAAAATAGGTCCCCAATAATGGACCCACATGTGTAACTTATCTGCAAAACCTTAATTTCCGTGGTTTAATTGAGTAAACGATATTATTTTCTCTTAGTACATAGAGATATTATTAAGTATAAGAAATGCGTATTAAAAATGGTCTCTCTTGATTTTATTACTTATTAACGACTTGTCGAAGATAAACGAGATAAAATGTGTTTGTGGCTTAGCTTAACGTTAGTGGACACAAAAATGTAATTACATACTATCCATATTCATAAGAACCTGTCTTAGTCAAAACCAAACTTTTATTCAGAAAATGGAAACGACCACTGCAGAATAGATACCGAAAGAAAACTCTTCAACAGTATTAGTCCGTTACTCGTCTAACGGGCGCTTTATGATTGTTTTTCTTTCTTATCTAAGTACCTAATGTAACAAATAATGTAAACATGCTGTAAACAAAAAAAAGTTGTTAAAGACAACATGTCATGAAATGGAACAGATAAATAAACCTACTTTCGGGTAATGTCAAAATCAACATGGCGTCCGTTTGTTCATTGCGCGGCATTGTAATGTAAATCAAAATATGCAAAGTGCGTGTGCGCCGGTCAAGTTGCAAGTCAGCGGGGTAGGCCTGTGTTCACGTCTTTCAAGATCGAGGAATTATTGCCAAGGAAAATAATAATGCTGACATGGAAATAATAGTTCTTGGAGCATTTGTTAATGTAGAATAACTATGTATTTTTTTACTCGGTTTGCAAGTACGAATGACAGTGCATTAAACGTAATGCGCAATGGTGTCTTCTTCTACATCGGAGATATTTTTATCTAATCCAACAAATCTTAACAAAACTTTTCAAATGAAAATGAAAACCTTCTGAAAGAAAAATTCATCTGTAAATTTTCACCGTCGACTTTTGAACACCTTCAAAAAATTAACTTAATTAACGATTTAGTTAATTTTCGATAATCATTACAATTATAATTTTCATCTAGACATTTGGTAGTAGTATTTTACGCCATGTAGTACTTAGTTTCTGTGATTGTGTCTCAGTTAGTCGGTCAATGTTAACAAGTATCACTGCAAAGGTATCAACTTTGGTCACAGACCAAATTTAGCATGGCTCAAAAAAAAAGGCTGTAGATGTAGATTACTAGCTAAATACATTTTAAAAATATCACTGACTAAAAAAAATCCACAAAATCAGCATTCCTTTCAAAACATTTCACGTTCATCCGGCGCATTCGAAAATAGTTACACTAGAAAAGATTTGTATGGAAGACGTTCGAGTCTGCGCGCGCGCATCCGTGACCCCATTCAGCATGGCGCCGGCCTCCCGAGTCAGATTTACACAGCAAACAACATCGTTGATGTCGAAACGTCTTCACTGTATCGATCAATCCTGTGGTCTTACAAGAACATGGAATGTAGCGTAATGATGGCTGAATGGGATCTGGTTTTATGCAGAGCATCATGCCATTACACCCTATTGATGCACTTAATGGTGATACGCATAAGTGAGAATGTGAAAAGGATGATGGGCGTTTCTGAAGAAAGGAATATAGCATTGTAAATTAATTTTTTGCTTCACATATCATAGTAACGAAGTTATTTAAAGATATACACTTCATTATTTATTTCATAAAATGCATACATAGTATGACAGCCAACGAAGAACCGAGGCGTCGGGGCGTCCTGGCGACGCGGGGTAACCCATGACCCCAAACTTATCTAAAGAGCTAAGAAGTTGAACTCGATGATATCTATACAAGTAAATAAAGCAGCCAAATATCTTTTAGAAGCAAAAAAATAAAACATAACAACAAACCATGCATTCAAGTCAAGCCTGATCACACAAGCCATATTTTTCGTTCGCTGGTTGTTTACAGACTCCACGCATACGTTAACGAGGTCACCAGGCTAAGGTCAGCGCTTGTAGGATTTTGAAGTAAATTTCCTTAACAAAAAGATCTCGAGATGGGAATATTCTTATGGTAATGACTTAGAAGTACGAACCAACGTATTAATGTCATTTTGGTCTTCTTTATCAAACTTTTTCTCCCCCATGTATATATTCCTCAGAAAATTATAACGCAATAAACTCGTATAGCCTTCCATAAAATTTTAATTTCGTATTTTCAATAACTTTGAACATTCGAAGAAAAGTAAAGTTAGTGACATTTTTTTTCTTACAACAGTTACATTATCTCTATGCTGCTTATTTCTATATATTTATTTGCAATACCTGTATTTTCAATGTGCTCGTGATTCCTCATTCGTTATACGTATTCCTTCGTGACACATACTTTATATAAGTAGTTTTTATTCCTGCTTTCATTTCTTCCATTTTTAAGGTCAACTTTAGCCAATTCGGGTGTTAATTGTCAATTTGCTTAATTCGTCCCGACTCTTGTTTCACCACATTAATTGCTCCAATTTTAACGAGTTTGAACTTGGATGTGTTCATTTATCCTTGAAAATAAAACAAACTTGACCAGTAGGTCAAAAAGGAAACGAGAATATTACACATCTTTTTTTAATAATACCTAATAATATTTATATTTTTAAAATGAGGTTTTACCCATAGAAATAAGCGCATTATTAAACATCCATAGATTAAAAAAAATTGCGTTTACTTCTGATGATGTTTACTATTGCTTATGGATGTAAGCAACACTAAATGTATTTCCTTTTTTATGATCCTCATTTGAGACACCTTCATTTTTATTAGGGACAGTAAGACAAAAAAATAAGTATAAAAAGATCTTACTAATAAGTACGTCATTAAATTCTGAGTAAATTTACACCATTTTTATATCATGCCTTATGCAGAAACGCAATGACAAAAACAAGACGCAAGGTTGACCACATCGCAAACCGTATTCCCCGTAAGGTACTGCAGAAAATGGGCCAATGTCATTTTTCCTTTGATCATGACACGGCGAGATGATGACGAATTGTTGTATGGAATTATGGATGATGATTGAGGACATTGAAGCAAAAAGTAAGGATAAAAAGATCATACAACTGAGTACGTCATTAAATTCTGGGTTGCAATCCATATTCCACGTAAAGTACTGAAAAAAAGGGTCAATGTCATATTTCCCTTGATCATGACATGCGAAATGATGACGAGTTATATGGAATTATGGATGCTGTGTCTCCTTGACCGTAATGATGGAATGAAATGTCGCGCGTATGATCTCATAATGCGTTCACGCCTTATTTTAAATTTATTGCAACTTGCATTACCATGGCCGAAGATAATGCTAGCGTTGTTTGCTCAGTTGAGGTTTGAATAGATCTTTATTGTTGCCAAGATCACGATTATGTCAGATACAGGCTGTGCCAAACTTTATTGCGAGTCGGATATTAGCTGCGAACTGCGCAGTACGCGGCCCGCCTTCCCGCGCACGCCCCGCCTAACCTAATATTGTGTACTGCGCATCGACTCACGCGAAGTTCGGACGGACTCGCAATAAAGTTTGTCGCAGCCTGTACTCGTACATAAACCTCGGTGGCAACCTTCACGCAGGTATATATATAAACGAGTGTTAATTGTATCCTTGTAATGCAGTTAAAACACACTTCGCTAGTAGGTCAAAAAGGATACGACTTGCTTCAGTTATTGTTCTGAGAAAACAATGGTATTTGTCAGTTTATACGAGTGTATCAATCCGAAAGAAGGCTTTCCTCCGGTAGTAGAATTAATTGAAAGAGATACTATTACAAACTCCGAAATATCAGCAAAATCAATGCATTTCTATATTTTTATACACATGGTCTACTAGCTGATTCACCGCGACCTCGTCCACGTGAAACATAGCCAATGTTCTCCGCTGACGTAGTGTTCTATGAATGAAATATGTTTTAATATCGGTTAAGAAGTGTTGAGTTTATTCACTCAAATCAAACACGCAACCAAATCCTTCCTCTCTACAATAGTATAGAGATAATGTATTTGCCGCAGATTATACAACAATGTTGCAGTATAGAGAAGGGTAATAAATTAAGCTCATTTCGTCAGCTCAGTACTTGAGACTACTAGAGACGTGATTTAGGACAGCGCTAACTTACTACGATAGTTTTCATATATCTATTTAGTACTATTGTATTGCATTTTACAAGATTCAAGATTCAATCGTTTATTTAATATAGGTTTCTTTGAACACTTATTAATTGTCATTTGTGTTTACAATTTTTACAACAAAACATTTTTGTTGACGTCAATAATTACTTATGGCTAAGTTTAGGCCGCTTCCAAAGCGGAGTGCAGAAGAAGCGGCAACAAACTGCACAGCGCATTTTCTCCAAGCGACGTCAACTCACAATTCTAGTTAGACCTTATAAACTACTTATATATATGTGGACTGAGTGTGCATTGTTTTAATTAAATGAAAAATTTTATTAAGTTTCGCATTTCTAGGTATCTCTCTGGTATTTTTAAAGAGCTAAGCTCACACAATAAGTGGAAGAATTTTAAAAATCGGTGTATCGTATCAAAGCTCTTGTATGCAAAGGAAGACTGACTCCCATTCAATGCAAAAAAATTAAAGCTTTCCTCTCTATAATACAACTAGCAATTTTCCCGTGACTTCGTCCGCACAAATTATAGCCTATGTCATCCGCAGATAAATTAGCGTTCTATAGGTGAAATAATTTAGAAAATCGGTCCAGTAGAGCCTATTCGATGCAAACAAACAATCAAACCTTTCAAAAAAAAAAGATAATTTTACAAATTTTGTTCATGATAAATGTAACAGAAGACTTAGTCTTGTTAGCAAATAAATCATAGTTTCAGTAGACGTAGATGTGCCATACGTGTCAGACTGTGTACACAGAGGTATTATGAGTATTATGACGGCTACATTGCAACGTCGTGAGCCGACGCTTCGCACGTGTTGCGAGGTATCGCAAACACAGGCTTCTGCGAACGCCCGTTCCGTGGCCGTAGATTTAGACTAAGCAATGCCTATTTATAATTTCTTCTCTCATCATCCTCATGTATTGTAATATGCATACATCAAATTACTTATATTTATGGTTGAATTGTCGATGAGTATTCTTATGGTAATGACTTAGAAGTACCAACCAACGTATTAATGTCATTTTGGTCTTCTTTATCAAACTTTTTCTCCCCCATGTATATATTCCTCAGAAAATTATAACGCAATAAACTCGTATAGCCTTCCATAAAATTTTAATTTCGTATTTTCAGCAACTTTGAACATTCGAAAAAAAGTAAAGTTAGTGACATTTTTTTTCTTACAACAGTTACATTATCTCTATGCTGCTTATTTCTATATATTTATTTGCAATACCTGTATTTTCAATGTGCTCGTGATTCCTCATTCGTTATAGTATTCCTTCGTGACACATACTTTATATAAGTAGTTTTTATTCCTGCTTTCATTTCTTCCATTTTTAAGGTCAAATTTAGCCAATTCGGGTGTTAATTGTCAATTTGCTTAATTCGTCCCGACTCTTGTTTCACCACATTAATTGCTCCAATTTTAACGAGTTTGAACTTGGATGTGTTCATTTATCCTTGAAAATAAAACAAACTTGACCAGTAGGTCAAAAAGGAAACGAGAATATTACACATCTTTTTTAATAATAATAATATTTACATTTTTAAAATGAGGTTGTACCCATAGAAATAAGCGCATTATTTAACATCCATAGATTTAAAAAAATATGCGTTTACTTCTGATGATGTTTACCATCGCTTATGGATGTAAGCAACACTAAATGTATTTCCTTTTTTATGATCCTCATTTGAGACACCTTCATTTTTATTAGGGACAGTAAGACAAAAAAATAAGTATAAAAAGATCTTACTTATAAGTACGTCATTAAATTCTGAGTAAAGTTACACCATTTTTATATCATGCCTTATGCAGAAACGCAATGACAAAAACAAGACGCAAGGTTGACCACATCGCAAACCGTATTCCCCGTGAAGTACCTACCTACCTACCTACCTAAGTACCTACTGCAGAAAATGGGCCAATGTCATATTTCCTTTGATCATGACACGGCGAGATGATGACGAATTGTTGTATGGAATTATGGATGATGATTAAAGACATTGAAGCAAAAAGTAAGGATAAGAAGATCATACAACTGAGTACGTCATTAAATTCTGGGTTGCAATCCATATTCCACGTAAAGTACTGAAAAAAAGGGTCAATGTCATATTTCCCTTGATCATGACATGCGAAATGATGACGAGTTATATGGAATTATGGATGCTGTGTCTCCTTGACCGTAATGATGGAATGAAATGTCGCGCGTATGATCTCATAATGCGTTCACGCCTTATTTTAAATTTATTGCAAGTTGCATTACCATGGCCGAAGATAATGCTAGCGTTGTTTGCTCAGTTGAGGTTTGAATAGATCTTTATTGTTGCCAAGATCACGATTATGTCAGATACAGGCTGTGCCAAACTTTATTGCGAGTCGGATATTAGCTGCAAACTGCGCAGTACGCGGCCCACCTTCCCGCGCACGCCCCGCCTAACCTAATATTGTGTACTGCGCATCGACTCACGCGAAGTTCGGACGGACTCGCAATAAAGTTTGTCGCAGCCTGTACTCGTACATAAACCTCGGTGGCACCGTTCACGCAGGTATATATATAAACGAGTGTTAATTGTATCCTTGTATGCAGTTAAAACACACTTCGCCAGTAGGTAAAAAAGGATACGCCTTGCTTCAGTTATTGTTCTGAGAAAACAATGGTATTTGTCAGTTTATACGAGTGTATCAATCCGAAAGAAGGCTTTCCTCCGGTAGTAGAATTAATTGAAAGAGATACTATTACAAACTCCGAAATATCAGCAAAATCAATGCATTTCTATATTTTTATACACATGGTCTACTAGCTGATTCACCGCGACCTCGTCCACGTGAAACATAGCCAATGTTCCCCGCTGACGTAGTGTTCTATGAATGAAATATGTTTTAAAATCGGTTAAGTGTTGAGTTTATTCACTCAAATCAAACACGCAACCAAGTCCTTCCTCTCTACAATAGTATAGAGATAATGTATTTGCCGCAGATTATACAACAATGTTGCAGTCATGGACCTAGGAATAATATGGACCCGGCATTAGACACATCAAAAGTGAAGCATAACTTACGTCACATCAAGTCACATGTGTGCAGCATGTATTTGACATTTGGGAAATTTGACATTTCGTTCGACCGGGGAAAAGTGTAGGGATTTTTGTGCCGATGTGTGCGTGCGCTAGTGTCGCGACACGAGTGTAGGGATTTTTATGTGCGTCACTGTTACATTTTCCAAGGGCATATCCTGATTATTCTTAGATCCATGGTTGCAGTATAGAGAAGGGTTATAAATTAAGCTCATTTCGTCAGCTCAGTACTTAGAAACGTGATTTAGGACAGCGCTAACTTACTACGATAGTTTTCATATATCTATTTAGTACTATCGCATTGTATTTTACAAGATTCAAGATTCAATCGTTTATTTAATATAGGTTTCTTTGAACACTTATTAATTGTCATTTGTGTTTACAATTTTTACAACAAAACATTTTTGTTGACGTCAATAATTACTTATGGCTAAGTTTAGGCCGCTTCCAAAGCGGAGTGCAGAAGAAGCGGCCACAAACTGCACAGCGCATTTTCTCCAAGCGACGTCAACTCACAATTCTAGTTAGACCTTATAAACTACTTATATATATGTGGACTGAGTGTGCATTGTTTTAATTAAATGAAAGATTTTATTAAGTTTCGCATTTCTAGGTGTCTCTCTGGTATTTTTAAAGAGCTAAGCTCACACAATAAGTGGAAGAATTTTAAAAATCGGTGTATCGTATCAAAGCTCTTGTATGCAAAGGAAGACTGACTCCCATTCAAAGCAAAAAAAAAATTAAAGCTTTCCTCTCTATAATACAACTAGCCTTTCCCGTGATTTCGTCCGCGCAAATTATAGCCTATGTCATCCGCAGATAAATTAGCTTTCTATAGGTAAATAAATTTTTAAAATAGGTCCCGTAGATACAGAGCCTACTCGATGCAAACAAACAATCAAACCTTTCAAAAAAAAAAAGATAATTTTACAAATTTTGTTCATGATAAATGTAACAGAAGACTGAGTCTTGTTAGCAAATAAATTATAGTTTCAGTAGACGTAGATGTGCCATACGTGTCAGACTGTGTACACAGAGGTATTATGAGTATTATGACGGCTACATTGCAACGTCGTGAGGCGACGCTTCGCACGTGTTGCGAGGAATCGCAAACACAGGTTTCTGCGAAAGCCCGTTCCGTGGCCGTAGATTTAGACTAAGCAATGCCTATTTATAATTTCTTCTCTCATCATAATCCTCATGTATGTATCCATATGCATATATCTAATTACTTATATTTATGGTCGAATTGTCTATAAGTATCCAGGCATACGTACCTCTGTACTTTGTGGGCCTGGATACATCTCATAAACCGATTTACAGAACTGTTCTTATGGACATAAAAATTATTTAAATAGTTATAAAATTCAATAGACCTCCCGACAGTCTAAAAAATCAGGAAGTAGAATGAATGAGATCATGCAAGGACTGTTGTGTGTTTCAAGCATATCAGAATTAATTTAAGAAAATCTACAGCGATGAGGTGTTTGATTAAAACGGAAAAAAGAAATCTTCTCATAGGAAATTTTCTGCGCTCCTTCATGGGTTTTAATTAATTTTGCCAGGAACTGGGGCCTCCTGCAGACAACTATAAAGCGTTTCGTCACTTTTTTGTTACGGGGTTACGGTGGATATTTTTAAGTCAGTGATTTCTCATAAATAAGACGAGATTTTTTCTCAACCCAATTCATATGCACAATCGTAAGTACTCACATAAATCTTCAGAGCTCTTATTTTAAGCCATTACTTTCCCTTTCAGTGCTCATAATAAATGACATAGGACCTGTGATGAATAGGCCAAGTTCCAAGCGGGTCAAAGGACTGGTATGACGCAAGTGAAAGCCCAAACTCGAGCAAATTTCAACATGTCCACAATTGGTTCAGATCGGTGAGAGGCGGCCGCACCAGTGCCCTTTAATAAGCAATCAGCGATTACAAAGTTGTTGTCAAAGAAAATCATAAATCCGATTGGGAACTTTCCATTATTTTAATCCACTTTCACTCCAATAACTAGCTTTTAATTCGGTTCTTGATATATAAATATCTGCATGGATTAAAACGTCGATCAGGGATAATAGTTTTGAACAGGCGACTGTTCGGAAACAAACGATTTTTGTATGGTAAAATCACTCCTCTTTTGAAGTCATACTTTCAATAATGGTAATAAATGCAGCAGTGGTCTAATTGTAAGGCGTTAGTCGTACAAACACTAAGACGCAAGTTAGAATCTGGCCCGTATGGAGTTTTTTTCTTATCTTATTTTCTTAATTTATTAAGAATTTATCAGAATAGCATTGCGAATGCATAAAAACATCTATCATCAGCAGCATCGTCAGCAGTCTCCACTGCAAGAGCACGACCCTCTCTGTACAGTGCCATATTTTAGCCAGAGCAGTCAGACGATATGGCCTACACTCTCCACGCTAGACAGACCAGGGTTAGAGAGGTCTCTTTGATATTTATAAGCTTTGTATAGCTTGTGTTGCCTCTGTCGCTTTCTACGACAACCACGGGAAGACTTGGAGTGGTTCTATTCTACTCTGCCGGGAACCACACGTCCTAACATCTATAAAAATATAAAACTCTTTGTTCTCAAAGTCATTCTCTCAGTTAAAAAGACTTGAGGATCTGGAAGTTACCTTCTTTTTCTCTTAGAGAGTTATTTTGGAAAACGTAAATAAACAAAGGTCATGTTTATGAGGAATAATAAGATGTTAGTTTGCCTTAAGAAATAGTACTTGTCTTATCTACTTCGCTATTAGAAACTGATTAATGTAGAGGAAGTATTATGTCACCGGCGCAACATCTGTGAGTCAAGGTGAGTCAGTTCGTACCGCGGTACGAACTCACCTGGCCAACTTATCTAACGTGTGCGTTGTGTTTATTTAAAATACAAGACGAATAACTGACTAAAGTCTAAGATATTTCTTTTTAAACAACGTGCATTGACGCAATGCTAGAAATATGTTTCCTTTTTCAAACATTTACTTTCTTTAATATTTGTTAAATGCAAAAAAAATCTGTCGAGAGTTTTAAAACGACCAGACGATATGCCGAAATAAACTTATTTCAGTTTTAGTTCAGTTAAAGATCCCGGTGGCGAATTCATCAATTTGCATATGTCCAAACCTACGCAATGCAATCATTATAAAAGGATATTTTTATATCTAGGCGTTCTCAGTTTAGTTCCACATATTAAAAATGTAAATTTTTGCTTATTATATTCAATTATATTCAAGTAATTTCAAGAAAAAAAAATATCGTAGAAACATTAAACACTCAATTATGACAAGGCTTGAAGATATCTATGCTATATCTTCATGTGTTAAATTCGTTGAATATATTCAAATAGTGGTCCCCCGATTGAAGTCAACAAGTCATTAAGACTTTATAGCTTACATAACATTCAGATTGCAGGCCATCAATGGAAGGGCGCTATCGGTCACTTTTACGACCTGGTCACGAGGTGATACACTTACTTCTGAGTAAGGATGCACTCCCTTATCTAAAGATGGTCAATCACTGTAAATTACAGAAATAACGGCCGTGCTATCGCCGTGGGTGACTTTAATTGTTTTTTAATAACGCATGCGCCCGCGCCGCTTCCGTCCGTATGGTCGCGTCGACGCGGCCGCGACAGTGCGTGCATACATTAGACTGCATATGAAGCAAGCAGCTAAGAACCAAATAGAGTACTAAAAGCTTGCTGTCACGTCGAGCTGTGTCAGATGATCAATGCAGTTGGATAGTCTAAAATGGTCAGGGGTGTTATCCTCATGCCTGTCTGATAGTTGCAGGCAAATCATTATCCCGTTCCTTCAGTCCGACAAACTCCTACTCTTCCACAAAAACGATTTCGATGGGCAGCACCGTCGCAACTGATATAAGCATAATATAAATAAGAATAAGAATAATGCATTTAGCATTAAGTCTACCTAATTACCTATTGTAGCTTTTATAGGCTCAATAAAGTTTATAAATAAATAAATAAATAAGCCAACTACTACCCATTTGTCAAGCGTGGTTAAATCCTTGGGGAGACCTGTGACTGTGATGATAATGATAATCTTAAAGTAAGGAAACAAAAGAAAAGGCTGCTTGTCCGCCGTGTGTCAGCCACATTTAGCGGCCATATGCGGTCAAGTTTTCGACCGATGAAGGAAGCCCAATCTCTATTTGCTTCTCAATTTCTGTACAAAAAAGTGACTGTAGCGCCATCTGGCGAGCACTGGCTGCCACATCCGGCGGCTCTTGTGCAATGGGTAATGTTGTAAATCTTAGCACATTGACTGCCACAGTGCCACTACAATAGTGCTAACACGTGCTGTCACACGTGGCTCGTAGATGTTTAGATCTTTGTAGTGATTGCAGTTTTATTGCACTAAGTTATACTGTACCTCCTGTATAGTACTTCCTTTTAGTTTATTAAGAACTAGCTGTTACCCGCGGCTTCGCCCGCATAATATATAGCCAATGTCCTTTTCCGTCCCCTAATCTATGTGTATGCAAAATTTCATGATGATCGGTTCAGTAGATACGGCGTGAAAGCGTAACAAACAAACCAACTCACTTTCGCATTTATAATATTAGTTAGGAGTTAGGACATGATTAGGATTAGGATTTTTATTTTGCTAAAGGTTGGCTGCACTATAGCTCAAACGATGCTTTTGAAAATACGCCAAAATTAAATTTCGTGACTTGGAAGACGAATGTGACTATTTTTTTGAGTAAATAAAGTTCTATAGACCAAACTTATCTTACGTTTGATAAAATAACCCACTTCCTTTCGCAGAGCAAAATCAGTTGAGATTTTTTTCAATGGATTAGTTCAAATTAGGTTTTACGGGGGTTTAATCACTGCATCTTGTAAATTGAAAGGATAAACTAAACTTGCTGTACCTAGGTACTCGACGGTCGGTAGTACCTAAGGACACTTCTCTAAGGTTTCACGGCTCCAAGTCACGCAAAACTTTGGTTTTCCCTTATGTATGACTCACATTGTGTCACCTGCATAAAATTAGGGTTGAGCTAAGCCTGTATTATTTATGATGAACTTATTGGTCATGTAGGGGCTCAGAATCGACATTAGTTATAGGCACGAATCACGAGTCATTCTACATTAGAAAATTGTTTTGAAAGGGTTGAGTCACCACACGAACTTTTATTTTCCTCTGTCCCTAGTAGTCCTATTCGATTCCAACCCTACCTATTCCGTTTTATTTCACTTTGATCACCTAATTAAATGAAGTACCTACATTAATTAGTACTAACACTTTTTAGTGTAAATTCGCCTTGGAATCTGACGAATTTGACGACTTGATCCTCACTCAGGTAAGCGGCGTGATTGGCGTCTATTATTTCTAAGTATCCAGGTTCTCCGTGGAAAGTGCTTAGATACAATAGCCACCATTGATCATTCATCTATGCCATTGATGGCCGTGCCACGCGGGCGCACCAACTGCTGGACTAAGCACCGTGACGCGTGCACCTCGCACTATCAATCTCCTAACAAACGAATTGGATCTCTTCTGCTGTTCTATCAACGAATAAAAAAATGGCATATTAAGTGATATAAAATAAGTAAATAGACTTCTCTATCGTATTAGGATATCTTGTAATAATTGATATGTACTTAAGAAGAGAAAAATATATCGAATAAATAAAAATACTAACGAATATATGAGCTGATTCGGTAGGTATAATATCCTTGACACTTCTAGCGAAGCTTCCGCTATCCACGTTTGGTCTCTATTCCGAGTTCGAGTAATTAGAGAGTAGAGAGGATCCATTCTATTCTCTGACTGATTGAGTAACAAGCGTTGGTGAATTGTCATACTTTTTATAAAAATTACGCCTCGAGGCCTTGATCGTGTTAAAAATTATTCAGAATCAAAATAAAATGACGCAGCGTCTTGGTCAATGACAAATTGGGTCATTGTAAACATGACAAACAGATCAATCAGTGATGACGTGGATTTATTAGAACTTCTATACGAGAACTTGAGACAAGGACTTCTGAGAAAAAGTACACATTGAACGACGACCACACGACACACGACCATGAAAAAGTTATGATGACCTAATGGAGAATAAGGATGGCAAATCAGCAACTAAACACTAGCTAGTCGTTTAAATAAAAATATAACATAACGTCAGCAGAAATCAATAAGGTAGAGTTCTATATTTTTTTAAATATTCCACTTATTGTTGCCCATATGCATGCATACTATCACGTCTTTATTCCTTGCGAGGTAGACAGAGCCCAAAGTCATAAAACCTGGTCACGTTTGGCGTGTAAATAATGTGCGTTAAGGTGGAAGGCAGGATCAAAATAGTGATGGGTTGCTAAATAAAGGGATGAAATGAATAAAAAAAAACCGGCCAAGTATGAGTCAAACTGGCGCAATTAGGGTTCCGTACAATATGCTTCGTGTACACACACACAATGTGCAAAAATGTTTTATTCAATTGACTAGCGCTATCTAGTGGTGTTTTAGTGAACTATTTCCCTAGATGAACTTATTATAGTGAGTTTACCACTTTATTTTCAAGTGATAGAATTCTTATTATTTTTTCTGTAATCTTCAAGGAATGAACTACATTTTGTAATTTTTTCAAAATTTTCGGCCCAGTAGTTTCGGAGATCAGGGAGTAGAATGGTCAATTTTTGCTTTCTTTCGTGAATAAAATCAAAAGTATTGATTTTACCCGAACAAAAAAAAAATTGTTTTGAGATCCTCATAATGAGCCCTTAATCATTTGATATATGACACAGTAAGGTGTGCAAAACTTTTTTTTAAATTTTGTTATTGGGCCCCTGAAAATATCCCTCATTTCAAAAAAATCTTTATTTACTTTGCACATCCGTGTTTATGTCATAGGATTACACCATCTAACCAAATTTCGCCTAATTCGGTTTAGTAGATTCGGAGAAAATCGGCTGTGACAGACGGACGGACGGACAGACAGATGCACCAGTGATCCTATAAGGGTTCCGTTTTTCAATTTTTGTACGGAGCCCTAAAAATAAACAGGCTAGACGTAAACTTGATAACGTCTAGCCTGACGCAAGTCCAGATTTAATGACTACTATCAAGCATTATTGATAAACGGAGTAGGCCTCAAGAGACCCGTCCTACGACTGTATGCTGAGCGTGGGCAGCGGGCAGGTTGACCATTGAGCGCCTGAGTGACGTCACGCCATTCACCAGCTAAGCCAGCAGTTGTTGCTATATGTTTTACTGCTCTGGGTGTGTTGACGTCCATAATTGGTGACTGCGCCAATAACGGACACCCACTGGGGCGAATTGATGTAAAAAAAACAAGAATGGTACCTTGTTATCAGTTAGGCATTTTCAGAAATTATATTATCAGAATTTGATTCATTAGACTGCGACTTCAATATTATAATCTGTAAAATTTTCTGAAGATATGTACATAAAAGTATCTTATTGAGTTGTGTTACGGCACGCATGCGTCAGGACCACTATTAATAATGTAAATACTTAGCAATCACTAACGATTTCCAAAAAATAAGTGTTTAATGTCTAAAGATACGTCATAGTCGAGGAAAATTACATTAAAAAAATAATTAATTGTTTTATTTGAGTCATAAGTCATAAGCTAAGTATAATTCGTGTCATCCATTCATGAATTCATAATTCGTTTATTTTTATTTGTTTATGGATGCAGGGCAATTTTTACCGTCAACTCGTACTCACGTCGATCTCACCACCGCATTTATATTTGATGTTCATTTCCCACTATTAGTACCGTATGGTCACACGGATTGACAACATAGGGACTTGTGGTTTCCATTGTGGATTCCATATGGTAAAACCATCGGTCCCAGTGTTGGCCACTTACACACACGAAAAATATAAGTCTATCTTAAACTTACGTCACTTTCACCTAAGAGCGTTCATAGTTCACTGCTCACACCGAGGAGCCCGATGGTCCAGTGGGTGTGAGCTCTTTGAGCGCTTACATATGTTAAGCAACCCCTGGTGCAGTCCCTACTTGGATGGGTGACCGCAAGTGGCATAAAAATATCTCTAGCTCCTCCGTGCTTCGGAAGGCACGTTAAGCCGTTGGTCCCGGCTGTCATCGTTGATGGTAGTCGTTAAGCTATGTCAGATGCCTTAAGGCAGCTTGAAAAATCTGACACCAGTGTTGGCCACTTACACATACGAAAAACAAACAAAACAAACAAACTGCTCACACTAAACGCCATATGGACAGATGAGTTGACAACACAGCGGCTGGTGGCTTCCCTACCTGTAGCAATGCATCCGAGCAATTTGTAATGCTGCCACCAGTGATAGTTGCAGACCATTATTCAAGACCCTAAATTTGTTGACTTTTCCCTGTATGTATATTTATGAAATCTGCCAAATTGTTAAATTATTTCCTTATTTATTTACTAAATATAATGAAATACCTAGAAATCTAGTAGAAGATACCCAGAGAAATTGGTAACCCCGATAATGAAAACAAGTTTGCATAGCGTAAGCTGTTATGCAATGGCGGTAAAAATTTATAATAAGTTACTCAGCAAATTTAAACTGTTACCGGCAAAGAATTTCAAAAGGGATCTCTATAACTGGCTTGTAAGCAAATACTTTTATAGTGTTGATGAATATTTGCGACATTAAATTAAGTTATTTTTATTATTAATTAATTATCTTACTTGATTTTTTAAATTGACAACTCTTGATTTAACAATGACACTAGAAAATATGTAAGGACTTTAGTTTGATTGTAAAATAATTGAAAGCAGACTGACATTTAATATTTAACTGTATTTTAATATCACGTGACACCTTAACGTTGTCTATTGCATGTCAGTAATGACTAAATGTGTGTTTCCATAATTTGATATTTACAATCACCATATGACCATGTTTAAAGCAATAAATACATTCATTCATATAAATCTAGTTTGCCAAGTTGCCAAGACTTGCATGAAAGAAGCAATATGACTTCAGTAATTTTGACTGTTAATTTTATTTGTATCTCAAACTTACGTCACTCTCACCTACGAGCGTTCATAGTTCACTGCCCACGCCGAGCGCCATATGGCCAGCCAGACGCAGTGTAAACACAGCTATGCGGCCACTAATTACACAGATTAGCTCATGGTTCCGATGAAATAATGTATTATATCACTTACGTCTATTTATTTTATGTGTTAGATAGAGCCTTGAGACCACCACTTACTGTAAAAATCGTAGAAATTGATGACCAGGCATCATTTTATTATTTATTCTACTCATAAATCTAATCAAATTAAAAAATCTTAATGTGTTTGTACTTAATTAGTTCTTGTTGTAAAAGTGCCCAATTTGGGTGATAATAATAATTCTGTTAATTCTCTATCGTAATGCCAAATAATGAAAGTAAACCAAAAACACAAGTCTTACTAGCGTAACAAATTTAGATTTTTTTAATGTGATCTTTTTATACAATACATCAATGGGTTCAGAAGCTTGTTGGGCCATTCTCGATATTGTAGCGCATATTCGCGAGGCGCGCATTGATAGTTATCGAAGGGAGTGCGAAAGAATATATCCCTGATGCGGCGCGTGCGAAATACAGCAACAGGCTACACAACACTATCGTAGACAGGGTAGACTTACCAATAGTGTAAAAGAATATAATGACGAGTCCTTACAAAATAGTTAAGATATTGACGGGCAAAATCATCCCTCCCGAAATAACCCGTAGAAGAGTTACGTACTCGGGTATCTTTACATGGAAACAAACAACATTTTCAGTCAGTATTCAACGTAGTTTACATATTTCTAGCACAATTTAAATTTCACATGACATCTGGAAACGGTAAAACATTACCCTGAGGCAAACTAGCGAATAAAGGAAGCACTAATGGCGTCCGCTTCATTGAATCTTATTAGACTACAGCTGGTTACAGTTATACAACTTACAAACACATACATGCATTGCTTCTTGTTCTTGGATATCATTAAATAACGCGCAGATGTTCGCAAATCTTGAGCAGGTGAAGCTATCGTGTTATGCTTTCACACTATACATGTTTATTTTTCAAACATCCTCATCCGAGCTTTTTACCTGTTGCATCCTCAGCTGAGGAACGTCAAAGCCCGGGGTACGCTGTTCCGATATCATGTTAACAATTCATTCTGTAATTATTTGGCAAAGTTTTTACAGCATGCCAGTCGTCAACCCTTCTTGGGTAGCTACTAGAACAGCTTGCTAGAACAGCAGACAAGTACCTGTGAAAATGAAGTAAAAGTATTTGCTCGCGCTAGGAACCGTACACAGAACCTTCCCAGTGTAGCCCAGCAAGTTAACCACTGCGCCACGGAAGATGTCTATAAGGACCTTTTACAATAATAATAATAACCACTTTCTGTTATTGGTTCCGCTATTGCGGTTTAGATACAAAAGACATCAACGCACTCAACTTAATTTTTTATTATAAACTTATGGAACTAATACATGTGTTCTGTGCTAATACAACTTACACACTCAGGTATTTGCATTCTTATTCCTGTCGTTAAATAACGTGCAGATGTTCGCGACTCGTGCGCAGGTGGAAACTTCAGTGCTTGCAATCATTTCATAAATGATATGCTTCTTATAACAATAATATTTAAAGTATGTAAGTTTGTATAAAAACTTACTTACTAATTTCTGCTAGCTAAGACTTGTTTGAAGTACTGATATAAATGACAAACGCACTGATCTTTTTAGGGTTCCGTAGTAAACTAGGAACCCTTATAGTTTCGCCATGTCTGTCTGTCTGTCTGTCTGTCTGTCTGTCTGTCTGTCTGTCTGTCCGTCCGCGGTTTTACTCAGAGACTATAAGTACTAGAAAGCTGTAATTTGGTATGAGTGTGTATATTAATCATGGCAAAAAAGTCGTAGAATAAAATCTTGAAAAAAAATTTTTTTTTGGGTAGCTCCCATACAAGTAAAGTGGAGGAGTATTTTTTTTTCTCTATTTACCCATCGTGTGGGGTATCGTTAAAAAGGTCTTTGAAAAATATTGTGAGGTTGAGAACACCATTTTTCGATTTAGGGATCCGTTTCCGAAATATTTGGTTTTAAAGTGCAAAATTTTGTTAGAGGTACGTGTCCCCCCCCTCTATCTGCTAAACGGTTATATATGGATACGTGAAAAAAATTACAGCAGTAGTATATATACTGAAGTTGAAAGGAAAACTATCAGAGCTAGGTACTAAGTGCAAACTAAAAAGTTATAGGCAACCAACTTATAAAATGTACTGGAAAATGTAAAATTTCATACAAGCTTCATTGTTAGATGTTTTTGGTCGTTAAACTGTGAGGTGCGAGTGTAAACAGTGTGAACTCAAAGTTATCATTCGCAACTACGGAACCCTACACTGCGCGTGGCCCGACACGCACTTGGCCGGTTTTTTTTTTATATATATTTCTGCCTCCAACATATCGGAGCTTGTGTTATCTAATTTTCGTTCATACCCATTCTCGCATTTGCTACTTCTCCTATTTTCATCCCTTATACCTTTCCTTTCATTCTTATCTTTTTACTCTTTTATGCTTTTAGTTCTTTTTTATTCCTACTCATAAATTTATTCTTTAATGTGATTGAATAATTTTTACATTAACAACAGCTGTTCTTTATCAACATTCTCAATTATTGTTATCTCTATTTTCTTTGACCATTATTTACTCTAGATTTGGAGAATACATTATTGGTTTCAGAAAATTAAAAGAAATCCAGGCTATTACAAGTTGAATTACCTACCTAATTATTTAAGGAATAAATATATTGCCCGTTACTTGTCCGTTAATTTCAGTTCGTGATCAAAAGCTCCTTATTTTCAAAGAATGAGTCTCCGACCATAACCAATTGTAATGAAAGCTGAGTCAATCTCTCGATGACGGAATTCAAATTATCACATCAATGAGCGACGGACAGGCGCAACGGGAGTCGGCTGATTGATGGTGAGGAATATTGCTCGAGAGCGTGCGATAGAGTTGTCTTCAATCGTTGGGAACTTGTCAAAAGTACCAAAATTACTTTATGCTGTAATACTGTATATAAAGATATACACCTATATATTCCCCTATTATTCCCCTACCGACCAAGTGGTCGGACGACCTGATAAAGGTTGCAGGAAAGCGCTGAATGCAGGCCGCTTTCAACTGGTCTTATTGGAAATCCTCGGGGGATACCTATGTCCATCTGTGGACTTGCAAAAAAAGTGGAAAAAGAAATTGGACTTCTAATACTAAATCAATACGAAATCGTAAGATATGTTACTGGATGACTTGTCAATTTTTTTTTCATATTTTGACCTATGTACCTTGGGGAAACTTCTTCAGTATGATCAGTATAGGTACATTCGAAAAGATGGCAAGGTGACAGATTTGCACTATGTATTTCAACTTGCATATTTTTTTACAAGGAAGCACGTCCGAGGCTTCTTATTCTATTCACACGCTACCGGTGGTCCGTCCGTCTGTCGAAGTGTAATCCGACCCGTAATTCAACACTAGCGCCACGATTTATGAACCTGACCCGAAGGGTCTGTCCATCTGTCTGATTGATTTTGTTTTGATGTAGCGGAACGAGCAAACGAACTTGGCTTTTGATGTTTTGTGTTTTGTTGCATGGGGATTATGGATAGTTGTCGTTTTTTGTTGAACTATGACATTTGGAATTTAGTTGTTCACATTATACATACTAGCAATTTTCTCGCGATTTCGTCTAAGTAAATTATAGCCTATGCCACCCCCAGATAAATTTACTTTCTATAGGTAAAAGAAATCGGTCAAGTAGTTCAGAGCCTATTCAATAACATTGACAATCAAATCTTCCTCTTTATAATATAAGTGTACATTACATAAGTAGAATAAATGGGTATCTCTTGGATAGGCATGTAACATCCTCGTCTTCATCGTCACTTACCATCAGGTGAGATGGGAGACAAATGCCTAATTCTATAATTAATAAAAAAAATAAAAAATAAAATAAGAGTTTATAAGACCTAAAGGCAACGTCTAGCTTGTTAGTGTGCATATACATACATATATGTATGTACAAGTACTGGGAAACAGAATGTGCCTAAGACCCAGATTAATTCGAAAAAGATCGTTTTCCAACTTGACCTAACCAGGGTTTGAACCCAATACATCCGGTGCGATAGCCTGGCATTCCACTAGGCCATAGATGAAGAAGAGATATTGCGAAGTAATGCAAGTTCATCAATTTATTGTTCACCTCGGTAGCAATCGACTTCAGCGCACGCGCAACATTAGTGGCTGACCCTGGCAACAATTGTGGCTTGTTTACTAAAACGTTTTTATAGATCGCAAGCGTACTTCACTTGCTCTGCTGTATCGTAAACTGAAATACATATAAACAAAGCTAATTTAGAATATACTCTTAATTTCATGCTAAAATATCGTTAATTTGCATATTATTTCTTCAGGGAGAACGTAAAATCAAGTATTAATCACTATCACTATCTACAACCAAAGTCATGCCGCATGTGCCTGTTTGCGATAAACACAAAAGTAGCCGGGGAGGGCTGCTAGCATATAATTATTAACAAGTAAGTACATCTTTGTTAATAGCAATTCAACATACGAGGCGCATAATAAGACAATTGTGTATAGCTTAAAGGGAAAGGGTCTTTCACTTTTCTTTTGTTTCCACACCTTTTCTATTTATACTTCGGCGAAGACTGTTCTGAGCAAGGAAATGTTAGCGTAATTTCATGAGAACTGTAGCGGCGTCAGAGCAAAAGGGCGCGGAGGGGCACCGTCACTGCCCTGGGATACTGGGTCTAGGGGGTACCAACGGTGGCTAATTTATATTCGGTAACGTTGCAAATATTGTACGATAGAGTTTGGGGTACCAAAGAATTATCTTTGTAGTGTGTAGACTTTGAATATTAGTGTAAAACCAAGGGGTGCTACTATTGGCGAATTTATATATTGGAGAAGTCGGTATGGCACCCTTATCGGGAATAGGGGACAAGAGAGTGTTTTTCTCAAAAAAAAAAAACAACGGCTGATGTGAAAACATTCTTCTTCTACGCCGCATCGGCGGTCTCAGGTTTTTCGATCAGGTCACGTGTCCGTCATTCGAATTTTCAATCTGACGAATCTGTTGGTCACGTGACCTTTCGCGAGTTTAACATTTTTTCCCCATCACAAAAAGTGCACAGCGCCGCTAAAGAAGTGTTCACTTCAAAAACTAGGAGCGCAGTAAAATTTTTGCCCAGGGCAAATGTTACGCTAAAACCGGCACGGGAGAACCAATATATCGATCACGATGCTGATGTTTGCTGAACTTTTTGTTGCATGATATACTTGTGCCTAGCATTTTGCGCCTTTCACCGATATTTAACGCGGCATTTAGCGCCCAAATGCCAGCTGTTAGCAGGCAGTCTCCACACGGAACCTTTGTTCGTGTTCTAGTTCCTACGAGTACCTACTTACTTCTATTGATTTAGGTGCTAGTACTTAGGTAAATTGATACTTAAGTTAGATTGAGGTTAGATCTCTGAAGAATCAGCAATTTGCTGTTTGCGTAATCGAAAACGATCACATTACTAATCGAAGAGGTACAAATGCGCTGTACGTTGGTAACTAGTTAGTACCTACCACTATAACGTAGATTTTCCCATTTCTGATGTCGAGTAAGGGAAAATATCTACGAAAATCCTAACATAATAAATCTGGAAGTGTGTAACGCGATCACGCCAAATCTAATAACGTTATCTCAAAGTTATCTGGGATACGATGAAACATTGTCTGTCTTTCATCCTGGAAAAAATGTATTGTTTTGCGTAGATGGCAATTTTTCTCAGAAAACAAAGTACAAAATGTTTCAAAAATAATTTAAAATTAATTTCATTTATCAGTGTTTATTTTAAAATTAGGTATTTTCACCGCAAATACTATTTTAGTAATGCTATTGGGTTGTTTAGGTATAGCTGTCTATATCTTCTGAAAAGTGACTCCTGTAAGTCCATTAAATATTTATTTACTCATAACACCTCCAGTAGATCCGTTTTAGTTTTCATAAAACTTCTACAAATAAACGTCGTCCGAAATAAGTCGCGAGGAATAACTTCCTCAGAGGGGGCTATATTTAACCCTGGCGGTCACTAGGGTTGCCACTATTTCGATCTGATCAGAAATGGATGAAAAAATGATTGGCCTGCAAGAATTATAGACAAGTTTACCTAGTATCTTTTGGTCCTCCTTTAACAGATTTAGTCTCTTTTTGTAAAACGGAAAAAGAGACGAAATTTATATTCCGTAGGTACTGGAGACCCCAATGCTCACCTCCACCAGTCATGGGGTCATGAGGACTTTCAAGTAGTGATGTCTCCATTGAAGTGGGTCAGTGGAGCCATACGTTTACCATATCAGTATCATACATGGCGAACTTTTGATCGTTTTAGATCCTTATAGGTATGATTCAGCCCCTCGATATGAACAACTTTTCCTATGGAAACAAGGCTGGGAACAGGAAAAAATTTGTATTGACAAAAATATTAAGGTCAATTTGTATGGGAATGTAATTTGTTTCGAGTTACCAGCATTGTTTCCATAGGAAAGATTGTTTATATTGACGGGCTGAATCACCCTTTAAGGGTCCAAAACGATCAAAATTTTGGTTTATATAAAAAGACGCATGTTGTATTCACATACACAAAAATATAAAATAGAATGAAGAATGGTTTCGAATGAGTTAATGAAACGAGAAAGTTTTAGGCAGTTTGAAAATATTTGTTAACTTCTTACAACTTTCTTCGGGGTGCTACCCCTGCCATCTACGACACTCTGACCCCACTATCGCCTTCGCGGCCATCCACACGTAAACTTGCATTGCATTGGCCTTCGATGGTAGTATTATCGAATACCTATTATAATAAACACTTACATTTCGATTTAATTAAATGTTTATCTGCTTGTTGAAGTTCAGTAGCCTAGAAAGGCAGGCATTTTTACCCGACTATCGCGCGTATATACTAGTATGTAAGTAAGTCTATTTCATTGTTGCCTTCTGTCTTAACGCCTTGACCGATTTTGAGGGGTGTGGTGTCATTAGATTCGTTTTCTTCCCCGGAGTGTCATAGGCTTGATAACGTTAGCAAAAAATCAATATGGCGGACGTAAACGGTAGCAATAGTAATACATCTTGTGAGCAGAGAAGACACATACATAAAGGGACCATCATTGCTAGTTTATGTTGAGTTCTAAAGCTCGTCGAGCTCCGTGGCGCAGCGGTCAACACGCCGGCCTGTGACACGGAAGATCCCGGGTTCGATCCCCGGTCTGGTCAAGATGAAAAATGACCTTTTTCAGATTGATCAGGGTCTTGGATGTTTATCTATATATGTATTTGTTATAAAATATAGTATCGTTGAGTTAGTATCCCATAACACAAGTTTACTTAAGAACTAATACTTTGGGGCTAGCTCAATCTGTGTGATTTGTCCGTATAATTGTGTCTAAGTTTACGGTGTTAATTCAAGCTTCTAGTAAAACGAAGTAAGACGAAGGGTTTATGGAGAAATTCTCGTTATTCTCATCAAGTCTCATAGTCTACCGCGTTGTATACGAACATCCGTATTCATTGTCCGTTACACTTCCTGTACAAAACTGATTATGTAATAAGCATGATCCTTTCAAACCCAAGTTCACTTCTAGCTCAAGTAATATATGAACTTCACGCGTTACTCAAAATTAACTGTAAAGCGGTAAACGAACCAGCTAATAAACAAAAATGATAATGGGTAGAGCATTGTTCGACATAATAAATATTCCGGGAGGGCACGTGCGCGCGCGCATCCCGGCGGCGGGGAGGGGGAGGGGGAGGGAGACAGGTGTTGAGGGATTTAATTAAAAACAACATACGCGCCGCTTCCCGCGGGCTTTCCTGTTCCTTTCGTATATTTAGACGTGTACTAATTATGGCAAAGGTGATCCACCTCAGTTGAGGGTTTTGTTGATAGTTTGCTCATTTATCGAGGTTATTTAAAGTAATCGGGTTGATATCGATTACATTCATCCGCCTTAATCTTCTTTACTATAGTAAAGGTTATGATGATGTATATAAAAAAGTGTACTTAACATATTATCATGTCTTTATCCCTTGCGGCCCAAAGTCCATATTTAGCGTTGTTTGTGCGAAAAGAAAGAAAGCGGAATCAAAATAGTCATCATCATCATCAGGTCCTTCCAGTCTCCACTGCAGGAGCATGACCCTCTCTGTACTACCAGAGCCATATATAAAAATAGTGATGGGCTAATATTGCTCCGACTCTGCTACCTATTGAAACCGCTTTTTTAGGCGAGGGAGACTAGGAGTTTTTGGACTGGGGAAACGTGATAATGGTTTTTGGGATGTTACTTGCTCGGATGCATTGGGGATGAGAAAATAGCAGCTCGGGTGGCCGGGCGCGCGTACCGGTTGCCATACCTTCAACCACCGGACAGGAGTTGATGGTGACACCCCTGACCAGTTTGGTATGTAGTAAGATATAAACATTTCGAAAACTTCCTTCACAAATATTTGTTATGCTTAGAATGAATTTTTGCTAGTTACTGATTTATTTTACTAAGTAAATATGACTCGATGGCCACACTGATTAATGTTATTTTTATTGCACTTTCACCTTTATTTTATTCAACAATAAAATGACAAAGCTTTTGGAAACTTAATTTGAATATAAACAACCTGTCACCGACATAAGAAATGCCATAAAATATAGTCGTATGGAAAAATGACCTCTCCGATCGAATTAATATTATGACAGGTTATAAATTGCATCTATGATATACGATGGGAAAATGTAACCAAGACAGTCTATAAAAACCTATCGAAAGTATTATTTATATTACTTCTACAATTTATACGTATGTACAATATAATAAGTGGACTTTATAATATGAAATAAATTAAACTAAAATAAACTAATTACATATTAAATAATTATGAAAAATTAACCTAAAACTAAACACCTTAAAAAATATTATAAAATACCTCAAATATATTATTAAAAGGAGTCCCTTTAGGCAAGGTTCCAAAGATACTGGCAGCATTCCCCCTTTGAATAGCGAGACTAATTCTTTGTCCGAGGTACATAATACTTCTTATTAATTATAAATATGACTTATTTATTATAGTCTTCTTCACTCTTATCAACATTTATAAGGTGAGTATTTTTTTAAATTTGCAATATGTAAACATTTTACAAATCAATTTTTTTTATGTACCAGTAAGTTTTAACTTGAAGAGACTTACAAGATAGGTAATAATGAAAACTAACTCAACGATTCTATATTTTGTAATAGATAGATACATACTTATATAAATTTATATCCATGATCCAGAATTATTGGAAAAAAAATCGTTTTCCATTTTCACTTTCCTCACTCCAATATTTGTCTATGGTATCTATTGCCAGTGATTGCCAGAGAAAACTGGCAGACGGTCATTTGATACTAGTAAAAGTATCTTCTTCGCAGTCAGTGCCAACGAGACCCAAAGTTTCAAATTGAGATCAATTCAAATAACTTACTGCACTGTTTATTTCGCATGGGTGTGATGGGCCACAGACTTGGGTCACAAAGATCACAGCGCCGCGCCGGTGGTCCAGGCTCCCAGCAGTGGCCCAAACGCGGTGCTGCGGTCATAAATTTCCATACTCACCCATCGTAAATGCATTATGATTGTGGTGCGAGCGAAAGGAGAGCGCGTTTTGGCCTTTTATAGGAGTTGTAAATTGAGATGTTAGGTGAATTCAAATAAGTACTACAACTTCCATATTTGTTGTAAATTAAGATGATGTTTGAAGAAAGTAAAGGGTGCATGTTCTAGGGTTTATTGAACTACGTTATAGAAACTATGTCAAATAGTCGGCATTTAATGTAATATTAGGTTAATGAATACATGTCTGTTCAACTAACTAGATGCTGATTAGACGAAACAATTAAATATTGTGCCAACAACATACAAAAATTAATTCACCGTCCAAAGGGATTTTTATTTCAACATTTGGAGTTGTAGAAAAAGGCAAGGAACTTTCTTGTGTCCCATGATTGCGTTTCTTTTTTTTCCAGATTTTTTTCAATTATAACATAAAAAATGCAGTAGCTTCTATGATGACCTAACTTATTACCGTATTGCTTGTCTGTGGAAATAGATACGATTCGCCAAGGAAGATTTAAAAAATAAATCGCTAAATCAAAAGCTAATTGACCGATAAATTATTTTGTAGTCGTAGAGTACATTTCAAAAATCGCTTCTGCTTCAGAATTAAACCAAATTTAAAGCCGCGATTAAGCCGCTAATTATTTCGTGAGATCCTTACAGCATCTATTGTTGATCCTAATTTAGATAAGATTCCGGCATCTCGCGATAACGATGTTTGTATATTTATGATGCTTAAACTCCTTACCGAGCACCGCTTGTGTTCCTTGTAGTTTATGCTAGTGGTAGTTTGTAAATTTAAGTTAAAACTTTACTGATAAAGTTTTAACTATAATGTTAGTGAGATAAGGTCAGTATTAATAGACATATGATTAATTCATTAAAAATCAGTGGTGTTCTGTTTTATTTATTATTTATTATTTTTACTTTCTCTTAAAAATAATAATTTTCTTTATGACTTATGTATCAATTCAATCATTTGAAGGATTTGGTGACTGATTTGGACTAATGGCTGCCGAAATAAAATAATTGAGAAAAGACATCTGCTTCTATATTTCCTAAATATAGTAATATGAAAAAAATATCACCAAATAAAAACACGAGTAGTATCAATCAATTACTGTGTTCTATTATCAAATAGTAACTACACTACTCCCAACAGATGTACTTTTAAATCAATCAGCAATCCTACCAATTGATCCATGTACTCGTTCAACTGGCCATTAAAACCCTGCTCGGCGGTTACGAGCGGCCCACGCGACATTGGACACCGGTCGCCACAATTTGTACTGCGGCCCACTTCGCAAAACTACCTTTAATATGCTTGATTTGTTCATGATGGGTTATTTGCGATGATTTCTGTGTTCCTTTGATTGGCTGAGTGATGTGATGCGTGAGCGAAGCGTCTGTGTCTATTTCGGTAAACTGTTCTTGGTAAGTATGTCTGTCCGGCTGTTTGTCTACAGGTTGCATTTCTCAACCGATTCTCGTGAAAATTTGTTAACAGGTCCAATCATTACAAACATTTTTTGTAGACTTAAGTAGATATTTTTTAATGGTGAAGTTGACTTAAGCACCATCAAGGTTGGTGCCGATTGTGACCATTGCATTACTGCGATAGATCCCATATTATCTAACGACTTTAACCTTTTTGTTTTGGTGATGGTATGTGGTGAAAACTAAGTAATATCGCAAGCCTGTGTTCTTTGCTTCTAAGAAATTTTGTGTTAAACTTCCCTCGAGTTCTCCCGCTATCTAGGTTTAATTCTTAGCAATTAAATTCTTCATGACTGACGACATAAATTTAGTTATTTAGTGTTATCTATATTTTCTATTTTGTTCCACATCTTTCTTGGGTATTTTGTTGTGCAGTTGCTATGTAAGCAGGAACAATTTTATCAACATTAGGCAATGAAAAGAACACTATCTCAAAATAAACAAACTGAGCCAAACTGAATCATGCCGGCAACTTATCATTTATCTGTTCTTTATTATCTTTCCTATCATCAGTGCAAATTATTAAAAACCTTTTTACTTATTCTTTGATATCTTAAAATCATCTAAAAATTAAATCATATCTGTATGAACTTGAAACAAAAAATTCACAGTTTTACTCAGGTTAATGATGATTATGAGTTGGTATAAATCGCTGACTAGCTGACTGGCTGACCTGTTCTGAAAATCATCATCGAGTCGAAAAGCCAGCGAGTGACAGCGAACTTGATTACAACATCAAACAGAAATACTTAGGATACAAATTTTTTTTTACTAAAGTTCTTTTATCTAAAATCTTTGTTAAATTTGTTTTCAACCCGCGGCAACGTGCTCAAATGGCTAGCAGCAGCCACGTTGGATGACAATGATTATCCCCTGAGCCAGATAATTGCCAGCCCTTTGGTAACGTGATACCTCGATCCGTAGTCTGGTGGACCCCACAGACCCATGGTTTCTAACCCCTCGTGAGTTCTCAAATATGTAGCCATCTCCAATACCCACATATTTGCGTATGAATGAAAACCTACCTAGGAATTTTACTGAAATTATATTATTCTTAGGTCCATGTGAAATTAGGATATTTTCAACTCCCTTGTATTACTTGAAAAACCTCGATGCTACAAGTATGACAAAATTAACCCATAACGCCGACGTAATGGACATTGTGCAACAAACCATCTTGTTCACTGTATAAACTCTTACAAACTTTCGATACGCCTGCGCAAAAGCCCACCGACAATTTATTTTATAGGCCTATCGTGGAGGCCGCGAACAAATACGGCTGCACAGTTGAAATTCATAATGATCCTGGTCACAATTATGATGTCAGGCAAATAGTTAATGGCTTAGCTGTGGTAGGCGCTTCCCGGCAGAGAAGAATAGGACCGCTCCAAGTCTTCCCGTAGATGTCGTAGAAGACGACTAAGGAAACACAAGCTAAAAGGGGCTTATAATCAAAGATACCTCTCCAGCCCGTCTGGTTAGCATGGACTATGCATGGAGCATGGAGAGTATAGGCCAAATTCTCTGACTGCTCTGGCTAATAGTATGACACTGGTAGTACAGAGAGGGTCATGTCCTAGCAGTGGAGACTAAAATGACCTGATGATTATGATAATGGCCAATCCTTATTTCTTCCTTACATCTCTTAAAATGAAGTTGCTCCCGCTATCTGTTCGCTTCGATGTTTTAAGAGTAAAGTTACTAAACGGATTTAATGCATTTTTTTGCAATAGACAGAGTGATTCATGAGGATGGTTTATAAGGTACAATAAATTACCGGATGCAGCCGGGAAGGACTGCTAGTCCTAATCGTAATTAACTAACTAATATTATAAATTCAAAGGTGAGTTTGTTTGTTTATTTGTTTGTTTGTTACGCTTTCACGCCGAATGTACTGAACCGATCATCATGACTTAAGCTTACAAACATCAAAAGTCTTCTCCAACCCGTCTGGCCAGCGTGGAGAGTGCAGGCCAAATCCTCTGTCTGCTCTGGCTAATAAGGCTCTGGTAGTACAGAGAGGGTCGTGCTCCTGCAGTGGAGACTAAAAAGACCTGATGAAGAAGAAGAAGATCATCATGAAATTTTGCAGTGATATAGGTTAGGGTACTGAGAAGGACATAGATTATAGATCACGCGGGCGAAGCCGCGGGTAACAAGTAGTTCTATATAAAATCATGTAAGTGCCTTTTATTACTTCTTTATCTATGTTATGTAGATCTCTATATTCGGCCCCCCGTAGCATGGCACGCGCGACAACGTTTATCGACTATCGCCATCTTGTTTTTCGCAATACTGAAGAGCGAGAAGTAGATAGTTTATCGCGCGATATAAACGGCGTCGCGGGAGCCATGCTACGGGGGGAAACACTTTTCTTTTACGAGACACGTAGACAGACGGATATTATTATCGTCTTTTTAGTAAAGAAATACGACTTGAGGATTCTTTATTTTTCTATTAAGTTTTTAAATTGAAGCTGCTAACCATGTCACTTTTATAGATGACCGCCATGGAGCTCTGGTTAATGTGCCAGTCTACGTCACGAGTAGTCCCGGGTTCGATCTCCGGTCAGTTCATGATGGATAACGATATTGACAGATTGGCCTGGTCTTGGACGTTTGTCTAAGTATCTTTTATAAAATATAGTATCGTTGAGACACAAGTTCACAATTTACCGTGGGTCTAACTCAATTTGTGTGGTTTGTCACATATTTATTCCGATAACAGGAGTGCTATTTTTGAACGCGGGCCATTCGTCTTCGAACGATTTTTCCATACAAAAATCGCTCGAAGACGAGTGGCCCGCGTTCAAAAATAGCACTCCAGATCTCCAACAGTAAAGTATCAGTGTGTGGGCCTAATAAAAACGTCCTACACCGCGACACTTTCCCCGCATTTGCATTCGGGCGAGTTGCGTAAGAAGTGGGTCGCTATTGTGATAAGCCGCCTGTGTGTCTGTGTGTCTGCGCCCGTTCGCTGTTTGTTCGCTTGTTTGATTGTCTTGTGTTACAACAGATTACAACTGGCGGAGTAGGACAGTAAATAGGGCGTAATCTTACGTGCTAAGTAGTGGTGCAATTATGTGTAGGTATGACAGGTTTAGTATGTATATGACGAACTCTGTAGCGATTAGACTTCTGAGTTTTTTCGCGTAGAGCATAGACTTATAGGCCTTTACCAGCTGTTCCGTTTTCCACACTCTAACCAGTATGGCATGATTAGGCGTGTCATCCTCAACTGCCAGTCCAGTGGTTGTAAGAATGTTCAAAGTACTGAAATGGCGCTCTCGGCCTCCCGAGCTACTATTCTCATACCCGAACCATCCGAGCTAGTAGCATCCAAAATACCTTAGTACCGTTTCCCCAGTCCAATAAACTCCTACCCTTCCCTCGGGTATTAAAGAATTGCAGCAGCAGCTTCGAAACCAAGATAAGCTAAACAAACTGCGTTCACCAACCCGTCTGCCAAGCGTGGTGAGTTTGGCAAAACCTATGATGGAAATCCTTATGGGAGGCCCATGTCCAGCAGTGAACTTCTTGCGGCTGAGATGATGACCCTAACCAACCCATAGCCTATGTATATGTAGTCGTTTCGCGTGCCAGCAGTCAGTTCCCACGGGTTCCAGCGCAATCTTCTCATTGAGACAATCAGCAAGATACCGCGGGGTGCAGTGCTATGATGCGGGTGTGCAAAATTGAAACCATTACTATTTATACGACAACTAAACACTAACTTGCTTTGCTCGCTCGCTCTAGTTTTGGCCACAAATAACCTATAAAATGTAGTAGATATCGTTGAGTTACGCCTTTACTCAAAGACATCTTAGAAGCATCTTAACTTAAAATGCTCTTAACTCTTGTTCTGTCACCTCTCAGGCTATCTTTGTCTTGCTAGATTATCTCTTAACCTTTAAGAATGTCATAAGTTCTATTTTGTGTATTCAGGGGTTAGTACATCAAGACAACTAGGTTTGGGGCTAGCTGTGTCTGTGTGTGATTTATCCCAATATATTTATTTATAGCCCTGCCGCCACATTTAGTAGCCCTTGTTAACACAATCGCAGAGATGCGCTTTCGTGACCAATAAAAGTAACATTTTGTTTAATCGTGACAAGTTGGTGCGATACTTATCTGTAGGCTACATGCTTAGCCACTTTGTTCCCTAGCTGCTCTGCCCTATCTGATTCTGTTGATTAAAATAAGAGAAGTGGGAACTTTAAACGGTAAATTATTTTTGATGTTGAGAGGTTGAATTTAAATTATCTGTAGGCTACATATATTTTTTTTTACTCTGGGTGCATACAATTGTGTACTTAAATTAGAATGAAAGAGTGCGAATCAAAAAGCGATCTACGCTAAGAATAGAACTAATATATAAATACGGTGACTTTAACTTTATACTATTTAATAAATGAAAGAACATAAGTACTGTTAAGATGAGCTATACAAAATAAGTATCAACATTACTTTTAGCTAATCAGTGCGATAACTAACAACGAAGACGTACAAACTTTTTAATAAAATGAAGCCAAACAAGTTGAAGACGGGGTTTTTCAGAAGAAGGATTACTATCCTAGTAGTACTAATATTTTCTTTTTAAAGTAAACCCAGTTGCAAAACGTCGTCTGCATACGTACGTTATGAGACGAAAATCTGTCATAATTATCCCTACCAAGAGAATATTTGTCTATTCGTATCTATTTCATAATTATAATTGTTTTATAGTCAAGCTATAACTATTCTCATTGTTGAATAGAAATTTTAGCTATTTAAATCACCATCAATAGAGAAAAAAAAACAGTGATGAATGTCTCGAGCTAAATCTATTAACGTCAAAAATAACCAGGCATCTCTTCCTCGTTCCTTCAGCCTCATTTACCGAATCCTCCCATTAGAGGTACAATATCAAATAAATTGATCCCTGCTTTGCATGGCAAAGAGCCGCGGAGCGGGCAGGTGCCCATCTGCACACATTAGCGGGCACAGAAGGATAACTCTTAGTTTATTGTGGGCGAAATTAATGATAAGTATCAGTAGGGGTGAGAGTAGTAGTAGTGTAGAGTGAGAGTGCTAGCCCCTAACAGTTTGCAGGAACTGATAATAAAAGCCTAAGAAGTAGTCTGCATCAAGGTGCAAGAGTAAGAATATATAGTATATAAGAGAAAAAAAAGACACAAAACATGGATATGAGCATACGAAACACTTGATGGTATTTGTTAACGTCACCAATAGACATCTGCATCATTAGAATAGTGAACACAGCGCTTTATGAATCTGAAGATGGATGAAAGTCGTAGCGTCTAGAAAGAACAGTGGACAACTTACAGACGCGAGAAACAAAGAAGTAGAGTAACGTGTTGTTGTAGATCGCCAGGCCTTGAGGTGATGAGGATAAAGCCTTTTTCCACGCATGGTGCTATAGTAAAATTGCGATGCTGTACAATATTTAAAAGTTCTTTAGAGCGCTCAGCGTTACCATGTGGTCTCAACGCCTTAATCGTACGATTTGTTCTCAGAGACTCGCATAGATGGCGCCACCCGAAAGTACACAACATTGTATCTACCGTATTATGAGAATATAAAAACATTATTCACAAAATATATCTTATTAAAAATCAAAACAATATTTTACGCATAATATTTTAAAATGACACCGTATATTTAGTAAGTTCATGGCTAACGCAGATTACCGCCATCTAGTATCGAGTAGTAAGCAACTCTCCTGCGCCATACATTCGCCTGCCTTTCGCAACCTTAATTTGGTCCAATATTTTTGTGTGAGGTGGGCAGTCTATTACGTTAGTATTATATTCTCTTTGGCGTTACAAATGCATTATAAAACGCTTAGGGATCCTACGATTCTACGTAAGCTTAGCAATTCTATATTATCCGTCGTCTAAGATCATTGCAAATTCAAACAAATCTCTTTTCAATACAACATTATTCTTTCAATTCAAGTGGAAGAAGTATATAATGTAGTGCATATGCGACTGTATTTGAGGGTTGTAGAGCATCGATCCATAGCCTGGATCTAAGTTATTTTATCCTTTAGCTCTAATAAGCATACCAAGTATTTGACATTATTAAACTCGTGGTTAATCGGTTGTCTTGGTATTCCAAGTCATTCATCTTAAGTCGTAATAAAATCCGACATAGGTCGCATGTGTCCTATTTTTATTCCACGCCATCTGTGAGATATGGAGAGCGCGCGCAGATTTACCGGGCTGCATCCGGACCTGTTCTACCTTGATTAGCTAAGCTTGCAGACTATCCGAGTAAGCGTTTGTTTGTAGATCCCGAAACAGATTGCAGCATAAACATTTGTAATAGTTAATGTTGGTTTAGCCTCGATTTAGCTTAATGGATAGTTAGATGTAACTATAAAGTAAGTTTCTATAAATACTTGCATTATAAGTTTTGAATAAGGAAACTCGTTGTTACTTATAGCAATGGCTTCTCAAGAATAATTCTTTTAAATAAAGGAAATAATATGTGACTGATGTTTGAAAAGTGAAATTAAACTGCAATTAAATCCGTCGTAGGTCGCATGTGTCCTATTTTTATTCCACGCCATCTGTGAGATATGGAGAGCGCGCGCAGATTTACCGGGCTGCATCCGGACCTGTTCTACCTTGATTAGCTAAGCTTGCAGACTATCCGAGTAATCGTTTGTTTGTAGATCCCGAAACAGATTGCAGCATAAACATTTGTAATAGATAATGTTGGTTTAGCCTCGGTTTAGCTTAATGGATAGTTAGATGGTGGTTAAATGTAACTATAAAGTAAGTTTCTATAAATACTTGCAAATAAGTTTTGAATAAGGAAATTCTTTATTATATCGCAATGTTTTCTCTAGAATAATTTATTTAATATAAAAGAAAACATATATGACTATCATTTACTTTACTGAGCTGACATCGTTTTTTCTTTTTCTTCTTTCTAATTAATTAATTAGTAATTATAATTGAATAATTACACTTTGAAATCGAATTTTTGATTTTTGCTGACTGTTATTATTTTTAATAATATTTACAATGTTACTGACGACAAGAAAATTTTCCGCAACTTCGTCCGCGTAATTTATAGTCTATGTTAAGGGCAGATAAATTAGGTTTGAGTTGGTGAAAAAATTTGAAGTAGTTTCGGAGCCTATTCAATGCAAACAAACAAGCAATCAAATCTTTACTTTTTATTATATTGGTAGGTATAGATTACAAATAAAATGGAAACTTTTGCGAACTATGGAGAGGGTGGTACCTTAAAAAGATCCTAACATGATGGGTGAACGACATAATTTTTCTGCAAAGAATCAAACCCTGACTGATGGTACTTAACCCCACAAACGAAATCCTCTGACGCATCATCAAAGTGTTGCTGCTAACGTCAATTTGCTTCGCTAATTGCGGCGAATTAACGCACAGACAGACACACTGTGCAGACTGATTCATGGCTTGATATTCTGGTACCGAGTAACGTTGTGTCAGAAGCAGAAATCAAGGTGATTCTTTTTGTTTTTTCCTGGAGTTAGTCACTGTTTTATTGCAATTTAAGTCAAGAAAAGGGTCAAGTACCAGGAAATGGGATCACTTTTCGTGGTCCTTTACCATTAGATCTTTAGAACAGCTGAGAAACTAAAGGAACTTAACAAAAAGAATTATCCTGATTTCTGAACTTATCTATTCTATTTTTACTTTGTTTATAACCTTAATCGATATGGAGCGATGAGCCTTTAGGTACAGGGTTCCGAGTTCGATCTCAGACCAATTGAATCCTAAAAATATTATTTTCCTTATTTTCGACTTTACGACTACGATGTCGACTACGATGCTAAATGTGACCTTATGATAGATATGATAGGTCTTATGACCTTGAGCTCTGTCTACTCCGCAAGGGATAAAGATGTGATAGTATGTATCTTCTTAATTTTGACTAATTAACGCCCCGACACTCAAAATCTCTTAACTAAAAACTCTCTAACTAAAAAATCTTAAATATCGTTTATTCACGCACTGCCGTAAAACGTCTATTTTTTCGTCGCGCAGTTAGCCTTATTTATCATGGAATACTAGCATGCAAAAAATATGAAGTACAGTTTAAAGATCAAAATAAATGACTACATTAAAATATTTTTAAAAAAATATTAAAACCTAGGAAAATAAAATGGCAAAAAGTATATCCAGAAAAGGTTTTGTACGGGCCACGGCACGTACAAATCACGAGCGTCAGCAAATTTACACACCGCGCGGCGCTCGGCGTAACAAAATCGATCAGTTCACGTCACGTCCTCGGCGAAGACGGTACAAGCAGTGTCGTGTGCTCGCTATCATTCCTGTCAGTTTATCAGTGTATTCCGGTCGAACTATCATCTATTAGAGTTATCATCTCGTGCATCTCTCATCATCAGTTCTATCAATAAACCCTTACATTCTCTCCAGTACTGACTATCATTTCTATCAGACTCTATCATTGCTCTATGTGTATGTAACAAACCGCACAGGTTTCGTCGCGAATTACTTGATATTTTCAGCGATAACTACAATTTTTTTTCACATCTATAAAAAGTAAAACTTACTGAGCAAAATGGATACCTAAATATATTACAATATTTGGTTATAATTAAGGAATTATTAAATTAAAACTGATAAAAAGCGGCCGAAATGACAGATACGGGTTCGAACTATTATCGCCTACCGGCATCGCCACTTTTAACCTTATTTCATCACTAGTACGTACTATTATCGCGCGATTACCATTACGTACTATTATTATTAGGTGTTACAGCGCCTTAACAATTTCCTAATAAGACGAAAGTCTGCATATCACTAGTTCATTGAGTTGTGCTCAATGTACCCTACGGCCTGAATTTCCACGGATTCCTGCGGGAATTCGGCACGCGCTACAATGTTTCCCTTCGGACACAAAGGCAAGCTGTATAATGGTGTTATAAAGGCATTACAGCGGGGTGTGCCGTGACCGACCCGGAACGGATGGCTTTGGGCGGAAACATGGCTAAGGGACAGTCGCTGTGGGCTATGTTTAACTCTTCTAAATCTTACTGATACTTATATCTTTTTTTTTAAATGCATTTGCTATTAATACGGTTCTTAGGACATAGATGGTGATGTTGTGTTTTACAGACTAGGCGCCTTTCGCTTTTATATCATATATTTTTTAAATAATTTTTTGATGAATTTTGTTGACAGCTATTATTACTCATTTCTCACTAATCGTACAGTATATTTCTACATTGAAAAACATTGACTTATAAAGTTTCACTATTTCTGATCAACATCTTGATAGATGCATCATTTGTGCTTCACTTAGCTTTGTTATTTGAAGGGTTAAAAATAATAAGTTGGGGCATAAATATTATCAAAACAAAAATTATGCAATTATTTTTCGTTAGGTAATTGTGACGGAAGTCCAACCTGCTATTCAGTATCACTTTTCCACCTGACGATACTTCAATTCGGCTTGCCCCCAAAACAGTGCACGGCAGAATGCATGTCGAATGAGCACCAGGCGGCACTCATTGCTCTCCTCACTCGAACTAATGCTGAGGTATTACTTAAAGCCAATATTGATGCTCGTGTTATTTGCTGTAACAGTTAAGTAGCTACCGTGGTATAATCTTACGGGCTTCAATATCATCATCAGGTGTTAGTCTCTACCGCAGGAACACAACCCTCTCTGACTACAACAGCCATATATATTAGCTGATGCTGAGGTATTACTTAAAGCCAATATGGATGCTACTATACAGTGTTAGCTGCTGTGACAGGTAGCTACCGTGGCATAATCTTACGTACTTCAAGATCATCATCAGGTGTTAGTCTCTACTGCAGGAGCACGACCCTCTCTGTACTACCAGAGCCATTCTATAAGCCAAAGCAGTCAAAGGATTTGGCTGTTCAGACGGGTTGGAGACGTTTATTTGGTATTTATAAGCTTTGTTTAGATTGCTTTTCCTAAGTTGCCTTCTACGACATCCACTGGAAGACTTGGAGTGGTCCTATTCTACTCTGCTGGGAACTACACACACATCTGTACTTCAATATATAATATGTAATTAAAACCGTGTCCGATATTTAAGGGGCGATTCAGCCCGTCAGCTCAGACTAATGCTGTAAATTTGATAAAAAAATTAACATTTCTTTACAAATCGTCCGGCCGGCTAAAAACTTTTGTTATTTACATATGAAGATTGTATTCTGGTCACCAACCAGTTAAAACAGTGCAAAATCTTGATAAAGAAATGTCTTCAATGAAGCTCAACGGTACTACACCGTAGATCTCCCACCGCTGGTCTGGAGCCTCATCAGCCATTGTTCTGAGGAATGCGCCGACGCCTCTCATAGCGTCATCAATTACAGCCGACGTTGCATCGACGTGGCCTGTAACAATGCGAAACGTTTATTGCATGTGCATTGAACTGAATAGCTGAATTATAAAATGAGAACTTTTAGATGCTTTAGTTTTTAAGTATATTTCCGGGATCTCACAGACAATGATAATCAGTTAAGTGCGAGTCGGACTCGCACACGAAGGGTTCCCATAATCAAAGAGGGTTCCACACTATTATCTATACAACATTAGACTATCGAGCAAAACACGGCATAAAAAATACGATGTTGCATGGTTTAATAATTAATATTAATTTTCTTACTATTTTTTTATAGCGACCACAGAAATAACATCATCTGTGGAAATTTCATAACATCAATAGAAGAAATACATCAACGGTTTAGTTATCGCTTTATTTATTATTTATTTATCGCGGTTCTGACATTACAGCTTGGTGACAGACAGACGAGACGGACGGGCACCAAAGTAATAGGATCCGGTTTTACCCTTTGGGTACGGAACCCTAAAAGCATTTGAAAAAAGTAGAGAGAATAAGTAGTGCCTGTAGTGCTAGACTTTGGGTTCTGTCTTGATATTATAATTTAATCATCAATTTTTGACGAAATAGAATTGATTGCACCAAAAAAAAACCGTTTCATTTCAGTATTTCATGGAATTGAAATTCTGGCAAAACCAGTCCATTCCATCAGATTCGCTCGATGTAAAATAAATAAAAAGATATTAAAAATATGTATTAAAAGGTATTAAAAGTGCCATGTCTCTCGAGTTTACTATGCAATTGATATAAAGACGTAAGATTTACGCTCTTTCCTCTATAATATTTCAAAACCAGTAGCATCGTAATAATAATCAACCGCACATGTTACCTCGGAGACAGCCGGCCGTGTCGCAATAAAAAACTAAAAACAAACAGGTGGCTTTGGCCGCGCGCCATCGTGACTCACCTGTGCGCTGATCCCTAATTCTGGCCGCGTATCCGGTAATATCAATAATAATAGCGAGAGTTTCGTCGCCATTAATATAAGTTGCATAAGAAAAAAAATTAATAAGAATTCAAAATGTTATAAGAGTGACCATAGATTTATCATTGAACACCATAACACACAGCAAAAAATAAACGTTTAAATTTATATCACTATTATTATCATTGAAATTAACGTGAGATAAAGACATTAAGTATGTACCTAATAAAAACGGGTTAAAAAAGTGATATTTTGTGGAATTGCATAAAGTCTATATTGGTTATAGCCGACAATCCCGACAAAATAGCAATATATGACCCGTTTTTAGGGTTCCGTAGTAAACAAGGAACCCTTATAGTTTCGCCATGTCTGTCTGTCCGTCCGCGATTTTACTCAGAGACTATAAGTACTAGAGAGCTGTAATTTGGTATGGGTATGTATATTAATCATAGTAAAAAGTGGTAGAAAAAAATCTTGATTTTTTTTTAATTCAGCCAACTTATAAAATGTACTTGAAAATGTAAAATTTCATACAATTTTCATTGTTAGATGTTTTTGGTCGGTAAACTGTGAGCTGCGAGTGTAAACAGTGTGAAATGTTTGGTGTGTGGCTGTGGCCCGACACGCACTTGGCCGTTATTTATACATAATTACCCGTAGTCCCATAGTAAAAATAATAGTGATTATTTTTTATTTATGTAATTTGGTATGTAAGTTTATTTATATAGAATTTAGTTATTAATATGGACACAAGTTTGTTTTGTTATCTATGTAGGTACGGTTTTTACATTGAATTTGCACTTACTTCTTATAATTTCATTCTCAGCATTACCTGTTGGTTGACTGGTAGATAAAGCCTTAGGCTTTAAGTCCGCCAATTACATGTACTATGTAATGAAGTTTTTAAATAAATAAATTGTGACAGCAAAATCTTAAAATCATACATAACGGCGCGACATTAAATTACTTTCAAAATCGGATTATTTTTAGAAGTTTGTTTGCGTTAAATTATTTTTTGAGAGCGGGTAACACCGAATGGAGTTGTACGTGCCGTGCCGGGCGAGCGTCATTCGTTCTTTGACTTTAATGGCGGTCGCACGACATTACATGTGCAAACCCATTGGCTTTCAAATCGAAGTTTATTATTGTAATCCCTAATTAATTAAATAGTGCAAGTTGTGTGTTAATTAAAATAGTGATCAGACTAAGTGACAGTGTGTTTATTTTTGAGTTTCCTGGGATATAACGCCCATGATGGATTCCGGTGTTGGCAATAGTTTAGGCGAGCAACCCCAGACGAGCTCCCGGCTTCCCGACGTCCCGTTATCAGAAGTGGGATTACCAGGATGTTCCCAGGATAATCAAACAGGTCAGAGTATTGTTACTAACCTAAATAATGAAAACGAACGCTGGAAAACGTTGTTTGAAATGCAACAGCGGAGCATGATGGAACTGATTCGTGCCATGAGGGAACCGAATTCGGTTGATACGAAACTAGCTTTTCCTGAGTTCAATCCAGACTCGCGGGATGCTGATGCGCGGTCATGGTGTAATACTGTCGACTTATGCATGCAAGAAAAACAATTATCTAGTGGTACTTTGATTATCGCCTTAAGTAAAGCATTGAAAGGCGCCGCAGCTTCATGGTTAACTCAAAACAGCTTTGCTGGGGTAACTTGGCCGCAGTTAAAGGATTTATTTCTGGCTCGTTTCGATTTTGTTGAGACTCCAGCTGCTACATTATGTAGGCTTTTTAGCGAAAGCCCTAAAGATGGAGAGTGCATGTCGTCCTATGCCAGCCGATTCCTCGGTACATTAATGAACCAGTGGCACTCGCTATCCACTGAACAAATTGCAATCGCCGTTACTCTGGCTCACGCAGTTAAAATTGAACCACGATTGCAGAGATTAGCATACACTGAAACCATTGATACGCGAGTAAAATTACAACAAGAATTAATGGCCTGTGCTTATCGAAAAAGAGGTCCTCCTACGCAAGAAAAGTCCAATATTCAAAGTGATGCCAAAAAGCCTCGATTCGATCTAAAGAAATGTTATAATTGTGGCAAACTAGGCCATATTGCAAATGAATGCCTTGCCAAAGATTCACGCAATGGAGGTACTAATTCGAAACCTCAGTTTTCAGCTACAAACAAGCCTCATCAAGTCCAGGAGAGTAGCGCACCAAACAAGATGCCACAACCAACATGCTACTACTGCAACGAGCCAGGTCACATCGCCACTCGCTGCCCGAAGAAGGAAGCCGGCACAAGCAGCGGGAGCGTCGAGCATCGGGTGAATGCCTGTACCATTAAGCCAGCCACAGACCACCTAGCGATAGAATCCGGTGAGAGATTTTCATTTTGTTTTGACTCTGGTGCCGAGTGCTCTTTAATTAAAGAAAGTTTAGCGGATCGGTTTCCCGGAAAACGTCGTAATAACATTGTTAATTTACTAGGTATAGGTCAATCTAACGTCAAGTGTAATATTCAAATATTATCAATGGTGTCCATACAGGGATACTCAGTACAGCTTTTATTTCATGTAGTGCCAGATTATAGTATTTCCGATGCAATAATGATTGGTAGAGACTTGCTCTCTATGGGATTTTCGGTTGAAATTTGTGAGAGCCAACTTATTTTAAGGAAAACTAAAACCATTTTAACTTGTGATATAGGTCAGAAAATAAATAACTTTAACTCTATCACTACTGATATTCCCACTGTGTATAGAGAACAGTTAATTTTGTTACTTGAGAAGTATTCGGAAAATTTTGTAGAGGGTACGCCAACTGGTAGAGTGTCAACGGGTCACTTGGAGATTAGGTTAGCTGATCCAAATCGCACAGTACAACGGCGGCCTTACCGCCTGAGCACAGAAGAGAGAGAATCTGTACGCGCTAAAATCAAAGAACTCATAGAGGCTAATATCATTCGCGAGAGTTGTTCGCCTTTCGCGTCACCAATAATATTGGTGAAGAAGAAAGATGGTACAGATCGTCTTTGTGTCGATTATCGCGAGCTAAACAGTAATACTATCCCAGATCGTTATCCGTTACCTTTAATATCAGATCAGATAGGACGCTTGGTTGGGGCAAACTACTTCACCTCCCTTGATATGGCCAGTGGCTATCATCAGATACCGGTAGAAGCGGCATCCATAGAGCGTACTGCTTTCGTATGTCCAGAGGGTCAGTATGAATACTTGTCCATGCCGTTTGGTCTGCGAAACGCTCCTTCGGTGTACCAGAGAGCAATAAATAAAGCTCTTGGACCTTTGATAGAGTCATTTGCAGTGGTTTACATCGATGATGTCATTATTCCATCTCGAAATGTAGAGGAAGGTCTTGATCGCTTACGTCAGGTTTTGGAAGCTTTGACAAACGCCGGTTTTTCGCTTAACCTCAATAAGTGTGCTTTTCTAAAGACGGAAATTGAATTTCTTGGTTATCATGTGTCAGCCGGGGAAATTAGACCTAATCCACGTAAAATTAAGGCTTTGACCGAGCTTCCACCACCCGAAACGGTTACCCAGTTGCGACAATTTATAGGATTAGCTTCTTATTTTAGACAATTCATTCAAGGATTTTCACAAAAGTCTGCACCTCTTTACCGTCTCACCTCTGGGAAAGGAAAAGTTAATTGGACACCAGCTCTCGAGGCTATTAGACAGGAAATTATTGCCTTATTGACGGATACACCAGTGTTGACTATCTTTGATCCGGTCAGGCAAATCGAGTTACATACTGACGCCAGCGCTGAAGGTTATGGCGCTATATTGATGCAGAAAATTGATAATAAATTACACGTTGTTGAATACTATAGCCGTCGAACCTCCAGCGCTGAGTCTAGATATCACTCTTACGAGCTCGAAACCCTTGCTGTTGTTAATGCTGTAAAACACTTTCGTCACTATCTGCATGGGCGCAAATTTATTGTAGTAACTGATTGCAATGCAGTCAAAGCTTCTAAATCAAAGGTAGACTTAACTGCGCGCGTTCACAGATGGTGGTGTTTCTTGCAGACGTTTGAGTTCGACATCGAGCACCGTCTCGGTAAAAATATGGGACACGTTGATTTTTTGTCACGCAATCCTTTACCCTTAACTAGTGTACCGATGACGGTTCAAAAAGTAGCGCAAAAACGAGTGCAATTAACTGAGATATCGGACACATGGATACAGGCTGAGCAGGAAAAAGATAGTGAAATAAATTCCATTATAGCTAAACTTCATGATAACGAATTTGACCAAGATCTCTGTAGAACTTACGAAATCAGACGCGGAGTTTTACATAGAAAAATAGAGCGTAACAATAGGAGTATCTGGTTACCAATAGTGCCAAGGGCATTCCAATGGTCTATTATTAATCACATTCATGAAAATGTAATGCACTTAGGCTGGGAGAAAACGTTGGAAAAAGCTTATTGTCACTATTGGTTTCCTAATATGAACAAATATGTTAGGAAATTCGTAGAAAATTGTATTACGTGTAGAGTAGCTAAATCCCATTCAGGAAAAGTTCAAGCAGAGCTACATCCAATACCCAAAGTAACGATTCCATGGCACACTATTCACATGGATGCGACTGGCAAACTCAGTGGCAAGCGAGACTCCAAAGAGTATGTTTTTGTGTCAATTGATGCTTTTACAAAATATGTCCTTCTCTACCATACTATGAACATAGATGCTAATAGTGCCATAAAAGCACTACAATCAAGTGTGTCGTTATTTGGACCGCCCACACGCGTAATTGCTGACCAAGGGCGATGTTTTGCTGGAAAAGAATTTAAGGACTTTTGTGCAGGACATAACATTAGCCTCCATCTCATCGCTACAGGATCTAGTCGTGCTAACGGCCAAGTGGAGCGTGTAATGTCCACATTAAAAAATATGTTAACGGCAGTTGAAACCGGTAACCATAAGTCGTGGCAAGCTGCACTACCGGAAGTGCAATTGGCTATTAATTGCACAATGAGCCGCACAACCAAAGCGAGTCCTCTTGAGCTTCTTATAGGTAAAGTTGCTAGACCCTTACAACTTATGACCCTAGATACGGATGAGACAAATGTAGACTTAGATTTGGTTAGAGAGCACGCAGCACAGGAGATAAAGAAGAATGCCGTTATAGAAAAAGCTAGATTTGATAGTAATAAAGCGATAGTTAGGAATTTCAAAGTAGGCGACTACGTTTTGTTAGAAAACCATGAGCGCAATAAAACAAAATTAGAACCTAAATTTAAGGGACCATACCAGGTGGCTGAGGTATTAGATGGAGACAGGTATTTACTGAAAGCATTGAACTCGAATCGGACGTACAAGTATGCACACGACCGCATACGACCTATGCCTGAGTGTTACATCCCATTAGAGTTGAATGTAGGCTTGGAAGCTCCCACAAACGTGCTAGAGTCAGAATGTGCCGCCAACGGCGCAGGTGAGTTAACAAATAGCTAGTTTAGTAATCCTTATCTTGTCATTAGAACTCAGAATGTATCATCAATGTGCGTGGTAGATAGACTATGTAGCGACCAGCCTGTGTGGCACGAGCCTGTGTGGCGCTAGCCTGTGTGGCACTAGCCTGTGTGGCACTAGCCTGTGTGGCACTAGCCTGTGTGGCACTAGCCTGTGTGGCACTAGCCTGTGTGGCACTCATCTGCGAGGTAGCGAAATAGTGTGGTGGCGAAACTGTGTAGCGGAGACTGGTCTGTGTGACTGAGTAGTAGAGTTAAACTTGAGGTGCTCGTTGATCTGTGTGTTTTATTAAGGGTCAGAATGACCAAGCGCTACGTGGCTTACTTGAGGTGTTGCCTTTGGTTGTTTACAGATGATGAGGTTGCCCATTCACCCGAGGACGTGTGAACAGGCAGGACGGCCGTAACGGCGCGACATTAAATTACTTTCAAAATCGGATTATTTTTAGAAGTTTGTTTGCGTTAAATTATTTTTTGAGAGCGGGTAACACCGAATGGAGTTGTACGTGCCGTGCCGGGCGAGCGTCATTCGTTCTTTGACTTTAATGGCGGTCGCACGACATTACATGTGCAAACCCATTGGCTTTCAAATCGAAGTTTATTATTGTAATCCCTAATTAATTAAATAGTGCAAGTTGTGTGTTAATTAAAATAGTGATCAGACTAAGTGACAGTGTGTTTATTTTTGAGTTTCCTGGGATATAACGCCCATGATGGATTCCGGTGTTGGCAATAGTTTAGGCGAGCAACCCCAGACGAGCTCCCGGCTTCCCGACGTCCCGTTATACATAATTACCATACCAAATTGATCAAGATAAACCCTATCAACATCTCCAAGTTTATCTTCCATTTGTACCCTTAATGTTAGCGATGATCTAACAAAATTCCAGGCATTCCTGCGCGTCCGGGCTGAGTTGCCACGACTCCTTATCGAAGGTAACAGCCTTCGCCCGCGGTGCCTTTGTAACAGCTTTTGTTAAGTCATCCCGGCTCACTAAAGGTCGATCGGGTGGGATGATGTTGATTTGATTAGTTTTCTTTGTTGTTTTATAATGATAGACAAATTTTGTTATCATTTATCCTATCCTAAATGAACAAATAAGAAGCTCTTATCTCTTGTCTTGTTTTTGTGTGCAAATCATCATCATCATTTCGTGTAGGTGACACGGACAGTCGACCATGCACACCCTAGTGTCAGAGTTTTTCGGAACCGCCTCTCGGCCTCTGACGTGGTTCCTTTAACGACTACCAGAGGGCAGCCGGGACCACCGGCTTAACGTGCCTTCCGAAGCACGGAATCATCTTTCTCATCAGACAATCAGGTGATTCATGCCTGCAATGTCCTAACCAAACTGGAAACAACTTAACAAAGTATGCTTCCCGTGGGAATCGAACCCACGACCCCCGGGTCAACAAGGCAAACGCCTTAACCACTGGACCACGGAGGCAGTTTGCAGTGTGCAAAGAAACGTAATAAGTGGAAAGAAATCTAGGTATACCCAAAACAGACATTTTTCATAGGACTTAGTCCTATGAAAAATAATATGTTCCATGCTTGTCAACATCCAATTGACAAACATTAAATTAGTACGTCATGTGGTCAAATAATCGATGTAAAATGACAAATTAAATAGAATTACATAGTTTAATACAGTTTTATTGCGTTTATTACATTATTTGTACGCATAACGTTCAGAGCACTTTACAGTGTTCGTGCTCGCAAGTAATGTTTAACAATCTCGAAAACATTGTGAAATGTTAAGTTTATATTTTCCGAGCAGGGAAAGAAAATTGATATTCCTGAAACCATGATCTATTGAATAAACAATAAACACTACCTGAGTCAGTGATATAGAAACCCACGCGGGGATTGAACCCGCTATTTCTGTGTTGGAGCCCTGCCAGCGTCGTCTGATCGTTTGACCCGTTTCCTTCGGTCGTGATCGCTTTGTGCCATCTTGAACGGTAACAGCGACGTGCCAAGTTTGCATAAGTAACTTAAGTTTAAATAATTTATAGTGACAACTCGTCGAGGAGAGGACTTAGTTGTGGTAGAGCCACGCTACCGGCTAAGTCACTTTTGCTAGTAACATGGCTGGGCCTGTTCGTCCAGGGAAGTACCACACAAATTGAGCTAGCCCCACAGTACGAAAGGTTTAAACTTGGGTCGTTGGATACTAACTCGACGATATTATATTTTCGTCATCGTGTCGAAAAAATCGTTTTCCATCATGACCTGTCGGGAATCTAATCCGGGACCACTCGTGAGGCTGGCGTGTTAACCACTGCCCCACAGAGGAGGATGAATAAGTATCTACCTGTGAATAGGTTTCTTGAATTTGTAAATAAAAATAGCCACGAAAGAAGCAGAAGATAACATAAGCTAGTTCATTCAGTGAAAGCAGGACACACAGATAAAATTTTTGTCAAGAAGACAAGCATCTTCGATCTATTGGTGTGATTAGTTCTTTTAAGGCGCGCAACCTACAATGTTGTATCGATAATTACAGCCTCTATGTGTGTCAATGAAGTGCAGTCCGAATAAGGAACCGCGTCTACCAAATACGAACTTAGTACTGCCAGGTACACTGGCCCACTATGTTGTCTTCACACTTATTTCTCACATCAATCTTACGGTGTTGAGTCTGTTCACACTCGATTTGTAGCCTTCGGTACCTCTATGTCAATGCCGACTCCAATTGACAGTCCTTCTATAGATGGTGTTTGGAATCGAAGTGAAATTAACTGACATGTGTGAGGCATCACGAGTTTCACTATGGTCAGTGATTTCTTTTTCACTAGTGAATATCGAAATATCACGACTTTGGATACTTGTTACAATTGTATAGTTAGTATAATTGTCATTGGTTTCTAATATAGATTAGTATTTATAATGTACTCTGTGGTAGATTTTCTTTATTTTTACCCGACTGACCCTGAAGGAGGGCAATGTTTTTCGCGCGTATGTATCATAGATGTACTTATGTATATGTATGTCTATTCCATTGTTTTCTCCTATAGTCTAAACGGTTTCACCGATTTTGAAGTGTGAGGTATCATTAGAATCCGGAGAGTCATAGGCTGTGTAACGTCACCCAAAAATCAATATGGCGTACGTAGACTATCAAAAACGGCATTTTTTTAAATAATGTACATTGTTATAGGTTTTGTCCACAAATAAATAATATAATTTTTTGGTTCGCTTGTAAGAAGCAAGTAATCTAAAATAGTAATCTCAACAAAAATTGACTCAATAACTCTACATACTGATGTAACAACCGTTTCATTATACTAAAGAATAACTACTACTAAGGCAGTAAGTATTTCAAAATATTTAAAACCATGATAGTCAAAATAAATATTCTTAACTTGCTTTGATTCGCCTGTTACGATTAGGCGATCATGTTCCCATTACATTAAGCCATGTTAGATCAATTAACACGTCTGTCGAGCTTACAGAAATTAAGCTGTTTATCTCGATCAAAGCTCCGGCGGGCTTAAAATAAGCCCCCCTTCCGGTACAACTTACGTCGGCGACATCCGACCACACTTTGTTAACCTGTGTTACAAAATGCCGAGGGTACAGAAGTATGAGAGGAGTAATATTTTTTTACTCTTTTGCCACACCGTATCGAATTCCTAGTCCTAGTAGCGTTTCCTAGTACTATAAAAACGAAGAACTTAAATTCAAGAATGTAGATGGCACTCTTTGCGTAGCAAGACTTCGTCTATGTTGACAAAAACTAAGAAAGAAGCACGATTGGTTGGTGATAGTTAGGGTTGCCACCCATACTTTATAATAAAATATTGTACGTTATTTCAGGCAATTGTACTCAGTACTTTATGAGAACAATAAAGTACACGAAAATACTTTATTTTGCATGATTTGATTTATTTGTAATTTTGAAAAGTTAATGAAGAATTTATAGTAACAAAATGAATTAAGTTTATTTTAATTTAAATATAGATTTTAAAGATGCTGTGCAATTGTTTAGTCGTGATCCTAATTTGATACAAACTGCAAAAAGCAATAAAAATATATTTTTAAATATAATAATAATGAAAAATAAATTGTACTTTATTTGTACTTTATTTAGATACCATGGACTTTTTTTTTCGTACCTATAATAACCAATGTACTTTATTTGCAAAAAAAAAGGTGGCAACCCTAGTGATACTGGTCTCATACACACGTATTGTGAGATGTTTATCGCTGGTCAAGAGCTACGATCTGTAAGTGCAAATCTTCAAAAACGAGATTTAAAAGAAAGAGATAAAGAATGATCGTTTATTTGGTACGTCATTAACTCAGAAATCAAGTAGATACTTAGTGCTTCACTTTTTATGGCACTTTAGTTACTTCTGTACTTTAGGTATTGTGTGGCTGTGCTTTGCACGCTCGATGCGCTTTCTTGCAACATCCTGAAGCCATTTAAGGAAGGAAACCTATTTTAACTGTTGGCAAATGTAAACTAGCACTGATTTAGGATCTGTGAACAGGCTAGTGAACATATTTGTTAAATAGAATAATGTATTTACAACATTGTATGTTTAATTTATTTGAACTTTGTATAGCAAATCTTTTGTTCGTGAGTCTTTGTAAATTCGTCACCTTGTTGTAACGTCCACACTTTTAAAAGTGAATTCAGTACTCGCTTTTAAAGTGTCTGTGAATTCGGTATTATATTGTATAGATTATATGTACAGATATAGATAAAATGTAATAATAATTAAAAAATACAGTAATATAAATGATACAGTAATACGTCATGGTTAATTAAAATTAAATTCGGTATTTGATGTCGGTTTTATAGATGTTAGTCAAAACTTACATGTTGGATCAACCACATGTAGTAGGCTACTGAGTGATCATTATCATCATCATCAGTCTATTGCAGGTCATTGCTGGTCTTAGGCCTCCCCAAGAGCACGTCACAGTGCTCGATCATCCGCTTTCCTCATCCAGCTACTTTACCAGCGATCTTCCTACTCCGTGATGCTCTTGACCATCATCATCATCAGCTCCTTATTAGTCTCCACTGCAGGAGTACGATCCTCTTTGTACTGCCAGAGCAGTCAGAGGATTTGGCCTACACTCTCCACGCTGGCCATTTGACCATTTCTTGACCATTTCCATGTAAAAGAAGATTGAAAAGAAAAAACTACTTACGAGCTGTTAATAAACTTTTTACCTTGTTCCAGGGTGTTGGTGGGCGCGCCTGAAGACGAACCTTACCATGTGGAAGGAGTGACGCGGCCTGGAGCCGTGTACCGCTGCAACACGGCTCCGAGGGGCTACTCAGACCGGAGTCTGTCCGAGTGCTCTCTCATGGACTTCGACAAGACCAGAGGTAAGTCAATATCACTACATATTTTATAAAATAAAGTCCACCATTGCATCTATCTGTCCGAGAGAAACTCAAAAAGTACTGCACGGATTTTGATGTGGTTTTCAACAATAGATAGAGTGGTTCATGAGGAAGGTTTATAGATATAATACATGCCCGGGCGCAGTCGGAAAGGGCTGCTAGTTTAATATAAAATAGCCCTTAAGTAGTTTCCTTCACATTTTCACGTCGTATCATAAGTACGTCACAAATAAAATGATCTAAATTGTTTTTTAAAAGCTACAGACCAATAGCGTTTCCGAACCAATCACTTCAGAGAAGAAAGGCCAAAAGAAATTGAGATTTTTTTCTTTCAATAATGTTCTGTCTTTTTCAATACATACTTTTATAATACGTTTGCTAATAATACGGTTCTTATGACATCGAAATCTGTATCGTAATGATGTATTTACGGCACTAGTGCTTTTTACTTTACACCAATCACAACCGCTCAATAGCACAATGCCACAGTTGCAAAATTTAAACTTTTTCATAGAATCCGAGCAAAGAGTTTCAAGTTCAGCATGTCTTTTATGTTAGCGTGGTCCTTATTGTCGCATACTTAACTACTTTTGAAGCTGGGGTCTTTTGGCTTTTTTCAACCACCACTTTCCTTTCCATGTTTGTGAGACTATTGGATACAATATAGGTGGCAACGTCCATCTTTCTCTACAAATTATCGATGACTTCTATTGGTACAAGATTCTTATTCTATATTCTTAAATAGATAGAGCACCTTGCGCATGCATTGAACTTGCGCATGTCTTGCGTTATGCATTGGATAATTTAAATTTATTCACTTGTATAACAGATCTAAAGTTGTTTTTGACGTCTAAATCATCAGGAATTGTTTCTCGTAACAAATACATGTGCCGCTATTTTTTTTACCTTTGCTTTCTTTATCCCTTAACGGATAGACAGAGTCTAGGGTCATACAATCGAAGGCCACGTTTAGGGTGTTAGTACGTGGGTAGATGAAGATCGTTTGCTAGTTGTTTTAAGGAGTAATTTATTTGTCGTTAAGTTCGCATTTATAACTTGTAACATAAACGATGCACTCTGCAACAACTTGCCTGTATCTCAAGTGATTGATCTTGAAATATCGACCGGCTGTATCTGTAGATCTGACATGGCAAATCATTGCTTGTCCGGCCTGTAACGGTCTGCTGGGAAGAAATAATTGAACTGAGCTTTGAAATATTGCGCCTAGAACTCCTCTATTAAAGCTGTCGGCAACTATCTCTTAAAGATCTTAAGGTTCTGCAAAATTTGTCCCTTATAAAAAAAGGCCATGGTGAATGCCGTGTGGTTCCCGGCAGAGAAGAATAGGACCGCTCCAAATCTTCCCGTGGATATCGTAAAAGGCGACTTAGGAAACTCAAGCTAAACAAAGCTTATAAACATCAAAGAGACCCCTCCAACCCGTCTGGCCAGCGTGGAGAGTGTAGGCCAAATCCTCTGACAGCTCTGGCAGTACAGAGAGGGTCGTGCTCCTGCAGTGGAGACTAATAAAGACCTGAAGATGATGATGAAAAAAAATGCCGACATTAAAAACTCCAGGGTAGGCTCATCCCTAATCAGTTTCATAAATTTGCTACGAAACGTGAGGTTGAACATAAAATCTAACCTTAATAAAACCCCTGTTGAACATAATATGAAGTTAGGTCCATAATAAGAAGTTAGATCCACTCTTTTCCCTATAAACGTTACCTCTGAATTGCGAAAGTAATTTTTGTCTTCTAGTATCATAGAAGTAATTACAGTAGTAGTAAGTTACTTGTCTTCGACATTAAGACTAATCGCAGAAAGCGAATATTCCATGACCATAATCCATTCCATGGTCGCATCTATCAACAACAATATAATCAACATAACATACCTATTATATGCCACATTATGTTAAATTGCAACAATACGAGCACAATGTCCGCCATTACCCGGGCATACGAGCAACACGGTAATGCTGTGTAATGCGCATGCGTCGTGTCTTGGCGGCTACCGCACTGCGCGCGCGGCTGATTTACTGCCTACCGCTACCGTAAGCTGAGGCCGTGTTGATGCGGAGACTAAAAATGGTAAAGTTGTGTGCGCATGCGTTGTGTTGTGGAGCTACCGAACTGTAAGCGACTGATTACTCACCACAAAATGGCTAAACAACAACGGCACTTCTAAGCGCCAAATAACCAAAGGCTTTTCAAACGATCGTGCCATTGAGGTGGCCAAATTTTGGTCAAGACTAGTTTAAATTATAGCCATTTTGACTTGAAAAGAAGAAGAAGCGACTGATTTACTTCCTACCGATACCGTAAACTGGGCTGGGCCGTGTGACATGTGTGCTGTTGAGCAATGCTTTAGTTGACACAAGTTAAAAATAGAACTAGACTCCACCCGCTCTACATTAATCTTAATTAATAAATGCAATAATAATACTGTGTTGTCTTAACTTTGCTTCTATGAAAATGTGATACTCTACTGCCAAAATTCAAATTGAATTATAAAAATATGGACGCTTATATAAATTTTGTTGACACCTATTTCTTCATCAGAATGCGATAACCAGTCTTAAACATTTTATAAATAAATTCATGTTGTACATACATCATACAAAATTTAACGATTCGTCGCGACTTTGTACCAAGTAACATCAAAAATACATTATTTCTCAGAAAGTACAAAGTGACATTCGTCAATGTGCGACATACAAGTAACAGGGATATGAAACTTACAAAACTTTTAGAATTCATAACACTGCTTATCAAGAATTCCCTAATATAGATGATAAACAGTGACATTCAGGCCTTAGCCAGCTGTGATCTCGTGAAATTTGATATTATTTTACAAACATACAAATGAGTGGAATCTATGACGGTAGCATCGATATCAAACTTCATGGATCGACTATCAGAATCAACAGCTGCCGTATTTGCAAATCGTCAATAAAACGGAATATATGATGCGGAGAGCAGAGACTAAACAGGGTAACGCTGTGTAATGCGCAGGCATCGTGTTGTGGAGCTATCAAATTTTGCGCGGCTGACTTACTGCCTACCGCTACCGTAAGCTGAGCAGCGGAGAATAGGCCTAAATGAAAAAATAATTGCAACAGAAGCGAGTTTATAAATATCCAGCAGTGGTAAATAAACTAATAGACAATTTTGTTTATTCACTTGATACATAGCTCGCTCCAAATGAGCTACTAGACTGGGCGTTTGAGGAGAAGACACAGTGCCCTCAACCCGTATAGGTGATATTACCAAAGGGGATTAACCTCGGCTTTGGGCGTTGTTGGAGTTTTCAAATGGTAAGAACCTTTAGTTAGAGACCAACGACTCTCATCGTTTGCCAGCAGGGACTATCTTGGATGCAAATAACTCGTTACCGAAGGTGATCAATCGAAAATGAAAAATTTAATATGGGGATTTTAGTAGTAACTCCACATTCTGATATCTATTAGTAACTCGATCAAGCTTAGTATCTGTGGGAAAACGCGATCACTCATGCATGTACTTTCATTTTGAAATCCGCATCTATAAAACCGGTGCCTTACTTACCGCCCTCAGCCTTGTCCTGCAGACGAATGGGCAGGGCTTTCACGTCAAATAAAATAATAGCCTTCTTTGTCATCCCTGCATGGTCCAGAGGCTGCGGTGATAAATTGTGTCGTATGAGTCACACTTTATGTCCCGTATAAATAATGCTCTATTAACTTCTACTCCGTATAAATATAAAGGCTTCTTGAGGAAAATAGTATGTCTTCTGGCGAAATATCCCAATCCCAAACTATATTATAAATGCGAAAGTGAGTTTGTTTGTTTGTTACGCTTTCACGCCGAATCTACTGAACGGATAAGCATGAAATTTTTCATACATATAGGTTAGGGTACTAAGAAGGACATAGGCTATATATCACGCGGGTGAAGCCGCGGGTAATAGCTAGTTATTAATAATAATGTTGATAGCATTTATATATTATTTCGAACATCGTTATTAATACTTTTAATACGACTTCATTGATCCTTTTACTACAGCAATCATCATCATCATCATCAGGTCTTTTTTAGTCTCCACTGTATGAGCTGATCCTCTACTACAGCAATCTAAAGTATATAATATAATTTCCGTAAGAAGCATACTTGTTATTTCTCTTTTATGAAATAAATAAAAGCCTATGATCATTTCATTTATTACTATTATATTCATCATCATCTCAGTCCACTGCTAGACTATAGGCCTTCTCAAAATGGGGGACTTTGTTCATCACCATCGGTCAATGTTCCGTATTTAAGGTATATTTACAAAATATAATATACGGAAAGCTTTGACAAAATATACTCCCGCGCAATATTTTCGAAAATGCATAAATTTTAAATTAACTTTATCATCATCATCATCGGGTCTTAATTAGTCTCCACTGCAGGAGCACGGCCCTCTCTGCACTACTAGAGCCAAACATTAGTCAGAGCAGTCAGAGGATTTTAAAATAATGGGTACCTTATTCAGTTTTTCAATATTAATGTGAAATTAAGAATAAATACTTATAAATTTTAACATATGTAACCTGATTTCTCTTAATCAGGCAATCTCAGAAGCGCCTCCCGTGTCATAAAGTACGGTGTCAGTTGCATCTGCCCGAACAAAATTATGTTTATCTGCATTGTGCTCCCGCGCATGCCGCCGGCGAATTACGCGGTGTCGGGGAATCCATGGCGAACAGCTAGTGAATCACGGAGGATTTCACCCACCGAATTTTTCGGCAGTTAAAATAAAGTGTAATTTTTTTTATTTAAACTAACGTGAGTTATATACATTATTAAAATACGTAAAAAACAGTGCGAATTGGGACGACATCTTGCGCGCGATTCACATTCGCTCTAAGGAAGACCTCCAAATAAGGTCGAAACATATCGGCCACTAGCTGACCATTTACGTAACTAACCCGTTGTTACGTATTTTAACAAAGTGTAAATATATTATCCCCAAATATTTATTTATTTTCACGTTGCTATAACTGTCAAATATTCGGTAGGCGAAATCCTACACATAGTGCGCGGGAGTAAATTTTGTCAAAACTTTTTACAATGATGACAATTTTAGCTAACATGTTCCAGTTGCAAATTTATTGTTGGATCTTTGTGGTTTGGATTTTAAGATATAACTAAATTATATTCAGACAGTTTCTGAAAGGATAGTATTTGTAGAGATAATAATTAAGTCTTAAATTTCTAGTACTGTATAGCTTTACCGAAAGCGAGGTGGGTCGATGATATTAGGAAAATCGCAGGTCGAAACTGGTTTCAAAAGGCAAAAGACCGAAATGGATGGCATGCGTTGAGAAAGGCCTATACTCAGCAGTGGGATACAGAAGGCTGTTGATGATGATGATGATGACTGTATAGCTTTACAAATTTGCATATTTCGCAAAGATAAAAAGTCAAGTCAGCATAAAAAATTCATCCCGTGCATACATAGCTCAAACTGAAGAGCTATTCTTAAGTTTACATTAATATTGAAAAACTGAATTAAGTAGCCATTACCTTAAAATTTGGAAATTGATAGGCCATTATACAAAATAATTAATAAGGTTTGAACCCACTTCTCACGAGTTCCGATACGATTTAAATAATTTACGCGATGATATAATTGATTTGGAATGAGTAGTGTGGGTGTCTATACGCTCGTTATTAAGGTTAAGGCATGCTACCGGTGTGCACGAAGTGATTGGTGGCTAATAAGAATATGATTAACCAGATTGTTTTACTAAGAGCTTCTTAACGATAATTAATTTAATTTAGGATCATTGAACCTTAGATATTTTAAATTTCTAAATACTACGTCTGAAAAGACACATTGGAAGTAAATTATTGCAAATATATCTGATTAAACAACAAGCAATTTTCCCGCGACTTCGAATGTGTAAATTATAGCCTATGTCACCCGCAGATACATTAGCTTTAAAGGTGAAAGTGAAAATCAGTCTAGTATTTTTGGACCCTATTCAATGCAAAAATTAAATCTTTCCTTTTTATAATATTATTTATAAGTATGAGAAATGAAATGAAAAAAAATAAATATAAATATATATATATATATATATATTCAGCGGGAACACATGGTCTTTTGATATGTCTTTCAGAGATATCGATCTTTTTTTTAAATCCTCTAGCCAGCGGGTAACTTTTTTTTCCACGAAAGTGACAAAGTTAAAATATAGCTTTATAATTAGGGCTTTGTTAACTTTATATATACATGACAATAAATATATAGGTTTCATTCAGCAAAACTGAAATATTACGTTATGAAAAATCTCTAGTCAGCGGGAAACTTTTTACATACGCAACATACAGCATTAGAAAACCGTCCACAATTAGTGCTATTTCCGTGTATATTTTGGATAATCTTGCTTTTTGGATACCCCTTTAGAAGTGCAGATAAAGTGGTTTTGTTGCTGATGTAAATACCTACTTCATGAGATCATTCATAAAGCTAAACAGTATAGAAGATTAGCCTATTAAAAATTATTTGCTACCGGTGAATCAAATTCAGCTTTACCCGACAACGGTTATGCTTTCACGCCGAATCTACTGAACCGATCATCATGAAATTTTGCATACACATAGGTTAGGGTACCATGAAGGACAAAAGCTAGATATTACGTGGGCGAAGCCGCGGGTAATAGCTAGGAATATTATAAATGCGAAAGTGAGTTTGTTTTTACGTTGTTACGCTTTCACACCCTAACCACTGAACGGCTCATCATGAAATTTTGCACACACGTTGTCTGGAGTACGGAGAAGGACATAGGCTATCTTTCATCCCGAAGAAAAGAACTGTTCCCGAGGGATCGACAATAACGCGAGCGGAGCCGTGGGTGAAAGCTAATATTCAATAAATTGAGATTTAAAGATACACGATTCTATCAATTCAATTCTTTATTTGCATAATGTGGTTTACAATTAGTTGTTACATTATGAATAGATAGGACCAACACATTAGCCATAATCAGGCATGCAATATTTCTGTCACTTAAAAAATATAGATGTAATAAAAATTGGTCAATACAATAAATCTAATGAACGAATAAACATTAAAAATTACATACTTTGTTTGTCAATAGGTCTATTGAAATATTCATTCACTGAGTAAAAGCACTCATTCAATAGGGTTCTTTGAAAATTGACGGTAGGTGCTATAGGTAGAACAATTCTATCCAGATCACGCGTTCCTCTAGGGAAAATATCTCGTGCTGCAGCAAATAATCTATAAAATGTCATGTTAACTAACAGTAGGTACTTTGCTACTGGAATGTTAGGTTAATACGATGTTACTTCAATAAACGCGAAAATTTATGTTATTTTGCTATATTCGATTAGTTTTACACTAGTCGTTCTTTTATTGCCATTTGTAATCTGACTGCAGCAGTCTCTTGGCTATAAATGTCTAGTTTATTTTCGTTTATAATATTGCCAAAAGTGCTAATCCCAACTAATATTATAAATGCGAAAGTGAGTTTTTTGTTTGTTTGTTTGTAACGCTTTCACGTGTGGCGTGCGTGTCGAACCTAGACACGCCAACCTCCTTCGCGGTCTCATAGAGTCGGATGATGTCCAGCACGTCAAATGGTGCGCGCGCAGAGCTCTTCCTTCTGCCTACATAACTGTCAGCCTAGACGTCGTGAATTTTATTGATAGCAAATCATATTCTAATTATTTTGTTAATAGCAAATTATATTTTATTTGACAACATAATAAATAGTTACAACATCAAGGCGTATCTATCATCCCTACCACATTGGTGACCTATTTCGACGAGCGCAACCTCGGATCGCAAAGATGGCAACGGATGAAAATTTTTTCGATACTGCGACGTCCGAACAATCGACTTCCACTCAAGCCACTTCGCAAACGTTTAAGGTAGGAGTAAAAATTCCGCCGTTTTGGCCGGACCGCCCAAACTTATGGTTTGCTCAATTGGAAGGCCAATTTATTTTGTCAGGCATAACAACAGACACTACAAAATTTTATACGGCTTGTTGCTACCTAGAGCACCAATACGCTGTAGAGGTAGCGGACGTTATTGAAAACCCGCCGAAGGAAAATAGATATGAGACGCTGAAAAAAGAATTAGTGAAGCGACTTTCGGCCCCTAGAGAGGAGAAAATTTTACAGTTTCTGAATAAGGAGGAAATGGGCAATAGAAAACCTTCGCAGTTCTTGCGTCACTTGCGTCATCTGGCGGGCCCTCAAATTGCTGATGAGTTCATAAGGACGGTATGGTACAACGGTTTGCCTTCGAACATCCAGCCGATTATTGCATCGCAGACTGACACTCCGCTGGAAAAATTGGCTGATTTGGCAGATAAAGTTATTGCCATCGCCTCACCCGCCCCGCAGGTATCTGAAGTCAGGCCATCAACGTCTGCTGCTGATTCGCATTGGCTTATGATGGAAGAAATGGCTAAGCAGATCAACGAGCTACGAAAGCAAGTCGAGCAGTTGTCAGCGCGGGAGAGCCGTCCGAGATTTCGACGTTTCCGTTCAAGATCCAGTTCGCGGTCACAATCACGAGGTAATGGAGTGTGCTACTATCATCGTAGGTTCGGCGCCGCTGCGCATAAATGTACGACCCCCTGTGAATACAAAAAGTCGGAAAACTTCAGCGGCAGCCACTAGTGGCGGCAAATGACTGCCCAAAGGAAAACGGCCGCCTCTTCGTCGTCGACAGGAAGACTAGGACAGAGTACCTCATTGACACGGGATCTGACCTCTGTGTGTTCCCCAAATCGATGGCCAGAGGATTTCGACCTCGTACCACATATGAACTGTATGCTGCAAACAACACACGCATAAATACATACGGGTTTCTGGATTTAAGCCTTGACCTTGGCCTGCGTAGAGACTTCCGTTGGCGCTTTGTCGTTGCTGATGTGTCCCGACCTATAATTGGAGTAGACTTTTTGAAGCATTACAATCTTCTGGTGGATTGCCGTCACCATCGACTGGTTGACGGACTCACTACGCTGTGGATCTCAGTTCCTTGTCGCCACAACACTTCGCCAGAAACTGAAGCAGTCAAGACCATCAGCGGCGACTCCAAATATCTTGAGCTACTAAGGAAGTACCCGTCTCTCACCACTCCAGCAGGTAGACCTACAGAACCCAAGCACAACACCAAGCATCACATCCGCACAATTCCAGGTCCTCCAGTGGCAGCCCGTCCTCGCAGATTGGCCCCTGATCGCCTCAAAATAGCTAAGCAGGAGTTTGATGCAATGCTACTGAATGGAACAGCTCGACGCTCAGAAAGCTCATGGTCGTCCCCTCTCCATCTCGCACGTAAAAAAGATGATGGCTGGCGACCATGCGGTGACTACCGTGCTCTCAATGCAAGAACAATACCAGACCGCTACCCTATTAGGCACATCAACGACTTCACATACCAACTTTCAGGTGCCAAGGTGTTCTCAAAAATTGACATGATCAAAGCCTACAATCAAATACCTGTCGAACCAGCAGATATTTTGAAGAATGCCATCACTACACCTTTTGGTCTCTTTGAATTTCCATACATGACATTTGGTTTGAGAAACGCTGCGCAGACCTTCCAGCGATTCATAGATGAAGTGCTGCAAGGCTTGGATTTTGCATACGGATATTTGGATGACACCTTGATCTTCAGTAAGTCTGAGGAGGAGCACCTGCACCATCTGGAGATCTTGTTCGAGCGTTTCAAGCAGTATGGTTTGCTGATAAACGTGTCCAAGTGCGTTTTTGGCGTTGAGGAAATCCAATTTCTAGGATACTCTGTTTCCGCGGATGGCATCAAGCCCTTACAGGAAAAAGTAAAAAAGCATCCAAGCGTATCCACCTCCGTCAACAGCAAAACAACTTCGACGTTTCTTGGGCATGTTCAACTATTATCGCAGATTCGTGCCAAAAGCTGCTGAGCTCCAAGCACCGCTTGACAAGTCCCTAGCTGGAAATTTAAAAGGAGCTGCACATCAACATGACGCAAGAAATGTTAACAGCTTTTAACGCATGCAAAGACTGCCTCTCTCAAACTGCACTTCTTGCGCATCCAGATGTCACGAAAGAGCTGGCATTGTTCACTGATGCATCAGATGGAGCCATTGGTGCAGTCTTGCAGCAAAAGAACAACGGCAGTTGGGAGCCTCTTGGTTTCTTTTCCCGCAAACTCTCATCATCGCAAAAGAAGTACAGTCCGTATGATCGAGAGTTGTTAGCGATTTATGAAGGCATCCGATACTTCAAATATATGCTGGAAGCTCGAGTGTTCGCAGTTTATACGGACCATAAGCCCATTACATTCGCTTTCACCACAAAACGCGACGGATGCTCACCCAGACAGTTCAGATACCTCGACTTCATCTCCCAATTCACCACAGACATCAGATTCATATCTGGTCCCGACAATGTCGTCGCTGACGCTATGTCACGTATAGAGCAAATTTCATCCATCATCGACTTTACAGATCTTGCAAGAGATCAGGAGCAAGACCCTGAACTGCAGGAACTGTTGCAGCAAAAATCATCACTCATTCTGAAGAAGCTGCCTGAGAACAATCTTTACTGCGACATTTCATTAAATCATCCTCGCCCATTCCTAACCCCTTCCTTTCGCAGAAAAGTCTTCGACAAGATGCACGGTTTGAGTCATCCTGGTACCAAAGCAACTGCACAGCTCATCGCCGAACGCTTCATTTGGCCTGGGTTGCGCAAGGACTGCACCCGCTGGACTCAGCAATGCACAGAATGCCAACGTTGCAAGATCTCCCGTCATCTATCCTCCCCTTTTCAAAACTTTCCTATTCCTTCAGAACGCTTCTCCCATGTTCACCTTGATCTCATTGGCCCTTTACCCTATTCCAATGGGTACAAATACTGTCTCACTGTCATTGACCGCTTTTCTCGCTGGCCAGATGCCTATCCCCTCGCAGACATCACTGCAGAGACCTGTGCTAGTGCTTTCATCGCCAACTGGATTTCACGCCACGGCTGTCCTTCCACCATCACCACCGACCGAGGACAGCAGTTCCAGTCGCACCTCTTCCAATCCATTTCTCGGTTGATTGGTGCAGAACATCGTCCCACAACGGCCTACCATCCGCAGTGTAACGGAATAGTGGAGCGACTTCATCGGCAGCTGAAGGCAGCCATTATGTGCCACAACAATTCACAGTGGACTGAAACACTCCCTCTTGTACTGCTGGGCATACGAGCAGCTTGGAAGGAGGATCTCGGTGCGTCGGCTGCAGAGATAGTCTACGGTGAGCCGCTGAAACTGCCAGGCCAATTTCTTTCACCGTCTTCAAACTACCTGGACCCTGTTGACTACGTGTCACGCCTGAGACAGCACATGGCTAGATTATCTCCTGTGCCCACATCAAACCACGGGAAGAAAACATTCTTTGTACCAAAGGACATATACAAATCAGACTTCGTGTTCCTGCGACGTGGCCCAGAAAGACGAGCACTAGAAGCCCCATACACCGGTCCTTATAAGGTGTTGCACAGAGGAGACAAAGCATTTAGAATAGAAGTCCAGGGCAAAGAAACAACAGTTACTATTGATAGACTGAAGCCGGCGTATCTTGCTGTGGATGATGATAACAGTACTCCACCTACGACCTATTCGCCTGAGGCTGAAGGCCCTCCAAGGACAAGGAGCGGACGGGTTGTCAGATTCCCCGCTCATTTTCAAGACTATCGACCGTGAACCGGTCTCGGCGGGGGAGTGATGTGGCGTGCGTGTCGAACCTAGACACGCCAACCTCCTTCGCGGTCTCATAGAGTCGGATGATGTCCAGCACGTCAAATGGTGCGCGCGCAGAGCTCTTCCTTCTGCCTACATAACTGTCAGCCTAGACGTCGTGAATTTTATTGATAGCAAATCATATTCTAATTATTTTGTTAATAGCAAATTATATTTTATTTGACAACATAATAAATAGTTACAACATCAAGGCGTATCTATCATCCCTACCACACACGGCGTATCCGATCATCATGAAATTTTGCATACACATAGGTTAGGGTACCGAGAAGGACATAGCCTATAAATTACGCGGGCGAAGCCGCGGGTAATAGCTAGTATAATATATTTGGTTTGGACAAGCGTCTCTCGCAATATGCCGTCCTCGCACCAAACCGTTTGGTGCGGGGACGGCATATTGCGAGAGACGCTTCGAATTTTCGTTCTGTACGTTAATACTATTATTTATTCTGTACTTTGAACCAGTAGATACGGCGTGAAAGCGTAACAAACAAACAAACAAACAAACTCACTTTCACATTTATAATATTAGTTAGGATTAGGATATATTTGGTTAATCTGAACAGATTTTTTATTAGTACATAAAACACGTGTACCTTCTATTAAACTTATCGTGCGTAACCAATTAAGAATTTGCAAATAAAGGTTTGAGGTCATATTATATCTACATAAATCTTAAATACGACTCTGCTATAAAGTATCGTTAATGTAATTTGAGATCTTTGGCCCTATAAAGGAGTTTAAGGAGTAATAAAAGGGGAATTAACTCTGTGTTAAGACTTCAATAAGTTGGTACACGCAGCAGTAGGACATTCTTATTATAATTACTAGGGTGCGGTACTATGATAATTATTATCATAATTTCTCTTTTATTACATTTGAAATAATCAAAGCATTCAAATAATTATTAGCTTGTTTATATTTTGCTCTAGCATAACATGTCCAACAAAATTATGTCTTTTTAAATTGTATTTATATGATATAAAAAAAAAGAATGGAAATAGAAAAAAAGAAAATATACAAAGCCCTTCAGGCGAGTAGGCGACCAATACTGTGAAAAAGAGTTTCTTTCAGCGTTTCTTCTCTGCAGTGGTCGGTTCCGAAACGCTAGTAGTCTGTAGCTTTTGAACAATAATTACTAATATTAACATATTTCTAAGTAAATTAGAATTATTTAAATTATGAAATGATTTGAAAAAGTGCCCGAACAGGCCTATTTTCTTAATTAAATCTATGAATCTATGATCGGATATGAATTATTATAAACAAGGTGAAAATTTTGCAATTAGGTTGGAACAGTTTAAGGGAAGGTGGTTAGAGTCGCAGTTTTGCCCTGCCCTCGCTCAAAAAAATAGTTTCGATGGGCAGCAGCGTCGGACCCGATATAAGCCAAAGAAACAGCGCTCACCAACCCGTTTGCCAAGCGTGAAGAGGATGGCAAAACCTCACCAATGATGGAAATCCTTGTGGGAGGCCTATATCCTTCAGTGAACGTCTTATAGCTGTAATGATGATGATCATGAGCTACTTCAAACTATTTTGAACCTATTCTTATTATACTCCCTACTAAGCACAAAGCTCGCAGAGTGACGATATTGCTAATTAATAAATGTTAATAATACAACAAATATTGCCTGCTATGTTTCATGCAAAAGTGAGATTGTGTGGAAAGTGGGGAGTTTGTTGCAGTTCCGTCATTCCCATGGTCCCGTTTCAACAAACACATTTGTTGTTCTGTGGTCCCGTCAAAGCCGGCGTGGCTTTCTAAGCATTGCGTAAAAGCTTGATTACCTCGAGAATTTTTATTGAAATTAATAAACATGAATGTCTTGCCAAAAAAGAAGAGTTCCTAATTCTGTTCAGGCATCAGGAAATTTTGAAAGAACAAAAATATTAAGACCTCCGTGGCGCAGTCATTAACATGCCAGCCTGTGTCACCACTCACCAGGGACCACTGGTGTCACAGTGTTCGATCCCCGGTTAGGGAATGCATCATGGAAAACGATCTCTTTCAGATTGACCTGGGTCTTGGATGTTTCTCTTTATACCTAAGTAAGTATCGATTATACTTATAAAATATAGTATCGCTGAGTTAGTATCTTACAACAAAAGTTTACAACTTACTGTAGGACTAACTCAAATTGTGTGATTGTACCTATATATTTATTATTTTTTAACCCTGAATTTTCTTTATTATTACAATACACTCCATTTTAGGCAGACATGTAATAAATGGGCCCCAAAGTCAGTATTGCAAAACGCAGTGTTTAACTGGCGCCTGTATAGTAGCGAGCAATTTTAATGGTCGCGTGGGAACAGTGACGGGTGGGTTTTAAATATAAGTCGTGAGTAACGCGCTTTCGGCTGGCCTATTTTCTGTTTACTCAATGGGAGATGATCTTGAGACTGGCGATGGCGAAGACGGCCGATGCTGTTGCAAAACATCGACAAGGATTTCCATCCATCATTTATTTGTTGTGGCAGAGCCACGCTATCGGCGAAATTCACTTTTGCTAGTAGCATGAATGGCTCGTCCAGGGAAATACCACATTATCACAAAAAAACCAAGTTTGAGTAGTAGCGTTACCGCTTCTATGCTTCGTTTGGTGAGTGAGTGAGCCAGAGACCGAGCCGACAACAACGCTCTGTCACAACCCTAGTGTTGTAGTTGTCCATAGACAGCGGTGATCATTTCATTAAGCGAACCACTTGCTTGCCGTCTTGTCACAAAAAAAAACAATTGGTGGCGGGCATGAAGGGCCTAACAGTAAACAGTAGTGGGTGGGCGCTGTCCAGGAAAATATGGCATCACATAAAGTATTTTAACTCAAAGTACATCTGATGAAAAGAGTTACGACCATTTTATTTTACCTTTTTTCCTGCTGCACCATTCTTCTTATTCTTCTCGTTAAGTTATTTTGCGAAACTATTTAATTATTACTATTAAAAAATTGTTCTGTCACATGACAGAATCTCGTAATAGACGCTCCTGTTTTCTGTGTCTGATTTAAAGCGTTGGCTAGGGTCCGTAATAGACCAGTAGTTTCAAATCCATATTAGCAGAAGCTTTCCCGCTAATCAGCCACTTTGTCTGCTCCAAATACCTAATCTTCCTAACCAACCAAATCGAATCTGGTTCACTCTCTCTGCCCTTTAACCCGTTAATCGGCGTTTCTTTCATTATAAGCAATTAGTTGGGTTAAGCAACAGTTATTGGGACACGTGGGCTGGCGTGGGCAGGTGTGGGCAACCTGCTTGGATCGCTTTCGATAGATTCATTCATAGTGGGACTGGAGTATGATATGAATGGCTGAATGAATAAATCATTTCATTATAAATTATGCAAATGTTTAGAAAATTAAACAATTATTTAGAAACATAATTTGAATATAGACAGAAGGAATGATATTAATTCAAAATCTTTGAAATGTGTCCTATTTTAGTTCAATTACAAGAATGTGGGACAGCTGAGCAAATAAATTTTAATATGCTAAAGAAACTCTAGAGACAAATGTAACGTGAATATTGTTTAATATTCTGTACACAATATATGAACTAGATGTAATACGATGTGATATAAAAGCCTACGTATTTCCATCTATTGCAAGTATAATTTGAAACTGTCTTGAACGCTACAACCTCCACATTCGATACACAAAAAAATTGTCTCCTTTTCGCGGCATCAAGTAAAACAGAAACAAATGACGCAACAGAGATGTCTTCCTCTAAACGACAATCATGGCTAAATAATAGACAGCAGGTCAGGTCGAGACCCTGCGCTGTCTTCCCTTTCATAAAGCCGATAGCTCGATAAGAGGCTCAGAACGGCTGCCGGCATGCAAATACGTAGTGCGGGGAAACACCACTTTCTATATCGATAATATAAAATGCGGTGTGGTAAGTCTTCCCGTGGATGTCGTCAAAGGTGACTTAGGAAAAACAAGCTAAACAAAGCCTATAAACATCAAAGAGACCTCTCCAACGCAGACGGGTTCTTTTCGTTTTGTCTGATCTTGCAAATATTTTACATATATAATAAGTTGAAGATAGCATATTTATTTCATTTTGAGGCGTTTGAAATATGACAGGAAATTATAACCACAAATAAAATCGTTGCAATTAAATAAAGTAATTAATTCCATTCATTGATGTGGACAGGAAACAACGTAATTTATAAAACCACAGTAATTAAAATATGGCAAACAGTGTTCAAAGCTAAATTATAAGGAATCGTATTGCAAAGGACCACTATAACAAATTTTATAAAAGCAATTTTTGAATGCTCTTGGTTATTTAAGAAAACTGAACAGTTAAAAAAATATCACTATCACTATCACTACATAGTATAAAACAAAGTCGCTTTTTCTTTCCCCATGTCCCTTTGTATGCTTAAATCTTTAAAACTATGCAACGGATTTTGATACGGTTTTTTTTTAATAGATAGAGTGATAACATCTATTAAATAGTGGAGAAATACTGTTATTTTTGAGGTTTCTAATATGATGTCGTAAATATTCGCATTTTTTCCGCTTACATTGCAAACACAGGCTAAACCCTACAAAATTTATCAAAATAATGTTCTGTATTGTACATATTGAAAAGGTCTACAGAAAACTCCGCGATGGTGTATGTCTAACTGTTATGGATATCCCACAATAACATTTTTTTTGTCATTTACTTTTTACGACGATTTTAACCAATACAGCATTAATACTTATCCAATTAAATACTTTAAATACATTGTTGATTTAATATTGATCTATATGGCCCTTTATAGAATACGATTTAAATAAATATTTTCGAAGATATTACAGATTTAAAAATTACGGGACGTAGCGTTTGCGGCGGTAGGCCGGCCAGGGTTAGTCATTTTTTCAGTGACATTTTTCATACCCGTGCGAAACCGGAGCGGGCGACTATGTTTTTATATACAACGTTCACAGTTTTTTTGTAGTGCTTTTAGTATCAGCTTTGCACCCGTGCGAAGCCGGGGCGGGTCGCTAGTATCTTTATAAATGACATTTTATGTAAGGTCTAATTTATATAAAGTTACCTCTAAAGTTGCTTGGGATGAAAGACCCCTTACCTACCTTTTCATTCAATAGTTTAAATCAGCGAAGTAATAACTTACAGTTTTTTTGTTAGGTCTAATATATTATATCGACAGATACAAAGAGTTAGAGTAAATAGTAATGTTAAATGAGTAATTTATAGTTATATCATGTTAAATCTAAGTTAAATCTTTATGTACGCTTTTGTAATAGGGATACTTAATGATAATTGTATTATCATACATTAAAATAAAATGAAAAATATAGTATCGATATCCGATTTTATCAATATCTTTCTCCTCTCCCCGCCCTACATGCAGCATTTCACAAGGCCCATTGTAATGGGCGGAGGCTCCCGTAAACAATCGCAGCTGTTATCAGGCCCCTTATCAGCGCGTTATCAGCCGCCAGTTACGCTCTTTATAGTGATGAATGGATAATTTCTATACATTACAAAAATATGACAACATGTTCTTCGTCTTTTGAAAGAAATTCTTAATGAAATGGAAGAGATTTTTGGAAAAAATTGTAGCAATGGTTTTTTTGTGGCGTTAATTAGAAATGTGATAGTATCTCTATCTGCAACTTCATGAGTCAAGAATTAAACCGATTTAGATGAAATTTGGTATGGAGATAGTTCGAAGCCCGGGTTAGGATATAGGGTACCCACCATCCCAGTAAAATATATTGTTCTTGAGGAAACTACATTTAGGAAGCCGCGGCCAAAACCTCCTACATTATTATTAAAATTGGCGGCATATACTTAATCATCATTCGGTCTTTGTAGTCTCTACTGCAGGAGCACGACCCTCTCTGTACTACCTGAGCCATTTATTAGCCAGAGCAGTCAGAGGATTTGGCCTACACTCTCCACGCCTGCCAGACGGCATATGCTTGCTTGTAAATTAATTTTCCTATAGTCTGCCATCAACTCCGCTACGTGGGCCTAAATTTCGGCACCGTGGGCGGCGACGTAGGCGCAACACGGCTAAGGTTCGATTCCCGCCTGTGACATTGATTATGTGACAACTGTGAATTAAATTGTTCTGCTGCCGTGGGTTTGTTTGTGTCCCCAATCTTTGAGATCTTCATTCATGATGAAGTTTTGATTGTATTAAAATTATATATTTGCCGACGGATGAGAAAGTTTGTTTTTGATTATAATCCAGCGTTCAAGAGATTTTTTATACAAATTGATGATTAGCAAACGTTCCATCTTAGTTCTTATTCCACCTTATGAAAAGTAATATTCATTAAGAACGTATCTTTAGTTAAGAAGGAACTTCCAACCAGAATTTTAACCGGTTGTATCCTTATTGAATACATAGATTCATATTTATAATAAAAAATAATAATATCGATATAGGGTTGTATTTAACATAAATGTGAAGAGGAAACATAGAACATGCTAAGGAAAATAAAAGACGACTCCACTACAAAAAAATATGTTGAAAAAAAATTGCATTTATTGATAAGTTCTTACATTACATATGTATAAAACATATCTTGAACGTTATCTACATAATTATAAGCAAACAAGAGATAATACAATGTTTTTTAGTAAATTCAAATCCTGCTTATTCAAAACTTGAAGTCATTTCTATGCAAGTATTTAAACTGCTAACCCTCATCCGGCGCGATCCAATTCGTCCCACCAGGGCCGCATTAGGCACAGGGCCACGCGTGGGCCCCGCGCGCTCTATTTGGCCGCCAGATGGCCGATAGCGCACGAATTTGTCCATCCGCGTGCGATGTATCGGCGATACACGGACCACGGACTTGTTGTAGGACCGTTCAGCTAGTTTCTGTAAAACTCTCTAAGGAATAAGAATCTCAGTTTATTTGGGACGGGCTTAGTAACTATTGATTTAGTCGGCGTATATTCCACGCGCTTTATTTGGCCGCCAGATGGCCGATAGCGCACGAATTTGTCCATTCGCGTGCGATGTATCGGCGATATACGGAACAAACCGTTCATCTTGTTTCTCTTAAGCTTCTCTTAGTTTATTGATACAGGCTTAGTTACTATTGATTTAGTCAGCATATATTCTTCAAACTTTATTTGGCTACCAGATGCACAGACAGCGCACGAATTTGTCTGTCCGTAGATGCCTTGCTTTGTGAGTTCAGTCACAGTTTATCGTATAAATTGTGATTTATCTAAGCTGCAAATTGCCTTTGCCTTGTCGCTTCATGATTTTACTCTTTATCTTTGTTGTATGTATAACTTACCACCAGTAACAACCGGTAGTATTGGAAATCCTTGGGGGAGATCTATGTTCATCAGTGACGGTCCTGTGGCTAAGATGCTGATGATGATTCTCATGTAATTTCATTATTCATATCTTCTCTCCTCTCGACCGAACGAGGCAATTAACTAGTTTCTAGAATTTTAAATGCCGAATAGTGAAGGTACTTTAAGAGTGTTAGTACTAGTGACTTGTTCCATGCAAACAGGGCATAGTGTACTCGTATATTGCTCGATAGTTTAAAGGCATGGCATTTCACGGTTAACTACGAGCAGATAATGTTTTGCATTCGGCTGTTTGCGCAGATTATCTGCACTGACCCTTCGTGGTATTTATCGAGGCAATACCTGTGTGTTGAGCAAAACTGGGAAATCTATAAACGAACAAGATTGGATATAGCCATATGGGGTTGATATAACTCCTAGACGACTACCGATTAGTAAAAGGCTTTGTAAGAAAACTTCATAAGGATTAAAGATTACCGCCTTCGGGTACTTGCCTACTTTTGATTTAATGCCTCTCCGAAAAGAAAGAACACTTGTATGGCAGACTGAACAATGTGAATTGTGTGAACTTGTATGTCAAACTTCATGATAGGGTTGCCAATTTTTTTTACGAAAGAAGGATTTTTCTGGCTGGTGAAATAAAATACTTCGTCTAACTACGTGGCTTACCTTATAGCAAGCCCTAATTTGGTCCAATATTTTTGTATGAGGTTGGCAGTCAGCCTAT